>CM066032.1:1320706668-1323481615 GCA_033557465.1 Ichthyophis bannanicus
AGGTCCCTCCCTCCTATTTTCCGGGAGAGCCTCCGCGCCCTCCTCTGCACAGGGAGTTGCTCCTTCAGGAGTTAGCAGGTCTTCTGCAGGATCAGGCGGTGGAACCGGTGCCACACCACCTGAGAGGTCAGGGCTTCTATTCAAGGTATTTTCTGATACCAAAGAGAACAGGAGGCCTCCGACCCATCCTGGACTTGCGCAACCTCAACAAGTTCCTTGTGCGGGAGAAGTTCAAAATGCTTACCCTTGGAATCCTTCTGCCCTACCTCCAGCAGGGAGATTGGCTATGCTCCTTGGATCTAAAGGATGCTTACACGCACATCCTCATCCACCCAAGCCACCGCCAATACCTAAGGTTTGTGGTGGCAGGAAATCATTACCAGTACAGAGTACTGCCCTTCGGCCTGTCCTCCGCACCGCGAGTCTTCACAAAATGTCTCGCGGTCGTGGCGGCCCATCTCCGGCTTCACGGCCTCTATGTTTTTCCGTACCTCGACGACTGGCTCATCAGAGCAGCATCCGCTCAGGAGGTCACCACCGCCACGTGCCGCACGGTGACTCTGCTGCAGCACTTGGGCTTTGTCATCAACTTCGCAAAGTCCACTTTGCTCCCCTCACAGGATCTCGAGTTCATCGGCGCAAGGCTGCACACCCCTCAGGCGCGAGCGTACCTACCGCTCGACAGGGCTCAGCGGCTCATGGACCTAGCCGACCGCTTTCGCAGCCGGCCCCTGGTCTCCGCCAGGCGCTTCCTGAGACTGCTCGGCCATATGGCTTCCACCGTCCATGTGACCCCCAATGCCCGCCTGAATATGCGGCCTGCTCAGTGGTGTCTCCGCCAGCAGTGGCGACAGGCCACGGGCGGCCTAGCAGACCTGGTGCGCGTCTCCGAGCCGCTGGTCTCGTCTATCCGGTGGTGGCTCTGGCAGCCGCACCTGGTATTGGGAATGCCTTTCCAGTCACCTCAGCCGACCCGGGTGCTGACCACCGATGCATCCCTCCTGGGCTGGGGAGCCCATTGCCAAGAGGCACGTACTCAGGGCCTCTGGACCAAGTGGGAGTCTGCTCAGCAGATCAACTTCCTGGAGCTCAGGGCGATCCGCCTAGCTCTCAAGGCCTTCTCCCACCTGACCTCCCAACAGTCCGTCCTTGTCCAGACGGACAATCAAGTTGCCATGTTCTACGTGAACAAGCAGGGGGGCACGGGCTCCTTCCTCCTCTGCCGGGAGGCACAGAAGCTCTGCTCTTGGGCCGTCAGTCACGGCATTCTCCTCAAGGCAGTTTATCTCCCGGGCCAAGAAAATTGCCTGGCGGACAAACTCAGCAGGGTCCTCCAGCCGCACGAGTGGCGTCTGGACCCCTTGATCGTTCAGAAGCTCTTCCTCAGGTGGGGCCTCCCCACAGTGGATCTCTTTGCCAGTCCTCACAACCGGCAGCTTCCTCGCTTCTGCTCTCGTCAGCCTCACCCCCTTCGGGTGGCGGCGGACGCCTTTCTGATCTCATGGTCGGGGAGCCTTCTGTACGCTTTCCCTCCCATCCCGTTAGTCTCTCGGACCCTTTTCAAGGTTCTCCGAGACAAAGCTTTCATGATCCTGGTGGCCCCTCGCTGGCCCAGGCAGCCGTGGTTTCCGCTCTTGCTGCAACTGGCGGTGGAGGATCCAATCCCTCTGGGGGTGCAACCGGATCTCCTCACCCAGGATCAGGGGTCCCTACTGCACCCCAACCTCAGGTCTCTCAACCTCATGGCCTGGCTGCTGAGAGGGTAGTCCTTGCTCCTCTCCTCTTGCCGGCAGAGGTGGAGGAGGTCGTCTTGGCTTCGCGACGGCCTTCTACCCGCAAATGCTACGCCCTTAAATGGCGTCGCTTTGCAGTCTGGTGTACCCAACAGTCTCAGGATCCCTTCTCCTGCCCGGTGTCGGTGATCTTACAGTACTTGCTACACCTCTCTAATCTGGGACTTAAGTCCAACTCCGTCAAAGTTCACCTCAGTGCTCTTTCCGCACATCATGTGCCGGTGGACGGCAGACCTCTCTCCAACGACCCTCTCGTAGCGAGGTTTCTCCGAGGTCTCCTACTACTTAAACCACCTCTGCGCCCGCCAGCGCCTGACTGGGACCTGAATGTGGTTTTACAGCGGATCACCTGTCCGCCTTTTGAACCTATGGCTACCTGCTCTCTCCGTTTTCTGTCTTGGAAAACGCTGTTCTTGATAGCCCTCACTTCCGCTAGGCGCGTAAGTGAATTACAGGCCCTCGTGTCTGATCCCCCCTACACTCGGTTCTACAAGAATAGGGTAGTCCTACGGACTCACCCAAAGTTTCTGCCTAAAGTGGTCTCCCCTTTTCACTTGAATCAGGAGGTGGTACTTCCAACCTTCTTTCCCAGACCACACTCCAGCCGAGCTGAGACGGTCCTCCATACCCTGGACTGTAGAAGGGCGTTGAACTTCTACCTTGACCGTACGCGGGAGCACCGTAAAGCTGCGCAGCTTTTTGTGTCCTTTGACCCCAATAAATTGGGGCTCCCGGTCTCCAAGCGTACTCTGTCCATCTGGGTTGCGGACTGTATCTCTTGGGCTTATGGGGCAGCCGGACTCGCCTTAGAAAGTCGAGTCACGGCTCATTGCGTTCGGGCAAAGGCCACGTCAGTGGCTTGCCTCCGCTCTGTTCCGCTGGCAGACATCTGCCGGGCCGCTACTTGGTCTTCGAGCCAGACTTTTGCGGTCCATTACTGTCTCGAGAGGGAGTCCCGTAGGGACAGTGCTTTCGGACAGGCAGTCCTCCGTAATCTCTTTGAGGTCTGAGCAACTCCTACCCTCCATCCCGGATGTGGGCTACCGGTGGGTGATAATTCAGCGAAGATTCTTTCCTTCTGTGCTGCTGAGCTACAGGGAGCTCATTTTTGTGCTTAGGGTCTCCGGTAGCCTTGAGCTTGGGAGTCCCATAAGTGAGGACTGACTTCCTGCTTGGTCCTGGAGAAAGCGTAGTTACTCACCTGTAACAGGTGTTCTCCAGGAGCAGCAGGAATCAGTCCTCACTACCCTCCCTCCTCCCCTTGGAGTTGCAATCGTCTGCTTATGTTCTTTTTGCAAATTTTTATGCTGTCTTTTTTAGCTATGTCATCTGACTGGCTAAGATGGCACCTTCGGGCGGGAAGACTACCGCGCATGCGCGCTGCAATTCCCAAAGGCTTTCTTTGAAAGCTGGGGAAAATTGCTCCGCGAGGGCTCCGTCGGCGCCGACGTCACCCATAAGTGAGGACTGATTCCTGCTGCTCCTGGAGAACACCTGTTACAGGTGAGTAACTACGCTATATTCCTGATCCTCAGGGCCTTCCACCACCACCAGCTACAGCACCACACAGTTCCGATCCAGACCAACAATCAGGTGACGATGTTGCATGTGAACAAACAAGGGGAGACAAGGTCGTACCCCATCTGTCAGGAGGCGGTAGCTCTCTACTCCTATACTATATGCAAAGGGATTCTCCTAAGGGTGGTCTACCTCCCGGGCCAGGACATTGTTTTAGTGGACAAACTGAGCGGAATATTCCAGCTGCACGAATGGTGCCTGGACCCAGCGGTAGCCTCGCAGCTGTTCCAGCTCTGGGACGTCCCAGTGATGGACCTGTTTTTCAGCCCAGACAACATGCAGTTGCCCCGTTTCTGCTCCTGCCAGCTGCACCCGTCTCAGGTAGCAGCGGATGCATTCTTCATCCTGTTGACAGAAAGCCTCCTTTATGCCTTCCTTCCAATGCCGCTGATAGCCAGGACCCTGTTCAAGGCTCTGCGACAGAGTTTGTCGCTAATGCTGATAGCCCCTCGATGGCCCAGACAGCCCTGGTTCCTTCTGCTCCTCTCCCTATCAGTGGTACCGCAGATTCCCCTGGGTTGAGCCCCAGGACTACTCTTGCCAGGAGCAGGGCGCTCTCCTATACCCAACCTGGGGTCCCCCTTGCTCACGACGTGGCTGCTGAAAGGGTGGCGTTAGCCCCCTTTAATCTCCCACAAGACATGGAAGAGATTCTCCTGGCCTCTCGTAAGGTCTCCATGAGAAGAGTGTACGCCTTCAAGTGGCGCTGTTTCTCATTGTGGTGCACAGAAAAACAGATGAACCTGTTCTCCTGCTCAGTGCATGTGGTACTTCAATACCTGCTCCACCTATCGCAGGTGGGACTGAAGGCCACCTCAGAGTACACCTGAGCGCCATTGCTGCCTATCACCACTCCGTAGAGTGGAAATCCCTCTCTGCTCAGCCCCTTGTGTCTCAATTCCTACTAAGCTTCATGTTGTCCAAATACCCTGTCCAACCTCCAGCGGCGGAGTGGGACCTTAATGTGGTGCTCTCGCAGCTCACCAAGCCTCCGTTTGAGCCTCTGGCCACCTGCGGTACCTCTCTTAGAAGGTCACCTTTCTGGTGGCACTCACATCAGCATGCGGAGTCAGCGAGCTCCAGGCTTTGATGACAGAGCCTCCTTACATGAGGTTCTATAAGAACAGGGTGGTGCTCCGCATACACCCCAAGTTATTGCTGAAGGTGGTGTCCCCATTCCACCTCAATCAGGAGGTGGTGCTCACCACCTTCTTTCCCAGGCCTCACGCCGGTAGGGCGGAAACCGTTCTTCATACTCTGGATTGTAAGAGAGCCCTGTCCTTCTACCTGCAACAGATTCAGGGCCACTGCAAAGCTCAACAGCTTTTCTATCCTATGACCCTAGCCACCTGGGGCTCCCAGTGACTAAGCGAACTCCACTTGGGTGGAGAGACTGCATTGCCCTTGCCTAGGAGCAAGCGGGGATCTCACTGGATCGGAGTGTCATGGTGCACCGTGTCAGGGCCATGGCTATTTCCATGGCCAATCTATGTTCTGTCCCCATGATAGAAATTTGCCAGACCGCCACCTTGTCTTCGGTCCATACCTTCGTATCTCACTACTGCCTGGAGAGGGAGTCGCAATGGGTCAGCACCTTCGGCCTGGCCATACTCTGTAAGCTTTTTGGGGTGTAGGCAGCTCCTGACCAGGCCCTTCTGTTTTTATGCTACCGGAGTGCTGGTTCTCACTGGACACTTGGGTCTTGCGAGAGTCTGTCTTGGGATTCAACTGCTGCTGATCATGATTCACCTTTGCAGGTCGCAGTGGTATTTTCAATAGGTTCTCGGTAACCTATAGTTGGGGAGTCCATATGTGAGGATGGACATCCTGCTTGTTCCTGGAGAAAGCATAGTTACTCACCTGTAACAGGTGATCTCCAGGAACAAGCAGGAATGAGTCTTCACATAAGGGTATCGTCAGTACCGACGGAGCCTGCGCGGGAACGCTCCCCAGCGTCCAAAAGGAAAGCTTTTGGGAGCATCCCACAGCGCCTGCGCGCTGTCTTCCTGCCTTTCCTAACCGCCTCTCTCCAGTTCTTCTTTTTCCGCGGAGCCAGCAGGTCGTGTTTCCTGTCCCGCTGAAGAATTTCTTAATTTTTCTTTTATTTCTTTAGTCGCGTGTCTGCCTTCTCAACTCCGGACCGGTACCACCGGTTTTTTCTTTCTTTTAAAAAAAAAAAAAATACTCCTCTTTTCTACTTCAGTGCATTTTTCTTTCTGTGGTCTTCGGCCTGCAGAAAATGTTTCCTCATGGAAAAGCCCGCCTCCGGGTTCAAAAAGTGCACGAAGTGCAGTGGCACTATTTCTGTCACCGACACCCACGACTGGTGTCTTAAATGTTTAGATCCTGACCATTCCATTGCGGACTGTAAGTCCTGTTCCATGATGTCTAAAAGAGGTTTGCAGAATCGAGCAGCCAAGCTCAGTACCCTGTTTCCCTCTGATGCAGCTTCTGTGGCATCGACGTCTTCCAGGGCTGCTTCTTCCTCCCATGGATCTCAGGTAACCAAACTCAAATCCGGCCGGTCCTCGAAGAGTACATCTCCCTCTAAGTATCGAGATGCCTCCGGGCTTGCTCTCGAGGAATCCACACCGGCAAAATTACCCCGGTGGGAGGCTCCAGCTTCCAAAGCTTTATCTATGGGGTCACAGGTTGACATCGATGGCTCGGCCTCAACCGATCACCTGTTACAATGTTCTGGGGTACTGGCAGTTCACACCGGTACAGACATCCAGACATTGGTGGCGTCGATGGATCAGAATATTCTGACCATGCAGCGTGCCATCACGGCATTCATACAAGCTGCGACGCCTTCGGTACCGCAACAAACTCCATTGTCGGTACCGATTCCGGTACCGGACCCGATACCGGTTCTGCTGCCGGTACCAATTGCATCGACATCAACGTCGACGGCAGCAGTACACTATCATGTGATGCCCATCGGTACCGATCCGGTACCGATTACTCCCGATGTCGATACCCCCCGGTATGCGTATCGGGCTCTGCGAGAGCATCCAGACAGGCGATACTTCGATTCCTCTGAGGACTCTGATGAATCAGAGGCCTCTATCGAAGCATCGGGGATCCTTCCTCAGGAACCCTCTTTTCCAAAAAGGAGAATGTCTCCTCCAGAGGACTTGTCTTTTCAAGACTTTATCAGGGAGTTGGCCAGGAGCCTTTCCATCTCAGTGGCCTCTGAGACAGAGCCTAGAGCCAAAAAATTAGATATTTTACAATATCCTAAGGCTCCCAAAGAGGCAGCCACTTTACCAATACATGAGATTCTCTATGATCACATGTTGGGCATATGGGAGACTCCTCTTACCACCTCCCCTCATTCTCGTAGGTTGGACACCATGTATCGTGTTCCTCCTTGTCCTGGTTTTCATAAGACTCAGCTTCCTCACCACTCCATTGTGGTGGAGTCTGCTATGAAAGAGATCAAGAGTATAAAGAGGCACTCTTCTACTCCTCCAGGAAGAGAATGCAGAACCTTAGATGCCTTTGGCAGGAGAATTTTCCAGGCCAGTATGCTTGTAGCCAGAATCAACTCCTATAGTCTCTATATGGGGATGTTTCTAAAGGAAGTTACAGATCATCTGCAAACCTTATCTCCTTTTATGTCGGAAAATAAAAGGGAAGAGTTTCTCACCTGGCTTAAACATGCCCAGGATATTTCCAAGTTTTCCAACCGTGCAACCTTTGACTCTTTTGAGGGTGCCAGCAGAGCCTTGGCTATTGCCATAGGTGCACGCAGAGTTGCTTGGTTACAAGCCTCTGATTTGGAATCCTGGGTTCAGGATGGATTAGGTAACCTTCCTTGTACAGGTGAAAACCTGTTTGGCAAAGATTGGCAAGCAAAGGCCAACCAGATGGATGCTGAAAATTCTGCTTTAGATAGACTTTCAAAGTCTACTTCTGCTCCTTTTAAGAAGAGATTGTTCAAAAAAGGATTTTTCCCAAAAAAAGGGAAATATTCTTCTGTTTATGGTCAGGCCTCTTCTGCAGGTCGTTTTGCTACAAAGAGGCAACAACAACCAAAACAGGCCAAGCCTAAGGCTGCGAGGACTGCTACGGCCCAACAGCCTCAGCCTCCTCAGGGCCTTTGACTTACCACTAGAGAACTTAGCCTTTCTGGCTCTAGAACATCCAGAGCCTCTCACCATCCCAGGAAGGTTAGCTCATTTTGCTCCCAGATGGGAACAAATCACAGCAGAGCAATGGACCCTCTCTATCATAAGAGATGGGTACAAGCTTCACTTCTTAAACCTTCCTCCTCACACTATGGTGAAACAGTTCAATTCTCCAACATCTCTCCTCAACCTTCTAGGTCAAGAGATTGCCACCCTTCTTGCCCAAGGGGCAATAGAAGAAGTACCCCTTCTTCAACAGGTCTCAGGGTTCTACTCCCCCTATTTTCTCATTCCAAAGAAAACAGGGGGCTACAGACCCATTTTAGATCTCAGAGAATTGAGCAAGTTTCTATGCAAGGAGAAATTCAAGATGACTTCTCTCGGAACTCTCCTTCCATACCTCCAGAGTCAGGACTGGCTTTGTTCTCTAGATCTCAAGGATGCGTACACCCATGTCCTCATCCATCCAACACACAGAAGGTTCCTTTTCCAAGGAAAGCACTACCAATACAAAGTGCTTCCTTTCGGTCTGGCCTCTGCACCAAGGGTGTTCACCAAATGCATGGCAATAGTAGCTGCATTTCTACGCACTCTAGGGATATTCGTATTCCCATATCTGGACGACTGGCTCATCTGAGCTCAATCCCAGTCAGAGGCCCAGGCTTCCCTGGCCTGCACAAGGCGTGTTCTTCAGTATCTGGGACTGTTAATAAACATTCCAAAATCCCATCTCACCCCTACTCAATCTCTAGAGTTCATAGGGGCCTTGCTGGATACCACAACTGCAAGGGCCTATCTCCCTCAGGCCCGTTGCCTACGCTTGGTGTAGTTAGCCTCACAGATTCAGTTAAAATCCCATTCAACTGCTCGAGAGATGTTACAACTGTTAGGCCACATGGCATCCACTGTGCATGTGGTTCCTTATGCTCGCCTTCACATGAGAGCGGCTCAATGGGCTCTATCCACCCAATGGACCCAGGCATCAGGGTGCCTGTCAGACAAAATAGCGACCTCCAGTCGCCTCTTTTCCTCGCTCCATTGGTGGAAGTCCACTCAAAATCTGTTGCTGGGGTCCCCCTTTCAACAGGTATTACCCCAAGCAACACTTACAACAGATGCCTCTCCAAAGGGTTGGGGAGCTCATCTACAAGATCTCTCCACCTAAGGCATCTGGTCTCCACAGGAGACATCTCTACATATCAACCTCTTAGAGCTCAGAGCAATCTTCCTGGCTCTCAGTCTTCCGCACCCTGCTCAGCTACAAGACAGTCCTCATCCACACGGACAACCAAGTAGCCATGTTCTACGTGAAGAAGCAGGGGGGCACTGGCTCTCTGTCGCTTTGCAACGAAGCTCTGAGATTGTGGGCCTTCGCCAGAGAGCATCAAATCCATCTCATGGCAGTATATCTTCCACGGGTTCAAAACTCTTGGGCAGACAGACTCAGTCGAGTTCTGCTTCCACACGAATGGTCCCTCCATGGGGACCAGGTAGCCAAGATATTTCGAATTTGGGGAACCCCAGACATAGACCTGTTTGCAAGTCCGTGGAATGCCAAACTTCCCTGGTTCTGTTCCAGGATTCCATGTCAGGGAGTTCAGGCCAGGGATGCCTTCCTCCTTCATTGGGGGCAAGGTTTCCTCTGCCTTTCCACCTATTCCCCTCATTCCCAAGACACTGTTTAAGCTTCAGAGAGATAGGGGGTCTATGATCCTCATAGCACCACGTTGGCCACGCCAAGTGTGGTACCCTCTACTTCTGCATCTCTCTCAAGCTCCCTCCCTGGACTTGGGGTCTGCTCCAGATCTCCTCTCCCAAGAGGAGGGAACGTTGTGGCACCCAAATCCCCAGTCTCTTCATCTCAGGGCCTGGTTGCTGAAGGCTTAGACCTTCAGGATTTACACCTTTCTCAGCAAGTGAAGGATATCCTTTATGCTTCCAGAAAGCTTTCCACCAGACGTTCCTATGCTTTTAAATGGAAGAGGTTTACCATTTGATGTGCAGAGAAGGGTCTTAACCCTCTTGCAATACCTCTGAATTCTCTACTAGAGTATTTGCTGCATTTATCCCATGCAGGCCTCAAAACGAATTCACTAAGAGTCCATTTGAGTGCTATTGCAGCATCCCTTAAGCCTGTCAATGGGCATCCTATTTCCTCTCATCCTCTGATAGCAAGATTCATGAGAGGCCTTCTTTTGACTAAACCTCCCATTAGACCACCTCCAGTGGCATGGGACTTGAATCTGGTTCTTGGCCGGCTTATGAAGCCACCCTTTGAACCCTTAGCCACTACCTCCTTGAAATTCCTTTCCTGGAAGGTTATTTTTCTCATTGCAGTCACCTCAGCTCGCCGTATCAGTGAGTTGCAAGCCTTAGTGGCTAATCCTCCTTATACAAGGTTCCATCATGACAAGGTAGTCCTCAGAACTAATCCACACTTTATGCCTAAAGTGGTCTCACCTTTTCATCTGAACCAGGAGGTGTATTTACCTGTCTTTTTTCCAGGACCTCATGCATCAAGTGCAGAGAGGAATCTTCATACCCTGGATTGTAAAAGAGCACTTGCTTTCTACTTACAAAGGACACAGCAACATAGAAAGTCCTCTCAACGTTTTGTTGCTTTTGATCCCTCTCATTTAGGACTTCCAGTCTCTAAGAGAACTCTGTCCAATTGGATTGCTCAGTGTATTTCCTTCGCCTACCAGAGTAAGAACCTTTCTCTGGAAAGTCATGTCACAGCTCACAATGTGAGGGCCATAGCAGCCTCTATGGCTCATCTAAACTCTGTGTCCATCGACCAAATCTGTTGAGCGGCCACCTGGGCCTCGGTTCATACCTTTACAGCTCATTACTGCTTGGACATGGACTCCCGCCGGGATGCCTTGTTTGGTTAGGCTGTTCTCAAACACCTGTTCCATACCTAATCAACTCCTACCCCCTCCATCCCTGACTGGATGCCTGAGATTCATAGGTGGAGGTAGAGCCCTTCCCAGGGACTCACAACCTGGGTGATCTCCCAGGCATCTCTAGCTGGGGAGTCCCCATATGTGAAGACTCATTCCTGCTTGTCCCTGGAGATAGCACAGTTACTTACCTGTAACAGGTGATCTCTGGGAACAGCAGGAATAAGTCTTCACAACCCACCCACCTCCCCTAGGAGTTGTATCTCTCTGTCTATCTTTCCTTTCCTCTCTCTCTCTCTTTGTCTCAGCTTTAAAACTCGAACTGGAGAGAGGCGGTTAGGAAAGGCGGGAAGGCAGCGCGCAGGCACTGTGGGATGCTCCCAGAAGCTTTCCTTTTGGACGCTGGGGAGCGTTCCCGCGCAGGCTCCGTCGGTACTGACGATACCCATATGTGAAGACTTATTCCTGCTGTTCCCAGAGATCACCTGTTGCAGGTAAGTAACTGTGCTTTCTCCGGAGACAGCAGGAATCAGTCCTCACAACCCTCCCTGCTTCCTTGGAGTTGCTTCTTTACTATCTTTTATTTTTGCCGCCTTAGCTATGTCATTTGACTGATGCAAAATGGCACCCTTAGACAGGAAGTGGACCATGCATGCGTAGTGCATATCTCAAAGGCTTTCTTTGAAAGCTGGGGAGATGCTTCTGCACGGGCTCTGTTGGCGCCGATGTCGCCAATATGTGAGGACTGATTCCTTCTGTCCCCAGAGAACACCTGTTTACAGGTGAGTACGCTTTATTGGTAGATGGGGTAATTTGGAATCTTTAAGCTCTGTACTTAAGGGCATTTGGGGTTTGTTTGGGTTTTTTTTTTTTTGAACCTCTTTCGATATGCCCTAACTTCAGTCTTTTGCTAGTATCTTTCAAGGATCCATTGTTTTAGACTATGTACTCTTGGGCGACTGTTGACTTTCTCCTATTATCTAGTTTAAAAGCTGATCTATCTCCTTTTTAAAGGTTAATGCCAGCAGCCTGGTTCCATCCCAGTTAAAGTGGAGCCCATCCCTTTGGGAAAGCCTCTCCTTTCACCAGAATGTTGCCCATTTCCTAACAAATCCAAAACACTCTTCCTTGCACCATTGTCTCATTCACACCTTGAGATTCTGGAGCTCTCCCTGCCTCTTTTGGGTCCTGCACGTGGAACAGGAAGCATTTCTCAGAATGCTGTCCTGGAAGTTCTGGATTTCTACCTAAAAGCCTAAATTTGGTCTCCAGAACCTCCTTCCCACACTTTCCTGTCATTGGTACCAACATGTACCAAGACAGCAGACTCCTCCCCAGTGTTATCTAAAACCTTGTCTAGGTGGCATGGCAGGCATTTTACCAGGCGATCCTCACGTCCTCCAGCCACTTAGTCATCTACATGTCTAATGATTGAATCACCAACTATAATGGCTATCCTAACAGTTCTGTTATGGGCACATGGCCCTGGAGAAACCACCTCAGTGTGAGAAGGTTTTACATCACCTGGAGAACAGGTCTTAGCTACAGGATCACTTCCTGCCACACCAGGGTGATGCTGTCCTGTCATGTGACCTCTCTCCTCCATGGCAACAGGAAGGCTGCCAGACTAATTGTGGAACTTCAGTATTACGTCTCATACCTCTCTGTCTTCCTTATGTCCTCCAAGTCTGCTACTCTCACCTCCGGAGATATGACTTGTTCCCTGAAAGCAAAGAGTTCTTGCACCTAGTGCACTCATAAGACCCCCCTTACCAACTTGAAGAAAATCATACATGTGACACTCGAAGCAAAAGACTAGAAAGCCTCCATCTCACTGCTGGGCTGCTGTCTGTATCTTAGTTTTAAGGTTTTGCTTAGGTATTTAAGTTGTGTACTTAAGTTTGCTGGGGTTAGTTATATCTAATATGGACTGTTCACTTTAAGATTAATTAATTTCAGGTCCTTAACTAATCTATTCCTGATGAGGATAACCAGCTGCACCTGAAAGTGAATATGGGCATATCTTTCCCTTTAATAGGTTTGAGCCTATAAAGCTAAGATTATTCCTCGGGTGGGTGGAAGGAAAGAAAACTTAATAAAAGCTGGTTTGCTAGAGGTGGAAGAAGTGACGTAATCGGTGTGGATGGCAGCTTAGGGAGAGAGCTCGGAGTAAAACCCGCAAACGGTGAAAAAAGCTACCCTCCCCCCCTCCGCAGACGCAGCTAAAATCGAAGAGAGAATTGGGGGAATGGGTAAATTGCTAGAGGATAGAGATGTCAACCCGTAAGAAAGTGGCGGATTTAAAAGAATTTGCGTACGGTGGTGGACAGGCCGGCGGAGGAGAGGTCAAGATGGCGGCGGGAAGTATGCCGAGCAGAGAGCCCGCAGAGCGGCAGGCACCTAAACAAGCAGAGCTGGAACCGGGAGAAACGGTAGTTTAAAACGTGTCCCGGGAGGAGCTGAGGGCATGGTTTGAGGAACTGAAAACGGAGCTGGCTGCAGTAAAAACGGAGGTGGGGGAAGTGTGTGGTGAGTTGTGAGAGGAGGTGAGTGAGCTGAGCCGGAGGATGGAGGAACAAGAACAGCACGTGGAGAAGGGTACAAAGCAGGCAGGCGACAATGGAGAGTTCTCTGGAGGACTGGGAGAGGTGGAAGGAACAAATGCTTTACAAGATGGAGGACTTGGAAAATCGAACCCAAAGGAATAATTTAAGAATAAGGGGTGTCCCTGAACAACCGGAATTTGCCGACAGTCGGAGGGTGACAGAAGCGGTTTGTAAGGAGATTTTGCTGGAAGGTGAGGGAGAGGAGGAGTCCAGCACGGTGGTCTTGGACAGAGCGCATAGGGCGCTGGGCCCTAGCAGGCCGAATAGACCACGGGACATAGTGATCTGTGTCCATGACTACACCATCAAGGAGAAAATAGTAGCAGAAATGCGGAAAGCCTGGGAGTTTGTCTGGCAGGGCTACAAATTGGAGATTTTTGCAGATTTATCAGCAGGGACACTCCAGAGACGGAGGGAGATGCAGCCGATCACCAGTTTGTTGAGAAAGGAAAATGTGCGCTATCGGTGGCTGTATCCATTTGGACTGAGTTTTACGGTGGGGACTCGCAGCTGGAAGGTGTGGACTTGTATGGAAGCAGAGAAGGCGGTGGCAGAGGCTGGCTTGGATAATACCCAACGGCGACTGGTGCAGCAGGCGGAGGAACAGGAAGATCTGCAGGAGTTCAGAGCCGGCTGGTGAGAGGGGAAGGAGTGGTATGCGGCAGAGGAATGTGAGAGTGTCTCAGAGGGCACCAACCTGAAGGGAGCGGTGGACAGGCAGGCGGTCTGGCATACAGTCAAGATTTTGTGGACTTGAAAAATTTGGAGCACTGTGGATATTGTGAGATAGGTAACCAGATGAGGAGTTGCAGTATGTTTATGATTGGGAAAGGGGGGAGAGGCCGAACGGGGAAGGATAGGGGGAGGAAGGTGGGGGAGATCAGCGGATGCAGAGGGGGGTGGTGGAAAGGGAAGATTTGCAAGGAATGTGTTTAATGTGTGTGTTCTTTTAATTGTTTAATGCATAATGTTATTGTTTGTGACATTATAGTTAAGTAAGGGGGAAGACGGAGGGGAGTGGTTGCGGGGAGGAGGGGGAGCAGGAGGGCATTATGATGGCAAGTTGGTATATGGGGGAGGAAGAGGGTCACAGGGGTTATGGAGGATCTGAGAGGGCCAAGGTGGGAGGGGGGGGGAGGGTGGAGCAGGAGGGGAATGAGGGAACTAGGATGTTGCGGTTGTAGGGAAAGGGATGCGGGAGGGGGGGTGGTAAGAGAGGGGCAGGTTGCTCCAGACCGATGGGCATTACTCTACAGGAGGCCTCAGGAGGGGTGAGGGGCGGGACAGGGGTAGGGCATGGGAGGGGGTGGGGAGGGGTGAGAAAGGGAGAGAAGGAGAGAGGCATAGGGGCTTGTTTACAAAGCCGCGGTAGCGGTTTGCGATCGTAATCGGAGCCGCGGCCCCATTGATTTCAATGGGGCCGCGGCTGCGATCGCGATCGCGAACCACTACCGCGGCTTTGTAAACAAGCCCCATAGTGGGGGTACAAAAAATGCGGGTGGTGACTATTAATGCTAAAGGGTTGAGAACATGGCGTAAGAGGAGGTTGGTGGAAAAGGAAGGATGTCGGACTCAGGCAGATTTTATTTGTATTCAAGAAAAGCACTTGAAGGTCAGGCAGGAGAAACTGTTGGAGTCACGGAAATACCCAAAGGTTATATTGGCCGGGCAAAGAGCGGAACCCCGGAGGGGAGGGGTGGGTATCATGGTGGGGGTAGGGATGGTGGAGAAAGTGGTGGGAGAATATAGGGATAAAAGGGGGAGATGTGTGTGAGTTAAGATCCAGATGGGTACAGAGCAAGTGTGGGTTATGAGTCTGTATGGGCCGAATGAGCATCAAGGGGAGTTTTTTGATCGGATATGAGAGGAGTTGGAGGGGTTGGATGAGGACCCAATTATTCTGGGTGGAGATTTTAATTTAACAGTGAACCCCAGGCTAGATGGGGGGGGGGGCAGGGAAACGCGGGGATAGAGTGAAAATGTTGAAAATGAAAAAAGGTTTGGGGCTGGTGGATGCATGGAGATGTAAGAACCTGGGGAGAAAACAATACACCTACTATTCAGCGCCACATGGGTCTTATAGTCTAATTGATATGATTTGGGTGGGAGGTAGGTGGATGAGCAAGGTGGAGGAGGTGGAGCAGGGGTCCATTACGTGGACAGACCATGCTCCTGTGAGTGTGGAGTTCAGTCTGGGCTATGAGGATACGGGTTTGAAATTCTGGAGATTGAATGACTCCTTGCTGGAGGAGCCGGCAGTAGTCGAGAGGACGGCGGGGGTGATTCAAGATTATATGGACCATAATTTGAATGGGGAGGTAGGCCTAGGAATGGTGTGAGATGGCTTGAAGGTGGTGGTGCGGGGGCACTTGTTAGGGGAAGCGTCACGTAGGTGTCGTATGCAGGGAGAATCTGAAAGACGCCTCTTGGAGGAAATTAAGAAATTGGAGGGTAGTCACCAGTGTGATAGAAATGAAAGGGTACTAAGAGATCTGCAGGGACTGCGGGGGCAGCTGGAACAGCTCAGAGCCAGTAAAGTGGCACATGAGTTGAATGTCTTGAGGCAAGCTATGTTTGAGGGCGGGAATAAGGCGGGCCGTATCCTAGCGCATAGACTGTGGGTATGAGTGGCACAACATACTATAGGAAGTATACGGAATGGGTTGGGGCAGCTAGTCACTGGAAATAATGAGATCCGACAGACATTTAAGGAATACTATAAAACTCTGTACAGTAGTGAGGTGCAGGAGGGAAGGGTTAAAAGCCAACAATATCTAGCGGAGTGTGAATTATCTAACTTAACATCGGAGGAGGCGGGGTGGTTAGGTCGGCCAATTGAGGAGGGGGAGGTGGAGGAGGCCATCAAGACTCTGAAGCTGGGAAAGGCGTCCGGGTTAGATGGTTTAACGGGGAAGTTTTATAAAGTTTTTCAGTCAGGTCTCAGGCCCTTAATGGTAGAAGTGTTTAATGGGGTGCTTAGGGAAGGGGCAGTTCCAGGGACTATGACGGAAGCGGGGATCACACTTTTGCTTAAGCCGGGGAAAGATCCCATGGTATGCGGCTCTTATCAGCCAATTTCCCTGCTGAATGTGGATGCTAAACGTTTAGCTAAAGTACTGGCCACTAGATTACAAAGAGTAATGCCCAAGCTGGTTAATGCGGACCAGACGGGGTTTGTGGCGGGGAGGCAGGGAGGGGATAATATACGGCGAATTTGTAACCTAACCTGGGAAGTGCAGCGAACAGGGCAGAAGGCAGTGTTTATATCAGTCGACGCGGAGAAAGCTTTTGATAGGGTGGAGTGGCCCTTTATGATACAAGTGCTAGAGAAGATGGGGTTGAGGGCAATGTTCCCTCTAATTTTCTGTAGGCTGTGTGCGCATAAAATATCAGCTGTGCAGCTTTTGAAGGAAGGTTAAATTTTTGTGCGCCATATAACGACACTCAGAGTTATATACTTTAAAATTTGACTACACGTCAGAATACAGTATGTACACCACATTGATTTTAATCAAATTAAATGAAAATAGGCGATTACTAAATGAAGTAGAAAATTTATAGTAATTACAATCACAACTTTTAAATTTTAAGACGTCTGTGTTTTCTATCGGAATCAGAACCGTAATTTTTGTGCGCTCTGTTGTAAAGTATGTGCGCTCACTCGGTGAGGTGTGTGCGCGCGCACATGCGCACAGCTTAGAGGGAACAGTGGTTGGGGGAGAATTTTGTGAACTGGATTCAAGCCTTGTACCGGGTGCCTAAAGCCAGGGTTAGAGTTAATGGGAGTTACTCTGAGGTCATACAGCTGGAACATGGAACAAGGCAGGGGTGCCCGCTTTCCCCCTTGTTTGCGCTGGTTATAGAACCTTTGGCTGAAAGGGTACGAAGTACGGGGGATGTTAAGGGGGTGGTTATGAGTAGTTGGGAATCTAAAATTGCTTTATTTGCAGATGTCATTTTTACTATTAGGGAACCATTGATATCACTGCCAGTGTTGATGAGGGAAATAGAACACTACAGTACATAAGAACATAAGATATGCCATACTGGGTCAGACCAAGGTCCATCAAGCCCAGTATCCTGTTTTCAACAGTGGCCAATCTAGGTCATACGTACCTAGCAGTTTCCCCAAAAGAGACAGGTTCCACAATGCTTGTACTGGGTCAAGCATTGATATCCTGGGTCCCTTCTTAATAATGGTTTATGGACTTTTCCTCCAGGAACTTGTCCAAACCTTTTTTAAACCCAGCTACACTAACAGCCTTTACTACATCCTCCGGTAACAAATTCCAGAGTTTGATTACACGTTGAGTGAAAAAATATTTTCTTTTATTAGTCTTAAATAGTTTACCCTGTAGCTTCATTGCATGTCCCCTAGTCTGTCTATATTCTGATAACATCAATCGATCTACGTTTACCCGTTCCACTCCGTTCATTAATTTATAGACTTCTATCATATCTCCCCTCAGCCGTCTCTTTTCCAGGTTAAAGAGCCCTAACCTTTTTAGCCTTTCTTCATAGGAGTATCCTTCCATCCCCTTTACCATTTTGGTGGCTCTTCTCTGAACCTTTTCTAATAACGCTATATCCTTTTTAAGATACGGCGACCAGAATTGCACACAATATTCAAGGTGCGGTCTCACCATGGAACGATATAGAGGCATTATAATATCTTTTGTTTTATTTTCCATTCCTTTCCTTATCATACCTAGCATTCTATTTGCTCTCTTGGCCGCCGCTGCACACTGGGCCGAGGGTTTTAACATGTTATCCACAATGACGCCTAAATCTTTTTCCTGTGTGGTGGTTCCTAAAGTGGAACCTTGCATCGTGTAACCATAGTTTGGGTTGTTCTTCCCTAGGTGCATAACTTTGCACTTGTCCACATTAAATTTCATCTGCCATTTTAATGCCCAGTCTTCCAATTTATCAAGATCCTCTTGCAATTTTCCACAATCCTCTTGGGTTTTAACAACTTTAAATAGTTTTGTGTCATCTGCAAATTTGATAATCTCACTCGTTATTCCACTTTCCAGGTCATTTATGAATGTCAAAAAGCAGAGGACCCAGCACAGATCCCTGGGGTACACCACTATTCACCTTTCTCCATTGGGAAAATTGGCCATTTAGCCCTACCCTCTGCTTTCTATCTTTTAACCAGTTCCTGATCCACAGTAGTACACTGCCTCCTATCCCATGACTCTTTAGTTTTGCCAAAGGTCTCTGATGAGGGACCTTGTCAAAGGCTTTCTGAAAGTCCAGATACACTATATCAACCGACTCATCTTTGTCCACCTGTTTATTCACACCTTCAAAAAAACATAACAGATTAGTAAGGCAAGATCTTCCTTGTCGAAAGCCATGTTGGCTGTCTCCCATTAGGCCATGACTATCTAAATGCTGAATAATTTTATTCTTTATAATGGTTTCTACCATTTTTCTCGGTACTGACGTCAAGCTCACCGGTCTGTAGTTTCCCGGATCACCCCTGGAACCCTTTTTAAAAATTGGTGTTACATTGGCTATCCTCCAATCTTCAGGAATTAGAGATGATTTTAATGATAGTTCACAGATTACTAATAGCAGGTCTGCAATCTCATATTTCAGTTCTTTCAACACCCTTGGATGTATACCATCCGGCCCAGGTGATTTGCTACTCTTCAGTTTATCTAATAGTTGTAATACATCTTCCCGATGTATCAATATTTCCTTCAACTCTTCTGCACCTTTAAATACCACTTCAGTCATGGGTAACATCCCCATATCTTCCTCAGTAAAGACCGAAGCAAAGAATTCATTCAGTCTCTCTGCTATTGCCTTGTCACCTCTTAGTGCCCCTTTAACGCCTCTATCATCTAATGGACCAACTGACTCTCTCACCGTTTTTTTGCTGCGAAAGTACTTGAAAAAATCTTTATTTCGCGTTTTTGCTTCCGCAGCAAGCTTCTTCTCAAATTCTCCCTTTGCCTGCTTTATTAATGCCTTGCATTTGACTTGCCAGTGCTTGTGGTGTTTCCAGGTTTCGTCGTTTGGCTTTTTTTTTCCATTTCCTGAAAGATGCTTTTTTGGCAACAACAGCCTCTCTGACCTCACCTTTAAACCATGCTGGCAGTTTTTTTTGACTTCCTTCCACTTTTCTTAAAGCGTGGAATAAAGCTGGCTTGGGCTTCCAAGATAGTATTTTTAAACAACACCCAAGCTTGATGTAAGTCTTTAACCTTTGCAACTGCTCCTTTTAGTTTTTCTTAACTGTTTTCCTCATTTTATCATAGTCTCCCTTTCGAAAGTTAAAAGGTAGTACTGTGGTTTTCCTTACTATCCCTCCTCCACTAATTAAATCAAAGGCGATCATGCTATGATCACTATTGCCAAGTGGCCCCAACACCCTTATCTCTTGCACTACATCTGGTGTTCCACTAAGGACTAGGTCTAATATTGCTTCCCCTCTGGTCGATTCATGAACCAGCTGCTCCAAGAAGCAGTCATTTATTTCATCTAGGAACTTTATCTCCCTAGCATGTCCTGCCATGACACTGACCCAGTCGATACCGGGGTAATTGAAATCACCCATTATTATTACTGCACTGTAACGTTTGCTAGCTTCCTTGATTTCTTTGAGCATTTCATCATCCATTTGTTCATTCTGGCCAGGCGGACGATAGTACACCCCCACTGCCATCGCCTTCCCCTTTTTACATGGAATTTCAATCCATAGAGATTCTACAGCAAATTTTGTTTCCTGCAAAACTTTAATCCTTTCTGACTCAATGCCCTCTCTAACATAGAGCGCAACCCCTCCACCAATTTGATCAGCTCTATCATTACGATACAGTTTGTACCCTGGTATCAGTGTGTCCCACTGGTTGTCCTCCTTCCACCATGTCTCTGATATTCCAATCATATCTAACCTCTCGTTTAGTGCTATATATTCTAACTCTCCCATCTTGTTTTGTAGACTTCTAGCATTTGCATACAAGCATTTTAGAGACTGTATTTTATTCATATTAATTTGGCTATTGGTAGACATGGGTAATTTGGGATCTTTAAGCTCTGTCTGCTCCATACTTGAGGGCATTTGGGCTACTTTACTCTTTTTTGGAGAGTAGGGTAGCAGGATATAAAATCTGTGGCAGTAAAACAGAGTTGTTGAGATTTAATCTTGATGCGAGGTTGGAAGAGAGTTTAAGAAGTGGGTTTCCGTTTAAGTGGGTGAAGGGTACGTATAGATATTTGGGGATTCGTATGGGGAAGGACTGGCAACAATTATGGAAATGGAATTTTCTCCCCTACTACTGTTCAGTGGATAACGCGCTGTTCATGACTAAGGATTATTGCATTTTTATGGAAGGATATCGGAGTTTGAAAGTAAAATGTTCTGATGACTCCGATGTATCTAGGGTACTGATGCTTTTGAAAAATGACAATCTGATATGGGACGGCTCCTTTTTTTTTGCATTACGATACAGAACGTTATTACATCGCGTTCCTCACGAAGGTAGCAAGTTAATGCAGTTTAAAACACCAAAAAGATGCAATCCGGGAGAATAGTTTTTTCTGAAATAAGTAGATTTGCTTACAGTGCAAAATAGAGGTTAGTTTGAAAACGAGTAGCTTTCATCCGAAACACAGGCGATCAAGACATTATTATATTATATTAATCATCACATGTACAGTAGTTTTAACAAATAGGTTAAAGTTTGTATGTTTTATGTCTTTTATATAGAGAAGATGCTTATTCATCTCTCTGAGAGAATCAAATTTTAAGCTGTGCATATTCAAACACACAAACGGGTATGGTGCTTTTGGTTTTATATTTTTATATTTTACATTTTTGAATACCTATATTTGTTATTTTAGTTAAACATGGATTTATCCATAAGGTAGTTAGTTAATTTTGTTTTAGTTATTCAATGGTATACCTGGTATTTATGTGTACAACAAATATAATTTTTGCATATATTATGAAATATCAATAACAATTAGTGTTTAGGTTTTAGATATTTGTTTTTATTGTGCATGGTCCTAGTGGTTAATCATTTATTTATTGTTTTATCATATGTTTTAATACTGTTGTTCGGCTTACTCACTCCTGGCTCCTTTTTATTATCTGCTTTTTTATTATCTCTTTTTTATCATCTGCTTTTTTTATTAGTTGCAATTATGGTGGTAACATAGCCTAATCATTTGATGCGTATGTGATTCTATACACCCTTCCAATACTTCTAAATTGATAATTATTGATCTTCTCAACTTTCGTCATGATTAAGTGCACATACATGGTTTTATCTATATGTGGTTCTATACACCCTTTTGATATTTTTAAATTGATAGTGGTAAATAATTTAGTGATCTTTTTAACTTTTGTTATGATTGAGTGCACATATATGGTTTTATTTATCTATACTTTAGTTATTTTGGTCTTATTGGTTGTATATGTTTTTAATTATGTTATTACTACGTTACTATATGTTTTTATGATTTTATTTTCAAGTGTATTACAGTATTTATGGTTATTTATCTGCAGCAGACCTGAATCCCCTGAGGAAGTGATAAAACGAAACACGGCCTGTGTCGGGCTCTCAGGTTTTGGACTTAATAAAAGTATCCTTTGGTTTTAAACCACCACGTATTAGTGACTGGGTGTCTTTCGTACAATGTGGTGAGGTGCTCCTTTTGGTGGACCATATCTTATGTTCTGCCATCGACTTCCATAATTGGTGCTTGCAATGCCTTGGACCCAACAACCAGCTGGTGTCCTCAAAGCTTTGCTCGCAGAACGCGTTGAGGGCTGAAGGGTCGGAAAAAGCAGGAGGTGTCCCTTTTTGACTCATCTGATTCAGCATCCTCGGCCCAGATTCCCTTGTCCATGCCTGAGGTGGCCAAGGGAAAAGAACAGAGGGCTCAGTCAGAGTAAAGGGGTTCAAGCCAGAGAGGCATGACCCTCTGCGGAGATCCTGTCGACATCAAAAGGGGAGCACAAGGAGAAAACCTGTGTGCAGCGCCACCGCAACTCCTCTTGGCACGAGATTGACAGTGAGGAATGGGAAGGGCTGACCAAGCTACCCCGGCGGGAGGACCCAACCCAGATGGCGGAGTCTACTCCCAGTGCTCCAACCATTGTAGAATCTCCACCCAAGGGAACACTGATGATGTCTGTGGTTGCAGCATTGCCGCTCTCATGGTGGTGGTTCTGGAGAAAACAGCTATGAGCCTTGGAAGCTCACTTGGTGGCGGTGGAAACCCTATGGAACACAGGCTTCATGGCATGGAGTGCATCATCACTGCACTCCTTCCAACCTATCCTGGAGACCTGTGCCCCCTGCCTGTCGTGGCTGGGACATCGGGTGGGAGATCAGTATAGACTCCTGTGGCCACAGCCATCTCCCTCTCCAGTGTGTTGGAGTCTAAAGCCCTGGGGCATTGCCATCAGCATGCCGGACACAAGGGAGATCATTGATGTCCACCCTTTCCTGAGTTGCGCAGTTGGCGTTTGAAGGAGATTCTGCGTTACTTTGACTTCCTTTCGGAGTCCGAATCGAAATGGGAAACTGAGTCTGAATCGATTGTGTCAGACCTTCAGGCCAAGATCTCCCATCTAACCCATTGCCCCCTCTGGATCGGCAGAAGTTGCCCCCAAAGGACATGTCCTTCCAGAATTTTGTTGGGGACCTGGCCAAGGCCATCCCTTTTTCTCTGAAATCGGAAGAGGAACTGAGGATAGAGAAACTGGAACTCCTCCAATACCCCTCGGCCCCCCATGAGGCAGTAATGGTTCCAGTCCACCATGTCCTGCAGAGGCTGCTACTGCGGCTGTGGGAGGTGCCACTTACACTTCCAGTTGTCAGCCATCGACTTGACTTCCTGTACCAGATCCAGAAGGCCCCAGGGTTTGAGAAGCCTCAGTTGCCACACAATTCCATTGTGATCAGGTCTGCAATGAAGCTTGCAAAAAGTGCTAAAACGCACTCCTTGGTGCACCCATGTGTGAGGCAAGGACCCGGGACTCCTTCGGGAGGAGGTGTTTCCAGGGTTCCATGCTGTTAGCCCGGATCCTAGCCTACTAAGGAGGGAGGAGTAGCCTAGTGGTTGGGGCAAGGTACTTCAGGCCAGAAGGTCGGTGGTTCAAATCCCACTAGAGGACAGCAACTTTGGGCCGGAAGGACTGGGGTTTCTAGTCCCACAGATGCTCCTTGTGGTCTTGGGCAAGCCACTTAACCCTCCACTGCCCATGTTCCCTGTAAGTATTAGTGTATGTGTCTCATATCCCCACGTGTTATATGTATCCCCCAATAGTGTTGTGACCGCTTTGATTGAAGGATAAGGCGGTATACAAAAACTGTCTAAATAAATAAATACTAGACTTACATAGCTATGTTCCTCAAGGATGTCACACTTGATATTGAGGACTTCCCTTCCCTCATTCCAAAGGACTGCTGCGGGTCTTTTTGAGACCTTGTAGTTCATGACAAGGATTGCTTGAGATTTATGGTATGGGGCACCTGTGACGCCTTCAAATCCACAGGTAGGGTGGCAGCCATGGGTATTGCCATACAGCAGATGGCCTGGTTGCAGTCCTTTGACCTGGGTCCAGGACAAGATTACCAATGTCCCCTGTCAGGGTGAGAACCTCTTTGGCAAGCCCATGGAGGAGATATCTGAGGAACTTGAGAAAGAGCAGGTTACCCTCACCAGGCTCTCCAGAAAGACTACGGATCCCATGCAAAAGAAGCAACAAGCAAAAAAGACTCTTTCTGCGCCTGCGACGGTACTTTCCATCCCTGCTGCAGATGCAGCCTAGGCTCAGGCTCTCCGCTTGAAGCAGAGAGAGAAATCCCCAAAGGTGTGCAGCCTGCCCCCCAGCCTAAGCTGGGTGCAAGTTTTTGATGGTCTTCAGAAACATAGCCATTCAACGGTTGTTTGCCGAGGTCCCCCCACAGGTGGAAGGGTGGCTCGTTTACTTTCCCCACCGCTGGCCTCTCGTCACCTTGGATGACTGACTGGGTGCTGTAGATCGTCCAAAGTGGCTATCGGTTGCATTTCACCCAGCTACTGCTTCCTTACAATCCTGGGGAGTACCCTATGGACTCCACGCACCGGAGCACCCTGATGGCTGACCTTGCCTTTGAGCTGGTTCCCCCTGCCCATGCCCATAATGGGCAGGGCTTTTACTCAAGGTACTTTCTGGTCCCCCCACAAAGACCAGCAGGTTCCACCCCATTCTGGATCTGTGAAACCTCAATTGGTTCCTGGTGCGCAAAAAGTTCAAGATGGTCTTACTGGGGAGGCTGTTCCTGTTCCTCCTACAAGACAACTGGCTATGTTCCTTGGATCTGAAGGATATGTATGCGCATATTCCAGGCCACCCACATCAAACAGTATTTTTTGGTTGGTGCTGCGTGGCAAGCACTTTCAATACCGGGTGCTACCCTTCGGTTTGACTGCAGTCCCCAGGGTCTTTACAAAGTGTCTGACAGTCATGGCCACCTCCCTTCAGACCCGGGGAGTCTTTGTCTTTCCGTACCTGGATGACTTGCTTGTAAAAGTTCCCCACGCCAGCCAGCGTATGGCAGTCCACCGAGCTCACTATTGAGGTGCTAGAAGGGCTTGGCTTCATGATCAACTATCCAAAGTCTCACCCCACCCCCCCCCCCCAGCTGGTATAGCAGCTGGAGTTCATCGGGGCCCTCTTCAGTACCACTCAGGAGAGAGCATGTCTACTGGCGGACTGCCTGCAGTGTCTCGTGATGATGGGCATGTTGCAGCGCCAGTTCCACACCACAGCCCATAGGCTGCTGAGAGTCCTCGGACACATGGCAGCCACAGTGCATGTAATCCCTCAGGCTCGCCTCTGCATGCGGCGGGCTCAGTGGACCTTGCAAATGCAATGGCATCAAGCCTCAGGCTGCCTGCGGGACACGGTTGTAGTCACTGCGCCACTCATGCAGTCCCTAGTGTGGTGGTTCGTGTCCGGAAACCTGCGTTGGGGCCTCCCATTCCAGCCAGCAGCACCCTGCAGGCTGCTTACAATGGATGCCTCCAAGCTTGGCTGGGGCATGCACCTGGACAGTCTCCACACCCAGGGTCTGTAGTCCGAGATCGAGAGCCTCCTTGAGATCAACGTCCTCGAGCTCCGGCCATTGCAAATGCTCTTCATGCCTTTCTGGCACATCTGGCGAAACAGGTGGTCCTGATCCAGATGGGCAACCAGGTGGCCATGTTCTATGTGAACAAGCAAGGGGGGGGGGGCATAGGTTCCGTACCTCCTGTGTTGGGAAACTCTAAACCTCCAAAAGTTGCCCTGCTCCATGGCATGGACTTCAGGGCGACATTTGCTCGGCGCGAGCAAAGGTCTAGTCCATCGCCTCAGATGGGTTCTTCAGCCATATGAGTGGACTTGCAAGAGGGAGTTGATGGACCAGATCTGGGAATGGTGCATCCCTGATGTGGACCTCTTCGCTACAGCACAGAATGCCCATGTAGCCGGCCAGTGATCGCTTGGCTCCAGATGCCTTCCTTCACTGGGGGGAAGGGCCTGCTCTATGTTGATTCCATGATTCCACTCATCACAAGGATGCTCCTGAAGCTGCAGACTGAGGGAGAGATCCATGATTCTCATCGCTCCCTACTGGCCTGAACAACCATGGTTCCCACTATTGTTATAGCCCTTGCAGAGGGAATCTCTCTGGGCTCTGACCCAGTTCTCATTTCGCAGGAGAGCGACTCCTTGTTGCATCCCACTGTCTGCTTCCTGGCACTCATGGCATGGATGCTGAGCGAGTAATCCTCGATGAGCTCGCCCTCCCCAGGGACATCTTTTAGATCCTACTGGCATCCTGCAAAGAGTTGACACGTAAGGCCTACACATTCAAATGACAGCAGTTTGCCATCTGGTGTGCTGGTCGAGCCCTGGACCCCTTTGTCCCGTAGACCAGTTGTTGGCGTACATCTTGCACCTCTTCAATTCTGGGCTCAAGTCCAACTCTGCACATGTTCACTTTAGCACAATAGGAGCATTCCATTGTGGCTACAGGGAGAAGCCTGTGTCTGCTCAACCTTTGGTAGGCTGATTCATGCAGGGCTGGTTCTTCCGAAGCGCCCAGTCAAGCCCCTATGGTTGTTTACGATCTGAACATAGTTCTCGACCAGCTCGTACAGAGGTTTTTAACCTAGAAGGTAGTCTTCCTGGTGGCAGTCACATTGGGCCAACGTGTGAGTCAGCTCCAGGCTGTGTTCGCACACACCATCTGAACACTAGGTTCCACCGGAATCGGGTGGTGCTCTGCACGCATCTCCGCATTCTGCCAAAGGTGATCTCTGCTTTTTACCTCAATCAACCAGGGTCCTTGCTCCTTCCTAAAGAACATGGTGGTGATGAGCTTTCCTTTGTAAGCAGGGCATCCAGGTTCTCCTTTACCTGGATTGCTGGCTGATTCACTCAGATTTCCTGAAGAAATCTGAGGACCTTGCAGTCCTATTGATTCTCCACCTGGCCTGGATGCCCCTGGAAGCTCCAGATTCAGTGATGGCCATCTCGGATGCTAGCCTGAAGGGCGGGGGTGCTCACGGCATAGGTGAGGATGTCCAGGACTCTGACCCCCTTAGGTAGTCCTCCTTGGGTTATCTTTCAGTTATAGGCCAGAGCAATCCACCTGGCTATAGAGGTTCCAGCCTCTCCTGGTGGACAAGCGACCTGGGTGTTCCTGGATGAGGCCACAGCAGTGGCATTTGTCAAATAAGGTGGAGCTCAGTGCCAGCCTGGTTCTCGATGTGGCAGAGCTGCTGTTGGGCAGGGTAACATCTGGCTACTCTGTCTGCAGTGCACATTGCAGATGTTGACAATGTGCAGGCTGACTTCCGGAGTTGCAACACTGTTCCAGTGATTGGGAGCTCAGCCCTCATATGTTTTGACTTCATAGTGTAGAGGTGGAGCCTTCCAGTATTGGACTTAATGGCCTTTCAGGAGAGTGTCCAGTAGAGAACTGCTGAAGCCCTGCAGGAAGGATCCGTGGGCAGAAGACTTTGATGCCCTGTTTCAGGAAGGACCCCAGGAGGGGATTTTGTTTTCTTCCCTCTGTGTTCTTTGTCAGACTGTTGTCCGGATAGAAATTGGGCTCTTCCAGGCCTGGTGATCTTGGGTGACTTTGGACTGGCCTCATAGGTCAGTTGTCTCAAGGGAAGGGGATTCTGCAGCAAGGGCCCTAGTGATGGGGGATCCCACTCACATCTGGCTTATGGCTCTGCCCTTGAGTTGTGTAGACTGCCCAAGAAGGGCAGTTTGCTTTTCTCTGATCAGAGAAGGGCTGAACTTTTACAGAGCTCTGCTAGTGAGTGGATATTTGCCTCCTGGGACATCTTACTGTGAGTTCTAGCTGTTTATTTAATTATTTACTGTTTGTCTAACTGTTTGTTTGTTTAATTATTTATTGTTTGTCTTAGTGGTGTGCTAGTTCAGCCTTCTCAGCTGTACTTACCTTGCCTCTCTCAACTAACTGGGCTTTGTGTGGTAGCCATTTTGAATTAAATCTCTCTCCCCAGAACCTGCTGTTTGTAAAGCTTTTTTCCTGTCCTTGCCTGCCTGAGTGAATCCTCCCCCTCCCCCCCCTCCCCCTGAGGTATTGTGTAGCCTTCTTCCTGTTTTCTCCACGTGTGCATAGGCTGTTTTAGTTTGCTTTTCTCTGATCAGAGAAGGGCTGAACTTTTACAGAGCTCTGCTAGTGAGTGGATATTTGCCTCCTGGGACATCTTACTGTGAGTTCTAGCTGTTTATTTAATTATTTACTGTTTGTCTAACTGTTTGTTTGTTTAATTATTTATTGTTTGTCTTAGTGGTGTGCTAGTTCAGCCTTCTCAGCTGTACTTACCTTGCCTCTCTCAACTAACTGGGCTTTGTGTGGTACCCCCATCCCCCTGCTGAGGGTTCAGGACAGGGTACCTTGTAACTGCCCTCTTTAATAGGACTTATCTCCCTCCCTCCCTCCCCAGCACCCACCCACCCCTGGGGTAATTGTAGTTTTATAGGTACTTGCACATCTTAGAGGAAAGGGGCTGCTCTCAGGTGCAGCTCTTAATCCAAATCAGTCATACACAGAGGACCTGAGATTAATTAAGCTTCAGGTACACAGGGTGTATTAGGGGTATTAGATACACTTTTATTAGTATAAGCATCTACACCAATCCTTATTATATACCGAATTTAAAAGACCTAAACACAAGCTTTAAACTAAGATGCAGACAGAGGTCCAGCAACGAGATGGGGGTTCTCCAGTCTTTTGCATTGAGTGTCACATGTATGATTTTCTCCCAGTTGGTGAGAGGTCCTACATATGCACTAAGTGCAGGGAGCTCTTTGCTCTCAGGGAACGAGTCCGTTCTCTAGAGGCTAGAGTAGCAGACCTGGAAGACATAAGAAAGACAGAGAAGTACATGGACGAGACCTACAGGGATATAGTCCTGAAGTCCCACCTCCAGTCTGGCAGCATCCCTGTTGCCATGGAGGAGGGAGGTCACGTGACAGGAGAGCATCACCCTGGTGTGGCAGGAAGTGATCCTGTAACTAGGACCTGTCCTCCAGGTGATGTAAAACCCTCTCGCACCGAGGACGTTTCTCTAGGGCCATGTCCCCATGAGGGGAGGGTCAGGACAGCTGTTATAGTTGGTGATTCAATCATTAGGAATGTAGATAGCTGGGTGGCTGGTGGACGTGAGGATCGCCTGGTAACATGCCTGCCTGGTGCGAAGGTAGCAGACCTCACGCACCGCCTAGATAGGATCATAGATAGTGCTGGGGGGGAGTCTGCTGTCTTGGTACATGTTGGTACCAATGACATAGGAAAATGTGGTAGGGAAGTTCTGGAGGCTAAATTTAAGCTTTTAGGTAGGAAGTTGAAATCCAGAACTTCCAGGATAGCGTTCTCCGAAATGCTTCCTGTTCCACGTGCAGGACCCAAAAGACAGGCAGAGCTCCGGAGTCTCAATGCGTGGATGAGACAATGGTGCAAGGTTGAGGGTTTTGGATTTGTTAGGTACTGGGGAACATTCTGGGGAAAGGGGGGGCTCTTCTGAAGGGATGGGCTTCACCTTAATCAGGATGGGACCAGACTGCTGGCATTAACCTTTAAAAAAGAGATAGAGAAGCTTTTAAACTAGAAAATAGGGGAAAGCCGACAGTCACCCAGGAGCGCATGGTTCGGACAAAGGTATCCTTGAAGGATACTACCAAAAGCAGTGAGGTTCCAAAAGGGAGTATAGTAGCCCAAATGCCCTTGAGTAAGGAGCAGACAGAGCATAAGGATTCCCAATTACCCATGCCTACCAATAGCCAGATTAATATTAATAAAATACAGTCTCTAAAATGCTTGTATGCCAATGCTAGAAGTCTAAACAATAAGATGGGAGAATTAGAATATATAGCACTAAATGAGAGGTTAGATATGATTGCACTCTCAGAGACATGGTGGAAGGAGGATAATCAGTGGGACACTGTGATACCTGGATACAAACTATATCGTAATGATAGAGCTGAACAAATTGGTGGAGGGGTTGCACTCTATGTTAGAGAGGGCATTGAGTCAGAAAGGATTAAAGTTTTGCAGGGAACAAAATTTGCTGTAGAATCTCTATGGATTGAAATTCCATTTATGAAGGGGAAGGTGATGGCAGTGGGAGTATACTATCGACCACCTGGCCAGAATGAACAAATGGATGATGAAATGCTCAAAGAAATCAAGGAAGCTAACAAAAGCCACAACAGAGTAGTAATAATGGGTGATTTCAATTACCCCGGTATCGACTGGGACAGTGTCACAGCAGGACAAGCTAAAGAGATAAAGTTTCTAGATGAAATAAATGACTGCTTCTTGGAGCAGCTGATTCATGAACCGACCAGAGGGGAAGCCATACTGGACCTAGTCCTTAGTGGAACGCCAGATCTGGTGCAAGAAATAAGGGTGTTGGGACCACTTGGCAATAGTGATCATAGTATGATCATGTTTGATTTAATCAGTGGAGGACAGATAGTAAAGGAATCCACAGTACTACCTTTTAACTTTCAAAAGGGAGACTATGATAGAATGAGGAATATAGTTCGGAAAAAACTAAAAGGAGCGGTTCCAAAGGTTAAAGACTTACAGCAAGCTTGGGTGTTATTTAAAAATACTATCCTCGAAGCCCAGACCAGCTGTATTCCACACATTAAGAAAAGTGGAAGAAAGTCCAAAAAACTGCCAGCATGGTTTAAAGGTGAGGTCAGAGAGGCTGTTGCTGCCAAAAGAGCAACCTTCAGGAAATGGAAAAAAGAGCCAAATGATGAAAACTGGAAACAGCACAAGCACTGGCAAGTTAAATGCAAAGCATTGATAAGGCAGGCAAAGCGGGAATTTGAGAAGAAACTTGCTACGGAAGCAAAAACACGAAATAAAGACTTTTTCAAGTACATTCGTAGCAAAAGGCCTGTGAGAGAGTCAATTGGACCATTAGATGATAGAGGGGTAAAAGGGGCAGTAAGAGGAGACAAGGCTATAGCAGAGAGACTGAATGGTATTTAAAGGTGATACTGCAGAGGAATTGAGAGAAATATCGCTACACCGGGAAGATATATTACAACTATTTGATAAACTGAATAGTAGCAAATCACCTGGACCGGATGGTATACATCCCAGAGTGTTGAAAGAACTGAAATATGAGATTGCAGACCTGTTATTGGTAATCTGTGAACTTTCATTAAAATCATCTGTAATACCTGAAGATTGGAGGGTCGCCAACGTAACACCAATTTTTAAAAAGGGTTCCAGGGGTGACCCGGGAAATTACAGACCGGTGAGCCTGACGTCAGTACCAGGGAAAATGGTAGAAACCATCATAAAGAACAAAATTACACAGCATGTAGATAGTCATGGCCTAATGGGGGACAGCCAACATGGCTTTAGACAAGGAAGATCTTGTCTTACTAATCTGATCTGCTTTTTTGAAGGTGTGCATAAACAGGTAGACAAAGGTGAGTCGGTTGATATAGTGTATCTGGACTTTCAGAAAGCTTTTGACAAGGTCCCCCATCAGAGACTTTTGGCGAAGCTAAAAAGTCATGGGATAGGAGGCAGTGTACTATTGTGGATCGGGAACTGGTTAAAAGATAGAAAGCAGAGGGTAGGGCTAAATGGCCAATATTCCCAATGGAAAAATGTGAATAGTGGAGTACCCCAGGGATCTGTACTGGGTCCGCTACTTTTTGACATTCATAAATGACCTGGAAAAGGGAATAACTAGTGAGGTTATCAAATTTGCAGATGACACAAAACTGTTTAAAGTTGTTAAAACCCAAGAGGATTGTGGAAAACTGCAGGAGGATCTGGATAAATTGGAAGACTGGGCATCCAAATGGCAGATGAAATTTAATGTGGACAAGTGCAAAGTTATGCACCTAGGAAAGAACAACCCACACTATAGTTACACGATGCAAGGCTCCACATTAGAAACCACCACCCAGGAAAAAGATTTAGGAGTCATCGTGGATAACATGTTAAAACCCTCCACCCAGTGTGCAGCGGCGGCCAAGAAAGCAAATAGAATGCTAGGTATCATAAGGAAAGGGATGGAGAATAAAACAAAGGATATTATAATGCCTCTGTATCGCTCCATGGTACGACCGCACCTTGAATATTGTGTGCAATTCTGGTCACCGTATCTTAAAAAGGACATAGAGTTATTAGAAAAAGTACAGAGAAGAGCCACCAAATTGGTGAAGGGGATGGAAGGCTACTCCTATGAAGAGAGGCTAAAAAGGTTAGGGCTCTTTAACCTAGAAAAGAGACGGCTGAGGGGAGATATGATAGAGGTGTATAAATTAATGAATGGAGTGGAACGGATAAACGTGGATCAATTGTTTACGCTATCAGAATATAGAAGGACTAGGGGACATGTAATGAAGCTACAGGGTAAACTATTTAAGACAAATAGGAGAAAATATTTCTTCACTCAACGTGTAATCAAACTCTGGAATCTGTTACCGGAGGATGTAGTAAGGGCTGTTAGTATAGCTGGGTTTAAAAAAGGTTTGGACAAGTTCCTGGAGGAAAGGTCCATAAACCACTATTAAAAAGGGACCCAGGATATCAATGCTTGGCCTAGTACAAGCACTGCAGAACCTGTGTCTTTTGGGGAAACTGCTAGGTACGTATGACCTAGATTGGCCACTGTTGGAAACAGGATACTGGGCTTGATGGACCTCGGTCTGACCCAGTATGGCTGTTCTTATGTTCTTATGTTCTTACTATGGAGCAGCAGTGGATAACCTGTTTAAGGCCTGGAAGGCCTCTGCTTCCTCCTTATGATAGAGTTTGGAGGGTCTTTGAGAGGTGGTGGTCTTGGACCCTGGAGGCCAGGAAAATGGACAGTCTTTTGTCCTCTTACAGTCTGGTCTGTAGAGAATATTAGCAGCAAAACAAAATAAGGTATGATCTGTTATATCTAGGGAAATCTGCTGCTTCCCTTCCCATGGGTTCAGTGAGACTTTCTGGCAAATGAGCCACAAAAGAGAGAGAAGTCTGTTTATATATTAGGTTTTATTTGATTAGAAAAAAATAAGAGATAATAAAGGCTATACTAAAGATATGAGGTAATGAGCTGTAGCAGTACTAGGATTATGGTTATGCAATAGTAAATTGCTGATTAGAACCAGAGGTCACGGGGTGACATCACCTTGCCTAATGATGGTGGTGAGGGATTCTCTCCACTGCCGACCCTACCAAAAGAGGAAAAAAGCCCTGTTCCGAGTGCCGGGAAAATGGCCAAATAGGTGGAGGATGTGGTAGAAGGTAAAGAGAGGGTAGCAAGGATTCAAGGACGGCAATCAGCAGCTTAATGGAAAAAACGGACTTGCACGGTGTGGTGGAAAGCTGCATGTGAGAAACGAGCAGGAGAAGTCCGGGGAACGCGATCACGAAACCATCAATAGCTGGAGGCACGAAAGCGAACCAGTTGACGGCAGCACACCAAAAGGCAAGTGAGACCAGGGAACAAGTTGGGAATCGGGCAAGCAACGAAAAGAAGACAAATACAGAGCCGCGATCAGAAAGGCAACAGCGAGAGGGGCAATATGGCTGCCGGCGGAAATTAGAGCTTCGAGGCCGCCATCAGCGGGGTACAGAGCAGCATTGTGGCTGAGCTGAGAAGTGGAGGAGAAGTAAGCCGGTAGATCGGAGAAGAGGAGTGGAGGAAAGTGCGGGCTGCAGAGGGGAGCCATTTGAAGAGCGAAAGGAGAGTGAGCTGCTGGATCAGAGGTGAGCAGTCTGTAAAGTAGCGGAGGGAAGACGCGTGAAGGAGAAGAGACCCATAGAGGGTAACAGAAAATGGCGATCAGAAGTAGCGAGGTGAGCAAGAAGGCATCAAACCGGCAAAGCATGTGGCAGTTGCAGTAAAGAAGGTGAGCAGTACAGAGGGAGATGAAAGTAAGAGTGCTGAATACTGCTGGAGAGCATCGAGACTGAATGAGCTACATACTACATTAAGGGCAGCACAGAGGAGAGTCCTGATGACAACTGAGAAGTCTGGTCAGATTAAATAATTGGCGATTGAGATGAGAGGGCAGAGAAGGCTAAGAGAAGAAAGGAGAATCCCCAGAGAAAGGATCTAAGGCTGGAAAAGTGTGTTTCAGGAGGAGGACAAGAGCTTACGCTTTGGAAGCCTGCGGGATTGGATATTCTGACGAAGTCCAAGGGGGTTGACCTAAACCAATAAATTCTTGGGTGCACTGAGGCAAGTGGACAGCGAAGGAGAGGAAGTACAGGAATTGAATATGACTACGAGAAGGAAACGGATGGACTTCCGGGAGTACACCTATCAGGGCATGGGAGAGGGCACCAGTGAGCAAACTGCTCAGGACATTAAAAATAAATCTTTAGAGCTGCGGAGGGATTTGGGCAAAGACAGACTGTGGAGCAAGGAAGGGAGACTTTGCAAGATATTTCTAGAGTAGAGTTAAAAGAATGGTTTGTGGAAATAAAAAAAAGAAGTTCAAGCAGTAAAAATAGAGCTCAATGAACTTATGGGAAATTTGAAAGAATATATAGCAGAACTGATGCACACAGCAGGAAATCATGAGAATAGGTTGCAAAGTCTGGAGCAGCAACAAGAGGAACAGCAACAGGAGTATCAGGCGCTTCAAGAGTGGCAAAAGGATATGCAATATAAAATGGAGGATTTGGAAAATAGATCTCATAGGAACAATTTGCAGTTTCGAGGAGTACTTGAAGAGAGGGAGTTCCAAGACAGTGCGAAAGTGGCAATTTCAATATGCTTGGAGATACTCCGGGAAGGTGGGGAAGAAGCAGATCTAGCGGAGATCTTGTTGGATCGTGCGCATAGAGCACTGGTAGTGGCAAGACCGAATAGGCCTAGAGACGACATCATATGCTTTACTAGCTATATAATGAAAGAAAAGATCGCATTAAAAATAAGAAGCTTGGGGACATTAACTTGGCAAGGTTATCCAATAAATATGAGGATCTGTCCATTGGAACCTTGCAGAGAAGGAGAGCTTTGCAACCTGTTACACATGCTTTAAGGAGTAGAGACATTAAATATAGATGGTTGCATCCATTTGGGCTGTCATTTTCAATAAATGGGAAGAACTAGAGAGTGCAGACGCTAGAGGAGGCGACAGCAGCATTAAAAGAAGAGACCAGGAAGCAGCATTTGGACAGTAAACATGCTCCGGAGAATGGGGATACTGGAGGAGCGAAGTGTAAAATTATTGAAGAGCATCAGAAAATGAAGAAGGGGGAGGGGTAAGGAGAGCAAAGATCGAGCAAAAAGATGAACTGTTGCAAGACGAGAGATCCAGCCTAAGGATTTGCTGGAAGTGGAGGAAGTGGCAAGCTGAAGAACTAAAGACAATACTGTTACTTGTAGTAATTTGATAGAAAATAGTAGTTTTAAGAATGTATATGGTTCTATGTGTGGAAATGGGAAATGATTTCTGATTGATGGGTTTGCCTAAGATGGTTAAGAGGTGGAGGGAGGGGGAGGGAAGGGGGATAGGGAAGAAGACATAAAGGGCGGAGGAGTAGAATGAGGAGGGGGGGAGGGAGGAGGTGAGTGGGGGATGTAAGGGGCGCACTACTCCAATTACTCCTGGGAAAGGAGGGAGGGATTCAGGGGGGAGGGAGGGAGGGGAAGAGAAGGGAGGGGGAGGTGGATACAAGAGAAGGGGAGGCACTCTAAGATTGAAGATTACCACAATTAATATAAAAGGACTACGAATATAGCAAAAGTGCAGGCTTTTGGAAAGGGAAGGAGGGTGTATAAATGCGGATATTATATGTGTACAGGAGACCCACTTAAGGGTGGGGCAGGAAAACCTGTTGTGCTCAAAAATATTCAAAGGTGGTGTTGGGGGGGCAGAGGGCAAACCCTAGGAAGGGAGGGGTGGGCATTTTGGTGGGGGATGCCACTAAACATTTGGTAGTGGGAGAAAGGCGAGGGAAAGATGGGAGATGGGTGAGGGTGAAGTTGGCTGTGGGAGGTGGAGAGGTGTGGGTGATAAGTATATATGGGCCCAATGAGGGGCATGGAGCAGCTTTTGAAAATATGACTACGGAACTAGAAGAATTGGGGGATATCCCATTAATAGTAGGTGGGGATTTTAATTTGACTTTGAATCCGAGGCTGGATAATAGCAGGGGGCAGGGCTGTGGCGGAAAGAAGGATAGGCAAAGTCTGAGAAGCATGCAGGAGAGATTAGGATTGATAGACCTGTGGAGGTCTAGACATCTAGGAGAGCGTAGGCATACCTTTTATTCACAGGTGCATGGTTCTTACAGTCGATTGGACATGATCTGGGCAGGGGGGATATGGGCGGCGAGAGTAAAGGAAGTGGAACATGGAGAAATTGCATGGACAGACCATGCTCCAGTCACTGTGAGTTTTGATATGGGCAAAGAAGATGAGGGGATAAAATTTTGGAAGTTAAATGACTCACTGTTGGAGGAGGAGGAACATGTGGGAATAGTAAAAGTGGCTATAGAGGAATATTTGGAACATAATGAAACAGGGGAGGTCCGGTTGAAGATAGTATGGGATGGGTTAAAGGCGGTGATTAGGGGGAAGCTCATAAGCATAGCGGCGTGACTTAAACGGGAGAGGCAGAAAGTGGAAGGTGAGTTGTTGGGCCAGATAAAGCAGTTGGAGGTTCAACACCAGCAGGCCCAGGGGTCTGGGGTTATGGCTAAACTGATAAAGGCCAGGGATGAGCTAAGTAAGCTGAGGGCTCAGGAAATAGCATATAAACTAGATGTATTAAGGCAAAAATATTTTCAAGGGGCTAACAAAGCTGGGAGGCTTTTGGCAAGCTAGTTACGGGCTCAGCGGAAACAGCGTATATAGAAGGAATTAGGATAATAAGGGTAAGATGGTGCACAGCACGAAGGAAATAAGCCAGGTTTTCCGGGACTTCTATCAAAAGTTATATCAAAGTGAATTACAAAAAGGACAGGAGGAGATAAAAAGTTATTTTCAGGGGTATGAGTTGGGAACGATCACATCGGAGGATTGGGAACGCATAGGGGAGGACATTAAGGAGGGGGAAGTGAGGGAAGCTAGAAAGACCTTGAAATTGGGGAAGTCACCGGGATTGGATGGGTTTACGGTGAAATTCTATAAGATGGTGGAGCAGGTTACCCCAATACTAACTAGGGTTTTCAATAAGGTGATAGAAGGGGAAGGGATACCACAGACTATGGGGGAGGCGGGTATCACAGTGATACCAAAACCGGATAAAGATAAGGGGGGGTGTGGTTCTTATAGACCCATTTCATTGATTAATTTAGATGCGAAGATACTGGCTAAGGTTTTGGCTAATAGGATACAGGACAGAGTACCTAAGGTAATACATAGAGATCAAACTGGGTTTGTAAAGGGGAGGCAAGGGAGTGATAATATAAGGAAAGTGCTGAACATTGCTTGGCATCTCCAGAATACTAGGGAGTTGGCAGTATTTGTTACGGTGGACGCGGAGAAAGCATTCGACCAGGTTGAATGGCCCTATATGTTCCAGGTGTTGGAGCAGATGGAATTTGGGGACAAATACATAGCTTGGATAAAAGCTCTATATGCACACCCGTGTGCGAGGATTAGAATAAATTGGGGGTACTCTGAAAGGATTACTTTCAGGAGGGGTACTAGGCAAGGATGCTCATTATCACCACTTTTATTTGCATTGGCGATTGAGCCATTGGCGGAAGCGGTTAGGAGGGCAACGGATGTGAAGGGGTTGGTAGTGGGAGGGAGGGAGGAGAAAATAGCACTGTTCGTAGATGATGCAATCTTCACATTGGGACAACCATTAACTACTTTGCCAGTATTGATGGAAATTATCAAGGAGTTTAGTAGCGTAGCAGGGTATAAAATTAATTCAAGTAAGACTGATATCTTGGGGTTTAATCTGGTAGGGGATTTGGAGGAACGGTTGCAGATGCATTTTAACTTTAAATGGGTGCCACAGCAATTTAGGTATTTGGGGATACAATTGGGGAAGCCGATTGAGAAGGTTAAACAATGGAATTATCAGGGAGTAGTGGAAAATATAAGGAAAGATCTTTCAAGGTGGAGGGGAATAAGACTGTCATGGTTAGAGAGGATAGCGGTGGTGAAAATGAATGTACTGCCTGTTGACTCTTACCCTTCTGGGGTCTGGAATCCCACACACAAAATACCTGGGTTCTTATATTTCCCTGTACCATTCAACAGGAAAGAAAGACACGACCTAACCCAGTTCAGAAAGGCCCTTAAACTGCACCTTTTCATCAAATACTACCCCACGTGAACCGTAACATAACAGCCTCACCCTAATACAATCCACAGTATCTCTCTTGTTCCAAACATTCCTGCTAATTTTATGTAAATAGTTCGAGCATGTTATCTAGCTATTAGATTATATACTCCATGTAGATAGTTCTCCCATGTTATCCAAGTTGATACTCCTGTTATATGTAATACCAAACAGCCTGTTCTGGTTTCTTTCTGTTATTTGTAAACCGCGCTGATGTCAAAGAGTGCGGTATATAAGAAGTTGAAATAAATAAATTAATTAATTAATTAATCAATCTCTATTGAGCTCTATAGGGAAGAAACGCATGGAGTCTAATTTGACATATCCATTCCGCCTCTTCAAAGATGGTCCTGTAGAACCCTTGCTTTTATTGGGAAAATATCAGCTGATTCAGTTAATCTTTAATTACATCTGGTGCTTTACAAATTCCACGTGTACATTATTTTTGCTAACATAGACAACATTATTATATAGAAAGCAGAAGTTATGTCTCATGACTATATTCACCTAAATTCAGTAGGTGTCGCTGTGATTCTTCTATTCAGGAAGAAGCTAATTAGTTACTTATAATTCTTGCTGATGTTCTATTAGTTGAGCAAACTATATCCGTTATATTTACTAATTGAATTACAGCCAGTTTCACAAGAGCAGCACAACCTGACCCAGTAACTGCTTTAGCCTATCAGATTTGCAGGATGAGCAACTTCACCCTCTGTTCTATTTAATTAAGGAACTTCAATCTGACCTAATATCTATTGTTACACAAACTCTATTTGCTAACCACACAAGCTTTAGTTACTCAATTCAATGTCCTAGCAAAAGCAGAAATGCTCTTTAAAGGGATAGTTTTAAATGTAATTCAGACCTGTATTTTCTAGGCCTACAGCAAGCTAGATTTTTATAATCCTGTTTCATGTATGGTTTCATGTATAGCTGATTTTGGTTCTATTCCAATCGATATTATCGATCCCGATCCACTGTCTGTTTCTGAATCTGACAGCTCCAAGTCTGCATATCCTGGATAAGTCATAGGTGTATAAATTTGCTTATCTGCAGCTGTTTGTTCTACCTCACTGATTATATCCAATTTGCATTTGGGGCCTAGTCGAGTTAGTCCTCGTCTACAGTCCTCCCTTTGGTTCTGCCCAGAACCACATTCTTCATAAAAGGGCATTTCCCAAAGCAAGTCTCCAGTACTAGGAACACTTCTCAATTTCAAAACTGCAATAGTATTTGTAGTTTTGGACAAGTATGTAGTACAACACTTCATAAAACAAGCAAAACCAATTCCTAAAAGTAGGAGGGCCACTAGGAAACCAAACAGGCCTGTCAGTATCGCTTTTACTGGATCTGACAAGCCACTCCACATGTTATCAAACTAGGGCCATACAGAGTCAGAAGTTCCTTCTATATTATCTTTGGAGAAGTGAGTTTCTTTTCTCACCTGTTCTAGGATACCTGAGACCACCTTACTTTGTGAATTGATGAACCTACAGCAGTGATCTCTTACGATATTACAGACTCCGCCTTCTTTGGCTAGCAAATAATCTAGGGCCATCCTATTCTGTGCAGAGTAGGCAGTCAATTTATCTACAGTACCTTGCATGACTGTAATAGCATCAGTTTAATCTTGGGCTGTTACTTCAATTAGAGCATAAATTCGCAATAATTGCTCACCATAACGTTGTGTAGGACGTATGGCGCCAAAGGTACTTAGCCACACTGTTCCTGTGAAGGTGCTTACTTCTTGTTGGGTTAACATAGTGGTATCCTCTAATAATTTTCTTGCTGCACGTATATCAGCACTAGTCATCTATGGCTCTACGCTGACGACTAGAAGGCACTCCTAGTAAAGTTTCATAAGGGACCAGTTTCCATGGTAAGTCAAGAGTAGCTATGTAACAATTGCCAGACCAATCAGCAGGCAATCGAACATAAGCTAAGGTTCCACACACAAAATAGTGACCTACCAAGGCAAGTAGTCCATCAGGCCAAATTTTAAAGTCTTTAGGCTCTGTGATTAGAACTTCAGCTCCAGGCCCCATATTTCTTAACCATGGGTGATAATATCCTAAATAGGGATACACATAATTGTCAACATACCCAGATGACAAACCATCTTTGCTATTCTGCAATCTATACTTCCCATATGCTGGGAATCCATCCTGATCATAATATTGTAATTCATACTGATCAAGACGAGTCTTGGGGTCAGGAATAACATTAACTACCTTTAAATTTGAAAGGACTTGTACAGAACTTGCTGTAGTGGACTCCAACACTAAAAAGACATGGTTGTTAGTCATGACAGTCTGACGTTTAGACAAAGGAGTTTCACCCACAGGATATGCTCCTTTTCTCTGGAAACAAATAGGAGGATCAGCCATTGGCTGAGGGCTGATAATTCTTGGAGCAGGGGTTACTCCTTCTGGCCATGTTATAGTAAGATTAAACAGTGTTTTATTCACAGACAACTCCTTCAGCTCTTGCAAAGAAATAGGTCGAGGTCGTGGCAAAAATCCAAACTGTGTAGCCGCTGGATGAGGCAAGCATACTTCACAGCTGGAAATATTAAAACGCTGAATTAAGGAGTAAATGTGAGAATGAAACACATTATAGAACGTACCATGTTTTGCCCAAGGAGCATGTGGATCATACTCAGGAACTGTATGATCAGGAACTGTATGAGCCGGAACCGCAGGAGGGGGAGTAGTGACAAACCCCAATTCCCGAAGCATCTTATCTACTATTGCCTGTTGTTTAGGGGGCATTGTTGGCTTTTCCGATAACTTCCTTATCAACTCATCTATGCTTCCGATTCTGCTAAAAGAGCTGAGAGACACCAAACCCAGAAAAACAAAAACAGTGCCAATGCTACTGCGAATATGCATATTAACCAATTATCAATAACCAATTCTGGATTAGGTTGTGATTGTCCAACAACTTCACAGTCACTCTCTTGGTCAAGTGGAGATGAACTTGGAGGAAATGAGTCCAGTTTAATTTCAATTAATTCTTCAGCAGTTGGTCTAGGAGGAAGTTGTCTTATCCAGGGGACGGAGCCTTCTTGCACTGGTCCAGATGTATCCACGCTTTTCGCCCCTTCACCTTCAATGCCGAATATCCCACCAGCAACACTTGGAATGGTCCCAGAAACTTCGCTGCTAGAGCTGACTTTGGTGCTGGATCCTTGATGAGTACCCAGTCTCCTGGGTCCACGTCTGGGGTTGATTGTGACTGAGCTCCCTGCTTTGTAAGCATCAGGTGATGCTCCCCAAGAGAGCCAGTCCTGTTTTTCAGTGAAGTCAGCTGAGTCCTGGTGAGAACGCATCAAGTCCAGAGATAATGAGCCAGAAGTAGAAGCTGCAGGTGAACGAAGAGTTAATAAAAGGTGTGATGGAACCGCAGGTCCTGCTGCTGCAACTTTAGCAGCTTGGTCTACAAACTGATTGCCTTGTGACACCACAGTACCATTAAGATCATGTCCTTTGCATTTCAAGACAGCTACTTGAGCTGGCTTAAGCACTGCAGCAAGCAAACGTTCAATATAGCGGGCATGTTTGATGGGTTTATGTGCAGCAGTCAAGAACCCCCGCTGAGCCCAAATATTACCAAAGTCCCACAGAACCACGATTGCGTAACTACTGTCACTATGGATATTAACAACCAAATGCGTAGACATTTCCAAGGCCCGAATGAGAGCGAACACTTCTGCCAACTGGGCACTTGCAAACGGCAACGCTCCTGCTTCTATTACAGCATCAACAGTAGTTACAGCATACCCCAGATGTAATTGCCCATGTTCATCACGGAAGGCAGAACCATCAGTAAATAGAACCCAATCAGGGTTTGACAAAGGTACAGCAGATAAATCAGGCCTAGCCTTTGAATAGGCTGTTACAGAAGAAAGACAATCATGAGTTCCATCAGGGTCAGACAAGTGTAATAATGGCTCCAAAGAAGCCAAAATTTGAGCTGGTTGTAACAAGGAAACTTCATGTAAGGTTACATGTGCTTGAGAAATTGCCAAATCAAATAACAGCAAACGAGAACTGGATAAAGGTTGAGTCTTTGCCAAATGCAATAACCTAGCTACTGAGTGAGACGTGTATACATGCAGTTCATGTTGGAGAACAAGGAAGTCAGTAGTCTGTAATGCAAATACCACAGCAGCTAAAGATTGAAAACAGGGTGGCATGCCAGAAACAACAGGATCAAAAGCTTGAGAGAAATAGCCTAAAGGCTTGAGTCCAGAAGGAAAGCGTTGTGCCAAAACACACACAGCAGCCTTAGTAGATGTTGCTACATAAAGGCGGAAAGGCAAGTTATAGTCCGGAAATGAAAGACGAGGTGACTTCAGTAGCGCTTGCCGCAGAGAATGGAAAGCATTGTGCTGAGCTTCAGTAGGAACTATAATACCTTCAGGAGCCTCACGGCCAAGCAAGGCATACAATGGAGCAGCAAGTTCAGCAAAATCTGGTATCCACTGGCGACAGAACACTAGAAGGCCTAGAAAGCGGCGTATCAATGGTACAGTAGCAGGGAAAGGCATTGACATAATAGGTCCAATTTTCTGTGCAGTAATAGAGCGGCCAGCAGAAGAAAGGCATACTCCAAGGAAGATTACTTGTGGTACAGCAAATTGCAATTTTGATTGATTCACTTTTAATCCCAAATGAGAGATGTGTACAAGAGCTAACATAGTATCAGCAATGCAAGCATCATAACAAGGAGAACAAATAAGTAAGTCATCTACATACTGAATCAGCAAAGATTTGTCCAATGCCAAGTCTTGTAAAGCAGCTTTAAGGGCCTGCGAAAAGTAAGCAGGACTCTCCGTGTAGCCTTGAGGCAGGGTAGTCCAGGTATACTGGCACCCTTCAAACGTAAATGCCAGTAAGTACCTCGACTCCTCCCCCACCGCTATGGAATAGTAGGCGGAGCTTAAATCTATAACTGAGAAGTGGGTGGAGTCACATGGTATGCGAGTCCAAATATCATGAGGGTTGGGCACAAGAGGAAAAATCGGCAGGACAATACGATTTATTGCTCTCAAATCTTGCACAAATCTGTAGGACTTACCATCAGCTTTCAACACAGGTAAGATAGGAGTATTGCAAGGAGAAGTGGGTACCAACACACCCTGAGACAGCAGATTTTCAATTACTGGCCGTATTCCAGCCACCGACGCTGCAGGCAATGGATATTGACGCACATAGGGTAGTGGAGCTCCTGGTTGCACTTCAGTCTTGACTGGAGGAATGTTGAGATGTCCAATATCATCACCTGGTACTGCCCACAAGGTGGAAGGAAGGTTGTCCAATGGTGGAGTAGTCGCAACAGCCGGTGTCACAGCTATAGGCTGTTGTACTTGCAGGGGACACAAGGTACACGTCAAAGTGCCCGTATCCCAGCTTATAACAGTCTTGTTTCTGGATAAAAAATCTCGACCTAGCAAGTTGACAGGCAAAGTAGGGCCTACCAGAAAATCTGTATGATATAATTTTTCCTCCACTATAATTGGCACATCAGATAACTTTTGATGCATTATAGTCTTCCCCTCAATTCCTTCACAAGGTACTTTAGGAGCTGCAGGTAATGCTTCAAATAGAGGAGGAGGTAACTGGGATAGTGCTATGGCAGATGTAGAGGCACCTGTATCTAACAGGAAAAGCAATTCATACCCCATAACAGTAGCACGTATTTCCCCCTGTGTGTTGGGACACACAACCAGGCCTAGTCAGTCCTCACTATAATCCACATCAGTCTCTGCATAGTATTGGGTCATCACTGAAGGCTGGTTAGGGGCAGACACAGGGTATGAAGCAGATGGATATCTAGCACCATCCTGTCGCACCCCAGGTTGGGGAAAATTGCCCCGTGGCTTAGTACAATCTCTAATCAGATGGCCCACCTGCCCACAACCATAACAGGCACGATCCCCTTGCTGTCCTCCCATATAGCCACGCCCTCTTCCTCTAAAGGGTACCATACCTCTTCCACCTCTTGCTCTACCACGTCCCCGAAAGTTGGATTCATAACTTGCTACTTGTAAATTTAAAAGTTTTTGACGTTGACGATCAAGTTTACCTTTGTCAGCTTCCTTCTGCTTCTGGATTCGCTTCTCTGCATGTAAGGCAGCTTCCAGGATCTCTTGTGCAGACTTAGTAGACCATCCAGGCAAAGCATTTTCAAGAATATCTTTTATTTCTGGTTGCAGTCCATTCACAAAAATAGAAGCAAAACCCTCCATCTCAGCATTCTGAGGAGAAAAATCTCGGAACGCTAGGCAGCACTTAGTGTGATACTGGGCCACAGTTTCACCCCCACACTGCTTTAAATCCAAGAGTTTGGACAGATCTCTGACTGGGGTACATTTCTTTTCAATTGCCTTTAACAAATTATCCCTATGATCCCTAAACGCAGTCATTTGAGCAGCATCAGTAGCATTGATAACTGGATCAGCACAGGGCCATACCCATGCTAGATTATCAGGCAGTTGGTATTTGGCATTTAACAGTTTTTATATACCGCACTATTTATCATCAGTGCGGTTCACATTGAACAACAAATACCTAACAATATAAAATTGATATAGGCTTACAGATAACAAGGAAGGTAAACTGGGTATAAACCGGGGAAAACTATATACAATAAATATGTAACATCATGGCTTGGATGAGGGTGAGTGACTGCCCTTAACTCTATAGGATTCAGAAAAACTGCTTTCAATAAATTTTGTAGATCTACCCATGAAGGGTCATAAGTAGTTATTAGCTGCCGCCAATAATCTACAAACTGACCAGGCTTTTCCCTTGAATCAGGGCATGATCGAGCTAAGCTAAAGATTTCAGCAGGGGACCAATTAGTTGCCAAGGTAACCAAACCCCCATCTCCTCTTGGAAAAGCCCGGAACGGAGCAAGCAAATCACTTTTACTCTGTTCCTTATTTTGTTGGTCTGAAGCTAATGATTCACCCAATTCCAAAGTTAAACACTGTAGGCTCTGCCAATTAGAATTCAATGGAGCCTTAGTCCAATATTCAATTCCCTTGGCAACAGCTGACATTGCCTCGATTACAATTTCTCTACATTTACTGTGAGGCAACAAGCTTACAGTATGCTGTTTTATTTGCAAATCTAATGCCTCAAACATAGTTGTAATTAGTTCAATTAACGTACGAGCTTTATTCATAAGATAGTCATGATACTGTGTCAATTGCTCCACAGTAGTTAAGCCCTTAAGCTGACTTGCTTCCATGCCAATTAACTGCTCAAGTTCTACAATATCCCTAGTCAATCGCTGAGCTCTAGTAGTACGAGGCATAAGTGTAGAATCTACAGGAGTAGAGGCACAGAAGTCACCACCCCCAACTGCACCAATTAAAGAATCATCAGAAGGTGATACAGCTACACTGGACATGTCAGTTTTAACAGGGGTAGAGATACCAGACTTGCCATCCAGTGAGATCGAGGGCGTCACCCGATCCCGACTGGCAGCCACAGCCGGTACATTATTCCTAGACAGGGAAATAGCCAGTGCAGTGACCTCTTCTTCATAGGCTGGAGGCGCGGACGCTAAAGTGCAAGGTTCACAGTTATGTACATTTTCAAGTTTACCACCATCAGTTTCTCTTTGTTTAGTTAAAACACATATTTGCTCTTCCATTCGATACACCTGGTCTCTGACCTGTTTAATTGTAGAATCATTAGTGTGTTTACTTTTTTCTGCAGCTCTGGAGCACCAAAGGTTATAGGTAATCCATTCATGACTATTGGAAGGAATATTCTCATTTAATGCTAGCACGGATTGTAAATACTTCAATTTGGACTCATGAAACGTTCCTCCCAAGGGGAACTGCAACTTAGAATTACCAGCAGTCACTGAGTGCCACTTAGATACATAATCTAACGAAGAATCTCCAAATTGTTTCTTCATATCATAATTGGGACTCCCTTTTTTCAAAGCTATCACACAAGCTTTCTCATCCCAATCTTTTAACTGAGATCTCTGCTTCATTTCAGCTATCTTAGCTGTGTTATTTCCCATGGTAATTACACTTCACACAGATATCTGTCAGCACTAATATACTCACTCACAGCTTGTGTATTTCATGTCCTGTTGAAAAGTAAAGGAATCCGAGTCACCTTGGCACCAATCTGTTGACTCTTACCCTTCTGGGGTCTGGAATCCCACACACAAAATACCTGGGTTCTTATATTTCCCTGTACCATTCAACAGGAAAGAAAGACACGACACAATTAATTAATCAATCTCTATTGAGCTCTATAAGGAAGAAACGCAAGGAGTCTAATTTGACATATCCATTCCGCCTCTTCAAAGATGGTCCTGTAGAACCCTTGCTTTTATTGGGAAAATATCAGCTGATTCAGTTAATCTTTAATTACATCTGGTGCTTTCCAAATTCCACGTGTACATTATTTTTGCTAACATAGACAACATTATTATATAGAAAGCAGAAGTTATGTCTCATGACTATATTCACTAAATTTAGTAGGTGTCGCTGTGATTCTTCTATTCAGGAAGAAGCTAATTAGTTACTTATAATTCTTGCTGATGTTCTATTAGTTGAGCAAACTATATCCGTTATATTTACTAATTGAATTACAGCCAGTTTCACAAGAGCAGCACAACCTGACCCAGTAACTGCTTTAGCCTATCAGATTTGCAGGATGAGCAACTTCACCCTCTGTTCTATTTAATTAAGGAACTTCAATCTGACCTAATATCTATTGTTACACAAACTCTATTTGCTAACCACACAAGCTTTAGTTACTCAATTCAATGTCCTAGCAAAAGCAGAAATGCTCTTTAAAGGGATAGTTTTAAATGTAATTCAGACCTGTATTTTCTAGGCCTACAGCAAGCTAGATTTTTATAATCCTGTTTCACCCTTGTCTTGGCCTTAGTTGTTAGTCGTTTGGATTATTGTAATGTCTTTCTCGCTAACCTTCCAAAGTATCAACTCCTACGCCTACAACGCATTCAAAATACTGCTGCCCGTCTCGTCACCTTTTCGCACCGTTTTGACCATATTACACCTATCCTTCTCCGGCTGCACTGGTTACCTCTTTGTTTCCGTTTTCACTATAAGTTTTTTATTCTTATCCATCGCGCTCTTCACACTAACACTCCTCTCTATCTTGCAGATCGAATCTCCCTCCACACTCCCTATCGGCAACTTCGCTCTCTCCATGCAAACCGCCTGTCCCTTCCTTCCCCGTCACAGGCACGCCTTGAGCAGACCCGTCACGCCGCTTTTTTCTTTCTAGGTCCAGTACTCTGGAATGCCTTACCGCCGTTTCTCCGTCTGGAACCCTCATACCCCCAATTTAAAACGCTACTAAAAACCCATCTATTTCAGCTAGCCTTCCATCTCTCTCCCGATGGTCCTCCCTGATGTTCTCGCAGTTCCCTGTCTCTCTGTCCATTTTGTCTATATGTTTTGTTTAGTTGTGTCTTTTGCTTAAGTATGGTTTGGTTTTGTCTTCCCTTTTTTGGGCCTTTTTAATATGTTTGTTTTTAAAGAAAATTCTGTTAATTTATGTTTTAATTATGGGCCCTCTAATTCGTCCTGTATTGTTTTTGGTCCTTTTGTTATTTTCCTGTCTATGCCTGTATTCTTTATACTTGCTTTCCTATTTTACTTTGGCGTTCCTTTCCTGTTTGTGCACTACCAACCTTTTATTGTACACCGCTTTATGTTGCGACGAAAAGCGGTTTATCAAATTTTAAATAAAGATAAAGATGTATGGTTTCATGTATAGCTGATTTTGGTTCTATTCCAATCGATATTATCGATCCCGATCCGCTGTCTGTTTCTGAATCTGACAGCTCGAAGTCTGCATATCCTGGATAAGTCATAGGTGTATAAATTTGCTTATCTGCAGCTGTTTCTTCTACCTCACTGATTATATCCAATTTGCATTTGGGGCCTAGTCGAGTTAGTCCTCGTCTACACTGCCTAGAGTGTTTTTGTTTTATGTCACTGGCCTGTCGGGTGACGAAGAAGGAGATCGGCCGGTTGCAGAATTTGATTATGCAATTTATCTGGGAGGGGAAAAGGCCAAAGCTGGCAAGAGGGACCCTGTATCAAGTGCGGTCGGAAGGTGGGTTGGGGTACCATGTTTGGAGTATTATGAGGCTGTACAACTGAGAGTGCTTCTGGAATGGAGGGAGGGAGTGGAGGTCTTGAGTTGGGTACAAATGGAGACAGGAGGAGAGGAAGTCAAGAGGGGAGAATATGGTACCTGGGAGGGTGGCGAGATAAAGAAGGGAAGAGTAATCCATTCAGGGAACTTATGTTCCAGATTTGGGGGAAATGGAGGGGTCACCTACTGGAATGGAAGGTATATTCAAGGTATTGATTTATTAGAGCGGTGGGGGAGAAGGGGATGGGGGGCTGAGCAGGTATTTAAAGGGAGGAGACATAAAGGGTTGGAGAGGTTAGGACAATTACTTAGGAAGGGAGGGGGAGTTAAAACCTTTGAGGAGCTCCAGCAAGAATATAAGTTGGATAGAACGGCTCAATATGCTTATGCACAATTGTGGTATTTTCTGCATAGGAAAGAAGTGAAATCAGATCTCGAAAAAAGGCCTTCACCGTTTGAGGAGATGTTGGGAAAGCAATGGTCACAGAGGGGAGTGATATCAATAATTTAAAAAATGCACCTGCTGAAGGGGGTGGGGAGAAGTGGAAGTGGCAGCAGAGGTGGGAGGAAGAACTCCCAGGCCAGTGGGATGAGAGTCGGTGGGCTGGAATCTAAGAGAATGCCTATAAATTATCAAGGGGAACTCCAATGTTGGAAAATAGCTTGAAGATGCGATATCGGATGTATTGGACACCAGAGAGATTACGGGCTATATTTCCAGATAGTTCTGGTGAATGTTGGAAGAAATGTGGGGCAAAGGGGGACTTGCTGCATATGGTGTGGCAATGTAACAAGGTGCAGGGGTATTGGAGTAAGGTGGGAAGGTTATATTTTATTTATTTATTTATTTATGTGCTTTTCTATACCGCCCCTTCCAGAGATCAAGGGCGGTTTACAAGGAACTTAAAACAACAATACAGCAGAACAGTGCAATATTGCATTACATTAAACATTAAGTATTACATAAGAACTATGATACATGGAAAAACAGTGTGTAAGCTATTAATAAAAGGAACATAACTATGTTACAAGGAACCAAAAATGGCAAGTTATTTACATGGTTAGCAAGAGTTATTTGCAGTCATAAGTACAATATTGGGAGGATGCTGAGTTGAGGGGATATTCAAATGAAGTCTGGATTTAGGTGGGGTAAACTTGTGTTTGGTTAGTTGTATGTTCTTGTGTAGTAAATTTGATTTCAGGTTGTAGGTTGCTATAGTGTTGAGTAAAGAGGTAGGTTTTTAGTTCCTTCCTGAAAGATGTGAGATCCTTAATCTCTCTTAGGTTTAGGGGCAGTTTATTCCATTGGGTGGGAGCATAAAATGAAAAGGCAGTGTTGGAGGTAATTTGTTTTGATTTTGTCACGGCAATGGGAATTAGTAGCATGTTGAGGTTAGTTTTTCTTCTAGTTCTATTTTCTTGTGGGGTTTGAAGTAGAGTTGCCAACTGTGATGGGGCTAGGTCATTAATGAGTTTAAAAGTTGTGACAAGTGTTTTATATTGAATCCTACTATAAATGGGTAGCCAGTGAAGAGCGTGTAGGATAGGAGAAATATGATCGAATATTTTAGCTTTAAACAATGATTCGAGCAGTGACATTCTGAGCTCTTTGAAGGATGTGTAAATTCTTTTTGGATGTTCCTTGGAGGATGCCATTGCAGAAGTCTAAGTGTGGCATAATGAGAGCCTGGACAACTGTTCTGAAATCGTTGATGTCAATGAGGGGTCGGAGTTGCTGTATGGTTCTCAGTTTGAAAAATATAGTTTTGGCAGTCTGCTTTATGTGGTTAGTCATGCTTAGGGTTTTGTCTAGTGTCACTCCAAGGTATTTAATTTCAGATTTGACTGGTAGAGTAATGTTCAGAATGTTGATGGAAGTTGGGGGGGTGAAGGTGGTATTTCTAGTTACGAAGAGTGCTTCAGTCTTTTTGTAATTAATATCCATATGGATAGAGTGGAGCCATTTTTCAGCTTCAGAGAGGCAGGAGGCGATATGGAGGAAATTAAGGTTAGTTATGTCTAAAGGAGCGAACAGCATGATGTCGTCCGCATAGATAAAATATCTTAGATTGTGACGTTGGAAGATTGCACAAATAGGTTGTATATAGAGGTTAAAAAGTAATGCAGAGAGTGAGGATCCTTGTGGGATACCACGTTCTTGTGGGAATGGTAGTGAGGGGGAATGGTCTAAATGGACATATTGGAAGCGATTAGAAATGTAGGACTTAAACCAGTTCAAAGTGGTATCTTTCAAACCTAGTTGTGATAGCCTAGATAAGAGGGTATTATGGTCAACACTGTCAAAAGCTGAGGAAATGTCGAGGAATATGAGTAAGAAGGTCTGCTTTGTGTTATCAATACCTCGGATAAGTGAATCAAGAAGGGATATGAGTAAGGTTTCTACTCCGTGATAAGAGCGGAAACCATACTGGTACTCATCCAAAGGGAAGTTGGTATCAATATGATCTTGGAGTTGTATCTGGGCTACCTTTTCAATGATTTTGGCTAAAAAAGGTATGCTGGCAATGGGGCGGTATGAGGATGGGTCTGAACTGTTAAGGGTTTTATTTTTTAGTAAAGGGCGAATCGCCGAGTATTTCAGATCATCTGGCATGTAACCTTGAAGTAGGGATTGATTTACCAGTTTCAAGATGTATGGAGCTAGTTCGGATTTTGTTGCTTTAACCCAAGATACCGGGCATGGGTCCAGTAGTGAAGTGGTAGTATTGAGGTTTGATATAATCTCAAGCAGTTGTTTGTTGGAGATTGTATGGAATGAGCTCCACTCAGTGATGGAATTTGGTGTGGGAGAGGTTAGGATAATGCTTGGACGGGCGCTTAGTTTGAGCTTATTGGCAAAATGGTTTGCAAGGAGTTGTGGATCTATTGGTGTTTTATTAGGGGTGTTATCGGGAACCTTAGTTAGAGATTTAATAATCTCAAAAAGTTCCCTAGGTCTATTGATGGACTTAGATAATGTTTTGGTGTAGAATAGCCTTTTTGTGGTGTTAATGGCTTCCTTGTATGTTTTAAGGCTTGAGAAATATTGAACCCTGAGTTCAGATGTTTTTTTCTCTCTCCATTTAGTCTCTAATTTTCGAAGGTTTTTCTTTAGAGTAGCAAGTTCAGAGGTGTACCATTTCTCGGACAAGCTAGATCTAGATTTTCTTTTATTAGAGGTTGAATATTTAGCTTCTGATTCAATAATAGAGTTCCAGGTAGAAACAAATTCGTTAAGATTATTTGACGTACTGTCTAATTTTGGAGAAATAGATTCTAAAAAATTTTCTTTGTTGAACTGGCGAAAACTTTGTTTTGTGCATTTGGCGTTATTGTGAGTAGAGTTGGTGGGTTGGAATGGAAGAGAGAAATGTATCAGGAAGTGATCAGACCATGGTACTTGAGTTGTGGTGGGCGAAGTAGAAAAAGATGAGAGTGTGAGGTGAGATGGAAAGAATATTAGATCAAGGGTATTACCTTTGCAATGAGTGGGGTGGGTCATTATTTGTTTAAAACCCATTTCCTCCATTGCTTCAATGAAAGATAGTGCATGGCTATCTGGTAATGAGGCAAGGTTAAGATCTCCTAAAATAACAGAGGGTTTTCTCAGTGAAGAGTTACATGCAACCTCAAGTATTATGTCCAGATTATGTATGTCAGGTGTGGGGGGTCTGTAGATAAGGCAGATGGCTATATTGTTATTTTCAATTCTGAGTATATCAATACCATCATGTTTATCTAGTAGGGTAGGCGAAAGATTGAGATGAGATTTTGCTATTATAAGAACTCCGCCACCTCTTTTTCTGTCTCTATTATTGTTGAGTATGGTATAACCATGCACTCCTAGTTGGTTAAGGAGAACTGAGTCAGATTCGTTTAGCCAAGTTCCAGTTATGCAGAGTAGGTGAGGATTTTCATCTATAATAAGATCGGTTATGATGGGGATTTTGTTCCTAATTGATCTGGCGTTGATAAGTATGCAATTTAGTTGTGTTGATTGTGTAGTGATTTGTATGGGGTTATTAATTGGTGAAGGGTTCAATTGGATTAGTCTTTGAACATGAATATGTTGGTTTGTGCGTGGTTTGTTTATGGATGGATTACTGATAATATATCTTTGTGTGTTGTGTCTGGGTTTGTATGGGATGATATGAGGAAATAACGGGGGTGCGCATAAAGGTGGTAGTGCTTAATGAGGGGGCTGTGGAGAAGAGGGAGAGGTGGTAACCTTTGTGGGATATGGAATGATAGTAGCTCATATGTGTCTCTTAAAGTGGTGGAAGAATGTTGAAGTGCCTACAATACGGGAGGTAGTGGGTAAGTTGGAACAAATATGGGGTTTGTCTGATGGAAGCTTACGGAATGCACCAGGTGAGAAAGCATAAAAAGGTGTGGCATTGGTACGAAGGGTGGAGGAGGAAGGGAGTAGAACAAATATGGGAGGGGGCGGAGGTGCTGAGAGGGCCGGGTGAGGGTAATGAGGAAGAGAGGGTAAGCGATGGAGATTAGTGGGGAGGGAGGAGGGAAATGAATGGGGGTTGAAGGGGATGGAGAGGGGGATGGAGAGGGGGAGGGGGGAAGTGGGTGGGAGGGGAGGGTTATACTACAGGGAAGGTGGAAGACGCTGGAGAGTGGTGGAACGTTAAAGGGGGAAGTAAGCATTCTATGTAAATATTTCTGAGGAGATATGTCTATAAGTGGTATAGGAGGTTATGCCATTTATATCTCATATCTCCTTTAAATTGTTTAATTGGTTCAATGTTGACTAGAGTGTATTCTATGTTTGTGTAATCAGGGGGTATCGGTTAACGATTGAGTGATACATTGTATTGGAGGGAGGGGGAAATGGAAAGCAAAGAAAGAAGGGGGGAAATATAAAAATGTCAAATGTTGTAAATTCAGTGGGACAAGAAGGGAGATGGGGGGATGAGAAAGATGAAAGATGTTTTATGCAAGAGTTGTAATTGTTGAAAATGTAACAATAAAATATAAATTACAAAAAAAAGGAACCAGAGGTCATAGGTTTACTCTGCACTTAGGAAAATATAGGAAAGAACTAGCGAACTAGTTACCACCCTCCCGGGTGAAGACATAAGACCAATACCTTAGCTCTGCCAGATGAACTAATGCAGCTAGAGTCCAAGAGAGCCTCGAACAGCACGAAGTCCAAAGGAGGTAGCTAGGCTAGATAATGCTGTCTCTAGCCATTCAGAGGCAAGCAGTATGAAGGCACAGAACCTTACAGGTGCCTGTGGGGGGTCTACAGTGTCTCACAGGGTTAGTGGAACAGCCTTGGAAAAACAGTCTCTTTGTGCTTGCAGGAGTAGCAAGGAAGGCAAAAGGCACAAAAGGAGGGTGCACAAGTTCTTTTGTGCATACAATATTATTCTTTGTGATGAGTCCTTATCACATTTTGGTGATTGGTTGGCATGAGATACTGTGAGGTGTCTCGGCGAATCAAGAGGTGGTCATCTTGCAGACATGGTAAGAGACGAAATGCAGAAAATGATATGCAGTCTCTGGTGTTGAAGGCACTGAAAGAGCCCCCTTTGAGCCTATTCATAAGGTCTTCCTCAAGGATTTGACCCTTAAGGGGATTTTCCTGGTTGGAGCCTTTCTTTGGTCTTTTCCACAGCTTTTATTTCCTTGTTGAGAGTGCTGTCCTTCCTCCTCAAGGTGCTGTTTTCATTTCTCCTTAGTCGGGCTATCATCCTGCCCTCCTCCTTGGAGTAGGATCTTTGGATGGACCCTTCTCTTAATTTAGTATGAAGGGCATTAGTTGCTGAGAAATTTTTTATTTTATTTTGTTTTCTCTATACCGCCATATTGATAAATCATAGCGGTTTACATAAAACTACTGAGTTACATCGAACAAAGTGGAAGTTACATGTGTAAAGAGAACTTTTAGATAATTACATGATCAGTAAACATACTTGTTGTTAATCCCTTCCATCAGTTGTATCTTCTCTTTATCATCTTCAGCAGTCTAAGAAAAAGACAAGCAGTGACCAAGTCTTCAAGTGCCTGTGGATTAAGGAGACTATAGGCTCCGCATACCTGCTGACTGGAAAGCATTTGCTGGAGGGAGCTGGAGTTCACTTCACTAGGGCACAGACTGCCTCCTGGGCAGAGTCTGCATTGGTGTCTCCAGAGGACATTGGCCTAGCGGTCTACCTGGTCTTTCTGAGCACCTTTTGAAAAGCAGTACATGCTGCATGTGGGAGCTGGAGCAGCTGGTGCCTTTGAGCTAATTTGGTCCAGAGCTTTGTCATCTTTCCACCCTATGTCTCTGACTGCATGATACAAACATACATCTGGACTGGTCTAGCAGGTTAAGGAAGCAGACATTTTATATGCCTGATCATTTTCTTTCCTTGAATCCTGTTAGACCAGTCCAGGACCCACCCTGGAAGACTTTCTATAGGTTTGAGTGTCCAACTGCTGTTGTAGTGCATTGTTAGGTTTATGTTCTGACGTAGAGTTCATTATATTAGCAGAGAAATACTTGTTCATGATAACTGTTCCAAAAAGAATGGTTGCTAACGCTAATGACTTCTGAGTTTTTCAGTCTTGCTTACTGCTTGGAAGTGTCATACTGGCTCCTCTTAGAGCTGCACCATCAGAGATATACCTACTGATGACGTCAATGAAAAATGCTCAAGTCTGCTACCACCTACTGGCAAGCGAGTATAACCCACATGTCTGGACGGGTCTAGCAGGATTCAGGGAAAGAAAATGATCAGATATGTAAAATTTCTCCTTTGGTGTTATGCCTACATCAAGACTACATACAATTGAAGGCACTGAAAGAGCTCCCTTTGAGCCCATTCATAAGGTTTTCCTTAAAGATTTGACCCTTAAGGGTCCAGAAAATACGAACAGTTCAACAGCGAAGAATTACTAAAGCAAGTGAAGCCATTGGATCAACAGACCTCGACAGTACTATCGAAAACTGGACCCACCACCATTAGCAAAGCAGCAACCACACTGCAAGAATGCAAACTGAAAATAAGGAAGCACATAGCCCCATGGTACTCACAATAAGCAATGCAAAGAGATGACTGCGGCAACAAGAGAGAATATGGAGACGAACAAAAAGCCCAGAAAACAAAAAATCATATAATGAAGCACTAAAACAGTATAACCACATGATACAAAATCATAGAAAAAAACCTATCACACTAATCTAATAAAGAAATCCCTAAACAAACCAAGGGAGCTATTTGAAATAGTGCACACACTTATGCAAGAACCAAATAAAGGATCACAATTAGAAAAAAGAAACCCACAGGACATAGACTATATGGAAGCTAACTACAAACAAATAACAATGGAAGCACAAAAACAAGCAAACATTGCATACACAAAACAAGACACCAATGCAATATGGGACATATTCCAAATATCCACCATGCAGCAATTATAAAACATCATAACCAACATAAACACGACAATGTCACCCTTGGATCCCTGCCCCCTACCATGGATCAACTAACAAAAAGAACTAGGACCAATACTACTAAACATCACACAACTATCTCTTCAACAAGGATACATGCCTGAAAAACTAAAAATGGTATCAATCAGGCCAGTATTAAAAAAAAAAAAACACAAAAAAAACCTTAACAGAACCCAAGCTCTTACAGAACCATTGCCAGCCTACTATTCATCATGAAAAGAATTGAAAAAAAAACAGTACAAAACAGCTCCAAGACCATCTGGATCAACACCAGCATGGCTTCAACCCCAAGCACAGTGTGAAAACGCTCCTCCTACCGCTCCTAAACACATTAATCACAGGCATAGACAATCCCAAACTAGGATAGCTACTAATCTTCATTGATATCAAAGCAGCATTCAATAAAATCAACCACACAGTCCTATTAACAGGACTATAAGAAATAGGGCTTGTGGCACCATCATCAACTGATTTACCTCTTACCCAATAAACAGAAAACAACAAATCAAATGTGGAGCAAGGCGATCTAAGTTCATCGCACAAACACAGGGAATACCACAAGGATCAGCCCTGTCAACATTATTCAATATATACCTACAACCTCTAACAGAAATAATAAAAACACACAACATGCAATACAAAACATGCACAGATGATACTATGATTTACACAACCTTCAACATCGCAGAGCCCGAACACACAATGATGACAAACTGTATGGAGGCAATGACACATTAGCTACGAAAGCAAAACCTAAATATAAAGTACAAAAAAAAGAGGTCCTACACCAGGAACACATTTCCACCACCGGCTACAATAAAACTGAAAAACAATGAACTCTATCAAATACCTGGGAGTCATACTAGATCAAGCACTAAACTTCCAAGCCCACATAAGACAACTAAAACAGCATACTACAAAATAAGGACATTAGTCAAACTCAAACTGCTTCTCAGCAACAGTGACCTCAGAACAGTTAGTCAGGCAATAATAACACCCACCCTAGACTATTATAATATAATTTACCACCAAAGCATGTCATAGCACCATTACAAACGACTCAGAATATGGCAGGAAGAATGATCACAGAAACAAACATATAACACCAACTCTGATACAGCTTCACTGGTTCCCGATACAAGCACGCACCAAATTCATAACTGTACTCAACATATTCAAAATCATAAATAAAATATCCCCAGACACACTACAACTGTTATCAAGGACCCTGAAACAGAGCAAAGTGAACCACACATAGAAATCTTCTCCTCATACCAAAAACGAAGAAAACATTCAACCCATCAACATGCAACAGAGCATTCACCATCTATGCACAGATATTATGGAATGCCTTACCAGAAAACATAAGGGACATAAAGGACTTATCAGACTTTAGAAAAGCATTAAATTCACATCTTTTCAAGGACCACTACAGACTGACATAATGCCAACCAAATTAACCGAAAAGCAAGCAAACCTAACTCTAAACTCGCACCACACACCATTACACCAAGTAATAACAGATTATTGTTACAACCCTAAATTAAACACCCGGTGAAGGAACCCAATGTTAACATCCACGTTAAATTCTCCGTTATAATGTGTGTTATGTAAGTTAAAACACAAAGTATGTTATAGTTGAGTTGAAATGTAAACCGCTTTGAAACTGATAAGGCGGTATAAAAAACATAATAAATAAATGTATGCATATAAATGCGACACCCAAATACTTCAGGAGCACATAAGAACAGAAAACTCTGAAAATTAGAATGCTCAAACAGGTTGAAAATGACATTAAAGGACTTAATAGAAACATTGACTGTCTCGTCACCTCTGTCTCTTCCCTCACCCCATTTTACTGTACTAGGACAACATGCAGACATCCTTAGACCTAGGTGAGTTTTTACTATTTAAACCCACTGTAGCTGCACTGCCTCTTCACTGACCTGGTGAAGAGAGGATAACCTGAAAGCTTCTCAGATAATTTCTATTGGAATAACAACGTATTGCTTGTTGACCTTTATATCCACATCTAAGTGGACTTGCACAACAATCACAGTTCTCTGTTCATAAGTTAAAGGACAATTTTTAAAGCTGTCTGTTTGATTCACACTGGCACTTCTTATGGCCTTGGGCAAGTCACTTAACCCTCCATTGCTTTGGAAGAAAGGCCTGGCAATCTACTTCGTCACACCTTGCCAAGAAAACCCAGGGGCTGCTGGGTCACCAGGAGTGTTATTGACGACGTATTTGGCAACTATGTGAGCTAGTTGAAAATCAGTCCTTAAACATTGAGGTTCTATTGTTTATTGAGCTGTTCAGATCCTTTATTCTCTGCTCTCCACCTTTTACTTATCTAGTCACCAGCTCCATCTTGGGGAGCGCGTATAGTGGCTAGAGATGCTCCCCACGTTGCATTTTCATAGTTACTGGTTGTCAAGAAGAATTTTATTTTTAATGCCATTAGTGTTTTGGATAAAAAAGCATGGAAACAATTCTATTTTTTATGACAGGATTCTTTAATTTGGGAGGAACTGCTAGATTAGCAAAATCTTATTGCTGTTCAGTGATTCTGAGGTCAGTTTTTTTTTCTTCCCGTATATAATGTAGCTGTCCTCAGGGTGGCAGGATCACTACAGAAGAGCACAGAAGTCATGAAAGCCATGCAGAGTCTCGTCAAAGTCCCTGAGATTCAGGCCACCATGAGGGAGCTGTCCAAGGAAATGATGAAGGTGAGGATGGACAGGAGGGCTGGAGGTATGCAACTTCATTTGTGCCATATTAGAAATGAAGTTAATTTACTCATGTGGAAGGAAGTAGACCATGAATTTTCAGTCCTGACCTTGAGCACTTTGTAGCCAGTCAGGTGTTTAGGAAAGCAATAATATGCACAAAAACGATTTGCATACTCTGCCTTAGTTGTATGCAGATATATCTCATGCATATTCACTGTGGATATCTCAAAGACTGGACAGACTGAGGGGGGGGGGGCGGATACTCCCAGAAAAACTTGACTTCTGCAGCAGACAATAGGATATCCTCGTTCTAATGGTGAGTGGAGGCCCTCACATTTACTTCTGTATGGGGATTCCACATGCAAGTAGATGTCAAAAAGGGGGCTAAATTTCCTGAGTGCCTCCACTCATACTGCACCAACATTTGCTTTCATTTTTATTTTTATTTTATTTATTTAACTTCTCTTATATACCACGCTATTCATATCAGTGCGGTGTACATTAAACAAATGATATACCGTGCAGCAGGGCCGCATGGTATTTACAGTGAACCGGAATTAAAACTTGGATTTAACTGGGGTAACTTTTCTACATTTTATTTACAATGATGTCTGTTTCAGGCTAAAGTCTATTCAGGACTGATCTGATTGTGCTGGCTGTCTCTTATCTTGTAGGATATACTATTGGGGGGCTTTAGGTGTTTGATGTGAGTGCTCTTTGGTTGGTTTCTATAGCTAGTTTCTGGGTAGTGTCTTATGAAAAGATGATGCTTCAGTGCCTTCCTGAATTGGGTCAGGCTGTTAATGACTCTCATGTCTGTGGGGAGGGCATTCCATGCTCTAGGTGCATAGATCGTGAAGGCCCTGTTGGATGTTGCTTTTGAGCACGTTGTCATTTCTTTTGGGATCGTCAAGGTGTTCACCGTCGCGAATCTTCTGGTTCTGTTTGGGGGTGTAATGTGGATCATCTCGTTAATAGACGTGGGGGGATGGTTGTTTAGGGCTTTGAAGGTCAAGACTAAGATCTTGTAGGTTAGTCTGGCCTGAATGGGTAGCCAGTGAAGATTCTTCAGAACTGGTGTGATGTGGTCTGTCCTTGATACACCAACTAAGACTCTTGCAGCTGTGTTCATTGCAAGTTGGAGCGGGTGTAGCGTTGCCTGTGGGAGCCCATATAGTATAACATTAGCGTAATCAAAGTGTGGGAGTACTAGGGCTTGGTATATTGTTCTGAAGTCACTGGGGTCCAGTAGAGCTCGTAGTTGTCGGAGTGTCCATATTTTGTAATATATTGTTTTTACAGTGTTTTTTATGTGCGTTTTCATGTCCAGCCTTTGGTCCAGTGTGATACCAAGGTATCGAATTGTGGATTTGGTTATCAGTTCTGAGTTCTTGACTTTTATTGAGGATGGGGGAGGTGAATTCTTGGCTCCTCGTGATGAAGAGGACATCTGTCTTGTTATGGTTGATCCGAAGGTTTTGTGTGTGCAGCCAGTCCGCAACTGCATTGAAACATCTTGTTAGCGGGGAGAAGTCTGGATGGTTGGTTGAAAATGGCATGTATAGAAGGATATCATCTGCATATGCTAGACAGTGGACATTGAACGATCGGATCAGATCATAGATAGGCTGCATGTAAATATTAAACATTAATGCCGATAGTGATGATCCCTGGGGCACACCTTGTTTTTGTAGGAATGGTTCTGAGGTGGTGGTATCGGTCCTCACATGTTGCCATCTGTTGGACAGGTAGGATTTGCACCAATTTAAGGCAGTGCCTCGTAGTCTTTTTTTCCTTGAGACGTTTTATGAGTATCTCGTGGCTGACAGAATCAAAGGCTACTGCGATATCCATAAAAATGAGGGCAAAGCCCTGCTGAACAATGTCGATTCCTGAGATTAAGGTATTGAAGAAGGTGGCGAGGAGGGTTTCAACACCATGTGCTTCCCTGCATCCGTGTTGGGCTGGGTCCAGTGGTGCTTCGGTATCAATGTGGTGTTGAATTTGGTGTAGTACAACTTTTTCGATTATTTTGGCAAGCAGTGGTATACTTGATATCGGCCTGTAAGATTCGACTTTTGATGGGTCCATCTTGTTTTTCAGTAACGGTCTGATGGATGTGTTAATTTTTGTGGAAAGGATCCCATTGAGAGTGATTGATTCAGGATTTTACTCATGAACTGGCTTAGTTCACAACGCATTTCTCTTATCCAGGGTGCTGGACATGGGTCATTAGGTGCAGTGGTGGTGTTGATGGGGCAATGGCGTCTTCCGTCTCTTTGTTTGATATGGTGTTGAATTTGGCTAGTATAGATGGCGGTGGTGGCTTGTGCATAGGGGTGCAACTTGGGAGGTTTGTGCTTTTGTCAGTCAGGATCAACTTTGATTGTAGGTAGTCAGAGTATGCCTGCGGGTGAGGCATGTATGGTTGGTCTGGTGTTGGTTCTTTTGCTAATGTCTTTACAGTGTTGAATAGGTCATGTGGCTTGTTTATTGAGCGCTTCAGGAGGTCTGTATGGAACTGCCTCCTTCTCTCCGCTATTTCATCACGATGTTTTTTCAGGTATAGACTATATTCGCTGTGTGCTTCAGAGGAGCGTGATTGGCACCATTGTCTCTCAAGCTTGCGCAGATGAAGGAGCGATGAACGGAGCTCTTTAGAGTACCAGGCTGCGTGCGCTCGTTTCCTTGGCTTTTTGCTCGTAGCTGTGTGGTGAGAGATGGAGTTGAAACTGTTGTCCCAATTATCAATCATTTCGTCCCATGTTTTGAGCTGAAGAGTTATCAAGGAGTAGAAGGACTTTCTCAAGTATTTCTTCTTTGATAAGAGTCTAAATCTTCTCACTGGCATTTTTAGGAAGGCAGTAGTATTGTTGGACTTCTGGATGTGCTGTTGGGTGGACATTTAGAATCTGAGTAGGCTGTGATCGGACCAAGGAACTGGTGTTATGGTTAATGCGGGGTCGTGGGTTGCTTCTAATGCCGTTCGTGGGGCGAAAATCAGATCCAGTTTGTTTCCTTTCAAGTGTGTAGGTGCGTTTACTAGTTGTTTATATCCCAACTCGTCAAGTGCTTCAAGGAAGGCGGTGGCTTGAGTTTCCTGAAGGGTAGGTAGGTTGAAGTCACCTAGTAGCCAGTTTGGGGATCGTGGCTTATTTGTGCTACAGGCTAGGTTGATTATTGTGGAGAGGTCATCTGGTGATGTTGGTGCTCTGTATATTAGATTGATTGTGCAGTAGTTGCTTTCTATGGTGATTATGTCTAGGTGAGTTGAGCTAGTGGCTTTATTCATTTGGAATTGTAGTTCAGCTTTTGCAAGGATGAGTGCTCCACCCCCTCTCTGGTTGGTTCTGTGGCAGGTGTAGAGTGAGAACTTGGGAGGTAGCATTTGGTTGAGCAGTACGTTGTCGCAGTCGGATATCCATGTCTCCGTGATCATCAGGATGTCCAGATCGTAGAGGGTTATCAAGTCGGTGACCACCGGCCATTTTGAGCGTATGGATCTGGCATTGATGAGAGCGCACGTCAGTGGATGTTGATACTGGTGTTTCTCTGGTTGGTTTTTTTTGATGTGTTGTAATGAGATGTGTAGTAGGTAGGGGTGAAGTGTGTGGTTAGCTTCTGTTGAGGAGTGGTGAAGGTTTTCTGTCCATCTTTTTCCATCGCTCTGGAGTATTGGGATAAAGTTGAGGGCTGGGTTAAAGGCATGTAGTCCACTGGGAAATCCAGTAATGATGTAGATGCTGGTTAAGGCTATAATTGGGTGCATCTCCTTTGTTGCTCCTGTGGTATCTTGGTTGAGATAGGAATGATATCTGCTCGTGGGTGAGCGTGTGGCCTACTGGGTCTATTGCAGCAGGTCCTACACCAATAAGCAATTCAGGTTCTGTATCTAGTGATGGTTACAGTCAGCAATTAAACAGGCACGCTGTCTAGTAAAACGTTAGCAGTTAAGCAGGCACACTGTCTAGTGAACAGTTACGGTCAGCAGTTAAACAGACACGCTATATAGTAAAGAGTTAGTCAGCAATTAAACAGGCACGCTGTCTAGTAATACAATTATGTTATCTATTATGGTTGTATGAAGTTAGAGCAAGGATAGACATTATTTAGTATGTAGACATGCAGATAGGTAGGCACGTTGTCTAGTGGAAGCAGGACACATCTGGGCTTGATATGGGTAGGTTGTCTGGTAACAGTATAGGCAGCTAGACTAATTGACTTTCTGAACAGGCTAGCTATCTGACATCGTTATAGACGTTTAGGACAGAATGCAAGTATTATCTGTTCTCTCTAGAGTCTAGATAGTGGTGTTGTCTTGGTGGTCCACGCTTTATGGCCTGGTGGTGTATGCAGTAATACTTGCGTTTGGTCTCGTTAGCTTGAAGTTTACGTCTCTGGTTGCTCCTATATTTGCTCTGGTTACAGCCAGTAGATTACGCAGGCACGAGGTGGTGTCAATTTTCCAATGTTGTATGCTCACGGAGGTGGAGACAGGCAGTGTTAGTGAAGAGCAAGCTCAACCCTGGGGGAGCTCTAGCTGCAGACTTGCTGGTCAGTTGTAGGTGTATCTCTTTAGGGCAACGTCGAGCTTTGATCCGGCAGGTTTATCGGGCTTGGTGGGCCTCACGCCACGGGCCCGCGCCTAAGGGCCACGCCAGGTGCGGGTGCGTCTTCTGGCGCTCCTTAAATCCACTCTGGGCTGTCCCGATTGGGCAGCAGGAGCAGGCTGGGGTGTCTGAGGCGGCCTTGAGGGTGCTGGCAGCCCTCTCCCTCCTGGGAGAGCTGCTTTCAGAATGTGGAAATGAGAATGAAACAATAGGCTTTGCTATAGGGAAGTCTATATATCCTCTGTGTAGTTTTTCAGTAGTGTTACAAATGTTAGTGCACCTATTGAGGCTATATCAACTTTGCTGGACTGTCTAGCTTATATGTTGTGTGTATTTACAGCCCATGCACACAGGAGAGAAGAGTCAGGAGTTGTAAAGTTGACACGGAGCCTATGCTTATCATAAGGGGTGGACTATGATCAAAAATTGGTCTGAGCATGAGGACCTTGTCCCTGGCTCATCCTCTCTTCTCAGTCTCTCCCACCTCTGATCCTGCAACCTCTGCTATCTCTGTTTGCTATTGCTGTATAGCCCTGCCACAATTGATGCAAACAGATTTCCATAGTAGTATGTCCCCCTCCCCTCCCTTGCATCTGTCCTCTCAAAGGCCCCAGGGCTTATGAGCTGGTAGCTATTTCTATGCTATTGGTCTGTAACTCCTGCAGCTTTAAGAAGACAGGGACTGAGGGAGTGTACTATTTGCTTAAATCAGCAGCCCACTAGGGGATGACAAATCCCTGATTGGTCCTTCTCTTTGACTGATGGCTAGGGGTGAATTGCCCTATGATGACAGTATCTAAAGCCTGCCATCCAAAGGGGGAGTCCCCTTTCCTCTCATAATCTAACAGTCTCTCTGGGACTGGAGCGATCCCCTGTTACTAACTACCCTTCCAGTGAAGTAATAGATATTGTGCATGCCAGCCCAAGGGTGGTGACATTTTGGATTATAACCATACAACAAAAGGACACCGGCCTCTGGTCAACCAGCGCCATTTAGTTGTACAGCATTGGCAGAGCAGGAACTACTGTGGATTGCTGCTACCTCTTGAATGTCACTGACCTAATTGAGAGGCTTGGGAGAGAGGGTGAGTGACTGGAAGGGGATGGTGGCAAGCCAATGAGGTCTTTGAACGCTGCTCCCCCCCCCTCCAAACACACACCCATACATTCCCCAGAACGCCCCTTTCTCTGGGACCAAGCAGGAAGTCCGCCCTCACACATGGGCGGAATCAGACTGAACCCGCATAGGAATGCTTCCCAGCTTCCAAAGGAAGCTTTTGGAAAGTGCACCACACCTGCATGCCGTTTTTCCTGCCCGAAGGAGCCATCTTTACCTCAGTCTTTTTTTCTTTGGAGCCTGTCAAATGTTTGTCTGATCCTTAGAAAGAGTTTGACCCTTTGGGTATGATTTTACCAAAGGACGATCTTGCCAAACAAATCTGATTGAGTTCTTTGGGTGACCAGAGAACTAGATCAGGGGCATGCGATGGATGTCATCTACTTGGATTTCAGTAAAGCCTTTGATACCGTTCCTCATAGGAGGCTTATCAATAAACTCAGTAGTTTGGGGATGGGTACCAAGGTGGTGAACTGGATCAGAAATTGGTTGACTGACAGACGACAGAAGGTGATGGTAAATGGAGCTCGCTCAGATGAAAGGAGGGTGATTAGCGGGGTGCCCCAGGGTTCGGTCCTGGGTCCGGCACTGTTCAATGTATTTCTGAGTGATATTGCTGAAGGACTGCATGGAAAGTCTGTCTTTTTGCAGATGACACGAAAATTTGTAACAGAGTGGACTCCCCTGAGGGAGTGGATAACATGAGGAAAGATCTACAGAAGCTGGAAGAATGGTCTAATGCTTGGCAGTTAAGATTTAATGTGAAGACGTGCAGTGTCATGCACTTGGGAATCAGAAATCCAGGGGAAATGTACGCGATAGGGGGTGAGAGGTTGGTGTGCACGGACCAGGAGAAGGACCTTGGTGTGATTATTTCTGAGGATCTCAAGGTGGCAAAACAGTGCGACAAGACAGTGGCAAAAGCCAGGAGGATGTTGGGCTGCATACAAAGAGGAATTACCAGCAGAAAAGAAGAGGTACTAATGCCACTGTATAAGTCACTGGTGAGGTCTCACTTGGAATACTGTGTTCAGTTTTGGAGACCATATCTTGCAAAGGATATAAAAAGACTGGAAACTGTTCAGAGGAAGGTGACCAAAATGATTTGGAGTCTGCGTCAGAAGCCTTATGAGAAGAGACTTGAAGACCTAAATATGTACACTCTGGAGGAGAGGAGGGACAGGGGAGATATGATTTAGACCTTTAACTACTTAAAGAGAAATAATGAACAAACAAACTTCTTCTAAAGACGGTGAAGTTGTAAAACTAGAGGGCATAACATGATGCTGCAAGGGGGTAAATTGAAAGGCAATGTCAGGAAATACTTTTTCACTGAAAGGGTGGTGGATGCTTGGAATGCCCTCCCGATGGAAGTGGTGGGGGCAAATACAGTGACAGAATTCAAAATGGCATGGGACAGACACAGTGGATTCCTTTACAGCAACAGGATAAAATCAAAATAAACTTAATTATCCAATTTATCAACAAACAGGGGTGTCCTACACGGAGCGGTGGGTTCACCCCTAAACAAAGACATGGGGAGGGGTGACCTGCACGAAATGGCAGGTGCACTTACTCTTGCCATCTTACTGGGCAGACTAAATGGACCATACTGGTCCTTATCTGCCGTCATTTACTATGTTACTGTGTTTTCGGTACCTTTCCACTTTTTGCCGGTCGTGCCATCTTCTTGCCCGTACCCGGGACTGTCTTTTGACTTGGCGGAAGTCATCTTCCCCTACACGTCCAAGCTAGCCAGTGCCTTTAAAAAAAATTGTGCCCGGTATGGCAGGACTATCTCTGTGATTGACTGCCACAACTAGTGTCTTCAGTGCCTTGAACCATACCATGAGCCCTCCAGTTGCACTCTTTGTCACCAGATAATACGCAAGGGGCTTCGGAATCAGGAGAAACAGTGGAAATCACTGTTTGGATCTTCAGAGTCATCAGCATCGATGCCCTCGAAGGCTCATCCTGAGGTATCGGCCTCGTGCAGGGACCAGGCTCACTTTGCACCCCAAGGCCGCGGGATATCAGACTGGAGGCTCTCCATTGATGAGGGAGAGCCTCCAGAAGGACCAGACTCCAGCCCTGAAGGCGTTGAAGGGGGATGCCGAGCCCAGAGTGAAGGGCCATAGGCATCGCCATCACAGCCATTGACGGGACTCTGAGGGCGGAGGCTGGGAGTGGCCTCCCAAGCTGCTCCAGCGGGAGGAGCTGCCTCCTAAAGTCCTGGAGGGCCGGTGGGTGATTCCCAAACCAGTTACCATCATGGAGTCCCCACTGAGGAAACCAGTATTGGTTCCGGAGGTTGCTGCACTAGCTTCTGCATCGGAGACAGCCCTTCTTATGCAGCACATAGTCTCTCAAGCGCAGCTTGTCTGCTTTTCTTAGCCAGCAGGCCACCTGGGAACAGATTACCTCAGGTTCCTCGGTGCCGGTGACTGGCCCTGTCCACTGCAGAGGTGCAACTCATCTTGGAGGTACGTGCCCTCCCCTGAGGTGACAGCGGTTCTGGGGGCCGCTCAAGATCCCTCTCAGCACCCTGTTTTTCTCCACCAAGTGTCTCAGGGTTGGACAGCCAAGAACCTCTGACACCCTCCACCCCTCCTGACTGACACAGATGCCAGGAGGAATCGCATCAGTACTTTGAGTTCCTCTCTGAGTCTGATTTTGATGCTTGGGAGAGTGAGGAGGTGGTATTGTTCGAGACTGTACAGCATCAGGACATACTCCTACGATCCTTCACCACCCTATGAAAGGAGAAAGTTCCCGCCAGAAGACTTGTCCTTTCAAGAGTTTGTGAGAGATGGGGAAGGCCTTGCCCTTCGCTATCAAAGCCGAAGAGGAGCAGAGGGCTGAAGAGCTCAAAATCCTTCAGTACTCCTCTCCTCCGAAGGATGCTATCACAGTACCGATACACCTGATCCTTGAGAGACTCCTCTTTCACATATGGGAAACATCTCTCACAATAGCCACCGTGAGTCGTTGCCTCGATTCCTTGTACAGAGTGAATAAGCGCCCCAGCTTTGAGAATCCTCAACATCCCCATAATTCCATGGAGCTGGAGTCGTCCATGCGCAGCATCAAGAGCACCAAGAGACACTCCTTGGTGCCCCCGGGCCAGGAGGTGTCTTGATGCTCTTAATGTCCATGGCTCTTCACCCTGGGCTCGGCATCCCTCTTCAACGCCTTCAGGCATGGATAGATTTGGTAGGAAATGCTACCAAGGCTTGATGCTTGTGGCTTGTGTCTAGGCCTACCAACTGTGCATGGGTATGTACCTCGGAGATCTGGCTGGTGAGCTCGCTGGGTCCTCTACTGAGCTGTCTGGAAAGAAGCTCCAGCAGTACTGAACTGCTCCAAGTTCATGGCTCAAGCAATGTATGATGGCTTTGAGTCGGTGGCTCAGGTTGAGCCCATCGCCTTGCATGGCCGCAGGCCTCAGACCTGGAGCAGTGGGTCCAAGACAAACTGGCAGACGTCCTCTGCAGGGGTGAAAACCTCTTTTGCAAACCGATGGAGGAGAATGCTAGTGAGCTGGAGAGAGAGCAGCTCACCATGACTTTGCTCTCCAGAAAGACCTCGGACCCTTCCAAGCGGAAATCCTTGGGGAAGATGTCCTACTACCCCAAGGAAAAAAAGTCCTACGGCTCTTGCAACCTGTACCACGCCTACCAGCAGCCACAGCAGAGCCAACAGCAGAAGGGTCAGGGTCGGTGTCATCCACATCGTCTTAAGAACCTGAAGCCCCAACTGGTGCCGCAACCAAGTGGTGGATTTTGACTCCTTCAGGGAGATGACCCTTCTTCCCCTCCCGGAAGCTGTTCTATCTCAAGTAAGAGGAAGACTGATCCACTTTGCCAATAGGTGACCAAGCATAATAAACTCCTGGGCCCTCAAGATAGTCCAGCATGGCTACCTACTGCACTTGATCAACTTCCTCCTTCATTCTTCCCAGGGGAGTACCCACTTGACCCCTGCTCCAGCAGGAGATCCACTTCCTCCTAGCCAACAAGGCGGTGAAACTAGTTCCCCTGTCTCCTATGTGTTTCCTTACTATTCGCCTAGATATATCCTAGTCCCTAGTTGTGTTGTCTGTCTTGATTAAACTGCGTGTTCTGAGCAAGGATTATCTCTTACATGCCTCTGTACAGCATTGCATATGCCTTGTAGTGCTATACAAATTGGTAGTAGCTTGTGGCCTGGTTCTTGAAAGGTATAAACTGTCTAAGAAGGGATACTCCTGTGGCAGTAATCTAAACCCTTCTTAAGGCCCGGGGGTCCTGTATATCCTTAGCCTATGTCAGAGTTCAAGAGGTGGTGTTCTGGATGCCAGAATGCAAACAGTCACCATTTTGTTCTCCTCACAGTCCAGACTGGAACATGGCTTGGCTTTGATCTCTCTCAAACTTTAGGTGGCAGGCCTTGCATGCTACCTGAGGGCGAGTTCAGGGTATGCCCCTAGCGGCACACCCTGATGTATCTCACTTTCTCAAGGGGGAAGCAGATCTGTCTGCTTGTGTGTCTGATGGCTGAAAGTGCTGAGAGGTCTACCCCCCCTCCCCCAAGCCCCTGCAGATCGTCTTTCTCAAGGATTTGACCCTGAAGATGGTATTTCTGGTATTTCTATTTAACATGCCTAACAAGTGTCTGAACTGCAGGCCTTGTCCTGTAGGGAGTCTCTTCTGGTCATCTCAACAGTGTCCCCCTCTGAGGACAGTGCTGTACTTTCTCCTGAAGGTACTGTCTTCCTTTCATCATAAGCAGACCTGTGATTCTGCCTATCTCCAGGAACAAGCAGGAATGAGTCTTCACATATGGGTGCGTCGGTACCGACGGAGCCTGCGCGGGAACGCTCCCCAGCTTCCCAAAAAGGAAAGCTTTTGGTAGCATCCCACAGCGCCTGCGCGCTGCCTTCCTGCCTTTCCTAACCAGCTCTCCTCAGTTCTTCTTTGCCGCGGAGCCAGCAGGTCAAGCCCTGTCACCACTGAAGAAGTTCTTTATTTTATTTTATTTCTTTGGTCGCGTGTCTGCCTTCCCCGACTCCGGACCGGTACCGCCGGTCTTTTCTTTCTTTCTTTAAAAAAAAAATAAAAATAAATAAATATCTATACTTTTCCTCACTTAGTGTATTTTTCTTCTTGGGCCTCAGGGCCGAAAAGAAAATTTCCCTCATGGAAAAACCAGCCTCCGGGTTCAAGAAATGCACTAAGTGTAGCGGTACTATTTCTGTTACAGATACCCATGAATGGTGCCTTAAATGTTTGGGTCATGAACACTCCATACCGGATTGTCCGTCCTGCTCTCTGTCTAAACGGGGTTTACAGAACCGAGCAGCTAAGCTCCATGTGCTGTTTCCCGCTGATGCAGCATCGGTAGCATCGACGTCTTCCAGGTCTTCTCCTGATGGATCTCAGGTAACCAAACATAAGTCTAGCAGGTCCTCGAAGGGTAGATCTCCCTCTAAGCATCGAGATGCCTCCGTGCTTGCCCTCGAGGATCCTGCACCAGCAAAACAACCCAGGCGGGAAGCTCCGGCTTCCAAAGCTCCTCCTATGGGGTTACAGGTTGACATCGATGGCACGGCCTCGACCGATCACCTGTTAGAATGCTCTGGGGTACCGGCACAGTCTCCCGGTACCGAACTCCAGGCATTCATGGCGTTGATGGATCAGAATGTTCTGTCCATGCAGCGGGCTATCATGGCCTTCATTCAAGCTGCGACGCCGACGGTACCGCAACAAGCTCTGTTGTCGGTATCTGCTCCAGTACCGGCACCAGCACCGATACCGGTACCGACTGGATCGACATCGACCAGGATACCGGCTGCAGCGGTTCCTTGTCCAGGGCTATTTCTCGGTACCGATCCGGTACCGAGGACGCCCGATGTCGATACCGCTCGATACACGTATCGAGCGTTAGAAGAGCACCCTGACAGGCGGTACTTCGATTCCTCTGGTGATTCTGATTCATCAGATGAGTCTCCTGAAGTATCCATAGCCCTTCCTGAAGAGCCTTCTTCTCCAAAAAGACGAATGTCTCCTCCAGAGGACTTGTCCTTTCAAGACTTCATAAGAGAAGTAGCTAAAGGACTTTCTGTTTCAGTAACCTCTGAATCAGAGCCTAGAGCAAAAAAATTAGATATTTTAGGATACCCTAAGGCTCCTAGAGAGGCAGTCACCTTACCAATTTATGAGATTCTTTATGAACACATGATTGATCTATGGGAGACTCCTCTCACTCTCTCTCCTCATTCTCGCAGATTGGACACTATGTATCGTGTCCCTCCCTGTCCTGGATTTCAAAAAACTCAGCTTCCTCACCATTCCGTTGTGGTGCAGTCAGCTATGAAGAGGATAGAGTACAAAGAGACACTCTTCTGCTCCTCCAGGAAGAGAATGCTTTTGGTAGGAAAATCTTCCAAGCCAGTATGCTTATTGCCAGAATCAACTCATACAGTCTTTACATGGGTATATTTCTAAAAGAAGTTGCAGAAAAACTGCACAACTTCCTCCCTTTTCTTCCAGAAGATAAAAGGGATGAATTCCTTATTTGGCTTAAGCATACTCAAGACATTTCAAAGTTTTCCAACAGGGCTGCCTTTGACTCCTTTGAAGGTGCCAGCAGAGCCTCAGGCATTGCCATAGCTGCTCGCAGAATTGCTTGGCTCCAGGCTTCTGATTTAGAACCCTGGGTTCAAGATGGCTTAGGAAATCTTCCCTGTACAGGTGAAAATCTATTTGGCAAAGAGTGGCAAATAAAAGCCACTCAAATGGATGCAGAGAACTCTGCTCTGGATAGACTTTCAAAGTCAACCTCCATTCCTGCCAAGAAAAAGACTTTTAAAAAGTCTTTTTTCAAAAAGGGCAGGTTTCCTTCTACTTCTGGCCAGCAATCTTCTACAGGTCGCTTTGCCACTAAGCATCAGCAACCTAAACAGGCCAGACCTAAGTCTACAGGGGCTGCTGCAACTCAGCAGTCCCAACCTCCTCAGGGTTTTTGACTTGATGCTAGAGAACTTAGCCTTTCTGGCTCTAAAACAGCCAGAACCTCTAACCATTCCAGGAAGGTTAGCTCATTTTGCTCCCAGATGGGAGCAAATCACATCAGAGCAGTGGACCCTCTCCATCATAAGAGAGGGCTACACGCTTCATTTCTCAGACCTTCCTCCCCACACCATGGTGAGACACTTCAATTCTCCCACATCTCTTCTCGACCTTCTAGGTCAGGAGGTGACTACCCTTCTTGCCCAAGGGGCAATAGAATAAGTTCCTCTTCTTCAACAAGGGTCAGAGTTCTACTCCCCCTATTTTCTCATTCCAAAGAAGATAGGGGGATACAGACCCATCTTAGATCTCAGGGAATTGAACAAATTTCTATGCAAGGAGAAGTTCAAGATGCTCTCTCTGGGCACTCTCCTTCCATACCTTCAAAGTCAGGATTGGCTTTGTTCTCTAGATCTCAAGGATGCGTACACACATGTCCTCATCCATCCATCTCACAGAAGATTCCTACGTTTTCTTTTCCAAGGAAAACATTACCAATACAGAGTGCTTCCTTTCGGTCTGGCCTCTGCTCCAAGAGTGTTCACCAAATGCATGGCAATAGTTGCTGCATTTCTACGCACTCTGGGAATATTTGTCTTCCCATACCTGGACGACTGGCTCATCCGAGCTCCATCTCAGTCAGAGGCCCAGATTTCCCTGGACCGCACAAGGCGCATTCTGCAGTATCTGGGACTTGTGGTAAACCTCCCAAAGTCTCAGCTCCCCCCTACTCAGTCCCTAGAATTCATAGGGGCCTGGTTGGATACCACTACTGCAAGGGCCTACCTTCCTCAGGCCCGTTGCCAACGTCTAGTGCAGTTAGCCTCCCAGATTCAGTCAAAGAGCCACTTAACTGCCCGGGAGATGCTACAACTGCTAGGCCACATGGCTTCCACAGTGCATGTGGTACCCTATGCTCGCCTACACATGAGAGCAGCTCAATGGACTTTGTCCACCCAGTGGACTCGAGCTTCAGGAGCTCTCTCAGACCAAATAGCAACCTCCAAACGTCTCTTTTGGTCTCTCCAATGGTGGATGTCCACTCAAAATTTGTTGCTGGGGTCCCCCTTCCAACAGTTGTTGCCCCAAGCAACCCTCACAACAGATGCCTCCCAAACAGGTTGGGGAGCCCATCTACAGGACCTCTCCACTCAAGGCACTTGGTCCCCACAGGAGACCTCTCTTCATATCAACCACTTGGAGCTTCGAGCAGTTTTTCTAGCTCTCAAGGTCTTTCATACCCTCCTCAGCTACAAGACAGTCCTCATTCATACGGACAATCAAGTAGCCATGTTTTTACATAAAGAAACAAGGAGGAACTGGCTCTCTGTCGCTTTGCAACGAAGCTTTAAGATTGTGGGCCTTCGCCAGAGAGCATCAAATCCATCTCCTGGCAGTATACCTCCCAGGAGTCCAAAACTCTTGGGCAGACAGACTCAGTCGAGTTCTGCTTCCACACGAATGGTCCCTGCACATGGATCAGGTACTCAGAATCTTCCAAGAATGGGGAACCCCGGACATAGACCTCTTTGCAAGTCCGTGGAATGCCAAACTTCCCCGGTTCTGTTCCAGAATTCCGTGTCAGGGAGTTCAGGCCAAGGATGCCTTCCTCCTTCATTGGGGTCAGGGCTTCCTGTATGCCTTTCCACCCATTCCCTTGATTCCCAAGACTGTTCAATCTTCAGAGGGATCAAGGATCTCTGATCCTCATAGCTCCACGCTGGCCACGCCAAGTGTGGTACCCTCTACTTCTACATCTCTCCCAAGCCCCCTCCCTGGACTTGGGAGCTGCTCCAGACCTTCTGTCTCAGGAGGAAGGGACTTTGTGGCACCCAAACCCCAAGTCCCTTCACCTCAGAGCTTGGTTACTGAAGGCCTAGACCTTCAAGGCTTGAATCTTTCTCAGCAAGTGAAAGATATCCTCCATGCTTCCAGAAAACCTTCCACCAGGCATTCCTATGCCTTTAAATGGAAAAGATTTTCCATTTGGTGTGCTGAAAAGGGTCTTGACCCTCTAGCACTACCTTTAAATTCTCTGTTAGACTATCTCCTGCATCTTTCCAAAGCAGGATTTAAGACAAATTCAGTAAGAGTCCATTTGAGTGCTATTGCAGCATCCCTTAAGCCCATCAATGGACAACCTATTTCCTCTCATCTTCTCATTGCAAGATTCATGAGAGGCCTAACTTTAACTAAACCTCCCATTAGGCCTCCTCCGGTGGCATGGGACTTAAATTTGGTTCTTGGTCAGCTTATGAAGCCACCTTTTGAACCCTTAGCCACTACCTCCTTGAAATTTCTTTCCTGGAAGGTTATTTTCCTCATTGCAGTCACTTCAGCTCGCCGCATCAGTGAACTGCAGGCCTTAGTGGCTAATCCACCTTATACAAGGTTCCATCATGATAAGGTAGTCCTTAGGACCAATCCACACTTTATGCCTAAAGTGGTCTCACCCTGTCATCTTAATCAAGAGGTATATTTACCTGTCTTTTTTCCAGCTCCTCATGCATCTAGTGCAGAGAAGAATCTTCATATTCTGGATTGTAAAAGAGCTCTTGCTTTTTACTTACAAAGGACACAGCAACATAGAAAGTCTTCCCAGCTTTTTGTTGCTTTTGATCCTTCTCATTTGGGACTTCCAGTCTCTAAGAGAACACTGTCCAGTTGGATTGCTCAGTGTATTTCTTTCGCCTACCAGAGTAAGAACCTTTCTCTGGAGAGCCATGTCACAGCTCATAATGTAAGGGCCATGGCCACCTCTATGGCTCATCTAAATTCTGTGTCCATCGACCAGATCTGTCGAGCAGCCACCTGGGCCTCGGTTCATACCTTTACAGCCCATTACTGCTTGGACAAGGACTCCCGCCGGGATGCCTTGTTTGGTCAGGCTGTCCTCAAACACCTGTTCCATTCTTAAACAACTCCTGCCCTCCTTCCCTGGATGGATGCCTGAGCTCCATAGGAGGACGTAGAACCCTTCCCATGGTCTCATATCCTTGGGGATCTCCCAGGCATCTTAGCTAGGGAGTCCCCATATGTGAAGACTCATTCCTGCTTGTTCCTGGAGATAGCACAGTTACTTACCTGTAACAGGTGATCTCTGGGAACAGCAGGAATAAGTCTTCACAACCCTCCCACCTCCCCTAGGAGTTGTACCTCTTTTCTATCTTTCCTTTCCTCTCTCTCTCTATTGTCTCAGCTTTAAACTCGAACTGAGGAGAGCTGGTTAGGAAAGGCGGGAAGGCAGCGCGCAGGCGCTGTGGGATGCTCCCAAAAGCTTTCCTTTTTGGGACGCTGGGGAGCGTTCCCGCGCAGGCTCCATCGGTACCGACGTACCCATATGTGAAGACTTATTCCTGCTGTTCCCAGAGATCACCTGTTACAGGTAAGTAACTGTGCTTTCTTAAGGAGGACCTTTGAACAGACCCTTCACTGCATCTGTTGGCTATGAGGAAGGCCTTTAAGTAACATATTTGGAGATGACTAGATGGAAAGGACAGTTAGCCATTTATTTATTTATTTATACGCTTCTATATACCACCCCTTCCAGAGATCAGGGGCAGTTTACAGCAAACATAAGGAACTTTTCAATGAAATTTGAAAAACGTATGTATACTTTAAATGCTGACAACTATATTACAATAACTATGTACAATGTTGCAGTAAGTATGATCTGCGCTCCATTATTTAAGTTGGATATTGGGTGCTCCATTCTATAGGAGATCACATCAGTGGGAGTAAAATTAAATTGGAAGGTACTAAGTAGGTTGAATTTGGGGTATCTCGGGAGAATTACCAAAATAGAAAATAAAAGGTGAGTCGTTAGTTATTTTCGGAATTGTTGGAGATCTTTTATTGATCTTAAATTGTCAGGGAGAGCATTCCATAAAACTGGTTTGATGTATGTGAAAGCTCTAGAGCTAGTAGATTGATTAGTGGTGTGAAAGTGATTAGGTATGGCATAGGTGTTTTGAGAGCAGTTCCTTCTTATTCTAGAGTTTTTGGGAGACATGAGGAGTGAGGAAGGATATGTTGCACCTATTTTATTGTGACACTTAAATACAATCATTATGTATTTATATTTTATTGTTGTTGTGATGGGCAGCCAGTGAAGGCTATGGAGAAGTGGGGTAAAATGATCATCACGGTGTGCCTTATGTAAAATGTGTGCAGCAAGGTTTTGAGCTAGCTGGAGTTGATGAATGGTTTTCTTTTAGACCTTGGAGGATGCTATTGCAGTGGTCAAAACGTGGCGTTATTAGTGCTTGTAAGACTGTTCTGAAGTTGTGATGATCTAACAGGGGTCTGAGGTGTTGTACGATACATAACTTGAAGTATATGAGTTTAGTGATTTGATTTTATGTGGGAAACCATATTTAGAGTCTGGTCAAGGATGATGCCCAGATATTTGACTTCCTTTGTGATTTCGAACTCTTCTCCTTGAATCTGGATTTTAGTAGGGAAGATGAAGTATGGATTTTGAGAAGCATAGAGCACTTCTGTGTTTTTTAAGTTGATTTTTAAGTTGTGCTTTAAGCCATTCCATTATTTCCTCAAGGTAGGATATGATTTGTGGGCAGGCAGGGCTATTGGTATCTATGGGATGATACATCATTATGTCATTGGCATAGAGATGATAGTTTACCTTGTGTGTTTAAAAATATTGCATGTTGGTTAGATGTAAAGATTAAATAGGAGGGCAGAAAGGGAGGAACCTTGGGAGATACCTTGTTCTTGTCTAAACGTAGTAGATGCTAAGTAGCCACTCTGGACCTGTTGCATGCGTTTGGTTAAGTAGGACTTAAATCATTGTATGACCATACCCTGCAGACCAATTTGCTGTAGCTTTTTGATAAGTATTTTATGACAAATACTATCAAAAGCAGATGCATTGTCTAGAAATATCAAGATAAATGCTTGTTTGCTACTGTTCAATCTTCGTATAATTTTGTCCAAAAAGGTTAGCATTAGGGTCGCTACACTGTGGCTGTTCATCAAGAGGTGCATTGAGTTCAATGAAGTCCTCAATTGCCCAATGAGTTAAGGAGGCTATTAATTGCACTTACTTTCTGTGTGGCAAGTGCATGCCAGAAAGCATTGGAGCTCACTCCATTAGGGCACAAGTTGCTTCCTGGACAGAGTCCGCCTTAGTGTCTCCAGAGGAGATCTGTAAAGTAGCTTACCAGGTCATGTTATAGCACCTCTATAAAACACTACAGGTTGCATGTAGGAGCTGGAGCGGATGGTGCCTTTTGGCATAGCAGTTTGGTCTAGAGTGCTATCTTCCTCTCATGAGTCATAACTGCTTGGTTACATCCCATTCATCAGGACTGATCTAACATCGTAATCAGGAAGGAGACGTTTTCCATACCTGCTAATTTAGTTTTCTTGAATTCTGCTAGACCAGACTAGGACCTGCCTTAGAAGACTTCCTACAGGTTTGGGAGTCCTGTCTTTTTAACTGCGTTTTCAGTATTGGTGCCTGATGTAGAGTCAAGTATGGTAAGTGAGCCAAACATTTTGAGTAAAACTTTTTCAGACACTTTCAGTTTTCCTGTCTGCTTAGGATGTGTCATACTGTCTTTTCTCCAGGAACAAGCAGGAAGTCAGTCCTCACTTATGGATTACATCGGCACCGACTGAGCCTGCGCAGAGCAATTCCCCAGCTTGCAAAGAAAGCCTTTGGGATTGCTGCCACGCATGCGCGTGGTCCTCTTCCCGCCCAAAGGTGCCATCTTGCTCAGTCTCCCTTTTTCCACGGAATCCTTCGGACACATGTCCTCATCCTCTGAAAAAGTGTTCATTTTCGGCCTCTGGCCCTCTTTTCCGGTTGCACCGGTCCTCTTTTGTCATTCCCTTCGCTCCTTTTTTCCATGAGCGAAGGGACGTCCTTATTCCAGTCTTTTTGGAAAATGTTTTTTCTTTGCAGGCCTTTTCACGTCCTTTTCACGCCCTTTTCAATCGCTGGCCTCGAAGGTCTTCGACCTAGCAGGGGCCCTTTTTGCCCCAGTGGCCACCGGTTTTAAAAAATGTGACAGATGCTCCAAGAACATGTTGTTCAGACGCCCATGACTGCTGTCTCTGGTGTCTGGGGGCCGTCCATAACCCAGAGCTCTGCTCTCTTTGTAAGAAAATGTCCACCAAGGCCCTGCAAAGTCGTAAGCAGAAGTCCGCCGACATTTTCCATAAGGCAGTCCTGGAGTCCCCGGGGGCATCCTCAGCCGTACCCCCGCTTACGGGATCCTCTGCAGTAGCTCCTCTTCCAAGGCGGCACTCCGACCAGGGATCCCCTGAAGTGGAGAGACACAAAAAGAAGAAAACCTCAGTCGCTGCTGGGGGCTCCGGACATGAGCGAACGTTCCCGCGCTCAGTCGCTCAGCCCTCCCTAGCGTTCCCGAGAGTCAGGGAGCGGCCTCGAAAGGTACCTCATACTGACACAGAGGCCTCCGGCGATCATGCCCAGTCTCCTGAGGGTCACCCCGGCGAGGACCCCCTCTTCCATGCCAGACCCGGTAACCCCGGTGTTGGCATCGCAGGGACCCACGTCCGCGTGGGGGTCCCGAATGCTGGCACTAGAGCGCAGTGTTTTTGCCGCCTTAGCTGCCCATCAGGCGCTTCTGCCCAGCACGACTGGCCCACGCCTTGAGACCAAGGTTCCCCCGAGAGGGGGACACCTAAACCCACCCTGGAAACCCCCGAGAGCTGAGAGCCTCATGAGGGTCCTCTGCGCCAGTCCCGCTCGCTGTCCTGCTTCTCAGGGGTAAGGTCTTCCAAGGCCTCCGGCTCCAAGCGGGCCTTGGCTTCTGGACAGGGTGATCAGCCTGACTCGGACTCCTTTTCGGATCTCTTGGGCTGGGAGTCGGAAGGGGATACCTCCCCGGAGACCTGCGCTCATAGGGACCTTCCCTCGAACCCGTCCCCCACCCACCTCCCAGAGGCATTCGCCTCCCAAGGACACGTCCTTTCTGGTGTTCATGCGGGACATGGCAAGGGCCCTCAAGCTGGCCATGCAGGTTGAGGAAGAACTGAGGTCAGAGGAACTCGATATCTTACAGTATGAGTCCCCGCCCTGGGAGTCTTATGGTCCTAGTGCTTCCATTCTGTCCCAGCTGCTGCTCCGCATGTGAGAGGCGCCTGCCTCGGTCCCCATCGTAAGCAAATGCCCCGATGCCATGTATAGGGTCCAGCACGGCCCGGGGTTCCAAGAGACCCAGTTCCCGTATACCTCCATGGAAGTGGAATCGGCAATGCGGAAGCAAAAGAGCCCGAAGTCACATTCTTCATTCCCACTGGGCAGGGAGTCCAGGGCCCTTGACACCCTGGGGCACAAGGCCTATCAAGGGTCCATGCTGACGTGCCGTATTCGGGCCTATCAACTGTACATGGGCATGTTCCTGCATGACCTTGCCAAAGAGCTCGGCGGATTTTCCGCAGGTCTTTGGGGGTGAACACCTTCTTAGGTTCCAGACCCTCCTGAAGTCAGTCATAGACTTCTCGAAGTATCTCTCCGGCGCCGCATACGACTGGTTTGAATCTTCCGCCCGAGTAGCGGAGGCCAGCATCGGGGTCCGGCACCAGGCATGGCTACAGTCTTCAGACCTGGAAAAATGGGTCCATGAGAAACTCCTGGATGTCCCCTGCCTAGGTGAACAACTGTTCGGCAAGCCCATGGAGGATTAGGCCACTGAAATTGAAACTGAGTTCGTAACTTGCGTAAGACCTCTTCTCTCCCACGGAAGAAGCAGCCAGCGAAAAAGCCGTTCTTCCAAAGGGGCTCCCCTACCAGGGGTATCTGCCCTACCCACCCACCCCCGCACTGCCCATTGGCATGCAGGGTAAGGGGGGTGCACACGGCCATCGCAAGCCTAAAGGGCCTAAAGCCCAACCACCAGAACCACCTCAACCCGCACAGGGGTTTTGACGCCAATGGCCTAGCCTCTCGCCCCCCGGCGGGACTTCCGCCTGTGTCGAAATGCCTGTCCCTTTTCACGCCCCAATGGATGTCGATCACATTGGACGCCTAGGTCCTCAGGGTGGTCCACGATGGTTAGTCTTCATCTGGACAGGCTCCCTCCTTCCCAGCGGAGCCTTCTCGGCTTCCCTCGCACCAGGCTTATTTGCAGCAGGAGCTGACAAACCTCCTCAGGCCAGAGGGCGGTCGAAAGGGTACCGCCATACTTCAGAGGTCGAGGGTTCTACTCCCAATACTTCCTTGTTCTGAAGAAGATGGGGCCTACTCCCCATCCTCGATATCAGGAACCTAAACAAGTTTCTGGTGCAGGAGAAGTTCAAAATACTATCGCTTGATGTCCTGCCCTTCCTCCAGCAGTCCGATTGGCTGTGCTCCTTGGACTTCAGGGGCGCTTACGCCCACATTCTGGTCTACCCCCAGCACAGGCAGTACCTGCACTTCAGGGTGCAGGGAGAGCACTACCAATTACAGGGTGTTCACCTTCGGGCTCACGTCTGCCCCGCGGGTCTTCACCAAGTGTCTTTCCGCGGCCGCCACCTATCTCCAGCGGCAGGGCATACCCGTTTTCCCTTACCTAGACTGGCTCATCACGGGGGCATCGACCAAGGAAGCCTGCCTTGCAGCATCACACACAATCTTCCTTCTTGAATGCCTCTGCTTCCTGGTCAATTACTCCAAGTCTCACCTCGAACCGGTGCAGACTCTGGAGTTCATCAGCGCACTCCTCGACACGGAGTGGGCAACTGCCTTCCTGCCCCAGGATCGTGCGGATTGTCTCCATGCCCTGGCGACCAAGGTCCAAGGCTGGACTCTGATTCCAGCGTGAGCCATGTTTGCACATCCTGGGGCACATGGCCTCCACCATTCACGTTGTTCCCCATGCCCGCATGTACCTGCGGATGGCTCAGTGGTGCCTCAGGGCATAATGGAGCCAGGCCTCCGGGACCCTGTCCAGATCTCCCACAGTCTTTACACCTCCCTGGATTGGGGGCAGGATCCCTGAAGCCTTCTTCAAGGAATGCCCTTCCAGGCCCCACAGCACAAGCAGATCAATCGGGCGATTCGGTGGGCCCAGAGGGCTTTTGAGTACCACCTAAGGGGAAAGTCAGTGCTCGTGCAAACCGACAACAGGATAGCTATGTTCTACATAAACAAGGAACAGGTTCTTCTCCAGGAACAAGCAGGAAGTCAGTTGTCACTTATGGGTGACCTCGGCAACGACAGAGCCCACGCGGAGCAATTCCCCAGCTTTCAAAGAAAGCCTTTGGGGTTGCTGCCATGCATGCGTGGTCCTTTTCCCGCCCAAGGGTGCCATCTTGCTCAGTCTCCCTTTTTCCATGGAGCACTTCGGACGCACATCCTCGTCCCTTGGAAAAAGTTTTTGTTTTGGCCCACAGTCCTTTTGTTTTCTGGTTGCACCGGTCCTCTACCCGTCCTTCACCTGCTCTATCTTTTTAGAGCTGTTGGGGATAGTTTTTCTTCATCTTTTGTTACGGGCTTCAGGCCCTTTTTCTTTCCATAACTGCTGGACGCATGGGTCTTCGACATTGCTGGGCCATTTTTGCCCCCATGGCCACCAGCTTCAAAAAATGCTATAGATGCTCTAGGAACATGTCGAGACAGGCAATTAGACAGGACGATCTGCCTGGCTGCGGTGCCTCGGAGCTGACCATGATCCAGAGCTCTGTTTGCTCTGCAAGAAAATGTGCTCTATTTATTTATTTATTTATTTAACTGTATTTATATCCCGCTTTTCACCGGGTCAAAGCGGTGTAACACATAACGGGGGGGGGGGGGGGAATCAATGGTTATAGGGTGGGGCCATCACCAGGGGGCAGCATTAATGATTTGGGATGGACATAGACATGTACAATCCTGTAGTTTCTAATCATGAGTTCTTGATGAGGGGGGTGGAGTTTCTGTTCAGAGGTTTTCATGGAATAGGACTGTTTTTAGCTGTTTTTTGAATGATGTGAGATCATCGTTGTTCCTGATGTGGTTCGACAGAGTTCCAGAGTGATGGAGCATAAAGTTCGAAGGCTCTGTTGCAGGTCCGTTGTGTGGACTTGGTTCTTTTGTGGGGGACGGTGATGGAGTTATTGGAGGATTCTCTGGTTGTTCTGCTGTGGGTCGGACGGGGCAGTAGGGTGTGGAGCGGGGTGTTCTGTGTTTGGCGGATGGTTTTGTGGGTGAGTAGGATAGCTTTGTACTTGATTCTTGCTTCGATGGGAAGGATGTGTAGGTCTCTTAGGATTGGGGTGATGTGGTCCCGTTTTTTTGCGTTCTGAATAATCCTTGCTGTGGTATTTAAGGCAGTGCGGAGGGGGTTGGTTTGTGTGGCGGGTAGTCCATGGTAGATTATGTTGCAGAAGTCCAGATGTGGGAGTGTCACAGCCTGCATTACTGTCCTGAGGTTCGAGGAGGGGTCGGAGACGTGCAGTTTTAGCTTTGTGGAGTATAGTTCCGGCGGTCTTGTTGATTTGATGCTGAAGGGTTAGAGCTTGGTCAATGATAATGCCTAGATATCTTATTTGTGGTTGTATTTGAATTTGCGTGGTTCCCATGCTGAGGTGGATAGGTGGCTTGAAGTCTGGGTCTTTCGTTACTATAAGAGCTTCGGTTTTCTTTGTTAATGGATAGGTTGTTCTCTTGTAGCCAGTTGGATACGTCAGTGAAGCAGGCTGATAGTTGGTCATTTGTTGGGTTTGTGGTTGTAATTGGTGCGTAGAGCATTATGTCGTCGGCATAGATGTGGAAGTTGATGTTGTGGGTGCATATGACTGAGCAGAGTGGACGGAGGTAGATATTGAAGAGCATGGCTGATAATGTGGATCCTTGAGGTACTCCTTGATGTTGGTAGGGGGGCGAGGTTGAGGTGCTGGTGCGGATCAGTTGCTGTCGGTTAGTTAGATATGACCTGAACCATTGGAGTACGGTATCTTTGATTCCAGTTGTTTGGAAGGCCCTGCTCAGCCATAAACAGACGTCCGAAGACATTTTCCGAAAGGCCGCCTTGGAATCCCCAGTGGCACCCTCAGTCATCTCTCCCCCGATGCGGTCCCCCCCTTCAACCCCACGTTCTCAGCAGCACTCCGACCAAGGCTTCCCTGAGGTGGAGCTGCGCAAAAAGAAGGCCTCAAAGTCGCTGTCAGGGACTCCCGATAAGCGCAAGCGCTCCCATGCTCAGTTGCTCAGCCGCCTTCGGCGTTCCTGAGAGTCAGACAAGGAGCGGCTCTGCAAGGTACCCCGCACGGAAGCGGAGGCCTCCGGCGAAGGCACCCAGTCTCCTGAGGGCCCCCTCTCCTCCTTGACACCCGACCCGGTGACCCCCGGGATCGGCATCACAGGGCCTTGCGCCCACTTGGGAGTACCGCATGCTGGCACTAGAATGCAGCGTTTCTGCGTTTATCACTTCCCAGCAGGCGCTCACAGCCAGCTTTGCTGACTCGCACCCAGAGACTGAGGGTCCCTCACGTGGGACACCAAAATCCATCCAGGAACTCCCTGAGAGCCACGGGCCTCGTGAGGGTCCTCGACGTCTGTTTCGCTTGCTCTTCCGTTCCTTGGAGACGAGATCTTCCAGGACCTCCGGCCCCAAGCGGGCACTGGCAATTAGACAGGACGATCTGCCCGGCTCGGACTCCTCGACCGATTTCTCGGAGTGGGAGTCCGATGGGGACACCTCCCTGGAAACCCATACCCACCAAGATCTTTCGTTGGACCCCTCCCCACCCGCGTTCCAGTGGAGCTTGCCACCCGAGGACACCACCTTCCTGGTGTTCATTCGGGACATGACATGAGCCCTTAACCTAGCCACTCAGGCCGAGGAGGACCCTCGTGCTGAAGAACTCTGATATTCTTCAGTACAAGTCCCCCGCCTAGGGAATCTCACACTGAACTGGTTCCTCCTATTCTATCTCGGCTGCTGCTCTGCATGTGGGAGGCCCCTGTCTCTGCCCCCATTGTGAGCAAGCGCCTTGATACTATGTACAAGGTACAATGTGGGCTGGGGTTTAGGAAGACCCAACTTCCCCACACCTCTGATAGTGCAGAAGAGCCCAAAATCGCACTCGTCAGTACCGCCAGGCCAAGAGTTGAGAGCCCTTGATGCCCTTGGCCGCAAGGCCTACCAAGGCTCCATGCTCTCTTGTTGCATCCAAGCATACCAACTATACATGGGTATGTTCTTGCGTGATTTAGCCAAGGAGCTCTGAGGGTTCTCCGCGGGCCTCAAGGGTGAGCTCCTCAATAGATTCGGCACTCTGTGTAAGTCCAACACAGACTGCTCAAAATACCGAGCCGTCTACGATAGATTCAAGTCATCGGCTTGGATGGCGGCCGTGGGCATTGTGGCCCGCCACCAGGCATGGCTCCAGTCCTCCAATTTGGAGCAGTGGGTGCAGGAAAAGCTCCTGGACGTGCCCTGCCTCGGCAAGCATCTCTTTGGCAAGCCAATGAAGGATAAAGCCGTGGTGATAGAAATGGAGTTCGTCACCAGAACCCGTCTCTCACGCAAGACCTCCACTCTGCCCTGGAAAAAGCAACCAGCCAAGAAGCCTTTCTTCCCTCAGAAGGGCCTCCAGTACCGGGACTACCTGCCATACCCTGCTACCTCCATGCCAACCACACCGGCACAGGGTAAATCCAGCCAAGGGCATCGCAAGCCAAAAGGGTCGCAAGCTCAAACTCCGGCTCCTCCACAACCCACACAGGGGTTTTGACACCATTGGCATAGCCCTTCACCCTCCAGTGATGCAACAGCCAGTGGGGAGAATGCCTGCCTTATTTTTCCCCGTTGTGGGCTTTCATCACCTCAGACACCTGGGTTCTCCAGGTCGTCCAAGATGGCTATCACTTCTACCATGCACCAGGTTTTACTGCAGCGGGAACTACTCTCTCCTTGCCCAACAGGCAGTCGAGAATGTCCCTTCACACCTTCGAGGTTGTGGCTTCTATTCCCGGTACTTCCTCGTCCCAAAAAAGATGGGGGGGGTCTGTGGCCCATCCTTGACCTCCACACGTTGAACAAGTTCTTGGTGCGGGAGAAGTTCAAGATGTTATCCCTTGGCGTTCTGCTGCTCTTCCTCCAGCAGGGCGACTGGCTATGCTCCTTGGATCTAAAGGACGCTTACACCCATATCTTTATCCATCCCCAGCACAGGCAGTATCTGCGCTTCAGGATGCAGGGAGAGCACTTCCAGTACAGGGTGCTCCCCTTTGGCCTTGCGTCCGCCCCATGAGTCTTTACGAAATGCCTCGTCATGGTCGCTGCCCGTCTCTGGCGTCAGGGCATGCTGGTCTTTCCTTACCTTGACAACTGGCTCGTCACGGGGTCCTCGGTCGAGGAAACCCGGTGAGCAATGTCGCGCACGATCCTTCTGTTGGAGGGCTTTGGGTTCTTGGTCAACTACCCAAAGTCTCACCTCGAGCTGGTGCAGGCACTCGAGTTCATCGGGGCGTGCTTCGATACTCAGCGGGTGACCGCCGCCTTACCAGCGAATTGCGCTGACCACCTCTGAACTCTGGTGGCCTGCATCCAAAACACTCCCCGGGTCACTGCTCAGACCATGCTACGCCTCCTGGGCCACATGGCCTCTACCGTGCATGTGGTCCACCATGCCCACTTGCACATTCGGACAGCTCAGTGGTGCCTCAGCGCCCAATGGAGCCCGTCCCTCGGTCACCTCAGGGACCCTATCAGGGTCCTTCCCGACCTCTGCTTGTCCCTGAGCTGGTGGCAAAACCCCCCGCAACCTCCGGGGATTGCCCTTCTAGGCCCAGCAGCACGATGCAGTGCTGATGACAGATGCTTCCCTGTTAGGGTGGGGAGCCCTCGGGCTGCTGTGCACGCAGGGGCAGTGGTCTCCCAAGGAGTCTCAGCAGCAGATAAACTTCTTGAACTCTGGGAAATTCGGTGGGCCCTGAGGGCTTTCGAGGACCACCTCAAGGGGAGGTCGGTTCTTGTGCAGACTGACAACCATGTGGCAATGTTCTACGTCAACAAAGAGGGAGGCACAGGATTGCGCTCCCTCTGCCGGGAAGTGGTCCTCATCTGCTCCTTCGCTGTTCGATGGAAGATATCCCTCAAGGCGTCCAACCTTCCGGGTCAGGAGAATGTCCTGGTAGACAGACTCAGCAGAATCCTTCGCCCCCACAAATGGTGGCTGGATCCAGGGGTAGTGGGCTGGCTGTTTCTTCGCTGGGGGACGCTGGCGAAAGACTTCTTCACCAGTCCCTAGAACGTGCAGCTCCCCCGCTTTTGTTGGCTGGTACCGCACTCGAGCAGGGAGAACTCCGATGCATTTTTTCTGGACTGGTCATCCAGCCTGCTTTATGCATTACCCCCCTTCCCTCTCATTGCGAGAACCCTTTTCAAGGCTCAGCGGGATCAGGCATTGTTGATCCTCATAGTCCTCTTGTGGTCTCGGCAGCCTTGGTTCCCGCTTCTGCTCCGGTTGTCGATGGAGCCTCCTGTTCCACTGGACTCTGCCCTGGGTCTGCTAACGCAGGAGGAGGGACGAGTGCAGCACCCAAACATAGCCGCCTCATCCCTCATGGCCTGGCAACTGAATGGGTTTCCCTAGCCTCTCTGACTCTTCCGGAGGAGGTCGAGGAAGTCCTCCTTGCCTCAAGAAAGGACTCCACTAGACAAGCCTACGCCTTCAAGTGGAGGTGCTTCTCGATCTGGTGCTCTGGGCTCCAAATCGACCCGTTCTCGTGCCCCATTCGATGGATCCTCCAGTACCTCTTCCATCTCTCAAAGGAAGTGCTGAAGTCTAACTCTGTCAGGGTACACTTGAACATCATCTCGGCGAACCACCTCCCCATCAAGGGAAAGCCCCTCTCGGGGCAGCCGTTAGTCTCCCGCTTTATGCAGGGTCTTCTGCTCTCCAAGTAGCCCATCCGACCTCCACCAGCGGAATGGGACCTGAATGTGGTGCTCATGCAACTCACCTGTTCACCCTTCGAGCCAGTGGTGACGTGCTCACTCCGGCACCTGTCCTGAAAGGTGGCCTTCCTGGTGGTGCTGACCTCAGCCCACCGAGTCATTGAGCTCCATGCTCTCATGGCTGACGCCCCTTACACCAGGTTGTATTGGAATAGGGTGGTCCTCCGTACCCACCCTAAATTCCTGCCTAAAGTAGTCTCTGATTTCCATCTTAACCAGGAGATAGTCATGCCAACTTTCTTCCCAAGGCCCCACGTCAATGGCTCTCCACACCCTCGACTGCAGAAGGGTTCTCACCTTCTACTTGCAGCAGACTCACTCATCGCAAGTCTGGCCAACTCTTTGTGACCTACGATCCCAATAGACGGGGACAGGCAGTTACCAAGCGCACCCTCTCTGTTTGGGTAGTGGACTGCATCGCTTCGCTCATACGAAAGCGGGTGCCCTGCTAGATCATAGAGTCACCGTACATGGGGTTCAGGCTTCAGCGGCCTCGCTGCGCTCTGTGCCCCTGATGGACATCTACCGGACAGCGACCTGGTCTTCCACGAAAACCTTCGCTTCTCACTACTGCCTGGAGAGGGAGTCTCGCCAGAACAGCGCCTGTAGCCAGGCTGTACTCCGTAGCCTGTTCGGGTTATAAGAAACTCCTGCCCTCCAACCCTTCTTCACGGCTACCGAGGGCTTCGCCCCGAGGACTCGGGCTCCTTCAGGCATCGGCTTCTGCTCACGGCCTTGCGGAGGCGTTTTTGGTTACAGGTTGGTAGCCTGTAGCTGGGGAGTCCCATAAGTGAGGACTGACTTCCTGCTTGTTCCTGGAGAAAGCGTAGTTACTCACCTGTAACGGGTATTCTCCAGGGACAGCAGGAATCAGTCCTCGCTACCCTCCCGCCTCCCCTAATGAGTTGCTGGATTTTTGTCCTTCCCTTGCCATCTGCTTGGTAGGGTTTGCGCTAAGGGACCTGACTGAGCAAGATGGCACCCTTGGGCGGGAAGAGGACCACGCATGTGTGGCAGCAATCACAAAGGCTTTCTTTGAAAGCTGGGGAATTGCTCCACGCGGGCTCCATCCGTACCAATATCACCTATAAGCGAGGACTGATTCCTGCTGTCCCTGGAGAACACCTGTTACAGGTGAGTAACAACGCTTCAACCCCTCTGCCGGGAGGCGATCCTCCTTTGCTCCTTTGCTGTTCATCGGGGCATAACCTTCAAAGTAGTCTATCAACCGGGCCAGGAGAATGTCCTCGCGGACAAACTCAGCAGAGTTCTGCACCCACACGAGTGGCGCCTGGAACCGGAGGTGGCCAGCCTTTTATTCCATCGGTGGGGGACTCCATCCATGGACCTATTCGCCAATCCGGTGAACGTGCAGCTCCCCTGATTCTGTGGACCGGTTCCACATCCAAGCAGGGTGGCTCCGGATGCGTTCCTCCTGAGTTGGGCTTCCAGGCTTCTTTACGCCTTTTCCCCCCACTTCTCTCATTGCGAGGACCCTGCACAAGGTCCAGCGGGAGCGAGCTTCCATGATTCTCGTGGCTCTTTCGTGGCCTCGACAACCTTGGTTCCCACTTCTGCTCCGGTTCTCATCCAAGCCTCCAGTCCCCCATGTCTGTGCCCAGGGCCTGCTGACGCAGGAGGAGGGACGGGTGCCCCAACCGAACCTGGCCTCATTATCCTTTACAGCCTGGCGGCTGAACGGATCTCCTTAGCCCTGCTGCACTTACCAAGGGAGGTTAAGGAGATCCTCCTCGCGTCAAGGAAGGACTCGAGGCGAGCCTATGCTTTGAAGTGGCGGTATTTCTCAATCTGGTGCTCTGAGCTCCAGATTGACCCATTCTCCTGCTCTCTCCAGGATGTTCTTCAGTACCTCCTCCACCTCTCAAAGGAGGAGCTGAAATCCAACACCTGAGCACCATCTCGGTTAACCACCTCTCCATCGAGGGTAAAACCCTCTTGGGGCAGCCCCTGGTCTCTCGCTTCATGCGGGGCCTCTTACTTTCCAAGCCTCCCATCCAGCCTACCCCGGTGGAATGGGACCTGAACGTTATGCTCATGCAGCTTACGCAGCCGCCCTGCGAACCAATAGTGACGTGCTCACTTCGGCACCTCTCCTGGAAGGTAGTGTTCCTGGTAGCTCTGACCTCGGCTTGGCGAGTCAGGGAACTCCAGGCCCTCATGGCTGAGGCTCCCTACACCAGGTTCTATGGGAACAGGGTAGTCATCTTGCACCCACCCCAAGTTCCTACCGAAGGTTGTATGACTTCCATCTCAATCAGGAGATAGTCTTGCCAACCACCTTCCTGAGACCTCATGCTGACTGGGCATTGGTGGTCTTACATACACTCAACTGCAAGAGGGCCCTCGCCTTCTACCTGCAGCATACCCAGGTTCATCGCAAGTCCGATCGGTTCTTTACCTACAATCCCAACCGCCTGGGGCAGGCAGTCACCAAGCACCCTCTCCAGCTGAGTGGCGGACTGCATCGCCTTCGTCCAAGTAAAGGCAGACGACCTGCTGGATCGAAGGATCACCGCACATGGCATCTGGGCCAAGGTGGCTTCGGTGGCCTCGCTGCACTCGGTGCCTCTAACAGACATCTGCCGGGCTGCAACCTGGTCTTCAGTGAACACTTTCACTTCGCACAACTGCCTGGAGAGGGAGTCCCACCGGGACAGCACCTTTGGCCAGGCTGTACTCCATAATCTGCTTGGGGTATAAGCAATTCCTGCCCTTTGACCCTTCTTTGGCTACTGAGAGCTTCGCCCTGGGGACCCGAAGACTCGGGCTCCTTCGGGCATTGACTTCTGCTCACGGCCTCGCGGAGGCGTTTTTGGGTTACAGGCTCAGTAGCCTGTAGCTGGGGAGTCCCATAAGTGAGGACTGACTTCCTGTTTGTTCCTGGAGAAAGCGTAGTTACTCACCTGTAACGGGTATTCTCCAGGGACAGCAGGAATCAGTCCTCACTACCCTCCCACCTCCCCTGAAGAGTTGCTATTTTTGTCCTTCCCTTGCCATCTGCTTAGTAGGGCTGTAGCTATGGGACCTGACTGAGCAAGATGACACCTTTGGGCAGGAAGAGGACCATGCATGCATGGCAGAAATCCCAAAGGCTTTTTTTGAAAGCTGGGGAATTGCTCCACATGGGCGCCATCCGTACCGATATCACCCATAAGTGAGGACTGATTCCTGCTGTCCCTAGAGAACACCTGTTACAGGTGAGTAACTACGCTTGCTCATTGCTGCACCAATGTATATATAAGTAATGTCATTGAAACTGGCTCCATCTGCTTGCTGAGGAGCATAACCCACTCATCTGGACTAGTCTAGGAAAATTCAAGAGAAGGAAATTAGCGAGTATGGAGAATGTTTCCTTTGTGAGCAAATATATTAATACAACTTTGAGAGTCTGAGAATAAGAGAGGAAGGAGGGATGGCTAACTATATGAGGGAGGTGAGTAAATATTACTGTTTGTGTATGTTAAACGGTGTTTGACTCTTGTGCTTAAAGAATTTTGATTCATAATCCCTGTCTTAGGGCCCATGGCAGAGGTGCTGTGCTGTGCTAAGTTCCAGAGCAGGAAGGAAGACAGCTGCTGCTGTGATGGCAGCCCATGCTGGCCAACAAGATGTACAGAGAATGCACCTCAGAGAAGTTGCCCTTTCAACCCTTGGACTGGAGAAATTCCCCTTAATTGCTTTTTGTGGAGGTGGAATGACCTAAATGGCCAAGGAAGAAAACGGGGAAAAAAGACACTTAGATTTCAAAGTGGGGAGAGTGTAGGTTTACATGAATGTAAACGATATAACAAAGGATTTGAAGGTATCTTCATTTCATTTTGGACCAGGCTGGTATCATAGAAGATATGTTGGAAGACACATTTGAAAGCATGGATGACCAAGAGGAAATGGAAGAAGAAGCAGAGATGGAAATTGATAAAATACTGTTTGACATCACAGCAGGTACAAGTGTATTTCAATATGTAACTTTATATTTCTGCCTGTATTTCTTTGGGAACTACTGTAGGTACGCTGCAAAACTCAAATATAGTCCTGAATTTACTAGAATTCGAAAGCAATCTAACCGATATAACTGAAAGGAAATCTGAAATAGAGAACAGGAATCTTTGGATCTCTCATAGAAACTATTTCTCTTAGTTTTGTAAACCAATGGATTACTTTCAAAAAATAAAGATGAGCCCACTTCTCTGTTATAAATAAGAAACTGAGAGCACTTACAGTTGTGGTCAACATTATTGGCACCCTTGCAGTTCAATCCCTTAATGTCCAATATCTCCTTAAAAAAAAGTGGCCAGTGAAATGACTTTGGATTATATATGCACACACGTTTGACACATAAAAGAATCAAATAAAACAAGACCTATAAAAAAGGAAATAGTATAAAAACTGGGACATTGCCAAGATATGATTGTTATAACTCATGAAGCCTAAATAACGTCCCCACAATAATATTCCTACAAAAAGGTAGACATTTTTCTGATCTCTCAAACTAATAAATGACTAAAATGGACGGCCTGCTTCAAGAGAGGGGTTTTCCACTCTCATGATAGGCAATCCGACAAAAAAATAGTTTGTATCACTGTTCATAGTACTTGAGAGATTGGACACTGTAGTTTGAGAGATCAGAAAAATGTCTACCTCTTTGTAAGGATATGATTGTTGGCACCCTTATAAACAATTCAAATAATTTTGAACAGAAGAACCACATTCCCATTGCAGTAAAATTAGACGCAGCTAAGATAGTACTCACATGACTTGAATCAACCAGTGAATGATGGCTCTAATATTTAAAATGGCCATATTTACTCCCTCTTCCATTTTCACAGTGGTGATGACAAGAGCGCTGCCTGAGACGTCAGAAAAGCCATTATCACCAAACATCAAAGGGGTACAAGGCCATCTCCAAAGACCTTGGGATTCCTGTGTCTACAGTTCGCAATGTTTAGGAGTTTTCTGCTCATGGAACTGCCAAGAACGTCCCAGGACATAGTGGGAAGAGTAAAATTAATCCAAGAAGTCTTCGAAAGTTAGTGCAAATTGTTGGAAAAACACCACTTACAACATCCAAAGAGCTTAAGGCTGACCTGGAGCAATCTGCAGTGGTGGTTTAAACTCACACCATATGCTATGCACTAAACAAAGAATGACTTCATGGGCGAAGACCAAGGAGGATCCCACTGCTCAAAGACAGACATAAAAAGGCATGCCTGATCTTTGCTCAAACCTACCTTGAGAAACTGCAATCTTTCTGGGAAAATGTTCTGTGGACAGATGAAACCAAACTTGAGCTCTTTGGCAATGCAGCGATACATTTACAGCCGAAGAAATGAAGCTTATAAGGAAAAAACCACCTTTCCTACAGTTAAATATAATGGAGGTTCCATAATGTGGGGCTGTTTTGCTGCCTCAGGTTCTGGAGGCCTGGAACATATTAAAGGAATCATGAAGTCTGAGGACTACCAAAATATTTTGTAGCAAAATATGCTATCTAGTGTCAAAGCTAAGTCTGGGCGGGAGGTCATGGGCCCTCAGGCAGGACAATGACCCAAAACATACATCCAGAAGTGCAAAAGAATGATTAAAAAAGGAATAAATGGACTGTTTTAAACCGGCCAGCAAATGAGTTCTGATCTCAATCCAATTGGAAACCCTCAGAAAGAGCTGAAATCTGCCATTGGTAAAAGGAATCCTGGAAACATTCATGAACTGGAACAAATCGCAGTTGAAGAGTAGGAGAAACTGTCAGCAGACAGATCTATGAAACCTATAGATGCCTACAATAAATGTTTGGAGGCTGTTGTCATTGCTAAGGGTTGTACAGCCAAATATTAGTGAAGGATGCCATTAATCCAGCCCAGGTCATATTTTCTTTTTTTTTTCTCTGAAGTTGCTACTTCTGTTGCACAGACATCTTTTTGTTGTTGTGTACCTTTGAACATACTATTAACAATATTATGATGACATACAGTAGGAATATTTCCAATTACTTCTGAAGATATTGTACACAACATACCTAAAAGGCAAGGGTGCCAATAATGTTGACCACAACTGTACTGTTCTCGTCTCTACTACCTCCACTGGGAGACTTCCACACATCTACCACTTTTTCTGTAAAGAAATATTTTCACATGTTACTCCTGAGTCTATCCCCTTTCACTCTCATCCTATGTCTCCTAGTTGCAGAGCTTGCTTTCAATCAAGAGACTCTCGTCTTGTGCATTTATGCCTTTGAGGTATTTAAATGTGTCTGTCATCCCTCTTCTATTCCACCCTTCCTCTAATGTATACATATTAAGATCTTTAAGTCTGACCTCATATGCTTTATAACAAAAAATACTAACCATTTTAGTAGCCATCCTGTTTATATCAATTTGAAGGTGTGGTCTTCAGAACTGCACACAATGCTCCAAATGAGGTCGCACTAGAGACTTATACAGAGGTACTATCGCCTCCTTTTTTTCTGCCGGTCATTCCTCTCCCTATACACCCAAGTCTCCTTCTGGCTTTCGCCGTCGCCTTTTCTACCTGTTTAGCAACTTTAAGATCATCAGAAACAATCATGCCCAGGTCCCGCTCTTTTTTTGTGGACAGAAGTATTTCTGTACCACCCTTTTGGATTTTTATTTATTTATTTTATTTTATTTATTTACATTCTCTTATATACCGCGCTATTCTGCATCAGTGTGGTTTACATTGAACAAACTGAAATTACATTGAACAGGGTATTATAACTTGGAGATAACTATTTTACAGGGAACATGGGCTATGGAGGGTTAAGTGGCTTGCCCAAGACCACAAGGAGCACCTATGGGACTAGAAACCCCAGTCCTTCCGGCCCAAGGTTGCTGTCCTAGTGGGATTTTAACCCCCGACCTTCCGGCCTGAAGTACCTTGCCCCAACCACTAGGCTACTCCTCCACTCCAGCAGCCCAAATGCATGACCTTGCATTTTTTATCATTAAATCTCAACTGCCACATTTTTGACCATTCTTTTAGCTTAGCTAGATTCCTTCTCTTGTTTACTCCTTCCTTGGTGTCAACTCTCTTGCAGATTGTGGTATCATCCACAAAGAGGCAAACCTTAATCTGACAGCCCTTCTGCAATATCACTAACAAAGATGTTAAAAAGAATTAGACCAAGGACAGATCCCTGAGGTACACCACTGGTAACATCCTTAGAGTGAGCTCCATTTACTTGTACACACTGTCATCTCCCACTCAACCAATTTCTAACCCAGTCAGTCAATTTAGGGTCCATACACTAACAGCTTTTACTACATCCTCTGGCAACAAATTCCAGTGTTTGATTACGCGGTGGGTGAAAAAAATACGTTCTCCAATTAGTCTTAAATGTTGTACGTTGTAGCTTCATTGCGTGTCCCCCTAGTCTTTCTGCTTTTTGAAGGAGTAAACAACTGATCTATGTTTACCTGTTCCATTCCACTCGTTTTATAGACCTTTATCATCTTGGCCATCTCTTTTCCAAGCTGAAGAACACTAATCTTTTTAATGTTTTTCTCGTAGGGGTATCCTTCCATCCCTTTTATCATTTTGGTGGTTGTTTTCTATACCTTTTCTACTTCAACCATATCCTTTTTTAGATATAGTACTACTACAACTACTACTGCTTATTTGAAAAGCACTACAAGACGCGTGCAGTGCTGTACAGACACATGTAAATGATGGTCCCTCTAGTCAAGACAGACAACACAAAAGCTGAGGGCACTGATATGTCTAGGGGAATGGCAAGGACACCTATAACAGACTAAGCGGATTAGGATCCAAAAGCAGCCTCGAAGAGAGAGATGAGTTTTCAGCCTGGATTTGAAAAGGACTGGAGATGAAGCCTGACACACACTCAGGAGATGAAGCCTGACACACACACACACTCTAGGCATAAGTAGCAACAAGGTGGAAGGATTTGAAGTCGGGAGTTGGCAGTAGAAGAGAAGGGTACAGATAGAAGGGATCTGCCAGAAGAGTAGAGTTCCTGTGGAAGGGTGTAGGGAGAGATAAGAGGAAAGGTAGCGAGGAACAGCAGAATGAGTGCACTTATAGGTCAGTAGGAGAAGTTTGAACTGGATACAGAAACAAATAGGGAGCCACTGAAGCAACTTTAGAAGAGGGGTTACGAGTGTATCAAGGCTGGTGGAAGATTAGCCGTGCAACTGAGTTTTGAATGGATTGAAGGGGGGGGAGAGATGATTCAGAAGGAGGTCAGCAAGGAGGAGGTTGCAGTAGTCTAGATGGGAGGTGACTAGAGAGTGCATAAGTGTCTTAGTAGTGTGTGTAGAAAGGAAGGGACAAATTTTAACTATGTGTTGGATGTGTGCAGAGAAAGAGAGTACAGTCAAAGATGACCCCAAGGTTGCGAGCTGAGGAAACAAGGAGGATTGTAGTGTTATCCACAGAAATAGAGAAGGGAGGGGAAGGGTGGAGGTGGGTTTAGGGGGAAAGATAAGGAGCTGAGTTTTGGCCATGTTGAGTTTCAGACCCTGATGAGACATCCAGGCAGCAATGTCTGATAAGCAGGCAGAGATCTGGACCTGGATTCCTGGAGAGATTTCAGGCACAGAAAGGTAGATGTGAGAGTCATCAGCATAGAGATGGTACTGAAAACCATGTGAGGAAATACGTGCACCAAGGGGACTGAGTGTAAAGAGAGAAAAGGAGAGGCCCCAAGACAGAGCCCTGAGGTATACCAACTGAAAGTGGGATGGCGGTAGAGGAAGAACCACCAGAACAGACACTAAAAGTGCGATGGGAGAGGTAAGAACAAAACAGCCCCTAAATCCAAGTGAGGACAGGATATCAAGGAGAAGTTGATCAACCGTGTCAAAGGCAGCAGAAAGGTCAAGAAAGATAAGAATAGAGTAGAGGCCTTTGATTTGGTGAGGAACAAGTCACAGGAGACTTTGGCAAGAGCCGTTTTCTGTGGAATGTAGAGAACGAAAGCCAGATTGCAGTGGGTCCAGAAGGAAAGGAAAGAAAGTCAAGACAGTGGCGGTTAACATCTCTTTCAACTAGGTTTGAAGAAAAGAGGAGGAGAGTAGTCGATAACCAGAAGGACAGGTAGGATCTAGTGAGGGCTTTTTGAAGAGAGGTGTAACCACAGCATGTTTGAAGGCCACAGGAACCAATTGCAGTGGAAAGTGATAGGTTAAGGATATGACAGATGGAAGGGATGATGGCAGAAGAGATGGAGCTTAGTGGGTTAGGGATAGGTTCAGAGGAGCAGGTAGTGAATTTGGAGGAGGAGAGAAGATTTGCAGTTTCCTCCTCAGTGATCTCAGAAAAGGAAGAATGGGTGACCGAAGGTTGAGGGAAGGATTTGGGATTGAAGAGGGGGAAGATGAGGTGGAGGTGACCCTTCCGAGAAATCAAGGCTAATCTTTTGGACTTTGTCATGGAGGTAGTCAGCCAAGGCCTGGGCAGAAAGTGGAGGAGGAATTGGGGCAGGAGGGATATTGAGAGAGTTGACATAGCAAAGAGATGGCGAGGGTCAGAGGCAAGAGAGTTAGTCAGACGGACATAGTACTCTTGCTTGGTGCTAGAGCTATGGCTGACTGGGAAGAGGTTAGCATGAATTTGAAATGCAGATAGTCGGCAAGGGTACGTGATTTAAGCCAAAGGCACTCAGCTGAGCGGGTACAGGAAGATAGGTTGTGGGTTGTCGAGGACAGCCAGGATTGAGGTACAGTAGTACGCCTGACAGGGCATGGAATGGGAGTAGCAAGTAGAGGAGAGTATAGTGTTATAGGAGGATATGGCCCTATCAACGGACTCAGATGACATAGTGGAGTAAAGGGCGAGACCAAGATGGGGAGTGGTGAAGGTTAGGTGATGGTCAGATGAGGGCAGAACTGAGGTGGAGAAGTTTGAGGGTGAGCAGTTGGAGAAGATGAGGTCAAGGCAGTGGCCATGCTTGTGAGTAGGAGCGGTAGAGCACAACTAGAGGTTGAATAATGAGGTTAGGAAAAGGAGCTTCAAGGCAGAAGGGTCATCAAGGTGAATGTTAAAATCCCCAAGACTAAGGGAAGGGGAAGATGCATCCAGAAAGGAAGAGAGCCAGGAGTCAGTTGGTAAGAAAGATAGAGGTAGACCTGTTGGGAGGTCAATAAATGACAGCTGCTTGGAGAGGTAGTGGAGAAAATAGGCGGATGGCATGAACTTCAAATGAATTTGATGGAGGCAGAAGGAAGGGCTGGAATTGGCAGGAATGCGAGAGTAGGAATCCAGCACCGCCACTACAGCCAGTGGGCCAAGGGGTATGGGAAAATAGGTAGCCTTCATGACAGAGGGCTGTAACTGAAGCTGAATCTTCAGAGAGAAGCCAAGTTTCAATAAGAGCCAAAAGATATAGAGTATTAGAGATACAGAGCTCATGAATAAAGTCAAGTTTATTGTAGACAGAATGTGCATTCCACAGTGCACAAGAAAAAAGGGAGGGGAAGAGAGAGAGAAGAGGGATATGAACAAGATTTGAAAGGTTATGCATTGACCTGCCCTGGAAGTGTGAAAGTCTAGGGGGGACCATGGTTGGTATTAACATCTCCAGATGAGAGGAAGAGTAGAAGAGAATGGGGAGAGAGGAGGCGGCACGATAGAAGCAAGGGTGAGGTTCCTTCAGTGAGAGTGGAGATGGCTGAATGAGAGGAAGAAAAAGCTGACGCTCAAGGGCAGATAAGGTAGAAGAGAAAATGGTGGGGGAGGCGAGGACAGTAAGGTAGTGGGTAATGAGAAGTAGAACCATAGAGCTGTGAAAACGAGCGGAAAAGATTAGGAAGAATTAACATCAAGAACACAAAGTGATGTGGAGTCATAAGAGAGGGAAGAGGAGAAATTGCAAATCAAAGGAGATACAGGTGGAGTGGGGGGAGAAAGTCCTGGTGGCTTCAGGTGCACCTGAGTAATTGTCAATGAGCAGAGGAAGGCTATGAAAGTGTTAGGCCATGGGTGGGTGGGCAGGTAATAAAGTATTGCGAGGGGGAGACAGCACTGCAGAGGGCAGGAGCTGGGTAAAGGACAGACAGAAGCTAGGGGACACACTGATACAACAGAAATATAGACAGAACAAAAATAACAAACTAGATTCTAAATAGGCACTGCAGGGCCAGCCCAGGGGTTTCTGCCGCCCTAGGCAGAAACCCTGGCCTTGTCGCTTTTGGAAATACTGCCGCTGCCCACCTCCCCCTCCCGAGACTGAATCAGTGGCAGCTTGGGGGGGGGGGGCGGCACCGCCAATCATGTGCTGCTGACACCACCCACCCAGGCCGGCCACCCGCCCGCCTGCCTGCATAGCTCGCCTAGTGGACAGGCCGGCCCTGGGCACAGAGCATACAAAGTTAGCTGAGGTTTGTAATGAGGGTGCTCACCCAAGCAGGAACTAGCAACAAATGGAGGATCAACAGTTCATGTGCTCACAGAGGAAAGCTGCTAAACAAAGCCCAGCAGGGCGAGGGGCAGGGCAAGTGTTGAATGCAAGTGGAAACTGGCAAATTCCAAGAGAAATGTCCTAGTAAAACGCAGTTAGTTTGGTTTTTGGGTTTTTTTTTTTTTTTTTTTTTTTTTTTTACCTTGCCTAAGACTTTAAATACCTACAAGACAGGCCCTATAGAGGAATAGAGAGAAGGAAAGAAAGGACTCCTAAATGTGCAGTTATAATACTAATTGGAGAATAGAGGCAATATGGCGACCAGAACTGCATACAATATTCAAAATGCAGTCGCACCATGGAGCGATAGAGGCATTTATAATAGCCTTGGTTTTATTCTTCATTCCTTTCCGTATGATTCCTAGCATTCTATTTGCTTTCTTGACTGCTGCTGTACACTGTGCAGAGTATTATTTACGATGACACCTAGATCTTTTTCCTGTGGTGATTCCTAATATGGAACCTTGCATTGTGTAACTGTAGGCTCATCAGACTGTAGCTTCCTGGATCATCCCATGAACCCTTTGTAAAAATTGTCATTCTGTTGGCTACTCTCCAATCTTCAGGTACTACAGACGACTTTAGTGATAGCTTATAAATTACCAATAGTAGGTCTGACGTCAATTTTGAGTTTTCAGCACCCTAGGAGGTATACCATCTGGTCCATGTTGTTTACTACTCTAGTTCAACGAATTGCTGTATTACATCTTCCTGATTTATCAAGGTTTGTTTCAGTTCCTCTGATAAATCACCTTTTAAATCATTTCTGGCATGGTTAACTTCCTTACATCTTCAGTAAAGACTGAAGCAAAGAATTCATTTAGTGTCTCCGCTATGGCCTTGTCCTCTTTTAGTTTTCTTTTTATCCCTCTGTCATTCAGGGCCAGCCCCAGAGTTGGTTCAAGGTGTTGGCACCCTAAACAAACCCTTGGCAGGCCCCCTAGCAGTCAGAATCTATAGTTTAAGTTTGGATGCCTTGTTGTTTGCACCGATTTACATCATTTGGCTCCTATTTTCCATTTTCTGAAGATGTTTTTCTCCAGGAACAAGCAGGAAGTCAGTCCTCACATATGGGTGATGACGCCGACAGAGCCCTCGCAGAAGCATCTTCCCAGCTTTCAAAGAAAGCTGGTCCCCTTCCCACCAAAGGATGCCATCTTATTCAGTCTCCCTTTTTCTGCGGAGCCCTACAGACGTTTGTCTCTCTTCCCTGGAAAAAAGTCAATTTCCTCATGCACTTCTGTGCATCATTTATTTATTTAACATTTCTTATATACCGCCTTTCATGATATCAAGGCAGTTTACTTGAACAAACCTGAAATTACATTGAACAGGGCATTATAACTTGGAGATAACTATTTTACAGGGAACATGGGCAATGGAGGGTTAAGTGGCATTAAGTTAGCACCAGTCCTTTTCCTGCCTCCCAGCCCCCTCACCCCGGCATTGGGACTCTGAACCTATTAGTTTTTTTTCTATCCAGCGCAGTTTTGTGCCTTTTTCAACCGCTGGCCGCATCAAAGGTCTTTGACCTCGCTTGGGCCCTTTTTGCCCCAGTAGTCACAGGGTTTAAGAAGTGTGATCGATGCTCTAAGAACATGTCCCGTACCGACACACACAACTGCCTCAGGTGTCTGGGTGCCGACCACAACCCAGAACCTTGCTCCCTGTGTAAAAAGATGTCCACTAAGGCCATCCAGAGTTGCCAGCAGAAGTAGGATGACATCTTCCTCAGGTCAGACTCGGCCCCAGTATCGCCAGTAAGGCCCCGCACAGATCCTCGGAGTCACATAAAGCCCCCACTGTGCCAGAGTGGGCACACGGACACTCCGACCAGGGTTCCTCGGAGCGAGAGCATAAGAAACAAATTTAAAAAAAAAATCCCCAAAGGATCTCTTCCTGGGAAGCGGACATGCATGGCAAGTCCCACGCACAGTCCCACAGCCCCCGGAGGGTATCTGAGGAGTCGGAGTGGCCAACGAAGGTACCCAGGACAGACGCTGAGGCCTCCAGCAACAGATCTCGGACCCCCAAGGCCCGTCCTGTCAGACTCCCTCTACTCTTTGACACCCGACCTGATTACCCCAGTGTCTGTGTCAAAGGCTGCAACCCCCGAGTGGGAAGCCAGGATGTTGGTGTTGGAATGCAACATTTCTGCATTCCTTGCCTCGCAGCAAGCGTCGATGCCCGGCCCCGCCGGTTCACATGCTGAGACCACAGGGACCTCGATGCCGAGGACTCCCCGGGCTGCCAAAGAAATCCTCGAGAGCTCCATGCCTCGAGCTGATCCTCAGCGAGGGTCTCTATATTGCTTCTGGTCCTTGGGAGCAAGACCCTCCCCGGCAAGTATCTCTGGCTTCAGCCAAGCCTCAGCAGCATTCATCAAAGGCCAGATCCCATGACGCCTTTAGAGCCGTCGGGCCTCGAGTCTTCAACGGACTACTTGAACTGGGAGTCTGATGTTGAGACTTCCCTGGAGAGATGAGCACACCATGACCTCCCCTGAGATCCATCCCCGCCAGTGTCGAGGTGCTGGTCTCCGCCAGAGGGCACCTCGTTCCTCGAATTTGTTTGGGATATGACAGACACTGTCCCTCATCACAACATCGGAGGAGGACCCTCGCATAGAGGAACTCTAAATCCTCCAATATGAGGCACCATCCAAGGAGGCCCTCATGGTTCCAGTCTCCTCCATCTTCAGACACCTCTTCTGAATGTGGGAAACACTGGCATTGGTACCGGTTGTTAGCCAATGCCTGGATGCTATGTACTGGGTCCAGTGAGGGCTGGGCTTCAGGAAGGCACAGCTCCCTCACACCTCTATTGTGATCAAGTCGACCATGTATTGACAAAAAAGGCCAAAGTCTCTGTGCCCCCTGGCAGGGAGTCCTGCGCCCTCGATGCCCTCGTGCAGAAATGTTACAAGGGCTCGATGCTGGCCTGCCACATACAGACTTATCAGCTGTATATCGGCATGTACCTTCGAGACCTAATCAAGGAACTCGGGGGTTTCTCAGCGGGGGCCACCTCAAACGCTTAAGACCCTTATGAAGTCTGTCGTGGAGGGCTTGAAGTATTTTTCTTGACGGCCTGCGACAGCTTCGAGTCTAACACGAGGGTGGCCGCCGCAGGCATCGGTGCTTGACGCCAGGCCTGACTCCAGGCATTAGACCTCAAAAATGAGTCCAGATAAAACACCTCGACTTCCCTTGCCTCGATGTAAACCTCTTTGGCAAGCCAATGGAGGACAAGGCATCAGAGATTGTGACAGAGTATATCACCAGGACTAGACTCTTGAGGAAGACCTCCACTCTTCCCAAGAAGAAACCATCAGGGAAAAGGCCTCCCTTCCACTGGATAGTCCAGCCTTATCAAAGCTATCCCCCAGTCCCCTCAGCAGGGTTATAAGGGCAAGGGAGCAGGCCAGGACCCACGTAAGCCTAAGGGCCCCAAGCCCCAGACACCAGCTCCAATCCAGACTGGGTCAGGGTTTTGACTCCTGGAGCATAGCCTCTCCACTGATGGGTGGACCAGCTACCAAAAGGGGGGCACCTGATTCATTTTGCCCATTGGTGGACTGCCATCGCCACCGACTCCTGGGCACTTCAGGTGATCGGGGAAGGTTACCTTCTTCACCTGGACCAGATGCCCCCCCCCCCCGTACTTTCCAGGAGAGCCCCCTCGGACTACCCTGAACCAGACTCTGCAACTGTAGAAACTTGCAGGCCTTCTCAGGGACAGGGCTGTGGAGCCCGTACCACACCACCTAAAAGGACAGAGGTTCTACTCAGGTACGTTTTGGTCCCAAAAAGAACAGGAGGCCTAAGACCCATCCTAGATGTCAGAAACCTAAACGAATTTATGGTGCGGGAGTGGTTCAGAATGCTCTCCCTTGGAATATTGCTGCCGTACCTCCAGCAGGGAGATTGACTATGCTCCTTGGACCTAAAGGATGCTTATACCCACATCCTGATCCACCCCAACCAAAGGTAGTATGAAAGGCTCATGGTCAGGGGTGACCACCACTACCAGTACAGGTCTGCTCCGCCCCAAGAGTCTTCACCAAGTGCTTGGCAGTTGTGGCCGCCTACCTCTTTCTCCAAGGGGTCTTTGTCTTCCCATACCTGAACGGTTGGCTAGTAAAAGGCCACGGTCCATACCATCAAGGTCCTACAACATCTGGGATTCATGATAAACCATCCCAAATCCCCACCTCACCAACACAGGACCTGGAGTTCATAGGGACTCGCCTGGATACCCTCCAAGCCAGAGCCTTCCTCCCCCTGGACAGGGCAGATCACCTCAGGGCCCTGGTGACTGAGATTCAGCACAATCACACTGTCGGCGCGGTCCATGCACTGCCTGCTTGGCCACATGGCTTCTACAGTCCATGTGATCCCCAACGCCCACCTCCACATGCGGGCAGCTTAGTGGTGCCTCCTCTTGCAATGTTTTCAGATCATGGGCAGACTCCAGGACAGGATCTCTGTGTCCTGTCAACTAGCAGAGTCAGTGGCAGGACGCAGAGCACCTGCAGAAAGGCATGCCCTTTCAACACCCAAACCCCCAGAGGGCCCTCACTACAGATGCCTCCCTACTGGGCTGGGGTGCTCACCGCGAGGAACTGTGCATGCATGGCAACTGGTCTCTCGGAGAGCCAGCAGCAGATCAACCTGCTGGAGCTCAGAGCACTTTTTCTGGTGATCAGGGCCTTCCAACACAGCCTGCAGCACCAGTTGGTGCTAGTCCAAATGGACAACCAGGTCGCAATGTTCTACCTTAATAAACAAGGGGGCACAGGGTCTTACTGCCTCTGCCAGTAGGCAGTAGCCCTCTGCTTGTATGCAATAAGTCAGAGAATGCTCCTCAGGGCGGTATGCCTTCCGGGCCAGGACAGTGCCCTGGCAGACAAACGGAGCAGGGTTCTCCAGTCGCACAAGTGGTGCTAGACCCCAGAGTGGCGCAATGGCTATTCTGACTATGGGGAACCCCAAGTTTGGACCTCTTTGCCAGCCCAGCCAATGCTCAGCTGCCCCACTTCTGCTGTCCCCAACTGCACCTGTCCCGGATGGCGGCAGATGCCTTCATCTTGTGGTCGGAGGGCCTTCTATATGACTTCCCTCCCCATGCCACTAATTGCGTGGACCCTCTTCAGTGTCCAGTGGGACAAGGCTTCCATGAATCCTGGTGGCCCAGACAGCCTTGGCTTCCCCTGTTACTCCTCCTATCGACGGAGCTCCGCAGGACTACTGACCCAAGAGGAGGGTTCACTTCTCCATCCCAACCTGGGGTCCCTGTCGCTAACAGCATGGCTACTAAACGGGTCGTCCTAGCGCCCTTCAACCTCCTATGGAGGTGGAAGAAGTCTTCCTGGCCTCTCGTAAGAACTCCAAGAGACTAGACGAGTCGAGCCTATGCCTTCAAGTGGCACAGATTCTCAGTATGGTGTGTGGAGCAACAAGTTTACCTGTTCTCCTGCCAGGTGCACATGGTGCTGCAGTACTTGCTCCACTCTTGCAAACCAGGCAAGTCCAACTCAGTCAGGGGTATACCTGAGCACGCTCTCTGGGCACTATCACTCCACAGAGGGCAAGCCTCTTTCTGTGCATCCTCTCATTACCTGATTTATGCAGGGCTTGCTGCTTTCTAAGCCCCCCCATCCGGCCGCCTCTAGCGGAATGGGATCTCAATGTGGTTCTGATGCAGCTTACCAAGTTGCCCTTTGAACCTTTTGGCTACCTGCCATTTGCATTACTTATCTTTGTACGGTTGTCTTCCTGGTAGCGCTCACCTCTGCCTGCAAAGTCAGTGAGCTTCAGGCCTTGGTGGCCGAGCCACCCTACACTAGGTTCTACAAGAACAGGTTCGTGCTCTGCCCTCACCCGAAGTTTCTTCTGAAGATGGTGTCTGATTTCCACCTCAACCAGGGTGGTACTATCCATCTTCTTTCCACGGCCCCATACCGACAAGGCGTCTGCTGTTCTCCATACTCTGGACTGCAAAATGGGCCCTGTCTTTCTGCCTGCAGCATACTCGGGACCACCGCAAAGCCTCACAGCTTTTTGTTTCATATGACCCCAGTCGACTGGGGGAGGCTGTCACCAAGCGGACCATGTCCACCTGGGTGGCGGACTGCATCGCCTTTGCCCACAATCAGACTGGGCTATCATTGGAGCACCAGGTCATGGCGCACATCAGGGCTATGGCAACCTCAGTTGCGAGTCTATGCTCTGTACCTATGGCAGCCATCTGCCAGGCCGCCACCTGGTCCTCCATGCACAGCTTCGCAGCTCATTGTTCCCTGGAGAGGGAGTCCTGACGAGACAGAGCCTTCAGCCAGACCATACTCTGTAATCTGTTCTGAGTTTAGGCAACTCCTGCCCTCTGACCCTTCTTGTTCAGGCTACTAGAGCCATGGTTCTTCCTGGACACTGGGGTCCTCAGAGTCTGTCCTCAGATTCACTTGCGGCTACTCACAACTGGGCCGTGTGCTTTTTTTTTTCTACAGGTTCTCAAGTAGCCTGTAGCTAGGCTAGGAAGTCCCATATATGAGGACTGACTTCCTGTTTGTTCCTGGAGAAAGCATAGTACTCACCTGTAACAGGTGTTCTCCAGGGACAGCAGAAATCAGTCCTCTCAACCCTCCCTCTTCCCCTTGGAGTTGCTGTACAATTTTTGACTGTCTCCTTTTATCGGCTCTAGCCATGTCATCTGACTAAGATGGTACCCCTGGGTGGGAAGGGAACCATGCATGCGTAGTGGTATCTCCCAAAGGCTTTCTTTGAAAGCTGGGGAGATGCTTCTGTGAAGGCTCTATTGGCGTCTACATCACCCATATGTGAGGACTGATTCGTGCTGTCCCTGGAGAACACCTGTTACAGGTGAATAACTACGCTTTTTGGCTATAACACCCTCTTTGACCTTGCCTTTAAACCATGCCGGCAGTCGTTTGGTCATCTTTCCACCTTTCTTAAAGTACAGAATAAATCTTTTCTGGGCTTCCAAGATAGCATTTTTAAAAAGCACCCAGGCCTGAGGGAAACTCTTAACCTTTGAAGCTGCACCTATTAGTTTTTTCTTTACCGTGTTCCTCATTTTATCATAGTCTCCCTTTCAAAAGTAAAAAGCCAGCACAGTGGATTTCCTTGCTGTCTCCCTTCCATTTATTAAATCAAATGTGATCATGTTATAACCACTATTTCCAAGTGGCCCCAACACCATTACCTCTCACACCAGATCCTGTGTTCAACTAAGGACTAGGTCTAAAATGGCTTCTTATGTCTGTTCCTGAACCAGCTGATCCATGAAGCTGTAATTTTATTTCATCTTGAAACTTCATCTCCCTAGCATGCCCTGATGTGATATTGACCCTTTCGATATTGGGGTAATTAAATTACCCATTATTACTGTGATGTAAACTTTGTTAGCTTGCCTAATTTCTGTTAGCATTTCATCATCAGTTCATTCACTCTGGCCAGGTGGATGGCAGTTCACCCCCATTACCATTCTTTTCCCCCTTTTACATTGAATATCTATACATAGAGATTCTACAGTATATTCTATTCTGCAAAATTTTATCCTGTTTGACTCAGGGTAAATCAAATTGATGGAGGGCACTATCATTGTGAAATAGTTCATACCCAGGTATCACAGTATCCCATTGCTTATCTTCCTTCCACCAGGTCTCTGGGATGCCAGCTATATCTAACCTTTCATTCAGTGTTATATTCTAACTCAGCCATCTTATTTTTTTTTTAGTCTTCCAGCCTTTGCAAACAGGCATTTTAAAGTTTGTTTTTGGTTCATATCAGTTGACGGGTATTTTGGAATCCTTCAGTTGTCTACTCAAAGGTACCTGGGTTACTTTTACCTTTATTGGAACCTCTCTATCGGGATGCCCTGACTTGTTTTTGCGAGTATCCTTTAAAGATACATCACTCCGAACCAAGTGCTCTTGGGTGACTGTCATCTTTGACCTACTGTCTAATTTAAAAACTATCTCCTTTTTAAAGATTACTGCCAGCAGCCTGGTTCCACCTTGGTTAAGGTGGAGCCCATTCTTTTGGAAAAGCCCCCCCCCCCCCCTTTCTCCAAAATGTTGCCTTGTTACTAACAAATCTAAAACCACCTTCCCTACACCATTGTCTCATCCACACATTGAGACTTGAGAGCTCTGCTGCCCCTTGTGTCCTGCACATGGAATGGGAAGCATTTCTGAGAATGCTACTTTGGAAGTTCTAGATTTCAACTTTCTATCTACACTTTCCTTTATCACTGGCACCAACACGTACCAAGATAGCAGGCCCCTCCCAAGCACTGTCTAGAAAACAGTTACTCACCTGTAACAGGTGATCTCCGGGAACAGCAGTAATCAGTCTTCACATATGGGTAATGTTGACACTGATGGAGGCTATGCGGGAACACTCCACTGTGCTTGTGTGGCTGCCTTCCCACCTACCTAACTCCTCTCCTCAGTTGAGTTTGTAGCTGAGAGGAAGAGAGAAAATAAATCAACCCTACGACTCCTAGGGGGGATGGGTAGGTTGTTAAGACTGATTCTTGTTGCTCCCGAAGATCATCTGTTACAGGTGAGTAACTAGGCTATCTTCAGGAACAAGCAGGAATGCAGTCTTCACATATGGGACTCAGTAGCTCCCAGGTACTAGATTGGCATGGAGGGGAGGGAGAGCAGTGTGATACCTGAGGCTAAAGCTTAGAGCTGAAGAGTGTGGACACGATGTATCCTGTTGGACTCAATTCCAGGAGGCTATACACCCTGTAATGATAGTCTGGTCTCTTGTAGAAGTCCAGGACGGAGGGAAGGATTTGAGCTTAAGTCCCAAAGAGGTGCTGGAGTACAGCTTGGCCAAAGATATTGTCCCATTGGGAGTCCCTGTTCAGACAATGTGCAGGGAAAGTATGAATGGAGGACCAGATAGCTGCCCTACAAATCTAGTCAGTGAATACTGAACAGCAGTTGATTAGAGGTTGCCATAGCCTGCACATTATGAGCAGTATCGTGATCCTCCAAGGAGAGTCCTGCCTGTGCATAAGCAAAAGAAATGTAATCTGCTATGCATATGGATAGAGTTTATTTTGTCACAGGTAGGCCAGGGTGACTGGGATCGAAGGAAATAAACAGTTGAGAGGATCTTCTGTGAACCTTAGTTCTGTTCAAGTAGTAAGCCAGTGCTTGCTTAGAGTCTAAGGTGTGTAGCACTTCTTCATGTGGTCTCGGGAAGAAAATTGGTAGAATTACAGACTGGTTCAGGAGGAAGGAGGAAGACCACCTTTGGAAGGACGTGTAGATGGGTATGGAGGACCACCTTGTCATGGTGGAGCTGGGTATATGGCGGATCCACCACCAGAGTCTGCAGTTCGCTAATGCGGCGAGCTGATGTGACAGCGATGAGGAATATTACCTTCCAAGATAATAACTTCAGTGAAGTGGTGGTTAAAGCCTCAAAAGGAGGCTTTAGTTCAGCTAGAACCATGTTGAGGTCCAAGGCCATCTGAGGCAACTTAATGGGTGACATGGACAGCAGGAAACTCTGCAGAAGCGTGCTACTAAGGGGTGTGAGGAGATAGGCTGTCTGTCCAGTGATTTGTGATAGGCCACAATGGCACTAAGGTGAACTCTTAACTGCCAAGGACAAGTGAAGGAGATATTATAGAAGGGATTCCACCGGGCAGGCAAAGGGGTCAGTGCCCTTTGGGGAACACCAGAGGGCAAACTTCACCATTTGAAGGCATAAGATTACCTGGTGGACTGCTTGTGTGATGCAAGCAGAATATCCTTGACCTCCTGTGACATGTTGAGGTCAGCAATCACTATCTCTTCAGCAGCCATGCCATGAGGCAAAGGCTATGAAGCTTGGGATGAAGAAGTATCCCTTGGTCCTGGGAGAGGAGTTTGGGTGCATATCAGTCTGAGAGATTGTCTGCGCAAGGCAAAGAAGCAAAGGAAACCATGGTTGTCAGGACCCAAAAGGGGCTATGAGGATCATGGAACTCTTGTTTGCCTGAAGCTGGAACAGTGTGTTAGATATCAAGGGGATGGGAGGAAATGCATAGGGCAGACCCTGTCCCTAGTGGAGAAGGATGGTGTCCGGGGCCTGTCTGTGCAGGGATGGAAGCGTGGAGCAAAAGAGTTGAAGCTGTGTGTTCTGCAGAGTGGCAAAAAGATCTATGAATGGGGTTACCCACATTCAGAAGATCCAAGCAGTTGTCTCCCGATGTAGGGATCCACTCGTGTGGACAAAGGATATGGCTTAGCCTCTGCACCAAGGACATTGGGCTCACCTGGTTGGTACACCACTCTGAGGTGAATGCGATGTGCAATGGCAAAGGATCAGAGGTGAAGCACTTCCTTGCATAGGGTATAGGATCCTGTTCCCCCACCTGTTTGTTCACATAGAACATGGCAACCTGGTTGTCCGTCCTGACTAAGACCTATTGCTCTGAAAGTTGGAGTTGAAGAGCATTTGTTAGTGCCTGTAGTTTGAGGAGGTTGATCTGCACAGCAGATTCCTATTGTGGCCACAGTACCTGTGTGGTTAGGTAATTCAGATGCGCTCCCCAACCAAGCTTGGAGGCATCCATTGTCAGAGTGTATCAAGGTGGCGGCATCTGAAAAGGTGACCCGCAGAATAGATTATGTGGAGAACACCACCACTGAAGAGACTTGGTCAGTTGCGGAGTGTTGTAGATCTTTTCTCTGACACCCCTTTGCTTGCATCCATTGAGAAGACAGTCCATTGGGCTAGTCGCATGTGTAGGTGAGCATAGGGGGCAACATTGGACCATGGAGGCCATGTGTCCCAACAGACATAACATCTCTTGAGCTGTTGCGAGGCTTTGCTGTTACATACCTTTCACCAGCTCTATGAGGCAGGCACAGCCATCTTGAGGAAGAAAAGCTCGGGCCTGTTGAGTATCTGAGAATGCTCTGATGAACTCCAGACGTTGAGATGGAGTGAGGTGAGACTTTGGGAAGTTTAGGACAAATCCAAGATGTTTGAGCACCGTAATGGTGTGATAAAGAGGTTTGGGGGTTTTTAACCTCCTAAGGGGAGTCTCCCCTGATTAGCCAGCCATCTAAGTAAGGGAAGGGGAAGACTAAGACCTCCAAAGTGCAGAGATAGGCAGCGACTGCTGCCATGCATTTTGTGAATACTCTTGGTGCAGAGGCTAAGCCAAAAGGTAGCACTCAGTATTGGTAGTGGTTCTCCTGAAAGATGAAGCGCGGATACTGTCTGTACTGAGGGTGGTTCAGTAAGTGCGTGTATTCATCCTTTAGGTCTAGAGAACATAGCCAATCTTGTCTTTGGAGGTATGGAAAAAGAGTTCCCAGGGAAATCATTTTGAATTTTTCTTGGACCAGGAACTTGTTTAGGTCTCGGAGATCCAAGATGGGTCTGAATCCTCCTGTTTTCTTTGGAATGAGGAGGGACTCTTTCTATTGCACCTTGGGATAACAGGGTGGACACCTCTTCTCTTAAGAAAGTGCTTTGAAGTGGATGGGTGGGATAGTCCCCTGTGAAGGTGGTAGGAGGTAATGTCTCAAAGTATAGCCGATACCCATTTTGGATGATGAGAGCCCTCTGTTCTGAAGATATGAGGTGCAACCTGTGAGCATAGGAACAGAGTCTGCCTGGGGGCAGTTTCTCCAAATGGGTTAATTTTGCGGATAAATAAGAACTGCCTAAGGGATAAACTAAGGGGTATGTTTACTAAACCTTCTTAATGTGTGCGCAGCGTTAGTGTGCAGGATGCCATATAAGGAGTGGGCGTTTCAGTTTAAAGTAGCAAAACGGAGACTTCCGGTGATGCGATGAGAGCGAGTGGTCGGGTACTGCTCGCCCTCCGATCGCCCCCAGCCTAAACCGGCCATTTGAACCGTCTTTTTGACCCTCCAGACCCCCCTTCGTCAGTACAGGGGTACTTGCTCTACCACCCGTCCTAGAGCGTTGTTGAACAGGGGAGAGGTGATGGCTTCGGCTCTCCGGACGGGGAGGAAGGAGCGAGACCGGGGACCAGGTTCCACGAAAATGGCGGAAGGCGGGCCTGCGCCGAACTCCCTGACATCCCCGGTCCGGGTGGAAGACATATCGGCGGCGGTAGCAGAGGCACTGGCGACCCAATTCACCGCTTTACGGGAACAATTAAACACCATGCAGCAAATGTTGGGGACGTATGGCCAGAGGCTACAAGAGGCGGAAGACCGCGTGGGGCAGGTTGAAGATACTACTGCGGCCCTACAGCAAACAGTGGCATCACTACAGTCCCAGCTCCATACCCAGGAGATCAAAATAGACGACCTTGAGAACCGGTCGCGAAGAAATAACCTGCGGGTGATGGGACTGCCGGAATCGGTGGCCGACGCGGACCTGCCACGGTACCTGATGGAGCTGTTTACCCCCCTCTTACAGAGTGGCGAGGAGGTGGAAAAGATCTTTATTGAGCGGGCCCATCGAGTGGGGAATCGCAATGCCCGAGACACCCGTCCCCGTGTGGTCTTGGTGCGGCTGCTCCACTTTCCCCAAAAAGAGAAAATATTGCGAGCGGCCAGAGCACAAGGAGGGTTGGCGGCGGAAAACCTTAAAATCCGAGTAGCACAGGACTACTCGATGCAACTGAGCCAGCGCCGCAGAGCCTACGCGCCTATCTGTCAAAAACTTATTGAACGCCAGATTAAGTTTATGGTGCAATACCCGGCGCGTCTACATGTTTTCCATGAAGGCCAGCGTAAAATCTTTGAGACTGCTGAGGCAGCAGCGTCCTATGTAGCGAGCCTGGCCGCGGTGGGTGAAGTGCGCTGAGGCCTCGACGTTGCAGCAGTATCGGGTGCGACCTGGAGTTTAGCCACCTAGGGAATGGATGAGCGGCACAAGGGAGCAGACGGACTATTCTTGCTGTTTGAGAGACTCTTGGGGGGGATCCCCCTGTCAAGGGACGTTATAGCAAGCTCTCACCCCCGGACCTCCGGCCCAAGAACTTGGCAGCACTGATAAATCTAGAGGTGTTTCTTTGTATCTCACTATAACCTTTTTTCTAGTGTAAATGTTACATTGTTACTAGGGCAAAACCTGCCGTTGTTATTTTGTTCCTAATTGGGGATTGCATGTTGCAGATGTCTGTTAACTATTCTACAGTAAGTGAAGTCTATCCCAGCTGTGCACCGAAGATGCCTAGGGGGGGGGGTGGCCTACATGGGTTATCTAAAAGGTCCGCTGGGCGCTATCCTCGCGGAGGGGTGGGGGAACTGGGATAGGACCGCGAGACGGGGGTGGCCATTAGCGGCCCCCCTCCGACCCTACAGCCGCGGGCGGGCCTGGGGGGGGGGACACGTGGTGGGCCGGCGAGAATGGCGCTTCCTAGCGTGGGCGGGGCCCCCGTGGGCCGAGAGATACTGGCCTCCTTTTGCGGGGGCGATCTCTCGGGGCTGGGAAGCTGCCGCCCTGGAGATGACTAACGTCGCCGGGTAAGAAGCCGGATCAGGCCGCGGCTGGGGGGGTGGGTCCGGGGGGTCCCCTCCCCCACTCCTAGACAATATTTTGGGCGCCATCCCCTGGCCTCTGGTGGGAGGTCCCCTTCATCTATATGCGGGCTGGAGGGATTAATGTATAAACACCACTGTCTGTCAGTGTAGTTATATGGCCCACCAAGGATCTCTGGCCATGTGGGGGTAGGTCTGTTGGGGATCTCTGTGCGAGTTTTTGGGGGGGGACGGGGAGTCGCTCCAGGCTGCTCGGGCTGTGGACAAAGCGGAGTGGGATTGCTCAAGCCTTGGGGGGGGACTGGGGGGGTAGCTGTATTCATAAGGGGGGGGCGATGGGGCGCATCACCGCAGGCACTATGGGAGGAGGGAGTACCGAGCGTGGGGTAGGAGAATATGGAATAGGGGGGGAGAGGAGATGGGGGAGGGTAGGGAAGGGAAGAGAGGGGGAGGCGAGGGGAAGGGGAGGGGGGGGGAGGGGGGGGGAGGGGGGAAAGGGGGGTTGAGGGGGGGGAAGGGGCAAGCCGCACGCCCTGCCAGCTGCAGCATGGGCCTAGTGCCTAGAGAATGGAGGGGGGGCTCCAGGCTGGGAGAGCCCCACCCCGGAAAGCAGACACAACCGGTCAGGTGATGTTTGACACTGCCCATCTGCCCTGAAAATCATCACATGGAATGTGTGTGGCTTAGGCCGTCCTATTAAGAGAGATAAAATTTTGCAGGCCTTAGCCCGACATGACTGCGATATCGCATTCCTGCAGGAGACCCACCAGACAGCCGAGGAACATGACAAGCTGTGTCGCGGCTGGGTTGGGCAGGTTTGGGGGGCACCGGCAGTGGGGAGGAAGGGTGGGGTGGCCATACTGGTCCATAAGCGGGTCCGATGGGTCTTGGACGCAGCCACTCGCGATGCGGCGGGACGGTATTTACTTCTGCAAGGCCGTTTGGAAGGACAGCCGGTCATTCTAGGGACGATATATGGACCAAATACTTTTGATCCCCGTTTCTATGCCACCGTGGCCGCTCAGGTGGAGCAGATGCCTGAGATTCCCCTGGTGATGGGGGGTGATTTCAATGGTGTCTTGGACGTGGATTTGGACACCACTAAGGGGGGGGCGGCGCATGAACGAGGACCGGTGACACGGGTCCTGCAGCGTTTCAAAACCCGGTTGGGCCTGGTGGACCCCTGGCGCGTTCTTCACCCTGCGGAAAAGGACTTTACTCATCAGTCCCGAGCGCATGACTCTAGCTCTCGTATTGACTATGTACTGATATCTAAGAGTCTCTTTGCGAGGGTGGACGAGACGCAGATTGGACCCTATGTAATCTCCGACCACGCCCCGGTGTGGCTAGATCTGAGTTGGGGAGGAAAGGTAGATCGAACGCGACTCTGGCGCTTCCCCTTGGAGTTGTATAAAGATGCGCAATTCCATAAGTTCTTGGAACAACGTTGGCAGGAATTCGCCGAGGTCCATCGGGTGCACCAGGAGGATCCTGAATTGGTCTGGGAGACGGCCAAGGTCGTGATGCGGGGGGAGATTATCGGGTATGCGGCCCGCAGGCGCCGGATGCTGGTGGACCGTATTCTCCGGCTGGAGAGGCGTGTCTCACTCTTGCGACGTCGTCTTGCGCAGTCTCCATCGGCAGGCCTGTCAAAGGAACTGTGGGAGGCTCGGGTGAGTCTGGACGAACTGCTTTACCAGAGGGCCAAGAAATCAATGCTGTATTATCGACACCGCCTTCAGTGCCATGGGGATCGACCCGGGCGACTACTGGCTGGATGCCTGCGGGGACGGCGAGGCTCCAATACGGTGGCGGCTCTGCGAGATGAGCAGGGGCGACTGCAGAGCGGCTCTAAGGAGATAGCCCGGATATTTCGGGACTTTTTTCAGAAGCTTTACATGAAAGAGGACACATCGCCCTCGGCGATTTCCGACTATCTCCGAAAGTTAAACCTCCCGTCGCTAACGGTGGAACAGAGCTGGAACTTAGGCCGGCCTGTTTCCCTAGAAGAAGTGGGGTCGGTCATCACGGAGGCCCACTGTTACAAAGCGCCTGGACCCGACGGCCTAGGAGCCGAGTTCTATAAACTCTTACAAGGCCAGGTCAGTCCGGCGTTGGTGGAGGTTTATGCGAAGCATGTGGAACAGGGGGGGTTTCAGTGGGGCTCTAATAAGGCCCACATTACCTTGATCCCTAAGCCGGGCAAAGACCCGGAGCTCCCCTCTTCCTACCGTCCGATCTCTCTGTTGAATTTTGATACTAAGATTTTTGCCAAGGTATTGGCGAACCGTTTGGCGGGTTACCTCGATATCTTAATTCATGACTCCCAGGTTGGCTTCGTGAAGGGCCGCTACATAGTACGAAATATGCGAAAAATTTTAGCATCTCTCGAGTGGGTACATAACCAGCAAGTGCCCTCGCTCCTAGTAAGTTTTGACGCGGAGAAGGCCTTCGACAGGGTTGATTGGAGGTACCTGAAAATGTTACTACCCTGGTATGGTCTTGGAGACTCGTTCTGTGCGATGATAGATAGTCTATATGCCGATCCGCTAGCAGGAGTACTTTGTAACGGGGTGTTGTCGGAAGACTTCCCGCTGGAACGGGGTACGCGGCAGGGATGCCCTCTCTCGCCATTGCTCTTTGTTTTATCTTTAGACCCGCTGATTCGGGCGGTGGAGGACCTACCGGGGATTCGGGGAGTGCGTATTGAAGGGCAATCCTTCACTATCTCGGCGTTTGCGGATGATATCCTGGTGCATCTCCTTTCACCGGAGGAGTCCCTGGCCCAACTGTTGACGGAATTTCAAGCCTACGGGCAGTTTTCGGGCCTGCGGATAAACGGGGAGAAGTCGGAGGCGTTGGATGTTTCGGGGACCTTGCAACAAAGCTGGGCGGGCCGATTTCCCTTAAAATGGGCGAAATCCTTCTTTACCTACTTGGGCATTCGTCTCACCAGGCAACCAAAGGACCTCTACAGGAGTAATTTGGACTGGATGGTGAACCGAATACGATCCCAACTGGCGGCATGGGGACCCCTGCCATTATCATTGTCGGGACGGGTGGCCGCAGTTAAAATGGTGATCCTCCCGAGGTTTCTATACTGGCTACAGGTGCTGCCGGTATGGCTCTACCGGCGGGACCTGCGTCTGGTGGAGAGGTTAATCAGGACATTTCTGTGGCGGGGAGCGAGGGCTCGTATCCCCCTAAACCGGCTGCAGGGGAAGTGGAGAGAGGGGGGGATGGGCCTCCCGGACCTCGGTACCTATGCTTTGGCCTGTCAGGCTCGCCATATTAGCGATTGGCTTGGACAGACGGCATACTACACCCCCACCCCCTTCGAAGAGGCGTTGGCCGCGCCCTTTTCGCTTTTGGGGGTTCTACATACCCAATCCAAGTTTCTTCCTCGCCACCTGGCGCATAGTGTATTATTTAGCTCGGCACAGAGGACTTGGAGATACCTGAACACCCGCTGGGGGATGCCCTGGACAGTATCTTGCTGGCTTCCCCTACAGGGTAATATCCATTTTGCCCCTGGGTCTGGATCCTGGGGGTTTCGGGATTGGTGGCGGAAGGGTCTCCGCCTTGTAGGGCATTTGGTCGAAGCCCAGGGTCGCCCTTAATCTTTTCAGGCCCTCAGTCAGGAATACGCCCTGACGTCCAAGCATACCTTTACGTTCCTGCAAGCCATTCATTATATTTCTTCTCTGCCCCGGGAAGCATTAGCATCGACGCGCTCAGAGCAGCTGTTAGCGTTTTTTGCATTGGGAGAGGACACCCCACTCACGATTGCGGGCCTGAGGACCCGCCTGGACAACCTCAATAACCTGGCAGACTATTGTGGAGTGGAAGCGGCATGGGGAGTGGAATTGGGGAGGGAGGTGGCCCCAGGAATTATCAGAGAAGCGTTATGCCGGATTGCGGAGTTGGCCGTGGGGGCGAAATGGCGAGAGATCCAATTTAAGTGCCTGACTAGGGCCTATTTTTCGCCACGTCGCGCCTTTCGCAGCTCTCTGACGGAGGACGGTCGGTGTCCCCGATGTTCGGCACCTCTGGCTAATCTGCTGCATATGTGGTGGACGTGCCCTCATATCCAGCCCTATTGGACCAGGATACGGGCCTATGTCAGCGGTTTGCTGGGCTCCCAGGTGAGTTGGACGGGGGCCTTTGTGGTTCTAGACAGGCTGGACCCCCCATGCCCGACTCGGAACCCTGACCGGCTGTTTATGCGGAAGGCTTGTCTGGTGGGGAAGGGTCCTATCTTACGTATGTGGCGTGGTGAGCAGCGATCTCCAACATTCATGGAGTGGCGTAATTCTCTCCACCAGTTCATGCTGATGGAGCGGTGGCAGGCCCGGGGCAGTGTCAAACGCTGGACCACCTTTCTTCAGGTATGGGGCACCTATATTGGCACCTTGGGAGCTCGGTGTCGGAATGAGCTACTGCATATTGGCCATTAGAAGATGGATAGTATGGGTAACGGGGTAATAGGTAGTGGGCCTAGGCGGCTGGGGAGGGCGGGGGGGAGGGGGGGAGGGGAGGGGGTAAAATTCAAAATATTGTATTCGTTGCATAATTGTACCTCCGGATGGGGATAAGAGTTCACCCCTTCCGGACTGGGTGTGTTGTGTATTCTTGTATCTGTGTGTTTATGCGATGAATAAAATAGTTTTGAAAAAAAAAAAAAAGTAGCAAAACGGGATTAGCGCACGATAACGCGCGCTGCTGCGCACATTATTGGGCAAAGCGCCGCTAAGCGCGTTACCGCGCGGTAATCTTAAGTAGGCACACAGACATCCAAACATAGAAACAGAAGTGTAGCACAATGGTTAATACACTGACTGATGATACAGGGGTCATGAGTTCGATCCCCCAGTGTGCCTAATGCATAAGGCTGGCTGAGGCATCAGCTTTGACATGTAAGTATTGTTTCCTGAGGCATTTTATTTGTATTTTAATTATTGCTGCCAGCAAACACACCCTCACGTGCTGTAACCTAAGGTGCCGCATAAGGCACCCCATAGGGCACATTATAAAGTGCACTGTCCACCACGGCACCCTATAATGTCCCCTATAGGGCACCCTATAAGGCGCTCCATAGGACACCTTATAAGGCCTGTAACCTTCTGAGGCACCTTATGGTTACAGTACCCTGAGGGTGTTTTGCTGGCAGCACTAATGTACATTAAAAAAAGACAATGCTTTGGACAGCCCTATCAAATAACCCCTACTGTGGGTTTGAACCCATGACCTCTGGCTCCATAAGTAGTGGTGGGCTACAGCTCCATAGCTGCTAGCAAACCCCTGGCTGGCTGCAGAAGGACTGCACGTCACCACACAAACAGTCTGCTGTGGTCACCAGGATAGGGTTAACCCACCTATACCCATGATGCACTGCACATGCAAATCAGCAGTCTACAGATGATCACAAGATGGGGTATGCACCCCCACAGCACCTCGGCCTGGTAGGGGGAAATGACCGTGTGTGGTACTGGCACAGAGTAGCTACACACCGTCACATTGTGCAGGTACTGCACTCACCCTGAGGGTGAGGTGGGGCGCCCAGCACCAGGTCCACAGCAGAGATAGGCCATGCTGCAGGTCCCCAGCAGTGCTAATGTGTGAGTTAGGTAGTTTCTGCAGACACACCTTGGATATATCTGTATGTCTCAGTCGGATTTAGCCCCTATGGACCCCTAGGAGGATTATGTACCACCACCCTCCTCCTCCTCCTCCTCCTCCAGGGCTGAGGGTGGTAAACAGGGTCTCCCACCAACAGATCCACATTCTACTTCCCTGCAATGGTGGCAGTAGAGGGGACCATCAACCCCAGTCCTGCTGGGGAACAGACACCCTACAGGGCAGTCAATGCAGCTCTGTACACATCCATAACGCAATAGCAGACAGACATTAGGCCTGGATATGCTAAGCTGCACCCCACCACTATCTGATATTCTCCTGCAGCACGCCTTCAGCCGCTGCACCCTGCAAGGCGTTCCATCAAGACACATACCAGCTGCAGACAGTCTGCTAGCTAGTCCATAGTGCATGTTCCTGGTGGAAATGCATGCACCCAGAACTGGGATGTCAGCATACACACCAAGCAGATAAGTCAGTGACTGGGCCCCAAAAGGGAACCCATAAATATCACATGAGAGAAATACTATATAGCACTATGGGGGAGCCTAGCCATGCCGTGGTCACTGCTCAGTCAGGGTGAGAGTGATCTCCCAGCAGAACATTAATTCCAATACCCACACATGTCCAATAAGGAAATTAATTCCAATACCCACACATGCCCAATAACTATCCAACTCTGTAACACACTATAAATAGCCTCTGTAAATAGCCAATGTAAATAGTTTGACAGTTGTTTGCACTATCACCTGTACATAGTTGAATTCTACTGTTCAATGTAATTGTATACAGAAGTGTACAAGAATGTTAAATTGTTCCATGTAAACCGCCCTTGATCTTTGGAAGGGGCGGTATAAAAGAAAATAGATAAATAAATAAAAATAAATAAAATAAACATGCTGTGGCCACCCTGTCTGTGCAGGTGGTGGCCGGGCACTACAATGTCCCAGCCAGTGCCCTATGCCCTGTGCAGATGCATCCTGGCCAGGCCACCCTCTCCAGGCTATACCCATGGTACCTTGCCCCTCATTATGCACATTGGCAGGCCAATACTGGCAACAGTGCTGGCAGTGTGGGCTGTGGAGTGTGTTTGCAGCCACCACACACTGGATAGACAGACACACACTCCCACACCTATGCCAGCATTGTGCTACTATAGAGGAGTTTAGCAGCCCTGGCCACCACACCAGTCCTGGGCACAGTGCAGGCATGGATATGGTACGCAATACTGTTGGGGGTCACTCCCCAGGGTGGTAAACACTGTCAGAGACCAGACCTGAAGCACACTCCACAGACATCAGAAAGGTTGCTATGATGGAGCTCAATCAGCAAACTGTGCTTAACGTAGGAATTGCTATCTGCCAGTAATCATAGCAAACTTTTGATAGCTGTGTACCGTATTCCCAGGTGTAGGGTGGCATTGCTAAGGCATGCAAGTGCTAATATTGGGAGATGCACGCAGAGCCCAAAGTCCTGCCTCTCCAGGAGGCATTGGCTAATGGAGCCTGTGGGTGTGGGTGTGTCTGCCCCTGTTGGCTGCTGCTTTACGGCAGAGGTTCCCAACTCCAGTCCTGGTGTGCCAAACACGGTTCGGGTTTTCATGCTGTCCCTCATGAATATGCATGAGATACATCTGCATACCATGGGGGTGGTGCATAGATATGCAGCACAGGCATCTTTATTAGAGGCAGCATGGAACCTGAATGGTGATTAGCCCTCCAGGACTGCATTTGGGAGACTCTGCTCTAGGTAATGCGCCTGTTTATGGTGTCTTTGCTCTGTAGGGTAAAATGTAGGTGTTTTGGGCATGTTTACGTCATTTGCAATAAAGGTTCTGTCTGTATTAGCACGTTGTAGTAGTGGGTAAAATATGGGGACTGGGTTGGCAGGCACCATAGCTGGGACTTGAACCTGTGACCTTCTGCCTCCAAACACACTGGTTGTGTGCACTGCACCACTGTGTTGCCACAGAGACAGTGCATTCCCTGGTGATACCATGACTGTTTGTCCGACAGGGCCTGTCTGTTGCAGTACATGGCACTCACCTACACAAGGCTAGGCCATGGTCTGCTCTGGGCAGCTGCCACTGCCCCCCCTCCACCACCAGTACCCCTCTGCCACCATGCTGACATGCCCTTCTGCTGGTGGTGTGCAGTCTCAAGCCATCCAGTGTGCAGGTAGGCGGCTGCCTATGGTGCGTGTTCTGGGGTAGGGGTGCCTGCATAGACGTCCACGCTTCCCCCCAATACCGCCTGCCAATGTTCTGTGCCCTTGGAGGTACCTGCTGTGTACTATCCCCTGTGACACTGTGATAAACACACTCGTGCCCATGTTGGGCCCTCATCAGTTGCTGTCTGGCTGCTGTACAGTTTCAGCATGCCTAAGTGCCACCTAGGCATCTGCCTAGTCCGCACTGTGCCCCAGCTGCACCACAGCATGTGCCGCCTGCAGCCCTCTGTATCCCCTTTCCCAGCATCTCTCCAGTTGCCCATTCTGACATGCCTGCCCTGCTGTCGTGGAACATGTGCATGCCATAGGAAACCTGTCCAATGGAGAGGGAAACCCTGATCAGTGCTATTTCACTGTGGGATCATTCACCTTGTATGGGGACGGAGCGTAGACCCTTCCAAAATTCATATCTTTTTTTTGGGGGGCTTTCTTGGGAGTGTTTTTTGATGTTTCCCATTACTATCACTATTGCCCAGCTTGGTTATGTGTTTTGTATATTTTGTTGGGGTCCTTTTCAATGTTTGTTTGTACTTTTGTTCCGTGCACATGTATCACACTTATCACTTTTTTGTAGGTTTCCCTGGTTTTGCTGTACATTGCTGACAGAAATGGTTTCTTTTCCCTTTAAATCAGCTCTAACGCGAGGTTTTCACTTGCGTTAGTTTTGGCCTCGGATTTCACATCGTTAGTGTGCGGGGAGCCTCTCCCCTCCCATTCTCCACCCATTGACTCCTTCTCTCCGCCCCTGGGGAGCCTTCCTCCACCCTCCGGGAGCCTTTCCCCGCCTTCAGCTCCTTATGATCTCCAGAAAAACTCATAAATCTTCTAGACAAACACATTACTAATTCAATATGGCAGATAAATTACCTCAGGATGACCTTACCCCTACATCTGGCGAATCTAGTCACCATAGGGAGATGGCAGACGCTCACATCATAGGTTCAGCCTTATAATTCTTAATATTTATTTATTAATCCAAATTCACCACAATTTCAATATTCTTCATCCACAAAAGTACTTTTAAGGATCCTTCAAAGCTCAACAATACACATAAATATTAAGAGAAACATCTGTACTTCTATATAGTGCGTGATAATTTTTACCTAGTGCCAAAGCCCATAAGGTGCACTCCGTTTTTCCTATAATGAAACAGAAAAGGTTTTCTTAAAAATCAGCTTATCTGTACATCCAATAAAGGTGTATATATACACTTATCTGAGTGACATTCTGGGCTCGGCATGTAACGATAGTGGCAAACCACTTGATAGTAGCAAACCACGTGGCCCCACTAGCCCACTTACACATGCGAGCAGCTCAGTGGTGCCTCTGCTCCCAGTGTATCCAAGCCATTGGCAGATTACGGGACAGGGTCAGAATAACCCACCAGCTAGCAGAGTCCCTCGATTGGTGGCAGCTCTCCTGCCACCTTCAGGCCGAGATGCCCTTCCAGGCATCTCCCTCAGGGAACTGACCTTGGTTGGGGAGCCCATTGGAAGGATCTTAGTACACAGGGCAGCTGGTCCCATGTGGAATCTGTTGCAGATCAGACTCCTGGAACTCGGGGCAATCTTCCTGGCCCTTCAGGCATTCCGCCATAGCTTGCGGCACCAAGCGGTACTGGTCCAGACGGACAACCAGATTGCAATGTTCTGTACCAACAAGCATTGATGATGTCTTGATGATATGGGACGGCACTGAATCTCTACTGTTTGATTTTTTTGATTGGCTTAACACATTAGATTCAAACCTTCAGTTTGAAGGTACATTTAGTATAGAACAGATAGCCTATTTGGACATCAAGATAAAGAAAGGAGACAAAGGATTTCTTACAGAACTATACTGCAAACCTACAGACAGAAATGCACTTTTACAGTATGACAGTTTTCATAACACCTCTTTAAAGAGCAACTTACCAATTAGTCAGTTTTTGAGGGTCAGGAGACTCTGCACCATGGACGCAGACTTTGAGAAACATGCAGCTGATATGCAACATAGATTTAAAAAACGTGGATATCCTAAGCGTTGCATTAAGGATGCCTACTATAGGGCTAGCACTATAGACAGGGGGACATTATTACAGAAAAAGGAACGTCAAAAATTGGATAGGATTGTATGGTCCCTTACTTTTACTAACTACACTAGAGAGATTACTAACATATTAAAGCAACAATGGGACCTACTAGCACCTTTACCGCCCTTTGCGAATAAGAAGGTCTTGGTAGCGCATAAACGTAACCCGAATCTTTCTAACATATTGGTGCCATCCGCCCTTTCGTATTGCAAACCTATTCCAAAATTAAAGGGCCATTTCAAGTGCGGTAATTGTTCCGTTTGTACCCATGTGATTACAACTAAGGAGGTTTTTGTCCACCCTGTTTCACACTGTAAGGTTTATATACAGAACACGTGATCTATTTAATATTGTGTCCATGTAAATTAGTTTATGTAGGCAAGACAAAAAGACAGGTACGCACTAGGATAATAGAGCACAGGAGTTGCATACAGAGAGGAATTCCAGACAAGCCACTTGTAGCTCATTGGCAAGAAAAGAATCACACCATTAGTGATTTGAAATATTTAGTCTTGAGAACAGTAACGCCAAACTGGAGAGGAGGAGATGTCAACAAATTATTATTGAAATTAGAACAACGGTATATCTATGAACTGAACAGTTTAGAACCCAATGGATTGAACCAAGAAATAGATCTATCAGTATTTTTGTGATCACATGTACATTGCCATGTCATCCCAATGCACATTTAACTAAAACACCTTGCCCCTTTTTTTTGGAGTTATAAATAGAGTGGTATAATCTTGCTTTACTAATCTTTGACTGAATATAATTTAAGAGCAATCTGTTTCTTCCCTTTTTATAAAAAACAACATTGTGAGTGTTTTGTTTAAAAAAAAAAAAAAAGACAGTTATTTATGTGACAACCTTGGACAATATGATAATGTGTTCAGCCTCTGTAGACATCGTTAGGATTCTTTCCACTTTTATAGACGCTGTCCCTGAGCATTCTTCCCTGCCTTGTAATCCGACCCAAGCCACGCCCCCTTCTTTTTGGTGTGCATTTCTGCATCTACATAACTCTAGCTTCATTATTAACCAAGCCTTTACAAACTGCATCGGCGTTCGCGTCTCTCTGACGTCTGTTTTTGCTAGGTAATATCAAGATTTACTAGTACTTTCCTTCTCAATAACAGTTTTTAATTTGGTCAGGTTTTGTACTTTGGCGGTTTTGGAATATATTCCCAGATACAATTTTAAAACAAACTTACAATTTACTTGGTTAGTTTTAGAACACATTCCTTGGTATACGGCTTGTTTGGGTTAAGCAATTTAAGTTCCATACACATTCCTTGGTATACGGCTTGTTTGGGTTAAGCAATTTAAGTTCCACTGAAATAAATTTTTATGATCCCTCTTCAGAGATTTTTAAACATAGGTTGTTTTAATAGTTGTGGGTACATGACTCGGTTTGCCGAAGCTCCACGAGCAATATCCTTTCACCTGCAATTTTGAGGAGTGCTTTGATCTATCGCATATAAGTCTGGTTTCTGCCGAGGCTTAGCAAGCAATTTCACCTCACTTACAAATTTGAGTAGTGCTCTGATTTATTGCTTATATGTCTGGTTCTCTGGATGGCTTCTCTTCCTGTATAAGTGTTTGCTCTAGCAGTTAGTATTTCATTTTTTAGCTGATACATTATTTTATTCCTTAGTTCATCTAATACATAACTGCAACGGCGCTATAATTCTTACTAGAGGATCGCGTTGACATTTTAAAGATCCTCCTTGTTTCAGTGAGTAACATCCTTTCTGGGTGGGGAATCCTGTTTGGGTCATCAGCACTCTCGGACCAAATTTAATTTAATAATCATTAGTTTTAAGACGAGACAATTTTATCTCGTGTACTTTTTTGTTTTTGCACTTGGTTTTTAAGTATCGCATTGATGGGTCTGTGTTAGTTTATTACTGCACCAATTCCTGTACATGGTAACATAGTAACATAGTAAGTGACGGCAGATAAAGACCAGCATGGTCCATCTAGTCTGCCCAGCAAGATGGCAAGAGTAGGTGCACCTGTCGCTTTGTGCAGGCCACCCCTCCCCATGTTTTTGTTTCTGTTTAGGGGTGAACCCACCAGTCCATGTAGGACATTGTTCAGATGCTAGATAGTTCAGAAGTTAGATGGTACTGTTTATTTTGCTTTTATCCTGTTGCTGTAAAGGGATCCACTGTGTTTGTCCCTTGCCGTTTTGAATTCCATCACCATGTTTGCCCTCACCACTTCCATCGGGAGGGCATTCCAAGCATCCACCACCCTTTCAGTGAAGAAATATTTCCTGACATTGCCTTTCAATTTACCACCTTGCAGCTTCATGTTATGCCCTCTAGTTTTACAGCTTCCCCGTCTTTGGAAGAGGTTTGTTTGTTCATCATTTCTCTTTAAGTATTTAAAGGTCTGAATCATATCTCCCCTGTCCCTCCTCTCCTCCAAAGTGTACATATTTAGGTCTTCAAGTCTCTTCTCATAAGGCTTCTGACGCAGGCTCCAAATCATTTTGGTCGCCTTTCTCTGAACAGTTTCCAGTCTTTTTACATCTTTTGCAAGATATGGCCTCCAAAACTGAACACAGTATTCCAAGTGAGGCCTCACCAGTGACTTGTACAGTGGCATAAGTACCTCTTCCTTTCTGCTGGTAATCCCTCTTCGAATGCAGCCCAACATCCTCCTGGCTTTTGCCACCGCCTTGTCGCACTGTTTTGCCACCTTGAGATCATCAGAGATAATCACACCAAGGTCTTTCTCCTGAACCGTGCATACCAACCTCTCACCCCCTATTGTGTACTTTTCCCTTGGATTTCTGCTACCCAAGTGCATGACACTGCACTTTTTCACATTAAATCGTAGTTGCCAAGCATTAGACCAGTCTTCCAGCTTTTGTAGATCTTTCCTCATGTTATCCACTCCCTCTGGGGAGTCCACTCTGTTGCAAATTTTTGTGTCATCTGCAAAAAGACAGACTTTTCCATTCAGTCCTTCAGCAATATCACTCACAATATATTGAACAGTGCCGGGCCCAGGACCGAACCCTGAGGCACCCCGCTAATCACCTTCCTCTCATCCGAGTGAGCTCCATGTACCATCACCCTCTGTTGTCTGTCAGTCAACCAATTTCTAATCCAGTTTACTATCTTGGGACCCATCCCCAAGCTACTGAGTTTATTGACAAGCCTCCTATGAGGAACAGTATCAAAGGCTTTGCTGAAATCCAGATGACGTCCATTGCATGCCCCAGATCTAGTTCCTTGGTCACCCAATCAAAGAACTCAATCAGATTTGTTTGGCAAGACCGTCCTTCGGTAAAACCATGTTGCCTGGGATCTTGCAACCTGTTGGTTTTGAGAAAGTTCACTATTCGCTCTTTCAGGAGCGCCTCCATTACTTTTCCTGCCACCGAGGTAAGGCTCACGGGCCTGTAATTTGACACTTCTTCCCTGTCACCACTTTTGTGTAGAGGTACAACATTAGCCATTCTCCAGTCCTGAGGGAACCACTCCTGTTTCCAAGGATCTGTTGAAGACATCCTTTAACGGTCCTGCAAGAACCTCTCTGAGCTCTTTCAGTATCCTGGGATGTATCCCATCTGGTCCCATGGCTTTGTCCACTTTCAGTTTAGCAAGTTGTTCTAACACCTCATCTTCTGTGAATGGTGTGGTATCTATTTCAGTCCTATTTTTATATTTGGGAGTCACAGCTGGTCCATCTCCAGGATCTTCTTTAGTAAAAACAGAGCAGAAGTATTTGTTTAGCAATTTCGCTTTTTCAGTGTCACTTTCCAGGAGTCCTTTCCCAGCACTTCTGAGTCCTGCAATTCCAACTCTGATCTTCTTCCTTTCCTGAATATACCTGAAGAAAGTTTTGTTGCCACCCTTAACATCTTTAGCCATTTTTTCTTCTGCCTTTGATTTTGCTATCCTTATTACTCTTTTAGATTCTGAGTTGGATCCTGTATTCATTTCTGTGTTCTTCTGTTTGCAAGCTTTTGAATTTTGAAAAAGCTGTGTTTTTTGCCTTTATTTGCGCAGCCACCTCTTTGGAAAACCAAATAGGTTTCCTTCTCTTGTTTTTATTTATTTTTCTTACATATTTATCTGTTGCCCCTTTTATTGCCGCCTTTAGTTTAGTCCATTGCAATTCCACTTCCCTTATCTTCTTCCACCCCGTCATCATCTCCTTTAAGTACTCGGCCATTTTATTGAAGTCAGTGTTTTTGAAGTTTAGGACTTTGAGCTTGCTATGATTGAGATAAAAGCCATGGTACAGGCCAAACCACACCGTGTGATGGTCGCTGTTGCTCACAGGGGCACTCACGCAGACATTCGACACGTTATCACTGTTGGTAAGCACTACATCCAGCGTTGAGCTTTCCCTGGTTGGTTCCATCACCATTTGTCTAAGTAATGCATCTTGGAGAGCATCCACAATTTTTTTGCTTCTTTCCAGATGTGCAGAAGGAGTAATCCAATCCACATCAGGTAGATTAAAGTCACCTAATATGATCACTTCCCCCTTTGCTGCTATCTTGGCAATATCTATAATCAATTCGTTATCTCTCTCTTCAATTTGAGTCGGAGGTCTGTAGACTACAGCAATATGGATGACAGTGCCATCTCCTCTTTCCAACGCAATCCAGAGCGCTTCTTCTTTTCCCCATGTTCCCTGCATTTCAGTAGCTTTAATACTGCTTTTGACATACAAGGCTACTCCTCCTCCTTTTCCATTTTCTCTGTCTCTTCTGAATAGATTATAGCCAGCTATGGCTATATCCCAATCATGCGATTCATTAAACCATGTTTCTGTAACGGCCACGATGTCCAAATCCGTTTCCACCATTAGGGCTTCCAGGTCTGGAATTTTTTGGCTAAGCTTCGAGCATTTGTGCTCATTGCTTTCCAGCATTTACCTGGCTTGTGTGTATTTTGCATTGATTTTATTCTGCCCATTTCTTCCCACTTGTTTTTGATGTGTGGTTTAAGAGTATGGCTGTTTCTGATGTTCTGCTTTTGCAGGGGGTGGCATGCAGATGTTGACCTTCCACATCCGTCACCCCCTTTTCCTAGTTTAAATGCATATCCACATACTGCCTGAATTTTTCACTTAGGTTTCTTTTCCCTGCGACAGAGAGATGTAGTCCATCAGCACAGTATAGTCTCTTGTTGGTCCATCTATTGTCCCAGTTGCCAATAAATCTGAATCCTTCTTGTTTGCACCAGGTCTGGAGCCATGTATTAAAGTTGTTAATGCGATGCAGCCTTTTTGTCCCCTTACCAAGAACAGGTAGAACTTCTGAGAATGCAACAGTGTTAACAATGGGCTTGAGTTTCTCTCCCAGAGATTGGAAGTCCTTTTGGGCTGTAGAGGCACTGTTTCTAGCCAGGTCATTTGTGCCCAAGTGGATAATAACATCTGGTTTGGAGTGCTCACTTTTTGCGCTAAGTATTTCAACAACTTGGTTTGTATTCCTGCTGGCTGAAGAGCCTGGTAGGCACATGACTATCTTCTCTCCTTTGAACTGTGTTCCCAAGTTGGTGCCTCTGATGATGGAATCTCCAAGTAGTAATAGTTTTCTGTTTGGTGAGGTTTTCTTCATATTTGGTGCTTTAGCAGGAGATTGGGCATTGTCTGACTCATTTAAGGGCCCTTCAGTTTCCTTGGGTTGGGCATCCTCATTAGCCAAGGCAGAGAAGGCATTTTGCAGGGATATCTCTTGATGTGTAGGATGTCTCTGCATTACAGGTCGCAATCTTCCGGAACCCACTGTGATCCATTTGTTCCTGGGGTGTTTGATTCTTTGTGGGAGCGGTGGTGGACTTTGTTCAGTTTGTATCCTAGAAGAGGTGCGCTTCACTGCAGCCAGTTCCTCCCTCAGTAGAGAAACTTCTTTATGCATGGCTGCTAGGTCTTTCCTTAGTATAGTCAGTTCTTCATGCATGGCAGCTGACTTTAGGCATATAGGACAAGCTCTTAGGCTCCAAATGATTCTTCTTTGAATGAAAGTACCACAGTTATTGCACTGAATACATGACATGTTGCTTAAGCAGTCCCAGAAGAGGAAGAATAATAAGAAAAGTTGAAGAGGTGGGCGTTACCCAAGTTAGGAACGACAGATGGCACGTATGTGACCACTATATAGGCAATGTAGCCCCTGGGGTGGGTGGGGTGAGGGGTAGGGTGGGCGGGAACCTAAGTGTCTCTGGCCAGTAGGCTGTTCCTGAACAGTGGGCACACAGCAAGGGAGTAGGTAAGGGAACCCACCAAGAAGGGCGAATAGATAGATAAATATGTGGAGACAGACAAAAAATTCACAATTTAGCAGCAAATTCAGCAAAAATCACCTTTTGGATGAGCTCTGGAAAGCACTGCTCTTTATTGCTTTATGGTATGGGATAAACACCCACTGAGCCCTTTGAATTTATTTGCCAAATAACCAAGTTTGTATTGAGATGTGTCACTCTTTTTGATAACTACCTTCATGTATATTTCCATTAGGATCTTCTACATTTGAAGCTCTGGCTAATTGCCAATTTCATTTTACTATATGGAAAGGTACCTGCTTAGTGAGTACTTTTTACATGTTTCCTAATATGTTTTAGTTTTGAGTTTTATTTATTTATTATTATTTATTGCTTTATAGTTTTAACCCCTTGAAGAACACGTTTTATTAATTTTTAGTTCCCCTTCTGCCCTGTGTCTATTGCTTCTCTAATGCTTTTTTATTGGTTCGTTTATTGGCTTTTTTATTATCTCTGTATTGCTGTTCTTTTTTGTTTTTTGTGCTATGATGGCATTTCAGTTGAATTATATAATGCGTATACAGACAAATATAAATATATATGGTATTGCTATATAACATCTTGTAAGTTTTTTTTATATATGCTTTTAATTTATTTATTTATTTATTTGATTTGAATGTTATAAGATGTAGCTCTATTATTCTTTTTAACCTCATGCCCGGTTAGCTTTAAAATGCTTCTTTTGATTGTTTGTTATACTCTTGGAAATGTTTTTAATATATGTGTTTTAATATATGTTTTTTATGTGTTTGTAAGTGATTTTAACCCCCTGAGGAAGGCGTTCCGCCGAAACCCGTTGGGGAATACCAATAAAGCCATTGTGTCATCATCACTCTTGCTCTCTGTGTTTCCAACAAGCAGGGGGGCATGGGGTCGTATTCCCACTGCCAGGAGGCGGTAGCCCTCTGCTCCTATGCAACTCGCACCAGCATGCTCCTCCAGGCAGTCTACCTCTCGGGCCAGGACAAAGCCCTGGCAGACAGGCTGAGCAGAGTCCTTCAGCCATATGAGTGGCATCTGAACCTCAGAGTAGCCTCTCTGCTCTTCCATCTTTGGGGGCTGCCCCGATGGACCTCTTTGCCAGCCTGGGCAATGTGCAGCTGCCCTGCTTTTGCTCACCCGCAACCGCACCTGTCGAGAGTAGCAGTGGAATGCATTCCTAATCCTGTGGACGAAAGGCCTCCTTTATGCCTTCCCACTGACCACGCTGGTTGCCAGGACCCTCTTCAAGGTTCAACACAAGGGGGCATCGCTGATACTAATCACCCACGGATGGCCCAGGCAGCCCTGGTTCCTCACTACTGCTCAAATTGGCAGCACTCTGTCCTGCTGGGCTGTGCACCGGACCTTCTGTCTCGGGAGGAGGGCTACCTGGGGTTCCTGGCATTAACATTATGGCTGCTGAAAGGGTAGCTCTGGCTCCGGTCTTGTTGGCCTCCCATAGGCCCTCCACAAAATGAGCCTATGCCTTTTAAGTGGCACCAGTTCTCAGTGTAGTGTGCCGAGAGGCAGGAGAACCACTTCTCCTGTGCCGTGTAAGTGGTGGTCCAGTACCTGCTCCAGTTGTCGCAGGCCGGACTGAAATCCAACTCAGAGTGCACCTAAGTGCAATTGCGGCACACCACCACCCCACCGAGGGGAAACCCCTCTCAGTTCAGCCCCTGACCTTTTGATCCCTCTGGGGCCTCTTGCTTTCTAAGCACCCCTCCCCCCCGCCCCATCCGCCCAGTGACTAAATGAACTCTGTCCACTTGGGTGGCAGACTGTATTGCCCTTGCATATGAGCAGGCTGGGCTCCCTCTGGAGCACCAGATCACAGCGCATCGCTTGAGAGCAATGGCCACTTTGATGGCGAACCTATGCTCAGTGCCAGTGACTGAGATCTGCAAGGCCACCACATGGTCTTCAATTCACACGTTCGCAGCTCACTACTGCCTGACGAGCGAGTCCTGCCGGGACAGTACTTTGGCCAGGCAGTAATCTGTAATCTATTCAGGATGTAGGCAACTCTTGCCTTCCGATCCTTCTGTGTTCAGGCTACCGGAGTGATGGCCCCTCTGGACACTAAGGTCTTGCAGAGTCTCTCAGTCGGGGACTCATCTTCTGAAACTTGCAACTACCCTGTCACGGTCACCGCTGGTGCTGTCGTGGTTTGACTCCCTGCAGCCTGGAGCTAGGGGAGTCCCATATGTGAGGACTGACTTCCTGCTTGTTTCTGGAGAAAGCATAGTTACTTACCTGTAATAGGTGTTCTCCAGGGACAGCAGGAATCAGTCCTCACAACCCTCCCTCCTCTCTTTGGAGTTGCTTCCTTTACCTTTTATTTTATGCCTTCCTAGCTATGCCATCTGACTGAGCAACATGGCACCCTTGGGCGAGAAAGGGGACCACACATGCATGGTGGCATCTCCCAAAGACTTTCTTTGAAAGCTGGGGAGATGATTCCACACGGGTTCTGTCAGTGCCGATGTCACCCATATGTGAGGACTGATTCCTGCTGTCCCTGGAGAACACTTGTTACAGGTGAGTAACTACGCTGTCTGTTTTGCTAGTTTTTCCAAAACTTGCTGTAAACCATCGTCTGTAATCCGCTGTCCAGGGCTGCAACTATCAATCTTTCATCCTTTGGTTTCAGTTTCTCTCCTTAACCATTCGTGTGTCCATTCTTAATCGACAAAAGGTTCTTGAAGTAACACTCTGTATTTTCCACTGTCTTTGTGCATTTGCCACTTGTTTTTCCTTGCTTGCTGATCTAATTCTTTGAAGAGTTTTCCTGTTACTTCCTTTCCTGTGTGTGCCTTTGAATTCTCACTCATTCCTTCTAATCGTCAGAACGCTTGTCTAAGTTTGATGATGGAGACAGATTCTGGATGTTTACTTTCATATTTCAGCACTTTTTGCATATTTGGATCCAATGATGCTGTCGGGTAGATTTGGAGCCTATGATAGTAACTCTGTAGGTGTAGTTAATCTCTATAAGTTCTAGCCCTCCTTCAGCTCTAGGAATGTACAATCTTGGTATTATACACTGATTCTTGTAAATTACTTTGTGATCATGGAGGAGTTTTTTTGTTCGCACATTCAGTTTTTCAAGATCTTTGAGGCCAATCCGCAATCCCAAAACTGTATGCGAGTACAGGAATTGCCAGCGGATTGATGACTTGTATCTTATTCCATGATGGTAAAGCACTTTTCAATAATAATTTTAATCTCCTATAATATTCTTTACTGATCTTCTCTCTCAATGCCTTCTACTTGAGTCTCATTCCTTCCTCTATACCGAGGAACTTACATACATCTTCCTGTTCAAGGTCCCTGATGTCACGACCCCCAGCAAGGGAAATGTTTTCTGTTTTGCTCAGTTTTCTTCTGAAAAAGGTTGCCTTAGCACACTTGTCAAGGCCAAAAGTCAATCTGATGACATCAGCAAAGCTTTTAACCACACGAAGTTGCTCTGCTAATTGTTGGTCGCTGGAACTGTAAAGTTTCAGATCATCTGTAAATAGTAGATGGGAAGTTGCTTCTGGGTTAGTGTACTGTCTTTAGGTTTCAGGCTAAATCCATATCCCTAAGAGTTGATGAGAGCACTCATTGGATTAAGCGCCAAACAAAACAGAAGTGGCAACCGGGAATCTCCCTGAAATATTTCTTGCTGGATCTTAATGTTAAGAATGATGTACTGACCATCTTCATATCTCAAAAAGAGTGTGGACTGCCACACTGTTATAGTGAACTTTAATGTACTCTATCAGACCAGGATTTATTTTATACATTTCAAGGCAATGTATTATCCAAGAGTATGGGATGCTGTCCAAAAGCTTTCTTATAATCAGTCCATGCTGTACTGAGATTTCTGCCATTCTTAGCACTGACCATAATGGCCTTAACATTAACTGGTCTTTGGTTCCATATGCTCCTGTTATTGCCCTTTTGCTCTATTGTCATGATGCTATTGAGTTTGATGTGATACTATATTCTGTCTGCATCTATCACAGTGAACAGCTTATAAATTCTAGGTAAACAGGTTATTGGCCTATAATTTTTAGGAAAGTTAGTTGGTCGAGAATTTGGCAGCTGAAATTTTAATGCTAAAAAATGCAGGGTCATGCCTTCGAGCTGCAAAAATCCAAAGGAGCAGTACAGTGTAGGAGGGGTGAGGTATTTCTGTCCACAAAAGAAGAGCAGGACTGGGCATGATTGACGATCTGAAAATAGCTAAACAGATAGAAAACGCGATGGCGAATGCTTGGGCGTATAGGGAGAGGAATAGCCAGCAGAAAAAAGGAGGTGATAGTGCCTCCGTATGAGTCTTTAGTGCACCTTCATTTGGAGTATTGTGTGCAATTCTGGAAACCACACCTTCAAAAGGATATAAACAGATTGGAGTCTACAGAGGGTGGCTACTAAAATGGTTAGTGGTCTTCGTCATAATGCATATGAGCACAGACGTAAGGATCTTAATATGTATACTTTAGAGAAAAGGTGGGATAAAGGTGATATGATTGAGACATTTAAATAGCTCCGTGGTATAAAGGCACAGGAAGAGAACCTCTTTCGATTGAAAGCAAGCTCTGCTACGAGGGGACATAGGATGAAGGTAAAAGGGGATAGACTCAGGCGTAATATACGGAAATATTTATTTACGAAAAGGGTGGTAGATGCATGGAATAGTCTCCCAGTGGAGGTGGTAGAGATGAGGACAGTATATGAATCCAAAAAAACATGGGACAAACACAGAGAATCTCTAAATAAAAAGAGGACCATTGTAATAGTTGATATGGAAGGGTAGACTAGGCCATGTGATCTTTTTCTACTATCATGTTTCTATGACTCAAAGGATGCCCTGGTAAGAAATTTGGCAGTATTCTGACCTTGCCTGATGAGTTTCTGGAATGCATTCCATTTATCATCAGGAAGCATGGGGGCAAATGTCTCCAGGTCCCTGGTGAAATCTCTTAGTAACATGACCATATAGGCGTTTATCCTAGAGGTCAGCATGCATGCCTGAAAGCATTGACACCCAAAGGCATCGAGTGTCCTCAAGTCCTCTACCCAGAGGCATGGAAAAGTGATTTTTTTGAACTCTTTATTTTGTGCATAGCCGATTCCACCACCATTGAGTGGTGTGGAAGCTGAGGCTTTTGGAAACCTGGGCACTCTGGAACTAGGTACATGGTATCGAACCTCTTGTTTATAGATGAAACCGTGAGAGGAGCCTCCCACATGCGGAGCATAAGTTCTTGTAAGATGCGATGCACTAACAAAGTAGCCACTTCCCTAGGCATGGGAGGGTATTGGAGTATCTCCAATTTCTCTACCTTCGGTTCCTTCTCTGAGGCTACTGTGATGGTCAGTCCTGCTGCCATGTCACGGATAAAGTCTTGGAAAGTCATATCTTCGGGGGGGGGGGACCTGCGGCGCTCATGTGGAAAGGATAGGTCTGAAGGAAAGTCTGGAAGTTCTTGGTAACCCAGTGATTCCATATCAGAATCTGAAGAACTTGAATCAGTCTGACAAGAAGTCAAAGTATCGGCAGTCTTGCATTTGACCTTGATGCTTCATTTGACGTCTAGGGCCGATGCCGATACCAATGCTCAGAGGTATCTGTATCGGGATCCATGGCAGCCTTAGACTGTTGGATATTGGTGGTATTGGTCAGTTCCAACAGAGGCATCAGCCTCGGGAGCTTCAACGATGCAGGCTCGAGGGCCAGCTTCAGGGCCGATACCCTTGGCTGTAGGCAGTGTGCTGAAGCCTGCACTGCTGGAGCCATTGATACTGTCTATACTGAGGCTACCAGGAGTGCAGCCAAACTCCTCTTCAGAGCCAGCATGCGCTGGTCCAGGGAGATGGCTGATGTCTTGGTAGAATCACCAACGGTGCTTTGAACCACCATCCCAGTACATGGAAATGGTAGCTCTTCAGAGATCGATTACTCGGGAGCATCCCGGAGACACACTTGTACTTTGGAGGACAGGTCCTCTTGTCGGGGCTGCTTGGCTGGCCAGTCTGCATCAAAGGCACCCCTAGTGGAGTCTCTATGCTTATGCTGTGACTTTGCTTTTGTCTTGGTATCGGTCTTCGATGCTGATGACTTCTTAGAAATCAAATACTTATTCTTATGTTTGGACTTGGAAGAGACCTGAGACCCATGAGAGGAGGCCGATGTCCTTGGTGATGTGGAAGCCACTGAAATAGTCTGGGACCAGCAGCAATCCAAGCTGTCTGGCTGTGTTCTTTAGTCCTTTCCTTGTCATTTGTTGGCACACAGGACAAGAATCTGGTAAATGGTCAGGGCCCAAACATTTTAGACACCAGTTATGTTTATCCGTGACTGATATGGTACTACCACATTTGGTACCATTTTTTTAAAACCACTAGTTGGTTTTTCCATCTTAGAAAATATACCTCAAACTGAAGTGGATATGGAGGCTTGAAGGTCTAGACCAGCGATGGCGAACCTATGGCACGCGTGCCAGCTGTGGCACGCGAAAGCCTTGCAGCTGGCACGCAGGAAGGTCCGCAAAAAAGAAAAAACTGGCTCTGACTGCTGCCGCGGACGCGGCAAGGGCAGAATGCAATGTCCCGCGGGGCCCCCTCCGCTCGCTAAGCCCCTCTGCAAGGGCTTTCAGATTCGCGAGGGAGAGCGTCTCCCTCGCGTCTCTGTTAAGCCCGCAGGGGCTAATGGGAAATTTCCCATCAGCCCCTTCGAGGGACTGATGGGAAATTTCCCATTAGCCCCTGCGGGCTTAACAGAGACGCGAGGGAGACGCTCTCCCTCGCGAATCTGAAAGCCCTTGCAGAGGGGGCCCCGCGGGACATTGCATTCTGCCGCGGCAGCGGCAGCAGCCAGAACCAGCTTTTTTTTTTTTTTAAATTTGCCAGGGGGGGGTTAGGACTTCTAATGGGCTAAGGGGGGGGGTTAGGACTGCTAATGGGCTAAGGGGGGGGGTTAGGACTGCTAATGGGCGGGCGGGGGGTAGGACTGCTAATGGGCTGGGTGGGGTATGCCGGCTACTGGGCTGGGGGCTGATGGGGGCTGTCTGGAAATGGGGGGATGGGGGTTAGGACTGGCAATGGGCTATGGGGGGGTTAGGACTGCTAATGGGCGGGCGCTAGGACTGCTAATGGGCGGGCGGGCGGTAGGACTGCTAATGGGCTGGGGGGTTTAGGACTGCTAATGGGCTGGGGGGGGGGGTAGGACTGCTAATGGGCTGTGGGCTGATGGGGGCTGTCTGGAAATGGGGTGATGGGGGGTTAGGACTGGTAATGGGCTATGAGGGGGGTTAGGACTGCTAATGGGCGGGCAGGCGGTAGGACTGCTAATGGGCTGGGGGGGTTAGGACTGCTAATGGGTGGGCGGGCGGGGGGGTAGGACTGCTAAGGGGCTGGGGGGGTAGGACTGCTAATGGGCTGTGGGCTGATGGGGGCTGTCTGGAAATGGGGTGATGGGGTGTTAGGACTGGTAATGGGCTATGGGGGGTTAGGACTGCTAATGGGCTATGGGGGGGGTTAGGACTGCTAAAGGGCTAGGGGGGGTTAGGACTGCTAATGGGCTTTGGGCTGATGGGGGCTGTCTGGAAATGGGGTGATGGGGGTTAGGACTGGTAATGGGTTATAGGGGGGGCTTAAACTGAAAATGGGGTGATGGGGGTTTAGGACTGGAAGTGGGTTGATGGGGGGGCTAGGACTGGTTTTGGGTTGGGGGGTTGCTAGGACTGGAAATGGGCTGATCGGGGGCTAGGACTGGAAATGGGCTGATGCAGGGACTAGAAGGGAATGGATGCTGGGTGAGGCTGGAACTAGAAGGGAGCTGATGTTGGGGGAGGATTAGAATGGGATGGGGCTGGGAGAGTAAAATGGAGAGGGGAAAAATATTTTGTGTGGGAGGGATAAAAAATCTACAATTGGCCGGGTATTGGGAGAGTAAGTGGGGATTGAGGATGGAGGGGTAAAATTTGAGTGGATGAAATAGGAATGAGGAAAGAGCAAAAGGAGAAAGATTAGTATGTTAAAGCGGATGTAGAGAGAGAGAATGGAAAAAAAAACTAGAAGAGAGAAGAAAGGACAAATGGACAGCAGATGATGGAGAGTTAGCAGAAAACATGAAGAAACCAGAAGAAAGTGGCTGGAGCAATTGCAACTGTGTAACTGAGCTGAGGTATTCTGTTTATGTAATTCCTTTTTGACATTGCCACTTGTTCTCTTTCCCCAGTAGGTCATGTATTGTTATTCTCTGAAATGTATTGGTTTAATATTTGCAGTGTTGCCTTTTGATAGGTATGGTATGGTGCTTTGTGAGTCCTGGTAGTGCTGTTAGGATACGGCGGGTTTGCTATTGGTTCTAAATGGGCAGTGTTTGTAGTAGTTCCTAATGTGCCTGGCGGTTGGCACTGGATTATAGTAATGTAGAAATCTTTTAGTCTGTCTTTATCCATACACTCATTAAGAGACATGTTTACTAAAAGTTAGTGTATGTTAGCATTATGCAAATATTTATGCAAATTGACGTGCTGGCACTTTGAGGAAATTCTTTGGTTTTGTGCGGCAGTTTGGGCACTCGGGCTCAAAAAGGTTAGCCATCACTGGTCTAGACAGTGAACCCGCAGAAAAAGAAAAGAAATTTTATAACTAAAAAAATTAAACTTTTATCATGACCGGTGTCTATTCTGACTGAACAGGGGTTGACGGAAAGGCAGAGCATGGAAAACGAAGAATTGAAGAGAGGAGTTGGGAAGGCAGGTGCAGGGGAGTGCTCCCAAAGGCTTCCCACGCGAGCTCAGTCAGTATCGACGTCACCCATATGTGAAGACTGCATTCCTGCTTGTTCCTGGAGATCCTAATATAGGTAGTGTGTGAGGTCCACCACTTTTGCACCAGGCAGGCAAGTTACCAGGCAATTCTCACGTTCACCAGCTGTCTATATGCCTATTGATTGAATCGCCAGCTATAATGCCTGTCCTAACCCTTCCCTCATGGACACATGGTCCTGAAGGCACACCCTCTGTGTGAGGATATTATATCACCTGGTGGACAGGTCCTAGCTACAGGTTCACTTCCTGCCACACCAAGATGATGCTCTTCTTTCAGGTGACCTTTCGCCTCCGTGGCAGTAGTGGAGCATCTCTACTATGTTCCTGAAGGTCTCCTTTATATACCTCTGTCTGCTTCAGCTCCTCCAATTCTGCTGTGCTAGCCTCTGGAGATCGAGCTCGTTTATGAGTGCGGGGAGCTCTTTATACCTAGTGCACACAAAACTTCTAACCTGCTGGAAGATAATCACACAGTGCAGGAGACTAGATAGCCCCCATCTCACTGCTGGACTTTTGTCTGCATCTTTAATTGTAATTATTTGTTTGGCTATTTAAAGTTGTTCAGATACTTAAAGTTGCTAGAGGAATAAGGATACTTGAACCAATACAATTATATCTAATAAATTTAAGAGACTTTGTTTAATGTTCATATCAAGATGAACTGCATTTCAGTCTGAAAGTGAAACATTTCCCTCCTTTCCCCTTACGGGCTTAAGAGCCTATTAATCAAAGATTGAGCCTGGAGTAGGTGGGCAGAAGGGCGGGAAATAAACACTAAGTTAAAGTTTACCTGTTAAACTATACCCTGACTTAATAAATACAGAACTGCAAATAGGCACAGATTTTATCAGCTCTACCCAAAGGATTTCTTTTTCCCCAAAATTATAATTTCCCAGCAGGTGAATACTTCCCCTGTGCATATTCCTACTCAGCAGTCACTAAATGGTTTCAATAACCCAATTCAATGATGGGTCAAGAGTGGTATAAAGCTAGTCATTGTCCTAAAAAAAAAATTATGTGATATGATGTATAATGATCTCACCCAAAGGTCTTAAAACAAATTAAACAATAAAGGACTTAAATTTGCACCCTTGCTCTATGCATTAAACACCTTCAGCTACTACTACTACTATTAATTATTTATATAGCGCTACAAGGCGTATGCAGCACTGTATAGATACATATAAAAACTGTCTGTCTGATGTGGATCAGTCTAAACTGCAGATCATGTACCTCTTATAGGGCTGTGACACTGTTAAGTATGAATTTAACTCACCTAAACACTAATTGCCATACTGAGTCAGGCCAAAATTTTCTCAAGCCCAGTATTCTGTTTCCAGCTTTGGCTAATCTAGGTCACAAGTACCAGAATAGATCCCATGCTACTTGCCCTTTGGGATTAACAGTGGCTTTCCCCAGGTCTCCATTAATTACAGAAGTAAGTAATCAAAAGATCATGCTTCCTTGAAAGTCCAAAAACACCAAAATGAAGACCAGATGTTTTGTAATGGCAATTTTATAACAATAGTAAGAGTAATACCTGCATAAACCTAGTACTATGTGGCCATACTACTCTTGAGTAATATGGTCACGATTTTGGTCCATGTAAATATGTAGAAATAAATGAACCGTGTGCAACTGCTTTGCTTTTATATTACAGCCTTTTTGGTGAATGTTGTTTCTTTTGCATGACAAGTATCGGGCGTTTGCTTTTTCAAGACTAATTTATATCATCTTGTTGTGCAGGTGCCTTGGGTAAAGCTCCTGGTAAAGTTACAGATGCCCTTCCAGAACCGGAGTTGGAAGGAGCTATGGCTGCCTCTGAGGAGGAGGAGACGGCTGAGGAAGATCTGGAAGCAATGCAGTCACGGTTAGCTGCACTGCGCAGCTAGGCCACAGGAACCCTCCTGTACAGTGTGACATTTTTCTTCCTATCTAAACCCGTCTTAAACATAACTTTTTTTTTTAAGATGTATTTTGGGTTGCCTTTGGATTCTTTTATATTTGTACTTTTTCTTGCACTTGTGTGCCCACCAAAGGAGAATTCATTTTGCAGCTTTGGGTGCATAAATAGCCTATATTTAAGTGGGAAGTAAAGACACTAATCCTCTAATGTATTTGTCATGTGTGATTCTCAAGAATAACAATAAATCTTGGGTTAATTTTTTCTTTCTGAATCGAGCAGTCTTTATTCCAGCAACCTGAGTCTTGTGGTTCTGAAAGCTTTGTGTTAATATTCAGAATGTGTGGTATTCATATTTGCTTGTTATTTACTTGAAGAGTTTATATACAAAGTATGGCTTCAGTTTTGTTGGAGAAAATGAGGTCCATTTATTTTAGTTTTTTAAATATGCAGGTATCTGAAAGAGTGGAAGAATTGTACATAATTTTATTTAAAAACATTTATATACCATGTCCCCTTTTCTTAGGGTCAAGAATGACTCTAGGTTGACTTAACAATGAAAAAAGGTTAAAAAAAAGTTTGTATTTACACTGGCTAAATTCCTGACTGATTGTATTGGAAAAATTTGTGATTTTTAATTTCTGCTGCTGAAGTGTGATAGCCAATTTTCTATCTTGGAGAAGAATCATGGCAGAAAAGCAATTCCTTATGCTGGTCGAATTGCCACCACCTTATATGGTCTATCCATATTGCTTCCAGCCTTGAGAAAGAAACTTCATACATTTTTTTTTTTATAAAATTGAGGGCTATTTGAGTTGTGGTCAATATTTGGAGAAAAGTATAGTACTGTGGGGAAGACAGAGGTAACTGGTATTAGTTGTGAGTTGGTAACTAGGTTTATATATGAATGTGGTGGACTGGATGTGGCTGACTGATTGTGATTTGTGAAATGTTTTTTTTTTGTTTTTTTTAATCACTAATCCATTTGTTATTCTGGGCTTTTTTAAAAATTTTATATTTATGAAATTTTTATGCATATCAATTTCCATAAGTGAAAAACACAAAAGAAATCAATAACCCACAAAATACCAAAAGGATAAAGGAAACAATCAGATACAGTCCACTATTTAGGAAATAAAGAACACAAATACAAAAAAAAATAATACTTAGAGAAAAAAAAAAACATAGGACATATTCTCAAGAATCAGACCCCCAAAGGCCTTGATGTGGCAGTGACTGTGGTGGAAGAGACAGAAAAGCAGCCAACAATTTAAGTTCAAAAAAAGTAAATACCTTATCAACATGCATCACCACACAAATAAAAGGCAATCAAAGCACAAATGTCAGCCCCAAAGACAAATCCCTGCCCGAAGGGCCAAAAATCCTTGTCTCCGTTTTTGAGTGTGCCCAGACATATTGGGGAAAAATATGTATACAAGAACCTAAAAAGGGTTTATTCTTAGCTCTAAAGTACAACTTAGGCTGCATTCCAATCAAATTCTAAAGGAAAAATCCCAATGAGTTGTCCTCTGACTAATAATCTCCAGTGATGACTCCAAGAATTCAGTCAAATTAACAGCGCCTGAACCCTCTTGCCCAGCCTGGGAACCCTCCTGCTGGCAAATACTGGGCCCTCACCAACAGAGGTAAGTTCCCAGGGTCCATCCCAAGAACCTCCATAAAGTACTTCTTGGTCATCTCAACAGATGGTTCTAACAGAGATTTGGGAAAATTTAGTTGGCGCAAGTTATTACGCCTAACTTGGTTTTCCATATACCCCATCTATAGAACAGTCCTTCACCAGTATAACACATATCACCAGTTGACTTGCCACTGTAGATTCTAAGGTATCCATTCTTCCAGTCAAATGTTTATGTTTGATTCATCGATAACAACCTGGTAAACTACTTTTAAATGTCCATGTACTTGACACGAGAAAGCTTGCAGTGAAGAATTAAACCCCTGGATCAACGACCACAGTGCCTGCATTGTTGCCGTTGTAGGTTTCTGTACACCTCCGACACGTCCCTGTGCAGCAACTTCGCCTCTCTCCTGCACAATGGCTTCCAGCATTCTAATCCCAGCAGCGCTTCCCCCTCCAGCTGCTCCAAGGGGAGACTAAGTATTGACCGGGGCCCCTTCACAGCTGCCTGAGGAGTTCACCCAGGTGGGGCCAAGATGGCGAAACTGAAGACGTGGGGTGGATCCAAAGGCATCAAATGTGGTCTGCTGCGTGGCCGGGAGAGATTCACCCTCCAGGAGCAGGAGTTTTCCCTTCCATTTCCTCTTCCCCCATACTCACAGGGAAGGGAGGCCTCCAAGCAGGCAAACCAAGAGCACCAACATATGTCAGTCCCACGCACATCCCTACAGCACCATTTTGGATCCCTCAAATTGTGAAATTCCAATTTGGGCTTTTTATTGTGGTAGTGTTATGTTTGATAAGGTTCCTTATGAGAGACTCTTGGGAATAAAACGTCACAAGATCAATTTGGGACTAAGCTACACTTTATCCCTAAAACAAGTATAAAAAAGCTTATTGATAAAAGCAAGTATATAAGCTATAATAAAATAATACTACACCATGGCCATCGGCATCCTTGCTCACATTCTCATCAGTTGGGGAAGTGCGGTCCAGCGAGAAGTCAGAAGAATGACCGTTGGTAACTAAGTGCCATGTCTAGCCCACCTAGGAGAACTTCAACCTGCTGGAGAGTCCCAGTCCCTTCTAACAGTATTGAACAAACAACTTAGTCGTCATCGGTGCCGGCATGCCTCTAAGTGCTGCTCCAGTTTCTCACATACTCGGTCCATCTGTCCCATTCCCATGGTGTCAGTAACAGTACTGAGCAAAATAGCCTTTCCTGTGTCAAAAGGTTGCAAAACAATACAAACAAAATAACCTTTACTAAGTCAAAATGTCGTTGGCTGCTTCCAAAGTCAGATAAACATCCTTATCACTGATTGTGTCTCTTCAGAGGCTCCTTAGGAAATTTAGAGAGTCAGGGGATAGGAGGTCATATCCTTTTGTGGATTACAAAATGTCTAAAAGATAAGAGACAGAGAAGAACTAAGGGGTCAGTAGTAGAGTGCCCCATGGGTCTAAACTGGGACCTGTGCTGTTTGACACATTCTCAAATGATCTAGAGATAAGGGCGATCTCCAGGAACAAGCAGGAATGAGTCTTCACATATGGGTACGTCGGTACCAACGGAGTCTGCGCGGGAACGCTTCCCAGCATCCAATCAGAAAGCCTTTGGAAGCATCCCACCATGCCTGCATGCTGCCTTCCCAACTGTCTCTCCTCAGTTTTCGTTTTTCCGCGGAGCCAGCAGGATGTCCTCCTGTCACCGCAGAAAATTCTTCTTTTATTCTTTAGTTTTCTTGTGGTCGCGGCTGCCTTACCCGACGCTACCGGTACCGCCGGTGTTTCTTTTTTCTTTTCTTGTACAATTTTTCCTTTTTAAGGAATATTTTTCCTCCTTAGTGTCTCACGGTTTCCCAGGCCTCTTAGGCCTCTCCATTTTCCTTCATGGAACCGCCAGCCACTCTCCCCAAGAAATGTACAAACTGTGGCGGTACAACCTTATTTTTAGACACTCACAATTGGTGTCTAACCTGCTTGGGTCCTGACCATTTTCCTCCGGAGCCCTCGGGCAATAGTATTGTGGGAAGAAGTTCCCAACATCGAGTTCCCCTCGACACGCGGTCCCCATCCAACTTCAGGGTACTGACCATATCTTCTACACAGGATCAGGTAACCCAAAAACAGTCTATTAAGACTAGCCAGTCCTCGAGCGGCAGTTCTCATGCACAGCATAGAGATGCCTACAGCCTTGCCCTCGAGAATCCACTGGCTTCAAAACCCCGGTGGGAGTCTTCGGCCTCCAAAGCCTGTGTGGGGTTTCAGGTTGTTCCTGAGGTTCACCCCTCACAGAACATACCTGAGCCATGCCCGGTGGTGGCATCCGCATCGAGCGGTACCGATACCCCGGCATCGGCAATGGTGTTGGATGAAGCATTCCTCACCAAGGATCGTCTGGCGTCCTCGGTACCTACGGGGCCGGTGGATACACTCCAGACCAACCTTCCAGTATCGGTACCGGCACCGATACTAGTACTGACGTCAGTACCCTCCAGACGTGCATCGATAGACTCGCTTCCTTCGATGCCGAGTCTGGAATCGATCTCCGGTCTGGAGGACTGGGTACCGACTCGCCTTGGTACCGACACCTGTCGGTACCAAAGGCTCAGTTCCGATAATTTGGATCCGCAACTCTCGGTTGGCCTTCATCCACCGGTATCGGATACGGTACCGAAGTCGGTACCGATATCCACATTACCTTTGCTGTCGGTGTCTTCCATGCTTTTCTCGTCAGGCTCGCTTCCCTCGATACCGAGTTTGGAATCGATCCCTAGCATGGTCGATCTGCTACCGACTGGCACTGGTCCCATCATTCCACAGTACCAGCGACCATCCGATAAGGATTCCATACTGCACCATCCAGGATCTTCTATTCCTAAAAGCTTGAATAGATCCCTCGGTGCCAATGCTAGTTCTTCATCAGCTCTAGCCTATCCAAGGGACGTTCCCTTTGTGGATCCTTTTCAGGTTTTCATCCTGGATATGGCAAAATCCCTTGCCATTTCTGTTCCTGGACAGGGTCCTACACAAGGCAATACAGGATCCCTCTATATTCCTGAGAGAAAAGGAAAACATCATGCTACCTTTACATCATTCCTTGCAGGACCTCCTTCTACGGATGTGGGAAGCTCCTTTAAAGGTACCCCCATTTCCAGAGCAACTGATCTTCTATATCAGGTGCCCCCTTCTCCAGGATTTCAAAAGACTCAACTTCCTCATCATTCCATTGTTGTAGAATCAGCAATGAGGCGGGTGAAGAGTACTAAAAAGCACTCTTCTTAACCACCAGGTCGTGAGTCTAAGACTTTAGATGCCTTTGGACATCAAACTTTCCAGGCATCCATGCTTTCAGCAAGAATTCTCTCATATATTTTTTATATGGGTTTATCTCTTGAGGAAGTCACAAAGAAATTACATCTTTTGACTCCTTTTCTTCAAGAGCCCAAGAGTGCAGACTATTCCTCACTGGTTATTCATGCTCAGAATATCTCTAGGTTTCTTACTCGTGCTTCCCTAGACTCCTTTGAGTCTGTTAGCAGGACTTCTGCTATAGCTATAGGAGCACAACATAAAGCCTGGCTCCAAGCTTCAGACTTGGACAAATGGGCACAAGTTAGACTGGAAAATACTCCTTGCACTGGAGAAAATCTCTTTAACAAGGAGTCTTTATTCCAGGTTGCTCAGTTAACAACTGACTGTCCTGTTTCCAGGGACTGTTCTACGCCTTCTCCTTTCCCAGTTAGTAGGAAAGGTCCTGCCAAAATTTCTTCTGCTAGGGGAAGAACATTTTCTCCATATTCTGCCCATCATACAGATGTTCCCAAACAGGGGAAACATCACCCTGGTCTGATGAATCCACAACCTCAGCAGGGTCAACAAACCCAGCAGTTGCAGGGTTTCAAATAGTTCATCATTGCCCTTCTTGGTTGGGGGTTAGAGTAGCAGTCTGCTTCTTTTCATTTGCAGTGTCTGCACTAACTTTATTCTAACCTTCCTAGATATCTCTTGTTGAGACATCTTTTCTTCAACTTTAAGAGTCTTTATGATGATCATGTCCATACTTAACAGGGTTTTCCTCTTCCTCTTGGAGGAAGGAGAACTAACAACTATTAATAGACAGTTGTTTTCCGTGTACTGGCATGTATCATCTCACCTGTCAGACTTCCTCCATGGTCAGTCTCTTTCAACACTGTCTTACCTCCCTCTTACTATACCATTTGGTTTGTAAGAGGGACCCCTTTACACTGGTAAGCTCCTATAGTCCTTTACTACTTCTACAGGGGGATCCTCCCTTCTGGAGTTGTCTCCCCCCCTTGTTACCTTAGGGCAGCCCATCAGACAATAGGAAATCCTACTAGGTCTGTTTGTTTTTTTCCACATCTAAAAGAGGGAGAGGGAAGAGAATCCAGCCAATATGCGACATCCTGAAAAAGAACAGCATCCAATATACAATCTATGCAGACGATATCATGATATACACACCTATCTCAGTTGACGACCCGGACTACTCTAAAATAACAAACTGCCTCACACAAATGACAATATGGTGTCAAAACAACAACCTTGCAATCAACTACAGCAAGACTGAGGCACTAATCATCACTCGTAACCCAGACTTCATCCACCCACCGGACATCAAGATACAAAACACAACCATACCAATAAAATCTGAAGTAAAATACCTCGGAGTGACCCTGGACAATGAACTGAATCTCAAGTCACACGTAAGCAAAACAATCAAAAATGCATACTACAAGATGAGAATCATCAGAAGACTTAAACCCCTCCTCGCCACTGAGCACTTCCTTAACGTATGCCAAGCTCTAATGACCCCCTTACTGGACTTCTGCAACCCAATCTACCTTGGACTAGCAAAACAAACACTCAAACCACTACAACTAGCACAAAACACGGCGGCCCGCATAATAACTGGATCACCAAGACATGAGCACATCACACCTGTTCTGAAAGACCTACACTGGCTCCCAATCAGTTCACGCATCAAATACAAAACAATCATAAACATATTTAAGATCAAACAACACACTTCAGCCAACAGTCTGCACACCCTCATACAATCAGACACCAGCACACGCCCAAGAAGAAAAGGAACCTCCAACCGAGTCAACACCCCTAGAGACTTCAGAAAAACACTCAAGGACACCACAGAAAGAGCACTCTCTCTGGCCACCCCAACAATCTGGAACACCCTCCCAGACGATCTGAGATCAACGACGGACCTCAAAGACTTTCGCAAACAGCTGAAGACAACGCTGTTCGTAGAACACTATGGACACGTCACATGACCCAACTACCAGGAACAACCAACATACCCCCCCCCCACCCACTGGTAAGAGAATGTATAACAGCACATGATGTTTCTTAACACTAAATGTATAGAAGAATGTATTATAGCACACAATGTATCATAGCGCACAATGTACATAGCTCAACCTAATCAAAAACACAACACATCTTACACACAAAGCATGATATAACCCTCACTGCATGAAAAACACTATCACTTCCTTTGATTGTTTTGCTGTGATACCGCCTTGATTGTAAGATAAGGCAGTATAGAAATACTGTTAATTAAATAAAAATAAATAAAATGTTCTCCGCTGCCCTGGTACGTTGCTGCAGATACAGCAATTCCTAGTGTTAAGCCACTGGTTCTGTCCACCACACAACCAGGGATTATCCTCCACTAGCAATCCTTCTAGCCTCACTGCTAGGTTCCAAACAGGTTATCAACCTCATTTGGGAAAGCACAGTTACTTACCTGTAACAGGTGATCTCTGGGAACAGCAGGAATTAGTCCTCACATATGGGTAAGTCGGAACCGACGGAGCCCGCGCGGGAAAGCTCCCCAGCTTTTCAGATGAAAAGCTTTTGGGGCTTCCCACAGCGCATGCGCGCTGCCTTCCCGCCTTCCTTACCAGCTCTCTTCAGTTCGAGTTTATAGCTGAGACAATAGAGAGAGGAAAGGAAGGTAGATAGATAGAAGATACAACTCCTAGGGGAGGTGGGTGGGTTGTGAGGACTAATTCCTGCTGTTCCCAGAGATCACCTGTTACAGGTAAGTAACTGTGCTATCTCCAGGAACAAGCAGGAATAAGTCCTCACATATGGGGACTCTCCCTAGCTAAGATGCCTGGGAAATCCCCCTCCAAGGGTAAACCATCTTCGTATGGATCTCAGGCATCCATTCAGGGAAGGTGGGCAGGAGTTGCTTAAGTATGGAACAGGTGTTTGAGGACAGCCTGACCAAACAAGGCATCCCGGCGGGAGTCCTTGTCCAAACAGTAATGGGCTGTGAAGGTATGAACCGAGGCCCAAGTGGCTGCTCGACAGATCTGATCTATGGATACAGAGTGAAGATGAGCCATAGAAGTAGCCATGGCTCTCACATTGTGAGCTGTGACATGGCCTTCCAGAGAAATGTTCTTACTCTGGTAAGTAAAAGAAATACACTGAGCAATCCAATTGGAAAGTGTACGTTTGGTGACTGGAAGTCCCAAATGAGAAGGATCAAAAGCCACAAAAAGTTGGGAAGACTTTCGATGTGGCTGAGTCCTGTTGAGGTAAAAGGCGAGAGCTCTTTTACAGTCAAGAGTATGAAGGTTCCTCTCTGCATTGGATGCATGAGGAGCCGGGAAAAAAACAGGTAGATATACCTCTTGATTAAGATGAAAAGGCGAGACCACTTTGGGCATAAAGTGGGGATTCGTCCTAAGGACCACCTTATCATGATGAAATCTGGTATAAGGTGGATTAGCCACCAAAGCCTGCAGTTCACTGATGCGGCGAGCCGAAGTGACTGCAATAAGGAAAAGAACCTTCCAGGAAAGAAATTTCAAGGAGGTAGAGTCCAAAGGCTCAAAAGGTGGTTTCATAAGCTGACCTAGAACTAGGTTCAAATCCCATGCTACCGGCGGAGGTCGGATGGGAGGTTTACTTAGGGTCAGGCCTCTCATGAACCTTGCAACGAGAGGATGAGAGGAGACAGGTTGTCCATTTATAGGTTTTAAGGATGCTGCAATAGCACTTAAATGGACTCGTACTGAATTCGTCTTGAGGCCTGCATTGGAAAGATGCAGGAGATAGTCTAGTAGAGAATTCAAAGGAAGTGCCAGAGGGTCAAGACCCTGTTGAGCACACCAAATGGAAAAACGTTTCCATTTGAAAGCATAGGAACGCCTGGTAGAGGGTTTCCTAGAGGCATGAAGGATATCTTTCACTGGCTGAGAAAGATTAAACTCATGAAGGCTTAAGCCTTCAGTAACCAAGCTCGGAGATGTAGGGACTTGGGGTTTGGGTGCCACAAAGTCCCTTTCTCCTGAGACAGAAGGTCTGGCGCAGCTCCCAGGTCCAGGGAGGAGCCCTGGGAGAGCTGTAGAAGTAGAGGGAACCACACTTGGCGTGGCCAGCATGGAGCTATAAGGATCATCGACCCGTGATCCCTCTGAAGTTTGAACAGAGTCTTGGGAATCAAAGGAATGGGTGGAAAAGCATACAGGAATTCCTGACCCCAATGCAGGAGAAAGGCGTCGTTGGCCTGAGCTCCCTGACACGGAATCCTGTAACAGAACCGGGGAAGTTTGGCATTCCACGGACTTGCAAAGAGGTCTATGTCCGGGGTCCCCCATTCCTGGAAGATTCTGTGTATCTGGCCCATATGCAGGGACCACTCGTGTGGAAGCAGAACTCGACTGAGTCTGTCTGCCCGAGAGTTTTGAACTCCTGGAAGATACACTGCCAGAAGATGAATTTGATGCTCTCTGGCGAAAGCCCATAATCTGAGAGCTTCGTTGCAAAGCGACAGAGAGCCCGTCCCTCCTTGCTTGTTGACATAGAACATGGCCACCTGATTGTCTGTCTGAACTAGGACAGTCAGGTTGGCAAGGAGGGTATGGAAGACTGTGAGGGCAAGGAAGATTGCTCGCAGTTCCAGAAGGTTGATATGAAGGGTGGTCTCTTGGGGAGACCAGGTTCCCTGAGTGGAGAGATGTTGAAGATGAGCTCCTCACCCTGTTTGGGAGGCATCTGTTGTGAGGGTTGCTTGGGGCAACGAAGGTTGGAAGGGGGTCCCCAACAACAGATTTTTGGAGGATGTCCACCACTGGAGAGACCAAAACAGACGTTTTGAGGTGAGTACCTGGTCTGACAGCAGTCCCGATGCTTGAGACCACTGGGTGGCTAATGTCCATTGAGCTGCCCTCATATGGAGACGAGCATAGGGCACCACATGAACCGTGGAGGCCATGTGGCCCAGAAGTTGCAGCATTTCTCTGGCTGACAAGTGACTTCTGGACTGAGCCTGGGAGGCCAAGCTTATTGGCCTCGGACCAGAGGAAGGTAGGCCCTTGCAGTGGTGGAATCCAGATAAACCCCTATGAATTCCAGGGACTGAGTAGGGATGAGTTGGGACTTGGGAATGTTTACCACAAGTCCCAGATATTGAAGAATACGCCTTGTGCGGTCCAAGGAAATCTGGACTTCTGACTGAGATGGAGCTCGGATGAGCCAGTCGTCCAGATATGGGAACACGAAGATTCCCATGCCTCTTAGAAATGCGGCTACGACTGCCATGCATTTTGTGAATACTCTTGGAGCAGAGGCGAGACCGAAGGGAAGTACTCTACTCTGTATTGGAAATGTTTTCCCTGGAACAGAAATCGAAGATATTTTCTGTGGGATGGATGGATGAGTATATGAGTGTACGCATCCTTGAGATCTAGAGAACAAAGCCAATCCTGACTCTGAAGGTATGGAAGGAGAATGCCCAGAGAGAGCATTTTGAATTTCTCCTTGAATAGAAACTTGTTCAATTCTCTCAGATCTAGGATAGGTCTGAAGCCCCCTGTCTTCTTTGTTATGAGAAAATAAGGGGAGTAGAACCCTAACCCCTGTTGAGGAAGAGGAACCTCCTCTATTGCCCCTTGGGCAAGGAGAGAGGAGACTTCCTGACCCAACAGGGTCAGAAGAGATGGGGGAGAACTGAATTGCCTCACCATGGTATGGGGAGGAAGGCTAGAGAAATGAAGTTTGTAGCCCTCTCTGATGATAGAGAGGGTCCATTGCTCTAATGTTATTTGCTCCCATCTGGGAGCAAAGTGAGCTAACCTTCCCGGTATGGTGAGAGGCTCTGGTTGTTCCAGAGCCAGAAATGGTAAGTTCTCTAGGGGCAAGTCAAAACCCCTGAGGGGGTTGAGCCTGCTGGGGTGTAGCAGACACTGCAGACTTTGACTTTACTTGCTTAGATTGCTGACGTTTAGCAGCAAAGCGAGGCTGAGAAGATTGTTGGCCAGTATTTGTGGAAAATCTGGCCTTCTTGTAGTACGGCCTTTTAAAAGGTTTCTTTTTGGCAGGAGTAGAAGTAGACTTAGAAAGTCTATCTAGAGTGGCATTTTCTGCGTCCATTTGAGCAGCTTTAATTTGCCAGTCCTCACCAAATAAGTTCTCTCCTGTACAGGGCAGATTCCTTAAGCCATCCATGACCTAGGGTTCTAGGTCAGAAGCCTGGAGCCAAGCAAGACGTCGGGCTGCAATAGCGATTCCCGAAGCCCTGCCAGCAACCTCAAAGGAATCAAAGGCTGCCCTGTTGGAAAACTTGGAGACCTCTGAAAGTTGTGTCACCAGAGTAGTGAAGTCCTCCTTTTTATCCTCAGGGATAAAGGGGGCTAAATGCCGTACCTTTAGGGCAAGTTCTCTGAGAAACATGCCCATATAAAGGCTGTAAGAATTGATCCTGGCTATAAGCATACTAGCCTGAAAGATCTTTCTACCAAAAGAGTCGAGGGTCTTACATTCTCGCCCTGGAGGGGTAGAGGAATGCCTTTTAGGACTCTTTATCTTCTTCATAGCAGACTTCACCACAATGGAGTGGTGAGGCAGCTGAGTCTTTTGAAACCCAGGAGAAGGAGGGACCCGGTACATGGTGTCCAACCTACGGGAATGAGGAGACAGGGTTAGAGGAGTCTCCCACAAATCCATCAAGTGTTCTTGAAGGATTTCATGGATAGGCAGAGTAACTGCCTCTTTAGGAGCTTTAGAGTATCCTAAAATATCCAATTTTTTTGATCTGGGTTCCTTTTCAGCAGATGTAGCAATAGAAAGTGCTTTAGCTACATCAACAATGAAATCCTGAAAGGATAAATCCTCTGGAGGAGACATCCTCCTCTTTAGAGAAGAGGGCTCCTCAGGAAGATCAAACTCAGCAGAGTCATCAGAGGAATTGAACTCATCAGACGAATCTGAGTATTCTCTCTGTGCTTGCAATGCACGATACACGTACCGATCGATATCGACATCGGGCGTATCGGGCATGGGATTGGTATCGGGCAAAAGCCTGAATCCAGCAAGCGGAACCGATCGACGCTTGGAAGTCGATGGTCTCGGTTCCGGTGTGGTTACCGGAACCGGGGTCGGTACCGATGGAATCGGTACCGAGGGCGTCGCAGCCTTAATGAAAGCCAAAACGGCCTGCTGCATGGTCTGGACAGTATTGCCCATGGACGCCACTGCTGCCTGGATGTCGGTACCGGTATCGACCGGTACCCCAGAGCAGTGTAACAGGTGATCAGTCGAGGCCGTGCCATCGATGTCAACCTGTAACCCCATAGGTGATGCTTTGGAGGCCGGAGCCTCCCGCCGGGGTTTTTTGGTCTGGGCAGAATCCTCGAACTCAAGATTGAGAGCCTCTCGATCTTTTGAAAGAGATTTGCTTTTAGAGGATTTGCCCACAGAAAGTTTGGTTACCTGAGATCCATCCGGAGAGGAAGACCTGGATGACTGTGATGCTGGATTATCTGAAGCAAACAGCACATGGAACTTGTTGGCCCGGTTCTGCATACCACGTTTAGACATCTGGGAGCAGAATGGGCAGTCCGGTATGGAATGGTCAGGTCCTAAACATTTAAGACACCATTCATGGGTGTCTGTGAGAGAAATAACAGCATTGCACTTGGTACACTTTTTAAAACCAGGAGCTGGTTTCTCCATGAGGAGAATTTGTGTAGGCCTGAAGGCCTAACAAAAGTTACCAAGCTGTGCTGAGAAAATAAAAAAAGATTTTTTTATTTTTTTTTTAAAAGAAAGAAAGAGAGACCGGCAGTACCGGTTTTGGTATGGGGAAGGCAGGTACGCGGTCAAAAGAAACAAATTAAAATAACAATCTCTTCAGTGGTGACAGGAACACGACCTGCTGGCTCCACGGAAAAAGAGAAACTGAAGAGAGCTGGTAAGGAAGGCGGGAAGGCAGCGCGCATGCGCTGTGGGAAGCCCCAAAAGCTTTTCATCTGAAAAGCTGGGGAGCTTTCCCGCGCGGGCTCCGTCGGTTCCGACTTACCCATATGTGAGGACTTATTCCTGCTTGTTCCTGGAGATACCCTCTTATCACAGCCTGGTTGGTTGACTTCTATTCTTCGCCCCCTTGTCCTTGGCAGAATAGTTGGTTGCCTGCTGGCTTCCCACAGCCACTTTTTCCTCTAACCAACCTGCAGCATGCTCTCTGCAACTCTACAGCGTAGCTTTGCACTATGGGCCCTTGCTAGAGAGCATTAGTATCTTGCCTAACAGATAACCCCAAATGGTTAACAGGGTTCCCCCAGTCATGTTTCCATGACTGGTAGGTATTTCCTACCCTTACCAACTTATCTTAAATCTCTTTTGAGACATCAGTCTCGGGCCTTTCATTACGTGAAAACCTAAAGAAGGGCCAATTCCCTGGTCATATCCCTTTGGTCTTCTCGTCAAAGATAATTTTCTTCACTGGCAGTTAGGGAACGCCCAATACCCTTCTTGCCCTCATAGGCAAGTCACTAGGGTATCTTCCTCCAGTGGCGTCCTCTATCCATTCTCCATATGGCAATTCTGGAGAAATCTGGCCTTCCTGCCTACAGACTGAAATTATCCTCTGCCTTTTTCACGTAGGCCATCCTGGTTATTCAAAGGCTCACATTCTAAAAAGAATCCAGACTTCTTGTCAGGGAGACCTCTCCTCTGACTCTGCCAATCATAACCAGGAAAAGAGAATTCTCTGTATATCTATTCAAGCAGGTATTTACCTTCTTGCTGTTAGATGAATCTTCCTCCTAGGGGGGATCAGCTTCTATAGACCTCTCTCCTTCCACATACCTGGAGATATGTGTCTATAGCTCTACATATTTACATATATATATATATATATATATATATATATATATGTATGTATGTATGTATGAAAATATATATATATTCATCTATATCTGTGTGTTTGATCCTGGCACATGGGCACTACCCCTATCAATGCTATGCCAGCATACTTAGGGGTCTACACTTATAACCACTTCCTGTGGTAGTTAACACCTACCATGTAGGTTAGGTACCCTGAAGCTCTCCATGTACCTTTCTTCTTTCCTAATTGACCCCATTTAGGAAAGACATTGTGGAGCTTCAATCAAGCTAAAGCTTAGCGCTCCTGAGTCTGTCCTTACTTTCTTATCAGATATAAGGGTCTCCTTACCCTTTCCTCCCTACATGGACTGATTCCATTCCCAGTCCAGTTAGGTCAGACTCAACTTTCCTGTTGGTCCTAAATTTGTGCTGTTTTGGACCTGATCAGCTTAAGCTTTCTTTCATGCTACCTTCTGCATCTCCGCTGAAGCTCTACCTCTTATACTACCCCAGTCTTTCCGCTGGGGCTGTTTCTCACCCTGAAGGGTTCTGACCTCCACTGTTTTTCTCAAGTTTTACTACCTCTACTTCCCAGTGAGGTACCCCTTTAGCACATTCACTGGCTCTTCTAACAAATCCATATGTACCTCAGTGAGCTTGTGCAAGATCAACAAGGGAGGCCCAGATTACAAAATACCCTCTATACAGGGTCTTTCTCTTTAGAAACCCTGTTCTAGCAGCTGTTCCACAGCTCCTCTTCTGTTTTCAACTCCTACCCTCCATCCCTAGGATGCCTGAGGTCTTAAGCAATAGCATGGCTCGTTCTAGACTTGCAACATGCTAGGACTCACTCTGGGCATCTGAGCTTGGGAGTCCCCATATGTGAAGACTCATTCCTGCTTGTTCCTGGAGATAGCACAGTTACTTACCTGTAACAGGTGATCTCTGGGAACAGCAGGAATAAGTCTTCACAACCCACACACCTCCCCCTAGGAGTTGCATTTTCTCTATATCTTTCCCTTCCTTGCTCTCTCTTTGTCTCAGCTTTCAAACTTAACTGAGGAGAGACAGTTGCGAAGGCAGCACGCAGGCGTGGTGGGATGCTTCCAAAGGCTTTCTGATTGGACGCTGGGAAGCGTTCCCGCGCAGACTCCGTCGGTACCAACATACCCATATGTGAAGACTTATTCCTGCTGTTCCCAGAGATCAGCTGTTACAGGTAAGTAACTGTGCTACAAGTGAGATGATCATACTTGCATATGACCCACACAATGTATTTAAAGTTACTAAAACTTCAGAGGATTGTGAAGATTTGCAAAAGGATCTGGCAAAATTAGGAGACTGGGCATCTTAATAGCAATGAAATTTAATGTAGACAAGTGCAAAGTGATGCATATAGGGGGGAAAAAATCCCAATTAAAGTACAAAATGCTGTGTACTAAGTTAGAAGTTGCCACCCAAGAAAAAGATCCTGGAGTCATTGTGGACAGTCTGTTGCAATTCTCAGCCCAGTGTGCTATGGCTGCTTAAACAAAACAAAAAGTTATGAATTTAGTCAAAAAGGGACTGAACAAAACTGAGACTGTCATTATTCCTTGGTGTTAGATCTCTGGTATTACTGTCTTGAGAATTGTGTGCTGTTCTGATTGCCTCATCTCAAAAAGCATATAGCAGAAAGTGTAGTTATTCACCTGTAAGAGGTGTTCTTTGGGGACAGCAGGAATCAGTCCTCACATATGGGTAATTTCAGCACAGACAGACCTTTGCGGAAATCTCCCCAGCTTTCAAAGAAAGCTTTTGGAAGATGAACCACACACGCGTGGTCCCCTTCCCGCCCAAGGGTGCCATCTTGCCTCAGTCTAATGACATAGCTAAGACAGCAAAAATAAAATACAGTTAAAGAAGCAACTCCAAAGGGAGGAGGGAGGGTTGTGAGGACTGATTCCTGCTGTCCCCGGGGAACACCTGATCTCCAGGAACAAGCAGGAATGAGTCTTCACATATGGGTATCGTCGGTACCGACGGAGCCTGCGCGGGAACGCTCCCCAGCGTCCAGTAAGAAAGCTTTTGGGAGCATCCCACAGCGCCCGCGCGCTGCCTTCCCGCCTTTCCCAACCGCCTCTCTCCAGTTCTTCTTTTCCGAGGAGCCAGCAGGTCGTGTTCCTGTCACTGCAGAAGAATTCTTTATTTTTTTTTTTCTTTATTTTTCTGTGTCGCGTCTGCCTTCTTCGACAGACCGGTACCGCCGGTCTTTTCTTTTCTTTCTTATACAAAACCCCCCAAAAAAACGTTTTTCTTCAACACTGCATTTGCGGTTTGGGCCTTAGGCCTGAACATTTTTCTCCTCATGGAGAAGCCCGCTTCCGGGTTTAAAAAGTGTGGCGGTACTATTTCTGTCACCGACACCCATGATTGGTGTCTAAAATGTTTGGGTCCTGACCATTCAATCACGGATTGTGTGTCCTGTACCATGATGTCTAAAAAAGGTCGGCAGAACCGAGCAGCCAAGCTCAGTACCCTGTTTCCCTCTGATGCAGCCTCGGTGGCATCGATGTCTTCCAGGGCTGCTTCTTCCTCCCATGGATCTCAGGTAACCAAACATAAATCTAGCCGGTCCTCGAAGGGCAAATCTCCCTCTAAGCATCGAGATGCCTCCGGGCTTCTCCTCGAGGAATCCGCACCGGCAAAATTACCCCGGCGGGAAGTTCCGGCTTCCAAAGCATTATCTATGGGGTCACAGGTTGACATCGATGGCTCGGCCTCGACCGATCACCTGTTGCTGTGTTCTGGGGTACCGGTGGCCTCCACCCGTACCGACATCCAGACTCTAGTGGCGTCGATGGATCAGAAGATTCTGTCCATACAGCGCACCCTAAAGGCGTTTATGCAGGCTTAGACGCCTCTGGTACCGCAACAATCTCCATTGCCGGTACTGACTCCGGCACCGGCATCGTTCCTGGTGCCGATTGCATCGACATCGGCCTCGGTGTCGACTGCAACGGTACCCTGTCCTATGATGCCCATCGGTACCGAACCGGTACCGCTTACTCCCGATGTCGATCCCACTCGGTACGCGTATCAGGCTTTACAGGAGCATCCAGACAGGCGATACTTCGATTCCTCCGAAGACTCTGACGAGTCGGAGGCTTCTGTCGAGGCACCGGTACTTCTTCCTCAGGAGTCTGATTCTCCAAAACGAAGAATGTCTCCTCCAGAAGACTTGTCTTTTCAAGACTTCATTAGGGAAGTGGCTAGGGGCCTCTCCATCACAGTGGCCCCTGAGTCAGAGCCTAGAGTCAAGCAATTAGATATTTTGCAATATCCTAAGGCTCCTAAAGAAGCAGCCACCTTACCTATTCATGAGATTCTCTATGATCTCATGTTGAGCATGTGGGAGACTCCTCTTACTACCTCTCCTCATTTTCGTAGGTTAGACACCATGTACCGTGTCCCTCCTTGTCCTGGCTTTCATAAGTCTCAGCTTCCTCACCACTCTATTGTGGTAGAGTCTGCCATGAGGAAAATAAAGAGTGCAAAGAGACACTCATCTAATCCTCCAGGACGTGAATGCAGAACCCTTGATGCTTTTGGCAGAAGGGTTTTCCAAGCTAATATGCTTGCTGCCAGAATCAACTCCTATAGTCTCTATATGGGGATGTTTCTAAAGGAAGTCGCAGATCATCTGCAGACTTTAACCCCTTTTATTTCAGAAGATAAAAGGCAGGAATTTCTCACTTGGCTTAAACATGCCCAAGATGTTTCCAAATTTTCCAACCGTGCAGCCTTTGACTCTTTTGAGTGTGTAAGCAGAGCCTCGGCTATTGCCATAGGTGCACGCAGAATTGCTTGGTTACAAGCATCTGATTTGGAACTCTGGGTCCAAGATGAACTGGGAAATCTTCCTTGTACAGGTGAAAACCTTTTTGGCAGGGATTGGAAAGCAAAGGCCACTCAGATGGATGCTGAGAACTCTGCTTTGGATCGACTTTCAAAGTCTACCTCTGCTCCTGCTAAGAAAAGATTGTTCAAAAAGACACCTTTTTCTAAAAAGGGAAGATATTATCCTGCTTATGGTCAGCAGGCATCTTCTGCGGGTCGTTTTGCTGCAAAACGTCAGCAACCACCTAAACAGGCCAAGTCAAAGGCTGCCAGGCCTCCCACGGCCCAGCAACCTCAGCCTCCTCAGGGCCTTTGACTTGCAACTAGAGAACTTAGCCTTTCTGGCTGTGGAAGAACCAGAGCCCCTCACCATTCCAGGAAGGTTAGCTTACTTTGCTCCCAGATGGGAGCAAATCACAGCAGAGCAATGGACCCTCTCCATTATAAAGGAAGGGTACAAGCTTCATTTCTTAAACCTTCCTCCCCACACCATAGTGAAACAGTTCAATTCTCCAACATCTCTCCTCAACCTTCTGGGTCAAGAGATTGCTACCCTTCTTGCCCAAGGGGCAATAGAAGAAATACCCCTTCTTCAACAGGGCTCAGGGTTCTACTCCCCTTATTTTCTTATTCCAAAGAAAACAGGGGGCTACAGACCCATTTTAGATCTCAGAGAATTGAACAAGTTTCTATTCAAAGAGAAATTCAAGATGATTTCTCTCGGTACTCTGCTGCCATACCTTCAGAGTCAGGATTGGCTTTGTTCTCTAGATCTCAAGGATGCGTACACCCATGTCCTCATCCATCCAACACACAGAAGGTTCCTTCGGTTCCTTTTTCAAGGAAAGCACTACCAATACAGGGTGCTTCCTTTCGGTCTGGACTCTGCACCAAGGGTGTTCACAAAATGCATGGCAGTAGTAGCTGCATTTCTATGCACCCTAGGAATATTCGTTTTCCCATATCTGGACGACTGGCTCATTCGAGCTGCATCCCAGTCAGAGGCACAGATTTGTCTAACCTGCACAATGCGTATCCTTCAATATTTGGGACTGGTAATAAATATCCCAAAATCCCATCTCACCCCTACTCAGTCTCTGGAGTTTATAGGGGCCTTGCTGGATACCACAACTGCAAGGGCCTATCTTCCTCAGGCCCGTTGCCTATGCTTGGTGCAGTTAGCCTCCCAGATACAGTTAAAGTCCCATTTAACTGCTCGAGAAATGTTACAACTATTAGGCCACATGGCATCCACCGTGCATGTGGTTCCATATGCTCGCCTTGACATGAGGGCAGCTCAATGGACTTTGTCCACCCAATGGACTCAAGCATCAGGTTGCCTGTCAGACAAAATAGCAAACTCCAGTCGCTTATTTTGGTCTCTCCAGTGGTGGAAGTCCCCTCCAAATCTGTTACTGGGGTCCCCTTTTCAGCAGTCGCTACCCCAAGCAACTCTGACAACAGATGCTTCTCCAATGGGTTGGGGAGCTCATCTGCAGGATCTCTCCACCCAGGGCATCTGGTCTCCACAGGAGACTTCTCTGCATATCAATCTCTTGGAACTCAGAGCAATATTCTTAGCTCTCAGAGTGTTCCATTCCCTGCTCAGCTACAGGACAGTCCTCATCCATACGGACAACCAAATAGCCATGTTCTATGTAAACAAGCAGGGCGGGACTGGCTCTCCGTCGCTTTGCAACGAAGCTTTGCGACTGTGGGCCTTCGCCAGAGAGCATCACATCCATCTTCTGGCAGTATATCTTCCAGGCATTCGAAACTCTTGGGCGGACAGACTCAGTCGAGCTCTGCTCCCACACGAGTGGTCCCTCCACATGGACCAGGTAGGCAGGATTTTTCGAACTTGGGGAACCCCGGAGATAGACCTCTTTGCAAGTCCGTGGAATGCCAAACTTCCCCGGTTCTGTTCCAGAATTCCGTGTAAGGAATCAGGCCAAGGATGCCTTCCTCCTTCATTGGGGTCAAGACTTCCTTTATGCCTTTCCACCAATTCCCCTAATTCCCAAAACACTATTCAAGCTTCAGAGAGATCGAGGGACCATGATCCTCATAGCTCCACATTGGCCACGCCAAGTGTGGTACCCTCTACTTCTGCATCTCTCTCAAGCTCCTTCCCTGGACTTGGGCTTTGCACCAGACCTTCTGTCCCAGGAAGGGGGAACATTGTGGCATCCAAACCCCCAGTCGCTCCATCTCAGGGCTTGGTTGCTGAGGGCCTGGACCTTCAAGATTTTCATCTCTCTCAGCAAGTCAGAGAATGTTATTCATGCCTCTAGAAAGCCTTCTACTAGGCATTCCTATGCTTTCAAATGGAAAAGATTTACCATTTGGTGTTCAGAGAAGGGTCTAAACCCTCTTGCAATACCTCTGAATTCTCTACTAGAGTATCTCCTGCATCTATCCCATGCAGGCCTGAAAACAAATTCAGTAAGAGTCCATTTGAGTGCTATTGCAGCGTCCCTCAAGCCTCTTAATGGACAACCTATTTCCTCTCACCCTCTTATAGCAAGATTTATGAGAGGCCTTCTTTTAACTAAACCTCCCATTAGACCACCTCCAGTGGCATGGGACTTAAACCTGGTTCTTGGCCAGCTTATGAAGCCACCCTTTGAACCTTTAGCCACCACCTCCTTGAAATTTCTTTCTTGGAAAGTTGTTTTTCTCATTGCAGTCACCTCGCCGCATCAGTGAGTTGCAAGCTTTGGTGGCTAATCCACCTTATACAAGGTTCCATCATGATAAGGTAGTCCTCAGGACCAATCCACACTTTATGCCTAAAGTGGTCTCGCCTTTTCATCTGAACCAGGAGGTATATTTACCTGTCTTTTTTCAAGGACCTCATGCATCAAATGCAGAGAGGAATCTTCATACCTTGGATTGTAAGAGAGCTCTCGCTTTCTACTTACAAAGAACACAGCAACATAGAAAGTCTTCTCAACTTTGTTGCTTTTGATCCGTCTCATTTAGGACTTCCAGTCTCTAAGAGAACACTGTCCAACTGCATTGCTCAGTGTATTTCTTTCGCCTACCAGAGTAGGAACATTTCTCTGGAGGGCCATGTCACAGCTCACAATGTGAGAGCCATGGCAACCTCAATGGCTCATCTAAACTCTGTGTCCATCGACCAAATCTGTCGAGCAGCCACCTGGGCCTCGGTTCATACCTTCACAGCCCATTACTGTTTGGACAAGGACTCCCGCCGGGATGCCTCGTTTGGTCAGGCTGTCCTCAAACACCTGTTCCATTCCTAATCAACTCCTACCCACCTACCCTGGTCGGATGCCAGAGATCCATGGGGGGAAGTGGAGCCCTCTGCAAGGGCACACAACCATGGGGTCTCTCCCTGGCATCTGCAGCTAGGGAGTCCCCATATGTGAAGACTCATTCCTGCTTGTTCCTGGAGATAGCACAGTTACCTGTAACAGATGATCTCTGGGAACAGCAGGAATAAGTCTTCACAACCCACCCACCTCCCCTAGGAGTTGTATCTCTCTATCTATCTTTCCTTTCCTCCCTCTCTTTGTCTCAGCTTTAAAACTCGAACTGGAGAGAGGCAGTTGGGAAAGGCGGGAAGGCAGCGCGCAGACGCTGTGGGATGCTCCCAAAAGCATTCTTACTGGATGCTAGGGAGCGTTCCCGTGCAGGCTCTGTCGGTACCGACGATACCCATATGTGAAGACTTATTCCTGCTGTTCCCAGAGATCACCTGTTACAGGTAAGTAACTGTGCTTTACAGGTGAGTGAGTATGCTTTCTCCAGGAACAAGCAGGAATTCAGTCCTCACATATGGGACTCCCCAGCTACGGGCTACCGAAACATGTACAAAATGCCACAGTGGCCAGAAAAAGATAGCAGTGAGCTGCAACAGTTAAGTCCCAATTGAGAGACTCTCACAAGACCCAAGTGTTCAGCGGAAAACCAACACTCCAGTAGCCTGAACACAGAAGGGTCGGAGGGCAGGAGTTGCCTACACCCCAAACAGAATATGGAGTATGGCCTGGCCAAAGGTGTTGTCCCATCGGGACTCCCTCTCTAGATAGCTGTGAAGGTATGGACCGATGACCAGGTGGCAGCCTGGCAGATTTTCATCACAGATATGGAATGCAGATTTGTCACCTGAGGTAGCCATGGCCCTGACGCAGGGTGCCATGACTCGGTGGTCCAGTGTGATCCCAACCTGTTCATAGGCGAGGGCAATGCAGTCTGCCACCCAAGTGAACAGAGTTTGCTTGGTCACTGGAATCCCCAATCACCTGAGGTCATAGGAGACAAAAAGTTGAGGTGCTTTTTGATGGCCCTGAGTCTGCTGCAGATAGGACAGGACACTCTTACAATCCAGAGTACGGAGGATGGTCTCCACCTTACCAGCATGAGGCCTTGGAAAGAAGGTGGGGAGCACCACCTTCTGATTGAGGTGGAAGGGGACATCACCTTTGGTTCAAACTTGGGGTGGGTGCGGAGCATCACCCTGTACTTGTAAAATCTCATGTAGGAAGGCTCTGCCATCAGAGCCTGGAGCTTGCTGACCCTGCGACCTGACGTGAGTGCCAAGAGAGAGACAACCTTCCAGGAGAGGCAGGGAGCCAGGGGCTCAAACGGCAGCTTAGTGAGCTGTGAGTGCACCACATTGAGGTCCCACTCTGCTGTTGGTGGGTGGATGGGGAGTTTGGACAATGTGAGGCCCCGCAGAAACGAGAAACAAGAGAGGCTTTCCCTCAATGGAGTAGTGGTGTGCTGCGATAGTGCTCAGGTGGAGTAGGACAGGTGGAGTAGGTACTGGACTACTAGCTGCAGCGAGCAGAACGGTTTTGCCAGTTTCTCGGCACACCACACCCAAAAAGTGGCCCTTCTCATGGAGACCTTGCGGGAGGTCAAAAGGAGTGAGAGCTACCCTTTCAGCAGCTATGCCGTGAGGGAAAGAGACCCCCAGGTTAGGGTGCAGGAGAGAGCCACACTCCTGTGACAGAAGTTCTGAGGTGCAGCTTAGGGGAATTGGAAATGCTGCTGACAGGCAGAGAAGTAGCAGGAACCAAGGTTTCCTGGGCCACCTGGGGGCTATCAGTATCAGTGATCTGTCACTCTGGACTTTGAAGAGGGTCTTGGCAACTAGCAGTGTTGGCAGGAAGGCATAAAGGTCTTCCGTCCATGGATTGATGAATGCATCCGCCGCCACCCGATATGGGTGCGGCTAGTGGGAGCAGAAGCTGGGCAACTGGGCATTGTCCGGGCTGGCGAACAGGTCCACCAGGGGGACACCCAGAGCCAGGGGTCCAGGCGCCACTTGTGTGACTGGAGGACTCTGCTTGGCTTATCCGCCAGGGCATTTTACTGGCCCAGGAAGTCTATCGCCCAAAGGAGCATCCCATTGTGTGTCACATATGAGCAGAGGGCCATCACCTCCTAACAGAGGTAGTATGAACCTGTGCCCCCCTGCTTGTTCATGTAGAACATTGTGACTTGGTTGTCCATCTGGACCAGCACCAGCTGGTAGAGGGCTTGGAGGGCCAGGAATATCGCTCGGCGCTCCAGAAGGTTGATCTGCAACTGGCCATCTTCCTGGGACCAACTGTCCTGTGTGCAGAGGTCCTCACAATGAGCTCCCCAACCCAGTAGTATGGTGTCCATGATTAGGACCCTTTGGGGGGTGGGTGCCTGGAAGGGCATCCCAGCCTGAAAGTGGCGGGGAAACTGCTACCAGTAGAGGGAGTCTGCCAAGTGGTGGATCACTCTTATCCTGTCTCGGAGTCTGCCCGTGGCTTGTATCAACTGGGAGCGGAGACACCACTGAGCCGCCCTCATGTGCAGGCGGGCATACAGGGTCACGTGGACCGTGGAGGCCATGTGGCCCAGCAGGCGGAGGAGAAGGCACCTCTGCGGCTAGCGCCCTGAGGCATTCTGTCCTCTCCAGAGGGAGGAGGGCCTTGGACTGGAGAGTGTCAAGCTGAGCCCGTATGAACTCCAGGCACTGCACTGGAGAGAGGTGGGACTTGGGGTGGTTGATGACAAACCCCAGGTGCTGCAGGTTGTGGATGGTGCACTTGGTGGCATGGTGCCCCCCGCAGCTGTGCCCCCCCCCCAGCTGTGCCAGTCGTCCAGGTAGGGAAAGACGAAGGCCCGTTGGAGACAAAGGTGGGCTGCGACCACCGCTAGACACTTAGTGAAGACCCTTGGTGATGAAGCCAACCCGAAGGGTAGCACCCTGTATTGGTAGTGACCACCTTCTCCCACCATGAACCGGAGGTATTTTTGGTGGCTGGGATGGATCAGGATGTGTGAATAAGCATCCTTCAGGTCTAAGGAGCATAGCTAGTCTCCTTGCTGGAGGTGTGGCAGCAGTGTTCCAAGGTAGAGCATCTTGAACTTCTCCCTCACCAGGAATTTGTTCAGGTCCCGCAGATCTAGGATGGGCCCAAAGCCCCCAGTTCGTTTGGGAATGAGGAAATATCTGGAGTAGAAGCCTTTGCCCCAGAGGTGTTGGGCACTGGCTCTATTACCTTGTCCTTGAGGCCTGTGATTTCTGAGAGGAGCAGAGCCTGGTGAAGGAGAGGCCTGACAGGCTCTCCTAGGAAGAAAGAGTGTGGCGTCCATTGCAGGTGGAGGAGGTAACCTTCCTTGATAACCTGCAGTACCCATGAATCGGTGGTGCGGAGGACCAACTGTTGGTGAACATAGCCAGTAGCCCTCCTGTGGGCTGTAAGGGCCCTCCTGGGGGGATGGAGATGGTGCCCAAGTAGTCAAAAACTCCCTCTAGGCTGGGCCTGTGCCTGGGTCTTCTGCTTGCGGAGACCATGCCCTTGCCCTTGCCCTTGCCCTTGCCCTTGCCCTTGCCCTTGCCCTTGCCCTTTATACAGTTGGCCTTGCTGTGGGGCAGAGAAAGATTAGAACTATAGGGCATTGACAAAACCCCCCTTTATCCTTGTTGGGGGGGGGGGAGGCTGCTTCTTCTCCCGGCCCTTCTTGTGGAAATGCACAGAGGTCTTTTTAGAGAGTTTGGTCAGGAACTCGGTCTCTATTTCAGCTGCTTTGTCTGCCCTGAGTTTCCCGAAGAGATTCTCTCCGATATAGGGGACATGGATGAGTTTGTCCTGAACCCATTGCGACGGCCACTCTGGCTGAGGACTCAGACGTCATATGCTGCTTGAGATAAAAACTTCGAGCACTCCTTGACCTCTGAGGCCAGTGACTTGAACCGCTGGAGCGGTTTCTGTTCAAGGCCTGCCGAGAAATCTGCAAGCTCCCTGGCCAGCTCCTTGAGATACATGCTGATGTATAGCTGGCTGGATTGGACTTGGCATGCAAGCATTAGAGCCCTTGAAGGCCTTTCAGCCAAGGGTGTGGAGGATCTGGGCCTCCCTACTGGGGGCACTGAGGTCTTTTCGCTTTTGAGTCTGTGCATATCGGACTCAATGACCATCGAGTTATGGGGAAGTTGGGTCTTCTGGAACCCTGGGCTTCGGAGGACTCGATACATGGAGTCAAAGCTGTCTGCTTTCTGTGGGCACAGATGCCGGAGTTTCCCCCATAAGGAGAAGGAGGTTCTTGAGGATCAGGCATCGAGAGACTCCTTTGGAGGAGCCTCATACTGGAGAATCTCCAGTTCCTCCTTGCGAGGTCCTCCTCTGCTTCGGTCTTGACAGCGAGTATCTTAGCCATGTCCTGCACAAAGTGGGGGAAGGCCATGTTCTTGGGTGGGGAATGATGCTGGGGAGACAGGTCAGAGGGCACATCTTAGTGTCACAGAGTGTCAGGGTATTCCTTGTTCTCTCCCTATCAGATTCAAAGTCCAAGGAAGAGTCGAGGCCTGGGCTCTGAGGCCTGCTGTCTTCGGAGGACCTGTTGTCTGCGCTGTGGACACTGGCCAGGGAGGACCAGTGCTCCAAGGAACGGGATCTGGATCTCGCCCTCTGCCAATGTGTTGCTCGCAGATTGGCTGGACTTCTAGGGAAGGTCTCGATGTCGAGGGCACAGTCATCGGGGTGGATGAACCAGAAGCGCTGGACATGAATGCCCACTGCTGGGCCATGAGGGCAGAGATACTGCGCGCCATGGCTGCCATTCTGGTCTCCATGCCAGTTGGCTCCGCAGCCTTCAACGTGGGCACTGAGGGTTTTGGGCCCGGCATATGTTCTGTCGAGGTGGAGTCCTCGACGAGGATGACCTCAAGTGTCCAAGGTGGCTGCTAACCACTTCTAGGGCAGCTTGTGAGGCCCCTTATGCCTGGGACTGTGAGGCCTTGAATGGGATTTCCCCGATTTCCCAGACCCATCCTCTGGGGCTGTCTTTGAAGATTTCGACTTCTTGCGTTCCACCTCTGGGGATCTTCCCTCTGAGGACCCAGGGCCATGGGACTCCGAGGCAGCCCTGGCATCGCAGGGCACCGAGGTACCTGAGGGGGCCCTGGAGTATGGTGTCACCTTTGTGGTCATTGCCTTGCAAAGTTCACAGTCATTGTGGACTGGCCTGAGGCAGCAGTCATGTGGATCAGTGAGGGGCATCATCTTACCACACCGATCACGTTTCTTGAAATTGCTGGAGGCTATCGGGGAAAGGGAGGCCCTACCACCTGGGCACAGGTCTGAGGTCTGTGGCCAAAAAACAGCACAAATGTCAATCAAGGAACACCACAAGAAAACAAGAGACGAACCCGAGGAACAACGCTGAGGCGAGCTGGCTCGGAGGTGGGAAAGGAATCAGTACGCGTACCAGATTAAACAAGAACAAAGAATACTTAATCCAGGATTAACTGGACACACATCTGTAGAGCTCCATGGAAAAATGGAGACAGGCAAGATTGCACTCTTGGGCGGGAAGGGGACCATGCAAGGGCTCTATTGGTGCTGACATCACCCATATGTGAGGACTGACTTACTGCTGGTTTCTGGAGAACTAGTAAAGGTTTGGAGGATGGAACATCTACCTTATGAATGAAAGCTAAACAGGACTCATCAGTTTAGAGATAAAACTATTAAGAGGAAATACAACAGCTCAAAATCATGAGTAGGATGGAATAGTTAAATACAAAATGGTTTTAACCTTTCAGATAACTCAGAAAACAAGAGGACACTTCATGAAACAAATACAAAGCTGATTGAAAATGAATCATGGGAGTTTTTTTAACCAGCACATAAAAGGAATGTACTTTATTTTTGAAAAGAAAGAGAGACCGTGCACGATTAAAATAAATAAATAAATAAATGAATGAATGAATGAAGATGATGATCCCCAATGAAACCAAACAATTTTTTTCCCTGCACACCCCTACTAATCCATCAAATCTGTTGCTGAGGATATTGGTAACAATTCACTATCCCTTAAACATCAACCCCCCCTATATCTCCCACATTTATATCCATCCAACAAGGGAAACATATAAACGTAGATGTTTTTTGTTGGAACGTACACCTTGAAGAATCAATTCCTTGCGGTGTAATGTTCCTTTTATTCTTTTTTTTAGGGACGCAACCCCAACTTTAGGTTATTAAGAGGATCTTAACCCCTCAACACCAACCAGTAATAATAACTCCTCATTCATCAAAGGCTAACTTGCCAAAACAGAAGTCCACTTAGCCGATTCAACGTGATTACTTTCTTTCCAAGCGTAGATCTTCAATCCTCTTCTGTCGCTAAGAAACCCTCACAGTCACAGCCAAGATGACTTCCCAAACATCTGTTTGTAGCAACCACCTTGTGATCCCAAGTCTGACTCTTGATCTTGGGATCTCGAGGTGGTTGCTACAAACAGGTGTTTGGAAAGTTGTCTTGGCTGTGACTGTGAGGGTTTCCTAGCGACATAGAAGAGGATTGAAGATCTACGCTTGGAAAGAAAGTACCTGAGGGTATCAACAATTTTTCGGGACTCAAACAGCATCTAAAGGGCTCCATAGAAAATAAGACTGAGGTAAGATGGCTCCTTTGGGCGGGAAGACAGGTATACATGTGTGGTGGATCTCCCAAAAGCTTTCTATGGAAGCTGGGGAGCATTACCAGATTTGCTGAAGATGACATACTGGATTTCAGACCGGGCCATCAGGACACAGAGACAGGATACAGACACAGCCCAGAAAAAACACCTGCAGCACTCTGGAATAGGCACAGAGACTGGCAGAACACCTGGGAACTTTAACTTCTGACACTGCTTTGCTTGCCTATCTGGCTGGAAAGTCAGATAGTGTCCAAGGACAAAACCTTGGGACGGATTGAATTTCTCCCCTAGACCTGCAGCTCGGTGTGACCATGCAGTTCATCTCAACTGGTGTTAGACCTCTGCCATACTTTGACTTTGTGCCATGCCTGAGGCAATTTCTTGGACCCAATCACAAGTGTTCTAGCAAGAGCTAGGGTACTGGTTTTTAATTTCCCTCCTGAGGTTGGGGCTAGCTTTCAGTGTGGAAGATTTTGACACATGTCATGTTCTGCCACTGCTAGTGATGTTGAAATGTTCATGATTTAACTAATCATGTTTTTCTTCTCTGTCCATTGGTTCCTGAGAAGAAATTTCTTTGTTAAAATAAAACTAACATTGTTTTATCTTGTTTTAAAGACATTTCCAAGGGAGTATATACAGAGAATGTACATTTTTGAAGTCACCCAGACCATATAAAAGCAAAGGTTTTGTTTAGTTCCTATAGGGAACTGACATTAAGGTTTCTATTTGTGGCTACATTTGGACCAAAGTAAATTTATAAGTACTCCTAAGATGGAGTGCAAGTGAGGTTCTCATTCCATAGACTGAGGAACTTTATCCTGCATGGAATGTCCAAGTTTACTAGTAGTTACACTAACAAGGTTCGGTCTAACTCATTTGCTGTTTGTGAATACTTATATAGCTTTCTACAACTGAAAGGAAAGGTGCAGAGGTTTTGGAACCTACATCTGAATTTACCTATCATTCCCTAGAACTGGCAAGCCTCCAGAAAATGGTGACTTCATTTTGTACCTAGTTCAACGTAAAGTAAGATTCTTTAACTTCCTTTCTAATTGTTCTCTGCAAGAGATCTTAGTTTAACACTTTATCTTTGCTCAGTCTGTCTCAGGAGACACTGAGCATATAGTGTAGTTACTCAGCTGTAACAGGTGTTCATCAGGGACAATAGGAATCAGTCCTCACATATGGGTGATGTTGGCACCAACGTAGCCCACGCGGAGCATTTCCCAGCTTTCAAAGAAAGCCTTTGGGAATGCCACCACAAATGTGTGGTCCTCTTCCCACCCAAAGGTGCCATCTTACTCAGGTGCTATAGCTATAGCCCCTTCAAGAAGATGGGTGCAGGAGGAGACTGCAGAACCGGGGGAGCTGTGAATTCACAGGACTGGTAAAAAGGTCCAGGTCTGGAGTCCCCCAATGCTGGAAAAGCTGCTGTGCTGTCCAGGGACACAGGCGCCACTTGTGAGGCCAGAGAACACTGCTGAGCCGGTCTGCCAACGTATTGTCCTGACTCAGGAGGTAAGTGGCCTGGATGGTCATGCCCTGGCTCACCACAAAGGAGCATAGGGCTGTCACCTCCAAGCAGAGGCTATAGGAGCCAGGATCTCCCTGTTTGTTCACATAGAACATCGTGACCTGGTTGTCCATCTGGACCAGAACCACTTGGTGCTGCAGGCGGTCCCTGAAAACCTTGAGAGCGAGGTGAATGGCCTGGAGCTCCAGCAGGTTGATCTGCTGTCGGGACTCCTTGAGGGACCCAGGTCCCTTGAGTGCACCGCCCCTCATAGTGGGCTCCCTAGCCTGCCAAGAAGGCATCAGTCATTAAGACCATCTGATGTGCCAGAGCTTGGAAGGGCATACCTCGAAGCAGGTTCTGAGATTCCTGCCACCAAGTGAAAGACTCTGCCGCGCTGGGAGAGACCAAGATGGGGTCTCGGAGGCAGCCAATCGACTGCATGTTGAGATGGGCATTGGGCATGACATGGACGCCATGTGGCCGAGAAGGCGAAGCGTTGTCCGGGCTGAGATGGCGCTGCGACACCGCACTTTGGATGCCAGGGGCACGAGGCCATCCGCCCTGTCCTGAGGAAGAAAAGCCATGGCCCCTAGGGTGTCAAGCGAGCTCCGATGAACTCCAGGGACTGACCTGGAGTGAGGTGGGACTTTCGGTAATTGATCATGAACTCCAGATGCTCCAGGAGGCGAATTGTGCAGTCCGTGGCCTGCCTAGCTTCAGAGGCCATGCCCCTTGTTACGAGCCAGTCGTCTAGATATGGATAGACAAAGGTGCCTTGCAGCCGTAGGTGGGCTGAAGCCACGGCCAGGCACTTCGTGAAGACCCACGGGGCGGACGGAAAGTACCTTGTATTGGTAATGGTTCATGAAGCAGAGGTACTGTCTGTGTTTGGGATGGACGAGGATGTGAGCGTAAGCATTCTTTAAGTCCAAGGAGCATAATCAATCGCCCTGCTGGCGGTAGGGCAGTAATGTTCCAAGGGACAGCATCTTTGAACTTCTCCTGCACCCAGAACTTGAGGTTCTGCAGGTTGAGGATGGGCCAGAGGCCCCCTGTCCTCTTTGGGATGAGGAAGTATTGTGAGTAAAACCCCTGTCCTCGGAAATGCAGTGGGACTGGTTCCACCGCGCCGTCCTTGAGGCCTGCGAGCTCCTGACTCAGAAGGGTCTGGTCCTGGGGAAGCTGACCTGGCTCCCCGGGAAAGTACGGAAGAGGGGCCTGGTCCAGATGGAGAAGACAGCCCTCCTGAAGGACCCAGGCGTCTATAGAGATGGACTCCCACCTGTGGAAGAAAAGGACCAGATGCCCCACGACAGTCACCCTGCCAGAGGACAAGAGGCTATGCCTATGGTGTCAAAACCCTGAGGGTGGCTGAGCCAGCGCTGGGGGTTGGCTCATTGGACCCTTCAGCTTACAAGGGCCGTGGACTGTGGTCTTGCCCTAACCACCCTGAATGTGGGTCGATGCTGGAGGATAGGCCAGGTAGCCTCTGTACGGGAGCCCCTTCTGATGGAAGAAAGGCTTCTTGCTCTGCTGCTTCTTCCTGGGGAGGAAAGAAGTTTTCCAGGAGAGGCGAGTATGAGTCACGTACTCCGTCTCAATCTCTACTGCCTTATCCTCCATGGGCTTGCTGAATAGTTGCTCCCTGAGGCAAGGAACGTCCAGCAACTTCTCCTGGACCCACTGTTCCAGGTCCAAGGACTGGAGCCAAGCCTTCCAGCGGGCTCCAATGCCAGCCATTGCCAGCCGGGCAGAAAACTCTAAGCCATCATACACTGCTTGTGAGAGGTACTTTGCGCATTCTCCAATGGACTTTGAGAAGGCCTGAAAATGCCAGACATGGTCTCCGTCAAGGCCCGCTGCAAAGCATTCAAGCTCTCTAGTGAGGTCACGGAGGAATGTCCCAATGTATAATTGGTAAACTTGGATGTGGCATGAGATCATGGAGCCCTGATAAGCCTTGTACCCGAGGGCATTGAGGGTATGAGACTCTCTGCTTGGCAGGGCCGATGAATGAGTCTTCGGGCTCTTTAGCTTCTGCATGGCCGATTCGACCACCATCGAGATGTGGGGAAGCTGGGCTTTCCAGAACCCCGGGACCCACTGAATCCTATACATAACGTTCAGGCACTTGCTCACGATCAGGACAGAGGCCGGGGTCTCCCACATATGGAGGAAAATGGGAGGAACTGGCACCAAGAGAGCTTCTTTTGAAGAGGCTTCATATTGCAGAATATCAAGCTCCTCCGCGCGGGGCTCCTCCTCCGACTTGATGGCGAGCATCAGGGCCTGCGCTATGTCCCAGATGAACTCCAGAAAGGAGGTGTCCTCGGGAGGTGACTGCTGCCTCTGGGTTGGTGGGGAGGGGTCTCTGGGGAGGTCTCGGTGGGACCGAGTCTCTGGGAAGGTCTCCTCGTTGGACTGAGTAGTCCATGGAGAGGACTTGAGGTCGGGAGGCTTAAGATGGGTCAGTGACCCGTGCCAGATCTCCAAGGCCAAAACTTGCCCGGAGCCGGAGGTGCTCGCCCGAGAAAATCTCGCATCTGAGGACCAGAATGGAGATCGAGACCTGCGTCAAGGATCCTCACAAGGCTTCTGGCTCTCAGGGATCACTGCGGCGGCCCAAGAAGTCCTAGAGGTCGAGGTCCCTGCGGTCTCGAGGTGTGTGCCAGTGGGGCCGGGCACCAGCACCTGCTGGGCAGTGAGGATCACAGAAACATTGTGCTCCAGGGCCAGCATCTGGGCCTTCCACTCGGGAGTGGGGCCCTGCAACACCCATGCTGGGGTGACTGGGTCGGGTGTTGAGGAGGAGAGGGGGTCCTCGCCGGGCTGCTCCCTCTCTAATTCCAGAGACTGCCAAGGGGAGGGGGGGGGGTGGCTGAGAGACTGGGCGTGTGACCTTTCACACTTGTCTGGCGCCCCCAACAGAGTCCTTCCGGCCTCCTCCTCCTGCTCGCATTCGGGTGAATCCTGATCAGAGTGCCTCCGGGTCCGGAGAGGAGCTTTGGGAGACTCCAGAGGTTGCGGGCCGAGGAGTGGGAGGCTATTAGGGATACTGGGGCTGCCTTACAGAAGAGATCATCCAGCTTCTGCTTAAGACTCTGGATGGTCATAGAGGACATCTTCTTACAAAGGGAGCATAACTCCAGGTTATGGTTGGCTCCTAGACACTTGAGACAACAGTCATGGGTGTCTGTGAGCCACATGTTTTTGAACACCAATCACATTTCTTAAAACCAGAGGCCATTGGGGGAAAAAGAACCCCTGCGCGATCGAAGATCCTCAACATGCCTGGTGCAAAAGTGTGGTAAAAAACAAAAAAGGCAAATGTTGGTACCTGGTCTGAAAATGTTTACTTGTATGTTAACACTCCTGATTAGCTTATCACCGTGCTGAACCACAAGAATATCTAGTACCTAATTTAGGCATGTGCCAGCGCACCAAGGACATTCATTGGTTGTGCCCAGGTAAACCTTTCCTGCAGGACACTACTGAAGCTGTTTGTGATTTGACTACTGCAAATATGAAAGAGAAATGCAGTTACCATGACTAAGTACAGTACCCTCTGAAACAAGGGTTGCTGTGGTAAATAATTTATGGTTAGTCAGCATCCCTCTGAAGGAACTTCTGGTTACCAAGAATAAATATGGTGTCATGAATAAAGTACTTCTACCCTACAATGTTTGCCTAACTGATGTTCCTAAGCACTCCATTGTTACTGTTGGTGGAGTAACCCTGTTTTATTTAGATTCAGATACAATTTCTACTGAAATCCAGGTGCTGGATGTGTTTTGGGGCCATGACATTAATTTCACTGAGGCCTTGAACTACCTACTGAACTATAAGGACTCTCACACAGTTGAACTGTCCAGTGACCAGGAGAGTCTTGATGCCACTGATTACAACTTTGATTTGCATGATGTGGACATTTTATAGACTGATTTTATGTCTCATGTCATTGTGCCTGTGTCTGCCCTTCTCTTAGCAATGCAACTCTTGATTTCCTTATATCAGCAAAGACAGATTTCTATCCTGCGTCGTCTTGTATGCCATGGACCTCCACTACCTACCATGCATCTGCAAGATTTGATGGAACATCACCTCATTGACTAGGGACACCCTTAATGTTTGTTATACATTACTTTTAACTGAGTTATTTTATTCATCAATGAAAGTTTGTACTTTGTTTACTAATACACGTATGTATTTAGGTGGTCAGTTTAAGTTAAACTGACATGTTCTATTGTATAACCTATACACCAAGTTATACATTGAATAGGTTAAGTACACTGTACTGCCAAGTTTGAAGTTATACTCATTACATTGAGTTGATTTGATCTTACATATATCATTCAGTATTAACTTCTTTTATTGCTTGTATGTAGTATTGCTTCCAATGCAACTATTATATTTAGAGTAACTATTATTAGACTTTAGTTAACCATGTCATTTGGTTCTGACCTGTACAGTAGCCTGCTAGTTAGGTTTTAAGAGGGAATAGGCTCCCTTGTAGCTATTCCCATCTTAAAAGAGGGGGAAAATGTAGGGCTGGTACCTGTTCAGAAACTAATGTCTGAACCAATACCATGGCTTCCTGTTACAAGATGGGGCCTGCTCTAAACCAAAGACTGAATTAAACAAGATGGATTCCTGTTTTGATATAAGTCAGCATCAAAACTTGCAGATCAAGCAATTCTGCAAGTTTATGTACTACATAACATATGCCATACTGGGTCAGACCAAGGTCCATCAAGCCCAGTATCCTGTTTCCAACTGTGGCCAATCTAGGTCATAAGTACCTAGCAGTTTCCCCAAGAGACACTGGTTCCACAATGCTTGTATTGGGTCAAGCAGTGATATCCTGGGTCTCTTTTTAATAATGGTTTATGGACCTTTCCTCCAGGAAATTGTTCAAACCTTTTTTAAACCCAGCTACACTAACAGCTTTTACTACATCCTCTGGTAACAAATTCCAGAGTTTGATTACACGTTGAGTGAAAAAAATATTTTCTCGTATTTGTCTTGAATAGTTTACCCTGTAGCTTCGTTGCATGTCCCCTAGTCTTTCTATATTCTGACGTAAACAATCAATCTACGTTTACCCGTTCCACTCCGTTCATTAATTTATAGACTTCTATCATATCTCCCCTCAGCCGTCTCTTTTCCAAGTTAAAGAGCCCTAACCTTTTTAGCCTTTCTTCATAGGGGTATCCTTCCATCCCCTTTACCATTTTGGTGGCTCTTCTATGAATCTTTTCTAATAATTCTATATCCTTTTTAAGATACGGTGACCAGAATTGCACACAATATTCAAGGTGCGGTCGCACCATGGAATGATACAGAGGCATTATAATATCCTTTGTTTTATTTTCCATTCCTTTCCTTATGATACCTAGCATTCTATTTTCTCTCTTGGCCACCGCTGCACACTGGGCAGAGTGTTTTAACATGTTATCCACAATGATGTCTAAATCTTTTTCCTTTGGTGGTGGTTCCTAATGTGGAACCTTGCATCGTGGAACCATAGTTTGGGTTGTTCTTCCCTAGGTGCATAACATTGCACTTGTCCACATTAAATTTCATCTGCCATTCTGATGCCCAGTCTTCCACTTTATCAAGATCCTCTTGCAATTTTCCACAATCCTCCTGGGTTTTAACAACTTTAAATAGTATTGTCATCTGCAAATTTGATAACCTCACTCGTTATTCCCTTTTCCAGGTCATTTATGAATATGTCAAAAAGCAGCGGACCCAGCACAGATCCCTGGGGTACACCACTATTCACCTTTCTCCATTGGGAAAATAGGCCATTTAGCCCTACCCTCTGCTTTCTATCTTTTAGCCAGTTCCTGATCCACAATAGTACACTGCCTCCTATCCTATGACTCTTTAGTATTTGCCAAAAGTCTCTGATGAGGGATCTTGTCAAAGGCTTTCTGAAAGTCCAAATACACTATATCAATCAACTCACCTTTGTCTACCTGTTTATTCATACCTTCAAAAAAACATAACAGATTAGTAAGACAAGATCTTCCTTGTCTAAAGCCATGTTGGCTGTCTCCCATTAAGCCATGACTATCTACATGTTCAGCAATTTTGTTCTTTATGATGATTTCTACCATTTTTCCTGATACTGACATCAGGCTTGCCGGTCTGTAGTTTCCAGGATCACCCCTGGAACCTTTTTTAAAAATTGGCGATCCTCCAATCTTCAGGTATTAGAGATGATTCTAATGATAGTTCACAGATTACTAATAGCAGGTCTGCAATCTCATATTTCAGTTCTTTCAACACCTTTGGATGTATACCATCCGGTCCAGGTGATTTGCTACTCTTCAGTTTATCAAATAGTTGTAATACATCTTCCCGATGTATCGATATTTCCTTCAATTCTTTCGCACCTTTAAATACCACTTCAGTCATGGGTAACATCCCTACATCTTCCTCAGTAAAGACTGAAGCAAAGAATTCATTCAGTCTCTCTGCTATCGCCTTGTCTCTTAGTGCCCCTTTAACCCCTCTATCATCTAATGGACCAACTGACTCTCTCACAAGGTTTTTTTTGCTACAAATGTACTTGAAAAAGTCTTTATTAGGTGTTTTGCTTCTGCAGCAAGTTTCTTCTCAAATTCTCCCTTTGCCTGCCTTGCCAGTGCTTGTACTGTTTCCAGTTTTTGTCATTTGGCTCTTTTTTTTCTATTTCATGAAAGATGCTTTTTTGGCAACAGCCTCTCTGACCTCGCCTTTAAACTATGTTGGCAGTTTTTTTTGTCTTCCTTCCACTTTTCTTAAAGCGTGTAATACAGCTGATCTGGGCTTCCAAGATAGTATATTTCAACAACACACAAGCTTGATGTAAGTCTTTAACCTTTGCATTTGCTCCTTTTAGTTCTTTAACTATTTTCCTCATTTTATCATAGTCTCCCTTTCGAAAGTAAAAAAGGTAGTACTGTGGATTTCCTTACCATCCCTCCTCCACTAATTAAATCAAATGCAATCATGCTATGATTACTATTGCTAAGTGGCCCCAACACCCTTATCTCTTGCACCAGATCTGGTGTTCCACTAAGAACCAGGGCCAATATGGCTTCCCCTCTGGTCGGTTCATGAACCAGCTGCTCCAAGAAGCAGTCATTTCATCTAGGAACTTTATCTCCCTAGCATGTCCTGCCATGACACTGACCCAGTCAATACCAGGGTAATTGAAATCACCTATTATTATTACTGTGCTGTAACTTTTGTTAGCTTCCTTGATTTCTTTGAGCATTTCAACATCCATTTGTTCATTCTGTCCAGGTGGTTGATAATACACCCCCACTGCTATTGCCTTTCCCTTTTTACATGGAGTTTCAATCCATAGAGATTCTACAACAAATTTTCTTCACAGCAGAAGTATTATTCCAGCTGACTACATGCAGAAGAGCTTTTCTGAGACTTTCACTGTGCTGCTGGTACTAGCATTTGCGACAATGTATGGACTTGCATATCAGCAACTTTCGTACCATGGACCTTTGTTTGCAAAAGCTGTTACCTGATTTGCTGAAGATGACATACAGGAGTTGAGACCAGCCAATCACCGAGCTGTCAGAACAAAGAATTATACATTGGACAGAGACACAGGATACAGATGCAGCCCAGAAAAAAAACACCTGCAGCACTCTGGAACAGGCACAGAGGTTGGCAGAACACCTGGGAACTTTGACACAGACTAATTTGCTTGCCTGTCTCTGTCAAATAGTGCCCAAGGGTAAAATCTTGGGATGGAGTGAATTTTTACCATTGACCTGCAGCTCTGTGTGACCATGCAATTCATTTCAACTGAAGTTGGACCTCTGCCATACTTTGACTTTGTGCCATGCCTGAGACAATTTCTCAGACAGCCACAAGTGTTCTGGCAAGAGCTAAGGTACTGGTCTTTAATTCCCCCCCCCCCCCACCACCAAGGTTGGGGCTAGCTTAGACAGACAGATAATATACTATATGTCTGAGTGCAGAGCAAATCAGTGACATTGGTTCCTGAAACAGAGATTGTCTCTTGGTAATGGTAACATAGGGCTGTATAACATACTACCTCAGAAAACTAATTTATGCTAGTTTTACACTATTTTTGCTATCAGAAATAAAGTCTAATTTATTTACAAGGTTGTTCTTGTTTTATCACGTGGTTTGTTTGCCAGGTTGTCCTTTGGAATCCTGGGAAAAAGGAGGGTAACAGTTTTCCCTAGACATACTGAGTATCTATACATGTGTATTTTATCTGCTACTGACAATATCTCCTACATATTGGAGACTCATCCTCTGGGATGAGTAATTGAGCCACCCCTGCCTCTTATACCATGTGGGCACCATCAGTGATGTCATACATAAGTGAGGACTGCATTCCTGCTTGGTCCCAGAGAACTAAAATAATGCAAAAAGTTTAACATTTTGCATTATTGCATGCAGAATTCCTACAGAGTAATATTTATAAGATATATTTGCACACAATGGAGGCAGTGCATGCATATGAACCATAGATAGCTGGAAAACCTGATCAGCCTGCAACACTCAGACTGGAGAAACCTACTGCTAGGTAAAGCATCAGGATGCTTCTGGTGAATAGCCAAATTAAGCAGCCGAAGAGAAAGTGTCATGTTGCTTATCTATCAGGGACTTGCTCTCTTAGTGATATGTAAAGGGAAAAATTGGCAAATGGCTCCAGTTCCTTTATGGTAAGAGCGTCTACTGCAGCAGCTACTTGACAATATCATATTGGGCAGCTGAAAGTAGATAGTACTGTAGAAACATGCACCCACTACAGAAAATAACTATGAATAAAAAGATGGTGCTATATTTCTGACAGAGGTTTAGTGCCTATGCGCCAAGGTGGTTTCTGAATCCCATCCATGACTCAAGTAAGGGGGATAAACACTCTGTGATTCTACTGTTTCAAGGAAGAAATTTGTTTTCTTATTTCTACCCCAAACGACCACATGGTGGATCATTCAGACACAGTCTGCTGTCTTTGGCCTGCTCTGCTAAAAGACAGTATTAAATCAAGTCCATGACCTGCAGCTTGGTATATCAAGTTATTACTTGACCCAAGAAAGATAAGCATGCTCTTTGCCTATTAAGTACTATGGTCCACTCTCCCAAGGAGATTTCTCCAGAACAGTAACCAGAGTCATGGATTAGTGTCCACCTACATTTGCTGCAAATTGATCCATAGCTTGCTCTGAGATATAGTCAACAATGGGCCCAAAGAGGAAGATGAAGAAAGACAGACATTTAGCCTGGTGAAGCCATAGGCATATTGATACCAGTATATCACAAATGTCTCAAACTTAGAAAATCAATGATGGCAAGCTGATAAAGGCCACATAAAATCACATGGTAATGCAGAAGATATTATATGCAAACAATTTCTATAATGGGGTCTCCCCACTGATGGCAACGTGAGATTTCAGGAACTTCTTTTGATTAAGTTTTATTTATGAGTTATTTGATGTGATAAGAAGACTAAATCTTGACCCACAAATGAGGCAATATGTGAAGTAGATGCAAAAGCATGCACTTGTTGAACTTGTGGAGTCCTTCCATTTTTTAATGCATGCTCTCCTTGTTTAATGCAGACTTTCTGCATACAACTTATTTGCATGGTGTTTGCATACATCAGAGAGCAAAACTGCTGTATTAGACTTTTATTAGGAAAGCTTGAGCCAAGTTTTACTACAGAGCTGTAATTCAAGCTTTCTGCATCAGTCTGGCAATCACTTAAGGATCCATACCAAGGGTGGGCAGTTTATTTATACATTACTTATGTGAAAAAGAAAATGTCAAAAGGTTGCTGAAATCTAAGTGCACCACCATCTAGCACTTTCTCATGATCTAAATTTGTAATAAACCCAGTCAAAGAAAAGTATCAAATTCAATTGACAAAACCTACCTCTTGTGAAACCATACTGCCTCCGATCCTGAAATCCATCAGATTACAGAAACGGCACTATCCTTTGTTTTAGCAAAGGATCTATTGATTTACTCACCCCTGAAGTCCAACTAACAAGCCTGTACTTCCCAGCTTGCTCCAGAACTACACTTTAGGGGGTGATATTGCACACACTGCAGATGACAATAAAGCGTAGTTACTCACCTGTAACAGGTGTTCTCCAGGGGACAGCAGGAATCAGTCCTCACATTTGGGGTGACATCGATGCCGACAGAACCCTCGTGTGGAGCAAATCCCCAGCTTTCAGAGAAAGCCTTTGGGAATTATATCACGCATGCGCAGTCCCCTTCCCGCCCAAGGGTGCCATCTTGCTCAGTCAAATGACATAGCTAAAAAGACGGCAAAAAAAGAACAAAATATAATAATAGGACTGCAACTCCAAGGGGAGGAGGGAGAGTCATGACTGATTCCTACTGTCCCCGGAGAACTCCTGTTACAGGTGAGTAACTATGCTTTCTCCGGGAACAAGCAGGAAGTCAGTCCTCACATTTGGGACTCCCCAAGAAAACCACCTTCCAAGAAAGGTAGCGTAGATGGCAAGTTGCCATCGGTTCAAAGGGCGACCGAGTAAGCTGCCCCAAAACCACATTCAAATCCCATTTGGTCACCGGAGGCTTCAGCAGAAGCAGGCCTCTCAAGAACCAAGAGACCAAGGGATGGGCGGAGAGAGATTGCCCTCCACCGGGAAGTGGTTAGCTGCAAGGGCCCTGAGGTGAACTCTGACAGAGTTGGACTTAAGGCCCAAATCCGAAAGGTGGAGAAGGTACTGTAAAACCACCGCAACCTGGCAGGAGAAAGGATCTACACCTTGCTCCTCGCACCAAGTCACAAACCTACGTCACTTCAAGGAATAGGTCCGTCTAGTTTTATTTATTTATATTTATTACATGCACTTATATACCACGCTATTTTCCATCAGTGCGGTTTACATAGAACCAGTTAAATACACATCTCAAAACTTTCAATTTGTGTTTACAATTAACAGGCAACAGAACTTGGATAGATAATAAGGGGGTAACTATTTACAACTGTACAGAAAGAGCGGGCTGAACGTCTGTTTGAAGTGGTTAGTTTACTGATGAGGCATTTGAGGTGCTGTCATCCGGGTAATGCTCAAGGAAAAGGTGGTATTTCAGAGCTTTCCTAAACTGCGTTAAATTAGTGATTGCCCGTATACTAGGAGGGAGGCTGTTCCAGCATTTTGGTGCCGAGAATTTGAAAGCCCTGTTCACTGTTGTCTGGCAGCACTTGGTTGTTTCTCTTGGGACTATTAGTTTATTGTCCTCAGGGGATCTTCTAGGTCTGTTCAGGGGGGTTATCTGAATGAGGTCTGCTAGGGCTGGTGGGCGAGCTTATTTATGATCTTGAAGGTCAGAATTATGGTTTTGAACGTAATTCTGCCTTTTATGGGGAGCCAGTGGAGTTGCTAAGGATGGGTGTAATGTGTTCCCACTTGGAAGCGCCCTGGAGCACTCTTGCAGCAGAGTTTATTGCAAGCTGTAAAGGGTGTAGCGTGGATTGCGGGAGACCGTGGAGTATGGCGTTTGCATAGTCAAGATGCGGTATGATCAAGGCTTGGTATACTGTGCGGAAGTCGCCAGGTTCCAGTAAGGTGCGTATGTGTCTAAGTGATCGGATTTTATAGTATATCACTCTTGCTACATTGCCTATATGGGTCTTCATGTCGAGTCGCTGGTCAAGTGTGACTCCTAGATATCTAATAGAGGGTTTGGTAAGTAGTTCTGCATCTAAGACCTTGAAGCACGGTGGTGTGATGAATTTCGGATCTCTGGTGACGAAAAGGACTTCAGTTTTCTTATGTTGGATTCACAGGTTTTGTGATTGGAGCCAACTGGATACTGCGTTGAAACAGTCCGTGGGTGGTGAGAGTTCAGGGTTCTCCGTTGCAAAAGGCATATATAGGAGCACATCGTCTGCGTATTAACAGGCATTCCACCTTGAAGGACTAGACGATCTCGCAGATCGGTTGCATATAAATATTAAACAACAGGGCGGATAGAGAGGATCCCTGTGGGACCCCTTGGCTCTGGTGGAAAGATTCTGATGTTGCTTCATCTGATCTTACGTGTTGCCATCTATCCGAGAGATATGACTTGCACCATTCGAGTGCTAAGTCACAAATCCCCTTCTCTCTGAGGCGGTGTAAGAGGATGTCATGGGAAACAGAATCAAAGGCCGCTGCTATATCCAAGAATATGAGTACGTATACTCGGTGTATGCTGTCAATTCCTGCAATTATGGTACTGAAGAGGATGGTGAGGAGAGTTTCGACCCCATGTGCGGTTCTGAAGCCGTGCTGACATGGATCAAGTGGTACGGAGGCATCAATATGATCTTGAATTTGTCTTTGGATGTCTTTCTCGACGATTTTCGCCAACAGTGGTATGCTGGATATCGGTCTATACGAGTTGGGCTTCTTAGGGTCCAGTTTGTTGTTTTTGAGGAGAGTGGCCTGATTGAGATCGTTTGAGGGATTGGGGAAAGGTGCCTGTCGTGTATGAGCAGTCCATTAGCTTTGCTATAAAAGGGCTGACTGTCGGTCGTAACTCTTTTATCCAGGACACCGGGCAAGGGTCGGTTTGTGCGGTTGTTGTGTTCATTCCAGCAATTATGTCCTCAATGTGTTTGGCAGATGGCTTAGAGAAGGTAGACAGTCGGGCTGAGGATCTTGGCTCGAGTACCATGGTATGTGTGGGGGACATTAGTTTGGCACAGTTTTGCTTTTAAGTAGTCGGCGAAGGCTTGAGGGTGGATTTGACTAGGTTGCTCTGGTACTGGCTCTTTTGCTAGGTTTTTTACCATGGTGAAGAGGTCGTGTGGCTTGTTTAGGGACTGCTTTAGAGTGTCAGTGTGGAATCTCATGCTTTCAGATATTGCTTGGTGGTGTTTTTCTAGTTGAGTGTTGTATGTCCTTAGGTCCTCTGTGGACTGAGTATGGCGCCAGCGTCTTTCTAGTTTTCTCAAGCAGGAGAGTGACATTCTAAGCTCTGTGGAGTACCAAGCTGCTGCTGCTCTCTTCTTGGTAGGCTTGTTTGATGGTGGTCGTAATGCAATGGAACTGAAGTTTTCATTCCAAGTGGAAACTAACACTTCAGGGTCATGGGATGTTAGGTCAAAGAATGTACGGGTATGGTTTAAGATTTGGTCTTTGTCAAAGGCTATGAACCTGCATGGAGCTGTTTTGAGGCTGCTGGCCTTATCAACACTCTTTTGGAGTTTGTTGGATAGAGATATTTGGAACATGATTAACATGTGGTCTGACCAGGGGACTGCAGTAGTGGACAGTATGGTGGTGTTTGTTTTAAAGGCAGTTGGGGGGGCAAAAACAAGGTCCAGTGTCCTACCTTTAGCATGGGTGGGCTCATCAACGAGTTGTGTGTATCCTAGTTCTTTGAAGGCATCAAGGAAAGATGAGGCCTGTGCGCCGTGCAAGGATGGTAAATTGAAATCACCTACAACCCAGCTTGGTGTGCTTGGTGATTGTGAGTTGGATGCAAGCTCAATTAATGTTGCAAGGGAATCGGAGTCTGTGGATGGGGCCCTGTATATCAGGTTGAAGGAGCAATGTATATTGGTAATGGTGATTGTGTCTATGTGTATTGTGTTGGTTGTATTGCTCAGGTGGAAGTGGAGATCAGTTTTGGTGATAGCGAGAACACCTCCTCCTCGTTTACCGCTTCTGTGACATGTGTGTACTGAGAAGCCATTGGTTGATGAGTACATTATCATTTGATAGCCATGTCTCAGTTATGAAGAGAATGTCTAGGCAATGGAGGGAAATTATGTCTGCAATGACTGGCCATTTCTTACGTATTGACCTTGCGTTTATGAGGGCACACTTAATGTTCTGCTGGTAGGAAGATATTTCTTTATGAACTCGCAAATTATGTTGTATTGCTATATGTAATAAGCGTGGCTGGCCCAGTCTAGAATTGCCCTCACAACTTATATCTGCAGTGTAGATAGATTATGTATATAGTTAACCCAGTTATCCATGTTTGTACTCCTGTTCAATGTAAAACCTGACAGTTTGTCGTTATGGTCGTTTTGTTATGATGTAAACCGCACTGATTCTAAATAGCGCGGTATATAAGAAACTGTAATAAATAAATAAATAAATAAAATAATGTTGCTATGTAAAAGCCTGTGAGTGCCATATTGAGTCTCAGCTCAGGTATGAAACTTGGTATTTCGTTTACTTGCGGTGTAGGTGTAGTAGTATTGTAACCGTAAAGTGTGCAAGTGGTGTCGACACCTTAGTCTGAACAGAGCAATAATGGATGGGCAAGGCAGTATAGCAGTATAAGCAGCACAATCATGGGTAGCGTAGTATAGCAGTAGAAGCATCCCAATCATGGATAGCGTAGTGTAGCAATATAAGCAGCACAATCATGGGTAGCACAGTGTAGCCGTCAAGCAGCACAAACATAGGTAAAGCAGTATAGCAATTTTAAACAGCACAAATATGGGCAATTCAGTATGTCAATCTAAGTAGTACAATCACAGGCAGAGCAGTATAGCCATTTAAGCAGCACAATCATGGGCAAGCGGTATAGCATAGGCATATGCAAACATTATAGTGCAATCGTGGGCAGGGTCGTATAGCACAGTCAGGGGCAAGCAGTAAAGCAGTCTAATGCGGGGTAATCATGCGTGGGTAAAGAGTGTGCTATTGGGATGGGACAATATGGTAGCACAGTGGTACAGTGATGCAGTACTGTATGGAGTCAGGCAGTACAGGGGACACAGGCAGTATACAGGATGTAGTATAGCAAATGGGGAGTGTAATAGTCAAAGGAGTACAGTCGTAAGTGTGCATGTGGCCGGAGGGCCTTCACGAGACTTTTTTTCAGTGGGTCGTGAAGCAGGTAGGGTTAGAACGACGAGCTAGGCTTGGTTGTTAACAGAGCAGGTATCACGTATAATGTTTGGTGGGTGTATCTGAGGGTAATGTGGAACTACCTAGCAACGATTGAGTATCTAGCTATGTAGAGTTAAATGGTACCTGCATTTTACGTCCTGGTTTGAGTCCTGGTTTTCAGTTTGTTCTCCGGCTGTTTAATGGATCCTGGAGAGTACGTGGCCACCGCCGAAGGGCCACGCCGTAGGGTCCTCTGGCGAGGCCCTCAGGCGCGGGTGCGCTTGCTAGTGCCCTGCTTTTAAATTAGGTGGAGAGCCCCGATTGGGCAGGCGAGAGGCTGGAGGCGTCCGGGTGGCGAGCCCCGATTGGGCTGAAGGCGTCCGGGTGGAGAGCCCCGATTGGGCCCGCGGTGTCACTGGAGGCGTCGGGACAAAGCTGGCTCAATCCCTCCTGGGAGAGTACGCGTCTCAGCTGGTGCCCTGCTTTTAAATTAGGTGGAGAGCCCCGATTGGGCAGGCGAGAGGCTGGAGGCGACCGGGTGGCGAGCCCCGATTGGGCTGAAGGCGACCGGGTGGCGAGCCCCGATTGGGCTGAAGGCGACCGGGTGGCGAGCCCCGATTGGGCTGAAGGCGTCCGGGTGGAGAGCCCCAATTGGGCTGAAGGCGTCCGGGTGGAGAGCCCCAATTGGGCCCGCGGTGTCACTGGAGGCGTCGGGACAAGGCTGGCTCAATCCCTCCTGGGAGAGCACGCGTCCGGGAAAGGGCAGATCTCAGCTGGTGCCCTGCTTTTTTTTTTTTTTTTAATTATTTATTTATAAGATTATTCAAAATTACAATGAAAAAATCATGTATACAATTACATAATTATATAAGGAAAAAAAATACAAAAAAGTAAATCAGATATTTAAACCACTTCAAGAAGGAGTGCAGCATAATCTAAAACAAAACCGAAATGGTTCCTAGAGGAATCTAACAAATACTCCATTGATAGAGACACTAGTCAAATTGTATCCTTAAGAAAATCAACCAGATGTTTAGGATCAAAAAACATATATCGATTACCTTGATGTAAAATAAGGCATTTACATGGAAAACGCAAATGAAAGACAGCCCCTGCGGCCAACACACGCGGACGCAGCTCTAAAAACGCTTTGCGCCGTAACTGTGTGGCCCGGGACACGTCAGGAAAAATTTGAATTGCCTGACCACAAAACTTTTCGAATTTCTTTGGAAAATATGCCCGTAATATTTTATCTTTATCCAACTCTGATATAAAAGAAACAAGGAGAGTAGCTCTAGAAGAGATGTCCTCAGACGTTGTTTCCAGGAAGGCAGAAATATCAAGAGTAGATGAAGAAGGCTTATCAGTTACAGCCTTCCCAGAAACAAAAGGAGCATTCCCCTCCCCCATGAATCGTTGATTTAAATTCCGCATAGGAACATAATAAACTTTTGAAATTGAGGAAACAGGCACATCATTAATCATCAAAATTTCTTTTAAATATTTTTGAAATAGAATCATTGGAGACAAATAGTGCGTACAGGGAAAGTTCAGTAACCGAAGGTTCTTGGACCTCATCGTATTCTCTAGTACCTCATCTTGACGATATAAAGAACTAAAATTTTGTAATGATGAAGCCACTAAACCTTTGTTAACAGCACTATCCGCCTCAAGTAATTCAACCTTACTTTCAATCGACATCAACCTTTTATCATGATCTACAAATTTTTGAACCGTTGTCTTGGAGAACTCAGAGACCCGCTGCAGAGACGCCCCAAGTACCAATTCAATACGTGAAGTAACCAACCATATATCTTTTAGGGACAAATCTGCAGGCGGGGCCTGAGGTTCCCCAGGCAATGGAAAAGTTATCACAGAGGGTATAGGAGGAGCAAAATCAGTTTCCAGATGCAAAAAGGAACCCGGTAAATCAACGGTCTCTCCAACATTCACAGCACTTAAATTTAAAGATGACTATAATGCAGGCAATAACTTGGCCTCTTGAATGGGAGGAGATAACCCCATTCCACGGGAATCGTCGCAGGAGGAAACAGTACTCACAGAAAGAAGATTTCCATCTCGAGGGTTCAATAAAGCAGCAGACGGAGATGAGACCAATTTCTCTCCCATAACAACATGGGCATCCATCGGGCCCACCGTTTTAACTGCTTTAGACTGAGCCACTGAAGGAAAATGTTTGCGTCGTTTCCCCATCACAGAGAAAACTCCTGCGCCAAACTGATGCCGAAGGGGCGCCAAAGGGGCAGGCCTGCCCCTTTGGTCACGCCCCTTCGGGCACGCGCCCTCAGGACGCGCCCGCTCCGCGTCCCACGGGCAGGGCTTGCTGTTATAGCCCTTAGAAGACCCCGCCCACCGCAGGGGGCAGCCTCCAGCCTCGGGGAACCAGTCGGATCTCAGGAAACAGATAGCAGGTAAAAGTCAGCACTCCTCAGCGTCCCGCGGGCAGGGCTTGCTGTTATAGCCCTTAGAAGACCCCGCCCACCGCAGGGGGCAGCCTCCAGCCTCGGGGAACCAGTCGGATCTCAGGAAACAGATAGCAGGTAAAAGTCAGCACTCCTCAGCGTCCCGCGGGCAGGGCTTGCTGTTATAGCCCTTAGAAGACCCCGCCCACCGCAGGGGGCAGCCTCCAGCCTCGGGGAACCAGTCGGATCTCAGGAAACAGATAGCAGGTAAAAGTCAGCACTCCTCAGCGTCCCGCGGGCAGGGCTTGCTGTTATAGCCCTTAGAAGACCCCGCCCACCGCAGGGGGCAGCCTCCAGCCTCGGGGAACCAGTCCGATCTCAGGAAACAGATAGCAGGTAAAAGTCAGCACTCCTCAGCGTCCCGCGGGCAGGGCTTGCTGTTATAGCCCTTAGAAGACCCCGCCCACCGCAGGGGGCAGCCTCCAGCCTCGGGGAACCAGTCGGATCTCAGGAAACAGATAGCAGGTAAAAGTCAGCACTCCTCAGCGTCCCGCGGGCAGGGCTTGCTGTTATAGCCCTTAGAAGACCCCGCCCACTGCAGGGGGCAGCCTCCAGCCTCGGGGAACCAGTCGGATCTCAGGAAACAGCAGGTAAAAGTCAGCACTCCTCAGCGTCCCGCGGGCAGGGCTTGCTGTTATAGCCCTTAGAAGACCCCACCCACCGCAGGGGGCAGCCTCCAGCCTCGGGGAACCAGTCGGATCTCAGGAAACAGATAGCAGGTAAAAGTCAGCACTCCTCAGCGTCCCGCAGGCAGGGCTTGCTGTTATAGCCCTTAGAAGACCCCGCCCACCGCAGGGGGCAGCCTCCAGCCTCAGGGAACCAGTCGGATCTCAGGAAACAGATAGCAGGTAAAAGTCAGCACTCCTCAGCGTCCCGCGGGCAGGGCTTGCTGTTATAGCCCTTAGAAGACCCCACCCACCGCAGGGGGCAGCCTCCAGCCTCGGGGAACCAGTCCGATCTCAGGAAACAGATAGCAGGTAAAAGTCAGCACTGCTCAGCGTCCCGCGGGCAGGGCTTGCTGTTATAGCCCTTAGAAGACCCCGCCCACCGCAGGGGGCAGCCTCCAGCCTCGGGGAACCAGTCAGATCTCAGGAAACAGATAGCAGGTAAAAGTCAGCACTCCTCAGCGTCCCGCGGGCAGGGCTTGCTGTTATAGCCCTTAGAAGACCCCGCCCACCGCAGGGGGCAGCCTCCAGCCTCCAGCCTCGGGGAACCAGTCGGATCTCAGGAAACAGATAGCAGGTAAAAGTCAGCACTCCTCCGGTGCCCTGCTTTTAAATTAGGTGGAGAGCCCCGATTGGGCAGGCGAGAGGTTGGAGGCGTCCGAGTGGCGAGCCCCGATTGGGCTGAAGGCATCCGGGTGGCGAGCCCCGATTGGGCTGAAGGCGTCCGGGTGGCGAGCCCCGTTTGGGCCCGTGGTGTCACTGGAGGCGTCGGGACAAGGCTGGCTCAATCCCTCCTGGGAGCGCACGCGTCCGGGAAAGGGCAGATCTCAGCTAGTGCCCTGCTTTTAAATTAGGTGGAGAGCCCCAATTGGGCAGGCGAGAGGCTGGAGGCGTCCGGGTGGAGAGCTCTGATTGGGCTGAAGACGTCTGGGTGGAGAGCCCCGATTGGGCCCGCGGTGTCACTGGAGGCGTCGGGACAAGGCTAGCTCAATCCCTCCTGGGAGAGCACGCGTCCGGGAAAGGGCTGATCTCAGCTGGTGCCCTTGAGGCCAGCAAGACCTCTTCCACATTTTTTTGAAGGAGGAATGGTGCAAGTATTACCCTTTCAGCAGCCATGCCATTAAGCTGAGGGATCTGAGATTGTGGTGCAGGAGAGTGCCCCCCTCCTGGGACAGAAGGTTTGGAGAGGACCCCAGGGGAATGGGGGCCTCCACCACTAGCTGAAGTAGAAGCAGAAACTTGGGGCTACCAGGATGACGGAGGCTTTGTCCTAGAGAATCTTGAATAGAGTCTTGGCCACCAGAGGCGTCGGAGGAAATGCATACAGGAGGCTTACAGACCATGATATCAGAAAGGCATTGGTGGCCACCCTGTGCGGGTGTGGCTGCCTGGAGCAGAACCGGGGCAACTGGTGATTGACCGGACTTGCAAACAAGTCCATTACTGGTCGTCCCCAGGCCTGAAAGAGCCAATGTACTACCCCCTGTCCAGCTGCTACTCGTGGGGCTGGAGAATCCTGCTTAGCTTGTCGGCTAAGCAGTTGTCCTGGCCCGGCAAGTAAACTGCCCGCAGATGCATGCCATGCCAGGCTGCAAAGGAGCACCGATCCAGGGTTTCCTGACAGTGTAGGTGGGACCCCGTGCCACCCTGCTTGTTCACATAGAACATGGCCACTTGGTTGTCTGTCTGTACCAGGACAGGTTGGTGAGCCAGGGTCCGCCAGAAAACTCCTAAAGCTAGGCGGATGGCACGGAGCTCCAAGAAATTGATTTGTTGTGCTCTCTCATTTGGGGACCACACTCCTTTAGTATAAAGCCCCTGGCAATGGGCTCCCCAGCCCAGTAGAGATGCATCCGTAGTTAGGATCTTCGTGTGTCGAGGAGCCTGGAAAGGCATTCCCGCCTCCAAGTGGAGTGGCTGAAACCACCAGCCAGGGACCGTACCAGTTGCCTGGACACAGACTCTGTCTCTGAGGCAGCCTGTGGCCTGTGTCCACTGGTCTCTGAGGCACCACTGAGCAGTTCGCATGTGGAGGCGGGCATCTGGTGTCACATGGACTGTGGACGCCATGTGCCCGAGAAGGCGCAGAAACTGTCTTGCTGACACTGTGGATCTGTGACTCGCCTGACATGCCAGAGCCAGAAGCCTTTTTGCCCTGTCTGCCGGCAAGTAGACCCTTGCCTGAAGGATATCGAGTCTGGCCCCAATGAACTCTAGTTGTTGAGTGGGAACAAGGCTGGACTTGGAGTAATTGATTACAAACCCCAGATGCTGGAGCACCTGGTTGGTGCAAGATGTAGCCTGATGGACCTCTCTGGCTGAAGTGCCTCTGATTAGCCAGTCCTCTAGGTAGGGGAAGACAAAGACTCCTTGAAATCTGAGAAAGGCGGCCACCACCGCCAGACACTTTGTGAATACCCTGGGGGCAGAGGCCAGGCCAAAGGGGAGTACCCTGTACTGGTAGTGATTGCCTCCCACCACAAAGCATAGATATTGCCTGTGATCTGGGTATATCAGGATGTGTGTGTACACATCCTTTAGGTCTAAGGAGCATAGCCAGTCTCCCTGGCGGAGGTAAGGCAGCAATATTCCAAGGGAGAGCATCTTGAACTTCTCCCTCACCAGAAATTTGTTTAAGTTGCGCAGGTCGAGGATGGGTCTGAGGCCTCCTGTTCTTTTTGGTACCAGAAAGTACCTGGAATAGAAGCCCCTGCCCTGTAGGTGGTTGGGCATCAGTTCTACCGCCTGATCCTCGAGAAGACCTGCAAACTCCTTCAGAAGAAGGTCCCAGTAAAGGGGAGACCTGAGGGGCTCTCCTGGGAAATAAGGAGGGGGTACCTGATCCAAATGAAGAAGATAGTCCATCAGGGCTATCTGCAGGACCCAGGTATTGGTGGTAATGGCTGTACAGCTGTGGGCATACAGGGCAAGCCTTCTTCCTGTGCATTGCCTGTCCCCTGTGGGGAGAGGGGCCATGCTGTGAGAGTCAAAAGCCACCACCAGGCTGGGCCAGAGCCGGTGCCTGGAGTTTGGGGGCTTTCTGCTTACGCGGGCCATGCCTCTGTCCCTTGGCCTGCTGCCCCTGTTGGGGAGCCGGGGAGGCCTGAAAATGGGGGTAGCTTCGGTAAGCAGCACCCTTCCTCAGATAAAAGGGCTTCTTACCCGAGCCCTTCTTGTGAGAAGGGGCAGAGGTCTTTTTTGAGAGCTGTGTCCTCGTCATGTACTCAGACTCTTATTTCCGCAGCCTTGCTGGTCATGGGCTTGCCAAAGAGGTTCTCCCCTTGGCATGGGACATAGACCAACTTGTCCTGAACCCATTGCTCGAGGTCCGATGACTGTAGCCGTGCTTGGCGGCATGCACCGATGCCAGCCGCAGCTACCCAGGCCGCCGACTCAAACCCGTCATAAGCCGCTCGAGTCATGAACTTCGAGCACTCACAGATGGTGGTGGACAGGCTCTTGAAGTGCTGCAAAGGCCCCTCGGAGAGACCAGCTGAGAACGCGGCGAGTTCCTTTGTCAGGTCCCTCAGGTACATGCCCATGTACAGCTGGTAGGCCTGGATCCGACAAGTCAGCATTGAACCCTGGAAGCACTTTTTGCCAAGGGCGTCCAAGTTGCAGGCCTCCCTACTAGGAGGCACCGAGGAGTGCATCTTCTGGCTCTTCAGCCTGCGCATGGCCGATTCCACAACCATGGAGTTGTGCAGCAATTGTGACTTTTGAAAACCAGGGCTCCGGCGGACTCGATACATCGAGTCAATCCGTTTGCTGATCACCGGCACCAACGCCGGTGTTTCCCACATGCGGAGCATCAGTCGTTCCAGGATCAGAGGCACGGGGACAGTAAGGGCCTCCCGAGGGGAAGACTCATACTGTAGGATCTCAAGCTCATTGGCTCGAGGATCCTCCTTGGACTCTGTGGGGAATGCCAAAGCCTTGGAAATATCCATCACGAAGTCCAAGAACCTCATGTCCTCCGGAGGGGACCTTCTCCGAGGTTCGGACACCGGGGAATCAGATGGGACGTCCCTGTGCCAACAGGTGTCTGGGGACTCCTCCTCCTCCGTTTCCCATCCCGATGCCCCTGAGGAGGAATCGATGGGCCCCAGCATCAAGGGCCCCGACACCAGGAGGATCAGCAGCGATGACCCCGGTCCCGAATGGGAGGCCGAGAGGGACCTCGGCCGAGGATCAATTCAAGTCCGCATGATCTTGAGGATCGGCTTGGCCTCCGGGGTCGACTTAGACGTCGTTGGCCCGGTGGTCGGGGCAGAAGAACCGGTCAGACCGGTAATCAGTGCCTGCTGCTGCTCCATGAAGGCAGACATATTGCGCTCCAGGGCCACCATTCTGAACTCGAGTCCAGAAGGCTCCGCAGCCAACAGGTCGGGTCCCGACGCTGGTTCCCCCGGACGGGAGTCCTCGACGAGGACAGTTATTACCTGCCTCAGCTGCTCCGTCTCCCGGTGAGGAAGCTTTGTTGGACGCTCCATCTCCGAGGAACCAGGCGAGCGCTCGGGGCTCCGCGACCGGTCCCGGGAGGGACCAGGCCGTTCAGAGCCATCCAACGATGCCACCTTCGAGGATTTCTTCTTCCTTCGATGTTCCCGCGAGGGAGACCCCCTCTCCGAGGAACCCCTACGACGCTCGGGCTCGGAGTGTTCCCTCCGAGACGTAGAGGCCTCAGACAAGGTCCAGGCTCGCAAAGATACTGACGCAGGAAAAATCCTATCATGCTGCTGCTGGCGGCTTCTCAGGGCCTTAGAGGACATCTTCCTACACGGGCCACAGACCGCCTGGTCGTGGTCACGCCCGAGGCACCGGAGACAGCAGTGATGTGTATCGGTGAGGGACATTAGTTTTGCACACCGATCACATTTCTTAAACCTGCTGGCAGCTATCGGGGGAAAAAGGGCCCCTGCGAGGTCAAAGACTCGGGCTGCCAGTGAAAAAGAAAAAGGGCGCGAACGCCAGTCACGAAGAATATAAACATTTTCCACTGTGACACGAGGACAATGTCCGGAGGGCTCCGCGGAAAAAAGGAGACTGAGCACGATGGCACCCTTGGACAGGAAGGGGACCGCGCATGCGTGATGCAATTCCTAAAGAAAGAAAGTGGAGACACACCAAATCCACCGAACTCAGGACAGTGTACCTTAATCTCCTCGCAAACTACAAAGAGGAAATAAACACAGCAAAAAGGTTACACCATACCAACATTCTGAACAAAGCCATTAACAAACCACGGGAGCTTTTTGCACTAGTAAAATCACTTACAAAGACAGCCCTCCCTGGACCTCAGGATAGCCCAATACACCCACAAACACTAGCAAATCACTACGCAAGCAAACTGAATACTACCACCCCCACGTTTGCCGTAGAAACTCCACACCAACGAACGAAGATGAAGCAGGAACCTACATGGAGCAAATTCCACAACATTGATGAACAACAAACCACCAACATCTTAACCTCCATAAACACCACCACCTCACCACTTGACCCCTGCCCAACTGCCTGGATCAAAGCGGCAAAAAAAGAGATAAACCAGCAAATAGCCCACATTGTTAATCAATCACTAAGCCAAGGAGAAATGCCTGAGAAACTAAAACAATCTATAATAAGGCCGATCCTAAAGAACAATTCCCTCAACAAAGAAGACCCATCATCATACCGCCCCATATCAAGCATCGCATTCCTGGCAAAAATCATAGAAAAGGCAGTACTATTGCAACTTCAAAACCACCTCGACGACCATGATACCCTAGACAAACAACAATACGGATTCAGAAGAAACCATGGAGTGGAAACACTTCTAATAGCACTAATGAACAACCTACTTAAAGGCCTAGAAGACACAAAGAAAATGTTTATACTCATTTTCATTGACATCTCAGCCGCCTTTGACACGGTACATCATGAGATACTCCTTAGTAAACTAGAATCCATAGGAGTTGAGGGAACCCCCCTCAAATGGTTCTCCTATATATCTAACAGAAGGCCTCAAGTACAATTTAATGGGGAAGAAGAGAAACCATTCACTCAAACGCAGGGCATACCCCAGGGCTCAGCGCTCTCGGCACTGCTGTTCAATATCTACATGCGACCCCTCTGTGACATTTTTAGAAGGCATAGCATCAACTACCACATCTATGTCTTGACGGACTGGAAAGGGGGGCTGTTACTTCTGGAGAGAAATCTGAAATTGTGAGTATATACTTCTGGGAATTTTTCTGAAAGGAATTGTTTTTCTTTTAAAGCTAATTAATCTGTGAACCCACTATTTTTTTGTTAAATCAGTCAGGGCCTAGTAGCAACAGTTTAAGATTCAATTTAAAAACACAGAAGAGAACTTTCTGGTTACCTTTCATACCCAGTAGACAGCTGTAGTTTAAATTTCATAGTCACTCAGGGCCTAGCATCAGCAAAGTACTTTTAGTTTCAAATTAAAACACAGAAGAGAGCTTTCTGGTTAAATTTAGAATCCAGCAGAGAGCTTGTAGTTTAAATTTCATAATAGGTTAGAGCCTAGTAGCAGCAAAGAGCTATAATTTAAATCAAATCAGAATATAGTTTTCCTCAGCAGCACAGGACAAGGTACTGTGTAGCAGCCCTTTTTTAATAAGTGTTATATCCCTCCCTCCCCACACCCACCCTCCCCTGGGAATTTCACAGCTTTATAGGTACTTGCACAACTTAAAAGACAGGAGGTGCTCTCAGGTGAAGCTCATTACCCAAATCAGTCATACACCAAGGACCTGAGATTAATTAAGCTTCAGGTGAACAAGGTATATTAAACTTCTTAGGTACAGTTTTAGTGGTATAAATATCCATTGCACCCTTTAGTACATATAGAACTTAAAGATCTAAACACAAACTTAAAACTAAGATGCAGACAGCAGTCCAGCAGCGGGATGTGGGCTTTCCAGTCTTTTGCATTGAGTGTCACATGTATGATTTTCTCCCAGCTGGTGAGAGGTCTTACGTGTGCACTAGGTGCAAGGAGCTCTCTGCTCTCAGGGAACAAGTCCGTTCTCTAGAGGCTAGAGTAGCAGACTTGGAAAACATAAGACAGACAGAGAGGTACATAGACGAGACCTACAGGGATATAGTCCTGAAGTCCCACCTCCAGTCTGGCAGCATCCCTGTTGCCATGGAGGAGAGAGGTCACGTGACAGGAGAGCATCACCCTGGTGTGGCAGGAAGTGATCCTGTAACTAGGACCTGTCCTCCAGGTGATGTAAACCCCTCTCGCACCGAGGAGGTTTCTCCAGGGCCAAGTGCCCATGCGGGAAGGGTTAGGACAGCAGTTATAGTTGGTGATTCGATCATTAGGCATGTAGATAGCTGGGTGGCTGGTGGACGTGAGGATCGCCTGGTAACATGCCTGCCTGGTGCGAAGGTAGCGGACCTCACACGCCACCTAGATAAGGTCTTAGATAGTGCTGGGGAGGAGTCTGCTGTCTTGGTACATGTTGGTACCAATGACATAGGAAAATGTGGTAGGGAGGTTCTGGAAGCTAAATTTAGGCTTTTAGGTAGGAAGTTGAAATCCAGAACTTCCAGGGTAGCGTTCTCCGAAATGCTTCCCGTTCCATGCGCAGGACCCAATAGGCAGGCAGAGCTCCGGAGTCTCAATGCGTGGATGAGACAATGGTGCAGAGATGAGGGGTTCGGATTTGTTAGGAACTGGGGAACATTCTGGGGAAAGGAGGGGCTCTTCCGAAGGGATGGGCTTCACCTTAACCGGGATGGAACCAGGCTGCTGGCATTAACCTTTAAAAAGGAGATAGAGCAGCTTTTAAACTAGATAATAGGGGAAAGCCGACAGTCGCCCAAGAGCGCATGGTTCGGAAGAATGTATCCTTGAAGGATACTACAAAAAGCAGAGAGGTTCCAAAAAAGAGTAAAGTAGCCCAAATGCCCTCGAGTATGGAGCAGACAGAACTTAAAGATCCCAAATTACCCATGTCTACCAATAGCCAAATTAATATGAATAAAATACAGTCTCTAAAATGCTTGTATGCAAATGCTAGAAGTCTACAAAACAAGATGGGAGAGTTAGAATATATAGCACTAAACGAGAGGTTAGATATGATTGGAATATCAGAGACATGGTGGAAGGAGGACAACCAGTGGGACACTGTGATACCTGGGTACAAACTATATCGAAATGATAGAGCTGATCAAATTGGTGGAGGGGTTGCGCTCTATGTTAGAGAGGGCATTGAGTCAGAAAGGATTAAAGTTTTGCAAGAAACAAAATTTGCTGTAGAATCTCTATGGATTGAAATTCCATGTAAAAAGGGGAAGGCGATGGCAGTGGGGGTGTACTATCGTCCGCCTGGCCAGAATGAACAAATGGATGATGAAATGCTCAAAGAAATCAAGGAAGCTAGCAAAAGTTACAGTGCAGTAATAATAATGGGTGATTTCAATTACCCCGGCATCGACTGGGTCAGTGTCACAACAGGACATGCTAGGGAGATAAAGTTCCTAGATGAAATAAATGACTGCTTCTTGGAGCAGCTGGTTCATGAACCGACCAGAGGGGAAGCAATATTAGACCTAGTCCTTAGTGGAACACCAGATGTAGTGCAAGAGATAAGGGTGTTGGGGCCACTTGGCAATAGTGATCATAGCATGATCGCCTTTGATTTAATTAGTGGAGGAGGGATAGTAAGGAAATCCACAGTACTACCCTTTAACTTTCGAAAGGGAGACTATGATAGAATGAGGAAAACAGTTAAGAAAAAACTAAAAGGAGCAGTTGCAAAGGTTAAAGACGTACATCAAGCTTGGGTGTTGTTGAAAAATACTATCTTGGAAGCCCAGACCAGCTGTATTCCACGCTTTAAGAAAAGTGGAAGGAAGTCCAAAAAATTGCCAGCATGGTTTAAAGCTGAGGTCAGAGAGGCTGTTGTTGCCAAAAAAGCATCTTTCAAGAAATGGAAAAAAGAGCCAAATGATGAAACCTGGAAACAGCACAAGCACTGGCAAGTCAAATGCAAGGCATTGATAAGGCAGGCAAAGAGAGAATTTGAGAAGAAGCTTGCTGCGGAAGCAAAAACGCGAAATAAAGACCTTTTCAAGTACATTCGTAGCAAAAAACCCGTGAGAGAGTCAGTTGGTCCATTAGATGATAAAGGGGTTAAAGGAGCACTAAGAGGCGACAAGGCGATAGCGGAGAGACTGAATGAATTCTTTGCTTCGGTCTTTACTGAGGAAGATGTAGGGATGTTACCCACGACTGAAGTGGTATTTAAAGGTGTGGAAGAATTGAAGGAAATATCGATACATCGGGAAGATGTCCTACAACTATTAGATAAACTGAAGAGTAGCAAATCACCTGGGCCGGATGGTATACATCCAAGGGTGTTGAAAGAACTGAAATTTGAGATTGCAGACCTGCTATCAGTAATCTGTGAACTATCATTAAAATCATCTCTAATACCTGAGGATTGGAGGATCGCCAATGTAACACCAATTTTTAAAAAGGGTTCGAGGGGTGATCCGGGAAACTACAGACCGGTGAGCCTGACATCAGTACCGGGAAAAATGGTAGAAACCATCATAAAGAATAAAATTACTCAGCATATAGATAGTCATGACCTAATGGGAGACAGCCAACATGGCTTTAGACAAGGAAGATCTTGTCTTACTAATCTGTTATGTTTTTTTGAAGGAGTGAATAAACAGGTGGACAAAGGTGAGTCGGTTGATATTGTGTATCTGGACTTTCAGAAAGCCTTTGACAAGGTCCCTCATGAGAGACTTTTGGCAAAACTAAAGAGTCATGGGATAGGAGGCAGTGTACTACTGTGGATCAGGAACTGGTTAAAAGATAGAAAGCAGAGGGTAGGGCTAAATGGCCAATTTTCCCAATGGAGAAAGGTGAATAGTGGTGTACCCCAGGGATCTGTGCTGGGTCCGCTGCTTTTTGACATATTCATAAATGACCTGGAAAGTGGAATAACGAGTGAGGTTATCAAATTTGCTGATGACACAAAACTATTTAAAGTTGTTAAAACCCAAGAGGATTGTGGAAAATTGCAAGAGGATCTTGATAAATTGGAAGACTGGGCATCAAAATGGCAGATGAAATTTAATGTGGAGAAGTGCAAGGTTATGCACCTAGGGAAGAACAACCCAAACTATGGTTACACGATGCAAGGTTCCACATTAGGAACCACCACCCAAGAAAAAGATTTAGGCGTCCTTGTGGATACCATGTTAAAACCCTCGGCCCAGTGTGCAGCGGCGGCCAAGAGAGCAAATAGAATGCTAGGTATGATAAGGAAAGGAATGGAAAATAAAACAAAAGATATTATAATGCCTCTATATCGTTCCATGGTGAGACCGCACCTTGAATATTGTGTGCAATTCTGGTCGCCATATCTTAAAAAGGATATAGCAATTTTAGAAAAGGTTCAGAGAAGAGCCACCAAAATGGTAAAGGGGATGGAAGGCTACTCCTATGAAGAAAGGCTAAAAAGGTTGGGGCTCTTTAACCTGGAAAAGAGACGGCTGAGGGGAGATATGATAGAAGTCTATAAATTAATGAACGGAGTGGAACGGGTAAACGTAGATCGATTGTTTACCTTATCAGAATATAGAAAGACTAGGGGACATGCAATGAAGCTTCAGGGTAAACTATTTAAGACTAATAAAAGAAAATATTTTTTCACTCAACGTGTAATCAAACTCTGGAATTTGTTACCGGAGGATGTAGTAAAGGCTGTTAGTGTAGCTGGGTTTAAAAAAGGTTTGGACAAGTTCCTGGAGGAAAGGTCCATAAACCATTATTAAGAAGGGACCCAGGATATCAATGCTTGAACCAATACAAGCATTGTGGAACCTGTGTCCCTTGGGGAAACTGCTAGGTACGTATGACCTAGATTGGCCACTGTTGGAAACAGAATACTGGGCTTGATGGACCTTGGTCTGACCCAGTATGGCATATCTTATGTTCTTATGTTCTTATGCAGATGATATTATGCTCTACACGCAACTAGACGTCGCTGACCCCAAATATGCACAGCTCGAAAACTGCCTGGACGAGATGTTGCTATGGCTACAGAAAAATAACATGGCGATAAACCACAAAAAAACGGAGGTAATGTACATGTCCAGCAAACCCAACTTCAAGTCACCTGACTCAATCACCCTGTGCAACAACACATACAAAGCAAAAGAAGAAATCAAATATCTAGGCGTCACACTCGACTGCAACCTAAGAATGGAGACACACCTGCGTAAAACAAACAAAGCCATCTTCTATAAACTTAGGGTGATACAACCTCTAAGGAAAATAATAGCACCATGCGACTTCAGGTCAGTGGCTCAAGCACTAGTTATGCCGCACCTCGACTACTGTAATGCCATCCTCCAAGGTCTAACCAAAAAATCACTGGGTATCCTTCAAATGGCCCAGAATGTCGCAGCTAGGATCATAATGGGAACAAGAGTATCTGACCACATCACCCCAATATTGATCGACCTTCATTGACTTCCTGTTGCAGCTAGGGTACAGTACAAGATGCTAGTAACAACGTTCAAGCTGATCAACAACATAGCCCCCTCATTCCTGTCCTCTCTTATCAGCACACAACCAACAAATAGGAATAGAAGAACTAACAACTTGGGCACCCTGCAGGTTCCCAAAGCAATCCGAACTGTGAAAACGAGTACATGTTGCAGAGCCTTCTCTTTCTCTGCGCCCACTATATGGAATCAGCTCCCTGCTGACCTACGTCTAACCCAGGACATTACAAGATTCAGGAAAGAGTTAAAAACCCACCTATTTAAATGCTACTACAACCAGCCATAAGCCGCAAATTCCAGGAAACCGTAACAAAGTAAACTGATAAATATATGCATTTTAAATCCGCCTGTGTAACCATGTATAGCCATGTAAAATGTGATTTCCTAAATCTGTAAATATGTATTGTATAAATGTAAATATGTTTAACCCAAAAACATTAACCATGTGTGCCGTGACCCCCCCCCCTCAGTCCTATATGTATATACTCCCCACCCTGTCCTGATCGACATCTCCCAAAAGAAGAATCAAACCGCTGCTGATCGCTGGAAGCAGCGGTATATAAATGTGTTCTAAATAAAAAATAAAATAAATAAATAAATAAAATAAAGGCTTTCTCTGAAAGCTGGGGATCTGCTCCGCATGAGGGCTCTGTCAGCACCGACATCACCCCATATGTGAGGACTGACTTCCTACTTGTTCCCCAGAGAACATCCTTGCCACAGATAAAGGCTACAGTGAACTTGTTGATGGACCCACTGCTGCATGAGAAAAACCAAGAAGATGTGGTTAAGATGATTACAATTAATTGGACTCCTGCATATAAAGAAGATAATGTACTGCTGCTTTTATGCTACAAATGCCATATTTAAATCAAGAGGGTATAAAAAAGCATCCACCAAAAACTGGAAGAAAGAGGAATATTGCCACTAGAAAAACTGCAAAAAGCAATTGATGCAAAGTTGAGATCTCTAATTTCACAGATTGAAGTAAAGAAGTATATGAATGATAACATCTTAAATCAACTGAGAGCTTCTGTGGAAAAAGAAATAGAGAAAGGAGAAGACCATGAGGAGAACACCCAAAGAAAGCTATATAACGAAAAAGAAAAAGCAGCCTCAGAAAGGAACAACAGAAGGAAAGCTGGTGCACAAGTAGGGGGTGGGTCCAGAAAGAGGCTAAGAACTACATTTGAAAAGGAGCGTCAGCCGTGCCCACGGCCTCTTCTCCCCCAGCAGCTCTCCCAAGAGGGATCGAGCCGCCGCCGTCATCTGCTCCGCCTCCAGTCGCTCCAGCTGACTCCTTCTGTCCAATCGGGGCAACTCCTGCTCATTTGAAAAGGAGCGCCAGCAGTGCCAATGGCCTCTTCTCCCCCAGCAGCTCTCCCAGGAGGGATCGAGCCGCCGCCGTCATCCGCTCCGCCTCCAGCTGCTCCAGCTGACTCCTGCTGTCCAATGAGGGCAACTCCTGCTCATTTGAAAAGGAGCGCCAGCAGGCGCACTTGCGCCTGGCGGGCCCGTGCCTGAGGGCCTCGCCAGAGGGCCCTTTGGTGTGGCCCTTAGGCTGTGGCCCATGACCTGAGACCAACCACGCCCCAGGAAGCCTGCTTGAAACAACCATTGTCCGACCAGACTCTAACAAGGACACAAGCACAACCACACAATGCAACAGAAGCTTGAACTCCCCCCCCCCCCCCTGCTGAACTTGCTCTCTCCTCACACTATCTGCCTCCATCTCTGAAGGCCATACAACACCTCAATGATTTGAATAACTTTGGAGAAGCTGAGGTTTCTGAGGAAGATTTACCAACCCACCAAACTGCCACCGAAGAAACCGGAACATCCTGTGAAAAACCAGATACAAGTAAGACTCACACACCTGATCTACTGCCTAGATAATGTGCATGATAGCTGTAAGATTTATCCGCCAAGATAGAGTGACGATTTATCTACCTACACAATATTTGTCTGACTAGATAGAATGCCTGAGCTATCATAATTTCTATTTGACTAGTTAGAGTGCCGGACGTATCTGCCTGCATAATAGCCTTATGACTTATGTGCCTGATAGCGAGCCGGACTATCTGCCTGCCTGCATATCAAACAACCTCTCTAACTCAGAAATAGAGAGCCTGAAGTACCTGCCTGAATAATAGCTGTATGATTTGTCTGACTAGATAGCGAACCAAATTATTTGCCTGCATGATAACTGTATGACATAATTGCCTAAACACCTTCCATACAGAGAACAAACATGATGCACCCTATCATAGCATTAGCCAGTTTCTACCTCTTTGTTCAGCTACCCGTCGGATCCATTGCTCTTAAGGCAGCCCACAACACCATACCAACCCTAAGGAGCAATGGGAAGAGATGGGCATGGAACCCTCACCACTCTTCAACGGAAACGAACCACAAGCTCCACCACCACATGCTGCACATCGCTCTACAACACACCAAAAAGCCACACATTGAGAAACATCCGCACCCCCCACGCTGAAATGTGCCCTCATCAATACCCGCTCAATCTGCAAAAAATGGGCAGTCGTCACAGACTTGATAACACTCCACAATCTTGACATCCTAATGATCACAGAGACATGGCTATCTGAATGCGACTCTGCTCTCCTCAACATGATGCTACCCCACAACTTCTCCCTACACTCCTGCCACAGAGCAAACCTGAGAGGTGATGGAACACTCATCCTCTCCAAAACAGAGTTACAATTCCAATTGATCAACACCTCCAGTACAACCCACCTAGACACAATCACCATAGCCAACAAGCATTGCACAATCAACCTACTCTACCGAGCACCGGTTGCCTCTCCAGACGACCTCTCGACAATAATTGACCTTGCCTGCAACACCAGTTCGCCACGATCCCCAAATTGGATTTTAGGTGACTTTAAACTGCCTACTCTTCAAGATACCCACGCCACAGCCTTCCTCGAAGCCCTCGATGGGTTAGGATACAAACAATTAGTCAATGCACCTACCCACATGAGAGGAAACAAACTGGACCTGGTCTTCGCACTACATGCAGCAGTCGAACTGAACAGCGACCTGGCGATGTCTATATCCCCCGTACCATGGTCTGACCACAGCCTGATCAGTTTCCAAATGACCACACAGTACCACGATCATAACAACTCCAGCAGAGATAATTTCTCTTCAAAACCAGTAACCAGAAGATTCCGACCGTTCGTCAGAGAAGAAATACTAGAGGAAGTCATTCCACTTCTCAACGCAATGGCCCCCAACCTCGAGGAAATGATCGCTAACTGGGACAATAGCCTCAGCACCAGCGCTCAGCTCCCAACTTTAAACAAAACCCCAAGGAGACGCGAGCCAGCACCTTGGTACTCCGCCGAACTGAGTACATCACTCCTCCACCTACGCAAACTAGAGAGACGATGGCGCCGATCTAGATCCACTGAAGCACAGAATACATATAACCTTCATCTAGGAAAGCACCGTGAAGCCATAATAGAAAGAAGGAAGCAATTCCACACGGACATCCTAAAGCGTTCACTAAGCAAACCGCATGACCTCTTCAATATAGTGAAGTCATTAACAAGGGAACCAGCCCCGGAGCAGCCACTCATGCCACAACCACAGGACTATGCCAAATACCTACAATCAAAGATGCAACAGACCGACAAGACCAAAAGCTCCACAAACAACATACCCTTACTCAAACCACCCCACCTAACACCATTGACCAAATTTACCACCCTGTCAAAGAAAAAAATTGACGACACCATAGCCTCCATCAACACCACCACCGCTCCAAATGACCCCTGCCCCGCGTTTTGGGTCAAAGAACTACGTCATGATCTCAGCCAATTCCTTAACAAACTCTTGGAATAATCCTTTTCAACCGGTTCATTTCCACAAAGGCTGAAGCATACATCCATCAGACCTCTGCTGAAAAATAACAAAGTGGACCCTCTGAAGGTCGAATCCTTCAGACCAATATCGAGCATCCCACTGCTCGCCAAGATAATTGAAAAGGTAGTACAACGCCAATTACAACAACATATAGAGACCCATGCCCCCCTAGACCCAAGTCAACATGGTTTCAGGGAGGCACATTTATTTTTATTTATTTATTTAGCTGTATTTATATCCCGCTTTTCACCGGGTCAAAGCGGTCAATTAGGAGATACATTTAACACGAGGGGATATGACACACATACGCTAATACTTACAGGGAACATGGGCATTGAAGGGTTAAGTGGCTTGCCCAAGACCACAAGGAGTGCCTATAGGACTAGAAATCCCAGTCCCTCCGGCCTGAGATTGCTGTCCCCAGGTGGGACTTGAACCCCCGGCCCTCCGGCCTGAAGTACCTTGTCCTAACCACTAGGCCACTCCTCCCCTGGCGTGGAAACTCTCCTCACCACCTTATTCAACACACTAATCTCTGGAATCGACAACATCCGACAAGGGTTCATTCTGGTCTTCTTGGATATCGCAGTGGCTTTTGACTCCGTAAGTCACGAGATACTCCTGGAAAGACTCGAGGAAAGGGGAATACAAGACTCGGCACTAGGTTGGTGCAAATCCTACCTGACCAACAGATGGCAGCATGTGAGAACTGGCTCCATGACCTCAGAACCGTTCCCACAGAAACAGGGTGTTCCACAAGGGTCCTTGTTATCAGCGCTGATGTTCAACATATATATGCAACCCATATGCTCCTTGATTCGCTCATTCAACGTCAACTGCCTAGTTTATGCTGATGATGTTCTACTTTACATGCCGTTTACAATCGATCAGCCAGACTTTTCCCCACTGACTAGGTGCTTCGACGCGATAGCCGAATGGCTTCACACGCAAAATCTCTGAATAAACCACAACAAGACAGACGTCCTCTTCATTATGAGGAACCAAAGCTTTACCCCCCTGTCTCCTTAAAGGTGAAGAATGCCGAACTGATAGCAAAACTCACAATCCGATATCTAGGTATCACCCTAGACCAATGGCTAGATATGAAAATCCACATAAAAAACACAGTAAAGAAAATATACCACAAAATCCGGACACTACGACACCTACGGCCTTTGCTGGCACCCGAAGACTTCCAAACAATTTACCAAGCACTAATTAAACCACATTTCAATTATGCTAATGCAATTCTATACGGCCTCCCGCAAACATCACTGCACCCCCTTCAGTTGGCAATGAATACAGCTGCCAGGGTTCTATATGGAGTCTCAAGAACGGACCACATCACACCGATCCTAAAGAAACTCCATTGGCTACCAGTCTGAGGCAGAATTTGTTTTAAGATCTTAGTAATGGCCTTCAAGGCCATAAACAACCAACCCTCCACATCCATCACTGAGTTAATCCATCTCACACCCCCTAACAGGTCCAGAAGGTCCTCAGCTATTAACACACTGATTATTCCTAAGGAAACAACGAAATGCACCCACACAACATCTAATAGAGCCTTTATGCTCTAAGCACCTAGATGCTGGAATGCCCTCCCTACGGCCATCCGAATGATCACTGACCTGACCCAATTCAGGAAGGCGCTGAAACACCATATATTCATACAGCACTACCCAGACAACAGCCCCATAGGTCAGCCAGCAAACATACCCACCAAGCACCAAGACCACCAGCTCACCCAGCACACCGGGGAGCAGCCAGCCCCAAGGCTGCAACCTCAATTAACCAGCACTGTACACAGCACAGCTATTAATGTACATAAATGCTTATCATGTAAATAGGTTTGTGACAGTTATCCCAGTTTATATCCAAGTTATACTGCCTGTTTTATTGTAAATACAATGCAATCACGACTGCATTGTATAAGTCACAGTTAAATGTACACCGCACTGATATTGAATAGCGCGGTATAGAAGACAAATTAAATAAATAATAAAGAAAAGAAGGGACCCAGAAAGTAACAAAAAAAGGAAGAAGATTGATGTGGAGAAAGAAAAAGGAGACTTGGAACAGAGTACTAAAAAGAAGGTTGAGATGGAGATAGAGCTTGGTGATCTGGAAGTGCAGGAGTGTAGGACAATCCAAGAAGAAGAAGAAAAGGAGGAGAAATTCCTGGAGCTGGAGGAATTAAAGACTGATCTCCTACTCCATGTGAAAAAAGATGTATGCTAGGTTCCAGGTAAAGAAAAGCTTACCTAAGTTAAATTTAACACCTAAAGTTAAGAGCGTGATAAATAGGATGAACAAGATCATAGCCTTTATAAAGGAACCATCTATTGGCATCACTACCAAGAAAAACTCAGGGCCTGATGAAAAGGAGAATGATAACTCCTCCTTGGAAAGATCGCATCAAAGAAAAAATAAAGTTGCTGTGTGTGGAGGTGTTCCTGATAGATGAGTATCTAAAAGGTTTACAATCAAAGATATTGAGGAAGATCCAAAACATCAAACTGAAATATGCTGCATTAACAGAAGACCTTAATATCCTCCAATGATAAATTGAAAGTAGCAGAAAAAGTGAAAAACCTGCAATGATATAAAAAGAACAGAAAAGAAAGATATCAAAATAAACTATTTAGAGAGAACCCAAAAAAGTTCTACACGGAATTGGAAAGAGCATTAGTATGGTAAACACCACCAATCAAATCTTAAACAGAAACCACCTGGAAAAAAAACTATGAGAACACTACAGAGCACAATTTAGAAGCCAAATGATTACCCTGCATATACATCTCTTTTGGGAGTCCTTAGCATACAGCTTCTGGAAATACAGTTGTGGTCAACATTACTGGCACCCTTTCAGGTCAACTCCTTAATGCCCAATATCTCCTAAAAAAGTGGCCAGTGAAATGACTTTCAACTATATATTTGACACATAAAAGAATCAAATAAAACAAGATCAATTAAAAAAGAAAATAGTATAAAAACTGGGATATTGCCAGGACATGATTTTTGGCACCCTTATAAACAATTCAAATTGGTTTTAACAGAAGAAACACATTCCCATTGCAGTAAAATTAGATGCACTGTGATCAATTGTCAGTACTCACATGACTTGAATCAACCAATGAATGATGGCTCCAATGCTTAAAATGGCCACATTCACTCACTGTTCAATTTTCACAATGGTGTAGACAAGAGAGCTGCTTGAGACCATCAGAAAAGCCATTATCATCAAACTTCAAAGGGGTACAAGGCTGTTTCCAAAGACATTGGGATTTCTGTGTGTTCAGTTTGCAATGTTATTAAGAGGTTTTCTGCTCATGGAACTGTCAAGAACCTCCCAGAACATGGTGGGAAGAGGAAAATCAATCCAAGAAGTCTTTGAAGATTAGTGCGAACTGTTGGAAAAACACCACATGCAACATTCAAAGAGCTTAAGGCTGACCTGGAGTGATGGTTTCAAACTGCACCATATGCTGTTCACTAAACAAAGAAGGACTTCATGGGCTAAGACAGACACTGCTCAAAGACAGACATAAAAAGGCGTGCCTGATCTTTTCCCAAATCCACTCTGAAAAACCACAATCCTTTTTGGAAAATATACTGTGGACAGATGAAACCAAACTTCAGCTCTTTGGCAATGCACACCAGCTGCCTCAGGAACTGGAGACCTGGAAAATATTAAAGAAATCATGAAGTCAGAGGACTACCAAGGTATTTTGGAGCGAAATGTACTACCTAGTGTCAGAAAGCTAGGTCCTTGTTGAAGGTCATGGGTCCTCCAGCAGGACAATGACCGAAAACATACATCGAAAAGTACAAAAGAATGGTTAAAAAGGAAAGGATGGCCAGTAATGAGTCCTGATCTCAATCCATTTGAGAACCTTTGGAAAAAGCTGAAATCTGCCATTGGTAAAAGGAATCCTAGAAATATTCATGAGCTGGAAAAGATTGCAGTTGAAGAGTGGGAGAAACTACCAGCAGACAGATATACAAAACTTATAGATAGCTACAAGAAACATTTTGGAGGCTGTCAGCACTGCTAAGGGTTATGCAACCATCAGGTTATGTTTTGTTTTGTGTTTCTCAGAAATTACTATGTCTAAGTTGCACATATATATTTTTTTGTTGTTGTATACCTTTGAACATACTATTAAAATATGTTGATGACATTCAGTTGGCATATTTCCAATTATTTCTCAAGATATTTCACAAGACATACTTAAAAAGCAAGGGTGCCAATAACATTGACCACAACTCCAGGTAGCAAAATGAGTTCTGATATCAGAATCTTTAAATAAAATCTTATCATGTATCTCTTTAATCCTTAGTATGTGTTCTGCATCTCCTTATCTCTGAATTTCCTAGCTAAGAGTTTGCTAGCTTTATTTCCAAATTCATAATAAATGTGTTTGCCTATTTACAATTGAAAATTCAATCCCTCCAATTGTAGCACTCCCACAATTTTGTTTGGCAGTTTCCAATTTAATCAGAATATTTTCAGACCTCCCTCCCCTACCGACTTATGCTTCCCTTCTAATTGTTGGTTGTCCTGCTAGAGATTCCTCTCCTTTTCCTTCTGCACATTCTTTTTCTTAGTCTATACCACCACTGAAAAAGAATGCCTGGCTTTAGTATAGGCTACCACAAAAATGCAGTCATCCTAGTACTCTAGCCACTAGGTAGTTACTCCATAGCAAAATGTTTCATAATTTCAAGGATGAAAATATATTTAGAAAACTTAGGAAACAGTCCAAAAAATTTAGAAGCCCTTTATTCTTTTTTTTCCTTATAATTTGTTTTGCTCTGGGTTTTTTTGCTTATAAATAGGAATAATGAATGAGGTGATCAAATTTGCAGATGGCACAAAATTATTCCAAGTTGTTATAACACAAGATTGTGAAAAACTGCAAGAGGACCTTGATAAATTGGAAGACTGGATGTCCAAATGGCAGATGAAATTGAATGTGGACAAGTGCAAAGTTATGCACCTAGGAAAGAACAACCCAGACTATGGTTATATGTTGCAAGGTTCCACATTAGGATCCACCAGCCAGGAAAAAGATTTAGGTGTCATTGTGGATAAAGCGTTTTACTCACCTGTAACAGGTGAACTCTAGGAACAGCAGCAATCAGTCTTCACATATGGGGTATCATCAGCACAGACGGAGCTTGCGAGGGAGCGCTCCCCAGCGTCCAATTGGAAAGCTTTTGGGAGCAATCCACTGCGCCTGAGCATCTGCCTTCCCAAGTCCTCTCCTCAGTTAAGCTTATAGCTGAGAGAGGAAAAAAGAAAAGAAAAGAGAGTACCCTACAACTCCTAGGGGAGGAGGATGGGTTGTGAATACTGATTCCTGATTTTCCCGTACATCACCTGTCACGGGTGAGTTACAATGCTATCTCCAGGAACAAGCAGGAATGCAGTCTTCACATAAGGGACTCACTAGCTCCCAGGTACCAGACTGGAAGTGGTAGCAATGGTATTCTCGAGGCTAAAGGATAGAGCCAAAAAGGTGTGGAAAAAAAGTGGCCCCATTGGACTCAATTGCAGTTGGCAAGATTAGCACCAGAGAAGTCTGATGCCAGAAGAAGTCTAGGACAGAAGGTAGAAGTTGCAGTTAAGTCCCAAATAGGTGTTTGAGGACAGCCTGGCCAAAGACAGCATCCCAGTGGGAGTTCCTGTCTAGGCAGTATTGTGCAGCGAAGGTATGAATGGAGAACCAGGTAGCTGCTCGACAGATTTCGTCAATGGAGATGGAACGAAGGTTGGCAACTGAGGTTGCCATGACTTGCAAGTTGTCAGCGGTGACATGACCCTTGAGAGAGAGAGTCCCACTTGAGCATAGGCAGTCCACAATCCAGTTGGATAGGGTGCGTTTCATCACTGGAAGTCCAAGGTGACTTGGATCAAAGGAATTGAATAATTGATAGGATTTCCTGTGATTCTTGGTTCTGTCCAAGTAGAAAGTCAGTGCGTGCTTGCAATCTAAAGTGTGTAGCGCTGCTTCAGCCCTAGAGGCATGCGGTCTGGGGAAGAAGACTGGTAGCATCTCACTGATTGGTTGAGATGGAAGGGTGAGACCACCTTGGGAAGGAAGTGTGGATGAGTACGGAGAACCTCCTTGTCATGGTGGAACCGGATGTACGGAGGATCCAACACTAAAGCCTGCAGTTCGCTGATGCGGTGAGCTGAGGTGAGGGCGATAAGGAATATTACCTTCCAAGACAAGAATTTTAAAGAAATGGTGGCTAAAGGCTCAAAAGGAGGCTTTAGAAGTTGCACTAGGACCACGTTGAGGTCCCAGGCCACCAGTGGTGGTTTGATCGGTGCTTGGATAGCAGGAGACCCCGCATAAATCGTTGCACTAAGGGGTGCGAAGAAATAGGATCCCTATCCACTGTCTTATGATAGGCTGAGATGACACTAAGATGAACTCTGAGTTAGTCTTGAGGCCTGCCGAGGACAAGTGGAGGAGATATTGTAAAAGGAATTCCACCGGGAGGCAGAGGGGTCAATATGTTTTGGGGTACACCAATGAGTGAACCTTAACTATTTGAAGGCATAAGAACGCTTGGTAGATGGCTTGCGCGATGCAAGTAGGCTGTCCTTGACCTGTTGCGGAAGGTCAAGGTCAACAAAGATTATGCTTTCAGCAGTCATGCCATGAGATGGAGGGCTTGGGGAATGGGATGGAGAAGATCCCATGATCCTGAAAGAGGAGGTTGGGCGCATGTCCCAAGCTGAGAGGTGGAGTCTGCGCAGACAAATCAGTAACCATGGATGACAGGGCCAGTAAGGGGCTATTAGGATCATGGAGCGTCTGTCAGCCTGCAGCTTGAACGAGGTCTTGGGTATTAAGGGAGTGCATGGGAATGCATAAAGTAAGCCCTTTTCCCAATGAAGAAGGTATCCGTTGCCTGACTGTGCCAGCTGGGAAGCCTTGAGCAAAACAGTGGAAGTTGTGCATTCTCCTGGGTGGCGAACAGATCTATTCTGGGGGTCTCCCACATGTGGCAGATCCAAGATGCCATTTTACAATTTAAAGTTCACTCATGTGGATGTAGGATACAGCTGAGTATGTCTGCAAGGAGATTGAGTTTGCCTGGGAGATATACTGCCCTGAAATGGATGCAGTGTGTAATTGAACCAGAGATGAAGGGCTTCATGGCAGAGGGGATAGGAACCCGTTCCCCCTGTTTGTTCATATAGAACATGGCCACCTCATTGTCTGTTCAGACTAAGACCTGTTTGCCCAAACGTTGGGAGCAATGGACATTCGTGAGAGCACGTAGTTCCAGGAGGTTGATTTGCAACTGAGATTCCTGTTGTGTCCACTGCTCCTATATGGTGAGGCTGTCCAGATATGTTTCCCACTTGAGTTTGGGAGCATCCGTTGTCAGGGTACATTGAGATGGAGGCATCTGAAAAGGTGACCCCCCCCCCCCCCCGAATAGGTTTTGAGGGGAGCACCACCAGTGAAGGGAGTTGACAAGTGGAGGGGTGATACAGATCTTGTCTGAGACACACCCGGTTGCTTGGGTCCATTGAGGCAACATAGTCCATTGGGCTTGTTGCATGTGCAGGTGGGCATAGGGGACAACATGGACTATGGAGGCCATGTGCCCCAGAAGGTGCAGCATTTCTTGTGAACCCTTATACTGTTGGCCAGCTCGGTGAGACAGGGAGAGCAGTCCTGTAGAAGGAAAACTGAGGCCTGATAAGTGTCCAGAAGTGGTCCAATAAATTTGAGCCACTGGGATGGGATCAGGTGCTATTTGGGAAAGTTTAAGATGAATCCCAGATCTTGGAGCACAGTGATGGTACGATAAAGAGATAGTATTACTCTCGTGGGGATTCTCCCTTGATTAGCCATTCGTCTAAGTAGGTGAAGATGAAGACCCCCCAAAGTACGAAGATAGGTGGCAATCACTGCCATGCATTTTTTGAACATTCACGATGCGGAGGCTAACCTGAAGTTGAGAACCCGATATTGGTAGTGGGTTTGGTGGAACCAAAAGCACAGATACTGTTTGTGTTGAGGGTGGATCAGCAAATGTATGTATGCCTCCTTGAGGTCTGAGAACATAGCCAGTTGTTCCTCTGAAGGTATGGCAGAAGTATACTGAGGACAATCATTTTGAATTTTTCTCAAACAAGGAATTTGTTTATGTGCCTTAGATCTAAAATGGGCCTGAACCCTCCTGTCTTCTTGGGGATAAGAAAGTAAGGAGAGTAGAACCCCTGCCCTCTTGGGAGGGCAGAACTCTTACAGCTCCCTGAGCTAACAGAAAATTTGGATAGGAAATTTGTCTGCAAGGGGTTTGCAGGATAATCCCTTGTGGAGGTGATGGGGGGTAAGCTTTTGTAATGAAGCAGATAGCCCCTTTGGACAATGTTGAGAGTCCATTGCTCTGATGTGTGAGGTGTCACCTGTGGGCATAGGAACAGAGTCTGCCTGCTATGCGTAGGGGTGGGGGACCCTGCAGAGGCAGAGTAGCTATGCTCTCTAGGAAGGAGTCAAAAAACAGGTGCTGAGTGGAGAGGAGCTATGTCTTCGGCATCCTACCTGAGGCAGTTGTGAGAGCTCATGGTGGTGTCCTTTCTTGTCTGCCCAAATATCTTCCCAGCATTTACCATACCGGGTAAGAGAAAAGGGAAGCCCAAATGACGTTCTGATGCTGTGGGTAACCCTGTGAAAGGGCAGACCTTTTTGGACGACTGCAAGGACTTTCTCCGTTTGGATCCAGCAGAAGCTTTAATTTGCTCAGTGCTGCAGGCAGTGGACCAGAACGCCGAAGAGGCTTTATTAAGCCCCGAGGAGAGAGCAGCCCCCGCGTCCCGGAAGCAAATTCTTTGGTGGCATTGCCACTGTTGAATGGAGTGCCAAAGAGCATGCTGTGAGCCGTGAGCCATCAAGACAGCCATCATTGACCTCCTCACTGGTAGACCTGACAGTAGGGTGAGTAATGGGGGCTCCCAAGGCCTAGCAGCAGCAAAGAGCTTTCTGTTTAAATTTACAACACAGCAGAGAGCTTTTGGTTAAATTTAAAACCCAAGACTCCCTCTATCCAAGCAAGAGTTCCAGCATGGGCAGTCAAGCAAGCAAAATAATAAAGATAAAGGGCTGTGTGAATCACCCAGGAAATTGGTCACACTTAGAAACACAGGACAAGGTACTGTGTAGCAGCCAGCTTTTAATAAGTCTGTAGAATCTCTAGGGATAGAAATTCCATGTAAAAAGGGAAGGCAATGGTAGTGGGGATGTACTACTGACCACCTGGCCAGAATGAACAGATGGATGATGAAATGCTAAAACAAATCAGGGAAATTACAAAAGTTACAACCTGGGTGATTTCAATTAGCCCGGTATTGACTGGGTCAATGTCACAGCAGTACATGCTAGGGAGATAAAGTTTCTAGACAAAATAAATGACTGCTTCTTGAACTGACAAGAGGGGAAGCAATTTTAGACCTAGGGGTATGTTTACTAAATAGTGATAGCATCTTCCGTGCTACCGCTGTTTAGCAAACATACCTCCTAGTCTTTAGTGGAACACAGGATCTGGTGCAAGAGATAACTGTGTTGAGGCCACTTGGCAATAGTGATCATAGCATGATCGTATTTGATTTAATAAATGGAGGGAGGACAGCAATGAAATCCACAGTACTACCTTTTAACTTTCAAAAGGGAGATTATAATAAAATGAGGAAAATAATTAAGTAAAAACTAAAAGGTTAAAGGTTTATAGGAGCAAAGGTTAAAGGTTTACATCAAGCATGGCATTGTTTAAAAATACTATCTTGGAAGTCCAGACCATATGCTTTCCATGCTTTAGGAAAAGTGGAAGGAAGGCCAAAAAACTGCCAGCATGGTTTAAAGGTGAGGTTAGAAAGGCTGTTGTTGCCAAAAAAGCATCTTTCAGGAAATGGAAAAAGAAGCCAAATGACGAAAACAACACAAGTACTGGAATGTTAGATGCAAGGAATTGATAAGGCAGGCAAAGAGAGAATTTGAGAAGAAGCTTGCTGTGGAAGCAAAAATGCATAATAAAAACTTTCTCAAGTACATTCGTAGCAAAAAACCCGTGAGAGAGTCAGTTGGACCATTAGATGATAGAAGGGTAAAAAGGGGCACTAAGAGGGCACAAGACCATAACAGAGAGAATGAATGAATTTACTGAGAAAGATATAGGGATGTTACCCATGACTAAAATGGTATTTAAAGGTGATGCTGCAGAAGAATTAAAGAAATATTGATACACCGGGAAGATGTATTACAACTATTTGATAAACTGAAGAGTAGCAAATCACCTGGACTGGATAGTATACATCCAAGGGTATTGAAAGAACTGAAATATGAGATTGCTGACCTACTATTAGCAATCTGTGACCCATCATTAAAATCATCTGTAAAACCTGAAGATTGGAGGATGGCCAATGTAATGCCAATTTTTAAAAAGGGTTCCAGGGGTGATCCGGGAAACTACAGACCAGTGAGCCTGACGTCCGTACCGGGAAAAATGGCAGAAACCATCATAAAGAACAAAATTACTGAACATGTAGATAGTCATGGATTAATGGGAGACAGCCAACATGGCTTTAGCCAAGGAAGATCTTGTCTTACTAATCTGTTATGTTTTTTGAAGGTGTGAATAAACAGATAGACAAAGGTGCGTCGGTTGATATAGTGTATTTGGACTTTCAGAAAGTCTTTGACAAGGTCCCTCATGAGAGACATTTGGCAAAATTAGGGGTATGTTTATTAAACCGGGCTAACGGTTAACCCGGGCTATCTGCCACTAGGTCCCATTTTTTTTTTTTCTTCAAACTTTTATTTAGGAACCACCAGCAAACACAATAAGTACATAACAGAAAACCGCCACTCCCTGGGGTGGATTCTTATCCCCAGGGGCAGTACACATTGATGGTTACATGGATTTTCAAAGGTTACCCTCACCCCCCTACCCCTGCCCCCTCCCCCCCTTCCCGCACCCACCTCCCCCCTCCCAACCCGTGCCAGGGCCACGCAGGGCCGTCTTGAAGATTCCACATAGCACCCACAGAACATTGTATAATAAATAAGGTTATCAACAACCCAACTGAAGGACCGTATTACGGGTCCGGGCACTCAAAGTTTGAATATATGGGTCCCAGAGTAGCAAGAAGGCGGACCATCGCTGGACATGACCCCGGGCCGCCCTACACTCCAGGAGCATAAGCTGATGGAAGGAATTCCGCCACTCCCAGAATGAGGGAGGGTGACTGTCTCTCCACCGCCGCAATAGTGGCCCCTTACCCACCAGACATGCCTTACGCACTAGCCAGCGCCCCCATTTCCCCTTCGGAGAGGTGAGGCTCAAAAGATCCAAGACCACCAAGGCTGCATCCCAGTTGACTGGTTGGCCCAACAGATGAGCCACATACAAAGCAATCTTCCGCCAATAGGGGCGAATCCGTCGGCAACCCCACCACATATGTAACAACGTCGCCATGGGCGCCTTACACCGCGGACAGCTGCCATCCACAGTCAGGTGGCAATGAAGGGCCCTCTGCGGAGAGAAGTGGACCCTAGTCAAACATTTGAGTCGTATTTCCCGCCAGCGTGCACCTTCCACCAGGCTCACCACTCGCCGGAGGGCCACCAGGATGGTGCCACGGGGGATCTCCCGCCCCATTTCGGCCCCCCAGGCCTGTTCCACTCTACAATAGTTTGGCCGCGGTCGGAATTGCTCCAGCCTAAGGTGGAAAACACGAATGGACGGTCGTACCGCATAACCCAGGCCAAAGAACGCAATAATCTGGGCTGAGCGGTCGCTGTGTAACTCTGCTCCCGGAAGGGAGGCCACATAATGGGCCACTTGCAGATACGCAAAGGAATGGTGGGGCCGCAGTTCAAACTCACGCATGAAATGGTTTAGGTTTCCCCGTCAAGTCCACCACATGGCCCAAGTTACGGACACCTCTCTCCCCCAATGACGGAAGGCGGCGGTCTCGGTTCCCGGAGTAAAATTGGCATTCCCCCGAAGGGGTAGCCAACTCAACACCTTCCAACTACGGCCCCAATAAACATTCAACTGCCGCCAGGTCTTACACACCGGAAGGAGCAAAACACTCTCAGCCAGGTGAGACGGCCACTGGCTGACCTCCAGGTGTAATAGGGCCCGAAGAGAGTGGGGTGCCACATATGCCTCCTCCAAGACCTTGGGCGTATAAAAGTCGGTGTCTCCCAACCAGTCCCCCAGGTGGCGCGCCTGGCAGGCCAATGCGTAAGCACCAAGATCCGGTAACCCCCACCCCCCATTCCGCACCCTCCCCACCAACCGACCGTAGGGGACCCACGCTCTCGTCCCCCCCAAAGGAGGCCTCGAAATTCCGCCTCGAAGCGCCGGACATCCCGCCTGAGAAGCCAAACAGGAAGGGTCTGTAACCAATATAGTAGCCGCGGCAAAATCACCAATTTCATCGCCGCTATTCTCCCCAGTAGGGACAGGGGGAGAGGCCGCCAAGCCTGCAACTGGGTTCTCACCTTGGTCAGCATCCGCTGCAGGTTGCACCCATATAGTCGACCTGGGTGACTAGGCAGTACAATCCCCAAATATATAAATTGAGTCTCGGCCCATTTAAGAGGGAACTCACCCGGCCAGCTGCTCCGGAGGCCCCCCAACACATCCAGGGCTTCGGATTTATCTCTGTTAATACTTAGCCCCGCAAATTGTCCAAAGATTCGAAACTCTCGTAAAAGAAGAGGCAAGGAGGCTTTAGGCGAGAGTAGATGGACCAACAAATCATCGGCAAAGGCCGATATCTTAAATTCCTGATGACCAATACTGACCCCCCTTATGGAACGCAGTCCCGCCACTCTCCTCAGGAGGGGGTCCATTGAAAGAACAAAGAGAAGGGGAGAGAGGGGGCAACCCTGACGAGTCCCTCTTTGCAACGAAAATTCTCGGATAACACCCCATTGCAAAGTATCGCCGCCGTCGGGTCAGCATACAGGCTCGCGACCATACTACAAAATTGAGGCCCTATGCCATAGCAGGGAAGGATATACTTCAAGTATTGCCAGTCCACCCGGTCGAAGGCTTTTTCCGCATCGAAACTGACAAGCAGGGAGGGCAACTGCCTATATTGGACCCACTCTAAAGACGCCACAATTTTACGCAAATTACGAACAGCGTATCTCCCCTTAACAAACCCGACTTGGGAGTCATGAACCAACAGCCCCAAAAACTCCGCCAGGCGATCCGCTAAAATTTTAGCCATCAGTTTAAGATCAAAGTTAAGCAGAGAGATAGGACGATACGAGGCCGCAGAGAGGGAGTCCTTCGCCGGTTTGGGAATAAGGACAATATGGGCATGATTGGCACCCCACCTAAAGTAGCCCTGTTGCGCCCTCCGATTATGCACTGCGGCCAGCGTTGGGGAGATCAGATCGTTAAGAATTTTATAGAATTCAGCACCAAGCCCATCAGATCCCGGAGATTTATAACAGCTGGCTTTGGAAATAGCCCCCTGCAGCTCAGCTACCATTATGGGCCGGTCCAACTGTGCTCTTTGTTCCGTCGACAAGCGAGGTAAGTCCAAAGCCTCCACGTACTCCGCCATCTGCGTAAGGGCAAGCGACTCCGCTGTATAGAGGCTCTGGAAGAAGGACCGAAAAACCCGTACTATCGCCGGGCTCTCCCAATGTAATGTCCCCGAGTCATCCCGCAAGCCAGGCACTAATTTGGAGCCCCTGGGTCCCCGAAGACATCTGGCCAATAATTTCCCGGGCTTATCCCCATAACGGTACAGTTGGTAACGATAATATAACACAGACTTCTTTGCCCATTGATGTAATAGTTCATTTAGTTCCGTTTGGGAGTCCCACAGCATCCTTTTAAGCCCTGCTGTGGGGTTATGGGCCCAGCGACGCCTCAAACGCGTCACCAACTTTTCTAAACCAATAATACGTTCAGCCCTCAGTCTTCTCTTCCGGGCAAGGAACCCTATAATGTCCCCCTGCAGAACCACCTTCGCTGTTTCCCAGAGCAATTCTTGGTCGTCCTGATGACCCCTATGATCAGCTTCGAATTCCTGCCACCGTTGCTTTATAAAAGAACGAAACTGCGCGTCCCTGTATAATTCAAGTGGGAATCGCCAGGTCCGGGTCCTGGGAGAGTTCCCATTCCAATAGACGTCAAGCCAAACAAAAGCATGATCAGATATCTCCATGGGCCCTATCTGAGCATCCTCCACCTTAGCAAACAGACCGGTAGAAATCAACAGATAATCTATACGGGCGCTGGTGCCATGAGCCCGAGATTGATGTGTATAATCCCGCTTGGCCGGGTGTAATAGTCGCCAGGGATCTACCAACCCCAACCTGGAGCATAAACGTCGCAATGCCCGAACTGTCGCAATTCTGTCTCTCGGCTCCCCCCCTTTAGATGTATCGAGGTCAACATCCATGACTCCATTAAAATCTCCCCCCAAAATCACAGGGGACTCTGGCAGCGTCTCGATTTTGGAGGCGAGACGGGCATAAAGGGGCAAATCAAGCACATTGGGACAATATATATTGCCAAGGATAACAGGCCTCCCCTCAAGAGCACCCTGCACCAGCACAAATCTGCCTGTCGGGTCAATAAAGTCCCGGATAACCTCCAGCCTCACACGCTTATGGATCAAGAGCACTACACCCCCCTTCTTCCCATGGGCTGGAGCCCCCCAGACCTGTCCCACCCACTCCCGGCATAGTTTACGGTGCTCTTCAGCTGTCTGGTGGGTTTCCTGGAGCATAGCAATGTCCGCCTTCTGCCTTGCCAGGGCCTGCAAGATTTTGGCCCACTTTATTGGGTTGCCCAATCCACAAACATTCCAAGAGATTATCTTAAGCGGCATGTAACACAAATATAGGCCCACTATGAAACATCATAAACCATACCTGATATGAGGAAGACACCTCCCCAGCCTGAGGTCCTCCCCTCTCCCCCACAAGACTGTTCCCTCTAATCATCCCCTCCTCAACTGGTCCCTGAAAATACCGCCCCCACCTACTCCCCCTCCCCCCCAACCCTCCCCCACCCCTCCTACCCCTTCCACCCCCCCTCCACCCCCTCCCCCCGCCCCCCACTCCTCTCCATCCCCCTAACTCTACTAACATCCACCTCTCTCACACTCTGTGACTCCTAGATGCGTATGGTGCCCCCCGCCCCCCCTTTTTACCAGTTCCACTGCTAGCCGTGGGATGGGGAGGGTCATCCCCCCAAATCACCTCCCCCACATGAAGAACTTGCCCCCCCACTCCCCCCATAACAGCCTACCCCGACAACCCAAAACCCCCCTCACTCCCCCCCCGTACCTAGGGAAAAACCAACAATTAAACATTATAACAGCTTTTCAACAGTCCCCTTACAACCCCCTCCCCCCAAAGGGTTACCGCCGCCACCTCTCCACAGTCCACAGCAGCGGGTGTCAAAAAGTTCTACGAGGCCACATGCCGCACCACCGGGTCTCAGGTCTCGGCCGCCGCTGCTGCCCTTCGCCGTATTTCCTCCACATAAGTGTTGCTGCTGTTGCTGAGTCAAAGGACCGGCGAGTCCCCTCATGAGTGAAAATCAGCCGGGCAGGGTATTGCACCATAAATCTGATATTGTTGTCTATCAGAATCTGGCACAAAGGTCCATACTCTCGTCGTCTCTGTCCCAGGGCCGCCGAATAATCCTGAACAATACGCAGCTTAACATTGTCCTTATGGATGACGCCTTTCTTCCGCACTGCACGCAATACCGCTTCCTTTTGCGGGAATCGCAGGAACCGCGCCAGGACCACCCTGGGTCGGCCATCGCTGGCTCTCTGAGGCTCAACCCGGTGCACTCTCTCGATTTGCACCAGGGCGCCTTCAGGGTCGGTCTCCAAAATCTGTTTCACCAGGTCTTCCACATAAGATTTTAGGTCCCTGTCCTCAATGGCATCCGGGATCCCCAAAAATCTCAAATTGTTACGGCGAGACCTATTCTCCAGATCGTCCAGCTTGGCCTCCTGGCCCTGAAGTAACTTTTTCACCCGGGCCATCTCCTGTTGCAGCCCCAGCACGTGCTCTTCCGTCTGTTCTATCCGGTGTTCGGCTTCCTGCATTCGGCTCCCCAAGGCCTCCATGGAAGTTTGGAGGTGGTCCATTCGGCCCCGCAGGTCTTCGAATTGAGCAGACAGCGCCCCCGCCACGGAGATTTCATCCACCATCCCGGCTTTAATCTCCCCCTTCAACGGCGAAGAATGCTCCCCCCCTCTGGGCAGTGATGGGGTCTTTTCTTTCTCCACTCGGCGGCCGGCCTTTGTTGCCATGCCCGAGCTGCGCCGGTCTTCGAGGGCCTCGTCCCCCGTCCCCCCAGCCCACCGCCGACCACAATGGCGGATATTCGCCTCTCACTGGGGTACTCTGTTCTGTTTCCACAAGGAGGGACAGGGCCGTCTGCGTCCCCGGTCTGCTGGAACGTCCCGGTCTCCCAGCGCCTGAGGGGGGGGCTTATGTCAGACTAAGCGGTCCCCGAGGAGCTCCCGGGGCCAACGAAGCAAGCAGCGGCCTAGCCCAGGGCCCAGTAGGGGTCTCCATCCACTCCCTGTTTAGTTGGTGCTTGCTTCCCTCCTTGAGCACCAAGGATCGCCGGGGGTGGAGGGGACGACGGGCCTCAGTCGTGGGGGGGGGGCGCCCACCACCGCGCCCACCACTGCACCCACCACCGCGGATCATGGCTCCGGATCCGGCTGCAAATTGCTGTTGACTGTGGCTTACCCGGACTTCCCGCGGCGCGGCACTCCGTGCAGGCTCAAGGTCTTCCCCGCCGGCCTCCCGGATCCAGGCCGCAGTAGCAATCCAGCGCTGGGGGGGGGGAGGTGGGGGCTCAGGAACGCTCACGCACTTTGCGGTTCAGTCGGGGAGATAGGGGGGAGGCTCGGAACCCCCAAACCGGCACCCATTAAATCATTTTTCGTCGTCGGAGGGGCGAGGAGGCCCAGAGCCCAAGCAGCGTGCGACTGCTCACGCTCACCGCATCACCGGAATCCACTAGGTCCCATATTATTCAATGGGACCTAGTTGCAGATAGCCTGGGTTAACCGTTAGCCCGGTTTAGTAAACATACCCCTTAAAGTCATGAGATAGGAGGCAGTGTACTATTGTGGATCAGGAACTGGTTAAAAGATAGAAAGCAGAGTGTAGGGCTAAATGACCAATTTTCCCAATGAAGAAAGGTGAATAGCGGAGTACCCCAGGGGTCTGTACTGCGACCGCTGTTTTTTAACATATTCATAAATGACCTGGAAATGGGAATAATGAGTGAGGTTATCAAATTTGCAGATGACACAAAACTATTCAAAGTTGTTAAAACCCATGAGTATTGTGGAAAATTGCAAGAGGATCTTGATAAATTGGAAGACTGGGCATCCAAATGGTAGATGAAATTTAATGTGGACAAGTGTAAAGTTATGCACCTAGGAAAGAAAAACCTGAACTATGGTTACACGATGCAAGGTTCCACATTAGGAACCACCACCCAAGAAAAAGATTTAGGCGTCATCATGGATAACATGTTAAAACCTGTCGCCCAGTGTGCAGTGGTGGCCAAGAGAGCAAATAGAATGGTAGGATTCTTAAGGAAAGGAATGGAGAACAAAGAATATTATAATGCCTCTGTATCGTTCCATGGTGCGACCGCATCTTGAATATTTTGTGCAATTTTGGTCGCCGTATCTTAAAAAGGATATATCATTATTAGAAAAGGTACAGAGAAAATTTATTTATTTATTTATTTATTTTATTTATTTGCATTTCTTATATACCGCGCTATTTTAATCAGTGCGGTGTACATTTGAACATAACATTCCACAATGTAGCAGACAACATTGGAGTTACAATAAACAGGGGTAGCAAAACATGGAGGTAAACCAGGGGGAACTATTTACATGTTATGATAACTATTTACATAATTATTTACAAAATTATTTGCATAATTATAGTGAACTCATTAAGATAGGCAAAAATGGAACATTCATCAGAGGGGTGTAGGTATAAGGCATGGATAGTGGAAGGGAGGGCCAATTAACCATTCTCCAAGGGGGCATGGATATGGAGCAGTCTGTGTAGGAGGGAGGGGTGGTGTCTGTGTGTTCTCTGGTGTTCGATTCAGGGTAATATATTAGGAACATGTGATATTTGAGAGCCTTCCTGAATAAGGTTATGTTTGTGATGGCTCGAATGTCAGATGGGAGGGCATTCCACGCTCTGGGAGCGAATAAGGAGAACGCTCTGCTGTCTGTTGTCTTATTGCACTTCGTCAAGAATTTAGGAACTTCAAGTGTGTTCATAAGTGGGGACCTTCTGCATCTATTAACTGGCGTGCTGTGTATAAGACTACTGATGGGCGAGGGGGGCTGGTTCTTTGAGGCCTTGAATGTCAGGACTAGAGTCTTGTAGATGATTCTGGCCTGCAGAGGCAGCCAGTGAAGTTCTTCAGGACTGGCATTATGTGGTTTGATCTTGATACTCCTGCAAGTACCCTTGCCGCTGAGTTCATGGCAAGACGGAGTGGGCTTAGAGTTGCTTGTGGAAGACCGTGTAGAATGATATTAGCAAAGTCCAGGTGTGGGATAACCAAGGCTTGGAATATTGAGCGGTAATCGGAGAAGTCAAGTAATGGACGGAGGTGACATATCGTTCGAATCTTATGGTTTATTGCTTTTGTGGTGTTTTTAATGTGCGCTGACATGTCAAGTTGCTGATCTAGGGTAATGCCTAGGTAGCGAATTGTGGGTTTTGTCTTCAGTTCCGTGTTATTGACTCGTAATGATGAAGGTGGAGTGAACTTTTGGTTCCTCGTGACGAACAAGACGTCTGTTTTGTTGTGGTTAATGCTTAAGTTTTGAGAGAGGAGCCAGTCTGCTATGGCTTCAAAGCATCTTAGTATTGGGGAGAAGTCAGATTGATTGATATTGAAGGGTGTATAAATCAGGATGTCGTCCGTATAGGCCAGACATTGGATATGGAAGGAGCGGATCAAGGCACAAATGGGTTGCATGTAAATGTTAAACATTAGGGAAGATAGGGATGAACCCTGCGATACACCTTGCTTTAGAGGAAATGGATCTGATGTGGTCAAGCCTGCTCTGACTTGTTGCCATCTGTTGCACAAGTAAGATTTACACCAGGTTAGAGATAGGCCTTGTATGCCTTTTTCCTTGAGGCGAAGTAGGAGTGTCTCATGATTCACCGAATCAAACGCGGCTGCAATGTCCATAAAGATAAGGACAAATCCTTGATGGATATTGTTGAGCCCTATGACCAGGTTGTTGAAGAGGGTTGTGAGGATGGTGTCCACACCATGAGCTTCTTGGAAGCCGTGTTGAGAAGGGTCAAGAGGAGCTTCAGTGTTGACATGTTGTTGAATTTGACGCTGGACTACCTTTTCCATGATTTTAGCTAGCAGGGGGATACTTGAAATTGGTCTGAAGGATTCGACTTTGGATGGGTCGAGTTTGCTATTTTTCCAAAGTGGGCGGATAGATGCGTACTTCAGGCTCTGTGGGAAGGTCCCAGTTGAGAAGGATTGGTTCAAGATTCTGGTTATGGATGGACTAAGATCGTGGCACAGCTCTTTAATCCAACTGGCTGGGCAGGGATCGTTGGGTGCGGTGGTGAGGTTGATAGAAGAGATGATATCTTCGATCTCTTTATTGGATACTTTGCAGAATTTCCATAGGTCGGCTGGTTGGGTAGTAATGTGTGGGTTGGAAAGGGATGTGGTAGAAGAGTTCATGTTGGTCTGGATCATCTTTGATTGTAGATAGTTTGAGTAGTCCTGCGGGTGCGGCATGGGTGGTTGAGCTAGGGCTGGATCGCCTGTTAAGGATTTTACAATACTGAATAAATCATGTGGTTTGTTAATTGATCGCTTTAGTATCTCTGAGTGGTATTGTTTTCTCTTTTCCATCATCTTTTTGCGGTATTTGTAGGTGTGAGGAGTATGCACATAGGGCCTCAGAGGTCCGGGTGTGGCGCCACTGTCTCTCAAGTCTGCGTAGGTGTAGAAGCGATGCTCGCAGGTCTTGGGAGAACCATGGTGCATGTTCTCTTTTAGGAGACTTCTTGTTGGTAGGTGGGAGGCAAGCGGCGGCTCTGAGGGCATTATCCCAGTTGGATACTAATTCGTCTGGGTCTAGGGAGGTATTGGGGAGTAAAGGTAAAATCTTTTTGAGGGCTTCATTCTTAACAAGGGGCCGAAAGCGTGTTGGTATGGTTCGGGGGGGGGGGACCTATTTTATTGTTACTAACGCTGAGGTGATTATTGGGGATGTGGAATAGAAGTAGATTGTGGTCAGACCAGGGTACTGGGGTTATGTAAATCAGAAGGCTTCGGGTTGAATTGACAACGGACTGAGGGGCGAAGATCAGGTCCAATTTGCTTCCCTTGCTATGGGTGGGAGAGTCGATGAGTTGCTTGTATCCCAACTGGAGCATAGCTTCGAGGAAGGCTGAGGAGTGCGTAACTGGTAGGGAAGGTAAGTTGAAATCTCCTATTAACCAATTTGGAGAGCGTGGGTTGGAGGAGTTACATGCGAGGTTGATTATTGACGGTAGGTCATCTGGGGATGGTGCTGGCGCTCGGTACAGTAGGTTGATTGTACAGAGCTCATTTGATATGGAAAGCATGTCAAGGTGGGTTGTGCTGGTGGTGATGTTTAGTTTAAATTGGAGTGTGGATCTGGTAAGAATGAGTGTACCGCCACCCCTCTGGTTGGTCCTATGACAGGCATAAAGAGAGAATCCTGGTGGTAACAGCTGGTTGATGAGAACATTATCACTGTCAGTTAGCCATGACTCGGTTATCATCAGTATATCTAGGTTGTGGAAGGTTATCAGGTCACTGGCTACAGGCCATTTCGATCGTATAGATCTGGCATTTATTAGTGCACACTTTAGTAGGCGTTGGTGGTTGTGCTTCTTGGATGGGGTCCTCTTAAAGCTCAACAGGGGGATATGCAGGAGGTGTGGGTGGAATAAATTGGATCTTGTGGTGGTGTGATGGGGGGTTTCAATCCATCTTCTTCCAGTATTATGGAGGATCGGGATATGGTTGATGCCAGGGTCCAGAGCATGTGTTAAGAAGGGGATCCAGGAAGTGAGGAGGAAAAGGGATAGGGACATGATTGGGTGCATTTTGGGGTGTTCTGAGAAAGGCAAGATACCCCAGGTATAAGGCGCAGATTTAGGCACAGGATATCATGAATAGAGCAGCAGGCAGATTTGAGTAACGTTGTAGAATAACAATGTATCAACAAAGGAAGAGAGACTGAGTAACATCAGCGAATCTGAAATGTAGCAACACAGAGATAAATAGGGGAGACCTAGTAACAAATGTTGCCGGGAATAGAGTAGTGTATCACCAGGTGTGTTACAGAACTATGCAAAGGGAGGTAGCTGGGGAGATTCAAGCAATTGTTAAAGATCGGTATAGAGATAGAGTTCAGAGGAGTCCTTTTTGATTCTTCAGTTTACCTCGTGGTCCAGAGCGTTTTTTCTTGTTCAGTGGGGATGTAGCTAATGGCGCTTCTTTTTGAGCCAGTCTATTGAAGAGGCAGTAAGGGGTTCTTCGGCGGTGTTGAAGTTGCTGGTCAGGTTCGGGCGGTCTCACGCCTAAGGGCCACGCCAAAGGGCGCGCCCGACTGGCGTTGCCTTTTGTGCCGGTCTCAGTCTGCACCAATTGGGCAGCACGTGCAGGGAGGCGGATCGGTGCTCCGGAGGCTCGATCCTCGGCAGAGGAGAGCAGATGGCTGACCGGAGGTTGCAGGAGAGAAAGGGAGATGCGCCCGACTGGCGTTGCCTTTTGTGCCGGTCTCAGTCTGCCCCAAATGGTAAAGGGTATGGAAGAAAACCTCTATTTATTTATTTATTTTGAGATTTTTATACCACCATATCGAGTAATCATAGCGGTTTACATGAAACAACTGAGTTACATCAAACAAAGTGGTAGCTACATGTGCAAAAAGTACTCTAAGGTAAATACATGATCAGTAAACATCAACAAGAAATCAAGAGTATATAAATGATTATTCAATATGAACTATGTACAGATTATAAGGGTTCTGTATTTTTGTGTGTTGAGATGTAGAGTTGTGAGTGGATAGTGAATTGAATGGAGTGAGGCTTCATGAATCTTAGTGGGGTTGAGTTGGGTCGGTTGATGTATTTGCCTTGTTTTTACAGGAATGTTCTATAAATAGAAAAGTCTTGAGTTGTGTGTGAAAAGTGGAGAGGTCAGTTACGTTTCTCAGATTTTCTGGTATTTTCTCTATGAAGAGAGGCTAAAAGGGTTAGGGCTCTTCAACCTGGAAAAGAGACAGCTGAGGGGAGATATGATAAGAGGTCTATAAATTAATGAATGGAATGGAACGGGTAAACGTAGATCAATTGTTTACACCATCAAAATAGAAAGACTAGGGGGCATGCAATGAAGCTACAGGGTAACCTATTTAAGACTAATAAGAGAAAATATTTTTTCACTCAATGTGTAATCAAACTCTGGAATTTGCTACCGGAGGATGTAGTAAAAGCTGTTAGTGTAGCCGGGTTTAAAAATGGTTTGAACAAGTTCCTCAGAATATCCACTGCTTGACCCAATACAAGCATTATGGAACCTGTGTCTTTTGGGGAAAGTGCTAGGTACTTATGACGTAGATTGGCCACGGAAACAGGATACTGGGCTTGATGAACCTTGGTCTGAACCAGTATGGCATATCTTATGTTCTTATGTGGTAGGCCATGGCCTATATAATAGCCTGTACATGTATGAGAGGCCTGCAAGCTAGGTCTGAGTCCCCACCCCCACCTAGAAATAGTAGTGCTGAGAAAGATCAAAGTCAGTGAAGGTCTGAGGATCTGCCTTAAACCGCTCTAAACTGCTTTTGATAAGTTTGTGTTAATCCTTATTCAATTCTTTTATGCTGATGATAGATATTTTATTTATTTTTATTTTATTTATTGTTCTTATATACCGCACTCTTAAAAATCAGCGCGGTTTACATTAAACGAATACTGTGCCAGTCGACACTTACAATGGAACAGGGGAATGAAACTTGGATTTGAACAGGGGAGCTATATACAATATTAAGAGAAATAACTACAATATGTATCTACAGTATGTACATTCTTAGGCAGTTATGTTCCAGTGTTTTGCATTCTCACATTCTCTGAGCCTAGAAATGACCTTGTAGTAGGGATGTGTTTATGTCTAGAAACTGAGCCTTTGTTAGAATAGCCTGAGAAGGGGGAACAGGGTGTTAGGCCCAGAGAGGGTCCCTGATTGGACAGGTGCAGGGGGCGTTGGAACCAATAGAAAGTCTGCATGTATCAAGCGGAAGAAAAATGTATAAATGAGTATGTCTCTGTAAGAATGTTGCTCAGTCCTTTTTGAAGCTTGACTCTCTGAGCCTGTGCACAATAAATTGGCTTGGATCTTTGAACTGACTCCTGGTATTATTTATTGCATTGCTGCTACACTTATGATGTTAATTCTGTTCATGTGTCAATGGAGACATTGTGGGAAGCCCGGAAAAGCCTGGAATCATCCATTACAGCTTCTATGAATGGGACAAACACAGAGGATCTCTAAAGGTAAAAAGGGGACTGTAGTAGTTGTTATGGAAGGACAGACTAGATAGGCCATGTGGTCTTTTTCTGTCATCATATTTCTATGTTTCTATGTCAGTCTTAAAGACTGAGGTACAAACTGTTACTTTTGAGTTCCCTGCTCAGGTTCAGCATTTGACCCAGGTGGGAGAAAAGGTAGCGGAGTTGGAGAAGCAGAGTGTGGGGCAGCAAGAACTGTTGATGACACAGATCAAGGAGAAGGAAGTTCTAAACCAGAGGATTAACTTTCTTGAAAATCAATCCAGGAAGAATAATCTCCATTTTCTTAACTTTCTTAAGCGTCCACTCATTGCCCATGTGGACTGAAGGGATAATCTGGCTCAGGGATAATTTGGCTCAGGTTTGCTTTATATGCTTTATATGACTGCACCCTTGCCTGCCTGTTAGCAAGTGTACACAAGCATCGTATGGATGGCACAAAAGACAAACGTGTGGGCTATGGAAGAGAGAGTATTTGCGGCCTGCTATAATAAAGCCTAAGGAGCCATACTTTGGACAGAAGTGTGCAAAGGATAGGCCCAGGCTGAAAATAGGCCATGCTAGAAGGGAACTGGTGAGAAGAAATACTCTAGGCCCTGAAGATTACAAAATAGTGCCAAAGAAAATGCTACATCATGTACAGGACAAAGGAAGCAGGGAGTTGCAGTCACTGTATAGATAAGCTGGCCTTGTAACATGAGCTACAAACGACCTGATAATTAAGGGAGGATCCCAGAGAAGAAGCCTTTGCAAATTTTTGCAGACAGCTCTGACTTTTGCAAGCAACACTAGCAAAACTTTTGCAGACAGCTCTGACTTTTGCAAGCAACACTAGCAAACATTTGCAGACAGCACAGCAACTTTTGCACACGGAACAAGACTTTTGTGCAGGAGTTGCTACAGGGGGTATAGGGTATATAAGAAAGCAATTACAGAGCTCAGGGAGGCCTTCTCTTTCTCACCACTGTGGAGATAGAGAGCGCTGCCCGTATTCAGATCCCTAAGACAGACTTGTATCTGTGCTTACAGCTTTTTGCTTGTACTAAATAAAAGAGTTTTTGCTGACAAGTAACTGTGATCTGAGTCCTTTTGTTTTTTTCCCTCCTGGTGTACGGCTCCCATGTGCCCAGGTAATATTGGTAAACTTTCTACTGAATCGTTCAATTTGAAATGTGTAGCAAGTCAGAATAATGTTTCAGAGGCTGTCCAACACAGGGCAAATTATCACGTAAAACAGGCACACAGTACAAAACGTGATAAGGTGGAAAAACAATTTATTTAAAATCTCAGACCTAGCAACCCGACACAGGCCGTGTTTCGAAGACCTTCATCAGGGGTTGTCTAAATAGGTACTACAAACATAAAAACAAACAATATTAAAAAAACAATTTAAAAGTGAAAGAACAAATGGGCATGGACATACATTAAGCTCTAACTATAGAAATAAAATAAATAATAATAATAATTATTACAATAATAATAATAATAATATAGTTAATTAGTAGTAGATCTCTCATAATAAATAATTAAAAATTATATAATTAAAATAATAATAATAATAAAATAATAAAACTCTAGTGCTAGAAATGCGATACTCAAATTAAGATTAAACCATAAGAAATGATATAATAAAATAGACCACAGATAAGATTAATAGAAACACAAGCAAATACAATCCTTATGGGAGGTGACAAGCATATAATTATAATGTTAATACCTTCTTTGTAGAGACGATGATTTGCAAACCTCACAAGGAGGCACACGAACTCATTAATAGAGGTGATGACTTAAACACTTGCATTGAGATAAAAAACTAAAATGAAGAAGACACAGGGTAAAGCATATGTATACCATTGGAGATAGTCTAATTAGAACCTAAATCTAAACTAAATTTAGGAGACTGAAATATGACTGAAACGCAGCAGGCATGGATGGGGGAGGAGGGCACGGCCAAGAAAGAAACAGATAATGTATAGAATTAAATAATATAGCCTATTCTTTAACTTTCCTCAAAAAATAGCAGTCGAAAATAAATTTATAATATGGAAATAGCAAGAAAATGTTTAAAATAGGGCCAAAGTTTCATCATAGGGCCAACTGAACCAAAACATTTACATAGAATCTAGAAAATGTACAGGAAAAAAGTACAAAAACATAAATTGGCTAGGGGAATCTTAAAAAACATGGAGAAGCAAACATCAAACATCAATAAAACGTCAAATTTCTAAGGGATACTAAAAAACATGGGAAAGATGCCGCGCAAGAATGAGTAACGCTTGGACGTGGGCAGCATCCGTTGCAAAAGTAAGGATCTCCTGAAGAAAAACTAGTTATTGAAACGCCGTGAAGGCGCCCCATGAGAGCGTCGAGATCCGCTTGATTAAAAGGAACATAGGGGTGAAGATTTTAAAAGAAAGTCCTCTAATAAAGTTGTGATTCTTAAAACATAATGTTGTTTTAAGCACTGGGTCATTGATATGATACTGAGAGTTTTTTAGAAGATAAAGAATTATTAAAAGAGAAGATTTTATATATATAGAAAAAGAAGAAAAAGAAGATTAAAAGTTAGAAAAATTAGAATGGAAACTGTTTTGGAGACCCGTTAAAAGTGTGCTGAAACATTATTCTGACTTGCTACACATTTCAAATTGAACGATTCAGTAGAAAGTTTAGCAATACGTTCAATTAAGTAGACCTAATAGCTTGTATCTATACAAGCAGGTAATATTGGTGACTACTGGGTATACTTTGCAGGTGAGACCAGCCTACAGGACATAGTCAAGAAGTATTTGAGGGAAGTGTTGAACTTTCCATCTGATAATCTCCTGCCCCTGGTTAAGGCATATTATATCTTTCTTCCAGGGACTGGGAAGCCGCCTTCTTTGGGTGAACAAGATACAGGCCAGCTTAATTTAACCTCCTTCCTCAAATCCTCCCTGGTAGTAGTCACTGCTACTACTACTCTTTTGGCTAAGTTCATGTTTGAATCGGGCAGAGACTGTTTTAAAATTTTATTTCTGTAGGGGATCCAAGATGGCTTAGGAGTAGGACACATTTGGTGACTATTCCCTAGTTTCTTCGGTGCTTTTCTTACCTCATGCCTAAGCACAAGGCTAAAGGCAAGTAGGGTCTTCCCACTGCTCCAGAAGTTGGGCAGCGCACCTTGGATATCTACACCTTAGTGAAGCTGTCGGGCGATCCGGTTGCCCCAAATTGGGCAGTAATGTGTTGCTGAGCCTGGCAGGACCCTCTCACGCCTACTATGTCTAGGTGTCTGACCTGAGGACTGATGCTGCTTCCCCAGCAACCTTGGCAGTGGTGAATGGAAAGTTGCAGCCTGATGGTGCTTCAGTATCCAGCTTACAGGTGAGTGTTTCTTCCTCAGGAGTGTGTATGTGTTTGCTCCAGAGTCTTCAGTTTCTACTCAGCTTGTATTTTGTCTATTGACACGTCTGCAAGAGGTGACTCTGGATTCGATCTGGAATGCCATGCAGTCCATGTACCAGGTTTGTGCAGGGACTTTCCAGGACTCTACTTTGCTCTCACCGCATTTGGAAAGTGTGGAGAAGAGCATGGAAACTCAACAAACTTTGGTTACTGGGCTTGAAGTTAAGTTTTAGCAGGTACAGGAGCAACAAGGTATATTGACTCAGGATAGACTTGTTTTTCAGCGTAAACTTGAAAATATGGAGAACTTTCAGAGGTCTTTGAACTTGAAGATTTTAAATTTCCCACAACTGTTTGCTCCTTCAATAAGATATGTGTTTAACAGATTTCTTAAAGACGTTTTTGGATATCCTGAGGCTGGATTCCCTCCTCTCCAGAAGATCTATTTTCTTTCTCCTGGATCTACTAAGGACACTTTACCAAAAACCAATGCCCCCATGGCTAATACATCCTCTGACTCTTTAGATTTGGGGAACCTGTCTGAACTGTTGGAGCAATCAACCAGAGTGGTTGAGGCTAGAGCTACACTATTGATTTATTTTGTGTTTCTTCAGGATAGGGAAGTGTTATTGCGTTTATTTCTTAAGAAAGATGATGTGTCTTTTATGAGGGGGTAGAATTCAGATATTCTCAGATGTGTCCAGGTGGACACAGGTTAGGAGGAAGAAGTTCTTGGAGTTTCGTGCTGAGGCTCTGGCCTTAGGTGCAAAGTTCCAACTAAGATTTCCTTGTAAATGTGTACTCTATTATCAAAATAGAACACACCATTTCTTTGAGCCTTCTCAATTACGTTTCTTCCTGTACACTCAGAGCTTGTAGGGTTGATTCTGGAGGTTTATGAGGGGTCATTTATTGTTTGCTTTGCTATAATGTCCTACTTAAGTATTATGTATCTTTTTCCTCTATTTTTTATCTTCCCACGGTATTGTTAATCTTGGATCTCCCTCCTTGTGGACCACTTGTACATTCTGTTAAATTAATGATCCTAGCAGGACTGATTATTTTGTTTTCTTTTTTTTTCCTTTTATCTTATGTGGAAATGGAATGTTTTTTTTCCTGCTCCAAGGTTTTCCTTGGTATATTGTAAAATGTAACAAATATAAAATAAAATAAAAAAATATTTCTGTAATATGCATGCCAGCTTTCTGGGGTCTGTTGTATGTATATTTCCTGATGTCTCACATTCTATCTGCCCGTAGGAGGGCCTTTTTGGCCTTAAGATTGAGGGTGGAAGCTCTTGGGGCTGGGTTTGCTTTGAAATTTCTTATAAGAGTGTGGAATCTTTTGGGGGTAAAACCTTTTTGTTTTTTGACCCTAGTCAGTTGGCTGATTTTGTTATTGCTCATGAGAGTAATATGGGCTTGACAGGAATACCACAGTAGGCACGTTTAGCTGCCCTTGCTCGATCTAGGCACTTTAGGGTGTGGGCAGTTTTTGTTTTTTCCTATGTTGGGGTACTATCTCCTCCCTCTTATGGTGGTCTATCATGTAAGTGTTGTATTCTGTGAGGTTTGTTATTTTAATATTTTTCTTTCTTCCATTATTTTGTGATATGTACTTATTGAAAAGTGGATATATAAAAAAAAACAGGTGCTGGCTGTGGCTGTGCAGCTGGTTGTGGCTTTGACATCTTAGGTTTTTGGGCTAGCGGGGGCCCTGCTGTCGCTGCTGAGGTTGGTAAGTAGCTGCAGGTGGATAAGAAGGATAATATCTCTTCTTCTTAGGATAGAAAGACTTCTTTGGATTGGTCTTTCTCCTAGAGGGGTCTGACATCTTTCTGGAGAGGTGTTTGGAGTGTGAGATCATCTGTCTCAATCTCTCCAACCTTTTCCAAAGAGGTTTTCTCTAGAGCAGGGGATATTGGCCAATTTATCCTAAACCGACTGCTCAAGGTCAGATGACTGGAGCCAGGCCATTCTGCAAGCACCGATGCAGATTGCTGGAGCTCTGCTGGACGACTCAAAGGCATCGAAAGATGCTCTGGTCAGAAATTTGGATGTATTCTGATTTTGCCTGATTAAGGCCTGGAATGCATCACATTTGTCATCAGGAAGGATAGGGGTAAGGTTCTCTAAATCCCTGGAGATATCCTTGAGATACATGCCCATATAGAGCATGTAGGAAGCAATCCTAGAAATGTGCATGCATGCCTGAAAGCACCGATGGCCAAACGTATCGAGAGTTCTGGAGTCCTTGCCTGGAGGCATGGAAGAATGATTTTTAGACTTCTTGATGCAATGCATTGCTTATTCCACTACCATGCAGTGGTGTGGTAGTTGAGGCTTTTGAAAGCCAGGGCATAGTGGATGTCGGTACATGGTATTGAGTAATTTGCTGATGGACAGAACCGTTAGTGGGGCCTCCCACATATGTAGCATTAGATCCTGCAGGATGCAATGCACTGGTAATGTGGCCACCTCTTTGGATGCTGAGGGGTACTGGAGGATTTCCAATTCCTCTGCCCTCTGTTCCATCTCAGATGCCATGGTAATCTGCAGGCCTGCTGCCATGTCCCGAATGAAATCTTGAAAAGACATACCCTTTTGTGGGGACCAACGCCGCTTATGAGGAGGGAATGGATCAGAAGGGCGATCCCCTGGAGTCCTCTGATGCATCATCAGGAGTGGAAGAGGTAGAGTCCAATTCTGACAGAAAGTCAAAGTATTGATGGTCTTGTGTCGATACTGATGATCAGTCTGTGTGGCACCGGGAGCTTGTTGGGTATCAACAATGTTTGTCAGTTCCAAAGGAGGCATCGGAGGGAGAGAATCCCCCGATGCCGGTTCAAGGTCCAGTATTGGCCTTAGCCGGATGTCGATGCATGCATCACTGGAGTTGTCAATACCGAGGCTGCCAGGAGTAGTGCCAAACTCCTCTCGATAGTCAGGATGTACTGGTTGAGGGAGGAGGCTGATGCCTGCTTGAAATCACGCACGGGGTTCTGAGCCACCATCCCAGAGCATGGAACCAGTAGTTCTCTGGAGGTTGAGGCCTCAGGAGCATCCTGGAGCCCCTGTTGTGCTTTGGAGTGCTAGTCCTCCCGTCGGGGCTGTTTGGTAGGCTGGTCTGCATTGGATGCACATTTCGGCGAATCCCAATGATGATGAAGGGACTTACCTTAAGGATCGGTATTGATTTTTGATGCTGATGACTTAGACTTAGTCTTAAGTTTGGACTTAGAGGAGACCTGAGAACCAAGAGAGGAGGCCAATGTCCTTGAAGATGTGGAAGCCTCTGAAATAGAGTCCAGGGCAAACAGAGAACCATACTGTTTTGTTCTGTTCTTTAGGCCTCTTTTTGTCATTTGTTGGCACAAAGGACAATCAGTTGGTAAATGGTTTGGACACAAACATTTTAAATACCAGTCATGTTTATCAGTGACTGATATTGTACCAGAACACTTTGTACATTTTTTGAAGTCGCTGATGTGTTTTTCCATCGTGGGAGAACAAAGTATGCTAAGGCCTAATTTGGCGGTAGAAACCACCAAAATTGGAAAAATGGAAGAAAATAAATATTTTGAAAAGAAAAAAAATATTGTGGCTGGTATTAGGGAAGGTAGAGCACAGATTTAAACCAAAAAATGACGTTTTTCGGCAGTGACAGGAAGAAAACAACCTGCTGGCTCCGTGAAAAACGAAGAATTGAGGAAAGGACTTGGGAAGGCAGATGTGCAGATGCAGTGGATTGCTTCCAGAACCTTTCCAATTGGACACTGGGGAGCGTTCCCTTGTGGGCTCCATCTGTGCTAACGATATCCCATATGTGAAGACTGCATTCCTGTTTGTTCCTGGAGATAGCATAGTTACTCACCTGTAGCAGGTGTTCTCCGTGAGCAGCAGGAATAGGTCCTCAGGTATGGGTGATGTCACTGATGCAGCCCTGCACGGAACACACCCCAGCTTCCAAAGGAAGCTTTTGGGAAGCATACCGCCCATGCACGCCTGCCTTCTTGACCGCTGCAGCTCCATACTCTCCAGTCTTTTTTTTTTTTTTTTTTTTTACTGCAGAGCCCCTAGGATGTGTTCCTATAGTCTGGAAAAAAGTTCTTCTATGTGGCATTTGTGACCATTTTTTTCCCTTATTCTTTTCCGCCTGTCATGGGATAACGGTTTTCCCTTTTTAGTTTTTTTCTGTTTGTTTGTTTTTAATGCTTTTGTGTGTTTTTTCCCTCCCATCAGAATGGATTCCCACCCATGGCTGTTTTTCAGTTTGATTTTGCCGAGGCAGCATTTTTCAAGATGTCTAAGCCAGTTAGTGGCTTTAAAAAATGCACTAAGTGTGGCAAGACCATTTCTGCCACTGACTGTCATAATTGGTGCTTGCAATGCCTTGGGCCTGACCAGGAGCTGGCATCCTGCGAGCTCTGTTTGCAGATGACATGCCAAGGGCTGAAAAGTTGGGAAAAGCAGGAGTCCCTCTTTGGCTCATCTGATTCAGCATCCTCAGCCCCGACCCCCTCATCTATGCCTGTGAAAAGTCCTGAGGCAGCAAAGGGGAAGGAGCAGTGTGATCAGTCAGAGCAGAGGGGCCTGAGTGGCGAGGGGAGACTCTGCAAAAACCCCACTGATGTTGAAGAGGGAGCACGGGGAGAGGTTCCGGGTGCAGCGTCACCACAGCCCTTCTCGACATGATGCAGAAAGTGATGGCCAGGAGCGGCCGGCCAAGCTTCCCCAGTGGAAGGATCCAACCCCACTGGCGGAGTCCACTCACAGTGCCCAGGAGGGGCAGCCAGATGTCTCCCGATGCACCTATCATTATGGAGTCCCCACCTGCGGTGTTGACACTGATGTCCATGGCTGTGGCACTGGCCCCTTCATAGGTGGCGGTTTTGGAGGAATGCTTAGAGTCCTAGACACTCACTTGGCAGCAGTGGAAGCTTTGCAGAACGCAGGCGTCGCAGCATGGAACACCTGGTCACCACACTTCTTCCAGCCTTTCCTGCCCGCTGAGGTTGGGGACATTGTGTGGGAGATCAGTATCGACGCCAGTTGCCAGACCCATCTCCCTCTCCAGTGTATCAGAGTCTGAGGCCCAGAAGTACCACCATCGGCATGCCGGGTGGTGAGAGGGCCATCAGCAGCCTCCCTCCCCCAAGCCATGGAGCCAACGGGTGGAGGAGACTCAGCACTATTTTGACTTTCTTTCAGAATTGGAATGGGAAACAGAAGTGAAATCGATGGCATCGGACCTACAGTCCCCGAACCTCCCATCCCACCCATCGCCTCCACCCAAACAGCATAAGTCACTATCCCCTTTTCTGTGGAGTCAAAGGAACCACAAGTGGAAGAACTGGAACTACTTCAGCACCCCTTGCCCCCCAGGAGGCAGTGTGGTTCCTGTCCACCATGTTCTGCAGCAGCTGCAACTGTAACTGTAGGAGGCACCGTTCATGCTTCCAGTTGTCAACCGCCGGCTCAATTCCCTGTACCAGGTCCAGAAGGCCCCACAATTCCATTATGGTGGAGTCAGCTTTGAAGCATGCTAAGATGCACTCCTTGGTCCCACTGAGATGCAAGGCTCTTTCTAGAGGAAGTGCTTCCAGGGTTCCATGCTGATCACCAGGTTTCAGGCTTACCAGACTTAAATGAATATGTCACAAGTCCTTTCGGGGTTTCATGGCTCATGGCAAGGACTGCTCAAAGTTCATACTGTGGGTCACCAATGACACCTTTGAATCCACTGGCAGAGTGGTGGCTGTTTATTTATTTAACTAATTTTTTATACCGTTTTTCTACAAATCAAAATGGTTTACATGGAACTGAGTTGATACAGAGAACAAATTACAAGGAACATCAAAAGCCATTTACAATGAACGTGAACACTCTTTAAATGTGAACAGAGAACAATGAACCTTTTGTATATTTCAAAACTTTTGAATTGATATTTCTCTAATAAACTATATACATGGGGGTAGGAGGGGTGAGGAGTTTAAAGGGGTTTAATGGGGGTAGGTTGGAGGATGAAGTGATTATTTGTATGGTGTAGTCCTGATCTGTGGTTGTTGGGTGCCTGTTGCAAAAATGTTCTATGAAGAGGTGGGTTTTCAGATTTTTGCTAAAGTCTGCGGTTGATTTGATATTTCAAATTGAGAGGAGTAGTGAATTCCAGAGGGTGGGGGCATACAAGGAGAATGCTCTCATTCTTGAGGTTTGTTTGGATTTGCGAGTCTGTGGTGGAAGACTGAGGAGATTATGGGTGCTCTTACTTCTTGGTCTGTCGAAGTTCAGGGTGTGAATTAGTGCTTGGAGCTATTCTGGGGATTGTTTATCCAGGGCTTTGTGCATGAGGGTTAGAACTTTGAATTGTATTCTGGAGCTGATGGGAAGCCAGTGGAGGTGCTGGAGGACTGGAGTGATGTGGGTTTGTTTTGAAGCTTGGAAGATGGATTGGACAACAGTATTTTTGGCAAGTTGTAGTGGGAGGAGAGTGTACTTTGGTAGACCATGTGATGATGAGAGCGGCCAAGAACAGATGGAGATAGAAGAAAACCATGTTTCTGCCTTTAAACCAAGTGACAGACAAGCTGTGCACAGAGCTTGCAGAGCAGGAAAGAAAAAAAATCCTGTCTCTGCTGAGGCTAAGCCACGCCCAGACTTTGAAGTGGGGGCAGGCTTAGATACTGATTGGAAAGGCCTGTGCGAAGGCAAGGGTGTGGCAGGGAAGAAATGGTTTTTAAAACCTCATTCTGACCAGAGAGGGAGAAAGGAAGGGAGAGTCACTTCCACAGGAGAAGGAGAGATCCTGGAGCAAGGGGATTCCAGTGGGAAGAGATATCCCAGAGCCCTGGGAGATCCTGGAAAGGAAGAAGGATTCCAAGAAGGCTTTCAGGAGAGATCTCATGAGAGAAGGAGTGGAGAAAGGCACAAGAAGTCTGACTTCCAGAAGCTGAAAGAGGTCAGTAGAAAAGGAAGCAGTGGATGTCTGAGAAATGCTCCTAGAAGTGAAGCCAACAGATGTATAGCTGAACAGCTTACAGATGAACAGGAACAGTTTGCAACAGCTAGTGTACAAGAGCCAGACCTGAGCCCTAAAACTGCCAGAAGGTGGGTGGAGATGCTTGAGAGTGGAAAAAGCCAAACCCCAGCAGTGAGCAGAGCAGCTGAGCTAAAAACACGAGAAACATTAGCACAAGTGTACTTATTCTCCCAAAGTAACTATGCCCAATCAGAAAGATTTGCTGTGGAGCCAGTTTCAAAAGTTCCTACAAGACAGAGAAGCTGAGGAAGCTTTTAAGACTGTAGAAGGCAATGAGCGTTCTTTAGCCCAGGAGGAAATGCAGGTCAATTCTTATGTGCCAGAGTCTGACCTAGGAATCTCTCCAATGGATTGCTCATTCTGTTTAAAAGAAGACTGAGCCTTACTAAGCAGAGTTGAGAAAGAGTGAGAAGCTGTATTGTGCATAACTCTGTAACTGCTAATAGTCTTCTAAAGCCAAGGATGTGTTTTACCAAGTGAGAATTTTCTTCTAAAGCAAAGAAGCTGTGTGTTACCAGAAGTTTGTTTAAAAGGGAAAACAACAGTCGTGCCAAGAAGAAAGTTTACCTTTTGTTTGAAAGAGGTAGAAGAAGCTGTGCTGAGTACTGTTTTGTTTAATGAAAAACAGCTGCTAAGGTTAGCAAGACTTTTGGTGTCCGTTTACCTCAGTTGCCAGTTATCTTCAGTTATCCTTTGTGTTGGAGAAGTATCCTAATGCCTTGTGTTTGAATTTCAATGCCTTGGAAATCCCCATAGAAAAATAAATATTCTTGTATGCCTTACCAAAGGTCTCACACTACATTTTGTCCTTGCTCAAGAAAAGCCTAACTACAAGTCCCAGAATTCCACTGGGGACAGTCAGAAAAGCTTCATTAAAGGACATTACAAGGCAGCCCTAAGCCTGTAAGCCCTAGGGCCCAGGCTAGGGTCCCACAACCATGATAAATGGAATTACAGTAGTCAAACTGTGGCAGCACTGATAGCATGCAATAAATAATACCCGGAGTCAGTTCAAGGATCCAAACCAATTTATTGTGCACAAGGCCCAAGCATCAAAGGACTGAGCAATGGCGAACAGGAACAACTTACTTATATACAAGCTTCACAGTTTGATACAGGTAGACTTTCTATTGGTCCCAACGCCCCCTGCACCTATCCAATCGGGAACCCTCACTGGGCTCTGTTCCCCCTTCTCAGGCTATGCTAACACAGGCTCAGTTTCTAGACATAATACATTCCTGCTACAAGGTCATTGCATCAGCATAAAAGTATTGAATAAAGGATTAATACAAACTTATCAAAAGCAGTTTAGAGCGGTTTAAGGCAGATCCTCAGCCTTCACTGACTTTGGTCTTTCTCAGCACTACTATTTCTAGTAGTGGGGGTGGGGACTCAGGCCTAGCTTGCAGGCTCATACATGTACAGGCTATTATATAGGCCATGGCCTACCACAAAACAAAGGAGCGATGATGGCTTGGCAGACTGAGTTGAATGTATCAGGAGCAGGAGGGGGCGTAGCTTTCAGAGTGAAGAAAGACCCCAGGTAAGTGATACATTAAATTCCTTTATGGAAATGGGTAACAGGGGTAACATATGGAAAGCAGTGTGTATAAATGCCCGTAGCATGGGAAATAAGATCCCTGATGTTGAAGCTTTGGTGGGAGTGGCCGACTTGGATTTAGTGGCAGTTACAGAAACATGGTTCACAGAAAACCATGACTGGGATGTAACTATACCTGGCTATACTTTATTCAGAAAGGATAGGGTAGGAAGAAGGGGAGGAGGAGTGGCACTATATGTAAAAAAAAATACTATTAAAGCTTTGAAATTACAGAGCTTAAAAGGGAGATAGGAGGCATTGTGGATTAAACTATAAAGAGGGAAAGAGAAATCTATCTGCATAGGCATGATATAGAGACCTCCCTCACAAGAGGAAGAGGTGGACAGAGAGTTAATTGAAGACATACATAGCATTGCTAGAAAAGGGGAAGTGCTACTGATAGGGGATTTCAATATGCCAGATGTTGATTGGCACATTCCTGCTGCAGTATCATCTAGAAGTAAAGAGGATCCTGGATTCTCTACAGGGAGAACTATTCAAGCAATTGGTAACAGACCCCACATGTGAAGGGGCCATACTGGACTTGGTGCTTAATGGTGAAAGTGTTTCTGATGTTATAGTGGGAGATCATTTTGCATCCAGTGATCACCAGATGGTGTGGTTCAGTATTAGGACTAGGGCTGTTAGAATCCATTCAAAAGTGAGGGTCTTAGACTTTAGGAAGACTAATTTTGCCAAGATGGGCCAATACCTCAGGGAGTCGTTAGCGAGATGGGAACAGCTGGGGAATGTAGAAAAACAGTGGGCAAAACTGAAAGGGGATATTTTAAGGGCAACCAACATTTTTGTTAAAATGGTAAATAAAGGAAAAGGAGACCGCTATGGCTTTCGAAAGAAGTAGCTGAAAAAGTGAAGAAAAAGAGAGAGGCCTTCATGAAATACAAGAGATCACAGAGAGAGCAGAAGAAAAACTTACAGAAGCTAGAAAGTAGTCAGGAAAGCAAAGATTCAAAAAGAGGAGGAAATAGCCAATGCAATAAAATGGGGGGATAAGACATTTTTCAGATATGTTTGTGAGAAGAGGAAGGGCAAAAGTGGTATTGTCAGACTCAAGAGTGAAGGGGAGGAATATGTAGAAGCTGATGAGGATAAAGCGGAATTGCTTAACAAATATTTCTGTTCTGTGTTCACAGATGAAGAACCAGGAGCAGGACCTCAGAAAACACCCAGAAACAGGAACAGAAGCAAGGGACATCTTGAACAATTTTCAGAAGACTGTGTTCGTGAGAAACTAGCTCAGCTTAAAGTGGAGGAGTGGCCTAGTGGTTGGGGCAAGGTACTTCGGGCCAGAAGGTCGGGGGTTCAAATCCCACTAGAGGACAGCAACCTTGGGCCGGAAGGACTGGGGTTTCTAGTCCCACAGGTGCTCCTTGTGGTCTTGGGCAAGCCACTTAACCCTCCATAGCCCATGTTCCCTGTAAAATAGTTCTCTGTGTGCTGTGCTTTCCTGTCTAATCAATGTGTTTATACCTCAAAAAGTTTCCTGTCATGATTTGACAATTTCCAATCTGTAATCAAACCGCTGCTGATCGCTGGAAGTAGCGGTATACAAATGTATACTAAATAAATAAATAAATAAAGTAGACAAAGCGATGGGACTGGATGGGATACACCCTAGAATACTGAGGGAACTTGGGGACGCTCTAGCAGCTCCACTGACTTATTTTATTTATTTAGCTGTATTTATATACCGCTTTTCACCGGGTCAAAGCGGTGCTACATAGGGGGGGGGGAATTAAGTACAAGGGGGGGGCCATCACCGGGGGGGCAACATTGATGATTCTGACATAGGACGGACTTTGGACATAGTACAGACATTGGACATAGACCTTTTCAATGCCTCGTTGGAGTTGGGAGTGGTGCCAAAGGACTGGAGAGAGGCTCATGTGGTGCCTTTACACAAAAGCGGAAGTAAGGATGTGGTTGAAAACTACAGGCCGGTTAGTTTAACTTCGGTGGTGAGTAAATTATTGGAAACATTGCTGAAAGAGAAAATAGTGAGGTTTCTGGAGTCCAGCGGATTACAGGATCCGAGGCAGCATGGATTCACCAGAGGCAGGTTTTGTCAGACAAATCTGATTGATTTCTTTGACTGGGTGACCAGGGAGTTGGACCAAGGGAGAGCCCTAGATGTGGTGTATTTAGATTTCAGTAAAGCCTTTGACACTGTTCCTCATGGGCGACTTATAAACAAACTGAGCACCCTAGGGATGGACCCTAAAGTTACTGCTTGGGTTAGAAATTGGTTGGGTGGGAGGCGACAAAGAGTACAGGTAAATGGAGCTCACTCTGAGGAGAAGGATGTTACCAGTGGTGTGCCCCAGGGATCTGTCCTTGGTCCGATTCTTTTTAACATCTTTGTTAGTGATATAGTAGAAGGGCTGTCGGGTAAGGTTTGCCTCTTTGCAGATGATACCAAAATCTGCAATAGAGTAGACACCCAGGAAGGTGTAGATAACATGAGGAGGGATCTAGCTAAGCTTGAAGAAAGGTCTAGAATTTGGCAGCTGGGATTTAATATTAAAAAATGTAAGGTCATGCATTTGGGCTGCAGCAATCCAAGGGAGCGATATAGTATAGGGGGTGAAGTACTTTTGTCCACTAAAGAAGAGCGGGACCTAGGTGTGGTTGTGTCTGATGATCTTAAAGTAGCTAAACAGGTAGAAAAGGCGACGGCAAAAGCTAGAAGGATGCTTGGGTGCATACGGAGAGGAATGGCTAGCAGAAAAAAGGAGGTGACAGTGCCTCTGTATAAGTCTTTGGTGTGACCTCATTTGGAGTATAGTGTGCAATTCTGGAGACAGCACCTTCAAAAGGATGTGAACAGGATGGAGTCGGTGCAGAGGGTGGCTACTAAAATGGTTAGTGGTCTTCATTATAAAGCATATGAGGACAGACTTAAGGATCTTAATATGTACACCTTAGAGGAAAGGCGTGATAGAGGTGATATGATTATGTTTAAATACCTCCATGGCATAAATGTTCATGGGGAGAGCCTCTTTCAATTGAAAGCAAGTTCTGCTACGAGGGGACATGGAATGAGGGTGAAGGGGGATAGATTCAGGAGTGATATGCGGAAATATTTCTTTACGGAAAGAGTGGTGGATCCATGGAATAGTCTCCCAGTGGAGGTGATAGAGATGAGGACAGTAACTGAATTCAAAAAAGCATGGGACAAACACAGAGGATCTCTAAAGGAAAAAAGGGACTGTTGTAGTTGTTGATATGGAAGGACAGACTAGATAGGCCATGTGGTCTTTTTCTTTCATCATATTTCTATGTTTTTGTTTCTATTCTGAGTTTATAGTATGCAGCTTTGGTGATATTTTGCATATGGGCCTTGAAGGTCAGCTATTGGTCCAGTGTGATGCCTAGGTATTTTATCTGGGTGCTGACTCAGATATTATTGGTGAGTCTGACAGAAGCAGAGGGGATGAAGTTGGGGTCTTTTGTGACATGGAGGTGTTCTGTTTTTTTGGAGACTGATGGAGAGATTGTGAAGATGGAGCCAGTTTATAACCTGGGAGGCAACTTGAGAGTGTGGTGTAATTAGGAGTAGAAGTGGAGAATAGTGCAAAGATAATGATGTCATTGGCGTATATCAGGAACTCTACTTGAATTGTTGGATGATGGCACACAGTGGTTGAATGTATATATTGAACAGTAGAGAAGAGAGGCATGATCCTTGTGGCACTCCCTGGTTAAGAGTGAAAGGAGCTGAGGTTTATGTTTGTATCTTTATTCTCTGGTTTCGGCTGGTGAGATAGGAATGGAGCCATTTGAGGGAGGGTGCCACGGACTCCAAAGTGGTGGAGATGGTTGAGGAGGAGCTGGTGGGATACAGTGTCAAAAGTGGTGGTGATGTCCAGAAAGAGCAGGATGAAGCCTTGGATGATTGTTTCAATGCCTGTGGATAAGTGAATTTAGGAGGGACGTCATAAGGGTTTCAGTGCCATGGTTGGGTCGGAATCCATGTTAATGCATGTTTAGAGGTGCAAAGTGGTCTATCTGATGTTGGAGTTGGGCTTGTACAGCTTTTTCAATTATTTTGGAAATAAACGGTATGCTAGTTATAGGTCTGTAAGAGGAGGGTGCGTGTGGATCCAGGTTTGGTTTCTTTAGGAGCGGTCTGATTGATGCTTGTTTGAGAGAGGGAGGAAGAAAACCTTGCACAATGTCAGATATGATTGGTAGAAATTGTTCTTTTGTGATTTTAAGCCAGGAAACTGGAAAAGGGTCAAGTGGGGAGGTTGTTATGTTGATGCTGTTGACTGTTATTCAGTTCGCCAGACGATAGTGTCTTGAAGGTAGTCCAGTGGTGGTCTTGGGTGGTCTCTTCATTTGATGTTGGGATGGTGGCACTGCTGTAGAGTGTAGATGTGTGCTTGGCTTGCAAGTATGAGGCCATGTCCTGTGGATTGTGTGGTCACGGTTTGTTTATGATGGGTCTTTGGTAAGTGTTTTGACAATGTTGAAGAGTTCTCTGGTTTTGTTGATGGAGCGCGAGATGAGGTTGTTGTGGTATTCCTTTTTGGCATGGATGGTGGAATCCTGATATAGTTTTAGTTCATGTAGGTATTGAGATTGAGTTGAGACTTTCTCCATTGTTCAAGATGTCGTAGGTTGTGTTTTTAGGGTTGAGAAGTACCAGGCCTTGTTTTGCTCAGGGTAGTTTCTTCAAATGGGTTCGTTTTGCACATATGGGATGAGTGGAGCCAGGGGGGAGTGGCTCAGTGGTTGGGACAGGTAACCTCAGGCCAGAAGGCTGGGGGTTCAGTTCCCACATGGGGACAAGCAACCTCAGGCCGGAGGGACTGGGGTCTCTAGTCCCATGGCCACTCCTTGTGGCCTTGGGCAAGCCACTTAACCCTCCATTGCCTCAGGTACACTTAGATTGTGAGCCCTTCGGGGACAAGGGAATAAAAAGTACCTGTTAGTATACATGTAAACCGCACTGATTCTAAAGAGCACGGTATAAAAAAGAAAGAAAGAAAATAAAATAAATAAATACTATGCCTGTCGTGAACATCACTTCATACTCCATATACTCCTGTTTAGATCTTAGTCTCTCAAATTTACTGCTAATGCTTGGCGTAATACTTGCATCATGACAAAGAGAGCCTCCTGCTGGAGTTCGTAAGATGTAACCTATATGGGTAGTTTGTCAAGATGTGCTTGGAAATTCTTCTTTATCAAGCCTGTGGCTCCCAGTACAATGAGAAATATTTCCCTATCTTTCTGCCACATTTTCTTGGTCTCCGACTGCATTTCTTTGAACTTCAAAGTCTTCTGCCTCTCCACGCAACTCACAGAATAATCACTTGGTACCGACATTTCTATTATCAATGCTGTTCTAGTATTCTCCTTTACCACTATGTCAGGTTTCCTGGCATCCAGGTTTTATCCGTCGGAATGGGAATACCCCAGGTGATCATAACCTCTTCATTCTGTTATTCTCTTAGGGTCATGATCCCAGTGCTTTTCAGAGACCCTGCCTGCCCTGCCCTTGCCCCCCCCCCCCCCTCCCTCCCTTCCTGCCTTCCTTCTCCTTTCCCTGTTTCCCTCTCTTCCCTTCCCTGCCTATGTTTCACACATACACATATTTATTTAAGCACATTTTATATTTATATTTGTGTGGGGGGGGGGGGGGTTGCCACATCTGGGTATATACCCCTCTTTTAAGGGTTTTTTGATATTTTATGTTTCTGTATGTATATTCCAGTCATGGTCGTTTTGGTCTTTCTCTGCTCTCTCTTTTTTCATTTGCTTCAATGTTAATAATTTTTTCCATAAAGGCTTTTTGGTAATGCAGGTCCTCATTGATCTACAGATGTCACTCCTTTAGTTGATATTTTTGACACAAGTTTGGACCTTCCTCCGAGGTGATTCTGTTGTTTGTTATCTTTGCAATTTTGGATTTTTATTCATTCTTTTTAACTACCTCAAAGCCAAACACAATATGTTTAGGGTGGTTATGTTAATGATTCATTCTTTGTGTTTAATCTGTATTTTATGTGTCTCTATGGTTTAGTGATCGCTTTCTATATGTTTTAAATTAAAGTTTTAATTAGATGATGTTGTTACTTTTAGTTGTGCCAATTTAGAGTAGTTACTTACCTGTAACAGGTGTTCTCCAGGAGCAGCAGGAATCAGTCCTCTCTTATGGGTGACGTCGGCGCCGACGGAGCCCTCGCGGAGCAATTTTCCCCAGCTTTCGAAGAAAGCCTTTGGGAATTGCAGCGCGCATGCGCGGTCCCCTTCCCGCCCAAGGGTGCCATCTTGCTCAGTCTGATGACATAGCGAAAAGACAGCGAAAAAGGTTAGCAAAACCATATACTAAGAATGACTGCAACTCCAAGGGGAGGAGGGAGGGTTGTGAGGACTGATTCCTGCTGCTCCTGGAGAACACCTGTTACAGGTGAGTAACTACTCTTTCTCCAGGACCAAGCAGGAAGTCAGTCCTCACTTATAGGACTCCCAAGCTTAAGGCTACCGGAGACCTCAAGCCTAAAAGAGCTCCCTCAAGCTCAACAGTACAGAATGAAGGAATCTCCTCTGAATACGAATCCGGCCGGTAGCCCAACACCAGGGCCGGAGGGTAGGAGTTGCTAGACCTCAAAGAGATTGTGGAGGACTGCCTGTCCGAAAGCACTGTCCCTGCGGGACTCTCTCTCCAGGCAGTAATGAGCCGCAAAAGTCTGGCTGGAAGACCAAGTAGCGGCCCGGCAGATGTCTGCTAACGGAACAGAGCGGAGATGAGCCACCGACGCAGCCTTCGCCCTGTCACGGTGAGCCGTGACTCCACTCTCTAAGGAGAGGCCGGCTGCCCCATAAGCCCAGGCGATACAGTCAGCTACCCAGATGGACAAAGTACGCTTAGAGACGGGTACTCCCAACTGATTGGGGTCAAAAGATACGAAAAGCTGGACAGCTTTTCTATGCTCTCGCGTACGGTCAAGGTAGAAGGATAAGGCTCTTCTACAGTCCAGGGTGTGCAGCACAGTTTCAGCTCGGCTGGTATGCGGCCTGGGAAAGAAGATCGGAAGGACCACCTCTTGGTTGATGCGAAAATGGGAGACCACCTTTGGAAGAAACTTAGGGTGAGTCCATAGGACAACCCTATTCTTGTAGAATCTAGTGTATGGGGGCTCCGACACTAGGGCCTGTAGTTCACTGATGCGCCTAGCGGAGGTAAGGGCTACCAAGAAGAGAGTTTTCCAGGAGAGGAAACGAAGAGGACAGGTAGCCATGGGTTCAAAAGGCGGACTGGTAAGCCTTTGCAGAACCACGTTGAGGTCCCAGTCAGGAGCTGGAGGGCGCAACGGAGGCTTAAGCAGAAGGAGGCCTCTGAGAAAACGCGCCATCAAGGGGTGCGAGGAAAGAGGCCGGCCTTCCACCGGCGAATGATGTGCGGAGAGGGCACTGAGGTGGACTCTGACAGAGTTGGATTTGAGGCCCAGATCGGAGAGGTGAAGCAAGTATTGCAGTACCACCGATACTAAACAGGCGAAGGGGTCCTCAGAGCGCTGAGAGCATCAGACCGAGAAGCGACGCCATTTAAGGGCATAAGATTTTCGGGTAGAAGGACGCCGAGACGCTAGGACGACGGCTTCCACTTCCGGAGGTAGCAGAAGCGGAGCTAGGACTACCCTTTCAGCAGCCAGGCCATCAGGTGCAGGGCCCGGAGGTTGGGGTGCAGAAGAGTACCCTGATCCTGGGTCAGGAGATCGGGCTGAAACCCCAGAGGAAGAGGGGTGTCCACCGCTAGCTGTAGAAGTAGAGGGAACCACGGTTGCCTCGGCCACCGGGGCACTACCAGGATCACGGAGGCCCTGTCCCGGACCACTTTGAACAATGGCCGGGACACCAGTGGCGTGGGAGGGAAGGCATACAGTAGGCCCGTGGACCATGATATGAGGAAAGCATCCGGCGCTACTCTGAGAGGATGCGGGTGCCGTGAGCAGAACCTGGGAAGCTGCCGGTTCAGGGGACTGGCAAAGAGATCCACGGAGGGGGAGCCCCACCGGCGGAAGATCTGCTGGACCACTGCGGGGTTCAGCCTCCATTCGTGCGGCTGCAGAATCCGGCTCAGTTTGTCCGCCAGGCCATTGTCCTGCCCGGGCAGGTAAACAGCCTTGAGGAGGATGTTGTGACCGACTGCCCAAGAGCACAGCCTCCGAGCCTCCCGACATAGAGGGAGGGAGCCCGTGCCCCCCTGTTTGTTCACATAGAACATGGCAATCTGATTGTCCGTCTGCACCAGCACAGACTGACAAGACGTGAGGTGAGAGAAGGCCCGCAGAGCTAGGCGGATCGCCCACAGCTCCAGGGAGTTTATCTGCTGGGCGGCTTCCCAAGGTGTCCAAAGGCCTTGAGTGCACATCCCTTGACAATGCGCTCCCCATCCCAGGAGAGAGGCATCTGTCGTGAGCACCTGGGACAGTGGAGGAGACTGAAAAGTCATGCCCAGTACCAGATTGGGCAGGTGAAGCCACCACTGCAGAGAGGAGACCAGGCGGTCGGAGATCTGTATTAAGTCCGTCAGTCTCCCTGTGGCCTGATGCCATTGAGTGCGAAGGCTCCACTGAGCAGGTCGCATATGCAGACGGGCATTCGGAGTGACATGGACGGTGGAGGCCATGTGACCGAGCAGTTGCAGGAATTGTCTGGCAGAGGCCGGTGACGCGCTGTGGAACCTGCCGGCCAGAGCCATGAGTCTGTTGGCCCGTTCCAGAGGCAAGAAAGCCCGAGCCTGCAGAGTGTCCAGCCGTGCTCCTATGAATTCGAGATTCTGAGAGGGGAGCAAAGTGGACTTTTCGAAGTTTATGACGAAGCCCAAGTGCTGAAGCAGAGCCACTGTGCGTTGAGTGGCCTGAGTGACTGCTAGGGAAGACTGCGCCCGGATGAGCCAGTCGTCCAGGTAGGGGAAGACGAAGAGGACTTGAAGCCTCAGGAAGGCTGCCACCACTGCCAGGCATTTCGTGAACACCCTGGGAGCGGAGGATAGGCCAAAGGGCAGTACGCGGTACTGATAATGATTCCCTGCCACCACAAATCTTAGATATTGCCGGTGGTCCGGGTGAATAAGGATGTGGGTATAAGCATCCTTTAGATCCAAGGAGCAAAGCCAATCTCCCTGCTGGAGGTAGGGCAGTAGGATTCCAAGGGTAAGCATCTTGAACTTTTCCCGCTGCAGGAACTTGTTGAGGTTGCGTAAGTCCAGAATGGGTCTGAGGCCTCCTGTTCTCTTTGGAACCAGGAAGTACCTTGAGTAAAACCCGTGACCCCACAGGTGTTGGGGCACTGGCTCCACAGCCTGTTCGTGAAGCAGACTTTGCAGCTCCTGAAGGAGTAAGTTCCTGTGTAGGGGGGGTCTTGGAGGCTCCCCTGGAAAGAAGGGGGGGGGCACCTGGTGAAAATGCAAGAGGTAGCCCTTTTGAACCACCTGCAGCACCCAGGAATTGGACGTTATGGAAGACCACCGGTGGGCAAAGTGGGTCAGTCGGCCCCCCGTGCTGAGCGAAGGCCCCTGAGGGGGAGAGGCTATGCTGGCATAGTCAAAAACCCCCACCCTGCTGGGCCAGGGCCTGCGTAGCGGGCTTGGGAGCCTTCTGCCTACGGGATCCGTTACCCTGCCCCTTAGGCTGCTGTCCCTGATGGGGGGCTGCTGAGGCCTGATATTGTGGGTGGTGTTGCTTATAAGCAAAAACCTTCCTCGGATAAAAAGGCTTTTTCCCCGAGTCCTTCCTCTTCCGTGAAGGGGCAGAGGTCTTTCTGGATAGGCGAGTCCTGGTGAGAGTCTCGGACTCGAGCTCCGCCGCCTTTTCAGCCATGGGCTTGCCAAAGAGGTTTTCACCTCGGCAAGGGACATCGACCAACTTGTCCTGCACCCATGGCTCGAGGTCGGATGACTGAAGCCAAGCCTGACGGCGAGCCCCGATGCCGGCCCCGGCTACTCGAGCCGATGCTTCGAAGCCATCGTAGGCTGCTCGAGAAATGAACTTCGAACACTGTAAAATCCCTGTGGACAAGGCCTGGAACCGCTGCAATGGTTCCTCGGAGAGACCAGCAGAGAACCCCGCAATTTCTTTTGCCAGGTCTCGAAGATACATGCCCATATATAGTTGGTATGTCTGGACTCGACAAGCAAGCATAGAGCCCTGGAAGCACTTCCTACCGAGGGCATCTAGGTTTCGTGCCTCCTTACCCGGAGGCACCGAGGAGTGCATCTTTTGACTTTAAGTCGATGCATGGCCGATTCCACCACCATGGAATGGTGTGGCAGTTGTGCCTTCTGGAACCCGGGTCTCTTGAGGACTCGATACATGGAATCGACCCGCTTACTCAGCACCGGCGTCGAGGCCGGGCTCTCCCACATGCGGAAGAGTAGCCGCTCTAGCATCGGGGGAACCGGTACAGTAAAGGCCTCCTTCGGGGGAGAGTCGTATTGGAGGGCCTCGAGCTCTTCGGCTCGAGGCTCCTCCTCCGGATCCGCAGGGAAGGCCAAAGCCTTGGCCATATCCCTCACGAAATCGGAGAACCGGGTATCCTTCGGGGGGGACCGCCTCCGAGGCTCCGACTCGGGCGAGTCGGAGGGGACGCACCGAGTCTGAAAAGAGCTGGGTGACTCGTCCTCCTCCGTGTCCCAGCCCGACTCCTCCAAGGAGGAATCGAGTGGCTCCGTGCGGGCGAGAGCCGGGGATCTCCGCCCCGACGCCGAGGCCGGCGTCGAGGACCTCGGTCCCGAACGGGAGGCCGAGGGAGACCTAGGCCGAGGATCGACTCAAGCTCGTATGGACTCGAGGATCGACTCGACCTCCAGGGTCGACTTGGGCGTCGACGTCCCGGTGGTCGGGGCAGATGCACTGGCGAGGCCGGTGATCAATGCCTGCTGCTGGTCCATGAAGGCAGCGATACTGCGCTCCAAGGTCGTCAATCTGAGGCCAAACTCAGAAGACCCAGCAGCCCCCGACTCGGGCCCCGACGGCGTCGGGCCCAACGTCGGCTCTTCCGGAGGAGAGTCCAGGAGGACTACAGTACTCAGTGTCCAGGCGACTCCACTTCGAGACGAGGAAGCTTCGAAGGCCTCTCCGCCTCCGAGGACCCGGGGCGGCCGACGGGGCTATGCGTCCTGGCCCTCGAGGGACCAGGAGTGTCCTCCGACGCCACCCTCGTGGGCCTCTTCTTCCGACGATGTTCCCGGCTGGGGGACCCACGTTCAGAGGAACTCCGACGGTGCTCGGAGCCGGAGCCACGAGACGTCGAGGCCTCTGACGAGGTCCGGGCCCGACCGGACGCGGGGTCAGAGAAGATTCGTTCCTTTTGTGACTGCCGACTCCTCAACGTCTTCGAGGACATCTTGTTGCATGGACTGCAACTCATTGAGTCATGCTCGGGTCCGAGGCAACGGAGGCAGCAGTCATGCGTGTCAGTAAGAGACATAAGTTTGACACAACGATCACACTACTTAAACCCACTGGCAGCCATCGGAGGAAAAAGGGCCCCTGCAAGGTCGAAAGACCGTGCTGCCAGGGAAGAAGGAAAAAGTGGCAGGAACACCAGTTGGAGAGAAAAATAGAAAAAAATTATGTGAACGGACTCGATAGGGAATATCGAGGCCGGGCGGGGAAGAGGACACACGAACCGAGAAGAATAACAAGAAAACAAAATAAAGAAATCAACTTTTTCAGCGGTGATAACAAACTACGTCTGTAGGGCTCCGCGGAAAAAAGGAGACTGAGCAAGATGGCACCCTTGGGCGGGAAGGGGACCGCGCTTGCGCGCTGCAATTCCCAAAGGCTTTCTTCGAAAGCTGGGGAAAATTGCTCCGCGAGGGCTCCGTCGGCGCCGACGTCACCCATAAGTGAGGACTGACTTCCTGCTTGGTCCTGGAGAAACCCATGATCCCCTCTCCTGTTTTTAACATAAAGTAATTGATTTATGAGCAGATTTTAAGTATTCAAATTAATTTCTTTTATTAAAGTATTGAAACACGTGGTAGTTTTTTTATGCTTTTATCAGTGCTTTAATTGTTTTTTGGTATACCTTTTCTGGCCTCAATTTGGCAACAAATGCAGTGCTTTAAAAGAATGCCAAGACTGATGTCGGCTTCCGTTTTTTATGCCGTCACATTCTGCGATATCAGAGTATCCTGTCCAGATAGGACTTGGTTTGGACGCCCTTGCCTCTGCTGGTTTTTTTTTTTTATTTATTAAGAAGAGTCCATCAGAGTATGTTTCCATTACTGAGGTGGATTTAGATGATTTTCGTTTAGTCACAGACTAAGGAATTTTAATGGTGATGTTTTGTTTGGCTGAGAAGCGTGAGTGGCTCCACTTGATAAATGAACTCAACAAACTAAAATTATGCTAAGGATAATTATGTTCTGATTGAGGGTAGGCTTGCAATCGAGGTCGCCATAGCTCTGATGTTGTGCACCATGACCTAGCACTCCAAAGACAGCCCAGCCTGATTGTGGGTGAAGGCAATACAGTCCACCACCCAGGTGGACAGAGTCAGCTTGGTAACAGCCTCCCCCAGTCAACTGGGGTCGTAGGAAACAAAAAGCTGTGAGGCTTTGCGGTGACCCTTGGTATGCTGCAGGTAGAAAGACAGGGCCCTCTAACAATCCAGAATATGGAGAACAGCCGCCACCTTGTCAGTGTGCGGCCATGGAAAAAAGGTAGGGAGCACCCCCTCCTGGTTGAGTTGAAAGGCGGATATCACCTTTGTAAGGAATTTAAGGTGGGTGTGAAACACGACCCTATTCTTGTAGAACCTGGTGTAAGGTGGCTCAGCCACCAAGGCCTGAAGCTCACTGACTCTGCAAGCAAAGGTGAGTGCCACCATAAAGACCCCAGGGTGGCACAGTGGCTCCAGGAGAGATAACGCAAATGGCAAGTAACCAGAGGTTCAAAAGGCAGCTTGGTGAGCTGCGTCAGAACCAAGTTGAGATCCCATTCCACTGGGGGCGGGCGGATGGGAGGCTTAGAGAGAAGAAGGCCCAGCATAAATTGGGTAATGAGGGGCTGCGCAGAAAGAGGTTTGCCCTCTATGCAATGATGGTGTGCTGACAGCATGCTCAGGTACACTCTGACGGAGTTGGACTTGAGTCCAGTTTGCGAAAGGTGAAGCAAGTACTGTAGCACCGTGTGTACCTGGCAAGAGAACGGGTTAACCCATTGCTCTACACACCATATTGAGAATCTGTGTCACTTAAAGGCATAGACCCATCTCGTGGAGTTCTTATGAGAGGCAAGAAAGACTTCCTCCACCTCCTTTGGGAGCTTGAAGGGTGCTAAATTTACCCGTTCAGCAGCCATGCTGTTAACGACAGGGACCCCAGGTTGGGCTGACAAAGGGAGCCCTCCTCCTGGGTCAGTAGCTCCGGGGCATTCCCCAGAGGGACCAGGAGCTCCATTGAGAGGCAGAGCAACAGGGGAAACCAAGGCTGCCTAGGCCACCAGGGTCATGGAGGCCTTGTCCTGCAGGACCCTGAAGAGGGTTCGGGCGATCAGTGGCATGGGAAGGAAGGCATACAGAAGGCCCTCCAACCATGAGGAAGGCATCTGCTGCTAATGAGCAGAGGGCTACCGCCTCCTGGCAGAGGCAATGAGATCCTGTGCACCCCACTTGTTCAGGTAGAACATTGCGACCTGGTGGTCTGTTTGGACTAGCACCGACTGGTTCCACAGGCGGTGGTGGAAGGCCTTGATCGCCAGAAAAATGGCTTGAGCTCCAGCAGGTTGCTGGCTCCCCGCTAGGGACCAGTTTCTCTCATGTGCAGTTTCTCGTAGTGGGCATCCCAGCCCAGTAGGGACGTGTCCATGATGAGGACCCTCTGGGGATTTGGGGATTGGAAGGGCATGCCCTTCTGCAGGTGTTGTGTGCCCTGCCACTAGTTGAACGACTCCGCTAGCTGATGGGACACTAGGACCTTGTCCCGGAGCCTTCCTGTGGCTTGTGTCCGCTGTGAACGGAGACACCACTTAGCCGCCCGCATATGGAGGCAGGTGTTGAGAACCACATAGACTGTTGATTCCATGTGGCCCAGTAGGCAGAGCATGGACTGAGCCGACGTTGTGTGATGGCATTGCACCTCAGTGACCAGGGCCCTGAGGCGATCTGCCCTGTCAAAGGGAAGAAAGGCCCCACTAGCTGACGGGACACTAGGACCTTGTCCCGGGGCCTTCCTGTGACTTGTGTCCACTGTGAGTGGAGACACCACTGAGTTGCCCACATGTGGAGGCAGGCATTGAGAACCACAGACTGTTGATTCCATGTGGCCCAGTAGGCAGAGCATGGAATGAGCCGACATTGAGTGATAGAATTGCACCTCAGTGACCAGGGCCCTGAGGCGATCTGCCCTGTCCAAGGGAAGAAAGGCCCTGGCCTGGAGAGTGTGCAGTTGAGCTCCTATGAACTCTAAGTCCTGCATTGGAGTGAGGTGAGACTTGGGGTGGTTTATCACAAATCCTAAATGCTGCAGGTCCCTGATGGCGTGGGCCATGGCCTGTTACACCTCAGTGGCCATGTCCCCCTTTATAAGCCAGTCATCCAGGTATGGGAAAACGAAGGCTCCTTGGAGACAGAAGTAGGCGGCCACCACTGCAGGCATTTGGTGAAGACTCCTGGTGCGGAGGCTAGGCCCCCAACCATGAACCTGTGACTGGGATGAAAAAGGATATGGGTGTAAGCATCCTTTAGGTTCAAAGAGCATAGTCAATCTCCCTGCTGGAGGTAGGGCAGCAGTATTCCAAGGGAGAGCATCTTGAACTTCTCCTGCACCAGGAACTTGCTCAGGTTTCGCAAGTCCAAAATGGGCCTTAGGTCCCCTGTTATTTTTGGTACCAGAAAGTAACGGGAGTAGAACCCCTTTGTCCCTGAAGTGGAGGGGTACTGGTTCCACAGCTCTGTCCCTGATGAGGCCTGCAAGTTCCTGCAGTAACAGGGCCTGGTGCAGGGGAGTCTGATGGGGCTCTCCTGGAAAGAAAGGTGGAGGCGTCCGGTCCAAGTGAAGGAGGTAGCCTTCTCTGACCACCTGGAGGACCCAGGGGTCTGTGGTTATGGCTGGCCACCGATGGGCAAAGTGGATCAGATGCCCTCCTGTTGGCAGCTGCCCCCCCCCCCCAGGAGGAGAGGTTATGCTCAGAAAGTCAAAACCCTGCCCCAGCCTGGGCAGGAGCTGGTGTTTGGGGTTTACAGCCCTTAGGTATGCATTGGCCTTGGCCCACTCCTTTGCCCTGATGACCCTGCTGCAGGGATCTGGGGGGCCTGGTATTGGGGATAGCCTTGGTAAGGCTGTTCTTTTCTGTGAAGAGGGGGCCTCTTCCCTGATGGTTTCTTCTTGGGAAGAGTGGAGGTCTTCCTGGAGAGCTGAGTCCTCGTGACGAACTCAGTCTCGATCTCTGCTGCCTTTTCCTCCATTGGTTTGCCAAAGAGGTTTTCACTGAGACAGGGGACATCAAGGAGCTCCTCCTGGACCCACTGCTTGAGGTCCGATGCCTGGAACCAGGCCTGGCGTCAGGCACTGATGCCTGCGGTGGCCACTCTCTTGCTGGACTCAAAGCAGTCATAGGCAGCTCGAAACATGTACTTTGAGCATTCCTTGAAGCACTTTGCAAGGGTTTGGAATTGCTGGAGATGATCTCCACTGAGACCTGCCGAGAAACCTGTGAGCTCTTTTGGTAGATCTCAGAGATACATGCTGATATACAACTGGTAGGCGTGGATTCGGCAACCCAGCATCGAATCTTGGTAGCATTTGTGTCGGAGCGTGGGACTCCCTGCCCAGGGACACAGAGGAGTGAGTCTTTGGGCTTTTCTGCCGGCTCATGATCGACTCAACCACCATAGAGGTATGTGGGAGTTGTGCTTTCCAAAAGCCGGGGCCCCGCTGGACCCGGTACATGGTGTTGAGGCATCGGCTAACTATTAGTACCGATGTCGGTGCCTCCCACATCCGAAGGAGTTGCCACCTGAGGATGGTGTGTATGAGGACAGTTAGGCCCTCCTTAGGTTGAGTCTCATACTGGAGGATTTCAAGCTCCACCGTGCAAGGGTCCTCCCCCTGACTTTGTGGTGAGAGACAAGGCCCTTGCCATGCCCCAGACAAACTAGAGGAACAAAGTGTCCGCGGGAGAGGATCAGCGCTGAGACACTGGGGGAGATGGGTCCGAGGGGAGATCTTGGTGTTTACGCATCGTCCTCAGACTCCCAGTCTGAGGAATCAGTTGAGGAATCGAGACTGGACAGTACTTGAGGTGCCAGGCTCGGGTCGGGTCTTCGGTGACCCATGGTGGCTGCTTTGCTGGAGCCACAAGTGCTTGCCGGGGAGGATCTCACTACTGAGGACTGGAGGAGCAGGAGCGGGATCGAGACCCTCGCCAAGGATCGGCTTAAGGCTCTTGAAGATCATCTCGGTGGCCCAGAGAATCCTCGATGTCGGTCCCTGCAGTCTCAGTGCGAGCACCGGCGGTGCTGGGCATCGACGCTTGCTGCGAGGCAAGGAAGACAGTGACACTGCATTCCAATGTTGTCATCCTTGCTTTCCACTCAGGAGTTGCAGCCTTCGACCGGGTTTGGTGTCAGTGAGGAGAGGGAGTCTTCGATGGGATAGGCCTCAGGGGTCTGTAACCCATCACCGAAGGCCTCGGCATCTGTTCTGGGCACCTTTGCTAGCTGCTCCGACTCCTCAGATACCCTCCGGGGACTGTGGGACTTGGCACAGGACTTGCCGTGTGTGTCTGATTCCCAGGATGAGGTCCTTGAGGATTTTTTATTCTTCTTGTTCTCACACTCCAGAGAACCCTTGTCAGAGTGTCTGTGGACCTGATCAGGTGCCGCGGGGGCTTTATGCGACTCAGAGGATCCGTGCGGGGCCTTAGAGCTTGAGGCTACCAGGGATACGGGGGCAGAATCTGACCTATGGACCTGCCGATGACTTTGGATGGCCTTCACGGATAACTTTTTGCACAGGTACAAACCTCTGGGTCATGGTCGGCACCTAGACACTGGAGGCAGCAGTCGTGTGTATCGGTTAGGGACATGTTCTTTGCACACTGATCATACTTTTTGAACCCACTGGCCATTGGGGCAAAAAGGACCAGGCGATCTTCACATCTACTAGCAACCCAGCTATCTACATGGACAAGTTCCTGGAAGAAAGGTCAATACACCATTATTAAAGAGGACCAAGGAAATCCACTGCTTACCCCAGAACAAGCATTGTGGAACCTGTGTACCTTTTTGGGAACCTGCCAGGTACTTGTGACCTGGATTGGCCACTATTGGAAACAGGATACTGGGCTTGATGGACCTTAGTCTAGTCTAACCCAGTATGTCATTTCTTAGGTTCTTATGTTTTTGTTCTTTTTTCCTTTAGTTTTTTGCTTTTCTGAATTTTAGGTAGCAGGTGCAAAAGGGCAACTTCTAGCCTTGCATAATTTAATATTTGAAACAGTTTTCAAAAACTCACAAAGTGTTTTCATCTTAACCTGAGAGGATACCCTTTGTGTATTTTCCTAGATAGTTCACATTATAAACTTTCCCACTGCTACCAACCTTTATGAAGTCCCTTTCTGGCTTAAATGGGGACATTTTACTTACCAGGTAACCTCTTTTCTCGAGTCCTGCTAAACCAGTCAGACAAGTGAGTTATGTCCCCCTACCAGCAGATGTGAAGGCAGAGGAAACTTCCACAAGCTTCTTTATGACATTGTCATGCCAAATAATCAAGATCCACCAAAGGAAGCCTTCAGTAATATTCGTATGAAAGCATATGATGAGGAATCTCAAAATTCACACAACCTCAGTGAAGGCAACACAGTTCAACAGGACAATAACCATAACTATGCACAGGATCAGCCTCAAAAGAAGGCCTGTCAGAGAGGTATGAGCTTGCAGGGTCAACCACAGAGAATAGAAGGCAAAACAGTTATCCAGGGTGGGTCCTGGACTGGTTTAGCAGGAATCAAGGAAAAGATAGTTACGCACCTGTAGCAGATGTCCTCCATGGACAGCAGGAATACGTCCTCATGTATGGGTGACGTTCCTGATGGAGCCCAGTGCGGAAAAGCTCTCCAGGTTTATTGGCAGTTTTTGGGAGGCTCCACCATGCCTGCACACCTCCTTCCCACCTGCTGCCATGGAGCCTAGTCTGATAACATAGTTGTAGCAGAAGACAACTCCTCGGGGAGATGGGAGGGTTGCGAGGACTTATTCCTGCTGTCCATGGAGAACACTTGCTACAGTTGAGTAACTACCTTTTCTCTGTGGACAAGCAGGAATGAGTCCTCACATATGGGACTCCCAAGGTACAGGCTACCGAAAACCGAGGAGCCCACCGAGAAGACCAACAGGGGTAACTGAATTACGACATGGCAAGAGGTCAGAACAACTCAACCACTATGCACAAAATGAGAGAATTTCTCTCTTCTCTTTTCTTGTTTTTTTTTTCTTTTTTGGCAGCCTGGACAGAAAATAATAAGCCTAGGAGGAATGGAGTTGGATTCTAATACCCAAACAGATTCTGGATTACAGACTGGCCGAAGCTGCTGTCACATCAGGAATCCCCATCTAGGAAACAGTGACATGTGAATGCGTGAACTGAAGACCATTTTGCAGCTCTCTTCCATGGAGACAGAGTGTAAGTTGGCCACTGACACAGCTATAGCTCTGACACAGTGAACTGTGACATGACCATCCAGACTCAGGCCTGCCTGGACATAAGCAAAAAAGATGCAGTCATCCAGTCAAATTGAAAAAGAGAGTTTGGAAATGGCAGCCCCTAGATAATTGGGGTCACACCCACACTCACACACCCTCACTGTACATAGACACACCTAACACAATCACCAATGCTTTGATTGTTTGCTGTGTTCACCGCCTTGATTAAAGGATAAGGCGAGATAGAAATACCCTTTAAATAAATAAAAGAAATAAAAGAAACAAAGCTGGATGGACTGCCTATGGGCCTTTGTCCTCTCCAAGTGAAAGGCCAAGACTTGCTTGCAGTCCAACATGTGCAGCACAGCTTCCCCTCTGTGTGCATGAGGTCATGGGAAAAATGTTCGTAGAACAACTGACTGATTAAGGCAGAAATCTGATACCACTTTCAGAAGGAATTTAGGACGATTGTGAAGGACCACTCTATTATGGTAGAATTTGGTGTAAGACGGATGAACCACTAGGGCCTGAAGCTTGCTTACTCTGCGTATTGAAGTGACCACCAACAGAAGCAATACCTTCTAGATCAAGAACTTCAGAGGACAGGAACTAAGTGACTCAAAGGGAGCTTTCATGAGCTACACAAGAACCACATTGAGATCCCAAGACACTGCAGGAGACTTCAAGAGAAGTCTCGCATAAAGTGAGCAACTAAAGGCTGAACCAAGATGAGCTTTCCCTCCACATCTCAATGGTAAGCACCAATCGTACAGAGGTGAACCCTGATTGATCAGAACTTAAATTCAGACTCAGAGAGGTGCAGAAGATACTCAAGCAGCTTTTGAGTGGAACAGATGAAAGGATATAGGGCCAGACCCTCACACCAAACCTCTTCCAGTGTAAGAGTAAGACTTTCTCATATAAGTCTTCCCGGAGGCCAAAAGGACTTTGGTTACCCTGTCTGGCAAGTTGATCTGAGACATTAGCCTCTCAACATCCAAGTTGTGAGGGCCAAAGACTGGATGTTGTGGTACAACATTGTCCCACCCTCCTGTGTTATTAGATTAGGCACTTGGCCGAGTCATAGTGACTCTAGACTGGAGAGCTGCAGCAGAAGAGGAAACCAAGGCCTTCGAGGCCAGTAGAGGGGCAATGAGAATCATCGTGCCACACAGAGTCCAGAGGTAAGCAGCCATTACCGCAAGGCGTTTTGTGAAAACACAAGGGGCTGAGGCCAGGCCAAATGGCAGTACCCAGTACTGGAAGTTTTGCCCATGCAGGATGAATCAGAGATACTTTCTGTGAGCAGGATGTTATCAGTATGTGGGTATATGTGTCATTTAGATCAAGGAAGCAGAGCCAATCTCCTTTTGAACTTTCTCTTGTCAAGGACTTGTTCGGATCTCTGAGGTCTAGGATGGGATGGTATACTCCCTTTTTCTTGGGAACTAGGAAGTACTTGGAAAACAAAACTGACCTCTTTGCTCTGGCGGCACAAGCTCCATCACAAGATTTGACAAGAGGGCAGTGATCTCTCTCTGAAGCAGTTCCTGATGCAGAGGGTTGAGATGATGCACCCTTGGGAGGGGGCAGTTTGGTGGCAGTTCCAAAAGGTGTAATTTGTAACCACTCTGGGCAATCTGCAGGATCTATGAGTCAGAGGTTATGAGGGGCCACCTGTCAGCAAATAGAGTGAGCTGTCCTCTGATCGGATGGTTCCAGTCTCGGTCAATGGAAGAGTGGCATTGCTCCAAAGGAACCAGTCAAAACCCTGCCCCTTGTTTTGGCTGAGGAGCCGGGTTGGGCCTTCTGGGGCTTTTCATGCCTCTACTGTTGGCAAAGAGCCTCTTGGGCTGGGAGGTCTCGTGCACAGGGTAGCACCTATATCTAATGAGGGGGTAGTAGGACTTCTTAGGCTGTGCACTTGTATCTCCTCTGGTAAAAGATGTGCTCAGGCATATGTCTGGTGAGAGTGATATGCTGCTTCTCTATTATGCCAGCCTTTTTCTCAACCTACTCACCCAAGAGATTCTCTCCCCAGCATGGGACATTCGCCAGCTTGTTCTGCATGGACAGCTCCAGGTCTAATGACTGTAGCCAGGTGAGTCTCCCTCCCAGACTCTATCAGATCAACTAAGGACCTACAAGTATTTCATAAACTCCTAAAAAACCTACTTTTCTCAGAATATTACAATTCATCTATCTCCCTGACCCCTTCTCCCACTTCACTATTCACTACCCCCTACCCCTCCTTGGTATAACTACACCCCCATAACTTGCTCTGTTATCAATATGTCATGTAAATAGTTAAGACGCAGCTTCCACGATACCTCTATATAAGTGCCTAGCTAACCTGTATATAGTTTACTGTATTTATTGTATTATAGTTTGAAATGTTCTCTGTAACCAAGTTTCTGTAATTTTGTTCAATGTAAACTACCCCTGATCGTTGGAAGGGGCAGTATATAAGAAATGTTAAATAGGTGCCAGTGCCTATGGCAGCATTCCTGGGTGCAGTCTCAAATATGTCACAGGTAGCACGCACCATGAACTTGGAACAGTCCTTACCATGGGCCACTAGGGCACGATAATGCTCCAATTTCTCAGGGGGCAGTAATTGTGCCAGGTCAGATAGGTCACACATGATGTGCTTCAAGAACATGCCCAGGTAGATCTGGTAAGAGGCCACTCAGGCGACGAGCATAGAACTCTGGAAACACCGCCTCCCAAAAGAATCCAAAGTCTGAGCCTCCCTCCCTGGGGCACCGAGGAATGAGTGTTGATCCTCTTCAGGGCGAACTCAACCACCACAGAATATTAAGGAAGCTAAGGCTTCTCAAACCCAGGAGCATTTTGAACCCTGTAGAAACATAGAAACATGACGGCAGAAAAAGACCACATGGTCTATCTAGTCTGCCCTTCCATATCAACCACTACAACAGTCCCCTTCTTTCCTTTAGAGATCCTCTGCGTTTGTCCCATGCCTTTTTGAATTCAGACACTGTCCTCATCTCTACCACCTTCACTGGGAGGCTATTCCATGGATCTACCACTCTTTCCGTAAAAAAAAATATTTCCACATAATACTCCTCAATCTATCTCCTTTCACCCTCATCCCATGTCCCCTCGTAGCAGAGCATGTTTTCAATCGAAAGAGGCTCTCCTCCTGTGCATTTATGCCATGGAGGTATTTAAACGTCTCAATCATATCACCTCTATCCCACCTTTCCTCTAAAGTATACTTATTAAGATCCTTACGTCTGTCCTCATATGCTTTATACTGAAGACCACTAACCATTTTAACCCTCTCCTCTGTACCAACTCCAAACTGTTTATATCCTTTTGAAGGTGAGGTCTCCAAAATTGCATGCAATATTCCAAATGAGGTCGCACCAAAGACATATACAGAAACACTATCACCTCCTTTCTTCTGCTAGCCATTCCTCTCCCTATGCAACCAAGCATCCTTCTAGCTTTCGCCGTTGCCTTTTCTACCTGTTTAGCTACTTTAAGATCATCAGACACAATCATGCCTAGGTCCTGCTCTTCTTTTGTGGACAGAAGTTCTTCATCCCCTATACTATATCGCTTCCTTGGATTGCTGCAGCCCAAAGGCATGACCTTGCATTTTTAACGTTAAATCTCAGCTGCCAAATTCTAGACCATTCTTCAAGCTTAGCTAGATCCCTCCTCATGTTATCTACATCTTCCTGGGTGTCTACTCTATTACAGATTTTGGTATCATCCGCAGAGAGGCAAACCTTACCTGACAGTCCTTCTGCAATATCACTAACAAAGATGTTAAAAAGAATCGAATCAAGGACAGATCCCTGGGGCACACCACTGGTAACCACCTTCTCCTCAGAGTGAACTCCATTTACCTGTATTCTTTGTCACCTCCCACTCAACCAATTTCTAACCCAAGCAATAACATTAGGGTCCATCCCCAGGGAGCTCAGTTTGTTTATAAGTCACCTGTGCGGAACGTGTCAAAGGTTTTACTGAAATATAGATACACCACATCTAGGGCTCTCCCTCAGTCCAATTCCCTAGTTACCCAGACAAAGAACTCAATCACAATTGTCTGACAAGACCTGCTTCTGGTGAATCCATGCTGCCTTGGATCTGGTAATCTGTTGGACTCCAGAAACGTCACTGTACATTGACTCCAGCTGTCTGCTAACAGGAAGCACAGTGAGACGGTTCTCCCACATCCTTGTCTGCATTCTCTGCAGGATACGGTGCATGGGCACGGGCACTGTCACTGTCACGGCATTTTTTTAGAGGCTGAGGAGTACTGTAGTATTTCCAACTCCTTTGCCATGGGCTCATCCTCAGTCTCCAAAGAGAATGGGATGGCTTAGAGTAGTTACACACAGGTGTTCTCCAGGAGCAGCAGGAATCACATATGGGTGACGTCGGCGCCGATGGAGCCCTCGTGCGGAGCATTTCCCCAGCTTTCAAAGAAAGCCTTTGGGAATTGCAGCGCGCATGCGCGGTCCTCTTCCCGCCCAAGGGTGCCATCTTGCTCAGTCTGATGACATAGCTAAAAGACAGCAAAAAATTAGCAAAAATAAAACATATGACTGCAACTCCAAGGGGAGGAGGGAGGGTTGTGAGGACTGATTCCTGCTGCTCCTGGAGAACACCTGTTACAGGCGAGTAACTACTCTTTCTCCAGGACCAAGCAGGAAGTCAGTCCTCACATATGGGACTCCCCAGCTTAAGGCTACCGGAGACCCCAAGCGGAAAAATGAGCTCCCTCTAGCTCGGCAGCACAGAAGGAAGGAATCTTCTCTGAGAACGCTCCCAACCGGTAGCCCAACACCAGGGCCGGAGGGTAGGAGTTGCCTATACCCCAAAGAGATTATGGAGTACTGCCTGTCCGAAAGCATTGTCCCTGCGGGACTCCCTCTCAAGGCAGTAATGGGCCACAAAAGTCTGGCTTGAAGACCAAGTAGCGGCCCAGCAGATGTCTGCCAACGGAACAGAGCAGAGATGAGCCACTGACGCAGCCTTCACCCTGACACGATGAGCCGTGACTCGACCCTCCAACGAGAGGCCGGCTGCCCCATAAGCCCAGGGGATAGTCAGCGACCCATATGGACAACGTACGCTTGGAGACAGGGAGCCCCAACTTATTGGGGTCAAAAGAAACGAAAAGCTGAACAGCCTTCCGATGCTCTCGCGTACGGTCAAGGTAGAAGGATAACGCCCTCCTACAGTCCAGGGTATGCAAAACCATCTCAGCCCAGTTGGCATTCGGCCTGGGAAAGAAGGTCGGAAGAACCACCTCCTGATTGAGGTGAAAAGGTGAGACAACCTTAGGAAGAAACTTAGGGTGAGTCCGTAGGACTACCCTATTCCTGTAGAACCTAGTGTAAGGAGGATCAGACACTAGTGCCTGCAGTTCACTCACTCACTCACCTAGCAGAGGTGAGAGCTTCCAGAAAGAAAGTTTTCCAGGAGAGAAAACGGAGAGGGCAGGTAGCCATAGGTTCAAAAGGCGGACAAGTAAGCCGCTGTAAGACCACATTCAGATCCCACTCAGGGGCCGGTGGACGCAAAGGAGGCTTAAGCAGAAGAAGGCCTCTGAGGAAACGAGCCACCAAAGGGTGGTTGGAAAGAGGCCTGCCATCCACCGGCGAGTGGTGTGCTGGGAGAGCATTAAGGTGAACTCGGACAGAGTTAGACTTAAGGCCCAGATTGGAGAGGTAGAGCAAATATTGCAATACAACCGCTACCAAGCACGAGAAGGGATTCTCGCTGTGCTGAACACACCATGCAGAGAATCAACGCCACTTAAGAGCGTAGGATTTCCTGGTGGATTGACGCCGAGAGGCCAAGACTACATCTTCCACCTCTCGAGGGAGTAGTAGGGGAGCTAGGACTACCCTTTCAGCAGCCAGGCCATCAGATGAAGGGACTGGAGGTTGGGGTGCAAGAGAGTCCCCTGATACTGAGACAGGAGATCATGTTGAAACCCCAGAGGAATAGGTGTGTCCACCGCCAGCTGTAGCAGAAGCGGGAACCACGGTTGCCTTGGCCACCTGGGGGCTATGAGAATCAATGAAGCCCCGTCCCTGAGGACTTTGAACAGCGTTCTGGGCACTAGTGGTGTGGGAGGAAACGCATACAGTAGGCCTGTGGACCACGAGATCAGAAACGCATCCGCTGCTACTCTGAGAGGATGCGGTTGTCTGGAGCAAATTCTCAGGAGTTGCCGGTTCAGAGGACTGGCAAAGATCCATGGTGGGGAACCCCCACTTGAGAAAGACCTGCTGAACCACCAATGGGTTCAATCTCCATTCGTGTGGTTGCAGGATCCGGCTTAGTCTGTCTGCCAGGCAATTTTCCTGACCTGGGAGGTAGACAGCCTTGAGAAGGATTCCGTGATTGACAGCCCAAGAGCACAGGCATTGTGTCTCCTGACAAAGAAGGAATAGAACATGGCAACTTGATTGTCCGTCTGGACCAGTACAGACTGGTGAGAGGCGAGGTGGGAGAAGGCTCTCAGAGCTAGGCTTATCGCCCGTAGCTCCAGGAAGTTTATCTGTTGAGCAGCCTCCCAAGGGGTCCAGAGACCCTGAGTACACGTCCCTTGGCAATGCGCTCCCCAACCGAGAAGAGAGGCATCGGTTGTCAGCACCTGAGTATGCGGAGGGGATTGAAAAACCACTCCGAGCACCAGATTCGGAAGATGAAGCCACCATTGCAGAGAGGAGACCAGGAGGTCGGATATCTTCACTGAGTCCGCTAGGCCCCCTGTGGCTTGATGCCACTGAGTGCGAAGGCTCCACTGAGCAGGTCGCATGTGCAGGCGGGCATTGGGGGTGACATGAACCATGGAAGCCATATGGCCGAGTAGTCTCAGGAATTGCCTGGCAGAGACCAGGGAATTGCTGTGAAACTGGCTGGCCAGATCCATTAGCCTGTGGGCCCTGTCCAGAGGCAGAAAAGCCTTTGCTTGAAGAGTGTCTAGTCTGGCCCCTATGAACTCTAAGTTCTGGGACGGGAGCAAAGTGGACTTTGCAAAGTTTATGACAAACCCCAAGTGCTGAAGCAGAGCCACAGTGCGAAGGGTGGCCTGGTTGGCCTCTTGGAAAGATTGGCCCCTTATGAGCCAGTCGTCCAGGTACGGAAACACAAAAAGACCCTGAAGCCTCAGGTAGGCCGCCACCACTGCCAGGCACTTGGTGAACACCCTGGGAGCGGAGGACAGGCCAAAGGGCAGTACTCTGTGCTGATAGTGGTTTCCTCCCACAACAAACCTGAGATATTGTCTGTGGTCTGGATGGATAAGGATGTGAGTATACGCATCCTTTAGATCTAAGGAGCATAGCCAGTCTCCCTGCTGGAGGTAGGGCAGCGGGATTCCAAGGGTAAGCATCTTGAACTTTTCCCTCTCCAGGAACTTGTTGAGGTTTCGCAAGTCTAGGATGGGTCTGAGGCCTCCTGTTCTTTTTGGTACCAGAAAGTACCTGGAATAAAAGCCGTGACCTCTCAGGTGGTGGGGCACCGGTTCCACAGCCTGATCCTTTAGCAGACTTGCTAACTCCTGAAGGAGTAGGTCCCTGTGCAGAGGGGGTCTTCGAGGCTCCCCTGGAAAATAGGAGGGAGGTACCTGGTGAAAATGGAGAAGATAGCCCTTTTGGACTAAATGAAGAACCCAGATATCTGATGTGATGGCTGACCACCTGTGGGCAAAGTGGGCCAGCCGGCCTCCTGTGCTGAAAGAAGCCAGCTGAGGAGAAGAGGCTATGCTGTTTGAGTCAAAAACCCCCACCCTGCTGAGCAGGGGCCGGTGTTGGTGGCTTGGGGGCCTGCCTACGGGGCCCTTGACCCTGCCCCTTGGCCTGCTGACCCTGTTGGGGAGCTGCAGAGGCCTGATAATGAGGGTATTGTTTGTAGGCAGATGACTTCCTCGGGTAAAAGGTCTTTTTTCCCGAGCCCTTCTTCTTCTGAGAAGGGGCAGAGGTTTTCCTGGAAAGCCTAGTCCTGGTCAGAGTCTCGGTCTCGAGTTCTGCAGCCTTTTCAGCCATGGGCTTGCCAAAGAGGTTTTCACCTCGGCAGGGGACATCGACCAACTTGTCCTGGACCCATGGCTTGAGGTCGGATGACTGTAGCCAAGCCTGTCGGCGGGCACCGATGCCGGCCCCGGCTACTCAGGCCGAAGCCTCGAAGCCATCGTAGGCTGCTCGAGAGATAGACTTCGAGCACTCTCGAATACCGGTGGACAAGGCCTGGAACCTCTGCAAAGGTTCCTCGGAGAGACCAGCAGAGAACCCGGCAATCTCCTTTGCCAGGTCTCGGAGGTACATGCCCATGTAGAGCTGGTAAGTCTGGACACTGCAAGCAAGCATAGAGCCCTGGAAGCACTTCTTACCGAGGGCATCCAGGTTCCGGGCCTCCCGGCCGAGAGGCACCGAGGAGTGCATCTTCTGACTTTTCAGTCGATGCATGGCCGATTCCACAACCATGGAGTGGTGCGGTAATTGAGCCTTTTGGAACCCTGGGCTCCTGCGGACTCGATAGATGGAATCGACCCGCTTGCTTAACACCGGCGTCGAGGCCGGGGTCTCCCACATGCGGAAGAGCAGCCGCTCCAGCATCGGAGGAACCGGAACAGTAAAGGCCTCCTTCGGGGGAGAGTCATACTGGAGGGCCTCGAGCTCCTCGGCTCGAGGCTCCTCCTCGGGATCCGCGGGGAAGGCCAAGGCCTTGGCCATATCCCGCACGAAGTCCGAGAACCGGGTATCCTCCGGTGGGGATCGTCTCCGAGGTTTGGACTCGGGCGAGTCCGATGGGACACACCGAGTCCGATGAGTGTCGGGTGACTCTTCGTCCTCCGTCTCCCAGCCCGGAGGAGGAATCGAGCGGCTCCGGTCAGACGGGCACCGATACCCTCGGTGTCGGGGCGGAGGGCATCGGCGTCGACGACCTCAGCCCCGAACGGGAGGTCAAGGGAGACCGTGTCCGAGGATCGACTTGGCCTCCGGGGTCGACTTGGACGTCGAGGTCCCGGTGGTCGGGGCAGATGCACCGGTGAGACCGGCGATCAATGCCCGCTGCTGTTCCATGAAGGCAGCGAAGCTGCTCTCCAAGGCCGTCAACCTGAGTCCAAGCTCAGGAGACCCAGCAGCCCCCGACTCGGGCCCCGACGGCGTCGGGCCCGACGTCGGCTCCCTCGGAGGAGAGTCCACGAGGACAACAGCACTTACGTGTCCAGGAGACTCCATCTCGACTCGAGGATGCTTGGCAGGCCTCTCCGACTCCGAAGACCCGGGACGGCAATCGGGACTATGCGACCTGGCCCTCGAGGAACCAGGAGCGTCCACCGACGCCGCCCTCGCGGGTTTCTTCTTCCTGCGATGTTCCCGCGAAGGAGACCCCCGCTCAGAGGAACCCCGATGCTGCTCGGGGCCAGAGTCCAGAGACGTCGAGGCCTCTGACGAGGTCCGGGCCTGGCCGGACGCGGAGTCATAAAAAATTCTATCCTTCTGGTGCTGCCGACTCCTCAACGCCTTCGAGGACATTTTGCTACACGGACCACAGATCATCGGGTCATGATCGGGTCCGAGGCAACGGAGGCAGCAGTCGTGTGTGTCGGTAAGAGACATAAGTTTCTTACACCGATCACATTTCTTAAACCCGCTGGTAGCCATTGGGGGAAAAAGGGCCCCTGCTAGGTCAAAAGACCGGGCTGCCAGGGAAAAAAGAAAAAAGGCGCGAACGCCAGTCACAAAGGACAAAAACCAAAAAAGAGAGAAAAGGACTCGATACCGGCGTATCAGTCCGAGCGGGAAAAGGATCCGGCGTCGAACCGGAGAAAAAAGAGAAAAATAGGGAAAATCAACTTTTTCCTCGGGGAAAAACGAACTACGTCCGTCGGGCTCCGCGGAAAAAAGAAGACTGAGCAAGATGGCACCCTTGGGCGGGAAGAGGACCGCGTATGCGCGCTGCAATTCCCAAAGGCTTTCTTTGAAAGCTGGGGAAATGCTCCGCACAAGGGCTCTGTCGGCGCCGACGTCACCATATGTGAGGACTGACTTCCTGCTTGGTCCTGGAGAATGGCCATATCCCTTACAAACTCCTGGAAAGTCATGTCCTCAGGAGGAAACTTGTACCCACCATGAGGTGGGGAAGGGTCTGACGGGAGCTCCAGGGATCTAATCTCCGATTAAGTCCTCTGATTCCACTTCAGTCTCTCTGAGTCACACTCAAGAGAGGAAGTCAAAGTACTTCCAAGTCTCTGCCTGAATCTCCCTCCTGCTTCAAGGGGATCAGGCGCTCCTTCGGGAGCGATGATGCACCAATGCTTTCCTAGGTTTTGAGGGAGCATTGGACCCCAAGACACTAGAGAGATATATTGGGCATGCAGGCACCGGTGTAGGGAGTTCTTCAAAGCCCCGATGTCGATGCCTCTTCTGCAGGCAGTGTGTGTGCTCCAGGAATGGCTGCATGCTGCTGATGCAGTCAACATTGAGGCCCTGACATGCTGCATTACCAACAGTGCTACAAGGTATTCCTTGAATGCCTGCAAAACGCGCTTCTCCAGGGCTGCCAATTCCGAAGGCTGTGGGGCCTGAGCAACTTTGATCAATGTAACCTGTATCTGTACAGGGGTATTGACGGCTGGGTCTCTGCTGTTGGTGCCCTTCCAATGTACTGGAGGATTTTATTTATTTATTTATTTAACAGTATTTCTAAACCGCCTTATCTTATTAATCAAGGTGGTATCACAACAAACAATCAGGTAAAGTGAGAGAGTTAAGCATGCAGTGAGGGAGAAATTTAGTTGAGTGTGTGTTGTATTGTGTGCTAGATTGGTTTGAGCTATGTACAATGTGTGTTGTGTTGTGCGCTAGAGTGGTTTGAGCTATGTACAAGATGGACTATATACAGTGATGCAAAAACATTTTCTATACATACAGTATTTAGGCGGTATCATGTGCTGTTATACATTCTCTGAGGTTATGTGATGTGTCCATAGTGTACTATGAACAGCATGGTTTTTAGCTGTTTTCTAAAGTCCTTGAGGTCTGTAGTTGCCCTCAAATCGTCCGGTAGCTTGTTCCATATTGTTGGAGCAGCCATGGAGAGTGCTCTGTCGGTTGTGTCCTTGCGTGTGTGTTTGAATTCACTTGGGGTGCTGACTCGGTTGTGTGTTTGTTTTCTTCTAGGACGTGTGCTAGTGTCCGGTTGCATGAGGGTGTGCAGGCTGTTGGCTGATGTGTGCTGATTTATCTTGAATAGGTTTATGATAGTTTTGTATCTGATGCGTGCACCGATTGGGAGCCAGTGTAAGTCCTTTAAGGTAGGTGTGATGTGCTCCTGTCTTGCAGTACCAGATATTATTCGTGCTGCAATGTTTTGTGCTAGCTGGAGAGGTTTGAGGTCTTGTTTCGGTAGTCCAAGGTATATCGGATTGCAGAAGTCCAGTAGTGGGGTTATCAGTGCTTGACAGACGGTACGAAAGTGTTCTAGGGCGAGGAGTGGTTTCAGTCTCCTGATGATTCGCATCTTGTAGTAGACTTTTTGAATTGTCTTGTTTATGTGTGGCTTGAGGTTTAGTTTGTTGTCCAGAGTAACACCGAGGTATCTCACTTCTGATCTTATTGGTATAGTAGTGTTTTGTATCTTGATATTTGGCGGGTGTATGAAGCTTTGGTTCCGAGTGATGATTAATGCTTCGGTCTTGTTGTAGTTTACTGCGAGGTTGTTGTTTTGACACCAACTCGTCATCTGGGTAAGGCAGGATGAGTTGTCCTCCTTTTGGGGCACCTTCAAGGGGCACCCACGCAACCCCCATCGCTCTTGTCTTGTCTTGAAGGGCTCCAACACCAATGCATCAGTCTTCACCCGATGTCCCTTGATGTCGAAACCAAATCCTTCCTTGTCTCTGGATGGAGCTCAATTGATGGCCAATGCTCCAGAGCACTATGGGTGCTCATCTCTGATTAAGCTCAAACTCCTCAGTGTTGATGCACTGCCAGCTTCTGATGCAGCCTTTGAAGCCACTGAGATTGACATCGTCAATGCCGAAAGCGAGGGATCAGAATTTTAAGCACCAAAAAGTGATTTGCACTGCTTGTCATGACCTTTGAGTCCCCTTCTTGTCATCTGCAAACACAAATTATAAGAAGAGGGCTGATGATCGGGTACCAGGCACTATAGACACCAGTAATGGGTTTCTGTGGAAGATATGGTCCTAGAGCACTTGGGACACTTCTTAAACCCACTGGCAGGTTTCTGGGACATGGGGTCTGGAAAAATAATCTCGGCCAAGTCAAAGGGTTTGATTTTGGAGAGGCCTAACTGGGGTACCGGCACTAAGAAAGCCAGGGAGCCTTGGCAAGGAGAAAAACAAACGAGAGAGAAAAAAAATCAGAGGGACCAGAAAAACAGCGACCGGCAAAGAGAAGGTAAAAAGGCAAATAGAAAGAAAACTCGAGTGCCAAACACCCCCACAGGGAAGAAGGAGAGTTTACCAAGCGGAGGAAGATTGGAACATGTCCATGGGCCGCTACAGAGAATGAACGACTGAAGCATCATGGCATTGTGGCAGCACGTGGGAAGGGGATGTGCAGGCATCTCCCAAAAGCTTCCAATAGAAGCTGGGGAGCATTCTAATGTGGGGCTCTGTCAGGGACGTCATTCCTGCTCATCCATGGAGAAAGGACATTATCTTGTAAGTAAAATGTCATCTTCCATATCATCCTGCTAGACCAATCCAGACAAGTGAGGCGTACCAGTTGTACCGTTAGATGATAGAGGAGTAAAAGGGACACTAAGAGGGGACAAGGCCATAGCGGAGAGACTGACTGAATTCTTTGCTTTGGTCTTTACTGAGGAAGATGTAGGGATGTTACCCATGACTGAAGTGGCATGTAAAGGTGATACTGCAGAAGAATTGAAAGAAATATTGATACACTGGAAAGATGTATTACAACTATTTGATAAACTGAAGAGTAGCAAATCACCTGGACCGGATGGTATACATCCAAGAGTATTGAAAGAACTGAAATATGAGATTGCAGACCTGCTATTAAGTAATCTGTGAACTATCATTAAAATCATCTGTAATACCTGAAGATTGGAGGATGGCCAATGTAACGCCAATTTTTAAAAAGGGTTCCAGGGGTGATCCGGGAAACTACAGACCAGTGAGCCTGACGTCAGTACCAGGAAAAATGGTAGAAACCATAATAAAGAACAAAATTACTGAACATGTAGATAGTCATGGCTTAATGGGAGACAGCCAAAATGGCTTTAGACAAGGAAGATCTTGTCTTAGTAATCTGTTATGTTTTTTGAAGGTGTGAATAAACAGATAGACAAAGGTGAGTCGGTTGATATAGCATATCTCGACTTTCAGAAAGCCTTTGACAAGGTCCCTCAACAGAGACCTTTGGCAAAACTGAAAAATCATGGGATAGGAGGCAGTGTACTATTGTGGATCAGGAACTGGTTAAAAGATAGAAAGCAGAGGGTAGTGCTAATGGCCAATTTTCCCAGTGGAGAACCCCAGGGAACTGTGCTGGGTCCGCTGTTTTTTGACATATTCATTAATGACCTGGAAAAGGGAATAACGAGTGAGGTTATCAAATTTGCAGATGACACAAAACTATTTAAAGTTGTTAAAACCCATGAGGATTGTGGAAAATTGCAAGAGGATCTTGATAAATTGGAAGACTGGGCATTCAAATGGCAGATGAAATTTAATGTGGACAAATGCAAAGTTATGCACCTAGGAAAGAACAACCCAAACCATGGTCACACGATGCAAGGTTCCACATTAGGAACCACCACCCAGGAAAAAGATTTAGGCGTCATCATGGATAACATGTTAAAACCCTCTGCCCAGTGTGCAGCGGTGGCCAAGAGAGCAAATAGAATGCTAGGTATCATAAGGAAAGGAATGGAAAATAAAATAAAGGATATTATAATGTCTCTGTATTGTTCCATGGTGCGACTGCACCTTGAATATTGTGTACAATTCTAGTTGCCTTATCTTAAAAAGGATATAGCAATATTAGAAAAGGTACAGAGAAGAGCCACCAAAATGGTAAAGGGGATGGAAGGATACCCCTATGAAGAAAGGCTAAAAAGGTTAGGGCTGTTCAACCTGGAAAAGAGATGGCTGAGGGGAGATATGATAGAGGACTATAAATTAATGAATGGAGTGGAACTGGTAAACGTAGATCGATTGTTTATGTCATCAGAATATAGAAAGACTAGGGGACATGCAATGAAGCTACAGGGTAAACTATTTAAGACTAATAAGAGAAAATATTTTTTCACTTAAAGTGTAATCAAACTCTTGAATTTGTTACCGAAGGATGTAATAAAAGCTGTTAGTGTAATTGGGTTTAAAAAAGGTTTGGACAAGTTCCTGAAGGAAAGGTCCATAAACCATCATTAAAAGGGACCCAGGATATCACTGCTTGACCCATTACAAGCATTGTGGAACCTGTGTCTTTTGGGGAAACTGCTAGGTACTTATTACCTAGATTGGCCACTGTTGGAAACAGGATACTGGGCTTGATGGACCTTGGTCTGACCCAGTATGGCATATCTTCTTATGTTACCAAAGCTATGCCACCACTGGACGGGAAGAAGGCATGGAAACATTCAAGACCTCTCAAACAAGGTCGCATCCACCTGAGTATGAACAACCAAGTGTAGATACTTAAACATGGAAAGTGATGCCCACGTCTCTACCCGACAATGTCAAAGTGTCATCCCATCCACTAGGCAAACTAGGCATCCACCTACGGCAGCAGACCATAATTCTTTTTAAAGTCGTGGCTGTGTGCTGCTGCTTTGGTGCCTATGGTAGGCCATGCACTTAAGCACTAAAACCATGGCCTGCCATTCCTGCCCCGCTACAATGCAACTTCATATTGGAGAAGGACAGGAGCGGCAGGCCGTGTGGGCGCCAAAAACACATGGTCTGCCTCGGGCACCAAAGAGGTGGCTTCAAAACTGTGTGTGGCTGCTGCCGCCCCCCCCCCCCCACCAGATGAGATGCTGGATTCGACGGGGGGGGGGGGGGCGGGCGTAGGGAGCAATGTGACAGGGGCTTCTGCCTGGGCCATCGGAAACCCTTGGGTCAGCCCTGCTAATGGTGCTACCAAGCTGCCCTCCACCCCATAAGGACGCTTGCACCCCAGCAGAATGTGCACACAAACCTCTCAGAACTGTCCGGTTCTGCCACAGATAGAGGGAAGCGATCACTTCCTTGATCCAGCGCACCAAAGTAAAATAAGCGGCCACATCACCTTTACGTGGCCTGCAACCAGCACAAGCAGATGCATGACTTGGCCAGGGAAATAGCAACCTCCAAGCATCAGAGAAGCATGCTTCGGCCATTCACAAGCTGAAGGCCCTGGTCCTTTCCCTAGCACTTCTTCTTTGAAAGGAGGGCAACTGACTACCTGATTCCCATGGAAGGCAGATACCTTGGACAAGAAGAAGGAACAGGCCAAATGAAGAAGCCAGGAACTGGCTCTTATATTCCAAAGCACAGCCACAAATAATGGTGAATAGCACTCAGCAGTCCTTGGTGAACAGGGCCCCACTGGCCGTAATCGCTCTGGCTGGAAGAAGGCACCTCAAGAGGTATAAGAACCCTGGGACCCTCATGGTCCACAAAAGGGCTGAATCAGAGATCAAAACCCAAAAGAGTAGGAGACCACCTGCTGGAGTCCAGATAGCATAGGAAGATGTACCCACATGCCTCCCAGGCCCTCTTCCACTTGCTTGTTTCTTTTTTTTTTTCTTTTTCCTCTGGGAGGCGGCAAGGCACACACTCGCCCAAGGCCTTTCCCATCTTATCAAACTCCACTGAAACAGCAGCCTGCCTTAAGGGAGATCTCAAACAATCTGGACATGGAGGATGAAACTGCCACCCAAAGACGTAACCATATCCACCATCGCGCTACAGTCAACAGAATACTATCCTTAGCTGTCCCACAGACAAGATCATATATAACCTCAGACATGAAAGGCTGTAGCCAACTTCAAGAGAGGCGTAATATTCACAAGGATCTGAAACCAATGGAGTAGATACTAAGAGTCCACAACAAGGCACACGCACTTGCAAAGATACACAGGGCAGCAGAGAGGAGCAAGGTGAAAAAAGCAGCTCAATCCTTTGATCAATGTAAATACAGTTTTATCGAGAACACTCCTACACTGGCAGTGTTTTGGCAGAGAGCCATCTTCAGGAGGTCAAACCTCCAATAAACAGAAACCTTAAACATTACTATATTAAAAAAGTATAAATAAGAATATACGAGGTGTGACAAAAAAGAAACAAGACTGTCCCATAAATGTTTTATTACAAAATCTACAGAGAAATTATGCATTGTCCCCTTCAAAGTAATCCCCCCCCCCAGAGTTAATGCACTTCTGCATTTGCTTCTGCCACGTATGGAAGCACTCGGTAAAGTCCTCCTCCTTGAGGTCCCTCAGCTCCCTCGTCACAGTGGCCTTGATCTCTTCTACAGAGGCAAATGAGTTCCTTTGAGCACAGTCTTCAACCTGGGGAAGAGCCAGAAGTCACACAGTGCGAGATCTTGGGAATAAGGAGGGTGGTCGAGAGCTGTGATCTGTTTGTTGGCCAAGAACTGCCTCACACTGAGCGTGGTGTATGTGGGCATGTTGTCATGGTGAAGCAGCCACGACTTGTCTCTCCACAGAGCCCACCTGCTGCACTGAACCCGTTCATGGAGGCGATTGAGGATCTGCTGGTAGAAGTGCTGGTTGATTGTCTGACCCTCAGGCACAAACTCATGATGGATCACTCCCTTCTGGCCAAAGAATGCGATCTGCATGACCTTGATCCTTGATTTGGACATGCACGCCTTCTTGGGTCTGGGTGACAGTCGAGTCTTCCACTGAAGGCTCAGTCTCTTGCTTTCAGGGTCATACTGGAAGACACATGTTTCGTCTCCTGTGATGACTCTGCCAACGAACTCTGGATCTTCTACGATCTTCTCTAGCAAGTCTCAACAAACATTGACCGGGTGCTCCTTCTGGTCGTCCGATAAAAGCTTAGGCACCATCTTGGTGCACACCTTCCGCATCCCCAGTACCTGTACCAAGATGGTCCGCACTGACTCCCTGTTCAGTCTGAGCTCCTAAGCTATCACTCCGCACCAGCTGGTTCACTCTGTCAATGTTCTCAGCCGTCTATGTTGTGGAAGGCCATCCTGAATTAGGGTCATCCTCCACCTCCTCGCGGCCAGTCAAAGTGTTTGTGCCACTCAAAGACTCACAGCCTTGACATTGCATCTTCTTCATAAGCCTTTTGGAGAAGTTGGAGACACTCAGTTGGGCCCTTCTCCAACTTAATCAGAAATTTCAAGTTGATTCTTTGCTCCATATTTCTGCCACCTCCAGTTGCGTGACAAAGCGATGGAGCAGTATGCTACAAAAAAACCTGAAAAAGAAAAACAGAGAGAGAGATTAAAAATATTAGAGCAGAATAGTGGCGAGATGTTGCACAACACAGTGACATAAGCAGTTAGACAATTGGCATTGAGTCATGGGCGTGGCTGCCACAGTCTCGTTTCTTTTTTGTCACACCTCGTATATCATAAAAGAAATAATAAAAAAAAGAATACAACAATATATTATACCAAATAAGACAGCCATAAAAAGTTAAACCCAGTAAAGTACTGTATAAAATATTAAAAGGTCAATAAAACATAAAAGATACTCCAGAGAGGACAATATACTATTATTATGAAAACATAATAAAAACATTTGGAAGGACATACCATTTGAGGATTATAGGTGGTGGTTGGCAAACAGTGATCCACGGAAAAAAATGTGGCATCCACATAAATTGTATTCACAATAAAACATAATCAAGACAGACATCAGTCGTCCTGTGAACCCCCTAAGTGTACCCATGGAAGCTAGGTGACCCAAGGCAGGCATACAAATAAACAGAATAGATATGGAAAATTTCAGAATCCCCAGATGGGTGCGACAGTAGGCAGGAGAGGTATTGTGTCAATGTACTGTATCATAAGAAACATATATTGACTCACCATTGGTGAAACATGAGGTGGGGAGGGGGGGAGGAAGAGAACTTACTCTGCTGTATTCATGGTTTTGTACAGACAGCATACGAGCACGGTCAGGAAACTTGTAATGGAACAGGCAGGTACTGAAACAAAAGATTTTAACAAAGAAATTACTTGAAAAGGGGCCCACAACATTTGTCAATGATATAAATATAACTCCAAATGGGGGCAAATAAGGATCATATCAAAAAATTCTCATAAAACAGGCTGAAAACAGACCCAATCTGCATTATACGTTAATTCTACAGGGCTAATGGTAGAGCGTTTAACACATTGAGAGCAGAAAAAAAAATTGATTGTTTTTGGACCATGCACCAGTAGAAAAAATAAATACTATGGCATTTTGGAATGCCAGCACTAATGTTATCAGCTGTATCAAAGCGTTGTTATTCACATGTAACAGGTGATCTCCAGGAACAGCAGGAATCAGTCTTCACATGTGGGTGACATCAGTACCGATGGAGCCCGCACGGGAACGTTCCCCTGTGTCCAACTGGAAAGTTTTTGGGAGAAGTCCACTGCGTCTGCCTACCCAACTCCTCTCCTCAGTTGAGTTTGTAGCTGAGAGATACAGGAAAAAAAGAGTATACCCTACAACTCCTAGGGGAGGAGGACGGGTTGTGAAGACTGATTCCTGCTGTTTTCGGAGATCAACTGTTACAGGTGAGTAACAACGCTATCTCCAGGAACAAGCAGGAATGGTCTTCACATGTGGGACTCACTAGCTCCCAGGTACCAGACTGGAAGCGGGTAACAATGGTATCCCCAAGGCTAGAGGATAGAGCCAAGAAGGTGTGGATACAATGTGGCCCCGTTGGACTTGACTGCAGTTGGCTAGACCACCTCTAATGGAAGTCTGATGCCAGGAAGAAATCTGAAACAGAGGGTAGGAGCTGCATTTAAATCCTAGAAAGGTGTTGGAGTACAGCCTTGCCAAGGACAGCATCCCAGTGGGAGTCCCTGTCTAGGCAGTAGTGAGCAGAAAAGGTATGAATGGAGGACCGGGTAACTGCTCGACTGATCTTGTCAACAGAAATGGAATGGAGGCAACTGAGATTGCCATAGCTCGCATGTTGTGAGCAGTGTTGTGACCCTTGAGGGAGAGTCCCGCCTGCACATAGGCAAAAGAAATGCAGTCCGTTATCCATTTGGATAGAGTGTGCATTGTCACTGGAAGTCCACGATGACTTGTATCAAAGGAAATGAATAGTTGTGAGGATTTCCTGTGAGCCTTGGTTATGTCCAAGTAGTAAGCCAGCACTAGTTTGCAGTCTAGAATGTGTAGCACTGCTTTGGCCCAAGAGGCATGTGGTCTCAGGAAGAAGACCGGTAGGATTACAGACTGGTTCAGGTGGAAGGCTGATACCACTTTCAGAAGGAACTGCAGATGGGTACGGAGGACTACCTTGTCATGGTGGAATAGAGTGTACAGAGGATCCATCACTAAAGCCTGCAGTTCGCTGATGCGGCGAGCTGAGTTCAAAGTGATGAGGAACATTACCTTCCACGTAAAAACTTCAATGAAGCAGTGGCTAAAGGCTCAAAGTTGCACTAGAATGACATTGAGGTCCCAGGCCACTGGTGATGGTTTGATAGGTGGCTTGGACAGCAGGAGACCCCACATAAAACATTGCACTAAGGGGTGCAAAGAAATAGGTTGCCTGTCCAGAGGCTTGTGATAAAGCCATAATGGCACTAAAATGAACTCTGAATGAGTTAGTCTTGAGACCTGCCAAGGACAAGTGGAGAAGATATTGTAGAAGAAATTGCACTGGGCAGGTAGAGGGGTCAATTTGCTTTGGGGAACACCAGAGTGTAAACCTTCCCATTTGAGGGCATATGAACGTCTGGTGGATGGTTTGCGTGATGCAAGCAGGATATCCTTGACCTGTTGTGGGAAGTCTAGGTCAGCAAAGATTACGTCTTCAGCAGCCATTTTGTGAGGTGGAGGACCTGTGAATTGGGATGGAGAAGCATCCTGTGATCCTGAGAGAGGAGGTTGGGCGCATGTCCCAGGCTGAGTCTGTGCTAGTCAAAGCAGCAGAGGAAACCACAGCTGACAGAGCCAATAAAGGGCTATAAGAATCATGGAGTCCTTGTCAGCCTGTAGTTTGAACAGGGTCTTGGGTATCAAGGGAATGGGCAAGAATGAATAGAGCAGACCTTGTCCCCAATGGAAAAGAACCAGAAGCAAAGCGCTTCCTGGCAGAGGGAATAGGATCCTGTTCCTCCCTGCTTGTTCACATAGATCATGGCCACCTGGTTATCTGTTCTAAAACCTGTTGACCTGAGAGTTGGGGCTGAAAAACCTGAAAGGGATTTGTAAGTGCACGTAGTTCCAGGAGGTTTATCTGTAACAGAGATTCCTGGTGTGTCCACTACCCCTGTGTGGTGAGATTGTTCAGATGTGCTCCCCAACCGAGCTTGGAGGCATCCGTTGTCAGAGTGCATTGAGGTGGAAGCATCTGAGTAGGTTTTGAGGTGAGCATCACCACTGAAGGGATCTGACAAATGGAGGGGTGAAGCGTATTTTGTCTGAGAGACGCCCGATTGCCTGGGTCCATTGAAATAAAAGAGTCCATTGGACTTGTCACATATGCAGGTGGACATAGGGGAATACATGAACTGTGGAGGCCATATGCCCCAAAAGGCATAGTATCTCTTTAGTTGTTGCGCAGTTGTGATTTTGTATTTTGTGGGCCAGCTCTATGAGTCAGGTAGAGTGAGCCAGAGGAAAGAAAGCTCTGGCCTGTTAAGTGTCCAGAAGTGCTCCAATGAACTCAAGCTGCTGGGTTGGCACCAGGTGTGGCTTGGGAACGTTTAAGATGAATCCCAGATGTTGAAGCACAGTTATGGTACGATGAAGGGACAGCTTTACCTCTTGTGGGGATTCTCCCCTGATTAGCCAATCCTCCAAGAAGGGGAATAAAAAGACCCCCAAAGTGCAAAGGTAGGCAGCAACTATTGACATGCATTTTGTGAATACCCGAGGTGCAGAGGCTAAGCCGAAGGGGAGCACCTGCTATTGGTAGTGGTTCTGCTAGAACCAAAAGCACAGATACTGTCTGTGTTGAGGGTTTATTATTAAAAGCATGTATGCCTCTTTGAGGTCTAGAGAACATAGCCGGTTGTTCCTCTGAAGATATGGCAGAAGTGTGCTGAGGGACTGAGTATTATTTTTGTTTCAGGAGTCTCTTCTATGGACAAATTAAAGGAGTAGCCATGGAGTCTTCCATGGTACCAGATGTAGCGAATCTTCATGTAACTTATTTCGAGAAGCAATTTTTGAATGTGATTCCATTCTGCTCAAACATCAAACTCTGGAAGAGATATATCGATGTGTTGATGATATGGGAGGGAGAGGATAGCTGTCTTCACAAATTTTTGATGTGGATTAATTCTCTAGACCAAAATCTTCAGTTTGAACCCCTATTAGTAAGGCTCAAGTTCCTTACTTAGATATTCTGGTCAAAACGGGCGATGGGAACTTTCTAGCTGACCTGTAGAGAAAGCCTACTGACAGGAATCAGCATCTCCATTTTACCAGTTTTCATAATCAGTCTTTAAAACACAATCTGCCTGTCAGCCAATTTCTTAGGGTAAACAGAGTGTACTCTCGAGACCAGGATTTTGAAACACATGCAATAGATATGAAAATGTGTTTCCAAGAAAGGGGTTACCCTAATGAATGTATCAGCCAAGCCTATAAAAGGGCTAGGGCATCTGATCGGCTTCAGCTCTACAGAGTTCAATACGTGATGACAACGACCAATTGGTCTGTCCATTTTAGTTTTCTAATTTATCTCATGAAATTACTAAAATCCTTAAAGAGTGGCATATCCTCTCGGTCCTCCCTACCTTCAGCACACGTCGCATCATGGTGGCACTTAACATATAGTAACATAGTAAATGACGGCAGATAAAGACCAGTATGGTCCATCTAGTCTGCCCAGTAAGATGGCAAGAGTAGGTGCACCTGCCACTCCGTCTAGGCCACCCTTAAAGGAATGCAAACTTAAACCAAAGGTCATTGGTCATTACAGATGCAGTCATTGTTCTATTTGTGATCACACCTTGACCATAAAACAATTTTTTATGCACCCCACCACCAACAAGGTGGTTTTCCTCAGTGACTTTTCTAACTATGAAACAAACCACGTCATCTATGTCATGGTCTGCCCTTGCAATCTTTTGTATGTGGGCAAGACAAAACACAGCATACGGGTCCGTATGATTGAACGTAAGAGCTATTAGAGGAGGCAAATTGAAGATAAACTACTTGTCGCACATTGGGTTGCTGCACAACATGTTTCTGATCTTAAGATTTTTACAGTCAGGGTGGTGGGACTCCATTGGAGGGGAGGTGACATTGATAAGATTTTATTGCAATTGGAACAAAAATATATCTTTAATTTGGGTTCCCTCACTCCCCATGGACTCAATATGGACCAGGACTTTTCTGTATTTCTCTGAATGATTTTTAACCATTTTAACAGGGCACTGTTTTACTTTATTTACTTTTTTATTTTGAGTTTCTCTTTTTATTGGTTGGTTTTTATTTCTATTTTATATCTCTAATTTTATGGTAGTTGTTTTTAATTTAAATTTTTGTTTTTTCACTGTATCTTTTAGGACTCTTCCCTTTGCTCCCCTTTCCTCACTTCTCCTCCCTTTCCTCCACTCCTTCCCCCTCCCTCTCCCATTTATTGGTTTTAATTATTTAATAATTTTTAGTTTTTATTATGCTTGGATTCTTATCAAGTTTTTACTCTTGGACCACATTTAATGTGTTGTTTTTTTATTCAGGTTTTGATAGGTATTTTTAGATTTTATGAATGGTTGCTTTTATATCTTGGTTTGGATAAGTTACACTATCTCTTAATAATGTTTTTATTTAATTTCTTATTTCTTTTGTTGCATTTTATTTCCAGAAATTCGTAATCGTTTCCAGTATTTGATCTTTGAGCAGGAATGCGGTCTCCCTATTTAAAACATTGCATAGTTAAGACTTTTTTTCCCACCCTCTCCCCCTCCACTTTTTCCTCCCTCCCCTCCTGCCCCTTCTCCCTTCTTGTCCCCTTCCCCTTGCTTTCCCCCCTCCTTCCTTCCCTCCCCTACACCTCATGATTCATGCTCCAGGGAATGATTGTGTTATTACTGAGCAGTGCCGTGCATCCCCCTTTGTTTGGTACATTATGATCAATCAGAGGTTCTCCCTGTAATGTTTAGTGCTTTACCATTGGTTCCTATGATGAGTCGGTAACTATAGCTCCAGCACATACACTTTATACTTGACTTCCGTGTTCTTGACTTTAAACTTGCCCCTCCTTTTAGTTTTTTTTAATTTTATGGTATGGTTCAGCATTTTTAATCAGTTTTATTAATTTGACTATGTACTTTTTTAGACCATTTTTATGACAGAGGGGTTTCTTTTTTTTTACTGTATTTTGTATCTGGGACCATTTAAACTGTCTCTTGGCGACACTTCTGAATGGGACGGGAAGGTGGGACAATGATTACAGCTCCAGCACAAACATAATTTATACCTTTGTTCTTTTTACTTTCATTTTGTGTTCCTTTTTTTAAAATTTCTTTTAACTGTATTTGTTGTATTATCTTTGAATTCATTCAAACCCCTTTTGAAGATAGTTTTGAAGTTTTTAACTTTTGCTACTTTATATCACTGTTTCCACCAAGTTCTCTTCTGTATTATGACCGCAGCTTATCAGTGCTTTTTAGGAACGCTGCTGTGAAGATCGCTTCCGCACCAATATTACAGCTTCCCTATAGCCGTGCCCCCTTTTTTAAAAAAATCCTCTGTTTTATGTTTTCATTTCTGATGCGAGTTATTCATTTTAATCTTTACACAAACAATAGTTATTACTGTGAGCATGCCAGCATCCTGTAACCATGACTACACACTTTCCCCTTTGGCATCAATCTTGTCGTATAAATCAAAGCTACTCGATGCCAGCATCCACTTCTAGATGCTGTTACTAATGAGCGTTATCTGCTTTATAATCTATTGATACAGCTGTTAACATTCGTGCTGGCATTCCAAAATGCCACAATATTACTTATTTTTTTTTACTGGTGCATAGACAAAAAACAATCATTTTTTTCTGCTTTTGATGTGTTAAATGCTGTACCATTAGCCTGACAGAGTTAATGTACAGATTTAGGGGTCATCATGGATAACATGTTGAAACCTTCCACCCAGTGTGCAGTGACAACCAAGAAAGCAAATATAATGCTAGGAATCGTAAGGAAAGGAATGAAGAATAAAGCAAAGGATATTATATTGCCTCCCTATCGTTCCATGGTGCGATTGCACCTTGAATATAGTGTACAATTCTGGTTGCTGTATCTTAAAAAGGATATAGCAGAATTAGAAAAGGTACAGAGAAGAGCCACCAAAATGGTAAAGGTTATGGAAGGATACTTCTATGAGAGACTAAAAAGGTTAGGACTCTTCAACCTGGAAAAGAGACAGCTGAGGGGAGATATGATAGAGATCCATAAATAATGAATGGAGTGGAATGGGTAAACATAGATCAATTGTTTACACCATCAAAATGTAGAAAGACTAGGGGACATATAATGAAGCTACAGTGTAACCCATATAATACTAAGAGAAAATATTTTTTCACTTAACACATAATCAAACTCTGGAATTCTTTACCGGAGGATGTAGTAAAAGCTGTTATGTAATAATGCAGGTCGGGTCTGTTTTCAGCCTGTTTTGATTTTCAGAATTTTTGATATGATCCTTATTTGCCACCAATTGGAGTTATTTTTATATCATTGACTGATCTCATAGTAACATAGTATACTCGTATGATGGCAGATAAAGACCAGTATGGTTCATCTAGTCTGCCCAGCAAGGTTGTAAGAGTAGGTGCACCTGCTGCTCCGCACAGGTCACCCCTCCATATGTCTTTGCTTAGGGGTGAACCCACTGCTCCATATAGGTCATCCTATTTGTTGAGATATGAGAGTTATGTTTATTTTGATTTTATCCTGTTGCAATGAAGGGAGCCACTGTGTCTGTCCCATGCCATTTTGAAGTCCATTACTGTATTTGCCCCCTCCACTTCCATTGGGAGGGCATTCCAAGCATCCACCACCCTTTCAGTGAAAAAGTATTTCCTGACATTGCCTTTTAGCTTACCCCTTTGCAGCGTCATATTATGCCTGTCTTTGGAAGAGGTTTGTATGTTCATTAATACTCTTAAGTATTTAAAGGTCTGAATCATCTCTCTCCTGTCCCTCCTCTCTTCCAGAGCGCATATATTTAGGTCTTCAAGTCTCTTCTCATACATCTACTGACACAGGCTCCAAATCATTTTGGTCACCTTTCTCTGAACCTTTTCCAGTCTTTATATATCCTATGCAAGATATGGTCTCCAAAGCTGAACACAATATTCCAAGTGAGGCCTCACCAGCAATTTGTACAGTGGCAATTGGTACCTCTTCCTTTCTTCTGGTAATTCCTCTCTGTATGCAACCCAACATCCTTCTGGCTTTTGCCATTGCCTTCTCACACAGTTTCACCACCTTGAGGTCCTCAGAAACAATCATTCCGAGGTCCTTCTCCTGGTCCGTGCACATCAGCCTCTCGCATACAATGCCCTTGAATTTCTGCTTCTCAGATGCATGACACTGCACTTCTTCACATTACATTTTTTTTTTATTTACCAATTTTTAAGTGATTCAAACACATAAGACAACTTTTACTTACAGTTTTCATTTTTCAATTTTCAATATACAACCCCCCCAAACTCTGTTCCCTCCCAATTAACTTAAATCTCTCCCCCCCCCCCTTTCTCTGTCCCTTCCCATCCCCGTCCCTCTCACTTCCCCCCTCACTTTCCCCTGTAAGTACACCAACATATTCTGCCATTCTTTTTCAAACTTTGTTCTCTTCTGTTTACGGATTGCCGTTAAATATTCCATTATATCTATGTATGACTCAACCTGCTTTCACAGTGTTCTATACTTGGCAGTGTCTCCTGTTTCCACCGGTAGGCCAACACACACCAGGCCGCACTCACACATGCCATAATTTGCTTTCTACCTTCCCAGGGTCCTCCATCTCTCCACCACCCGAACAGAAAAATTAGAGGGTCCCTTTCTATATCCACCCACCACCCGTTTTATCCACTGTTGAACTTCTTGCCAAAATAGCTGGATCCATGGACATGTCCACCACACATGGTACATACTTCCCTCTTCCCCACAATTCCTCCAGCACACCTTTGATGCCCTAGGGTACATCTTATTCAACCTCACTGGAGTATAATACCATCACATTACCACTTGATACCAATTTTCTCTAATTGCAATGGAGATGGGCATTTGCTTAACCTGTCCTAGAATGGCCTTCCATTGTAGGGAATCCAATTACATCTCCATCTCCCTCTCCCAGGCCTTCATATATCCTACTTTCTCCTCTTTTTGTTGTCCCCCCTCACCACTTTATATAGCCCTGATATCAACCCCCTAGACCACTTTTTCCCAAACCATATCATCTCCAATCCAGTATAATCCCTCATTAACCCCTTCTTACCCAGTTTTTTTGTTCAAATAATGCAATACCTGTCCATAATGAGAGTCCCCCCGCTCCTAACTGATAATCCTCTCGAAGATCTTCATATGCAACCCATTCTCCTCCATCCAAGAATTGATAAAACCACCTAAGGCCTTTCCATTCCCATATCTTAAAGATCCCGCTTTCCTTTCCTGGTTTGAAATCCTCTGTATAACACAAAGCTTATCTTCTTAAACCAGGCCACCCACATAATCAAGTGCCCCCTAACCACTGCCTTCAACCCCTCCCACACCCCTACATCCCATACCTCACTATTATCATTAATCTGCCAATAGTCTTGGATACATTTCTTTACATCACTTACCACTTCTTCCTTTTTCAAGAGCCTCTCATTTAACCTCCAAAAGCAGATCCCTCCCCTCCTTTGTCCATCCCCAATTTCCACCCACACTGGCGCATGATTGGACCATGTTATATTCCCAATCTCCACCCTCCTCACCCATACTTCCCATAATTTGTCCACTAGGATATAGTCTATCCTACTAAAAGTCTTATGGGGACAAGAATAGAAAGTATATTCTCTGCTTCCCTTATTATGCTCCCACCATATGTCAGACAGATAATACTTCTGAATCAACTGTTTGACTATACGCCTGCTTTTCACATTCCCATCCCTCCTCCCGGGTTTGCCGAACCCATCCTGGTTGTAAGGCCAAGTTAAAATCTCCTCCCAACACCAGTTTCCCTTGTACATTACATTCCAACAGTCCCCCAACCTCCCTCCAGAAGACAACTTGTCTAGAGTTTGGGGCATATACATTCACCAGCGTAACCTTCTCGCCACCCCATTCTCCACACATATTAATACTCGGCCCCTTTTACCCCTAATCACCTCCCCTACCTGAAGGGGGCACCCTCTCCGTATAATTGCTACCCCCTTTTTCCTCCCCCCCCTTCTTTTCCTTCCCCCTTCCTCTCCCAAAATACCTAATCGGAAACTGTTTAAAGGCCAGCAATCCTTCATCTTTGTTGTTTGTTGCTGTTGTACCTTGATTCAGCTTCAATGGAAACTAAGTATGTTTTGTTACTAAAGCTCAGGCCCCTGTACATAGTTTTATGGTTACTAAAGCTCAGGCCCCTGTACATAGTTTTATGGATGTTCAATGTAAAAACAGATCTATGATCTGTCCATTAACTTGTTTTTTGTAAACCGCACCTGATCCTTGGGAAAGTGCGGTTTATAAGTGATTGTTAAATAAGTAAAATTAAAAAAATCTTTAACTTTGAGATGAGTTTCCTGTACCATTATAATATCCCACTGTAATCTGTCCGCCTCCCTCAATAGCTGTCTTCTCTTTTGGGGACTATTTAGCCCTTTAGCATTTATTGTACCTATTCTTATCATCTCATCTGTTGAATGTATGTCAGTGTACCTTGCTCTGATCTCCCTCCCTTCCTTCCTCCCCTCCCCCCTCAAGCAGCCTCCTCCCTGGAAACTGACCAGACATGGGAAGTGACTGTCTAATCTGCTTCTACCCCTGCTGCTCCCTGTGTCCCCCCCCCCACAACACCCTTTAGCGCCCTCTTATCTTCATATCCACCCCTCTCAAAGCGCACCCCTCCCATTGCCACAACTCCCAATGTGATATCCTTACATAACATAATACTTTACATTTTTCTTTGCCTCTCCTCCCCTCCCACCCCGAACATGCCCCTTTAACCAACATTTCTTGAAGCATTTTGATCAGAAAACATCAAACTGATCTTTCAGGCCATTCGGCCTTTATACAGCCTTGGCCCAGACCCCTTAAACAATGTCCTCCTCTTCTCCGCCAGGCCTTCTGGAACTGAAATAACATCTCACTCTTCGAAGTTCATCTCTCATCCCATTTCTTTGAGAACTCTGTCCTCTCCGCGCTTTCCCTTTGAAAGTCTCGCCAGCCTTCTACCATTTGCTGGGACCCTCTGCCATTTCAGGCCCCCCATCTTGGAGGCTGACATGCTTGCTTTGACTGTTCCCCCCGACGACTCTGGAAGGTTCGATACTCCAAGCTCCCTTAACACATCCCAGGCTTCTCTACTATTTTTTGCCTGTGCGATATTCCCTTCACTGTTATCAATAGTCCAAAGGGGTATAGCCACTTATATCTCAGTCCTTCTTTTCTCAAAAGCGCTGTTACGTCTCTCAACTCTCGATGTTGTTGTAAGGTGCCCATAGACAAGTCCTAGTATAGCTCAATATTATGTCCATTCCACTGAAAATGTCCCAGCTTCCGAGCCACTCCTAAGACTCTCTCCTTTGTTTTATAAGAACTCATGCAGACCACTATATCTCATGGCCTGTTGTCTCTTATAGGGCCCAAGCCCCTATGTGCCCTTTCTAATTGCACTTGCACCTCCCCTGCTGCACTTTCAGACCCCGCTTCCTGCAGCAGGGCTTCAAAGACTTCCCTTATTACTTTATCACAGTCCTTATACTGAGGATCTTCAGGAATACCTCTTACTCTTTTATATTGCATCTTCTCGAACAGTCCTCAAGATCCTCTGTCTTTTCTTGTAGGTGTTCTTGCATCTGTTTCAACTCCTCCCATCCTTTCTGCAGGTCTTCCATTGCCTCCGCCTGCTGCTCCACTTGGTTCTCGGTTTCTTCCACCCTGGATCCAAGGTCCATTATATCTTGTCTTAAAGCTTGTAGTGTCTCTTTCAACTCAGTCTTAATCCTACTGATTTCTAATTTAAGCTCATCTTTCAGCTCTGTAAGCCAGTGTTTTCACATTCCGGCTGCTCCAGGATTCCACATCTCCTCTCCTTCCACCTCTGCCTCTCTCTCTGCTGCAGCAGCCATTTTCTCTTCTTGTTCTTTTCCTGCCTCCTTACCTCCCTTAGCAGGGGTATAGGATGACCAAAACTCTGTCAGCTTTTTCCGGGCTGCAAGGCCCCCCTGGCTTTTTCCATTTGCTTTTCCTTGCCCCTCTCTATATACCAAGGGTTTCTGAATGTACACTGTGGCAGAATCTCCCTTTATAATTGTTAAGATGGCCTCCTAGCCTCAACTCCCCCCACATGTCCAGCTTTGGCAGTTAACTCTCTCCTCTTCAGCCGCTTCTCACCTCTTCCAGCCACCACTTTATAAATATTTGCTGCTTCAGGCCCTATTTCATCAGCCTCGATGATTCTCTCTAATCTCCCTGGATTTCTCTCCGCCGGACTCCCTCCTGCTGCTTTCTGCTCCCCATTCCTGCCTCTGTTCACTGATGCTGCTCTCGGGGGAGGGGGGATTTCCATGCTGCCATGGCCCGTTTCTCCGACACGCTCCACTCACCACCTTTGCCTCTCTACGAGCATCCTTGCTTTCTTCTCTCTGGGAGCCACACTGCCTCGGAGCCCGCTCTGGCAATCGCGTCACTGCACCGCTCTCCTCCTGGCCTGCTCTCCTCTGGTGAGCCCACCGGCGCCCTTTTTCCCACCTCAGCTGCCTTCGCTTCCCCAGGTGTCTCGGGTTTAGCACTCCATCGGCCCGCTCATCCGGCGCTCGCTGTGCTCCCCTTCTCCGCACCGCTTTTCTTGCCCAACTTTCCTCTCCTTTGCGGCCACTTATTGCATTGGTGGGCAGTATGAGGAGCGGAGCTCCTTGCTCACGCCGCCATCATCCATGGTGATGACACTTCTGATCCACATTAAATCTTAACTGCCAAGCATTAGACCAGTCTTCCAGCTTTTGTAGATCTTTCCTCATGTTCTCCACTCCCTCAGGGGCGTCCACTCTGTTGCAAATTTTCGTGTCATCTGCAAAAAGACAGACTTTTTTCCATTCAGTCAATCAACAATAGCACTCACAAATAAATTAAACAGTACCGGTCCCAGGACCAAACCGTTTCCCTCTTTAGTCATCTTTTCTTCTGCCTTGGATTTTGCTAATCTTATTTCTCTTTTTGTCTCGTTTAGTTTTATCCTGTATTCTTTTCTGTGCTCCTCTGTTTGTGAACTTCTGAATTTTGTGAAAACTGCGTTTTTTAACTTTATTTGTGTAGCCACTTCTTTGGAGAACCAAATAGGTTTCCTTTTCCTCTTGCTTTTATTTTCTTTCCTTACATATGTATCTTTTGCCCCTTTTACTGCCTCCTTTAGTTTAGCCCACTGCAATTCCACTTCCCTTATCCCCTCCCACCCTGCCAACTCCTCCTTCAGGCACGTGGCCATTTTACTGAAGTCAGTGTTTTTGAAGTCTAGGACTTTCAGCTTGCTGTGATTGGACTCTGCCTTGGCTTTTATCTCAAACCACACCGTGTGATGATCGCCGTTGCTCACCTGGGCACCCATCCGGATATTTGACACACTATCTCTGTTGGTAAGTACTAAATTCAGCATCGAGCTTTCCCTGGACGATTCCATTACCATTTGTCTACGTAATGCATTTTGGAATGCATCCGCAACATTTTCTACTTCTTTCCATATTTGCAGAAGGAGTACTCCCATTCCCATTGGATAGATTAAAGTTACACAATATGATCACATTCCCCTTCATCGCTATCTTTGCAATATCAATAATCAATTCGCTGTCCATTTCTTCTTTTGAGTTGGAGGCCTGTAGACTACACCAATATGGATGACAGTGCCATCTTCTCTTTCCAACACAATCCACAGCACTTCTTTTTTTCCCCACGTCCCCTGCATTTCAGGCGTTTTAATATTGCTTTTGACACATAGGGCTACTCCCCCTCCTTTTCTACCCTCTGTCTTTTCTAAATAGATTATAACCAGCTATGGCTATAACCCATTCATGCGACTCATTAAACCATGTTTCTGCAATGGCCACAGTGTCCAAGTCCATTTCCACCATTAGGACTTCCAGGTCAGGAATTTTGTTGGCTAGGCTTCGAGCATTTGTGCTCATTGTTTTCCAGCATTTATTGACTGATTTGCTTGTATTTTGCATGAAGTTTGTTTTACACACCTCTTCCCACTTGACATTGATGTATGAGTTAATATTGAGGCTGTTTCCAATGTTATTATGTTTTTGCTGGGAGTGATGTCCTGGACTTTGTCCTTCTCCATCCGTCACCTCCTTTCCCTAGTTTGAATGCTTGTCCACATAATGCCTGAATTTTTCCACTTAGGATCCTTTTCCCTGCAACAGCGAGATGTAGTCCATCAATACAGTATAGCCTCTTCTTCCATCTATTTCCCCAGTTACCTATATCTCTAAATCCTTCTTGTTTGCACCAGTTTTGGAGCCATGTATTAAAGTTGATTATGTGATGCAGCCTTTCTGCCCCCTTACCAACAACAGATAGAACTTCTAAGAATGCTATAGTGTTAGCAATGGGTTTAAGTTTCTTTCTCAGAATTTGGAAGTCCTTCTGAACTGGAGAGGCATTGTTTCTTAGCCAGGTCATTTGTACCCAAGTGGATAACATCATCAATTTTGGAGTGCTCACTTTCTGCACTTACTATGCCAACAATTTGCTTCATATTACTGCTGGCTGAAGAGCCTGGGGGCCCCTTTCAATTAATTTCCTTGTTACAATTTTCAGTACCTGCCTGTTCTATTACAAGTTTCCTGAGCGTGGCTCTTACACTGTCTGTACAAAACCATGAATACAACAGAATAAGTCTCCCCCCCCCCCCTGTGTTTCGATATATGTTTCTTATAATACAGCAGATTATCACAGTGTCTCTCCTGTCTATTGTCCCACCCACCACCTGGTCTTCAGTCCATACCTTCTCAGCTCACAACTGCCTGGAGAGGGAGTCCCAGTGGGACAGTGCCTTTGGCCAGGCCATGCTCCGTAATCTCTTCTGGGTGTAGTCAACTCCTGCCCGCAGAACCTTCTGTGTTCAGGCTACCAAAGTGCTGCTTTTCCGCCGGACACCTGGGTCTTGCGAAAGTCTCTCAGTTGGGATTCAATTGCTGCAGCTCACGACTCACCTTCTCTGGTCACCATGGCATATTGTACAGGTTCTTGGTAGCCGGTAGCTGGGGAGTCCCATATGTGAGGACTGACTCCTGCTTGTTACTGGAGAAAGCGTAGCTACTCATCTGTAACAGGTGTTCTCCGGGGACAGCAGGAATCAATCCTCACAACCCTCTCTCATCCCTTTGGAGTTGCTTCTTTACAGTTTTTTAAATTTTTGCCATTTTAGCTATGTCATTACACTGAGGCAACATGGCACCCTTGGGCGGGAAGGGGACTACACATGCATGGTGCATCTTCCAAAGACTTTATTTGAAAGCTGGGGAGATGCTTCTGCACAGGCTCCATCGACACAAACATCACCCATATGTGAGGACTGATTCCTGCTGTCCTTGGAGAACACCTGTTATAGGTGAGTAACTACGCTTTATCCATATAGGCAGCATGGACTAGTTGGTCTTTAGAGCATCTTCATTTCTGTTCAAGATGTCACAGGTCACGCTTTCATTTTTGTAGGGAGGCTAAAAACAAAGGGGCTATGTTGAGACACTTGGGGGTATATTTTCTTAGTGGGGCTAGAGAGCATAGTTGATTTAAGAGGACTGAATCAGTTTTTGTGAATCATGTCTCTGTTATACAGAGTGGAGGAGTGGCCTAGAGGTTGGGGCAAGGTACCTCAGGCCCGAAGTTCAAATCCCACTAGAGGACAGCAACCTTGGGCCGGAAGGACTGGGGTTTCTAGTCCCACAGGTGCTCCTTGTGGTCTTGGGCAAGCCACTTAACCCTCCATTGCCCATGTTCCCTGTAAAATAGTTATCTCCAAGTTATAAATGCCCTGTTCAATGTAATTTCTGTTTGTTCAATGTAAACCGCCTTGATATCATGAAAGGCAGTATATAAGAAATGTTAAATAAATAAATAGTATATCAAGCTTGTGATACATGAGGAAGTCTACTAATGTCTGTATTTATCTCCAGGAACAAGCTGGAAGTCAGTCTTGACATATGGGTGATGTTGGCACCGATGGAGCCCAGTGCAGGAACACTCTCCAGCATCCAATAGGAATGATTTTGGGAGTGTTCCTCCATGCATGTGTGGCTGCCTTTCCACCTTCCCTCCTGGTCTCCTCAGTCATCTTTTTTCCGCTGAGCCATCGGGACCCCATCCCTGTCAGCCGTGTTTAGAGACTTCATTTTTTTCTTTGAAGTACCGTCAAAAGTACTCCGGTTCCCTTCCCGTCAACCACTTCGACTTCCCATCAATTCCGGTTCCCCTTGCTTTTCATATTTTAACTTTAATTTTCTTTATTTTATTTTTCACTAATTTTTTCACTTGAGGCCTATGGCCTCTTTGGGCACCATTGCTCAATTTGATTTTGCCTCCATTTTATTTTCAAAAATGGAGAAGCCCCAAAGTGGGTTCAAGAAATGCTCTAAATATTCCATTACAATTTCTATTACTGATCAGCCATCATTACTCTGCCGCAGATATCCCTGGCTTCACAGGGCTCAGAGCAGCCAGTACCAAGGCCCTCAGAACTATTGAGTCCAATATCGTCAACATCAAAACAATGAGCACCAGAGCATCGAAGGTATTAAACATCTCACAGAGATTATTTTTATTTCCTTCCGGACTCCGATTCAGAGGACACGTTCAAGGTGGAATCGGTCAAGTCTGATACACACTCAAGGATGTTTCGTCAGATCCATTGCCTTCTTATGAATGGAGTTGTTCCCCACTCGAAGACATGTCGTTCTAAGACTTCATTAAGGATATGGCGGCAGCTCTTGATGTTTCAGTGGTAACAGAAATTGAACCAAGAGCCGAGGAGCTTGACATACTACAGTATCCTTCAGCACTGAAGGAGGCAGCCACCCCCTTGGTGCCCAATGTCTTAAAGAACTTGATGATTCATATGTGGGAGGCCCCCATGTCAACCCCAGTAATAAGAGGCTTGATACCCTGTATAGGGTTCCTCCCTTTCTAGGCTTTCAAAAGCCACAACTCTCCCCCAAGCCATGAGGATCAAAAATCAGAAAAATCACGGTACCTCCTAACAGAGGGCAGGACACTAGATGCATTTGCAAGAAAGGCCTTCCAGGTTACAATGCTAGCATCAAGAATTGATTCTTACATGCTATACATGGGTATGTTTCTCAAAGATGTGTCCAGGGATTTCTCGGAATTCACCTCATAATTATCCCCTGACAAACAGGGGCTCACCAGATCTTGGTTACCCATGAACAAAACAATTCAAAATTCTTAACAAGGGATGCTTTTGAGGCAAACAGCAGATCTGCTGCAGCTTGCATAGGTGCCAGAACAGCGCAGCTCCAAGCATCTGACCTGAAACAGTGGGCCAGGATAAATTGATAAACATACCCTGCAATGGTGAAAACCTCTTTGGTCAGAGGTGGAGAGAAAAGGCCAGAGAGACTGAAACACACAAACTCACCATGAAAAGGCTATCAAGGAGAACTGTGGACACTTCTAAAAAGAAGGCTACCACCAAAAAGCTATTCTTCCCTAAAAAGAAGACATTTTCCCCTCCATATCAGACCTATGCTACCTACGTTAGTCCACAACAGCAGTAGAGACAATCAGGTAAAAAGCAGATCAGGAAATTCAAGGTTTCCAAACCTCAACCTGCCCCTTCTACTCAATAGCCTCAGAGTTTTTGACTCTTTCAAAAGGAGCATGGACAATTTTCCCATCATTCTCCCTCCTCCTTCCAGGATCTCAGGGAGACTAGTGCATTTCGCAGACCGTTGGATAAGTATCACCTCTGAGCCCTGGACCCTATATTTAGACTCTCAGGGCCTACAACTAAAGTTCCAGACTTATCTTCCCAATCATTTTGTTGAACAACCCACCCTGGATCCCCTTCACTCCTCCTTGCTCAAGCAGGAGATCCTCTCCCTCCTAGAACAAGGAGCTATCAAGGAGGTCCCCTACACCCTGCAGGGCCAGGGTTTCTACTCCAGCTATTTCCTGATTTCAAAAAAGACAGGAGGTTAACAAATTTCTCGTCAAAGAGAAATTCAAGATGGTTTCTCCAGGCACCTATTGTCATACCTCAAACAAAATGATTGGCTATGCTCTCTAACGGATGCATATACACAGATCCTCATCCACCCAGACTACAGAAGATTCCTCAGGTTTTTCTTTCAGGGGAACCACTATCAGTACAGAGACCTCCCTTTTGGACTTGCCTCAGTACCCAGAGTATTCACAAAGTGCTTAGCTGTTGTGGTGGCCTACCTACAAACTTTGGGAATCTTCCTGTTCCCCTATTTAAGATGACTGGCTGCTAAGTGCAGACTCCGCTTAGTAGCTGCTTCTGCCCTAAATCAAACCATTTATGTCCTTCAAGAGTTGAGGTTTGTGATAAACTATCCAAAGTCACATCTCAGCCCAACCCAGAACTTTGCGTTCATAAGTGCTCACTTGGACACAAGGAGCAGAGCTTTCCTCTGAGAGGACAGACATCTCCATGTGATTTCCTTAGCCACATAGGTGCAGCAACAACCATCAGTTCCTGCCAGAACATTTCTATGCCTTTTAGGACACATGTCTTCCACAGTCCATGTTGTACCCTATGCTCGCTTCCACATGAGAATCTCACAGTGGACTCTCTCAAGCAAGTGGAAGCAGTCCACAGGTCACCTCTCAGACCTGGTCAACATCACCTTGCAGATGAAGGCAGACCTATAGTGGTAGATCATGCCACAGAATCTAATCAAAGGATCACCATTTCAGAAGTCTGCACCGCAGTTTATCCTAACCACCAATGCATCAAAACTAGGCTGGGGAGCCCATCTCAATGGTCATAATGCAGGGCCTTTGGTCCACTCAGGAGAGAACCCTCCAGATCAATCTTCTAGAACTCAGAGCAGTATCAAATGCCATCAGTCTTCTCTCCCCAACTCAAGCAGCATTCTCTTCTTGTGCAGACTGACAACCAAGCGGCTATGTTTTATATAAACAAACAAGGAGAGACAGGCTCTCGAGCCCTGTGCAAAGAGGCCTCTCGCCTGTGGAACTGGGCAATTTCCCAGGGTATTCACCTTCATGCAGTCTACCTTCCAGGAGAACAGAATCAATTGGCTGACAGACTAAGCCAGATTCTATACCCACACGAGTGGATGTTGGATCCTCAAGTAGCCCAATGCTTGTTTCAACTCTGGGGGTTTCCACTAATAGACCTCTTTGCACCTCCCCTCAATGCCCAACTACCTCAGTTCTGTTTGAGGATTCCCTCTCCCCAAGGGAATAATCAGATGCCATGCTCATTCACTGGGGTTGAGGGTTTCTTTATGCTTTCCCTCCACTTCCACTCATATCATAGCGAAGACGCTTCAAAATCCAGGCCAAACGGGGATTAATGATTCTCATTGCCTCGTACTGGCCCAGACAACTGTGGTTTCCTCTGCTTCTTCAGCTTGCTCAAACACCTCACCAACACTTTTCTCCCAGGAGCAGGGTATCCTGTTGTATCCCAACCTCAAACCACTCCGGTTGATGGCCTGGAAGCTAAAGCCTTGTCCTCTCACATTTAAATCTCAAGGAGGATGTTTTGCATGCCCTTTTATCTTCAAGAAAGGATTCAACTAGATGCTCTGATGCCTTCAAATGGTGCAGGATCTCCATCTGGTGTTCTCTTAAAATACTGGATCCTTTCACATGTCCCTTCCTGGACTTACTTCAGTACCTACATTTGTCTACTACTGATCACAAAACTAGTGAGAGTACATCTATCCACTATTGAGGTCTCCCACCGTACTCTAGACAACCATCCTGTCTTGGCACACCAATTAGTGGCCAGATTTATGTGGGGTCTTCTCCTGACCAAGCCACCATTCTGTCCACCTCCCACCCTGTGGGATCTCAATGTTGTCCTGGCACAACTCATGCGCAATCCTTTTGAACCTATGGGGTCAGCTCCATTGAAGTTCCTCACTTGGAAACTTCTTTTCCTCATAGCAGTTACCTCAGCTCGGAGAATCAGTGAACTCCAAGCTTTGGTAACCTATGAGCCTTATACCACTTTTCATCACAACAAAGTGGTCCTTCGCACACACTGTAAGTTCTTGCTGAAGGTCATCATCTCCTTTCATTTGAATTAATTGATCTCGCTACCGATTTCTTTCCAAGATCCCAATCATCTCCGGCTGAAGCCAAACTTCATACTCTCGACTGCAAGAGTGTGCTGGCATTCTATTTAGAACGCACAAAGGACCTTCGCGAATCCTCTCAATTGTTTGTCTCCTTTGATCAAATTCAACTGGGGTCACTAGTATCCAAAAGAACACTTTCAAAGTGGTTGGCAGATTGCATATCCTTTGCTTATGCACAAGCTGGGCAATCCCTAACACACTGTGTTACAGCTCATAATGTCAGAGCCATGGCAACTACAGTAGCTAACCTTCATTCAGTTCCTATCTCAGATATCTGCCAAGTGGCAACATGGTCTTCTTTGGAACTTTACAGCGCACTATTGCCTGGATAAAGACTCCAGAGCTTATGTTCAATTTGACAAGCAGTTTTGCGTAATCTCTTTCAAATTTAGACAACTTGCCCACTGCCCATTAAACTACCCCATGAGGAGTGCTCTGAACGAGCTCAGTCTGTTGGATCCCGACTGCAACCTCCGGCTTACTGGGTTTCTTCCCTTGCTCAGATATCTGGGGCTAGGGAGTTCCATATGTGAAGACTGACTTCCTGCTTGTTTCTGGATGTAGCATAGTTACTCACTTGTAACTGGCGATCTCCAGGAACAGCAGGAATCAATCTTCACAACCTGCCCACCTCCCCATCAAGTTGTCCCTATTCTTCCTTCCTGGTATATAGATTTTTTTATTCTGCACTATACACGTGACTGAGGAGACCAGATGGGAAAGCAGCCACACTTGCATGGAGGAATGCTCCCAAAAGCATTCCTATTGGATGCTGGGGAGTTTCCCACGCCGGGTTCCATTGATGCCAATGTCACCCATATGTGAAGACTGATTCCTGCTGTTCTTGGAGATCACTTGTTACGGTGAGTAACTATGCTTATTCCGGCCTGAGCATGCGTTAATGAGTGTGCATTGAATAGGTAGGTCTGAATGTTGGAAGTTGTTGTTAGCAAGGAATGGCTTTAGATAAGCTAATCTTGATTAAGGAACAGGTTCTCCTGTATTGCCGAGTGTGTTATCTGGAGCTTTGGGTGAATGATCATGGAAGCCTATGGTTGCGTATTAGGGGGATTTGGGTGTTGTGTTCCACAAAGGCTGTATCTGTAATAAGCACAGTTATTAGTAGCAATAGTATATTGTGAGTGAGAAAGGTATCATTCCTCTCCTGTGGTCTTTCAATATTAGTGGGTGAAGAATGGAGCATTATTTCTCACAGTAAAACAGGGATGCTGAGTAGCTGTACTGTAAGTCTGTGAGATATGTCACAAGTTCTGTCTGTCCTGAATTGTATTGACGGAATGGTATATTGTCCTCTCTGGAATATCTTTTATGTTTTATTGACCTTTTAATGTTTTATATTTTACTAGGTTTAACTTTTTATGTTGTCTTATTTGATATAATATATCGTTTTTATTCTTTTTATTATTTTTTATGATATATATTCTTGTTTATGCTTTTTTAATACATTAATATTTATGGCTTCTGTTTGTTGGAGGTTTGATCCCCTGAAAAAGGCGCTACACTGAAACAATGCCAGTGTAGGTGTGTTCTCAATAAAGCTGTATTTACGTTTATCAAAGGGTTGAGCTCCTTTTTTCACTTTGCTCCTGTCTGCTGCCCTATAGATACAAAGACATCTAGCCCACACACATCATCAATGGAAGAATGACAGCAGAGGATGCAAATAGAATCCTCAAGATAGTGCTGATCCTGGGGGTCCTCTTCAGGGGCATTCCTCCCTCCCCATTGGAATGGCATCCCAATTCACACCCACTGTAACCTGAGCATCCACTTGCAGCCAGTTAAACCACTTGGTGTGATCCTCCTGTGGCCCAGAAAACTCCTCCTGCCAGCTCTCAGCTTTCACTGGGAAATCTGGCAGGGCCCACTCCAAGCATTCCATTCTCTTGACAATCTCTGTAGGGAAAGCTGTCTAGTACTTCCAAACCTCCCCCCCCCCCCCACCAGAGGGGGTGAACCCATGACTCTTGCTCAGCCACTAAAGGGTCAAACTCAGGGCAGATGACACCTGAGCAATCAGGGCCACCAACTCGACCTTCCTGAGCAGGTGAATAACTCCATACTCTTCGTGCATTGTAGCGCAAGATGACCTGTCATTCACCACAGCAGAATATATGCTCGCAACACTGGGACTGAACTCCTGGTCTTGGCCAAGGCCAGCCAATCCAAATCTCTTACTCCAACCACTGCAGAGAGCATAGTAAGAGAGTAACATAATATATGAAGGCAGATAAAGACCAGTATAGTCCATCGAGTCTGCTATTTGTTGAGATATAAGAGATAGTTAAGTTTATTTTAATTTTATCCTATTGCTAAAAGGGACACCCTCACTTGGTTTGCAGCTTGTCGTGCTGTGAGGGCTTGTGTGCTTCACTGATGCTGAGAGCTAAGCTATCAGTAGCTTAGCTACTGGCAGGGTCTCCCAAGATAGACAGGTCTCAGCTGAGATGCCAGACTAAGACAAACCAACCATCTGGGCAGCAGCAGAATGGGACATAAGAACATAAGATATGCCATACTGGGTCCGTGTTGTAAGCGGAGGATCGTATTTCTGTGACAAATGCAACAACACTAGAATTTAACTGCGCAGAAGGCTTGCCAAATCTACTTCTGTATCTTGCCTTGAAAACCCAATGGATATTTACAAAACAAATTGCACCATAGTGCTGGAAGATGAGATCCCCAGGTTGGAAGGCACTCAAATGGCTACTGGGAATGAGCTGAAGACTTCTCAGAGTAAAGCCAGCATTTATGATGTGGTTGGATCTGTTGATGTAGCTGCACATGAAAAGAGTCAGAAGTTGCAAAGATATCTTACATATTGGGACACGGAACGTATGAAGCATGAACCAAGGGAAATTGGAGGTGGTCAAGAATGAAATAGAACATGTACAACTTGATCTGTTGGGTGTCAGTGAACTGAAATGGACTGGCTTTTGGCACTTTGCATCTGATGATTATATGGTTTACTATGCTGGAAATGAAAGACAAAGAAGAAATGGTGTTGCATTTATAGTTATGAAGAAACCTGCAAGAACTGTAATGAAATACAATGCAGTCAGTGAACGCTTAATTTCTATTTGTCTACAAGGAAAGCCCATCAACACAACTATAATCCAGGTATATGCCCCAACAACAGCTGCAGAAGAGAAAGATTATGAGTTCTATGAACAAGTACAAGCTGAAATTGACAGAATATGCAAACAGGATATCCTGATAGTCATGGGTGACTGGAACATAAAAGCTGGCAACAAAGAAGGCAAAGTGGTTGGAAAATATGCACTTGGCAACAGAAAGAAAGATGGAGAAAGACTGATAGAATTCTGCAAAACCAATGATCTATTCATCTCAAACACCTTCTTCCAGCAACACAAGCGCCGACTGTACACATGGACTTCACCCAATGGATTGTACAGAAATCAAATTGACTACATCTGTGAAAGACAACGATAGAAAAGCTTGATAACATCAACAAAGACAAAACCTGGAGCTGACTGTGGTATAGATCACCGACTACTGGTATGCAAACTTAAGCTAAAGTTGAAAAAGAGCAAGCCATTCATGAATGTAGCAAAATATGACCTTGAGAATATACCACTGGAATTTAGACTGCCTGAGAAATCGATTTGCTGCTTTAGATACAAATGACAGAGTTCCAGAAGAGTTATGGGATGACATCAAGAAGGTTGTATTGGAAGAAAGCGATAAGTCTCTACATAAGGTAAAAAAGCAAAAACAGCCAAAATGGATGACTGAAGAAACTCTGAAAATTGTCCAGAAACGCAGAGAAGCGAAAGCCAGAGGAGAAAGAGAGGCAATCGCAGAACTCAACAGAGATTTCCAATGTGCAGCAAGACAAGACAAGAAAAAGTACTACAATGACACATACAAGGAAATAGAATCAGAAGCTATTAGAGGAACAAGATTGACTTTTCTAAAGCTACGAGAGTTAAAGAAAAAATTCCAGCCTCAAACTGGAATTCTACAAGATGCTCAAAGATCCATATTGAATGATGCTGAGAAGATCAAGAAAAGGTGGAAAGAATATAGAGTCATACCAGAAAGATCAAGTGGACCAACAGCCATTTCAACCTATACCTTATGATCAGGAACCATTGGTGGTGAAAAAAAGTTGAAGCAGCATTGAAAGCCTTATCAAAGAACAAAGCACCGGGCATTGATGGCATTCACTTTGAGTTATTATTGCAATCAGATGACATTGTTACCATATTTACAAGGCTCTGCCAGGAAATATGGAAGACAAATTCATGGTCTGGAAAAGATCTGGGTTTATACCAATACTGAAGAAAGGTGATCCAACTGAATGTGGAAATTATCGCACAATCACTCTGATCCCACATGCCAGCAAGATTCTTCTCAAGATCATTCAGCAGAGACTACAACCATACCTGGAATGAGAACTGCCTGAAGTGCAAGCAGGGTTCAGGAAAGGGAGAGGAAGAAGACACATTATCGCAGATGTGAGATGGATCCTTGAAAAGACAAAAGAATACCAAAAGGATATCTATATGTGCTTTATTGACTACAGCAAGGCTTTTTGACTGTGTAAACCATGAGAAATGCTGGGCCACATTAAGAAAAATGGGTATACCAGAATACCTGATCGTTATCTTGCACAAACTTTACACTGATCAAGAAGCAACAGTTCAAACGGAACTAGGAGACAGAATGGCTTAAAATCAGCAAAGCTGTATGACAAGGCTGCATACTTTCCCCCTACCTGTTTAATTTATATGCAGAACAAATCATCAGAGAAACAGGACTGTACGAAGACAACAGAGATGTGAAGATACCTTCGCTATGCTGATGATACCACATTACTGGCAGAAAGTGATAACGATTTGAAACATTTGTTTCTCAAGATCAAGGAATATAGACTTAAAATAGGTCTGCACCTTAATGTTAAGAAGACAAAGATCCTGACAACTGGAAAAATGAATAAGCTCATCATTCATGGAGAAGAAATTGAAATAGTTGATAACTTTAACCAACTATCAATAAAGAAGCAACAAGCAGTCAAGAAATCTGACGACGCATTGCTCTTGGCAGAATGGCTATGGCAGAATGGCAGAAGGACTAGACAAGATCAGAGATGAATCTCTCCATACAAAGGTTCGACTTGTTCAAGCCATGGCATTTTCAATATTCAATATCATAATGATGTGAAAGTTGGACAGTGAAAAAGATAGACAGGAAGAAAATTGATGCCTTTGAATTATGGTGCTGGCGACGAATACTGTGTATACCATGGACTGCCCAAAGAACAAACCAGTCAGTACTTGAGGAAATCAAACCTAAGATTTCTTTAGAAGCTCAGATGACGAGACTTTGACTTTCATACTTTGGACACATCATGCGAAGACAGAGATCATTAGAGAAAGACATCATGTTTGGCAAGGTAGACTGGTACCCGTAGCTGCTGTTATTGTATCGATCAGTCTCATTGCTGGCCTTCCTCTTTTACGCTGAACTTCTGTCAACAATGAGCTGTCTGACTGAAGACCGAACACAATTTAGGACAACTATCCAGAGGGTCACCATGAGTCGCAACTGACTCAATGGCACTTAACAACAACAAAGGGATCCACTGTGTCTGTCCCATGCCATTTTGAATTCTGCCACTGTATTTGCCACCACCACTTCCATTGGGAGGGCATTCCAAGCATTCACCATCCTTTCAGTGAAAAAGTATTTCCTGACGTTGCCTTTCAGTTTACCCCCTTACAGCTTCATGTTATGCCCTCTAGTTTTACAACTTTCCAGTCTTTGAAAAAGGTTTGTTTGTTCATTAATACCCTTTAACTATTTAAAGGTCTGTATAATACCTCCGCTGTCCCTCTTCTCCTCCAGTGTATATATTTAGATCTTCAAGTCTCTTCTCATAAGTCTTCGGACACAGGCTCCAAATAATTTTGGTCGCCTTCCTCTGAACCATTTCATGTCTTTTTATATCCTTTGTGAGATATGATCTCCAAAACTGAACACAATACTCCAAGTGAGGCTTCACCAGTGACTTGTACAGTGGCATTACTACCGCCTTCTTTCTGCTGGCTCAAATCTTGTTCCCACTTCAATTTTCTTCAAGTTCATACTCGTTTCTTCAACTCTCCTATTTCCCTTGCTAAACAAGACTATTTCATTTACATTATCAACTAGCTTCCAATCACCACCGTTTTTTCCTCTACTCTCAACTCTCTACTTCTGGCTCCTCCCCCCACCTCAGTTCCCACTTCCTATTCTGCCCATTTCCTCGCAGATTTCTTCTGCAATAAAATCAATAAAATTGCCATTCAATTCCCTCCCATTTCTATAACACCTCCCCCATCTGTTTTATAGCCATCCTCCTCAAACATTCCCATCCTTTCCTCATTCTCTATTGTCTCTGATGATGATTCCTTCTCCCTCATCTCAGCTGCTAATCCTACCACCTACCTGTTCCTCCGACCCCATCCCCACTTATCTTAACTCCATTATCTCTTCTGTTGTCCTGGCCATTTCCCATATCATTAACCTGACTCTTTCTACTGCTATCTTCGCTTCGGCCTACAAACATGCTCTGATCAGTCCTCTTCTGAAGAAACCATCTCTTGACCCTTCCGCTCTCTCTAGCTATCATCCCATCACCCTTCTTCCTTTTATCTCCAAAAATATTGAGCATGTTCTTTCATGTTGCCTCAATTTTCTTTCAACTCACTCCCTCTTGGATCCCTTTCAATCTGGCTTCCGTCCTCTCCATTCAACTGAGAGGGCCCTTGCTAAGGTCTCTTGTGATTTATTCTCAGCTAGGCCAAAGGGCCTTTACTCTATCCTTATTCTCCTGACCTCTCCACTGCCTTTGATACTTTTGATCATTCTCTTCTCCTCTCCACCCTATCATCCCTTGGCTTTAAGGATTCTGTCCTCTCCTGGTTCTCCTCTTACCTCTCTAATCATTCCTTTAGCATCTGCTCTCTAGGTTTGTCCTCTTCTGCTATCCACTTCTCAGTTGGCGTTCCCAAGGGTCAGTCCTCGGCCCTCTCCTCTTCTCCCTTTATACTCAATCCCTTGGTTCTCTTATCTCTTCCCTTGGCTTCCAATATGAGTTTTATGTAGATGATTCGTAATATATCTCTCTTCACCTGACTGTCCTTCTCTTCAGGCCCGTATCTTCTCCTGCTTATCTGATATTGTTGTCTGGATATCTCAGCACCATCTGAAATTGAACATAGCCAAAACTGAGCTTCTGATTTTCTCCCCTAACTCCTCCTCCTTTCTTTCTCCATCACGGTTGATAACACACCTGTTTGTCCTGTTTCCTCAGCTTGCAATCTTGGAATTGTTTTTGATTCCACCTTATCATTCTCTTCCCATATCTAACAAATTGCTAAGTCTGGTCGTTTTTTTCTCTATAATGTTAACAAGATTTGTCCTTTCATCTCTTTGTGTGCTACTAAGATTCTGGTACATTCCCTTATTATCTCTCATCTTGATTATTATAACCTCCTCCTCGTTGGTCTCCGACAATCTCATCTTTTCCCACTTCAAACTATTCAAAACTCAACTGTGCGTCTAATCTTCCATCAAGCTTGTTACTGTCACATTACTCCTCTTTTAAAGTCCATTCACTGGCTCCCTATCAGTTGCCGTATTTGGTTCAAGTGTAGTTATTCACCTGTACCAGGTGATCTCCGGGAACAGCAGGAATTGAGTCTTCACATATGGGTGATGTCGGCACTGACCGAGCCCACGCGAGAACTCTCCCCAGCGTCCTATAGGAAAGCTTTTGGGAGCATCCTACTGCACCTGCATAGCTGCCCTCCCACCTTTCCAACTCTCCCTCCTCAGTTGAGTTTGTAGCTGAGATAAAAGGAGAGGAGAGAGAGAAAGATACAACTCCTAGGGGAGGAGGGTGGGTTGTGAAGACTCAATTCCTGCTGTTCCTGGCGATCCCCTGTTACAGGTGAGTAACTACGCTATCTCCAGGAACAAGCAGGAATGTAGTCTTCACATGTGGAACTCCCTATCTTGGAGATGCCAGGGAGATGGCCCGAGAGAGAGCAGTGAAACACAAGCTTAAATGGGTCATGTATTTTCCCAAGGATCTCTGGTATCAAAACCCAGGACGGGGGGGGGGGGAGGGAGGGGAGGTTAAGAGTTGTTCTAAATCTGAAAGAGATGCTGGAGAACAGCCTGGCCAAACGAGGCATCCCAATGGGAGTCCTTGTCTAAGCAATAATGGGCTGCAAAAGTGTGGACAGAGGACCAGGTTGCTGCTTTGCAAATTTCATCAATTGCCACTGGTTTGCCATAGAGGCAGCCATTGCTCGCACTTTGTGTGCTGTGACATGACCTTCAAGCGAAAGTCTGCAATCCGCTTGGAAATTGGTAGACCCAGATGACTGGAATCAAAAGCAACAAAAAGCTATGAAGCCTTTCTCTGCTGCCTAGTTCTCTGAAGATAAAAGGCCAAAACACGCTTGCAATCCAGAGTATGTAGACTTCTTTCTGCACTAGAGGCATGAGGTCTAGGGAAGAAGACAGGAAGGTAAACAGACTGGTTTAAGTGAAAAGGCAAAACCATCTTTGGCATAAAGTGAGGTTGAGTCCTAAGGACTACATTATCATGGTGAAACCGTAAACAAGAAGGATCAGCCACTAAAGCCTGGAACTCACTGATGCGTCTTGCAGAAGTGAGGGCAATTAGGAAGATGACTTTCCATGTTCAGATACGTAGTGGCTAGAGGTTAAGACATGCCATACTGGGTCAGACCGAGGTCCATCAAGCCCAGTATCCTGTTTCCAACAGTGGCCAATCTAGGTCATACGTACCTAGCAGGTTTGAAAGGCAGCTTCATGAGCTGTCCAAGAATAAGACTGAGATCCCATGGCACAGGTGGTGGTTTAATAGGAGACTTAGTTAAGAGTAGACCTCTCAGAAAGCGCGCTACAAGCGGCTGAGAAGAGACAGGTTGTCCATCAAGGGGCATATGGAAAGCCGCAATGGCACTAAGATGGATCCTTACTGAATTAGTTTTAAGTCCAGAGGACAAAAGGTGGAGGAGATACTCAATTAATGCCTCCACGGGAATGGAAAAAGGATTAAGTTCCCTCTTTGAACACCAGATGGAAACCCTTCTCCACTTAAAAGTGTAAGCATGCCTCGTGGAAGGTTTCCTTGAGGTTAAAAGGGTATCTTTTACCTGCTGAGAGAGGTTGATATCTTGGAGTTCTAAGCTCTCAGCAGCCACGCCATCAAGTGTAAGGACTGTGGATTTGGGTGCAGAAGCGTCCCATTCTCATGGGATAGGAGATCTGGAGCACATCCCAACTTCAGAGGTTTGGCTTGAGAGAGACGTAGAAGCAGTGGATACCATGCTTGACGTGGCCAGAGCGGAGCTATGAGGATCATGTAGCCCCTGTCTCTGTGAAGCTTGAAAAGAGTCTTGGGGATGAGAGAAATGGGTGGGTAGGCATATAGGAAGCCCTGACCCCAGTGGAGGTGGAAGGCATCCATCACCTGATTGCTCTGAGCAGGAATTCTGGAACAGAAGTGGGGAGGTTTGGCATTCTGAGGACTTTCAAATAGATATATCTGAAAGACTCGAGCTGTCTGATGCGGATGGAGAGACCACTCGTGTGGCAGTAGAACTCGACTGAGTTTGTCTGACAGGAGATTTTTGTTTGCCAGGGAGATACATCGCTAGTAGGTGGATCTGAGGGTGTGTGGCAAACGACCACAGATGCAGGGCTTCCTTGCACAATGCCTGAGAACCTGATCCACCTTGTTTGTTCACATGGAACATGGCTATCTGATCGTCCATCTGGACTAGAACGGTTTTGGAGCACAGGTGGTCCTGAAACACTCTGAAAGCATTGAGGATGGCTCTGAGTTCTAACAGGTTTATGTGAGGTCGAGCCTCCTGCTGAGTCCAAAGACCCTGAGTGGAGAGATTGTTCAGATGAGCTCCTCAACCCAATTTGGACGCATCTGTCGTTAGGGTAGACTGGTGTGGAGGCCTCTGAAAAGGTGACCCTACGAGAAGATTTTCTGGTGATTGCCACCATTGGAGAGACGAAATTAAACATGCAGAGATCATAATTATGTCCCCCAGACAACCTGATGCTTGAGTTTACTATGAAGCTAGGGTCCAGTGAGCTGCATGCATGTGCAGACGAGCGTAGGGAACCACATTTCCAGTGGAAACCATATGACCGAGTAACTGGAGCATTTCTCGAGCCGTTACGAAAGTCCTCAAACTTGCTTGAGAAGCTAGTTGAACTATGCGAGCGGAGCGGAGCTGTTGGAGAAAAGCCCTTGACTGCTGCGTGTCTAGGAGAGCCCTATGAACTCTAAGGTTTGAGAAGGGGTGAGTGGGATTTTGGTAGATTTATTACAAATCCCAAGTATTGAACCTGCATTGTGTGGGAGAGAGAACAGCTGGCCTCCAGAGCTGTTGTTGCTCTGATGAGCCAGTCGTCTAAGGGAAGACAAATATCCCTAGAGTCCTCAGGAATGCTGCCACTACTGCCATGCATTTTGTGAAGACTCTTGGGGCAAAAGCCAGGCCGAAGAGTAGAACCTTGTACTGGTAATGTCTTCCTTGAAAGAGGAATCGAAGAAACCTTCTGTGTTCTAAATGAATAAGGATATGTGTATATGCATCCTTTAGATCTAGAGAACAAAGCCAATCCTGACTCTGGGTGTAAGGGAGAAGTGTTCCAAGAGAGATCATCTTGAATTTCTCTCGGAGCAGATACTTGTTCAATTCTCTGAGGTCCAGAATGGGCCTGTATCCTCCTGTTTTCTTTGGGATAAGGAAGTAGGGGGAGTAGAAGCCCAGACCTTGCTGAGAAAGGGCACTTTCTCTATTGCACCTTGAGCGAGAAGGGAGGTAACCTCCTGGCACAAGAGAGTGGCGTGAGGGGCCCGAGCACTGAACTCTCTTGGAATGGAGGGAGGGGGCATATTTTGGAAGTGAAGTTTGTACCCCTCTGCTACTATGGAGAGAGTCCAATGTTCTGATGTTATCTGGTGCCACCTCTGGGCAAAGTAACAGTCTGCCTGGAATGTTTACTGGATCTGGAATTGGAAGAAGTAGGACAGCTAAGTTCTCTAGAAAGGAGTCAAAGACCTTGTGGAGGCTCGGTCTGCTGAGCTCTGGGGACTTGAGCCTTCCTTTGTTGCTTCGGTTGTTGATGTCCCTTCTGGGAAGCATGGACCAGACAGTGCACAGCATGGGTATAAGAAGGATACAACTTCTTTTTCTTGTTGAAAAAGGGTTTCTTTACCACCTTTTTCTTAGCTGGGTTGGCAGTGGTCCTAGAGAGCCTATTTAGGGTGGTATTCTCGGACTCCAGTAGAGAAGCTTTGTCCTGCCAATCCTTGCCAAAGAGGTTTTCCCCTGTGCAAGAAATATTCCCCAGCTTATCTTACACACATTGCTCAAGGTCAGATGCTTGTAACCAAGCAATCCAATGTGCACCGATGCAGATAGCAGAAGTCCTGCTAATACACTCAAAACAATCAAAGGTTGCCCTGTTCATAAATTTGGAAACATTCTGGGCAAGTTTTACAAGTGTCAGGTAATCAGCCCTCTTGTCATCAGGGAGAAGAGGAGCCATTACTTCTAAATCTTTAGTCACCTCCCGAAGAAACATACCCATTTAGAGTATGTATGAACTTATTCTGGCCGATATGGAGGCCTGAAAACATCGACGGCCAAAGGCATCGAGAGTTCTCACCTCGCGGCCGGGAGGATTAGATGAATGTGTCTTAGCACTTTTGATTCGACGCATTGCCGATTCCACAAACATGGAATGGTGTAGTAACTGCGTCTTCTGGAAACCGTGACACTGCGGTACCCGGTACATGGTATCGAGTCTCCGACTGTGGAGACACCGTTAAGGGTTTTTCCCACATCCTAAGCATGAGGCCATGCAATATCCGGTGAATGGGTAAGGTAGCAGCCTCCTTAGGGGGTGCTGGATACTGAAGAATTTCAAGTTCTTCAGCTCTCGGTTCCTTCTCAGAGGTCACCATAATGGAGAGACCCCGAGCCACATCCTGTATAATGTCTTGAAAAGACATGTCCTCCAGAGGAGACATACGGCATTGTGGGGAAGGAGAAGAATGTTCCGGAAGAGCCTCTCCAGTACTGATCAATTCATTGGAAGACTCAAAATATTGACAGGCTGGGTGCTCCCGCCTGACCTGTCGACGGTACTGATCAAAATTGGCATCGGACTGCCTCGGTACCGGATCTTCAATACTGGACACTGATTCTAGGGCCGGCATGGGTGGTAGCATGGAGAGCGGCACAATGGTAGATGAAGAAATATTCGGTACCGACGGTAGCGGAACCGACTGCAGATGCTTTAGCGGTACCGAAGCTGCCAGCAAGGCCGCAGGACTCCGCTCAATGGCCAGGATACGCTGATCCATAGACCCAGCTGATGCCTGGGCATCGGTAACCGAACAGCTGGCCACGACCCTAGAACATGGCACCAAGAGCTCTCCGGAGGTGAAAGCCTCGGGAACATCTTTGGACCGCGTTAATGCTTTGGAGGCAAGGACCTTCTTCTAGGGCAATGCTTAAAGCATCTTGATGCTTAGGAGATCTACCCTTTGAGGTCCGACCGGTCTTCAAAGAAGACTTAGGTTTCGTTACCTGAAATCTATGGGAGGAAGATGAAACACCCTGGACGATGTTGATGCAACGGACATTGTATCCGTGGCAAAGAGGGTGCCGAGTTTCACAGCTCTATTCTGCAGGCCCCATTCTTCGTTATCTTCCTGCAGAGGAGACATTCTGATGGCGAATGGTCTGTTCCCAAACATTTAAGACACCAGTCATGGGTGTCGTTAGCAGAAATGGTGCTGCTACATTTGGAACACTTCTTGAAACCACTAGTTGGTTTCTCCATTTTGAGGAAAAAAAGAGGCCTAAGCACCTGGAGGGCAGAAACCCTCAAAAAACCTTTTCTGTCTAGTTTCTTAAAAAAAAAAAAAAAAAAAGAGACACCGACGATACCGGTGTTAGCATCAACGGGAAGGCAGACACGACCACAAAAGTAGTAAATTTTCTGCCGTGAGAGGAATTGCTCCCTGTCGGCTCCACGGAAAATGAAAAACTGAGGAGGGAGAGTTGGAAAGGCGGAAAGGCAGCTAAGCAGGCGCAGTAGAATGCTCCCAAAAGCTTTCCTATAGGACGCTGGGGAGTGTTCCCACACGGGCTCAGTCAGTGCCGATGTCACCCGTATGTGAAGGCTACATTCCTGCTTGATCCTGGAGACACTACTTAACCTCACACATAAGAGCATTCACTCTGCTACTCCTCTTTATCTCTCCACTCTCCTAACATCTTCGTTCATCTTCTGCTTTTCTTTTCTTCATGCCGCATTCTACTTCTGATAACTCTCGGCTTTGCTCCTTTGACCTTGCTGCCCCTTTTGTTTGGAATAACCTACTCCTTTTCCCTGCATCAAATCCCTTCCCTCACCCTCTTCAGCTCTAGACTCTCTGAGAACACCTTTGGCTCATAATCCCCATACTTGTGTTTCAGGTCCTTATTGCCCCTTTTGTCTTTCCTCTTTCGTACTACCGTATGTCTGTCCTTTTAGATTGTAAGCTCGACGATCAGAGACTTTCTTTTCTGTGTCTGTACAGCGCTGTGTGCACCTGGTGGCGCTTTATAAATTCTCATTAATAATAATAATAATTCCTCTCTGTATGCAACCCAACATCCTTCTGGCTTTGGCCACTGCCTTGTCACACTGTTTTGCCACCTTGAGATCCTCAGAAACAATCACTCAGAGATCCTTCTCCTGGCCGTGCACACCAACCTCTCGTCCCCTATCGCATATAATTCCCTTGGATTTTTGCAACACAAGTGCATGACATTGCACTTCTTCACATTAAATCTCAACTGCCAAGCATTAGATCATTCTTCTAGCTTTTGTAGATCTTTCCTCATATTATCCACTCCCTCAGCAGAATCCACTCTGTTGAAAATTTTTCTCTCATCTGCAAAATGACAGACTTTTTCATTCAGTTCTTCAGCAATATCACTTACAAATACATTGAACAGTACCAGTCCCAGGACTGATCCCTGAGGCATGCCACTACTCACCTTCCTTTCATCCGAATGAGTTCCATTTACCATTGCCTTCTGCCATCTGTCAGTCAACCAATTTCTGATCCAGTTCACCACCTTGGGACCCATTCCTAGGCTATTCAGCTTATTGATAAGCCTCTTATGAGGAATAGTATCAAAGGCTTTGCTGAAATCTAGGTAGATTACATCCATCGCATGCCCTTGATCTAGTTCTCTGGTCACCTAGTCAAAGAACTCAATCAAATTTGTTTGGCATGATCGTCTTTTGGTAAAACACCCAGGATTAGTGGCCTAGTGGTTGGGGCAAGTTGCCACAGGCCAGAGAGCCAGGGGTTCAAATCCCGCTGGAGGACAGCAACCTCAGGATGGAGGTACTGGGGTTTCTAGTCCATATGTGTTCCTTGTGGCCTGGGCAAGCCACTTAACCCTCCATTGCCTCAGATACAAAAAGTGGATTGTGAGCTCTTCAGGGATAAGGGAAATATACCACTTTGACCCAGTGAAAAGTGGTATATAAGCATTGCTAAATAAATATATAAAACAAAATCATGTTGTCTCAGATCATGCACTCTATTGGTTTTGAGAAAGTCCACTATTCTCTTTTTCAGGAGCATTTCTATTGCTTTTCCCGCCACTGAGGTAAGGCTTACTGGCCTGTAGTTTGTCATTTCTTCCCTATTACCACTTTTGTGAAGAGGTAACACATCAGCCATTCTCCAGTCCTGTGGAACTTCTATCTCCAAGAATCTATTAAAAACATCCTTTAGAACTTAGAAGGCAGATATTAGAACACTTAGAAGGTGGATATTGAGCCAGATGCCGATTAGTCTGCTGTTCCTCCTCTGAGTGGGCTGAAGAACTCGAGAAGACCTGGAAGCTTTAGGGTCCGCATTGCCATTTCAGAATCCCAAGTTTGCTGAAGAAGAAAAAAACTCCGGGAGAGTACAGCCTGGGATCTGGGCGCTCCCCATTGGCCAGATGACCCCCATCACTGGAGGGGAGTAGCTGGAGATGATCCATTTTGCAAAAGAGAACATCCAGAGGAGAGTGCACTAAAACTGTCAAGGCTGATGATCATTCTTCTCCACAGCCATGCCCATGGTCAATGACAGTGCAGATCATCAGACTATCTTAGAAAGGATATAGCAGAATTAGAAAAGATAGAAAGAGCCACCAAAATCGTAAGGGGGATGGGTAGGATACCTCTATGAGGAAAGGTTTAAAAGGTTAGGGCTCTTCAACTTGGAAAAGAGACGGCTGAGGGGAGACATGACAGAGGTCTATAAATTAATGAATGGAGTGAGATGAATAAACGTAGATTGGTTTCTTACACTATCAAAAAGTAGAAAGACTAGGGGACACACAATGAAGCTACAATGTAACCCATTTAAGACTAATAACAGAAAATATTTTTTCACTCAATGGGTAGTCAAACTCTGGAATTCGTTACTGGAGTAAAGGCTGTTAGTGTAGCTGGGTTTAAAAAAAAAGGTTTGGGCAAGTTCTTGGAGGAAAGGTCCATAAACCATTATTAAAGAGGACCCAGAAAATCCACTGCTTAACCGGGACAAGCATGTGGAACAATTAAGACAGCAAAATTGTATCTGTTAAAATGTTTTTAGAAGGCAATTTTATCATAGTTACAATACAGAAAAAGATCACCGCAAATAAAGTACCACATGACCTAGTCAGCCTGTCCATTCATACCACCTGCACAGCCCAACAATCCCTTCTTCTCCCACAAAGATCCTCTCAACAGTCGTATGCTTTCTTGAATTTTGATATTGCCCTTGTCTCTACCACCTTCACAGGAGTGCTGTTCCATGCATTGACAACTATTTCTGTAAAGAAATAGTGCCTTAAGACTATTCCATCTACCCCTTTCAGTCTCATCCCATGACACTTTTTTAGTCTCCTTTCTGTTGAAACACATTGCATAATGATATGGATTCACTTTGCTGGCGAGTAAGACTTACTGCTTTATCACATGCATCCCAAAGCATCCAAGTCGTGCTACAATTTATAGGATTCTGACATTGTACCAATATGGACTGAACAGACAGAATATGCTAAATAGTAATTATAATGATTTTGTATACTATCTCTACTCTCAATATTCACAGTACTACTGGGGGTGGAAAGGGCATAAAAGGCTTAGCGTATCCAATTTTAAGTTTGCTCACTATGGACCAAACAAAATTGACAGATTGTCAACTCAAAATATGAAGCTTAAATCCTAACACAGTCGGAACTGGGAGTTTTTCTTTAAATATATATATTGTCCAATAAAATCTGGCACAAGGAGGGGGATTACAATTTTAAAAAAATGTTAAGGATTTCCACAAATGTTTGATTTTATTTCACATAAAATGTCTTCAAGACATGATGCAATCAAACTGATTTTTAATAACTGTGGTAGTAACAAAACTTTCTTCAACATTTAGAAATTATGCTTTGTTAAATTAAAAGGTATTTCATTACATTAGCTACTAATACAATGCATTTCAATATACAGTGGCTAAATGCATCATACTACAATTTTATACTAGCTTTAACTCAATATACAGTGGTAAGAACCTACTTATGTACATTTTATCAAGCAGTGCATTCTGCATGAAATCCATGTCTTTTGCTAAGATATTCTTAGACTACATTCTCTACCCCACCGTCAAAACATAAAAATAAACAAAACCCAAGTGCCACATTTCATCATCAGCTCTTATTTTCCAAAAAAAAGGCTGTCTGCAGAAAGATTGCCAGTATACATAGTTTCCAAAATTCAGAGGTATTTTTCTTATACAGTCTGGGGAGTTTTGGTAAATAACTCATTACAGATAATTTACAGTATGGAGTAATATGCTTTTAAAATCATACTACTATAGTGCATACCTGGTATTTGCAATTATTTCAAAAATATATAGTCACAAGACAAACTACCATAGTCCCCCTGTATTGCAGTGAAAAAGCTGAGGTAACATTCCTAAAATTTTAAATCCAGGTACATTTGTGATGGCGATATATAAAACAGCTGCCAACAGGATTGTTCAGTTTTCAAAGTGCATTTCAAAAGATCTTATGGTTTGCCAAGGCTTGCTTCATTAGCTTTCAATATTCCAACAGCATCCTTCACAGCATGGTAAATAACATTCTTCACCTGTAAGGGAATATATCAACATCTTCAATATGAATTGAAATGTCAAATTCCATTACGGTGTAATATTTTAAAAGTAGCATTGTATTTAATGCTGGTTCAAGCTTTTTTTTGTCCAGAAGCCAGTATCTGGCTTTTAGCTCAATCACAACTTACATTAACTAGGCAAAGGTACCATAAACTGTTACTGACAGCCACTGGGGCTTTTATTCATTTTCCAATCCAGCTTAGCAAACACCCTTCAGGTGCTCTCTGGAACCAGAACAGGATTGACTCTGGAGCCAGGTCAATGGGCATCACTGCTATAAAAGAGCAAGTTCTATCTTACTAAAAGCTGGGAATGCTGTTAAGCCAAGGAGTTGAACTTCATCTCCTAAACAGCAACATTAAGCACAGTGTCTGGACCAACCTCTAGTTAAGTAACTTTAATAGCATTTAATTAAATTGGTACTCTGTCTTCTGAGCTTATTAGCAATCTAAGCCATCTAGATAATAAACAGGCAAAATTATAGTCAAAGCCCTCAGTTTCTAACAATCTTGCAGCCAAGATAACTGTCCAAGAATATCAGTTAACAAATAAAAATGCTTGAGCTTATGTACTCAAAACAGCTTTGAACTTAGTCCTTCACAAGCATAAACAAAATTCCAAGTCGCCTACCTGTGACACGCATTCTCTATGGATAGCTGAATGAAGTCCTCTCAAATGATCTGACTAAACCTATGCGGGCTAGCCTTCCCCTAACTTTTTTTTTTTTTTTTGAACAGGATTATTTCACTTTTATTTTTTCCCTTTAAAATTTTGTATTCATTTCTACAGTATAAAGGAGATAAACAGCTAGGTTTATTTTGTATAAGACCCATTACATATCATAAACCCTTCCCAGCGTATCGCATCCATATCACCTGAACCCTTTTATACCCCTTATATATCAGGGATGGCCAACTCCAGTCCTGGTGCACCGCAATACAGCCTGGTTTTCATGATGTCCCTAATGAATATTCATGAATATATGTGCATACAATGGGAGGCAATGGATGCAAATATATCTCATGAATATTCATTAGGGACATCATGAAAAACAGGCTGTATTGCGGTGCACCAGGACCAGAGTTGGCCACCCCTGCCTTATATTAAACATCATCATTAAACAACATAAGCTTCTCCTCCTAATGTTTCTCTTTACAACATGTGTAAGCATTCCAAACTTTTACAGAAGTGCTAACCCTCTTGTTCTTTAGAACAGTCAATTTAGACATCAAATAGATATAACCCAATTTTCCATTCATCTCAAGTGTAGGGAATTTTCCATTCATCTCAACTGTAGGGAATTTGTTTGTTTCCACACTTGGACTACAGCCAGTCTCGCTACCATACACCCCATTTTTGTAAATTGACTTTTTTCAATGGACACATCCCATGCTCTACAGTTAAGCAGTGCCACCATCGGCTGCGTATCAATCGTCTCCCCCAAGATCTCCCTCAAGAACTCAAAGACCTCTTGCCGGTATTGCTGTATTTTTCCACAAAGCTACCACATACAGTGCCGTGTGAAAGTATTCATACCCTCGGTGTTTGTCCTGTTTTGTCACATTACAACATGGAATAAAAATGGAGATTTGGGGGTTATCACCATGTGATTTACACAACATGTCTACCACTTTGAAGGTGCAAAATATTATTTATTGTGACACGAACAATAAGACAAAAAAACAAAACAAAACAGAAATCATGAGTATGCATAGGTATTCCCCCCAAGTCAATTCTTTCTAGAGCCACCTTTTGCTGCAATTACAGCTGCAAGTCTCTTTAGGTGTGTCTCTATTAGCTTAACACATCTAGCATTTGGGATTTTCACTTATTCTTCAAGGCAAAACTGTTCCAACTCCTTCAAGTTAGATGGGTTGCGTTGATGTACAGCAATCTTCAAGTCATGCCACAGATTTTCAATTGGATTGAGGTCTGGGCTTTGACTACGCCATTCCAAGACATTTAAATGTTTCCCTTTAAACCACTCCAGTGTAGTTTTAACAGTATGTTTAGGGTCATTGTCCTGCTGGAAGGTGAACCTTCATCCCAGTCTCAAATCTCTGGCAGACTGAAACAGCTTTTCCTCAAGAATTGCCCTGTATTTAGTGCCACCCATCGTTCCTTCAATCTTGACCAGTTTTCCTGTCCCTGCCGATGAAAAACATCCCCACAGCATGATGCTGCCACCACCATGTTTCACTGTGGAAATGGTGTTCTCAGGGTGATGGGAAGTGTTGGGTTTGCGCCATGCATGGCGTTTCCCACAATGGCCAAAAAGTTCAATTTTCGTCTCATCTGACCAGAAGACCTTCTTCCATGTGTTTGGGAGGTCTGCGACATGCTGTTGTGCAAATTCCAAACATGTTTTCTTATTTCTTTCTTTAAGCAATAGCTTTTTTCTGGCCACTCTTCCATAAAGCCCCGCTCTGTGGCGTTTATGGTTTAAAGTGGTCCTATGGACAGATACTCCCATCTCCGCTGTGGATCTTTGCAGCTCCTTCAGTGTTATCCTTGGTGTCTTTGTGGCATCTCTGATTAATGCCCTCCTTGCCTGGTCTGTGAATTTTGGTGGGTGGCCTTCTCTTTTCAGGTTTGTAGTGGTGCCATATTCTTTCCATTTTGTTATAATGGATTTAATGGTGCTCCGTGGGATATTCAGAGTTTGGGATATTTTTTATAACCCCCCCCCCCCACACACACACACAACGTTGTCTCTGACCTGTTTGGAGTGCTCCTTGGTCTTCATGTTGCTTGCTTAGTGGTGTTGCAGAGTCAGGGGCCTTCAGAACAGGTATATTTATACAGGCATCATGTGACAGATTCATGTAATACTGATTGTACACAAGTGGACCCTAATAATTATGTGACTTCTGAGGTTAATTGGTTGGACCAGATCTTATCTAGGGGTTTCATAGAAAAAAGGATGAATACATCCACTCATAAAAAAACAAGTAAAAACTGAAAAGTTATGCATACAAGGCATTTTATTGTCATTCTACTTCACCAATTTGGACTATTTTGTTAGGTCCATTACCTAACAACATCCAAATGAACTTCTGTTTTCATTCCAGGTTGTAATACAACAAAACAGGACAAGGCACTGTATGGAAGAAGGTATCCTTTTCCCCGCATTGCCTCCAACACTGATGCCTTTATGTCTCTCTCTGGTGTGTAGTAATATCTACTTACGTTTTTATAATTGTGTTCCATTAAACTGCTAGCTAAATATTAATTGGACAAGGCCATAACTAAGCGTGACCTTAGGCCTATCATCCGCAAAAAGTGAGCTTTTATAATGATATTTCCCCACTTCCATACCCTACAAATTAGAATTATCCCTCACTTTCTGTGCCTGTAACTTCAGTCACTCTCATTGAATAAGGCATCTTAGATTTCTCCAGAAAGGAGCTATAAGTCTTGACTAGAGGCTCCACCAACTGATTCCTGAACACCTTACAGAATTTATTTGTGAAGCCATCTAATTCTAGTGCCTTATTTTAGGGGAGTGATATTATCACTTGTAAAATCTCATGAGCACTAAACAGGCCTAGATAAATTTTCTGTTCTCTCCTTCTATTAGTTTAGGAAGATTTATCCCACCCAAATACCTCACAATTTCTGATACAGAGGCCTCCTCCCTTCTCTGGAGTGTATAGCTCATGGTAAATTTCAAACAACCTATTTTTGGGTCTAATTTTATTAATTGAATTCCAAGTTTTCAACAGCTTTAATTTCTAAGCTAATATTTATTGGCTTTGTTGCCATACTCCAAGAAGATCTGTTTCAACTTCTCTAATCTGAAATTGATTTCTTCAAGTTGAAAATCATAAATTCTTTCTTGTTTCCTCCAATTCAGCCTTTTCTCCCTTCCCTAACTGCCCCTTTTTGTGCTGTCCTTCCAGGTGGAAATCACCCACCCTCATTTCTTCTTTTGCTTTTTACATAGAAACATGATGGCAGATAAAGACCATACAGCCTACCTATCCTGTCTGTCCTTCCATACTAACTACTACAGTTACGTTTTTAACCTTTTAAAGATCTTCTACATTTGTCCCATGCAATCTTGACTTTAGATACAGTCTTCGTCTCTACTACTTTCACAGGGAGACCATTCTACATATCTATCACTCTTTCTGTAAAGAAATATTTCCGCTTATTACTCTTGAATCTATCCCCTTTCACCTTCATCCTATGCCCTATCACTGCATAGCTTTCTTTCAAATGAAAGAGGCTCTCCTCCTGTGCATTATGCCATGGAGATATTTAAATGTCTATCGTAAGAACATAAGATATGCCATACTGGGTCAGACCAAGGTCCATCAAGCCCAGTAACCTGTTTCCAACAGTGGCCAATCTAGGTCATACGTACCTATCAGTTTCCCCAAAGACACAGGTTTCACAATGCTTGTATTGGGTCAAGCACTGATATCCTGGGTCCCTTTTTAAAAATGGTTTATGGACATTTCCTCTAGGAACATGTCCAAACCTTTCTTAAACCCAGCTACACTAACAGCCTTTACTACATCCTCCGGTAACAAATTCCAGAGTTTGATTACACGTTGAGTGAAAATATATTTTCTCTTATTAGTCTTAAATAGTTTACCCTGTAGCTTCATTGCATGTCCCCTAGTCTTTCTATATTCTGATAACGTAAATAATCAATCTACATTTACCTGTTAATTTATAGACTTCTATCATATCTCCCCTCAGCCGTCTCTTTTCCAGGTTAAAGAGTCCTAACCTTTTTAGCCTTTCTTCATAGGGGTATCCTTCCATCCCCTTTACAATTTTGGTGGCTCTTCTCTGCACCTTTTCTAATAACGCTATATCCTTTTTAAGATACGGTGACCAGAATTGCACACAACAGCTGCACAGGAATTTAGTTCTCACATATGGGTGACATCAGATACTGACGGAGCCCGTGTGGGAAGCTCCGCAGCTACCAACAGGAAAATGTTTGGGAGCAGTCCACTGCGCCTGCGCTGCTGCCTTCTCGTTCTTCTAACTGACTCTCCTCAATTGAGTGTATAGCTGAAGAAAAAGGAGAGCAGATAGAAAAGAGAGAACCCTACAACTACTAGGGGAGGTGGGCGGGTTGTGAGGACTAAATTCCTGTGTTCCCGGAGATCACCTGCTACAGGTGAGTAACTACGCTATTTCCAGGAACAAGCAGGAATGTAGTCCTCACATATGGGACTCCCTAGCTCCCAGATCTTGTGAGGGTTGAAGCTTTGGTAGGTTCATTGACCTCAACTTCCCTGGCACAGAGATCTGGATTGAATCGGACGAGGGGTAGGAGTTGTCCTATGTCCCAAAGAAATGCTGAAGGACAGCCTGGCCAAAAGCCATATCCCAGCAGGAGTCCTTGTCCAACCAATAGTGGGTTGTGAAGGTATGGATGGAAGACCATGTAGCAGCCCGGCAGATTTCAGTAATTGGCACTGCCCGTAGGTTTGCAACAGAGGTAGACATGGCTCAGACATTGTGAGCGGTGACGTGTCCTGCAAGGGATAATCCTGCTTTGCTATAGCAGAAAGAGATGCAGTCCGCTATCCAACATGATAGTGTGTGTTTTGTTACTAGAAGTCTCAGATGAGCTTGGTCAAAGGATACGAAAAGTTGAGAGGACTTTCTGATGGCTTCTGTTCTTTGTATGTAGAAAGTCAAAACTCTTTTGCAGTCCAGGGTATGCATGTGGTCTGGGAAAGAACACCAGAAGGATTACTGATTGATTGATGTGGAAGACGGAGACCACTTTTAAGAGGGAGCAGGGGTGTGTTCTTAGAACCACTTTGTCGTGGTGGAAATGTATGTACGGGGCATGGTCCACTAGGGCCTTTAGCTCACTGACATATCTGGCTGAGGTGAGGGCTATGAGGAAGAGTACCTTCCAAGTAACGTAGCAAAGTTGGGCGGTAGCTAGCAGCTTGAAGAGTGGTTTAAGCAGTTGAGCTAAAACTACATTGAGATCCCATGCCACTGGGGGTGGGCAGATGGGCGGTTTGGTTAGCAGGAGACTTCTCATGAACTGTGCTACTAAGGGGGCAGAGGAGATGGGTTTACCATTCACCGGGGCATGGAAAGCTGAGATTGCGCTTAGGTGGACTCTTATCGAGGATGATTTGAGGCCTTGAGAGGAGAGGTGCCACAGGTAGTGCAGTAATGTTAGCACAGATGTCTGAAATGTATTGTGCGCATGTTGCGAGCCGTGGAGGGTTTTCTGGAAGACAGGAGAATATTTTTAACTTCCGTGGATAGAGTAAGGTTGTGCAAGGCTAAGCTTTCAGGAACCATGCTGTTAGATGAAGGGACCGGAGATTGGGATGAAGTGTTCCGTTGTTCTGAAAGAGGAGACCCAGTCTGGATCCTAGGTGGATTGGTTGGGTTTGTGAGATTTGGAGAAGGAGGGGGGAACCATGGTTGGTGAGCTCAGAAAGGGGCTATGAGGATCATGTATCCCTTGTCCTCTTTCAGTTTCAGAAGTGTTTTTAGGATCAGGGGCGTGGGGGCAAAATGCATAGAGAAAGCGTAGTTACTCACCTGTAACAGGTGATCTCCGGGAACAGCAGGAATAAGTTTTCACATATGGGTATCGTCGGTACCGACAGAGCCCGCGCGGGAACGCTCCCCAGCGTCCAATAGGAACGCTTTTGGGAGCATGCATCCACGCATGCGCGCTGCCTTCCCGCCCATCTACCTCCCTCTCTTCAGTTGAGTTTAAAGCTGAGACCGAAGGAGAGAAGTAGATAAAAATAGAGAAAGAGAGAGAGAAAGACAACTCCTAGGGGAGGCGGGTGGGTTGTGAAGACTTATTCCTGCTGTTCCCGGAGATCACCTGTTACAGGTGAGTAACTACGCTATCTCCAGGAACAAGCAGGAATGAGTCTTCACATATGGGGACTCCCCAGCTGAAAGATGCCTAGGGAAGACCCAGCATGTAGCAAATCTATGTAGATGGGCCATGCTTCCCCCAGGGACCTCAGGCATCCAAGTGGATGGAGGGTAGGAGTTGAACTATGAGTGGAAAAGGTGTTGCAGAACAGCTTGACCAAACAAGGCATCCCGGCAGGAGTCCTTGTCCAGAGAATAATGGGCAGTGAAAGTATGTACTGAGGCCCAAGTTGCTGCTTTGCAGATTTCATCAATAGCCACTGAACGAAGGTTAGCTGTTGAGGCTGCCATGGCTCTGACATTATGAGCTGTGACATGGCCTTCCAGAGGTATTCCTTTACTTTGATATGTATAGGAAATACAATCTGCAATCCATTTAGAGAGGGTTCTCTTAGTGACAGGAAGTCCTAAATGACTAGAATCAAAAGCCACAAAAAGCTGAGAAGACTTTCTGTGAGGCTGGGTCCTTTGGAGATAAAAAGCTAGAGCTCTTTTACAGTCCAAAGTATGAAGTTTCCTTTCCGCAGAGGAGGAATGAAGCCTAGGAAAGAAAACGGGAAGATAAACTGATTGGTTTAGATGAAAAGGTGAAACTACCTTTGGAAGAAAATGAGGATGAGTCCTAAGGACCACCTTATCATGATGAAACCTCGTATAAGGTGGATCAGCCACTAAAGCCTGAAGTTCACTAATGCGTCTTGCAGAAGTGATGGCAATTAGGAAAATGACTTTCCATGAAAGAAACTTCAGATCTGAAGTAGCCAAAGGCTCAAAAGGTGGCTCCATGAGTACCCCTAGAACAAGGTTAAGATCCCATGCCACTGGAGGTGGTTTAATGGGAGGTTTCGTTAGAAGAAGTCCTCTCATAAATCTAGAAATAAGTGGATGAGAGGAAATTGGTTGTTCATCTAAGAGCTTATGAGATGTAGCAATAGCACTAAGATGGACTCTAACAGAATTGGTCTGAAGACCAGAAGCCGACAAATGAAGGAGATACTCTAGAAGAGTCTCTACTGGTACTGAAGAGGAAGTAAGTCATCTCTGATAACACCAGGAAGAGAACCTTTTCCACTTAAAAGCATAAGAGCATCTTGTGGAAGGCTTCCTGGAGGCCAGAAGAATGTCCTTCACTTGTTGAGACAGGTCTAGATCTTGAAAGTCTAAGCCTTGAGTAACCAGGCCTTGAGATGTAGGGACTGGGGGACTGGGGTCTAGTAGAGATCCGTTGTCCTGGGACAGAAGATCTGGAGCACTCCCTAACTCCAGAGGGGTGGCTTGAGAGAGACGCAAGAGAAGAGGATACCATGTTTGCCTCGGCCAGGAAGGCATTATGAGGATCATGCGTCCTTTGTCCCTCTGGAGCTTGAATAAGGTTTTGGGGATTAGAGGAATTGGTGGAAATGCATATAGGTAATCCTGACCTCAGTGGAGCAGGAATGCATCCCTGGTTTGACAGTTCTGTGCTGGAAGTCTGGAACAAAACCGGGGAAGTTTGGCATTCTGTGGACTTGCAAAGAGATCTATGTCTGGTGTTCCCCAGGCATGAAAAACCCGAGCAAGATGATAGGAGTGGAGTGACCACTCGTGTGGCAGGAGTACTCGACTGAGTCTGTCTGCCCAAACGTTTTGAACGCCTGGAAGATAGACTGCCAGCAGATGAATCTGATGCTCTCTGGCAAAGGCCCATAGTCACAGAGCTTCGTTGCATAGTTGCAGAGAGCCTGTTCCGCCTTGTTTGTTGAGGTAAAACATGGCTACTTGATTGTCTGTTTGCACCAGAACGGTTTTATTTATGAGCTGGGTGCAAAAGACTTGAATAGCACTGGAGATGGCTCTGAGTTCTAATAGGTTTATATGAAGAAGAGCCTCCTATGAGGACCAAAGGCCCTGCGTTGATAGATTGCCCAAGTGGGCTCCCCAACCCATCTTGGAGGCATCTGTGGTTAGGATAGCCTGAGGTGGTGGTTGCTGGAAAGGAGAGCCTATTAAAAGGCTTTCTAGAGACTGCCACCAACGGAGAGACAGAATCAGGCGTGTAGTAACTCTGATCTTGTCTGACAGGCTTCCTGAGGCCTGGGACCATTGGGAAGCTAAGGTCCACTGGGCCGCTCTCATGTGAAGACGAGCGTAAGGTATTACATGGACCGTAGATGCCATGTGACCTAGTAGGCGAAGCATCTGTCGAGCAGAAAGGAAAGTCTGCAGTGCTGCTTGAGATGCTAGCTCGATGATTCGCAGACAGCGTGGTTGGGGCAGGAAGGCCCTTGCAAGCTATGTGTCCAAGCGAGCCCCCATAAACTTGAGGGATTGAGATGGGGTGAGCAGGGACTTTGGAAGATTTATGACCCATCCCAAATACTGGAGTATTTGTTTTGCTCACAATAGGGCCTGATGAGCTTCTTGAGCTGACTGCGCCTGGATGAGCCAATCGTCCAAGTAAGGGAAGACAAAAATCCCCAGGGTCCTCATGAATGCTGCTACTACTGCCATGCATTTTGTGAAGACCCTTGGAGCAGAGGCCAGCCCAAAGGGAAGGACTCTGGTATTGGAAATGTCTTCCCATGACTAGGAACCGAAGGAATTTCCTGTGATCTACATGAATAAGGATATGCATGTAGGCGTCTTTTAGATCTAGAGAACATAGCCAATCTTGCCTGTGAAGGTATGGCAGAAGAGAGCCGAGGGAAAGCATTTTGAACTTCTCTCGGACTAGATATTTGTTCAGCTCTTTGAGATCTAGAATTGGCCTTAAACCCCCTGTCTTTTTTGGAATGAGAAAACAGGGGGAGTGTAGGGGTTAAGGACTAATTTGTGGCTTACTTAATTTGGCTTACTTTAATAATAATGTTGGAAGTTGTGATCCCACCACGAAGAACTGATTAACTTCTAAATGGCACAGAATATAAGCATGTGAGCTATGACTGGAAATATACTGAATCCCTGCTGAAAAACATGTAGGATTCTACACTCTGGGCAGGAATGTGCAGAGAGAGTAGGCCTCATGAAGCAGATGCCAGCCAGAACAAAGCTGATGATACAAGCTCTGAAGAACTGCTGCTATAATGAAGATAAGGAAAATGGCAGGGTGTGGAACAGAGTGTGGACGGACAGAACCTAACTGACCTTGAACAGCACACACATATTTACATCATAATAAAGAAGGGGTCCTGGGACAAGAAACTGCAAATACATGCAGAATTCTCTGGAAACTTATATGTTTGCTTTATATGATTGCACCCTTGCCTGCCTGAAAATATACACAGCAACATATGATTGGCACAAGAAGACACGAATGTGGGTTATGAAACAGAGTATTTTGCGGCCTTGTATGGGAGAGCCTGGGGACTAGACACTGGACGGGAACGTGCAAGGTGTATAGGCCCAGAGAAATGCAGGAGAAATACAGGCCAACCAGGAAGCATACTCTGAGCCCTGAAGATAAAAGACAGAGCCAGGAGATGAGTTCCAAGAAATGGAAAGGCATGTACAAGGGGATTGTGACCAGCTGATAAGCTGACCTTAAGCAAACCTTGAAATACCAACTGTTGTTTAGTAATCTGTTGCTTGGTGATAAACATGGGAGGGGTCTGAGGGTTACACTGGCAGAAGTTCTCTGACTTTGCAGGTTTTGCAGGTTTTTTTTGCAAGTTCTGCAAATGACGTCAGTAATTCAAGCGGAATTCACTGGAACTTTGGGACAGAGAACGTATATAAGAGAGTGCCTATAGAGCTTCAGCAGGCAGCCTTCTTGCCCCCACCACTGTATTGGAGGTTAAGAACGCTGCCTGCACCTGGGTCCCTCAGACAGACACTTGTGTATCTGTGCTTGCAGTTTTTGCTTGTACTGAATAAAGGAATTTTGCTGACAAGTGACTGTGATCTGAGTTTTTCTTTTATTTTTCTGGTGTACAGCTCCCATGTACCCAGGTAATCTTGGTGAAAAATTAGGGATCCTTTTGTAGGTCTGACCCTGCCTACAGGAGTAAAACCCTGTACCCTGTTGGCATAGAGGAACCTCTTCTATAGCTCCTTGGGCTAGAAGAGTAGAGACCTCTTGTAGCAAGAGGTCTATGCCTAGAGGTTGAGAGTTGAACTGTTTTACTACTGTGGGTGGTGGCAAGCTGAGGAAACGAAGCTTGTACCCCAGACTCACTATGGACAAAGCCCAGGCTTCTGATGTGATTTGTTGCCATCTTTTGACAAAATGGCAGATACGGCCTGGAATATTTAGAGGTTCTGGGCCTAACACAGGAAGAATGATTAAGTTCTCTAGATAAAAGTCAAAAACCCTGAGGAGGCTGAGTTTGTTGAGCCTGCTGAGGTTTGGGTTTTCTTTGTCTCGTCTGCTGTTGTCCTTTTTGGGGAACATATGCCTGTTGGGTGGAAGATGGATAGAACTTTTTCTTCTTAGAGAAAAAGGGTTTCTTAAAGAACTTTTTCTTAGCTGGGTTAGCAGAAATTTTTGACAATCTATTTAAAGTAGCATTATCAGTGTCAAGTTGATTAGCCTTAGATTGCCAATCCTTGCCAAAAAGATTTTCTCCAGTGCAAGGAATATTTCCCAGCTTTTCCTGCACCCATTCTTCCAAGTCTGAAGCTTGGAGCCAGGCACTACGTCGTGCTCCTATAGCTATGGCAGAAGTTCTGCTAATACATTCAAAACAGTCAAAGGTAGCACGATTCATGAACTTAGAGACATTCTGAGCATGTTTGACTAGTGATGAATAGTCTGCTCTTTTATCCTCTTGAAGGAAAGGGTTCAAAAGCTCTAAGTTTTTTTGTAACCTCCTCAAGAAACATTCCCATGTATAAAATATAGGAACTAATCCTTGCTGAAAGCATGGAGGCCTGAAAACATCTATGCCCAAAGGCATCCAGGGTTCTAGATTCACGACCTGGTGGATTAGAAGAGTGTCTCTTTGTACTCTTAATCCGTCTCATGGCAGACTCCACCACCATAGAATGGTGTGGTAGCTGAGATTTTTGAAACCTTGGACAAGGTGGCACTCTATACATAGTGTCAAGGTGTTTAGAATGTGGGGATACTGTTAAAGGAGTTTCCCACATCCTCAACATTAGATCATGTAAGATCTGATGTATGGGGAGCATCGCTGCTTCCTTTGGAGCCAAGGGGTATTGCAGAATTCTTAATTCTTCTGCCCTAGGTTCCTTTTCAGGTACCACTGTAATGGCAAGTGCCTTTGCCATATCATGCACAAAATCGTGAAAAGACATGTCCTCAGGAGGGGACATTCTGCGTTGAGGAGAAGGAGTTGAATCTTTTAAAAGTTCAGCTCTGGTACCAGTGGAGTCATTTGAGTCATCGGAATTGGAAGACTCAAAGGGATGAAGCACCGGGTTCTCCTTTAAAAGATGTCTTCGGTATCGCTCGAGGTCGGTACCGAAGCGAGTCGGTACCTGATCCCCCATGCTTGAGAGTGATTCTAAACTCGGCATCGGGGGAAGTAAGCCTGCTGAAGCAGGCACCGGTACCGACAGCGATACCGGTGCTTGTGGAACGGTCTGCAGCGACTTTAGGGGTACTGAAGTAGCCAAAAGATTTGCTAGACTGCATTCAATGGCAAGGAGTCTTTTATCCATCACCATTTCCAATGCCGGGGTGTCGGTATCGATCGAAGTGGCCACAACCCCCGAACATGGAACAGGAATGTCCATCGAGGCCGAAGCCTCGTGAACATCCTGGAGCCCCCGATAATGCTTTGGAGCCAGAAGACTCCCGCCAGGGCTGCTTTGCCGGTGCAGGATCCTCGAGGGCAACGACAGAGGCATCTCGATACTTAGGAGATCTACCTCTTGAGGACAGGCTAGACTTAGATTTATGTTTAGTTACCTGAGATCCCTCGGAAGAAGTAGAGGCCCTGGAGGACACTGATGCTACTGACATCGTTTCCGATGCAAACGGGGCACCGAGTTGATTTGCTCGATTCTGAAGACTTCTTTTAGTCAGCTTCCTGCAGGAGAGACACGCCACTGGGCAATGGTCAGGACCTAAACATTTAAGACACCAGTCATGTGTGTCCTTGACAGAAATTGTGCTGCCACACTTTGAACATTTTTTGAAACCAGTAGCTGGTTTTTCCATGTTGAAAAGTAGAGGGGCCTAGTGGCCAAAATGGCACCAAGCACCAAGCAGGGGAAAACCCCTGACTGAAAAACACAAGTTCTGTGTGTTTTTATTTTTTTTTTTAGAAAGAAAGAAAAACACACCGGTGGTACTGGTGGGCGTCGAACTAAGGCAAGCGCGACCACAAAAAATAAGAAACAAAAGTAGAATTTTCTGCGGTGACAGGGTTCATGTCCTGTTGGCTCCACGGAAAACGAAGAACTGAAGAGAGGGAGGTAGATGGGCGGGAAGGTAGCACTCATGCGTGGATGCACGCTCCCAAAAGCGTTCCTATTGGACGCTGGGGAGCGTTCCTGCGCGGGCTCCGTCGGTACCAACGATACCCATATGTGAAGACTCATTCCTGCTTGTTCCTGGAGATACCCCCGATTCCACCGAATCATGAAAGCATCGCCGGCTAGGCTGAGCTTTGATGGCAATTTTGAGCAAAAGCAGGGAAGTTTGGCATTGAGTTGAGTAGCAAAGAGGTTGATCCATGGAGTCCCCCATGTTTGGTCTAGTGCCCATTCGTGAGGCTGGAGCAACCTGCTGAGTTTGTCCACCTGCAGGTTGTCTTGACCTGGAATGTATATTGCCCGGAGCTGCATGTGTGTTGAATGGCAAAGTCCCATATCTGGCATGCCTCCTGGCACAGAGGAAGAGAATCCATATGTATAAGGATAGAAATGTTGGCGAGATGATGTCTGAAGACTTGGAGAGCCCTCGACATTGCTCAAAGTTCCAAGAGATTTATCTGCTGTGTGGACTCATGGGCAAACCAGCGACCTTGAATGGCGAGAATTTCCAGGTGAGCTCTCCAGCCATGCTTGGAAGCATCCACTGTTAGGGTATGTTGTGGGTGGGAGGGTCAAAAAGGTGACCCTCTGAGATGATTTTCTAGGGATGAGATGACCACCATTGGAGTGAGTGAACCATAGATGATGTTATTCTGATGGACGCATGTAGATCTTCGGTAGCTTGAGTCCACTGGTTTGATAAAAGTCCACTGTGTTTGATGCATGTATAGTCTGGCATGTGGAACTACATGTACTGTGGAGGCCATGTGCCCCAGTAGCTTTAAGAAGGATCATGCTGGAGCACAATGCTGATGTTGCATGGTCTCTACATACGATCTTGCGGAAGAAAATCCTTGCACTGGGTGGTGTCCAGGATGGCTCCTATGAATTCTAGCCTCTGGGTGGGCATGAGATGGCATTTTGGAAAATTTATCATGAAACCTAGAGACTGAAAAAGATCTATGGTCTTGTTTTGAGCTGAAAAGAACTAACCAGGAGAGTCTGCCTTTATAAGCCAATCGTCTAAGTAGGGGAAAATGTAGATGTTGTAGATATGAAGATGAGTTGCCACTACGGCCATGCATTTTGTGAAAACTGTTGGTGCTGAGGCTAGGCCGAAGGGGAGCACCCTGCATTGATAATGCATCTCTTAGCAGAAGAATCTGAGATACAGTCTGTGAGAAGGGTGGATGAGGATGTGAATGTGGGCCTCTTTGGGGTCTAAGGAGCAAAGCCAGTCGTTTTGCTGCAGATGAGGAAGGAGGGTTCCCAACGAGATCATCTTGCATTTTTCTTTTACGAGGAACTTGTTGAGATCTCGGAGGTCTAGAATGGGCCTGAAGCCTCCTGATTTCTTTGGAATGAGGAAGTAGGGGGGAGTAGAACCCCCTTGTGGTGTTCCTGCAGAGGCACTGGTTCAATGGCTCCCTGTGTGAGCAGAGAGGTGATTTCCTGATGTAAGAAGGCGTCGAGGGAGTTCTTGAAAGAAACCTGTCCCCTGAATCGGTGAGGGGGAAGTTCCCAAAAGTTGAGATGGTATCCATTCTGGACGATGGTTAGTGTCTGTTTTTCTGAAGTTATTGTTTTCCATTGTGTGGAGAACCTTGAGAGCCTTCCTAGAATAGGGAGTAGGGCTAAATGTGCACGACTGTCCTTGCTCCCTATGTAGGACTCAAAAACTTGGTACAGCTGTCCTTCAAACTACTTTCCTCTCTATCCGAAAGACTACATGTCCTGCCGATCCTATTCCCTCTCATTGGCTTCTGGAATCCTCCCTGTCTCTTTCCCCCTATATTCTCTCTCTCTTTAATGCTAGCTTATCTTCTGGTTTCTTTCCTACACCTTGGAAACACGCTACTGTTCGTCCTATTCTGAAATCCCGCACATGTGACCCTACAGCTCTTTCAAACTGGCGTCCTGTTTCTAATCTCCCTTTTCTTTCTAAATTTCTTGAGAAACTTGTCTTTCTTCAGCTGTCTGCTCACCTTGAGGTTTCTCTTGTTCTTCACCCTCGGCAGTCTGGTTTTCGTCCTGGTCACAGTACAGAATCTATCCTTCTTTCCCTTCTTAATGAGGTGCGTGCTGCTCACGATCACGGTCTTTTTACTCTTGCTGTCTCTCTTGATCTCTCTGCAGCTTTTGATCTGGTGGATCACAGCACCCTTCTCACTCGTCTTCAAAATGCTGGCCTTTCTGGGACTGTTCTTCACTGGTTTCGCTCTTTTCTTTCTTGTCGTTCGTTCTCAGTGGTTGTTGGGTCCGCCTCTTCACCCTCCACTCCTCTTACTTGTGGTGTGCCACAGGGATCTGTCCTTGCTCCTCTCCTTTTCAATGTCTTCTTGGCTCCCCTTGCACTTGTGGTTCAGCAGTTTGGTATCTCCGCGTACTATTACGCGGATGATATCATTCTGCTGCACCACACTGATTCACATACCCCTGATATCTCTCCTCTTAACCTCTGTCTTTCTGCTGTAGCTTCCTGGTTCACCTCTAATTTTCTTCAGGTTAATCCCACTAAATCATTTGCCATTTGGTTTACCCTTGGAAGCCCTTCCCCCACCTGCGCCCCTTCCCTCTCTTCCCAGCCCATTCCTCTTGTCTCATCCCTCAAGTATCTTGGTGTTATTCTTGACTCCTCTCTTTCTTTCAAAGAACACATCACTTCCATAGTTCTACATTCTTTTCTATCCCTCAAACAACTTCGACCTGTGCGTCCTTTTCTCTTACCCTCTGCTTTTGCTACTCTTATTCTCTCCTTTGTAATTTCCCGCCTCGACTACTGTAATGTTTCTCTTGCTGGTCTACCACAATCTCAACTCTCCCGTCTACAACGTGTTCAGAATGCAGCTGTCCGTCTACTTTCCTGTGCTTCTCGTTACGACCATGTCACTCCCTTACTTCTGCACCATCACTGGTTACCGGTTCCCTTTCGTATACAGTATAAGGTTCTCACATTTGTGCACAGGGTGACTCACACTGGTACCACCCCTCTCTATCTTGCAGATCTTCTTCAATTCCGTACTTCCCATCGTCTGCTCCGTTCTATTCACGTTAATCGGTTGGCCCTCCCTTCTCCCTCTCAAGCTCACCTGGAGTCTACACGTTCTTCGGCTTTCTACTTTCTGGGTCCTAGGCTCTGGAACTCACTTCCCCCCCCTCTTCGTGCAGAGCAATCATATCAAGCCTTCAAACAACAACTAAAAACCCATCTGTTTTGCTTGGCGTTTGACCTCCCTCCCCGTCTGTGTCTCCCTCCCCCTCTTCCTGTTGATGTTTCTTCTTATATTTTGTTGTTTTCTATTTTCTGTCTCTCCGCTGTCCCTTTTAAGATTTTAACTGGCGTTCTTTTTAACTTTTCCGACAGCCTATATTGTAACTGTTTTTAATTTTGTTTGTAAACCGCCCAGACGCCATTGGTATGGGGCGGTATAGAAAGCATTTTAATAAACATAAACATTAATAAACATACTGAGGCAGCTGGTTGAGGCTGAGGTTGTTATTTAGTCAACCTGGGTTTCTTGGCTTGTTTGGCACCTTGTTGTTTGTGCTGTGAATGGTGGGCTGGTTGGGAATATGCTGGGTAGAATTTCTGCTTTTTAGGGTAAAATACTTTTTTTTTTTTTTTTTTTTTAGAGAGAGAGCCGTTTTCTTTGAGGAATCTGATGTTTTCCTCAACAACCTCTTGAGGGTCGTATCATCATTTTCAAGTTCTCCAGCCTTTTTACACCAGTTTGTTCCAAACAAGTTTTCACCTGTACAGGGGATGTTAGCCAGTTTGCCCTGTACCCACTGCTCTAGGTCAGATGCTTGGAGTCATGCCAGTTTGAGGAGGCTCTACTGGAGGATTCTAAGACTTCGAAGGCTGCTCTGTTCATAAATTTGGAGACGTTGTGACTGTGGGTTAGGACTGTTTGAAAGGCTGGGCATTTTTCCTCCAGGAGGAAAGGTAGGAAGCCCTCCCAATCTTTATTCAAACTTCTTGAGGAATATACCCATATATAGGATGTTATGAGTTGATTCTGCTAACATTGAAGCCTGGAAGGTGCGCAGAGTGAAGGAATCGGGGGTTCTCGATTCATGTCCTGGGGGAACTGAAGCGTGGTTCTTCCCACTTTTTATCTGGCGCATCGCCGTTTCTACCATGATGGAATGGTGAGGAAGTTGCGACTTCTGGAAACCCAGACAATCAGGGACTCGGTACATGGTATCGAGACATCTACTTATGGGAGCGATGGTTAAAAGGTGTCTCCCACATCCTTAACATTAAATTATAAAGTATACTGTGCGCTGGGAAGATGGTAGCCTCTTTAGGTGTGGTGGGATATTGCAGTATTTCGAGCTCTTCCGCCCTGGGCTCAGGTTCCGAAGCCACTGGTATGGAGAAACCCGTTGCCATGTCTCTGATAAAGTCTTGAAATGACATATCTTCTGGTGGGGATTTTCTGAGGATACTGGACTTTGGTGGTGAGGTCTCCGAGACAAAGTCTCTGAGGTCATCAGAGTCCAGAGAGTACCGGTGTCGTCAGTGAGCGATCGGTCGGTACAGGTTGATAGCTTCTGGTTCACCAGAATTCATGAAACAGGATGGATCCGTGATTAGAAGTAGCAGTGAAGGTGCCGGCATCAAGGAAGGCCCCGACATTGGCGAAGGTACCGGCACTGAGGACGGTGTTGGCAGCGGAAGTTGTGTTGACACGAAGGGTGCTGTTGGTATCGATAATGGTGTTGACGTCGGCATCAACATTGGCACCAGGCCAGTTGGTATTTGTTGAGCTGGAAGCGACATAGATATCTATGCTGATGCAGTCTGCAGGGTCATCGGGGCCGATGGTGTTAACTGCATGAAGGCCATCAGCAGAGCTGATAAGGGCCGTTCTAGAGCCAGCATCCGCTGATCTAGCGATGTTGCTGGTGCTTGGCCATCGGATGGAGCAGGGTCAGCTGCCACCGGACCTGGGCATGGCATTGAGTGTTCCGTGTACCTCTCAACTCCCCACTGAGGCTTGGAGGACAAGTCCTCCTGCCAGGGATGCTTGGACCTATGGTTGGAATCGGATGATGTTCGAGACGATTCCCAGTGTGTACGGGAACATTCCTAGGACCGATCCCTCAATGTTTTTGGCTACCAGAAGGGTCTTTGGTTTTGCGACTCGGATCCTTCAGAATCTCCGAGGGTTCCCGGGTCAGCAACTTCTCTTTGGGCGGGTGTGATGGAAAGGGTTGTTTTGATTTTTTCTCTCCGTATCTGGAATCTTTACAGTGTTTGGAGTGCTTTGATGTTGGCAAGCCAGGTGACGCCCTTGAGGAGGTCGAGGCCAAGACCAGGGTGTCTGAGGGGAAGAGCTCTTCAAATTTTTTAGCTCGATTCTCCAGGCCTCTTTTTGTCATTTGTTTACAGAGGGAACACTCTGTGTGGACCTGATCGGGGCCGAGGCATTTAAGGCACCAGTCATGTTTGTCGGTGACAAAAATTGTGCCAGAGCACTTTGTACATTTTTTAAAGTCATTGGTGGACTTTTCCATTTTGCCTGAGAGTGCAGGTTTGGAAAATGAAGGCCTAAGTGTGGGCCTCAGGGGACTGGGAAAGTCCTGAAGAAAGACAGAACTTTTTTAAGTTAATTAATATAAAAAGACGACGTAGTAAGCAAAGAAGTAGAATTGAGGAGTATCAAGCGATACGGTGAAGGCAGTAATTCTTCAGAGCTGTCAGGAATTGATCCTGTTGGCTCCGCGGAAAAATGAGAACCGAGGAGAGTCAGTTAGAACAGCGGGAAGGCAACAGTGCAGGCGCAGTGGACTGCTCCCAAACGCTTTCCTACTGGTAGCTGGGGAGCTTCCCGCACGGGCTCAGTCAGTACCCGACATTCCTGCTTGTTCCTGGAGATTCTGAGATACTTCCTGAGAGCAGGATGTATCTGTATGTGGATATACACATCTATCAGATCCAGGGAGCATAGCCAATCTCCTTTTTTAAGGTAAGGAAGCAGGATGCCTAGAGAAATCATTCTGAACTGTTCTCTTACCAAGTACGTGTTCAGATCTCTTAGGTCTAGAATAGAAAGGTATCCCTCTGTTTTCTTGGAGATAAGGAAGTACCTGGAATAAAACTCTCACCTTTATTGTTCTGGTGGCACAAGCTTGATCATTAGATCTGACAAGTGGGCAGTTATTTCTTGCTGAAGCAATTCCTGATGCAGAGGGTCAAGGTGATGCACCTTTGGGGGGCAATTTTGTGGCAGATCCAATAAATGTTGTTTGTAATTGCTTTGGATTATCTGCAGAACCCATGAGTTTGAGGTTATGAGGGGCCACCTTTGGGCAAGAAGAGTGAGCCTTTCTGCGATGGGAGGGTTTCCTATTTTGGTTATTAGCTATATTCCAAAGGAACCAGTCAAAAACCCCACCCCAGGCTTTGGCTAAGGAGCCGGCTAGGCCTTCTGAGGCTTCTCTCAATGCTATTGTGGGTGAGGAGCCTGTTTGGGCTGGGAAGTTTGTGGTCCAGGAAAGTACCTATGCCTACAAGAGTAATAGGTCTTTTTCTGTCCCCCACCTTGGTACCTCTTGCATTAGGAGGCTGGCTTGGACGTGCGCCTTGAGAGATTACAAAGGGTGACACACTGCTTTTCAATGAAGCCAGTTTTCTCTTCCACTTGTTCTCCGAAGAGATTCTCTTCATGACATGGCACCTCAGCAAGCTTCTTGTGCACATATTTCTCCACATTTGAGGACTGGATCCAGGCGAGTCTCTGGGCACCAATACCTATGGCAGAAGCTCTCGATGCTTTTTTGAAGATGTCATATGTTGCCTGGACCATAAACCTCTAGCAGTCATGCCATGAGCTACTAGTGAGCAATAGTGCTCCAATTTCTCTGGAGAAAGAAACAGATAGCTCAGTGAGGTTGTACATGATGTTCAAGAACATGCCCATGTAGAGCTGATAAGAAACCATGTGGGCTATGAGCATGGAACTCTGAAAATACCTTCTCCTTAAAGAGTCCAATGTCCAAGCCTCCCTCCCCCCCCCAGGGGTGACAAAGAATGAGTCTTGGTACTCTTGGATAAGGGCAGATTCGACTAAGCAAGGAATGGTGAGGAAGCTGAGGCTTCTTGAATCTGAGAGACTTCTGAACTCTACATGGAGTCTTCTAGAGACACAGTGAGGGGGCTTTCCCACATTCTCATCTGCACGCTCTGCAGGATGTGGTGCAGGGCATTGTTATTACCTCTTTAGGGGCCGAGTACTGCAGGATCTCCAACTCTTCTGCCCTATGTTCATCCTCAGTCTCCAAAGAAAGTGGTATGGCTTTTTCCATGTCCCTTACAAAATCCTGGAAGGTCATGCCCTCAGGAGTGAACCTGCGTGTTTACAAGGTGAAGGTGTGGTCCGATGGAAGTTCACGAGACCTATCCTCTGACAAGTCTTCAGATTGCACATCAGTTACCCAGCTTTCTGAATCAGACTCAAAGAGAAAGTCAAAGTACTTCTGAATCTCTGGCTGGATCTCTCTCCTGACCAGAGGGGATCGGGAGTTCCTTTGGGAGAGTGATGCACCGACGCTCTTCTAGATTTCAAGGGTGCATCGGACCCCAAAACACTAGAGAGGGATATCGGCCAGGCAGTCACCGGTGTCGGGGCCCTTTGATGTCCCGATGTCAATGCAACTCCTGCAGGCAAGGCATGCATCTCTAGTTGGCTATAAAGTAGTCAATGTCGATATGGCTGACGTCATGGCCCTGGCATACTGCACTGCCAAGAGCACCACAATTTGTTCCTCGAGAGCCCACAGAAGTCACTTTTCCATGGCTGCCGATTTCGAAGGCTGGGGGGCCTCAGCAACTGCGACCAATGTACCCAGTAACTGTAAAGAGGAATCGTCAGTTTGCTCTCAGTTCTTGGTAGGTTGTCGATGCCCCTTCGATATTCTGGAAAATAAGCTCTCCTCCCCCATCAGGGCAAATTCGAGGGGACCTCTTGCAGACCCCCATTGCTCTCAATGCCATGCCTCGATGGACTCTGACACTAATGCACCAGAGTCTTCACTTGGTACTTGGTTTGATCACCTTCAACTTCGAAGAAGACTAAGCTGAATCCTTCCTCATCTTCGGATGGAGATCAATTGATCGATGGCAAATGCTCTAGGGCACAATGGGTGCTCGGTTAAGAGTAGGTTTGAGAACCCCTAAATGTCGATGCATTACCAATGTGTAATGCAGCCACTAAAGCCTTATTTGATGAGTGTCTGGAATGCACTCTGCTTATCCTCCAGAAGTTGGGGGTGGGGGGGGGGGAGGTAAAGTCTCCAGATCCCTGGCGAAATCCTTCAGAAACATGCCCATGTACAGCATGTAAGAGTTTATTCTGTAGGCCAATATGTATGCTTGGAAGCACAAATGCCCAAAGGCATCGAGTGTTCTTGAGTCTCTAGCAGGTGGCATAGATGAATGGTTCTTATGGCTCTTTATTCGGTGCATTGCTGATTCCACCACTATTGAGTGGTGCGGGAGCTGAGGTTTTTCGAAGCCTGGGCACTCTGGTACTCGGTACATGGTATCGAGCCCTTTGCTGACAGGCAGAACCATAAGCGGGGTCGCCCACATTCGGGGCATAAGATCCTGCAAGATGAGATGCACTGGTAATGTAGCTGCCTTCTTAAGTGTGGGAGGGTACTGGAGTATCTCCAATTCCTCTGCCCTCTGTTCCTTTTCCAAGGCTACTCTGATGGCAAGCCTTGCTGCCATGTCACGTATGAAGTCCTGTAAGGACATATCTTCTGGTGGGGATCGACGCTGTTCCTAAGGCGGCGAAGGGTCCCGAAGGGACGTCTGGAAGTTCTCAGGAATCGAGTGATCCCTTGTCATATTCTGAAGAGGTGGAATCAGAGCCTGGTAAGAAGTCAAAATATCGGCGGTCTTGGGTTCGACCTCGATGCTTCATGAACGTCGAAGGTTGGTGTCAATACTGATGCTTGGAGATATTGAAACCGAGAGACATGGCAGTTTGAGTGTGTTGGATCCTGGAGGTATTGGTTGGTTCCAATGAAGGTATCGGCCTTGGGAGTTCTGATTATGCTGCTTCAAGGGCCAGCATTGGGGCTGATATACCAGGCTGTATGCTCTGTGCCGAAGCCTGCACTCCTGGAGCTCTCTATGCTATCGGTACCGAGGTTGCCAGGAGTGCCGCCAAACTCGTCTCAAGAGCCAGCATATGCTAGTCTAGGGAGATGGCTGATGGGTGGGTGGAATCACCTATGGGGCTCTGAGCCACCGTCCCAGAACATGGAACTGATAGCTCTCCAGAGGTCAATGCCTCGGGAGCATCCTGGAGCCCCTCTTGTGCTTTGGAGGACAAATCCTCCCACCAGGGATGTTTGGCTGGCTGGTCTGCATCCGAAGCATCCCTAGGGGAGTCGCGATGCTTATGCTGGGACTGATCTCTGGTCTCGGTATCTTGAGAGCGGCCAGAGACTTTGACTGACTTATTTTTGGACTTTGAAGAAACCTGAGACCTATGAGAGGAAGTTGATGCCCTCAAAGTGGAAGCCACTGAAAGAGAGTCCGAGGCAAACCATGATCTGTACTATCTGGCTCGTTTCTTTAGGCCTCTCTTTGTCATTTGCTGGCACAAAGGACAAGAATTTTGTTGCTGTTCAGGGCTCAAACATTTTAGACACCAGTCATGTTTATCAGTGACTGATATGGTACCAGCACACTTGGTACATTTTTTAAAGCCACTAGTTGGCTTTTCCATGCCTCAAAAACTTGCCTTCGGGATTAAAGGTAAGGCTATGGAGGCCTAGTTTAGCAGTGAAAACGGCATTGAAAATGTAAAGGAAAGAAATTGAAAATTTGTAAAAGAAAAAATTATCAAGACCAGTGTCGACTTTGACGGAACCGGTGTCATCGGAAAGGCAGAAACACGATGTTCCACAAAGAAATAGAAGATTTTCAGCAGTAACAGGATGATACGTCCTGCTGGCTCTGCAAAAAAAGAAGAACTGAGGAGTTGGGAAGGTGAGTACGCAGACACAGTGGCTTTCCTATTGGACAATGGGGAGCTTTCCCGCGCTGGTTCCATTGGTTACTTTCACCCATATGTGAAGACTGCATTCCTGCTTGTTCCTGGAGATAGACAGCTACAGTGAAATCAAATGGCTCAATATTTAATGAAGGGCCTCAGCTGGTGCACCGATGCCTAAGGGGGCTGAGGTGCTATGGAAAAAAAAAAATTAAATGACCGTGAAGGACAAAAGCAAAAGGGAAAGGAGAAAACTCGTGATGGCAGGCGATCACTTAGTGAAATCGGAGGTACACAGGATCCCCCGTTGGGATTAAAAATCAATTACCAAGCAAAGAAGACTAGAACGCTTCTGCAGAAACCAAGACTGGTTTAAGATGACGCCACAACAGCAGATGGGAAAGAGGTGCACAGGCACGGTGGAGCCTCTCAAAAGCTCCCAATAAGAGCTGGGGGAGCATTCCCGCGTGGGCTCTGACGGAGGACCTCACCCAAATGTGAGGGTTCATTTCTGCTTGTCCATGGAGAATGAACTTCCTTCAACAGTCTCAATGTAATAGATTTCCTTTTAAAGATCTGGGGAAGATGCTCCTGTCTGCTACATTAATTGTCCATAGAAACATAGAAAAATGATGACAGAAAAAGACCACATGGCCTATTTAGTCTGTCCTTCCATATCAACAACTACAACAGTCCCCTTTTTTCCTTTAGAGATCCTCTGTGTTTGTCCCATGCTTTTTTGAACTCAGATACTGTCGTCATTTCTTCCACCTCCACTGGAAGACTATTCCACGGATCTACCACTCTTTCCGTAAAGAAATATTTCCGCATATCACTCCTGAATCTATCCCCTTTCACCCTCATCCCATGTCCCCTTGAAGAAGAACTTGCTTTCAATCAAAAGAGGCTCTCCCCCTGTGCATTTATGCCATGGAGGTTTTTAAATGTCTCAATCATATCACCTCTATCCCGCCTTTCCTCTAAGGTGTACATATTAATATCCTTAAGTCTGTCCTCATATGCTTTATAATGAAGACCATTAACCATTTTAGCAGCCACCCTCTGTACTGACTACATCCTGTTTATATCCTTTTGAAGGTGCGGTCTCCAGAATTGCACATAATACTCCAAATGAGGTCGCACCAAAGACTTATACAGAGGCACTATCACCTCCTTTTTTCTGCTAGCCATTCCTCTCCGTATGCACCCAAGCATCCTTCTAGCTTTTGCTGTCGCCTTTTCTACTTGTTTAGCTACTTTAAGATCATCAGACACAACCACGCCTAGGTCCCGCTCTTCTTTAGTGAACAAAAGTACTTCATCCCCTATACTATATTGCTCCCTTGGATTGCTGCAGCCCAAATGCATGACCTTGCATTTTTTAACATTAAATCCCAGCTGCCAAATTCTAGACCAAGCTTAGCTAGATCTCTCCTCATGTTATCTACACCTTCCTGGTTGTCTACTCTATTGCAGATTTTGGTATCATCCACAAAGAGGCAAACCTTACCCGACTGCCCTTCTGCTATATCACTAACAAAGATGTTAAAAAGAATCGGACCAAGGACAGAACCCTCGGGCACACCACTGGTAACTTCCTTCTCCTCAGAGTGAGCTCCATTTACCTGTACCCTTTGTCGCCTCCCACCCAACCAATTTCTAACCCAAGCAGTAACTTTAGGGTCCATCCCTAGGGTGCTTAGTTTGTTTATAAGTCGCCTGTGAGGAACGGTGTCAAAGGCTTTACTGAAATCTAAATACACCACATCTAGGGCTCTCCCTGGGTCCAACTCCCTGGTCACCCAGTCAAAGAAATCAATCAGATTTGTCTGACAAGGCCTGCCTCTGGTGAATCCATGCTGCCTCGGATCCTGTAATCTGCTGGACTCCAGAAACTTACTATTTTCTCTTTCAGCAGCGTTTCCAATAATTTACCCACCACCAAAGTTAAACTAACCGGCCTGTAGTTTTCAACCACATCCTTACTTCCGCTTTTGTGTAAAGGCACCACATGAGCCTCTCTCCAGTCCTTTGGCACCACTCCCGACTCCAACGAGGCATTGAAAAGGTCAGTCAGTGGAGCTGCTAGAACATCCAGTTTGCTTTAGATTTGGATTGAGACTAGCTTTTGATGATAGTTTCTAAAGTCAGGGATGTTTTATTCTTGAGTCACAATATTCATGTTTTTCCAAATGTGGCCTATGCCACATTAGAAGAGGAAAATCAGAAAAGAAACCCCCCGAGTGAAACAATAATCCAAACAAAAACTCTGATATAAAAGTGAAAAACCCGTATATCTTTTTGACGGTTTTTCACTTTTATATCAGGGTTTTTGTTTAGAACATTAGAGGAGGAGACAATTTTTATTACAAAGACCTAAGCTTCTGCAGACGCAAGCTTATGACATCCCTGCAAGTGTATTCAGGGGTCATTTATGTATTTCTATTATTTCTCTCATTTGTCTGTCTTTGTGTCTAGCAAGATAATGAAACACAGAAATAGAGAAAATGACAGCAGATAAAGACAATATGGCCTATCCATAAGAACTATTCAGCTCTACCATCCCCTCCCCTTACACTCAGAGATCCTAGGTAAATGCCCCATACTTTCTTAAAATTGGGTAGGGTTCTTGGCTCCATTCTCTCCACTTTGTCTCTAGTCATGCCCATTTAATATTAAACCTAAGCATACCTATTTTATTAACAGCTGCGATTTAACTTTGCATTTGCTACTTTTCCTGATACATTTTTTCTTCATTGATTTCCATATTTACTAGTCCCCTTATTTGATGGTTTGCTATAAGGGTCAAGATAAAGTTTAACTTGAAGTAATTATTTCCTTTTGCTTTTGTTTTAAACTTTTGGAACCTAACACTTTCCTTATAGCAGCAGTTTTGCTTGTAATTATTCTTTAAATGCATAAAAATATTCTGAACAGGGTTTCAACTTCCAGACATCCAAAATATAATATTTATTTATTTATTTAGACAGTTTTTGTATACCGCCTTATCCTTCAATCAAAGCGGTCACAACACAATTGGGGGATACATTTAACACGCGGGGCTATGAGACACATACACTAATACTTACAGGGAACATGGGCTATGGAGGGTTAAGTGGCTTGCCCAAGACCACAAGGAGCATCTGTGGGACTAGAAACCCCAGTCCTTCCGGCCCAAGGTTGCTGTCCTCTAGTGGGATATGAACCCCCGACCTCCGGCCTGAAGTACCTTGCCCCAACCACTAGGCTACTCCTCCACTCCTATTAGTACATATACAAAATATGAATCACACTACCACTACTTACAGGCTTACCTACTGTTTTATTCTAATTACCTGAAGTTTATCCTCATGATTTGTATGTGTATGTGAAAGGTATCGAAATTCCTGAGTAAGCCAGAAGCAGTGTTTGACATGCTCCGGAGAAACAAAATCTTCAGCTACTTTAATACAGCTGTATAAATTATGAACCTAAGGAAGAGAGATGTATATTATTAAAAATGCATAAACTAGAAGACAATACCAGCACTAAGAATAATTATCCACAAATATTCTATGTTGTTTTCCCAATACTATAGTGCTAAGAACACTTTTACCAGACTGTCTACAGTAATAAGGACATTTAACCACATCTACCAGACATTAGAAGCATTCACAGTAGTTCTTCAATCAGTCAGCATGCAGGACAGCATGCCTACATAATGAATAAAGAGTAGTTACTCACCTGTAACAGGTGTTCTCCAGGAGCAGCAGGAATCAGTCCTCACTTATGGGTGACACTGACGTCGATGGAGCCCCTGTGCGGAGCAATTACCCAGCTTTCTAAGAAAGCCTTTGGGAATACTACATGCATGTGCGGTCCCCTTCCCGCCTAAAGGTGCCATCTTGCACAGTCCAATGACATAGCTAAAAAACAGCACACAAAAATGTAAAAATAAACTATGTACAACTGCAACTCCCAGGGGAGGAGGGAGGGTTGTGAGGACTGATTCCTGCTGCTCCTGGAGAACACCTGTTACAGGTGAGTAATTACTCTTTCTCCAGGACCAAGCAGGAAGTCAGTCCTCACTTATGGGACACCCCAGCTTCAGGCTACCGGGGACCCAGAGCTGAAAAATAAGCTCCCTCTAGCTGCAGCATCAGAGAAAGGATGTCACTGAAACATACCCCCACCGGTAGCCCAACCAGAGGGCTGGAGGGTAGGAGTTGCTTAAAACTCAAAGAGATTCCGGAGCACTGCCTGACCGAAAGCACTGTCCCTACGGGACTCCCTCTCCAGGCAGTAATGGGCCGCAAAAGTCTGGCTTGAGGACCAAGTTGCAGCCCTGCAGATGTCTGCCAACGGTATAGAGCGGAGATGAGCTACTGAGGCAGCCATTGCCCTGACACGGTGGGCCATGACCCGACCCTGCAAGGGAAGGGTCAGCTGCCCTGTAAGCCCAGGTGATACAGTCAGACACCCAGATGGACAAGGTACGCTTGGAGACAGGTAACCCCAAGTTATTAGGGTCAAAAGATACGAAGAGCTGAGTAGCCCTCCTATGCCCCTGCGTACGCTCAAGGTAGAAGGATAAGGCCCTCCTACAGTCCAGGGTATGCAGGACTGTCTCAGTCCGGCTGGCATGGGGCCTAGGGAAAAACGTTGGAAGAACCACCTCCTGGTTGAGATGGAAAGAGGAGACAACCTTAGGGAGGAACTTAGGATGAGTCCTAAGGACTACCCTGTTCCTATAGAAGCGAGTGTAAGGCCTGTCACAGACCAGGGTTTGAAGCTCACTCACCCTCCTGGCCGAGGTCAGGGCCACAAGGAATAGAGCCTTCCAAGAAAGGAAGTGGAGAGGACATGTAGCCATCGGTTCAAAGGGTGGGCGAGTCAGTTGCTTCAAGATCACATTCAATTCCCACTCCGGGGCCGGTGGATGGAGAGGAGGTTTGAGCAAAAGCAAGCCTCTGAGAAACCTGGATATCAAGGGGTGAACAGACAGAGAGTGTCCCTCCACCAGTGAGTGGTGAGCTGCTAGAGCAGAGAGGTGGACCCGAACCGAATTGGACTTAAGGACTTGATTGGACAAGTGCAGCAGATACTGAAGCACTACCGGTACAGTGGAGGCGAAAGGATCCTCCATGCGCTACTGACACCACATGGAGAACCTTCTCCACTTCAAGGCATAGGTTTTTCTGGTGGACTGCTTTCTAGAGGCCAAGACCACCTCCTCCACTTCACGGGGTAGGCCCCAGGGAGCCAACACTACCCTTGCAGCCTCCAGGCCATCAAATTGAGAGATTTGAGATTGGGGTGCAAAAGGGAACCCTGATCCTGAGAGAGAAGATCAGGTTGCAACCCCAGAGGTAGTGGTGTGTCCACGGCTAGCTGAAGCAGACGTGGAAACCAGGGCTGCCTCGGCCATCTGGGAGCTATCAGAAGTACTGAGGCCTTGTCCCTTAGAATCTTGAACAAGGTTCGGGCCACCAGAGGCATGGGAGGAAACACATACAGGAGGCCCTGGGACCAAGAAATCAGGAAGGCATCCGCTGCTACCCTCAGGGGAAGCGGTTGCCTGGAACAGAACCTGGGCAGCTGCTGGTTCAGGGGACTGGCAAAGAGATCTATGGATGGAAGTCCCCATCTCAGGAAAATGTTCTGAACCACCAAGGGGTGCAGTTGCCACTCGAGGGGTTGCAGAATCCTGCTCAACCTGTCCGCCAGGAAGTTTTCCTGGCCAGGGAGATAAACAGCCTTGAGAAACATGTTGTGTTTGAGAGCAAATGAGTACAGGGCCTGTGCCTCCCGACACAGGAGCCTGGACCCCGTGCCTCCCTGCTTGTTCACATAGAACATGGCCACTTGATTGTCTGCACCAGAACAGACTAGTGAGCCAAGGTGTGACAGAAGGTTTTGAGGGCTAAGCGAATAGCCCGGAGTTCCAGGAGGTTGATTTGCTGTGTGGCCTCCCATGGAGACCACAGGCCCTGGGTGCATCTGTCTAAGCAATGTGCACCCCAGCCCTGCAAGGAGGCATCTGTGGTCAGCACCACCGTGGAAACAGGTACCTGAAAAGGCACAACCCTGTCACAAATTGTGGGGTTGTAGCCACCACTGTAGGGAGTCCAGGAATGGTTTGGACACCCGCACTTTGTCTGCAAGGCTGCCTGTGGCTTGTTGCCACTGAGTTCGGAGACACCATTGTGTACAGGTCTCATATGGAGGCGAGCATTGGGGGTTACATGCACCGTCGATACCATGTGGCCCAGGAGCTGTAGACAGAGTCTGGCGGAGACTTGTGGCCTGCTCAGAAACTGGCTTGCCAAGTCTATGAGTCTTTGAGTCCTGTCTTTTGGCAAGTAAGCCTTTGCTTGCAGGGAGTCCAACCTTGCTCCTATGAACTCGAGGTTCTGGGAGGGGAGCAAAGTAGACTTTGCGAAGTTTATGACAAAGCCTAGGTGCTGAAGGAGGAAGACAGTTCTGAGGGTGGCTTGCCGGGCCTCCTGGGAAGTCTGACCCCTGATGAGCCAGTCGTCCAGGTAGGGAAAGACAAAAAACTCCTAAGTAGGCCGCCACCACCGCCAGACACTTGGTAAAGACCCTGGGGGCGGAGGTCAGGCCAAAGGATAGTACTCTGTACTGGTAATGGTTTTCTCCCACAATGAACCTGAGGTACTTTCTGTGGTCTGGATGAATGAGGATGTGAGTGTACGCATCCTTTAGGTCTAAGGAGCATAGCCAATCTCCCTGCTGGAGGTAGGGCAAAAGTGTTCCAAGAGTAAGCATCTTGAACCTTTCTTTCTCCAAGAACTTGTTGAGATTCCTGAGGTCGAGAATAGGCCTGAGTTCCCCGGTTCTCTTTGGTACAAGGAAGTACCTGGAGTAGAACCCGTGACCTTGCAGGTGGGGAGGCACCGGCTCCACCGCCCGGTCTAGAAGCAGACCTTAAAGTTCTTGAAGGAGGAGGTCTGTGTGCAGAGGAGGTCTTGGAGGCTCTCCGGGGAAGTAGGTTGGAGGCAACTGCTGGAAATGGAGCATATAGCCCTTGTGGACAATGCTCAATACCCAAGCATCTCCTGTAATGGGTGGCCACCGGTGGGCAAACAGGACTAGACGACCTCCTGTGCAGAGATGGGACAGCAGAGGTGGAAAGGCTATGCTGTGGGAGTCAAAAAACCCCTCCCTGCTGAGTGGGAGCAGGAGCCGGAGGCTTGGGGGTCTTCTGCCTACAGGGCCCATGTCCCTGCCCCTTGGCCTGCTGACCCTGCTGGGGAGGCCTGATACTGAGGGAAAGGTTTGTAGGCAGCTGCCTTCCTCGGGTAAAAGGACTTCTTACCCAAGCCCTTCTTCCTCTGAGAAGGGGCAGAGGTTTTTCTGGACAGCCTTGTCCTAGTCAGGTGCTCGGTTTCGAGCTCAGCCGCCTTCTCGGCCATGGGCTTGCCAAAAAGGTTTTCACCTCAGCAAGGGACATCGACCAACTTGTCCTGCACGCAGGGCTCGAGGTCCGATGACTGCAACCATGCCTGGTGTCGGGCACCGATGATGGCCGCCGCTACACAGGCCGAAGCCTCAAAGCCATCGTAGGCCGCTCGGGACATGAACTTTGAGCATTCCCGGATCCCCGAGGACAAGGTCTTGAACCTCTGCAAGGGTTCCCCGGAGGCGCCAGCAGAGAACCCGGCAAGTTCCTTCGCCAGGTCCCGTAGGTACATGCCCATGTACAGCTGGTAAGACTGGACACGGCGAGCAAGTATTGAGCCCTGGAAGCACTTTCTGCCGAAAGCATCCAGGTTCCGGGCCTCCCTGCTGGGAGGCACCGCGGAGTGCATCTTCTGGCTTTTCAGATGATGCATGGCCGATTCCACCACAATGGAATGGTGCGGCAGCTGCGCCTTCTGGAAACCAGGGCTCTTATGGAGTCGATAAATGGAATCGACCCGCTTGCTCAAAACCGGCGCCGAGGCCGGTGCCTCCACATCCGGAAGAGGAGCCGTTCCAGCATCGGAGGAACAGGCACAGTAAAGGACTCCTTCGGAGGAGAGTCATACTGGAGGGCACTGTTCCCTCTAAGCTGTGCGCATGTGTGCGCGCACACACCTCACCGAGTGAGCGCACATACATTACAACAGAGCGCACAAAAATTACAGCTCTGATTCTGATAGAAAACAACACAGACGTCTTAAAATTTAAAAGTTATGATTGTTAATTACTAGAAATTTCCCACTTCATTTAGTAATCGTCTATTTTCATTGAATTTGATTAAAATCAATGTGGTGTACATACTGTATTCTGTATATAACTCCGAGTGTCGTTATGTGGCGCACAAAAATTTAGCCTTCCTTCAAAAGCTGCACACAGCTGATATTTTATGCGCACACAGTCTACAGAAAATTAGAGGGAACATTGCTGGAGGGCCTCGAGCTCTTCGGCTTGAGGCTCCTCCTCGGGGTCCGCGGGAATCGCCAAAGCCTTGGCCATGTCCCTGACGAACTCTGAGAACCTGGTGTCCTCCAGAGGGGACCTACTCTGGGGCTCGGACTGCGGTGAGTCCGAAGGGACACACAGAGTCCGAAAAGTATCGGGGGACTCCTCGTCCTCCGTCTACCACGCAGACTCATCCGAAGAGGAGTCGGGGGCTCCGACCACGCGGGCCGCGGTGGCACCCACCCCGACACCGAAGGCACTGGCACCGGCGTCGACGTCCTCGGTTCCGAGCGGGAGGTCGAGGAAGACCGTGACTGAGGACGACCTCGAACCTTCATGGTCTCGAGTATCGGCTCAGTCTCCGGGGTTGACTTAGACGTCGATGTCCCGGTGGTCGGGGCAGATGCACCAGCGAGGCTGGCCATCAGTACCCGCTGCTGATCCATGAAGGCAGACAATCTGCACTCCAAGGCTGTCCCTGAATCCAAGCTCAGGAGACTCAGCAGCCACCGATTTGGGCCCCGGCGGCGCTGGGCCCGACATTGGCTCCCTAGGAGGAGAGTCCACGAGGACAACAGGACTTGCGGGCTCCGGCTCCACATGGGGCATTTTGGACACCTTCTCCTGCTCCAAGAGCCCAGGACGGCGGTCGGGGGTCCGAGACCTGGCCCTCGAGGAACCAGGGACGTCCTCCGACGCCGCCCTCAGGAGCCGCTTCTTCCTCTTGCATTCCTGATCGGGGACCCCCTATCCGAGGAACCCCGGCGATGCTCGGGGTCAGACTCCTGAGACGTCGAGGCCTCGGACGAGGTCCGGGCCCGGCCAGAGGCGGAATCAGAAAAAATCCGTTCTTTCTGATGCTGGCGGCTTCGTAATGCCTTAGGGGACATTTTGCCACACGGGACACAGACCTTAGGATCATGATCCGGTCCGAGGCATCGAAGGCAGCAGTCGTGTGTGTCGGTGAGAGACATTAGTTTCTTGCACCGATCACACTTTTTGAAACCACTGGAAGCTATCGGGGAAAAAAGGGCCCCTGCGAGGTCAAAGGACCGGCCTTCCAGGGAAAAGAGAAAAAGGGCGCAAATGCCAGCCACGAAGGGCAAAAACCGAAAAATAGAAGACGGGCTCGATACCGGTGTACCAAACCTGGCGGGAAGGGGAACCGGCGTCGAACCGGAGAAAAAAACACGATGAAATCGCAAGAAAAAACGTCAATTTTTCCAGGTGACACAGACAGACGTCCGGTGGGCTCCACGGAAAAAGAAAGACTGAGCAAGATGACACCTTTAGGGGGGAAGGGGACCACGCATGCGTGCAGTATTCCCAAAGGCTTTCTTAGAAAGCTGGGGAATTGCTCCGCACCGGGGCTCCATCGACGTCGATGTCACCCATAAGTGAGGACTAACTTCCTGCTTGGTCCTGGAGAAAAAGTAGTTACTCACCTATAACAGGTGTTCTCCAGGAGCAGCAGGAATCAGTCCTCACATATGGGTGACATCGGCGCCGACGGAGCCCTCGTGCGGAGCATTTCCCCAGCTTTCAAGGAAAGCCTTTGGGAATGCAGCGCGCATGCGCGGTCCCCTTCCTGCCCAAGGGTGCCATCTTGCTCAGTCTGATGACATAGCTAAAAGACAGCAAAGAAATCAAAATGAAGTATATGACTGCAACTCCAGGGGAGGAGGGAGGGTCGTGAGGACTGATTCCTGCTGCTTCTGGAGAACCTCTGTTACAGGTGAGTAACTACTTTTTCTCCAGGACCAAAGCAGGAAGTCAGTCTTCACATATGGGACTCCCCAGCTCTAGGCTACCGGGAATCCAAAGCTGAAAAATGGCTCCCTCTCAAGAGCCTCAGCATCCGTGATAAGAACATCCTCTGAGAACACCCCCGTACGGTAGCCCAACACAAGGGCCAGAGGGTAGGAGTTGCCTACACCTCAAAGAGATTACGGAATACTGCCTGTCCGAAAGCACTGTCCCTTCGGGACTCCCTCTCAAGGCAGTAATGGGCTGCAAAAGTCTGGCTTGAAGACCAAGTAGCGGCCCGGCAGATGTCTGCCAACGGAACAGAGCGGAGATGAGCTACTGATGCGGCTTTCGCCCTGACACGGTGGGCCGTGACTCGACTCTGCAAGGGGAGGTCGGCTGCCTTGTATGCCCAGGCGATACAATCTGCTACCCAAGTGGACAACGTACGCTTGGAGACAGGTAACCCCATCTTATTAGGGTCAAAGGAGACGAAGAGCTGGGTAGCCCTTCAATGCCCCCGCGTACGTTCTATGTAAAAGAACAACGCCCTCTTACAGTCCAGGGTATGCAAGAATGTTTCAGCACGGCTGGTATGTGGCTTGGGAAAAAAGGTCGGAAGAACCATCTCCTGGTTGAGGTGGAAAGAGGAGACCACTTTTAGAAGGAACTTGGGATGGGTCCGTAGGATCACCCTGTTCCTATAGAACCGTGTGTACGGCCTATCAGAAACCAGAGCTTGTAGTTCACTCACACGTCTGGCCGAGGTAAGAGCCACCAGGAAGAGTGCTTTCCAAGAAAGGAAGCGCAAATGGCAAGTAGCCATCAGCTCAAACGGTGGGCGAGTAAGTTGCTGCAAGACCACATTCAAATCCCACTCAGTCACAGGTGGACGAACCGGAGGCTTGAGAAGAAGCAGGAATCGGGACACCAAGGGATGAACCGACAGAGACTGTCCCTCCACCGGGGAGTGGTGTGCTAATAGAGCACTGAGGTGGACCCAAACAGTTAGACTTAAGGCCTAGGTCTGACACTTGAAGCAGAAACTGCAGTACTACTGGCACAAGGCAAGAGAAAGAATCTTAATTGCGCTGAGCACACCATACCGTAAACCTACGCCACTTGAGGGCATAGGACTTTCTGGTGGACTGCCTCCTAGAGGCCAAGACCACCTCCTCAACCTCCTTAGGAAGAAGCAAAGAAGCTAGCACTATCCTTTCAGCAGCCAGGCCGTCAGATTGAGGGATCTGAGATTGGGGTGCAGAAGAGACCCCTGATCTTGAGACAGGTGGTCGTGTTGCAACCCCAGAGGGAATGGAGTTTCCACTGCCAACTGCAGCAGAAGTGGAAACCACGGTTGCCTCGGCCATCTGGGGGCTACCAGAATTACCGAGGCCTTGTCCTGGAGAATCTTGAACATAGTTCGGGCCACCAGGGGCGTGGGAGGAAACGCATACAGGAGGCCCGTAGACCAAGAGATCAGAAAAGCATCTGCTGCCATCCTCAGGGGATGCGGCTGTCTGGAGCAAAACCTGGGCAGCTGACGGTTTAGTGGACTTGCAAAGAGATCGATGGATGGAAGTCCCCAGTGGAGGAAGATCTGTTGGACCACCAATGGATTCAACTGCCATTCGTGAGACTGGAGAATCCTACTTAGCTTGTCTGCTAGGAAATTCTCCTGACCAGGTAGATAAACTGCTTTGGGAAACATGCCTTGCTTGACTGCAAAGGAGCAAAGAGCTAGCGCTTCCTGACATAGAGGTTTGGAACCTGTGTCCCCTTGTTTGTTCAAATAGAACATTGCCACCTGATTGTCCATCTGAACTAAGACAGACTGGTGAGAGAGGACATGAGAAAAAGTCTGTAGAGCTAAGCGGATAGCTCACAGCTCCAAAAGATTGATCAGCTGTGTGGCCTCCCGAGGAGACCAGAGGCCTTGAGTGCATGTGCCCTGGCAATGTGCACCTCAGCCCTTTAAGGAAGCATCGGTGGTCAGCACCCTTGTGTGTGCTGGGACCTGAAAAGGTACCCCCATGAGAAGGTTTGGGAGATGTAGCCACCACTGTAGGGAGTGCAAAAGTGGTATGGACACCTTTACTCTGTCTTGGAGGTTGCCTGTGGTCTGCGCCCACTGAGCCCTGAGGCACCACTGAGCAGCCCGCATGTGCAGACGGGCATTCGGAGTCACATGCACCGTGGATGCCATGTGGCCCAGGAGCCGCAGGTAGTGCCTGGCGGAAATATGAGAATTGCTTTGAAACTGGTTGGCCAAGTCCATCAGTCTGTGGGCCCTGTCCTCGGGCAACTAAGCTCTGGCCTGCAGGGTGTCTAATCTTGCCCTTATAAAGACTAGGTTCTGAGAGGGGAGCAAAGTGGACTTTGCGTAGTTTATGACAAAGCCCAGATGCTGCAGAAGAGAGACAGTGCAAAGAGTGGCTTGTCTGGCCTCCTGGAGAGACTGGCCCCTGATGAGCCAGTCGTCCAGGTATGGGAAGACAAAAATTCCCTGATTCCTGAGATAGGCCGCCACTACCGCCAGGCATTTGGTGAAAACCCTGGGGGCAGAGGTTAGGCCAAAGGGAAGTACCCTGTACTGAAAATGGTTTCCTCCCACCACAAATCTGAGATATTGTCTGTGGTCTGGATGGATGAAGATGTGAGTATAAGCATCCTTTAGGTCTAAGGAGCATAGCCAGTCTCCCTGCTGGAGGTAGGGCAGCAGTATCCCAAGGGTAAGCATCTTGAACTTTTCCCTCTCCAGAAACTTGTTTAGATTTCACAAGTCTAGGATAGGCCAGAGGCCTCCTGTCCTTTTTGGTACCCAGAAGTACCTGGAGTAGAAGCCTTGCCCTTTCAGGTGGGGAGGCACTGGTTCCCCCGCCTGTTCCTTTAGAAGACTTGCCAACTCCTGAAGGAGGAGGATTCTGTGTAGAGGGAGTCTTGGAGGCTCCCCCTGGAAAACAGGAGGGGGGTAGCTGGTGGAAGTGGAGCAAGTAGCCCTTTTAGACTATGCTGAGTACCCAGGTATCCCCTGTGATGGCTGGCCATCTGTAGGCGTACAGGGTCAGCCGACCTCCTGTGCCGAGTGGAGCCAGCTGTGGAGAAGAGGCTATGCTGTGGGAGTCAAAACCCTGCTCCCTGCTGTGCAGGAGCTGGCGGCTTGGGGGTCTTCTGCCTACAGGGCCCATGCCACTACCCCTTGGCTGCTGGCCCTGTCGGGGAGCTGGAGAGGCCTGATACTGAGGGTAGGATTTGTAGGCAGCACCCTTCCTTGGGAAAAAGGGCTTCTTCCCCGAGCCCTTCTTTTTTTGAGAAGGAGCAGAAGTCTTTCTGGACAGCCTTGTCCTGGTGAGAGTCTCAGTCTCGATTTCTGCAGCCTTCTCAGCCATGGGCTTACCGAATAGGTTGTCACCTCAGCAGGGGACATCGACCAACTTGTCTTGCACCCATGACTCCAGGTCCAATGACTGCAGCCAGGCCTGACGGCGTGCACTGATGCCGGCCGCGGCTACCTGGGCTGAAGCCTCAAAGCCATCATAGGCTGCTCAAGAGATAAACGTCGAGCACTCTCGGAACCCTGTCGACAAGGCCTTGAATCTCTGCAAGGGTTCCTCGGAGAGGCCAGCTGAGAACCCGGTAATCTCCTTTGCCAGGTCTCGTAGGTACATGCCCATGTACAGCTGGTAAGTCTGGACACGCTAAGATAGCATAGAGCCCTGGAAGCACTTTCTACTGAGGGCATCCAGGTTCCGGGCCTCCCATCCGGGGGGCACCGAGGAGTGCATCTTCTGACTCTTCAGGCGGTGCATGGCCGATTCCACAACCATGGAATTGTGCGGTAGCTGCGCCTTTTGGAACCCAGGGCTCTTACGGACTCGATAAATTGAATTGGCCCGTTTGTTAAGAACCGGCGCCGAGGCCGGTGCCTCCCACATACGGAAGAGCAGCCGTTCCAGCATCGGAGGAACCGGTACAGTAAAGGCTTCCTTCGGAGGAAAGTCATACTGGAGGGCATCGAGCTCCTCTGCTTGAGGCTCCTCCTCGACGTCCGCAGGGAATGGCAAAGCCTTGGCCATGCCCCTTACGAAGTCCAAGAACCGGGTATCCTCTGGGGGGGGGGACCTTCTTTGAGGCTCGGAGTCCGAAAGGACGCACCGGGTCTGGAAGGTGTCAGGAGACTGCTTGTCCTCCATCTCCCACGCTGACTCCTCCGAGGAGGAGTCGAGTGGCTCCGGCTGTGTGGGCTTTGGTGCCACCCGCCCTGACGCCGAGGGCACCGGCGTCGACGACCTCGGCCCCGCACGGGAGGTCGAGGGGGACTCTGACTCAGGATTGACTCGAGACTTGATGGACTCGAGGATCGGCTTGGTCTCCGGGGTCGACTTAGAAGTCGAGGTCCTGGTGGTCAGGGCAGATGCACTGGTCAGACCGGCGATCAGCACCTGCTGCTGTTCCATGAAGGCAGCCAAGCTGCTCTACAAGGCCGTCAACCTGAGTCCAAGCTCAGGAGACCCAGCAGCCTCTGACTCGGGCCCGACGGCACCGGGCCCAACATTGGCTCTCCTGGAAGAGAGTCCACAAGGACAACAGGACTTATGTGACTCGGGGACTCTGGCTCCATACGAGGTAGCTTGGATGGCCTCTCCGACTCCAAGAGCCCGGGGCAGTGGTCAGGGCTACGTGATCTGGCCCTCGAGGACCCAGGAGCTTTCACCGACGCCGCCCTCATGAGCTTCTTTCTTCCTTTTGTGCTCCCGGGTGGGAGACCCCCTTTCAGAGGAACCACGACGGCGCTCGGGTTCCGACTCCTGAGATGTTGAGGCCTCTGACGAAGTCCGGGCCCAGCTGGACGCGGAGTCCGAGAAAATTCTCTCACGTTGATGCTGACAGCTCCGAAGTGCCTTTGATGACATTTTGCTGCACGGGCTACAGGCCAGCAGGTCATGGTCGGGCCCGAGGCATCGGAAGCAGCAGTCATGTGTATCGGTGAGAGACATAGGTTTCTTGCACCAATCACATTTTTTGAACCCGCTGGCAGCCATCGGGGGAAAAAAGGCCCCTGCAAGGTCAAAAGACCAGGCTGCCAGTGAAAATAACAAAAAAGGTGCGAACGCTAGTCACAAAGGACAAAAACCGAAAAAAGAATACCGGACTCGATACCAGGCAGGAAGGGGAAACGGCGTCGAACTGGATCATAAAAAGCGAAAATCGCAGAAAAAAATCTACTTTTACCAGGTGACACAAACTCACGACCGTTGGGCTCAGCGGAAAAAGGAAGACTGAGCAAGATGACACCCTTGGGCGGGAAGGGGACCGCGCATGCGCGCTGCATTCCCAAAGGCTTTCCTTGAAAGCTGGGGAAGTGCTCCGCACGAGGGCTTCGTTGGCGCCGACGTCACCCATATGTGAGGACTGACTTCCTGCTTGGTCCTGGAGAATATTAGGATACTGAATAAGAACTGTATATTGGTATAGTAACTGCCATTGCTTGCCTGATGTGGAGCCCCTGCTGGGATGAAGACTGCATCACCTAAGAACTGAACAATGGCCCATCCTTGAACTCCATGCTCTTGATAGAGACGTTTACGCAAAGTTCTATCCATGTACCAGCTCTGGTCATGAATAGGATCATGATCCACAGGGTTCTCCTGGCCTTGTTCTTCTGATATCTGAAACATATGTAAAGTGACTATTCATGCATGTACAAACTTAGATTGTAAGTTCTCTGGGGACAGGGATACACCTAGGTTCCTGAATGCAACTCGCCTTGAACTACCACTGGAAAGGCGTGAGCTAATACAACTAAATAAATATTTGCTACTGGCATGGTTTTAACATATAAATTTATCATACAGATAGCAATGTTTCTCACCTGGTAACACGTGTTTTCTTCAGACAGCAGGACTGATCAGGTACACAAGTGGGAGATGCCATCTGACAGTGTCAGGTCAGAGGAGCTCTCCTAGAGCTCAGAACTAAGCATGCTCAAAGATCTGAGCATGTGCAACCCTTCTTACAAGCATCTGTCTCCTCAGAAAGTTCCCATAGCTAAAAGAGTGCAACTTTCTGGGAAGTAGGAGGGATTGTATGGCTGATCAATCCTACTGTCTATAGAAAACACCTATTCAAGGCGAGAAACGTTTTTCCAATGACAAACCAAAGTGATGCAAGCAGCCAAATGGATGATTCTCAAGGCTCAGTGCCATACAGTATTATAGGTAATTTGATCATTACCCATGAGCTGTCCAGTCATAGATAACATGAGTTGCTGAAAGATAAAAGTGTGCTGGTGGACACATGATATTCTAACACATCAGAAATAAACAGAGCCAAGATTATTCAAGGCCTTCAACAGCACGAAAAGCAATTTGAAATTTAATCAAAAATTTGTCAGAAGTTACTGTCTTTTAACTTTTAACAAAGAAACTGCATGATCAGCATAGTTACTCACCTGTAGCAGATGTTCTCCGTGGACAGCAGGAATAAGTCCTCACATACAGGTGATGTCCCCGATGGAGCCCCATGCGAGAATGCGCCCCAGCTTCAATTGGAAGGTTCCATCGTGCATGTGTGCCTACCTTTCCACTTGCCGCAGCACCATCTTCTCTCCAGTATAACAACATAGCAAAAGACAAAAATCAACTCCTCGGGGAGGTGGGAGGGTTGTGAGGACTTATTCCTGCTATCCATGGAGAACACCTACTACAGGTAAGTAACTACATGTTCTCCTTGGACGACCATCAGATGTCACCAGAGACCCCACATTCACGCCCCCAGCGCCTGTCAAACTTGGAGGCACCGACCTCCAAGTTAGAAGTCAGCTCAAATACTTTGGAGTTATCCTAGACCAGTGCCTAAACTTTCAAGCCCATATCCAGAACACCATGAAGGCAGTATACTACAAACTCAGAACATTATGCAATCTACGCCCCTTCTTCTCTTACAAGGACTTCCACACAGTCTGCTAGGCCACCATTATCCCCCTGCCTGACTACTGCAATTCCATATACTATGGCCTACCCAAATGTACCACCTACCCACTACGACTCATTCAGAACACCGCAGCTCAAACAATTTCCCAACACCTAGGCCACATCGCGCCTGTCCTAAAATCCCTCCATTGACTACCCATCATCTCCAGGATCAAATTCAAGGCCCTCTCCATCATTCACAAAGCCCAGTCTGATCTCACTGCCCATCACCTCCAAACGTCGAACAGCACCCCCAGCTCCAACAGACCCCGCAGGCACACCACACTTAACCTGCTCAGCACACCAGTGCAATTTTGCAAAAGCACCCAATATGCCTGCCACAGATCTTTCCATCTCTACACCTCTGTCCTCTGGAAAGCACAGTTACTTACCTGTAACAGGTGATCTCTGGGAGCAGCAGGAATAAGTCTTCACATATGGGTATCGTCGGTACTGACGGAGCCTGCGCGGGAACGCTCCCCAGTGTCCAGAAAGAAAGCTTTTGGGAGCATCCCACAGCGCCTGCGCGCTGCCTTCCCACCTTTCCTAACCGCCTCTCTCCAGTTCGAGTTTTAAGCTGAGACAAAGAGAGAGAGAGGAAAGGAAAGATAGATAGAGAGATACAACTCCTAGGGGAGGTGGGTGGGTTGTGAAGACTTATTCCTGCTGTTCCCAGAGATCACCTGTTACAGGTAAGCAACTGTGCTATCTCCAGGAACAAGCAGGAATGAGTCTTCACATATGGGGACTCCCCAGCTAGAGATGCCAGGGAGATCTCCAAGGTTGTGAGTCCCTGAGAAGGGCTCTACCTCCCCCCATGGATCTCGGGCATCCAACCAGGGATGGGGGATAGGAGTTGATTAGGTATGAAACAGGTGTTTGAGAACAGCCTGACCAAACAAGGCATCCCGGCGGGAATCCTTGTCCAAGCAGTAATGGGCTGTAAAGGTATGAACCGAGGCCCAGGTGGCCGCTCGACAGATTTGGTCGATGGACCCAGAGTTTAGATGAGCCATAGAGGCTGCCATGGCCCTCACATTGTGAGCTGTGACATAGCCCTCCAGAAAAAGGTTCTTACTCTGGAAGGTGAAAGAAATACACTGAGCAATCCAATTGGACAGAGTTCTCTTAGAGACTGGAAGTCCTAAATGAGAGGGATCAAAAGCAACAAATAGTTGAGAGAACTTTCTATGTTGCTGTGTTCTTTGTAAGTAAAAAGCAAGTGCTCTCTTACAATCCAGGGTATGAAGATTCCTCTCTGCACTTGATGCATGAGGTCCTGGAAAAAAAACAGGTAAATACACCTCCTGGTTCAGATGAAAAGGTGAGACCACTTTAGGCATAAAGTGTAGATTAGTCCTGAGGACTACCTTGTCATGATGGAACCTTGTATAAGGAGGATTAGCCACCAAGGCTTGCAGCTCAATGATACGGCGAGCTGAGGTGACTGCAATGAGAAAAATAACCTTCCAGGAAAGGAATTTCAAGGAGGTAGTGGCTAAGGGTTCAAAGGGTGGCTTCATAAGCTGGCCAAGAACCAAATTCAAATCCCATGCCACTGGAGGTGGTCTAATGGGAGGTTTAGTTAAAAGAAGGCCTCTCACGAATCTTGCAATAAGAGGATGAGAGGAAATAGGCTGTCCATTGAGAGGCTTAAGGGATGCTGCAATAGCACTCAAATGGACTCTTACTGAATTCGTTTTAAGGCCTGCATGGGATAAATGCAGCAAATAGTCTAGTAAAGAATTCAGAGGTATTGCAAGAGGGTTAAGACCCTTCTCTGCACACCAAATGGTAAACCTTTTCCATTTAAAAGCATAGGAACGTCTAGTGGAAGGCTTTCTGGAAGCATGAAGGATATCCTTCACCTGCTGAGAAAGATGCAAATCTTGAAGGTCTAGGCCTTCAGAAACCAGGCCCTGAGATGAAGAGACTGGGGATTTGGGTGCCACAACGTTCCCTCCTCCTGGGACAGGAGGTCTGGAGCAGATCCCAAGTCCAGGGAGGGAGCTTGAGAGAGATGAAGAAGTAGAGGGTACCACACTTGGCGTGGCCAACGTGATGCTATGAGGATCATAGACCCCTTGTCTCTCTGAAACATGAACAGTGTCTTGGAAATTAGGGGAATGGGTGGAAAGGCATAGAGGAAGTCTTGCCCCCAATGGAGGAGGAAGGCATCCCTGGCATGAACTCCCTGACACGGAATTCTGGAACACAACCGGGGAAGTTTGGCATTCCACGGACTTGTAAACAGGTTTATGTCCGGGGTTCCCCAAATTCGAAAGATCCTGGCTATCTGGTCCCCATGGAGGGACCATTCGTGTGGAAGCAGAACTCGACTGAGTCTGTCTGCCCAAGAGTTTTGAACCCCTGGAAGATACACTGCCATGAGATGAATTTGATGCTCTCTGGCGAAGGCCCACAATCTCAAAGCTTCGTTGCAAAGCGACAGAGAGCCAGTCCCGCCCTGCTTGCTCACGTAGAACATGGCTACTTGGTTGTCCGTGTGGATGAGGACTGTCTTGTAGCTGAGCAGGGTGTGGAAGACTCAGAGCTAGAAAAATTGCTCTGAGCTCCAAGAGGTTGATATGTAGAGATGTCTCCTGTGGAGACCAGATGCCCTGGGTGGAGAGATCTTGTAGATGAGCTCCCCAATCCCTTGGAGAGGCATCTGTTGTAAGGGTTGCTTGGGGTAGCAACTGTTGAAAGGGGGACCCCAGCAACAGATTCTGAGTGGACTTCCACCACTGGAGAGACCAAAAGAGGCGACTGGAGGTTGCTATTTTGTCTGACAGGCACCCTGATGCCTGGGTCCATTGGGTGGACAGAGTCCACTGAGCTGCCCTCATGTGAAGGCGAGCGTAAGGAACCACTTGCACGGTGGATGCCATGTGGCCTAACAGTTGTATCATCTCCCGAGCAGTTAAATGGGACTTTAACTGAACTTGTGAGGCTAACTGCACCAATCATAGGCAACGGGCTTGGGGAAGATAGGCCCTTGCAGTTGTGGTATCCAGCAAGGCCCCTATGAACTCTAGTGACTGAGTAGGGGTGAGATGTGATTTTGGGATGTTTATTACCAGTCCCAGATACTGAAGAACACGCCTTGTGCAGGCTAGGGAAGCCTGGGCCTCTGTCTGGGATGGAGCTCGGATGAGCCAGTCGTCCATCACAGGCATTGATAACATCCGCCAAGGCTTTGCTCTTATCTTCTTAGACATTGCCGCGGCTTTTGACTCTGTTCATCATGATCTTTTAATAGGGCGACTAAAAGAAAAAGGCATCAATAACACTGCCCTGGAGTGGTGTAAATCATACCTTGATCAGAGATGGCAGTACGTTACCTCAGGAACCGCAACATCCGCACCTTACCACCAAAAACAAGGCGTACCACAAGGATCATCCCTATCTTCACTCTTCTTCAATATATACATACAGCCTGTTTGCAATATCATTAGGTCCTTCAATGTTGAATGCTTGATATACGCTGACGACATCCTTCTATACATGCCTTTCTCCACAGCCCATATGGACCTCTCCCCGCTAGCCAAATGTTTTGATGCAGTATCTGAATGGCTTCAATCCCAGAACCTCCGAATTCAACACAAAAAGACCGAGGTTCTTTTCATCACTAGAGACCCACTTTTCACCCCCCATCCCATATAAAGGTCAAAGAAGCTGAGCTCCAATCCAAACCTTCCATTCGTTACCTTGGAGTCACTTTGGACCAGCGCATGGATTTGAAACTACATATAACCAACGTAGTCAGAGCCATCTACCTCAAGATCTGGACACTCCGCCATCTTCGCCCCCTGCTTGATCCTGATGACTTCCGGACGATATTTCAAGCCTTAACCCTACCACACCTTGACTATGCTAATGCCATTCTCCAAGGCCTCCCACACTCCACATTAAACCCATTGCAACTCGCCATGAATACCGCTGCTAGAGTCCTCTACGGAGCATCAAGAAGGGACCATATAACACCCATCCTAGAGCAACTCCACTGGCTCCCCATACATGGCAGAATATTGTTCAAAACATTACTACTAACTTTCAAGGCCACTAAAATCATCACCTCTTCCTCCCTAGTAGACCTCGTTCAGACTGTTCCACCCAATAGATCCAGGAGAACGATATCAACAAATGCACTAGTTATCCCTAAAGCAGCGACAAAATGCCTATCAATGACATCTAACAGGGCCTTCAGATTCTATGCCCCTAAGTGCTGGAATGCCCTACCTCCAGAGATTCGTGCTATCACTGATCTATCCCTTTTTAGAAAGGCTCTCAAATCCCACCTTTTCCCCCAATATTACTTGACCAGCTAACCAATCTCGATCCTTACCCTATAACTAATAACAAATTCTGTTGTGTATACTTATAAATACTCATGTAAATAGTTGCAGAAATGCCGTCCCATGTTTTATCCAAGTTCTCTGACCTTGTTCTCTGTAAAACCAAACAGTTTGTTGTTCTGGTCTGTTGTTATATTGTGAACCGCGCTGATGCTGAATAGAGCGGTATATAAGAGCCTGTAATAAATAAATAAATAATAAATAAATAAATACAAATATTCCTAGAGTGCGTAGAAATGCAGCTACTACTGCCATGCATTTTGTGAACACTCTTGGAGCAGAGGCCAGACCGAAAGGAAGCACTCTGTATTGGTAGTGCTTTCCTTGATAAAGGAACCAAAGGAACCTTCTGTGTGTTGGATGGATGAGGACATGGGTGTACACATCCGTGAGATCTAGAGAACAAAGCCAATCCTGACTCTGAAGGTATGGAAGGAGAGCACCGAGAGAAATCATCTTGAATTTCTCCTTGCATAGAAACTTGTTCAATTCTCTGAGATCTAATATGGGTCTGTAGCCCCCTGTTTTCTTTGGGATAAGAAAATAGGGGGAGTAGAACCCTGAACCCTGTTGAAGAAGGAGTACTTCTTCTATTGCCCTTTGGGAAAGAAGGGTAGCAATCCCCTGACCCAGAAGGTCGAGGAGAGATGTTGGAGAATTGAACTGTCTCACCATGGTGTGAGGAGGAAGGTTTAAGAAATGAAGCTTGTACCCCTCCCTTATGATGGAGAGGGTCCATTGCTCTGCTGTGATTTGTTCCCATCTGGGAGCAAAGTGAGCTAACCTTCCTGGAATGGTGAGAGGCTCTGGTTCCTTCTAGAGCCAGAAAGGCTAAGTTCTCTAGTTGTAAGTCAAAGGCCCTGAGGAGGCTGAGGCTGTTGGGCCGTAGCAGTCCTTGCAGCCTTAGGCTTGGCTTGTTTAGGTTGTTGCTGACGCTTTGCAGCAAAACGACCTGCAGAAGATGCCTGGTGACCATAACCAGGATAATATTTCCCTTTTTTGGGAAAGAAAGCCTTTTTGAATAACCTTTTTCTAACAGGAGCAGAAGTAGACTTTGAAAGTCTATCTAAGGCAGAATTCTCAGCATCCATCTGAGTGGCCTTTGCTTGCCAATCCTTGCCAAAAAGGTTTTCACCTGTACAAGGAAGATTTCCTAATCCATCCTGGACCCAGGGTTCCAAATCAGAAGCTTGTAACCAAGCAAGTCTGCGTGCACCTATGGCAATAGCCGAGGCTCTGCTGGCACACTCAAAAGAGTCAAAGGCTGCACGGTTGGAAAATTTGGAAACATCCTGGGCATGTTTAAGCCAGGTGAGAAACTCCTCCCTTTTATCTTCTGAGATAAAAGGAGATAAAGTTTGCAGATGATCTGTAACTTCCTTTAGAAACATCCCCATATAGAGACTATAGGAGTTGATTCTGGCAGTAAGCATATTGGCCTGGAAGATTCTCCGGCCAAAAGTATCCAAGGTTCTGCATTCTCTTCCTGGAGGATTAGATGAGTGTCTTTTTGCACTCTATCTTCTTCATAGCAGACTCCACCACAATAGAGTGGTGAGGAAGCTGAGTCTTATGAAAGCCAGGACAAGGAGGAACACGGTACATGGTGTCCAACCTGTGAGAATGAGGGGAGGTAGTAAGAGGTGTCTCCCATATGCCCAACATGTGATCATAAAGGATCTCATGAATTGGTAAAGTAGCTGCCTCTTTAGGAGCCTTAGGATATTGTAAAATACCCAATTTCTTGGCTCTAGGCTCTGGTTCAGGGGCCACTGAAATAGAGAGGCCCCTGGCCACTTCCCTAATGAAGTCTTGAAAAGACAAGTCTTCTGGAGGAGACATTGTTCTTTTTGGAGAAAAGGCCTCCTGAGGAAGGAGTACCGATGCTTCTACAGAAGCCTCTGATTCATCAGAGTCTTCGGAGGAATCGAAGTATCGCCTGTCTGGATGCTCTTGCAGAGCCCGATACGCGTACCGAGTGGTATCGACATCGGGAGTGATCGGTATCGATTCGGTACCGATGGGCATCACAGAACAGGGTACCGCTGCAGTCGACACCGAAGCCGAAGTCGATGCAATCGGTACCGGCATCGGAACCGATATCGGTGCCGGTGCCGGAACCGGTACCGACAACGGAGTTTGTTGCGGTACCGGAGGCGTCGCAGCTTGTATGAATGCCGTAATGGCACGCTGCATGGTCAGAATATTCTGATCCATCGACGCAACCAATGTCTGGATGTCGGTACCAGTGGAAACCACCGGTACCCCAGAACATGGCAATAGGTGATTGGTCGAGGCCACGCCATCGATGTCAACCTGTGACCCCATAGATGAAGCTTTGGAAGCCGGAGCTTCCCGCCGGGGTAATTTTGCCGGTGCGGGATCCTCGAGAGCAAGCCCGGAGGCATCTCGATACTTAGAGGGAGATCTACCCTTCGAGGACCGGCTGGACTTATGTTTGGTTACCTGAGATCCATGGGAGGAAGAAGCAGCCCTGGAAGATGTCGATGCCACCGAAGCTGCATCAGAGAGAAACAGGGTACTGAGCTTGGCCGCTCGATTCTGTCGACCTCTTTTAGACATCATGGAACAGGACTCACAATCAGTGAGTGGTCAGGACCCAAACATTTTAGACACCAGTCATGGGTGTCAGTGATAGAAAGAGTACCGCTGCACTTCGTGCACTTTTTAAACCTGGAAGCGGGCTTTTCCATGAGGAACATTTTTCTAGGCCTACGGCCCAAAAGGAAAAAATGCACAGAAGTGGGAAACGGTAGGTTTTTTTTTTTTTAAAGAAGAAAAGACCGGCGGTACCGGTCCGACGTCGAAGAAGGCAGACGCGCGACCAAAGAAATAAAGAAAAATAAAGAACTTCTTCAGCGGTGACAGGAACACGACCTGCTGGCTCTGCGGAAAAGAAGAACTGGAGAGAGGCGGTTAGGAAAGGCGGGAAGGCAGCGTGCAGGCACTGTGGGATGCTCCCAAAAGCTTTCTTTCTGGATGCTGGGGAGCGTTCCCGCGCAGGCTCTGTCGGTACCGACGATACCCATATGTGAAGACTCATTCCTGCTTGTTCCTGGAGATCACACTGCCACCCACCTTAAGAAACATCCAGGAGAGAAAAATCTTCTGCAAACACCTGAAAACTCTTCTCTTCCAAGAACATTATGGCATGTCCTGATCCCCTCAAGAAGCTACTGGATCTACTGCCCCTGTTCACCCCCCACATAGCACGCCACTGACACCTTGCTAAACAGACTTCCAGATCTACCTCTCCTTTTTTCTGTGCACCGTTTTGACTAGTAGAAAAACGGTATACCAAAATCAGTTAATTCAATTCAATTCAACCAGGAAGTAAGTCCTCACATATAGGACTCCTAAGCTACAGGCTACTGAAAACCGAGGGGTTGAGCTCAATCGGGGCAACAACTGAAGAACCAGGAAAAACAGTGAGGGTAGTCCTCCCAGGGGATTCAACTGATTCTGCATCCTTAGCATACATCAAAACTGAGAGGACACTTTTTGGTAGCCTGGATGGACAAAAGGGCTGATGGGAAGGAGTTGAACCTAGGTCCCAAACTGATGCCAAAATACAGCCTGGCCGAAGTTGCTGTCGTGTTGGGAATCCCCATCCAGACAGTAGTGAGTTGTAAAAGCGTGGATAGAAGACCACATTGCAGCCCTGCAAATCTTCTCCATGGAGACAGAGCACAGGTTGGCCACTGACGCAGCCATGGCTTGGACATTGCGAGCTGTGACATGACCATCAATGCTCATGTTTACCTAGGCATAAGCAAATGACATGCAGTCTGTCAATCAAATGGACAGCGTGCGTTTGGAGACGGCAGCATTCAGCTTACTGGGGGTCAAAGGAGACTAACAGCTGGGTGGAATGCCTATGCGCCTTCATCCGCTTGAGGTAGAAGGCTAGGGCTGACTTGCAATCCCACAGTTGGCGAGAGGTGTGGGAAAGAAGGTAGGCAGAACAACCGATTAATTGAGATGGAAAGAGGAGACCACCTTGGGCAAGAAATGTGGATGTGTCCGCACCACCACCATATTCTAATGAAACTTGGTGTATGGTGGGTAAGCCACCAAAGCCTGGAGCTCACTGACACAGAATGCCAAAGTGACTGCCACAAGAAACATGATCTTCTTCCAGGTCAGGAATTTCAGAGGACAAGATGCAAGCGGCTCAAAAGGAGCAGACAGAACCACACTAAGGTCCCTAGTCACTGACGGAGGCATGACCGGAGGTTTAAAGAGGAGTAGGTCCTGCATGAAGCAAGCCACCAGAGGCTGGGCTGAGATGGGCTTCCCCTTTGAGCCATGATGGTAGGCCCCAATCATGAAGTGGGGTGGCAACTGGGCAAAGTGCAGCATGTACCCGCTTTGAATGATCTGCAGGATCCAGATGTCCGCAGGATAAGAGGCCATCTGTGGTCGAAGTGGACATGCCGCCCCCCTACCTGAGGGAGTACCCTGTCTGGCACCAGAAGAATGGCTATGCTCCTGAGGAATCAGTCAAAAACCTGCCCCTGGCTTTGGCAGAGGGGCAGGCTGAGCTTTCTGAGGCTTATCCTGCCTCTGCTGGCACGGGACCTACACCTTCAGCTAACCACTTTGAGGGCTATGGTAGTACCGGACGTGTGCTGGTAGGTGGTCTTTTTCTCTTGGTATTTCTTGCGTGAGGGATCAGTAGTCTTTATTGAGAGCCTGGAGATCCAGGCTAGGGGAATCCAGGGGTTGTGGGACTGTGGAGCTGTGGAGCTGGAGGCTACCTGGTGATACTAGGGCTGCCTTATGAAAGAGATCATCCAGCTTCTGCTTACGACTCTGGATGGTCTTGGAGGACATCTTCTTGCAAAAGGAACATTGCTCTGAGTCATGGTCAGCTCCCAGGTACCTGAGACAACAGTCATGGGTATCTGTGAACGACATGTTCTTAGAACACCTATCACATTTTTTGAAACCAGAGGCCATCGGAGCAAAAAGGACCCGGGTGAGATCGAAATCCTCAACGTGGCCAGCGGTTAAAAAGAGCTCGAAAGCACGGGGAGAAAAAGAATGGCAAAAAGGAATCCTGAGACCAAGAGCCTGAGCAATGGAGCTCGGGATGGCGGGAAGAGGACTGATGAAGGCCGGAAAGGCAAAAACAGAGTTAGGATTTGAAAAACCTTTTCCGGGAATAAGACACATGTCCAAAGGGCTCCGCAGAAAAAGGGAGACTGAGTAAAATGGCACCCTTGGGTGGTAAGGGGACTACGCATGAGTTCCCAAATGCTTTCTTTGAAAACTGGGGAAATGCTCTGCGTGGGCTCTGTCGGTGCCGACGTCACCCATATGTGAGAACTGACTTCCTGCTTGTTCCTGGAGAATTTATGTTACAAAACCATCACAGGTGCAAATACTTCATCCCAGCTTTAAAAAATACAGGAGAGAACAGTCTCTTAGGAACAGGTAGTAGGATTCATCTGCTGAAGTAGTAACTGTACCTTAGAAACTAAAACAGAAGCAAAAAATATCCAACTTCCTTATCTTCATCCAAAGACAGAGGAATCACTACCCAAAGACACAATCATCTTGTAAAAACTGGCTTCATATCTGCTCTACTTTATTATGAAAAAAAAGCACTATAATGAAAACAATTGCAGATAAATTAGGAGGAAGGATGGATATACTTGATATCTCTAGCGAGCTTCTAAAAAGTTGAAAAAAGACGGTCAAGACTGAACAATGTAGTTGATCAGAAAGTCTGCCTTTGCCTAATAGTCTCTTTAAAAATTCAAATGCTCCTACCATTTAACACAATCGTCTTCTAATTTTGTTTTCTTCCATTTACCCTCCAGTTGTCTCCTGTGTCACTTTAGCAGATGTAAACTCTTGTGATATTTCATCTCTTACTCTCCCTAATAGTACTAAACTTAACTTTTCTCGGAGCCACCAAACCTAAAACTTTCAAAGCATTAAGGTTCCAGCAGTAACATACCAAGGGTGGGGCGGGGCGGGGCGGTGCAGTGGGAGCGGCCTGCCCCAGGTGCCAGCCGGGAAGGGGGTGCACCCCAGCTGGGTCCACACTTCCAAGGCAGCGCAGCAAACCTACCTTAAAGACAGGTGGCCTGCTGCGCTTCCTCCAATCCAGGCCCAGTAGCTCTTCTCTCCTGGCCAAAGCCCCAAAGACCATAAGAACTGTAAAGTTCTACAGTCCCATGAGTTTTTTAAATTCAGATACATTTCTTGTCGCCACTATCTCCACTGAGAAGCTGTACCATTCATCCACCACTCTTTCCACAAAAAGCACAGTTACTTACCTGTAACAGGTGATCTCTGGGAACAGCAGGAATAAGTCTTCACATATGGGTACGTCGGTACCGACGGAGTCTGCACGGGAATGCTTCCCAGCGTCCAATCAAAGAGCTTTTGGAAGCATCCCACCACGCCTGCGTGCTGCCTTCCCACCTTTCCCAACTGCCTCTCCTCAGTTAAGTTTTAAAGCTGAGACAAATAGAGAGAGAGGAAAGGAAAGATAGATAGAGATACAACTCCTGGGGAGGTGGGTGGGTTGTGAAGACTTATTCCTGCTGTTCCCAGAGATCACCTGTTACAGGTAAGTAACTGTGCTATCTCCAGGAACAAGCAAGAATGAGTCTTCACATATGGGGACTCCCAAGCTGAGATGCCTGGAGTCCCAGCATGTCATAGGTTGGAACATGCTATCCCCCACAACACCAGGCATCCTGAGGATGGAGGGTAGGAGTTGAAGAAAGAAAGGTGTTGTGGAACAGCTAACCTAGCATAGGATTGCAGACAAGGAGTCCATGTGTGGATGATAATTGTCATCAATGATATTGCAAAGAAAAAATATTGCAATATGGACCTCCCCTAACAGGACTTCAGAGAAGTATGGAGGTTCATGGGATCTACTGGGGAACCCAGTAGAGGAACCTCGAGAATGACCTCACTGTGAAGTGGAGGTAGTAAACCTGTAGGAAAACAATGGAGATCAGAATCCTGAAAGGTAACAGGTAACCCCAGTAGGAAAAACTGGGGTAGTACAAAAACGGTGGGCCTTCAGCGGAAGGCTTTATGATAAAAGCCGAACTCTTTTGGCGGCAGAGTGGCTTAGGAACAAAAAGAGAAAGGCTAACCGATTTGGACAAACAGGCCCAGTCCTTGTGGGGAGAAAGGATATGGGACCCCTTGTATCCCAAAAGAAAGGACAAACGCCGGAGGCGTTAGAGCCTGTGATTAGCTGAAGATCCGCAATGTCTCTCCTAACTGAAGTCAGCTAGGAGAGATATTGGAACATGGAGAGCTTCAGAGGCATCTAAACCTTAAGGTTATGGTGGGAGTTAACTACCACCGAAGTGGTTGTGGTCCCAAAACATGCTGGATAGCATAAGTATGGGTAAAGCCCATCTGTCAGAATCATATAGCTATAATGAGCCTCGACAGTCAGGTAGATAAAGCAGAATACATATCTACCGATAGTAAAAAATCTCGACAGATACATATATATAACATATAGATATATGAGAGTATATCTATAGTGAGATATGAAGGGCATAAAATACACACAAATGATAGACATAGACATCTGTAAGATGTATGCTATAGGTATGAATATATCTAGGCCTCTATATGGGAGTCTGCAATGAAGCAGACAGAGATATGCCTACAAAATGGTATTCACATAGGAAAATGTGGAGAGGAAAGATTCATCTAATAACAAGAAGGTGGAACCTACTTGAGAAGATATATAGAGAATCAATTCCCACTGGTTATGAGCTACAGGGATGCTAGGTAGTGGAATAACCAGAAGGGTTACGTGAAAAAACAGAGGATGATATCAGTCTGCAGCCAGCAAGTCCCGAGTATTCTAGAACTTTAGCATGGTAAGTGAACAGAAGACGCATAGGAATGAGATACCATGCTGACCTGCTTAAGGGCAAAAAAGGTATCATGCGTTCTTACCATGAGGATGAGCTGGAAGGAGAAAGCATATTCCCGATTGGAAATACTATGGACCAAAGCAGGGAATTAGCAACTCCTTAAGCTTTCATTTATTTATTTATTTATTTTATTTATTTAGTGTACACTTATATCCCGCTACTTCCAGCGATCAGCAGCGGTTTTCCAATACAGAAAAAGAGTGGTTGTACTGGCCATAATTTACAATACACAGGATGATTAGTGGAAGAGGTACAGTTCACAGCACACAGTATGATTAGTGGGAATAGTACAGTTCACAGCACACAGGGATAAGGTTTAGACACATTGATAAGGGAATATTTACAATTAGTATTTACAAAAGAAGTTACAATTTACACAAGCAGATACATATTCACACATCAGTGAGTCTATTGGTGGCGATCTCATTGCTGACATGATTCATACAATTTGCTTTGTGGATTGAGATTATGTAGTGTTGAAGTGTGACTGGAATAGGTACGTCTTGAGTTGTTTTCTGAAGACCATTAAGTCACTGCACGCTCTTAGATCTACTGGTAGCTTGTTCCAGAGTTGAGGTGCTATGAACGAGAATGCTCGGTTGCTGGTCTGGACATTGACGTGCCTCAAGCGGCCGGGGACCAGTAGGGTGTTGAGGCTCGGGGAACGTCTGCTCCTGTTATTTGTTTGGGCTGACACAAGTGAGCCGAGGTAAGAGGGCGCGATGTTCATGTGAGAGAAGGCCTATGTCCTTTATATTAAAAAGGAGAACTTTTCTAGTCATGGGAGACATGACTGAAAAAGCCTTTTTCAACCATCTAGGATAGCTGTTGGAGAAAAAAAACCCATGCTCTCTAGCAAGGGCCTATAGTGGAGAGCTTCTCTGTAGAATTGCAGAGAGCATGATGCAGGAGAATGAGGAGATAGAACTGGCTGCAGAAGAGCCAGTACCTATGTCAACTATGCTGCCAAACCCAGGGGAATGGAGATGGCAGAAAGAGAAGACAACCAACAAGCTTGTAGTGAAAAAATTTCCAAGACAGATGACAGCACTGACTTGGAGCCACTACTAAGACAAGACAGAATGTTAGTGGAGGACAAATCTGGTTGCTGGTGGACAAGAACCAGTGGTCCAAACATTAAGGCTCCTGCATTGGCAGCTGCTTGGCAGACAGCAGAAAAAATGTTACTGTTTAAAAACAGAAAGAACAGACAGAACAAGAGTAGAAAACTCTGGACGTGTCTGATGAACTGCTTCAAGCAAGATTGAAAAAGAGGAGTCAACGCAGAGAAGAAAACTCCGCACTGGAAAAGTAACAAAACTAGAGAGGCTGAAGAAAAAGCCCTCCAGTGAAGCAATACCGCTCTTACAGAGGAAAAACCTGGTAAGAGGGTAAAGAGAATGGAGCTGAAGAAAACTTACAAAGTAGTAAGTTTATAGAAAGGAAAAAAGACATGCTGGCACAGGAAACTATCATTTGATAGTGGATAGACCTCTTTCCCTAGCAGGAAGAAGAGGAGAACCCTGTGACCTAGAAGCATGAACATCCTGACAGCTCATAGAACATAGAAAGAATGGATGTCTTTCGGGAAGAGATCCATGTTTAGGATTTAGAATGACAGCAGTGGATTGCCTCTATTGAGAAGAAGCAACTGCAGATTCTAATCCCAAGAGTCACAAGCATTTGATGGATTGATCAGAAACCCTGTGGTTGCTGGGTTTGCTGAGCCTGGTGAGAGATTGAACTCTGCAGACCAGGACGATGCTTCCCCTGTTTGGGAACATCTGTATGATGGGCAGATGATGCATAAAACCTTCTTCTCCTATGGGAAGAAAGTTTGGCAGGACATTTCCTACCTACTGGGACAGAAGAAGGTGCAGAACAGCCCCTAGGAACAGGTAAGTCAGTGGACAACTGAGTAACATGATGTAAAGACTCCTTGTTGAAAAGATTGTCTCCAGTGCAAGGAGTATGTCCCAGTCTTTGCTGTGCCCATTTGTCCAAGTCTGAAGCTTGGAGCCAGGCTCTACGTCGTGCCCCTATAGTTATAGCAGAAGTCCTGCTAACAGACTCAAAAGAGTCTAGGGAAGCACGAGTAAGAAACCAAGAGATATTCTGGAGATGCTTGAGCAGTGAAGAATAGCCTGCACTCTTGGACTCTGGAAGGGAAGGAGTCAAAAGATGTAATTGCTTTGTGACCTCCTCAAGAGATAGACTCATATAAAAATATATGAGAGAATTCTTGCAGAAAGCATAGATGTCTGGAAGGTTTGACGTCCAAAGGCATCTAGTGTCTTAGACTCACGACCTGGCGGATAAGAAGAGTGCTTTTTCTTACTCTTTACCCGCCGCACTGCTGATTCCACTACTATGGAATGATGAGGAAGTTGAGTCTTTTGAAACCCTGGAGAGGGGGGCACCTGATATAAAAGATCAGTTGCTCTGGAAGGTGGGGGTACCCTTAAAGGTGTTTCCCACATTCCTAGAAGGAGATCCTGCAAGGAATGATGCAAAGGAAGCATTATGTTCTCCTTTGCTTTGGTAGAAACAGAGCCTTGTGCAGGATCATGTCCTGGGATAGGAATGGCAAGAGATCTTGCTATATCCAGGAGGAAACTCTGAAAAGAGGGATCCCCAACAGGACTCTCCCTTGGACAGGTTAGATCTGAAGAACTAGCCTGAGCACCGACAGAGCTATCCAAATATATAGGAATAGAAGATCCTGCAGAGTGCAGTGTGGAATGCTTAAGGGATGGTCGCCGGTACTGGCTGTCAGGAGCAGCGACCATCATTACCACATTGTCCATGCCAGGTATCGACTCCAAGCTTGGTATAGAAGGGAGCGATCCTGTTGAAAAAAGCATGGCAGGAGTTTGCCACGATGCTACTGTAGATACCGGTACCGATGCCAATACCGGTACCGATGTCGGAGTCGAGCCCGACAGAGACATCGGAGCAGTCATCAGTGACCGTTCAATCGGTACCGAGGTAACCGAAAACCTCCGGGCGCTATCCTCGGTACCGAGCCACCGGTATCGATCGGTGTCGGTACCAAAGCGTATTGGTTCCCAGTCTTCCAGACTAGAGATCGATTCCAAACTCGGCATCGAGGGCAGCTCAATCGGCCTCGAGGGAACCGAGAGTTGCGGATCTGAATCATCGGAACCGAGCCTTTGGTACCGCTGAGAGCTGGTACCAAGGCGAGTCGGTACGGAGTCCTCCAGACTGGAGATCGATTCGAGACTCGGCATCGAAAGAAGCGAAGCTATCGATGCACGTCTGGAGGGTACCGACGTCGGTGGTAGTATCGGTGCTGATACCGATAATGGAAAGTCAGTCTGGAGAGTATCCACCGGTCCCGAAGGCACCGAGGACGCCAGATGACCATCCATGGTGAGGAGTATCTCATCCAACACCAGTGCCGATGCCGGGGTATCGGTACCGCTCAAAGTGGCTGCCACCACCAGATACGGCTCAGGTATGTTCTGTGAGGGATGAACCCCAGGAACAACCTGAAACCCCTGAAAGGCTTTGGAGACCGAAGACTCCCGCCGGGGTTTTGAAGCCAGTGGGCCCTCGAGGGCAAGGCCGGAGCCGTCTACATGCTGTGCATGAGACCTACCACTCGAAGGCTGGCTAGTCTTAACAGACTGTTTGTGGGTTACCTGATCCTGTGTAGAAAAAGAAGGGGACGGTGCCCCGAAGTTGGAGGGAAACCATGTATCGAGGGAACCTCGATGTTGAAGACCTCTTCTCAGCAAACGTTTGTCAGGACCCAAGCAGGTTAGACACCGACTTCGAGGGTCTAAAAATAAAGTTGTACCGCCACAGTCTGAACATTTCTTGGAGAAAGTGGCTGGCGGTTCCATGAAGGAAAAGAAGAGGCCTGAAAGGCCTAAGAAACCGCGGGACACTATGAAGAAAAAATATCCCGTGAAAAAGGAAGATTTTACAAGAAAAGAAAAGAAAACACCGGCGGTACCGGTGGCGTCGGGAAGACAGCCGCGACCACAAGAAAACTAAAGAAATAAAACAAGAATTTTCTGCGGTGACAGGACGACGTCCTGCCGGCTCCGCGGAAAACGAAAACTGAGGAGAGGCAGTTGGGAAAGGCGGGAAGGCAGCACGCAGACGTGGTGGGATGCTTCCAAAAGCTCTTTGATTGGACGCTGGGAAGCGTTCCCGCGCAGACTCCGTCGGTACTGACGTACCCATATGTGAAGACTCATTCCTGCTTGTTCCTGGAGATAAATATTTTCTCAGATTACTCTTTTGAGTCTATCCCCTTTTCACCTTTACCTCCCTTTCAATTGGAAGAGCGCCACCTACTGTGCACATATTCCAGGGAGGTATTTAAATCTCTCTATCCTATCATCCCTCTATCCTATCAGTCTTTTAAAGTATTCATGTAAAATATACAGAAGTATATTGATTTTTGTTCAATGTGAACCGCCCCTGATCTCTGGAAGGGGCGGTATATAAGAAACTGTTAAATAAATAAAATAAATAAATAAATAAAGTATTCATCTTGAGATCTTTAAGCCTAACCCCCTATATGCCTTACAACGAACATTACAGACCATTTAATGGCCGTTGTCTGCACAGAGTCCGTCCTGTTTATATCCTTTTGAAGGTGCGGTCTCCAGGATTCTACATAGTACTCCAAATAAGGACTCACTAGAGACTTGAAGGCAGGTACTATTACCTCTCTTTTTTACCTATTTGGCCACTTTAAGATCATCCAATATGATCAACCTCAGATCCTGCTCTTATTTCATGCACTGAAGTACTTTATCCCTATACTGTAGTCAGGGCTGGCGCTACCATTAGGTGAACTAGGCAGTCACCCAGAGCACTGGCCCTCTGGAGGCACTCCCCTGTGTCAACTGCCGCTGCCCCTCCTCCAGGGCAGAGATCAGAGGCAATTAAAGGTAGATTTAGATATATAGGCGACTGGGGAAACAGATGGATCAACAAGAGGCTATACTGTGCTGATGGACTATATCTCTCAGTCGCAGGGAAAAGGCTCCTAAGTGAAAATCTCAGGTAGTATGTGGACAGGCATTTAAACTAGAGAAAGGGGGTGACGGATGGAGAAGGACAAGTTCAGGATGTCACTCCCAGCAAAAGCGTAACAGCATTGGAAACTGACACACTTTTAAACCACACATCAATGGCAAGTGAAAAGAGGCCTGTAGAACAAAATCCATGCAAAATACAGGCAAGCCAGTCAACAAATGCTGGAAAGCAATGAGCACAATGCTTGAAACCTAGCCAACAAAGTTCCTGAACTGAAAGCCCTAATGGTGGAAATGGACTTGGACACTGTGGCCATTACAGAAACATGATTTAACGAGTCGCATGAATGGGATATAGCCATAGCTGGCTATAATCTATTTAGAAGAGACAGAGAGGGTAGAAAAGGAGGAGGAATGTCACAAGCAATATTAAAGCTGCTGAAATGCAGGGGACATGGGGAAAAGAAGAAGTGCTTTGGATTATGTTGGAAAGAGATGTCACGATCATCCATACTGGTGCAGTCTGCAGGCCTCCAACTCAAACTGAAGGAATGGATAGCAAATTGATTTTTGACATTGCAAAGATAGCCATGAAGGGGGAAGAGGCCATACTGGGTGACTTTAACCTACCCAATGTGAATTGGAGTATTCCTTCTGCAAATCTGGAAAGAAGTAAAAAAAAAAAAATTGTGGATGCCTTCCAAGATGCATTACTTAGACAAATGGTGATGAAACCGACCAGGGAGAGCTCCGTACTGGATTTAGTGCTCACCAATGGAGATAGCGTGTCAAATATCCGGGTGAGTGCCTATGTGAGCAGCAGCGAGCATCACATGATGTGGTTTGAGATAAAAGCCAAGGTGGAGTCCAATCACAGCAAGCTCAAAGTCCTAGACTTCAAAAACAATGACTTCAGTAAAATGGCTAAGTATCTGAAGGAGGAGTTGGCAGGGTGGGAGGGGATAAGGGAAGTGGAATTGCAATGGGTTAAACTAAAGGAGGCAATAAAAGTGGCAACAGATACATATGTAAGGAAAGTAAATAAAAACAAGAGGAAAAGGAAACCTATTTGGTTCTCCAAAGAAGTGGCTGCACAAATACAGGCAAAAAATACAGCTTTCACAAAATTCAGAAGTTCACAAACAGAGGAATACAGAAAAGAACACAGGATCAAACTAAAAGAGACAAAAAGAGAAATAAGGAAAGCAGAATCAAAGGCAGAAGAAAAGATGGCTGAAGATGTGAAGTGTGGCGACAAAACCTTATTCAGATATATTCGGGAGAGGTGGAAAATCAGAGATGAAATTGCAGGACTCAAAAGTTCTGGGAGCGGATTTGAGGAAAGTGGCATTGAAAAAGTGAAAATGCTAAACAAATACTTCTGCTCTGTTTTAACTAAAGAAAATCCTGGAGAAGGACCACCTGTGATGGACAAATATACAAATGGGAATGGAGTAGATACCATACTATTCACAGAAGGTAATGTGTTAGAACAGCTTGCAAAACTGAAAATGGACAAGGCCAATGGGACCAGACAGCCATCCCAGAATACTGAAAGAGCTCAGAGAGGTTCTTGCAGGGAAGTTAAAGGATGTTTTTAATAGATCCTGGAGACAGACATTCCACAGGACTGGAGAAGGGCTGATGTGATACCTCTTCACAAAAGTGGTAACAGGGAAGAAGTGACAAACTACAGGCCACTAAGCCTTACCTCGGTGGCGGGAAAAGTAATGGAGGCGCTACTGAAAGAGCAATAGTGGACTTTCTTGAAACCAACAGGTTGCATGATCAGAGGCAACATGATTTTATCAAAGGAAAATCTTGCCAAACAAATCTGATTGAGTTCTTTGGCTGGGTGACCAGAGAACTAGATCAAGGGCATGCAATGAATGTCATCTACCTGGATTTCAGCAAAGACGTTGATACTGTTCCTCTTAGGAGACTTATCAATAAACTCAGCTTGGGGATGGGTCCCAAGGTGGTGAACTGGATTAGAAATTGGTTGACTGACAGATGACAGAAGGTGACGGTAAACGGAACTCACTCAGATAAAAGGAAGGTGATTAGCGGTGTGGTTCAGGGTTCGGTCCTGGGACTGGTACTGTTCAATGTATTTGTGAGTGATATTGCTGAAGGACTGAATGGAAAAATCTGTCTTTTTGCAGATGACGCAAAAATTTGCAACAGAGTGGACTCCCCTGAGGGAGTGGAGAACATGAGGAAAGATCTACAAAAGCTGGAAGAATGGTCTAATGCTTGGCAGTTAAGATTTAATGTGAAGCAGCGCAGTGTCATGCATTTGGAAAGCAGAAATCCTAGGGAATTGTACGCGATAGGGGGTGAGAGGTTGGTGTGCACGCATCAGAAGAAGGACCTCTGAGTGATTGTTTTCTGAGGATCTCAAGGTGGCAAAACAGTGTGACAAGGCAGTGGCAAAAGCCAGAAGGATGCTGGGCTGCATACAGAGAGGAATTACCAGAAGAAAGGAACAGTTATTAATGCCACTGTACAAGCCGCTGGTGAGGCCTCACTTGGAATACTGTGTTCAGTTTTGGAGACCATATCTCGCAAAGAATATAAAAAGACTGGAAACAGTTCAGAGGAAGGCGACCAAACTGATTTGGAGCCTGCATCAGAAGACTTATGAGAAGAGACTTGAAGTCCTAAATATGTAAACTCTGCAGGAAAGCATAGCTACTCACCTGTAACAGGTGATCTCCGGGAACAGCAGGAATTTAGTCTTCACATATGGGGTATCGTCGGTACCGACGGAGCCTGCGTGGGAACACTCCCAAGCGTCCAATTAGAAAGCTTTTGGGAGCATCCCACAGCGCCTACGTGCTGCCTTCCCGCCTTTCCCAACTGCCTCTCTTCAGCTGAGTTTAAAGCTGAGACAAAGAGAGAGAGAGAGGGAGAGGGAAAGAGAAAGAGATAGATAGAGAGATACAACTCCTAGGGGAGGTGGGTGGGTTGTGAAGACTAAATTCCTGCTGTTCCCGGAGATCACCTGTTACAGGTGAGTAATTATGCTATCTCCAGGAACAAGCAGGAATGTAGTCTTCACATATGGGGACTCCCGAGCTTTAGATGCCAGGGAGAGACCCCAGAGGTTGTGTGTCCCTGTGAAAGGGCTCCACTTCCCCCCATGGATCTCTGGCATCCAACCAGGGATGGCGGGTAGGAGTTGATTAGGTATGGAACAGGTGTTTGAGAACAGCCTGACCAAACAAGGCATCCTGGCGGGAGGCCTTGTCCAAGCAGTAATGGGCTGTGAAGTTATGAACCAAGGCCCAAGTGGCTGCTCGACAGATGTCGTCAATAGACACAGAGTTCAGATGAGCTATTGAGGCTGTCATGGCTCTCACATTGAGAGCTGTGACATGGTCCTCCAGAGAAAGATTCTTACTCTGATAGGTGAAAGAAATACACTGAGCAATCCAGTTAGATAGTGTTCTCTTGGAGACTGGAAGTCCCAAATGAGAAGGATCAAAAGCAACAAAGAGTTGAGAGGACTTTCTATGTTGCTGTGTTCTTTGTAAGTAAAAAGCTAGAGCTCTTTTACAGTCCAAGGTATGAAGATTCCTCTCTGCATTTGATGCATGAGGTCCTGGAAAAAAGACAGGTAGGTAGATCTCTTGGTTGAGATGAAAAAGCGAGACCACCTTAGGCATAAAGTGTGGATGAGTCCTAAGGACTACTTTGTCATGATGGAACATTGTATAAGGTGGATTAGCTACTAGCGCTTGCAATTCACTAATGCCGTGTGCTGATGTGATTGCAATGAGAAAGATAACCTTCCAAGAAAGAAATTTCAAGGTGGTGGTAGCTAAAGGTTCGAAAAGTGGCTTCATGAGCTGCCCAAGAACCAGGTTCAAGTCCCATGCCACCGGAGGTAGTCTAATGGGAGGCTTGGTTAGAAGGAGGCCTCTCATAAATCTTGCTATGAGAGGATGAGAGGAAATAGGTTGTCCATTTAGAGGTTTAAGAGAAGCTGCAATAGCACTCAAATGGACTCTTATTGAATTTGTTTTAAGGCCTGCATTAGATAAATGGAGGAGATACTCCAGCAAAGATTGCAGAGGTATCGCAAGGGGATTAAGACCCATTTCCGAACACCAAATAGTAAACCTTTTCCACTTGAAAGCATAAGAGCGTCTAGTGGAAGGTTTTCTGGAAGCATAAAGAACATCTTTCACTTGTTGAGAAAGATTAAGGTCTTGGAGATCTAGGCCTTCAGCAACCAAGCCCTGAGATGCAGAGACTGGGGATTGGGATGCCATAACATTCCGTTCTCCTGAGATAGGAGATCTGGAGCAGACCCTAACTCCAGGGAGGGAGCTTGAGAGATATGTAGAAGCAGAGGATACCACACTTGTCGTGGCCAATGTGGTGCTATGAGAATCATGTGGCCTCTGTCTCTCTGAAGCTTGAAGAGGGTTTTGGGAATTAGGGGACTGGGTGGAAAGGCATACAGGAAGTCTTGACCCCAGTGAAGGAGGAAAGCATCCCTGGCCTGAGCCCCCTGAGCCGGAATTCTGTAACAGAACCGGGGAAGTTTGGCATTCCACGGACTTGCAAAGAGGTCTATGTCTGGGGTTCCCCAAAGTTGAAATATCCTGGTCACCTGGTCTGCATGCAGAGACCACTCGTGTGGAAGCAGAACTCGACTGAGTCTGTCCGCCCAAGAGTTTTGAATGCCTGGAAGATATACTGCCAGCAGATGAATCTGATGCTCTCTGGCGAGGGCCCATAGTCGCAAAACTTCGTTGCAAAGCAACAGAGAGCCTGTTCCCCCCTGCTTGTTCACATAGAACATGGCTACTTGATTGTCCGTATGAATGAGGACTGTCTTGTAGCTGAGCAGGGAGTGGAACACTCGCAGAGCCAGGAAAATTGCTCTGAGTTCCAAGAGATTGATATGTAGACAACTCTCTTGAGGAGACCAGGTGCCCTGGGTGGAGTAGTCTTGCAGATGAGCTCCCCAACCCTTTGGAGAAGCATCTCTTGTGAGAGTTGCTTGGGGTAAGGGTTGTTGAAAGAGGGACCCCAACAACAGGTTTTGAGTGGAACTCCACCATTGGAGAGACAAAATGAGGCGACTTGTGTTTGCTATTTTGTCTGACAGACACCCTGATGCCTGGGTCCATTGGGTGGATAAAGTCCACTGAGCTGCTCTCATGTGGAGGAGAGCATATGGAACCACATGCACGGTGGATGCCATGTGGCCCAGCAATTGTAACATTTCTCAAGCAGTTAGATGAGGCTTTAGCACTGCTTGAGAAGCTAACTGCACCAAGCGAAGGCAACGGGCCTGGGGAAGATAGGCCCTTGCCCTTGTGGTATCCAGAAGAGCTCCTATGAACTCTAAAGACTGAGTGGGAGTCAGACTTGATTTTGGGATGTTTATTACCAGCCCTAAATACTGAAGGATATGCATTGTGCAGGATAGAGAAGTCTTGGCCTCTGACTGTGTTGGAGCTCGAATGAGCCAGTCGTCCAAGTAAGGGAAGACGAAAATTCCTAGAGTGCGGTGAAATGCTGCTACCACAGCCATGCATTTCGTGAACACCCTTGGTGCTGAGGCCAGACCAAAAGGAAGCACCCTGTATTGGTAGTGCTTTCCTTGAAAAAGGAACCGAAGGAACCTTCTGTGGGTTGGATGGATGAGGACATGGGTGTACACATCCTTGAGATCTAGAGAACAAAGCCAATCCTGATTCTGAAAGTATGGAAGCAGAGCTCCGAGAGAAATCATCTTGAATTTCTCCTTGACAAGGAATTTGTTCAATTCTCTGAGATCTAAGATAGGTCTGTATCCCCCTGTTTTCTTTGGGATAAGAAAGTAAGGGGAATAGAACCCTGTGCCCTGTTGATGAAGAGGCACTTCCTCTATTGCCCCTTGGGCAAGAAGGATGGCAACCTCCTGATCTAATAGGTTGATGAGAGAGGTCGGAGAATTGAACTGCTTTACTCTGTGTGAGAGGGCATGCTTGAAAAATGAAATTTGTACCCCACCTTTATGATGGAGAGTGTCCAATGCTCTGCTGTTATTTGCCCCCATCTGGGGGCAAAACGACATAACCTTCCTGGAATGGTGGAAGGTTCTGGTTCCTCCAGAACCAGAAAGGCTAAGTTCTCTAGCTGAAAGTCAAAGGCCCCGAGGAGGCTGAGGCTGCTGGGCCGGTGGAGGCCTAGCAGCCTTTGCTTTCTTCTGTTTGGGTGGTTGCTGACATTTGCTTGAAAACTGACTTGCAGAAGATGCCTGCTGACCATAAGCAGGATAAAATCTTTTCTTTTTAGAAAAAGATGTTTTCTTAAACAACTTCTTTCTAACAGGATCAGCAGTGGACTTGGATAATCTATCCAAGGTGGAATTTTCAGCATCCATTTCATTGGCTTTTTCCTGCCAATCTTTACCAAACAGGTTCTCACCAGTACAAGGGATATTTCCCAATTTATCTTGTACCCAGAGCTCTAAATCAGATGCCTGGAGCCAAGCAATTCTACGTGCACCTATGGCAATAGCTGAAGTTCTGCTTATACACTCAAAGCAGTCAAAGGCTGCACGGTTGGAGAACTTAGACACATCTTGGGCATGTTTGACCCAAGTGAGAAAATCCTGTCTTTTATCCTCAGAAATGAAAGGACTTAAAGTCTGTAAATTATCTGTGACCTCCTTTAGGAACATTCCCATGAAGAGACTATAGGAACTGATTCTTGCAGCAAGCATGGAAGCTTGGAAGACTCTACGTCCAAAAGCATCCAGGGTTCTGCACTCACGTCCTGGAGGATTAGAGGCATGTCTTTTTGCACTTCTGATTCTTCTCATAGCTGACTCCACCACAATGGAGTGGTGAGGAAGCTGAGTCTTATGGAACCCAGGACAAGGAGGGACTCGATACATAGTATCTAATCTACGAGAATGAGCAGAGGTGGTAAGAGGTGTTTCCCACATCCTCAACATGAGATCATATAGAGTCTCATGAACGGGTAAGGTAGCTGCCTCTTTAGGAGTTTTGGGATATTGTAAAATTTCCAACTCCTTGGCCCTTGGCTCTGTTTCAGGGGCCACAGTAATGGACAGGCCCCGAGCCACCTCCCTGATGAAGTCTTGGAAGGACATGTCCTCTGGAGGAGACTTCCTACGTTTAGGGGAGGAGGACTCATCTGGAAGAAGCATTGCTACATCGACAGAACTTTCAGAATCATCAGATTCGAGGACTCGAAGTATCGTCTGTCCGGATGCTCCTGCAGAGGCCGATACCCATACCGACTAAGGTCGGTACCGGGAATAACTGGTACCAGAGGGCATTGGAGGACAGGGTACCGGCATAGCAGACACCGATGCCGATGCTATCGATACTGATGCTGGTGCCAGTGCCAGTACCGCTGGAGTTGTCTGTTGCGGTACCAAGGGCGTCGATGCCGCAAGGAAAGCCGCCAGACTGCGTTCCATGGTCAGAATTCTCTGGTCCATGGATGCCGCCAATGCCTGGAAGTCGGTACCGGTGGAGGCCACCGGTACCCCAGAGCATGGCACCAGGAGATCTGTCAAGGCCGAGCCATCTAGTGGAGGAGCGGCCTAGTGGTTGGGGCAAGGTACTTCAGGCCGGAAGGTCAGGGGTTCAAATCCCACTAGAGGACAGCAACCTTGGGCCTGAAGGACTGGGGTTTCTAGTCCCACAGGTGCTCCTTGTGGTCTTGGGCAAGCCACTTAACCCTCCATAGCCCATGTTCCCTGTAAAATAGTTATCTCCAAGTTATAATGTCCTGTTCAATGTAATTTCAGTTTGTTCAATGTAAACCGCACTGATGCAGAATAGCGCGGTATATAAGAGAATGTAAATAAATAAATAAAAATCTAGAATATCCTGGAACCCCGATAATGCTTTGGAAGCCGAAGCCTCCTGCCGGGGTAATTTTGCCGGTGCAGAATCCTCGAGGGCAATGCCAGAGGCATCTCGATGCTTAGAAAGAGATCTACCCTTCGAGGACCGGCTGGATTTATGTTTAGTTACCTGAGATCCACGGGAGGAAGAAGCAGCCCTAGAAGACGTCGATGCCACCGAAGCCGCATCAGAGGGAAACAGGGTACTGAGCTTGGCAGCTCGGTTCTGCCGACCTCTTTTAGACATGGCACAGGACACACAATCTGTGATGGAGTGGTCAGGACCTAAACATTTTAAACACCATTCATGGGTGTCGGTGACGGAAATGGTACCGCCACACTTGGTGCACTTTTTAAAACCTGAGGCAGGTTTTTCCATGTTAAGGAAAGTTTTTGGGCCTAAGGCCCAAAAAGGCGGGTGCACCTGAAGAAAATGGAAAAACAGATTTTTTTTTTTTTTTTAAGAAATAGGAAAAGAAAGACCGGCGGTACTGGTAGAGCGTCGAAGAAGGCAGACGCGACCACAAAAAGAAATAAAGAAAAAGAAAATTCTTCTGCGGTGACAGGAACACGACCTGCTGGCTCCGCGGAAAAAGAAGAACTGGAGAGAGGCAGTTGGGAAGGGTGGGAAGGCAGCACGCAGGCGCTGTGGGATGCGCCCAAAAGCGTTCTAATTGGACGCTGGGGAGCGTTCCCGTGCAGACTCCGTCGGTACCGACGATACCCATATGTGATGACTACATTCCTGCTTGTTCCTGGAGATGCCTTTTATGCGCTTGTGTATGCTGGATATAGAAGGCCAACGCCCTCTTACAGTCCAGGGTATGCAGTACTGTCACTGCCCGACTGGCATGCGGCCTGGGAAAAAAGGTAGTCAGCACCACCTCCTGGTTGAGGTGGAAAGGAGACCACTTTCGGAAGGAACTTGGGGCACGTGCAAAGCACCACCCGGTGCCTATAGAACCTGGTGTAAGGCCTTTCTGACACCAGGACCTGAAGCTCACTCACCTGCCGAGCAGACATGAGTGCCACTAAGAAAAACACTTTCCAAGAGAGGAAGCGGAGATGGCAGGTCGCCATCGGCTCAAAAGGCGGCTGAGTAAGCTGCCCTAAAACCACATTCATATCCCACTCGGTCGCTGGAGGGCGAACCAGAGGTTTCAACAGAAGCAGGCCTCTGAAAAACTGAGTAGCCAGGGGATGGGCAGAGAGGGTCTTCTCCACCACTGGGAAGTGGCTTGCCGCAAGGGCACTGAGGTGCACTCTGATGGAGTTGGACTTGAGGCCCAAATTCGAGAGGTGGAGAAGGTACTGTAAAACCACTCCAACCTGGCAGGAGAAGGGATCCACACCCTGCCCCTCGCACCAAGCCGCAAACCTGTGTTACTTTAAGGCGTAGGCCTGTCTAGTCTATGGCCTCCTTAAGGCCAGCAAGATCTCTTCAATATCTTTTGGAAGGAGGAGCGGAGTGAGCATCACCCTTTCAGCAGCCACGCCATCAAGCTGAGGGAGCAGAGGTTGAGGTGCATGAGAACACCCCCCTCCTGGACAGGCTGGGACAGGCTTGGGGAGGACTCCAGGGGGATGGGGGCCTCCACCGCTAGCTGAAGTTGAAGTGGAAACCAGGGCTGCCTTGGCCACCGCGGGGCTACAAGGATGAACGAGGCCTTGTCCTGAAGGATCTTGAACAGAGTCTCGACCACCAGGGGCGTCGGAGGAAACGCATACAGGAGGCCTACAGACCATGATTATCAGAAAATCATCGGCGGCCACCCTGTGCGGGTGTGGCTGCCTGGAACAGAACTGGGGCAACTGATGATTGTCCGGACTCGCAAACAAGTCCATCACTGGTCGTCCCCAGGTTTGTAAAAGCCAATTGGCTACCCCACGGTCCAACTGCCACTCGTGAGGCTGGAGAATCCTGCTTAGCCGGTTGGCCAACCAGCTGTCCTGGCCCTGCAGGTAGACGGACCGAAAATGAATGCCATGCCGGGCTGCAAACGAGCACAGATCCAGGGTTTCCTGACAGGTAGGAGACGGGACCCCGTGCCACCCTGCTTGTTCACACAGAACATGGCCACCTGGTTGTCTGTCTGTACCAAGACTGGTTCGTGGGCCAGGATCTGCCTGAAAACTCCCAGGGCCAGGCGGATGGCATGGAGCTCCAAGAAATTGATCTGCTGTGCTCTCCCACTCGGGGACCACACTCCCCGAGTACGGATACCCTGGCAATGGGCCCCCCAGCCCAGCAGGGACACATCCATGTGTAGAGGGGCCTGGAAAGGCATTCCCGCTTCCAAGTGAAGTGGCTAAAGCCACCAGTCCAGGGAACGTACCAGCTGCCTGGACACTGTGATCCTGTCGCTGAGGCACCCTGTGGCCACTGGTCCCTGAGGCACCACTGAGCAGTCCGCATGTGGAGGCGGTCATTTAGGGTCACATGGACCGTGGAAGTCATGTGTCTGAGGAGGCACAGAAATTGTCTTGCTGACACTACGGACCTGCGACTCACCTGACCTGCCAGAGCCAGAAGCCTGCTTGCTCTGTCTGCAGGCAGATAGGCCCTTGCCTGAAGGGTGTTGAGCCTAGCTCTAATGAACTCCAGCTGCTGAGTTGAAGCAAGGCTGGACTTGGGGTAGGTGATCACAAACCCTAGATGCTGCAGCACCTGGATGGTGCGAGACGTTGCCTGCTGATCTGTGCTGGATGAAGTGCCTCTGATGAGCCAGTCTAGGTAGGGGAAGACAAAGACCCCTTGGAGCCTGAGGAAGGCAGCCACCACCGTCAAGCACTTTGTGAATACCCTGGGGGGCCGAGGCCAAGCCAAAGGGAAGTACCCTGTACTGGTAGTGATTCCCCCCCACTACAAAGCGCAGATACTGCCTGTGGTCTGGGTGTATGAGGATGTGTGTATATGCATCTTTTAGGTCTAAGGAGCATAGCCAGTCTCCCTGGCAGAGGTAAGGAGCAATATTCCAGGTGACAGCATCTTGAACTTCTCCCTCATCAAGAACTTGTTTAGGTTGCGCAGGTAAAGAATGGACCTGAGGCCTCCTGTTCTCTTTGGTACCAGAAAGTACCTGGAGTAGAAGCCTTGCAGGTGGTGGGGCACCGGTTCCACCGCCTGATCCTCGAAGACCCGCCAATTCCTTCAGAAGAAGGTCCTGGTGAAGGGGAGACCTGAAGGGCTCTCCTGGGAAGTAAGGAGGCGGCAACTGGGCTAGGTGAAGAAGGTAACCCTCCCGGACCACCTGTAAGGCCCAGGCATCGGTGGTAATTGCTGTCCACCTGTAGGCATACAGGGCAAGCCTGCCTCCTGTGATCTGCCTGGCTCCTAAGGGAAGAAGGGCCATGCTGTAAGAGTCAAAAGACACTGCCAGGCTGGGCCGGAGCTTGGGGTTTGGGGGCTTTCTGCTTATGTGGGCCATGTCCATGCCCCTGCCCCTTGGCCTGCTGCTCCTGTTGGGGAGCCGGGGATGCCTGAAAATGGGGGTAGCTTCGGTAAGCAGCACCCTTCCTCGGGTAAAAAGGCTTTTTACCCAAGCCCTTCTTGCAAGAAGGGCAGAGGTCTTCTTGGAGAGCCGTGTCCTTGTCATGTACTCGGTCTCCAGTTCTGCAGTCTTGTCGGTCATGGGTTTGCCAAAGAGGTTCTCCCCCTGGCATGGGACACCGACCAACTTGTCCTGAACTCACTGTTTGAGGTCCGACTACAGCCATGTCTGGCAGCGTGGACCAATGCCATTTGCAGCTACCCAGGCCGCTGACTCGAACCCGCCATAGGCCGCTTGAAACAAACTTCGAGCACTCAAGGATGCCTGTGGACAGGCTCCGGAAGCGCTGCAAAGGCCCCTCGGAGAGACCAGCCGAGAACCTGGTGAATTCCTTCGCCAGGTCCCTCAGGTACATGCCCATGTACAGCTGGTAGGCCTGGATTAGACAGGTCAGCATTGAACCCTGGAAGCACTTCCTGCTGAGGGCATCCAAGTTGCGGGCCTCTATGCCAGGAGGCACCAAGGAGTGCGTCTTCTGGCTCTTCAGCCTGTGCATGGCCGCTTCCACAACCATGGAGCTGCGCGACAGTTGCGACTTTTGAAACCCAGGGCTGCGGACTCGATACACTGAGTTGAGCCGTTTGCTGATGACTGGCACTGACGCCGGCGTCCCCCACATGCGGAGCATCAGTTGTTCCAGGATCGGAGGCATGGGTACAGTAAGGGCCTCCTGAGGGGGGGCCTCATACTGTAGGATCTCAAGCTTGTCGGCTCGAGGATCCTCTTCGGACTCAATGGGGAACACCAAAGCCTTGGACATATCCCTAATGAAGTCCAAGAACCTCGTGTCCTCAGTAGGGGACCTTCTCCGAGGCTTGGATGCCGGGGAATCGGATGGGACATCTCTGTGCTGATAGGTGTCCAGGGACTCCTTGCCCGGGGCTCCGGCATCAAGGGCCCCGGTGCCGACTACCTCGACGCTGAGAGGCTTGGTGGCGACGACCTCTGTCCTGAATGGAAGGCCGAGTGGGACCTCGGCCGAGGGTAGACTTGAGTCCGAAAGGTCTCGAGGATCGGCTCGGCCTCCGGGGTAGACTTCGACCTTGAGGGCCCGGAGATTGGGGCGGAGGAACCGGACAGACCGGCAATCAGCACCCGCTGCTGCTCCATGAATGCAGTGAAACTCCGCTCCAAGGCCACCATTCTGGACTCAAGTCCGGAAGGCTCCGCAGCCACCAGCTCAGGCCCCAACATGGTCGGGCTTGACACTGGTTCCCCCGGAGGGGAGTCCTCGAAGAAAACAGTTGTTACCTGCCTCGGCTGCTCCGTCTCCCGACAAGGAACCTTTGCTGGGCACTCCTTCTCTGAAGATCCCGGTCGGCGCTCGGGACTCTGCGACAGGCCCTGGAAGGAGCCGGGTCGCTCAGAGCCATCCAGAGACGCCGCCTTCGAGGATTTCTTCTTCCTCTTGTGTTCCCTCAAGGGAGACCCCCTCTCCGAGGAACCTCGACGTGCTCCCCCGAGACGTGGAGGCCTCAGATGAGGTCCGGGCTTTCGAAGGCAAGGACTGTGATAAGGAAGCTTATCATAGCTCAGGTAGGAGCTATAGAAAAGATGATGTGACTCTGAACAAGCAACCTGTCAGTTTTGGTAGAAGTAAGGAAACAGAGTTTTCACATAAAAGACTACCAGTCCCAGAATGCACCAGGTTTCCAGCAGCCATGAGACGGGCTGAAGTGAGAAAATGTGTGTGCAATCAAGAGAGCTATGAGGTAATCCCTAGGCACTCATCTCAAAGGGCAGGGCCTGATTCAACACAACTGCGCTGTGTTAGGGAGGAGCACACATTAGGACAGAATAAGAATAGAGCTTATTCTATAGATAACAGCTACAGAAAGAGCTTCAGGGAGAGCTTCAGCAACGGCTACAAGCTCCAGCCCAGCTACAGGTTTAAGCATCACCTGGAGAAACAGAAGCCAAGCCAAGCGGATAGAGAAAGAAGGAAACTCTCTGGAAGGAAGAGAAGAAAGCCCATTGGAAGGTCTGGGAGAGTCCAAGGCAGTACCCATACTGGGAGGTATTCCAAATGCCAGCAGAGTCCATTGGACTGGAGTCAGCCAGAGGAATGGAATGGCAGAGATAAGAATCACCAGTGGCTACCTGGAAGAGAGAAGGCTGCACGTGGAAAGGACTTTCAGACCTATGCCAGAAGGTATGTGAGGAAAGATCCAGTGTCCAGGGATCAAGATTACATACTGGCCAGGCTATACAGAGAGGAATTATGATAGCAGGAGAGGCTCAGATATGAACACTGATCCAGACCCTATCTATAATAGTGAATGGCAGCAAGGGAATAAGCATTCTCATGATAGTGCCTTATGGAAAGACTCGTCTGTGCCAATGTATGATAGTGACCCTATGCTGATTGATGAAGGGGGAGATACAGCAGATGAAACTATTCATTACATGGACTGTTCTCTATCTAAATGCTATTGCTAGCTTTCTGTGAGCAAACACCTCAGCCATCACAAAGAAACCTAACTTTGTTCTTATTTCCACTGCAAAACAGCTCTTAAAGCAGGATTTGGGTTCACACAGTAGCAGCCAGCCAGCTAAAGGGTTTCAGCTGGTCAATTGATAGTAATTAAAGCTGCACCTGATTGTGTGTGTGAGCAAGAGAGAATCACTGCAGGATCTGTGTGGAAATTAAGCAGAAGTTAACCTAACCAGCAAAGTTTATTTATTTCTTTGTGCCTTTTTTGGTAATTATTTGCTAAGAAAACATTAGCTAATTACCTGACAAGCTGAAGGCTGTTTTCTGATTTGCTTTGTGACTTTATGTTATCCATTTAAACACTGCAAGCAAGTAACCTCATTTATATTGCTAACAAGCATACTTGTGCCGGGTGAATTAAACCCCATCAATAAAAGAAGTATTTTATTGGCTTTAACCACTGGTTTCACAACTCAATTATTGTCTTCAGCTGTGTTTGGGAGTGAAAGAACTACATTACCCACAATACCTTGCAAGAATCATATGAATATATGCATCGTCAAGATTGTGTAAGTTCTCACCCTAGGCAGCCGTCTGACAGGACTCAGGAAAAATCCTATCATGCTGCTGCTGGCGGCTCTTCAGGGCCTTAGAGGACATTTTCCTACACGGGCCGCAGACCATTGGGTCATGGTCAGGCCCGAGGTACCGGAGACAGCAGTCATGCGAATTGGTGAGGGACATAAGTTTCACACACTGATTGCATTTTTTAAACCCACTGGTAGCCATCGGGGGAAAAAGGGCCCCTGTAAGTTCGAAGACCCGGGCTTCCAGTGAAAAAGTAAAAAGGGCGCAAACACCAGTCTGGAAGGACAAAAAAATGAAAAATAGAGACGGACTTGATACTGGTGTACCAAGCTGAAGGTGGGAAGAGGAACCGGTGTCGACCGGTCGAAGAAAAGAGAAAATGTCAACTTTTTTCATGGGGACACGGGTATTACGTCCGAAGGGCTTCACGGAAAAAAGGAGACTGAGCAAGATGGCACCCTTGGGCGGGAAGGGGACCGCACATGCGTGATGGCAACTCTGAAAGCTGGGGATTGGCTCCGCACGAGGGCTCCGTTGGCGCTGATGTCACCCATATGTGAGGAATGACTTCCTGCTTTTTCCCGGAGGAACCAAGAAATACCAGTACAAGACAAATGGTCCAGGAAAGGTTTATTAAAAACCACTAGGGGTTTGTCACAGACACACAGGAATACTATACGCTGAACTCAACACAGCTGTGTTTCGACAGAGCCTTCGGTCAAGAGTCGGAACTAAAACCAGATTAAATCAAAACATATAAAAATTCACAAATCATAATGAAAAATATAAGAGAACAAAATTCTTAAAATAATAAAATTATAATGATCATTAAAGCTTAGTCATGACTCCCATTCCACGCAGTACAGTGTGCCAATTTGACAATAAAATTGTTTATATATTGCCATTTAACTCTTATGTATTTTGTATAATATTAGGCACCGAAAAGAGAGATTACACCATTCGGCCATGCATTTGACCTATGCCGCTTGTGTACTGTAGCCTAACCTCATTCTTCTCCACTCCTTGAAGTAAGTTATATTAACCTTCTTTATTAGTTACAGTTTTGAACTTCCACCTGTTAATCCATGAGTGATATATTGAACATTTTTGAAGATTGTGCTATAATGTTCTTGTAACCACAACCTACGTATATGTTCATATATGTTTAATTTACATTAGTTTTTTTATATGCTAATTCTTGGTCAATATAATGGTGGATTATTTTCCATTTTTTCATAACACCTCCTCACACCACGATTAGTGTTTATGTATCATTTGATATTAATGTTTTTATATGTTACTTTTTTTTTTTCTAGTGCTATCGAGTCAGTGTTGACTCATAGCGACCCAGCCACCTCTGGGCTTTCTTGGCAATGTATCACCGGAAGTAGATTGCCAGCCTTTTCTTCCGAGGCAATGGAGGGTAAAGTGACTTGCCCAAAGTCACAAGGAGTGCCAGTGGGAATTGAACCCTTGATCTTTTGGGTACTAGGCAGTTGCTCTAACCACTAGGCTACTCCTCCACTCCATGTTACTATATTACTATTTATGGTCTATTAAGTATATGCATCCTTCAGATCTAGGGAGAATAGCCAATCTCCTTTTTGCAGGTATGGAAGAAGGGTGCCCAGAGAAATCATTTTGAACTTCTCTCTTGCCAAAAACCTGATCAGATCTCTGAGGTCTAGGACAGGATAGAATGGGATGGGATGGTACCCCCCCACACACATTTTCTTGGGAACCAGGAATCATTTGGAGTAAAACCCTGACCTCTGTGCTCTGGCGGCACAAGTTCAATCACAAGATCTGACAAGAGGGCAGGGATTTCTCCCTGAAGAAGTTCCTGATGTAGATTGTCGAGATGATGCATCCTTGGGGGGCAGTTTGGTGGTAGTTCCAAAGGTGTAACTTTTAACTGCTCTGGATGATCTGTAGGACCCAAAAGTCTGAGGTTATGGGGGGCCACTTGTGGGCAGAGTGAGCCATCCTATGACCGGATGGTTCCCAGTCACGGTTGATGGAAGAGTGGCTATGTTCTGAAGGAACCAGTCAAAGCCCTGCCCCTGGTTTTGGCTGAGGAGCCGGTTGAGCCTTCTGGGGCTTTTCCCACCACTGCTGCTGGCAAGAGGCCTGCTTGGACTGGAAGGTATGGGATGCAGGGTAAGCGTAGTTACTCACCTATAACAGGTGTTCTCCGGGGACAACAAGAATCAGTCCTCACATATGGGTGATGTTGGCGCCGACGGAGCCCGCATGGAGCAAATCCCCAGCTTTCAAAGAAAGCCTTTGGGATTGCTACCACGCATGCGTGGTCCCCTTCCTGCCCAAGGATGCCATCTTGCTCAGTCTCCTTTTTTCTGAAGAGTCCAACAGACGTCGTCTGTTTTTGTCCTGGAAAAAGTTGATTTTTTTTTAGCATTTTTTGCTCGTCTCCGGTCTTGCGCCAGTACCTTTCCTGCCCCGACCTTGGTGTCTCGGTATCGGGTCGATTCTTTTTTTACTTAGTTTTCATTTTTCTTTAGGCGTCTTTGCGCCCTTTTTTCTTCAATGGCAGCCTGAAGGATCTTCAACCCTGCTGGGGTTCTTTTTCCCCCCAAGTGCAATCGGCGTGGGAAGATTATGTCCCTAACTGAGACGCATGACTGCTGCCTCCGGTGCCTCGGCCCGGACCATGACTTGGCGGTGTGTGGCCTGTGTAAGAAAATGTCTTTGAAGGCCTTGAGGAGCCGCCAGCAGCAGCATGACAAAATTTTCCCTGATTTCCCCATGCCTCTGAGAGCCAGGACCTCGTCTGGGACCTCGACACCTTGGGTAGTAGGACTTCTTTTGGGATGCGCCATGGTATCTCTTTCAATAGGAAGCTTGAGCTGCTCATGAGGTGGAGAAGGGTCTGACGGGAGTTCCAGGTATCTGTCCTCCAACAAGTTCTTTGATTCTACATCGGTGACTGAGCCCTCTGAGTCTGACTCAGAGAAGAAGTCAAAGAACCTATGATTTTCTGCCTGAATCTCCCTCTTGCTTCGAGGGAATCGTAAACTCCTTTTGAAGTGGTGATGCACCGATGCCCTCCTAGAATTCGAGGGTGCATCAGACCCAAAGACACTAGAGAGGGATTTTGGGCAAGCAGGCACTGGTGTCCAGGAATGGCTGCAAGGCGACAGACGTCAATGCAGCAGACGTCGAGGCCCCAGCATGCTGCATTGCTAGCAGCCCCGCAGTGCATTCCTTGAGTACTTGCAGAAGGTGTTTCCTCCATGGCTGCCGATTCCAAAGGCTGTGGGGCTTGAGCAACTTTGACGGATATATCTGATATACAGGGGTATCAGCAGCCAGGTCTCTGATGTCCCAGAGGATGAGCTCGCCTCCCTTTGGGGCAACTTCGAGGGGCGCTCATGAAGACCTCCATCACTCTCAACGCCTTTGTTTCGAAGGGCTCCGACACGGATGCACCAGAGTCTTCACTCGATGTTCGGCGTGGTAACCCGTCAGTGGCAACAAAGACGAGGCTGAATCCTTCCTCATGTTCGGGTGGAGCTTGATTGATGGCCGATGATCCAGGGCACTATGGATGCCCAGCTTCGATTGAGCTTGAGAGCTCCTCGATGTCAATGCAGCCTTAGACGCCATTGAGCCTGATGTAGTTGATGTTCAAGGCGATGGATTGGATGTTTGAGTGCCAAAAAGTGATTTGTGCTGTTTCTCGACCTTTGAGTCCCCTTCTTGTCATCTGCAAACACAAATTACAGGAAGAGGGCTGATTATCAGGTCCCAAGCACTGTGGGCACCAGTTATGGGTATCCACGGTGGATATGGTCCTAGAGCACTTGGAACACTTCTTAAATCCACTGGTGCGTTTTTGAGACATGGAGTCTGAAAAAATAGCCACGGCCAAGTCAAATAGCTTGATTTTGGAGAGGCCTGACTGGGGTACTGATGCCGAGAAGGCAGAGAGGCCACGGCAAGGAGAAAAAACGATTGTGCAGAGAAAAAAATGTAAAGGGAATAGAGAACTGCGATCAGCAGGCAAAACGAAGGAAAAGGCCAAAAAAGGGACAAAACCTGGCACAAAACACTCTCGCAGGGGAAAAGGAAAGTTTTCCAAGCGGAGAAAGATTGGAACGTGTCTGTGGACTCCGCAGAAAACAAAAGACTGTTTTAAGATGGCACCATGGAAGCAGGCGGGCAGGAGGCATGCAGGCACTGTAAAGCCTCCCCCTAAAGCTTCCAGTAGAAGCTGGAGAGCGTACCCGCATGGAGACCCATACGTGAGGGTGCATTCCTTCTTATCCACGAAGAATCTCTGAGACCACAACGCAGTACTTGCCCCCTGTGTCCGGGGCTGCTTTGCAGTTTCATTCAGTTCAATCTGCTACTTCGGCCCCGGCCTTCCGGTTTTGTATAATCCGGAAATTTGCATCAGAGGGGGTGCCGAAGCAGCAGATCGAATTGAATGAAACTGTGATGCAGCCCGGAGACAGAGTGCTGCATCGCGGTTTGAGAAGTAATTGCCACCACTATTATCCCCAGAGAGGGGCGCCAGCAGCAGCAATGGCGCAGAGGAAGGGGAGACAGCAGAGATGGTAGGATGGAGCACCCGCCAAGGGCATCTCCAGTCCTTGCACTGGCCCTGACTGTAGTGCTCCTTTGGATTTGCTAATCCAATTGCATGACCTTGCATTTTTTAAGAAGTAAATCTTAGCTGCCCAATTCTTGACCATTCTTCAAACTTCTAGATCCCTCCTGCTATCCACACCTTCCAAGTTGTCTACCCCTGTTGCAAATTTTGGCATCAACTGCAAAGCATAGTTGCTTACCTGAAACAGGGGTTCTCCGTAGACAGCAGAAGTATGCAGCCACACTCCATGGTGTCTGCCGACAGCACCAGTGCCGGCTCTCCCTTACCTCAGAGAAGTCCTTTGGACTTCTTTTAGCATGCGAGCATCTTCCTACCTCACCGTCCCACTCTGCGCCTGTTCAGTTCATCTCAGAGTAGGCAAGAGCAGCGCTGAAGGCATTTACAAGATCCAGAGTAGATACAGAAGTAGGATCTATAGACAAGATAGGACAGGTAGAGTTGAGTCTACATGTTGAAAACTGCCTGCTGCTTGCGTTGTAGATTGACTGTATTTGTTGATGTATTGAAATTTTCTTTTCCTTTTTGTTTTTTTGCCTGTGGGAAGTCATCAACTAACATATTTTTTTCTATTCTTTTTAGCGGACAGCAGGCAGGTGAGTGTGGCTACATATCCTTGCTGTCTATGGAGAACCCCCATTACAGGTAAGCAACTTTGCTTTCTCCGTCGACAAGCAGGGAGATGCACGTACACTCCATGGTGTTCAGAGCTGAGGGCTGCTTGAAGATCTGACCATGACTGCGGCGCATTTGAAAGATGGGAGGTGGAAGGAATTAAGCAAATAGGTTGAGCAGGACAGCCTGGCCAAAGGCAAGGTCACTGGCTGAAGATCGATTTAGGCTGTAGTGCTTCGTGAAAGTGTGCACAGATTATCATGTAGTAGCTCTGCAGAAATCTGAGGAGGAATAGGGTAGAATTGTTGGAAATACTGGTAGTGATATATTCTCCGGTATTGTGGACAGTGGGACTGCTGAGCTGTCTCTAGAGGCTGACAGTTCCTGCACTGTGGAGGAATGGTCCTTGGCTTCTGAAATGGCTTCCTGCACTTTGGGTCGAAAAGGCCATCTCCCTGGCACGGAGTGTCCGCCAAGTGGTCATGAAGATCTTCTCACAGACCCGAGACTCGGAGCCAAGTTGTGTGACAGGGAAAGATGGAAGTAGCTTTGGGTGAGGCAACTGAGCCAAAGGCATGATAAGTAGCCCGAATGATATGATAGAAGTACTCCTGTAAATTGTTTTAAGAGCATGTGTCTCCACAGTGCTGCAACGGTAGCAGGGTTCAGCATCTGCGAGAGGAAGACATGATGGTATTGCAATATTTGGTGAGCTAGGATTTTCATGGCTAGCACTCTACTTTGAAAAGTCTTTCTGCCAACAGTCCAATGTCCGTTGGTCTTTCCCTGGCGGAGTCTGGGCATGAGACTCGGAAGACTTAGCCTTCTTAAGTACTGCCTCAGAAACCACTGACTGATGAGAACGTTGTTGATGCTGGAAACCCAGTGCAGGGAGCACTTTGTACTTAAGGTCCAGGCAATGGGCCATGGTGTGCACTGATGCCAGTGTCTTCCAGACTGAGGCAAGGAGGTCTTGCAAGATTTGGGGAACTGGTATTGCTAGGAAATCTTTTTTGTTGGTGGGAGTCTGAGAGTCACTAAGAGTGAGCTCTCTAATGACCTTCTGAGGAATTTCAGATAGGAGAAATAGTCATGGGGCTCTTCCCCCACTGGGTGGTCTGAGGATGGCGTTGCCTCAACATCGCCCAAGAAGGAGGGGGTTCCATATCCCACTGGTGGGAGTATGAGGGACTGGCGGCAGAGTAGGTATTCTCTTCTAAAGACTCAGGGGCCCTCCAATCCATGAGGAGCAGGGGCCCTTGAGGTGGAGGCTGGAACGGGGGTGGATCTCCAAAGAGGGCAGCCAGTCTCCAGGAGGGGCAGCTCCTAGCAGGGCTGCACTATCTTGGATGAAGCACTGCAACAACGGAAGGAGAGGTCATGGGGGGACGACCTATCTCCCTCTGGAGAAGCTGTAGGAGATAAGAATGGCATGAGTGCCAATTAGTGGCACGGGAGCCAAATGGTGTCTTACCCACTTAGACTTAAGGGAGAAAGTTTCTGACGAGTGTCCCTTGGGCATCCGCTTCTGTGATTGCAAGTCTTGCAAACGATGTGCATTCCCCGTGTCGTCTTTGTTGTGCTTAGACTTAGTCTTATGTTGGCTATCTACCAGAGGTAGATGGAATAGGGCCTCTGGCCTGTGTTTGAGGTTCTGGGCTGTCTTCTTTGATACTGGCTCAAATAGGTCTGCCTCCAGCCGCACGGCAGCCCCATCCGGTCCCAATCATGCCTTGTCTGGGCCTGATGGAACTGGGGCAGGCAATGAATTAGGAGCCACCATGAAGAGATACAGTGATGCTGTTGAAAAAATACAGAAATTTTCCTTTTTTTTTTTTTTTTTTTTTAATAGTTCACCATGCAGAGGAGGTGAAAGCACAGTAGATTAACTGTGTAGAGTCTGTGGTTTTCTCCTCGTTGCTACTATTTTCTTTTTTTTTAGTCAGCAAATGTGTGCCGACCGTCTGAGGGAAAGTTTGTCAACTGGAAAATCTGAGGCTGCAAGAGCCACCAGGAAACTACTTTCTATTTTTTTTAAGCCCCCGCAATGCTGAAGAGAGTTGCCGAAACTGTTTAAAAGAAAGAAAGAAAAAATAAAGCGATCTGATGGAGGAGGGGAGAGCCGCGGCTGACTGGCTGCTGCAGTTGAAGAAGACTGAACAGACGCAGAGCGGGACGGTGAGGTGGGAAGGTGCGCACATGCTCAGGGAAGTCCAAAGGACTTCTGAGCTAAGGGAGAGCCGGCAATGGTGCTGTCAGCGGAAAACACCATGGAGGGTGCCTGCATCCCTCTGCTTGTTGACAGAGAAAGCGTAGTTATTCACCTGTAACAGGTGATCTCTGGGAATAAGCAGGAATTTAGTCTTCACATATGGTAACGTCGGTACCGACGGAGCCCATGTGGGAATGCTCCCCAGCGTCCAACAGGAAAGCTTTTGGAGCATCCCCCTGAAAACAACGTCAACCAAAGGCGTTGAGAGTTCTCGATTTTCTACCTGGAGGGTTTGAGGAATGTGTCTTAGCACTCTTTATCCGACACATTGCCAATTCCACTACCATGGAATGGTGTGGTAATTTCACTTTTTGGAAACCGGGACACTTTGGTACCCAATACATGGTACCGAGTCGTCGGGTGTGTGGGGAAACGGTAAGTGGGCATTTCCCACATACAAACATAAGGTCGTGAAGAATGCGATGAATAGGGAGAGTTGCAGCTTCCTTCAGAGCTGCAGGGTATTGAAAATGTTCAAGTTCTTCAGCTCTAGGCTCTTTCTCAGATGCCACATTTATGGATAGACCCCGGGCAACATCGCAAATAAAGTCGTGGAAAGACATGTTCTCTGGAGCAGACATGTGATATTGTGGGGACGGAGATGGGTCTTCTGGGAGAGTTCTCATGTCCTGGGTATTGGTCGATTCATCATCTGAGGAATCGGAGTCTGAAGACTCAAAGTACCGATGGGCAGGATGTTCACACTGTACCCGTATCTGATACTGATCAAAATCGGTAGCTGAGGATGGTGGTGCCAGAACTTTGGTACCGGAAACGGATTTGAGGGCCGGCATGGGCGGTGGTGTGGTAAGCGGCAAAAAAGTCGATGCAGGCTGTGTCACTACCAGAGCCAGTACCAGTGCTTGAGGAATCGACTGTAAAGGTTTTACCGGTACGGAGGCCGCCAGTAAGGCCACTAAGCTATGCTCAATAGCCAGGATACGTTGATCCATGGAACTTGCCGATGCCTAGGTATTGGTACTGGAATTGCGGGCCACGATCCCTGAGCATGGCACCAAGAGCTCTCCAGAGGTGGAAGCCACTAAGGCTTTGGAAACAAGGTCCTCCCACTGGGGTTGTTTGACCGGTGTGTCCCCCCTCCAGGGCAATGCACGAGACATCTTGATGCTTAGAAGGAGATCTACCCTTGGAGAGCCGACCAGTCTTCAAAGAAGACCTAGGTTTCAATACCTGAGATCCTTGGGAGGAAGATGAAGCTCTCGAAGACATTGATGTTAAAGATGCTGCATCGGAGGCAAAGAGGGTGCCTAGTTTATCAGCTCTGTTTTGTAGGCCTCTCTGTCATCTTCCTGCAAAGAGGACACTGACCATCGATGATCCAGACCTAAGCTTTTTAGGCACCAGTTATGGGGGTGTGTGGCCAAAATGGTACTGCCACATTTTGAACATTTTTTAAAACTACTGGATGTTTTTTTTCATTTTGTCTATGACAAAAGGGGAGGCCTAGGCCTAAGATGGCGTCAATGCGCCTGAAGAAATAAAAAAATTCCTTCCCTCACAGATTTTTTTTTTAAAGAAAGAAAGAAGAAAAGAAGAATACAGACAGGGGTCGGTACCAGCGTCAACGGGAAGGCAGATGCGACCAAAAGAAATAAGAAAAAAACCAAATTTTCTAGAATGGCTTCTTGTCAACTCCGCGGAAAATGAAGAACTGAGGAGGGAGAGCTGGAAAGGCAGGAAGGCAGCTACGCAGGTGCAGTGGGATGTTCTCAAAAGCTTTCCTATTGGACGCTGGGGAGCGTTCCCACGTGGGCTCTGTTAGTACCGATGTTACTATATGTGAAGACTACATTCCTGCTTGTTCCTGGAGATAGGGGCATACTTTTCCTGAGACCTTCTGCAATCACTTCCAAAACTGTTAAAAATGACAGGACTAAAGACCGATCCCTGAGGCATGCCACTGGTAACACCCTTATCTTCAGAGTGAACTCCATTTTCTTCTACTCTCTAGCGCCTCCCAATAGTCAACCAGTTCTGGCCCAGCAGCTCCTGCATTTTCTTGGCAGTGTGACTGAAAGTAGATTGCCAGGCCTTTCTTCTGAGGCAATGGAGGATTAACTGACTTGTTCAAGGCCACAAGGAATGCCAATGGGAATCAAATCGTGGTCTCTTGCTTACCAAGCCAATGCTCTAACCATTAAGCTACTCTTTCAAAGAAAGGCCTGGCAATCTACTTCTGGTCATGCTGCCAAGAAAACCCAGGAGCTGCAGAGTCGCCAGAAGTCAGCATTGACTCGAAGGCACACATTGCATATGCACTGTAACTTTGCATTAATCTTAGATCATATATAAAATTTAGAAAAACAAATCCCCACTTGCGCTTCCTATTTCATTTGTGAAGCACTAGATGGAAAATCTCTTCCATTTAAATAAGTAGGTGGAAAGTTTCCTTGCTGCCAGCAAGATATCTTGAATTGGTGTTGGCAGACAGGACAAAAACTAGTCATTGCTTAGAGCTCAAATTTGAAATCTGGATGCAGAAAGGAGGCCCTATTCTGCGTTATCAAAGATGGAAAGGTTTGAAACTGCATCAAGGAGCTACCAAATAAGTCTCTACCCAATAACAGAACTCTGCCACCTTCACAGCTATCACAGTCCTGTGCATTCTACCTTACTTGATGATATATGCCACTGTCGTGGCAATGTCCAAGATCATTCTAATCACCTTGTCTTCCAAGAGAATCTGGAACCTCTCTAGAACTAGGTGAATTGCCCTGGCTTCTAAATCTGTTGATCAACCATGAGGCTTCCTGCAGGGATGAGCATCCCTGTGCAAAATGACGCAGAATACAAGCTCCTCAGTCATCAAAGATATCAGCCTTTTTGACTATCACTCAATCTGGTGCCTCCAGGTATTGTGTCATTCTTTGGCTCGAGTCTGCAGCCACCAGGCCATTGACCTTCTGGATAAGAGGGAGATGTCAATCAAACAACTGACAGCAAGGAGACCAGTGACTCAGAAGGTGTCTCTGCAGGCAGCACATATGCACTCTGGCCCAAAGCATCAGATTCTGAGTCAAAGCCATTGATCCCAGGAGTTGCAAGTAGTCTCATGAGCTGATTGGGAGCAAAAATCCCTGAGCTGTGCCTGCAGCTTTACCAATCTTTCCAGGGTGAGAAACGCTCTGCCCTCGTGAGTGCTGAAGTGGGCACCCAGATACTCCAAGTCCTGAGAGGAAGTTAAGCTGCATGGGGAATCTGATCACCCATCCAGGCTTTACCATCCACTGGATCACCTGGGATGTGTCTGCCATGGACGTCTCTCAAGAGTTGAACTGCACCAACCAGTTATTCTGACACCGGTGAATCTGGATCCCTTGCTTGCACATGGAGGTCACCACTCCACCATGACATTGCAGAAGGTATGAGAGGCTATGGGAAGGCCAAAGGGCAGGGCCTGGAAGTGACTGCTCAGGACACAGAAGCAGAGAAACAGCTGATGTTGATCCCAGACAAGAATATGGAAGTACACCTCAGAAAGATCCAAGAAGATTAGAAACTCCCCTTGCTGGACAGATACAATGATTGACTTGAGGTTCTTCATGCAGAAATGTGACACTCTGAACTTGGAATAGACTGCCTTCTAATTCAGAAGTGGGTGGAAGGAACCACCTTTCTTTGGTACCATAAAGTAAATGAGTACCACCCCAACCTTGCTTTGCAGAGGGCATGGGTACAATAGCCTACAACTGCAGGAGGCACTGAAGAGTTTCCATTCACCAAGCCAGGAAGCTGCAAAGAGACTCGACAAAGGCCTCCTGAAGAGAATCCACAAACTCCAGTGCATGTCACTTTGAGGATCTTGATGATTCACTGGACTGAGGCATTGTTAGTCCGTTCTGAGAATAAACAGCTGGAGCTGACCCCCCAACTACCTGTCCCTCAGAAGGGACCAGCCAGATCCCACTGAGAGGGCTTACCAGCCCCTGAGGAGGCTCTTGTGGCATTCCACAACAACTGGGATCCACAAAAACACTGACCTTTCTTGGGTGCAGACCCATAGGAGAAATAGGTCATGCCAGAACTCTTTCTGGCCATGAAATGTCCTCACACTCCCTATGCCCTGCAAGAGGAACTGCTGGAACCTCTGGACCTTCTAGGAGCCTCTGTAGATGAGCTTTTCCCAGGTCCTTCACCAACTTTTCAAGGTCTTCCACAAAGAACAACTTGCCCCTTAAAGGGAATCTTGCTCAGCCACAGCTTGGACATGGCATCAGCAGTCCAATTCCAGAGTTAGAGCCAATCGAGGGCTATCACAGCTACTGCCATGGCCTTAGAGGAGATCCTAGTCAAGTTGTACAAGACATCTACCAGACAATGCTCCAGACTCCAAATCTCATGACCTTCAAACTGTCCAGCACAAGAGCACTTATGCATCATGCCCGCATGCCGCCCCCCTCCCCGTAGTGGCATTCTTCAGAAGAGCTTCTGCTCTCTCATCATAAGTCTCCTTCAGTGCAGCACCAGCTTTCACATGAATGGCTGTTAACCCATAGCCACTGTGACCAGAGCATCCACCTTCAGGAACACGAAAAGCTGTTACATCTTCCTTTGGGGCAGAGGATATAGCTGAACAAGACTTTAGTTACCCTCAGCCCCAGCTCTGGTGCCTCTCACTGAGAGGAATGAAGCTTTTGCAAGAGCTCAGGAAGAGGGGGAGGGGGGAGGCAAAGGCCAGAGGGCCCATGCCACTCCTCCAGGATAGGGTCTGCCTGAGAAACCTGCACCAGAGGGGGGTCTGCAATGCGCAAGGCTGCCATGGCAACCTGAATAAGAGTAGCCAGGTCAGGTCTGCAAAATAGGAAAATCATTAACGGATCTTCTCTCTCTGCAAGGTAAAGCTCTCCCTCCTCCTCTGACTCAGCCACAGGAGACAGAAAATCCTCATCTTTTTCCCAATGCTTACCCATAGAGGATAAGGCAGGGTTTCCGGAAGAACAGACTGTTAAAAAGAAGAATGGAGGTGCTTAACCCACTTACTGCCAAAGAGGGAAACCTCAGAGGGCACAGTCCACTGTAGGAAAGATCAGGGCCTCAGATCACAGCGATGGGAGATACTGGGTCGCTACTAAAGACTGAATTGGGCCCTGGAGCCCTGAAGGAACTTCAGTGGCCTGTTAACTTGAAGCTCTGGCCACCTCACCATGTTTCTCTTTCAGCTGGGACCATGTAAACATTCAAGACGGCCACCATTTCTGCCAGAAGGAAAATCATCCATGATGCAACTGAGGCAGCGTAAGTAATGTGGGAGTCCCAACATTGTCAAAAAAAGTGCCCTGAGATTTCTGTAATGCACTTGGGGCAAAAAAAGCCAGCCATGGAGCTCACTCGACAAACATAGTTACAGAGCTCAAATGCGGTTAAAGAAAAAAAAACATGAAGGAAAAAAGCAGATGGAAAAATAATCCCACAGTGAAAAACAAACTCCTGATTAGTAATGGGATCCTCTCACCTGCCAGGCAAGCTGGAGAAACTCAAGAAGGGCCTCCCCAGCCTACACAGGCCTCGGAAGTGCAACTGGGCATAAACAAAAGAGATACAGTCTGCTAGTCAAATTGAAAATGAGCATTTGGAGATGGCAACTGCTAGCTTAATTGGGGTCAAAAGAAACAAAAAGCTGAATGGACATTCTATGGGCTTTCATCCGCTTCAAGTAGAAAGCCCGGCTCATTTGCAGTCGTCAACATGTATAGCACAATTTTCTTTATGAGCATATGGTTTTGGGAAAAATGTTGGTAGAACTGACTGATTAAAATGGAAATCAGACATAATTTTTGGAAGGAATTTGGGCTGAGTACAGTGGACCACTCTATTATGATGGAATTTAGTGCAAGGTGGATGAACTACTAGAGCGTCACCCTGAATGCTGAGGTGACTGCCACCAAGAACAAAACTTTCCAAGTCAAGAACTTCAGAGGACAAGAGTTTAGTAGCTCAAAAGAAGCTTTCATTAACTGTGCACGAACCACATTGACATCCCAAGACATTGTGGGTGGTTTATATGGAGGCTTCAAGAGAAGCAATTCTGCATAAAGCGAACAACTAAAGGCTGTACAGAGATGGGTCTTCCTTCTAGGTGGAGAAGATACACCAGCAGTTTTTGTGTGGGATAAGCAAAGCGATATAGGGAATGGTTCTCACACTAGACAGCAAATCTCTTCCATTTGCATGAATAGGATTTTCTTGCTAAGGCTCTCCTGGAGGCCAAAAAGACATCAGTTACACTGGCCAACTAATTGAGTTTGGATAACGTTAGCCTCTCAACATCCAAGCCTTGAGGGCCAAGGACTTGATGTTGGGATGCAACATCATTCCATTCTCCTGCAATATCAAATCTGGTGTGTGGCCCAACCAAATTGGTTCCTGACTGGATAGTTGTAGCAGGACAGGAAACCAAGGTGGTCTGGGCCACTAGGGCGTGATCAGAATCATAGAGCCTTTGTCTGTTTTAAGCTTCAGGAGAGACTCTTTGCAATGAGAGGTATTGGAGAATACGCATACAAAAGATGCTTCCCCTAATCTAGGAGGAAAGCATCCAAGGCTAGTCTGCTGTGCGACTTTACTCTGGAGCAGGTGTTAGATCCTCCCTTCCCACCCCAGCTCTTACCCACCACACATGAGAATTCTTGCTATACAGGGCAACTCCCAAATTAGTTTGTTGACTTAGACAATAGATTTTTAGTGGTTGGCAGGGAAAATCTAGGAAGGAAATAGTTCCACATTTGGATTTTTACTAAAAGTAAACAATTTGCCATTCACAAGGAGATTTGATTAGGTAATTTTACAAAGGAAACCCATTAATCTATATACTTCAGACACATATCATCAAGATTTATTAGTGTAAGGTATTAATTGTTTACCAAGGAAGCAGGGCTGTTATAACACGAAAGAGGTTTGCTGCTGCTTTTTCACTTAAAGGACAGCTGGGGAAAAGTCAGAGACTTTGGTAGGTCTTTTTTTTTTTAAACTTCAACAGGCACCAAAGCTCCACCAACTGAATGATGGCTGGGAAAAATCATATTGCCTAAGCTGTTGCCCCGGTTACAGCTTCTGCCTCTGTCCAGACAGACAGCCTGATGCCAGTTGAGGGACTGGTTCCATGTAAAAAAATGCCTGAAAGCTGAAGCCCTCATGAAACAAGTGGAGGAGCTCAGAGAAGAAGTGGCAAGGCTGAGAAGCATTTGAGATAGTGAGAAGTACATTGATAAGATGCTTCTTGAATTATCCAAGCTATCCGACAGAGGTGAAGATGGGAAGCTATAGAATGAAGAGAGTTGGACACAAGTCATCAGAGCCTGCAGAATCAACAATCCAACTCCTCCAGCCCTTGAACTGAAGAACCAGTATGCAGCCCTAGAGGTGGAGGAGGTGAAAACATCCCAGGAAAGGGAAGAAGCAGAGTTCAAGCACCCCAATGCTGCGGAATCAGTGACCACAAGGATGCAAAGGGTAGTGGTGGTTGGTGATTCTCTTCTGAGGGTACTGAGGTGTCCATCGGCCAACCAGAATTGATGTCCAGAGAGGTGTGCTGTCTGCCAGGTGACAAATTCCGAGCTGTTATGGCAAGTTTGCTGAGACCCATCAAGCCTACTGACCATTATCAAATGTTGCTCATCCATGTTGGCACAAATGATACTGTTAGGTATCCCTCCAAATGTATAAAAAGTGACTTCATGGCAATGGGACAGAGGATGAAGCAGATAGGTGCGCAGGTAGTGTTCTCTTCAATCCTCCCTGTTGAGGGTAAAGGCTGAGCTGGAGAAGCTCGCATCCTGGAGATGAATGCATGGCTGCATGGATGGTGTCATTGAGAGTGTTTTTGTTTCCTGGACCATAAGATGATTTTCCAAGGGCTGCAGAGTAGAGATAGCATCCACCTGTCCAAGAAGGGTCCAAGTATCCTGCGCAGCAGACTGGCTAACCTACTGAAGAGGGCTTTAAACTAGATTCGTTGGGGATGAGTGAAGAAAGCCCCGAGGTAAGTGAAAGCCCTCAGGTAAGTGACACAGTAACATACATAGTAACATAGTACATGATGGCAGATAAAGACCAGTATGGTCATTTTGGTCTGCCCCGCAAGGCGGCAAGAGTAGGTGCACCTGCCGCTCTGTGCAGGTCACCTCTCCCCATGCCTCTGTTTAAGGGTGTACCTACTGGTCTGTGTAGATCACCCTTATTTGTTGAGATATAAGAGTTAGTTATGTTTATTTTGATTTTATCCTGTTGCTATAAAGGGATCCACGGTGTCTGTCCCATGCCATTTTGAATTCTGTCACTGTATTTGCCCCCAGCACTTCCATCGGGAGGGCATTCCAAGCATCCACCACCCTTTCAGTAAAAAAGTATTTCCTGACAGTGCTTTTTAGTTTACCCCCTTGTAGCTTCATGGTATGTCCTCTAGTTTTACAGTTCCCAGTCTTTGGAAGAGGTAGGTTTCTTCATTAAGTATTTGAAGGTCTGAATCATATCTCCACCATCCCTCCTTTTCTCCAGAGTGTACATATTTAGGTCTTCAAGCCTCTTCTCATAGGTTGTCTGACACAGACTCCAAATCATTTTGGTCGCCTTTCTCTGAACTGTTTCCAGCCTTTATATATCCTTTGCGAGATACGGTCTCCAGAACTGAACACAATATTCCAAGTGAGGTCTCAACAGCGACTTGTACAGTGGCACTAGTACCTCTTCCTTTCTGCTGGTAATTCCTCTCTGTATGCAACCCACCTTGTCGCACTGTTTCACCATCTTGAGATCCTCAGAAACAATCACTCCGCGGTCCTTCTCCAGGTCCATGCACACCAGCCTCTCACCCCCTATCGCATACAATTCCCTAGGATTTCTGCTTCATCATTGCATGACACTGCACTTCTTCACATTAAATCTTAACTGCCAAGCATTAGACCATTCTTCCAGCTTTTGTAGATCTTTCCTCATGTTATCCACTCCCTCAGGGGAGTCCACTCTGTTGCAATTTTAGTGTCATCTGCAAAAAAACAGACATTCCTATTCAGTCCTTCAGCAATATCACTCACAAATACATTGAATAGTACCAGTCCTAGGACTGAACCCTGCGGCACACCGCTAATCACTTTCCTTTCATCCGAGTGAGTTCCGTTCACCATCATCTTCTATCGTCTGTCAGTCAACCAATTTGTGATCCAGTTCACCACCTTGGGACCCATCTCTAGGCTATTCAGTTTATTGATAAGCCTCCTATGAGGAATAGGATCAAAGGCTTTGCTGAAATCTAGGTAGATCACATCCATCGCATGCCCTTGATCTAGCTCTCTGGTCACCCAAAGAACTCAATCAGATTTGTTTGGCAAGATCGTCCTTTGGTAAAACCATGTTACCTCGGATCATGCAACCTGTTAGTTTCGAGAAAGTCTATTATTGCTCTTTCAGGAGCGCCTCCATTACTTTTCCCGCCACCAAGGTAAGGCTTACTGGCCTGTAGTTTGTCACTTCTTCCCTACTACCACTTTTGGAAGAGGTACCACCATCAGCCCTTCTCCAATTCTGTGGAACTTCTCCCATTTCCAAGGATCTATTAAAAATATCCTTTAACAGCCCTGCAAGAACCTCTCTCTCTTTCAGTATTCTGGAATGGCCATCCGGTCCCATGGCCTTGTCCACTTTCAGTTTTGCAAGCTGTTCTAACACATCATCTAATGTGAATGGTGTGGTATCAACCCCTTTCCCATTTGTATATTTGTCAGTCACAGGTGGTCCTTCTCCAGGATTTTCTTTAATAAAAACAGAGAAGTATTTTGTTTAGCATTTTCACTTTTTCAATGTCATTTTCCACAAATCTATTCCCAGTATGTTTGAGTCCTGCAATTCCACCTCTGATTTTCCTCCTCTCCCGAATATATCTGAAAAAAAGTTGTATCGTCACATTTCACATCTTTAGCCATCTTTTCTTCTGCCTTTGATTTTGCTATCCTTATTTCTCTTTTTGTCTCCTTTAGTTTGATCCTGTATTCTTTTCTGGGTTCCTCTGTTTGTGAACGTCTGAATTTTGTGAAAACTGTTTTTGCCTTTATTTGTGCAGCCACTTTTTTGGAGAACCAAATAGATTTCCTTTTCCTTTTGTTTTTATTTACTTTCCTTACATATGTATCTATTGCCCTTTTATTGTCTCCTTTAGTTTAGCCCAATGCAATTCCACTTCCTTTATCCCCTCCCACCCTGCCATCTCCTCCTTCAGGCACTTGGCCATTTTACCGCAGTCAGTGTTTTTGAAATCTAGGGCTTTGAGCTTGCTGTGATTGGATTCTAAGAACATAAGATATGCCATACTGGGTCAGACCAAGGTCCATCAAGCCCAGTATTCTGTTTCCAACAGTGGCCAATCTAGGTCATATGTACCTAGCAGTTTCCCCAAGAGACACAAGTTCCACAATGCTTGTACTGGGTCAAGCATTGATATCTTCAGTCACTTCTTAATAATGGTTTATGGACCTTTCCTCCAGGAACTTGTCCAAACCTTTTTTAAACCCAGCTACACTAACAGCCTTTACTACATCCTCCGGTAACAAATTCCAGAGTTTGATTACACGTTGAGTGAAAAAATATTTTCTTTTATTAGTCTTAAATAGTTTACCCTGTAGCTTCATTGCATGTCCCCTAGTCCTTCCATATTCTGATAACGTAAACAATCGATCTACGTTTACCCGTTCCACTCCGTTCATTAATTTATAGACTTCTATCATATCTCCCCTGACCGATCTGGGAGAACCCAGCCCGGAGAAGAACAGAAGTGTACCCCGGGATACCGAGGGGTACACTGTCTACCCCAGCCGGCAAGGGATAGGAAGACAATGGGTTCGAAAACCTCCAGACAAGGAGGCGTAAACCAAGGGGCTGTTGACATCACAGCAAGTTTAAGCATAACCGGTCCGAGCACCCGAGCCGCAGAACGCAGGCAAACGGGCCGGCCGGACCCCGTAAGAAATAACAAAACGTCAGTACCGACAATTGGGAGATAGTCGGTAAGACACAGGGCGCTATAACATTTCCCAAAAAGCGCCCACCAGTACCGATATATATCCAATAACAGGTATAGATGTATATCGGGCTATAGGTGGGCCCGGGAGCGCCCACCCAGGTTACTAAACCGGTATGCACACATGAGAACGATACTGCCAACTTGGACCGGCCCTTGATCCACAGGAGGGCGCCCACCTGGAAGGTGGCGGGAGGAAGGGCCATCCAAGTGATGGGCCGATGTGCGTGGAGCAGGGCAGATCGGCGAGAGTAGCAGTATGGTTGCGTGACCGCCAGATCAGTTGGGGAGGAGCACATCAGGAGTACGTAGGCCCCTGAGGCGTCCACCTGACAGCCACCCAAAAAACGTGTCCTCCGTGCCACAGGGAAGGCAGGAGGATAGAAAACCCTATAGCCACGACGTGACCGTGGGGGTCATCTCCGGCCTATATAAAAAAAACCCTCGGGGTTAGGGCCAATGCCCTCCGCCGCTCCGAAGAGTGCAGGGAGCGGAGCCGGGGATCGGCATGGGTCAGTGGGACCCCTGTCCACCGTAACCTGACGGACCCAGGGATTTCTCTGCGAGAGCGGAGACACAGACCAGGGGGGGTGGTCCGGCCCTGTCGAGGATTGGTTCGGCCACGCTCGGAGAGTAGAGGCCAAGGCCTACACTGGGAGGAGATTTGGTGCGCGATCCCCTCAATCCGGGGGAAACAGGCAGAGGGGAATCCGAGGGATGTACCCGAAGGTAAGTCCGAAGAAGACTAGCATGGCCCTGAGGAGCCAGGCTAACCTAGCGTGGGAAGGGACCCCCCCCCCGGGGGAGGGGGCTCCATACCTTCAATCAAGCAGCCGAACCGCTTGTCACACTGAAAGAACCCCAGTGTAGAACTGGACAGTAACTTCAGGTAAGAGGAGTTAAGCGCAAACTGCCGCATACCGTAGCCTAAGGCTGCTTGGCATGGGCAGCCTGGCACGAGCCCTGGCACTGCCGACCGGTGTGAGACGTCCCTGGCATGGGCGCACCCGGCTGGCGGGCAGAGGGATGAAACCTCCTCCTCTTCGGACAGGAGGGTCGGGAAGGACATTTCCTACCCCTGGGAGAGGGGGAGGGCCGCGGGCGGCCAGTGCCAAACAGGTCGGCGGAGCACTGAGCAACCTGACGCAAAGCCTCGCCATTGAAGAGGTTCTCCCCGGTGCACGGGGAAGTACCCAGATTATGTTGTGCCCAGCTGCACAAGTCGGAAGCCTGCAACCAGGCTGTACGACGCGTCCCTATGGCTACCGCAGAGGACCTGCTAACTGACTCGAAAGAGTCCACGGCAGCCCGAGAAAGAAACCAAGAGATATTCCTGCAATGGTAAAGAAGCAAGGAATAGTCAGGGGCCCGAGGGGCCGACACAAAGGGAGACAAAAGAGATAACCTCTCGGTGACCTCCCGAAGCGCCAGGCTAATATAGAAAATATATGAGAGAATCCTGGAAGCCAACATGGACGTTTGGAAGGTTCGCCGCCCAAAGTTGTCCAGAGTTTTAGACGCACGATTCGGGGGGCAGGAAGAGTGCTTCTTCTTGCTTCCGACCTTCCTCAGGGCCGATTCCACCACAATGGAATGATGGGGAAGCTGGTGCGTCTGGAAACCCGGAGAGGGGGGCACTCGATACCGGGCATGCATGGCTGTAGGCGGCGCCGGTACCTGTAAGGGCGAGCGCCAAATCCCGAGCAGGAGATCCCGCAGGGAGGGATGTAAAGGAAGCATTACGGCTGCCTGTTCCGCAGTACCCGGACTTAGCGAAGGGCCCGGGATAGGAATGGCAAGCAAGTCCGCCATGTCAAGGAGGAAGTCCTGAAAAGACGGCTCTCCCAGAGGGGCTATCCCGGGGAGGCCGAGGTGGAGGGGCCAGCTTGAACACCAGGGGACCCACCATGCTGGTGTACGGGAGGAATCGCTCTAAACAGAGGAGGGTACTGACAGTCCCAATTCGAGGCAGTCGGTACTGCATCGTCAGAGCCTGGGATTGACTCCAAGCGGGGCATCGAAGGGAGCGACATCCCCGACGGGCCCGCGGGACTCGGACTCGGCCCCGATTCCGGGGGCGGGGCCGCCCCCGGGGCAATCCGCAAGGGCGGCTGGAGTGGTGCCGAGGCCGCTGGAGAGCAGGCGAGCGCAGCACTGCGCCGTCGGAAGAGACCGGGGTTGGATCCGAAATGCGCCGGAGCCACGCTTTCCAGACTGGAGATCGATTCGAGGCTGGGCATCGAACCGAGCGATGCCTCCTTAGGGGGCCCCGGTGTCGGCGGCCGCGCCGGTGCTGCCACTCCCGCGAATGGAGTTGGGGTCGCGACGATCGGTGCCGAGGGCAACTTGGGCTTCCCAGGCCGAAACTCGGCGAAGAGGGAAACACCCGAAGTCGGCTCCGACGCCGGGAGAGAGGCCCTTCTAGGCGCAGGGGTTCTGCCCGCGCCTGTTTTATTGAGCGGGAAACCCTTACGGGGCGTACTATGCGGCCTCGAGGGTACCCAGGTAACCCGACGAGCCCCGGCGGGGAGCGAGACGCCCAGCCCCGGCTCCGCGGCCGCGGCGCTTCTTTGGGTCGACTTGACCGAAGGACCTGGGTCCCGCGGGCAGACTCTAGTGACAAGTGGAGCACTCGACGCCCGCGTAGATGCCGGGAGGTCGGTGGCGTCCGGGGGAGGCCCCGGCCCCGCGCAAGGTGGGGGTGCCGACCCGCCCGACTGGGATAGATCGATTGGCTCCGTAGGTGGAGCCCAGAGGCGACCCCTGGCGAAGAACGGGGCCCTTGTTCCCGAGACCGCCGCGGGAGGGGCGGAGCCGCTCAAGGCCAGTACCGCCCCCGCGGAAGCCGGGGACGAGACGATCGGCCCTGGCGGAGCCGAGGGCACCCGGTGCCGATCCCCGGCGTGGAGTGGGGCCACCGACTCCGACGCCGAGGACTTGGTCCCACTCGAAGCGGTCACCACCTCCGCGCATGGCAGGGGTGTGGGCACGCCATACCGGGTCAGGTTGGTCCGACGATCCCCGGTGACGAGTGGAACACTCGACACCGACGCCGGGGAATCGGCACCGCCGAAAGCGGGTACCGCCCCCGCGCAGGGCCGAGATGCCGTAAAGCCAGACTGGGTCGAGTCGATCGGCCACGAAGGCACCGAGGACACCAGTTGACAGTCCCTGGCGAAGAGTGGAACACTCAACACCGGCGCCGATGCCGAGAGATCTGCACCGCTCGAAGCGGGTGCCATCCTCGGGCATGGCTCGGGAATGTTCTGTGAGGAGCGAACCTCAGGAACAACCCGAAACCCCGTGGAGGCTCTGGAGCCCGAAGACTCCCTCCGGGGTGTAAGGGACTGGAGGGGAAGGCCGGAGCCGTCGTCATGCGGCGCATGAGACTCACCCCTCAAGGCTCGGTTAGTCTTAACAGACTGTTGTTGGGTTACCTGATCCTGGCGAGGAGAGAAAGCCGACGACCGCACCTCAGAGGGAAAGACGTCATCGAGGGACACTCGAAACAGGGAGGGTCTTCTCCCGACGCTGAAGCCCGGGGAACAAGGGGTCAGGGCCCCAACAGGAGAGACACCAGGCGTTGGAGTCGGAGAAGAAGACAACGTCTCCACAGTGGGGGCACTTCTTAGGGGAAGAAGGCTCCATGCTGGAAAGCCCGGTAGGCCTCAGAATAACACGAGGAGGATGCTCCTCGAAGGAAAATAAAGGAAAACAAAAAAATAAGGAAAAAGGGGGCACCAGCGGTGCCAGAGTCAGCGTGGAAAAAACTGCGATCACAGGAAACAAGAAAAGAAGAAAAAAGTTTCTGCAGTGACAGGAGGTATGTCCTGTCGGCTCCGCGGAAAAACGAAAACTGGGGAGAGGCAGTGGGAAGGGCGGGAAGCTACCGCGCAGGCGCGAGGGATGCTCCCAAAAGCCTTCTGATTGGATGCTGGGGAGCATTCCCGTGCGGGCTCCGTCGGCGCCGACGAACCCCAGATGTGAAGACTCATTCCTGCTTGTTTCTGGAGATTATTTGCTCTCTTGGCTGCCGCTGCACACTGGGCTGAGGGTTTTAACATGGTATCCACAATGACGCCTAAATATTTTTCCTGGGTGGTGGTTCCTAATGTGGAACCTTGCATCGTGTAACCATAGTTTGGGTTGTTCTTCCCTAGGTGCATAACCTTGCACTTGGCCACATTAAATTTCATCTGCCATTTTGATGCCCAGTCTTCCAATTTATCAAGATCCTCTTGCAATTTTTCACAATCCTCTTGGGTTTTAACAACTTTAAATAGTTTTGTGTCATCTGCAAATTTGATAACCTCACTCGTTATTCCACTTTTCAGGTCATTTATGAATATGTCAAAAAGCAGCGGACACAGCACAGATCCCTGGTTACCTTGGCTTTTATCTCAAACATTAAATACCTCTGTAGAAATGGGTAAAAGGGGCTACATCTGGAAAGCGGTATGCATAAATGCCCGTAGCATGGGAAATAAGATCCCAAATGTTGAGGCTTTAATGGAAGAGGCTAACTTGGATTTAGTGGCGGCAATGGAAACATAGTTCTTGGACAACCATGTAACAGGTGTTCTCCAGGGACAGCAGGAATCAGTCCTCACATATGGATGATGTCGGCACTGACAGAGCTTGCGCGGAAGCATCTCCCCAATTTCAAAAAGCCTTTGGGAGATGCACCACACATGCGTGGTTCACTCCCGCCCAAGGGTGCCATCTTGCCTCAATCTAATGACATATCTGAGATGGCAAAAATAAAATGCAGTAAAGAAGCAACTTCAAAGAGAGGAGGGGGGGTGTTGTGAGGGCTTATTCCTGCTGTCCCCGGAGAACACCCATTACAGGTGAGTAACTACGCTTTCTCCAGGAGCATAAAGGAAGTCAGTCACCACATATGAGACTTCCCAGCTACAGGCTACCAAGAACCTGTAAAAATGCCTTAGCGACTTGCAAAGGGTGAGCCGTGATCAGCAGCAGCTTAATCCTTAAAGAAAGACTCTTACAAGACCAGGTGTCCAGTCAGGAACCAGCACTCTGATAGCCTGAACATAGAAGGGTCGGAGGGCAGGAGTTGCCTACACCCCAGAGATTATGGCCTGGCCGAAGGCGCTGCCCTGCTAGGACTCCCTCTCCAGGCAGTAGTGAGCTGCAAAGGTATGGACCGAAGACCAAGTGGCGGCCCGACAGATTTTCGTCATGTGGACAGAACACAGATTTGCTATAGCAGTAGCTATGGTCCTGATGCTGTGCATCGTGACCCTCTGGTCCAGTGAGATCCTGCCTGCTCATAGGCAAGGGTAATGCAGTCTGCCACTCTAGTGGACAGAGTTTGCTTAGTAACTGAGAGCCCCAGGTGACTGGGGGTCATATGATATGAAAGGCTGGGGGACTTTGCAGTTGCCCTGAGTCTACTACAGGTTAAAGGAAAGGGCTCTCTTACAATCCAGATTGTGGAGAACAGTCTCTGCCCTACCAGTGTAAGGCCTCGGAAAGAAGGGGGGGGGAGTATCACCTCCTGAATGAGGTGGAATGGGGACATCACCTTCGGCAGAAACTTGGGGTCTGCGGAGCACCACCTGTTCTTGTGGAACCTCGTGTAGGGCAGTTCCGCCATCAGAGCCTGAAGCTCACTGACTCAGCATGCTGATGTGAGTGCTATCAGGAAGGCGTCCTTCCAGGACAGATACCGGAGATGGCAGGTAGCCAGATGCTCAAACAGAGGCTTGGTGAACTATGAGCACCACAATGAGATACCACTCTGTCACTAGAGGGCAGACAGGAGGATTTAGATAACATGAGGCCTTGCAGGAATTGGGACACAAGGGGCTGAGCTGAGAGGGGTTTTCCCTCAAAGGAATGGTGATGCGCTGCAATAGCACTCAGGTATACTCTGACAGACTTGGACTTCAGTCCCACCTGTGATAGGTAAAGTAGATACTGGAGTACTACTTGTACTGAAGCAGGAGAATGGGTTTGCCTGCCTTTCTGAGCACCACACCGAGAATCAGCGCCACCTGAAGGCATATACTCTTCTTGTGGAGGCCTTACGAGAGGCCAGAAGAATCTCTTCCACATCCTGTGGGAGGTTTAAGGAGGCTAATGTAACCCTTTTAGCAGCCAAGCCTGAGTGAGAGGGACCCCAAGTTGGGGTGTAGGAGAGAGCCCTGCTCCTGTGAGAGTAGCCCTGGGGCTTTGCCCAGGGGACTTGGCGATGTCGCCAATAGGGTGAGAGGCAGTGGGAACCAGGGCTGTTTGGCCACCGAGGGACTATCAGCAATAGGGATGCTCTGTCATGCTGGACCTTGAAAAGTGTCTTGGTTACCAGCGGTGTCAGTGGGAAGGTGTACAGGAGGCCTTCCATCCACATGATGAGGAATGCATCTGCTTCCACCTGGGACGGCTGTGGTTGACGGGAGCAGAATAGGGGCAACTGTGTGTTGTCCGGACTGGTGAACAGGTCCCTAAAGGGGACGCTCCAGAGATGAAACAGCAGTGAGGCTACTACTGGATCCAGGAGCCACTCATGTGACACTAGGACCTTGCTCAACTTGTCCACTAGGACATTGTCCTGGCCCAAGAGGTACACTGCCTTTAGGAGCATCCCTCTTGTTTACGTAGAACATTGCAACCTAATTGTTGGTCTGGATCAGCACCTTGTGGTGCTGGAGCTTGTGATAAGGAAGCTTATCATAGCTCAGGAAGGAGCTATAGAAAAGGTGAAGTGACTCTGAACAAGCAACCTGTCAGTTCTGGTAGAAATAAGAAAACAGAATTTTCCCATAAAAGACTACCAGTCCCAGAATGCACCAGGTTTCCAACAGCCATTAGAGGAGCTGAAGTGGGGAAACGTGTGTTCAATCAGGAGGGCTATGAGGTAATCCCTAAGCACTCATCTCAAAGGGCAGGGCCTGATTCAGCACAGCTGCGCTGTGTTAGGGAGGAGCACTCATCTAAGCAGAATAAAGGTAGAGTTTATTCTACAGAGAATCAGCTTGAGCTTGATCATCTTCATCATCAGGAGGATCATCAGAAGCAGAAGCCAAACCGGACGGACAGAGAGGGAAAGAAACCCTTTGGAAGAAAGAGGAGAGAAAAGCCTTTGAGAGGTCTAGGAGAGTCCAGAGCAGTACGTATACTGGGAGGCATTCCAAGGGCCAGCATACACCATTGGACTGGGGAAAGCCAGAGGAATGGTGCTGCAGAGCTAGGAATCTCCAGACGGTACCTGTGAGGGAGACGGCTGCACGTGGAAGGGACCCTAAGACCCGGGCCAGAAGGTATGTGAAGAGAGATCCAGTGTCCAGGGATCTGGATTGGAAGGCTGGACATAAGAACTGGACTACATACTGGCCAGGCTATATAGAGAGGAACTCTAACAGCAATGGAAGCTCAGGTATGAACACTGATCTATGACCTAGCTATAACCTTGAAAGACAGCAGGGAAACAAGTATTCTCCTGAAAGTGCTCCATTGGAAGATTCATCTGTGCCAATCCATGATATTGAACCCATGCTTGTTGAAGAAGAGGGGGTGATAGCAGATGAAGAATCTGTTTAAATGGACTGCTCTCTGTCTAAACTCCTTTGGTGATTTTCTGTTACAAAGTACAGCAACCATCACAAAGAAATACAAACTTGTTCTTTAATCTACTCAGAAAAGCTCCTGAGTAGGATTTTTAGCCACGCAGTAGAAAGCAAGCCAGCTAAGGGGTTTCAGCTGGATAACTGCTAGCAATTAAGCCTTACCTAATTGCTTGTGAGCTCTGAGAGAATCACTTCTGAATCTATGTGGGAAGATATAAGAAGTTAACCTGAAAAGAACAGTTTTTTTCTTTCTTTGTGGATCTTGTTTGTTGTTTGATACAGTGCTAAGAGAATATTAGCTAAAGCCTACAGAAAAGACCAGTTTGTTACCAACCAGGTCTTATTTCTTTTGCTTTGATTGCCTGACAAGTTCAAATGTTGTTTTTCCTGATTTTGTTTTTCCAAGTTTAACACTGAAAGCAAGTAACCTGATTTATGTGCTACCAAGCATATCTGTGTTGGGAGAAATAACCCCATAAATAAATATCTTATTGGCTTTACACTTGAGCACAACTAAATTATTGTGAGCAGCTGTGTCGGGTGTGAATGGACTGCATTGCCCACAATCCCTTGCAAATCATATTGACATATGCACTTGCCAAGACTGTGAACATTCTCGCCCAGGCAGCCGTCTGACAAGCTGGTAGTGGAAGGCTCAGGTATATTGCCTGAAACTTTAGCAGGCTGATTTGCATCCTAGATTCCTTCTGGGACCAGTAGCCTTGTGTCTGGAGGCTCCTGCAATGAACGCCCCAGCCCATTAGATAGGCATCCGTGGTGAGGACCTTCTGGGGAGTGGGTGCCTGGAAGGGCATCCCAGCCTGAAGGTGATGTGGGATCTGCCACCATCCGAGGGAGTCTGCCAGATGATGGATCACTTTCACTCTGTCTGCCTGTGCCTGAGAGCGGAGGCACCACTGGGCTGCCCTCATGTGCAGGCAGGTATATGGAGTCATGTGGACTGTGGGGCCAAGTGTCCCAACAGGCAGAGGAGGAGCCGGGCAGGTAGTATCCACCATAGATGTACCTCTGCAGCTAACTCCCTGTGGCATTCTGACCTCTCTTGAGGGAGGAAGACTTTTGCCTAGAGAGTATCTAGTTGCACCCCTATGAACTCTAGACACTGGGCTAGAGTGAGGTGGGACTTGGGGTAGTTTATGATGAACCCCAGGCACTGCAGGGTGTTGATGGTGCGCCTGATGGCGCATTGTGCCTCTGCAGCCGTGCCCCCCTTTATGAGCTAGTCGTCCAGGTAAGGGAAGACGAAAGTCCCTTGGAGCCAGAGGTGAGCTACGACCACCGCAAGGCACTTTGTGAAGACCCTTGACGACGAGGCCAGATCGAAGGACACCACCTTATATTGGTAGTGCTGTCCCCCCATCATGAACCGGAGATATTTTCTGTGGCTGGGATGAATTAAGTTGTGAATTTAGGCAGCCTTTAGGTCTAAGGAGCATAGCCAATTTCCCTGCTGGAGGAATGGCAGTAGTGTCCCAAGAACAAGCATCTTGAACTTCTCCCTGTTGATAAACTGTTGAGCTCTCGCAGGACCAGGATTAGCATGAGGCCCCGTCCTCTTAGGGACGAGGAAATACCTGGAGTAGAAGCCTGTGCCCCAGAGATGTTTTGGCACTAGTTCCACTGCTTTGCCATTGATTAGGCCTGCTAGCTCAATGAGGAGCAGGGTCTGAAGGAGAGGCCTGGTGGATTCTCCTGGGAAGTACGAGGGTGGGGCCGCTATTGGTGGAGGAGGTAGTCCTTGTTGACTACTTGTAGCACCCAGGTATCAGTGGTGATGGATGTCCACCTGTGGGCAAACAGAGCTAGGTGCCCCCTTGTGGGCAGCAGGGGACCCCCTGGGGGTGGGGAGGTGGTGCCCAGACAAATCAAAAGCTCCTCCCAGGCTGGGCTGGGACTGGCACCTGGCACTTCAGGGCCTTTTGTTTTCTGGGACTATGTCTCTGGCCTTTTTGTTGCTGGCCTTGTTGAGGGGCCGGGAAGTGGAGTGCACCAATAAAGCATTCTTTCTTCTTTGGGAAGAAGGGCTTTTTCCCCAGGGCTTTCTTCTGGGGTTGCACCGAGGTCTTCTTTGAGAGCCTGGTTCTCGTCATGAACTCTGCCTCTACCTCTGCTGCCACCATGGACTTCCTGAATAGGTTCTTTCCCATGCAGTGGACATCAATCAGTTTGTCCTGCACCCACTTCTCCAGGTCGGACGACTGCAGCCATGCTTGGCATAATGCCCCGATGCCTGCGGCGGCCACCCTGGCCAATGACTTGAAGCCATCATAAGCTGCTCGTGACAAGAACTTCAAGCATTCTTTTACTGCCGAGGTCAGGGTCTTAAACCTCTGCAGGGGTTCCCCATCGAAGCCTGACGAGAATCCACCAAGCTCCTGCAACAGTTCCTTCAGGTACATGCCAATATACAGCTGGTAGGACTAGATCTGGCACGCTAGCATCAAGCCATGAAAGGCCTTCCAGCCGAGGGTGTCACAGGTTTGGGCCTCCCTGCTGGGTGACAACGACGAATGAGTTTTTTGGCTTTTAAATCAGAGCATGGCTGACTCCACGACCATGGAGTTGTGAGGAAGCTGGGTCTTTTGGAACCCAGGGCTTTGGCGTATCCAGTATATGGCATCAAGGCGCCTACTAATGACAGGTACCGATGCCAGTGTTTCCCACATCTGGAGGAGACGGTCAAGAATCGGGGGCACCAGGACCATAAGGGTTTCCCCTTTGGGGTGCCTCATTTTGGAGTATTTCCAAATCCTTGGTGCGTGGGTCCTCCTCGACTTCGGTCTTGATAGTGAGAACCTTGACCATGGCCTGCAAGATATCGGGGAATGCAACATCCTCAGATGGGGAATACCATCAGGTCATCAGGTGAGACAGCTCCGAGGGCATATATCAGTGTCACCTTATGTCGAGGGACTCTTCGTCCTCTGTCTACCATTTGGGCTCGGTCAGAGTATGAGTCCAACATCGCGTGATCTCCTTGGTTGAGGACTGTTCCCGGTGGTCCACGACCTTGGAGGATCGGCAGTCCAAGTCACGGGCGCTCGCCAGGGAGGACCGGTGTCCCGAGGAACGGGACCAGATCCTCATCCGGATCCGGGGGCTCTCTCAAGGCCAGTGGTGCTCAAGGACCGGCTCAATGTCTGGGGAAGCCCTCGATGTCGAGGGTCCCATCAGACGAGCCAGACATGAATGCTCGCCTAATGGCCACTAGGGCAGATAATTGCTCTCTAGGGCTGCCATTCTGGTTTCCATACCAGTTGGCTCTGCAGCCTTTGACGTGGGCACCGAAGACTTTGGGCCCGACGTCGGTACTGTCGAGGGGAAGTCCTCGCTGAAGATGACCTCGGAGGTGTGTGCCAACTCCTCCATACAAGGCAGCTTGGAAGGCTGCTCCTGCCCTGACTCTAGACTCACACCTGGGACTGCAGGGCTCTGTCCTCCGAGGCAGTCCTAGAGGATTTCTTCTTCTTGTGCTTCACCTCCGGATATTTATGCTTGAAGGAAATGCAGCTGCGGGACTCTGAAGAGGCTCTGGCTTCGTGGGGCACCGAGGTATCAGAAGAGGCCTTGGAGTATGGTGTCAACGGAGACTCAAGCACAGAGTCAGACTTTTAAAAAAAAATTCCTGCTGCTGATTGTGGCTCTTTAGGGCCTTTCAGGTCATGGTTCTACAGAGTTTGCAGTTGGAATCATTATGCTCCGGGCTGAGGCATCAGAGACAGCAGCTGTGCAGGTCGGTGAGTGACCTCATTTTGCCACACCGCTCACACTTTTTGAAGCTACTGGAGGCCATTAGAAAAAGGGGTTCCCCGCCATCCAGCAGGGATTCGAGGCCTTCGGCTGAAAAAGGGCATGAACGCCGGTCGAAAATGAACCCAATGAGCGACGCCAAGGCAAGCTGGCTTGGGGGCGGGAAGGAAGCGGTAGGCAAACTGGACAAAACATAACAAAAATCAGACTTTTCCTGTTGAAAATTGGACAACGTCCAATGGGTTCCACAGAAAAAAAGTGACTGATGCAAGATAGCACCCTTGGGCGGGAAGTGGACCACGCATACGTGGTGCATCTCCCAAAGGCTTTCTTTGAAGGCTGGGGAGATGCTTCCACGTAGGCTCCATCGGCACCAATGTCAACCATATGTGAGGACTAACTTCTTGCTTGTTCATGGAGAATACTGGGCTATACTTTATTCTGGATGGACAGAGAAGAAAGAAGGGGAGGAGGAGTGGCACTATATGTAAATAATATTAAAGCTATAGAATTATAGGGCCTAAAAGGGAGAAAGGACTGTGTGTTAAACTGGAAAGAGGGAAAGGGAAATCCATTTGTATTGGTGTGATACACAGATCTCCCTCATGGGAAAAAGAAGTGGATGGAGATATTATAGAAGACATACGCAGTATTGCCATGAAAGGAGAAGTGCTACTGATAGGTGATTTCAATATGTTGGATGTTGATTGGCACATCCCTGCTGTGGAGTAAGGAGATCCTAGATTCTCTACAGGGAGAACTATTCTGGCAACTGGTAATAGAACCAAAACGTGAAGGGGCCATTCTGGATTTGATGCTTACCAATGGAGAAAGTGTTTCTGATGTCATAGTGGGAGATCATCGCGCATCCAGTAATCACCAGATGGTGTGGTTCAGTATTAGGACTAGGGCTGATAAAATTCACTCAAAAGCGAGGGTCTTAGACTTTAGGAAAAATAACTTTGCCAAGATGGGATAATACCTCAAGGAGTCATTAGCGGGATGGGAACAGCTGGGGGATGTAGAAAAGCAATGGGCAAAACCGAAAGGGGATATTTTAAGGGCAACAAACTCTTTCGTTAGCAAGGTAAATAAATGCAAAAGGGAAAGGAGGCTGCTATAGTTCTCAAAAGAAGTAGCTGAAAAGGTGATGAAAAAGAGGGTGGCCTTCATACAAGAGATCACAGAGAGAGGAAAGCAGAATTACTCACCTGTAACAGTTGACCTCTGGGAATAGCAGGATTCGGTCTTCACATATAGGTGACATCCTCTAACTGAGCTCATGCACGAACACGCCCCAGCACTCAATAGGAAAACCTCTGGAAGCATCCCAGCCTTTCTCCTCAGTGAGATATATAGCTGAGCAAGAAAAGAAAAGAAAACCCTACTACTCCTTGGGAAGGAGGGTGGGTTGTGAAGACTGATTCCTGTTGTTCATGGAGATCACCTGTTACAGGTGAGCAACTATGCTATCTCCAGGAACAAGCAGGAATGCAGTCTTCACATATGGAACTCCCTAGCTCGAGGCTACTAGATCCTTGCAGAGAGTAGCAGGGTGCAACCAAAAGGTAAAGCCTGTTTAACAACAACATAGGGAGTCCGCAGATCTGCCAGACTCAACTTCTTGAGCATACTATCGTCGTAGATGGTAGCATGTAGCCAGTAGAAATAGAGGACCGGAGGGAAGGAGATGTATGTAAGTGCTGAAGAGGTGCCAGAGTACAGCTTGGCCAAAGTCCATGTCCCGACAGTAATGGGCTGCAAAGGTATGTATGGAAGACCATGTGGCAGCCCGGCAGATCTCCAATATGGAGACAGAACATAAATGGGCCACAGAGGTGACCATGGCACGAACGTTGTGTACTGTTACATGACCCTTTAAGGAAAGACCTGCTTGTGCGTAAGGGAACAAAATGCAGTCTGCTATCCAATTAGATAAAGTCTGCTTCGTCACGGGTTTGCCCAGGTGACTAGGATCAAAGGAGACAAAGAGCTAAGAAGATTTCCTGTGAACCTTGGTTCTATCTAAGTAGCAGACTAAAGCTCGCTTACAATCTAGGGTATGGCGCGATGCTTCAGCCGGAGATGTGTGTGGTCTTGGAAAAAAGGTCAGAAGAATGACCGATAGGTTAAGATGGAATGGGGAAACTACCTTCAGCAGGAAGTGTGGATGAGTCCAGAGGACCACCCGGTCATGGTGGAATTGGGTATAGAGCAGATGAGCCACTAGAGGTTGTAGCTCACTAACCCTCAGAGCTGAGGTGAGCGCAAGTAGGAAGGAGACCTTCCAGATTAGAAATTTCAGTGAAGTAGAGGCTAGGAGCTGAAAGGAAAGTTTGAGCAGTTAAGCAAGTACCACACTGAGGTCCCAGGCCACTGGCGGGGGTTGGATTGATGTAGTCAAGCGAAGACCACGCATAAAGCGAGCCACTAAAGAATGAGAGGCAATGGTTCGTCCATCCACCAGTTTGGTGCAAGGCTGCAATGGCACCGAGGTGGACCCTAATGTTTATGTTTATTATTACATTTGATATACCGCTCAGGCCAAAACATCAGAGCGGTTTACAATACAATATTAAAAATTACGGAAAATAAAAAAAGAATGCCATTTATAAGATAGGACAGAATAAGACACACAGTGATAGTCAAAGGAAAACATGAAGTAAAAGGGAAGGAAACAGCAGATTACAACCACAATATACCAATACACTCACAGCTTTTGCTGTACGAGATTGATCAATCGCCACAGACTCACGCCTAAGGGCCACGCCAAAGGGCCCACAAGGCACGGGCGTGCCTCCGGAGCGGTGATTTTTAAGCCGTTGTGCAGGGCAGGTGATTGGCAGGTAGGAGGTGAGAAGCAGCCCCCGCCCACACTCCCCGATCATGGCTTCTGCTGCCGTTGCTCTCCCCGTTCAAATTGATGCAATTGATCTTAAGATCTGTAGTAGAAAGGTGGAGAAAATATTGAAGTAACAATTCCACTGGGCAAGTGAAGGGACTGAGATCTTTCAGAGAGCACCATAGCATGAATCTGTGCCATTTGAATGCATAGGTATGTCGGGTGGAGTCCTTTCGGGATGTGAGGAGGATATCTTTAACACTCTCTGGTAGGTTCAGATCTGAAAGGATTAGTCTTTCAGCAGCCATGCCATCAGGTTGAGCTCTCAAATATTGGGATGGAGAAGCGTGCCCTGGAGCAAGTCGGGCGTAAAACCCAGACTGAGAGGCTGATGCTAAGCTAGTCAAAGGAGAAGGGAAAACCACGGTTGACGTGGCCAGAATGGTGCTATGAGTATCATTGTCACCCTGTCAACCTGTAGCTTGAACAGTCTCTTCGGTATCAGGGGAATGGGTGGATAAGCATAAAGCAGACCCTTCCCTCAATGAAGGAGGAATGAATTGGAAGCCTGACTCTGTCGAGACAGAACCCTGGAGCAGAAGCAAGGGAGCTGTGTGTCTAACAGGGTGGTATAGAGTTTGATTATGGGGCTTCCCCATAATTTAAAAATGTGCTCGGCCACACCGTGTGGTAGGACTCAACTGAGCTTGTCCACTAGAATATTGAGTTCCCCAGGAGGTAAACTGCACAGTATGTATTGAGAGATGGCAATGGTACAGATGCAGACCACTTCCTCAGAGAGGAGGCAAGACCCTGTGACTTACTGCCTGTTGATATAGAACATTGCTACTTGATTGTCAGTTTGGATCAGAACAGTTTGTCCTGCTAATTGAGGTTGAAAAACTCAAAGGGCACTGACTACTGCCCATAGTTCAAGGAGGTTGATCCGATGGGCAGATTCCTGGTGAGACTACAGACCCTGTGTAGCTAAGCCATCCAAGTGAGCTCCCCAATCCTGCTTGGAAGCATCTGTCATGAGGGTATGTTGAGGTGGAGGCATCTACAAAGGTGACCTGATGAGTAGGTTTTGAGGCATATGCCACCACTGGAGGGAGTTTGTTAACTGAGGTGTGATGATGACCCTGTCTCTGAGTTGGTCCGTCAACTGTTTCCACTCAGAGGAAAGGGTCCATTGTGCCTGACGCATGGGGAGACGAGCAAAGGGGACCACATGCATGGTGGAGGCCATGTGTCCCAGCAGACAAAGCATGTCCCTTGCTGTGATCAGATGCTGTCACTGAACATGGCTTGTGAACTCTGTGAGACACTGCAGACAGTCTCCTTGGAGAAAGGTTCGGGCTTGCACAGTGTCTAGGAGTGTACCTATGAACTCCAATTTTTGAGTAGGAGCAAGGTGAGACTTTGAAAAGTTTATGACAAAGCCTAGATGTTGAAGCACAGTGTCAATGCAGTGAAGTGACAGATTTGGTACTTGAGGGGAATCGTCCTTGATGAGCCGGTCGTCTAAGCCGGGAAAGACAAAGATGCCCATGGTGCAGAGGAAGACCGCAACCACTGCTAGACATTTTGTAAATATCCTTGGGGCCGAAGCTAGGCTGGTACTGGTAGTGAGCTCCCTGAAACATGAACAGCAGGTACTGTCTGTGAGAAGGATGCATGCGTATGTGAGTGTAGACATCCTTGAGATCTAGAGAACAAAGGCAGTAATCTCTCTGAAGGTATAGAGTACCTAGGGCAGCGATGGCGAACCTATGGCACGCGTGCCAGCTGTGGCACGCGAAGGCCTTGCAGCTGGCACGCGGGAAGGTCCGCAATCAAAATATGCGGCATTAAAAAAAAAAAAAAAAACAGCTGCCGCTGCCGGGGCCAGGGCCGCCGCGGCAGAATCGAGTGTGCCGCGGGGCCCCCCCGCCCAGCAGAGCCTGCCCTCCGTCCCCGGTATCACCTCTCTCAGCTGCCTCCAGTCACACGCGCCGGCTTTCAGAGCGCGAGGGGAGTTTCCGCGCGTGTGACTGGAGGCAGCTCAGAGAGGTGATACCGGGGACGGAGGGCAGGCTCTGCTGGGCGGGGGGCCCCGCGGCACACTCGATTCTGCCGCGGCGGCCCCGGCCCCGGCAGCGACAGCTTTCTTTGTAAAAAAATTTCGCTGGGGGGGGGGGTTAGGAGTGGTGATGGGCTAGGGGGGGGGTTAGGACTGGTGATGGGCTGGGGGGGGTTAGGTTGGGTAATGGCTGTGGGCTGTTGGGGGGTTAGGACTGGTGATGGGCTGGGGGGGGCTAGGACAGGAAATGGGCTGATGGGGGGTGATGAGTGGTCATTGGATGGGGGGGGTCGGAGTGGTAATGGCGTGTGGGGGTTAGGAGTGGTAATGGCTGTGGGATGTTGGGGGGTTGGGAGTGGTGTTGGGCTGGGGGGGTTAGGAGTGGTAATGGCTGTGGGCTGTTGGGGCTAGGACTGGTACTGGGCTATGGGGGGCTAGGACAGGAAATGGGCTGATGGGGGGGTTAGGAGTGGTGATGGGCTGGGGGAGGTTAGGAGTGGTGATGGGCTATGGGGGGGCTATGGGCTATGGGGGAGCTAAGTCTATATGGGCTGATGGGATTAGGACTGGAAGTGGGTTGGGGGCTTAGGACTGGTAATGGGCTATGGGGGGCTAGGACAGGAAATGGGCTGATGGGGAGGGGTTAGGACTTGAGGTGGGCTGTTGGGTGGGGTTAGGACTGGAAATGGGCTGATGGGGGGTTAACACTGGAGGTGGGCTGATGGGGTTAGGACTGGTAATGGGCTGTGGGCTGATGGAGGGGGTTAGGACTGGCAATGGGCTATGGGTGGGTTAAGACTGGTAATGGGCTGTTGGCTGATGGGGGCTGTCTGGTAATGGGCTATGGGGGGTTAGGACTGATAATGGACTATGGGGGGGGGCTAGGACAGGAAATGGGCTGATGGGGAGGGGTTAGGACTTGAGGTGGGTTGATGGGGTTAGGACTGGTAATGGACTGTGGGCTGATGGGGGGGTTAGGACTGGCAATGGGCTATGGGGGGCTGACTGGAAATGGGTTGATGGGGTTAGGACTGGAAGTGGGCTGATGGGGGGTTAGGACTGGAAGTGGGCTGATGGGGGTTAGGACTGGTAATGGGTTATAGGGGGGGCTTAAACTGAAAATGGGGTGATGGGGGGTTAGGACTGGAAGTGGGTTGATGAGGGGGGGCTAGGACTGGTATTGGGTTGGGGGGTTGCTAGGACTGGAAATGGGTTGGGGGGCTGCTAGGACTGGAAATGGGCTGATGCAGGGACTAGGAGGGAATGGATGAGGGGTGAGGCTGGAGATAGAAGGGAGGTGGTTTTGGGGGTGGATTAGATTGGGATGGGGCTGGGAGAGTAAAATGGAGAGGGGAAATATATTTTGTGTGGGAGGGATAAAAAATCTACAATTGGCCGGGTATTGGGAGAATAAGTGGGGATTGAGGATGAAGGGGTAAATTTTGAGTAGATGAAATAGGAATGAGGAAAGAGCAAAAGGAGAAAGATTAGTATGTTAAAGCAGATGTAGAGAGAGAATGGAAAAAAAAAACAAGACAGAAGAAAGGACAAATGGACAGCAGATGGAGAGTTAGCAGAAGACACGAAGAAACCAGAAGAAAGTGGCTGGAACAATTGCAACTGAAAAAAAATGCACAAAAGGTAGAAAAAATATCCCTTTATTTTGAATTTATTAACTGGAATATGTCAGCTCTGGGAAATGTGCATCATTAATTTTTGCGCTTTGTTTAGTACAAGAGGAAATTAATTTATAGTTTTATTTCTACAGTGTTGTTGTATATTCCAAGTTTGGCTTTTGGGGTTCCCAGTTTAATTATTGTCTTCCTGTTTCTAAATTGTGATTCCTTGTTTGGTGATGGTTTGTTCTGCATGTGTAACTGAGCTGAGGTATTCTGTTTATATAATTCCTATTTGACATTGCCACTTGTTCTTTCCCCAGTAGGTCATGTATTGTTGTTCTCTGAAATGTATTGGTTTAATATTTGCAGTGTTGCCTTTTGATAGTTAGGGTATGGTGCTTTGTGAGTCCTGGTAGTGCTGTTAGGATACGGCGGGTTTGCTATGGGTTCTAAATGGGCAGCGTTTGTAGTAGTTCCTAATGTGCCTGGCGGTTGGTACTGGATTATAGTAATGTAGAAACCTTTTAGTCTTTCTTTATCCATATACTCATTAAGAGGCATGTTTACTAAAAGTTAGTGTATGGTAACATTATGCAAATATTTATGCAAATGAGGCACCTTATGCAAATGAGGCTTTAATTGACGTGCTGGCACTTTGAGGAAATTCTTTGATTTTGTGCGGCAGTTTGGGCACTCGGGCTCAAAAAGGTTAGCCATCACTGACCTAGGGAGACCATCTTGAATTTTTCTCAAACCAAGAACTTGAAGGCTCGGAGATCTGGGATGGGTCTGAATCCTCCTGTCTCTTTGGGAATGAGGCAGTAACAGGAGTAAAAACCCAACCTTTCTTGTGTAGAAGGAATTCTTTCTATGGCACCCTGCAACAGCAGAGAAACTATTTCCTGCTGTAGCAGGGTGCAGTGAAGGGGTTCCATGGAAAACTCCATGTGAAAAAGGTCAGGGGTAAGCTTTCGAAGTGGAGCTGAAACCCTTTGAGGACCATGTTCAAGGTCCATTGCTCGGTTGTTATGAGAGGGCATCTGTGGGCACAGTGGACCAAGTGGCCTGCAATGTAACAGGGATGGGAATCCTTCTGAGGAAGTATGTTTATGTTCTCCAGGAAGGAGTCAAAAACCAGCTGTGGGATGGGCCTGTGGAGCTGGTTGACGTTTGGGAGCCTTAGGCCTCTTGGGATGACGTGGGCCTTGCTGCTTTTGTTGAGGCTGCTGCGACTGATAATGTGGATAAGATAGATAGTATCTCTTCTTTTTAAGGTACAAGGACTTTTTGGTGGAGGCCTCATTTCTGGAGAGATCAGCTGTCTTTCTCAAGAGGCATTTGAGAGTAAGATAATCTGTTTCAATCTTATCCGCATTCTCCCATCAGCCTTTCCCGAAGAGATTCTCACCTGTACAAGGGAATTTAGCCAATTTATCCTGAACCCACTGCTCCAGGTCAGAAGCCTGTAAACAAGTCATCCTCCTGGCCCCAATACATACCAGTGCAGTTCTGCTAGTGGATTCAAAGCAATCAAAAGCAGCACTGGTGAGCAACATAGAAGTATTTTGATTATGCTTGATTAGGGCCTGGTAAGCAGCCTGTTTGACAGCTGGTAGAAGAAGAGAAAATTCCTCAAGATTTTTAGTGATATCCTTTAGGAACATATGAGTTAATCCTGGAGGCCAGCATCGCTGCTTGGAAATATCGATGTCTGAAGGCATCCAGAGTTCTTGATTCCCTACCTGGAAGAACTGAAGAATGATTCTTGAAATTTTTAATACGACGCATTTCTGATTCCACCATCATGGAATAGTGTGGAAGCTGGAGTTTCTGGAAGCCCAGGCACTCAGGAACCCTGTACATCATGTCAAGTCTCTTACTAACTGAGGCCATGGTCAGAAAAGCCTTCCACATGCATAGAATGATGTTCTGTAGAATGAGATGTACTGGGAGTGTGGAAGCCTCCTTAGGCGTCGAGGGATGCTGGAGTATTTCCAGCTCCTCGGCCCTTGGTTCCTTCTCGGTGGCAACTGTAATTGAGAGAACCCTCACAGTATCCCTGATAAAGTCCTGAAAGTACATATCCTCCGGTGGGGATAGGTGCTACTCATGTGGTGGTGAAGGGTCAGAAAGAATATCAAATGAGGCCTTGGAAAACAAGGGACTCAATGTCCGATTCCGAGGAATCAGAGTTGGAATCAGGCAAAAACTCAAAGTGGTGGCAATCGGAATCTCAGCACCAATGCCATTCCAACACCAGATGATGGTCTTGGTATCAATGCTCCGAGGCATGGGATGGGTGCGACTAGCGGGAGCAGAAGTGTGTTGTCTGGGCTGGTAAACAGGTCCACCAGAAGGGTGCCCCAGAGGCGAAACAGCCAAGAGGCTACTTTGGGGTCCAGGCACCATTTGTGTGATTAGAGGACTCTGCTTAGCTTGTCCACCAGGGCAATGTCTTGGCCCAGGAGGTAAAACCCTTAGGAGCATCACTCTTTGTGCCGCATAGAAGCAGAGGGCTACTGCCTCCTGGCAGAGGGGGTACGACCCTGTGCTCCCTTGTTTGTTCATGTAGAACGTTGTGACCTGGTTGATGGTCTAGATCAGCAATGACTTGTGCTGCAGCCAGTGGCGGAAGGTTCGGAGAGCCAGAAATATCGGCTGGAGCTCCAGCAGACTGATTTGCATCCGGGATTCTATCTGGGACCAGCTGCCTTGCATCTGGAGGCCCTCACAATGTGCTTCCCAGTCCAGTAAGGAGGCGTCTGTGGTACGGACCTTCTGGGGGGTGGCTACCTTGAAGGGCAGACACAGCCTGAAGGTGACGAGAGATCTGCCACCATCCAAGGGAGTCTGCCAGCTGGCGGGTCACTCTCACTCTGCCCCTGAGCCTGCCTGTGGCTTGTGTCCACTAAGAGTGGAGGCACCACTGGGCTGCTCTCATGTGCAATCTGAAACACTAGTGGTGGGTCCTTTTCTGAGCACTTACTTCACAGTAAAATCAAATGCAAAAATATACGCTCAATCTATACTCTATGGAACGTATAAGCTTAAATTAAGTTATCAATTCTTCATTAGAAATCAATGGAGGTCTCAGACTTCTTTGCACTCAAACATGGACTTCCATAGCATCCAAAAAATAGTGCACATTTAGCATCAATGACTCTCCAATGAAACAGTCTTATTGTAAACACATGAGCGAAAACCTTCTTCTAAACATCTTCAAGGTGGTCCTAAACTCTTAAAAAAGTACTTAGCTCCAAGCAATCTTTATTGCCCGATGGTCACCACTTCGCTCAAGCTTGCAGATCCCAACGCCCTCATTCGGCGCCAATGCGTTTCACTGTATTGTTTCCTCAGGGGACCACGATTATGTTGTGGAAGGGGCCAGAAAATCTGTTGGAATCATTTTTTCAATGGTTGAATCAGTGTGATCCTAACATCAAATTCACCTATGTGTATCATAAAGAAAAACTGCCGTATTTGGACCTTTTAATCAGTCGAGGGAAGGAAGAATGGGTGACTTCAATTTACCGGAAAAGTACTGATCGAAACATGTTTCTACACTTTGACAGTGCACATCCACAGCCATTGAAGGAAAGTCTTCCTTTGTCCCAGTTCCTGCGTTATCGGCGAAACTGTTCAGACGTTAATGATTATAAAAAGTTGTCTAAGCAGTTAGTGAGTAACTTTAAGGATAGGGGATATCCCCATCGAGTGATCAAGCGAGCATACTCGAGGGCTTTGTACAACAATCGTAATTTATTACTTCAACCTAGAAGTAAGAATGGCAGGGATGACACAGATTCTGATAATATTAATTTTGTTACACGTTACTCTCCTCTAAGTAGTGGAATTCAGAAGATTTTGCGGAAACACAGTAACATCATGAAAGCTGTTCCTGGTTTGGATGATAAAAAAATACGGTGTGTTTGGCAGCGTAACTGGAATTTAAAAGAGAAGTTGAGCCCGGCGATACTACAATCTGCAGCCCCAGCAGTTGTGACATTGGGGGACAGCACAGAACATAAGAAATGTGGGCAATGTGACATCTGTGATATTACTGTGGAACTTGGTATCTTTTTCCACAAAGGTGTTCGTTATCGGCTAAAAGGAAACACTACATGTGACTCATCAAATATAATATATATCATCATGTGTCCGTGTGAGTTGGTCTATGTTGGTAAAACAATTCGAGCATTTAAAACGCAGATGAGGGAGCATCGTAGTCGTTTGAAATGTCTGAATAAGGAGGCACCGATAGTACAACATTGTATCACCACAGGACATATTTTTGAACAATTGAGATGCTTTTGCATTGATAAAGTAGAGTCGGGATCCTTGGGGAAATCACTTGAGCAAACCCTTTTAATTAAGGAACAGAGATGGATTTTTACACTGGGTTCTGTAGTGCCCACTGGTCTTAAAATGCTACCATCGATTGGCTTGTGTGCACTAGATAATGATCACAAGGAAGAGGTTTAGTAGCATAAGCCTACTGCTCCACAGTAGAAATAACATGAATTAGTCATTTGCTGGTTGGATATAACGCGTTCATGTAGTTTTTCATGACATTGGAGAAGAAGAAAAATAACTTTACTATGTCGGTTTGTTTATCAGTATAACAGGAGGGGCCGGTGAGTTTCTGATGAATGAGTAGGGAGGTTAGTTTAAAAGTGAAAGAAACGGCCAGTAGTTCGCATGCGCGGCATTTTTTTGTGAAAGATCTGTCAATGGAGTGAAGCCTCTTGGCAGTTTATAGACCAGTGATTTGAAAACGTGGGCAGCATCAACTATAATTCTGGTAGGAACATTTTTTTAATTTTGTTTTGCTAATGTGGTGATTAACAATATAATAGTGAGGAATATAGAGCTTTTTAAAGTTCTCTAAATTCATTTTTCCGTTAGGATTGGAAATGAATCGTGATCCCCTGAGGAAACAATACAGTGAAACGCATTGGCGCCGAATGAGGGCGTTGGGATCTGCAAGCTTGAGGGAAGTGGTGACCATCGGGCAATAAAGACTGCTTGGAGCTAAGTACTTTTTTAAGAGTTTAGGACCACCTTGAAGATGTTTAGAAGAAGGTTTTCGCTCATGTGTTTACAATAAGAATATTTCATTGGAGAGTCATTGATACTAAATGTGCACTATTTTTTGGACGCTATGGAAGTCCATGTTTGAGTGCAAAGAAGTCTGAGACCTCCATTGATTTCTAATGAAGAATTGATAATTTAATTTAAGCTTATAAGTTCCGTAGAGTATAGATTGAGCATATATTTTTGCATTTGATTCTCATGTGCAGTCTGGCATATGGGGTCACATGAACCATAGAGGCTACGTGTCCTAACAGGGAGAGTAGAAGCCGGGCGGGTAGCAACCGGCCTTGGTGTACCTCTGAGGTTAGCCCCCTGAGGCATTTTGACCTCTCCCACTGGAGGAAGGCTTTTGCCTGGAGGATATCTAGATGTGGCCCTATGAATTCTAGGCGTTGAGCCGGGTCGAGGTAGGACACGGGATAGTTTATGACGAACCCCAGGTGCTGCAGGGCGTTTGTGGTGTGCCCAGAGGCACATTGTGCCTCTGCAGCTGTGCCTCCCCTTATGAGCCAGTTGTCCAGATAAGGGAAGAGGAAGGCCCCTTGGAGCCAGAGGTGGGCTGTGACCATCGTGAGGCACCTGGTGAAGCCCCTGATGAGGCCAGTCCGAAGGACAGCACCTTGTGTATTGGTAGTGCTCTCCTCCCACCACGAACTAGAGGTCTTTTCTGTGATTGGGATAGATCAGGAAGTGTGTATAGGTATCCTTTAGGTCTAAGGAGCATAGCCAATCTCCCTACTGTAGGAATGGCAGCAGTGTTCCAAGGAGAGCATCTTGAACTTCTCCTTTACCAGAAACCTGTTCAGCTCCTGCAGGTCCAGGATGGGCCTGAGGCCCCATGTCCTTCTGGGGATGAGAAAATACCTGGAGTAGAAGCTGGTGCCCCAGAGGTGTTTCGGAACTGGCTTACTGATTTATCCTGGAACAGGCTTGAGAGCTTGGTGAGGAGCAGGGTCTGGTGAAGGGGAGGTCTGATGGGCTTTCCTGGGAAGTATGAGAGTGGCGCCCACTGTAGAAGGAGGATGTAGCTCTCCCTGACCACTTGTAACACCCAGGTATCAGTGGTGATGGCTGGCCACCTGTGGACAAACAGGGCTAGATGCTCCCCTATGGGCTGCAGAGGACCCCCTGGGGGGAGAGGAGGTTACACTCAGGCAGTCAAAAGCTCCCCCCAGACTGAGCCAGGGCCGGCACCTGGGACTTTGGGGTTATTTGCTTTCAGGGGCCATGCCCCTGACCTTTGTGCTGTTGGCCTTGTTGAGGAGCTGAGAAGGCCTGAAAATGCGGGGTACTGCCAAAACCCCCCCTTCATCATCCGCAGTTGGCTCCGCAGCCTTCGACGCAGGTACCGAGGACTTCAGGCCCGGCGGCAGCACTGTCGAGGGGGGGTCCTCAACAAGGATGGCCTCGGCTGATCAGCAGGTACCAACGACTCTTTGCGAAGCAGCTTGTGAGGCCGCTCCTGCTCCATCACCTCGGACTCACACCAGGGACTGAAGGGCCTGGAGTGGGATTTCCCCCTTTTCCTATACCAGTCCTCGGAGGCGGTCTTCGAGGATTTCGCCTTCTTGCATTCCACCTCCAGGGACTTCCTCTTGGAGGAATTGTGGCCCCGGGACTCTGAGGAGGCTCGGGCTTCACGAGGCACAGAGGTACCAGAGGGGGCCTTGGTGCATGGTGTCACTGAAGACTCAGGCACAGAGTCGGACTTAGAAAGAACTTCTCCTGCTGCTGACAATGGCTCTTTAGGGCCTTTGAGGTCGTGGTTCTGCAAAGTTTGCAGTCTGAGTCGTTATGTTCCAGGTCGAGGCACCGGAGGCAGCAGACATAGGGGTCGGTGAGGGACATCATTTTACTGCACCGACTGCAGTTCTTGAAGCCGCTGGAGGCCATCAGAAAAGAGGGGGGTCTGAGGCTTTCGGCTGAAAAAGGGCGTGAATGCCAGTCAAGGGACACTTCAAGATAGAAGGAAAAAATGGAGTAATGAACCCGGGGAGCGACACCGAGGTGAGGTGGCTTGGGGGCGAGAAGGAACCAGTACGCAAACCGGACAAAAACGTCTCAAGAAAAAAAAATAAATAAAAGTCACATTGCTGCCATTGCTCTCACATTGTGAGCTGTGACATGACCTTCGAGAGAAAGTCCCTTACTCTCATATGCAAAGGATATGCAATTTGTGATCCATTTAAACAAAATTCGCTTGGAAACTGGTAGTCCAAGATGACTAGGGTCAAAGGCAACAATAAGCTGGGAAGATTTTCTATGTTGCTTAGTTCTCTGAAGGTAAAAGGCTAAGGCTCTTTTACAATCTAGAGTGTATAAATTCCTTTCTGCATTTGAGGCGTGAGGCCTAGGAAAGAATACTGGAAGGTAAACCGATTGGTTTAAATGAAAAGGCGAAACCACCTTTGGCATAAAGTGAGGATGAGTCCTAAGAACTACCTTATCATGGTAGAACCTTTTATGAGGAGGATCAGCCACTAAAGCCTGTAGCTCACTGATGCGTCTCGCAGAAGTGAGGGCAATTAGGAAGATCACCTTCCAAGAAAGAAATTCCAGGGATATAGTGGCTAAGGGTTCGGAAGGGCAGTTTCATGATCTGCCCAAGGACAAGATTTAAGTCCCATGCCACAGGAAGTGGCTTGATGGGAGGTTTTGTTAAGAGGAGACCTCTCATAAATCTTGATACAAGTGGATGAGAGGAAACCGGTTGTTCATCTAAGTGCTTGTGGAAAGCTGCAATTGCACTAAGATGGACTCTTACTGAATTGGTCTTGAGACCAGAGGATGACAAGTGGAGGAGATATTCCAGCAATGCTTCCATTGGTACTGAAAAAGGATTGAGTTCCTTTTTTGAACACCAAATAGAGAACCTTTTCCACTTAAAGGCATAGGCTCGCCTTGTGGAAGGTTCTTGAAGCCAAAAGCATATCCTTTATCTGTTGAGAAAGGTTGAGATCCTGTAATTCTAGGGTCTCAGGAGCCACGCCCTGAGGATTCGGGTGCAATAGCATCCTGTTTTCCTGGGAAAGAAGATCTGGAGCACATCCTAACTCCAGAGGTTTGGCTCAAGAGAGACGTAGAAGCAGAGGATACCACGGTTGCCGTGGCCAGCATGGGGCTATGAGGATCATATGGCCCATGTCTCTCTGACGCTTGAAGAGGGTTTTGGGGATGAGGGGAATGGGTGGGAAGGCATAGAGGAAGTCCTGACCCCAGTGAAGGTGAAAGGCATCCTTTGCCTGACAGTTCTGAGCCGGCATTCTGGAACAGAACCGGGGAAGTTTGGCATTCTGAAAACTTGCAAAGAGGTTTATATCTGGAGTTCCCCAGATTTGAAAAATTTGAGAAATCTGCTCTGGATGAAGAGACCACTCGTGTGGCAGCAATACTCGACTGAGTTTGTCTGCCAAGAGATTGTATGTGCCTGGAAGATACACTGCTAGTAGGTGGATTTGAAGATAGTGGAAATGGTACCGCTACACTTTGAACATTTTTTGAAACCACTAGTTGGTTTCTCCATTTTGTAAGAAAAGAGGGCCTAGTGCCCAAAATGGCGCCTGGCACCTAGAGGGAAACAGACCCTCCAAAAATAAGATTTTCTTTTTTTAAAAAAGAAGAAAAAAAGACCGGTGGAACTGGTATAGGCGTCGACGGTGAAGGCAAACGCAACCACAAGAAGAAATCTTCTGCGGTGGCAGGGGTTGCTACCTGTCGGCTCCGCGGAAAACGAAGAACTGAAGCGGGGGAATTGGAAAGGCGGGAAGGCAGTGACGCAGGCACAGTGGGATGCTCCCAAAAGCTGTCCTATTGGATGCTGGGGAGCATTCCCGCGTGGGCTCCGTCGGTACCGACAATACCCATGTGTGAAGACTACATTCCTGCTTGTTCCTGGAGATTACACTATGTCTAAAAACAGAATGGATTTTTAAGCAGACGGCCTATTTTCACTTTTCCATTTGTCATTGCAGTTTGATTTTATATAAAATCTCTCTCATATTTTGCCATTTCCAGAGAAATAGAAACCACCAATCTTATTTTCTTCAATGCCTTTTTACCTGGGATCTACAGGAACCATTTTTATTGTACTGATGTTCCCTTTTGAAAGCTGCATACCTAAAAAGCTTCCCTTACTTGCTAAATAACAAAATCCTGTATCTGCCTTCTAGATTTTAGGAGGTGGCAGGTCAGTTCTGTCGGACACCTTGGTATGAAAGGTCTGCTTTGAAAAAGAAACGTTAAAACTTGTATTGCCATGAATCTACAACACTAAATAGTGGATCTCTGTATGGATTTCTCTTGACCACCCCCTTCCTACGCATATAACAGGGCCAATCTGTGCACCTGTACTGTGCAAGCTGATCTGTCATCCAACACAGCAGCAAGAATCAGGACAAGAAAAAACAATTCCACTGAAACCAGAAACACTTAAATTCTCTAACTTTAACATCTTTTTGAAAATGAAGAGTTTGTAGTAAACATACCCCAAAGCAGTCTCTCATACAGCCAGAAGTTTCCTGTTGACTTGTGTTCCAGTAGCAAATATTTTTATGGCGTTCTCAACATGACAGGCACAAAAATGTTACACCTTCACGTTTTAACATCCTCTTTAATGTCTCCGTACTATTACCTTTTTAAGGAACTGACGAATCTTTTCAGTATCTTTAGCAGCATAAATATGCCAGAGAGCACCTGGTTTCTCTCTACTATCAGTAAAGCGTTTAATGGTCAGTTCATCTGCATCACCATCCTGAATGGTTTTAAGCACTTCTGTTACAAAAGAAGAAAAAGATTAGCAGCATTTTTATGGAACATAAATTCAGAAGAAATATAGTCAAGTATATCGTTGGCTCTCCCTAGTCTAAGGTAAGGTTACTTCCAGAAAACGCCAATATTACCTTGCTCTTGATCTGACTCTCCTTTGGGGATGCCCACATACACCATCACATTAGCTGCATCAGACACATCTAAATGGAGGTTGGTTGTTCCAAACTTTCTATCTTCTGGTGTTATTAAACCTGAATTGAAATGGCAGCATATTTGAAATTGCCAGTGAGGCTAGTAAAATAAACTGTACTTGATGAAAATGGTCAAACATTCTTTTTCACATTCATGTATCACAGGCTGATGCTTAAACCTACAGTTTTGCTATGTCCAGTGATTACAATGCTTTAAAATAAATTATAAAGTATTATAATTTATAACCCATACTCTCTTCTGAATTTAATGATGGTGTCACCTTCTGGTTAGGGTGCCTAAAAAGCATTTAAAATGAGTTGCACAGAAGCAGAATTACTTATCTAGATATTTATTTCTAGCTACTACACTTCCTACAAGATGGAATAGAACACAACTTTTCTACAAACTAAGAATGTCTTTCTAAAAATGCTATCTAAAAAGCTATGGATGACAGCTCAGTGTGTCACAGTTCCAACATTAATGATGGCCACAAAACAGCGAGAGGAAATGGAACATACCATAAGCATTGTACATCTTAGGACCCAAATCCGGTCGTACAAAATAACTTGGAAGCCTGGAGGCAAGGTTCAGTTTGCCATCCCTCCTCGTATATTCTGGCAAAGGTATATTATTCATCAAGTCATCAAATCTGTAACGGTATCATTCAAGGGGGTTTAGACAACCATACACACAACAGTGCACATAATGGGCAAATGAGCTCTTCTCTTAAAATTAGAAATTTGAAGGCATGGGAAAAATGTTGAGGGGAGAGAATGGGTTTTCATTCTACTACTACTACTGAGCATTTATATAGCGCTACAAGTCGTACGCAGTGCTGTACAAACAAATAAGAAACAGTCCCTGCTCGTCAGAGCTTACAATTCTCCACTCCTCCCCTGACCTAAGTGTTCCAAATTCTTCCAAACGTTTCCTATATTTCCACTTCTGATCCTAGGAGAAAAAATTTTGAAGAAAACTTTTCTGATTTTTTTTCCAGGCTTTCACATCTCTACTTGAGATGAATAATTAAGCAGATGCTTACACTGCTTAACAATTCCGTTACAGAGGTTTTTCTACATGGTTCCAACTTACGGTGGGGGAGAATAGTAGTAAGGATAGAGTCCCCACATATTTTTTAAATGTCTTTCTTACAAATAAAATTATGGCATTTAGCCCTTCAACATAGTAAGTTATTTTATTTATTTAACAGGTCTTTTATAAGCTTTATCATTTTAGTCAAAGCAATTTACGTTGTAACTTAAACTTGGTAATGTGGCAGGTGCAGGCCTGTGACCCACGGTGTCTGACATAGGCAGGCCAGCATGGCTAGCTTGACCTGTAAATGAGGCCTGTGGAGAGGCATATAGGATTGCACATCCCCCAATATGCTGCTATTGTAAGAAAGAACTCAGTAGAAATATTGAATTAGCTTAGATAAGCAGAATTGCAGAATTAAGAAATGGAAAAATACAGAAAAGATGTGTTTTAAAGTTACTGATAAGAAAGAGTACATTTGCAGAGAAATATTGAGGAGTGCTGACAGATGAGTTACAGAACCTTGCTCTTCTGCACGCACAAATGGTCCCATAGCCTTGAAAGTGTGAAAGTAACAAGTTGATGAACTGACCATTGTAATTGGGACTAGAAGGGGGGTATGCAGGTGTCATGCCCACTGGAGGGACATAATTGGAGAAACTTATCAGTACCGGGACCAATAGAAGGGCTACGGGAGGTACGGGAGCGTACCGGGACCAATGAATTGTTTTTCTATACCTAGAATGGAACAGAAGTCTATAAAAGTTGTTGTAATGCTTGAAAACTTTGCTCAGCCATTTTGAAATTGCCTTGCTTGAGACTTGTGCACAAATAAATGATTTGGACCTTCTGAACAGACTCCTGGTATCATTGGTTTGTCTGCGCTTTGCTGCTACATATTCCTTGGTGCGTTGGCCGGGAAGTTGTGGAATCAAAGTGTATATAGGGCAATATACCACGACTTTCCGCCTCTATAGGCTTGGTCCTGCCGGGATCGCGCCCTTCCGACGAGGGTCGCTCCCTGGCGCCACCGGTCCCTTGTATCGGAGGGAGCTGGTCGGACCTCGGCGGGTGCCGGGCCCGGTCGGAGCCAACGCCTCGAACCCGAGTGAGGGGAGTCCGAGGTCCAACTCATGCGCCTGCTTGGGAAGTTTTGAGGACCGGATCCGGTGAGTATAGTTTTGATTTTGGGTCTAGACAGAAATAGAAAGAGCAGTACTGCCATTGGAATTTGGAATTTGTAATCTCGAGATATTGGGAATTGGTAAGAGAGCTTGATCACCTCTCAAGGAAGAGCCGAGTAGCCTGGCATGGGAATTCGCTAGGTGAAACCCTCATCCTTTTTGTAATTTGGGAAAAAGACTAGTCAGAACAGATAGAAACGAATGCATTCTGGGAATACGTCGCTAGCATGATTGTGTGAACGAAGTGTGAATGAGAGGTCTGGCAGCACGGATCAAGTGAAGGCGGACCCCTGATTAGCGCATTTCCTGACCGGGCGACCGCGTTCAGGTCGCGAAAAGGGGGAAGCGATTGTCGTCTTGTCTTGTTATCTGTATTCCCTATACGTTTCCAGGGCCGTGAGGACCCCTTACCCACGGTCCGCCCACCTTTTCCCTTCTGTCTGTTGTTGCGCGCACACATCGAAATGGGAGGGGCAGAGTCTACTAGGAACACTCCATTAGAATGTATGATCGCACATTTTAAAGAGGGATATTCAGGAGATTATGGTATTAAAATGACAGCAGCCCGTTTGCAGATTTTGTGTACTAGGGAGTGGCCCGATCTAGACCCCATCTGGCCCCGAGAGGGAACGTTCACGGTAGAGATTATTCAGTCAATACATCGTAGAGTGCGGGTAGCGCACCCTGATCAGTACCCCTATATAGATTCCTGGTTAAGTATTTGTGAAGATCCGCCCTCCTGGGCGCAGCGCTGTTATGAGGAACAGTGCAGAATAATGTTAGCTAAAACAGATTCTAGACAGAGAAAGGAACAGCCTAGAATGAAAGAGCAGGATAAGAAAGCCAAGAAGAAACCCATCTTGGCAGATCCCGATTCCCCAGAAGTAGTCCTCAGGCAGCCCCGAACCCCAGGTCCAGTAAGAATAGCCGGCGGCGTCCTGCCCCAGAACCCCAGAGACCGCCGGAGCCGAGGCGAGACCCAACCCCTGACCCCCCTCCTCCTGGAGGAGAGGAAGAGAAAGAATTAGCGGGAAGAGAAGAGGAGGATGTAAAAAGTGAGCCAGAAGCGGAGCTAGAAGAAGAAGGAGGGAATCCCCCAGAAGAAGAAGAAGAGGACAGTGTACAAATAATTGAGAAAGCTAGTGCTAGCACTAGCAAGCCAGTGAAAGAGAAACCCAAAGCAAAACCAGTTGAGAAAAAGAAAGCGACTCCCGCAAAGACAACGACAATAGCCCTTAGATCCCAGACCCAAATGACGCCTGGGACAGCCAAACTGTTTCCCTTAAGGCAAGTCCCGGGAGTGCCCGTAAAGAATGATAATGATGAAGTGGTAGCGGGACCCTTAACTTATGTGTATATCCCGTTCTCTACAACGGATTTATTAAATTGGAGGTCGCACTATGCCTCCTATACTAGCAAGCCCCAGGAGCTGACAGAATTAGTAACTAGTATTATGGAAACTCACCAACCCACTTGGCCAGATTGCCGTCAGCTCCTGACCACCCTATTCACTACAGAAGAACGAGCGAGAATTAGAAAAGCAGCTATTGAATGGATGGCAGAAAACCCTGCAGCTCCAGCGCAGGGGCAGAATATAATAGATCGTAGAGAAGCAGCTCAGAGAGAATTCCCAAATGAAGACCCCCAATGGGATCCAAATACAGATGAAGGATCCACCGCCCTAGCCCGTTTTCGCCAAGGCTTTTTACAAGGCCTGAGAAGAGGAGGCCAAAAAGCTATGAACCTTTCCAAAGTAGCAGGAGTTATCCAAGGAATAGATGAGAGCCCAGCAGATTATTATGAAAGATTAACTGAAGCTTACAGAATGTATACTCCCTATGATCCCGAGGCACCAGGAAGTTTATGCATGGTGAATTCTGCTTTTGTAAACCAGTCTCAACCAGACATTAGACGTAAATTACAGAAATTAGAAGGGTTTGCGGGCATGAATGCAACACAGTTATTGGAAGTCGCTCATAAAGTGTATGTGAATCGTGATACTGAAAGACAGAGAGAATGTGATAGAAAGATGAAGAAGAAAGCTGATTTTTTGGCTGCGGCCATAGTTGAAAAGAAAAGGGGAGGTGTCCCTAATCGAAGGAGCAGAGGAAGAGGGCGGGGTCAAGGCGGAGGCCGGACCCAGAGACTAGGCGTGAACCAATGCGCCTATTGCAAAGAGGAAGGACATTGGAGAGATACATGCCCGCAACTCGAGGACGCCCAGCAAGATGACGAATACGATCATCAGTGGCGAGAAGAAAGACGAGGCCGTCCCCGAGGCCGAGGAGGAGCCAATCGAGAACAATTCCAGAGAGAGAGGGGAGGAGGAGCCATCCAAGCATTGGCCACACAGGCCCACGATGAGGATGACGTGGATTAGGACAGACCGGGCTCCAAGTTTGCTTTAGGTCTCCAGGAGCCTATGGTCGAAATACAAATAGGAGACCAATTTATGAACTTTATGGTTGATACTGGAGCAGAACATTCAGTAATAGACAAAAAGATAGCCCCATCCACCAAGAAAGCAGTCACCATTATAGGAGCAACTGGTGCCAAAGCCACAAAGTCTTTTCTACAAAACCGAATATGCAGTCTAGGAGGACAGCAAGTAACTCATCAATTCCTTTACATGCCCGAATGTCCAGTACCCCTACTGGGACGAGATATGCTAGCCAAGCTTCAAGCACAGATATCTTTCTCCGAACAAGGAGAAATGCAAATGACAGTGAATTCTCAAGCCAAACCAGCAGGAGTAATGCTGCTGACAGTACCCCGAGAAGAAGAATGGAGATATTACATTGATGATTCGATTCAAGATACCTATTTTGAACAAACTTTAAAGAACATTCATGCACCACTTGAAGTATGGGCAGAAGGCAGTCCCCCAGGCCTAGCCAAACATATAGCTCCAGTGATTGTAACCCTCAAGCCTAGCGCTACACCAGTGCACGTCAAACAGTACCCTCTCCCAAGAGCCGCAATTGAAGGCATTCATCGCCACCTACAGAGATTACTTGAGTATGGCCTACTGAAAGTATGTCAATCCCCATGGAACACCCCACTTTTGCCAGTGAAGAAACCTGAGACAGATGATTATCGCCCAGTGCAAGATTTGAGAAGAGTAAATGATGCAGTTGAAACTATACATCCAGTCGTGCCCAATCCTTACACTCTTCTAGGACTGATACCTGCTGAAGCTACCCATTTCACTGTACTGGATTTAAAAGATGCATTCTTTTGCATAAGATTAGCCCCTGTAAGCCAAATATTGTTTGCATTTGAATGGCAGGACCCCATCTCTGGAAGAGGGGGCCAACTCACCTGGACAAGATTACCCCAAGGATTCAAGAATTCACCTACCATCTTTAGTGCTGCACTAAATCAAGATCTTTCAAGCTATCCAGTAGCCCCGGGGAAGAGAGTACTTCTCCAGTACGTGGATGATCTGTTGATAGCTGCCGTATCAGAAAAAGAATGTATATTAGCCACCCAAGATCTCTTGCAGTTACTAAATGAAGCTGGAAATAAAGTTTCCAGAGCCAAAGCACAACTATGCCAAACAGAAGTGAAATACTTGGGTTTTCGTATTACCCAAGGAAGCAGAAGATTAGGCAGAGAAAGAAAAGAAGCAGTATGTAGAATTCCAACTCCAACAACCAGAAAGCAAGTTAGAGCCTTTCTGGGAGCAGCAGGATATTGCCGAATCTGGATACCCAACTTTGCACAAATTGCCAAACCACTGTATGAAGCCACAAAAGGAGAAGAGAAGTCACCACTGGAGTGGGGACTTGAGCAGGATACAGCCTTCCAGAAGCTAAAAGAAGAATTGATGTCATCACCAGCACTTGGACTACCAGATGTCCACAAACCGTTCCGCTTGTTTGTACATGAAACACAGGGAAATGCCCTAGGCATGTTGACTCAGAAATTAGGAAATTGGGAACGACCTGTAGCCTACCTATCGAAACAATTGGACCCTGTGGCCAAAGGATGGCCACCCTGCTTGAGAGCAGTTGCAGCTACAGCGCTACTAGTGAGTGAAGCAGACAAACTCACACTAGGACAGAACATACGAGTCACTGTGCCACATGCAGTCCTTGCCCTTATGGAACAGAAAGCAAATTACTGGCTCACCAATTCCCGAATGTTAAAGTACCAGAGCATGTTATGTGAAAACCCACAGATACAACTCGAAGTGAGCCATGCCTTGAATCCAGCTACCTTGATACCCATCAGTGAAGAACTCCCAGAACATGACTGTATCGAAGTCATGGAAACTGTGTTCTCTAGTCGACCTGACCTAACAGATGTGCCCATAGACAATCCCGACCAGATCTATTATGTTGATGGGAGCAGTCTCATCCTTGACGGACGACGCTGTGCCGGATATGCAGTCGTCACTCAACACGAAGTAGTTGAATCATCAGCCCTAGCCTCAGGCACATCAGCCCAGAAAGCCGAATTGATAGCACTCACCAGAGCATTGTTGTTAGGAGAAAAACTTGTGCTAAATGTATATACAGATTCCAAATATGCTTTCACTACCTTGCATGCCCATGGAGCTCTCTACAAAGAAAGAGGACTCATCACATCCGGAGGAAAATCAGTCAAATATGGTCCCGAGATATTGATGTTACTTGATGCAGTCTGGGCCCCAACACGTGTAGCTGTCATGCATTGTAGAGGACATCAAGCAGGAAAAGGAGAAGTTGCTCGAGGAAATAGATTTGCAGATGCCTCAGCACGACAAGCAGCTATGACAGGACAGATTGCCCCACAAGCTATACCAATGCAAGCAGCATTGTTTCCAGTACCTTTGAATCTATGGACCCCACGATATACCACCAAAGAATTGGATTACTATTGTGACAAAGAAAATGGAGTATTGAAAGACGGATGGATTGAGCTGCCGCCAGAAGAAGGCAGTCAACCTCCGGGACGAATAGTAATTCCTGAACTATTAGGACCATCCTTTGTCAAAGCTTTTCATGAAGCCACCCACTATGGAAAGAGTGCTATGGAGAAAGCACTCAGACCACATTTCTACATCCCTCTGATGACAACCATATCAGCCTCAGTAGCACGACAATGTCAGACCTGTGCCAAAAATAATGCCAAGCAAGGCCTTATTACAGCACCCCGAGTTCAGTCAAGAGGTGTGACCCCCATGCACAACCTCCAAGTTGATTTCACCGAAATGCCAAAAGCCAATGGATACCATTACCTACTAGTATTAGTTTGTACTTTCTCTGGGTGGGTAGAAGCATTCCCAACCAGAACTGAGAAAGCCCGAGAAGTTACCAAAGCCTTAATGAGAGAGATTGTCCCCAGATTTGGAATCCCAGCAGTAATAGGGTCAGACAATGGACCCTCATTTGTCTCTCAAGTTACTCAGCAGTTAGCAAAAGCTTTGCAGATACAGTGGAAGCTCCACACTGCATACAGACCCCAGAGTTCAGGGAAAGTTGAGCGAATGAATCGTACATTGAAAGCCCAAATGTCTAAGCTTTGTCAGGAGACACACTTGAAATGGCCCCAAGTGCTCCCCATAGCTTTACTCAGAATACGCTCAGCCCCTGTAAAGTCAACAGGATTTTCCCCTTTTGAAGTTTTGTATGGTAAACCCCCACCAATAGTGCAGGGAGTCAAAGGAAGTTTAGCCCAGATTGGTTCAGAAGTAACCAGACAAGAACTCCTAGCTCTTAGTTTTGTTCTGCAGACTCTCCATACGTGGATCCAAGACCAGTTGCCTATCAACTTGACGGAACCCTTGCATCCCTACCAGCCTGGAACTTCGGTGTGGATCAAAGATTGGAAGAAGATACCGTTGGAACCCCATTGGAAGGGACCGTACACCGTCATCCTGTCTACCCCAACTGCAGTAAAGGTAGCCGAGATCGACGCCTGGATCCACCACAGCAGAGTCAAGCCCGCCGCCGATCCTGAACCAGAGCGGTGGACAGCAGAGCAGCACCCTGATGTACCCTTGCGAGTTACTCTGAGACGGCAACCAGCAGCATAGACACTTCATCACAAGTGCTTTGCAGTAGCCAAGTCTTTCGAAGAGGATTGCTGTTTTCCATGCAGCAACAGTTTTGTTTCAACGAACCCAATTTGTGTGTGTGATTTGACACACTACTTTGAGACTACGTTGACTAAGCCAGATTTCACAAGCCAACTGAATTGCTAAGTTGGTTAATGTGTGCTGGACATCTTGAGGATCTTCAATCAACACTCAGCACCCGTTAAATTGCTTCATTAGCAAACGGGACGAAGAATAATAGACCGTCGTGATCAAGATCAGCAAGCTGAGGATTCAGAAGAACTCCAATCAACATCAACATGTATCTTTGCTTCTGCTTTGCCTTGGTTGCCTTCTTCGGAGGTTTTGAACAGACTTATGCTCTACCTCCATGCACAGCTTGCATTACCTCTACTAGAACTGGACTGAAAGTAACTCAGACTTTGCTTTACCATTCTTACTATACCTGCAAGGGAACAATAACTCGGTGTATCTATAACACCACTGAACTAAATGTTTGCACTTATGGCAAAATTAAAGCATGCTATAATCCGCATCAGAATCCATCCTATTACACGTTGGAAATAAGATGGAAGGATGCAGATGGACCTATATTAGCTGCTACACCACCACTTAAGGACATTACTAAACCTGTTGTTTTGAATTTTGATGCATGTAATGCTATTAATAGAGATAGTCAGTCCACCTGTGGTACATGGGAGAAAGCGTATCGGAATGACCATAAGTATATGTGTCCAGAAGGTGCCACGGGATGGAGGAAGTGTACAGGTAAAAAGGAACCAGGGTATAGTACTGCTACAGCGGCAGACTACTATTGCCCGTATTGGGAATGTGTTTTCTATGCTACCTGGAACACTGGTATAACTGATGAGAAAATAGATAAGCGGATGGCTACTCTAACCAAGCCAACCACAAATGATAAATGTCAGAAAGATGCTTGCAACCCCTTACATTTGCGTGTACATAACCCCCATGCATGGAAACAAGGATATAAGTTTGGTTTACGTATTGCTGGAGGAGGAACAGATCCAGGGACCATTGTATATATTAGATTGAATACTCAAGCCCATAAGTCATCTAAATATCATATTCATAATACCTTTTATGAAGCTATGCATGTAAATAAGTTTGAGATCCCTCACCCTTCACAGAATTTGTTTCTAGAATTAGCCGGAGCAGTAGTATCTAGTCTTAAGATCACAGATTGTTATTTCTGTGGCGGAACCCAAATGGGAGACCAATGGCCCTGGGAAGCCCAAGAATTGAATTATTCCATGATTTACAATCAGACTGAATTACACAAGACAACCAGTGAATGGGTGTTAGCGCACTCAATCGTTGGACGTCTTTGCTTTGCCAGAACTGGACCCCAGTTCACCCAAAAGGTAGGACAGCTGGTCTGTCTTAGCCAGAAGTACTATAATGCCACGACCAAAAAGACAGCATGGTGGTCAGGAATCAGACATCCTGAACCTCCTAACCCATTAGCTAGATTTCCTGAACTTGCAGGTCTATGGACTAATCTTGCCAAAGTCCAAGCCTGGCAAGCCCCACCTGGCCTATATTGGATCTGTGGAAACCGAGCATATGCACAACTCCCACCACAATGGGGAGGAGCATGTGTCTTAGGAACCATCAGACCTTCTTTCTTCCTGTTAAACACTGAACATGGAGAACAATTAGGATACCCTGTATATACTACCCACAAACACAAAGGAGCATCCAGACAAAGAAGAGAGGCCTTACAGATAGGCAAGTGGGAGAAGTGGCGAGGTGATGATTGGCCACCAGAAAGAATTATTGAGTATTATGGACCTGCCACTTGGAATGATGATGGTATGTATGGTTATCGTACCCCAATTTATATGATTAATCGTATTATTCGCTTACAAGCAGTAGTTGAAATAATAACCAATGAAACTAGTCATGCTCTCACGCTCTTAGCTAGACAAAGTACTCAGATGCGCACTGCCATATACCAGAATCGCTTAGCCCTTGATTATTTGCTAGCAGCTGAAGGAGGAGTATGTGGTAAACTGAATTTAACTAATTGCTGTTTGAAAATAGATGATAAAGGTCAAGTAGTTGAAGAAATTGCTAAAGATATGCAAAGACATGCTTATGTGCCAGTACAGACTTGGCACGCCTTGAAATTTCCTAATTGGTTTGCTAACCTTTTCTCTTGGCTGGGAGGATTTAAGACTTTCGTTATCTTAGTACTAATCCTTGTTGCTGTTGTCCTCTGCTTACCATGTTTAATCCCATGTTGTATGCGTTCCCTTCATAGTGCTATTGATAGTACCGTAGAGCGGAAGACCGCAACTAGAATAATGGCTTTATACAAAGCTAGCCCTAGTGGAACTAGTAAGAATCCTTTAATCAGGATGTGAATCTTCTAGAAAGTGATTTAATTCTCACACCTTATTAAGTAATAGGGTGAGATTAATCAAAGGGGGGAATGTGGCAGGTGCAGGCCTGTGACCCACGGTGTCTGACATAGGCAGGCCAGCATGGCTAGCTTGACCTGTAAATGAGGCCTGTGGAGAGGCATATAGGATTGCACATCCCCCAATATGCTGCTATTGTAAGAAAGAACTCAGTAGAAATATTGAATTAGCTTAGATAAGCAGAATTGCAGAATTAAGAAATGGAAAAATACAGAAAAGATGTGTTTTAAAGTTACTGATAAGAAAGAGTACATTTGCAGAGAAATATTGAGGAGTGCTGACAGATGAGTTACAGAACCTTGCTCTTCTGCACGCACAAATGGTCCCATAGCCTTGAAAGTGTGAAAGTAACAAGTTGATGAACTGACCATTGTAATTGGGACTAGAAGGGGGGTATGCAGGTGTCATGCCCACTGGAGGGACATAATTGGAGAAACTTATCAGTACCGGGACCAATAGAAGGGCTATGGGAGGTACGGGAGCGTACCGGGACCAATGAATTGTTTTTCTATACCTAGAATGGAACAGAAGTCTATAAAAGTTGTTGTAATGCTTGAAAACTTTGCTCAGCCATTTTGAAATTGCCTTGCTTGAGACTTGTGCACAAATAAATGATTTGGACCTTCTGAACAGACTCCTGGTATCATTGGTTTGTCTGCGCTTTGCTGCTACAGTAATGTATATTAAATAGGGACATTGATAACTTGGATTCTTCTGAGGCAATAGAGGGTTAAGTGACTTGCCCAATGCCACAAGGAGTGCTAGCAATCAAACCCTAGCCTCTTGGTTCCCAAGTCAGTGCTCTAACTACTAGGCTACTCCTCCACTCCATTTTAATCATAAAGTTCAATAGCTAAGAAAATCCTACTGCTCTTGTACCCTCTATTCCAGTTGCAGATACGAAGCTATGCAGTCTGAGTTTTTGCTCTGTTCTTGAAGTAAACCACAGAAAACACTCCCACCACTGTGCAGCAAAGTACTAATAAAACAGCCCTGCTCTAGGAGTGGGGGAGGGAAGAAGAGGAGGAACCAGAAAGAGGAGGACAGAGAAAGGAAGGAAAGAAGGTGCTTTTATAGGCAGAAGAAACGCATTGAGAAAGCATAGCTACTCACCTGTAACAGGTGATCTCCAGGAACAGCAGGAATCAGTTTTCACATATGGGTGACGTTGGCACCAACGGAGCCCGGCACGTGAACACTCCCCAGCATCGAATAAAAATGCTTTTGGGAGCATTCCTCCACCCATGGCGGCTGCCTTCCCACTTTCTCTCCTGGTCTCCTCAGTCAGGTGTATAACGTAGAAAAAATAAAATCTTTGTATACTAAGGAAGGGAGAAAAAAATGGGACAACTTGATGGGGAGGTGGATGCGTTGTGAAGATTGATTCCTGCTATTCCCGGAGATCACCTATTACAGGTAACTACGCTATCTCCAGGAACAAGCAGGAAGTCAATCTTCACATATGGGACTCCCTAGCCACAGACTACTGAGTGAAGGAAGACAGCCAGGAACCGAATGTTGCAGCCGGGAACCAACAGACTCAGCTCGTTCAGAGCACTCCTCACGAAGTAGTCGTGTGGGTGGTGGGCAAGTTGTCAAAATTTGGAAAAGATTATGCAAAACTGCCTATCCAAATTGAGCATCTGCTCTGGAGTCCTTATCCAAGCAAAAGTGTGCAGAGAAGATCATGTTGCCGCCTGGCAAATCTCAGATATGGGAACTGAGCAAAGGTTAGCTACCGTAGCTGCCATGGCTCTTACATTATGAGCTGTAACTAACTCGATGCGTTAGGAACAGTCCAGCTTGTGCATAAGCAAAGGTTATACAATCTGCTAACCAATTTCATAGTGTCCTCTTAGCTTTGATCAAAAGAGACAAACAATTGAGAAGACTGACAAATATCCTTGGTGCGTTCGAAATAGAACACTAATGCTCTCTTGCAGTTGAGGGTATGAAATTTGGCTTCAGCCGAAAATGCATGAGGACCTGGAAAGAAGATTGGTAGCGACACCAATTGATTTAAGTGAAAAGAGGTGACCACCTTCGGTATGAACTTATGGTGTGGGCGAAGGACTACCTTGTGATGAAAAGTGGTATAAGGCTCATAAGTTACTAACGCTTGGAGCTCGCTGACTCTGCGAGTGGCGATTACTGCTATGAGAAAAAGAAGTTTCCAAGTGAGGAACTTCAAGGGAGCTGAGCCATTGGGTTTGAAAGGGTTACACATGAGCTGTGCGAGGACTACATTGAGATCGCATGGTGTGGGAGGTGGACAGACAGGCGGCTTGGTCAAGAGGAGACCCTGCACGAATCTGGCAACTAAAGGATGTGCTGAGACAGGACGTTTGTCTATAGTACGATGGGAGGCCGCAATGGCAGCAAGGTGTATTCTCACAGAACTGGTCTTGAGACCAGAAGTAGACAAATGCAGTAAGTACTGAAGCAGGTCCAGGATGGGACATGTGAAGGGATCTAGTGTTTTAAGAGAACACCAGATGGAGAACCTGTGCCATCTGGAACTGACCAGGGAAAGCGCGATGCTGGATTTAGTGCTCGCCAATGGAGATAGCGTGTCGAATATCCGGGTGGGTGCCCATTTGAGCAGCAGCGATCATCGCACAATGTGATTTGAGATAAAAGCCAAGGTGGAAACCAATCACAGCAAGTTCAAAGTCCTAGACTTCAAAAACACTGACTTCAGTAAAATGGTCAAGTGCCTGAAGGGAAAGTTGGCAGGATGGGAGGGGATAAGGGAAATGGAATAGCAATGGGCTATACTAAAGGAGGCAATAAAAGGAACAACAGATACATATGTAAGGAAAGTAAATAAAAACAAGAATATAAGGAAACCTATTTGATTCTAAAAAAGAAGTGGCTGCACTAATAAAGGCAAAAAACACAGCTTTCACAAAATTCAGAAGTTCACAGAGGAACACAGAAAGGAATATAGGATCAAACTAAGAGAGACAAAAAAAGAAATAAGGATAGATAATCAAAGCCAGATGTAAAGAAGTGAAATGTGGCGACAAAACTTTATTCAGGTATATTTGGGAGAGGAGGAAAAGCAGAGGTGGAACCGTAGGACTCAAAAGTGCTGGGAATGGATTTGTGGAAAGTAACACTGAAAAAGCGAAAATGCTAAACAAATACTTCTGTTCTGTTTTTACTAAAGAAAATCCTGGAGACGGACCACCTGTGATTTCCAAATATACAAATGGGAATGGAGTAGATATCACACCATTTACAGAAGACGATGTGTTAGAACAGCTTGCAAAACTGAAAGTGGACAAGGCCATGGGACCGGATGGGATACATCCCAGGATACTGAAAAGGATGTTTTTAATAGATCCTTGGAGACAGGAGAAGTTCCACAGTACTGGAGAGAAGGGCTGATGTGGTACCCCTTCACAAAAGTGTAACAGGGTGACAAACTACAGGCCAGTAAGCCATACCTTGGTGGCGGGAAAAGTAATGGAGGTGCTCCTGAAAGAGCGAATAGTGGACTTTCTCGAAACCAACAGGTTGCATGATCCGGGGCAACAGTTTTACTAAAGGACAACCTTGCAAAACAAATCTGATTGAGTTCTTTGGCTGGGTGACCAGAGAACTAGCTCAAGGGCATGCAATGGATGTCATCTACCTGGATTTCAGCAAAGCCTTTGATACTGTTCTTCATAAGAGGCTTATCAATAAACTCAACAGCTTGGGGATGGGTCCGAAGGTGATGAACTGGATAAGAAATCGGTTGACTGACAGAAGATGATGGTAAGAGTAGTTACTCACCTGTAACAGGTGTTCTCCAGGAGCAGCAGGAAACAGTCCTCACATATGGGTGACGTCGGTGCCGACGGAGCCCCTGTGCGGAGCATTTCCCCAGCTTTCATAGAAAGCCTTTGGAAATACAGCGCGCATGCGCGGTCCCCTTCCCGCCCAAGGGTGCCATCTTGCTCAGTCTGATGACATCACATAAAATAAAAAGTTACTCCATATAAACATATATCAATGTCCAAGGTGGCTCGGTAATATACTATCTTCACTTAAAAAGAAAATTAATCTGATTCTTTTCAAATTATTTATAATCCCAATTGTAGTCTCAGACCTCGATAGCGCTTCAAACCACTAACTTAGTGGAAAAGCAAAATAGCGCTTTGATAGCATCAATGACTACTACAGGGAAAAAAAATTTTTGCGTATAGATATGTATCACCAATTCTCCACCACTGTTGTGTGTCAAGCTATTGAAAAGCTTATCTTAACTGAGGTTTCCTTGTTAATTCTCTACGCCTCCCACGGCACCTTTTTGAGCGTTTCACTCCCACCGGAGTTTCTTCAGGAGGGTTCGATAGCTGCTGTCCACGTTCATCTATGTATTCTTGTGGTTTAAAAAAACACTGAAGAAACTCCGGTGGGAGTGAAATGCTCAAAAAGGTGCCGTGGGAGGCGTAGAGAATTAACAAGGAAACTTCAGTTAAGATAAGCTTTTCAATAGCTTGACACACAACGGTGGTGGAGAATTGGTGATATTTACATATCTATACGCAAAAAAAAAAAAAAAAATTTCCCTGTAGTAGTCATTGATGCTATCAAAGCACTATTTTGCTTTTCCACTAAGTTAGTGGTTTGAAGCGCTATCGAGGTCAGACTACAATTGGGATTATAAATAATTTGAAAAGAATCAGATGAATTTTCTTTTTAAGTGAAGATAGTATATTACCGATCCACCTTGGACATTGATATATGTTTGTATGGAGTAACTTTTTATTTTATGTGATCTTATTGTACTCCACGAAGACCAAGCTCAGTCTGATGACATAGCTAAAAGACAGCAAAAATAAATCACATGACTGCAACTCCAAGGGGAGGAGGGAGGGTTGTGAGGACTGATTCCTGCTGCTCCTGGAGAACACCTGTTACAGGTGAGTAACTACTCTTTCTCCAGGACCAAGCAGGAAGTCAGTCCTCACATATGGGACTCCCTAGCTTAGGGCTACCAGAGGCCCCAAACTGAAAAGTAAGCTCCCTCTAGAGCCTCAGCATGCAAGAACAGAATCTTCTCTGATAACACCCCCGACAGGTAGTCCAACACCAGGGCCAGAGGGCAGAAATTGCCTAGACCCCAAAGAGATTATGGAGTACCGCTTGCCCGAAAGCACTGTCCCTGCGGGACTCCCTCTCAAGGCAGTAGTGGGCCGCAAAAGTCTGGCTTGAAGGCCAAGTAGCGGCCCGGCTGATGTCTGCCAACGGAACAGAGCGGAGATGAGCCACTGACGCAGCCTTCGCCCTGACACGGTGAGCCGTAACGCGACCCTGCAACGAGAGGCCGGCCGCCCTGTAAGCCCAGGCGATGCAGTCAGCTACCCATATGGACAAAGTACGCTTGGAGACAGCCAACCCCAACTTATTGGGGTCACAAGAGACGAAGAGCTGAACCGCCCTCCGGTGCTCCCGCGTACGGTCAAGGTAGAAGGACAACGCCCTCCTACATTCCAGGGTATGCAAGACCATCTCAGCCCGGCTAGTATGAGGCCTGGGAAAGAAAGTCGGAAGAACCACCTCCTGATTGAGGTGGAAGGAGGAGACAACCTTTGGAAGGAACTTCGGGTGAGTCCGTAAGACTATCCTGTTCCTATAGAACCTAGTATAAGGTGCTTCTGAGACTAGGGCCTGAAGCTCACTCACTCGCCTAGCTGAGGTAAGGGCTACCAGAAATAGCATTTTCCAGGACAGAAAATGCAGAGGGCAAGTAGCCATAGGTTCAAATGGTGGGCAAGTAAGCCGTTGCAAGACCACATTTAAATCCCATTCAGGGGCAGGTGGACGCACTGGAGGCTTAAGCAAAAGCAGGCCTCTGAGGAAGCGAGCCACCAAAGGATGACTGGAGAGAGACTGACCCTCCAACTGTGAGTGGTGCGCTGAAAGAGCACTAAGATGAACTCTAACAGAATTGGACTTAAGGCCTAGGTTGGACAGGTGAAGCAAATACTGCAGCACCACTGGTACCAGGCATAAGAAGAGATTCTCGTTGTGTTCAGTACACCAGGAAGAGAATCTACGCCACTTAAGGGCATAAGACTTTCTGGTGGACTGCCTCCTAGAGGCCAAGACTACGTCCTCCAATTCCCTAGGCAGTAGCAGAGGCGCTAGGACTACCCTTTCAGCAGCCAGGCCATCAAATTGAGGGACTGGAGATTGGGGTGCAAGAGAGAGCCCTGCTCCTGAGACAGGAGATTGGGTTGCATCCCCAGAGGAAGAGGAGTGTCCACCGCTAGTTGCAACAGTAGTGGGAACCAGGGTTGCCTTGGCCACCTGGGGGCCACCAGAATCACTGAGGCCTTGTCCCGGATCACCTTGAATAGTTGTCTTGGATACTAGAGGCGTGGGAGGAAACACATATAGGAGGCTTGTAGACCATGGAATGAGAAACGCATTTGCTGCTACTCGGAGAGGATGCGGTTGTCTGGAACAGAACCTGGGAAGTTGACGGTTCAGAGGACTGGCAAAGAGATCTATGGTAGGAAGACCCCATCTCAGGAAGATCTGTTGAACCACTAAAGGTTTCAACTGCCACTCGTGCGGCTGCAGAATCCTGCTCAATCTGTCCGCCAGGTAATTCTCCTGACCTGGGAGGTAGACTGCTTTGAGAAGAATGCCATGATCGACTGCCCAGGAGCACAGTTTCTGCGCTTCTTGACAGAGAAGATGGGACCCTGTGCCCCTTGTTTGTTCACACAGAACATAGCCACTTGATTGTCTGTCTGAACCAAGACGGACTGGTGAGAGATGAGATGAGAGAAAGTTCTCAGGGCTAAGTGGATAGCCCTCAGTTCTAAGAGATTGATCTGCTGTGCGGCCTTCCAAGGAGTTCACAGGCTTTGAGTACATGCACCTTGGCAATGTGCACCCCAACCTTGAAGAGAAGCATCGGTTGTCAGCACCTGAGAGTGTGGAGGTGCCTGAAAAGGCACCCCTTGCACTAGATTCGGAAGATGAAGCCACCATTGCAGAGAAGACTGTAGTAGGCTGGACACCCTCACTGTGTCCGTGAGGCTTCCTGTGGCCTGGTGCCACTGAGTCCTCAGGCCCCACTGAGCTGGTCTCATGTGTAGATGGACATTTGGAGTCACATGGACGGTGGATGCCATGTGGCCTAAGAGCCTCAGGAATTGTCTGGAGACCAGAGAATTGCTGTGGAATAGCCTGGCGAGAGCCATCAATCTGTGGGCCCTGCCCACTGGTAGAAAGGCCTTTGCCTGAAAGGTGTCCAGTCGAGCTCCTATGAACTCCATGTTCTGGGAGGGATGCAAACTGGACTTTGCGAAGTTTATGACAAACCCCAGGTGTTGAAGCAGAGCGACAGTGCGAAGGGTGGCTTGATTGGCCTCTTGCGGGGACTGACCCCTGATGAGCCAATCGTCCAGATATGGAAAGACAAAGAGGCCTCGAACCCTGAGGTAGGCCGCCACCACTGCCAGGCTCTTGGTGAAGACCCTGGGGGCGGATGAAAGGCCAAAAGGCAGTACTCTGTACTGATAATGGTTTCTTCCCACTACAAATCTGAGATATTGTCTGTGGTCTGGATGAATAAGGATGTGAGTATAAGCATCCTTTAGATCTAAGGAGCATAGCCAATCTCCCTGCTGGAGGTAGGGCAGCAGGATTCCAAGGGTAAGCATCTTGAACTTTTCCCTCTCCAGGAACTTGTTCAGGTTTCGCAAGTCTAGGATGGGTCTGAGGCCTCCTGTTCTCTTTGGTACCAGGAAGTACCTGGAATAGAAGCCGTGACCTCTCAGGTGGTGGGGCACCGGTTCCACTGCCTGTTCCTTCAGAAGACCTGCCAACTCCTGCAGGAGTAAGTCCCTGTGCAGAGGGAGTCTGGGAGGCTCCCCTGGAAAATAGGAGGGGGGTACCTGGTGGAAGTGGAGGAGATAGCCCTTCTGGACTATACTTAGAACCCAGGTATCCCTTGTGATGGCTGACCACCTGTGGGCGAACAGGGCCAGCCTGCCTCCAGTGCTGATGGGGGCCAGCTGAGGAGGAGAGGCTATACCAATGCAGTCAAAATCCCCCTCCCTGCTGAGCAGGAGCAGGAGCCGAAGTAGGAGGCTTGGGGGCCTTCTGCCTACGGGGCCCATGATCCTGCCCCTTGGCCTGCTGACCCTGTTGGGGAGCTACAGAGGCCTGATAATGAAGGTACTGTTTATAGGCAGATGACTTCCTCGGGTAAAAGCCTCAAAGCCATCATAGGCTGCTCGAGATATAAACTTCGAGCACTCACGAATACCCGAGGACAGAGCATTGAACCTGTGCAAAGGTTCCTCGGAGAGACCAGCAGAGAACCCGGCAATCTCCTTCGCCAGGTCTCGAAGGTACATGCCCATGTACAGCTGGTAGGTCTGGACACAGCAAGCAAGCATAGAGCCCTCGAAGCACTTCTTACCGAGGGCATCCAGGTTCCAGGCCTCCCGGCTGGGAGGCACCGAGGAGTGCATCTTCTGCCTCTTCAGACGATGCATGGCTGATTCCACAACCATGGAGTGGTGCGGTTATTGTGCCTTTTGGAACCCGGGGCTCTTGCGGACTCGATAGATGGAATCGACCCGCTTGCTCAAAACCAGCATCGAGGCCGGCGCCTCCCACATGCGGAAGAGCAACCGTTCCAGCATCGGAGGAACCGGAACAGTAAAGGCCTGCTTCGGAGGAGAGTCATACTGTAGGGCCTCGAGCTCCTCGGCTCGAGGCTCCTCCTCGGGATCCGCGGGGAATGCCAAAGCCTTGGCCATGTCCCGCATGAAATCCGAGAACCGGGTATCCTCTGGGGGGGACCTTCTCCGAGGCTCGGACTCGGGCAAGTCTGAAGGAATGCACCAAGTCCGAAAGGTGTCGGGCGACTCCTCATCCTCCGTCTCCCAGCTGGACTCCTCGGAGGAGGAATCGAGCGGCTCTGGTCGGGCAGGCATCGATGCCATCCGCCCCGACGCCGAGGTTACCAACGTCGACGACCTTGGTCCCGAACGGGAGGCCGAGGGGGACCTTGGCCGAGGATCGACTTGAGCTCGCATGGACTCGAGGATCGGCTCGGCCTCCAGGGTCGACTTGGACGTCGATGTCCCGGTGGTTGGGGCAGATGCACCGGTGAGACCGGCGATCAGTGCCCGCTGCTGTTCCATGAAGGCAGTCAAGCTGCTCTCCAAGGCCGTCAACCTGAGTCCGAGCTCAGGAGACTTAGCAGCCCCCGACTCGGGCCCCGGCGGCGCTGGGCCCAACATCGGCTCCCCTGGAGGTGAGTCCACGAGGACTACAGTACTCACGTGACCCGGGGACTCCATCTCCACAAGAGGTTGCTTTTCCTTTTGGTGCTGCCGACTCCGTAACGCCTTAGAGGACATTTTTCCACACGGAACACAGATCATCGGGTCATGATCGGGTCCGAGGCACCGGAGGCAGCAGTCATGTGTGTCGGTGACAGACATAAGTTTCTTACACTGATCACACTTTTTAAACCCGCTGGCAGCCATCGGGGGAAAAAGGGCCCCTGCAAGGTCAAAAGACAGGGCTGCCAGTGAAAAAAGAAAAAATGGCGCAAACGCTAGTCACTAAGGACAAAAACTGAAAAAGAGATCTGGGCTCGATACCGAAGAAAAACAGGTTAACGCAGAGAAAATCAACTTCTTCCTCGGGTGAAACGAATATACATCTGTCAGGCTCTGCGGAAAAAAGAAGACTGAGCAAGAGGGCACCTTTGGGCGGGAAGGGGACCGCGCATGCGCACTGCATTCCCAAAGGCTTTCTATGAAAGCTGGGGAAATGCTCCGCACGGGGGTTCCATCGGCGCCGACGTCACCCATATGTGAGGACTGACTTCCTGCTTGGTCCTGGAGAAAATGGAACTCACTCGGATGAAAGGAAGGTGATTAGTGGTGTGCCCCAGGGTTCGGTCCTGGGACTGGTACTGTTCAATATATTTGTGAGTAATATTGCTGAAGGACTGAATGGAAAAGTCTAATTTTGCAGATGACAAGAAAATGTGCAACAGAGTGGCCTCCCTGAGGAAGTGGAGAACATGAGGAAAGATCTACAAAAGCTGGAAGAATGATCTAATGCTTGGCAGTTAACAATTAATGTGAAAAAGGCATTTACACGGTGTACAGACCTGTAAACTGCTATACACCCCGATGCTAACTGTTTAGCATTGGGCATGTCATAGGCATTCCAGGTCAAATCCAGGGGCAGCACCAGTCACTAAAGCATAGTTACTCACCTGTAACAGGTGATCTCTGGGAACAGCAGGAATTTAGTCTTCACATATGGGTATCGACGGAGCCTGCGCGGGAACGCTCCCCAGCGTCCAATAGGAAAGCTTTTCGGAGCATCACATAGTGCCAACGTGCTGCCTTCCCGCCTTTCCCAACTGTCCCTCTCCAGTTGAGTTTAAAGCTGAGACAAAAGAGAGAGGGAAAGAGATAAAGAGAGAGACAGAGAGATACAACTCCTAGGGGAGGTGGGTGGGTTGTGAAGACTAAATTCCTGTTGTTCCCGGAGATCACCTGTTACAGGTGAGTAACTATGAGATCTCCAGGAACAAGCAGGAATGCAGTCTTCACATATGGGGACTCCCTAGCTGCAGATACCAGGGAGAAAACCCCAGAAGTTGTGTGCCCTTGTGAAAGGGCTCCACTTCCCCCCATGGATCTCTGGCATCCTATTAGGGAAGGTGGGTAGGAGTTGATTAAGTATGGAACAGGTGTTGAAGAACAGCCTGACCAAACAAGGCATCCCGGCGGGAGTCCTTGTCTAAGCAGTAATGGGCTGTGAAGGTATGAACCGAAGCCCAAGTAGCGGCTCGGCAGATGTCGTCACAGAGTGAAGATGAGCCATAGAGGCTGCCATGTCTCTCACATTGTGAGCTGTGACATGGCCTTCCAGAGGAAGGCTTTTACTCTCATAGGCAAAAGATATACACTGTACAATCCAGTTGGACAGTGTTCTTTTGGAGACTGGAAGTCCCAAATGACTAGGATCAAAAGCAACAAAAGGTTGAGAGGACTTTCTATGTTGCTGTGTCCTTTGTAAGTAAACGGCCAGAGCCCTTTTACAATTCAAAGTATGAAGATTCCTTTCTGCATTTGAGGCGTGAGGCCTTGGGAAGAATACAGGAAGGTAAACTGCTTGGTTTAAATGAAAAGGTGACACCACCTTTGGCATAAAATGTGGATGAGTCCTAAGTACTACCTTATCATGATGGAACCTTGTATAAGGAGGATCAGGCACCAATGCTTGCAATTCACTGATGCGATGTGCTGATATGATTGCAATAAGAAAGATGACCTTCCAGGAAAGTTATTTCAAGGAGGTAGTGGCTAATGGTTCAAAAGGTGGTTTCATAAGTTGCCCAAGAACCAAATTTAAGTCCCATGCCACCGGTGGTGGCTTAATGGGAGGCTTAGTTAAAAGAAGGCCTCTCATAAATCTTGCTATGAGAGGATGAGAGGAAATAGGTTGTCCATTTAGAGCAGCGGTTCTCAACCTGTGGGTCGTGATCCCCACGGGGGTCACCACAGGATTTAGCGGGGGTCGCCTCATCTCCGCCAAGTTAAAAAAAAAAATTTTAAATGCGCAAAAGTTGCTGCCGCGGCTCCCTGCCTCTTAGGGAACTGCGGCTGTGCCTGTAAAACCGTTGCGGAGCCTTCCTGTCTCTCGACGGGCTCCGTGCAGCATTGTCCCGCCTCCAAAGGAAGTGGTAAAGAACTTCCTTTGGAGGCGGGACAATGCTGCACAGAGCCCGTCGACAGGGAGGCTCCGCAACGATTTTACAGGCACAGCCGCGGTTCCCTAAGAGGCAGGGAGCCGCGGCTGCATTAGAAGGGAGGCCTTCATGGGGAGAGGGGATGAGGGGGCAGGGAACTTGCAACATGGCTGACATGGACAGAGGGGGGCTGACATGGACAGGGGGGAGGGGGGCTGATATATATGGATGGATGGAAGGAGGGGGGCTGACATGGACGGAGGGGGGTGACATGGAGGGAGGGAGCTGATATGGATGGATGGATGGAGGGAGGCTGACATGGACAGAGGGGGGCTGGCATGGACAAAGGGGAGAGACGGGGGACATACTCGACAGACAGGGGATAAATGCTGGACAGAGGTGAGAGACAGTGCAGGTGAGGATTATAATGGGCTGATGGGGGAACTAGCACTGGTAATGGGCAGATGGGGGGCTAGGACTGGTAATGGGTTGATTAGGGAAGGCTAGGACTGGGAATGGACTGATCAAGGGGGGGGGTTGGGACTGTTAATGGCCTGGTAGGGGGGTAGGACTGGTAATGGACTGATGGGGGGCTAGCACTGGAAATGAGCTGATCGGTGAGGTTAGGACTGGAAATTTATTTATTTATTTATTTATTTAACAGTTCTTCTATACCGCTCTATTTTAGATCAGAGCGGTTTACATTTAACATCAACTATACAACACAAGGAACTTTGAGTTGTATTTACAATAAACAGGGAGATCAACTTGGAAGTAACTGGGGGAAACTATGTACATTCTTAATGGGCTGATGGAGGGATAGGACTGGTAATGGGCTGATGGGGGGATAGGACTGGTAATGGGCTGATGGGGGGGGGGTAGGACTGGTAATGGGATGATTAGGGGAGCCTAGCACTGATAATGGGGTAGAGGGGGAGACTAGCACTGGAAATGAGCTGATTAGGGGAGGCTAGGACTGGTAAAGGGCTGATGGGGTGGGGTAGGACTGGTAATGGACTGACGGGAGGCTAGCATTGGAAATGAGCTGATCGGGGGGGGGGGGGCTATGACTGGAAATGAGCTGATTAGTGGAGGCTATGACTGGTAATGAGCTGACGGGGGTAGGACTGGTATTGGATAGAGCTGCTGGCCCTGGAAGAAAACTGGGGGCTAAGGCTACAAATGGGCTGATACGAGGGGATGGGAGAATGGAACTGGAAGGGAGTGGATCTGAGAGGGGCTGCCATGGTATCTGTACTAGAAGGGATTGGTCAGTGGGGAAGAAGGGGGACTGGAAGGGAATGGACACCAGTGGCAGGCATGGGAATGCAAGTTGACATCGGAAGGTACTGGGAGTGAGGACTGGAAAGGGACTGATACTGGGGAGGGGGTTACTGGGACTGGAAATAGGCTGATGGAAAGAAGTGAAGAAAACGAAAGAAGTGAAGAAAACGAAAGAAAAGATAAGAAATGGCAGATGGACCATAGACCACAGAAAGAGAGCTAAGAGAAGACAGGAAAGCAGAAGCCTTAGATTGGGATCAGCATGATCAGAGAAAAAATTGGTCAGACAACAAAGGTAGAAAAAATAATTTTATTTCATATCAGTGATCTGACTATAAAATCATAAGAATTTTGAAATCAAATATTTGTTATTGGGATTAGTTATTGTGGTTTAAATAAGTAAATTTTATAAATAAAAACATAATGCAAAGGCCTATAAAATATTAATAATTCAACAAATGATTACAGCGACAATGAGTTAACGGTAAAGGAAGAGAGACGCATTTGATTTTATCTTTGGGGGTCATCACAAGTTGACCAATGGTAAAAGGGGCCACGGTGCAAAAAAAGGTTGAGAACCACTGATTTAGAGGCTTGCAAGAAGCTCAAGAGCACTCAAATGAACTCTCACTGAATTGGTCTTAAGCCCTGTATTAGATAATGAAGGAGATACTCCAGTAATGATTCCAGAGGTATCGCAAGAGGGTTAAGACCCTTCTGCGAGCACCATATAGTAAACCTTTTCCACTTAAATGCATAAGAGCGTCTTGTGGAAGGCTTCCTGGAAGCATAAAGGATATGCTTTACCTGCTGGGAAAGGTTAAGACCGTGAAGTTCTAGGCTTTCAGCAACCAGGTCCTGAGATGCAGAGACTGGGGATTGGGATGCCAGAGTATCCTGTCCTCCTGAGAAAGGAGATCTGGAGCAGATCCTAACTCCAGAGGCGGAGCTTGAGAGAGATGTAGGAGCAGAGGGTACCACATTTGCCGTGGCCAATGTGGAGCTATGAGAATCATATGACCTCTATCTCTCTGCAGCTTGAACAGGGTTTTGGGAATTAGGGGAATGGGTGGAAAGGCATACAGGAAGTCCTGGCCCCAATGGAGGAGGAAAGCATCCCTGGCCTGACAACCCTGAGCCGGAATTCTGGAACAGTACCGGGGAAGTTTGGCATTCAGCAGACTTGCGAAGAGGTCTATGTCCGGGGTTCCCCAAATTTGGAAAATTTTGGCCACCTGGTCTGCATGGAGAGACCATTCGTGCGGAAGCAGAACTCGACTGAGTCTGTCTGCCCAAGAGTTTTGAATGCCTGGAAGATACACCGCAAGGAGATGAATCTGATGCTCTCTGGCGAGGGCCCATAGTCGCAAATCTTTGTTGCATAGCGACAGAGAGCCTGTTCCTCCCTGCTTGTTCACATAGAACATGGCTACTTGATTGTCCATTTGAACTAGGACTGTCTTGTAGCTGAGCTGGGTGTGGAATACTCGAAGAGCAAGGAAGATTGCTCTGAGTTCCAGAAGATTGATATGTAGATAGGTCTCCTGTGGAGTTCAGGTACCCTGGGTAGAGAGGCCTTGCAGGTGGGCTCCCCAACCCATCTGTGAGGCATTTGTTGTTAGTGGCTTGGGGTGGAGGTTGCTGAAAAGGGGACCCCACCAAAAGGTTTTAGGGTTATTGCCACCAATGGAGGGACAAAATAAGACGATCTGAGTTTGCTATTTTGTCTGACAGGCAACCTGACGCCTGAGTCCACTGAGTGGATAAAGTCCACTGGGCTGCCCTCATATGGAAGCAAGCATAAGGAACCACATGCACAGTGGATGCCATGTGGCCTAGCAACTGTAACATTTCTCGAGCAGTGAGGTGAGGTTTTAACACTGCTTGGGAAGCTAACTGCACAATGCGAAGGCAGCGGGCCTGTGGAAGGTAGGCCCTTGTCTATCTGGTATCCAGCAGAGCTCCTATAAACTCCAGGGACTGAGTGGGAGCAAGGTTGGATTTTGGGAAGTTTATGACAAGTCCCAAATACTGAAGGATGCGCATTGTGCGAGAGAGAGCAACCCTGGCCTCTGGCTCTGAAGGGGCTCGAATGAGCCAGTCGTCTATGTAAGGGAAGACGAATATTCCTAGGGTGCAAAGAAATGCTGCCACGACAGCCATGCATTTTGTGAACACCCTTGGTGCCGAGGCCAGGCCAAAATGAAGAACCCTGTATTGGTAGTGCTTCCCTTGAAAAAGAAAGCGAAGGAACTTTCACTGAGTTGGATGGATGAGAACATGAATGTATGCATCCTTGAGATCTAGAGAACAAAGCCAATCCTGACTCTGAAGGTATGGCATCAGAGTTCCTAGAGAAATCATTTTGAACTTCTCTTTGAACAGGAATTTGTTCAATTCTCTGAGGTCTAAAATGGGTCTGTGTCCTCCTGTTTTCTTTGAAATAAGGAAATAGGGGGAGTAGAACCCTGTACCCTGTTGGAGAATGGGTACCTCTTCTATTGCCCCTTGGGCAAGAAGCACAGTGACCTCTTGACCTAACTGGTCGTTGACAGAGGTCTGAGAATTGAACTGTCTTACCATTGTAGGAGGGGGCATGCTGAGGAAATGAAGCTTATACTCCTCTCTTACAATAGACAGAGTCCAATTTTCTGCTGTTATTTGACCCCATCTGGGGGCAAAATGACATAACCTTCCTGGAATGGTGGAAGGTTCTGGGCCGTTCAGGGTCAGGAAGGCAAAGTTCTCTAGATAGGAGTCAAAGCCCCTGTGGAGGCTGAGTCTGCTGAGCCGGTTGAGGCTTAGCAGCTTTTGTTTTTCTTTGCCTAGGTTGTTGCTGCTGTCCCTTTTGGGCAGACTGACCTAAACGATGCCCCTGCTGGGTATAGGAGGGATAAAACTTCTTCTTCTTACTGAAGAATGGTTTCTTGTAGGATTTTTTCCTTGCAGGATCAGCTGTAGATTTAGACAATCTATCCAAAGTGATATTGTCAGCATCTATCTCATTAGCTTTTTCCTGCCAATTCTTGCCAAAGAGATTCTCTCCTGTCCAAGGAATATTCCCTAGTTTATCCTGTACCCCAAGTTCCAAGTCAGATGCCTGGAGCCAGGCAATCCTACGTGCACCTATGGCAATAGCAGAGGTTCTGCTTATGCACTCAAAACAGTCAAAGGCTGCACGATTCACAAACTTGGAAACATCCTGAGCATGTTTGACAAGGGCGAGGTAATCCTGCCTCTTATCATCAGGAAGGAGAGGGCTCATAAGCTCTAAATCTCCTGTGACCTCCTTGAGGAGCATTCCCATATATAATATATAGGAACTGATCCTAGCAGAAAGCATGGAAGCGTGGAAGTTTCGACGTCCAAAGGCGTCAAGAGTCCTACAGTCACGTCCTGGATGATTAGATGCATACCTTTTTGCACTCTTGATCCTTCTCATAGCTGATTCCACCACTATGGAATGGTGTGGTAGCTGAGTCTTCTGAAACCCAGGACAAGGAGGAACTCAATACATGGTGTCGAGTCTTCGAGAGTGAGGAGATGTGGTTATAGGTGTTTCCCACATCCTTAACATGAGATCATGCAAGATCTCATGAATAGGTAAGGTAGCTGCCTCCTTGGGAGCTTTAGGGTATTGTAGGATTTCTAATTCCTTTGCCCTAGGCTCTTTTTCAGGAGCCACTGTGATGGAAAGACCTTGAGCCACATCTCAGATAAAATCCTGAAAGGACATATCCTCTGGTGGAGACATCCTATGCCGAGGAGAAGAAGAATCCCCAGGAAGAAGTACTCTGGTATCGGCAGAGCTTTCAGAGTCTTCAGACTCATCCGAGGATTCAAAGTATCTCCGATCCGGGTGATCGTACAAGGCACGGTACCAGTAGCGATCGAAGTCGGCATCGGAGGGGTCCGGTACTGACTTGTCGATACCGGATGGATAAGCATGACTCGGTCCCGTTAGAATACCTGCCGATGTCGATGCAGTCGGTGCTGGTACCGGTTGAATTGTCCGAAGCGGTTTCAGGGGCATCGAGGCTATGAGAAGAGCTGTCAGACTGCGTTCAATAGCCAAGAATCTCTGGTCTATCGACGCTGCCGATGCTTGGGTATCGGTACCGGATGAAGCAGCCGGTACCCTAGAGCATGGCACCAGTAGTTCTGCCGAGGTTGAGGCCTCGAGAACATCCTGGAGCCCCGTTAGTGCTTTGGAAGCCGAAGCCTCCCACCGGGGCAATTTTGCCAGTGAAAGTCCCTCAAGGGCAACGCCAGAGGCATCTCGATGCTTAGAGGGAGCTCTACCCTTTGAGGATCGGTTAGATTTATGTTTAGTTACCTGAGATCCATGGGAGGAAGACGAAGCCCTGGAAGACGATGTCACAGAGGCTGCATTGGAAGGAAAAAGGATGCTAAGTTTAGCAGCTCGGTTCTGCCGGCCCCTTTTCAACATCATCCCACAGGCAACACACTCCAAAATAGAGTGGTCAGGACCTAAACATTTGAGGCACCACTCATGGGTGTCAGTGACGGAGATGGTACCGCCACACTAGGAACACTTTTTAAAACCCAAAGCGGGTTTTTCTATTTTAAATAAAAAAGTTGGGCCTAGTGCCCAAAATGGCACGTGGCACCTGAGGAGAAAATAACAGGAAAAGACTCCAGAAGAAATTTTTTTTTTTTTTGGAAAAAAAGAAAGAAGAACCGGCGGTACCGGTGTAGCGTCGAAGGAAGGCAGATGCGACCACAAAAAAGAAGAATAGAAGGGAATTATTTTCTGCGGTGACAGGATGTGCGACCTGTCGGCTCCACGGAAAGAGTAGTTACTCACCTGTAACAGGTGTTCTCCAGGAGCAGCAGGAATCAGTCTTCACATATGGGTGACGTCGGCACCGACGGAGCCCTCACGGAGCAATTTCCCCAGCTTTCAAAGAAAGCCATTGGGAATTGCAGCGCGCATGCGCGGTCCCCTTCCCGCCCAAGGGTGCCATCTTGCTCAGTCTGATGACATAGCTAAAAAACAGCAAACAAATTAGCAAAAACGAAATCATAGGACTGCAACTCCAAGGGGAGGAGGGAGGGTTGTGAGGATTGATTCCTGCTGCTCCTGGAGAACACCTGTTACAGGTGAGTAACTACTCTTTCTCCAGGACCAAGCAGGAAGTCAGTCCTCACATATGGGACTCCCAAGCTTAAGGCTACCGGAGACCTCAAGCACAAAAATGAGCTCCCTGTAGCTCAGCAGTACAGAAGGAAGGAATCTTCTCTGAAAACGACCCCGACCGGTAGCCCAACACCAGGGCCGGAGGGTAGGAGTTGCCTAAACCTCAGAGATTATGGAGGACTGCCTGTCCGAAAGCACTGTCCCTGCGGGACTCCCTCTCCAGGCAGTAATGGGCCGCAAAAGTCTGGCTTGAAGACCAAATAGCAGCCCGGTAGATGTCTGCCAACGGAACAGAGCGGAGATGAGCCACTGACGCAGCCTTCGCCCTAACACGATGAGCCGTGACTCGACCCTCCAACGAGAGGCCGGCTGCCCCATAAGCCCAAGCGATACAGTCAGCAACCCATATGGACAAAGTACGCTTGGAGACAGGTAGCCCCAACTTATTGGGGTCAAAAGAAATGAAGAGCTGAACAGCCCTCCTATGCTCCCGCGTACGGTCAAGGTAGAAGGACAAGGCCCTCCTACAGTCCAGGGTATGCAGGACCATTTCAGCTCAGCTGGTGTGCGGCCTGGGAAAGAAGGTCGGAAGAACCACTTCCTGGTTGAGATGAAAAGGAGAAACCACTTTTGGAAGAAACTTAGGGTGAGTCCGTAAGACTACCCGATTCCTATAGAACCTAATGTAAGGAGGATCAGACACTAGGGCCTGCAGTTCACTAACGCGCCTAGCAGAAGTAAGGGCTATGAAGAACAAGGTTTTCCAGGAAAGAAAACGAAGAGGGCAGGTATCCATAGGTTCAAAGGGCGGACAGGTAATCCGCTGTAAGACCACATTCAGATCCCATTCAGGGGCTGGTGGGCGCAAAGGAGGCTTAAGGAGAAGGAGGCCTTGGAGAAAACGAGCCACCAAAGGGTGGTTGGAAAGAGGCCTGCCGTCCACCGGCGCATGATGCGCAGAAAGAGCACTGAGGTGAACCCTGACAGAGTTGGACTTAAGGCCCAGATTGGAGAGGTAAAGCAAATATTGCAAGACCACTGCCACCAAGCAGAAGGGATTCTCAGACTGCTGAGTACACCATACGGAGAACCAACGCCATTTAAGAGCATAGGACTTCCGGGTGGATGGCCGTCTGGAGGCCAAGATGACCTCTTCCACCTCCCCAAGGCAGCAGGAGGGGAGCAAGGACTACCCTTTCAGCAGCCAGGCCATCAGATGAAGGGACCGGAGGTTGGGGTGTAGGAGAGTCCCCTGATCCTGTGACAGGAGATCGGGTTGAAACCCCAGAGGAAGATGAGTGTCTACCGCCAGCTGCATCAGAAGCAGGAACCAGGGCTGTCTCGGCCACCGGGGAGCCACCAGGATCATCGAGGCTCTGTCTCTGAGAACCTAGAAGAGCGTCCGAGACACTAGTGGCATGGGAGGAAAGGCATACAAGAGGCCTGTGGACCATGGAATCAGAAAAGCATCCGCCGCTACTCTGAGAGGATGCGGTTGTCGAGAGCAGAATCTGGGAAGTTGCCGGTTCTGAGGACTGGCAAACAGATCCATGGTGGGGAGGCCCCATTTGAGAAAGATCCGTTGAACCACCAACGGATCCAATCTCCACTCGTGTGGTTGGAGGATCCTGCTCAGCTTGTCTGCCAGGTAATTTTCCTGACCTGGGAGATAGACAGCTTTGAGGAGGATGCCGTGGCCGACGGCCCAAGAGCACAGTTTTTGCGCCTCCTGACAGAGAAGGAAGGAGCCTGTGCCTCCTTGTTTGTTCACGTAGAACATTGCAACTTGATTGTCCGTCTGGACCAGCACAGACTGGTGAGAAGTGAGGTGGGAGAAGGCTCTCAGAGCTAGGCGGATGGCTCTGAGCTCCAGGAAGTTTATCTGCTGAGCAGACTCCCAAGGGGTCCAGAGGCCTTGAGTACATGTCCCTTGGCAATGTGCTCCCCAACCCAGGAGAGAAGCTTCGGATGTCAGTACCTGAGAAGGCGGAGGAGATTGAAAATCCACCCCCAGCACTAGGTTTGGCAGATGAAGCCACCACCGCAGAGAAGAGACCAGCAGGTCGGATATCAGTACTGAGTCTGCCAGGCTTCCTGTGGCCTGATGTCATTGGGTGCGAAGGCACCACTGAGCAGGACGCATGTTCAGGCGGGCATTGGGGGTCACATGGACCGTGGAAGCCATATGGCCGAGCAGTCTCAGGAATTGCCTGGCAGAGACCAGGGAATTGCTGTGAAAGTGGCTGGCGAGATCCATGAGCCTGTGGGCCCTGTCCAGAGGCAGGAAGGCCTGCGCCTGAAGAGTGTCCAACCTGGCGCCTATGAATTCGAGATTTTGAGAGGGGAGCAAAGTGGACTTTGCGAAATTTATGACAAATCCCAAGTGCTGGAGTAGAGTCACAGTGCGATGAGTGGCCTCTTGGGAAGACTGGGCTCTGATGAGCCAGTCGTTCAGGTATGGAAACACAAAAAGGCCTTGAAGTCTTAGATAAGCCCGCCACCACTGCTAGGCATTTGGTGAACACCCTGGGGGCGGAGGATAGGCCAAAGGGCAGTACTCTGTACTGGTAATGATTTCCTCCCACTACAAACTTGAGATATTGTCTGTGGTCTGGATGAATAAGGATGTGAGTATAAGCATCCTTTAGATCCAAGGAGCATAGCCAATCTCCCTGCTGGAGGTAGGGCAGCAGGATTCCAAGGGTAAGCATCTTGAACTTTTCCCTTTCCAGGAACTTGTTGAGGTTTCGCAAGTCCAGGATGGGTCTGAGGCCTCCTGTCCTTTTTGGTATCAGAAAGTACCTGGAATAAAAGCCGTGACCTCTCAGGTGGTGGGGCAACGGTTCCACAGCCTGTTCCTGAAGAAGACTTGCTAATTCCTGAAGGAGTAAGTTCCTGTGCAGAGGGAGTCTTGGAGGCTCCCCTGGAAAGTAGGAGGGAGGTACCTGGTGAAAGTGTAGAAGATAGCCTTTTTGAACTATATGAAGCACCCAGGTATCTGATGTGATGGCTGACCACCTGTGGGCAAAGTGGACCAGCCGGCCTCCTGTGCTGAGAGAAACCAGCGGAGGGGAAGAGGCTATGCTGACGGAGTCAAAACCCCCCCACCCTGCTGAGCAGGGGCCGGTGTTGTGGGCTTGGGGGCCTGCTGCCTACGGGACCCATTACCCCGTCCCTTGGCCTGCTGACCCTGTTGGGGAGCTGCTGAGGCCTGATAATGAGGGTAGTGTTTATAGGCAGCCGCCTTCCTCGGGTAAAAGGGCTTTTTCCCCGAGCCTTTCTTCTTCTGAGAAGGGGCAGAGGTTTTTCTGGACAGCTGAGTCCTGGTCAGAGTCTTGGTCTCGATCTGTGCAGCCTTTTCAGTCATGGGCTTGCCAAAGAGGTTTTCACCTCTGCAGGGGACATCGACCAACTTGTCCTGCACCCATGGCTCGAGGTCGGATGACTGAAGCCAAGCCTGACGGCGGGCACCGATGCTGGCTCCGGCTACCCGAGCCAATGCTTCAAAGCCATCATAGGCTGCTCGAGAGATAAACTTCGAGCACTCCCGAATACCAGTGGACAAAGTCTGGAACCTCTGCAAAGGTTCCTCGGAGAGACCAGCAGAGAACCCGGCAATCTCCTTTGCCAGGTCCTGGAGATACATGCCCATGTAGAGCTGGTAGGTCTGGACTCGACAAGCAAGCATAGAGCCCTGGAAGCACTTCCTACCGAGGGCATCCAGGTTCCGGGCCTCCCAGTCGGGAGGCACCGAGGTGTGCATCTTTTGACTCTTGAGTCGATGCATGGCCGATTCCACCACCATGGAATGGTGCGGTAGTTGTGCCTTTTGGAACCCGGGGCTCTTGCGGACTCGATAAATGGAATCGACCCGCTTGCTTAACACCGGTGCTGACGCCGGGCTCTCCCACATGCGGAAGAGAAGTCGCTCCAGCATCGGAGGAACCGGTACAGTAAAGGCCTCCTTCGGGGGAGAGTCATACTGGAGGGCATCGAGCTCTTCGGCTCGAGGCTCCTCCTCGGGATCCGTGGGGAATGCCAAGGCCTTGGCCATATCCCTCACGAAGTCCGAGAACTGGGTGTCCTCTGGGGGGGACCATCTTCGAGGCTCGGACTCGGGCGAGTCCAATAGGACGCACCGAGTCCGAAAAGTACCCGGTGACTCTTCGTCCTCCGTCTCCCAGCCCGACTCCTCGGTGGATGAATCGAGCGGCTCCAGTCGGGCGGGCACCGATGCCCTCCGCCCCGACGACCTCGGTCCCGAACGGGAGGCCGAGGAAGACCGTGACCGAGGATCGACTCGAGCTCGCATGGACTCTTGGATCGGCTCGGTCTCCGGGGTCGACTTGGACATCGACGTCCCGGTGGTCAGGGCAGATGCACCGGCGAGGCCAGCGATCAATGCCTGCTGCTGGTCCATGAAGGCAGCGAAACTGCTCTCCAAGGCCGTCAACCTGAGTCCGAGCTCAGGAGACCCAGCAGCCCCCGACTCGGGCCCCGATGGCGTCGGGCCCGACGTCGGCTCCTTTGGAGGCGAGTCCACGAGGACTACAGTACTCACGTGTCCAGGAGACTCCATCTCGAGTCGAGGATGTTTCGATGGCCTCTCCGACTCCGAGGACCCGGGACGGCTATCGGGGCTATGCGACCTGGCCCTTGAGGAACCAGGAGCGTCCACCGACGATGCCCTCGCGGGTTTTTTCTTCCTATGATGTTCCCGGGCAGGAGACCCCCGCTCAGAGGAACTCCGACGATGCTCAGGACCGGAGCCTCGGGACGTCGAAGCCTCTGACGAGGTCCGGGCCCGGCCCGACGCGGAGTCAGAGAAGATTCGTTCTTTTTGATGCTGCCGACTCCTCAACGCTTTTGAGGACATTTTGCCACACGGACCACAGATCATCGGGTCATGATCGGGTCCGAGGCAGCGTAGGCAGCAGTCGTGTGTGTCGGTAAGAGACATAAGTTTCTTACACCGATCACACTTTTTAAACCCGCTGGCAGCCATCGGGGGAAAAAGGGCCCCTGCGAGGTCAAAAGACAGGGCTGCCAGTGAAAAAAGAAAAATGGCGCGAACGCTAGTCACGAAGGACAAAAACCGAAAAAAGAAAGAACGGACTCGATACCGGCGTATCGGGTCCGGGCGGAAAAAGGATCCGGCGTCGAACCGAGAAAAGAATATTAAATAAAATCAACTTTTTCAGCAGCGATCACAAACAACGTCTGTAGGGCTCCGCGGAAAAAAGAAGACTGAGCAAGATGGCACCCTTGGGCGGGAAGGGGACCGCGCATGCGCGCTGCAATTCCCAAAGGCTTTCTTTGAAAGCTGAGGAAATTGCTCCGCGAGGGCTCTGTCGGCGCCGACGTCACCCATATGTGAGGACTGACTTCCTGCTTGGTCCTGGAGAAAACGAAGAACTGGAGAGGGACAGTTGGGAAAGGCGGGAAGGCAGCACGCAGGCGCTGTGGGATGCTCCCAAAAGCTTTCCTATTGGACGCTGGGGAGCATTCCCGCTCAGACTCCGTCGGTACTGATGATACCCATATGTGAAGACTACATTCCTGCTTATTCCTGGAGATCCGGGCAGCAGTGATATTACACCGCTGCTTGGTTAGAACCCATTTTTAAAAGATAGGTGCAGCAAAAGCTGTCCTATCTTTACCTGTGGGAGCTAACTGGGCTGTGGTTCAATATCACCACTACCCAGTTGGTTTCTGCGGGCTTGTGGGCTGTGTGGCAACCCTGGATATGCAATGTTGGGGCTGCATATGACCCCAGCATTGAATATCCTAGGTTAAAGGTCGGTGGCAATGGCTATGCACCCTAGCAGCACATAGCCAACCCAGAAGAATATCGGGCCCTGGATGTCCAAATGGCAGGTGAAATTTAGTGTGGAGAAGTTTTCACCTAGGAAAGAACAACCCAAGCTATGGTTACACAACACAAGGTTCCACATTAAGAACCACCACCCAGGAAAAAAAAGTAGGCGTCATTGTGGATAATACATTGAAACCCTCTGCCCAGTGTGCAGCAGCAGGTGAGAAATCAAATAGAATGCTAGGAATCATAAGGAAAGGGATGGGGAATAAAACAAGGCTATTATAATGCCTCTGTATCGTTCCATGGTGCGACTGCTCTTTGAATATTGTGTGCAATTCTGGTCACCATATCTTTATAAGAATATAGCAGAATTAGAAAAGGTACAGAGAAGAGTGACAAAAATGGTAAAGAGCATGGAAGGATATCCCTATGAGGAGAGGCTTAAGAGGTTGGGGCTCCTTGAATTGGAAAAGAGACGACTGAGGGGAGATATAACAGAGGTCTATAAATTAATGAATGGAATGGAACGGGTAAACGTAGATTGCTTGTTTACTCCATCAAAAAGTAGAAAGACTAGAGAACACGCAATGAAGCTACAATGTAACCCATTTAGGAGTAATAAGATAAAATATTTTTTCATTCAATGCGTAATCAAACTCTGGAATTTGTTACCAGAGGATGTAGTAAAAGCTGTTAGTGTTACTGGGTTTAAAAAAAGGTTTGGATAAGTTCCTGGAGGAAAGGTCCATAAACCATTATTAAAGAGGACCCTGGAAATCCACTGTTTGCCCCAATACAAGCATTGTGGAATCTGTGCGCCTTTTTGGGAACCTGATAGGTACTTGTGCCCTGGATTGGCCACTGTTGAAAACAGGATACTGGGCTTGATGGAGCTTGGTCTGACCCAGTATAGCATTTCTTATGTTCTTATGAAGTAGTGCAGTATCATGTACTCGGGAAGCAGAAAACCAAGGGAATTGTACACGATAGGGGGCGAGAGGTTGGTGTGCATGAACCAGGAGAAGGACCTCGGAGTGATTGTTTCTGAGGATCTCAAGGTGGCGAAACAGTGCGACAAGGAGGTGCACAAGCCTGAAGGATGCTGGGTTGCATACAAAGAGGCATTACCAATAGAAAGGACGAGGTACTAATGCCACTGTACAAGTTGCTGGTGAGACCTCACTTGGAATATTGTGTTCAGTTTTGGAGACCATATCTCGCAAAGGATATAAAAAGACTGGAATCGGTTCAGAGGAAGGTGATAAAAATGATTTGGGGCCTGCGGCAGAAGACTTATAAGAAGAGACTTGAAGACCTAAATATGTATACTTTGGAGGAGAAGAGGGACAGGGGAGATATGAGTCAGACCTTTAAATATTTAAAGAGTATTAATGAACAAACAAACCTCTTCCAAAGATGCGGAAGCTGTAAAACTACAGGACATAACATGAAGCTGCAAGGGGGTAAATTGAAAGGCAATGTCAGGAAATACTTTTTCACTGAAAGGGTGGACGACGCTTGGAATGCCCTCCTGATGGAAGTGGTGCGGGCAAATACAGTGACAGAATTCAAAATGGCATGAGAAAGACACAGTGGATCCCTTTATAGCAACAAGATAATATCAAAATAAACATAACTATCTCTTATATCTCAACAAATAGGGGTGACCTACACAGAGCGGTGGGTATACCCCTAAACAAAGGCGTGGAGAGGGGCGACCTGCACTGATTGGCAGGTGCACCTACTCGCTGCCTTGCTGGGCAGTCTAGATGGACTATGCTGGTCTTTAGCTGCCGTCATATACTATGTTAGTATATAAGAGCATCTGGTTGAATCCTTTTTTGATGCTAAAAGGACATGCAACACGTCCTCTTGGTGATTTAAGTCTGAGAGGACAAAACACTCAGCCTGCAGGCCGTGAAGTGGAATGACTTTAGGATAGGGTGCAGAAGGGTCCCCTGTTCCTCTGAGAGAAGCCTCGGTGACCAACCGAGCCAGAGGGAGGTGCTTAAGCAAGTTGAAGAGGTAGAGGAAACCACAGTTTTCTGGGCCAGTACAGGGCAATTAGGATCATTTGTCCCCGTTTGGCCTGAAGTTTGAAGAGTGTCTTCCCTATGAATGAAAGTGGAGGAAAAGCTTAGAGAAGCCCTCCACTCCAATGAACGAGAAAGGCATCTGATTATTCCCTGTGGGGAGAGGGAATTCTGGAACAGAACTGGAGTAGCTGAGTATGAGGGAAGAGACAAAGAGGTCTCCCCCAAAGCTGAAACAAATGCTGGGCTATCTGAGGATTCAACCTCCATTCGTGCGGGAGTAGAATGCGGCTTAACCTGTTGGCCAAAAGATTCTGATCTCCCAGAAGGTAGACTGCGTATAAGTGGATATCCTGTGAGATTGCGCAGTTCCACAGGTGAAAGGCCTCCTTGCACAGGTCTCGAGAGCCCATACCTTCCTGCTTGCTTATATAAAACATTGCCATCTGATTGTTGGTCTGCACCAGAAGAGAATGCTGCTTGAGTTGGGGAGGGAATACCCTGATAGCACTGAATACTGCTCTGAGCTCCAGAAGGTTGATCAGAAAGACTCTCTCTTGAGCAGACCAGAGGCCCTGCGTCCTGTGACCATTGAGATGGGCACCCTAGCCTAGTTTTGATGCATCAGTGGTTAGGATAAACCGCGGTGCAGGTCTCTGAAAAGATAACCAGTCTATTAGATTCTGTGGCTCGATCCACCACTGCAGGGCTGTCTTCATCTGTAAGGTGATGTTGACAAGGTCTGAGAGATTTATTTATTTTATTCATTGGTTTTATATACCGCTTTATCACATAATCAAGGCAGCTTACAGAAAACATAGAACGTACTGCACTAGGCAGTTTACAAGGAACATCACAATTTAACTTTAAATAATACAACATAATTTATTTATTACAACATACTAAGGCCTTCAAGATGATGGAGAACGGCCAACTATTTACTGGTCTGATAGATTAGTGTAAAGATATATATATTAATGTTAATCTTTACAACAAGGTGGACACTGTGTGTTTGGAGTGTGTCCAAATTATATGTATTGCAGATTTTCTATTTGAAAGTTTTGTTTATCCATTATGGACTGGTAGGATTCAGAAAATAGTAGGGTTTTGAGTTTCTCTCTGAATATGGTTAGGTCTTTTATTTCACATAGATTGTTCGGTAGAGAGTTCCATAGAATCGGTGAGTATAGTGAAAAAGCCCTGTTAGTTGTTGATTGGTTTGCATTTCGTGAGACAGTTGGGGTGGCTAGTAGGTTCTTCATGTTATTTCTCCTACTTCTTGTTTCATGTTGTGTCTACATTAGCAAATTAAGGTAGGTTGGAGCAATGTTGTTTATTGTCTTAAATGTGGTCAGTATTGCCTTAAATTTGATTCTTTGTGAAACCGTCAGCCAATATAATTGGTACAGGATTGGGGCTATGTACTCATTTCTTGAAACTTTCATTATAATACGAGCCACGGTGTTTTGAGCCATTTGGAATGGTGTCAGTATTTGTTTAGGTAGGCCTTGTAGGATAATGTTACTGAAGTTGAAGTGCGGGCAGATAAAGGCTTGAGCTATCATGCGGAAGTCATCAGAGGACAGGAGAGGTCTTAGGTTTTGTATCATTCGTGCCTTGTTATACATTGTTTGCATTATCATGTTGATGTGTTTTATCATGTTAAGGTTCTGATCTAGTAGAATGCCCAGATATTTTATTTCTTTTTTGATTTTGAGGGAGGCACAATTTACTTGAAGTTGCTGGGGTGGTGAAAATGATTTGTTTCTAGAGATCATTAAGACTTCAGTTTCTTTTTTCAGATTAATTGAAAGATCCATGGAGTTGAGCCAATGTGAGACATTGTTGAAGCAGTTGACTATTGTCTCAGACTGGGCTTAACCCTTTCAAGGCCTACTTTAAATTTTTAATCCACATTCTGCAGCCTGGTTAATTTTTGCATATTTCAGGAAAATTGTACCCGTCTGTTCTAATAGTGATTTTCCTTTTGCTATGGTCATGTATTATATACCATTTGATAGGAATATTTAATCAGAATTTTGGATCCCAAGAGTTTTGGGCTCGGCCTGGAAAGGGTTAAAGCATCTAATGTTGTGAACAGCATGATGCCATCTGCATAAATTTTGTAGTCAACCTACTGTTTGTGGATTATGTCACAGATTGGTTGAATACAGATATTGAATAGTAATGCGGATAACGCAGAGACCTCTGGGACCCCTTGGGTCAGGTCGAATTGGTTGGAAAGAGTGTTATTGAATTTTATTTGTTGCTTGCGGTTAGTTAGGCAAGACTTAAACCATTGGATTATGGTGATATCTATTCTGAGATGTTTTAGACGGTTGGTCAGAATTTCATGATTTATGGAATTGAAGGCAGATGTTATGTCCAGGAAAATGAGAATGTAGACTTGTTTTGTATTTTCAATTCCTTGGATGATGTTGTTTAACAGGGAGGCCAGGAGGGTTTTAACTCCATGGTAAGCTCAGAATCCATATTGGTATTGATCAAGTGGGGCATTTGTGTCCATGAAGTCTTGTAGTTGCCTCTGTACAGACTTTTCAAAGACTTTGGATAAGAATGGTAGACTTGATATTGGTCTGTATGAGCTGGGGCAGTGTTTGTCCAGTAAGTGATGTTTTAAGATTGAGCAGATGGTGGCTTCTTTTAGAACCTTTGGCATTAGTCCTTGTGATAGACAGACGATTTTCTGAATATAAGGTGTCAGCTCTGTTATGGATAATTTAATCCATTTTACTGGACATGGGTCGAGCTGTGATGTAGTTTTGTTGATGGATTTGATATATTGACTTATCTGATCACTGCTGGGCAGGGAGAATGAGCTACATATTGCAGTATTAGTTGATTCATTAGTAGTTATTAGTTAAGCGTCTGGATTTTTCAATGTAGAAATTTGCAAGTTGTTGTGCATTTATTCCGCTGTCACATGAGTCATCTATGGTTGTTTTTTTTTATTAGGTCGTGAACTATGAGGAATAATTCCCTAGGACAGTTTAGGGATTTCATTAGTATTTTTGAGTAATATTCCTTTTTCAGCTCATTGATGTGCAGACAGTATTGGTTTAGTGTTTCCATGTATATCTTCAAATCTAAGTCAGATCTTGTGGTTCTCAATTTCTTCTCTTTATCTTTATTTGCAACATTTGATATACTGCCCTTGCCGAAGCATCAGGGCGGTGTACAATACAGTAATCCATTGGCTACAGAAAATAAAGGGGAGAAAGGAATGCCATTGATAGACAGGAAAGCACAGTTACTTACCTGTAACAGGTGATCTCTGGGAACAGCAGGAATTAGTCCTCACATATGGGTACGTCGGAACCGACGGAGCCTGTGCGGGAAAGCTCCCCAGCTTTTCTGAAGAAAAGCTTTTGGGGCTTCCCACAGCGCATGCGCGCTGCCTTCCCGCCTTCCTGACCAGCTCTCTTCAGTTCGAGTTTATAGCTGAGACAATAGAGAGAGGAAAGGAAGATAGATAGAAGATACAACTCCTAGGGGAGGTGGGTGGGTTGTGAGGACTAATTCCTGCTGTTCCCAGAGATCACCTGTTACAGGTAAGTAACTGTGCTATCTCCAGGAACAAGCAGGAATAAGTCCTCACATATGGGGACTCCCTAGCTAAGATGCCGGGGAGATCCCCCTCCAAGGGTAAACCATCTTCGTATGGATCTCAGGCATCCATCCAGGGAAGGTGGGCAGGAGTTGTTTAAGTATGGAACAGGTGTTTGAGGACAGCCTGACCAAACAAGGCATCCCGGCGGGAGTCCTTGTCCAAACAGTAATGGGCTGTGAAGGTATGAACCGAGGCCCAAGTGGCTGCTCGACAGATCTGATCTATGGATACAGAGTGAAGATGAGCCATAGAAGTGGCCATGGCTCTCACATTGTGAGCTGTGACATGGCCTTCCAGAGAAATGTTCTTACTCTGGTAAGCAAAAGAAATACACTGAGCAATCCAATTGGAAAGTGTACGTTTGGTGACTGGAAGTCCCAAATGAGAAGGATCAAAAGCCACGAAAAGTTGGGAAGACTTTCGATGTGGCTGAGTCCTGTTGAGGTAAAAGGCAAGAGCTCTTTTATAATCAAGGGTATGAAGGTTCCTCTCTGCACTGGATGCATGAGGAGCTGGGAAAAAAACAGGTAGATATACCTCTTGATTAAGATGAAAAGGCGAGACCACTTTGGGCATAAAGTGGGGATTCGTCCTAAGGACCACCTTATCATGATGGAATCTGGTATAAGGTGGATTAGCCACCAAAGCCTGCAGTTCACTGAAGCGGCGAGCCGAAGTGACTGCAATAAGGAAAAGAACCTTCCAGGAAAGAAATTTCAGGGAGGTAGATACCAACGGTTCAAAAGGTGGTTGCATAAGTTGACCCAGAACTAGATTCAAGTCCCATGCTACCGGAGGAGGTCGGATGGGAGGCTTAGTGAGGGTCAGGCCTCTCATGAATCTTGCAACAAGAGGATGAGAGGAGACAGGTTGTCCATTTATAGGTTTTAAGGATGCTGCAATAGCACTTAAATGGACTCGTACTGAATTCGTCTTGAGGGCTGCATTGGAAAGATGCAGGAGATAGTCCAGTAGAGAATTTAAAGGAAGTGCTAGAGGGTCAAGACCCTGTTGAGCACACCAAATGGAAAAACGTTTCCATTTGAAAGCATAGGAATGCCTGGTAGAGGGTTTCCTAGAGGCATGAAGGATAGCTTTCACTGGTTGAGAAAGATGAAACTCATGAAGGCTTACGCCTTCAGTAACCAAGCTCGGAGATGTAGGGACTTGGGGTTTGGATGCCACAAAGTCCCCTTCTCCTGAGACAGAAGGTCTGGTGCAGCTCCCAGGTCCAGGGAGGAGCCCTGGGAGAGCTGTAGAAGTAGAGGGAACCACACTTGACGTGGCCAGCGTGGAGCGATGTGGATCATCGATCCGTGATCCCTCTGAAGTTTGAACAGAGTCTTGGGAATCAAAGGAATGGGTGGAAAAGCATACAGGAATTCCTGACCCCAATGCAGGAGAAAAGCATCGCTGGCCTGAGCTCCCTGACACGGAGTCCTGGAACAGAACCGGGGAAGTTTGGCATTCCACGGACTTGCAAAGAGGTCTATGTCCGGGGTCCCCCATTCCTGAAAGATTCTGCGTATCTGGTCCATATGCAGGGACCATTCGTGTGGAAGCAGAACTCGACTGAGTCTGTCTGCCCGAGAGTTTTGAACTCCTGGAAGATATACTGCCAGAAGATGAATTTGATGCTCTCTGGCGAAGGCCCATAATCTGAGAGCTTCGTTGCAAAGCGACAGAGAGCCCGTCCCTCCTTGTTTGTTGACATAGAACATGGCTACCTGATTGTCTGTCTGGACTAGGACAGTCAGGTTGACAAGGAGGGTGTGGAAGACTGTGAGGGCAAGGAAGATTGCTCGCAGTTCCAGAAGGTTGATGTGAAGGGTGGTCTCCTGGGGAGACCAGGTGCCCTGAGTGGAGAGGTGTTGGAGATGAGCTCCCCACCCTGTTTGGGAGGCATCTGTTGTGAGGGTTGCTTGGGGCAACGAAGGTTGGAAGGGGGTCCCCAACAACAGATTTTTGGATGACGTCCACCACTGGAGAGACCAAAACAGACGTTTTGAGGTGAGTACTTGGTCTGAGAGCAGTCCCGATGCTTGAGACCACTGGGTGGCCAAAGTCCATTGAGCTGTTCTCATATGGAGATGAGCGTAGGGCACCACATGGACCGTGGAGGCCATGTGGCCCAGAAGTTGCAGCATTTCTTTGGCTGACAAGTGACTTCTGGACTGAGCCTGGGAGGCCAAGCTGAGTAGCCGTTGGCCTCGGACCAGAGGAAGGTAGGCCCTTGCCGTTGTGGAGTCCAAGCGGGCCCCTATGAATTCCAGGGACTGAGTAGGGATGAGTTGGGACTTGGGAATGTTTACCACAAGTCCCAGATATTGAAGAATACGCCTTGTGCGGTCCAGGGACATCTGGGCTTGTGACTGAGATGGAGCTCGGATGAGCCAGTCGTCCAGATATGGGAACACGAAGATTCCCATGCCTCTTAGAAATGCGGTTACGACTGCCATGCATTTGGTGAATACTCTTGGAGCAGAGGCTAGACCGAAGGGAAGTACTCTGTATTGGAAATGTTTTCCCTGGAACAGAAAGCGAAGATATTTTCTGTGGGATGGATGGATGAGTATATGAGTGTACGCATCCTTGAGATCTAGAGAACAAAGCCAATCCTGACTCTGAAGGTATGGAAGGAGAATGCCCAGAGAGAGCATTTTGAATTTCTCCTTGAATAGAAACTTGTTCAATTCTCTCAGATCTAGAATAGGTATGAAGCCCCCTGTCTTCTTTGTGATGAGAAAATAAGGGGAGTAGAAACCTAACCCCTGTTGAGGAAGAGGAACCTCCTCTATTGCCCCTTGGGCAAGGAGAGAAGAGACCTCCTGACCCAACAGGGTCAGAAGAGATGGGGGAGAACTGAATTGCCTCACCATGGTATGGGGAGGAAGGCTGGAGAAATGAAGCTTGTAGCCCTCCCTGATAATAGAGAGGGTCCATTGCTCTGATGTGATTTGTTCCCATCTGGGAGCAAAGTGAGGTAGCCTTCCAGGAATGGTGAGGGGCTCTGGTTGTTCTAGAGCCAGAAACGGTAAGTTCTCTAGGGGCAAGTCAAAACCCCTGAGGGGGTTGAGCCTGCTGGGGTGCAGCAGACACTGCAGGCTTTGACTTTACTTGCTTAGATTGCTGACGCTTAGCAGCAAAGCGAGGCTGAGCAGATTGTTGGCCAGTATTTGTGGAAAATCTGGCCTTCTTGTAGTAAGGCCTTTTAAAAGGCTTCTTTTTGGCAGGAGTAGAAGTAGACTTAGAAAGTCTATCTAAAGTGGCATTTTCTGCGTCCATTTGAGCAGCTTTAATTTGCCAGTCCTCACCAAATAAGTTTTCACCGGTACAGGGCAGATTCCTGAGGCCATCTACAACCCAGGGTTCTAGGTCAGAAGCCTGGAGCCAAGCAAGACGTCGGGCTGCAATAGCAATTCCCGAAGCCCTGCCAGCAACCTCAAAGGAATCAAAGGCTGCCCTGTTGGAAAACTTGGAGACCTCTGAAAGTTGTGTCACCACAGAAATGAAGGCCGCTTTGTTATCCTCAGGGATAAAGGGGGCAAACTGCCGTACCTTTAGGGCAAGTTCTCTGAGAAACATGCCCATATAAAGGCTATAAGAATTGATCCTGGCTATAAGCATACTAGCCTGGAAAATCTTTCTACCAAAAGAGTCAAGGGTTTTACATTCTCGCCCTGGAGGGGTAGAAGAGTGTCTTTTAGGACTCTTTATCTTCTTCATGGCAGACTTCACCACAATGGAGTGGTGAGGCAGCTGAGTTTTTTGAAACCCAGGAGAAGGAGGGACCCGATACATGGTGTCCAACCTACGGGAATGGGGAGACAGTGTTAGAGGAGTCTCCCACAAATCCATCAAGTGTTTCTTGAAGGATTTCATGGATAGGCAGAGTAACTGCCTCTTTAGGAGCTTTAGAGTATCCTAAAATATCCAATTTTTTTGACCTGGGTTCCTTTTCAGAAGATGTAGCAATAGAAAGTCCTTTAGCTACATCAAGAATGAAATCCTGAAAGGATAAATCCTCTGGAGGAGACATCCTCCTCTTTGGAGAAGAGGGCTCCTCAGGAAGATCAAGCTCAGCAGAGTCATCAGAGGAATTGAACTCATCAGAAGAATCTGAGTATTCTTTCTGTGCTTGCAATGCACGATACGCGTACCGATCGATATCGACATCGGGCGTATCGGGCATGGGATCGGTATCAGGCGAAAGCCTGAATCCGGCATGCGGAACCGATCGACGCTTGGAAGTCGATGGTCTCGGTTCCGGTGTGGATACCGGAACCCGAGTCGGTACCGATGGAATCGGTACCGAGGGCGTCGCAGCCTTAATGAAAGCCAGAACGGCCTGCTGCATGGTCTGGACAGTATTGCCCATGGACGCCACTGCTGCCTGGATGTCGGTACCGGTATCGACCGGTATCCCAGAGCAGTCTAACAGGTGATCAGTCGAGGCCGTGCCATCGATGTCAACCTGTAACCCCATAGGTGGTGCTTTGGAGGCCGGAGCCTCCTGCCGGGGTTTTTTGGCCTGGGCAGAATCCTCGAACTCAAGATTGAGAGCCTCTCGATCTTTTGAAAGAGATTTGCTTTTAGAGGATTTGCCCACAGAAAGTTTAGTTACCTGAGATCCATCCGGAGAGGAAGACCTGGAGGACTGTGATGCTGGATTATCTGAAGCAAACAGCACATGGAACTTGTTGGCCCGGTTCTGCAACCCACGTTTAGACATCTGGGAGCAGGATGGGCAGTCCGGTATGGAGTGGTCAGGTCCCAAACATTTAAGACACCATTCATTGGTGTCTGTGACAGAAATGACAGCACTGCACTTGGTACACTTTTTGAAACCAGGGACTGGCTTCTCCATGAGGAAAATTAAAGTAGGCCTGAAGGCCTAACAAAAGTTACCAAGCTGTGCTGAAGAAAATAAAAAAGATTTTTTTTTTTTTTTTTTTAGAAAGAAAGAGAGACCGGCGGTACCGGTTTCGGTATGGGGAAGGCAGGTACGCGGTCTAAAGAAACAAATAAAATTAACAATTTCTTCAGTGGTGACAGGAACACGACCTGCTGGCTCCGCGGAAAAAGAGAAACTGAAGAGAGCTGGTCAGGAAGGCGGGAAGGCAGCGCGCATGCGCTGTGGGAAACCCCAAAAGCTTTTCTTCTGAAAAGCTGGGGAGCTTTCCCGCGCAGGCTCCGTCGGTTCCGACGTACCCATATGTGAGGACTTATTCCTGCTTGTTCCTGGAGATAGTAAGAGAGAAAAAGAAGCGAAAAAGTAGGACAGAAGTGAGACATGACATGGGAGAAACAGAGATACAGGGCAAGGGGAGGGAACTGTCTAGTGAATTGGGCAAGGGGTCACGAAACTAGCGGTGGGGGGGAGCCCGACGGGGAAGAGTCCGAGCCATTAGCAGCAGCAGGAAGGTCATAAGCCTGACAAAAAAGGTGAGTTTTAAGGAGTGACTTGAATTGAGGGAAAGGTGGTTTCCTCAAGGTTCTTTTTATTGTTCTGAGAGTACCATAGCTGTGAGATCTTGTATTTCTTGGGAGTATTTCTTTGCGGGTTGGCCAATACGGACTGTAGTGTGTTATTCCAGTTCTTCAGAAGTGATTCTAGATTGTCGCTACCATTGTTCAGTGCTGGAATGGCATCTTTCAAGAATGCCTTTTTATCAAATTTCTTGAAGCGGTAATGAAACTGGTCTCTATTATATAAATTGTTTATGGTGTGGCTAATTGTAGCATTGAATTGCATTAAATAATGGTCAGACCAAAGCACTGGTTGGGTGCTTATTGCAGATATTTGATTGCTATTTTCCCATTCTTCTGGAGTGAAAATAAGATCCAATGTGTTTTCTCTTATGTGTGTCGGGGTATTGATAATCTGCTGATATCCTAAATCATCCATTGCTTGGAGAAAAGATTGAAGTCACCTAGTGTAATGTGGTCTTTACCAATTGAAGTGTTTGAGCAGGTGGAGGCTAGAATGTTGTCCAATGAAGCAGTATCAATGATGGGGGCCTGTATATTACTGTGATTGCTAGCCATTTGGTTTCTATCGTTAACATATCGATACTATCTGTGCTTGTAATTGATGTTGTTTTGCAGAGAATAATCACACCACCTCCTTTTTTTATTATTCCTCGGGCAGTAGAAAATGTTGTAGTTTGGTGCTTTAATTTGGTTGAGAAGTACTGTGTCAGTATCATAGAGCCAAGTTTTTGCAATACAGATGATGTCTGGCTTGGAACTTTGGATGAGATCAGTTATTACAGGAATCTTGTTTCTCAACGATCTTACATTTAAGAAATACCACTTTAGGGTGGTATTTGTTGCCCACTTTGAGGCATCTATTATTCAGAGGTTATTGACAGGTCTTATGTGGATGGTCCGTTGCTTCATGCTGTGAAATGTTGTTTGGTATCTATGTATAGCAGCAGTCTCTCTAAATCAGTGCTGGTAGGGAATTATTGGGATTGGATGTTTTAGGGAATTATTGGGATTGGCTGTTTCTGAGGTTTGAGCGAGTAGATGACCTGTGTGTGGACTTTTTCCATTGGCTTGAGAGAGTCCACTGTGAGACTCTCATGTGGAATTGAGCATAGGGTACAATATGGACTGTGGAGGACATATGAGGTGTGACAAAAAAGAAATGAGACTGTGGCGGCCACACCCATGTCTCAATGCCAATTGGCTAACCACTTATGTCATTGTGTTGTGCAACATCTCGCCACTATTCTGCTATAATATTTTTCATCTCTCTCACTCTATTTTTCTTTTCAGGTTTTTTTGTAGCATACTGCTCCATCGTTTTGTCACGCAACTGAAGGTGGCAGAAATATGGAGCAAAGAATCAACTGGAAGTTTCTGGTTAAGTTGGAGAAGGGTCCAACTGAGTTTCTCCAACTTCTCCAAAAGGCTTATGGAGAAGATGCAATGCAATGTCACGAGTCTTCGAGTGGCACAAACACTTCAAGAATGGCCGCGAGGAGGTGGAGGATGACCCCAAGTCAGGACGGCCTTCCACGACAAAGACGGCTGAGAACATTGACAGAGTGAACCAGCTAGTGCGCGGAGTGATCGCAGATTGACAGTGCGGATGATAGCTGAGACACTCAGCCTGAACAGGGAAACAGTACGGACCATCTTCCTGCAGGAGCTGGGGATGCGGAAGGTGTGCGCCAAGATGGTGCCCAGGCTTTTATCAGACGACCAGAAGGAGCACCGAGTCAATGTTTGTCTAGACTTGCTAGAGAAGATCGGAGAACATCCAGAGTTCGTTGGCCAAGTCATCACAGGAGATGAGACTTGTGTCTTCCAGTACGACCCTGAAAGCAAGAGACTGAGCCTGCAGTGGAAGACTCGACTGTCACCTAGACCCAAGAAGGCACACATATCCAAGTCAAGGATCAAGGTCATGCTGATCATATTCTTTGACCAGAAGGAAGTGGTCCATCATGAGTTTGTGCCTGAGGGTCAGATAGTCAACCAGCAGGTCCTCAATCGTCTCCATGACCAGGTTCAGCGCAGCAGGCGGGCTCTGTGGAGAGACAAGTCATGGCTGCTCCGCCATGACAACGCGCCGCACACACCACGCTCAGTGTGAGACAGTTTTTGGCCAACAAACAGATCACAGCTCTCAACTACCCTCCTTATTCCTCAGATCTCCCACTGTGCGACTTTTGGCTCTTCCCCAGGCTGAAGACTGTGCTCAAAGGAACTCATTTTGCCTCTGTAGAAGAGATCAAGGCCACTGTGATGAGGGAGCTGAGGGATCTCAAGGAGGAGGACTTTACCGAGTGCTTCCATACGTGGCAGAAGCAAATGCAGAATTGCCATTAACTCTGGGGGGGGGGGGGGGATTACTTTGAAGGGGACCATGCATAATTTCTCTGTAGATTTTGTAATAAAACATTTATGGGACAGTCTCGTTTCTTTTTTGTCACACCTCGTATGTCCTAGCAGGTGTAGACATGTTCTGGCAGGAAATGATGGTTGTTGCTGTACATGACTGGCTAGGGTAATCAGATGGTGTCACCTGTCCTCTGGGAGGAACACTTTGCTCCTTACTTTGTCTAGATGTGTACCTAATGAACTCAAGTTCCTAGGTTGGGTCGAGATGTGATTTTGGATAATTTATGACAAACCCCAACTCCTGAAGAACATTTATAGTTTTATCTAGAGCAGACTAAACTACTGAAGCAGAGTCTGCCCTTAGCAGCCAGTCATCTAAGTAAGGGAACAGAAAGATTCCCCAGGTTCGCAGATAGACCACAACCACAACTAAGCACTTTGTGAATACTCTGGGTGCTGAGGTCAGTCTGAAAAGGAGGACTCTGTACTGATAGTGATTTTCCTGGAAGACAAACCCGAGGAACTTCCTGTAATCTGGGTGGATGAGGATGTGTGTATATGCATCCTTTAGATCCAACGAGCCTAGCCAATCGCTCTGTCTTAGGTAAGGCAAGAGGGTGCCTAGAGAAATCATCTTGAATTTTTCTTTGACAAGAAATATGTTGAGATTTCGGAGGTCCAGAATAGGCCTGTAACCTCCTGTCCTTTTTGAAATCAGGAAATATCTGGAATAGAAGCCCCTTCCCTTGAAGGTTGGTGGGGACCTCCTCTATGGCTCCTTGATCTAGGATCTCAAATTGTGCTTAGCTTATTCAATTTGAATTTACAATATGAATTTACTTTAAGAACATGTTATTTTTCAATGAACCCATTTTCATCTGCATTTTTTATGGGATGTGGATATGAGGCTGGTCATTGATGCAAGCGGGCACTAATAATAGACATGAAAAACGTCTAAAAATATAGTGCTGACAAGTCTGAGACCTCCTTAGCTATATGTTTCCACTTGATTATTGTATTTGAAAAGTACTGCAGACTACGGGACTATACACTCCTAGACACACATCAACTTTAGAAGAAATGTAGAGTGCGAACAGTTTATTTATTGAAAAGCATCAAAAGAAGCTCTTGTTGAAAATTTTGTTGTGTTTTGGGCATAAGTAACCAAGACCTGGTGAGCCGCCTGAAGGTGGAATTAGAGATCTCTGGCAACATCCCTAAGATAAATGTCCATGTAGAGCATGTATGAATCAATTCTGGATGCTAGCATGATGGCCTAGAAGGCCTTTTTTTGCAAAAGAATCAAATGTCCTGCCCTCTCTGCCAGGAAGTACTGAGGAGTGATTTTTCTGACTTCTGATCCTCCTCATGGCAGACTCCACCACCATGGAATGGTGGGGAAGCTGTGGCTTCTGAAAGCCTGGGGAGGGAGGAACTCTGTAGAGTATCAAGCCTCTTACTTACTGCGGGGGCCGACATGGGGGCTTTCCACATCTGAATCATTAGGTTCTTTAAGATGTTGTGCACCAGGAGGGTGGCCACTTCCTTTGGCGCCGAAGGATACTGCAGTATGTCGAGCTCCTCAGCTTTTGGTTTAGTTTCAGAAGCCACTGAAACATCCAGAGCTGCCGCCATATCCTTAATAAAGTCCTGGAAGGACATGTCTTCTGGCGGTGAATGTCTCCTTTCATAAGGAGGTGAAGGATTCGATAGAATATCCCTGGGTGCATCAGAATCGACCAATTCCACCTCAGACACCTCCTTGATATTGGAGGCAGGCAGGAAATCAAAGTAATCTCTATGAAATACTCGATACCTCCAATGCTCTGATGATCGTTGATTCGATGTCGAGGGTATCGGCCCAGCCAGTTCCGAGGGCCTCAGCATTGGTTGCTCCACACCCTGTGAAGTTGGTGGGGCAGTTTCAGTTGTGGGCACTGAAGGTACCAATGGAACCGGTACAGGTGCCGATTGTGAAGTATCCAAAGTCATTGACATAACAATTGCTAACAGTTTAGCTATGCTACGCTCCATAGCAATGACCCAGTCATCCAATGATAGTACCGGGGGAGGAGAGGCTCCAGATACAGACATGTGGGCCACAATTCCCATTGCTGGTATCAGAGACTCCACCGAGGATTGGACCTCGGGGGCATCCCCGAACCCCTGAATGGCTTTGGAGGGTGATACCTCCTGCCGGGGTTGTCTGGATGTATGCTCCACATCAGAATGCGAAGAGTGTCGATGTCAATGCTCCGTATCAGATGCTGATGCAGACCTGGATGACGATGACCTTGATGCCGAAGTCGATGTCTTCTTTTCTTTAAGTGCTGGAGACTACAAGCGATGCTTCTCTCCTGCCGGTGAGCTTTTAGAGGCATGGGAAGACTTAGATGGAGATAATGCCCCTTAGGAGTGCACCAAAGAAGCAGAGTCTGATGGAAACAGCTTAGCCTTCTGTTTGTCACGGTTCTTCTGACTTCTGGTGGTCTTGTGGCGACAGGAGAGGCAGGAATCAACGTCATGGTCGGAGCCTAGACACCTGAGGCACCAAGAAGGCTCATCAGTAATTGAAACTCAACTTGAGCATTTGGAGCATTTCTCGAAACCACTGTGAAAACAAAATGGATGCAAAATCAAACTAGGCAATGGTGCCTGAAGAGGCCAAAGGCCTCATATGAAAAATAGAGAAAAAGAAAATTAAAGAATAAAGTAAAAGGGGAGGCACTGGAACTGACAGCAGTTGATGAGGTTGACAGGAAGGCAAACCAGAGTACTTTTACGATACAGTAGTACAAAAAATGAAGTCTTAAATGCGACAGAGAGGGACGGGGTCCCGATGGTGCAGCGGAAAAAAAGACGACTGAGGAGACCAGGAGAGAAGGTTGGAAGGCAGCCACACATGCGTGGAGGAACGCTCCCAAAAACATTCCTATTGGATGCTGGGGAGTGTTCCCGTGCCGGGCTCTGTCGGTGCCGACATTACCGATATGTGAAGACTGACTTCCTGCTTGTTCGTGGAGATGAGAAAAATGCAAAAACAATTTGGAGCAAGATTTTGAAAACGTAGAGACACATGAGAAAATACGTAAAAGACAGAGATGCAGGTGAAAGTGAAGTAATAAGATTCTGGGAAGAGAGTATCAAGAGGATAAGCAGGGGTAAAAAGTGAGACACTTGAAAGGGAGTGGTACATGTAGTCAAGATGTCATGAAAGAGTAGCAGAAGAAAGGTTGAGATTAAAAGCAGAAGAAAAAGTAAGAAAACAAATTAATAAAAAATACACAGCAAAAAGCTGAAAAGCTGTTTAAAAACAAAGTTAATAAAGGGGAATTTTTTCTTACCTGATACTGTCCTTTCCTAGAGTCCTGCTAGACCAGTCCAGGACTTTCCCTGCTGTGCCTCTCTCTGTGATTCGGGTTCTCACAGATTTATGATCACTATTGCAGATAACTCATGTTCATAGTTCTACTGTCTCAGTCTTTACTTTCTGCACAATCCTCAAGGAGGTTGTTTTCTCTGAACATTTTCTTGACTAATACTGAAGTGTGTCTCTAGCTGCACCAGCACAAGTATCAGTGATGATGTCACCAGTAGCTTCAGGTTCTGTCTCCATCATCTGTTGGCAAGGCAGGATAACCCACTAGTTTGTACAGGTCTAGTAAGATGTTCCGGAAGATACTTTACTTACCAGATAAAGCATAGTTATTCACTTGTAACAGGTGATCTCCGAAAACAGCAGGAATCAGTCTTCCGTCACCGATGGAGCCCATACGGGAATGCTCCCCAGCGTCCAACAGGAAAGCCTTTGGAGGCACTCCACTGTGCCTACGTGCCTGCCTTCCTAACTCCTCTTCTCAGTTGAGTTTGTAGCCGAGAGGAAGTGTAAAATAAAAGAATCCTACAACTCCTAGGGGAAGAAGGCAGGTTGTGAAGACTGTTTCCTGCTGCCCCCCGGAGATCGCCTGTTACAAGTGAGTAACTAAGCTATCTCCAGGAACAAGCAGGAATGCAGTCTTCACATATGCGATTCACTAGCTCCCAGGTACCAGACTGGTATGGTGGGGAGAACACTACAATCCCCGAGGTAAAAAATTGATAGCCGAAGAGTCTGGACAAGTTGTGTGCCACTGGACTCTATTGCAGGAGGCGATACTACACAAATGATATTCTGGTATCTTGTAGAAGTCCAGGATAGAGGGTAGAAGTTGAGTATAAGATCCAAAAAGGTGCTGGAGTAGAGCTTGGCCAAAGACAGCATCCCGATGGGAGTTTCTGTCTAGACAGTAGCTGCCTGACAGATCTCATCAATGGATACTGAACAGAGATTGGCTATGGAGGTTGCCATAGCCTGCACATTATGAGCAGTGACATGACCAGAGCTGGCCTGATAAGAACAGCTGAAGGGAGTGGGTGAGGTAAGTTCCTTCCCGCTCCCCACCGCCAGACCAATCAAGCTGTTCAAGCCACCAATTTAAAGAAAGGCGTGCTCAGGCGCCTTCACCACCGGAACTGGCCTGATCAGAACAGCTGAAGGGAGCGGGTGAGGTGAGCTCCTCCCCGCTCCCCACTGCTGGACCAATCAAGCCGCTCAAGCCAATTTATATGTATAATCTGTTTATTAATCTGGCAGTTGAAATATAAGTTAGTGTTCTAAAACTTACACCATCAATGTAACTATTTACAGTCCAATTTCAGCAAGTATAACAGCAATTTTCAGTTTCTCGTTTTCCAACTTCAATAGATATAACATTGGTTTCCATGTTTCATTTTTCTTATCTTCTCCCCTCCCACTCCTCCCTCTCGCTCGTCCCATACTCCGTCGCATCCCATTTTTAGCTATCCTTAATTAGAATTTTGAGGGTAGATGCAGCGGGAAAGAGGCCCCACCCAAGGGGTCTTTCCTTTCCCCCACCCCCCCATCCATTCGGGAGTATTTCTCCTGCCATAACAGTACGTTTACATAACGAGGGTCCTTCTCCTCCAAGTTCCACAGACTCGGACCCTCTCCAATTTATGAATCCTTTATCCAGGGGGGGGGGGGGGGGACGTGGTTCTTTCGCTCCACCCGAGTAAATCTGCACATGTTTGTGTTCCCTTGTCCCCTCCCCACCCCTTTCCCTCCCCCAATTCCTACCTTCCTGTCCTTCTAGTACCCATGTGGATCCTTACTTTCACATCCATCCATTTGTTCATTCACAGTGATTTAGTACTCTACTTTGTGCCTGGGGATGCAGAGACTAGACATATGGTTCCCAAATGTTCATAAACTTCGTCCATCTCTTTAAATGCCCGCATATCTTCTCTCGCTGGTCATATATACTATTCTGCCAGTGATGTTAGGACGGTCCCTCCTTTGTCAACCACATTTGCAGTATCACATTACGAGCCACTAAACATGCCAGACGTCTCCATTATAACTCCCTTCAGCCAAATCTTCTACTGATGGCCAGACATCTAGTAAAGCTGAAATTGATCCAATTACCACTTGTGCAGTTGAAATTCTTCGAATGCAACTCAGCACACCCGTCCCGAATTTCTTAATTACAGCACAGTGCCACAGCAAATGCCCCAGGTTCACCGAAGGCTCGTCACATCTAGGACAGGCATCAGTCAATACCAGCCCTTCCTTGCACGCGCGATGTAGGGCATAGTATAGCCACCATATTAGCTTGAACTATAGGTCACGAAGGGTCACTGATGTAATCAACTTTGGGATATCCCCTAACAAGTTTAATAGCTCCTCACTTGAGACCAGTTCACCCAAATCACTCGTCCAGGCCACCACCAGTCCCCTTTCTTCAGTTTCAGGTGCTAAGCCAGCCAGAGCCTGGTGCAGATTCATGATACAAACTCTATGGTCCCCGCCCATGAGTACTTCTTCCATATGAGAGCATACACTAGTCTCCAGAGCTGTTCTTGGTAGTGTGTGAATGTAGCTCCAGACCTACAGATAAAAGAAGATATGGGTGCTAAGTACCACAAAAAGGTCTCTAAGCTTAGAGAAGGAAAGTGGGGCCCTCGACTCTCCCACCACATGTTCAACATTGGTAAGCCCTAATCACCCCCATTGTTCAAAAACTGAGCTCTCAAGGCCAGGGGCGAATGCACTATGTCCACATAGGGGCAGATACGGAGAACTAGATGCTTCGCACTATATTAATGTGATGTGGGCCAATTGGAACATCACATTCCTTTGCATTTGGGTATTCTAATTTGATCATCAGTATGCAAAATGTATCGTAAGTGATACAGGGCTGCTATAGCCTGATCCCAGTATAATCTGCCATGTCCCAGAGCCAATCCCTCATGTGTTGCAATGCACATGCCATGTTGTATCTCCGAATATCTGGAAACCCCATTCCCCCCTGCACTCATGATCTCTGTAAGATAGCCAGCTTCACCTGTGGTCAGCGTCCCCGCCATAGTAAGATATTAATATGTTGTTCCAATTGTTGCAAATCTTTCTTTTTAAGCACCAAAGAAGGCATCTGAAGTGTATATAGCCACTTTGGGAAGATGACCATTTTGAAGAGTGCTATCCTGCTTCCCAATAAGGGGAGGCCCCACCAGTGTTGAACTCATCTCCTGCTATCCTCAAGAAGACTTGCTACATTGACCCTAGTGTAAAGGTCAATGAGCCTGACTGGGAGGTAAATCCCTAAGTATTTAAATCTTCCTTCAGCCCATTTGAGCGGGAAGGTGCCTTTCCATCGCCGGGGAAGGGAGGGGTCCAACGAAAGCACTTCAGACTTATCGAGGTTTAATTTAAACCCTGACAGCTTGCATATGTATGTATGAGAGCTAATAACGCTGGTAGGCTTTTTTCGGGGTTTTCAAGGTGTACCAAAAGACATCTGCAAAGACTGCTATCCGGAATTTCTCTAGTCCTTTTCGAATCCCCCTCAGCCCGAAGCCATGTGAATGCGGCACAGTAAGGGCTCTAAAGTCAAAATAAATAATAAAGACAAAAGGGGGCAGCCTTATCGTGTACCCCATCTAAGAGGGAAATCTGCTATCAGATGTCCATTGATCAGGACCATACCTCAGAGGTTGGAATATAGCAGACGACTACCGCTGCAAAAAAACCTCTACCACCAATTGTTTCCAAAACATGGTACATAAATTCCAAGTTCACCCAGTCGAAGGCCTTCTCAGCATCAAAACTAATAATCATAAATGACCGGGATTTCTGGAGACCAAAGTACATGGAACTGACCACTCTTCATATCCCCGCTGTGATTCTATGGCCTTGCACAAAGCCCACCTGATTACTGTGAATTAACTCGGGCAAATATACATAGTAACATAGTAAATGATGGCAAATAAAGACCAGTATGGTCCATCTAGTCTGTCCAGCAATATGTCAGGAGTAGGTGCACCCCTTCTCATGTCTTTTAGGGAGTAGATGCACCCCTACCCATGTCTTTGCTTAGTGGTGCACCCACCAGGAGCAGGTGCACCCCTCCCCATGTCTGCACCCCTCCCCATATCTTTGTTTCTTTGTTTGTTTAGGGGTGAACCCACCACTCCTCCCCCCATCGCTCCATGTAGGACACCCCTATTGGTTGAGAAATTTGATGATTCAGTTTATTTTGATTTAATCTTGTTGCTGTAAAGTGATCCACTGTGTCTGTCCCAGGCCACTTTGAATTCCGTCACTGTGTTTGCCCCCACCACCTTCATCGGGAGGGCATTCCAAGCATCCACCACTCCTTCAATAAAAAAGTATTTCCTGACATTGCCTTTCAATTTACCACCTTGCAGCTTCATGTCATGCCCTCTAATTTTACAGCTTCCCTGTCTCTGGAAGAGGTTTGTTTGTTCATTATTTCTCTTTAAGTATTTAAAGGTCTGAATCATATCTCCCCTATCCCTCCCCTCTCCTCCAAAGTGTACATATTTAGGTCTTCAAGTCTCTCCTCATAAGGCTTCTGACGCAGGCTCCAAATAATTTTGGTTGCCTTCCTCTGAACAGCTTCCATTCTTTTTACATCCTTTGCAAGATACGGTCTCCAAAACTGAACACAGTATTCCAAGTGAGATCTCACCAGAGACTTATACATTGGCACTAGTACCCCTTCCTTTCTGCTGGTAATTCCTCTTCGAATGCAGCCCAACATCCTCCTGGCTTTTGCCACTGCCTTGTCGCACTGTTTTGCCACCTTGAGATCTACAGAAATAATCACACCGAGGTCTTTCTCCTGCTCCGTGCACACCAACCTCTCGCCCCCTAACGCGTACATTTCCCTTGGATTTCTGCTACCCAAGTGCATGACACTGCACTTCTTCGCATTAAATCTTAATTGCCAAGCATCAGACCATTCCTCCAGCTTTTGCAGATCCCTCCTCATGTTAAGCACTCCCTCGGGGGAGTCCACTCTGTTGCAAATTTTCATGTCATCTGCAAAAAGACAGACTTTTCCATTCAGTCCTTCAGCAATATCACTCACAAATACATTGAACAGTGCCAGGCCTAGGACCGAACCCTGAGGCACCCCTCTAATCACCTTCCTTTCATCCGAGTGAGCTCCATTTATCATCACCTTCTGTCTTCTGTCAGTCAACCAATTTCTGATCCAGTTTACCACCTTGGGACCCATCCCCAAACTACTGAGTTTATTGATAAGCCTCCTATGAGGACAGTATCAAAGGCTTTGCTGAAATCCAGGTAGATGACATCCATCGTGTGTCCTTGATCCAGTTCTCTGGTCACCCAGTCAAAGAACTCAATGAGATTTGTCTAGCAAGATCATCGCTTGGTAAAACCATGTTGCCTCGGATCCTGTAACCTGCTGGTTTTGAGAAAGTTCACTATTCGCTCTTTCAGGAGCGTCTCCATTACTTTTCCCGCCACCGAGGTAAGGCTCATGGGCCTGTAGTTTGACACTTCTTCCCTGTTACCACTTTTGTGTAGAGGTTTATACTGTCAGCTTACCTGCAAGTATCTTTGCCATTTTCTTTATGTCCACATTTAACAGCAAGATAGGTCTATATGATCCCAGCAAAAGGGTATCCTGGCCAGGCTTAGGCAAGACTGTGATCAACACCTTGTTAGATTCAAAGGGGAAGCTACCATGGGCAATCAGGTCAGAATAGTACCCCGTTAGCAGTGACGCTATTTTATCCATCATTATCTTTTAAAATTCGCTACGGTATCCGTATGGGATTGGAGCACTTCCCGTTTTCAAGCCTTTTATAATCTGCTGAACTTCCCGTGGTGTAATAGAGGCATTCAATTCGGCTATTTGGTCCTCTGTCAACACAGGAAGCCCACACTCCTCCAAGAACCACTTTCCTTCAATTCCGGGGTCTGTTTCCTCTTGATATAAAGAGCAATAGAAGTCGTTGAGAGTCGTTGCCACCTCTGCCATTGTCTGTTGTTGGTTCCCACTAGCATCTCGCATAGCTCCCACATATCATGGCCCATCCTTTACTCCAATCAATGACGAGAGGAGTTTGCCTGCTCTATTCCCAAATCTATATAGTCAATAGTGATAATAAAAGAGGGACTTCTTTGCTCTCTGGTGAATAAGCGAGTTTAACTCCACCTGCACCTCATATATATACCATGTCTCAGTGTTCGCTTCGAGGATGTGATGCAAGCCATCTCCTTGCTTCCCTTAGTGCTCGTTTCAACTGTATGACCTGGTTGTTCAGCTGTTTCCATCTGGCAGCTACATATTGTGGCGCTCAAGCCCCTACCAGGCGGCCGCCTAGTAGGGACGGGTAGCCACCTCTTATCTTTTCCTAAGCTTGTAGTTGTATGAGGAATAATGAGCCAAGTGGTTTTATCAAAGCGCACAGGAATTTATTCAACTTCCTTGCTGGTAAGTGGATACAAATTCTTCAAGCACATTTATTCTCCAGACAAAAGAAAAATAACGGATAACTTCTCCAGTAAACAAATGTCCAAAACCGAGTAACAGCGAATTCAACCATACAAGCTTCTGCCTCAGTCTTTTACTGTTTAACGTTTCTGCACATGAAGGAATATGTCCTTCTTTTTAAAACTCTTCAAACAGGCTGTCAGCTTATTCAAGGCCGTTGCAAACACCAACAGTTTCAGCTGTTCAACCCCAACTGAGTTACTGCCGATAAGCTTCGAAGGAAAGACTCTTAGGCCCTTTTTAATTATATGACTCCTTCTCTCCTTTCTTTCAGCTTCAGAACTACCTTCACACCTATAGTAGCGTTCTCAAGGTTCAACTGTTTCTGGCTTACACTAATTCACCTTAGTGCATGCATCACATTCCATCTCTGAAACACTGGAAGTTACATCACCCTCTTTGGCTTCAACCTCCATGCTCTCAGCTGAGCTGTCGCAGGGTTCTGCTTGAAAATGCTCAGGAACTTTCTGTTTTAAAGTTTTCAACAGGTCAAACAACCTCTCCCACTTTCTTGCCCTCCCTTCTCTGGGCAGGTCTCCTATGGGGTGTTCTTGTTTAACCTTCCTGGTGAAACATTTCTTTCTACGCTGTGTTATCTGGGGTACAACAGTTTCATCAGAGTTAGAACAGGAAACCCACTTTGAAGGCCTTACTGCCTCCCCTCTCCTACCTTGGGGTTTTGGTGCAGTATTCTCTTGGTTGGAACTTCGGCCAGTCAGGACTCCCTCTGCCTCAGAGTAGGGCAGAGACTTTTGGTAAAGCTTTCCCGCTCTCTTGCCAGGGTAGGTGGTTCTCTCCCAAGAACCTTCCCTATGTCCTCTGTGGCTACTGTGCTGACTATTGTGGCTTCCTTTGTACCTTCTTTGGCTGCCTTTATAGCTGTTCCTTTCTCTGCTGCTCCCTTTGGCTGCAAAGCTCCTTTGTCCTTTGGCTACATGGTTGTTCTCTCTGGACCTTCTGGAACTTGGACTGGAACCTGAGCTGCAACTCCCACTTGGACCTGGACTGCAACTCCGCCAGCAACTGCCACTGCAACTGCAACTGTGTCTCCAACCGTGTCTATCTCTGGTGTTTGTTTGCTCCAATTTAAACATTGAGCAGGGCAACTCCCTTCCTGGCCCTGCCCATCTGCACCTCCCACTCCTATCTATGGTTGACCTGGAGTGTGGGCATGGCTTACAACTAGGTCTGCCCTCTAGGTTTCTCTCCGGGCTTCTGCTGTGGACTATGTGATCCTGTGTACCCATCCCCCGCAAAGAGGAAAAAATTCTTCTTCTCTTCACTTTTTCCTGGCTGGGCTGCACTCTCCTTACCACAATATACAATTATTTTGCCATGCATTACGGCCTTACCGGCCTCCCAGAACAAGGACGATTCGGCTACATGTTGGGCATTATTCAGGGCGTAGTCCTCCCACTTCGCCCGAATAAAGGGCCCAAAGTAATGGGTTGCTTGTCACTTCCATAGGGAGTGCGCCATGGGTGTGCTCCATACTGTTTTCCCCAGGTCACCACCGGTGTTATTATAGCGTAGTCAGATATATTAATTGGCTCTTGCAACTTGCTCAAATAGACCGGCCAATATTAGAAAGTAGTCCATATGAGATCATGTACCATGTGCCCGCAAAAGATGTGTAAAGTCCTGTTCACTCGGGTGAAGTACGCGCCATATCTCCAACAGGTCATAGCTGTCGCATATTCCCTGGGTTCTACGTGCTTAATGTTGGTCTTGTGCCCCAGATGCCTGTGATCTGTCCACTGAATGCTCCAATTTGCAATTTTAGTCTCCTGCCAGTAGCAATAGCTTATTCCACGCTGCAGCTAAGCTGCTCTCCAAGACTTGATAAAAAGAAGCTTCACACGTGTTCGGGGCGTAAACAGAACCAAGGACCACCCAGGTGCCCATGAGCTTACCTTCAACTAGCACATATTGGCCCAATGGGTCTAAGCGCACCTTATGCATCTCAAAGTCAACTCCTTTTGCTAATAAGATAGCAACCCCTGTTTTCTTGCCCACAGCCACGGCTCCAAAGGCTTGTCCCACCTATCCCTGCCTCCATTTAGCATGTTCTGTCTCTGATTGGTGAGTCTCCTGGAGGAAGGCAATATCAACATGGCGAGCGCGCAGTTTCTGTAACACCTTGTATCTTTTTAAGGGCATGCCCACTCCACATACATTCCACAAAACCATATGTAGATCTTTACCCATTGTCCAATATCTTATCTGGCTTCTCCCAAAGAAAACCTCTTTGCTTTTGTGGAATCAGGCCCCCGAGCTTAGAGCCAACTCCACAATTCCCAGGGCATTCTTCCATTTTTTCCCTCTCCAACATCCAGTCTCCCCTTTCCTGATTCCCACTCTAATTATTCCACACAGGTTCCTCCCAGTTCCCTCCCCCTCCCCTATCCATACTATACCCAACATCTCCTGTCTCTACTTCTACCCTTCCCACCCCACCTGTCCCCTATATCTTAGCATCCAGCGCCCCATATCAGAGCCCACCTTCAGAGTCTTTGATGCATTAGGGTCCTGCCTCCATCCATAAGACCTGCCTGCCACTCCCTTCTTATTCTACTTACATAGCTCATCATTCACATCCACCCCCCCTAGGTATCAATTCAGATATCAACCCATCTACTATCTAAATAAGGGGACGAGGAACAGAGAGCCCCAGGTCCAAGGCCCACCACAGGCAGGAAGGACGGACACATCCCCTTTGGCCGCTCCTCCCCACCCGTCAGTGAAATGCTTCCCACCCCCCTCCTTCTTTTACGCTATCCCCCCTGCCCCATCTACACTCTGCCCCTCCCATTACTGTTCACCCACCCCTCCCCTCCCTTCCTTGCCCTCTTTGGTACTAGGTTGCTCTTAGCAAAATGTTTTTCACCCACGTTCTCCCTCCCCCAACTGTGCAATGTTTTAAGGAGGAGTATATTTGGATATAGCCTACTGTTGGAATAGGAAGCTTTAACTTAATTACATTGTCCACCAAGCCCCACACAGTTCATATCTCCTATGCCGCCCAGCCCATTCTGCCCTTTAACCAATTACCAACAATCCAAGTCCCAGGGAGGGGCGCATCTGGAGGCCAAGGGGGAGGGAGCACGGGAAAAGGAGGAAAGGAAAGAATGGACCACAGACCTTACCCAAGAGCAGACCCGGTCCGAGACATAGAAAATAAAATAACAGGTAAAAAACAAAAGAAATTAAAGTAATTGTCCACAAGGCCTCATACTCTTTTTCGGCCTAGCCGTTCATGTCCCAGGTCTAGTCACGCTATTAACAACAAGTCACTTCCCCAGCCTGCTGTCCAAACTGATGCAGCCCCAAGTCCTCAGGATCTGGCTATTTCACTGGTCTGATCTGCCTGTGGCCCATCTTTAACTTGTCATTATGCCAATTGTAGGCCATATATCTGTCCACTTCTCATGTATGGTTATGGTTAAGGCACTTGCTATACCGCCCTTTACTATGTGCATCAGAGCAGTTTACATGTATATAAACAGGTATTTTTTATTCCCTTGTCTCCCGAAGGGCTCACAATTTAAGTGTACCTGAGGCAATGGAGGGTTAAGTGTCTTGCCCAAGGCCACAAGGAGTGGTCATGGGACTAGAGACCCCAGTCCCTCTGGCCTGAGGTTACTTGTCTCTAACATGGGAATTGAACCCCTGGCCCTCCAGCCTGAGGTAACCTGTCCCAATCACTGAGCCACTCCTCCCCCTTACTATTTTTGAAGAGCAACTTTGTTTTTCTTGCGCTCAGTGTGCAACAAAATCCCAGTCATCACTGACATACTCGGGAGAGATGAACCAGATCTACTCTATAACAGAAACTTGGCTAACAGCTATAGACACTGTACTCCTCAACCAACTCAACTACTGAATACACAACTACTGAATACACAACATTTCAGCTAGGCCGAAAATGAGTATGAGGCCTTGTGGAGGGAGGAGTGGTCTAGTGGTTAGGACAAGGTACTTCAGGCCGGAGGGCCGGGGGTTCAAGTCCCACCTGGGGACAGCAATCTCAGGCCAGAGGGACTGGGATTTCTAGTCCTATAGGCACTCCTTGTGGTCTTGGGCAAGCCACTTAACCCTCCATTGCCCATGTTCCCTGTAAGTATTAACATATGTGTGTCATATCCCCTTGTGTTAAATGTATCCCCCAATTGACCGCTTTGACCCGGTGAAAAGCGGAATATAAATACAGCTAAATAAATAAAATAAATAAATAAATACAATTCTTAACTGCTCAAGTATAAACAAAAGAGGAGGAAGAGTCCTAATCATTACCAAAACCAGCCTACAATTCCGAATCTCAGAGTCCGCATCCTTAGATGACCTAGACAGCTTGACAATAACAAATGACCACATCATTATATATCTAGTTTAAGAGCACCCTCAGCCAACACAAACAATTTAACCGATATACTGGGAACAGCAAGTGGAAACAATACTCCAAGCAAACCCCTTCTACTATTAGGGGATTTCAACTTAACCATGCTCCCTAAAAATCGCGCAAATGCATTCCTTGAGGCAATGAATGCTCTGGACTACCAACAAATAGTAAACATCCCCATCCACACAAAAGGAAATACACTAGACCTTCTATTCATACTAAAACTCTTCACATCAGACAACAATGTCTCCGTGACACAAACACTCCCAAGTCCCATTGTCCGACCACACTATGATTAACTTTTCCACCCCATCTACTCCAATATCCTCATGAAAAACCCTATTCACATCACAAAATGCAGATTCCGGACCTTCGACAAGACAGTCTTCCTGGAAGAAATTACACCCCACTTCCAATCCAGTGCATGTGATATAGAAACTATGATTGCAAACTGGAACCAAACACTAAATAATGCAGCATCCATGCTTCAGACCAGGTCTTCAACAAAACACAAATCAAATGCAACATGGTACACCAAAGAGCTCAGTAACTTAAAGCAAGAGCTATAAAGGGTCGAAAGAAAATGGCGAGCATCTAAGCAACCTGAACTAAAAACAAGATTCATGCAAATACTAGAATAATACCGTAACAGGGTGAACGACGCAAAAAAGGATCATCACATAAAAATCCTATTGAGTTCTTTGAACCGCCTAAGAGAGCTATTCAGCAATGTGAAATCTCTAACCACACCACCCAGTCATGAGACACCAGACGACTCTCCCCACCCACAAACCCTGGCAGACTTCTTCCAAAACAGGATGGGACCCACGAACAATGCACAATCCACTCCAATAGACAACAAACCAACCAAAAATCAATGGACAACCTTTGACTCTATCTCTAATAAGAACATAGAACATATCATCAGCAACCTCAACACCACAACATTACGGCTGGATCCATACCCTGTCAGCTGGATTAAGATAACTAAAACCAAACTATCCCCTTTCATCGGCAAGCTGGCACGGATTTCTCTTGAACAAGGTATCCTTCCAAATGACCTAAAAACGGCATCAATTTGACCAATACTAAAAAAAAACACAGTTAACAAAGGAGACCCTGCCTCATACAGGCCCAACAGCAGCCTACATCTCTAAAAGAATTAAAAAGATAGTATTCCAGAAACAGCAGTATCATATAAACAAACATGCCCCACTAGATTTAATGTGTATTTAATGTGGACAAGTGCAAAGTTATGCACCTAGGGAAGAACAACCCAAACTATGGTTCCACGATGCAAGGTTCCACATTAGGAACCACCACCCAGGAAAAAGATTTAGGCGTTATTGTGGATAACATGTTAAAACCCTCGGCCCAGTGTGCAGCGGCAGCCAAGAGAGCAAATAGAATGCTAGGTATCATAAGGAAAGGAATGGAAAATAAAACAAAAGATATTATAATGCCTCTATACCGTTCCATGGTGAGACCGCACCTTGAATATTGTGTGCAATTCTGGTCGCCGTATCTTAAAAAGGATATAGCGTTATTAGAAAAGGTTCAGAGAAGAGCCACCAAAATGGTAAAGGGAATGGAAGGATACTCCTATGAAGAAAGGATAAAAAGGTTAGGGCTCTTTAACCTGGAAAAAAGACGGCTGAGGGGAGATATGATAGAAGTCTATAAGTTAATGAACGGAGTGGAACGGGTAAACGTAGATCAATTGTTTACGTTATCAGAATATAGAAAGACTAGGGGACATGCAATGAAGCTACAGGGTAAACTATTTAAGACTAATAAAAGAAAATATTTTTTCACTCAACGTGTAATCAAACTCTGGAATTTGTTACCTGAGGATGTAGTAAAGGCTGTTAGTGTAGCTGGGTTTAAAAAAGGTTTGGACAAGTTCCTGGAGGAAAAGTCCATAAACCATTATTAAGAAGGGACCCAGGATATCAATGCTTGACCCAGTACAAGCATTGCGGAACCTGTGTCTTTTGGGAAAACTGCTAGGTACGTACGACCTAGATTGGCCACTGTTGGAAACAGGATACTGGGCTTGATGGACCTTGGTCTGACCCAGTATGGCATATCTTATGATCTTATGTTCTTATGTAGATCAACATCAGCACGGCTTAAGACCACACCACGGGGTTGAAACTCTCATCACATCTCTAACAGATACAACAACAAGAGGCATCAACAAGATTAACCATACATATATCCTAATCTTTCTGGACAAAACTGCAGCATTCGACTCCATTCCACACAACCTCTAACTCACCAGACTACAATCCATTGTAATTGACGGCACCCTCCTTAAATGGATGCAATCATACCTCTCAGAACGTCACCAACAAGTATGCATAGGAACAAACAGAACAGCTCCACACCGACAAAACAAGAGAGTCCCACAAGGCTCCACACTATCCTCTCTACTCTTTAACATATTCATGCAACTCATATATGCCATATTTCACAAACACGACATTCAATACAGGATCTACGCAGATATGTTTACACCCTACGAAATCTGTAATCCCAACCTACACAAAATATCTACGTACTTCCAAGAAATCTCACGATGGCTACATGAACACAGACTATAGATCAACTACAAGAAAACAGATGTACTCCATATTTCCAGAAACAAATCATCTCATGCCCCAAAACTATCAAAATACATAACATAGAATTAGAAACCAAACAGGAAGTGAAATACCTGGGCATAACAATCGACCAACAGTTCACCTTCATCCCCACATCATCAAAACCACATAAGCAATATACCACAAGATAAAAATAATATACACCCTTCAACTTTATTAGCAACCTCGGATTTCCGCTCTGTACTCCAGGCACTCATATTCCCCCTATTGGACTTCTGCAACAGTATATACCAAGGACTCTCTAAACATGCTCTTCACCAACTACAGTTGGCCCAAAATACTGCAGCACGCACCCTAGCAAATGCAAAAAAGAAGGACATCACCACACCAATTTTGAAAAATCTACACTGGCTACCTGTACACAGCAGAGTCAAATATAAATCAACCATGAATATTTTCAAAACTTTACATGAACAATCATCAACATACCTAGAATCCCTCATTCGCACATCAACTATCAACAGAACAAGGCATAAATGCAACACAAACCTCCTCGACCTACTGGCAGAAATAACACGGATGAACCAAAACACAACAGAGCCTTTTCCACCTACACACCCGACCTGTGGAACGAACTCCCCAGCTACCTCAGAGAAACTCATGAACTAAAGAAATTCCGCAAAGACCTCAAAACTCTACTATTCAAGGAATACTTCAACACCTGAGCAATGCTCCCCCCATGCAACAACTGTTGGACGCAGATGCCGCAAATCCCCACTCTCACATACCTCTTCCTGCACTCCTTCTACCATCCCCTCTCTATATATAAATTGCTGTATATAAGTTCTAACTATGTTAAAACTATAGGGTATCACTCTCCTTTGTGGTACTACTGTTCATCACTGTTAAATATCTAAAAGTTCTATGTAAACGTGTTAAGTTCCTGTTGCTTGTAAACTGCCTTGAGTCCCAGATAAGGCAGTATTAATAAGATAGATAAATAAATAAATAAAATAAAAGGACCCTCCAAAGAGAATACTGCTTGTGCATATGCAAAAGATAAACAATCTGCTATCCATCTGGATAGAGTATGTTTTGTCACCGGTAGTCTTAGGTTTATTTATTTATTTATTACAGGCTCTTATATACCGCTCTATTTAGCATCAGCGCGGTTCACAATATAACAACATACCATATTGAACAAACTGTTTGGTTTTACAGAGAACAAGGTCAGAGAACTTGGATAAAACATGGGAAGTCATTACTGCAACTATTTACAGGAGTATTTACAAGTATACATGACAGGATTTATTAGGTGTCTAGGATCAAAGGAGATGAATAATTGAGAGGATCTTCTGTGATCTTTAGTTCTATCCAAGTAGTAAGCCTGCACTTGCTTGCAGTCTAAGGTGTGTAGTGCTGCTTCAGACCGAGACACATGTGGTCTAGAGAAGAAAATCGTGAGGATGACAGACTAGTTTAGATGAAAAGAGGAAACCACCTTCTGGAAGAAGTGTGGATGGGTATGGAGAACCACTTTGTGATGATGGAACAGAGTACAGGGGGGATCCACTACTAGAGCTTGCAGCTCACTGATGCGGTGAGCTGAAGTGAGGGCAAGAAGGAAGATGACCTTCCAAGATAGAAACGTCAGTGAAGTGATGGCTAAAAGTTCAAAAGGTGTCTTAAGAAGTTGTGCCAGAACCACATTCAGATCCCAGGCCACCAGAGACAGTTTAACGGGTGGCTTGGACAGCAGGAGACCCCGCATGAAGTGTGCTATTAAGGGGTGTGAGGAGATAGGCTGTTCATCCACTGGTCCGTGAGAGGTCGCAATGATATTAAGGTGAACTCTCACTGAGTAGGTTTTAAGACCTGTCAAGGATAAGTGGAGGAGATATTGTAGAAGCCACTCCACTGGGCAAGAAAAGGGGTCAATGTCCTTTAGGGAATACCAGAAAGCAAACTTATGCCACTGGAAGGCATAAGATCACTAGATGGAATGTTTACGAGATGCATGGAGGACATCCTTGACTGCCTGTGGTGGATCGAGGTCGGCGAGCACTAGCTCTTCAGCAGCCATGCTATCAGGTATAGGGAGTGAAGACTCATGTCCTGAGAGAGGAGGTCGGGTGTATATCCCAGGTTGAGTGGCCAAGTCTGCGCAAGGTGAAGAAGCAGAGGAAAACACAGATGATGGGCCAGAAGGGGGCTATGAGAATCATCGAGCCCCTGTTGGCCTGTAGTTTGAATAGTGTCTTGGGTATCAAGGGGATGGGAGGAAATGAGTAGAGCAGTTCCTGTCCCCAGTGGAGAAGAAAAGCTTCCAGGGCCTGCCGGTGCAGTGACGGAACCCTGGAGCAGAAGTGGAAGCTGTGTATTCTGTGGAGTGGCAAAAAGATCTATGAGTGGGATTCCCCAAGTTCGGAAAATTCAAGTAGCCATCTCCCGATGCAAGGTCCATTTGTGTGGACGAAGGATATGGCTTAGCCAGTCTTCTAGGACATTGAGTTTGCCAGTGAGGTACACCACTCTGAGGTGAATATGGTGCGAGATGGCAAAGCACCATAGGTGAATCGCTTCCTCACAGAGGAGACAGGACCCCGTCCCTTCACACAGAACATGACAACTTGGATGTCCGTCCTGACTAGAACAGGTTGCTCCGAAAGTTTAGGATGAAAAACCCGTAGAGCTTTTGTCAGTGCTTGTAGTTCTAGCAGGTTAATCTGCAGAGTAGATTTCTGTGGTGTCCACAGCCCCTGTGTGGTTAGGTCATTCAAATGCCCTCAACCAACCCAGCTTGGAAGCATCCCTTGTCAGGGTGAATCGAGGTGAAGGCATCTGAAAAGATGACCCGGCAAATAGGTTTTGTGAGGAACACCACATCACTGAAAGGACTTGATCAGTTGAGGAGTGATGTGGATCTTGTCTATGAGACGCCCTTTTGCTTGTATCCAATGAGAAGACAGCTTCCATTGTGCTTGTCACATGTGTAATCGATGGTAGGGGACAACATGGACCATGGAGGCCATGTGTCCTAATAGTTGTAGCATCTCTCGAGCTGTTACTCGGCTTTGCTTCTGTACCCTTTTTGCCCGCTCGATGAGGCAGGGTACAGCGATCCTGTGGGAGGAAAGCTTGGGCCTGTTGAGTGTCTAAGAGCATATGAACTCCAGTCATTGGGTTGGAGTGAGTTGAGACTCTGGGAAGTTTATGATAAAGCCCAGGTGTTGGAGCACCATGATAGTGGGATGAAGAGAGAATGTTAACTCTTGAGAGGAGTCTCCCCTGATCAGTCAGTTGTCTAAGTAAAGAAAGATGAATACCCCCAAGGTGCCTAGGAAAGCAGCGATGATTGCCATGCATTTTGTGATTGCCCTTGGGGCAGAGGGTAAACCGAAGGGGAGAACTTGGTCTTAATAAGTTTCCTTGAAACAAAGTGCAGATACTATCTGTGCAAGGGATGGATCAGTAAATGCGTGTACACCTCTTTTAGGTCTACAGAACATACCCAATCGGGTCTCTGGAGGTATGGTAAAAGAGTTCCCAGGGAAATCATTTTGAATTTTTCTCGGATTATGAACTTGTTTAGGTCTCTGAGATTTTAGAAGGGCCTGAATCCTCTTGTTTTCTTTGGAATGAGAAAATATGGAAAGTAGAAGCCCATCCTTTCTTGAGGAGGAGGAGAAACTCTTTCTATGGCACCCAGGGACAACAGTTTGGTCACCTCTTCTTCTAAGTGAGTGCTTTAAAGGGGTTGTGTGGGATATTCTCCTCTGAAGCTGGTGTGGGGTAAGGTTTTGAAGTGAAGCTGATAACTCTTTGGACAATCTGGAGTGAACACTGCTCTAATGTTATGAGGTACAACCTGTGGGCATAGTGGAACACAAGATCTGGTGCAAGAGATAAGGGTATTGGGGCCACTTGGCAATAGTGATCATAGCATGATTGCGTTTGATTTCATAAATGGAGGAAGGAAGGCAAGGAAATCCACAGTACTACCTTTTAACTTTCAAAAGCGAGACTGTGATAAAATGAGGAAAACAGTTAAGAAAAAACTAAAAGGAGCAGCTGCAAAGTTAAAGATTTACATCAAGTATGGGTGTTGTTTAAAAATACTATCTTGGAAGCCCAGACCAGCTATATTCCACGCTTTAAGAACAGTGGAAGGAAGTCCAAAAAACTGCCAGCATGGTTTAAAGGTGAGGTCAGAGAGGCTGTTGCAGCCAAAAAGCAACTTTCAGGAAATGGAAAAAGGAGCCAAATAACGAAAACTGGAAACAACATAAGCACTGGCAAGTTAGATGAAAGGCAATGATAAGACAGGCAAAGAGAGTATTTGAAAAACTTGCTGTGGAAGCAAAACGAATTATAAAAACTTTTTCAAGTACATTTGTAGCATAAAACCTGTGAGACAGTCAGTTTGACCATTAGATGATAGAGGGGTAAAAGGGGGCACTAAGAGGAGAGACTGAATTCTTTGCCTCTGTCATTGATGTAGGGAAGTTACCAATAACTGAAATGGTATTTAAAGCTGATGCAACAGAAGAATTGAAAGAAATATCAATAAACCAGGAAAGTGTAGCTACTCACCTTTAACAGGTGATCTCCGGGAATAGCAGGAATTTAGCCTTCACATATGGGTATCATCGGTACCGACGGAGCCTGCGTGGGAACGCTCCCCAGCATCCAATAGAAAAGCTTTTGGGAGCATCCCACTGCGCCTGCGTCGCTATGTTCCCACCTTTCCAACTCTCCCTCTTCAGTTGAGTTTATACCTGAGACAAAGGAGAGAGAGAGAGAGAGAGAAAGACAACTCCTAGGAGAGGTGGGTGGGTTGTGAAGACTAAATTCCTGCTGTTCCCGGAGATCATCTATCTCCAGGAACAAGCAGGAATGTAGTCTTCACATATAGGAACTCCCCAGCTAGAAGATGCTAGGGAGATGACCCCAGAAAGCTGCGAAACCCAGGTTGAGATGGGTCATGCTTCCTCCCATGGGATCTCTGGCATCGAAATCCGGGACGGTGGGTAGGAGTTGTACTAAGTCTGAAAGAGATGCTGGAAGAACAGCTTGACCAAACGAGGCATCCCGACAGGAGTCCTTGTCTAAGCAGTAGTGGACTGCAAAGGTGTGCACTGAAGTCCAAGTGGCTGCTCTACAGATGTTGTCAATGGACACTGAGCGAAGGTTAGCCATAGAGGCTGCCATTGCTCTCACATTGTGAGCTGTGACATGACCTTCAAGAGAAAGTCCTTTGCTCTCGTAAGCAAAGGATATACAATTTGCAATCCATTTGAACAAAGTTCGTTTGGAAACTGGTAGTCCAAGATGAATAGAGTCAAAGGCAACAAAGAGCGGAGAAGACTTTAGATGTTGCTTAGTTCTCTGAAGGTAAAAGGCCAAAGCTCTTTTACAATCAAGAGTGTGTAGATTCCTTTCTGCATTGGAAGCGTGAGGCTTAGGGAAAAATACAGGAAGGTAAACCGACTGGTTTAAATGAAAGGGTGAAACAACCTATAGCATAAAATGTGGGTGAGTTCTAAGAACTACCTTATCATGGTGGAACCTTGTATAAGGAGGATCAGCCACTAAAGCTTGGAGCTCACTGATGCGTCTTGTAGAAGTGAGGGCAATTAAGAAGATTAATTTCCAAGAAAGAAGCTTCAGGGATGTAGTGGCTAAGGGTTCGAAGGGCGGCTTCATGAGTTGTCCGAGGACAAGATTTATGTCCCATGCCACAGGCAGTGACTTAATGGGAGGTTTAGTTAAAAGTAGTCCTCTCATAAACCTTGTTACAAGAGGATGAGAGGAAACAGGTTGTCCATCTAAGGGCTTGTGAAAAGCAGGAATGGCACTAAGATGGACTCTTACTGAATTGGTCTTAAGACCAGAGGATGATAAACGGAGAAGATACTCAAGTAATATCTCCACTGGCAATGAAAAGGGGTTCAACTCCTTTTTAGAACACCAGATAGAAAATCTTTTCCACTTGAAGGCGTAGGCTCACCTTGTGGAAGGTTTTCTTGAAGCCAGAAGGATATCCTTTACCTGTTAAGAAAGGTCGAGATCCTGGAATTCTAGGCTCTCAGGAGCCATGCCTTGAGGTGTAGAGACTGAGGATTCGGGTGCAGAAGCGTCCCGTTCTCCTGGGAAAGCAGGTCTGGAGCATTTCCCAACTCCAGAGGTCTGGCTTGAGAGAGACGTAGAAGCAGAGGATACCACGTTTGTCATAGCCAACGTGGGGCTATGACCCCTGTCTCTCTGAAGCTTGAACAGAGTTTTGGGAATGAGGGGAATGGGTGGGAAGGCATAGAGGAAGTCTTGATGCCAGTGGAGGTGGAAAGCATCTCTTGCCTGACAGTTCTGAGCCGGAATTCTGGAGCAGAATCGGGGAAGTTTGGCATTCTGAGGACTTGCAAAGAGGTCTATCTTTGGGGTTCCCCAGATTTGAAAAATTCGAGCAACTTGTTCTTGATGAAGAGACCACTCATGTGGCAGAAGTACTCGACTGAGTTTATCTGCTAAAAGATTTTGTGTGCATGGAAGATACACCGCTAAAAGGTGGTTCTGAAGATTCCTGACAAAGGCCCAGAGGTGTAAAGATTCGTTGTACAACGCTTGAGAACCTGTTCCACCCTGCTTGTTCATGTAGAACATGGCTACTTGATTGTCGGTCTGGACAAGAACAGTCTTGTAGCTGAGGTGAGCTTGAAAAACCTGAAGAGCATAGAAGGTGGCTCTGAGTTCCAGGATGAGGCCAGCTGAGAACCCGGCAATCTCCTTTGCCAGGTCTCGTAGATACATGCCCATGTACAGCTGGTAGGTCTGGACACGGCAAGATAGCATAGAGCCCTGGAAGCACTTTCTACGAGGGCATCTAGGTTCCGGGCCTCCCGGTTGGGGGGCACCAAGGAATGCAACTTCTGACTCTTCAGACGGTGCATGGCCGATTCCACAACCATGGAGTGGTGTGGTAGCTGTGCCTTTTGGAACCCAGGGCTCTTACGGACTCAATAAATGGAATCGACCTGTTTGCTAAGAACCAGCGTTGAGGCCGGAGCCTCCCACATACGGAAGAGCAGCCGTTCCAGCATCGGAGGAACTGGTACAGTAAAGGCTTCCTTGGGAGGAAAATCAGACTGGAAGGCATCGAGCTCCTCGGCTCGAGGCTCCTCCTCGATATCCGCAGGGAAGTCCAATGTCTTGGCCATGTCCCTCACAAAGTCCGAGAACTGGATATCCTCCGGGGGGGACGACCGTCTCTGAAGGGACGCACTGGGTCCGGAAGGTGTCCGGGGACTCCTCGTCCTCCATCTCCCACTCTGACTCCTCCGAGGAGGAATCGAGCGGCTCAGGCCGTGTGGGCCTCTGTGCCACCCACCCTGACGCCGAGGGTATTGGCGTCGACAAACTCAGCCCTGCATGGGAGGTCAAGGGGGACCTTGACCGAGGATCGACTCGGTCTCTGGGGTCGACTTAGACGTCAAGGTCCCGGTGGTCGGGGCAGATGCACCGGTCAGACTGGCAATCAGCACCCGCTGCTGTTCCATGAAGGCAGCCAAGCTGCTCTCCAAGGCCGTCGACCTGAGTCCAAGCTCAGGAGACTCAGTAGCTCCCGACTCGGGCCCCCGACAGCGTCGGGCCCGACGTCAGCTCCCCCGGAGGAGAGTCTATGAGGACAACTGCCCTTACATGACTTAGGGACTCCGGTTCCACACGAGGTAGCTTGGAAGGCCTCTCCGACTCCGAGAGCCCGGGGCGGTGGTCAGGGATATGCGACCTGGCCCTCGAGGAACCAGGAGCCTCCACCGACACCGCCCTTGCAAGCTTTTTCTTCCTTTTGTGCTCCTGGGAGGGAGACTCCCTTTCAGAGGAACCCTGACGGCGCTCGGGGTTGGACTCCCGAGATGTGGAGGCCTCTGACAAAGTCCGGGCCTGGCCGGACGTTGATGCTGACGGCTCTGAAGCACTTTCGATGACATTTTGCCACACGGGCCACAGGCCAGTGGGTGATGATCGGGCCCGAGGCATCGGAGGCAGAAGTCATGTGTGTCGATGACAGACATAAGTTTCTTACACCGATCACAATTTTTAAACCCGCTGGCAGCCATCAGGAGAAAAAGGGCCCCTGCAAGGTCAAAAGACCGGGCTGCCAGTGAAAACACAAAAAGAGCGCGAACGCTAGTCATGAAGGACAAAAAACGAAAATCACAACTCCGGACTCAATACCGGTGTACTGAGCCCAGGCGGGAAGGAGCACCGGTGTCAAACCGGATAAGACAACGCGGAAATCACAGAAAAAAGTTTTGTCGGGCTCCGCGGGCTCCATGGAAAAAGAAAGACTGAGCAAGATGGCACCCTTGGGCGGAAAGGGGACCGCACAGGCGCGCTGCATTCCCAAAGACTTTGTCTGAAAGCTGGGGAAATGCTCCGCATAAGGGCTCCGTCAACGTCAACGTCACCCATATGTGAGGACTGACTTCCTGCTTGGTTCTGGAGAACTGATTTTGTCCATCAGGCATCCGGAAGCCTGTGTCCACTGGGAAGATAGGGTCCACTGGGCTGCTCGCATGTGGAGTCGAGCATAGGGAACTACATGTACAGTGGATGCCATATGCTCCAGCAACTGAAGCATTTCTCAAGCAGTTAAGATGGTTTTTAGTGCTGCTTGAGATGCCAGCTGAAGAATTCGAAGATAACGTGGCCGTGGCAGGAAAGCTTAGTTACTCACCTGTAACAGGTGATCTCCGGGAACAGCAGGAATTTAGTCCTCACATATGGGTATCGTCGGTACCGACGGAGCCTGCACAGGAACGCTCCCCAGTGTCCAATAGGAATGCTTTTGGGAGTATCCCGCAGCACATGTGCGCTGCCTTCCCGCCTTTCCAACCGTTCCTCTTCAGTTAAGTTTGTAGCTGAGTGAAAGGATAGAGGGAGAGAGGAAAGAGACAAAGAGAGAGAGAGACAATTCCTAGGGGAGGTGGGTGGGTTGTGAGGACTAAATTCCTGCTGTTCCCGGAGATCACCTGTTACAGGTGAGTAACTATGCTATCTCCAGGAACAAGCAGGAATGTAGTTCTCACATATGGGGACTCCCTAGCTGAAGATGCCAGGGAGATATCCCCAGGAAGGTGCCACCATCGAAGGTGAGAATCCTTCCTCCCATGGATCTCTGGCATCCCACCAGGGTTGGTGGGTAGGAGTTGGTTTGTTTTGAAAGAGATTTTCAAAAACAGCTTGGCCAAAGAAGGCATCCCGATGGGAGGCTTTATCTAGGCAGTAGTGGGCTGTGAAGATGTGCACCGAAGCCCAGGTGGCTGCTTGACAAATGTCATCGATAGACACAGAGTGCAGATTAGCCTCAGAAGTTGCCATGGCTCTCACATTGTGAGCTGTGAGATGGTTCTGAAGAGGAAGACCCTTACTCTCATAAGTAAAGGATATGCAATGGGCAATCCATTTAGATAAAGTTCTTTTGGAGACTGGAAGTCCCAAATGACTACGGTCAAAAGCTACAAAATGTTGTGAGGACTTTCTATGTTGCTGTGTTCTTTGAATGTAAAAGGCTAAGGCCCTTTTACAATCCAAAGTATGAAGGTTTCTTTCTGCATTAGTGGCGTGAGGCCTTGGAAAAAATACAGGAAGATAAATTGATTGGTTTAAATGAAAAGGCGAAACCATCTTTGGCATAAAATGTGGGTGAGTTCGAAGAACAACCTTATCATGATGAAATCTAGTATAAGGAGGATCAGCCACTAAAGCTTGCAATTCACTAATGCGACGGGCAGAGGTGATTGCAATCAGGAAGATGACCTTCCAAGACAAAAACTTAAGGGCTGTAGTGGCTAAAGGCTCAAAAGGTGGCTTCATGAGCTGCCCGAGAACTAGATTTAGATCCCATGCTACCAGTGGTGGCTTGATGGGAGGTTTAGTTAAAATCCTTTCATAAATCTCGATACGAGAGGAAATTGGTTGTCCATTTTGAGGCTTATAAGAAGCTGCAATTGCACTAAGATGGACTCTTACCGAATTGGTCTTTAACTCAGAATTCGATAAATGAAGGAGATACTCTAGTATCGATTCTAAGGGTATGACCAGGGGGTTTAATCCCTTTTTGGAGCACCATATAGTAAAAGATTTCCACTTGAAGGCATAAGATCTTCTCGTGGAAAATTTCCTGGAAGCCTGAAGGATATCTTTTACCTGCTGGGACAGGTTGAAATCCTGGAGGTCTAAGCCTTCAACAACCAGGCCGTGAGGTGCAGGGACTGGGGATTCGGGTGCCATAGTGTCCCATTCTCCTGGGAAAGGAGATCTGGAGCATGCCCTAACTCCAGAGGTGCTGCTTGAGAGAGATGCAGAAGCAGGGAATACCATGTTTGGCGTGGCCATTGTAGTGCTATGAGAATCATGCGAACCTGTCTCTCTGAAGTTTGAAGAGTGTCTTGGGGATGAGGGGAATGGGTGGGAAGGCATAAAGGAAGTCCTGACCCCAGTGAAGGAGGAAGGCATCCCTTGCCTGACAGTTGTGCGCCGGAATCCTGGAACAGAACCGGGGAAGTTTGGCATTCAGTGAACTTGCAAAGAGGTCTATGTCTGGAGTGCCCCAGAGATGAAATATCTTTGCCACCTGGTCTAGGTGGAGTGACCACTCATGAGGTAGCAGTACTCGACTGAGTTTATCTGCCCAAAGGTTTTGAATGCCTGGAAGATATACCACTAGAAGGTGAATTTGATGCTCTCTAGCGAGGGCCCATAGTCGTAAAGCTTTGTTGCATAACGACAGAGAGCCTGTCCCGTCCTGCTTGTTCACATAGAACATGGCTACCTGATTGTCCGTCTGGACTAGGACTGTCTTGTAGCTGAGCTGGGCGTGGAACACTCTAAGAGCTAAATAAATTGCTCTTAACTCCAGGAGGTTTATGTGTAAACCAACCTCCTGTGGAGTCCAGGTGCCCTGGGTAGAGAGATGATTCAAGTGTGCTCCCCAACCCACCTGTGATGCATCTGTTGTTAGGGTGGACTGAAAGAGGGGTTGATGGAAAGGAGACCCTACTGTCAGATTTTCTAATGATTGCCACCATTGGAGGGACAAAATTAGTCATTGAGAGATTGTTATTTTGTCTGACAAATGACCCGTGGCCTGTGTCCACTGTGTGGAGAGGGTCCACTGAGCTGCTCGCATGTGAAGGCGAGCATATGGGACTACATGAACTGTGGATGCCATGTGTTCCAGTAACTGCAGTAGCTCCCGAGCAGTGAGGGAGGATTTGCCTGCTGCATGGGAGGCTAACTGCATTATGCGAAGACACCGGGCTTGTGGAAGGAAAGCCCTTGCCACTGCATTATGCGAAGACACCGGGCTTGTGGAAGGAAAGCCCTTGCCTGTCTGGTATCCAGACAGGCTCCTATGAATTCTAGGCATTGGGAAGGAACTAGTTGATATTTCGGGAAGTTTATTACCAATCCCAAGTATTGGAGGATTCGCTTTGTACGAGACAGTGCAGTACTGGCCTCTGTCACTGTGGAGGCTCAGATAAGCCAGTCGTCTAAGTAAGGGAAGACAAAAATCCCCAGGGTTCGTAGAAATGCAGCTACTACTGCCATGCATTTCGTGAATACCCTTGGTGCTGAAGCCAAACCAAAAGGAAGAACCCTGTACTGGAAGTGTCTTCCCCTTAAAAGGGAACGTAAAAATTTCCTGTGATCTGGATGGATAAGAATGTGAGTGTATAGATCCTTTAAGTCTAGAGAGCAAAGCCAGTCCTGGCTTTGAAGGTATGGCAGAAGAGTTCCCAGAGAAATCATCTTTAATTTCTCTCAAAACAGATATTTGTTCAATTCTATGAGGTCTAGAATGGGTCTGTCCCCCTGTTTTCTTTGAAATAAGAAAATAGGGGGAGTAGAATCCTGCACCCTGTTGAAGAATGGGTACTTCCTCTATTGCCCCTTGGGCAAGAAGTGTGGAGACCTCGTGATCTAGCAGATTGTCTGCAGAGGTTTGCGAATTGAAATGCTTTAGAATTGTAGGAGGGGGGTAAGCTGTGAAAATGAAGTTTGTACCCCTCCCCTACAATGGACAAAGTCCAATCTTCTGCTGTTATCTGATGCCATCTGTTGACAAAGTGGCATAAACGTCCGGGAATATTGGGGGGGTGAGGACCCCTCAGAGGCAGGAAGGCAAAGCTCTCTAGGAAGGAGTCAAAGCCCTTGAGGTGGCTGAACCTGGAGAGCTGGTTGGGCTCTCAGGCCTTTTGGTTTCTTTTGTTGTCTAGTTTGTCCCTTTTGGGCAACTTGACCTGGAGCTTGAGTCTGATGGGTATAGGAAGGATAAAACTTCCTCTTTTTGCTAAAAGAGGTTTTTTATAAGGCTTTCTTTTGGCTGGAGTGGCTGTAGACTTTGACAATCTATCTAAGGTAGAATTGTCAGCATCTAACTCGTTAGCCTTCTCCTGCCAGTTCTTGCCGAAGAGATTCTCTCCCGTGCAAGGAATGTTGCCTAACTTGTCCTTACCCAAGTCTCCAAGTCTGAAGCCAGGCAATCTGTCGTGCGCCAATGGCAATAGCAGAAGTTCTGCTGATGCATTTGAAGCAGTCAAAACCTGCATGATTGACAAACGTGAGCATGCTTACCAGAGTAAGAAAGTCTTGTCTCTTATCTGGGAGAAATGGGCTCATAAGTTCCAAGTCTCCTGTGATTTCTTTGAGGAACATTCCCATATATAGGATATATGAGCTGATCCTAGCTGAAAGCTTGAAAAGTTCTGCGTCCAAAAGCATCCAGAGTCCTGCATTCACGACCTGGAGGATTGGATGCATGTCTTTTAGCACTTTTCATCCTACGCATGGCTAACTCCACTACCATTGAATGGTGTGGCAGCTGAGTTTTCTGAAATCCAGGACATGGTGGGACTCGATACATAGTATCAAGTCTCCTAGAGTGAGGAGAAGTAGTCAGAGGTGTCTCCCACATTCTGAGCATCAAGTTATGTAGAATTTTATGGACAGGCAGAGTAGCTGCCTCCTTAGGAGCTTTAGGATATTGGAGGATTTCCAATTCCTTTGCTCTGGGTTCCTCTTCAGGAGCTACTGTGATTGAAAGACCTTTAGCCATATCACGGATGAAATCCTGAAATGACATGTCCTCTGGAGGTGACATTCTGCGTTGGGGAGAAGAGGGATCTTCTAAAAGAAAACCTCTAGTGCCAGCACAATTGTCAGAGTCTTCGGAATCGGAGGACTAAGTATTCCTGACTTCGATGCTCCTGCAAAGCACAATCCCGGTACCGATCGAAATCGGTACCGAGGTGACCCGGTACCACTTTATCCACTCCAGCCGGAGGTGGAATGGGAAGAGTTACCATCGGGGCTGGTACTGTCGGTACCGGCATCGTCGGTGTCGGTACCAGCATCGGTGTCGATGTCGGCACCGGTGCCCTTGGGACCACCGGTAACGCAGCTGAGAGAAGAGCTGCGATACTGCGTTTGATAGCAAGAAATCTCTGGTCTATCGACGCTGCCGATGCCTGGGTGTCGGTAACGGTAAGAACGGCCGGAACCCCTGAGCATGGCACAGGTAGTTCTTGCGAGGTTGAAGTCTCGAGAACATCCTGAAGCCCCATCGATGCTTTGGAAGCCGAAGCCTCCCACCAGGGCTGTTTTGACAGTGTGGTTCCCTCAAGGGCAATGCCAATGGCCTCTCGATGCTTAGCAGGAGAGCTACCCTTTGAGGACTGGCTTTTGTGTTTAATTACCTGAGATCCATGGGAGGAAAAAGAGGCCCTTGACGATGTCAATGCAATGGATCTGGCATCTGAAGAAAAGAGGGTACAGAGCTTTGCAGCCCGATTCTGTCTTCCTCTTTTAGTCATCCCCATGCAGGAGAGACATTCAGTTGGAGAATGATCAGGTCCTAAACATTTTAGACACCAATCATGGGTGTCAGTGATGGAAATGGTACCGCCACACTTAGTACATTTTTTAAAACCACTTAGTACATTTTTTAAAACCACTAGTTGGCTTTTCCATGATTTTGGAAAAATGGGGCCTAATGCTCAAAATGGTGCCTAGCACCAAAACAGGAAAGTTTCTGAAAAGAAACGGTGAAAGTCTAGGGTTGTTTTTTTTTTTTTAGGAAAATAAAAGAAAAGAACTGGCAGTATCGGTTGGCATCGTGCGGTAGGCAAACGCGACCACAAAAAAGAATTTTAAAGACGGAATTTTCTACGGTGACAGGGAATAGGCCCTGTTGGCTCCGTGGAAAACGAAGAACTGAAGAGGGACAGTTGTAAAGGCGGGAAGGCAGCGCGCATGTGCTGAGGGATGCTTCCAAAAGCGTTCCTATTGGATGATGGGGAGCGTTCCCGCGCAGGCTCTGTCGGTACCGACGATACCCATATGTGAGGACTACATTCCTGCTTGTTCCTGGAGATAGCCCTTGACTGCCTTGTGTCTAGACTAGCCCCTATGAACTCTAGAGATTGAGAAGGGGTGAGGTGAGATTTTGGAAGGTTTATGACTAATCCCAATTACTGCAGAAACTGCATTGTGCGGGAGAGCGCAAAGCTGGCTTCTGGAGTTGTTGGTGCTCTGATGAGCCAGTCATCCAAGTAGGGGAAGACAAATATTCCCAAAATTCTTAGGAATGCTGCTACTACTGCCATGCATTTTTGTAAAGACTCTTGGGGCGGAAGCCAGTCCGAAAGTAAGAACCCTGTACTGGTAAATGCCTTCCTTGAAAAAGGAATCTAAGAAACCTCCTGTGATCTGGGTGGATGAGGATGTGTGTGTATGCATCCTTACTAGAGAACATAGCCAATCCTGGCTCTGAATGTAAGGGAAAGGTGTTCCGAGGGAGATCATTTTGAATTTTTCTCGGAACAGATATTTGTTCAACTCTCTGAAATCCAGTATGGGTCTGTATCCTGCTGTCTTCTTTGGAATGAGGAAGTAGAGGGAGTAGAAACTCATGCCCTGCAGGGATATGGGTACCTCTTCTATTGCTCCCTGAGCCAATAGTGAGGTGACCTCTTGAGATAAGAGAGTGGTGGAGGGGCCCTAAGAAGTGAACTGTCTTGTTATCATGGGAGGGGGCATACTGTGAAAATGAAGTTTGTACCCCTCTCGAACAATGGAAAGGGTCCAGCTTTCTGATGTTATTTGTTGTCATCTTCTGGCAAAATGACAAAGTCTGCCGGGGATGGTAAGAGGTTATGGACCTTTCAGGGGAAGGTTGACCAAGTTCTCTAGGAAGGAGTCAAAGCCCCTGAGGCGGCTGAGTCTGCTGAGCTGGTTGAGCTCTGGGGACTTGGGCTTTTCTTTGCTGTCTAGGTTGCTGTTGCCCCTTCTGGGAAATACGAACTGGACAGTGGCTAGCCTGGGTGTAAGATGGGTAGAATTTCTTTTTCTTGTTGAAAAAGGGTTTCTTAAAAGTCTTTTTTGCTGGGTTGTCTGTAGCCCCTGACAATTTGTTCAAGGTGCTATTTTCAGACTCAATCTGATTAGCCTTGTCTTGTCAATCCTTGCCAAATAGACACCATCGCTGCAATCAACCCTACTACTGCACCCAACGACCCATGCCCAGCCCTATGGATAAAGGAGTTGCGATGTGACTTAAGCCAATATCTGAGCGAATTAATAAACCAATCCCTCACAACTGGATCATTCCCACAGAGCCTGAAACAAACATCAATCAGACCACTGCTGAAGAATAACAAGATGGACCCAACGAAGGTGGAATCATACAGGCCAATTTCAAGTATCCCCATGCTTGCCAAAGTAATTGAAAAGTTAGTACAGCGCCAAATTCAACAGCATATTGATACTGAAGCCCCACTGGACCCCTCCCAGCATGGGTTCAGAGAAGCACACGGGGTGGAAACCCTCCTCACCACCCTACTTGACAACCTAGTCTCCGGAACAGACAAAATTCACCAGGGATATGCTCTCATCTTCCTCGACATTGCAGCGGCCTTCGATTCTGTGAACCACGAGATCCTCATACAACGCCTCAGCGAAAAAGGAATTCAAGGGACAGCCCTAGAGTGGTGCAAGTCATACTTGACCAATAGATGGCAACATGTAAGGTCTGGCTCCACAACCTCCAAACCATTTTTGCAAAACCAGGGCGTGCCACAGGGTTCTTCTCTATCTGCATTGATGTTTAACATCTACATGCAGCCCATATGTGCCCTAGCACGTTCATTCAAGGTCAACTGTTTAGCCTACGCAGACGATATCCTGCTATACATCCCTTTCAGGACCAACCAACCAGACCTCTTCCCTCTAACAAGCTGTTTTGAGGCAGTAGCAGAATGGCTCAACACACAAAATTTAAGAATCAACTACAGCAAAACAGATGTCCTTTTCATCTCAAGGAACCAGGACTTCACCCCTCCACCCTCCTTAAAAATCGGCGACACAGAACTGAAAACCAAATCAACAATCCGCTACCTTGGCATTACTCTGGACCAACACCTGGATCTGAAAACCCACATAAAAAACACAGTAAAAACAGTATACATGAAAATAAGGACTTTAAAGCATCTCCGACCACTACTAGATTTCAGCGACTATCGATCAATCTATCAAGCATTAATATTACCACATTTTGATTACGCCAACGTAATCCTACACGGTCTCCCCCAATCAACACTAGCACCACTCCAGCTCGCAATGAACACTGCTGCGAGAGTACTAACAGGGGCCTCACGGAGAGAGCACATAACGCCAGTACTGATGAACCTCCATTGGTTACCTGTTCAAGCAAGAATCCTACACAAAGTCCTAACCTTGACCTTCAAAGCGTTAAACACTTTGACTCCTACAGCTATCAGCGAGATGATACACAAAGTACCACATAACAGAAACAGAAGACCTACGACGCAAAACACCCTCGAGGTCCCAAAGGCAACAACGAAATGCACAAAAATAACAACAAACAGAGCCTTTACAATTTATGCACCTAGAGCATGGAATGCCCTCCCCACCTATATACGAAACATCACCCACCTAACCCAATTCAGGAAAGCATTAAAGCACCACCTGTTCACCACATACTACCCTGAATCCAGCCTCAGTATTCATACATGTTGCCCCTCAGACAATCACGCACCACACCTAAACAATCAGACTCAGTATGAAAAAGGCTAACCCACCGATCCTTCAAAAGTAATAAGATGTAGATAGACCCTGCTTGAAAAAGGTAATAGTGTAAATACAATGTAGATAGTTTCCCCAGTTGTTTCCATGTTGATTTCCCTGTTTATTGCAAAGTTTACAACTCAGAATGCCTGTGTTGTATAGTTGACGTTGAATGTAAACCGCACTGATCTGAAAAGCGCGGTATAGAAGAACTGTTAAATAAATAAATAAAATAAAATAATATTCCTTGTACAGGATAAAACCTAATTTATCTTGTACCCATTGTTCTAAATCTGATGCCTGAAGCCAGGCAATGCGACGTGCACCAATGGAAATAGCAGACGTTCTGCTAATGCATTCAAAGCAATCAAAGGTTGCACGATTCATGAATTTAGACACATTCTGAGCATGTTTGACCAGAGTGAGGAAGTCTGTTCTTTTGTCATCGGGGAGAAGTGGAGCCATGAGCTCTAAATCTCTTGTAACCTCTTTAAGAAACATTCCCATGTCGAGAATGTAAGAGCTGATCCTGGCCGATAGCATTGAGGATTGAAAGCATTGACACCCAAAGGCATCGAGTGTCCTCGATTCTCGGCCTGGAGGGTTGGAAGAATATGTTTTAGCACTCTTGATCTTATGCATCGCTGATTCCACTACCATTGAATGGTGTGGTAGTTGAGTCTTTTGAAACCCAGGGCATTGTGGAACTCAGTACATGGTATCGAGTCTCTGAGAGTGTGGAGACACCGTTAAGGGAGCTTCCCACATTCTTAGCATAAGATCATGCAGAATCCGGTGAATGGGAAGAGTTGCAGCTTCCTTTGGGGCTGCTGGGTATTAAAGAATTTCTAATTCTTCTGCTCTCGGTTCTTTCTCAGGAGTCACCATGATTGAAAGTCTCCTGGCTACATCATGTATGAAATCCTGAAACGACATGTCCTCCGGAGGAGACATCCTTCTCTGAGGAAAAGGAGAAGGGATCTTCCGGTAGAATCACTCCGGTATCGGCAGAGTCATCGGAATTGGAGGACTCAAAGTATTTCCGTGCCGAGTGCTCTTGCATTGCTTGACGCCGGTATCGATCGAAGTCGGCATCGGACTGTCTCAATACTGGATATTGATTCAAGAGCTGACATGGGGGGAAGCACATAGGTTAAGGCAGGCGCGGTTGGTACTGATGACTGTGGAACAGTCTGAAGTGGTCTTTGTGGTACCGAGGCTGCTAAGAGAGCCACTAGACTGCGTTTGATGGCCAGGAGCACTGATCCATAGCCCCTGCCGATGCTTGGATGTCGGTACCGGTGGAACAGGCCACGACACCAGAACATGGCACCAGGAGTTCCCCCGATGTGGAAACTTCGGGAACATCCTGGAGCCCCATTAATGCTTTGGAGGCCGGAGCCTCCCACCAGGGCTGTTTTGCCAGTATGTTTTCCTCGAGGGCAACGCTAGTAACATGTCGATGCTCCGAAGGAGATCTACCCTTTGAGGACCGGCTGGTCTTGGAAGACCTGGGTTTAGTTACCTGAGATCCATGGGAGGAAGATGAAGTCCTGGAAGAAGTCGATGCAATAGACATCGCATCTGCAGCAAAGAGGGTGCAGTTTTTCAGCTCTGTACCGCAGGCCTCTCTTGGTCATCTTTCTACAGAGGAGACACTCTGATGGTAGATGGTCAGGACCTAAACATTTAAGGCACCATTCATGGATGTCCGTAGCAGAAATGGTACCGCTAGACTTTGAACATTTTTTGAAACCACTAGATGGTTTCTCCATTTTAGAAGAAAAGAGGGCCTAGTGCCCAAAATGACGCCTGGCACCTAGAGGGGACAGACACTCCAAAAAGAAGAATTCTTTTTTTTTTTTTAAGGAAAGAAGTAAGAAATAAAGAAAAGTCTGGTGGAACCAGTATAGGCATCGACGGTGAAGGCAGACACGACAACAAAAATAAGATTTTCTGCAGTGACAGAGTTCGCTGCCTGTCGGCTCTGCAGAAAACTGAAGAGGGAGAGTTGGAAAGGCAGGAAGGCAGCAACGCAGGTGCAGTGGGATGCTCCCAAAAGCTTTCCTATTGGACGCTGGGGAGAGTTCCCATGCAGGCTCCATCGGTACCAATGATACCCATATGTGAAGACTACATTCCTGCTTCTTCCTAGAGATGATGTGTTATGTACAACTATTTGATAACTGAAGAGTGGCAAATCACCCGGACTGGATGGTATACATCCAAGGGTATTGAAAGAACTGAAATATGAGACTGCAGACCTACTATTACTAATCTGTAAACTATCATTAAAATCATCAGTAATACCTGAAGATTGGAGGATAGCCAATTTAACGCCAATTTTTAAAAAGGGTTCCAGAGGTGATCTGGGAAACTACAGACTGGTGAGCCTGACATCAGTACTGGGAAAAATGGTAGAAACCATTATTAAGAACAAAATTTCTGGACACCTAGACAGTCATGGTTTAATGCAGACAGCCAACATGGCTTTAGACAAGGAAGATCTTGTTTTACTAATCTGTTATGTTTTTTGAAAGTGTAAACAAACACAGACACAGATGGGTTGGTTGATGTAGTTTATCTGGATTTTCAGAAAACCTTTGAGAGACTCTTGGTGAAATTAAAAAGTCATGGGATAGAAGGCAGTGATCTATTGTAGATCTGGAACTGGTTAAAAGACAGAAAGCAGAGGGTAGGGCTAAATGGCCAATTTTCCCAATGGAGAAAGGTGAATAGTGGAGTGCCCCCGAGGTCTCTGCTGGGCCCGCTGCTTTTTAACATATTTATAAAAAATCTGGAAATGGGAATAATGAGCGAGGTAATCAAATTTGCAGATAACACAAAATTATTCAAAATTTTTAAAATCCAAGAGGATTGTGAAACATTGCGAAAGTGCCTTAATAAATTGGAAGACTGGACGTTCAAATGGCAGATGAAATTTAATGTGGACAAGTGCAAAGTTATGCAACTAGGAAAAAACAATGTAAACTATGGTTACACGATGCAAGGTTCCACATTAGGAACCACCACCCAGGAAAAAGATTTAGGTGTCATCATGGATAACACATTGAAACCCTCTGCCTAGTGTGCAGTGGTGGCCAAGAAAGCAAATAGTATGATAGGAATCATAAGGAAAGGAATGGATAATAAAACAAAGGATATTATAATGTCTCTTTATTGTTCCTCGATGTATGCTGTATCCTAAAAAGGATTTAGCAGAATTAGAAAAGGTATACAGAAGAGCCACCAAAATGGTAAAGGGGATGGAAGGATACCCTTTGTGAGGGGAGGCTAAAAAGGTTAGGGCTCTTAAACCTGGGAAAGAGACAGCTGAGGGGAGATATGATAGATGTCTATAAACTAATGAATGGAGTGGAATAGGTAAACGTAGATCGATTGTTTACATCATCAAAATGTAGAAAGACTAGGGGACATGCAATGCAGTTACAGTCTGATATAAGACTAATAAGAGAAAAAGTCCATTAGCCATTATTAAAAGGGACCTGGGAAATCCACTGCTTGCCCAAATAGAAGCATTGTGGAATCTGTGTCTTCTGGGGAAACTGCTAGGTAATTGTGACCTAGATTGGCCACTGTTGGAAACTGGATACTGGGCTTGATGGACCTTGGTCTGATCCAGTATGAGATATCTTATGTACTTATGACAAAGTCTGCCTGCTATGTGGAGGGGCTGGGGGACCTCTACGAGCAAATTGGCAATGCTCACTAAGGAGGAGTCAAAAACCTGGTGCAAGCTATGCCTGTGCAGCTGTTTGAGGCTTAGGAACCTTGGAGTTTTTTGGGATGGCAAGGGTCCTGCTGCCTCTGCTGAGGATGCCGAGGTTGATAGGCAGCAGAAGCCGGGTAAGGAGGATAGCATCTCTTCTTTTTAGAATAGAGATTTCTTGGGAAGAGCCTTCCTCTTGGATGGGTCAGCTGTTTTCCTGGAAAGGCATTTTAGAGCGAGATCATCTGTTTCAATCTATCCTGCTTTTCCCCGCCAATCTTTTCCAAAAAGGTTTTCCCCAGAAAATGGCATATTGGCCAGTTTATCCTGAACCTACTGCTTGACATCTGATGCCTATAACCAGGCCATTCTGAGAGCCCCAATGCAGGCTGCTGAAGCTCTGCTTGTTTACTTGAAGGCATCAAAAGAAGCCCTTGTAAGAAAATTAGAGGTAGTTTGGCTTTTCTTGATGACTGTCTAGAATGCATGCCGCTTTTCGTCAGGAACCACAAATGTATCAGCTCTATTGAATCCTAGATGTACTCACCATTACATCAAGTTCAGCAGTTTTACCTTCTATTCAACAGTAAGACACCGCGCATGCAGAGTTAGTTGCCCACTGTGATTTTAAAGGGGTTTAGGAAACACGTGACTGAATTTGGGATTAACCCTTTCTCTCCCGTTGTGAACTACATACACACACTCCAGTCGACTTGTGTATTCAGTCCTGTAGGACTCACGGATTGTAAAGTGAAAATCCAACGTTGTTCTCTATACAGTAGTTCCTGATCTCTTGATTTACCACCGTAACCATGATGAACTTGCTCTATAACGGAATTTAAAACACAGGCCACTCAGCTGAAAAATAAGTTTGCAGAACGGGGTTACCCATCACATATTATAGATGTGGCTTATAAACGGGCTCTGTATAATAATCGGAAACTGCTGTTGTCACCCACCCAGAGGTATGAGTCGGAAGATAATTGGGTGAATTTGGTGACTAAATACTCACCATATAGCAGCCAAATTCAAAAAAATTTGAAAAGACACAGCAACGTCTTACGTAGTACCTCTGGATTGGAGCGCAAGTCCATACGATGTGTGTGGAAGAGACATAAGAACTTAAAAGAAATTCTTAGCCCTACTGTTTTGAGACCTTTACTAGTCCAACAAATAGCTAGAGATAATGGCCATTATAAATACAGTGATTGTGCAGTGTGTGACATCACTTTGGAAATTACAACATTTGAATAGAGGCCAAAAATATACCTTAAAACATAGAACGTCATGCACTTCCACACACGTGGTCTATTGTATATTATGTCCATGCCAATTAGCATAAATTGGCAAAACTATCCGGCCCTTTTACATCTGAATGAAAGAATATCGCAGTAGAATAAAGTAGGACAATACAAGCCCCGATTGTTCAACACTGTCTACAACTGAATCATAATTTCGAAGACTTACGGTGTTTTTGTATAGAGCAAGTTCATCATGGTTACGGTGGTAAATCAAGAGATCAGGAACTGCTGTATAGAGAACAACGTTGGATTTTCACTTTACAATCCGTGAGTCCTACAGGACTGAATACACAAGTCGACTGGAGTGTGTGTATGTAGTTCACAACGGGAGAGAAAGGGTTAATCCCAAATTCAGTCACGTGTTTCCTAAACCCCTTTAAAATCACAGTGGGCAACTACTCCGCATGCGCGGCGTCTTATTTATTTTATTTATTTAGCTGTATTTATATCCCGCTTTTCACCGGGTCAAAGCGGTCAATTGGGGGATACATTTAACACGAGGGGATATGAGACACATACGCTAATACTTACAGGGAACATGGGCAATGGAGGGTTAAGTGGCTTGCCCAAGACCACAAGGAGTGCCTATAGGACTAGAAATCCCAGTCCCTCCGGCCTGAGATTGCTGTCCCCAGGTGGGACTTGAACCCCCGGGCCCGAAGTACCTTGTCCTAACCACTAGACCACTCCTCCCTCCCGTTGAATAGAAGGTAAAACTGCTGAACTTGATGTAATGGTGAGTAAATCTAGGATTCACGTTTGAAGAAGTGATTTGTAATACTGAAACTGAATAAGAAATTGTGACTGTAATAAACGTCTACATGTTTATAATTTTTACAGATTAGGTTTATAAGAGGAATGCAATTAAACATATGAATTTAACATCCCCTGAAGAAACTCTTCAGAAGTGAAATGCGACGGCGCTGAAGTTTGGCGTAGGGCATTTCTGCAGAACTCATCAGATAAGCATTAGTATGAAATTAGGTCTTACCTGCTAATTATCTTTCCTTGAGCTTTCTCCGGGCCAGTCCAGGGACAGGTAGGGTTGTCAATCCTCTATAGCAGCTGAGGGCTGAAGACTAAGTTTTCCTGAGAGGTGAAGCCCCTCCCCCCCTGAGGGTAATCCAGCAGTCTTCTCATGACAAAGCAACTAAAAGAAATAACTGAACCCCCCCCCCCCCCCAGATTAACCCTGTAACACTGATAATGTTCCAAAGTCCTTGAAAAAAATGCAGAAGCCATCAACCGGGCTCTTATAGTGTGTTTTTGTTTTTTGTTTTTTTTTAAACTAGTAGAACATAACCTTAGTCTGCACTGAATGAAATCTGAAAGCCCCAGTCATGACCTCTCTCACGGACGAAGGCCTGAAAACGGTGTAGCTCTGTATGATAGGAACAAAAAAGACCTACAAACCGCAAGAGGTGGGACCCTGGACTGGCCCGGAGAAAGCTCAAGGAAAGATAATTAGCAGGTAAGACCTAATTTCATATTCCTTATCACTTCTCCGGGCCAGTCCAGGGACAGGTAGGGCAGTACCAAAGCAGTACCTAAATATGGGAGGGACCCGCGAGCCCTGCGATTAGAGCCGAGGCCCCCACTTTCCATCATCCCGGGCTTGAACATCCAATCTGTAATGCTTGGTGAAAGAATGTAATGAAGACCACGTAGCTGCTCTGCAGATATCTACTGGCGGTACAAAAGCAAACTCCGCCCAGGAAGTGGCCAAAGCTCGAGTAGAATGAGCCCTTAAACCCACCGGTGGCGAAAGCCCCTTAGCAGCGTAAGCCTCTACAATAGCACAGCGAACCCAACGAGCTATGGTGGACTTGGAGGCTGGTAAACCTCTCCGAGACAGCGTAGTTACTCACCTGTAACAGGTGTTCTCCAGGAGCAGCAGGAATCAGTCCTCACTTATGGGTGACGTCGGCGCCGACGGAGCCCTCGCGGAGCAATTTTCCCCAGCTTTCAAAGAAAGCCTTTGGGAATTGCAGCGCGCATGCGCGGTCCTCTTCCCGCCCAAGGGTGCCATCTTAGCCAGTCAGATGACATAGCTAAAAAAGACAGCATAAAAATTTGCAAAAAAAGTAAAGCAGACGATTGCAACTCCAAGGGGAGGAGGGAGGGTTGTGAGGACTGATTCCTGCTGCTCCTGGAGAACACCTGTTACAGGTGAGTAACTACGCTTTCTCCAGGACCAAGCAGGAAGTCAGTCCTCACTTATGGGACTCCCAAGCTCAAGGCTACCGGAGACCCTAAGCACAAAAATGAGCTCCCTCTAGCTCAGCAGCACAGAAGGAAAGAATCTTCGCTGAATTATCACCCACCGGTAGCCCACATCCGGGATGGAGGGTAGGAGTTGCTCAGACCTCAAAGAGATTACGGAGGACTGCCTGTCCGAAAGCACTGTCCCTGCGGGACTCCCTCTCGAGACAGTAATGGACCGCAAAAGTCTGGCTCGAAGACCAAGTAGCGGCCCGGCAGATGTCTGCCAGCGGAACAGAGCGGAGGTAAGCCACTGACGTGGCCTTTGCCCGAACGCAATGAGCCGTGACTCGACCTTCCAAGGAGAGTCCGGCTGCCCCATAAGCCCAAGTGATACAGTCTGCAACCCAGATGGACAGAGTACGCTTGGAGACCGGGAGCCCCAATTTATTGGGGTCAAAAGATACAAAAAGCTGAGCAGCTTTACGGTGCTCCCGCGTACGGTCAAGGTAGAAGTTCAAAGCCCTTCTACAGTCCAGGGTATGGAGGACCGTTTCAGCTCGGCTGGAGTGTGGTCTGGGAAAGAAGGTTGGAAGTACCACCTCCTGATTGATATGAAAAGGGGAGACCACTTTTGGAAGAAATTTCGGGTGAGTCCGTAGGACTACCCTATTTTTGTAGAACCGAGTGTAAGGGGGATCAGACACGAGGGCCTGCAATTCACTTACGCGTCTAGCGGAAGTGAGGGCTATCAAGAACAGTGTTTTCCAAGAAAGAAAACGGAGAGAACAGGTAGCCATAGGTTCAAAAGGCGGACAGGTGATCCGCTGTAAAACCACATTCAGGTCCCAGTCAGGCGCTGGCGGGCGCAGAGGTGGTTTAAGTAGAAGGAGACCTCGGAGGAACCTTGCTACAAGAGGGTCGCTGGAAAGAGGTCTGCCGTCCACCGGCACATGATGTGCTGAAAGAGCACTGAGGTGAACTTTGACGGAGTTGGACTTAAGTCCCAGATTAGAGAGGTAGAGCAAGTACTGCAGGATCACCGACACCGGGCAGGAGAAGGGATCCTGAGACTGTTGGCCACACCAAACGGAAAAGCGACGCCATTTAAGGGCGTAGCATTTGCGGGTAGAAGGTCGCCGAGAAGCTAGGACGACCTCCTCCACTTCTGCCGGCAGGAGAAGGGGAGCGAGGACTACCCTCTCAGCAGCCAGGCCATCAGGTTGAGAGACCTGAGGTTGGGGTGTAGCAGAGACCCCTGATCCTGAGTGAGGAGATCTGGTTGCAACCCCAGAATGAATGGATCCTCCACCGCTAATTGCAGCAGGAGCGGAAACCACGGCTGTCTGGGCCAGCGAGGGGCCACCAGGATCATGAGGGCTTTGTCTCGGAGAACCTTGAAAAGAGTCCGAGAGACTAGCGGGATGGGAGGGAAAGCGTACAGAAGGCTCCCCGACCATGAGAGTAGAAAAGCGTCCGCCGCAACCCGACGGGGGTGTGGCTGACGAGAGCAGAAGCGAGGAAGTTGCCGGTTGTGAGGACTGGCAAAGAGATCCATCGTGGGGAGGCCCCACTTGAGAAAGAGCTTCTGAACTACCAAGGGATCCAGACGCCACTCGTGCGGCTGGAGGATCCTGCTGAGTTTGTCCGCCAGGTAATTCTCTTGGCCTGGGAGATAAACTGCCTTGAGGAGAATGCCGTGACTGACGGCCCAAGAGCAGAGCTTCTGTGCCTCCCGGCAGAGGAGGAAGGAGCCCGTGCCCCCCTGCTTGTTCACGTAGAACATGGCAACTTGATTGTCCGTCTGGACAAGGACGGACTGGTGAGAAGTCAGGTGGGAGAAGGCCTTGAGAGCCAGGCGGATCGCCCTGAGCTCCAGGAAGTTGATCTGCTGAGCAGACTCCCACGTGGTCCAGAGGCCCTGAGTGCGTGCCCCTTGGCAATGCGCTCCCCAGCCCAGGAGGGATGCATCTGTTGTCAGCACCCGGGCCGGCTGAGGTGACTGGAAAGGCATTCCGCAGATCAGGTTCGGTTGCTGAAGCCACCACCTGAGAGACGAGATCAGCGGCTCGGAGACGCGCACTAGGTCTGCTAGGCCGCCTGTGGCTTGTCGCCACTGCTGGCGGAGACACCATTGAGCAGGCCGCATATGCAGGCGGGCATTGGGGGTCACATGGACGGTGGAAGCCATATGGCCGAGTAGTCTCAGGAAGCGCCTGGCGGAGACCAGGGGCTGGCTGCGAAAACGGTTGGCTAGGTCCATGAGCCGTTGAGCCCTGCCGAGCGGTAGGTACGCTCGCGCCTGAGGAGTGTGCAGCCTTGCGCCGATGAACTCGAGATCCTGTGAGGGGAGCAAAGTGGACTTTGCGAAGTTTATAACAAAGCCCAAGTGCTGCAGAAGAGTCACCGTGCGGCGCGTGGCGTTGGTGACCTCCAGAGCGGACGCTGCTCTGATGAGCCAGTCGTCGAGGTACGGAAAGACATAGAGGCCGTGAAGCCGGAGATGGGCCGCCACCACCGCGAGACATTTTGTGAAGACTCGCGGTGCGGAGGACAGGCCAAAGGGCAGTACTCTGTACTGGTAATGATTTCCTGCCACCACAAACCGTAGGTATTGTCGGTGGCTTGGGTGGATAAGGATGTGCGTGTAGGCATCCTTTAGATCCAAGGAGCATAGCCAATCTCCCTGCTGGAGGTAGGGCAGAAGGATTCCAAGGGTAAGCATCTTGAACTTCTCTCGCACGAGGAACTTGTTGAGGTTGCGCAGGTCCAGGATGGGTCTGAGGCCTCCTGTTCTCTTTGGTATCAGAAAATACCTGGAGTAAAAGCCTTGACCTTTCAGGTGGTGGGGCACCGGTTCCACCGCCTGTTCCTGTAGAAGACCTGCTAACTCCTGAAGGAGTAATTCCCTGTGCAGAGGGGGTCGTGGAGGTTCTCCCGGAAAAAAGGAGGGAGGGACCTGGTGGAAGTGGAGAAGATAGCCCTCTCGCACGACTTGAAGCACCCAGGCATCTGAGGTGATGCTGGACCACCTGTGGGCGAAGTGAACCAGCCGGCCTCCGGTGCTGGGAGGAACCAGCAGGGGGGGAGAGGCTATGCTTAGTGAGTCAAAAACCCCCACCCTGCTGAGCAGGGGCTGGTGGTGCAGGCTTGGGGGCTTGCTGCCTACGGGACCCGTTACCCCGTCCCTTGGCCTGCTGGCCCTGTTGGGGAGCTGCAGGGGCCTGATAATGGGGGTATTGTTTGTAGGCAGCCGCCTTCCTCGGGTAAAAGGACTTCTTTCCCGAGCCCTTCTTCTTCTGGGAAGGGGCGGAGGTCTTCCTAGAAAGCCTAGTCCTGGTGAGAGTCTCCGTCTCAATTTGTGCAGCCTTTTCAGCCATGGGCTTGCCAAAGAGGTTTTCGCCTCGGCAGGGGACATCGACCAACTTGTCCTGCACCCAGGGCTCAAGGTCAGATGACTGAAGCCAAGCCTGTCGGCGGGCACCGATGCCGGCTGCGGCCACTCGAGCCGACGCTTCAAAGCCGTCGTAGGCTGCTCGGGATATGAATTTTGAGCATTCCCGAATACCAGTGGACAAGGCCAGGAACCTCCGCAAGGGTTCCTCGGACAAACCAGCGGAGAATCCGGCTAGCTCTTTAGCCAGGTCTCGGAGATACATGCCCATGTATAGCTGGTAGGTCTGGACACGACATGCAAGCATAGAGCCCTGGAAACACTTCTTGCCAAGGCCATCCAGGTTACGGGCCTCCCTGCCAGGAGGCACCGAGGAGTGCATCTTCTGGCTCTTAAGACGATGCATGGCCGATTCCACTACCATGGAATGGTGTGGCAGCTGTGCTTTTTGGAAGCCAGGGCTCTTGCGGACTCGATAGATAGAATCGACCCGCTTGCTCAGGACCGGCGAGGTGGCCGGACTCTCCCACATGCGGAAGAGTAGTCGTTCCAGCATGGGAGGAACCGGTACAGTAAAGTGTTCCCTTGCGGGAGAGTCATACTGGAGGGCGTCGAGCTCTTCGGCTCGAGGCTCCTCCTCGGGGTCCGCAGGGAAGGCCAAAGCCTTGGCCATATCCCTGACGAAGTCCGAGAACCAGGCATCCTCCGGGGGGGACTGCTTCCGAGGCTCGGACTCCGGTGAGTCCGAGGGGACACACCGAGTCCGGAAAGAATCAGGCGACTCTTCCTCTTCAGACTCCCAGACCGACTCCGACGAGGACTCGGTGGGGTCGGCCCGGGCAGGGCGCGGCGCCTGCCGCCCCGACGCCGAAGGAGTCGGCGTCGGCGACCTCGGTCCCGAACGGGAGGCCGAGGGTGACCTCGACTGAGGATCGACTCGAGTTCGCATTGACTCGAGGATCGGCTCGGTCTCCGGGGTCGACTTGGACGTCGACGTCCCGGCGGTCGGGGCAGCGGCGCCAGCGAAGCCAGCGAGCAGTGCCCGCTGCTGGTCCATGAAGGCAGACAATCTGCTCTCCAAGGCCGTCAACCTGAGTCCGAGCTCAGGTGACCCAGCAGCCCCCGACTCGGGCCCCGACGGCGTCGGGCCCGACGTCGGCTGTCTCGGAGGTGAGTCCAGGAGGACCACAGGACTTACCCGAGCAGGCAGCTCCGACTCCAGGCGAGGTCGCTTCGTGAGATGCTCCTTCTCCAAGGACCCGGGACGGCTGTCGGGGCTATGCGACCTGGCCCTCGCGGAGCCAAGAGCGTCCACCGACACCGCCCTCGCGGGTTTCACCTTACGACGATTGTCCCCGGAGGGAGAACCCCTGTCGGAGGAACTCCGGCGACGGTCCGAGCTGGAACCTTTGGACGCGGAGGCCTCCGACGAGGTCCGGGTACGGCTGGGGTCAGCGAAGATCCTATCCCGCTGATGCCGCCGACTTCTCAACGCTTTGGAGGACATTTTGCCGCAGGGCCCACAGATCATTTCTTCATGATCTGGGCCCAGGCAGCGGAGGCAAAAGTCGTGTGTGTCAGTTAGTGACATATTTCGGTCACACTGACCACACCGCTTGAAACCACTGGCAGCCATCGGGGGAAAAAGGGCCCCGGCGAGGTCAAAGGACCGGGCTGCCAGGGAAAAACCGAAACGAAAAACTGACTAAGTCAGAAAAACCGAAAAATAAGAAGAGGACTCGAGACCGGCGTCGCGAGTCCGGCGGGAAAAAGACCGGCGTCGAACCGAATGGAAAAAAAGAGAAATTCTGAAGAAAAATCAACTTTTTCGCGGGGACACGACGGGTACGTCTGTAGGGCTCCGCGGAAAAAAGAAGACTGGCTAAGATGGCACCCTTGGGCGGGAAGAGGACCGCGCATGCGCGCTGCAATTCCCAAAGGCTTTCTTTGAAAGCTGGGGAAAATTGCTCCGCGAGGGCTCCGTCGGCGCCGACGTCACCCATAAGTGAGGACTGACTTCCTGCTTGGTCCTGGAGAAAAGGTGTATTGGACAAAAAGTCTATCCGTTTTCCGAAAGGATTTGGAAACGCGCAGGTAGGTGCGTAAGACCCTGCCAAGATCCAAACGCCTGAGAGCCCGATCCATGGGAGCACTGGAACTATCCGGAAATACTGGCAAGGCCACGGCTTGATTAACATGGAAAACAGACAGCACTTTAGGCAAATAGGAAGGTACGGTTCGTAGCAACACTCGCTCCGGCAGAAATTGAAGATAAAGTTCTCGGCAAGACAACGCCTGCAAGTCGGAAATCCGGCGAGCCGAACACAAAGCGACCAAAAAGGCTGTTTTCCAGGAACATTTGCGGACCTCACGAGAGCTGAGTGAAGCTAAGGTGGACCGGGAAAAAGCCTCCAAAACCACATTCAAATCCCATGGGGGAACGATGGGACGCACCGGAGGACGGAGTATCTTAGCAGCTCGTAGAAATCGTTGAACATCAGGAAGCGCCAAAAGACGACGACGCTGCATGGAACCCCGAAAACAAGCAAGCGCCGCAATATGAACCTTAAGGGTACTGAGAGCTAAACCTTTGTCGAAGCCGTGCTGAAGGAAAAGGAGGAGCTGAGGTAAGGTAGACGACATAGGAGGAATATGGTGCTGAGCACACCAGAATTCAAACAGACGCCATACGCGCACATACGCCAGCGAGGTCGTTGGTCGTTTTGACTGAAGCAAGGTGTCTACCACGGAATCTGCATAACCCTTGCGCTTTAAGCGAGCCCTTTCAAGAGCCAAGCCGTAAGTAAGAATCGATCCACCCTGGGCATGAGAATTGGACCCTGATGTAACAGATTGATACGGGCCGGAAGAGGCCAAGGCGGAGCTATGAGAAGCCGCACGAGATTGGCATACCAGGGACGACGAGGCCAATCCGGAGCAATGAGAATCACCCTCCCGCGGTGGTGCGCGATCCGCTGAATGACCCGACTCAACATTGGCCAAGGAGGGAAAACGTACAATAGGGAGTCCCGGGGCCACTGCTGCACTAGAGCATCGAGCCCCTCGGACATGCGTTCTCTGCGTCTGCTGAAGAACCGACCGGCCTTGGAATTGGCAAACGTCGCTATCAGATCCATTACTGGAGAGCCCCAACGCAAAGTCAGCTCGTGATAAACTGCCGCGTTCAGCTCCCATTCTCCTGGATCGAGGACATTGCGGCTGAGATAATCGGCTTGCACATTCTCCTTGCCAGCTACATGTGCTGCTGAAATCGCCGTGAGATTGGATTCTGCCCAAACCATTAATTCTTGACATTCGGACAGGAGGGCGAGAGACTTGGTGCCGCCTTGACGATTGATATAAGCAACTGTTACTGCATTGTCGGAGAAAATCTTGACCGCAGTCCCCTTGAGCAAGTCCGCGAAGCGCAACAGGGCGAGACGAGCTGCACGGAGCTCCAGACGATTGATCGACCACGAACTCTCTTCGGGAGATCACGAACCCTGAGCGACTCGCGACTGACAATGAGCCCCCCATCCCGAGAGACTGGCATCGGTGGTAACCAATACCCACGAGGGCTCCTGTAGAGGAACTCCCGCGGTAAGATGTTTTGGAACTAACCACCACTGCAGACTGAGTCGCACGTGTTCTGGACAGGGAAGGCGCTGCGAGAGAGGGTGAAGTTGCGGCGACCATCGGGAAAGAAGCGCCTGTTGCAAAGGTCGCATGTGGGCTTTGGCCCATGGAACCAAATCCAGAGCCGCCGCCATGGACCCCAAAAGCTGTAAATAGGTCCATGCCGACGGAGCTGGAAAACCCAGAAAAGCTTGCACCTGCCTCAAGAGCTTCTCCACCCGCAGATCGTGCAAAAAGACCGCCCCTCGCGCCGTGTCGAAGCAGGCTCCGAGATAAGTGAGCTGTTGCCCTGGTAGCAAATGGCTCTTGGTGTGATTGATCACCCAACCGAGTTGTTCGAGCAGCTGTACTACGCGAGCCGTCGCTGTCACCGACGCTGCCCGAGAATCGGCCCGGATCAACCAATCGTCGAGATACGGATGCACCCGGATACCCTCCTTTCGAAGCGCCGCCGCCGCTACCACCACCATCAGTTTCGTGAAAGTACGTGGAGCCGTCGCTAGACCGAACAGCAGGGCGCGAAATTGGAAATGCCCCATCGGAAGGGCGAAACGTAAATAGCGCTGATGAGACTGTCTGATCGGTATATGAAGATAAGCCTCGGTTGAGGTCTATGGACGAGAGAAATTCTCCCGGCTGCACCGCCCGAATTACTGTGTGCAAGGTTTCCATGCGAAAGTGTGGCACCCGCAAAGTACGGTTTACACCTTTTAGATCTAGCACGGGACGAAAAGAACCTTCCTTTTTGGGAACCACAAAATAGATCGAGTATCGACCGCAGCCGTATTGGTCCAGTGGCACTGGAACGATTGCTTGCAGCTGAAAAAGACGGTCGAGCGTGTCCGAAATAGCTTGCATCTTCAGACCGTGCACACACGGGGACATTACAAAGGCGGGTGGTAAAGGACATGCGAAGTCCAGCGCATAGCCCTTTTGAATTACTTCCAAAACCCATTTGTCTGAAGTGATTGCGGCCCAGGCTGCTAGAAACTTCTGCAGGCGCACTCCTACCGGAACTAACGCCTGGACCAGCTGACCTTCATTGCGGCTTTTTAATGGAAGGTTGAGAGGCCGTCCCATAAGATCGGCCAAAACCTCTGGCTCCTCGAAAGGACTGACCACGAAAACTGGACCGTCCCCTAGAATAGGGCGCAAAACGCGCTCCCCGGAATCTGCGGGAATCCCGAGTGGAGCCCCGAAGAGGCCCAGAACTTTGCGGCGGCTTAGACCTATCCTCAGGCAAACGTCCGCCTTTCGAGTCACCTAAATCCTTGAAAACTTTTTCCAAGGCCTCCCCAAAAAGTAACTTCCCCTTAAAAGGCAGTTTACTAAGCCGAACCTTCGAGGAAACATCCGCCGACCAGTTACGCAACCAGAGGAAACGCCATGGTTTTTGCTGCAATTCGCAGCAAATCATAAAAAGCATCCGCCGTATAAGCCGCGGCCGATTCCAACTTTGCATTGTCTGGAACTTCCGAAACGGACTCCCCAGCCGCGTCCCCCTGCAGCCAGCGAATGGATGCACGAGAAACATAAGCTCCACAAACTGCCACTTGCAGCGCTAAAGCGCTAGAATCAAAAGCCTGCTTGAGCAGAACTTCCAGTTTTCTATCCTGGAGATCCTTAAGCGCCGCTGCCCCTTCTACAGGGATAGTAGTCTTCTTAGTCACCGCTGAGACCAAGGCATCCACCTTAGGCATGCGCAATACATCTCTTTCCTCTTGCGGAAGAGGGTACAGGCGAGCCAAAGCGCGGCCTCCGTGCAGAGTAGCTTCAGGGCATTCCCATTCGGAATCTATCATCTGCTTAATCACACAATGCATGGGAAAACAGCGTTGCTGAGTCTTAAACCCCTGCAACAGGGATCTTCCAAGGGCTCCTGAGAGGAAGAAGGAGGAAGCAGGTGGAGAGCCGCCAGAGATTGCGCAATAAGAGCAGCTAGCTCCTCTTTACGGAAGACCCTGAAAACATTAGGATCCTCCCCAGGGACAATCTCCCCTTCCTCTAATTCCTCTGCATCCAGATCTAAGGTGGATTCTGCTAACCCCTCTATGTCCCCCTGACCGAGGAGTACCGAATCATGGGATAGACCAGGGTCCAACGGAACCCCCAGAACCTCCTTAGACTTAGAAGTCCCCTCTCCAGGATCCTCCGTACCCTGCCCCTCAGGAGAGAGTATGTCAAGAGAGGGAAACGCTGTAGGCTGCTCTGGCTGTGCCGATTTAAGCAAAAAAGCCTTGTGCATCGCCAAGATAAATTCGGGTGAAAAAAAGGATGTTATGTCCCCCTGAGCCAGTAAATTGGAATGTGCAGGCTTCTCTCCAGGAACAGGCTCTTTAGATGACTTAGCCTTTCTTTTGTGCGGCCGAGGCTGCTCTGCCGGAGCGCCGACCGGCGCCGACAAGATGGCCGACTTTCCCGCCTTTTCAGCGGGTAAAGCAGTCTCCTCTAACTTATTTACCGGCTTGTCCGCCATGAAGAAAAAAACACGTGGGGAGAAAAGGAAGAAGCCGATTCCGCCGAAAAAGCGATGTCGCTGGACAAAGAACAGTACAGCAAAAATTACCCGCTGACAGGAAGACTCGGGGAATCTTAACGGCGTTAGATAAAAATAAAGCCAAGACTCACCGATAGCATTTAGCAACCGCGGAGCATACCCGGTAGTCCCGCAGCCAGCGGGAAACAGTCTACAGAGGTAGCATTTGCGGCAGAGGCATCACTGGGGCTCCCAGACCACACTCTGCCGACGGAGACGGAGCCGGTGAATAGAGACAGGCTCTGCCTCACACCAGGATACTGACTCACTCGATGTCTCCAATTACATTAAAGCCGCATTACCCAAACAATTTAGAAGGACTCAAGAATAATATCAGCCCTGCTAGAGCCAATATCTTTTGAATAGAAAATAACAAAGAGAGATAATCATAAGAATGAAGTGAGGGAGAAGCAGAGATTCGACCCTCTATAGCTGCTGAGGACTGAAAGACTGCTGGATTACCCTCAGGGGGAGGGGCTTCACCTCTCAGGAAAACTTAAAGTCTTCAGCCCTCAGCTGCTATAGAGGATTGACAACCCTACCTGTCCCTGGACTGGCCCGGAGAAGCGATAAGGAATTTCAAATTTTTGCAACAAGTCTAGCACTGGTTAAGCTGGCAAGTGTTGCTCCTAAGTATTTTCATATGGGTTCTTCTGCAGGAACTATATGACAAGCATTACCTTTAGACCTTATAAGCATTACCTTAAAAGTGGCACATTGGGGTCATTGATGCAACTAAAGGCACACATTCTAAACAACGAATCTAAGTTTAGATAACCTGCCTTGTTCTAGCTGAGACCCAGTCGCTATATTCAAGAGTTACTATATTCAAGGGTTATTAACCCAAAGCTGATTGTGACAAACAAAGTTGCAATTTCAAAGGTGAACAATAGAGCTGATACATTTGTGGTTACAGTGGAGTTAATGAAGCTCTGAAAAGTGACGTTATACTGTTTTGCTTTTCCTCAGGAAGCAGGGGCAGTTGAAAGTCTCCAGATCCTTGACGACATCCTTCAGAAACATGTCCATGTACGGCATGTAAGAATTTATTCTGGAGGCCAACATAAGAACATAAGATATGCCATACTGGGTCAGACCAAGGTCCATCAAGCCCAGTATTCTGTTTCCAACAGTGGCCAATCTAGGTCATATGTACCTAGCAGTTTCCCCAAAAGAGACACAAGTTCCACAATGCTTGTACTGGATCAAGCATTGATATCTTCGGTCACTTCTTAATAATGGTTTATGGACCTTTCCTCCAGGAACTTGTCCAAACCTTTTTTAAACCCAGCTACACTAACAGCCTTTACTACATCCTCCGGTAACATGCATGCTTGGAAGCATTGACGCCCACAGGCATCGAGTGTTCTCGAGTTTCTGCCAGGTGGCATGAATGAATGGTTCTTAGAGCTCTTTATCTGGCACATCACTGATTCCACCACCACTGAGTGGTAAGGTAGCTAAGGTTTTTGGAAGCCTAGGCACGCTGGTACTCGGTACATGGTATTGAGTCTCTTGCTAAAAGGTGGAACCATGACAGAGGCCTCCCACATGGAGAGCATAAGATCCTGTAGGATACGATGCCTCGGTAAAGCACAGTTACTTACCTGTAACAGGTGATCTCTGGGAACAGCAGGAATAAGTCTTCACATATGGGTACGTCGGTACCGACGGAGCCTGCGCGGGAATGCTCCCCAGCTTCCCAAAAAAGGAAAGCTTTTGGGAGCATCCCACAGCGCCTGCGCGCTGCCTTCCCGCCTTTCCTAACCGCCTCTCTCCAGTTCGAGTTTTAAAGCTGAGACAAAGAGAGAGAGGAAAGGAAAGAAAGATAGAGAGATACAACTCCTAGGGGAGGTGGGTGGGTTGTGAAGACTTATTCCTGCTGTTCCCAGAGATCACCTGTTACAGGTAAGTAACTGTGCTATCTCCAGGAACAAGCAGGAATGAGTCTTCACATATGGGGACTCCCCAGCTAGAGATGCCTGGGAGATCCCCAAGGTTGTGAGACCCTGAGAAGGGCTCTACCTCCTTCCATGGATCTCAGGCATCCAACCAGGGATGGAGGGTAGGAGTTGATTAAGCATGGAACAGGTGTTTGAGAACAGCCTGACCAAACAAGGCATCCCGGCGGGAGTCCTTGTCCAAACAGTAATGGGCTGTGAAGGTATGAACCGAGGCCCAGGTGGCCGCTCGACAAATCTGGTCGATGGACACAGAATTTAGATGAGCCATAGAAGTGGCCATGGCCCTCACATTATGAGCTGTGACATGGCCCTCCAGAGAAAGGTTCTTACTCTGGTAGGCGAAAGAAATACACTGAGCAATCCAATTGGACAGTGTCCTCTTAGAGACTGGAAGTCCCAAATGAGAGGGATCAAAAGCAACAAAGAGTTGAGAAGACTTTCTATGTTGCTGTGTCCTTTGTAAGTAAAAAGCAAGAGCTCTCTTACAATCCAAGGTATGAAGATTCCTCTCTGCACTTGATGCATGAGGACCTGGAAAAAAGACAGGTAAATACACCTCTTGATTAAGATGAATAGGTGAGACCACTTTAGGCATAAAGTGGGAATTGGTCCTAAGGACTACCTTATCATGATGGAACCTTGTAGCAACTCCACTGACTGACCTTTTCAATGCCTCGTTGGAGTCGGGAGTGGTGCCAAAGGACTGGAGAGAGGCTCATGTGGTGCCTTTACACAAAAGCAGAAGTAAGGATGTGGTTGAAAACTACAGGCCGGTTAGTTTAACTTCGGTGGTGAGTAAATTATTGGAAACGCTGCTGAAAGAGAAAATAGTGAGGTTTCTGGAGTCCAGCGGATTACAGGATCCGAGGCAGCATGGATTCACCAGAGGCAGGTCTTGTCAGACAAGTCTGATTGATTTCTTTGACTGGGTGACCAGGGAGTTGGACCGAGGGAGAGCTCTAGATGTGGTGTATTTAGATTTCAGTAAAACCTTTGACACTGTTCCTCACAGGCGACATAAACAAACTGAGCACCCTAGGGATGGACCCTAAAGTTACTGCTTGGGTTAGAAATTCGTTGGGTGGGAGGCGACAAAGAGTACAAGTAAATGGAGCTCACTCTGAGGAGAAGGATGTTACCAGTGGTGTGCCCCAGGGATCTGTCCTTGGTCCGATTCTTTTTAACATCTTTGTTAGTGATATAGCGGAAGGGCTGTCGGGTAAGGTTTGCCTCTTTGTGGATGATACCAAAATCTGCAATAGAGTAGACACCCAGGAAGGTGTAGATAACATGAGGAGGGATCTAGCTAAGCTTGAAGAATGGTCTAGAATTTGGCAGCTGGGATTTAATGTTAAAAAATGTAAGGTCATGCATTTGGGCTGCAGCAATCCAAGGGAGCAATACAGTATAGGAGGTGAAGTACTTTTGTCCACTAAAGAAGAGCGGGACCTAGGCGTGGTTGTGTCTGATGATCTTAAAGTAGCTAAACAGGTAGAAAAGGCGACGGCAAAAGCTAGAAGGATGCTTGGGTGCATACGGAGAGGAATGGCTAGCATAAAAAAGGAGGTGATAATGCCTCTGTATAAGTCTTTGGTGCGACCTCATTTGGAGTATGGTGTGCAATTCTGGAGACCACACCTTCAAAAGGATGTGAACAGGATGGAGTCGGTGCAGAGGGTTGCTACTAAAATGATTAATGGGCTTCATTATAAAGCATATGAGGACAGACTTAAGGATCTTAATATGTACACCTTAGAGGAAAGGCGAGATAGAGGTGATATGATTGAGATGTTTAAATACCTCCATAGCATAAATGTTCAGGGAGAGAGCCTCTTTCAATTGAAAGCAAGTTCTGCTACGAGGGGACATGGGATGAGGGTGAAGGGAGATAGATTCAGGAGTGATATGCGGAAATATTTCTTTACAGAAAGAGTAGTGGATCCATGGAATAGTCTCCCAGTGGAGGTGGTAGAGATGAGGACAGTAACTGAATTCAAAAAAGTATGCGACCAACACAGAGGATCTCTAAAGGTAAAAAGTGGACTGTTGTAGTTGTTGTTATGGAAGGACAGACTAGATAGGCCATGTGGTCTTTTTCTGTCATCATGTTTCTATAAGGTGGATTAGCCACTAAGGCCTGCAGTTCACTGATGCGGCGAGCTGAGGTGACTGCAATAAGAAGGATAACCTTCCAGGAAAGAAATTTCAAGGAGGTAGTGGCTAAGGGTTCAAAGGGTGGCTTCATGAGCTGACTAAGAACCAGATTCAAGTCCCATGCCACTGGAGGTGGTCTGATGGGAGGTTTAGTTAAAAGAAGGCCTCTCATGAATCTCGCAATAAGAGGATGAGAGGAGACAGGTTGTCCATTGAGAGGCTTGAGGGATGCTGCAATAGCACTCAAATGGACCCTTACTGAATTCGTTTTGAGTCCTGCGTGGGAAAGATGCAGGAGATACTCTAGTAAAGAATTCAACGGTATTGCTAGAGGGTTAATACCCTTCTCAGCACACCAAATGGTAAACCTTTTCCATTTAAAGGCATAGGAACGTCTAGTAGAAGGCTTTCTGGAAGCATGAAGGATATCCCTTACTTGCTGAGAAAGATGCCAATCTTGAAGGTCTAAGCCTTCATCAACCAAGCCCTGAGATGGAGAGATTGGGGGTTTGGGTGCCACAACGTTCCCCCCTCCTGAGACAGGAGATCTGGAGCAGACCCCAGGTCCAGGGAGGGAGCTTGAGAGAGATGCAGAAGTAGAGGGTACCACAATTGGCGTGGCCAACGTGGAGCTATGAGAATCATAGTCCCTTGATCTCTCTGAAGCTTGAACAGGGTCTTGGGAATTAGGGGAATGGGTGGAAAGGTGTACAGGAAGTCTTGACCCCAATGAAGGAGGAAGGCATCCCTGGCCTGAACTCCCTGACACGGAATTCTGGAACAGAATCGGGGAAGTTTGGCATTCCACGGACTTGCAAAGAGGTCTATGTACGGGGTTCCCCAAATTCAAGAGATTCTGACTATCTGGTCCATATGAAGGGACCATTCGTGTGGAAGCAGAAGTCGACTGAGTCTGTCTGCCCAAGAGTTTTGAACTCCTGGAAGGTATACTGCCAGAAGATGAATTTGATGCTCTCTGGCGAAGGCCCACAATCTCAGAGCTTCGTTGCAAAGCGACAGAGAGCCAGTCCCTCCCTGCTTGTTCACAAAGAACATGGCTACTTGGTTGTCCATGTGAATGAGGACTGTCTTGTAGCTGAGCAGGGTATGGAAGACTCTGAGAGCCAACAAGATTGCTCTGAGCTCTAAGAAGTTGATATGTAGGGAGGTCTCCTGTGGGGACCAAATGCCCTGGGTGGAGAGGTCTTGAAGATGAGCTCCCCAACCCTTTGGAGAGGCATCTGTTGTAAGGATTGCTTGGGGTAACAACTGTTGGAAGGGGGACCCCAGCAACAGATTTTGAGTGGACTTCCACCACTGGAGAGACCAAAAGAGGCGCCTGGAGGTTGCTATTTTGTCTGACAGACTTCCAGATGCCTGGGTCCACTGGGTGGACAAAGTCCATTGAGCTGCCCTCATTTGAAGGCGAGCATAAGGGACCACACATGCACCGTGGATGCCATGTGGCCTAGCAGTTGTAACATCTCTCGAGCAGTTAGATGGGTTTTTAACTGAATCTGAGAGGCTAACTGCACTAAGCGTAGGCAACGGGCCTGGGGAAGATAGGCCCTTGCAGTTGTGGTATCCAGGAAGGCCCCTATGAACTCTAGAGACTGAGTAGGGGTGAGTTGGGACTTTGGGATGTTTATAACTAGTCCCAGATACTGCAGGACACGCATTGTGCAGGCTAGGGAAGTCTGGGCCTCTGACTGGGATGGAGCTCGGATGAGCCAGTCGTCCAGATATGGGAATACGAATATTCCCAGAGTGCGTAGAAATGCAGCTATTACTGCCATGCATTTTGTGAACACTCTTGGAGCAGAGGCCAGACCAAAGGGAAGCACCCTGTATTGATAGTGCTTTCCCTGATAAAGGAACCGAAGGAACCTTCTGTATGCTGGATGGATGAGTATATGGGTATACGCATCCTTGAGATCTAGAGAACAAAGCCAATCCTGACTCTGAAGGAATGGAAGGAGAGTACCCAGAGAAATCATCTTGAATTTCTCTTTGCATAGGAATTTGTTCAATTCTCTGAGATCTAATATGGGTCTGTAACCCCCTGTTTTCTTTGGAATGAGAAAGTAGGGAGAGTAGAACCCTAAGCCCTGTTGAAGAAGAGGTACTTCTTCTATTGCCCCTTGGGCAAGAAGGGTGGAAATCTCTTGACCCAGAAGGTCGAGGAGAGATGTTGGAGAATTGAACTGTCTCACCATGGTGTGAGGAGGAAGGTTTAAGAAATGAAGTTTGTACCCTTCCCTTATGATGGAAAGGGTCCACTGCTCTGCTGTGATTTGCTCCCATCTGGGAGCAAAGTGAGCTAACCTTCCTGGAATGGTGAGAGGCTCTGGTTCTTTTAGAGCTAGAAAGGCTAAGTTCTCTAGGTGCAAGTCAAAGGCCCTGAGGAGGCTGAGGCTGTTGGGCTACAGAAGGCCTTGCAGCCTTAGACTTGGCCTGTTTAGGTTGTTGACGCTTTGCAGCAAAACGACCTGCAGAAGATGTCTGCTGACCATAAGCAGAATAATATCTTCCCTTCTTGGGAAAATATGTCTTTTTGAACAACCTCTTCTGGACAGGATTAGAGGTAGACTTTGAAAGCCTATCCAAAGCAGAATTTTCTGCATCCATCTGAGTGGCCTTTGCTTGCCAATCTTTGCCAAACAGGTTTTCACCTGTACAAGGAAGATTTCCTAATCCATCTTGGACCCAGGGTTCCAAATCAGAAGCTTGTAACCAAGCAATTCTGCGTGCACCTATGGCAATGGCCGAGGCTCTGCTGGCCCCCTCAAAAGAGTGAAAGGCTGCACGGTTAGAGAATTTGGAAACATCCTGGGCATGCTTAAGCCAGGTAAGAAAGTCTTCCCTTTTATCTTCTGGAAGAAAAGGGAGGAAAGTTTGCAGATGATCTGTAACTTCTTTCAGAAACATCCCCATATAGAGACTATAGGAGTTGATTCTGGCAACAAGCATACTGGCTTGAAAAATTTTCCTGCCAAAAGCATCCAAGGTTCTACATTCTCTTCCTGGAGGAGCAGATGAGTGCCTCTTTGCACTCTTTAACTTTTTCATAGCAGACTCCACCACAATAGAATGGTGAGGAAGCTAAGTTTTATGAAATCCAGGACAAGGAGGGACACGATACATGGTATCCAACCTACGAGAATGAGAAGAGATGGTGAGAGGAGTTTCCCATATGCCTATCATGTGGTCATAAAGGATCTCATGAACTGGCAAAGTGGCTGCTTCTTTAGGAGCCTTAGGATATTGCAAAATATCCAATTTTTTGGCTCTAGACTCTGTCTCAGGGGCTACTGAGATAGAAAGCCCCTTGGCCACTTCTCTTATGAAGTCTTGAAAAGACAAGTCTTCTGGAGGGGACATTCTTCTTTTTGGAGAAGAAGGCTCCTGAGGAAGAAGTACCGATGCTTCGACAGAGGCCTCCGATGCATCAGAGTCTTCGGAGGAATCGAAGTATCGCCTGTCTGGATGCTCTTATAAAGCCCGATACACATACCGGGTGGTATCGACATCGGGAGTCATCGGTACCGGATCGGTACCGATAGGCATCATCGGACAGGGTACCACTGCAGTCGACACCGAAGCCGATGTCGATGCAACTGGTACCGGCACCGGAACCGATGTCGGAGCCGGTACCGACAACGAAGCTTGTTGCGGTACCAGCGGCGTCGCAGCTTGTATGAATGCCGTAATGGCACGCTGCATGGTCAGAACATTCTGATCCATCGACGCCATGAATGTCTGGAGGTCGGTACCGGCGGATTCCACCGGTACCTCAGAACATTGCAACAGGTGATCGGTCGAGGCCTTGCCATCGATGTCAACCTGTGACCCCATAGGAGGAGCTTTGGAAGCCGGAGCTTCCCGCCGGGGTACTTTTGCCAGTGCAGGATCCTCGAGGGCAAGCCCGGAGGCATCTCGATGCTTAGAGGGAGATCTACCCTTCGAGGACCGGCTAGACTTATGTTTGGTTACCTGAGATCCATAGGAGGAAGAAGCAGCCCTGGAAGACGTCGATGCCACCGAAGCTGCATCAGAGGGAAACAGTGTACTGAGCTTGGCTGCTCGGTTCTGTAAACCTCTTTTAGACATCATGGAGCAGGACGGACAATCCGTGATGGAATGGTCAGGACCCAAACACTTAAGACACCAGTCATGGGTGTCGGTAACAGAGATGGTACCGCTGCACTTAGTACATTTTTTAAACCCGGAGGCGGGCTTTTCCATGAGGAATTTTCTGTTAGGCCTAAGGCCCAACGAAGAAAAAAAAAATACACTGAAGTGGAACGGAAGTATTTTTTTTTTTTTTTAAGAAAAAAAGGAAAGACCGGCGGTACCGGTCTGACGTCGAAGAAGGCAGACGCGCAACCAAAGAAATAAAATAAAATAAAGAACTTCTTCAGCGGTGACAGGAACATGACCTGCTGGCTCCGCGGAAAAGAAGAACTGGAGAGAGGCGGTTAGGAAAGGTGGGAAGGCAGCGCGCAGGCGCTGTGGGATGCTCCCAAAAGCTTTCCTTTTTTGGGAAGCTGGGGAGCGTTCCCGTGCAGGCTCCGTCGGTACCGACGTATACATATGTGAAGACTCATTCCTGCTTGTTCCTGGAGATTGTAGCTGCCTCCTTGTGCACGGGAGGGTGATGGAGCATCTCCGGTTCCTCTGCCCTCAGTTCCTTTTCTGAGGCTACTGTGATGGCGAGTCCTGCTATCATGTCATGTATGAAGTACTGAAAGAGCATATCCTCTGGGGGGGACAGACGTTGATCCTGAGGTGGCGAAAGGTCCGAAGTTCTAGGGAATCGAGTGAATCCCCATCAGATTCTGAATTACTAGAATCCGGGTCCGGTAAGAAATCAAAGTACTGGAGGTCTTGGGTTCGACCTCGATGCTTTATGGAAGTCAACGGTCGATGACAATACTGATACTCAGAGATATTGGAACTGAGAGCCATAGCAGTCTGTGTCTGTTGGATACTGAGGGTACCGATCGGTTCCAATGAAAGTATCAACCTCGGGGGTTCCGACGATGCTGGTTCGAGGGCTAGTAGCAGGCCCAATATGCCTGGCTGTAGACTCGGAGCTGAAGCCTGCGCTGCTAAGCTCTTGATGTTATCGGTACCGAAGCTGCCAGCAGTGCTGCCAAACTCCTCATGAGAACCAGCATGCGGTGGTCTAAGGAGATGGCCTATGTCTGGATGGAGTTACCTAATGGGCTCTGAGTCACCGTCCCAGAACATGAAACCGGTAGCTCTCTGAGGTCATTGCCTCTGAAGCATTCCGGAGACCCACTTCTACTTTGGAGGACAGATTTTCCCACTGGGGCTGTTTGGCTGGCTGGTATGCATTGGAAACACCTCTAGGGGAGTCACTATGCTTATGCTGGGGACTTTTCTCTGTCCTCGGTATCGGTCTTAGACGCCGATGCCAAGGATTTGGGAACAGCCAGAGGCTTTGACTTACCTTTGTGTTTGGACTTTGAAGAAACCTGAAACACATGAGAGGAAGTCAATGCCCTCGAAGTGGAAGCCACTGAAACAGAGTCCAAGGCAAATGACGAACAAAATTGTCTGGCTCGGTTCTTGAGACCTCTTTGTCATTTGTTGGTACAAATGACAAGAACTGGGCTGATGATCAGGACCCAAACATTTTAGACACCAGTCATGTTTATCAGTGGCCGAGATACCAGCACACTTGGTACATTTTTTTAATCCACCGACTGGCTTGTCCATGCCTTAAAAAGTAGTCTTCGAGATGGAAGATGAGGCTATGTTGGCCTAGAGGCCTAGTTTAGTGGTGAAAACCGCAATGAAAATCAATAGAAAATTAAGAAATAAAAAATGAAAGAATTATCAGGACCGGTGTCAGATGGGAAGGAACCAGCATCGACAGAAAGGCAGAAGCACGATGTTCCAGAAAATTGAGATGTTTTTCGGTGCTGACAGGAGGCTGCATCCTTCTGGCTTCGCGGAAAATGAACTGAGGAGAGGAGATGGGAAAGCAGGAAGGCAGGCATGCAGGCGCAGTGGAGTGCTTGCAAAGGCTTTCCTATTAGACACTGGAAAGCGTTCACGTGCGGGCTCCATTGGTGATGTTCACCTATATGTGAAGACTGCATTCCTGCTTGTTCCTGGAGATTGTTTTATCTTTGAGTTCTGCTAGGCCAGTACAGACAAGGGTGCAGATATTGCTCATACCAATACCTGCAGTGAGGAACATGGGTTAGAATACAGCAGAGTGCCAGCAGTGTGTGCACACAGCACCAGTACAAGGCAGGAACTAGTAGGAAAAATGAAACATGAGTACCGACGATTCTTATCCCTGACCGTACAATTCTCCACTATATGGCTGAAGTTGGGGGCCCCCACAATCAATTCTGAAGAAGCACAGAAGCATAAATTTGGCACAGAAACAAGAACTTAAATCTGGTACTCAGACTCAGGGAGCCCAAGCAGCAATGGGTGCTGGGTTCAATGCAGTTCCCCTGCTGCCAAGGCCTGCAGCCATACACCTTTTGAAGTCTTCAGGGGAGTCTCGGAAAAGTGCCAGGGGAGGAGGAGGGGAAGGGGGCACTGAGGCTATGCTAGACTCAGGGTCCTGATCTTATAAATCTGGCTACTGAATCAGTCTTAACAGGATAAGGCTTGGGAGCTGAACAGCCACTCCTCTTCCTTGGCAAACCCAGAAGGGCACTGGTTTTAAGAGTGACCAAAATGGGTGCCTCCTACGTTGAGCTCAAGTGGAGTGGAGGAGTAGCCTAATGGTTCGATTCCCACTAGCACTCCTTGTGGCCTTGGGCAAGTCACATAACCCTCCATTCCCTCAGAAAAATCCAAGTTATCAATGTCCCTGTTTAATGTACATTACCAAGTTTAAGTAACAATGTAAACCGCTTTGACTGAAATGATAAAGCAGTATAAAAAAACCTGTTAAATAAATAAAGTGAGGAAGTTGCCCTTAAGTGTGGTTACTCATGAGCTAAATCAATCTGCTCTGTTGTGTCCACACTCTGTTGGAGACAGAGAAATACTGAGGTAGTATGCCTCTAGCTACACCTGGTATAGTGCAGAATGAGATCATCAGAAATCTCGGGTTTTTTTCTCTGTCGCCACCTCTGCTGGTAGGGGAACACAGCCCACTTGTCTCGAGTAGCCTATCAGGATGATATGGAAGGTGAGATTTTACTTACTGAAAATCTTTCCTGGAGTCCTATTAGACCAGTTCAGACAAGTGGATTGTGTTCCCCTACCAGCAGAAGTAGAGACAGAGAAAGAACTAAAAACCTCTAGTGACATCACTGCTACTAATGCTGATGCAGTTAGGGGCACACTTCAATATTCATACCTAAGCATATGATCAAGAATCCCTGACCACACACAACCTCATTAAGGATAACAAATAAGGAACAGAGAATTATGTACATGTCCAGAACAGTTACCAGACAGAATCTCTTCCAAGGAGGACATAGAAGGCGACAGTCCATAGGAGGTCAAACAAAACTGTTATTAAGCTGAACTCCCTCCAAGCCATGGAAGGACATAAGTCATACAAGGGACAAGCTAAGTATAAGGGTGGATCCTGGACTGATCTAGGAAAGGGGATTATCGTTAAGTAAAATCTCACCTTCCAAATCGTTCTGCTAGACCAGCCCAGACAAGTGGATGTACCCAAGCTACTACTACACTGGGCAGATAGAAGTTGCTGCTGCTTTCAAAATGTCTACACTGAAGGCTGCATCCACCCTAGCATGTACATCCAAGCAGTAATGATCGACAAAGGTAGAGAGGAGATAACCATGTCACCACCCCACAGATGTCAATGGGTGCCACAGTACTGTGCTTTGCCAGGGATGAAGCTTCCACCCTGGTGGAGTGCGACTGCAATCCAACTGGAACCAAGCGGTTCTGCAGAACATACGCCGAGGCCACTGCTTCCTTTATCCAGCAGCCCAAAGTAGCCTTAGGAGCTACTTCACCTTTGAGCGGACCTGCGAAGAGCACAAACATTTTGTCTGACCTACAGGAGGAGTCAGTGACCCACAGGTGTCTGCTTGATCAATGTGAAAAGACTGCTACTTAAAGATCTCTAACCTTCCCTTGGTATTGCTGTACCAATAAAGGAGGAAGACAAGCAGCTTTAATGATATAAAAGGCCATCATCACCTTAGGCAAAAAAGAAGGTACTGGATGAACCAAGACGGCTAACTCTGAGAAAGAGCACTACAGATTTATGCGTAGAGAGCTGCAACTCAAATGCGACATGCCAAGCAAATTGCCATCAAAATGGCAGCTTTAAGAGACAGATCCTTAATTTATATAGTTTAAAAAGGAGATAGAGCAGCTTCTAAACTAGATAATAGGGGAAAGCCGACAGTCGCCCAAGAGCGGATGATTCGGAAGAATGTATCTTTGAAGGATACTACCAAAAGCAGAGAAGTTCCAAAAAAGAGTAAAGTAGCCCAAATGTCCTTGAGTATGGAGGAGATAGAGCTTAAAGATCCCAAATTACCCATGTCTACCAATAAACAAATTACTATGAATAAAATACAGTCTCTAAAATGCTTGTATGCAAATACTAGAAGTCTAAAAAATAAGATGGGAGAGTTAGAATATATAGCACTAAATGAGAGGTTATATATGATTGGAATATCAGAGACATGGTGGAAGGAGGACAACCAGTGGGACACTGTGATACCTGGGTACAAACTATATCGTAATGATAGAGCTGATCAAATCGGTGGAGGGGTTGCGCTCTATGTTAGAGAGGGCATTGAGTCAGAAAGGATTAAAGTTTTGCAGGAAACAAAATTTGCTGTAGAATCTCTATGGATTGAAATTCCATGTAAAAAGGGGAAGGCGATGGCAGTGGGGGTGTACTATCGACTGCCTGGCCAGAATGAACAAATGGATGATGAAATGCTCAAAGAAATCAAGGAAGCTAACAAAAGTTACAGCACAGTAATAATAATGGGTGATTTCAATTACCCCAGTATCGACTGGGTCAGTGTCACGGCAAGACATGCTAGGGAGATAAAGTTCCTAAATGAAATAAATGACTGCTTCTTGGAGCAGCTGGTTCATGAACCGACCAAAGGGGAAACCATATTAGACCTAGTCCTTAGTGGAACAGCAGATCTAGTGCAAGAGATAAGGGTGTTGGGGCCACTTGGCAATAGTGATCATAGCATGATTGCGTTTGATTTCATAAATGGAGGAAGGAAGGCAAGGAAATCCACAGTACTATCTTTTAACTTTCAAAAGGGAGACTGTGATAAAATGAGGAAAATAGTTAAGAAAAAACTAAAAGGAGCAGTTGCAAAGGTTAAAGACTTACATCAAGCTTGGGTGTTGTTGAAAAATACTATCTTGAAAGCCCAGACCAGCTGTATTCCACGCTTTAAGAAAAGTGGAAGGAAGTCAAAAAAACTGCCAGCATGGTTTAAAGGGGAGGTCAGAGAGGCTGTTGTTGCCAAAAAAGCATCTTTCAGGAAATGGAAAAAAGAGCCAAATGACAAAACCTGGAAATAGCACAAGCACTGGCAAGTCAAATGCAAGGCATTGATAAGGCAGGCAAAGGGAGAATTTGAGAAGAAGCTTGCTGCGGAAGTAAAAACATGAAATAAAGACTTTTTCAAGTACATTCGTAGCAAAAAACCTGTGAGAGAGTCAGTTGGTCCATTAGATGATAGAGGGGTTAAAGGGGCACTAAGAGGCGACAGGGCGATAGCGGAGAGACTGAATGAATTCTTTGCTTCGGTCTTTACTGAGGAAGATGTAGGGATGTTACCCATGACTGAAGTGGTATTTAAAGGTGCGGAAGAATTGAAGGAAATATCGATACATCGGGAAGATGTATTACAACTATTAGATAAACTGAAGAGTAGAAAAACACCTGGGCTGGATGGTATACATCCAAGGGTGTTGAAAGAACTGAAATATGAGATTGCAGACCTGCTATTAGTAATCTGTGAACTATCATTAAAATCATCTCTAATACCTGAAGATTGGAGGATCGCCAATGTAACACCAATATTTAAAAAGGGTTCCAGGGGTGATCCGGGAAACTACAGACCAGTGAGTCTGACGTCAGTACCAGGAAAAATGGTAGAAACCATCATAAAGAATAAAATTACTCAGCATGTAGATAGTCATGGCCTAATGGGAGACAGCCAACATGGCTTTAGACAAGGAAGATCTTGTCTTACTAATCTGTTATGTTTTTTTGAAGGTGTGAATAAACAGGTGGACAAAGGTGAGTTGGTTGATATAGTGTACCTGGACTTTCAGAAAGCCTTTGACAAGGTCCCTTATCAGAGACTTTTGACAAAACTAAAGAGTCATGGGATAGGAGGCAGTGTACTACTGTGGATCAGGAACTGGTTAAAAGATAGAAAGCAGAGGGTAGGGCTATATGGACAATTTTCCCAATGGAGAAAGGTGAATAGTGGTGTACCCCAGGGATCTGTGCTGGGTCCACTGCTTTTTGACATATTCATAAATGACCTGGAAAGTGGCATAACGAGTGAGGTTATCAAATTTGTAGATGAGACAAAACTATTTAAAATTGTTAAAACCCAAGAGGATTGTGGAAAACTGCAAGAGGATCTTGATAAATTGGAAGACCGGGCATCAAAATGGCAGATGAAATTTAATGTGGACAAGTGCAAAGTTATGCACCTAGGGAAGAACAACCCATACTTTGGTTACACGATGCAAGTTTCCACATTAGGAACCACCACCCAGGAAAAAGATTTAGGCATCATTGTGGATAACATGTTAAAACCCTCGGCCCAGTGTGCAGCGGCGGCCAAGAGAGCAAATAGAATGCTAGGTATCATAAGGAAAGGAATGGAAAATAAAACAAAAGATATTATAATGCCTCTATATCGTTGCATGGTGAGACCGCACCTTGAATATTGTGTGCAATTCTGGTCACCATATCTTAAAAAGGATATAGCGATATTAGAAAAGGTTCAGAGAAGAGCCACCAAAATGGTACAAGGGATGCAAGGATACTCCTATGAAGAAAGGCTAAAAAGGTTAGGGCTCTTTAACCTGGAAAAGAGACGGCTGAGGGGAGATATGATAGAAGTCTATAAATCAATGAACGGAGTGGAACGGGTAAACGTAGATTGATTGTTTACGTTAGACTATAGAAAGACTAGGGGACATGCAATAAAGCTACAAGGTAAACTATTTAAGACTAATAAAAGAAAATATTTTTTCACTCAACGCGTAATCAAACTCTGGAATTTGTTACCGGAGGATGTTAGTGTAGCTGGGTTTAAAAAAGGTTTGGACAAGTTCCTGGAGGAAAGGTCTATAAACCATTATTAGAAGAGACCCAGGATATCAATGCTTGACCCAGTACAAGCATTGTGGAACCTGTCTCTTTTGGGGAAACTGCTAGGTACGTATGACCTAGATTGGCCACTGTTGGAAACAGGATACTGGGCTTGATGGACCTTGGTCTGACCCAGTATGGCATATCTTATGTTCTTATGAGTTGCCCATTTGAAAAGCTCGAATGGCACTGACACCAAGGCTTGAAGATTGAGCCCCAAGACCCAAGGGGGACTGACCGAATGGGAGGGGATGCAAATGCCGCACCCCTCGAAGGAAATGGACAACATCTGGGTATGAACCTGAACCCTCGTGGAATTAAGGGACAGCCCTTTCTCAAAACCATCCTAGAGGAAGGCAAGCAAGGAGGGCAAGTCAGCTTTTCTGGGAGCTATATGGCAATCATAGCGACAGTCCTCAAATAGAAACAAGACGCGTACATAGGCAAGGCAGGTAGAAATGCTCTTTTCTTTCAGATATGTAAAAACCTCAGCCGATGAATGAATGAATGTTCTTACGCATTAGATACCACCTCTCAAGGGCAAAGCTGTAAGCAAGAAAGGAGCTGGATTGTCTAAGAGTACCAGACCCTGATGCAACAGGTCCCAAAGTTGTGGGAGGTGCAGGAGCATCTTGAAGTTCTGTGAACGAGGTGACCAACAGGACAGTTACATAGTAACATAGTAAATGACGGCAGATAAAGACCAGCATGGTCCATCTAGTCTGCCCAGCAAGATGGCAAGAGTAGGTGCACCTGTCGCTCTGTGCAGGCCACCCCTCCCCATGTCTTTGTTTAGGGGTAAACCCACCACTCCTATCTGTTGAGATGTTATATGGTTCAGAAGTTAGATGGCACCGTTTATCTTGTTTTTATCCTATTGCTGTAAAGGGATCCACTGTTTGTCCCATGCCTTCTTGAATTCCTTCACCGTGTTTGCCCCCACCACTTCCATCGGGAGGGCATTCCAAGCATCCACCACCCTTTCAGTGAAAAAATATTTCCTGACATTGCCTCAGTAATAACAGTTGAATCAGCCACATACGAGCGTCCAAAGGATTAGCTCTATTGTTGCTGCCGGGAGTTGAAGATAGACCTAAATATTGGGGGCTCACTGATTTTGAAAGGCTGACAGCTAAGCTAACAGTGTGGTCACTCTCTTGGTGGTCAAGACCCTGCCTGCTCAAGTATCGAAGAAAGTTCCAATGACTGAGAAGGAACAAGGTGACTCTGGCTATGATCTGTCCATTACTTAATTTATTGAGTCTCCTTTTGTCTCCTCTGTTTCTGGTATGAATGATGTTATTCTTTCCTGTTTTTAATGGCATTCTTTTCTTATTTCCTGTTTTTATTGCATTTTTTTTCCATTTGAACTTTTTAATAAGAATTTCAGAGAATTACAGATATTACAAATTCAACTTAACATTTATATATATTAATATTTATATAGTCTATTTATTCATATAGAATTTCTCTAGAATCTTTTATATCATCCCCTTACCCACCTCCCTTTCACCCATCCCTCCCACTCTCATTTTTAACACATCTACATTCATTCTTCACTCTTCCATTACTGAATTAATATCCTCTCCCCTTTCATCTTATTGCATTTTTAAACTTTGTTTGTATACCACTCTGCTGAGACCCCTTGAAGGGTGGTTTATCAAGTTTTTTTTAAATTTAAAAGTGATTTCTATACCACTTTATCCTTAAATCAAAGCGGTTTACAATTAAACCAAACATGTTACATAGAACGAGGAAGGGGGCATGCAGTGGGATATAGCAATGAGGTTCTGTAAAGGGTGGTAAACTAGGGAATGTTCAGGTATAACTATGTACAAAGATACGCTATATACGACTGAGCTATATACAAGAGGGAGTTGAATCAATTAAAAGGCTAGGTGGGTATAATAAACCATAACCATATTTAACATGTTCGTTATACCGCTTTATCATTTCAGTCAAAGCGATTTACATTGTAACTTAAACTTGGTAATGTACATTAAACAGGGACATTGATAACTTGGATTTTTCTGAGGCAATGACCACCCAGCTGAGTCTCTCCAGGATTGAACCACTCTCGCTGTCACCCTGACTGCATCAGGACTGAGAGACATCTGATGTTATGGAAGCTTCCTTGTGAGGTGAGTGGACTGCCGGACAGCATTCGGAGTGGGGCCTTTGATGAACCAATCATCCTAGTAGGGAAAGACGAAGACTCCCATGGTGCATAAGTAGACGTCTATGACCGTGAGGCATTTAATAAAGACCAGAGGTACTGAAACGCGCCCGAAGGTGAGCACATGGTACAGGTAGTGCCGGTTTCCCCGCACAAATCTGAGGCATTTACTGTGACTTGGGTGGATTGGGAAACGTGTAAGCATCCCTAAGATCCAAGGAGCATAGCCAGTCATTCTTTAAGAGGTATGGGAGTAGCGTCCCTAGCGAGACCATCTTGAACCACTCGCACGCGAGAAACCAGTTGAGGTTGCAAGGGTCCAGAATGAACTGAAGCCCCTCTGTCTTTTTGGGGACCAGGAAGTACCTGGAGTAAAGCCTTTTGCCAACATGAGCCTTTGGGACTGGCTCGATGGCGAGGTCTGTCAGCAGAGTGGTGGCTTCCTCCCACAACAAGCTTCAGTGCAGGGGGGTCCATGGGGTTCTCCCCCTGGGCAAAGGGAGGCGGCAGCTGGGCAAGTGCAGCCGGTAGCCCTGCTGGACGACCTGTAGCATACCCAGGTGTCCAAGGTGATAAGAGGCCACCTGTGAGTGAAATGGATGAACTCTGCCAGGTAAGGGACAGTGGGCTATGCTTCCGAGAAACTCTTCAAAAGCCCATCCCCACCTTGGGCTGTGAGGCTGGTTAGGTGTTTTGAGGCTTCTCCCACCACTGCTGACGGGGGGTGGTGGGGGCTGTGCCTTCGGCTGGATGCTCTGGGACACCAGGTAATACCAGCATGGCCGCAGGTAGAAAGCCTTTTTATCCTAGATACTCCTTGTGCAAAGGATCTGAGTTTTTTCTCGAGAGCCTGGAGTGTCACCTGCTCCTTCTCGAGCTCACCTACTTTCTCCTTGACTGGCTTCCTGAAAAGGTTCTCCCCAGTATAGGGAACATTGGCCAGCTTGTCCTGGACCCACTGCTCCAAGTTAGTGGATCTGCCACCAGGGCCTGGAGTTCGCTTACTCTTCGAGTGGACATGAGGACCACCAGGAAGGCCACTTTCCAAGACAAATATCTCAGATGGCAAGTGGCCAGGGCTTGAATGGCTGTTTAGTGAGCTGGGAGAGCACCATGTTGAGGTCCCATTTCGCTGCCGGAGGGCAGAAGGGGGGCTTGGACAACAAGAGGCCCCGGAGGAACCTAGAGACCAGGGGCTGTTTAGAGAGGGGTTTTTCCTCGATGAGGTGGTGGTGCGCAGCTATGGCACTTAGATGCACCCTCACCGAGCTGGATTTTAGTCCGGTGTGTGACAGGTACAATAGGTACTAAAGAAACAGTTGCAAGTGGCAGGAGAAGGGATTCTCTGCTTTCTCTGCACACGAGACGGAGAACTGACTCCACTTAAAGGCATAGGCCCGCATGGTAGAGGCTTTTCGAGAGGCTAGTAGGTCCTCTTTGACTTCTCCTGGCAGGGTTGAAGGGGGCCAGCGCTACTCTTTCAGCAGCCATGCCATTAGCGACAGTGACCCCAGATTGGGGTGCAGAAGGGAGCCCTCCTCCTGGGATAGGAGGTCTGGGACTCAGCCCAGTGGGACTGGAAGTGCTACCAACAGGGACAGCAGCAGTGGGAACCAGGGTTGCCTGGACCACCTGGGTGCGATCAGTATGACTGACGCCCTCTCGCTCTGGACCTTGAAGAGGGTCTTGGCAACTAGGGGGATCAGTGGGAATGCATATAGCAGGCCCTCTGCCCACGAGATTAGGAAGGCATCTTCCGCCATCCTCCCCGGGTGCGGTTGGCATGAGTAGAAGTGCAGTAGCTGTATGATGTCAGGGGAGGCAAACAGGTCCAGTACTGGCCTGCCCCACTGTGAAAGATCTGCCTCATTACTCCGGAGTTCAAGCGCCACACATGTGGGCGAAGGACTCTGCTCAGCCTATCTAAGCAGTCATCCTGGCCTGGCAGGTATGCTGCTCGCAGGAGCATATTGTGGCGCACTGCGAAGGAGAGAAGAGCCACCATTTCCTGACAGAAGGAGTATGACCCCGACCCCCCTGCTTGTTAATACAGAACATGGCCACCTTGTTGTCCATCTGAATCAGGACAGGCTGGTGCAGTAGGGGGTGGTGGAACGCCTGCAGTGCCAGGAAAATTGCCCTGAGTTTGAGGAGATTGATCTTCCAGAGTAACTCCTCCTGGAACCAGCTGTCTTGTGTGCGGTGGTTCCTGCAATGCACCCCCAACTCAGGAGAGAAGTATCCATTATCAGGGTCTGCTGCAGAGCGGGTGCCTGAAAAGGCATGCCCGCCCGGAGGTGGTGTGAGTTATGCCATCAGGTGAGGGATTCAGCCAGCTGGCGGGTGACTCATTCTGCCTCGCAGCCTGCCTGTGGCTTGAGTCCACTGAGAGCGGAGGCACCATTAGGCTGCCCACATGTATAGGCGGGCTAGTGGTGTGACATGGACCACTGAGGCCATGTGACCCAATAAGCTGAGGAGGCAAGCCGGAATAACCAGTGGCACTGTACCTCTCCTACCAGTTACATGAGGCAGTCTACCCTTTCTCTTGGCAGGATAACCTTGACCTGTAGCGTGTCCAGTTGCGCCACTATGAACTCCAGACTTTGAGTTGGAGTGAGATGGGACTTGGGGTAGCTGAAGACGAACCCCAGGTGCTGCAGCAGAAGGGCTGTATGCTCTGCAGCCTGACTGACCTCTGCAGTCATACAGTCTCTGATTAGCCAGTCGTCCAGGTAGGGGGAGACAAAGGCCCACTGAAGATGCAAGTGGGTAAATCCCTTGGGAATGATGCCAGCCCGAAGGGCAGCACCCTGTACTGGTAGTGCCCTCCTCCTACCATGAACAGTAGGTACTGTGGGAGGGGTGGATCAGTATGTGAGTGTATGCATCTTTCAGGTCCAAGGAGCATAGCCAATCTCCCTGGGGGAGGTAAGGCAGCAGTGTTCCAAGGAAGAGCATCTTGAACTTCTCCCTCAGCAGAAACTTGTTCAAGTTTCGCAGGTTGAGTATGGGCCTGAGGCCCCCTGTTCTTCTGAGGATAAAGAAGTACCTTGAATAGAAACCCTTCCACCACAGCACTGTTCCTGAGCAGACCTGCAAGCTCTGAGAGCAGGAGGATCAGGCGAAGGAGAGGTCATTCTGGCTCTCCTGGAAAAAACCTGGGTGATACCTATTCTAAGTTGAGGAGATATCCCTCCTTTACCACCTGCAGCACCCATTGGTATGAGGTGACCTGGGCCCATTTTTGGGCAAAGAGTGCCAGGCGGCCCCCTGTGTGCTGGTAAGGGTCTCCCAGGGGAGGGGGAAGCCCTGTCCTGGGAATCAAAAGCTCCCCCCTTTTTGGACTGGAGCCAGGGCCTGGGACCACTGAGCCTTAGGCTTCTGAGCTCCTTGGCTCTGCCTTTTCGGGTGAGAGCCCTGCTGCAGGCCCGAGAAGGCCAGGCATCGGTGACCCTGCTGGAAATGCCCTTTTTCTGCCTGAGGTTTTATTGCGGGGAAAGGAAGAGATCTTCCTCGAGAGCCTCTGTCTGGTCACCACTTTGGCCTCTATCTCAGCTGCCTTGTCAGTCGTTGTTGTTGTTGTTAAGTGCCGTCGAGTCGGAGTCGACTCATGGCAACCCTCTGGATAGCTATCCTAAATTGTGTTTGGTCTTCAGTCAGGCGGCTCATTGTTGACAGACTGGTACCCGTAGCTGCTGTTATTGTATTGATCCATCTCACTGCTGGCCTTCCTCTGTTGCGTTGACCTTCTATCTTGTCAAGCATGATGTATTTCTCTAATGATCTCTCTCTTCGCATGATGTGTCCAAAGTATGAAAGTCGAAGTCTTGTCATCTGAGCTTCTAAAGAAAGCTTAGGCTTGATCTCCTCTAGTACCGACTGGTATGGTCTTCAGGCAGTCCATGGTATACACAGTATTTGTCACCAGCACCATATTTCAAAGGCATCAATTTTCTTCCTGTCTATCTTTTTCACTTTCCAGCTTTCACATCCATATGATGTTATTGAAAATACCATGGCTTGAACAAGTCAAATCTTTGTATGGAGAGAGACATCTCTGCTCTTGAGAATCTTATCTAGGTCTTTCATAGCCATTCTGCCAAAAGCAATGCGTCATCTGATTTCTTGACTGCTTGTTGCTTCTTTATTGATAGTTGATCCAAGTAGGTTAAAGTTGTTCACGATTTCAATTTCTTCTCCTTCAACGATAAACCTGTTGATTATGCCAATTGTCATGATCTTTGTCTTCTTTACATTAAGGTGCAGGCCCATTTTGAGACTATGTTCTTTGACTGTGAGAAGCAAATGTTTCAGATCATCTTCGCTTTCAGCCAGTAATGTGGTATCATCAGCATAGTGAAGGTTTTTGATGAGTCTTCCACCAATCTTCACACCTCTGTTGTCTTCATACAATCCTGCTTCTCTGATGATTTGTTCTGCATATAAATTAAACAGGTAGGGGGAAAGTATGCAGCCTTGTCTTACACCTTTGCTTATTTTAAACCATTCTGTTTCTCCTTGTTCCATTTGAACTGTTGCTTCTTGATAAATGTACAGATTATGGAAGAGTACGATCAGGTGTTCTGGTATACTCATGCTTTTTAATGTGGTCCAGAGTTTCTCATGGTTTACACAGTCAAAAGCCTTGCTATAGTCGATAAAGCACAAATAGATATCCTTTTGGTATTCTTTAGTCTTTTCAAGGATCCATCTCGCATCCGCAATGGTGTCTCTTGTTCCTCGCCCTTTCCTGAACCCTGCTTGCACTTCAGGTAGTTCTTGTTCCAGGTATGGTTGTAGTCTCTTTTGAATAATCTTCAGTAGAACCTTGCTGGCCTGTGGGATCAGAGCGATTGTGCGATAATTTCCACAGTCAGTTGGATCACCTTTCTTTAGTATTGGTATAAACACAGATCTTTTCCAGTCGGGTGGCCATGATGTTGTCTTCCATATTTCTTGGCAAAGCCTTGTAAGTACGGTAACAGCTGCATCAGATTGCTGTAATACGTCTATGGGAATTCTATCAATGCCTGGTGCTTTGTTCTTTGATAAGGCTTTCAATGCTGCTTCAACTTCTTCTTTCATCACCAGTGGTTCCCGATCATAAGGTACAGGTTGAAACGGCTGTTGGTCCACTTGATCTTTATCATATAAAAACCTCTGTATATTCCTTCCACCTTTTCTTGATCTTCTCAGCATCATTCAACATAGAACCTTGAGCATCTTGTAACATTCCAATTCGAGGCTGGAACTTTTTTCTTAACTCTCGTAGCTTTAGGAAAGCCGATCTTGTTCTTCCTCTAATAGTTTCTGCTTCTATTTCCTTGCAAATCCTTAAGAGAACCCAGCACACATGAACCAAAAGATGATTTTTTACTTTGGTCTATTTCCTTGCATGCATCATTGTAGTACTTTTCCTTGTCCTGTCTTGCTGCATGTTGGAAATCTCTGTTGAGTTCTGTGATTGTCTTTCTTTCTCCTCTGGCTTTAGCTTCTCTGCATTTCTGTGCAATTTTCAGAGTTTCTCCCGTCATCCATTTTGGCCGTTTTTTCTTTTTCACCTTTTGTAGAGACTTCTCGCTTTCTTCCAACACAACCTTCTTGATGTCATTCCATAACTCTTCTGGAGCTCTGTCATTTGTATCTAAAGCAGCAAATCGATTTTGCAGGCAGTCTTTAAATTCCAGTGGTATATTCTCAAGGTCATATTTTGCTGCATTCATGAGTGGTTTGCTCTTTTTCAACTTTAGCTTGAGTTTGCATACTAGTAGTTGATGATCTGTACCACAGTCAGCTCCAGGTTTTGTCTTTGTTGATGTTATAGAGCTTTTCCATCGTTGACTTCCACAGATGTAGTCAATTTGATTTTTATACAATCCATTGGGTGAAGTCCATGTGTACAGTCGCTGCTTGTGTTGCTGGAAGAAGGTGTTTGAGATGAATAGATAGTTGGTCTTGCAGAATTCTATCAGTCTTTCTCCAGCTTAATTTCTGTTGCCAAGTCCATATTTTCCAACTACTTTGCCTTCTTCTTTGTTGCCAACTTTTGCGTTCCAGTCACCCATGACTATCAGGATATCCTGTTTGCATGTTCTGTCAATTTCAGCTTGCGCTTGTTCATAGAACTCTTCAATTTCATTCTCTTCTGCAGCTGTTGTTGGGGCATATACTTGAATTATAGTTGTGTTGATAGGCATTCCTCGTAGATGAATAGAGATTAAGCGTTCGCTGACTGCATTGTATTTCATTACAGTTCTTGCAAGTTTCTTCCTCATTATAAATGCACCACCATTTCTTCTTTGTCTGTCACTTCCAGCATAGTAGACCATGTGATCATCTGATGCAAAGTACCCGATGCCAGTCCATTTCAGTTCGCTGACACCCAACAGATCATTCTTGACCACCTCCAACTTCCCTTGGTTCATGCTTCGTACGTTCCATGTTCCAATGTGTAAGACATCTTTACAGCTTCTGAATCTCATTTCATGTGCAGCTACATCAGCAGTCAGATGTCCTGAGGGCTTTGATCCAACCACATCATGAATGCTGGCTTTACTCTGAAAAGCCTTCAGCTCTTCCCCAGTAGCTAGTTGAGTGCCTTACGACCTGGGGGGTCTCATCTTTCAGCACTATAGCACAATTTGTTTTGTTGTAACTATCCATTGGGTTTTCATGGCAAGATACAGAAGTAGATTGCCGGGCCTTTCTTCCGCACAGTTTAAGTTTGGTGGTGTTGTTGCTGTTGTCAACACTATCCCATTCTGCTGCTGCCCAGATGGGTGGTTTGTCTTGGTCTGGCACCTCAGCTGAGACCTGTCCATCTTGTCAGTCATTGGTTTGCCGAAAAAGTTTTCATTGTGCAGGAGACATCGAGCAGCTTGTCCTGGACCCACTCCTGGAGGTCCGAGAACTGTAGCCAGGCTTGGCATCAGGCCCTGATGCCGGCTGCTGCTACTCGGGCTGCGGACTCAAATCCATCATAGGCTGCCTGTGACAGCAACTTTGAACAGTCCTTGGGTCAGAGCCTGGAATTGACTGAGAAGTTCCCCGCACAAGAACCCAGACAATTCCTGGGTTAGGGCCTTCAGATACATGCCTATGTATAGCTCATAGACTTGGATTCGACACCCCAGCATCGCGCCCTGGTAGCACTTGTGCCCCATGGCGTTGAGGGCTCTAGCATCCCTGCCAGGGGGGATAGAAGAATAAGCCTTCTGGCTTTTGAGTTTTTGCATAGTTGACTCGACAACCATGGAGTAGTGTGGGAGTTGGGACTTGTGAAACCGTGGCCCCTTCCTGATGCAGTATATGGCGTTGAGGTGTTGACTGACCACAGCACCAATGCTGGGGTCTCCCACAATCTCAGTAGTAGCCGTTCGAGGATCGGCTGTACTGGCACCTTGAGAGTCTCTTTGGGTGGAGTCTCGAACTGGAGGATCTCTAGTTCCTCGGTGCGCGGGTCCTCCTCCACCTCGATTTGCACTGAGAGGGCCCTGGCCATATCCATGACAAAGTCATGGAAGGCCACCTCCTCTGGAGGAGAATGGTGCCAGGGGAGACGGGTCCGAGGGGATGTCTCGGTGTCGTCTTGTTCCCGGGAAGGCCTCATCATTGGTCTCCCACTCAGTCGAGGTGAGACGACGAGTCCGAGGCCCAGTGACTCCTTGGCTCAAGACCTGCCCTGAAGGGCCAGGGCCCCCCTGAGGACCTGGGGTCAGAGTCTTGGAAATTGGGTGGGGAGGACCAGATTCCCGAGGAACGGGACCGGGACCTCAACTGGGGCCGAGAGCTTACCCGAGATCTGTGGCGCTTGGCTGGACAACCTGGGACTCCCCTGCAGTCGGGTGCCCGGTTGTCAGGGCAGATGATGCGGATGAACCTACCATCATTGCCTGCTGCATTGCTAGGATAGCAGTGGTGTTCTACTCCATGGCAGCCATTCTGGACTCGAGGCTAGAAGGTTCTGCAACTTTCAGCGTGGGCACAAAGGATCTCGGGACTGGTGCCGGTACTCTCGCCAGTGCATCCTAGACGATCCTCGCATGGTCTCCGCCGGCCTAGGTACCCTTCTTGAGGACCTTAGTGGGATGTTTCTCAGAGTCGCCTGAGTCCTTCCGGTCAGACTCACCAAGTTTCTCCGGCATAGCCTCTACAGACTTAGAGGACTTTTTCTTTTTCTGCTCAGGGTTTGAGGTCTTTCCAGAGGAGCCGCCGCCATGGCGGCCCTCTCTGGAAGTGCTGGGCTTGGAGTTCGGCGTCAGGGAGGCCAGTACCATGTCGGACTTGGGGAACAGTTTCTCTTGCAACTCCGAACTCTTTTTATTGGTTTTAGGTGTCATGCCCTGGCAGAGGTTACAGGAGATGCTGTCATGATCCGGTCGCAGGCAGCAGTCATGGGTGTCAGTGACAGACATGATTTGACTGCAGTGGTCACATTTTTTTAACCCACCGGGGGACATGGTGGGAAGACACCCGGCCCGGGTGAACGACCCCTGGGCGAAAAAGAGCATGAACGCTGGTCGAGGCAAGCATCGAAGAAAAAAAAATGGGAAAAGAGCTGAGAACGGCGCCGGCTCGAGGCGAGAAGAGGAACTGGTACGCAAACTGGGAACAGCTAATTTTTTAAAGCATTTCAAGAAAAATTAGACTTACCTGCTAATTGTTGTTCCTTGAGGAACTCCAGTTCAGTCCCACATCTCTGGGTAGTATACCTCCTTCCGCAGCTTGGAGACTGGGCATGTCAGAATCTTGAAGCCACCTCATATATACGGCTGGCAGCTCCCACCAGCCCCCAGTGACCTATTGACAAAGCAGAACTAAAGGAGCAATAAATAAGTAACACAACTGTTGACCAAATACCTTACCTACATATCTGAACAAACTGTTCCACTACGCTAACAGAGGAGACTGTTCCCCCCCATTGCCGGAGAAGATAAAGAGAGAAATAAAGAAACTGCGCAACAGCGCGCAACCAAAACGAAGGAAGAAACAGGCAGCTAGCACTAAAGTGAGCCGCAGCACGCTTAACTCTAGCGTACGCTTATATGGTATATATTGTAAATAAACAGACTGTGAATCGCCAATCCGGATGGGATCCGGGACTGAACTGGAGTTCCTCAAGGAACAATTAGCAGGTAAGTCTAATTTCTCTTTTCTTATCGTCCCTCCAGTTCAGTCCCGCACCTCTGGGATGTAGCAGAGCAGTAACTTAATGGGAGAGACCTGACAAACTGGCACGCAAAACTGTCAATCCAAAGCAGGCATCCCCTGCCACCTGATAATGCTTACTGAAAGTAAGCAAAGAAGACCATGTAGCTGCCCTGCAAATCTCCACCAGAGGAACCAAAGTATACTCCGCCCAAGAAGTGGCTTGAGCCCTGGTAGAATGCGTCCTCAAACCTACAGGAACCTGACGATCCTGTAACATATAAGCTGAAGAAATCACTTCGCGGACCCATCTAGAAATGGAAACCTTTGGTGCCGCTTCACCCTTGCGCGGCCCTCCAAAAAGTACAAACAAGCGATCCAATTTGCGAAAAGGTTCCGACGCTTTAAGATAACGCCGAAGAAGCCTTTTTACATCTAGCGATCGCAGTGCATAGCCAGAGATGCTGTCCTCCACTGCCCGTAAAACGGGTAAAGACACTGGCTGACCAACAAGAAAAGCTGAAACTACCTTCGGCACAAAGGACGGAACCATACGCAAAACCACCTTATCTCGAAAAAAGGTAAGAAAAGGTTCTCGACAAGAATGCAATTCCGAGATTCGACAAGCAGAACAGATGGCCATGAGAAAAACCGCCTTCAAAGTCAAATCTTTCAATGAGGCTTAACCTAAAGGCTCAAAAGGAGCCTTTGTCAATGCCCCCAAGACCAAGTTGAGATCCCAGGGAGGAATCACCACTCTTCTCGGCGGATGAAGATGAGATACTGCCCGCAAGAAACGTAAGACATCTGGATGAGAGCCTAAGGGAACACCCTGAATCTTACCACGATAACAAGCAATAGCCTCCAGATGGACTCTTAACAAACTAGCTGCTAAACCCTTATGAAAACCATCTTGCAAAAAGGCCAACACTTCTGGAATAGAGGCTGACGTCAGTCGTTGCTTTCTTGCCTCACACCAAGCCTCAAAGATGCGCCAAACGCGCAAATAGGCTAGAAAAGTGGACCGCTTCCTGGCTGGAGATTACCGCCCCGGAACAGCCCTTCTTTACTAGCCTCGCCCCTTCAATGGCCAAGCCATAAGCGAGAATCGATCCACTTGTGGCATTCGCAACAGCCCCTGAAGAAGATTGTCCCGAACCGCAAGACGCCAGGGATGACAGTACAGGAGCCACACTAAGTCGGCATAACACAGACGTTGCGGCCAATCCGGAGCTATTAAGAGAATGCACCTCCGATGAGATTCGATGCGCTGAACTACTCAGCCTATGAGAGCCCAAGGAGGAAAGACATAGAGCAGCCCCTCCATGGGCCACTGCTGTAGCAAGGCATCCAGACCTTTGGACATAGTTTCCCGCCTTCTGCTGTAAAAACGACTTACCTTGGCGAACCGCCAAGTCGCCATCAGATCCATAATGGGTAGACCCTACATGCGGAATATCTGAGCAAAAACGTCTGCATGAAGCTCCCACTCTCTAGGATCCACGCGCACCCGACTGAGATAGTCCACAGTCACATTGTCTACTCCTGCAATGTGCGCTGCCAATATCGCTTGAAGTCGAGGTTCCACCCAATTGAACGAGTCTTCCACTTCCTTCTCTAGCGCCATGCTGCCCGTACCACCCTGCCGGTTGACGTACCCCACTGCGGAGGCATTGTCCGACAAGCCTCAGACTGATCGGCCTAGGAGATTGTTTTTGAACTCCTTGAGCGCCAGCGCTATCGCCCTCAACTCCAGACGACTGATTGATCATTGAGCCTCCTGAGCACTCCAGCCCCCCTGTGCGAACAATCCCCCGCAATGAACTCCCCAACCCGACAGGCTGGTGTCGGTTAGGACTGGAACCCACTGCGGATGCTCGAGAGGCATGCCTGCGGCTAAATTTTCTGGATGGAACCACCACAGAAGGGCCTTCCTGACCCCTGTTGGGCAGGACAGATATGTTGTCAAGGAGTCCTCCTGATGAGACCAGTGACGAAGTAAGGACCTCTGTAACGGCCGCATATGTGCCCTTGATCAAGGCACTACCTCCAGAGTGGCTGCCATCGTCCACAGCAACTGAAGATACTGCCAGGCTGTTGGTGCAGCGCATTTGAGAAAGCACAGTTACTTACCTGTAACAGGTGATCTCCGGAACAGCAGGAATTAGTCTTCACATATGGGAGACGTCGCCGACGGAGCCCGCACGGGAATGCTCCCCAGCATCCAATCAGAAAGCCTTTGGGAGCATCCCAAGCGCCTGCGCGGTGGCTTCCCGCCCTTCCTACTGCCTCTCCCCAGTTGAGTTTCATAGCTGAGCCAGAAGGAGAGGAGAGGAAGGAATAGAGAGAAAGAGATACAACTCCTAGGGGAGGTGGGCGGGTTGTGAAGACTAATTCCTGCTGTTCCGGAGATCACCTGTTACAGGTAAGTAACTGTGCTATCTCCAGGAACAAACAGGAATGAGTCTTCACATATGGGGACTCCCTAGCTGAGGATGCCCGGGGGAGATCCCGTAATCCTGGCCCAGGATGGGAGGGCATTTGCCCAACCTGAATCCCCAAAACATATAGTAGGACGAACCTAAACTCAAACTCTAACCTATGGAATAATGCTGTGAAACACAGTGTCAGGCCTTGAGGTCTCAGTTTAAAACATCGCAGCAATCCTTTGGATTTTTTGAAAAAGTTCTTAATAAAACTTCAGCTGCTGTTTACATCAATGACCTTTAATCAATGCCTTCTTCTCCGTTTCACAACAGAAAAAACTATTCTCTTCTTTTTTATTTTTATTTTTTAATTTGTCTTTAAAACTTTGATAAGCAATGTTGCTCTCATGATCTTGTATCTCTAACAAGCTGGAACGATCAGTTGTACTAGATTCTACTATTTAGTCACTTCTCATGCTATTCAAAGTTGCAAAAACACAAAATAAATATGTAGAATCTCGCTGGTAGTACTTCCCAAGGTGTTACTCTCCATTACTGTCCATTAGGGACTAAACGTGATCAGCACTTATCTTTTAGATTTCTCATCATACTTCTTTTCTTAAGCGCTATCACCGGCGTTCCTTTTCTTTTCGACGCGGCACAGTTCTATTGATGATTTCTTAATGCAGCAATGCCGGAAGTATCACACAGCTTCACATGAATCCCAACGCCGTTAATCTAAGGCGCCCAAGCGTTTCGTTATGACAAGTTCTTCAGGGGAATGTGTTTCTCCCAAACTGACCTGTAGAATCTGTCTTTGCTCTAGAATCAGCACAGAGGACACTTTGCTCTCGTCTCTCCGTCGGTTATCCAAAAACGCCGCGCATCGATGCGTTTTTGGATAACCGACGGAGAGACGAGAGCAAAGTGTCCTCTGTGCTGATTCTAGAGCAAAGACAGATTCTACAGGTCAGTTTGGGAGAAACACATTCCCCTGAAGAACTTGTCATAACGAAACGCTTGGGCGCCTTAGATTAACGGCGTTGGGATTCATGTGAAGCTGTGTGATACTTCCGGCATTGCTGCATTAAGAAATCATCAATAGAACTGTGCCGCGTCGAAAAGAAAAGGAACGCCGGTGATAGCGCTTAAGAAAAGAAGTATGATGAGAAATCTAAAAGATAAGTGCTGATCACGTTTAGTCCCTAATGGACAGTAATGGAGAGTAACACCTTGGGAAGTACTACCAGCGAGATTCTACATATTTATTTTGTGTTTTTGCAACTTTGAACAGCATGAGAAGTGACTAAATAGTAGAATCTAGTACAACTGATCGTTCCAGCTTGTTAGAGATACAAGATCATGAGAGCAACATTGCTTATCAAAGTTTTAAAGACAAATTAAAAAAAAAAAGAAAAGAAAAAGGAGAGAATAGTTTTTTCTGTTGTGAAACGGAGAAGAAGGCATTGATTAAAGGTCATTGATGTAAACAGCAGCTGAAGTTTTATTAAGAACTTTTTCAAAAAATCCAAAGGATTGCTGCGATGTTTTAAACTGAGACCTCAAGGCCTGACACTGTGTTTCACAGCATTATTCCATAGGTTAGAGTTTGAGTTTAGGTTCGTCCTACTATATGTTTTGGAATTGAAAGCTCAATAGAGAAAGCCCACATTCAGTAGTTAGTATACTCAACCTGAATCCCCGGCATCCCCCGAGGGATGGAGGGTAGGAGTTGAGAGGAGAAGAACAGCAAAACCCAAAGACTACAGGGAGAGTAGTCAGAGTGCATGGAGCATCATTAAGTTTTTAATGAATTAATGACTTAGTACCATGTAAGCTTACCTACTGAGTTGTAGGAAGTAGGACTGTGATGGAGGTACTGTAGACGCAGTAGCGAGGTCTTCAAAGGAACTTCACCGCAGCGAGGAGGAAGTTCCAAATCCGGAAGGCCAGGAGATCCAGGAATCAGCTGGGTCAGGAGAAGGACGGCAGGTCTTCAAGGAAGCTTTATGCAAAGCTGAGCACTCCCTTAGGAGCAGAGTCCATAACTCAGAGGACTAACAGTAGAAGACTGGCCGATCTGGATAGCCTATTCCGGAGAAGAGTAGGGGTGTACCCCGGAGCAGAAGGAGTACACAGCCTGCCCTAGCTAAGAGATAGGGAGACAAGGATCTGAACCTCCGGGAGGAGGGCATAACTGAAAATAGAAGCTGTTGACTTCACAGCAGTAGAGTACAACCAGTCCGAGGGCCGATCTAAGGAATAGGCAGGCGGACTGGCCAGACCCCGGAGGTGGGGGGGGGGGGGGCGTGAGTACCGGCCATTGGAAAAAATAGGCAGCAGAACACAGGCACTGTGTGCATCCCCCAAAACGCGCCTATCGCGCAGGCGATATCTGCGGAGAACGCCCCCCCCCCCGCAGTAATGCAGGTACGCTGAGGAACCTACCTTCATGAGCATAACACTGGTAAGGCGGACCTGCCAGTGATCCACAGAACGTCCACCTGGGGAGGTGGCGTCAAGATCCGTCCGGGAGAGGGATCTATTCCGGTGGAACACGGGCAGATCGGCGAACGGTAGCGTGAAGGGCAGAGGATAGCATCAGTCCGGAAGAACACACCAGGGGGCTCGAGGCCCTATAGGTGTCCCCAGGACCTGCATGCAGAAACTCGCCCCCCGCACTAATCGGGGGACATGAGGGCATAGCCCCCGGTAAGCATAGGGGAACTATAGCGGCTGGAAGGAAAATTCCGGTACGGAAGCAATCAGCAGGGGATACTGCCGAGAAGGATTCGGGGACGTACCTAAGGGTAAGACAGCTGACCGTGGGCCAGATCTATCATGGAGTAGAGGTGGTCTCCCTCTACCAACGGAAGGAGAGTACCTGAACCCCTGGATAAGCCCCCGAACCATTTGCCCTACTGAACGAACCCCAGAGTAGAGCTCAATTGTAAACTTCTGGTAAGAAGGTAATTGCAGGCAGCCGCCCACCGGAGCCTAAAACTGCTTGGTATGAGAGTACTGGTGCGGCCCCGGGGCTTGGGCGCACCTGGCGGTTGGGTGGAGGGGTGACATTTCCTCTTCCTAGGGAAGGAGGTCCTGGTGAGGCGCGCACCACCGCCGGGGGGAAGCCGGGCCCTAGGATGGCTTCTAACGCTGGGAAGGTTAGCGAAGCACTGCGCGACCTGACGTAAGGCTTCGCTATTGAAGAGGTGATCTCCGTCACAGGGAGAATTACCCAGGGTATGTTGTGCCCGTCTACACAACTCGGACGCCTGCAACCATGCTGTACGGCGTGCTCTAATAGCAACAGCAGAGCATCTGCTGACCGACAGGAAGGAGTCTAGAGAAGCACGAGAAAGGAACCCAGAGATATTCCTGCAGTGATAAAGAAGCAAGGAATATTCAAAGGCCTTGGTTGCAGACAAGAAGGGAGACAACCGAGATAATCTCTCGGTGACCTCCCGGAGCGACAGACTCATATAAAAAATATATGAAATAATTCTGGACGCCAGCATAGACGTTTGGAAGGTTTGACATCCTAGGGTATCTAGCGTCTTCGAGGCGTGGCCTGGCGGGCGAGAAGAATGCTTTTCCTTGCTGCCGGCCTTCCTCAGCGCCGATTCCACCACAATGGAACGATGTGGAAGTTGGTGCTGCCGAAACCCCGGGGAGGGAGGCACCCGATACAGAGCATGCATCGCAATCGACGGTGCCGGAACCCTCAAAAGCGACCGCCAAGCCCCCAGCAGGAGATCCTGGAGGGAGGGATGCAGAGGAAGCATCACGGCGGCCCATTCCGCAGGGCCTGGAGTTAGGTCCGGGATAGGGATGGCCAGCAAGTCCGCCATGTCAAGGAGGAAATTCTGAAAAGACGGCTCTCCCGGAGGGGCTATGCCGTGGGAGGCGGTGGCGGGAGAGGCCGCCAGGGCGCCGAGAAGCCTCTCGGGCTGCTGCCCGCTGGGCAGAGGAGAGGACCGACAGCCCTGGACTGGGGTGGTCAACAAGGCGTCGTCGGCTCCTGGAATTGATTCCAAGCTAGGCATCGAAGGGATCAATGGCGCCGACGGAGCCGCCGGAATCGGCCTCGGCCCCGAACCCGGGGGCGGCGCCGCCCCCGGCAACTGAAGCGGTTCCGTGGCAGCCGGAGGGCAGTGGCGAACGATCTCCGCTCTGCGTCGCGGGAGGGGATAGGGGCCGATCCCGAGACGTGTTGTGGCCAAGTCTTCGAGGCTGGATACCGATTCCAGGCTGGGCATCAAACCGAGCGATGAAATAGACTCCCTTCTAGAGGGCCCCGGCGGGGGCGGCCGCGTCGGCGGTGCTGATCCCGGGGAGCGGATCGGAACCGCGTCGATCGGCGTCGCGAGCATCAAGGGCCCCCGAGAACGAAGCTCGGTGGAGAGGGGCCCATCCGACGCCGGCGTCGGGCACTGCCAGATGCCGGGCCCCCTCTCGAGCCCGCCTGACCCGGGGGGAAATCCTTCCAGGACATACGACCCGTCCCCGAGGGTACCCAGGTCACCCGTCGACAAGTCCCTGCGGGAAGGGAAGTGCCAGACTCCTGCGCCGATGCCGGGGTACCGTTGCGGGACGGCGCGGATCCAGGCTGGATCGAAGACTGGGGCTATGCTGTGGGAGTCAAATCCCCGCTCCCTGCTGTGCAGGAGCTGGAGCTGGCAGCTTGGGGGTCTTCTGCCTATGGGGCCCTTGCCCCTTCCCCTTGGCCTGCTGGCCCTGTTGGGGAGCTGGAGAGGCCTGATATTTTGTAGGCAGCATCCTTCCTCTGGAAAAAGGGCTTCTTTTCTGAGCCCTTCTTTTTCTGAAATGGGGCAGAAATCTTCCTGGACAGCCTTGTCCTGGTGAGAGTCTCTGTCTCGATTTCGGCAGCCTTTTATTTTTATTATTTATTATTTATTTATTACAGGCTCTTATATACCGCTCTATTCAGAATCAGCGCGGTTCACAATATAACATCATACCATAACAACAAACTGTTAGGTTTTACAGAGAACAAGGTCAGAGAACTTGGATAAAACATGGGACGTCATTACTGCAACTATTTACAAGAGTATTTACAAGTATACATAACAGGATTTGTTCTTAGTTTGGGTAGTGATTAAGATTGGTTAGTTGGTCAAGTAATATTGGGGGAAGAGGTGGGATTTGAGTGCCTTTCTGAAAAGGGATAGATCAGTGATAGCACGAATCTCTGGGGGTAGAGCGTTCCAGTACTTAGGGGCATAGAATCTGAAAGCCCTGTTAGATGTCACTGATAGGCATTTTGTCGCTGCTTTAGGGATGATTAGAGTATTTGTTGATCTTGATCTGAAAGTGGTAAAAGGGCCCTGAGGTACCCCATTTTTGTATGGAGATCTTGTGCTCGGTGATAGTGGCAGTCTGACAGGTAGAGTTCCTGACCTCTGGATTTGACAGAGGCCAATTTATACATCCCCACCTGCCCTGCTCACCAGTGGTTTCTCTGGTTTGCGGTGCCCAGGGACACTTCCAGACCTTGCCCTCTGGTTGCGCCACTGTGCCTCAGGTGTTTACCAAGATCATGGTGGTGGTAATGGCAGATTTATACAGGCAGGGAGTCCTCATTCATCCATATCTGGACAATTGGCTGATCTGAGCCAAATCATTCTGGGAGAGGTTCGAGGTGATGGAGCGGGGGATTCGTTGCCTTCAGGACTTGGGCTGGATAATCAACCTGGCCAAGAGCAGGCTGGAGCATTCTCAATCTTTGGACTATCTAGGAGCACGGTTCGACACCCTCAGGATGGGTATGGTGTTCTTCCCAGAGGGTAGGATCGCGAAATTGCAGGCCTAGATCCAAGAGTTGTGGAGGATTCCCCACCGGCGGGCGCGAGACTACTTCTAGGTGCTGGGTTCTCAATGGCAGCCACATTGGAGCTCATGGCCTGGGTGAGGCTGCTCATGAGGGCCCTTCAAGGAGACCTTCTGTCATGGTGGTCCCCTCAATGGCAGTCCATGGAAATTTGCCTCTCTCTCTCCAAGAGCTGCCTCAAGCCAGCCTGCGTTATTGGCTGACTTTGGACAAGCTCGCAGTGGGCATGGCCCTCGAATATCCGGATTGGGTAGTGGTGACCATGGGTGCCAACCTGACAGGCTGGGGCAGACATTGTCTGTCATAGGTGGCTGAGGGTCAGTGGACCACAGAGGAGAGAGCCAATGGTCAATCAGTCGCCTGGAGAAATGGGTGGTGCGGCTGGCATTGGAAGGAGTTCCTGCTGTTGCTCCGTCACAAGGTGGTGAGGATGCTGTCTGATAATGTCATGACACAGTGTACATCAACCGACAAGGTGGCACCCAGAGCGCAATGGTGGCAGTGGAGGCAATCCCATTGCTGCAGTGAGCGGAGGCCCACTTACTGGTGCTATTGGCTACCCATGTGGCTGGGAAGGACAATGTTCAAATGGATTATCTGAGTCGCAGCTCCATGGATTCTGAAGCATGGGCGCTGTCGCAGTCAGCGTTTCAGCAAGTAGTGGCTGGCTGGGAGCAGGCTTTGATGGACTTGATGGCATCCCAGTCCAATGCCAAGGTTGAGTGCTTCTTCAACTGGCGCAGGGGACATCAACCAAGTTGTCCTGTACCCATGGCTCCAGGTCTGATGACTGTAGCCAGGCCTGACGGCGTGCACCGATGCCGGTCACTGCTACCCGGGCCAAAGCCTCAAAGCCATCATAGGCTGCTCGAGAGATAAACTTCGATCACTCTCGAATCCCTGTTGACAAAGCCTTGAACCTCTGCATAGGTTCCTCTGAGAGGCCAGCTGAGAACCTGGCAATCTCCTTTGCCAGGTCTCAGAGGTACATGCCCATGTACAGCTGGTAGGTCTGGACACGGCAAGATAGCATAGAGCCCTGGAAGCACTTTCTACCGAGGGCATCCAGGTTCCAGGCCTCCCGGCCGGGGGGGCACCAAGGCATGTATCTTCTGACTCTTCAGACGGTGCATGGCCGATTCCACAACCATGGAGTGGTGCGGTAGCTGCGTCTTTTGGAACCCAGGGCTCTTACGGACTCGATAAATGGAATCGACCCGTTTGCTGAGAACCGGCGTCGAGGCCGGTGCCTTCCACATATGGAAGAGCAGCCGTTCCAGCATCAGAGGAACCGGTACAGTAAAGGCTTCCTTTGAAGGAAAATCATACTGGAGGGCATCGAGCTCCTTGGCTCGAGGCTCCTCCTCAGCGTCCGCAGGAAAGGCCAAGGCCTTGGCCATATCCCTCACGAAATCAGAGAACCGGGTATCCTGCGGGGGGGGGGGGAGGGGGTGGGACGACTGTCTCCGAGGCTCGGATTCCAGTGAGTCCGAAGGGACGCACCGGGTCCAGAAGGTGTCCGGGGACTCCTCGTCCTCCGCCTCCCACTCCAACTCCTCCGAGGAGGAATCGAGCGGCTCCGGCCGTGCGGGCCTCAGTGCCACCCGCCCAGACGTCCTTGGCCCCGCACGGGAGGTCGAGGGGGACCTTGACCGAGGGTCGACTCAAGACTTCATTGACTTGAGGATCGACTCGGTCTCCGGGGTCGACTTAGACATCAAGGTCCCAGTGGTCGGGGCAGATGCACTGGTCAGACCGGCGATCAGCACCTGCTGCTGTTCCATGAAGGCAGCCAAGCTGCTCTCTAAGGCCGTCAACCTGAGTCCAAGCTCAGAAGACTCAGCAGCCCCCGACTCGGGCCCCAACGGTGGCTCCCCTGGGGGTGAGTCCACGAGGCCAACTGCACTTACATGACTCGGGGACTCCGGCTCCACACGAGGTACTTTGGACGGCCTCTCCGACTCCGAGAGCCCGGGGCGGCGGTCAAGGCTACGCAACCTGGCCCTCGAGGAACCAGGAGCTTCCACCAACACTGCCCTTGCGAGCTTTTTCTTCCTTCTGTGCTCCCGGGAGGGAAACTCCCTTTCAGAGGAACCCCGACGGCGCTCGGGGTCGGACTCCTGAGATGTCGAGGCCTCTGACGAAGTCCGGGCCCAGCCGGACGCGGAGTCAGAGAAAATTATCTCATGTTGATGCTGTCGGCTTCGAAGCGCCTTCGACGACATTTTGCTGCACGGGCCACATGGTCGGGCCCGAGGCATCGGAGGCAGCAGTCATGTGTGTCGGTGAGAGACATAAGTTTCTTGCACCGATCACACTTTTTAAACCCGCTGGCAGCCATCGGGGGAAAAAGGGCCCCTGCAAGGTCAAAAGACCGGGCTGCCAGTGAAAACACAAAAAGAGCGCGAACGCTAGTCACAAAGGACAAAAACCGAAAACACAATTCCGGACTCGATGCCGGTATACCGAGCCAGGTGGGAAGGGGAACCAGTGTCGAACCGGATAAGACTACGATAAAAATCGCAGAAAAAAATCAACTTTTTCCAGGTGACACGAACTCATGTCTGTCGGGCTCCGCGGAAAAAGAAAGACTGGGCAAGATGGCACCCTTGTGCGGGAAGGGGATCGCGCAGGCGCGCTGAATTCCCAAAGGCTTTCTTTGAAAGCTGGGGAAATGCTCTGCACGGGGGATTCCGTCGACACCGACGTCACCCATATGTGAGGACTGACTTCCTGCTTGGTCCTGGAGAAAAGGGTGTACTAACAGCCCTTCCTTGCGCAATGCCGCCGCCACCACTACCATCACCTTGGTGAATGATCGAGGCGCTCTAGCGAGACCAAACGGTAATGTCTGAAACTGAAAATGTCCTTGAGGCACCGCAAAGTGAAGGAAGCGCTGATGAGCTGCTATGATTGGAATGTGTAGATACGCTTCGGTGAGGTCAAGAGATATCAGGAACTCTCCTTTTCGCACTGCCACGATGACAGATCGCAACGTTTCCATGTGAAAATGAGGCACCTGCAGGCAACAGTTCACTCCCTTGAGATCCAGAATAGGACGAAATGTTCCATCTCTCTTGGGGACCACGAAATAAATGGAGTAGCAACCGCAGCCGAGCTGGTCTGACGGCACCGGAACCACCGCCCTAAGCTGCAACAATTGAGCGAGTCTTTCCGCTACTGCCAATGCTTTGCTCTGCCCCCTGCATGGAGACTGAACAAAGGAATCGACTATCGGTCGGGCGAATACGAGAGCATACCCCTCGCGAATGACTTCCAATACCCACTTGTCTGACGTTATCTGGACCCAGGCTGGAAGAAACTCCCGCAACCGTCCTCCTACGGGCTGAACTGCTGCCTGGGCCCTCCTTGCTTCATTGGGACTTCTTGAAACCTGAGGACAAGGGATTCGTGAAACCTCTGCCCGCTCCTCAAAATCCTCTAAACACTTGCCCCCGAGAGGGAAACCTCCCTCTTTAGAAACTACCCAGCCGGGAGGTTCGAAAATGACAAAAATCGCGTGTCTGCCCTCGCGATGGAACAGGCGCGTGACTGGGCCTTGGCTTATCCTCCGGCAAACGACCTCCCTTGGATTACCCCAAGTCCTTGACCAACTTGTCAAAATCTTCACCAAACAAGAGCTTCCCCTTGAACGGAAGCTTGCTTAGACAAGATTTGGAGGAACTATCAGCTGCCCAATTCCATAAGCAAAGATAACACTGAGCTGCCACAAGGGAATCCATGCTATTGGACAGCCCTCTAATGAGGTCATAATGCAGATCTGCCAGGTAAGCCGCCCCGGATTCTAGCCTAGTAACGTCAGCCACCTGTTCCTGCACCTTTTCTGCAGGAAACTGTAGGCACTGCGACCATCGTAGACACTCTCTTGCTACCCAAGCCCCACAAATTGATGCTTGAAGGGATAAGGCATTAACCTCGAAGGCCTGCTTTAACAAAGAATCCACTCTGCGGTCCTGTCCATCTTCAGAGCCGCACTGCCTTCTACTGGAATCGTGGTCTTTGTGGTGACTGCCTACACCACGGCATCTACACGGGGAGATTGAAAGGACTCCAACTCCCGATTGGACAAGGGATACAGTCGAGTCATGGACCGGACCCCCACTCATCTTGAATCATCTGCCTGAACACACGGTGGACCGGAAAAACCGCCTGTGTCTTGCGAACTGCCTGAATGATAGGATCCCAAAGGCAGCACACTGCCACGCAGGCAAACAGCACACAGTATAAGAAACGTAGGCAGGTGGAAGCTCTCACCAGTACTTTATTGGTCCATACATGTAAAGGGAGACCTGATCCGACACAGACCGTGTTTCGATAAAATCTTCTTCAGGGGTTGGCTCACCTTATACTAAAAACACATCATAAATAATTAAAAACACAAATATAAAAACCATAATCAAACTAAATACATCATATATAACACCGTAAAGAACGCGATAAAGGATAATAAATAAAATATAATAAATAAAAAAAATTTAAAACATATAATATGCACAAAAATATTATCCATAAACGTATAACAGACTGATATTAACGAACATCACACTCTAATGAGTCAAAAACAAGTGAAACAAGGAAACTGTTTAAAAATTAAATAGCCCCCTTTTTTTTTTTAAAACTAAAATGACACATTATACATGTAAAACATTAATAGCAAATGGATAAAAACATATTATAGATACCATTCATACCACATAAATAAAATCTATAGTACAAGTAAACATATCAGTAGAAGACGGAGAAATAAAGAGAACAACACGGAGGAGATGGAGAACCAAGGAGCAGGAGTGAAACCAATTTTACCTGAAGACCTGTATTAGGGATACGCCAATGCAGTTAAATTGTTTGCACTGAAATTGAAACAACCTTTTGTAACTGCAGAAAGGGATAAAAGAAAGAGTGTTTATGAATAAAAAACTGATTTTATCCAAAGGGTTCATTGATTTCTTCAAGCCATTGATAATTTATAAATGAACAATCATAGTTTCTTAAAACATTAGGGACGCAGTTAAACTGCAAACGTTCAAAAGACTCCTATATACTAATAAAGGGATTTAAAAGATTTAATTTAAAAGACTCCATACATCTAAAAAGGTGAGTGATCTATTCAGGTTTTAAATAAGGATGGTTAATCCGTCCTAGTTTAAAAGTACGTTAATTTAAAACATGCCTTACTGTAAGGCTAAAGGAACGTGATAATATGGTATTTTTAAAAAACCTTTTTAAATGCAAGTCAACCCGATATATGGTGATCATGAGCCTAGGGAACAGCGTCATACTAACATCGTTCAAACGTTACTATTTTTGTAAACTAAAAATTATATATCTTGCTGACACGCCTATAACCGAGGAATTTTGAAGAGTTTGTCCACATGAAAAAAGGCACAATGATTTTTTTATATATATATCCAAAACCATATGAATCGATGATTCAACAAACATCCTGGCATGCTCGTGAAATACAAAAATGACACAACATTAAAGAACTTTATCATCCTCGAACTGCCAATGTTTCAAAAACCATGAGAGCAGCATCGAATGCTCACGGCACCTTGCTTAGTGAAAGGCTAACTTATGCGTATGGATGTTTTACCCGCCAGTAAGTGCACGAGGGAATTGTGAATATAAATGTGCACTGTATAAAGCCACAGTACACAGATTACCTCAGACTAAAGGACCCCACTAAGGTATACCTGTAGCATACCACATACCAACAGTAACAACTGCAGCCAAGGGTTCATACCACTTACAAAAAAAAGGGGGAACTGTGTCTAAAATCATATGCCCCATTGATACTAAAACCATCTTGGCATGCCTACGAGATGTGAATGTGACACAATAAAAGAAAAATTTTTCATCCTTGAACTGCTAATGTTCAAAAAACATGATAATAGTATTGAATGCTCACCGGCACCTAACTTGATTGAAAAGACGCTAACGCATGCGTATAGGTTTTTAACCATGCCAGCAGGCGCGCGAGGAAAATATGATCATAAAAATACATTATATAAAACCGTACTCGGGAGGCGGAGCCAACAGGGGCTAAGATGGCTGCCTAACTTTTCTCCTCGCCACCTCTTCTGTCAAGAATCCTGAACTCCCTCGGGTATCCTGCTCGGTTTGGCTGTAAATCGCGGTGGGTGCTATAGGAGATGGCTGCCGGCAAACCCACAAAATTGGAATTCCATCCGGCTCCAAATACAGGAGCTAAGAGGGCTAAACCGGATCCTCCCTCTCCTCAAAAAGCGGGGGCTGGGCGAGAAGGCCCTGCCATTATGCAGGAACTGCTAGACGAAATACGAGCAGTCCGGGAGATGGTGGCTATCAACGGGCAAACCTTAAATGAAGTGCAAGCGGATGTTGCCGAGTTGAAGGAGATTAAGGTACAAGTTACGGAATTGGCGAATAAGCTTCATGCGATGGAAAGTACCCTCGGAGCGCATGACGAGAGGCTGAAGCAGGTGGGGGCCAATCGCAAAAGAATTGAGACTCTGGACCGCACGTTGGAAGATCTAAATAATCGTACCAGACGGAATAATGTGCGCATAATTGGGCTGCTAGAGGGTGCTGAAGGCACGAATATCAAAGAGTTCCTGGCTGTAACCATCCCAAAGCTGTTGAACTTAAAATTTGATCTGTCCTTTGAGATAGAACGGGCGCATCGGATTCCAACATTTGCAGGCTCCAATATTAAACAGCCGCGCCCCGTCATCATGTGTGTCTTAAGGCACTCGCAAGCGGTGTAAATCCTGGCGGCAGCCAAAGTGGCGGGCCCTACCAAATTCGAGGGACAGAGTGTTGCATTCTATCAAGATTTTCATAAAGCAACGGTGGAAAGAAGGAAATTATTGCTGGCTTTCCGACCGAGGTTACAACTACTGCAGGCCAGATATGGGCTTTTCTCTCCGGCAAGAATGCGGGTCACTCTGCATAACCAAACGCGGACATTCAAAGATCCAGATCTGCTGCGGGCCTACGTGGAAGAGCAAGAAGCTGCTGTTATGCGCTGAGGAGGAGTGCAGGAGATGTACGGAACTGTTTCAATGACCGGACTGCTGCTGGTGTTTTGGACAGTATGGAGTGGTAGTGATGTGTAAGATTATACTCGGGGAGGCCCTTATTGTAGCTTGATTTGGTGGCTCGTGGAATCTTGTGCCACGGGTCTGAGCCTGACCTCGGTGGGGGGTCGGCATGAGGGCTTTCTAATACTAATTGTAGCTTCTGAGGGAGTGTTTTGTGTGCTTGGATATGATGGTTGGTGGTGGGTTGGGTTGGGTGGTATCTGGGTAAGTGTTGGGTCACCCAAGGTTTTTTCCCTTTAGGGGAAGTCTTTTGTCTCCTTGTGGTATAGTTTCTTTGGGAAGTGACAGTATGCTACTTAATGGTAATGAATGGGGTTGCAAATCGTCTGGGTGGGATGTGTTAATTACGAACCCTGTCCCATGTCTTCCTGTAAGTTTCTCTCTCTGAACGTGAAGGGCATAAACAACCCTATTAAAAGGAAAAAGATTCTGCTATATTGTAAAAAAGAGAATGCCGATGTAGTCCTACTGCAGGAAACTCGTCTCAGCTCCTCAGAATCTCGAAAGCTAGGGCTTGGCCAATATCTCCTTGTGTCCCACTCGGCAGCCTTGCAAAAGAAAAATGGGGTAGCAATTTTGATCAAGAGAAGCTTGTCCCCTACGGTGGTACAGTCTCGTGCTGCCGTTGATGGGAGGTGAGCTTCAGTAGTTTTACAGATTCAAGAAAAGCAACTGGCTTTATTGAATATTTATGCCCCCAATTCGGTTGATGTTAGATTCTTTCAAAGGATTGCAGAGGAAGTACATTCTCTTGCCCCTTATGAGATTATAGTGGGTGGGGATTTAAATTTAGTATTGGACCCTTTGCTGGATTGTACTCCATTCCGGGCACACAGGCGTCATCAAGCTACCTCGGTAGTCCTATCTATCATGCAAAGGGCAGGCCTTTCAGATGTCTGGCGGGTCAAGCATCCCACAAGTCGGGAGTACTCCTTTTTCTCCCTCCCACATGGCTCCCACTCCCGTATAGATTATTTCCTTATCTCCAAGACTTGGCTGCCCATGGTCGTTAAGGCGGATATGTGTGCAACGCATATCTCGGATCATGCGGCTATCTCTTTTACTTTGAGGTATGGGGAAGATGGGGTGGGGAACAATAGATTCTTTTTCCGCAGATCCCTGTTAGGGGATAAAGCTTTTCAGGATCATATGCGGGAGGGAATTAGGGAATATTTTGATGTTAATCATCCAGGAGACACCACGGGCTGGGCCTGGTGGGAGGCTTTTAAAGCTTTCACCCGGGCTAAGGTCACGAGTTTTACGATTGGCTTAGAGCGAGCAAAGAAGGCCAAGCTAGTTGCCTTGGATATTCAGATTAAGGCGGGTGAGAGGTTGTTGGTATCCAGGTCGGATCCCGAGATCTTGCTACGCCTTCAGAGGTTGAGGTACCAGTATAATCTTTTATTAAGTGAGGAGGCTGAGCAGGTTATAGGGACTCAACAAGCTAAATATTATGTGGAAAGCAATAGGGCAGGTAGCAGGCTAGCGAGTATGCTGAGACCTCGGTCCTTAAGAAATAGAATTGCGGTTCTTAAGGGGAATTCTCAGGCAGAATTGACGAAAAGCTCGGAGATAGCAGAAGCTTTTCGCTCCTTTTATGCAAGCTTGTATGGCTCTGAAACTGAATGTGCGGTAGAGAGTTTTCAGAAATTGCTGGCTGAAGTGCCGCACCCAGTCCTCTCCTCCTGCCAAGTGTCTGAGTTGGACAAGGGATTCTCTGCTTGTGAAATTCAAGAGGCATTAAAAGCAATGGCTAAGGGGAAGGCGACCGGGCCAGATGGGATCCCGTCTGAATTTTATCAATTTTTTGAAATAGAGTTAATACCACATTTGGTGGAATACTTTATTCGGCTTGATGAGCAGTTGCCTACTATTGGTTCCTTCAACGACGCCACAATTATTGTCTTGGAAAAAGCGGGTAGGGACCCCTTTAAAGTAGAAAATTATCGGCCAATCTCTTTGTTAAATTCCGATTATAAATTGTATGCGTCGGTTCTGGCGCGGAGACTGGTAAAAGTTATTCCAGATCTAATTCATCCGGATCAATGTGGCTTTGTTCCAGGCCGGTCGACGTCTGATAATGCTCGGCTTTTGCTGAATATCATCGCCATGGCGGAGGGTTCTGAGTCTCCATTGGTGGGCCTCTCGTTGGATGCCGAGAAGGCTTTTGATCGGTTGGAGTGGGCGTTTTTGTACCAAACTATGCATTGGTTCGGCTTTGGAAATAAATTTATGCAGTTTGTCGAAGTGCTATATACCAACCCCACTGCCCACATCTTTGTAAATAACACTTTGTCTGCCTCGTTTGCCCTTCAGAGGGGCACGAGGCAAGGCTGCCCCTTATCCCCGCTATTGTTTAATATTGCCTTAGAACCTCTGGCTCTTTTGATTCGGCACTCTCAAGAGATTTTGGGAGTGGAGATTCGGGACTTGCATGTTAAAATCTCTGCCTATGCGGATGACCTGCTGTTATTTACTCACCCCTCCTCGCTAGCGGAAATCTTAAGGGTGATTGGAAATTATACTCAATTATCCGGGTATCGGATAAATTGGTCGAAGTCTACGGTGTTCCCCTTGAACAAATTGACATTCAAAGCTATGATTGCATCTTTTCCCTTTGTATGGGCGTCGGATGCGATTAAGTACCTCGGGGTGAGGTACAGTTATAACTTGGATGAGACCGTGGAGGTGAATATCAATTTCTTACAGGAAATGGTGCAGCAATTTACCTTACAATGGTCACCCTTACATCTGTCGTGGTGGGGTAGGGTAGAGTCCATAAAGATGGTATTGGCCCCAAAGATCAATTACATATTGGAGATGTTGCCTGTCTCTATACCTGCTAAATTTTATAAGAAACTTGAGAGAGCACTCAGTCATTTTCTGTGGCAGGGTAAACCTCCGAGGATCGCATATAGGAAATTAACTGCTAAGAAATGTTTTGGAGGGGTTCAACTTCCAGATTTTCAAAACTATCACCAAGCCTTTAAGCTCAAACAAGGGGCACAATGGTTTTCCTCAGATGCTATTTTAGGGCGGCCAACGTGGGTTGAGGTTGAAGAACGAATTGTGGCACCTATTCCTGTACCCTTGTTAATTGGAATGGTACTGCCGGATACGCTCAGGGCTGGTCAAATAGTTCGGAGTACACAGGAGGCCTTCCGGCTTTTAGAACAAAGGTTGGGTCTTGGCACCCCCCCTTCGTTGCAGATGCCGATATGGTTTAATACCCGTATTAAGATTGGACATAAGGTGGTAGCTTGGAAAGCTTGGTATGGTAGTGGCATTTGGACGCTAAGTCAACTCCTGGATGCTCGCAAGTGGAAATCTTTTGCCAGGGTACAACAGGAGTTTAAGCTTCCCAGCACTTGCTACTTCCAATGGTTGCAATTAGTACATTGTTTATCGAAGGCTGGACTTGTAGCGGACTCTTTATCCCCAGAGTGGAAGCTTTTAGGAACAATAGAGGCTTGCACTGCCGGGAAAGGGGTAAGCTCGAATTTTTATACCACACTTAGGGATGGGACTTCTTCTTGGCTGTCGGGATTGGGAAAAGTTTGGGAAGCGGATATCGAGACGCCTGTGTCACAGGTACTGTGGGAGAGGATTTGGGAGCAGGTCAGCAGAGTATCAAGAGGAGCGGTGATAACCCAGTCCTTGTTTTTCTTGACTCATAGAGCGTACATTACCCCAGCGAGGCTGTCTAGGTGGGATTCGAAGGTGGGTAACAGATGTTGGTCATGCGGGGAGGCTCAGGGCAACCTTGAAGCATATGATGTTTAGTTGCCCACACGTTCAGAGATTTTGGGTTCAGGTATGGGACAGGGTTCAAAAGGTGTTATATCTCGATGGACAGTTGTATTGGAGAACCATTGTCTTGCGCTCCAATGATATTACCTTGAAGCTATCAAAGGATAAAGTGTTCTTGTTTAACTTTATGCTAGCTGTTGCCATTAAATTGATTATGACGTGTTGGAAGGACTCGACGAAACTGGACGTTATCTTGTGGTGGAACCTGTTATGTCTATATGTGAGGCATGAAAAAATGCAAGACAAACTGATGACATCCAGTGGTCGACAAAATTTGAAGGGAGTGCAAGCAGGAACAAGTAACGATGCACCACCTATCAGAGATAAATGGTGGTATTTGGACGAGTTTGCAGCTTTGTCAAAATATTATTAGTATTGTTTATCCGGTAAGAGTGTTTTTTCAGTAGTAATTGTATCTCCAGTTTTGGAGAGTTTGTTTAGTTAGTGTATCACAAGGAGACGGGGGGTTGGGGGAAGGGTGGGTGAAGGATGCACGGGGGGAGGGTGATGGGGAGGGGGGAGTTTTGTGGGTTAAGACGGATTGTTTTGTTATTAAATGTCATGAATACGGTTGGTGGTGTGGAGTTGTAAAAGCATTAAATAAACTTTATTTAAAAAAAAAACCGTACTCAGCAGGATGCTTCGGACCAGGAGGCCCCCCTCCAAGGTATAAGCCATATTTCTCAGTGACAACCGCTGTTGAAGTTTTTTTCTTTTAAAAGGAGAGAAACGTCTCTAAATTCAGATTAACTAATCTTACCGAAACCATCCTAGCATGCTGAAGAAATATAAATGTGACACAACATAAAAAAACTTACATCCTCGAACTACCAATGCTTCATAAATCATGGAGGCAGCATCGATTATTCAACGGCATCATGCTTAGTTAGAAAACGCTAGCGCATGCGTGTAGGTATTTAAATCGCCAGCAGGCGCGCGAAGGAATTGTAATTATAAGAGTACATTGTTAATCCGGTTAACAATAATATATGCACCAATCTTCATGATTATGATCTACCCCGAGAGAAAGAAAAAGGAGAAACCTGGTGGCTAAAGTGTGTACAAGATTGTATCCACCGGAAACAATTAATTAGAAACTAGGATATAAAATAGAAACCCTTGTATGACAAATTCCAGTTTTCAATTATACAACAGAGGCATTACATAAAAACCACCTAAACTACACTACTAAATATAAAAATATAAATATGGAAAATATAAAAAAGGGGGACTGAAACCACATTCAGTCTAATCATATTTACACAACCCAATAACTAATGAACAAAAACCACATTGGGAACCACCGACCTATACATTACCAAGCATCTTAGCTTAATTGTAAGTCATATATCTTAACGAACAAACGAATAAATAAATAAATAAAGTAAATAAATAATCCATGTAAAACAATGACCCAATAAATATACATATAAATAAATAAATAAGTTATATACATGTGTATAAAAAACCATGAATTATAATTATGTAAACACACTAAAAGACTGGAGCACAACCAAACTGAAATAATGATCCTAATAGAAGAACTACCTACAGGAAAACGGAAAAATCGCGTTCAGCGTTTAAACCATGTGGTGTGAGAGTATTGAGCGTGAAAATGTATTTCTGTTCCATCTGGAGAATAGTTTTTTCTATATTTCCACCTCTCCAGTTTAATCTCACTTTTTTTATAACAAAAAATTTTAAATCAGACAATTTATGTGCTCTGTCTATCCAATGTTGCACCAACGGTTTATCTGTCAATTGTCTCTTAATGCAGCTTTTGTGTTCTACTATACGAACGCGTACACTTCGTTTGGTTTTATCTACATATAGGAGACTACATGGACACTGTATAATGTAAATAACATGCGTGGTATCACAATTGGAAAAATCATCAATGTAAAATGGCTTCTGTGTTACTGGGCGTATAAAAACCTTCCTTATAGGCAAAACATTTAAACAAACAGAGCAGTGGCCACATTGATATTGCCCCTTATGTGCAGAAAGGGGTTTCTTTTCAGTAAAGGCGGAAGGCACCAGTAAATTGCGAAGATTAAGGTTACGTTTGTGCGCTACCATAATATGAGTATCATGAAAACCAGGAATTGCTTGAATTAAATGCCATTCTCTTTTTAGAATGTTAACAATGTGCTTTTCTGACAATCTGTATGTAAACAAAATTTGTACCTGCCTTGATTCGGCAGTTTCACAATAGTAATCCTACCCGCTTCTGATCGCTGGAAGGAGCGGGCTACAAATGCTTGCTAAATAAAAAATAAATAAATAAATAAACAATCCTTTGGGACTGTAGCGAATATAGTAGCGGACAAACTATTTTAGTATCCATTTTGCTTTCATTATCACGTATTTTTTCTGCCTTTATTCGTGAATGATTACGTGCTCTAGAATAGGCCTTATGGATATATTGCTGAGGGTATTGGCGTGCTTCAAACCTATGTTTAAGGTCCTTTGCCTGTGATTCGAAATCGCCGTCAGTAGTACAATTCCTCCTAACTCTAAGAAATTGTCCGACAGGTAAATTGTTTTTTAATGCAGGGTTATGAAAACTTTGGTAATGGAGCAACTGATTCCTGTCAGTTGGTTTTCTGTACAATTTTGTGATGAGTCCCTTTCCTTCTCTCTGAATTGGTAGATCTAAAAATGAAATTTGCACCGGGTCATAGGTGATTTGAAAACGTATGTTTTGATCTAGATCATTTATCCATGAGTTAAATGCGGACAAATCTTCCATAGAACCATCCCATATAATAAAAATGTCATCAATATATCTGATCCACAATTTTACACTAGATTCAAAAAAATGAGTTTTAAGAAAAGTGTTTTCAAATTTATACATATATAAATTGGCAATGTCTGGTGCCATAGATGACCCCATTGCTACCCCCTTAACTTGTTGGTAATATATATCTTTAAAGCAAAAGAAATTTTTACATAATGCATGTATATTCCGTCCTATCTGTTAAATAATCTTCTATAATACTTATTCCCACTATGTATGTGATCCCTAAGATTCATAAGTCACTCACAGATCCCCCTGGTCGACCAATTATTTCCGCCATTGGGTCACTTTTAGAACCCATTTCCCAAATGATAGACATTCTTTTACAGTAATATATATCTCTAAAGCAAAAGAAATTTTTACATAATGCTATCTCTGCTAAAATTAAAAGAAAGGAGGTGGAAATGCGTGTATATTCCGTCCTATCTGTTAAATACTCTTCTATAATACTCAATGCTTCAAACTGCGGAATGTTGGTATATAATGCTTCAACATCTAAAGTAACTAATAGAATTTCTGAACTCAAATCTCTGAATGTTGAAAGGATATCGATAACGTGTGAAGAGTCACGAACATAGGACCACATACGTGAAACGTGGGGCCGTAAAAGAATGTCTATCATTTGGGAAATGGGTTCTAAAAGTGACCCAATAGCGGAAATAATTGGTCGACCAGGGGGATCTGTGAGTGACTTATGAATCTTAGGGATCACATACATAGTGGGAATAAGTATTATAGAAGATTATTTAACAGCTAGGACGGAATATACACGCATTATGTAAACATTTCTTTTGCTTTAAAGATATATATTACCAACAAGTTAAGGGGGTAGCAATGGGGTCATCTATGGCACCAGACATCGCCAATTTATATATGTATAAATTTGAAAACACTTTTCTTAAAACTCATTTTTTTGAATCTAGTGTAAAATTGTGGATCAGATATATTGATGACATTTTTATTATATGGGATGGTTCTATGGAAGATTTGTCCGCATTTAACACATGGATAAATGATCTAGACCAAAACTTACGTTTTCAAATCACCTATGACCCGGTGCAAATTTCATTTTTAGATCTACTAATTCAGAGAGAAGGAAAGGGACTCATCACAAAATTGTACAGAAAACCAACTGACAGGAATCAGTTGCTCCATTACCAAAGTTTTCATAACCCTGCATTAAAAAACAATTTACCTGTCGGACAATTTCTTAGAGTTAGGAGGAATTGTACTACTGACGGCGATTTCGAATCACAGGCAAAGGACCTTAAACATAGGTTTGAAGCACGCCAATACCCTCAGCAATATATCCATAAGGCCTATTCTAGAGCACGTAATCATTCACGAATAAAGGCAGAAAAAATACGTGATAATGAAAGCAAAATGGATACTAAAATAGTTTGTCCGCTACTATATTCGCTACAGTTCCAAAGGATTGTTAACATTCTAAAAAGAGAATGGTATTTAATTCAAGCAATTCCTGGTTTTCATGATACTCATATTATGGTAGCGCACAAACGTAACCTTAATCTTCGCAATTTACTGGTGCCTTCCGCCTTTACTGAAAAGAAACCCCTTTCTGTACATAAGGGGCAATATCAATGTGGCCACTGCTCTGTTTGTTTAAATGTTTTGCCTATAAGGAAGGTTTTTATACACCCAGTAAACACAGAAGCCATTTTACATTGATGATTTTTCCAATTGTGATACCACGCATGTTATTTACATTATACAGTGTCCATGTAGTCTCCTATATGTAGGTAAAACCAAACGAAGTATACGCGTTCGTATAGTAGAACACAAAAGCTGCATTAAGAGACAATTGACAGATAAACCGTTGGTGCAACATTGGATAGACAGAGCACATAAATTGTCTGATTTAAAATTTTTTGTTATAAAAAAAGTGAGATTAAACTGGAGAGGTGGAAATATAGAATAAACTATTCTCCAGATGGAACAGAAATACATTTTCACTCTCAATACTCTCACACCACATGGTTTAAACGCTGAACGCGATTTTTCCGTTTTCCTGTAGGTAGTTCTTCTATTAGGATCATTATTTCAGTTTGGTTGTGCTCCAGTCTTTTAGTGTGTTTACATAATTATAATTCATGGTTTTTTTATACACATGTATATAACTTATTTATTTATTTATATGTATATTTATTGGGTCATTGTTTTACATGGATTATTTATTTATTTATTTGTTTGTTCGTTAAGATATATGACTTACAATTAAGCTAAGATGCTTGGTAATGTATAGGTCGGTGGTTCCCAATGTGGTTTTTGTTCATTAGTTATTGGGTTGTGTAAATATGATTAGACTGAATGTGGTTTCAGTCCCCCTTTTTTATATTTTTCATATTTATATTTTTATATTTAGTAGTGTAGTTTAGGTGGATTTTATGTAATGCCTCTGTTGTATAATTGAAAACTGGAATTTGTCATACAAGAGTTTCTATTTTATATCCTAGTTTCTAATTAATTGTTTCCGGTGGATACAATCTTGTACACACTTTAGCCACCAGGTTTCTCCTTTTTCTTTCTCGCGGGGTAGATCATAATCATGAAGATTATTGTTAACCGGATTAACAATGTACTCTTATAATTACAATTCCTTCGCGCGCCTGCTGGCGATTTAAATACCTACACGCATGCGCTAGCGTTTTCTAACTAAGCATGATGCCGTTGAATAATCGATGCTGCCTCCATGATTTATGAAGCATTGGTAGTTCGAGGATGTAAGTTTTTTATGTTGTGTCACATTTATATTTCTTCAGCATGCTAGGATGGTTTCGGTAAGACTAGTTAATCTGAATTTAGAGACACGTTTCTCTCCTTTTAAAAGAAAAAAACTTCAACAGCGGTTGTCACTGAGAAATATGGCTTATACCTTGGAGGGGGGCCTCCTGGTCCGAAGCATCCTGCTGAGTACGGTCTTATATAATGTATTTTTATGATCATATTTTCCTCGCGCGCCTGCTGGCATGGTTAAAAACCTATACGCATGCGTTAGCGTCTTTTCAATCAAGTTAGGTGCCGGTGAGCATTCAATACTATTATCATGTTTTTTGAACATTAGCAGTTCAAGGATGAAAAATTTTTCTTTTATTGTGTCACATTCACATCTCGTAGGCATGCCAAGATGGTTTTAGTATCAATGGGGCATATGATTTTAGACACAGTTCCCCCTTTTCTTTGTAAGTGGTATGAACCCTCGGCTGCAGTTGTTACTGTTGGTATACCTTAGTGGGGTCCTTTAGTCTGAGGTAATCTGTGTACTGTGGCTTTATACAATGCACATTTATATTCACAATTCCCTCGTGCACTTACTGGCGGGTAAAACATCCATACGCATGAGTTAGCATTTCACTAAGCAAGGTGCCGTGAGCATTCGATGCTGCTCTCATGGTTTTTGAAACATTGGCAGTTCGAGGATGATAAAGTTCTTTAATGTTGTGTCATTTTTGTATTTCACGAGCATACCAGGATGTTTGTTGAATCATCGATTCATATGGTTTTGGATATATATATAAAAAAATCGCTGTGCCTTTTTTCATGTGGACAAACTCTTCAAAATTCCTCGGTTATAGGCGTGTCAGCAAGATATATAATTTTTAGTTTACAAAAATAGTAACGTTTGAACAATGTTAGTATGATGCTGTTCCCTAGGCTCATGATCACCATATATCGGGTTGACTTTTGCATTTAAAAAGTTTTTTTAAAAATACCATATTATCACGTTCCTTTAGCCTTACAGTAAGGCATGTTTTAAATTAACGTACTTTTAATCTAGGACGGATTAACCATCCTTATTTAAAACCTGAATAGATCACTCACCTTTTTAGATGTATGGAGTCTTTTAAATTAAATCTTTTAAATCCCTTTATTAGTATATAGGAGTCTTTTGAACGTTTGCAGTTTAACTGCATCCCTAATGTTTTAAGAAACTATGATTGTTCATTTATAAGTTATCAATGGCTTGAAGAAATCAATGAACCCTTTGGATAAAATCAGTTTTTTATTCATAAACACTCTTTCTTTTATCCCTTTCTGCAGTTACAAAAGGTTGTTTCAATTTCAGTGCAAACAATTTAACTGCATTGGCGTATCCCTAATACAGGTCTTCAGGTAAAATTGGTTTCACTCCTGCTCCTTGGTTCTCCATCTCCTCCGTGTTGTTCTCTTTATTTCTCCGTCTTCTACTGATATGTTTATTTGTACTATAGATTTTATTTATGTGGTATGAATGGTATCTATAATATGTTTTTATCCATTTGCTATTAATGTTTTACATGTATAATGTGTCATTTTAGTTTTTAAAAAAAGGGGGCTATTTAATTTTTAAACAGTTTCTTTGTTTCACTTGTTTCTGACTCATTAGAGTATGATGTTCATTAATATCAGTCTATGTTATAAGTTTATGGATAATATTTTTGTGCATATTATATATTTTAAATTTTTTTAATTTATTTATTATATTTTATTTATTTATTATCCTTTATCGCGTTCTTTATGTTATATATATCGCGTTCTTTATGTTATATATGATGTATTTAGTTCGATTATGGTTTTTATATTTGTGTTTTTAATTATTTATGATGTGTTTTTAGTATAAGGTGAGCCAACCCCTGAAGAAGATTTTATCGAAACACGGCCTGTGTCGGGTCAGGTCTCCCTTTACATGTATGGACCAATAAAGTACTGGTGAGAGCTTCCACCTGCCTACGTTTCTTGTACTGTGTGCTGAATGATAGGATCCTCCACCGACCCCTTGTCGGTCGGCTGATTCACTGCCAAATTAATAGCCTGAAGGGATTCCGTTATCAAAGCTGGCAGCTCTTCTCTACAAAATACTCTAATAATCCGAGCCTGGTCCTCAGGCTCTGGAATCTCGCCTTCCTCCAGGTCCTCTGCTGCTGTATCTGGCTCATCTAAATCTTTGCCGTCTAGCCAGTCAGATAAGGCTGATTGTTCCTCTACAGACCGAGCTCTCTTAGCTGGTTTCCCTAAGGAAGCCTCAACTTTTTCTGGCAAGGGCCCAGCCCCTCCGGCTCCTAGGCCTGAGAGATCTGCTGCGACCCCCTGCTGACGCAAACAATAGGCTTGATGTAGCAAAATAACAAAGTCTGGGGAGAAACCAGGCAGGGACCCTCCCCTTACCGGAGGAGGCATTGAAGGAAGTGGAACTGACGGAGTCGCCCCTTGCGGAGAGACGGGAGTCTCTAAGAGAGCACTCACCTCCACTGAGGCCTGAGCCCCTTGCACACCTGATGACCCTTCCCTTAGGCTCTTCCTGAAGTTCCTGCTTCATGCTAAGTGCTTCCGCAGCACAGCCATGGCACACTCCGGCCTCAGATACAGTCTCTCGCCGGGTGCCATGAACAAGGCACTGTGGACGCGGAGACATGAGCTTTCTCAGCCCAAAATGCCTAAAAACAAAAAACAGAGCAGAAGGGTTTTTTTTTTAACAAAACAGCCACCAAATTCAATCAATTACCCCCGAAAAGGCAAAAAATGCAGAAACCGGGCCCTGAAAGAGAAAAATTCAAAAGCTGAAAGGGAAACTCGAGGCCACACCAGAAACGTGAGAAAAAACGAGGGAACTAGGCCACGCAGTGGTTATAAATTAAAAAGTTACCTCGGCTTGTGCTCACGGCAGCAAGCTGCGTCTGCTCATTTTCCCAGGCAATCGCGACTGCTCATGCTCACCTCCGCAGCACCGGATACTAAGAGAACTGCCGGGAAGACCAAGCTGACTGCCAGAAAGGACACTAAATCTGTCCAGTCAGCTGTGGCATCACAGATCAACTCCCGCCGGTGGCTCCCACGTTCCAGACACGCTCGGGAGTCGGCCGTGAAGAGAAAGCTCTGGCCACACTTCAGCTGCCCTCCGACCAGCCTAGGAGGGGAGAGAAGGCAGAAACAACCGTCGGGCAGCAGGATAGAAGGGAAAAGTCTCCCCCGATGCTCCTGACTAAACCCGGTACTCTGTATTATTTTATTATTATTATTATTTTAAAACAATCTTAACTACCCCAGACAAACTAAACAAATACCCAAAGAGGAAAAACAATTAAAATAAAAACTAAGATCCTTAACTGCAAAGCTCCTTATTTATCACTCCAGTGAGCCCAGCACCTAGGCTCACTACCCCCTCACTCTGCTTGGAGACTGAGCACACTGGAGGCTGGTGGGAGGTGCCAGCAGTATATATGAGGTGGCTTCATGATTCTGACATGCCCAGTCTCCAAGCTGTGGAAGGAGGTACACTACCCAGAGGTGTGGGACTGAACTGGAGGGACGATAAGGAACAAGGATTTTCTTCTGGGGAAATTGGACCGACGTCATTAGAAACCACCACCCAGGAAAAAGATTTAGGAGTCATCGTGGATAACATGTTAAAACCCTCCGCCCAGTGTGCAGCGGCGGCCAAGAAAGCAAATAGAATGCTAGGTATCATAAGGAAAGGGATGGAGAATAAAACAAAGGATATTATAATGCCTCTGTATCGCTCCATGGTACGACCGCACCTTGAATATTGTGTGCAATTCTGGTCACCGTATCTTAAAAAGGACATAGCGTTATTAGAAAAAGTACAGAGAAGAGCCACCAAATTAGTGAAGGGGATGGAAGGCTACTCCTATAAAGAGAGGCTAAAAAGGTTAGGGCTCTTTAACCTGGAAAAGAGACGGCTGAGGGGAGATATGATAGAGGTCTATAAATTAATGAATGGAGTGGAATGGATAAACGTGGATCAATTGTTTACGCTATCAGAATATAGAAAGACTAGGGGACATGTAATGAAGCTACAGGGTAAACTATTTAAGACAAATAAGAGAAAATATTTTTTCACTCAACGTGTAATCAAACTCTGGAATCTGTTACCGGAGGATGTAGTAAGGGCTGTTAGTATAGCTGGGTTTAAAAAAGGTTTGGACAAGTTCCTGGAGGAAAGGTCCATAAACCACTATTAAAAAGGGACCCAGGATATCAATGCTTGACCCAGTACAAGCATTGAGGAACCTGTGTCTTTTGGGGATATTGCTAGGTACGTATGACCTAGATTGGCCACTGTTGGAAACAGGATACTGGGCTTGATGGACCTCGGTCTGACCCAGTATGGCATGTCTTATGTTCTTATGTCAGTTGGGCTCTGTGGAAAAAAGGAGACTGAGCAAGATGGCACCCTTGGGTGGGAAGGGGACCACATATGTGTGGTAGCATTCCCAAAGGCTATCTTTGAAAGCTGGGGAAATGTTCCACGTGGGCTCCAACAGCTCCGATGTCACCCATATGTGAGGACTGACTTCCTGCTTGTTCCTGAGAATCCAAGATACCGCCTAAAGACACCCACCATCGAGCTCTACTGGGGAGATCCATTTTAAAAACGGCTGCAAAGAAGCTAACACAATTTGAAGCCAAGCTGCATCAGAAACAGCCTTTACCATCTACAGGAGACAGAGAAATACTGAAGTGTGCCCCTGGCTGCATCAGCATTAGCAGTAGTGATGTCAATGAAAGTTTCTAGTTCTTTCTCTATCTCCACATCTACTGGTAGGCGAACACAACCCACTTCTCTGGGCTGGTCTAACAGGATGATCTGTAAATTGATTTTGTGCACACATTAATATAAAATGTAAGCTACTTTATGAAAAACATGCAAGCAATTTCAGAAACCATGCCACAATCTGTTCATGAGCTCTGCATGAAGTACACCTTTAGACTTCTTTAGCTCAGTGTCTAATCATTCCCCTCAGCAACAGTAAAACTATCCAAAGAACAGATATTACAGCACAATACTTAGCTCTAAATTGCCCTTTTATAGTATGGAAGATACTGTCTAAACTAGAAACAGCAATTCATGTGTATGCTGCATACACTATTCCATATTTAGTTCCTACCGGGTACGCATCATGTCTCTAAAGTCTTCCCCTGGAGGCCAGTCCTTAAGTTTCAACACCATTGGTTCGCCTTCTTTTGACTTAAGCCGACCTAAAATAAAAAACAACCACAAACTAAGAAGGGCTTAGTTGATTCACAGAGCTGCATTTGTGACAACACTGCAACATGCACATACATGGCCTTAAAACATACAAGCAGTTGTCAGAAAGAAAGTTTGTTTTGAAAAAGGAAGCAATTTCTAGTTTAGAGGGTAATTTTACAAAATTTCACCTAGGCTGAGAGAGCAAGGCAGTGCCTATTTGTAGCTATTTTATAAAAGCATATAGGCATCTTTATAACAACTAGCACAAATCTTGTTTAAATAGCAGGTAAATGGATCCTGTGTACATTCATACCAGCTGTGTAAATGTACATACATACGCTATGCACGATTGTGTGCATTTTATAAAGTACATGTGCAAATGCAACTCCACCCCTCTCTCCACCCAAACTCCTCCTACACCAAAGCTGCATACAAGTCCGCATGTTATCATCATCATTTGTTTTTTTATTTGTACCATGCAGGGTTATTTTATAAGAGGCCTTTTATATGAATATACTGTCATATATTTGCAAAAAATACCTTTATAAAAGTACTTTCCACATGTTTTGTAAGTGATCATTTCCTTTTGCATGGTTCCCAGTTGAAAATGCATAGTTTTCTATCACATATTACAAAGCATTAAGTAAGTGTCCTGGTGCTGCATTTGTTCACCTTCATGTGCAAGTATGTTAAGCTGGGGATAAAGACATCCACAGGTACGTACTTTGAATATCTTCAAATCCTTCCCAGAAGTCTCCTACAGATGCTCCTGTGATAATACCATTGGTTCTGCAATTAACCAAATCTGCCTCCTGATCTCCAAACTCCCTTCGGAAGGACTCTGGCCTCCAGAGATCTGCATTTAATTTGTGATGCACTCCAGAGACCATGACAGGCTGCAAGTGGAGAACACAGCACTAGTCATTACTTATAACAGCTTTTTAAAGATCAACCATATAGCAGTCCTATAATGGCATCCAAGAAAGAAAATTAATATACATTTTAAAAAATGTTGAAGACAGATACATTCACTTACTAAACATTCGAAAAAAAATTAAGGGCCAGATATACTAAGCATTTTTCTTAGATGCTAAAAGGTGAAACCACAAGAGTACATCTGGCCCTAAGTAGTAGAAGCAGTTAAAATAACCCAAATTTTGATTCCAGTTTCCACGTCATCAAAAACATTACAATATTGTAAACATCTAGATTTATGTATTTCTCAATAAATTATTCCCCGTATCATCTGTAGATTTAAATAAGTGAAACCAAAACATTAGCAATTTCTTTCTGGCTATCTACCTGTCCTTGTTTCCAGCATTCTCGGAACACATTCCAGTTACTCTTATTGCAGGGATCCTGCAGGCACAGCAATCTGTTATCACAAAGCCAGTAATGTGGGGTATCAAAGCCCATCAGGCTAGGCTTTATTGTGAGTCCTTGAGGCTTCTTCACTGCATCAGTGGCAGGCTTGCTTTGGACTAGTGAGGCAAATATGTCATCCAGAATTTTTGGTGTGCTCTTAAGGCAATTATCCATCTGAATACAGAGAAGAAAATGCAAATTAATCATCATTAACTGAGATGCATGTTTAGTAACATAGTAAATGAAAGCACATAATGACCTAAGTGGCCCATCTAGTCTGCCTAGTAAGGTGATTAGGGCTGCAACTGCTGGGGTTAGTGAACACAATTGACCCCAGGATCAATATCCAAAAGATTCCACTGTCTACCTCTTTCCTCCCAGTGAATCCCATTTACCACTTCTCTCTGTCAACTAATATCTAATCCAGTTTACCACCTTGAGGACCACCTTCAGATTGCTGCATGCAGGTTACAACGCCCCTCACTCCCCCACATCTAAGAAATACAAAGTGTCAATTCATTATTGTTTCCATCCTCTTGCCTTTTAGACAGGGCCGGCCCGTCCATTGAGCAAGAATGTTTTTTGCACAGGGCCCCGCGTTTCAGGGGGCCCCGCGCAAAGAACATTCTGCTTTTTTTCTTAAAATTACATTTTTAAAAAAAACCTGTCTCTGGCTGCTGCCGCTGCCGCGTCCGTCGCAGCAGCGGCAGAATGGAGTGTCCCGCGGGGCCCCTTCTCCTCGTTGAGCCCTCTGCAAGGGCTTTCAGATTCGTGAAGGGAGAGTGCTCCCTCGCGTCTCTGTAAAGCCCGCAGGGGCTAATGGGAAATTTCCCATCTGCCCCTTAGACGCGAGGGGCTGATGGGAAATTTCCCATTAGCCCCTGCGGGCTTTACAGAGACGCGAGGGAGCACTCTCCCTTCGCGAATCTGAAAGCCCTTGCAGAGGGCTCAACAAGGAGAGGGGGCCCCGCGGGACACTCCATTCTGCCGCTGCTGCGACGGACGCGGCAGCGGCAGCAGCTAGAGCCAGGTTTTTTTTTTTTAATTTGCGGGAAGGGAAGGGAAGGGAAGGGGAGGGGGGGGTTAAGACTGGTAATGGGCTGGGGGGGCTGATGGAGGCTGTCTGGAAATGGGGTGATGGGGGGTTAGGACTGGAAATGTGCTGGGGGGGTTTAGGACAGTAAAAGAGCTGGGGGGGGGTTAGGACTGGAAATGGGCTAGGGGGGGTAAGACTGCTAATGGGCTGGGGGTTGGTCTAGCGTCACTGGAAATGGGGTGATGTGGGGTTAGGACTGGCAATGTGCTGGGGGGGGGGTGGGACTGGCGATGGGCTAGGGGGGTTAAGACTGGAAATGGGCAGGGGGTTGATGGAGGCTGACTGGAAATGGGGTGATGGGGGTTAGGACGGGAAATGTGCTGGGGGGGGGTAGGACTGGAAATGTGCTGGGGGGGGTTAGGACTGGAAATGTGCTGGGGGGTTAGGACTGGAAATGGGCTAGGGGGGGTTAGGACTGGAAATGGGCTAGGGGGGTTAGGACTGCTAATGGGTTGGGGCTGATGGAGGCTGACTGGAAATGGGGTGGGGGGGGGGATAGGACTGGAAATGGGCTAGGGGGGGTTAGGACTGGAAATGGGCTGGGGGGGTTAAGACTGCTAATGGTCTGGGGCTGATGGAGGCTGACTGGAAATGGGGTGGGGGGGTAGGACTGGAAATGGGCTGGGGGGTTTAGGACTGGAAATGGGCTAGGGGGGGTTAAGACTGGTAATGGGCTGGGGGTTGATGGAGGCTGACTGGAAATGGGGTGATGGGGGGTTAGGACTGGAAATGGGCTGGGGGGGGTGGTTAAGACTGGTAATGGGCTGTGGGCTGATGGGGGCTGTCTGGAAATAGGGTGATGGGGGGTTAGGATTGCTAATGGGCTATGGGGGGGTTAGGACTGCTAATGGGCTATGGGGGCGCTAGGACAGGAAATGGGCTGATGGCGAGGGGTTAGGACTTGAGGTGGGCTGATGTGGTTAGGACTGGTAATGGGCTGTGGGCTGATGGGGGGGGGTTAGGACTGGCAATGGGCTATGGGGGGCTGACTGGAAATGGGCTGATGGGGTTAAGACTGGAAGTGGGCTGATGGGGGGTTAGGACTGGTAATGGGTTATAGGGGGGGGGTTAGGACTGGTAATGGGTTATAGGGGGGGGCTTAAACTGAAAATGGGTTGATGGGGGGCTAGGACTGGTAATGGGTTGGGGGATTGCTATGACTGGAAATGGACTGAGTGGACGGGGAGGCTTGAATTGCAAATAGCTGATGGGGAGGGAGCTTGGAATGGAAATGGGCTGTGAGGGAAGGGAGCTAGGACTGAAAATGGGCTGATGGAGCAGCTAGGATAGGACTGGAAATGGGCTGTTGGGGGGGAGCTAAGATTGGAAATGGGCTGTGGTGGGGGCTTGAATTGAAATGGACTCATGGAGGGGCTAGAACTGGAAGTAGGCTCATGGGGGGGCTTGGACTGGAATTGGGCTGAGTGGAGGGGAGCTAGGATTTGACATGGGCTGATGGTGGGGCTAGGAAATGACTAGAAATGGGCTGATGGGGGCTAGGATTGGAAATGAGCTGATGAAGGGACTCAGATTGAAAATGGATGGGGGAGCTAGGACTGGAAATGGGTTGATGGGGGGCTAGGACTGGAAATGGGCTGATGCAGGGACTAGAAGGGAATGGATGCTGGGTGAGACTGGAACTAGAAGGGAGCTGATGTTGGGGGAGGATTAGAATGGGATGGGGCTGGGAGAGTAAAATGGAGAGGGGAAAAATATTTTGTGTGGGAGGGATGAAAAATCTACAATTGGCCGGGTATTGGGAGAGTAAGTGGGGATTGAGGATGGAGGGGTAAAATTTGTGTGGATGAAATAAGAATGAGGAAAGAGCAAAAGGAGAAAGATTAGTATGTTAAAGCAGATGTAGAGAGAGGATGGAAAGAAAACTAGAAGAGAGAAGAAAGGACAAATGGACAGCAGACGATGGAGAGTTAGCAGAAAACATGAAGAAACCAGAAGAAAGTGGCTGGAGCAATTGCAACTGAAAAAAAATGCACAAAAGGTAGAAAGATATCTCTTTATTTTGAATTTATTAACTGGAATATGAAAGCTCTGGGAAATGTGCATCATTAACGTCTGCGCTTTGTTTGGTACAAGAGGAAATTGATTTATAGTTTTATTTCTACAGTGTTGTTGTACATTCCAAGTTTGGCTTTTGGGGTTCCCAGTTTAATTATTGCCTTCCTGTTTCTAAATTGCGATTCCTTGTTTGGTGATGGTCTATGTTCTGCATGTGTAACTGAGCTGAGGTATTCTGTTTATGTAATTCCTATTTGACATTGCCACTTGTTCTCTTTCCCCAGTATTCTCTGAAATGTACTGGTTTAATATTTGCAGTGTTTCCTTTTGATAGGTAGGGTCTGGTGCTTTGTGAGTCCTGGTAATGCTGTCAGGATACAGCGGGTTTGCTATGGGTTCTAAATGGGCAGCGTTTGTAGTAGTTCCTAATGTGCCTGGCGGTTGGCACTGGATTATAGTAATGTAGAAATCTTTTAGTCTTTCTTTATCCATACACTCATTAAGAGACATGTTTACTAAAAGTTAGTGTATGGTAACATTATGCAAATATTTATGCAAATAAGGCCACTTATGCAAATGAGGCCCCGCACCGAGTCTCCGCACATGGCCCCGCACCCCCCTTGGGCCGCCCCTGCTTTTAGAGATCCCCTGTGTATGTCCTTTTTCAAATCCATTACAATCCTTGTCTCCATCACCACCCCTGGAAAGGCATTCCAGGCATCCACCATCCCAGCAAATTTCTTGCTGCTCGACTATCTACTTACAGCTTCATATCATGTCCCCATATTACAGCTTCCTTTCCTTTGGAAACAGCTCATTTATGCATTAATACCTTTCAAGTATTTAAAACAACCAATTAAAATGCTACTACCACTACTAATAATAATCATTTGCATAGCACTACAAGGCATACACAGTGCTGTACACACACATGTAAAATGCGGTCCCTTCTCATCAGAGCTTACAATCTAGTCTTCAAAGATCTTCCCTAGGGTATCATATTTAGGGCCTCAAGTTCATTCTCAAGATCTTCTGGTGCAAACCTCGCATCATTTCGGTTGCTTTCCTCTGGACTACCTCTAGCCTCTTTATATCCTTACTGAGATATGACCTCCAAAACTGAACATAGTATTCCAAATTGGGCCTAATGAATGACCTGTAGAGGCATTATCACCACCTTCTTTCTGCTGGTTATGCCTCTATGCAGCCCATCACCTCTCTGGTTTTAGCTACTGTCTTGTCACATTGTCTTGCTACCTTGATATCATCAAATATCATCACCCCAAGATCACTCTCTTGGTCCATGTTCAGCCTTGTCCCCACCCCCCCTCCCACCAAAAATATATCATTCCACACATCTCTGAATTAAAGCAGTGTTTCCCAAACTTTGGCCCCAATGCAGTAAGTTGTGCTATCCTTTAGCACAGTGGTTTGCTCCTAATTTTCCCACACTAATCTTACTACTGATGAAGTAAGAAATTTTAACATGAGAAAATCAGCTGTAAAACCACCATGTTAATGAGTTGCATACATAGGAATAATCTGGGCTTACCTGCAAATTTTCTGTCTTTTAAATCCTACCGTATCAGTCCAGATGAATTGGTTATGCTCTTCCATCAGCAGATGGAGGCACAGAAACATTTGGGAGCCCTACCCTATACAAGACACCTAATATAGAGCTCCTTTTTAGTTTTATTTTAACAAAGCAAACATGGTGTACTTAGATTTCAGTAAAGTCTTTGATACCGTTCCACACAGGCGACTTATAAATAAATTGAGCACCCTAGGGGTTGGGCAATAAAGTGACTGAATGGGTTAGAAATTGGTTGAGTGGGAGCGACAAAGGGTACAGGTAAATGGAGTTCACTCTGAGGAGGATAATACCAGAGGTGTGCCGCAGGGATCTATCCTTGGTCCGATTCTTTTTAACATTTTTGTTAGTGATATTGCAAAAGGGCGATCAAATAAGGCTTGCCTCTTTGCAGATAAAGCATAATTACTCACCTGTAACAGGTGATCTCCGGGAACAGCAGGAATTTAGTCTTCACATATGGGTATCGTCGGTACCAACGGAGCCTGTGCGGGAACGCTCCCCAGCGTCCAATTAGTAAGCTTTCGGGAGCATCCCACAGCGCCTGCGTGCTGCCTTCCCGCCTTTCCCAACTGTCTCTCTTCAGTTATTTATTTATTTATTTAGAATTTCTTATATACCGCACTATTCGGCATCAGCGCAGTTTACATATAACAGAAAAATCTGACAGGAAAACGTGTCTGAGTTTACAATTAACCGGACAACAAACTTGGATAACAAGGAAGGGTTTACAATTAACAAGGTAGCAAAAACTTGGATAACAAGGATATCTATTTACATCCTAGAGTCACAGAATACATGGAACATGTAATCCAATGGTCAAGGACACCTTACTAAGTGTGTTCTCCTGGCTCACTAGGTGTTTTGATGTTGCTATAACTATTGGAGAGGGGATGAGATTCAGTGTTCTCTGAGAAGTATTTGAGGAATAGGTAGTGTTTGAGGGCCTTTCTAAACTGGGCTAGGTTAGTGATTGCTCTGATGTTTGTTGGTAAGGCGTTCCAGAGTTTTGGTGCACAGAGACTGAAAGTCCTATTTGCTGTTGTTGCGGTGCATCTTGTAAATTCACGAGGAATCATTAGCGTATTTATTGCTGTGGATCTTCTTGATCTATTCGGGGTTATGGATTTGATGAGGTCGGTTAGTGAGGAGGAGAGACTATTTACCGCTTTGAAGGTCAGTAACATTGTCTTGAAGATGGTCCTGGCCTGAATAGGAAGCCAGTGTAACTGCTTCAGAAGGGGCGTCACATGGTCTCTCCTAGATGCCCCATGGAGCTGTAGGGGGTTCAAGGTGGATTGGGGGAGTCCTAGTAAAATGACATTGGCATAGTCAAAATGAGGCATGATCAGGGCTTGGTAGATAGTACGGAAATCCTCTGGTTCAAGCAAGGGGCGTAGATGTCTGAGTGAACGGATCTTGTAGTATATAGCTCTTACAGTATTAGCTATGTGAGCCTTCATGTCGAGGCTTTGATCCAGTGTAACACCCAGGTACCGTATTGTGGGTTTTGTTTGTAGATTGGCTTCTTTCACCTTCAAGTATTGCGGAGGGATGAAATTCGGGTTCCTCGATATGAAGAGCACCTCAGTCTTCTTATGTTGAATTCTGAGGTTTTGTGACAGGAGCCATTCAGATATGGCACTGAAGCAATTGGTCAGAGGGGAGAGGTTCAATTTATCTATGTCGAACGGCAGATAGAGCAAGATGTCGTCTGCATATCCATGCAACTTACATTGAAAGACCGGATGATATTGCAAATGGGTTGCATGTATATGTTAAACATCAAGGCAGAGAGGGAGGATCCCTGTGGAACCCCCTGACATTGATGAAATGGTTCCGACGTTGCTCCACCGGATCAAACGTGCTGCCATCTTCCGGACAAGTATGATCTGCACCATTCAAGTGCTGTTCCACAGACGCCTTTCTCTTTTAGCCGTACTAGGAGAAGCTCATGACTTACCGAGTCGAAGGCTGCGGCAATGTCTAGGAAAACGAGTGCAATTCCCTGTCGGATGTTGTCGACACCAGAAACTATATTATTGAGGAGGGTGGTAAGGAGTGTTTCCACACCATGTGACTCTCTGAATCCATGTTGGCAAGGATCTAGCAGGGCAGCAGCATCAATGTGGTCTTGTAACTGTCTTTGCACCTCTTTCTCGATTAACTTTGCGAGAAAAGGTATACTTGAAATGGGTCTGTAAGAGTCTACCTTTTTGGGATCTAACTTGCTATTTTTTAGGAGCGGTCTGATAGATGTATGCTTGAGGGCAGAAGAGAAAGTACCGGTTGTGAAGGACAGGTTCATTATTCTGGTTATTATTGTGCTAAAGTCACTGCGCAGTTCCTTTATCAAGAAAGCTGGGCAAGGATCCGTTTGCACAGTAGAAGTATTGAGGGACATGATTGAGTCTTCGATGCGCTTCTTGGCAGCAGTAGAGAAGGAAATTAGAGATGTTGGGCACTCTTGCTGTGGAAGCAACCTCTATTGAAGGTTTATTTGTCTGGGATAGCTTGGATTGTAGGTAAACTGCAAACTTCTGGGAATGGATTTCACATTGCTGTTCGGGAGTTGGTTCCTTAGAAAGAGACTTGACTAAATTAAACAAATCATACGATTTGTTTAATGAGCGCTTCAGGGTATCTGTGTGGTACTGTTTCATCTTCTCTGTGATAGCATTGCGGTGGACGGATAACTGATAGATGTAGGCTGACTGGTCTTCCATGGAGCGTGACCGACGCCAGCGTTTCTCAAGCTTCCGTAGTCGGGAGAGTGATAATCTCAGATCCTCAGTGTACCATGGGGCTGTAGCTCTTTTCCTTGGCGGCCTGCTAGGTGGTGGTCGAAGCGCTATCGCGTTGAGACTACTGTTCCAGCAAGTGATCAGATCTGTTGAGTTTAAAGCTGAGACAAAGAGAGAGAGAGAGGGAAAGAGAAAAAGAGAGAGATAGAGAGATACAATTCCTAGGGGAGGTGGGTGGGTTGTGAAGACTAAATTCCTGCTGTTCCCGGAGATCACCTGTTACAGCTGAGTAACTATGCTATCTCCAGGAACAAGCAGGAATGTAGTCTTCACATATGGGGACTCCCTGGCTGCAGATGCCAGGGAGAAACCCCAGAAGTTGTGTACCCCTTTGAAAGGGTTCCACTTCCCCCCATGGATCTCTGGCATTCTACCAGGGATGGTGGGGTAGGAGTTGATTAAATATGGAACAGGTGTTGAAGAACAGCCTGACCAAACAAGGCATCCCGGCAGGAGTCCTTGTCCAAGCAGTAATGAGCTGTGAAGGTATGGACCAAGGCCCAGGTAGCTGCTCGACAGATATCGTCGATAGACAGAGTGAAGATGAGCCATAGAGGCTGCCATGGCTCTCACATTGTGCGCTGTGACGTGGCCTTCAAGAGGAAGGTTCTTACTCCGATAGGCAAAAGATATACACTGTGCAATCCAGTTGGACAGTGTTCTTTTGGAGACTGGAAGTCCTAAATGACTAGGATCAAAAGCAACAAAACTTTGAGAGGACTTTCTATGTTGCTGCGTCCTTTGTAAGTAAAAGGCCAAAACTCTTTTACAATCCAAAGTATGAAGATTCCTTTCTGCATTAGAGGCATGAGGCCTTGGGAAAAATACAAGGTAAACTGCTTGGTTTAAAAGAAAAGGTGAAACCACCTTTGGCATAAAGTGAGGATTAGTCCTAAGAACTACCTTATCATGATGGAACCTTGTATAAGGAGGATCAGCCACCAATGCTTGAAACTCACTGATGCGACGTGCTGATGTGATTGCAATAAGAAAAATAACCTTCCAGGAAAGGAATTTCAAAGAGGTAGTAGCCAATGGTTCAAAAGGCGGTTTCATGAGCTGGCCAAGAACCAGATTTAAATCCCATGCCACCGGTGGTGGCTTAACGGGAGGCTTAGTTAGGAGAAGGCCTCTCATAAATCTCGCTATGATAGGATGAGAGGAAATAGGCTGCCCATTTAAAGGTTTGAGAGAAGCTGAAATAGCACTCAAATGCACTCTCACTGAATTGGTCTTATGCCCTGCATTAGACAAATGAAGGAGATATTCCAGTAATGATTCCAGAGGTATTGCAAGAGGTTTGAGACCCTTCTGCGAACACCATACGGTAAACCTTTTCCACTTGAAAGCATAAGAGTGTCTTGTGGATGGTTTCCTGGAAGCATAAAGGATATCCTTTACTTGCTGAGAAAGGCTAAGACCATGAAGTTCTAGGCTTTCAGCAACCAGGCCCTGAGATGTAGAGACTGAGGATTGGGATACCACAGCATCCCGTCCTCCTGGGATAGGAGATCTGGAGCAGATCCTAACTCCAGAGATGGAGCTTGAGAGAGATGTAAAAGCAGAGGGTACCCACAGTTGTCATGGCCAATGTGGGGCTATGAGAATCATATGACCTCTGTCTCTCTGAAGCTTGAATAAAGTTCTGGGAATTAGGGGAATGGGTGGGAAGGCATACAGAAAGTCCCGACCCCAATGGAGGAGGAAGGCATCCCTGGCTTGACAACCCTGAGCCGGAATTCTGGAACAGAACCGGGGAAGTTTGGCATTCAGCGGACTTGCAAAGAGGTCTATGTCCGGGGTTCCCCAAAATTGGAAAATTCTGGCCACCTGGTCTGCATGGAGAGACCATTCGTGTGGAAGAAGAACTCGACTGAGTCTGTCTGCCCAAGAGTTTTGAATGCCTGGAAGATACACTGCAAGGAGATGAATTTGATGCTCTCTGGCGAGGGCCCAAAGTCACAAAGCTTCGTTGCAGAGTGACAGAGAGCCTGTTCCGCCCTGCTTGTTCACATAGAACATGGCTAGCTGGTTGTCTTTTGAATTAGGACAGTTTTGTAGCTGAGCTGGGTGTGAAACACTCGGAGAGCAAGAAAGATTGCTCTGAGTTCTAGAAGATTGATGTGTAGATCGGTCTCCTGTGGAGCCCAGGTAACCTGGGTAGAGAGGCCTTGCAAATGGGCTCCCAAACCACCTGTGAGGCATCTGTTGTTAGAGTTACTTGGGGTGGGGGTTGCTGAAAAGGGGACCCCACCAACAGATTCTGGGGTGACTGCCACCATTGGAGAGACAACATAAGACGATCTGAGGTTGCTATTTTGTCTGACAGGCAACCTGACGCCTGAGTCCACTGAGTGGATCGAGTCCACTGGGCTGCCCTCATATGGAGGCGGGCATAAGGAACCACATGCACAGTGGATGCCATGTGGCCTAGCAATTGTAACATTTCCCGAGCAGTGAGGTGAGACTTTAGCATTGCTTGGGAAGCTAACTGCACAATGCGAAGGCAGCGGGACTGTGGAAGATAGGCCCTTGTCTGTCTGGTATCCAACAGGGCTCCTATGAACTCTAGAGACTGAGTGGGAGCTAGGTTGGATTTTGGGAAGTTTATGACAAGTCCCAAATATTGGAGGATACGCATTGTGCGAGATATGGAAATCCTGGCCTCTGGCTCTGATGGGGCTCGAATGAGCCAATCGTCCAAGTAAGGGAAGATGAATATTTTTAGGGTGCGGAGAAATGCTGCCACCACAGCCATGCATTTTGTTTACACCCTTGGTGCCGAGGCCAGGCCAAAAGGAAGAACTCTGTATTGGTAGTGCTTCCCTTGAAACAGAAAGCGAAGAAACCTTCGGTGAGTTGGATGGATGAGAACATGGGTGTACGCATCCTTGAGATCTACAGAACAAAGCCAGTCCTGACTCTGAAGGTATGGCAGTAGAGTTCCTAGAGAAATCATTTTGAATTTCTCTTTGAACAGGAATTTGTTCAATTCTCTGAGGTCTAAAATGGGTCTGTGCCCTCCTGTTTTCTTTGGAATAAGGAAAAAGGAGGAATAGAACCCTGCACCCTGTTGATGAACAGATACTTCTTCTATTGCCCCTTGGGCAAGAAGCAGAGTGACCTCGTGATCTAACTGGGAGTTGAGAGAGGTCTGAGAATTGAACTGTCTTACCATTGTAGGAGGGGGCATGCTGAGGAAGTGAAGCTTGTATCCCTCTCTTACAATGGACAGAGTCCCAACTTTCTGCTGTTATCTGTCCCCATCTGGGGGCAAAATAACATAACCTTCCTGGAATGGTGGAAGGCTCTGGCCCGTTCAGGGCCAGGAAGACAACGTTCTCTAGATGGGAGTCAAAGCCCCTGTGGAGGCTGAGTCTGCTGAGCCGGTTGAGGCTTAGCAGCCTTTGTTTTTTTTTGTTTAGGTTGCTGCTGACCCTTTTGGGCAGACTGACCTGAACGATGCCCTTGTTGGGTATAGGAGGGGTAGAACTTCTTTCTAGTGAAGAATAGTTTTTTGTAGGACTTTTTCCTTGCAGGATCAGCTGTAGATTTTGATAATCTATCCAAGGTGAGATTATCAGCATCTAGCTCATTCGCTTTCTCTTGCCAATTTTTGCCAAAGAGATTCTCTCCAGTGCAAGGAATATTCCCTAATTTGTTCTGTACCCAAAGTTCCAAGTCAGATGTCTGGAGCCAGGCAATCCTACGTGCACCTATGGCAATAGCAGAAGTTCTGCTTATGCACTCAAAACAATCAAAAGCTGCATTTATGAATTTCAAATTCCATTTACGAATTTGGAAACATCCTGAGCATGTTTGATAAGTGCAAGATAATCTTGTCTCTTATCATCGGGAAGGAGAGGGCTCATAAGCTCTAGATCTCCTGTAACTTCCTTAAGGAACATTCCCATATATAGAATGTAGGAACTAATCCTGGCAGAAAGCATAGAAGCCTGGAAGGTTCGACACCCAAAGGCATCAAGAGTTCTACATTCATGTCCTGGAGGATTCAATGCATGTCTTTTTGCACTCTTGATCCTTCTCATAGCTGATTCCACCACCGTGGAATGGTGGGGCAGCTGAGTTTTTTGAAATCCAAGACAGGGAGGTGTAAGGGTAGGGCCCTTTTTCCTTCCCAGCACTTATATCACTTACCCTGGGACGTCCGTTAATCCTCTGGGTCGAGGAATTACCTTACCTTCTCTGTCTGGGATCCCAGGAGAACAAACACACACACACACTTGCACGAACTCGATAAACAGGAGGAACTCGATACATGGTATCGAGCCTACGAGAATGAGAAGTGGTGAGAGGTGTTTCCCACATCCTTAGCATGAGATCATGCAAGATCTCATGAATAGGCAAAGTAGCTGCCTCTGGGAGTTTTAGGATACTGTAGAATTTCCAATTCCTTTGCCCTAGGCTCTGTTTCAGGAGCCACTGTGATAGAAAGACCTCGAGCCACATCTTGGATAAAATCCTGAAAGGATATGTCCTCTGGAGAAGACATCCTACGTTTAGGAGAGGAAGAATCCTCAGGAAGAAGTACTCTGGTATCGACAGAGCTGTCAGAGTCTTCAGACTCGGAGGATTCAAAGTATCTCCTGTCCGGGTAATCGTGCATCGCACGATACCGGTATCGATCGAAGTCGGTATCGACAGGGTCCAGTACCGACTTGTCAGTACCAGAGGGCATAGCCTGCGTCGGCACCGGTAACCCACCTGCTGACGTCAATGCAATTGGCCCCGGTACCGATGTCGGTACCGGTACCGGTTGAATTGTCCGAAGCGGTTTCAGGGGCATCGATGCCGAGAGAAGAGCCGCCAGACTGCATTCAATAGCCAAGAATCTCTGGTCTATCGACGCAGCCGATTCCTGGGTATCGGTACCGGACGAAGTGGCCGGTACCCCAGAGCATGGCACCAGTAGTTCTGCCGAGGTTGGGGCCTCGAGAACATCCTGAAGCCCCGATGATGCTTTGGAAACCAAAGCCTCCCACCGGGGCAATTTTGCCGGTGTGAGTCCCTCAAGGGCAACGCCAGAGGCATCTTGATACTTAGGAGATCTACCCTTTGAGGACCGGCTAGACTTATGTTTAGTTACCTGAGATCCATGGGAGGAAGACGAAGCCCTGGAAGATGTTGATGCTACAGAAGCTGCATTGGAGGGAAAAAGGGTGCTAAGTTTAGCAGCTCGGTTTTGCCGACCCCTCTTCGATATCATACCATAGGCAACAACTCGGAGATAGAGTGGTCAGGACCTAAACATTTGAGGCACCACTCATGGGTGTCGGTGACAGAGATGGTACCGCCACACTTGGAACACTTTTTAAAACCCTTGGCGGGTTTTTCCATAGTAGAGGAAAGTTGGGCCTAGTGTCCAAAATTGCGCGTGGCACCAGAGGAGAAAAAAGCTGGAAACTCCAGGAAAGTTTTTTTTGTTTTTTTTACAAGGAAAAGAAAGAAAGAACCGGTGATACCGGTGTAGCGTCGAAGGAAGGCAGACACGACCACAAAAAAGAAGAATAAAAGGTATATTTTCTGCGGTGACAGGAAGTGCGACCTGCCGGCTCTGCAGAAAACAAAGAACTGGAGAGAGACAGTTGGGAAAGGCGGGAAGGCAACACGCAGGCGCTGTGGGATGCTCCCAAAAGCTTTCTAATTGGATGCTGGGGAGCGTTCCTGCGCAGGCTCCGTCGGTACCCACGATACCCATATGTGAAGACTACATTCCTGCTTGTTCCTGGAGATAATTAAAATCTGCAATAGAATAGATACCCAGGAAGGAGTAGATAACATGACAGGGGGATCTAGCTAGGCATGAAGAATGGTTGAGAATTGGCAGCTGAAATTTAATGCTAAAAAAATGCACAGTCATGCATTTGGACTGCTAAAATCCAAGGAAGGGGGACAGTATATGGGGTGGAGTACTTCTGTCCATGAAAGAACAGCAGGACCTGGGCGTGAGTGTTTCTGATGATATTAAGATAGCTAAACAGGGAGAAAAGGCAACTGTGAAAGCCAGAAGGATGTTTGGGTGCATAGGGAGAGGAAGGAGGTAACAGTGCCTTTGTACAAGTCTTTGGTGAAACCTCATTTGGAGTATTGTGTGCTATTCTGGCAACCACATCTTCAAAAGGATATAAACAGGATGGAGTCAATGCAGAGGGTGCTACCAAAATGGTCAGTGGGCTTCATCATAAGGCATATGGGGACAGACTTCAAGATTTTAATATGTATATACTTTGGAGGAAAGCCAGGAGAGGGGAGATATGCTACGGAGCTATTTAAACGTCTTTATCATAAGTACACAGGAGAGCCTCTTTCAATTGAAAGAAAGCTCTGCAATGAGGAGGCACAGGATGAAGATGAAAAGGGATAGACTCAGGAGTAATACAGCTGTGGTCAACATTATTGGCATCCTTGCAGTTCAACCCCCTTAATGTCCAATATCTCCTAAAAAAAAGTGGCCAGTGAAATGGCTTTGGACTAGATATGCACATATATTTGACATATAAAAGAATCAAATAAAACAAGGCCAATTAAAAAAGGAAATAGTAGGAAACAGTACAAAAACTGGGACATTGCCATGACATAATTATTGGCACCCTTATAAACAATTCAAATGAGCTTGAACAGAAGAGCCATATCCCATTGTAGCAAAATTAAACGCACGTATGATCACATGACTTGAACCAGCCAATGAATGGCCACATTCACTCCCTATTCCATTTTTATAATGTTGAATACAAGAGAGGTGCCTGAGACCGTCAGAAAAGCCATTACCACCAAACATCAAACTTCAAAGGGGTACAAGGCCATCTCCAAAGACCTATGGATTCCTGTCTCTACAGTTTGCAATGTTTGAATAGTATGTTCAAAGGTATACAACAACAACAACAAAAAAATAGATGTCTGTGCAACTTATGGAAGTGTCAAGAACCTCACAGGATATGGTGAGAAGAGGAAAATTAATCCAAGAAGTCTTTGAAGGTTAGGGCGAACTGTTGTAAAAACACCACATACAACTTCCAAAAAGCTTAAGGCTGACCTGGAGCAATCTGGAGTGGTGGTTTCAACCTGCACCATACGTCACACACTAAACAAAGAAGGACTTCATGGGTGAAGGCCGAGGAGGACCCCACTGCTCAAAGACAGACATAAAAAGGCACATCTGATCTTTGCCCAAATCCACTTTGAGAAACCATAATCCTTCTGGGAAAATATTCTGTGGACAGATGAAACCAAAACTTGAACTCTTGGCAATGCAGACCAGCGATACATTTAAAGGTGAAGAAATGAAGCTTATAAGGGAAAAAACACCCTTCCTACAGTTAAATATGGTGGAGGTTCCACAGTGTTATGGGGCTGTTTTGCTGCCTCAGGAACTGGAGGCCTGTAATGTATTAAAGCATAGGAGGCTCTATAATGAGGCCAAGTGAGGCGGTGGCCTCAGGCGGCAGCTTTTTGGGGGCGGCAAAATTGTCCCCAAAAAGACCGCTGTCACCGCCTCACTCGGCCTTCAAAATAAAAAAAAAACAAAACACTCTGGAGTAAGAAGCAGCTGCCGCTCCAGCGGCAGCAGAATGAGGAGCCCTGCGGCCGCTCGCCCGCCCCCCGGAAAGCCTGCTGGTTTCCCCTGGTTTTGCTGGCTCCGCTTTGCAGAGCCGCGGCGAAGGGATACTGTTTCCCTTAACCGTGGCTCTGTTAGAGCTGAGCCAAAGGCACTGACGGGAAACAGGAAATCCTGTTTCCCATCAGCACCTCGGGCTCAGTTTTAACAAAGCCGCTCGAAAGGGAAACACTGTCCCTTTGCTGCGGCTCTGCAAAGAGGAGCCGGTGAAACCAGCAGGCTCTCCGGGGGGCGCAGGTGGGCAGCCACGGGGCTCCTCATTCTGCCACTGCCGCCGCTGGAGCGGCAGTTGCTTCTTAGGTGGGAGTTTTATTATTTTTTTCAATTTCCCTGGGTTGGGGGGGGGAGGGGTCTAGGACTGGAACTGGGCTGATGGGGGGGGGGGAGTAGGACAGGAACTGGGCTGATGGGGGGGGTTTAGAACTGGAAATGGGCTGATGGGGGGCTAGGACTGGTAATGGTCTATGGGGGGGTTAGAAGTGGAAATGGGCTGATGGGGAGGTTAGGACTGGAAATCGACTGATGGGGGTTTAGAAATGGAAATAGACTGATCAGGAGGGGGGCTAGGACTTGAAATGGGCTATCGGGGGGGGGGGTTAGAACTGGAAATGGGCTGATAGGGGGGTTAGGACTGGTAATGGGTTATGGGGGGTTATAACTGGAAATGGGCTGGTCGGGAGGGGGGCTAGGACTGGTAATGGGCTATCGGGGGGGTTAGAACTGGAAATGGGCTGATGGGGGCTTAGGACTGGAAATGGGCTGATCGGAGGGGGCTAGGACTGATAATGGGCTATCTGGGGAGGGCTAGGACTGGAAATGGACTGATGGGGGTTTAGAACTGGAAATGAATTGATGGGGGGGTTAGGACTGGTAATGGGCTATGGGGGAGACTAGGACAGGAAATGGGCTGATTGGGGTGCTAGGACTGAAAATGGACTTATTGGAGGGTTACAACTGGTAATGGGCTGATTTGGGGGCTAGGACTAGGGTGGGAAGATAAAGGGGATAGGACTAGAAATGTCCTGGGACAAGAAATGGGGAGGGGAGGAGAGTGCTGCTGGTCCTGGAAGAAAACTAGGGGCTAGGGCTACAAATGGGCTGATGCGGGATGATGGTAGAATAGGACTGGAAGGGCGCGGATACTGAGGGGGCAGGAAGGGAAGGAGGGGGCAGGAAGGGAAGGAGGGGGCTGGAAAGGAGCTGACATCTGGAATGTACTGAAGGGGGACTGGAAGGGAGCTGACACTTGGGGATGGGAGTGGTAGGTAGCTGGGTAATAGGGAGGAGGCTGGAAGGGAGCCAACATGTGAATGGCACTTGAAGAGAGATGGACAGAGGGTAGGGTGGCTGGAAGGGAGCTGACTGGGGGGTGGCACTGAGAGTGAACCTGAGCTGATACCTGGGATGGTATTTGGACTAGAAGGGGCTGGACAGTGGGAAAGGAGGGGGACTGGAAGGGAATGGACACCAGTTGCAGTCATGGGAATGCAAGGTGGTTTATTTAACAACTTTTATATACCGCGCTATTTGTTATCAGTGCGGTTTACATATAACAAAGGTTGCACAGTCAGAAGACTGTTCTGTGCTTACATTGTAACAGGAGATTAAACTTGGAGCAACAGGGAAACTATATACATATGGTTGACACTGGAAGGTACTGGGAGGGAGGACTGGAAAGGGGACTGATACTGGGGAGGGTTACCGAAACTGGAAATGTGCTGATGGAAGGAAGTGAAGAAAAAAAAAGAAGAGATAAGAAATGGCAAATGGACCATAGACCACAGAAAGAGAGCTAAGAGAAGACAGGAAAGCAGAAGCCTCATATCGGGACCAGCATGATCAGAGAATAAAATGGTCAGACAACAAAGGTAGAAAAATAATTTTATTTAATTTTGGTGATTGGACTTTGTGCTATTTTTATATTTTACACAGTATTGGGGAACTGCATCTCTTATTTATCTGATGTTGCACTGCATGTGGACTCTGACTTCTTGGGGTTTCAGTTTAAATTTTGTCTACATATTTATTTTTTTACTTTAGATTGTGGTTACTTATTCTGTACTTGGTGAGGGTCGATGTTGTGCGTGTGTGACTGAGGTCAGGTGTTCTGTTAACATGCAGTTTGTATATAAAGATCTATACTATACTGTAGTAACTCTGGTAACCCGGAAGCCCTCCTCGCCTCCATCCCCATCATTAACACCTTCCCCCAGTACTTCGCCCCCCCCCCCAACAAAGTTCACAAACAACAGTATTTGGTACAAACATATTTGGTCGCAGCTTTATTTACAACCTGTAAACCGGCCCAAAGGGCCTAATAACAATTAACATAACCCAACCCCGCACCCCTTTACCGGAGGATGCCCCCCCACCCGCCATCTTAGTAGCAAGGCGGAGCATCCTCCTCCACCCCAAACCCCGCCGCCTGCCTCGCCATCCTAGTAGCAAAGGCCGGCTCCCACCCCCCCCGCTACCGGGTCGAGACCCCCAACCGGGCTGTCTCGCCCCACCCCAAGGAGCACTTCGCCCCCACTACTCATACCCAGGTCAAGCCCGCGCCGCTCCTGCGAGCGCTGGCTCAGTACCCCCTACCCCCCACCAGCTGCGACAATCTCCACACCACCCTCCAAGGGGGCGGGCGGGCGGGAACGCGACCGTTCCTGAGGAGCCGCGGCCAGAAAGAGACGGCCACGCGGCTCCTCGCTGCCAAAGCGCCGCCCCCCAGCCGGCCGCCGGCCAATGAAATCGCTCCGACGGTGTGCCGGAGCGATTTCAACGGCCGCCCACGGCCGCCTTTCCAAGCAACCCCCCCCCCCCCCCCCCCCCCGCCGACAACGAGGTGGAGGCCGAGGCCGGGCCCGGGCCCAGGTTACTGGCAGCCGCGGGACCCGGCCCGCGGCCTCGAACATTAATTTGACTTGTTCAGCTTTTCAAATAGGTGTATGGATGTTCCAGGGCTCACTGTAGTATTTACAGTGACGCTTTTTTTTGGATGGGTTCCTTATGTGACTTTTGGAAGTTTGTGCTGATATGATACGGTATGGTAGGTTTGCTTTTTGTGTAGGGTTTTTTATTAGTTCACAATATGCCTGGTACTGGAGAATAGTGGTGGTTGTTGTTGTTAGTGAGATGATCAGAATCAGATTTTTTTTTAAATATTGAGTTCTGTGGGTGAATGTCCTGGTTCTGCTCTGCACCTACTGTGGATGTAAAATATATGTTGAAAAAGAAAAGGGGAGAACCATAATGCAGTTTATAACAAAATAAAAATGGGTTATAATTTAGTTTTATAAATTGTGCTATTGATTCTTGCTGTCTTTTAGCTCCTTGGTGTGCAAACAGAACCGTACCTAGCCCTGTGCAAGCACTGCAGCCGCATAGGGCGCAAAGGCTTGGGGGGCGCATTTTGGCTCTCTGCTGTTGCCCTGCTGCCGCTGGCAGGACAATAGCAGGCAGTTAAAATGCGCCCAAAGCCTTTTCGCAGCACTTTAAGCAGGTCTGGTCCCTCCTTCCTCCGACACGATGTCAGAGCACGGAGGGACAGATCTGCTTAGAGTGCCGGCGCCTTTCAGATTGGGTGCATGCCCCCCTCCTCCTCCCCATACCACCGACCAGCGCTGCCTGCTTTTTCCCTGCTGCCAACACCGTGAAAAAAACAGAGGGCGGCAGCAGCAGGGAAAGAGTAGGCAGCGCTGGATGGAAGTATGGGGGGAGAGGGGGGCATGCGCCCGAGTGGCAAGTCGCACAAGGCGCGATTGCAGTTCGATACGGCCCTGTGTGCAAACATCTTGCATTTCCTTCATATAATCTAATCGGCTTTTTGACTTGGTTCAGTCTCTGATTGGATTTCTGAAAAAGCCCTGCCCCCCTTTAAGGTGGTGGGGTGCCACCTCATTCTTCGCCTCAGGCAGCAGACTGCCTTGAGCCGCCCCTGTATTAAAGGAATCATGAAGTCAGAGAACTACCAAGGTATTTTGGAGCAAATTGTGCTACCTAGTTTCAGAAAGCTAGGTCTGGGCCGAAGGTCATGGGTCCTCTCCAGCAGGACAATAACCAAAACATACATCCAAAAGCACAAAGAAATGGTTAAAAAGGAACAAATGGACTGCTTTAAACTGGCAGCAATGAGTCCTGATCTCTATCCAATCAAGAACCTTTGAAAAGAGCTGAAATCTGCCATTGGTAAAAGGAATACTGGAATTATTCATGAGCTGGAACAAATCGCAGTTGAAGAGTGGGAGAAACTACCTACAGACAGATGTACAAAACTTATAGATGGCTACAAGAAATGTTTGGAGGCTGTCATAAGAACATAAGATATGCCATACTGGGTCAGACCAAGGTCCATCAAGCCCAGTATCCTTTTTCCAACAGTGGCCAATCTAGGTCATACGTACCTAGCAGTTTCCCAAAAAGACACAGGTTCCACAATGCTTCTACTGGGTCAAGCATTGATATCCTGGGTCCCTTCTTAATAATGGTTTATGTACCTTTCCTCCAGGAACTTGTCCAAACCTTTTTTAAACACAGCTACACTAACAGCCTTTACTACATCCTCCGGTAACAAATTCCAGAGTTTGATTACACGTTGAGTGAAAAAATATTTTCTTTTATTAGTCTTAAATAGTTTACCCTGTAGCTTTATTGCATGTCCCCTAGTCTTTCTATATTCTGATAATGTAAACAATCGATCTACGTTTACCCGTTCCACTCCGTTCATTAATTTATAGACTTCTATCATATCTCCCCTCAGCCGTCTCTTTTCCAGGTTAAAGAGTCCTAACCTTTTTAGCCAAAGGTTATCACTGCCAAGGTTGTGCAACCAAATATTAGTGAAGGATGCCATTATTCCTGTCCAGGTCATATTTGTTTTTTTCTCAGAAATTACTACTTCTAAGTTGCACAGACATCTTTTTTTTGTAATATACCTTTGAACATACTATTCAAATATTATGATGGCATACAGTTGGAATATTTCCAATTATTTCTCAAGATATTGTACACAACATATCTAAAATTCAAGGGTGCCCGTAATGTTGACCACAACTATATGAGGAAATATTTGTTTAAGGAAAGAGTGGTAGATGCATGGAACAGTCTTCCAGTGAAGGTAGTAGAGAAAAGAACTATATTTGAATTCAAGAAATCCATGTATAACTGTTGTTAATTACCCTGTTATCCAAGTTCCAATCCCTGTTCAAATGTAAATGCATTTTCAGCAACCCTGAATGCATATGTTCCGTTTTGATGTACACCGCACTGATGATAATAGCGCGGTATAAAAGAAATGCTAAATAAATAAATAAATAAGAAAGCATGGGACAAACACAGTAGATCTCTAAAGGAAAAAAAAAACTTATGGAAGGCAGATGGGATAGGCCATATGATCTCTTTCTCCCACCATGTTTCTAAATGTCGACCTCTCCTAATTTCTACAGGCAGGATGGAGATCCCACTGACACCACATGAATGCCTCTACCACCTTGGGAGGCCCCAAGGGTATTGAAATGCAACATGACAGGATAACCAGTTAGAACCCCAAATTTTTCAAATCATGGAGGGACTCTGAACTGGTCTAGTAAGACTCAAGGATTTTTCCTTCCTTATCTACCACACCAATCCAGATGACAAATATAACAAAGCACCCCTTTATTTTTTTGGAGGCATACAGTATATCTAGTCTGTAATGTTTAGAGAACAAGTACAATGAAGATCACATTGTTGTCCAACAGATCTCTGCCCATGAAGCTGCTTGACAACCCATCCTTTTTACTGAATAGGCTGACAAAATTGTCTCCTTGAGCCAACATTCTATGATTGCTTTAGATGTGGATTCACCGGATTTCCAAAACTCATTGGCTACTTTCAGGTAAAGCAACAGCATACTACATACATCAAAGGAATGAAGGACCAGATAATCTACCGGTCCTTCCTCCTAAAGCATGGAAGCAACACCATTCAACATGAAACAGCAATAGTATCTTTGGCAGAAAGAACAGAACTATTGGTAAAATAAAGAAAGGGCTTCCTATAGGAAAGGGCTTGAAATTTGGAGATCCATCTTGTCAAGTGAATAGCCACTAGAAGCACTACCTTCACAGAGATCCTTCAAAGATACCCATTTTAGCAACTTGAAAGAAGAAGAAAGAGGGCTCAGAGAACCAAATTAAGATTCTAATTTGGGAAAATCATTTGCACTGGAGGATGCAAACACATGACACTAGAATGCTATTGACCCCAAAAACAGGCCCATGCTATGAATTGCATCTGAGAACTTATTGCCAACCCTTTCTTTAGGCCCTCCTTAAGAAAGGCTAAAATAGAAGAAATCAAAGCGTGAAAGGGAGAGATCCCTCTCTCACCACACCAAGCTTCAAAAAGTCTCCATACTCCAGCATATGCTAAGGAGATAGACTTCTTCCACACCTGCAGAGGAGTGTCTTATCACTTCCGGTGAGTAACCCTTGTATCTCAGCTGAGACCTCTCAAGGACCAAGCTGTAAGACAGAAGGAAGACCGGTCATCCATCAGACCTGGCCCTTGCACCACAAGATCCCTGTCTTGTAGTAGGACTTAGACCTTCACCCATCTTAAGCCTGATGAAATCCATGTACCATGGCCACCTGGGCTAATCCAGAGGCACCACAATGACCAGCTCGAGATGCAAAGCAGTCTGTTGCACAACACAAACTAGAAGCAGCTATGGGGTAAAGAAAGAAGCTCCTCCAGGGGCTAATGTTGCAACCAAACATCCTGGGCCAGCTGAACCCCGCTCCCTTCTCAGACTGGTAAAACAATGGACTTTCGCATTCTCCCTCATGGCCATCAGATCCATGGCTGGAGTGCCCCAATCGAACTGGATGAGAAACACCTGACAAATCAGCCTACACATTCTATGTCCCTGTGATAAGTAAGTGATAGGGTTTAAAGTAGGCCTTTGACCCATCTGATCAACAAGGTGGCCTCCCGAGCAGGGCCAGCACAAAAATTAAACAAACTAGGTGGCCGCCTAGGGCAGCAGCTTCTGGGGTGAGGGCAGCAAAGAACAGGAAATTCAAAGCCAAACAACAGAGTTTGACAGCCAGAGGGGTGCAAGGCTTAAGGTTTGTCTAGGGCAGGGGTGGGCAATTCTGGCCCTCATGCACCACAATCCAGCCTGGCTTTCATGATGTCCCTAATGAATATTCATGGACCTATTTCCATACAATGAAAGGCAGTGGATACAAATAGATCTCATGACTATTCATTAGGGACATCATGAAAACTAGGCTGGATTGTGGTGCACGAGGGCCGGAATTGCCCACCCCTGGCTTAGGGCACCAACCAGCCCTGTCCTGCTCCTGAGCCACTGCTACACTTCTTGTGCCACCCTGCCTGTTGACATATGCCATCACTATGGTTTATGGTTTATTTAGTATTTGTTATACAGCTTTTTAATAAAAACAAAGTGATTTACAATTTAACAAGAAAGGAAATAGAAAAGAACTCCATTACACAGGAAAGAGAAGAGAAATAAGAATAGAGCTAGTTTCAAATGAGGTTACTGCTGCTCATGTGGCCTTGGAAAGCTCACTTAGAGAGATGGGCTTTGAGTGCAGCTCTAAAATTTTCATAAGATGAATCCAGGCATATACAAGTTGGTAAGCAATTCCAAAGAATAAGGCCATAAAGAAAAAGCAGATTGCAAGCGTGGGAACTGGTGGTGTCGCAACGAAGAGGGGGTAATGCGATCAGATTTACAGAGACATGGGACAGGAGTCTAACAGCTATGTTTTGTATGGATTATTAAAAGGCAAAAAGGTTATATGATCTGAAGAGAAACCAGAGATTATTTGCACAGACTGTAAATGCTTTAAGTTTGATATGCATTAGTCAGCATAGATAGCCTTATAATAATCAAGCAGGAAAATAACAGGCCATAATAATGGTGGTTTGGACGGAAATATCCAAAAGAAATGGACTTACAGCACAGAAATGGCATAGAGCAAAGAATGAACTTTTGACCACAGTATTAACTTGGGTGGTAAAGGGGAGAACAGTGCTGAGCATAACACTATTGCAACACTGCCAGAAAAAACTGACTGCTTTCCCCTAAACTAACAGCTCAAATGCTGGCCATGCCTTGTTTTCAATCAATTTATGGATCACTTGGTCTTCAACATTGATCACCAACCTTGAGCCATCCTGGCAATGGGCCCCCCAACTGGCCACAGTGGCATCTCATAATCACAGCTAGGCGCCTTCCAGATCCAGATCCATCTCTCTCACTAAGAGGAGAGGCCTCAGCCACCAAACTAAACTGGCCCTGGACTCCACTGTCCAGGACAGCCTGGTCTCGTAATTCATCTGCGACAGCCAGTGCCAAAGATGACACACATGAAGAGGATTTCTATGCGCCCGCAGCCATGGGACCAAATTGAGAGCTGCCACCATAGATCCCAGGACTTGCACATAAACCCATGAATAGCATGTCTTTTTTGCCAAAAGGTTAAGGTTTCGTGGTATTTGATATGCCACTGTTCGACTCAAAACAAGGTAGTTTACAAACCCAAGTAATTCAACAAAAGAAATATAGGATGAGGTCGAGACTAGACAAGACACACAAGGCTACTAATACAAAGATTACCAAACTCCCAACCAACCATTCCACCCCAAGAGACAGTAGGGATGAGTTGATAGAACAGGGGAAAAACACAAAGCCACGGTCAGAGCAGTGAGGCAAACGAAGCTACATGGTGGCTGTAAATTACTCACCATATCCCACCGATGACTTTCTGAAATGGAACAGTCTTAAGTGTCTTCTTGAATCTACCAAAATTACTTTCTCCTCAAAGGTCTGGAGGGGGGCTTATTTTATAGCAAAGGGACTAAGTGTGAGAAAATGGATTTCAGAGTGCCTCCAAACAAATAAGTGCAGGAGACAATAATTGTAACTGACTAATCTGTGAAAACCTAATAGGTTGAAAGTAAGTTTGGTGCCAGGGTGAGTATCAAATACTGGGGTATGCCAATAGAAGAATTTTGAAATGAATTCTATACTTGACTAGTAGCCTGTGTTCCTTCCTAAAAAAGGGACATGCCTAACGCCAAATTCAAATTCTGAAGTAAAAAAAGGACTGAAACGACCCTCTTTCTTTGGGAACATAGCAGATGCAGAATCTACCTTTGCCACATTCTTCCATCAAGAATGTAATAATTTTTCCAGTGTTGATTCTATGGCCACCCTCTTGGCAGGAGTCTGACAGAAACAATAAAGGCATTTGTGATAGGAAGGGAAGATCCCAAGGCATAGCCTTGTCTTACAATTAGAGGGATCCACTGTCCTGGATCCACTTCTTGAAAAAATTCACCAATTAGTTTCCTATCTGGCTTTTCCAAAGGGGAATCCCCTACCCATCACTGGGCACTTCTGGGAGATAATACAACTTTAGGGCCAGTCACACCTCCCCCTTCTTGTCGGGACAAAAGAACTGCTATCTGCCTAGAAACTGAGAGTGCTGTGAAGACATTCCTTTGCCAGGGTCATAACAGATTACCACAAAATCTTTATGTGGGTCTTTAAGACTGCATCCAGTGCCCAATTCCTTAGTCACAGGAATCATCTGGCCATTGCTGCAAATGCCATAATACCAATGGCAGTCCAAATAACGACGTACTGGGATCTGTTACATAAGCTACACCAGCCTCCAAATGAGAGTCCATCTTGGAACTCAATCCCTTTTCTTCAGAGGACTCAGGAAGCAGCTACTGGATCCACTGCAGTCAGGTCCTGGACATGTATCCCCTGCAAATTGTCATTTGCAAGCCCAAGGCCACTATCTGAAAACACCAGCTCTAGTAAGATTTCAATTTTCTGGCTCTGCAGATGCTTAAGAGCCATGCCTCCCCTAGTGGGGAAAGGGGTGGGGGGAGGAGGAGTGATCCAGCATCCAAGATGATAGTGTAGATTGAGAGCTCTACCTATATATTGATAAATCTCTCAATTATTAGCTTACTGCAATAGGAGATTTAGTGTCTAGGTGATTCTGGAGGCACTTGGGATTGTTGGTGATATGGTCAGTAAGCTTACTTCAGCTGCTTTTACTCAGGGGAGACAGTGTTTGGCTCACTGAGGTAGTATGCTGCCTGGGACACATCAGATCTCCCTGGCCAGCATGTTGTTGACAAATATGGAGTGTGAGATAGATGCCTTTCAAGGAAGGTGATGAAGCAGGGAAAACACTCGGGAACAACAGAAAATGTCCAAAATGTTTTGCAGAACTGAAAAAAAGATTTAAAATTGGTGGCGGAGAGTAACAGCAAAATTGAGGATATGCATTCTGAAATTCGTGTACTGGGAGCCACAAAGGAAGAAGCTGAAATAAGCTTGAGGAGCATGATGAAATTATTACGGGGCTGGAGGTTAAAGTGAACAAACTGAGAAAAGATAAACACTGGTCAACATTGAAATTGTTACTGACTTTAAAAGGCCCTAATCTGTAGTATCTTGGTGAGCTGAACATGAATATAACATTTAAAAAATTTTATTCGCTCTCGTTTAGAAGATATTGCATGTAGTTCATTTTTGACGTTTCACCATGTAAATTTATCCAGTAGGACATCAAGAACATCCCAAATAAGCCTTGAATGATGTAATATTGCATCACATTGCATAATATCAGCATGCACACATCAATCAGAGTTGATTGCATCATTTTCTGATGCAATGCAATACTACTGCCAGACGGCTGCTGAAGCCATCTGACGTCAGCAGTGTACTATACGCAGTCGGAAAGGAAAGTAATCTGGTATTCTGTTCCGATATTGAAAGCCTCATGAATGCCTTAAAAATCACTCATGACCCACAAGACTGGAGACTATTTATAGACTCTTTGAAACTGAGTCTGAAGGCTGTGCTTTTGAACAATGGAAACTGTCTGCCATCTATTCCAGTAGCGCATGCCGTCCACATGAAAGATCCCTTAACCTAAAGCTCTTTTTGTCTGAGATAGTCGTCAAAGTGAGCGGGGAAACAACTGCACACCACTGCGACTCCTCCCTTTTTTAAAAATTTTAATTCAAAAGATGAAATACTGCACTTGGCTCATGTAAACTTCTCCAAAAAGCAGACAAAAATGCCAGATTTTTCCAGGTTGACGACGTGCCACACGTTTCGGGTTAAACATACAAAGTTTACAACCCTGCTTCAGGCCATCTCTTACTGGCAGCACAATTCGTATTCTGCTCTAAAACTGTGAGCCGCTTTAGAGCAGAATACGAATTGCGCTGCCAGTAAGAAATGGCCTGAAGCAGGGTTGTAAACTTTGTATGTTTAACCCGAAACGTGTGGCACGTCGTCAACCCTTGAAAAATCTGGCATTTTCGTCTGCTTTTTGGAGAGGTTTGCATGAGCTAAGTGCAGTATTTCATCTTTTGAATTAAAATTTAAAAAAGGGAGGAGTCGCGGTGGTGTGCGGTTGTTTCTCCGCTCACTTTGACGACTATCTCCGACAAAAAGAACTTTAGGTTAAGGGGTCTTTCTTTGTTGGGATCTTAGTTTTATGGGCGTTATTTTTGGATTCTGACTGGTTTGGGATCTGTTTATTAGTCCACATGAAAGAGACATACGATAACTTAAAGCATCTACTGACTTCCATGAACTATAACAAGTACAGCTGGCACCTCTTGAAGGTAGTTGCCCTTTTAATGGGACTGCAGCAGGGATATATAAAATACATGTGTTTCTTATGTGAGTGGGATAGCTGAGCAAGGGATTGACACTACTTGCGGAAGGAATGGAATCGCAGACAAAATGTAACAGTTGGAGAGAAGAATATCCAGCACCCAGCTCTGGTTGAGGATCACAAAATCCTGCTACCACCCCTTCACATCAAACTAGGTTTGATGAAAAACTTCATGAAAGCCATGGACCGCACTTCGCCAGCTTTCCGATACCTGCATGAAAAATTCCCTCGACTCAGCGAAGCAAAGATTAAAGAGGGAGTTTTTGTGGGTCCTCAGATTCGAGAGCTCTTCAAAGATGACCGGTTCAACAACTTGCTGCAGGGTGATGCGAAACAAGCATGGAATGCTTTTCGCCTAGTGTCAACAAACTTTCTCGGGAATGTTAGGGCAGAAAACTACAAGGAACTAGTAGAAGACATGCTGATGCAGTATCTGAAACTTGGCTGCAATATGTCTCTTAAGATCCATTTCCTTGATTCCCATCTCGATTTCTTTCCTGACAACTGAGGTATGGTTAGTGATGAACAGGGCGAACGTTTTCACCAGGATATCGCAACGATGGAGCAAAGATATCAGGGAAAATGGTCCACTACAATGCTGGCTGACTACTGCTGGACACTCCCCAGAGAAGCTCCCTAACAGCTGTACAAGAGACAGGTGAAAAAATCTAAGAAGTAGTCTATGACTTAGTTTTTTACAGGTAATAACCGAAGGCCTATTATATTTACTATTGACATGCATTTTGTGATGTAAACATTAATTCTTGTAGATTACAAAAAAACTAGAGCCAACTTTGCAATTTCACTGTCATATTCGTGTTCCGCATATAAAAATTGATAAGAAATTACTATTTTTATTTCAGTAACATGACTTTTGTAAAAATTGTTGACCAGTCTAATAAGGAAACTGCTATATAAACTGGATGACTTAGAGAATCAGGGACACTGGAGAAATTTAAGAATCAACATAATTAGTTGTCAAGAAGATATGCAGACTTACTGCAACCTGAGAGAGCACAAACTGAACCCTGCTACTGGTGAAGAGATCACACAGACCCTTGGAACACCCCTTTGCAGGTAGGATATGGGACACTTTTGTGATATTCCTCAGTTAGATGGACAGAGAAAGCATAGTTAACACAAGAAAGAGCAAAGGCTCTTGCGGTGGAAGCCAGTAGGACACAAGGAGCAAGAGACGTGTGATGGTCACAAGAAACTATTGGTTGAAACCCAACACGTTTTGGCAATGCCTTCCTCAAGGGGGTGTGCAGCTTGTACATTAAAATAAAAATAAAAATAATTATCATAAATAATACAAACATTGTAGGTACATGAATAAATCTACATATAAATATGACAATATAATCATATAAATATATAAAAGCATAAAAAATATATGTAGAAAACTGTATTTAAAAACTATATATAAAACTATATGTAAAACAGACGCAGGGCAGAGGCAAACAAAAGGGACAGACAACCTTAAAAATACTGCAAAGTAAATTTGAGCGACATATCAGTACTCACTGAAACACCCTGTGATGAATCTCACATGAGGGAGACCTTGTACACGTGTCTCTAAACTGTTGAATAAATAAACTGTTGGATAGATAACAAAGCATTGTATTATACGTGCCATATCAAAGGAACTAGAGTAGTCAAAAGGGATACATTGTTGTAATAAATTGTATCCTGTAGTGTATCTTTTTGTATTAAAGCATAATGAGGGAAAGTGTAAGGAGGTTGTAAAAGGGGGGAAAAGTAAAACATCGTTAGGAAATTGTACCCCTGTGCTTCCTTATACTCACTATACAGAAATGAAAGCTATACTAAGGGCTTTTGATAAATTGCATAGTTTATAAGGTAATGTATCATTGACTCTATGGTCATTGCAAACACACGGGATTAGACCAAAAACTACTGTGGCGTCATTCCTGTGTTACTTTGTGTGATGTTATAGGAAATGAGGAGGCTGATCCCTATGTTTAAACCTGATATAATGAACTGTGCTGAACCATATTGTATTATAATGGGTACCATAAAAAACACGAAATGATAAAACTCTATATTCTAGTTGTATCCCATAGATTTCATATTTATTATACACCCAAGGCACCCTAATGGACATTGTACCATTGTGGAGAACAGGAGCGCTTATTAGGAACTGATGTCTAGTTGAAGCTCTATGTATTGGTTCGCATCCGTTAACTTTTGTCCAAAATAGCCTAACACACAATTAATTGGATGTGTAATACAAAAGTGCCTTTGGTTTTACAATTTCCTTAAAACTAGCTTTTTCATAGTTCTTGTGATATAACAAGTATATATGAATATATACATCATTAGATATTACCCTGCACATTTTAGATATCCCTATATAAATGTGTGTTAGGATATTCTGGACAAAAGTTAACGAATGCGAACCAATACATAGAGCTTCAACTAGACATTCTACTACTTTAGTTCCTTTGATATGGCACGTATAATACAATGCTTTGTTATCTATCCAACAGTTTATTTATTCAACAGTTTAGAGACACATGTACAAGGTCTCCCTCATGTGAGATTCATCACATGGTGTTTCAGTGAGTACTGATATGTCGCTCAAGTTTACTTTGCAGTATTTTTAAGGTTGTCTGTCCCTTTTGTTTGCCTCTGCCCTGCATCTGTTTTACATATAGTTTTAAATATAGTTTTTAAATACAGTTTTCTACATATATTTTTTATGCTTTTATATATTTATTTATATGATTATATTGTCATATCTATATGTAGATTTATTCATGTACCTACAATGTTTGTATTATGATAATTATTGCTTTATTTTTATTTTAATGTACAAGCTGCACATCCCCTGAGGAAGGCGTTGCCGAAACGCGTTGGGGTTCAACCAATAAAGTTTCCTGTGACCATCACATGTCTCTTGCTCCTTGTGTCCTACAGAGAAAGCATAGTTACTCACCTATAACAGGTGTTCTCCAGGGACAGCAGGAATCAGTCCTCACTTATGGATGACATCGGCACTGACGGAGCCCTCACGTAGCAAATCTCCAGCTTTCAAAGAAAGCTTTTGGGACTGCTATCACGCATGCGTGGTCCTCTTCCCGCCCAAGGGTGCCAGCTTGCTCAGTCAGGTCCCTTAGCTCGAGCCCTACGAAGCAGATGGCAACGGAAGGACAAAATTTCAGCAACTCATCAGAGGAGGCGGGAGGGTAGTGAGGACTAATTCCTGATGTCCTTAGAGAACACCTGTTACAGGTGAGTAACTACGCTTTCTCCAGGAACAAGCAGGAAGTCAGTCCTCACTTATGGGACTCCATAGCTACAGGCTACCGAACCTGTAACCAAAAGAAAAAACGCCTCCGCAAGGCTGTAAGCAGAAGCCGAAGCCCGAAGGAGCCCGAGACCTCGGGTTCTCAGGGCGAAGCCCTCGGTAGCCGTGAAGAAGGGTTGGAGGGCAGGAGATGCTTATACCCCAAACAGATTACGGAGTACAGCCTGGCCAAAGGCGCTGTCCCGATGGGACTCCCTCTCCAGGCAGTAGTGGGCGGCAAAGGTATTCGTAGAAGACCAGGTTGCCGCCTGGCAGATGTCCATCAGGAGTACGGAGCACAGCAAGGCCACAGAGGCCGCTTTGGCTCGGACTCCATGTGCAGTGACTTGACGATCCAGAGGGACACTCGCCTTCGTAGTCCTCCACCCAAACAGAGAGGGTGCGCTTGGTGACTGTTTGCCCCTGTCTATTATGGTCGTAGATCACGAAAGGTCTGTCAGACTTGCAGCGAGTCTGAGTACACTGCAAGTAGAAGGCGAGGGCCTGCTTGCAGTCGAGGGTGTGGAGAGCCGCCGATGCCTGATCGGCGCAGGGCCTCGGGAAAAAGGTCAGGAGCACCATCTCTTGGTTGAGATGAAATGTCAACACGATCTTGGGTAAGAACTTAGGATGGGTCTGGAGGACCATCCTGTTCCAATAAAACCTGGCATAAGGGGCACCAGCCATGAGCGCCTGAAGCTCACTGACTCGGCGAGCTGAGGTCAGTGCTACCAGGAAGGCCACCTTCCAGGACAACTGCCGGAGCGTACACGTCGCCATCGGCACAAAGGGTGGATGAGTGAGCTACGTGAGCACCATGTTCAAGTCCTATTACGCTGGAGGGGGACGGATGGGCAGCTTGGATAACAGAAGGCCCTGCATGAAGCGGGAAACTACTGGCTGCCCGAGATTGGCCGATATGGCGCTCAAATGAACTCTAACAGAGATTGACTTCAGTCCTTCCCTCGAGAGGTGAAGGAGGTACTGGAGAACCCACCGAACCAGGCACGAGAAGGGGTCGATCTGGTGTTCCGAGCACCAGATGGAGAAACGTTTCCACTTAAAGGCATAAGCCCGCCTTATGGAGTCCTTCCTCGAGGCAAGGAGGATTTCCTTGACTTCCTCTGGAAGGGCCAGAGAGGCTAGAGAGACCCGTTCAGCCACCAGGCCATGAGGGATAGGGAGGATAGGTTCGGGTGTAGTACCCGACCCTCCTCCTGCATCAGCAAGTCCCTGGCAGTGCCCAGGGGAATCGGAGGCTCCGACGAGAGCCGGAGCAGGAGCGGGAACCAAGGTTGCCGAGGCCAGGAGGGAGCCACAAGAATCAGTGATGCCCCGTCCATTTGAACCTTGAACAGAGTCCTCGCAATAAGGGGGAAAGGACGGAATGCATATAGGAGACTGGAGGACCAGACCAGGAGAAATGCATCGGGGCCCTTCCTGCCCGGGTGTGGCACCGGGCCACAGAAGCGAGGGAGCTGTGTGTTCTGGGGGCTGGCGAAGAGGTCCATCACTGGAGTGCCCCAGCGTAGAAACAGCCAGCCTGCCACTCTGGGATCAAAGTGCCACTCGTGGGGGCAAAGCTTTTACTGCATCCTCCATAACGAATTCCAGAGTTTGATTATATGTTGAGTGAAAAAATATTTTCTCTTATTAGTCTTAAATAGGTTACACTGTAGTTTCATTGTGTGTCCTCTAGTCTTTCTACTTTTTGATGGTGTAAACAGCCGATCTACATTGACCCGTTCCACTCCATTCATTCATTTATAGACCTTTATCATATCCCCCCTTAGCCATCTCTTTTCCAAGTTGAAGAGCCCTAACCTTTTAAGCCTTTCCTCATGGGGGTATCCTTCCATCCCCTTTACCATTTCTGTTGCTCTTCTCCGTACTGTTTCTAATTCTCCTATATCCTTTTTAAGATATGGCAACCAGAATTGCACACAATATTCAAGGAGCGGTCACACCATGGAATGATAGAGAGGCATTATAATATCCTTGGGTTTATTCTCCATTGCTTTCCTTATGATTCCTAGCATTCTATTTGCTTTCTTGCCCGTCGCTGCACACTGAGTGGAGGGATTCCACGATGACGCCTAAATCTTTTTCCTGGGTTGTGTTTTCTAAGGTGGTACCTTGCATCGTGTAACCAAAGTTTGGGCTGTTTTTTCCTAGATGCATAACTTGCAAATGCCCACATTAAATTTCATCTGCCATTTGGATGTCCAGTCTTCCAATGTATCAAGGTCTTGCAATTTTTCACAATCCTCTTATGTTTTAACAACTTTGAATAATTTTGTGTCATCTGCAAATTTGATCATCTCACTGTTAAAAAGAAGGGGTCCCAGCACAGATCCCTGGGGTACTCCACTATTCACCTTTCTCCACAACACTACACTGCCTCCAATCCCATGACTTTTTAATTTCGCCAAGAGTCTCTGATGAGGGACCATGTCAAAGGCTTTCTGAAAATCCAGATACACTATATCGACCGACCCATCTTTGTCTACCTGTTTATTTGTACCTTAAAAAAATATTACAGATTAGACTTTCCTTGGCTAAATCCATGTTGACTTTCTCTCATTAAAACATGACTATCTACATGTTCAATAATTTTATTCTTTATAATGGTTTCTACCATTTTGCCCGATATGGACGTCAGGCTCATTGGTTTGTAGTTTCCTTTTTAAAAATTGGCATCACATCCAATCTTCTGGTGCTACATATAATTTTAATGATAATTCAGATTACTAATACAGTGGAACCTCGGTTTTCGTGATTAATCCGTTCGAAAAAGTCTGACTAAAACCGAATGTATGAAAACTGAAGCAATATTTCCCATAAGAAATAATGTAAATCCAATTAATCTGTTCCAGACACCCAAAAGTATTAACAAAAAATACATTTTATAGATAATAACTATATTTTTACATACAGAAAACAATGAGAAATAAATATAAATGACTAATGAAATGGATAAATGAACATTTAACATCACTTTTACCTTTATTGAAGACTCTTGTTGGCATATAGAAGACAGTCAATCAGCAAGAGAATCAAAATAAAGAAAATCCCACTTCTGGCCACAAGATGGTGCTCCATTTTCAACTGTACGAAAACCGAGACAATGTATGAAAACTGGGACAAAATCTTGACGAAAAAAGTCAACGAAAAACGAATCGTACGAAAACTTGGGCATACGAAAACCGAGGTTTGACTGTAGTAGGACTGCAATCTCATATTTCCGTTTTTTTCAGCGTTCCCGGATACATACCATCTAGCCAGGTAATTTGCTGCTCTTGTAAAGCATAGTTATTCACCTGTAACAGGTGATCTCTGGGAACAGCAGAAATCAGTCTTCACATATGGGTGACATCAGCACTGACGGAGCCTGCGTAGGAATGCTCTCCAGTATCCAAAATGAAAGCCTCTGGGAGCACTCCACTGCATCTGCAAGCCTGCCTACCCACCTTCCCAACTCCAGTTTGTGGCTGAGAAGTAGAAGAAAATAAAAGAACCATACACCTCTAGAGGATGAGGGCAGGTTGTGAAGACTGATTCCTGTTGCTCCTGAAGATCACCTGTTACAAGTGAGTAACTACGCTATCTCCAGGAACAAGCAGGAATGCAGTCTTCACATATGGGACTCACTAGCTTCCAGGTACCAGGCTGGTATGGGGGAGAGAGCAGTGTTGCCTGAGACTAAAGGGTTGTAGCCGAAGGATCTGAAGAGATGTGGGCCATTAGACTCTATTCCAGGAGGCAGTACTCCCCTAAAGATAATCTGGTCTCTTGTAGAAGTCCGGGACGGAGGGTAGGAGTTGAATTTTAAGTCCCAAAGAGGTGCTGGAGTATAGCTTGGCCAAAAACAGCATCCCAACAGGAATCTCTGTAAACAAAATAGTGCGCAGCAAAAGTATGAATGCAGGACCAGGTAGCTGCCTGACAGATCTCCTCAATGGAGAATGAATGGAGATTGACTATGGAGGTCGCCATAGCTTGGACATTATGAGCAGTGACATGACCCTCTAAAGAAAATCCTGCCTGTGCATAAGCAGAAGAAATACAATTTGCTATCCATCTGGATAGAGTATGTTTTGACGCTAGAAGGCCTAGGGGTCTAGGATCAAAAGAGACAAATAATTAAGAGGATTCTCTGTAACCCTTTGTTCTATTCAAGTAAGCGAGCACTCGCTTGCAATCTAAGGTGTGTAGCACTGCTTCGGCTCGAGAAGCATGTGGTCTCAGGAAAAAAATCGGTAGGATGACCAACTGGCTTAGACTGGAAGGATGAAACTACCTTCGGAAGGAAATGTGGATGAGTCCGCAGAACCATCTTGTCATGGTGGAACCTGGTATATGACAAATCCGCCACCAGAGCCTGTAGTTTACTGATGCAGCAAGCTGAGGTGAGAGCAATGAGGAAGATTACCTTCCAAGATAGAAAATTCAGTGAAGTTGTGACTAAAGGCTCAAAAGGAGGCTTTTAGAAGTTGAGCGAGAACTACATTGAGATCCCAGGCCACTGAAGGCAGCAGTTTAATGGGTGGCTTGGACAGCAGCAGACTCAACATGAAGCATGCTAAGGGGTGTGAGGAGATAGGCTGTCCATCCAACTAACTGTGAGAGGCCACAATGGCATTAAGGTGAACTCTCACTGAGTTGATTTTAAGACCTAATGATAAATGGAGGGGATATTGTAGAAGGGACTCCACTGGGCAAGAAAAGGGGTCAATGTCCTTTGGGGAGCACCAGTGGGCAAACCTACACCACTTGAAAGAATAAGATCGCCTGATGGAATCCTTGCATGATGCAAGGAGGACATCTTTGACCACCTGTGATAGGTCAAGGTCAGCGAGCATTATCCCTTCAGCAACCATGCTGTCAGGCATAGGGAGTGAAGATTGGGATGGAGGACTGCCTCGTTGTCCTGAGAGAGGCGTTCAGGCGCAAATCCTATGCTGAGCGGTTAAGTCTGTGCAAGTCGAAGAAGCAGAGGAAACCACAGTTGTCGAGGCCAAAACGGGGCTTATAAGGATCATGGAAACCCTGTCAGCCTGTAGCTTGAAAAGTGTTTTGGATATCATGGGGATGGATGGGATGCATAGAGCAGTCCTTGTCCCCATCTTAGAAGGAAGGCATCCTGAGCCTGTCGGTGTAGCGACGGAAGCCTCAAGCAAAAGAGAGGAAGCTGTGTGTTTTGTGGAGTTTCCATCTGGAACTCGCTACCTAATGATCTGAGAGCAGCTCAAGACATAAATGACTTTAGGAAGCAACTGAAAACGGTTTTGTTTATGGAAATCTACGGTCATGCAATCGACTAATTAATTTTTAAGAAAGCAAATCATATATATATATTGTATAATAGCTCATATTATAGTATAGCTTACAATGTAGATAGTGCACCTTATTCCAAGACATTATATCATATATTTACAAACTATGTATCTTTTATCACTGAATGTTTCACTATTTGTTATATTTTAGTTTGTTGAACCGCTTTGATTGTATGATAAGGCGGTATAAAAATCCAATTAAATAAATAAATAAATAAATAAATAAAAGAGGTCTATGTGTGGGGTCCCCCACGTGCGGAAGAGCCAGGCAGCTGTCTGCAAATGTAAGGTCCATTTGCGTGGATGAAGTATACAGCTTAACCTGTCTGCAAGGACATTAAGTTTGCCCAAGAGCTACACCACTCTGAGGTGAGATGGCAAAGGACCAAAGGCAAAGCACCTCCTCCCATTCCCCCATGTTTGTTCATGTAGAACATGGCAACTTGGTTGTTTGTCCTGACTAGAACAGGTTGCCCTGAAAGTTGGGGTTGAAAAACCCAAAGAGCATTTATCAATGCTCATAGTTCTAGGAGGTTGATCTGCAGAGCGGATTCCTGCTGTATCCACAATCCTTGTGTTGTTAGGTTGTTCAGATGCACGCCCAATCCAGCTTGGAAGCATCTGTTGTCAGGGCATATCGAGGTGGAGACATCTGAAAAGGTGGCCAGATGAGAAGGTTCTGTGGAGAACACCACAATTGAAGGGACTTGATCAGTTGAGGGGTGATGAGAATCTTGTCACTGAGGTACCCCTTTACTTGTGTCCATCGAGAAGATAGAGTCCATTGCACTTGTCCATTGTGTAATCGAGCATATGGGACAACATATGGAAACCAAACAAACCCTACTTACAACCACCACTCACATCTACTTCATATTGCCCTTCACATTACCAAAAAACCTCAACCAAAACAGCAGTACCATCCACCATTACACTGTGCCCTTATCAATATAAGGTCCATTCGCACAAAGTGGCCTTTGATACCTAATCTCATAACAGCACATAACCTTGACATCTTGATGATCACAGAAACCTGGCTAACTGATTCTGACAATGTCATTCTTAACCAGATGCTACCCCCAGGCTTCTCTATCCACACGTGTCATAGGAACCAACAAAGAGGAGGTGGAGTACTTATTAAGCGTAGTTACTCACCTGTAACAGGTGTTCTCCAGGAGCAGCAGGAATCAGTCCTCACTTATGGGTGACGTCGGCGCCGACGGAGCCCTCGCGGAGCAATTTTCCCCAGCTTTCAAAGAAAGCCTTTGGGAATTGCAGCGCGCATGCGCGGTCGTCTTCCCGCCCGAGGGTGCCATCTTAGCCAGTCAGATGACATAGCTAAAAAAGACAGCATAAAAATTTGCAAAAAGAACATAAGCAGACGATTGCAACTCCAAGGGGAGGAGGGAGGGTAGTGAGGACTGATTCCTGCTGCTCCTGGAGAACACCTGTTACAGGTGAGTAACTACGCTTTCTCCAGGACCAAGCAGGAAGTCAGTCCTCACTTATGGGACTCCCAAGCTCAAGGCTACCGGAGACCCTAAGCACAAAAATGAGCTCCCTCTAGCTCAGCAGCACAGAAGGATAGAATCTTCGCTGAATTATCACCCACCGGTAGCCCACATCCGGGATGGAGGGTAGGAGTTGCTCAGACCTCAAAGAGATTACGGAGGACTGCCTGTCCGAAAGCACTGTCCCTACGGGACTCCCTCTCGAGACAGTAATGGACCGCAAAAGTCTAGCTCGAAGACCAAGTAGCGGCCCGGCAGATGTCTGCCAGCGGAACAGAGCGGAGGTAAGCCACTGACGTGGCCTTTGCCCGAACGCAATGAGCCGTGACTCTACTTTCTAAGGAGAGTCCGGCTGCCCCATAAGCCCAAGAGATACAGTCCGCCACCCAGATGGACAGAGTACGCTTGGAGACCGGGAGCCCCAATCTATTGGGGTCAAAAGACACAAAAAGCTGAGCAGCTTTACGGTGCTCCCGCGTACGGTCAAGGTAGAAGTTCAGAGCCCTTCTACAGTCCAGGGTATGGAGGACCGTCTCAGCTCGGCTGGAGTGTGGTCTGGGAAAGAAGGTTGGAAGTACCACCTCCTGATTGATGTGAAAAGGGGAGACCACTTTAGGCAGAAATTTCGGATGAGTCCGTAGGACCACCCTATTCTTGTAGAACCTAGTGTAAGGGGGATCAGACACGAGGGCCTGCAATTCACTTACGCGTCTAGCGGAAGTGAGGGCTATCAAGAACAGAGTTTTCCAAGACAGAAAACGGAGAGAACAGGTAGCCATAGGTTCAAAAGGCGGACAGGTGATCCGCTGCAAAACCACATTCAGGTCCCAGTCAGGCGCTGGCGGGCGCAGAGGTGGTTAAGTAGAAGGAGACCTCGGAGAAACCTCGCTACGAGAGGGTCATTGGAGAGAGGTCTGCCGTCCACCGGCACATGATGTGCTGAAAGAGCACTGAGGTGAACTTTGACGGAGTTGGACTTAAGTCCCAGATTAGAGAGGTGCAGCAAGTACTGCAAGATCACCGACACCGGGCAGGAGAAGGGATCCTGAGACTGTTGGGTACACCAGACTGCAAAGCGACGCCATTTAAGGGCGTAGCATTTGCGGGTAGAAGGCCGTCGCGAAGCCAAGACGACCTCCTCCACCTCCGCCGGCAGGAGAAGGGGAGCAAGGACTACCCTCTCAGCAGCCAGGCCATGAGGTTGAGAGACCTGAGGTTGGGGTGCAGGAGGGACCCCTGATCCTGAGTGAGGAGATCCGGTTGTACCCCCAGAGGGATTGGATCCTCCACCGCCAGTTGCAGCAGGAGCGGAAACCACGGCTGCCTGGGCCAGCGAGGGGCCACCAGGATCATGAAGGCTTTGTCTCGGAGAACCTTGAAAAGAGTCCGAGAGACTAGCGGGATGGGAGGGAAAGCGTACAGAAGGCTCCCCGACCACGAGATCAGAAAGGCGTCCGCCGCAACCCGAAGGGGGTGTGGCTGACGAGAGCAGAAGCGAGGAAGCTGCCGGTTGTGAGGACTGGCAAAGAGATCCGCCGTGGGGAGGCCCCACTTGAGGAAGAGCTTCTGAACTACCAAGGGATCCAGACGCCACTCGTGCGGCTGGAGGACCCTGCTGAGTTTGTCCGCCAGGCAATTTTCTTGGCCCGGGAGATAAACTGCCTTGAGGAGAATGCCGTGATTGACGGCCCAAGCGCAGAGCTTCTGCGCCTCCCGGCAGAGGAGAAAGGAGCCCGTGCCCCCCTGCTTGTTCACGTAGAACATGGCAACTTGATTGTCCGTCTGGACTAGGACGGACTGGTGGGAAGTCAGGTGGGAGAAGGCCTTGAGAGCTAGGCGGATCGCCCTGAGCTCCAGGAAGTTGATCTGCTGAGCAGACTCCCACGTGGTCCAGAGGCCCTGAGTACGTGCCTCCTGGCAATGTGCTCCCCAGCCCAGGAGGGATGCATCGGTGGTCAGCACCCGGGTCGGCGGAGGTGACTGGAAAGGCATTCCGAACATGAGGTTCGGCTGCCGGAGCCACCACCGGAGAGACGAGATCAGCGTCTCGGAGACGCGCACTAGGTCTGCTAGGCCGCCTGTGGCTTGACGCCACTGCTGGCGGAGACACCATTGAGCGGACCGCATATTCAGGCGGGCATTGGGGGTCACATGGACGGTGGAAGCCATATGGCCGAGTAGTCTCAGGAAGCGCCTGGCGGAGACCAGGGGCTGGCTGCGAAAACGGTCGGCTAGGTCCATGAGCCGTTGAGCCCTGTCGAGCGGTAGGTACGCTCGTGCCTGAGGAGTGTGCAGCCTTGCGCCGATGAACTCGAGATCCTGTGAGGGGAGCAAAGTGGACTTTGCGACGTTTATAACAAAGCCCAAGTGCTGCAGAAGAGTCACCGTGCGGCGCGTGGCGTCGGTGACCTCCTGAGCGGACGCTGCTCTGATGAGCCAGTCGTCGAGGTACGGAAAGACATAGAGGCCGTGAAGCCGGAGATGGGCCGCCACGACCGCGAGACATTTTGTGAAGACTCGCGGTGCGGAGGACAGGCCAAAGGGCAGTACCCTGTACTGGTAATGATTTCCTGCCACCACAAACCTTAGGTATTGGCGGTGGCTTGGGTGGATGAGGATGTGCGTGTAGGCATCCTTTAGATCCAAGGAGCATAGCCAATCTCCCTGCTGGAGGTAGGGCAGAAGGATTCCAAGGGTAAGCATTTTGAACTTCTCCCGCACAAGGAACTTGTTGAGGTTGCGCAAGTCCAGGATGGGTCTGAGGCCCCCTGTTTTCTTTGGTATCAGAAAATACCTTGAATAGAAGCCTTGACCTCTCAGGTGGTGTGGCATCGGTTCCACCGCCTGATCCTGCAGGAGACCTGCTAACTCCTGAAGGAGCAACTCCCTGTGCAGAGGGGGGCGCGGAGGCTCTCCCGGAAAATAGGAGGGAGGGACCTGATGGAAGTGGAGAAGGTAGCCCTCTCGCACGACCTGAAGCACCCAGGCATCTGCGGTGATGCTGGACCACCTGTGAGCGAAGTGAACCAGCCGGCCTCCGGTGCTGGGAGGAACCAGCGGGGGGGGGAGAGGCTATGCTGAGCGAGTCAAAAACCCCCACCCTGCTGAGCAGGGGCTGGTGGTGCAGGCTTGGGGGCTTGCTGCCTACGGGACCCGTTACCCCGTCCCTTGGCCTGCTGGCCCTGTTGGGGAGCTGCAGGGGCCTGATAATGGGGGTATTGTTTGTAGGCAGCCGCCTTCCTCGGGTAAAAGGACTTTTTCCCCGAGCCCTTCTTTTTCTGGGAAGGGGCGGAGGTCTTCCTAGAAAGCCTAGTCCTGGTGAGAGTCTCAGTCTCAATTTGTGCAGCCTTTTCCGCCATGGGCTTGCCAAAGAGGTTTTCGCCTCGGCAGGGGACATCGACCAACTTGTCCTGTACCCAGGGCTCAAGGTCAGACGACTGAAGCCAAGCCTGTCGGCGGGCACCGATGCCGGCTGCGGCCACTCGAGCCGAGGCTTCAAAGCCATCATAGGCTGCTCGGGACATGAACTTTGAGCATTCCCGAATGCCCGTGGACAAGGCTAGGAACCTCCGCAAGGGCTCCTCGGAGAGACCAGCGGAGAATCCGGCTAGCTCTTTAGCCAGATCCCGGAGATACATGCCCATGTATAGCTGGTAAGTCTGGACACGACAGGCGAGCATAGAGCCCTGGAAGCACTTCTTGCCAAGGCCATCCAGGTTACGGGCCTCCCTTCCAGGAGGCACCGAGGAGTGCATCTTCTGGCTCTTAAGACGATGCATGGCCGATTCCACTACCATGGAATGGTGTGGCAGCTGTGCCTTTTGAAAGCCAGGGCTCTTGCGGACCCGATAGATAGAATCGACCCGCTTGCTCAGGACCGGCGAGGAGGCCGGACTCTCCCACATGCGGAAGAGTAGTCGTTCCAGCATAGGAGGAACCGGCACAGTAAAGTGTTCCCTCGCGGGAGAGTCATACTGGAGGGCGTCGAGCTCTTCGGCTCGAGGCTCCTCCTCGGGATCCGCAGGGAAGGCCAAAGCCTTGGCCATATCCCTAACGAAGTCCGAGAACCGGGCATCCTCCGGGGGGGACTGCTTCCGAGGCTCGGACTCCGGTGAGTCCGATGGGACACACCGAGTCCGGAAAGAATCAGGTGACTCTTCCTCCTCAGACTCCCAGACCGACTCCGACGAGGACTCGGTGGGGTCGGCCCGGGCAGGGTGCGGCGCCAGCCGCCCCGACGCCGAGGGAGTCGGCGTCGGCGACCTCGGTCCCGAACGGGAGGCCGAGGGTGACCTCGACCGAGGATCGACTCGAGTTCTCATCGACTCGAGGATCGGCTCGGTCTCCGGGGTCGACTTGGACGTCGACGTCCCGGCGGTCGGGGCAGCGACGCCAGCGAAGCCAGCGAGCAGTGCCCTCTGCTGGTCCATGAAGGTAGACAGTCTGCTCTCCAAGGCCGTCAACCTGAGTCCGAGCTCAGGTGACCCAGCAGCCCCCGACTCGGGCCCCGACGGCGTCGGGCCCGACGTCGGCTGTCGCAGAGGCGAGTCCAGAAGGACCACAGGACTTACCCGGGCAGGCATCTCCGACTCCAGGCGAGGTCGCTTCGGGACGTGTTCCTTCTCCAAGGACCCGGGGCGGCTGTCGGGGCTATGCGACCTGGCCCTCGCGGAACCAGGAGCGTCCACCGACGCCGCCCTCGCGGGTTTTTCCTTCCGACGATGGTCCCCGGAGGGAGAACCCCGGTCGGAGGAGCTCCGGCGACGGTCCGAGCTGGAGCCTTTCGACACGGAGGCCTCCGACGAGGTCCGGGTACGGCTGGGGTCAGCGAAGATTCTCTCACGCTGATGCCGCCGACTTCTCAACGCCTTTGAGGACAGTTTGCTGCAGGGCCCACAGATCAGTTCCTCATGATCCGGGCCCAGGCAGCGGAGGCAAAAGTCGTGTGTGTCGGTTAGTGACATATTTCGGTCACACCGACCACACCGCTTAAACCCACTGGCAGCCATCGGGGGAAAAAGGGCCCCTGCGAGGTCAAAGGACCGGGCTGCCAGGGAAAACGAAAACGAAAGCTGACTAAGTCAGAAAAACCGAAAAAAGTAAGAGGACTCGAGACCGGCGTCGCGAGTCCGGGCGGGAAAACGATCGGCGTCGAACCGAAAGAAAAAAGGATAAAATAAAGAAGAAAACCAACTTTTTCGCGGGGACAAGACGGGGACGTCTGTAGGGCTCCGCGGAAAAAAGAAGACTGGCTAAGATGGCACCCTCGGGCGGGAAGACGACCGCGCATGCGCGCTGCAATTCCCAAAGGCTTTCTTTGAAAGCTGGGGAAAATTGCTCCGCGAGGGCTCCGTCGGCGCCGACGTCACCCATAAGTGAGGACTGACTTCCTGCTTGGTCCTGGAGAATCTCTAATAACCAACTACAATTTCAGATTGACAACAGTATTAGTTCAACACATCTCAATATACTAAATATATCAAACAATGAGCACTCAATCAGCCTAGTCTATAGAGCTCCAACATCATCAGCTGCTGATCTACCAACGATAGTTGACCGGGCCTGCAACACTGAAAAACCACGACTATCTAATTGGATATTGGGAGATTTCAACCTCCCCTCCCTACATGACTCGCAAACCGCAGCATTTATAGAAGCAATTGACAACCTTGGATACAACCAAATAGTCAAAGATCCCACTCATACTATGGGAAATATACTTGATCTGATATTTGTTCCGCAATCTACCTCAGACACCAACCACAATTATGACCTTTCCATAATACCAGTACCATGGTCTGACCACAGTTTCATTTTATTCCAAATTCCCAACTCCTCCAATCCCACTAACTCCAAACCTACTCATGCTAAACCAACAGCTAGGAGGTTCCGCCCCTTTGTCAAAGAGGAAGTACTTAATAATCTTCTCCCAACACTACAATCATCTGAACCTGACTTGGACAGTCTAATCAACACCTGGGACCACTCTCTTAGAGCCAATTCTCAACCATCAAACATGGCAAGAAAGACCAACCACCGCACACATGTAGCTTGGTATTCAAACGAGCTAAGAACATCCCTCCTCCATCTTCGGAGACTTGAAAAACACTGGAGAAGATCACGCTCTACTGAAGCCTACACAGCCTACTGCAAATACCTAGAAAAGCATCGCCAGGAAATAGCAGATCGAAGGAAACAATTCCATACTAATCTTCTAAAGCAATCATTAAATAAACATCATGATCTCTTCAATATTGTAAGAACAATGGCAAAGGAACCAACACCCCAACATACACAAACAATACACCCTCAAGACTATGCTAACTACCTAAAGTCAAAGATGACAAAAACATCCAACATTGGCACCACTGGACCAACAAAGATTGACATGCCCTCACAGTCAACCACATTAACCAAGTTTAATACATTAACAATCAAAGAAATTGAAAACACTATCGCATCAATAAATGCTACCACCGCTGCAAGTGATCCATGTCCAGCAGCTTGGATAAAAGACCTTAAACATGAAGTAAGCTTCTTCATACAGAATATCCTTGAACAATCTTTTTCAACTGGAACCTTTCCTCAAAGCCTCAAGCAAACCTCAATTAGACCATTATTAAAAAACAGCAAATTAGACCCCCTAAAAGTAGAATCCTACAGGCCAATATCCAGCATCCCACTCCTAGCGAAAATAATAAGAGAAAGTGGTCCAACGTCAAATACAACAGCACATAGACACTGAAGCTCCACTTGACCCTGCACAACACGGCTTTAGAGAAGCTCATGGAGTTGAGACCCTCCTCATCACTCTATTCAACACACTAATCACAGGAATAGATAACATTCACCAAGGATTCATCCTTATATTCATGGACATCTCAGCTGCGTTCGACTCAGTAAGCCACCAAATACTTATCGATCGCCTTAAGGAAAAAGGAATACTTGGTGCCGCACTCGACTGGTGTATATCCTATCTAACTAACCGTTGGCAACAAGTACGAATTGGTGAAACAGCATCTGAACCATTTCTTCAAGATCAAGGGGTACCGCAAGGATCCTCTCTGTCAGCGTTGATGTTTAATATATACATGCAACCTATCTGCGACCTCATTCGTTCCTTTAATGTCACCTGTTTAGCATATGCAGATGACATTCTACTATACATGCCATTCTCCATCAACCACCCTGACTATACACCATTGACAACATGCTTCGAATCAGTAGAAGATTGGCTCATCTCACAAAACCTAAGAATCAACCACAGCAAGACTGATGTGATGTTTATAACAAAGAACCAAAACTTCACACCCCCTACCTCCTTAAAGATAAAGGACAAGGAACTAACAGTAAAACCTACAATACGATACACCTAGGTATAACCCTCGACCAGCGCCTCAGTATGAAAGCCCATATAAAAAACATAACAAAACTAATATATCACAAGATACGCACACTACGCCACCTTCGACCCTTACTGGAACCCTCAGACTTCAGAACCGTCTACCAAGCCTTGGTAATGCCTCACATCGACTTTGCAAATGCAATTCTATACGGGCTCCCTCAAGCAACATTAAATCCTCTCCAACTGGCGATGAATACTGCTGCCAGAGTACTTGAAGGAATATCAAAGACAGATCACATAACTCCAGTCCTAAAAAGACTCCACTGGCTACCAACCAACGCAAGAATTCACTACAAGATCCTGATCACTACATTCAAAGCCCTAAACAACCAAGCACCACCAACCATCACCAACCTTGTACATTTACAGACCCCCAATAGATCCAGAAGATCAACCGCTATAAATACATTAACAATCCCGAAACAAACAGTCAGATACACTAAGGAAACAACTAAAAGAGCCTTCAGTATCCATGCCCCAATAGCCTGGAATGCCCTCCCACCAGAATTGAGAGCTATAGCCAGCCTAACACAATTCAGAAAAAGTCTCAAACACCACCTCTTCTTAAGCTATTTCCCAATCTAATCTTTGCACATGGAAAATACTACCGACACTTTTTCTGACCAAGACAATCCCAATCGATAACCAAATGTGACTAATGTATATAATTTTTTGTAAATAGTTATTTAGCCTATATAGTTTACCTTTTTAATCCCAACTTCAAAAACCCCTGTTACTTGTAAAATGCATTACAGTTCTCTGTATGTATATGTTTGTTTCATGTAAACCGCGCTGATGACAATAGTGCGGTATATAAGAGATGTTAAATAAATAAATAAATAAACATGGACTGTGGAGGCGCAGAGCCCGATTCTTGAAGGAGGACGTTCAGGCTGTCCCTGCTGAAGACAGAGCTGCTAGGACCCAATTCTAGTCTGCAGGAACAAAACGTTCCCATGGGAGCCAGAATCAGACCCGAGGATGGCCCGGCATGCCCCCTTTGCCTGCAGGGACATCCTCCCCGCAGGCGTCCCAGACAACTGAGGCTCCGATCCCATGGAAAATACTGCTTATACTACTTCTGAGGTGGCATGAGCAGTATGGCCCAGCAGGCCCATGCAGCCGTGACATGAATTGGCCCTGTAGGTGCATGCCGGGCGGCCTACCCCCACTCCACCCCTGATCACTCCCCCTCCCCCTCCCCATTCTGAAGCACAGGATGTATAAGGAGAGCCAGTGACGGGACGTACAGCCCTGCAACCTGTGTTTGTGAATGAGGGCTCATGTGAATTTTTCTCGGACCATGAATTTGTTTAGGTCTCTGAGATCCAAGATGGGTTGGAAGCCTCCTGTTTTCTTTGGGATGAGAAAATATGGAGGGTAGAAACCCATCCCTTCTTGAGGAGAAGAAACTCTTTCTATGGCACCATGGAGGAACAGGGTGGTCACCTTTTCCCTTGTGTTAGGGTTGTGTTAGATAAGCTCCTGAAAAGCTGTTGGGAGGGGGTAAGATTTCAAAGTAAAGCTGATAACCCTCCCTTGGACTATCTGGAGTGTCCACTGCTTTGATGTTATGAGGCGACCCCTGTGGCACAGTGACATAATCTGCCAGCTATGTGGAGGGGCTGAGCATCCTCCAGGGGCAAAATGACAATGCTCTCGAGGAGAGTGAAAATTCAGGTGCAGATTGTGCCTGTGGAGTCGGTTGAGGCTTAGTAGCCTTGAGCTTCTTGGGCTGGCGAGGGGCCTGCTGTCTCTGCTGAGTATGTTGAGCTTGATAAGCAGCAGAAGGCAGGTAAGGAGGACAGTATCTCTTCTTTTTAGGAAAGATTTCTTGGGAAGAGCATTCCTCTTGGATGGGTCAACTGTCTTCCTGGAAGAGCGTTTGAGGGTGAGATAATCTGTCTCAATCTCTCCTGCTTTTTCCCTCCAACCTTTGCCAAAAAAGGTTTTCTTCAGTACATGGGATATTGGGAAGTTTATCTTGAACCCATTGCTCAAGATCGGTGCCTGTAACCAGGCCATTCTACAAGCCCCAATACAAACTGCTGAAAGTCTGATGGTTGACTCAAAGGCATCGAAAGAGGCTAGGGCCTAGTAAGAAATTTAGAAATATTTTAGCTTTGCTTGATGAGTGTCAGTAAAGCACTCCACTTATCTTCAGGCAGCATGGGGGTGCATGTCTCCAGATCCCTGGTGACATCCTTCAGAAACATGCCCATATAGAGCATATAAGAATTTATTCTGGAGGCCAACATGGATACTCTGAAGCATCAACGCCCAAAGGCATCAAGTGTCCTCGAGTCTCTGCCAGGTGGCATGGATGAATGGTGCTTAGAACTTTTTATGTAACACACTGCCAATTCCACCACCATGGAGTGGTGGGAGAGTCAAGATTTTTGGAAGCCTAGGCACTCTGGTACTCAGTACATGGTACTGAGCCTTTTGCTGATGGGTGGTACCATGAGCAGGGCTTCCCACATGCGGAGCATAATGTCTTGTTGGATCCAATGCACTGGCAATGCAGCTGCCTCCTTGGGCATGGAAAGGTACTGGAGGTATCTCCAGTTTCTCCGCCCTCGGTTCCTTTTCAGAGGTGACTGTAATGGCAAGTCCTGCTGTCATGTCATGTATGAAGTCTTAAAAAGACATCCTCTGGTGGGGGCCTATGCCATTCCTGAGGTAGTGAAGGGTCCGATGTAATGTCTGGCAGTTCCTGGGAAAGCGTAGTTACTCACCTGTAACAGGTGTTCTCGGGGGACAGCAGGAATCTGTCCTCACATATGGGTGACATCAGCGCCGACGGAGACCTCATGCGGAGCAAATCCCCAGCTTTCATAGAAAGCCTTCGGGAATTGCATCACGCATACACGGTCCCCTTCCCACCCAAGGGTGTCATCTTGCTCAGTCAAATGACATAGCTAAAAAGATAGCAAAAAGAACAAAATATAATAGGACTGCAAATCCAAGGGGAGAAGGGAGGGTCGTGAGGACTGATTCCTGCTGTCCATGGAGAACACCTGTTACAGGTGAGCAGCTACGCTTTCTCTGGGAACAAGCAGGAAGTCAGTCCTCACATATGGGACTCCCAAGCTATAGGCTACCAAGAACCCACAGCATATGCGCTCCCTGTTGGACCCGGACGACTTCCGAACCATATACCAAGCGCTAATCCTGCCACACTTCCACTTTGCAAATGCCATATTACAAGGTCTCCCTCAATCCACTCTTAGCCCATTACAGATGGCCATGAATGCCGCAGCAAGAGTCCTCTACGGAGCCTCCAGAAGCGACCACGTAACTCCCATTCTTAAACAGCTTCACTGGCTCCCCATCCATGGGAGGATCATCTTCAAAACCCTAGTCCTATCATTCAAGGCAATCAAGGGTATCTCATCCTCCTCACTCACAGATCTGATTCACACTGTACCCCCCAACAGATCCAGAAGAGCAACAGCCGTAAACCTACTGACAACCTCGAAGGCGTCGACAAAGTGCAACATGACAACCTCAAACAGAGCCTTCAGTTTCTATGTCCCCAAATGCTGGAACGCTCTACCCTCCGACATAAGGGCCATTACTGACCTACTCCAGTTCAGGAAGGCACTCAAATACCACCTCTTCCTTCAATACTACCCTACCAGCAATTGAACCAGAGGAAGTGACCCACTCATGAACACACCATGCCGTTCTTTATATTATTAAGACTCTATTCTGTTCTATGTAATTATCTCATGTATATAGTTTACCCCGGTTCTCCAAGTTTGTACTCCTGTTCGATGTAAACCAAACAGCTTGTTGTTATGGTCTTTATGTTATAATGTAAACCGCGCTGATGCCGAATAGTGCAGTATATAAGAACTTGTAATAAATAAAAATAAAACAGCTGAAAAATAGGCTCCCTCTACGAGAGCCGCAAGCACCCACAATAGGAATTTAACTGAGAAAGTAGCACTCCGGTAGCCAGACACAGAAGGGTCAGAGGGCAGGAGTTGCCTAGACCTCGAAAAGGTCATGGAGTACAGCCTGGCCGAAAGCACTGTCCCCTCAGAGCTCCTTATCCAGGCAGTAATGGGTTGCGAAAGTCTGACCTAAAGACCAGGTGGCGGCCCGGCAGATTTCTGCCAGCAGAACAGAGCGGAAAAGAGTCACTGATGCTGCCACTGCGCTGCCCCGATGGGCCGTGACACGACCCTCCAATGCAAGCTCGGCTGCCCTGTATGCCCAGGCAATACAGTCCGCTACCCAGGTGGACAGCGTACGTTTGGAAATAGCCATTCCCAGCTTACTGGGGTCATAGGAGACGAAGAGCTGAGAAGCCCTTCTATGGCCTTGCGTACGCTGAATATAGAAGGCCAACGCCCTCTTACAGTCCAGGGTATGCAGAACTGTCTCTGCCCGACTGGCATGCGGTCTGGGAAAGAAGGTAGGTAGCACCACCTCCTGGTTGAGGAGGAACGAAGAGACCATTTTCGGAAGGAACTTGGGGTGTGTGCGGAGCACCACCCGGTTCCTATAGAACCTTGTATAAGGCCTGTCAGACACAAGGGCCTGCAGCTCACTCATTCGCCGAGCTGACGTGAGTGCCACCAAGAAAACTACCTTCCAAAAAAGGTAGCATAGATGGCAGGTTGCCATGCACTCAAAAGGAGGCTGAGTAAGCTGCCCTAAAACCACATTCAAATCCCGTTCGGTCGCCAGAGGGCAGACCGGAGGCTTCAGCAGAAGTAGCACTCTCAAGAACCTAGTAATTAGGGGATGTGCAGAGAGAGGTTTTCCCTCCACTGGGAAGCGGTTTGCTGAAAGAGCACCGAGATGAACTCTGACAGAGTTGGACTTAAGGCCCAAATCCGAAAGGTGGAGAAGGTACCACTGGAACCTGGCAGGAGAAGGAATTTACAGTTTGCTCCTCGCACCAAGTCACAAACCTACGCAACTTGAAGGCATAGGTTCGTCTAGTTAGAGTAGTTAATCACCTGTAACAGGTGTTCTCCAGAAGCAGCAGGAATCAGTCCTCACATATGGGTGACGTCGGCGCCGACGGAGCCCCCGTGCAGAGCATTTTCCCAGTTTTCATAGAAAGCCTTTGGGAATGCAGCGCGCATGCGCGGTCCCCTTCTTGCCCAAGGGTGCCATCTTGCTCAGTCTGATGACATAGCTAAAAGACAGCAAAAAAAGCAAAAATAAAGCATATGACTGCAACTCCAAGGGGAGGAGGGAGGGTTGTGAGGACTGATTCCTGCTGCTCCTGGAGAACACCTGTTACAGGTGAGTAACTACTCTTTCTCCAGAACCAAGCAGGAAGTCAGTCCTCACATATGGGACTCCCTAGCTTAGGGCTACCAGAGGCCCCAAACTGAAAAATGAGCTCCCTCTAGAGCCTCAGCATGCAAGAACAGAATCTTCTCTGATAATGCCCCCGACAGGTAGCCCAGCACCAGGGCCGCAGGGTAGGAGTTGCCAAGACCTCAAAGAGATTATGGAGTACCGCTTGCCCAAAAGCACTGTCCCTGCGGGACTCCCTCTCAAGGCAGTAGTGGGCCGCAAAAGTCTGGCTTGAAGACCAAGTAGCGGCCCGGCAGATGACTCCCAACGGAACAGAGCGGAGATGAGCCACTGACGCAGCCTTCGCCCTGACACGATGAGCCGTAATGCGACCCTGCAACGAGAGGCCGGCTGCCCTGTAAGCCCAGGCGATGCAGTCAGCTACCCATATGGACAAGGTACGCTTGGAGACAGCCAACCCCAACTTATTGGGGTCATAAGAGACGAAGAGCTGAACCGCCCTCCGGTGCTCCCGCATACGGTCAAGGTAGAAGGACAACGCCCTCCTACAGTCCAGGGTATGCAGTATCATTTCAGCCCGGCTAGCATGAGGCCTGGGAAAGAAAATTGGAAGAACCACCTCCTGATCGAGGTGGAAGGAGGAGACAACCTTTGGAAGGAACTTAGGGTGAGTCCGTAAGACTACCCTGTTCTTATAGAACCTAGTATAAGGTGCTTCTGAAACTAGGGTCTGAAGCTCACTCACTCGCCTAGCTGAGGTAAGGGCGACCAGAAATAGCGTTTTCCAAGACAGAAACCGCATAGGGCAAGTAGCCATAGGTTCAAATGGTGGGCAAGTAAGCCGTTGCAAGACCACATTTAAATCCCACTCAGGGGCAGGTGGACGCACTGGAGGCTTAAGCAAAAGCAGGCCTCTGAGGAAGCGGGCCACCAAAGGATGACTGGAGAGAGACTGACCCTCCACCTGTGCGTGGTGTGCTGAAAGAGCACTAAGATGAACTCTAACAGAATTGGACTTAAGGCCTAGGTTGGACAGGTGAACCAAATACTGCAGCACCACTGGTACCAGACATGAGAAGGGATTCTCGTTGTGTTGAGTACACCAGGCAGAAAATCCACGCCACTTAAGGGCAAAAGACTTTCTGGTGGACTGCCTCCTAGAGGCCAAGATTACGTCCTCCACTTCCCTAGGCAGTAGTAAAGGCGCTAGGACTACCCTTTCAGCAGCCAGGCCATCAAATTGAGGGACTGGAGATTGGGGTGCAAGAGAGATCCCTGCTCCTGAGACAGGAGATCGGGTTGCATCCCCAGAGGAAGAGGAGTGTCCATCGCTAGTTGCAACAGTAGTGGGAACCAGGGCTGCCTTGGCCACCTGGGGGCCACCAGAATCACTGAGGCCTTGTCCCGGATCACCTTGAATAGTGTCTTGGACACTAGAGGCGTGGGAGGAAATGCATAGAGGAGGCCTGTAGACCATGGAATGAGAAACGCATCCGCTGCTACTCTGAGAGGATGCGGTTGTCTGGAGCAGAAACTGGGAAGTTGACAGCTCAGAGGACTGGCAAAGAGATCCATGGTTGGAAGACCCCATCTCAGAAAGATCTGTTGAACCACTAAAGGGTTCAATTGCCATTCGTGCGGCTGCAGAATCCTGCTCAATCTGTCCGCCAGGTAATTCTCCTGACCTGGAAGGTAGACTGCTTTGAGAAGAATGCCATGATCGACTGCCCAGGAGCACAGTTTCTGTGCCTCCTGACAGAGAAGACGGGACCCTGTGCCCCCTTGTTTGTTCACATAGAACATAGCCACTTGATTGTCTGTCTGAACTAAGACGGACTGGTGAGAGATGAGATGAGAGAAAGTTCTCAGGGCTAAGCAGATAGCTCTCAGTTCCAAGAGATTGATCTGCTGTGCGGCCTCCCAAGGAGTCCACAGACCTTGAGTACATGCCCCTTGGCAATGTGCACCCCAACCTTGTAGAGAAGCATCGGTTGTCATTCAGAAGATGAAGCCACCATTGCAGAGAAGACTGTATTAGGCTGGACACCCTCACTTTGTCTGCGAGGCTTCCTGTGGCCTGGTGCCATTGAGTCCTGAGACCCCATTGAGCTGGTCTCATGTGTAGACGGGCATTTGGAGTCACATGGACCGTGGATGCCATGTGGCCTAAGAGCCTCAGGAATTGTCTGGCAGAGACTAGAGAATTGCTGTGGAATAGCCTAGCTAGAGCCATCAATCTGTGGGCCCTGTCCACTGGTAGAAAGGCCTTTGCCTGAAAGGTGTCCAGTCGAGCTCCTATGAACTCCATGTTCTGGGAGGGATGCAAACTGGACTTTGCGAAGTTTATGACAAACCCCAGGTGATGAAACAGGGCGACAGTGCGAAGGGTGGCTTGATTGGCCTCTTGCGGGGACTGACCCCTGATGAGCCAATCGTCCAGATATGGAAAGACAAAGAGGCCCTGAACCCTGAGGTAGGCCGCCGCCACCACCGCCAGGCACTTGGTGAATACCCTGGGGGCGGATGTAAGGCTAAAAGGCAGTACTCTGTACTGATAATGGTTTCCTCCCACTACAAATCTGAGATATTGTCTGTGGTCTGGATGAATAAGGATGTGAGTATAAGCATCCTTTAGATCTAAGGGGCATAGCCAATCTCCCTGCTGGAGGTAGGGCAGCAGGATTCCAAGGGTAAGCATCTTGTTCAGGTTTCGCAAGTCTAGGATGGGTCTGAGGCCTCCTGTCCTCTTTGGTACCAGGAAGTACCTGGAATAGAAGCCATGACCTTTCAGATGGTGGACACCACCAAAACAGCACGCTGCTACGCAGACAACAGCAAACAGTACAAAAGACGTAGCCAGGTATAAGTTCTCACCAAAGCTTTATTGTTCCATATATGAAAAGGGGAGACACCTGACCCGACACAGGCCGTGTTTCGATAAAATCTTCCTCAGGGGTTGGCTCACCTTATGCTAAAAACACATTATAAATTAAATTAAAAATTTAAATGAACACTTAAAACCAAATAAAACTAATTAACTTACATATAACATCATGAGGAACGCGATAAAAAAGTAATAAATAATTAAATTATTAAATGATAAAACATGCAAATGATTCCGAAACTAATACACACTCAAATACGTTAAAAATCATGAATAGAAACTCAAACATGAAATAAAAATATATATATGTATAGTTAAAAAGCTCCCTGTAAAAAGTGAATTGTACATGATGCGTGTGAAATCTTGGTGACAAACAAGAAACAAAATATATTAATCATAGTGTGAAACAAGGCAACTAAATAAAATCTATAAAATCATTTAAAATCATCACTATAAACCAAAAAAGGTTATATAATAACAATAATAATAAAACAATAAATAACAGATGGAAAAATGAGAACGATCAGGAGAAACTCAAGGAGGGGGAGGATGATAAAAGGAGCAGGAGTGAATTGGTTTTACCTGATCCCCTATATAAGGGGTATACCAATGCATATATTGTGTGCACTAGGATAGAAACCACACTTTGTAAAACTGTAAAGGGACAAAAAGAAAACAAATTTAAAAAACATTTCTTTAAAAAAAGGGGACAGCTGTCCAAAGAGATTATTCATCTTCAAACTGTTAAAATTGAATTGTGCTCTAAAAATGCCGTCATTTCTTGGTGTGATCGCGATTTATAAACTAGGTACTCTTGTAAAGAGATATATAACCACTAAGGCACCATAAACATAATTGGAACCGGCATGATCTATAAAAATTGAAGAAGTTTCAAAGAAATGTCCATAATCAAAACAAACTTTGCTCATGTAGAACCGTCGGAAAAACGTGAAGGAGCATATTAAAACATACGTGTATCTTGTACAGACCACCCACGTCCATATATTAGCCAAAGGTGTCAGCGTGCATACTCTTCTAAGAATGACCAAACTCGTACTCTAGCGCATGTTTCTATAATGTGAAACCCACGTATACGGGATCTTTACTAAAGATCATGGCCTAAGCCTTTCACGGACACAAAAACTGTTACTCCAAAACACGACGGAAACCACCTAAGCTAAAATAATATGTGAATATGGTATAAAGAAAAACCTTTTAATGTGCCTTAAAAATGCAAACCTCACAAGTAGTGATATCCACTTACATCCTAAAAAGTGCTGCTTGATTCAAGAGCTTTAAAAACTGGCATCAATCGCTCGGCGGCACCATGCTAAATCAAAAAAACGCTAGCGCATGCTTGTAGACTTAAAAACACGAACTAAGTGCTCTAATTAAATATGTAAATGAAACCAACGTAAAAAAACTTCAACTAAAAAGAAGGGGGGAACATCTCACATCTTTGGCACACTAATAATATAAAATTGTGAAAACAGCATCGGCGCTGCGGCTCCGTATTGATTAAAAAGTTTTTCCGTGTGAGTAAAGAGAAAATACCTAAGTAAATACATTGTTAACCAACCACAAGGGGTGAAAGCATAGTGAAGACACTATATATTAACATAATATCTAAAAATTAGTGTGCACATGTCAAACCACCAGCTAACAAAAAATAAGGCAAAAAAATGAATAAAAACACCCCCAAAGGGGCCATAACGGGGGCTATATACATGAACAAAGGGGAACAGACTCAAAAAAACCTGTGGACAAACAATCCCATGCAATCTATTAAAAATACAGCATTGAGACCACAAAAAGAATATATATTATGCACCTAACCATGCACCTACAATAGACAAAAAATATGTAGTCTATCGATGAATAAATAGCCAAATAAAATGAATAAATAAATAACCGAATAAATCCATAAAATGAATGCAAACGTGAACCCAATAAAAATATCAATAAAACATAAATTAAGATAAAAAATATATTTAACTATAAAAAGTTCAATAAATAACATGCTATAAATGAAAATGGACTAAAAGGCGACCCAAATATAAAAAACTATTCACCAAAGGGGATCTCTATAAAAAAAACAGAGAAATCACGTTCTGCATTCAAACCATGTGGTGTGAGGGTATTAAGGAGAAAAATGTACGTTTGTTCTATCTGAAGCATAGTTCTCTCTATGTTTCCCCCTCTCCAGTTTAATCTCACTTTTTTGATAACAAAAAACTTAAGATCTGACACTTTATGTGCATTATCTACCCAATGCTGTACCAATGGTTTGTCCATTAACTGTCTCTTAATACAGCTCTTATGTTCGACTATTCGTACGCGGATGCTTCTTTTAGTTTTACCTACATATAGGAGACTACATGGACATTGTATAATGTAAATGACATGTGTGGTGTCACAATTGGAAAAATCAGCACTATGAATAGACTGCTGTGTTGCTGGATGTACAAAAACCTTCCTTACAGGTAAAACATTTAAACACACAGAACAATGACCGCATTGGTATTGTCCCTTGTGGACTGAAAGAGGGTTTTTTTCAGTAAAGGCGGAGGGAACCAACAAATTGCGTAGGTTAGGGTTACGTTTATGTGCTACCATGATCTGAGTGTACTGAAACCCTGATACTGCTTGAATCAGATGTCATTCTTTATTAAGAATATTAACAATCCGTTGGGATTGTAATGAATATAGTAGCGGACAAACTATTTTGCTGTCTTCGTTATTCTTATTCTCTTCTGATTCTTTTGCCTTATCATGATTATAGTTACGTGCTCTAAAGTAAGCCTTATTGATGTATTGTCGAGTATACTGACGTGCCTCAAAACGTTCTTTAAGGTCTCTAGCTTGTATTTCAAACTCGCCATCTGTAGTACAATTCCTCCTGACTCTAAGAAATTGTCCAACAGGTAAATTATTCTTCAAAGCAGGGTTATGAAAGCTTTGATAATGAAGCAACTGATTTCTGTCGGTCGGCTTTCTATACAAATTTAGTAATAAGACCCTTACCTTCTTTCTGAATGAGTAAATCTAAATATGGAATTTGCACCGGGTCATATGTAATTTGAAAGCGTAAATTATGATCTAAATCATTAATCCATAAATTAAAGGCAGACAATGCTTCCATAGACCCGTCCCATATAATAAAAATGTCATCAATGTACCTGATCCACAGTTTTATCTCAGACTCAAAAGGGTGAGTTTTAAGGAAGGTGTTTTCAAATCTGTACATATATAAATTAGCAACATCTGGTGCCATAGATGACCCCATTGCCACCCCCTTAATTTGTTGATAATATATATCTCTAAAGCAAAAGAAATTCTTGCGTAATGCTATTTCTGCCAAAATCAAAAGAAAAGAGGTAGAAATGCGTGTATGTTCAGTCCTATTTGTAAGGTACTCCTCAATAATGTTTAATGCCTCAAACTGCGGAATATTGGTGTACAATGCTTCAACATCTAAAGTGACTAATAAAACTTCTTGGCTCAATTCTTTGAATGTTGAAAGAATATCGATAACATGTGAAGAATCACGGACATAGGACCACATACGTAACACGTGTGGTCTTAGGAGAACATCTAACATTTGAGAAATGGGTTCTAAAAGGGACCCGATAGCAGAAACAATAGGTCGACCGGGGGGATCTGTAAGTGATTTATGGATCTTAGGGATCACATAAATAGTAGGCATCACTGGTTTATCAACAATCAAAAAATCTTTCTCTTTTTTTGTAAGGTGTCCTGTTTCAAAAGCACTGATCACTATGTTATCAATAGTACACTTCAGGGATTCCGTGGGATCACTGTCAAGACGTAAATAAAAATTCTTGTCATTGAGTTGTCTAGTGACTTCAGCTATGCACTTATTCTTGTCCATGACAACCACTGCGCCCCCCTTATCTGCTGGTTTAATAATAATTCTATTATTCATCTGTAATGCTCTCAAAGCTTGTTTTTCAGAAAAAGTAAGATTATGGAACAGTAGTCGATCATTTTCGCGAATTTGTCCCACGTTCTGCAAAACGATCTTTTCAAAAGACTCAATGAGGGGGTCGGTTTTTGGAGGAGGAACCCAGGTAGAGGGTCTGCTGACTATAGAAATGTCATTAGGATTATTTAATTGTTCATTAAAAAAATGGCGTATGCAAATTTTTCTAAAAAACTTATACAAATCAATATGAGTTTGAAATGAATCAAATCTTCTAACGGGTACAAATGACAGTCCCTTATTCAAAACGGATGTCTCTTCGGTCGTGAGGACATATTCGGAAATATTAATTACATTATTGCATTCTAATACTCCCTTTCGAGACCGTCCTCCCATCCATTGGCCCCTCCCCCTCCCTCTCCCCCGACCTCGTCCTCGATCTCTGCCCTGTCCCTGAAAGGTTTTCTGTTCGCCATACTGGGCTTTGTAGTGATTCTTTGGTTGTTCTAGTTCCGAAGGGAGTCTGGACCAGATGCGCTATCTTTCCGGTCAAAAAAGGTAGATCTTCTTTTAATCCATAACCTGTCATTCTCAACCTTTTTGCACCGAAGGAACGCACTGAGTCCAAAAGGTGTCGGGCGACTACTCATCCTCCGTCTCCCAGCCAAACTCCTCGGAGGAGAAATCGAGCGGCTCCGGTCGGGCAGGCATCGATGCCATCTGCCCCGACGCCGAGGGTACCGGCGTCGACGACCTCGGTCCCGAACGAGAGGCCGAGGGGGACCTTGGCCGAGGATCGACTTGAGCTCGCATGGACTCGAGGATCGGCTCGGCCTCCGGGGTCAACTTGGACGTCGATGTCCCGGTGGTCGGGGCAGATGCACCGGTGAGACCGGCGATCAGTGCCCACTGCTGTTCCATGAAGGCAGCCCCCGACGGTGCCGGGCCCAACGTCAGCTCCCCTGGAGGTGAGTCCACGAGGACTACAGTACTCACGTGACCCGGGGACTCCATCTCCAAACGAGGTTGTTTTGCAGGCCTCTCCGACTCCGAAGACCCGGGACGACGCTCGGGACTATGCGACTTGGCCCTCGAGGAGCCAAGTGCATCCACCGACGCTGCCCTTGCGGGTTTTTTCTTCTTACGATGCTCCCACGAGGGAGACCCCCTTTCAGAGGAGCCTCGACGCTGCTCGGGGCCGGAGTCCCGAGATGTCGAGGCCTCTGACGAGGTCCGGGCCCGACCGGATGCGGAGTCAAAGAAGATTCTTTCCTTTTGGTGCTGCCGACTCCGTAACGCCTCAGAGGACATTTTCCCACACGGACCACAGATCATCGGGTCATGATCGGGTCCAAGGCACCGGAGGCAGCAGTCATGTGTGTCGGTGAGAGACATAGGTTTCTTGCACCGATCACACTTTTTAAACCCACTGGCAGCCATCGGGGGAAAAAGGACCCCTGCAAGGTCAAAAGACAGGGCTGCCAGTGAAAAAAGAAAAAATGGCGTGAACGCTAGTCACTTAGGACAAAAACCGAAAAAGAGATCCGGGCTAGATACCGACGTATCGGGCCCAGGCGGGAAAGAGAAACCAGTGTCGAACCGAAGAAAAGCAGGTTAACGCAGAGAAAATCAACTTCTTCCTCGGTGAAATGAATATACATCCATTGGGCTCCACGGAAAAAAGAAGACTGAGCAAGATGGCACCCTTGGGCGGGAAGGGGACCGCGCATGCGTGCTGCATTCCCAAAGGCTTTCTATGAAAGCTGGGGAAAGGCTCCACACGGGGGCTCCGTCGGCGCCGTCACCCATATGTGAGGACTGACTTCCTGCATGGTCCTGGAGAAGAAAACCTCCTTGAGGCTAGCAAAACCTCTTCCACATCTTTTGGAAGGAGGAATGATGCGAGCACTACCCTTTCAGCAGCCATGCAATTAGGTTGAGGGAGCTGAGATTGGGGTGCAGGCGAGTGCCCCCTCCTGGGACAGGAGGTTTGGGGAGGACCCCAAGGGAATGGGGGCCTCCACCGCTATCTGAAGCAGAAGCAGAAACCAGAGTTGTCTCGGCCACCTGGGGGCTACCAGGATGACCGAGATCTTGTCCTGGAGGATCTTGAATAGAGTCTTGGCCACCAGAGGCATCGGGGAAAAACATATAGGAGGCCCACAGACGACGATATGAGAAATGAGTCGGCAGCTACCCTGTGTGGGTATGGCTGCTTGGAGCAAAACCGGAGCAACTGGTGGTTGACCGGACTCGCAAACAAGTCCATTGTTGGCTGTCCCCAGGTCTGAAAAAGCCAATGGACTACTCCCTTGTCCAGCTGCCATTCGCGGGGCTGGAGAATCCTGCTTAGCCTGTTGGCTAAGTAGTTGTCCTGGCCCGGCAGGTAAACTGCCCACAGATGAATGCCATGCCGGACTGCAAAAGAGTAGTTACTCACCTGTAACAGGTGTTCTCCAGGAGCAGCAGGAATCAGTCCTCATATATGGGTGACGTCGGCGCCGACGGAGCCCTCGTGCGGAGCATTTCCCCAGCTTTCAAAGAAAGCCTTTGGGAATTGCAGCGCGCATGCGCGGTCCCCTTCCCACCCAAGGGTGCCATCTTGCTCAGTCTGATGACATAGCTAAAAGACAGCAAAAAAAAAAGAAAATTAGCAAAATAAATCATATGACTGCAACTCCAAGGGGAGGAGGGAGGGTTGTGAGGACTGATTCCTGCTGCTCCTGGAGAACACCTGTTACAGGTGAGTAGAGTAACTACTCTTTCTCCAGGACCAAGCAGGAAGTCAGTCCTCACATATGGGACTCCCCAGCTTAAGGCTACCGGAGACCTCAAGCGGAAAAAATGAGCTCCCTCTAGCTCGTCAGTACGTAAGGAAGGAATCTTCTCTGAGAACGCCCCCGACCGGTAGCCCAACACCAGGGCCGGAGGGTAGGAGTTGCCTAAACCCCAAAGAGATTATGGAGTACTGCCTGTACGAAAGCACTGTCCCTGTGGGACTCCCTCTCAAGGCAGTAATGGGCTGCAAAAGTCTGGCTTGAAGACCAAGTAGCGGCCCGGCAGATGTCTGCCAACGGAACAGAGCGGAGATGAGCCACTGAGGCAGCCTTCGCCCTGACACGATGAGCCGTGACTCGACCCTCCAACGAGAGGCCGGCTGCCCCATAAGCCCAAGCGATACAGTCAGCGACCCATGTGGACAAAGTACGCTTGGAGACAGGTAGCCCCAACTTATTGGGGTCGAAAGAAACGAAGAGTTGAACAGCCCTTTGATGCTCCCGCGTACGGTCAAGGTAGAAGGATAACGCCCTCCTACAGTCCAGGATATGCAGGACCATCTCAGCCCGGTTGGCATGCGGCCTGGGAAAAAAGGTCGGAAGAACCACCTCCTGATTGAGGTGAAAAGGGGAGACAACCTTAGGAAGAAACTTCGGGTGAGTCTGTAAGACTACCCTATTCCTGTAGAACCTAATGTAAGGGGGATCAGACACTAGTGCCTGACGTTCACTTACTCACCTAGCAGAGGTAAGAGCTACCAAAAACAAGGTTTTCCAGGAGAGAAAACGGAGAGGGCAGGTAGCCATAGGTTCAAAGGGCGGACAAGTAATCCGCTGTAAGACCACATTCAGATCCCACTCAGGAGCTGGTGGACACAAAGGAGGCTTAAGCATAAGGAGGCCTCTGAGAAAATGAGCCAACAAAGGGTGGTTGGAAAGAGGCCTTCCGTCCACCAGCGAGTGGTGCGCTGAGAGAGCACTGAGGTGAACCCTGACAGAGTTGGACTTAAGGCCTAGATTGGAGAGGTAAAGCAAATATTGCAAGACTACTGCTACCAAGCACGAGAAGGGATTCTCGCTGTGCTGAGCACAGCATGCGGAGAATCTATGCCACTTAAGAGCGTAGGATTTCCTGGTGGATTGCTGTCTAGAGGCTAAGACCACATCTTCCACCTCTCGAGGCAGTAGTAGGGGAGCCAGTTCTACCCTTTCAGCAGCCAGGCCATCAGATGAAGGGACTGGAGGTTGGGGTGCAAGAGAGTCCCCTGATCCTGAGACAGGAGATCATGCTGAAACCCCAGAGGAAGAGGGGTGTCCACCGCCAGTTGCAGCAGAAGCGGGAACCACGGTTGCCTCGGCCACCTGGGGGCTATCAGGATCATTGAGGCCCCGTCCTTGAGGACTTTGAACAGTGTTCTGGACACTAGTGGCGTGTGAGGAAACGCATACAGTAGGCCTGTGGACCACGAGATCAGAAACGCATCCGCTGCTACTCTGAGAGGATGCGGATGTCTGGAGCAGAATCTCGGGAGTTGCCGGTTCAGAGGACTGGCGAAAAGATCCATGGTGGGGAGGCCCCACCTGAGAAAGAACTGCTGAACCACCAACAGGTTCAATCTCCATTCGTGTGGATGCAGGATCCTGCTCAGTCTGTCCACCAGGTAATTTTCTTGACCTGGGAGGTAGACAGCCTTGAGGAGGATTCTGTGACTGACGGCCCAAGAGCCCAGCCGTTGTGCCTCCTGACATAGAAGGAAGGAGCCTGTACCTCCTTGTTTGTTCACGTAGAACATGGCAACTTGATTGTCCGTCTGGACTAGTACAGACTGGTGAGAGGCGAGGTGGGAGAAGGCTCTCAGAGCTAGGCATATCGCCCGTAGCTCCAGGAAGTTTATCTGTTGAGCAGCCTCCCAAGGGGTCCAGAGACCCTGAGTACATGTCCCTTGGCAATGTGCTCCCCAACCTAGAAGAGAAGCATCTGTTGTCAGCACTTGAGAATGCGGAGGGGATTGAAAAACCACTCCGAGTACCAGATTCGGAAGATGAAGCCACCATTGCAGAGAGGAGACTAGCAGGTCGGATATTCTTACTGAGTCCGCTAGGCTCCCTGTGACCTGATGCCACTGAATGCGAAGGCTCCACTGAGCAGGCCGTATGTGCAGGCGGGCATTGGGGGTGACATGAACCGTGGAAGCCATATGACCGAGTAGTCTCAGGAATTGCCTGGCAGAGACCAGGGAATTGCTGTGAAACTGCCTGGCCAGATCCATCAGCCTGTGGGCTCTGTCCATTGGCAGAAAAGCCTTCGCCTGAAGAGTGTCCAGCCTTGCTCCTATGAATTCTAAGTTCTGGGACGGGAGCAAAGTGGACTTTGCGAAGTTTATGACAAACCCCAAGTGCTGAAGCAGAGCGACAGTGCGAAGGGTGGCTTGATTGGCCTCCTGGGAAGACTGGCCCCTTATGAGCCAGTCGTCCAGGTACGAAACACAAAAAGACCTTGAAGCCTTAGGTAGGCCGCCACCACTGCCAGGCACTTGGTGAACACCCTGGGAGCGGAGGTCAGGCCAAAGGGTAGTACTCTGTACTGATAGTGGTTTCCTCCCACAACAAATCTGAGATATTGTCTGTGGTCTGGATGAATAAGGATGTGAGTATAAGCATCCTTTAGATCTAAGGAGCATAGCCAATCTCCCTGCTGGAGGTAGGGCAGCAGGATTCCAAGGGTAAGCATCTTGAACTTTTCCCTCTCCAGGAACTTGTTGAGGTTGCGCAAGTCTAGGATGGGTCTGAGGCCTCCTGTTCTTTTTGGTACCAGAAAGTACCTGGAATAAAAGCCGTGACCTCTCAGGTGGTGGGGCACCGGTTCCACAGCCTGTTCCTTTAGTAGACGTGCTAACTCCTGAAGGAGTAGGTCCCTGTGCAGAGGGAGTCTTGGAGGCTCCCCTGGAAAATAGGAGGGAGGTACCTGGTGAAAATGGAGAAGATAGCCCTTTTGGACTATATGAAGCACCCAGGTATCTGATGTGATGGCTGACCACCGGTGGGCAAAGTGGGCCAGCCGGCCTCCTGTGCTGAGAGAAGCCAGCTGAGGAGAAGAGGCTATGCTTTCTGAGTCAAAAACCCCCACCCTGCTGAGCAGGGGCCGGTGTTGGTGGCTTGGGGGCCTTCTGCCTACGGGGCCCATGACCCTGCCCCTTGGCCTGCTGACCCTGTTGGGGAGCTGCAGAGGCCTGATAATGAGGGTATGGTTTTTAGGCAGATGAGTTCCTCGGGTATAAGGTCTTTTTTCCCTGAGCCCTTTTTCTGAGAAAGGGCAGAGGTTTTTCTGGACAGCCTAGTCCTGGTCAGAGTCTCGGTCTCCGAGTTCTGCAGCCTTTTCAGCCATGGGCTTGCCAAAGAGGTTTTCATCTCGGCAGGGGACATCGACCAACTTGTCCTGTACCCATGGCTCGAGGTCGGATGACTGTAGCCAAGCCTGTTGGCGGGCACTGATGCCGGCCCCGGCTACTCGGGCCGAAGCCTCGAAGCCATGGTAGGCTGCTCGAGAGATAAACTTCGAGCACTCTCGAATATCGGAGGACAAGGCCTGGAACCTCTGCAAAGGTTCCCCGGAGAGACCAGCAGAGAACCCGGCAATCTCCTTTGCCAGGTCTCGGAGATACATGCCCATGTAGAGCTGGTATGTCTGGACACGGCAAGCAAGCATAGAGCCCTGGAAGCACTTCTTACCGAGGGCATCCAGGTTCAGGGCCTCCCGGCCGGGAGGCACCAAGGAGTGCATCTTCTGACTTTTCAGTCGATGCATGGCCGATTCCACAACCATGGAGTGGTGCGATAATTGTGCCTTTTGGAACCTGGGGCTCTTGCGGACTTGATAGATGGAATCGACCCGCTTGCTTAACACCGGCGTCGAGGCCGGGGTCTCCCACATGCGGAAGAGCAGCCGCTCCAGCATCGGAGGAACCGGTACAGTAAAGGCCTCCTTCGGGGGACAGTCATACTGGAGGGCCTCGAGCTCCTCGGCTTGAGGCTCCTCCTCGGGATCCACGGGGAAGGCCAAGGCCTTGGCCATATCCCGCACGAAGTCCGAGAACCGGGTATCCTCCGGTGGGGATCGTCTTCGAGGTTCGGACTCCGGCGAGTTCGATGGGACACACCGAGTCCGATAGGTGTCGGGTGACTCTTCGTCCTCCGTCTCCCAGCCCGACTCCTCAGAGGAGGTGTCGAGCGGCTCCAGTCGGGCGGGCACCGATGCCCTCCGCCCCGACGCCGAGGGTACCGGCGTCGACGACCTCGATCCCAAACGGGAGGCCGAGGGAGACCGTGGCCGAGGATCGACTCGAGCCCGCATGGACTCGAGGATCGGCTCGGCCTCCGGGGTCGACTTGGACGTTGATGTCCCAGTGGTCGGGGCAGATGCACCGGTGAGACCGGCGATCAATGCCCGCTGCTGTTCCATGAAGGCAGCGAGGATGCTCTTGAAGGCCATCAACCTGAGTCCGAGCTCAGGAGACCCAGCAGCCCCCGACTCAGGCCCCGACGGCATCGGGCCCGACGTCGGGTCCCTTGGAGGAGAGTCCACGAGGACTACAGCACTCACGTGTCCAGGAGACTCCATCCGAGGTTGCTTGGCAGGCCTCTCCGACTCCGAAGACCCTTGACGGCTATCGTGGCTATGCGACCTGGCTCTCGAGGAACCAGGAGTGTCCACCGACGACGCCCTCGTGGGTTTCTTCTTCCTGTGCTGTTCCCGCGAAGGAGACCCCCGCTCAGAGGAACCTCAACGCTGCTCGGGGCCGGAGTCCCGAGACGACGATGTCCGGGTCCGTCCGGACGCGGAGTCAGAGAAGATCCTATCCTTCTGCCGACTCCTCAACGCCTTCAAGGACATTTTGCCACACGGACCACAAATCATCGGGTCATGATCGGGTCCGAGGCAGCAGTCGTGTGTGTCAGTAAGAGACATAGGTTTCTTACACAGATCACACTTTTTAAACCTGCTGGCAGCCATCAGGGGGAAAAAGGGCCCCTGCGAGGTCAAAAGACAGGGCTGCCAGTGAAAAAAGAAAAAATGGCGCGAACGCTAGTCACGAAGGACAAAAAATGAAAAAGGAGAGAGTGGGCTCGATACCGGCGTACCGGGCCCAGGCGGGAAAAGGATTCGGCGTCGAACCAAAGGAGACGTACAAAAAATAGGGAAATCAACTTTTTCTTCGGCGAAAAATGAACTACGTCCGTTGGGCTCCGCGGAAAAAAGACGACTGAGCAAGATGGCACACTTGGGCGGGAAGGGGACTGCGCATGCGCGCTGCAATTCCCAAAGGCTTTCTTTGAAAGCTGGGGAAATGCTCCGCACGAGGGCTCCGTCGGCGCTGACGTCACCCATATGTGAGGACTGACTTCCTGCTTGGTCCTGGAGAAGGAGCAGAGATCCAGGGTTTCTTGACACAGTAGACGGGACCCTGAGCCGCCCTGTTTGTTCACGCAGAACATGGCTACTTGGTTGTCTGTCTGTATCAAGACAGGCTGATGAGCCAAAGTTCTCCAGAACATCCCCAGAGCTAGGGGTATAGCACGGAGCTCCAAGAGATTGATTTGATGCGTTCTTTTGTTTGCAGACCACACACCATGAGTACAAATCCCCTGACAAAGGGCTCCTCAGCCCAGTAGAGATGCATCTGTGGTCAGGGTCCTTGGGTACCGAGGAGCCTGGAAAGGCATCCCCGCTTCCAAGTGGAATGGATGAAGCCACCAGTCCAGAGATTGTACTAGTCATCTGGATACTGTGACTCTGTCTCGAAGGCCGCCTGTGGCCTGTGTCCACTGGTCTCTGAGGCACCACTGAGCAGTTTGCATGTGGAGGTGGGCATCTGGTGTCACATGGACCGCGGAGGCCATGTGTCTGAAGAGGCGCAGAAAGTGCCTTGCTGACACCTGGGACCTGCGACTCACTTGGCGTGCCAGGGCCAGAAGCCTCTTTGCCCTTTCTGTTGGCAGGTAGGCCCTTGCCTGAAGAGTATTAAGTCTTGCTCCAATGAACTCCAGTTGTTGAGTGGGAACAAGGCTGGACTTGGGGTAATTGATGACAAACCCCAGATGCTGGAGCACCAGGATAGTGTGTGATGTGGCCTGATGGACCTCTATGGCTGAAGTGGCTCTGATGAGCCAGTCGTCTAGGTATGGGAAGACAAAGACCCCTTGAAATCTGAGAAAGGCGGCCACCGCCGCCAGGCATTTTGTGAATACCCTGGGGGCGGAGGCCAGGCCAATGGGAAGTACCCTGAACTGATAGTGATTGCCTCCCACCACAAAGCGCAGATATTGCCTGTGGTCTGGGTGTATTAGGATGTGTGTATACACATCCTTTAGATCTAAGGAGCATAGCCAGTCTCCCTGGCAGAAGTAAGGCAGCAATATTCCAAGTGAGAGCATCTTGAACTTCTCCCTCACCAGGAATTTGTTTAAGTTGCACAGGTCAAGGATGAATCTGAAGCCTCCTGTTCTTTCTGTTACCAGAAAGTACCTGGAATAGAAGCCCTTGCCCTGTAGGTGATGGGGCACTAGTTCTACTGCCTGATCCCCGAGAAGACCTGCAAACTCCTTCAGAAGAAGGTCCCGGTGAAGGGGACACCTGAGGGGCTCTCCTGGAAAGTAAGGAGGAGGTAGCTGGGTCAAATGGAGGAGATAGCCCTGATGGATTATCTGCAGGACCCAGGCATCGGTGGTAATGGCTGTCCATCTGTGGGCATACAGGGCAAGCCTTCCTCCTGTGCATTGCCCGTCCCCTGTGGGAAGAGAGACCAAGCTGAAAGAGTCAAAAGCCGCTACCAGGCTGGGTCGGAGCCGGTGCCTGGGGTTTGGGGACTTTCTGCTTACGTGGGCCATGCCCCTGTACCTTGGCCTGCTGCCCTTCTTGGGGAGCCGGGGAGGCCTGAAATGGGGGGTAGTTTTGGTAAGCAGCACCCTTCCTCAAGTAAAAGGGCTTCTTACCCGAGACCTTCTTGCGAGAAGGGGCAGAGGTCTTCTTTGAGAGCCGTGTCCTTGTCATGTACTCGGACTCGCTCTCTGCAGCCTTGTCGGTCATGGGTTTGCCAAAGAGGTTCTCTCCTTAGAATGGGACATTGACCAACTTGTCCTGAACCCATTGCTCGAGGTCTGACGACTGTAGCCATGCTTGGCAGCGTGCATCGATGCCCACCGCAGCTACCCGGGCCGCTCGAAGCCGTCAGACTGCTCGAGTCATGAACTTCGAGCACTCACGGACGCCGGTGGACAGGCTCTTGAAGCACAGCAAAGGTCCCTCGGAGAGACGAGCCGAGAACCCAGCAAGTTCCTTCACCAGATCTCTCAGGTACATGTTCATGTACAGCTGGTAGGCCTGGATTTGACAGGTCAGCATAGAACCCTGGAAGAACTTCTTGCTGAGGGCGTCCAAGTTGCGGGCCTCCCTGCCAGGAGGCACCGAGGGGTGCGTCTTCTGGCTCTTCAACCTGCGCATGGCTCATTCCACAACCATGGAGTTGTGCGGCAATTGTGCTTTTTGAAATCCAAGGCTCTTACGGACTCGATACATTGAGTCGATCCATTTGCTGATCACCGGTGCCGACGCCAGTGTCTCCCACATGTGGAGCATCAGTCGTTCCAGGATCGGAGGCATGGATACAGTAAGGGCCTACCGAGGGGAAGAGCCATACTGGAGGATCTCGAGATCTTTGGCTTGAGGATCCTCCTCGGACTCTGCGGGGAATGCCAAAGCCTTTGACATGTCCCTCACGAAGTCCAAGAACCTAGCTGTCCTCCAGGGTGGACCTTCACTGAGGCTCGGACACCGGGGAATCGGACAGGACATCCCTGTGCCGACAGGTGTCCAGTGACTCTTCCTCCTCCGTCTCTCATCCCGATGCCTCAGAGGAGGAATCGAGGGTCTCCGGTATCGAGGGTCCCGGCCTCGACTGCCCCGATGCCGGGGAACAGGCAGCGACGACCTTGGCCCCAAGCGGGAGGCCAAGATGGACCTTAGCTGAGGATCGACTTGAGTCCGCATGGTCTCGAGGATCGGCTCGGCCTCTGGTGTCGACAGACATTGGTGGCCCAGTGGTCGGGGCGGAAGGACCGGTGAGACCGGCAATCAGCTCCCGCTGCTACTCCATGAAGGCAAACATACTGCGCTCCAGGGCCACCATTCTGAGACCGAGTTCAGAAGGCTCCGCAGCCACCAGGTCGGGTCCTGACGCTGGTTCACCCGGAGGGGTGTCCTCGACGAGGACAGTTGTTACCTGCCTCGGCTGCCCCATATCCTGTTGAGGAAGCTTCGCTGGACACTCAATCTCCGAGGATCCGGGTCGGCACTCGGGGCTCTGCGACCGGTTCCGGGAGGGACCAAGCCATTAAGAGCCTCCAACGATGCCGCCTTCGAGGATTTTTTCTTCCTTTGATGTTCCTGCGAGGGAGACCCCCTCTCCGAGGAACCTCTATGACGCTTGGGCTAAGAGTGTTCCCCCGAGACGTAGAGGCCTCAGACGAGGTCCGGGCCCGCGAGGGTATGGACTCAGCAAAAATTCTATCATGCTGCTGCTGGCGGCTTCTCAGGGCCTTCAAGGACATCTTCCTGCACGGGCCAGAGACCTTTGGGTCGTGGTCAGGCCCGAGGCACCGGAGACAGCAGTGAGGGACATTTACTTGGTACACCAATCACATTTTTTAAAACCGCTGGCAGCCATGGGGGGAAAAAGGGCCCTTGCAAGGTCGAAGATCCTGGCTGCCGGTGAAAAGAAAAAGAGTGCGAACACTAGCCACCAAGGACAAAAAACGAAAAATCAAGCCGGACTCGATATGGTGTACCGAGCCGAAGGTGGGAAGGGGAACCGATGTCGAACCGGCAAAGAAAGAAAATGAATTTCCTAGCTATGTAAACTTTTTCCACGGCGACTATGGGACCATGTCCATTGGGCTCTGCGGAAAAAAGAAGACTGAGCAAGATGGCACCCTTGGGCAGGAAGGGGACCGTATATGTGTGATGCAATTCCCAAAGGCTTTCTATGAAAGCTGGGGATTTGCTCCGCATGAGGGCTCCGTCGGCGCCGACGTCACCCATATGTGAGCACTGACTTCCTGCTTGTTCCCGGAGAATTGAGTGATTCCCTAAGAACTAGAATTTGAGTCTGGCAAAAAGTCAAAGTATCAGTGGTCATGCGTTCCACCTTGATGGTTCATCAATGTCGAAGGTCATTGTGGTACCAATGCTCGGAGGTATTTATTTTATTTATTTATTTATTTCAAATTCTTATATACCGCACTCTTTGGCATCAGCACGGTTTACAGATAACACAAGAAAACCTGAACAACAGGCTGTTCAGTATTACATATAACAGGAGGTATCAGAACAGAGAGCTACATCAGATTGTGCCGGTTGGATACCGGGAAACTGGGTTGGTTACAATGGCGGTACCTCACTTGGTGTGTCAGTCGATGCCAGCTCGAGGGCCGGCATCGGGGTCAATACACATGGCTGAAGACACTGTGCCGAAGCCTGCAGTCCTAGAACTCTTGATGTTATTGGTACCGATGATGCCAAGAGTGCAGTCAAACTCCTCTTGACAGCCAGCATACGCTGCTCCAGGGAGATTGCCAATGCCTGGATGCAATCTCCAACAGGGCTTTGAACCACCGCCCCAGAACATGGAACTGGTAGCTCTATGGAGGTTGGTTCTTTGCGAGCGTCCCGGAGCCCCTCTCATGCTTTGGAGGACAGATCCTCCTGCTGGGGCTATTTGGCTGGCCGGTCTGCATTGGAAGCACCCCTAGGGGAGTTGCAATGCTTATAACTGGGACTTTTCTTTAGTTTCGGCATTGGTTTTTGATTCTGATGACCTCGGTGTGGCCAGAGACTCAGACTTACTTTTATGTTTGGATTTTGACGAAACCTGAGACACATGAGAAGATGATGATGTCCTCTAAGAAGTAGAAGTTACTGACATTGAGTTTGAGGCAAACAATGATCCGTACTGTCTAGCTTGGTTTTTTAAACCTCTCGGACATTTTTTGGCAGAAAGGACAATTACTGGGTTGATGTTCAGGCCCCAAACATTTAAGATACCAGTCATATTTATCAGCGACTGACATTGTAGCAGCACACTTGGTACACTTCTTAAAGCTACTTGTTGTCTTTTCCATGTATTTAAAATGTTGTGTTCAGAATGGAGGCTTAAAGGCTTAGTTTAGTGGTGAAAAACTGCTTGAAAGAAAAAAGTAAAAATGAAAATAAAAAATAATTATTGGGACCGGTGTCGACAGGAAAGTAGAAGCAATGTTCCACACAAAAAGATAAAGTTTTTCGGCTTGTGACAGGATGACACGTCCTGCTGGCTCCACGGAAAATGAAGAACTGAGGCGAGGAAATGTTTTCCTAGTGGACACTGGGGAGCGTTCCAGCGCAGGCTCCTTCAGTGCCAATGTCACCCATATATAAGAACTGCATTCCTGCTTGTTCCTGAAGATTACATCTTCCCGGTTTATCAATATTTTTTTCAGTTCTTCCATTACATCATCTTTATGTACCATTTCAGGCATGGGTAACTTTCCTACATCTTTTTTCAGTAAAGACTGAAGCAAAGAGTTCATTCAGTCTCCACTATGGCCTTTTCCTCACTTGGCGCCCCTTTTACCCCTCTAACATCCAATGGTCCAAAGGACTCTCTCACAGGTTTTTTTGCTATGAATGTACTTGAAAAAGTTTTTATTATGTGTTTTTGCTTCCACGGCAAGCTTTTTTTCAAATTCTCTCTTTGTCTGCCTTATCAGTGTCTTGCATCTAACTTGCCAGTGGTTATGTTGTTTCCTGTTTTCGCCATTTGGCTCCTATAATTAGAAATTAAAATAATAGGGGAGATCTGAGGTGTGGAAGTGGAATCACAGCGGAACCTGTTATCTGACCCTCTTGGAGAAGTGTCAGTGAGCAGGCAGTAATTGAGCCAGTCAATGCCGGTGAAGGACCCCTGTTGGGTTTAAAAGTTGGTGTTTGTTTTAATGTATGGCCATGGGATGTGGCTCAAAGAGGCATGGCCAATGAGGCAGGTCACACCCCTTTGGAGCACTATTGGAGCGCCGCTGGACATCGAGATGCTGTAGATTTCTGTCGGGATTCACTGCCAAGTAGTATCGACTTAGGAAGTTTTTGATGTGAATTTTTGCTATGGAACAGTGAAAGCGGAAGAATAAGAGTCAATCCATGATCACCAAAAATGCGAGTACTGCCTCTGGACCTATGGATACAACACAGTGGTCTCCAAGACTTTACCACCTTCTTCTCCAAAAGGAGCTTCATTAAGCTCCGTTGAGCATTCTCCTCCCCCTTTACCAGTCCCCTTGCCGTCTTCTATTCTGGTGGGGTGACTCAGATTCCAGTAACTCTGGTGCCTGATGTTTTCCTTTGCCTTCTCCCGTTTTACTTACAGCCCTGGAGGAGGAATCTGCCTTTCCTGCCCAAGATGTTAAATTGAAAGGACTTATGGGGTATTCTCTCTCATATAGAGACACGACACTTGCCATCTGCTTCTGCATTATGTATGTTTTCGTAAGAAACAGTTGCTCAACTGCAGAATGTGGACTCTAAAACATCTGAATTAGGAGAATTCATTAAAAGGACCGATTCCCAGTTACAGGTTCTGCAGGCTACGAATGAATCAGCTATAAAAGATTCAATGATACTCTGTAATATGTTAGATAGTTTAGAAAATGTTATTAGAGCTAGGAATTTGCATTTGCTTAATTTTCCTCTCATCCACCTTCTCTCTCCTGAGATTTTCCTTAAGAAATATTTTCTTGAAGTGTTAAAATTAACTGGTGAAATGCCTATTGCAAAATGTTTTCATTTAACTGCTAGTGCTATATCTCAGACTGGTAAGGAGGGTGATTTTGATTGCTTATAGGCTAACAAGAGTCAGAACCTTACAACTTTTCTTGGAGGACGCCACAGCTAACATTTGGTGTAGGGCCACCTTGGTGGTATCTTTTGTCTGAAACGGACAAAATGAGTGTACTTGGGGCTTATTTGAAAAACAAGGAAGTTGCTTTCTGCGGGGACAAACTGGATGTTTCTAGGAGCACACAGCTCTGTAGGTAGCAATTCCTAGCTCTGAGGCCACGGGGCCTCTTTTTATCTGCATTCCCCATGTAAATATATTGCTTTCTTTCAAGATAATACCTATATCAGTGATTTCCAAACTTTTTCGGCCGGTGCCCCCTTGGTTCCATAAATTTAATTACAGTGCACACCCACACCCAGTGAGGCTATTACTCAAAACAAATCACTAATGTCATTCCTGCCACAGATTATTTCTTTCCACCATCCAAGTCTAGCCAATGGCTGTTTTACAAGTTTATCGCATTTCACTTTCAGCTGTATTTTTTGTTTTATTATATGAACATAGACTAAAAGGCTCATTATAGATAAGGGTTCGGGTGGGTGATACGTGTGCCTTTCTAATTTCCATTTTTGGTTTTAAGGTTTACTTTGTAGGTTTTATAGTTTGGAAACTTTTTCTGAGTAGGCTACACCTTGGCTATTTTTTGTTTTTAGAGGGTTCGCTTCGGCTCTTAAGTGGGTTATGCAGTGTTTTTTTATTGGATGTCTTTTCCACCTGGTCCATTTAAGAGGGTCTCTAATATTCAGATTATGTTTTTTACTCATAGATGGATTAGAATAGGGATCCCTACCCCTTTCACAAGTAGATTTTTTTTGCCCAGTTTAGGAGTGATTGTTCATCTATTTGTGTCTGCTATCCTATTGTTATAGTATAGGTGGGTTTATAATAAGTTCCATGTTCAAGTTCTTTTTTATGCCAACTCCCCTGCTTCTTTCTTTCTCTGCAGTAGATGCACCACCTCCATGGTTTTATTCATTCTGATGTTATGTTTTCCTCCTCTTTTAGTTTTATCAGATACCACTAGAGGATTGTCTATAGAGGGAGGTCTCCATGATGGTTTGTGCATATTCTTTTCATGTAGTTTTTAACATGTTTACAATTCTTACTTCTATGTATATTTATTGTTTTTATACATGGTATTTATTATTTTAAGTTTGTATTGTATAGATAATGAGTTTTCATTATCTATTTATAATTTTATAGACATGTCTTATATAATCTTATGGATATGTTTTACGTAGTCACCTTCCTTCTTATATTTGCATTTATAGTTGGTATACCATGTATGTATATATATGTTTTTATGTTTATGCTTAATGAGTTTTTAACATTCATTTTGCATTTATTTATTTATTGGCATAGTGTACATAGAGATATTTTACTCTTCTATATTGTTCCTAATTGGTCATTTATGATGGCTTCCCACAATGTGTATTTTAAATATTGTTTTTATTATGTTTTTAATGTATTGTTTTTATTGGTGCAATTGTATTTAATTTGTGTTTCTTTTTATATTATTGTTTGTAGTTCGCTTTTATGCTGAAATACCCCTGAGGAAGGCATTGCCGAAACACAGCCTGTGTTGGGTGTTCGGCAAGTGTCTCTCCTGTGTACCCCTGGTGCATGAATCCTTTAATAAAACTATTTCCATACCACGCACAGACTGGTTTCTTCGGCAGTTACGTGACATTTGCCTTTTGGTTGGACCCGAGCATACGCTTAGGTACAGAAACCCAGGTGACTAGGGTCAAATGAGATGAACAACTGCGAGCCTTTGTGATGACCTTGAGTCCTTTGGAGATAAAAAGCCAATGCACGCTTGCAGTCAAGAGTACGTTGAGTTGCTTCCGCTCGAGACACATGCGGTTTAAGGAATTATACTGGAAGGTAAATCGATTGGTTTAAATGAATGGGAAACATCACCTTCAGCATAAAGTGTAGGTACTCGGAAGGATGACTGTCATGGGGGAACTGAGTATAGGGGGGTTCCGCCATCAGAGCCTGAAGTTCACTGATGTGTTGGAGCGAGTTGGGATTTTGGGAAGTTTATGACAAAATCCAAGTGCTGTAGTATCGTGATGGTATGATGCAAGGAAAGCTGTACCTCCTGGGAGGTATCTGCTTTTATGAGCCGGTCATCTAAGTAAGGAAAGAGAAAATCACCAGAGACCGTAGGTATGCGGTCACGACCGCCATGTACTTTGTGAAGACTCTTGGGGCAGAGGCGAGTCCGAAGGGAATTACTACTGATATTGTGTTCCCTGAAAAGTGAAGCATAGATATTTCCTGTGTTCTGAATGGATGAGGATATGTGTGTACGTTTCTTTTAGATCTAGAGAACAGAGCCAGCCCTGACTTTGGAGGTAGGGAAAGAGTAGTTACTCACCTGTAACAGGTGTTCTCCAGGAGCAGCAGGAATCAGTCCTCACATATGGGTGACGTCGGCACCGACGGAGCCCTCGTGTGGAGCATTTCCCCAGCTTTCAAGGAAAGCCTTTGGGAATGCAGCGCGCTTGCGCGGTCCCCTTCCCGCCCAAGGGTGCCATCTTGTTCAGTCTGATGACAAAACTAAAAGACAGCAAAAAAATCAAAATGAAGTATATGACTGCAACTCCAGGGGAGGAGGGAGGGTCGTGAGGACTGATTCCTGCTGCTCCTGGAGAACACCTGTTACAGGTGAGTAACTACTCTTTCTCCAGAACCAAGCAGGAAGTCAGTCCTCACATATGGAACTCCCCAGCTCTAGGCTACCGGGAACCCTAAGCTGAAAAAATGGCTCCCTCTCAAGAACCTCAGCATTCGTGATAAGAATATCCTCTGAGAACGCCCCCCGTACGGTAGCCCAACACAAGGGCCGGAGGGTAGGAGTTGCCTAAACCTCAAAGAGATTACGGAGTACTGCCTGTCCGAAAGCACTGTCCCTTCGGGACTCTCTCTCCAGGCAGTAATGGGCTGCAAAAGTCTGGCTTGAAGACCAAGTTGCGGCCCGACAGATGTCTGCCAACGGAACAGAGCGGAGATGAGCTACTGACGCAGCATTCGCCCTGACACGGTGGGCTGTGACTTGACCCTGCAAGGGGAGGTTAGCTGCCTTATACGCCCAGGTGATACAATCTGCTACCCAAGTGGATAATGCACACTTGGAGACAGGTAACCCCATCTTATTAGGGTCAAAGGAGACAAAGAGCTGAGCAGCCCTTCGATGCCCCCGCGTACGTTCTATGTTAAAAGACAATGCCCTCTTACAGTCCAGGATATGCAAGACTGTTTCAGTCCGGCTGGTATGCGGCCTGGGAAAAAAGGTCGGAAGAACCACCTCCTGGTTGAGGTGGAAAAAGGAGACCACTTTTGAAAGGAACTTGGGGTGGGTCCGTAGGACCACCCTGTTCCTATAGAACCATGTGTATGGTCTATCAGAAACCAGAGCTTGTAGTTCACTCACACGTCTGGCCGAGGTAAGAGCCATCAGGAAGAGCGCTTTCCAAGAGAGGAAGCGCAAATGGCAAGTAGCCATCGGCTCAAACGGTGGGCGAGTAAGTTGCTGCAAGACCACGTTCAAATCCCACTCAGTCACCGGTGGACAAACCGGAGGCTTGAGAAGAAGCAGACCTCTGAAAAATCGGGACACCAAGGGTGAACCAACAGAGACTGTCCTTCCACCGGTGAGTGGTGCGCTGACAGAGCACTGAGGTGGACCCGAACACAGTTAGACTTAAGGCCTAGGTCTGACAGGTGAAGAAGATACTGCAGTACTACTGGCACAAGGCAAGAGAAAGGATCTTCATTGCACTGAGCACATCATACCATAAACCTACGCCACTTGCGAGCATAGGACTTTCTGGTGGACTGCCTCCTAGAGGCCAAGACCACCTCCTCAACCTCCTTAGGTAGAAGTAAGGGAGCTAGCACTATCCTTTCAGCCGCCAAGCCATCAACTTGAGGGACCTGAGATTGGGGTGCAGAAGGGAACCCTGCTCTTGAGACTGGAGATCGTGTTGCAACACCAGAGGGAACGGAGTTTCCACTGCCAACTGCAGCAGAAGTGGAAACCAGGGCTGCCTCGGCCATCTGGGGGCTACCACAATCACCGAGGCCTTGTCCCGGAGAATCTTGAAGAGAGTTCGGGCCACCAGGGGCGTGGGAGGAAACGCATACAGGAGGCCCGTAGACCAAGAGGTCAGAAAAGCATCTGCTGCCATCCTCAGGGGATGCGGCTGTCTGGAGCAAAACCTGGGCAGCTGACGGTTTTGTGGACTTGCAAAGAGATCGATGGATGGAAGTCCCCAGCGGAGGAAGATCTGCTGGACCAACAATGGATTCAACTGCCATTCGTGAGGCTGGAGAATCATGCTTAGCTTGTCTGCTAAGAAATTCTCCTGACCAGGTAGATAAACTGCTTTGAGAAACATGCCTTGTTTGACTGCAAAGGAGCAAAGGGCCAGTGCCTCCTGACATAGGAGGCTGGACCCTGTGCCCCCTTGTTTGTTCACACAGAACACTGCCACCTGATTGTCCATCTGAACTAGGACAGACTGGTGAGAGAGGGCATGAGAAAATGTCTGCAGAGCTAAGCGGATTGCTCGCAGCTCCAAGAGATTGATTTGCTGCGTGGCCTCTCGAGGAGACCAGAGGCCTTGAGTGCACGTGCCCTGGCAATGTGCACCCCTGCCCTTTAAGGAAGCATCGGTCGTCAGCACCCTTGTGTGTGCTGGAGCCTGAAAAGGTACCCCCCTGAGAAGGTTTGGGAGATGTAGCCACCACTGTAAGGAGTCCAAAAGTGGTTTGGACACCTTTACTCTGTCTCGGAGGTCGCCTGTGGCCTGCGTCCACTGATCTCTAAGGCACCATTGAGCAGCCCACATGTGCAGATGGGCATTCGGAGTCACATGTACCGTGGATGCCATGTGGCCCAGGAGTCACAGGTAGTGCGTGGCGGAGACATGAGACTTGCTTTGGAACTTGTTGACCAAGTCTATCAGACTGGGCCCTGTCTTTGGGCAAGTAAGCTCTTGCCTGAAGGGTGTTCTAAGCTTGCCCCTATAAACTCTAGGTTCTGAGAGCGGAGCAAAGTGGACTTTGTGTAGTTTATGACAAAGCCAAGATGCTGAAGAAGAGAGATAGTGCAACGAGTGGCTTGTCGGGCCTCCTGGAGAGACTGGCCCCTGATGAGCCAGTCGTCCAGGTATGGGAAGACAAAAATTCCATGATTCCTGAGATAAGCTGCCACCACCGCCAGGCATTTGGTGAAAGCCCTGGGGGCAGAGGTTAGGCCAAAGGGAAGTACCCTGTACTGAAAATGGTTTCCTCCCACCACAAATCTGAGATATTGTCTGTGGTCTGGATGAATCAGGATGTGAGTATAAGCATTCTTTAGGTCTAAGGAGCATAGCCAGTCCCTGATGGAGGTAAGGCAGCAGTATCCCAAGGGTAAGCATCTTGAACTTTTCCATCTCCAGAAACTTGTTTAGGTTTCGCAAGCCTAGGATAGGCCGGAGGCCTCCTGTCCTTTTTGGTACCAGGAAGTACCTGGAGTAGAAGCCTTACCCTTTCAGGTGGTGAGGGTACCGGTTCCACTGCCTGTTCCTTTAAAAGACTTGCCAACCCCTGAAGGAGGAGGTTCCGGTGTAGAGGAAGTCTTGGAGGCTCCCCTGGATAGTAGGAGGGGGTAGCTGGTGGAAGTGGAGCATTTTGCCCTTTTTGACTATGCTTAGTACCCAGGTATCCCCTGTGATGGCTGGCCACCTGTAGGCATACAGGGTCAGCCGACCTCCTGTGCTGAGTGGAGCCACCGGCAGAGGAGAGGCTATGCTGTGGAAGTCAAAACCCCGCTCCCTGCTGTGCAGGAGCCGGAGCTGGCGGCTTGGGGGTCTTCTGCCTACGGGGCCCATGCCCCTGCCCCTTGGCCTGCTCGCCCTGTTGGGGAGCTGGAGAGGCCTGATACTGAGGGTAGGATTTGTAGGCAGCACCCTTCCTCGGGAAAAATGGCTTCTTCCCCGAGCCCTTCTTTTTTTGAGAAGGGGCAGAAGTCTTTCTGGATAGCCTTGTCCTGGTGAGAGTCTCAGTCTCAATTTCTGCAGCCTTTTCAGTCATGGCCTTACCAAATAGGTTGTCACCTCGGCACGGGACATTGACCAACTTGTCCTGCACCCATGACTCCTGGTCTGATGACTGTAGCCAGGCCTGACGGCGTGCACCGATGCCGGCCATGGCTACCCGGGCAGAAGCCTCAAAGCCATCATAGGCTGCTTGAGAGATAAACTTCGAGCACTCTCGGATCCCTGTCGACAAGGCTTTGAACCTCTGCAAGGGTTCCTCGGAGAGGCCAGCTGAGAACCTGGCAATGTCCTTTGCCAGGTCCCTTAAGTACCATGCCCATGCACAGTGTAATGGGGAAGAGACGTCCTTTGCCATGCAAACAGAGGAACTTGAGAGAAGTAGGTCTGTTGCTGACAGAAAGGCAAAGCACGGGACTCCCAGTTGCCAGGAGCAACATAAACAAACCCAGCCACGAGTGCAGCAGCCCCGCCCAGCTAGCAAACAATCCCCATCTCCTGAGCCCAATAGTTTTCACCTCAGAAGTAGAGGGAGAGGCAAGATGGCGGCGGCGTTTATCCCCCAGACGGAGGTCTGATTCCTGCGGAGTCTTTGGAACCGTTGGAGGTCCTCCTGGAAGTGGCTATGGGTAGGAGGAAGCGGAAGCAGGGTTACCTGCCCTCCGGGGATACCTGCTCTGCTCCTGCGGCGCAAAAGACTCTCCAGATGTGTGGATTCTCCGTGTTGGGAGATGGAGCAGCGTCTTCGTTGGGCCCGCAGGGTTCTGCGGACCTGAGCACATCCGGGGTGTTCCTGTCCCCGGAGCAACGGGCCCCCCCGCCGTGCCCTGGAAGCGATATCGCCGGCTGCGGTGAAGCGCCAGTCGGCATGAAGACTAGCACGCCGAAGTTTGGTGTGGAGGAGGGAGCTGCAGTTGACAAATTCGCTCTGCATGGGCTCCTGGAAGTTGGTGGAAGATCTACAGCGGAGGAGGGGAGGACTGCTGTTCCTATCCAGGAGAATTTGGCCCTGAGGATACATGCAGGAGCCGGCGTTTTGGTGAGACCCGAAAAAGTTACATTAGATGTGCTATGGGATGCCTTGTCTGCAATGAATGTCTCCCTACAAACTGTTGTTTCTTCTATGAATATTGAATTTAAGACTTTAAAGCATGATATAGTAGAAGTCTCGAAGGTTCAAAAGGAACAGGAGGGGAAAATAGAAAAACTACGAAGTGACTTTGAGCAGACCCGGGAGTTTAACCTGGCCCATGTGAAAGATCGGAATGTGACTGCCAGGAGGTTGGAGTATTTGGAAAACCAAGTCCGGAAAAATAACTTGAGACTGGTTAATTTTCCTAGATCTCCTGTGATTTCCCCTCTGGCGATGGTGCGTAGATATTTTGTGGAGGTTTTAAAAATCCCCACGGAAAATCTACCGCCGTTGACTAGAGCTCATTATTTGTCCTTGGGTGGTGACTCTCGGGGAGGTAACAACGTCTCACAGGGGGCTCCTGGGGACCTTACGGGGTTTCTGGAGAGCTCCCTGGAGGTGGTCACTGCTCGTACTACCCTTCTTATTACTTTAGCTCTTGAGACAGATAAAGTGTTGATTCTTCGTTTGTATTTTCGGAATTTCCATGAGCAGTTTTTGGGGTCCTATGTTCGTATATTTCCTGATTTGGCTAGAGGTACTCAACTGAGGAGGAAAGAATTCCTGGGCTTTAAGCCCAGGGTCCTTTCCCTTGGTGGGTCATTCTTGTTGAAATTCCCTTCGCGATGCTGTGTTACATTTAAAGATAAATTGTATATATTTTTTGAACCCCGTCAACTCCTGGAGTTCTTGAAGGTTAGGGAGGGAATAGTTGCTGATGGGCCGTCCCTTACGGCAGACGCTTAAGTCTTACTCCGCCTGTAATTTTTCTTATTTCCTGTCTTTGATATAATGTAATTTCCTGAGGCCTCTCTCTCAATCATTTAATAGTGGGCTAATTTTGGTATTGTAATTTAATTTCCTTGTTGCGGTCCCTTATTAGAGGATTGTTAAATTTTTATTTCCTTGTACCACTTTTCCAATCATTCAAGTTTTGTTGGCTGAATGTAATTTGAAAAACTGAATAAAAAATTAAAAGAGAAAAAAAATAGTTTTCACCTGAGAGGGGGAAGGGCTAGATTAGCTCCAAACCAGGTTAAACCCAAAAGGTTAAATAGTAGAATACTGCAGCTGGAGTGGGAGTTGGACAAGGCAAGACGCCGCCATGTATCACACCCATGCACAGAGACTAAGACCCAGCTTTTTAGCATACAAAATAAACTTAGCATGCTGGTCCATAAAGGGCAAAAAAATCCATAATGTTCCATAGATATTGGCTGTATCAGCATGGTAATATGGCAGGCAGGCTGCTATCCTTGCTAATTCGAGTGGACATGTGGGTGCGCTGTGGCATACAGATGGCTCCTTACCAATGACAGTAGTCGGAGTAGAAAGAGTGTTCTGTGACTTATCAGCAGTTGTATCAGGCAGATGAGGTGAATGGAGAGGCTGGAATGGTGTACCTTCGGGCATGTGGGCTCCCGAAGCTGACACCTGATCAAGTAGCTGACCTGAATGCCCCCATATTGCCACAGGAGGTCCAAAAGAGAATCAAGACGCTAAAAGGAGGGCAGGCGCCTGGACTAGATGGCCTCCGGGTGGAGTTTTAAAAGCTGATGGGAGACAAGGTCGCTATTCCTATGGCAGAATATTACGCGAATCTAGGGCAGAAAGGAAGGTTCCTCTTTGAGCACAATAAGGCGCTTGTCACGGTTTTACTAAACCTGGAAGGGACCCTACCCTCCCGGGCTCCTACCGACCAATTTCGTTATTGAATGTGGACATAAAGCTAATGGCAAAAATTATGGCAACATTTCTGCCCGATTTAATCCACCGCATTCAGGTGGGGTTTGTCAGAGGCAGAATTGTAAATATGTTAAATCACCACAGCACCCTTCCCAAAATTATAAATGCAAATTCACCTCTTTTTGTCGGATGGAACCAAGGGAAGTTAGAACCATAACCCTAACCACACCAGATGGCACCATCCATTTTATTCAAAACATAAGCTGCTAAACAGCATCAAAACTTAGCTTATCGTCGATGAAGAACTTATTCAAATTCGCTACGATACACAATCCTCTGAGAGTAAGGCACAACGTGCACGTTTCGGAAATGATTCCTGTATCAAGTGCAGTGCTCTTCACTATGTATCAACCGTCAAACAATGCTGAGCTTCTCACCCGGTTTATTCTCTGGAAAGGACCTTCTTAGTGGCTACACCAACCATCAATCACAGCTATACTCCAATCGATCGGCAGGGGAAACCCCACAGATCAGGGGAACCCTACCGCGTCATGGATGAGGTCCTCAAACAATCCTCGCCCACTCAATCTCTTTATTCAGTCCGAGGGGGAACAGTATTCAATCGGAAAATCCAGGATTGCTCACAATGTTGTAATAAGGATACACGATCACCCCCCCGGGGGTCCAAGGGGACGTGATCAATTATTGTCCAAGTCAAATGAGCAAACTCATGGTTTTGCTGCAAACAATGATCCACAACAGGGGCAGAAGAGACCTGATTGCCGGCACGGGAAGCATGTTCGCCTAACCGCGGGGCAAGGGGACACTAAGTACTTGGGAATACAACTTCCAGTGAATCTGGCTGATCTATACCAAATTAATGTATCGAGTCTCCTAGAGGATCTCAAGCAGAAGGTGCAGCGGTGGAAAGACCTCCCGCTGACGCTTGGTAGCAGAATTACACTGTTTAAAATGACTCTTTTTCCCAAGTGGTTATATGTGTTACAGACGCTGCTCTTAGCGCTAAAATGATGGGATAGCCAGTTGCTTGAGAAGCTAATCAATGTGCTTTTATAGAGGGGGAGGCGACCCCAAATATGACTGGCAGTGCTGCAGCGGCCATGGGGTTATGGGGGAATGGGGCTCCTGAATATCAAGAAATATAACATGGCATGTCTGCTCAGGCATGTCCAGGACTGGCTCTGGGACACAGGGGAGTACATGCCGGTAGAGATGGACAATGCCCTAGCAAGACCTTGGCATGTAAGAGATATTCTGCATGCAAAATCCTTGGGCGGAATCGGACCGGTAATGCGTGAGGTTATATTTGCTCCAATCCAATGGGCGTGGCAGTATCTGTGTGGCCAATTGGGCTGTTCTTTCTCTAGCTCACCCTTTCTAGCAGTGTGTGGAAATAGGGATTTTCTCTCGGGCATGACGGATGTGAGTTTTAAACGTTGGAGGCAGGCAACGGTTAACTTAGAACAGATGGTATCGAATGAAGGGACCCCTGCAGCCTTTCACCCCTTATGTGAGCAATTTGCATTAATGAATGTGGATTATTACCCTTTTCTCCAGGTGAGGAGTTATCTTGTAGTCTACCAGCGGCATCCCTAAAGGGGAGAGTTTGCTTGAGTTTAGAACAACTCCTGATGGGGGAGATCAATTAGCCCGAGTATCTCAGTTGCATAAGACATTAATAGAGATTGGGCCACAGCCAACAGAAGAGGACCTGGTCCGCACCTGGACACAAGATTTGGGGGAGCACATAGAAGGAGAAATGGTGGTGAGAACGCTAGCTCGCATCCCATCCCTGAGTGTAGCTATAGAGCACCGGGACCTACAATATAAGCTGATACAGCAGATGTATTTTGCTCCAAGGTGTGCATGGCGGGCAGATATACTGGGATCAGATCGCTGTCCCAGGTGTGGATCAGAGGCCGCAACGTTAGGGCATATATTCTGACATTGCCGGGTGGTGGCTGCATACCGGGCAAAAACACAGGGATACATACAGGGATGTCTGGGGAGAATAATGGCATTCTCGCCCACTGGAGTGGTGCTGGATATTTGGGAGCCAGAGGCAACAGAAGGCCTGGAGCAAATAGAGCTGGCGTGGCTGCGCCTGGTGTTGGTGATAGCTAGGCAGTTGATTCTGTGCAATTGGATGTCTGAGCGGAGACCAACATATGGACAGTGGCGGATCCATTTACACAGCATAGTTACTCACCTGTAACAGGTGATCTCTGGGAACAGCAGGAATTTAGTCTTCACATATGGGTATCGTCGGTACCGACGGAGCCTGTGCGGGAAGGCTCCCCAGCGTCCAATAAGAAAGCTTTTGGGAGCATCCCACAGCGCCTGCGTGCTGCCTTCCCGCCTTTCCCAACTGTCCCTCTCCAGTTGAGTTTAAAGCTGAGACAAAAGAGAGAGGGAAAGAGAGCGATAGCGAGATACAACTCCTAGGGGAGGTGGGTGGGTTGTGAAGACTAAATTCCTGCTGTTACCGGAGATCACCTGTTATAGGTGAGTAACTATGCTATCTCCAGGAACAAGCAGGAACGTAGTCTTCACATATGGGGACTCCCTAGCTGCAGATGCCAGGGAAAAGACCCCAGAAGTTGTGTGCCCTTGTGTCGGCTCCGCGGAAAACAAAGAACTGGAGAGGGACAGTTGGGAAAGGCGGGAAGGCAGCACGCACACATTGTGGGATGCTCCCAAAAGCTTTCTTATTTGACGCTGGGGAGCGTTCCCGAGCAGGCTCCATCGATACCGACGATACCCATATGTGAAGACTACATTCCTTCTTGTTCCTGGAGATATCTTATTATGATGGAGAGGAATAGGGCACATGGAAGCAAAAAGCGCTGGGAAAACTTTCTTGTTGGGTGGGGCCTGAACCTCTAATCCTTGCCGGTACGAGTGAGAAGTAGGGTGTTCAACCATTGCACATAACTAGCAGCTTATGTGGGTCTAGTGAGGAGGATAGAGACAATGCTACAGTGGTTCCTCCAGGAAGGGGGAGAGGGTAAAGGGCTGAAGAGTAAGAGGCCTAAGAAAGAGTGATGGGGGGTGGGACTGCCCAGGGGCGCAGAGCAAACCCTTTGGGCACTCCTGTCTCAATACTCCCAACAGTTTTGCAATAGTCTTACGATACCATGTTAGAGAGAAAGGAGAGTGAGGGGGATAATAAATAAATGAACCAGCAACTAGTTAATGAATAATTAAATGCACAATAAGGGAAAATATGGATAGTGGACCCAGCAAGCGAATCATAGGTAAACTATTATTAACTTGAGCAGAATTTGTATCCAATGTTCCTTGGAAAGGTGGTGCTAGCTTCAGGCAGGTTCGGGTCCAGGTGTAGGGAAGAGTGCGTGCTTCAGCTTCTTTGAGGTACCGGAGCATGGTGCAAGTATGGGTATATCATGATAAAGTTGAATTAGGGATAGGGGGAGGGAAACTAAAAAGAAAAATGTTGCTTTAGAAGGAAGAGATGTTATGGTATTCCTTGATAATTAGGGATGTATATGATATAGTTTGGTTATGTTATTCAATACAAATTTCAATAAACAGTTTCAACATAAATAGAATGGCACATTGAATATTTTATATTCATGTTATATGTCATCGCAAAACTTGAAAATGAATTTTGGAAAACCACTCAAAATGATTACTTAATATCAGTAATAAATTCCAGATTGAATGAGTACCTGAGCTTGATCACAGTGTTCTGTGAATTGTGTGGAGGGAGAAGATCCTGAAGTACCAAGAAATGCAGTCAGAGACCAATGCTGCGCGGCTAATCTTCTGCCGGCACCGATACACCCATATAACCCCTCTTCTAAAATCACTTCACTGGTTCCCCTTCCAATTCCGTATCCAATTCAAATCGCCTTCTAACATATAAATGCATTCACTCTTCTGCCCCTTATTACCTTTCCTCTCTTCTCTCTCCCTATACCCCTCCTCGTGAATTCCACTCCTCCTCTGGCTTTCTTCTCTCTATGCCTTCTTCTGCAAACTCCAGACTTCGATCTTTTCACCTTGTTGCTTCTATCTTTATGTCAAGTCTCTTCTCTCCCCCTCTTCAAATCCATGATACCTCTTTCAGGCCGCATTGGGATCCTAATCCCTTGTTCTCGTTGTGTCTCCTTTCCTATTTGAACCCCCTTGTTTATCTTGTATTGTGTCTGTCTTGATTAGATTAAAAGCTCTACGAGCAGGGACTGTCTTCTTTATATATTTGTACAGCGCTGCATATGCCTTGTAGCACTATATAAATGATCAATAGTAGCAGTAGTAGTAATACATATGAGGGAGTTCACATAGACCATAGTAGAAGTGGGGTTGTGGATATCTGGATGCAATGCAAATGGGATGAAGACTACACCTTTTCTTCAGCCTTGTGCCCGAGTTATTTGGAGTGACCCAGGTAGAGAATAAAGTTGATTGCCTGGCACTTTAACTCTCGGGCTCTGTTTGTGCTGCTGCCACTTCCACTTGCTTACTGCTTATAACAGAACAGAATCATCTGGGCTAGTTTGAATCACCACAGCTGAGAGAGACGACGTCACCCGCAGTGTCATCGGGACTGCTGTTATATTTGGAGTAACCCAGGCAGGCCTTGCCTGGCGGACCTCGACTAAGGGGCATAGCTAAGGGGCACACTACTTTGCACGGAACTTGAATGCGCTCGGGAAAAGCACTTTCATGATACAATGCCCTTGCTGTTGGCTTTAGACATCCTGCTATTCCATGATAACCATCATGTACTATTGGACCTGTTTCTTGTTTTATTGTGGACCACTGGCTGTTGCTGCGCCCCTGCTTTGGGCTCCCTCCTTCCCCCTTCGTCTGAGTCCCAGATCCCATACAGTCGCTGGGAGGATTTCCAACCTTGGGAAGGCGAAAAAAAAAATAAACAAGGCCTAAACAAGAGGAGGAGGTCATTTGTGAAGAGCATAGCAGTGGCTGGAGAGAGTGAGAGGAGAGGGTCTGCTTGCCTTGCCTGTGTTGCATCTCACTGCAGTGTCTTCCCCAGCTCCGCTCATCTCGTCTCCTCTGCAAATCATATTGGAGAGGCAGATGGCAACTTTGTAGCATTGACAGAAAGAGCTGGCATGATCCTTAGCCCCCCCCCCCGAAAATGAATCTGCAGGACGTAGCTGAAGTGGAGGACAAGTGAAGTGCCAAGGCCATTCCCAGCAGGCTCACAGAGACTGTGACGCCTGCTGGCCCGTCTGCCCCCTATCGCTCCCAGGTAAACGGCATATCTGCTGGATCTGTGGTGAGTTTGGCGGTCATGGTCATGGAAGTAGAAGAGGGCTATTTCTGCATCTGCACTGCCACTGGAAGTTTGAATGTAAACTGGTGTAACAGATCAGCTGGCAACTGTGAATGCGTCCAAGGTTGCATTGGTTCCTTTGGCGGGTACTGTGTTGTATTTGCTGACTGTTTTTGTCAGACCCAGACTGGTGACTTCCACCTTCCTTGTTGCTTCTGTACTTTGGGGACAGTTGCCGGCTCTTGTGAGAGCTCTGGTCTGGTCTATCATTGTAAATTTGCCATGATGGGCTTTATTTATTTATTTTATTTATTTAACAGTTTTTATATACCAACTTTCTACAATTCAAGTCGGTTTACAGGTAACATGACAGTATATTTCAACTGAGTACATTGTAACAATAATATCAATCAACTAAGTACATTGTAACAAAGAAGATATCTGGCTGAGTACTATAATATATTATCAGAATTTCCAAGCATCAGTAACCTAAAGACTGGGCCAATCCCTGTTCTGCACTCGCTTTTCTACAGGCCTCTACTGTGAGAAGTGTCAAGAAGGCTACAGTTTGCTTCCAGTTGGAAACTGCACCAAGACGGATATTTCTGACACCAAAGAATCCAGGCGCATCATTTCAGATACAATTACTACTATAACTCTGTCATTTTGGACTCAGTTTAATATTATCATTTTGACTGTTATCTTCTCTGTTGTGATCTTACTTGGGGTAGTTTCTCCAAATGGGTTAGTTTTGCGCATACTATGGCATTCGTGAACCTCACTTCTAAGCCAGGGTATGTGGAATATGATCGTAATCTCTCAAATTTACTGCTAATGCTCGGCGTAATACTTGCATCGTGCCAAAGAGAGCCTCCTGCTGGAGTTCATAAGATGTAACATGTATGGGTAGTTTGTCAAGATGTGCTTGGAAATTCTTCTTTATCAAGTCTGCGGCTCCCAGTACAATGGGAAATATTTCTGTATCTTTCTGCCACATTTTCTTGGTCTCTGACTGCATTTCTTGGTACTTCAGGATCTTCTGCCTCTCCACGCGATTCACAGAATAATCACTTGGTACTGACACTTCCTATTATCAATGCCGTTCTGGTATTCTTGTCCTTTACCACTATGTCAGGTTTCTTATCCGTCACAATGGGAATGTCCCAGGTGATCATAACCTCTTCGGATCATGATACCAGTTGCTTTTCAGGGACAGTGATGTTATAGTGTTTACAGAGTTTTCAGTGAAGGAGACATGCTACTTTGCTGTGCCTTTCTGTATAGAAATTTTCCACCATCAGAACTTCACAGACTGCTATTAGGTGAGTCACTCTTTCCAGCTCTTTCTTACGGAATCAGCATATGTCTGTTGTGCCAGTTTTTTCAATACTCACTGTAAACCATCTCGTCCTAATCTGCTGTTCTGGGCTGCAACTATCAATCTTTCATCCTTTGGTTTCAGTTCACCTCTCCTCAACCATTCATGTGTCCGTTCTTGATCAACAAACGGTTCTTGGAGTAACACTCTATATTTTCCACTGTACTTGTGCATTTGCCACTTGTTTTTCCTCGCCTGCTGATCTAATACTTTGAAGAGTTTTTATCTTTTGTTTTGGAAATTGTTACTTCCTTTCCCATGCACACCTGTGGATTCTCACTCATTCCTTCTAATCATTGGAACGCTTGTCCAAGTTTGATAATGGAGACAGATTCTGGATGCTTACTTTCATATTTCAACACTTTTTATGTACTTGGATCCGATGATGCTGTCAGATAGGCTTGGAGGCCTACGATAGCAACTCTGTAGCTGTAGTTAATCTCTATAAGTCCTAGTCCTCTTTCAGCTCTAGGAATGTATAATCTTAGCTGAATTGCCAGCTGATTGATGGCTTGTATCTTATTTCATGATGTTAAAGCACTTTTCAATAACATATCAATCTCCTGTAATATTCTTTACTGATCTTCTCTCTCAATAGTTTCTGCTCGAGTGTCATTCCTTCCTCTATTCCGAGATACTTATATACGTCCTTCCTGTTCAAGGTCCTTGATGTCACAGTCCTCAGCAAGGGAGATGTTTTCAGTTTTGCTCAATTTTCCTATGAAAAAGATTGTCTTAGCACACTTGTCAAGGCCAAAAGTCATCCTGATGTCATCACAAAAGCTTTTCACCAGATGAAGTTGCTCTGCTAATTGTTGGTTGCTGGAACTGTAGAGCTTCAGATCATCTATAAATAGCAGATGGGAAGTTGCTTCTGGGTTGGTACCATCTTTAGAATTCAGGCTAAATCCATACCCCAAAGAGTTGATGACAGCACTCATTGGATTAAGCACCAAACAAAACAGAAGTGGCGACAGGGAATCTCCCTGAAATATTCCTTGTCGGATCTTAATGTTAGGAATGATGTACTGACCCATCTTCATATCTCAAAAAGAGTGTGGATTGCCACATTGTCATAATGAACTTAATATACTCTATCAAACCAGAATTTATTTTATACATTTCAAGGCAATGTACTATCCAAGAGTGTGGGATGCTGTCAAAAGCTCTCTTATAATTAATCCATGCTATACTGAGATTTCTACCTTTCTTAGCACTAGCCATAATGGCCTTATTCAGTGTTTTTGGTTCCATATGCTCCTCTCTTATTGCCGTTTTGCTCTATCGCCATGATCCCCCTTCCCTGCTGTCTCAGGCTATTGTTGAGCTATCTCCTAGCCTGCAACATGCAAATGTGTATACTAGCTATTTCTCACGTTGTGTTCTTTATGAATAAAGCCTAGTTAGGTGCTGCACCTACTGTTAACAATCTGTATATAGTGTGATACAGTGGACTATATAGAGCCTATGGAGGTTAGTGAAAAGGAAGAACTTACCTCAGATTTAGCTAGACAGGAAGACTCAGCACATGTAGAAACAGCTGAGCAACAAGTGCCGTCAACACAAGAAAAGCTGAAGGGATTTAAAGTGAAGTTTCCCTGTAATAGTTCTGACGCAGGCAGAAACAGAAAAGCTCATCAGGAGCACCTGTGCTCAGAGTCCCACGTAACGTGCAGAGAAGGGAAGCATATAAGTTCCTGGTTAGAACCAGGAAGAGGAGATCTTTGGAAAGACAGGAGTGGAGGTCTTTGGAAGGACAGGCTTGGAGGAAGTCCTTGGCAAGAGAGGAGTGGAGAAGGAGGTCTCTGGAAAGGCAGTCCTAGAGAGAGTTCACACAGGAGCAGGAAGTGGAGCAGTAACTCGGGAAGACTGAATGAGCAACCGAGAAGCATAGCTCAGGCTGGAGGAAGTGTGCCAGGGGAGAGAAAGCCCAAGCGTGACTTCAAAGCCAGAAACAAGGTAAAAAGCTGGAAGCCTTGTTTTTATGAAGAAGGGGCTGGAAGCTCTGCATATTTTAAAGGGCGTGGCCCTGAGCATAGCTTTAACCCAGAAGGATATACAGAGTTCTCACTAGGTGGGACAGGAGAGAGAAACCAGCAAGAAGCCTTTCATGCACCAGGCATTTATAACCCTGACTTTAAAGAGCACTTTATAGAGAAAGGGGTTTGTCTGCCACAGGGGAATGTGCCCTGCTCCAACACATGTAAAGAGTGTGACACTGAGAATATCAGGAGTGGACCCGAGATAATGCAATGGGAGAATAATAACTATTTTCCAGACCCAGTACCGATGGACTGTACGATTTGTTTGTCAGACGACATCACTTCTTTATGTTGACCTTCAGGAGAATGACCTTGTGACCTTAACAAGGTAGAAGAAGAGATATTTTTGTAACCCCTTTTGTTCTAATGCTGTTTTGTTCTGTGTGCACTTCTAAGAATGTTTTTCTGTTTCAGGAAAGGGAATAAATCCCCAATTTATTGTTTAACCACTCGACTGACTGACTCTGTTTAAAGTAGAGAAGCAGTTTAAAACTCACAATACCCTAGGCAGTGGCCTAAATAGGGTTCACAGAGGCTCTACCACAAGGGTCTCCGTGACAAATGGCGTAGTTGTTGCGGATTGCATTCAAAGAAGCAGCACAGCAGCACAGCGCAGAGGGAGCAGACACTGGCACGCCCGGAAGGATCCAGAACCGGATTGCAGCAAAGACAAGCACCTTCTCAAAGCGGGAACCTCCACCTGGCTCAGGTAAAGGGTATATGGGCACAGGCTGGGAGGATTCAAGTGAGAAGGAATTGCTTTTGGGAAAGGAAAAATTTTTCTCTGGTGTAGTGGTACCGCACTTGGTGTTTGTCTGTGGTTTATTTTTCAGAGTGTGAAAGCCTGAAAATGGAGGTCCAGGAGGTCTTACGCTGGATGAGCGGACAATTTGACAAACAAAGGGAGCTAGCCCAGCTGAGCCAGGAGAGGGCCGTGGCAGCCCTGCAAGCTCAGCAGAAGCCCCTAACGGACCTTGTGCAAGCACTTCTGGAGGAACCGAAGAAAAGGACAACACCACAAGAATACTTCAGTGGGGTAGGCCCACAGAACTGTGGGATGTGGACATTTGGACAAATGACTGATAAAGATAATTTTGATGATTATGTGGAGTCATTTGAGAGGGTAGCTCTCAACGCACACTGGCCTAAAGAGCAGTGGGCAGTCAGACTGGCCTCATCCTTAACAGGAGAAGCTCTGTCGGCTTACAGAGCAATGCCTGGCTATTAAGTGGGCAATTGAGGCGCTCAGATTTTATCTCACCGGCCGGCACTTTGTACTGATTACTGACCATGCACCGTTGAAGTGGTTAGGCACTATGCGAAATCACAACCCTCGCCTCACTCGCTGGCACCTAGCATTGCAGGCATTTAGCTTTACCATACACCACAGGGCGGGCAAGCTACATTTAAATGCTCATGCTTTATCCAGGATTCCGGGCTGTGAGAACGATTGTTCCCCATCCCGGAATATCTTAAGGGGGGGATATGTGATACAGTGGACTATATAGAGCCTATGGAGGTTAGTGAAAAGGAAGAACTTACCTCAGATTTAGCTAGACAGGAAGACTCAGCACATGTAGAAACAGCTGAGCAACAAGTGCCGTCAGCACAAGAAAAGCTGAAGGGATTTAAAGTGAAGTTTCCCTGTAATAGTTCTGACGCAGGCAGAAACAGAAAAGCTCATCAGGAGCACCTGTGCTCAGAGTCCCACGTAACGTGCAGAGAAGGGAAGCATATAAGTTCCTGGTTAGAACCAGGAAGGGGAGGTCTTTGGAAAGACAGGAGTGGAGATCTTTGGAAAGACAGGAGTGGAAGTCTTTGGAAGGACAGGATTGGAGGAAGTCCTTGGCAAGAGAGGAGTGGAGAAGGAGGTCTCTGGAAAGGCAGTCCTAGAGAGAGTTCACACAGGAGCAGGAAGTGGGGCAGTAACTCGGGAGGACTGAATGAGCAACCGAGAAGCATAGCTCAGGCTGGAGGAAGTGTGCCAGGGGAGAGAAAGCCCAAGCCTGACTTCAAAGCCAGAAACAAGGTAAAAAGCTGGAAGCCTTGTTTTTATGAAGAAGGGGCTGGAAGCTCTGCATATTTTAAAGGGTGTGGCCTTGAGCATAGCTTTAACCCAGAAGGATATGCAGAGTTCTCACTAGGTGGGACAGGAGAGAGAAACCAGCAAGAAGCCTTTCATGCACCAGGCATTTATAACCCTGACTTTAAAGAGCACTTTATAGGGAAAGGGGTTTGTCTGCCACAGGGGAATGTGCCCTGCTCCAACACATGTAAAGAGCGTGACACAGAGTATCGGGAGTGGACCCGAGATAATGCAATGGGAGAATAATAACTATTTTCCAGACCCAGTACCGATGGACTGTACGATTTGTTTGTCAGACATCACTTCTTTATGTTGACCTTCAGGAGAATGACCTTGTGACCTTAACAAGGTAGAAGAAGAGATATTTTTGTAACCGCTTTTGTTCTAATGCTGTTTTGTTCTGTGTGCACTTCCAAGAATGTTTTTCTGTTTCGGGAAAGGGAATAAATCCCCAATTTATTGTTTAACCACTCGACTGACTGACTCTGTTTAAAGTAGAGAAGCAGTTTAAAACTCACAATACCTTTTTGAGCCCGAGTGCCCAAACTGCCGCACAAAACCAAAGAATTTCCTCAAAGTGCCAGCACGTCAATTAAACCTTAACAACAAGATTTTAGTATCTAAAAACTCTTTATAAAGTTGCCTGAACTATGTAACATCATTTGTAAAGGTTGGAATCTTTGTATTGTCAGAGAATCAATTTGATTCACAATCCTTTGGTTTTCATTTCAATTTATTGGCAATTTATAATGTTTTAATGATTTCATTCAATTTAATGAATTTAGGAAGAATTTGATTCAGTTACACAATATATTTTAAATGTATTATTCACATAACATGTCAAATGTATCCTGAGTAAAAAAAAGATAAACTTCTTAAAACTGTTAACTGTGTCAGGACTCGGTGTGTATTCCCAAAGAATCTATACATGAAAAAAATTAATGTGATGTTTGTTGTTGCATGCATGCTGATAACTTGTCAAAGAGATATCTTTCTACCTTTTGTGCATTTTTTTTCAGTTGCAGTTGCTCCAGCCACTTTCTTCTGGTTTCTTCATGTTTTCTGCTAACTCTCCATCATCTGCTGTCCATTTGTCCTTTCTTCTCTCTTCTAGTTTTTTTTTCCATTCTCTCTCTCTACATCCGCTTTAACATACTAATCTTTCTCCTTTTGCTCTTTCCTCATTCCTATTTCATCCACTCAAATTTTACCCCTCCATCCTCAATCCCCACTTACTCTCCCAATACCCGGCCAATTGTAGATTTTTTATCCCTCCCACACAAAATATTTTTCCCCTCTCCATTTTACTCTCCCAGCCCCATCCCATTCTAAGCCTCCCCCAACATCAGCTCCCTTCTACTTCCAACCTCCTCCAGCAGCCATTCCCGTCTAGTCCCTGCATCAGCCCATTTCCAGTACTAGCCCCCCATCAGCCCATTTCTAGTCCTAGCAACCCCCCAACCCAATACCAGTCCTAGCCCCCCCATCAACCCACTTTCAGTCCTAACCCCATCAACCCATTTCCAGTCAACCCCCCATAGCCCATTGCCAGTCCTAACCCCCCCCATCAGCCCACAGCCCATTACCAGTCCTAACCCCATCAGCCCACCTCAAGTCCTAACCCCTCCCTATCAGCCCATTTCCTGTCCTAGCCCCCCCCATAGCCCATTATCAGTCCTAACCCCCCATAGCCCATTACCAGACAGCCCCCATCAGCCAACAGCCCATTACCAGTCTTAACCCCCCCCATAGCCAATTACCATTTCTAACCCCCCCAACAGCCCACAGCCCATTACCAGTCCTAACCCCATCAACCCATTTCCTGTCCTAGCCCCCCCATAGCCCATCAGCACTCCTAACCCCCCATAGCCCATCAGCACTCCTAAACCCCCCAGCCCATCAGCACTCCTAACCCCCCCCAGCCCCCCCAGCCCATCAGCAATCCTAACCACCCCCCCCCCCAGCCCAGCCCAGCCCAGCCCAGGGAATTTTTTTTTTTTAAAAGCTGTCTTCTCCCGCTGCCGGGGCCGCCGCGGCAGAATCGAGTGTGCCGCGGGGCCCCCCCTGCCCAGCACAGCCTGCCCTCCCCCTCTATCCGCTCTCTCGTCGCAGCTCACAGTGACACGCGCCGGCTTTCAGAGCGCGAAGGGATTAGTTTCCCTCTGTTAAATTTAGCTTGGGTAATCTTTCCCTTGCTTGGAACCCAGCATATTCATCTTTCCATATGAACTAGAAGTTCTATCTTGAATTACTACACCTCTGGATCTTTCTCTGCCCTTTCCTCTTCTTCCATTGATTCCTCCAATTCAGTTAATTTGTTGACCCTTCCTTTATTCAGCTCACTTTCCTGCAGTTCCAGATCTCTCAACGCCATCTCCCCCTCAACCTCTCTTTCCTTTTCTGTGTCTTCCTTTCTTCTAGATCCCCTCCTCCCTGTATTTCTTTGTCCATGGAATCCCTTAGTTGCTTCAAGATGTTATCATTCATATACTTCTTTTCTTTGATCTTTAAAATTAAAGATCTTAAATTTACATATGTTACTTTTTGCAATTTTTCTAATGGCAATTTTCCTCTTTCTTCCAGCTTTTGGCAGAGTCTCTGTGTATATCCTCTTGATTTAAATATAAGGTTTGTAGCATAAAAATAGTAAAATAGTAGCATATTATCTCCTCTTGATCTGCAGAATTCCACTTAACCGTAATTAATTCTCTTAACGATTTCATTAATTTCTGTGATATATCTCCTGCCACAGTGGGTCCATGAACAGGATCACCATGGTCTTTATCCGTGGCAGGGACGTTATCTGCATCTGCAGCACTTGCACTATCGCAACCACCATCGTTAGCCCTAGTGCGTAAGCCACAGGTGGGCACCTTTTTATCCTGGGCGACATGCGGACAGTATGTATTTTTCTTTTTCATTCCTAACATACTTTAATTGTAGTATCACCTTGCTGAGATTTGGCATAGATGTTATACAATGGAGTTATCATGTGAAGGTATTCAGCAAGACTTCAGGAGGGAACTTTATTCTCTCCCCCTAAGGATGCACATCAATTCAACAGCTGTTGCACATCCCTTTCACCTGTGGTTTTACTGTTAGGATCTGTGGGTACACCATATATGTATTTGCACTGTGAATATCAAGGCAGAAAGCTTAACGCACCATATTGGACTATTGAACTAGAGGTCAACAGTCATTTCTGCTGCCACCATGACTACACCCCTAATGTATTTGTTTCCGGTTCCATCTCCTCCCTGTCTCATACTTTTAGTCTCCTCTTCCTTTTTTCTTCTGGTGACATTCATCCTAATCTTGGCTTCCCATAGAATTGTCTCTCACTCTTTCCTCTCTCAACTGTTCTAATCTCATCTATATTCCTCTCCCCTCCCCCTCCTATCTCCCTTTCTCTTGTGTAGTATGGAAGGCACATTCCATGTCTAAAAAACGTCCCTTTACTCACAACCTTTTAATTTCTAACTCCTTCAATCTTCTAGCTCCTACTGAAACCTGGCTCCTCCCCGATGATATTGCTTCTATTGCTGCCCTCTGTCAAGGTGGATACCCATTTCCTCATATTCCTTGTACCACTGGCTGTGGTGGTGGTGTTGGGTTTCTGTTTTCTCCTTCCTGCCAATTTCAACCACTCCCTCTTCCTCAGTCTCACTCCTTTTCCTCCTTTGAAGTCCATTCTATTTGCCTTTTTAATCCCTTACCTCTCCAGATAGCTGTTATCTATAAGTCTATCTCTACCTTTTTTACTGACTTTGACTCTTGGCTTTCCCTATTTCTTAATTCTTCCTCCCCCTCGCTCATTCTTGGTGACTTCAATATTCATGTTTATAACCTCTCTGACACCTTTGCTTCTAAATTCCTTTCCCTTACCTCCTCTTTCAATCTCCAACTTTGCTTTTCCGCTCCTACTCATCAGCATGGTCACTGCCTTGATTTGGTTTTATTCTCTAATTGTTTACCTTCCAATTTCCGTACCTCAGTTCTTCCCTTACCTGATCATCACCTCTTAAGTTTCTCCCTTCAACACTTTCCACCTCAATCCCGTTCTGTCTCCTCACACCGTTTTAGGAATCTTCATGAACCTGGAAACAGCACAAGCACTGGCAGGTCAAATGCAAGGCATTGATAAAGAAGGCAAAGAGAGAATTTGAGAAGAAGCTTGCTGCGGAAGCAAAAACACGAAATAAAGATTTTTTCAAGTACATCCGTAGCAAAAAACCTGTGAGAGAGTCAGTTGGACCATTAGATGATAGAGGAGTTAAAGGGGCACTAAGAGGCGACAAGGCGATAGCGGAGAGACTGAATGAATTCTTTGCTTCGGTCTTTACTGAGGAAGATGTAGGGATGTTACCCATGACTGAAGTGGTATTTAAAGGTGCAGAAGAATTGAAAGAAATATTGATACATCGGGAAGATGTATTACAACTATTAGATAAACTGAAGAGTAGCAAATCACCTGGGCCGGATGGTATACATCCAAGGGTGTTGAAAGAACTGAAATATGAGATTGCAGACCTGCTATTAGTAATCTGTGAACTATCAATAAAATCATCTCTAATACCTGAAGATTGGCGGATCGCCAATGTAACACCAATTTTTAAAAAGGGTTCGAGGGGTGATCCGGGAAACTACAGAACGGTGAGCCTCACGTCAGTACCGGGAAAAATGGTAGAAACCATCATAAAGAATAAAATTACTCAGCATGTAGATAGTCATGGCCTAATGGGAGACAGCCAACATGGCTTTAGACAAGGAAGATCTTGTCTTACTAATCTGTTATGTTTTTTTGAAAGTGTGAATAAACAAGTGGACAAAGGTGAATCGGTTGATATAGTGTATCTGGACTTTCAGAAAGACTTTGACAAGGTCCCTCATCAGAGACTTTTGGCAAAACTAAAGAGTCATGGGATAGGAGGCAGTGTACTACTGTGGATCAGGAACTGGTTAAAAGATAGAAAGCAGAGGGTTGGGCTAAATGGCCAATTTTCCCAATGGAGAAAGGTGAATAGTGGTGTACCCCAGGGATCTGTGCTGGGTCCGCTGCTTTTTTGACATATTCATAAATGACCTGGAAAGTGGAATAACGAGTGAGGTGATCAAATTTGCAGATGACACAAAACTATTTAAAGTTGTTAAAACCCAAGAGGATTGTGGAAAATTGCAAGAGGATCTTGATAAATTGGAAGACTGGGCATCAAAATGGCAGATGAAATTTAATGTGGACAAGTGCAAAGTTATGCACCTAGGGAAGAACAACCCAAACTATGGTTACATGATACAAGGTTCCACATTAGGAACCACCACCCAGGAAAAAGATTTAGGCGTCATTGTGGATAACATGTTAAAACCCTCGGCCCAGTGTGCAGCGGCAGCCAAGAGAGCAAATAGAATGCTAGGTATCATAAGGAAAGGAATGGAAAATAAAACAAGAGATATTATAATGCCTCTATACCATTCCAAGGTGAGACTGCACCTTGAATATTGTGTGCAATTCTGGTCGCCGTATCTTAAAAAGGATATAGCGTTATTAGAAAAGGTTCAGAGAAGAACCACCAAAATGGTAAAGGGGATGGAAGGATACTCCTATGAAGAAAGGCTAAAAAGGTTAGGGCTCTTTAACCTGGAAAAGAGACGGCTGAGGGGAGATATGATAGAAGTCTATAAATTAATGAACGGAGTGGAACGGGTAAACGTAGATCAACTGTTTACGTTATCAGAATATAGGAAGACTAGGGGACATGCAATGAAGCTACAGGGTAAACTATAATAAAAGAAAATATTTTTTCACTGAACGTGTAATCAAACTCTGGAATTTGTTACCAGAGGATGTAGTAAAGGCTGTTAGTGTAGCTGGGTTTAAAAAAGGTTTGGACAAGTTTCTGGAGGAAAGGTCCATAAACCATTATTAAGAAGGGACCCAGGATATCAATGCTTGACCTAGTACAAGCATTGCAGAACCTGTGTCTTTTGGGGAAACTGCTAGGTACGTATGACTTAGATTGGCCACTGTTGGAAACAGTATACTGGGCTTGATGGACCTTGGTCTGACCCAGTATGGCATATCTTATGTTCGATCCATTGGCTTTTTCCACTATGGTCTCATCATCTCTTTCTTCCACCTTGACTTCTGTTGATGAGACTTGTGATAAGGAAGCTTATCATAGCTCAGGAAGGAGCTATAGAAAAGGTGAAGTGACTCTGAACAAGCAACCTGTCAGTTCTGGTAGAAATAAGAAAACAGAATTTTCCCATAAAAGACTACCAGTCCCAGAATGCACCAGGTTTCCAACAGCCATTAGAGGAGCTGAAGTGGGGAAACGTGTGTTCAATCAGGAGGGCTATGAGGTAATCCCTAAGCACTCATCTCAAAGGGCAGGGCCTGATTCAGCACAGCTGCGCTGTGTTAGGGAGGAGCACTCATCTAAGCAGAATAAAGGTAGAGTTTATTCTACAGAGAAGCAGCTTGAGCTTGATCATCTTCATCATCCTGAGGATCATCATCATCTTCATGATCAGCTTGGATATCCTCAGTTTTATCTGAAGGATCATCAGAAGCAGAAGCCAAACCGGACGGACAGAGAGGGAAAGAAACCCTTTGGAAGAAAGAGGAGAAAAGCCTTTGAGAGGTCTAGAAGAGTCCAGAGCAGTACGTATACTGGGAGGCATTCCAAGGGCCAGCATACACCATTGGACGGGGGAAAGCCAGAGGAATGGTGCTGCAGAGCTAGGAATCACCAGACTGCTCTCTGTCTAAACTCCTTTGGTGATTTTCTGTTATAAAGTACAGCAACCATCACAAAGAAATACAAACTTGTTCTTTAATCTACTCAGAAAAGCTCCTGAGTAAGATTTCTAGCCACGCAGTAGAAAGCAAGCCAGCTAAGGGGTTTCAGCTGGATAACTGCTAGCAATTGAGCCTTACCTAATTGCTTGTGAGCTAGGAGAAAATCACTTCTGAATCTATGTGGGAAGATACAAGAAGTTAACCTGAGAAGAACAGTTTTTTTCCTTCTTTGTGGCTTTTGGTTTGTTGTTTGATACATGCTAAGAAAATATTAGCTAAGCCTACAGAAAAGACCAGTTTGTTATCAACCAGGTCTTATTTCTTTTGCTTTGATTGCCTGACAAGTTCAAATGTTTTCCTCATTTTGTTTTTTCAAGTTTAACACTGAAAGCAAGTAACCTGATTTATGTGCTACCAAGCATATCTGTGTTGGGAGAAATAACCCCATAAATAAATATCTTATTGGCTTTACACTTGAGCACAACTAAATTATTGTCAGCAGCTGTGTCTGGTGTGAATGAACTGCATTGCCCACAATCCCTTGCAAATCATATAGATATATGCACTTGCCAAGACTGTGAAGATTCTCACCCAGGCAGCCGTCTGACAGACTATAGTTTCCTATAATACTGCCCCCTCCTCTGCTCATGATGCTCTTGCTCCATCCATCCCATGTTCTGTGAGACGCACTACACCCCAGCTCTGGTTGTCCTCAACTTGCCGCTATCTCTGTTCCTGTACCCGTCAGCTGAGCGCATCTAGCTTAAATCTTGCTCTCTTTCTGACCTCCTCTACTTCAAATTCATATTTACCTCCTTCCAACCTGCATTAGCTCGTTAAAAGCGTAGCTACTCACCTGTAACAGAGACAGCAGGAATTTGTCCTCACATATGGGTGATACTGGCACAGATGGAGCCCATTCAGATTCACTCCCCAGTTTTCAAAGAAAGCCTTTAGGAGTTAGACCGCGCATGCACGGTCACCTTTCCGCCCAAGGGTGCTATCCTACCTCAATATGACGATATAGCTCAATCAAGCATAAGAAAGAAAAAAAACAACTCCACAGGGAGGAGGGAGGGTTGTGAGGACTGATTCCTGCTGTCTCCGGAGAACACCTGTTACAGGTGAATAACTATGTTTTCTACAGGAACAAGCAGGAAGTCAGTCCTCACATATGGGACTCCCCAATTACAGGCTACCAAAAAAACTTGTAGAAGGCCTTGAGGACTCCAAAAAAAAAATGAAGCGAGTGGGGCAGTAAGGAGCATGAATGGCTTGAAGGCCAAGGACACAGCTGCAGTACTGAGCAAGATATCACCTCATCAGTAGCTGAAAAATGGGCTGGAGGGAAGGTGTAGCACTATTCCCCAAAGAGGTAACAAAGTACTGCTTGACCAAAGGCACTGTCATGCCATGAGCTTTCTTCCAAGCAGTAATGTGCAGCAAATGTATGACAGAAGAACAGGTGGGGGCCCTGCAGATGTCCAGCAGAGGGACAGCGCAGGTTTGCCACTGAGGCTGCTATGGCATGCACATTGTGTGCAATAACGTGATGCTCCAGGGAGAGCCCAACCTACTCATAGGTGAAGGAGATACAGTCGGCCAACTTGGCAGGCAAGGTCCGCTTGGAGACTGTGACTCTGAGCCTGTTAAGATAATAAAAGATAATCAGCTGCAACAAGCAGCAATGGGGCTGTGTCCTTTGGAGACAGAAGGACAGTGCCCTCTTGCAATCCAGGGTGTGTAACAAGGCCTCCGCCAGGGAAGTATGAGACCTGTGAATAAAGATGGAAAAAAACACCTCTTGGTTCATGTGAAAGGCTGACACCACCTTGGATAGAAACTTATAGTGTGTCCAAAGAACAACCCTGTTTCTGTGGAACCTGGTGTAAGGGACGTGAGCCACCAGTGCCTGCAGCTCAGTAACTCACCTGGAGGAAGTGAGCGCAACCAGGAACACTACTTTCCATGATAAGTACTTCAGATGGCACGTAGCCAGAGGTTCAAATGGGGGAGCCATAAGCTTCCCAAGAATGACGGTCAGGTCCCATGATACCAGCGATGGGCGGACAAGGAGCTGCGAGAGGAGGAGCCCTCATGAGCAGCTCACTAGCAGGTGCGCAGAGACAGATTTGGCTGACGAAAAGGTGATGGCGTGCTCCTATGGCGCAGTGGTGCACCTGGACAGAACTAGACTTCAGTCCAATCCAAGAGAGGTACAGGAGGTATTGTAGGAGTCCTGCAGTGCACAGGAGAAAGGGTTGAGATTCTTGTCTGAGCACCAGACAGAGAAATGGCACCACTTGAAGGCATACAACCAGTGTGTAGAATCCTTGCAGGAAGCCAGAGGTACACAATGACTAGCCTCTCAGCAGCCACTCCATCAGGGCAAGGGACCGAAGACTGGGATGGAGAAGAGCCACCAAAATGGTAAAGGGGATGGAAGGATACCCCTATGAAGAGAGGCTAAAAAGGTTAGGGCTCTTCAACCTGGAAAAGAGATGGCCGAGGGGAGATATGATAGAGGTCTATAAATTAATGAATGGAGTGGAACGGGTAAACGTAGATCAATTGCTTATGCCATCAAAATACAGAAAGACTAGGGGGCATGCAATGTAGCTACAAGGTAAACTATTTAAGACTAATAAGAGAAAATATTTTTTCACTTAACGTGTAATCAAACTCTGGAATTTGATACTGGAGGATGTAGTAAAAGCTGTTAGTGTAGCTAAAATGTTTGGAGAAGTTCCTGGAGGAAAGGTCCATAAACCATTATTAAAAGGGACCCAGGATATCAGTTTGCCCCAATACAAGCATTGTGGAACCTGCGTCTTTTGGGGAAACTGCTAGGCACTTGAGATTTATTTATTTATTATTTATTTATTTACATTCTCTTATATACCGCGCTATTCTGCATCAGTGCGGTTTACATTGAACAAACGGAAATTACATTGAACAGGGCATTATAACTTGGAGATAACTATTTTACAGGGAACATGGGCTATGGAGGGTTAAGTGGCTTGCCCAAGACCACAAGGAGCACCTGTGGGACTAGAAACCCCAGTCCTTCTCGCCCAAGGTTGCTGTCCTCTATTGGGATTTGAACCCCCGACCTTCCGGCCTGAAGTACCTTGCCCCAACCACTAGGCCACTCCTCCATTCTAGACTGGCCACTGTTGGAAACAGGATCTAGATTGGCCACTGTTGGAAACAGGATGCTGGGCTTGATGGACCTCGGTTTGACCCAGTATGACATATCTTATGTTCTTATGTTAAGAGTCCTGTTCTCCTGCGAGAGTAGATCTGGGTCCTGGCCCAGGGGCATTGGAGCTGCTCAGAACAGCTTCAGGAGCAGGGGGAACCAAGGCTGTTGGGGCCATCTGGGTGTAAGTAGGATTACTGAGGCCCTGTCCGAATGGATCTTCAGCAAGGTCCTGGGAACTAGGGAGTTGACGGGTATGCATACAGAAGGCTCCTGGACTAGTGTGGCAGGAGGAAAGCGGCCACTGCCAGTCGGCCCTTGGCCGGTCTCTGTGAGCAGAAATGCAGCAGCTGCACGATCTCACAGGGGTCCCCCATCATTGGAAGATTGAGCTAGCTACCCCTGGATGGAATCTCCACTCGTGGGGTTGAAGGACCATGCTGAGCTGGTCTGCAAGTAGGTTGTCCTGACTTGGCAGGTAGACCGCCCGGAGGATCATTTCATTCTCTGTGATGAAATTCCACAGGCGGACTGCTTCCAAGCAGATGAGGTAGGAGCCCATGCCACCTTGCTTGCTGATATAAAACATAGCTACTTGGTTTTCCATCTAGACCAGCACCACTTGACCCACTAGGTGGGTGCAGAATACTCAGAGTGTTTGTCACAGCCAGGAGCTCCAGGAGATTGACCTGGAGGGCACTCTCCTCTCGAGTCCAGGAGCCCTGCGATTGCAGTCCATCTCAGTGTGCTCCCCAGTCTAGTTTGGAGGCATCCGTCGTGAGGACACGGCACGCCAGAGGGTAGGCCGGTCATGAGGTTCAACCAGGCAAGTGAAGCTGTGAGCGGCCAAGTAATCCTGATCTAGTCCTCTAGGTGGCCCATGGCCTGAGTCCACTAAGAGCTCAGAGTCCACTGGGCCTGTCGCATCCAGACATAGGAGTATGGGGGCTTACGTGGACCGTTGAGGCCATATGAACCAGGAAACATAGCAGAAGCCGTGCTGACACTGTTGAGTGGGAATGTACCTCTCCTGCCAGTGTTGCACTCTGTCCGGAGGGAGAAAGTCCCTGGCCTGCGTCGCGTCCAGGAGTTTCAATGAACTCCAGGTACTGAACGGGAGCAAGAGCGACTTGGGGTAATTGATTACAAACCTCAGAGTCTGCAGCACCTTGATGGTATGGTGCGCCGCCATGCTTGCCTCCTTTGATGAGCTGGCCTTAATAAGCCAGTTGTCCAGGTAGGGGAAGACTAACATTCCCAGCAAACGAAGATGAGCAGCAATAACTGCCAGGCATTTGGTGAACACCCTGGGTATCAAGAAGATGCCAAAGGGGAGCACCATGTATTGGTAGTGGCGCCCTCCGATAACAAAGTGGAGGTACTGATGGTGCCGGGGGTGGATCAGGATGTGGGTGTAGGCATCTTTGAGATCCAAGGAGCATAGCCAATCTTCCCATAGGAGGTAGGGCAGCAATGTTCCAAGGGAGAGCATCTTGAACTTTTTCCTGACCAGAAAACAGTTGAGGTTCTGCAGGTCCAGAATGGGTTGATAACCATCCGTCTTTTTTGGGACGAGGAAATATCTGGAGTAGAACCACTTGCTCCAGAGGGGTGGAGGCACCAGCTCCACGGCAGAGTCCACGAGTAGAGACTTGAGTTCGCTTTGTGGGAGCTCTTTGTGCAGGGAGGTCATGGGAAGCTCCCCTGGGAAGTACGGAGGAGGTGTCTAGTGGAAGTGGAGGAGGTAGCCCTCCTGAATCACCTGCGGATGAGGCGCTGATTGGGGCCCCTCACCCCTAGCCTGCTAACCTTGTTGGGGAGCCTGGTAGGTCAGAAACTGGGTTTTTTCCTCATAGGGCTTCTTCGCCTTTGGTGGAAGATCTTTTTACCCAAAACCTTCCATTGGGAAGGGTCAGCAGTCTTTCTGGACAACCTAGTCCTTGTCAGGAATTCTATCTCAGCTCAGTCGCCTTGTCTGTCATGGGTTTGCCAAGAGGTTCTCTCCCTGGCATGGGACATCGGCCAGCTTGTGCTGGACACACTGTTCCATGTCCGAGGATTGTAGCCAGGCCAGACGGCAGGCACTAATGCCCACCGAAGCCACACAAGCCACAGACTCGAAGTCGTCAAAGGCTACCTGAGTCTGAAACTTGAAGCATTCCTTGACCGTGGAGACCAGGATCCGGAAGCGCTCGAGGGGTTCCCTACCAGATCAGCCAAGAACCCCGCAAGCTCCTTAGCCAGGTCCCAGAGGTACATGTCCATGTACAGCTGGTATGCCTGGATCCAGGCAGTGAGCATCAAGCTCTGGTAGCACTGTCTGCCAAAGCCATCCATGGTGCGGATCTCCTTGCCAGGGGGCACTGAGGAGTGCATCTTTTGGCTCTTGATTCACCGCATGGCTGACTCCACCACCATGGAGTTGTGAGGTAGCTGTGCTTTTTGGAATCCAAGACTCTTGCTGATTCGATACTGGGAATCAAGTCGCCAGCTCACCACGGACACCGTCACTGGGTTCTCCCATATTCGAAACAAGTGTTTGATGATGGGGGCATAATGTCTCCTTTGGAGGGGCCTCGTACTGGAGGATCTTGAGATCCTCAGCACAAGGCTTGTCCTCCGGTTCTGCTATGAAGGCCAGAGCCTGCTCCATCCCTTGGATGAAATCGAGGAACGCCAAAGTCCATGGGCGGGGACCGCCAACGGTCCTGTGGGGGAGATGGCTTCGAGGGCACGTCTCTGTGAAGCACAGTATCAGGGGACTCACTCTGTCTCCCATTCCGACTCGGAGTCGGAGGAGGCTTTGAGCCCTGAACAGTCATTGAGCTGATGGGCCAGCAATGTTGATGAGTGCAGTGCCCAATGCATGATCCCAATGAACTTGAGGGCGAATTGCACCTCAGGTGCAAAGCCGATGGCCTTGATTCTGATCTGGAGAACTGCTCCAAAACAGGCTGGACGTCCTCCGGAGAGGTTTTAGCCGTGGAGGGTTCAGATGTCAGTGCCGGCAACTTGGAGAGGCCAGGTGCCGGGCCATGCTGCACCTCAAGGGCAGCCAGGCTGTGCTCCAAGGCTGCAATCCTGACTTCGAGGCCAGTTGGCTCTGCAGCCACTGCCTTGGGTCTCGAGTTCATCGAGCCAGGAGCCGGTCCCTCAGAGGGGTACAATGTATCGTGATCATGCTGGGGGACTGAACCTGATCCCCCGATGTGGTGGGAGTCTCCTCCCACCGGGGCAGATTCGAGGGCCGCTCCCAGCCATCTCTCTCAGTGTTTGGTCGAGGACTCCGAGCCCAGGTCAGACAGTGTCTTCGACCATGGCTGGGACGACCACATGAGCCCACTGAGGAGGTTCTTGGAGAACGATCCCCAATCCGAGGCTCTGTAACCTCATGGCTCGGAATGAGCTTGCCCTTGCGACGCCAAGGTGTCGGGTGCGGACCCCGAGAGCAGCAACTCTGTGCTTGAGGATGGTCCCATGACCAAGGTCTTCAAATATCCTTAAGTTGTTGATCCCATTTTTTCCAGCTCTTGGCCAACATCTGCAAGCAGAGCGGGCAGGAGACGTCGTCGTGGTCGGGAACCAAGCAGCGAAGGCAGCAACTGTGGCCATCAGTGATGGACATAGTGCAGGAGGAGCACTTGCTACAGTGCTTGAATCCACTGACCATAGATATAGCAGGGAACACGGCGCCTGCGAGGTCAAACTCACACATCTCGGTCATTGAGAGTGCAAGGAAGTTCCGCACCCAGAAAAAGAAAAAAGTACCTGAAAAAAACGTGACAAAGAGGCGAGGGTGCAATCGGGTGACAGGGTGATCGAGGAACTGAACTGGCAAAAGCGGTGTGAAAAAATGCACGAAAAAGCTTACAGAAAAAATCAACTTCTACCAGGGAAACAGATGGGACGGTTGCAAGGTTCCGCAAAAAAAGAAGACTAAGGTAAGATGACACCCTTGGGTGGGAAGGTGACCGCGCATTTGCAGTCTAACTCCCAAAGGCTTTCTTTGAAAGCTGGGGAGTGAATCCATTCAGGCTCCATCAGTGCTGACGTCACCCACATGTGAGGACTGACTTCATGCTTGTTCCCAGAGAACTACTACAGTATATCCATCTGATTAATTCTCTGGCCGCTAATCCCCGCCAATTTTTCTCTACTCAACTCTATCCTTAAGGTTCCTCCTCCTCCAATTCCCCTTTCTCTCTCTGCCCAAACCCTAGCTGAGTTCTTCCATAATAAAATACATGAGATTTCTTTCCAGTTGTCCCCTAGAACGTCACTCCCTCCACTCCCTCAATAACAACTTTTCCCATCACTCTCTATTACCCTTTCTTCCTTTCCCAAGATCTCTGATGATGAAATGTCTCATCTTTTTTTCCTCCTCCAAACTTACTATTTGCTTCTCTGATCCTATCCCCACCCATCTCCTTTATTTCATTTCCTCTGCTGCCATCCCTTCCATCTCACAGATTCTCAACCTCTCTCTTTCCACTGCTACTATCCCTGCAGCCTTCAAGCATGCTGTGGTCACACCCCTACTCAAGAAACCTTATCTTGATCCTAACTCTCCTTCTAATAATCTCCCTTCTTTCCTTCATTTCCAAACTTCTTGAATGAACAGTCCTCCACCGTTGTCTTGAATTTCTTTCCTCTCAAGCCCTTCTGGAACCTTTTCAGTCCGGCTTTTGCCCCTTACATTCTACTGAAACGGCAGTTGCCAAAGTCTCCAGTGACTTGTTCCTGGCCAAATCTATTCCATCCTTACCCTTTCTTGACCTTTCAGCTGCTTTTGATATTGTTGACCACTACCTTCTCCTTGATACATTGTCATTACTTGTTTTTTAGCGGCTCTGTCCTGTCCTGGTTCTCTTCTTATCTCTCCCATTGCTCTTTCAGTGTTTGTTCTAGTGGTTCCTCCTCTTCTCCTATACTACTCTCAATTGGTGATCCTCAAGGGTCTGTTCGGGGCCCTCTTCTTTTCTGTCTCTAAACCCAGTCCCTTGGTGCTTTCATCTCCTCCCATGGATTTCAGTACCATTTTTATATAGATGATTCTCAGATCTATCTTTCTACACCTGATATTTCTCCAGCACTGCAGGCCCGTATCCCTGCCTGTCTCTCTGACATCGCCACCTGGATGTCTCACCGCCAGTTGAAACTTAACATGAACAAAACTGAACTTCTTATCTTTCCCCCTAAACCTTCCTCCTTTCTCTTTCTCTGTTGATAATACTCTTCTGCTTTCTGTTTCCTCAGCCCCTAACCTTGACATCATTTTTGATTCCTCTTTCCTTTTCCTCTTCCTCACATATCCAACAGATTGCCAAAACCTGTTGTTTATCTATAACATTTACAAAATTCACCCCTTCCTCTCTGAACACACTACTAAAACACTTGTCCACTCTTTAGTTACTTCCCATCTTGACTACTGCAACCTCCTTCTTGCTGGTCTCCTCTTCAATCAAATCAAAACTCTGCTGCACAACTAATCTTTCGCCAGCCTCATTTTACTCCTCTTCTCAAATCACTTCATTGGCTTTCCTTCCATGTCTATATCCAATTCAAACTCTTCCTTCTGACCTTTAAATGCATTCATTCTACTGCTCCTCACTATCTCTCCTCTCTCTATACACGCTTCCTCATGAACTTCGCTCTTCTATTGGCTTGCTCCTCTCTTTGCTCTTTTCTTCCTCTGCTAAGTCCAGACTTTGGTCCTTTCACCTTGCTGTTCCTTATGTCTGGAACAAACTTCTTGAGTCTGTATGTCAGGCTTCATCTCTGCTTCTTTTCAAATCTATGCTAAAGGCTCACCTCTTTGAGGTTGCCTTTGGATCCTGATCCCTTATTCCATGTGTCTCCTTACCCTTCCCCATTCTATCCTCATTTCTAACTTTTGTCGTTTGTCTTGATTAGATTGTAAGCTCTAATGAGTAGGGATTGTCTTTATCAGTGTTTGTACAGCACTGCATATGTCTTGTAGTACTTTATAAATGTTTAATAGTAGCAACTGTAGTTACATCAGATTGATTAGATTTTATTGGATGCATGGATGAGATCTCACGTGATAGATGATAGTACTGGTAGTATCATCTGGTTGATCAAGCCCCGGTGGGGGTTGTATTGGAGGGAAGGCATATTGATAAGCATGACAGCCACTGGATTTCAAATAGCTTGTTTAAAAAAGATGCAAGTACCCAGACATTTATGGAGGAAATCTGGAATTTCTACTGGATCCGTATTACGGGAGTCTGTTCTGATGCAATGGTCTGGGGTGCCTTTAAGGCAGTGGCAAGAGCATATTTTATTAGTGCTGTAGGAAGGTTTAAGTGAGATAGGGCGGCCTAGTTATCTCAGGTGAGGAAGCGGTTTTGCAAGATTCAAGCCCACCACCCATGGATTATTCCTGAGGCTGAAAAAGTTCATCTTGATATTTTCTGTGTGGCCATCAGATTGAACACCAGCAGGCCCCACACTTCTGCAAGATGAGATGGAACACACGAGGTCTTAGCTCCTACTCATAGGAATTCACGATATTCCAGCTCAAGAAGTCAGCCTGTATGTCAACTCCTGCAATGTGTGCCATCAACACAGCCACCAGATGAGACTCTGCTGACTGATAAGAGTTCCACCACTTCCGCAGCACTGCAAATTCTGCCTTGCTTGTTGACATATGCTACTGTCATGGTATTGTCTCTGAGAATACTGACCATCTTACCCGCCAGGAAGATCCAGAACCTCTCCAGAGCCAGAGAAATTGCCCTGGACTCTAGTGGTTAGAGCATTGGCTTGGGAACCAAGAGACCAGGATTCAATTCCCACTAGCACTCCTTGTGGCCTTTGGCAAGCCACTTACCCCTCCATTGCCTAGTAAGAAAGGCCTGGCAATTTACTTCGTCACACTGCCAAAAATACTCAGAAGCTGTTGGGTCAGCAGGAGTCAGCACTGACTTGAAGGCACACATTCTATTGCATTCTCCACTAGCCTGTTGAGTAACCAGGAGGCTTCATGAGGGGGACTACTGCCCCTGTGCAAACTGACCCAGACAATGAGCTCCCCAGCCCAAAACCTTGAATACATGATGATTATCATCCAGTCTGGTGCCTTCAGCAGTATTCTAGTTAGAAGGCAAATTTGCAGTCACTAGGTCAACTCCATCTTGATCTTCCAGGGAAGAGGATAGTGCTGTTCCAACAACTGGAAGCAAGATGACCACAGAGTCAAAAGGTGTTTCCTGCAGGGGGTGAATGTGAGCTTTGGCCCAAGGCACCAGCTCCATTGTTGAAGCCATCCATTCTAGGAGTTGCAGGTAGTCCCACACCCTGGGAGATGCTGGAGGGCAAAACCTCTGACTTGCCCCTGAAGCTTGACCAATCTCTCTGGGATTAGAAATACTCTACCCACACAAGTGTTGAAGCAGGCACCCAGATAATTCATCTTGGAAGGGAGTTAAAGAGCTTTTGTGAGTAGTTTACTACCCATTCCAGCCTTTGAAGCCACTGAATCACCTGGGATGTGTCCACCATAGATTTCTCCAGGAATTTAAGCTGAACCTGGATCCTGTGCTGGCACAGGAAAGCTGCCACGACCACCATGACCTTTGAGAAAATGTGAGTGACTGTGGCAAGGCCAAAGGGCTGGGCCTGGAATGGGTGACTCAGGATGCAAAAGTGGAGAAACCGCTGATTTTGTTCTCTGATAGAAATATGGAAATACACCTCAGAATGGTCCAAAAAAATTAGAAATTCCCCTTGCCAGACCAAAGCAATGATCAGCCTGAGGGTCTCCATGTTGAAGTAGGGCGCACTGAATTTAGTGTTGGTCACTTTCAAATCCAGAATAAACAGAAAGAATCGCCTTTCTTTGGTACCACAAAGCAAATGGAATATTGTCCCAACCTTGTTCTGCAGTAGACGTGGGTACCATTCATTACACTTACAACTGCAGGAGCTACCGAATAGAGTTTCCTTGATGGCCACTCTTGGCTAAGGAGCTGCAAGGAAACTCCAGAAAGCCATTCCCTAGAGGCTTCACAAACTCCAGGGCAAACCTTTCAAGGACCTCGAGGACCCATTGATCCAACATGGCGTGGGCCCATTCTGAACAAAACAGCCTTAGAAACCCCCAACCGCCAGTCTCTCAGAAGGGACTTTGTAGGAGCCACCTTAAGATCTGATAAGCTTTCTCAATGAGAACTGTAGAGTCCCACAAGTGCATGGATCCATGAAAGGATGGACCCTCTTTGGGTTTAGACACATAGGAGGAATAGGCCATGCCAGAGCTCTTTCTGGCTTCAAAACATCTTCATGCTCCTCACTGAGCCCTATGAGAAGAATCTCTGGGTCTATATTCTGGGAGCCCTGTGGGTGAGCCTTTCCTAGGTCCTTCATCATCTATTCCAGGTCTTCCTCAAAGAGCAACCTGCCCTTAAAGGGGTGCTTGCTCAGCTGCAGCTTGGACATGGTAACAGTAGACTAATTTTGGAGCCAGAGCCACCTTCAGGCTACCACAGCCATTGCCATAATCTTAGAGGAAAAATTCTGCCTGAAGTTTCTTTCCCTGAATCCTGCTAGATTTGTCCAGATGAGAGGGTTATACTCCCATGCCAGAAGGTGGAGGCAAACTTGAATAAATTTCAGTGATGTCATATTATATATATATGATGATGCAGAACTAAGAGAGCTTAGTGGTTAAAGCAATAGCCTAGTACCCAAGAGATCAGGGTTCGATTCCCACTGCCACTCCTTGTGACCTTGGGCAAGTCACTTTACCCTCCATTGTCTTGGAAGAAAAGGTCTGGCAATCTACTTCCAGTCATACCTTGCAAAAAAAACCTAGGTCGCCAGGAGTCAGCATTGACTTGACGGCTCTTAAAAATAGACCAAAAGAAACCTATTACCAGGAATGGCTGGAATTGATCCGCGGAATGCTTGACCGGAAGCAGGGTGCTTAATGGGAAGTACCCGAAACGTGACACGTCGGAATAGCGGAAAGCGGAGTCACTGGGAGCAGCCTTGAGAAAAGCTACTAATCAGCTAAGTTAAGCTGTTCAATACAAAGTTTACTCTTTATTAAAATGGAAGGGCCACAGCGATGATAGGTAGTTTCCTATTCACTGAGCTGGCGTTTTACGACAAAAAAATAGTCGATTTTTCCTGAGAGGTTGGTTCATATAAGTTAGGGCTCTTAAAAATAAACAAAACTGAAAACTCAGAAATCAACAGCTCAATTTTACAACAAATAACATAAGCAAGCATTTAGCTCTTTTACTGGAATTAACTCCACGTCAGCTACTTATACAGACAATGCGATCCAAAGACAGCAGGGCATCCCAACCTGTAACTGCAGTCTTCTAAGGAAGGTCCTGGACTGATATAGCAGGATTTAAGGAAAGAAAATTATTTGGTAAATTTCTCCTTCCTTATCATCCTGCTAGATCAGTCCAGATGAGTGGGATGTAGCCAAGCAGTCAGAACCTATGGTGGGAAAAAAATGCTCTGGACAGAACTGTTTTGCCAAAGGCACCTTTTGTACTGGCTCCCACATGCAACTTGCAGTGCTTCACAAAAGTATTCAATCAGGCAGTCGCCTTGCAGATGTTCTCTGGAGACACCAAGATGGACTCTGCCCAGGAGACGGCTTGTGCCCTAGTGGAGTGAGCTTTTTTTTTTTGTGCAGTCTCTTTATTGAACATCATGGAAAAGGTACAATGGATCGCCAGAGAGACATTAGAAGACAGTCTTCCTCCACAAGGGACATAAAACCATTTAACTTAGTTATATACACTTCTTCACCCTCCTCCACCAAGGCTGAAGCAAATGAACATTTTACCATCATCATACAGATACAACCAGCGTTAGTAATTATATCACAGACAGGTCTCCACGCTATGGTAGGTAGTGAATAAATCTAACAAACAGATATCCAAACATTTATCCATGTACAGTCAAACCTCGGTTTTCATTTGCCCCGGTTTTCATACGCTTCGGTTTTCAACGTCTTTTCTGACTGAGATTTTGTCCCGGTTTTCATGCATTGCTTCGGTTTTCAACGTCTTTTGACTGAGATTTTGTCCCGGTAGCAGGGAAGAAAAGCTGTCAACGTAAGCAGGAGATGTTGCATGAATGTGGGAGGCAGTTCTTTCTCTTGCAGGGTACGTCTGAAGCTATATCATTAAGATTTCTGCCATTCTGAAGCATTGAGCAGATAATGTAAAGGTATTTTAATGGACTGAATTCAATGTGATTCCGAAGAGAGCTGGGCATAGCAGCTTGTCAGGGGTGGCTAAGGCCAGATGTTAACATACTGTACTGTACAGTACTGTACTTAGCTTGCTTTCAGTGATGTTAAATGTTCATTTATCCATTTCATTAGTCATTTATATTTATTTCTCATTGTTTTCTGTATGTAAAAATATAGTTATTCTCTATAAAATGTATTTTTTGTGAATATTTTTGGGTGTCTGGAACGGATTAATTGGATTTACATTATTTCTTATGGGAAATATTGCTTCAATTTTCATACGTTTCGGTTTTAGTCAGACTTTTTTGAACGGCTTAATCATGAAAACCGAGGTTTGACTGTACATTATATATGGGACTCATACCTTTGGGCAAGTCACTTAACCTTTCATTGCCTTGGAAGAAAGGCCTAGCAATCTACTTCCAGTCACACTGCCAAGAAAACACAGAAGCTGCTGGGTTGCCAAGAGTCAGCACTGACTCGAAGGCATACACTGCATGCATACTCGCACATGTTGAAAACTATGATTCTTGTCTCTCAATGTAAGGCCAATTTCTCAATTTAAAAAAAGTGTCAGAAACCTTATTCAGCCATTTTAGAAGGCGGTAACGAATCTTTCCAATGTTTGGCCAATAAACAAACATCAAACTGCCAACAACAGACATTGAATAAGCTGTGCAGTGTGTTTGTAAGAAATTTAAGATCCTTTCCCATCTAGTACAAACAGTGGAGTGAGGTCTGATTTCCCCTGGTACCCATTTACCAGCCAGAAGGAAGCAGACCCAATCACTGTCTTGATTCAGATGGCAAGGTGACATTTTACTTACCAGATAATGTCCTTTCCTTGAGTCCTGCTAGATCAGTCCAGATAAGTGAGTTGTGTTCCCCTACCAGCAGATTGGTGGAGACAAAGACCAATGAAAAGCCCAGGTTTCAATGCCATTACTCCCATGCCTCTATCCGCCTCAGCCACCAGAGATCCCTTCAGTATTTGTCCCAAAGCATATGGGAGAAACAGAGAAAGCCTCACACTGCCTCCTATCCCATGATTTATTAATTTTGCCAAGTCTCTCTCATGAAGGACCTTGTCAAAAGCTTTCTGAAAATCCAGATACACTATATATCAACTGGTTCACCTTTATTTATTTGTTTATGCACACCTTCAAAAAATATAACAGATTAACACCAGACTTTCCTTGGCTAAATCCATGTTGGCTTGCTCCCATTAAACCATGACTTTCTACATGTTCAGTAATTGTATTCTTTAAAATGGTTTCTGCCATTTTGCCTGGTACCAACGTCAGCCTCACCAGTCTGTAGTTTCCCTTATCATTCCAGAACCCTTTTTAAATATTGGGATTACATTAAACATTCTCCAATCTTCAGGTACTACAAATGTTTTTAATGATAGCTCACAGATTACTAATATTAGTCCTCATATTTCACTTCTTTCAACATCCGCGAATGTATACTATCCAATCCAGGTGATTTGCTGCTCTTTAGTTTATCAAATAGTTGTAATACTTCTTCCCGGTTTATCAATATTTCTTTCAATTCTTCTGATATATCACCTTTAAATACCATTTCAGGCATGGGTAACTTCCCTACAACTACTTCAGTAAAGACCAAAGCAAAGAATTCATTCAGTCGCTATAGTCTTGTCCTCCCTTAACACTCTTTTACTCCTGTATCATCTAATGGTCCAACTGACTCTCTCACAGGTTTTTTGCTACGAATGTACTTGAAAATGTTTTTATTATGCGTTTTTCTTTCCATGGCAAACTATTTTTTTCAAATTCTCTCTTTGCCTGCCTTATCAAGGCCTTGCATCTTACTTGCCAGTGTTTATGCTGTTTCCAGTTTTAGTCATTTGGCTCCTTTTACCATCTCCTGAAAGATGCTTTTTTGGCTAACACTGCCTTTCTGGCATCACCTTTAAACCATGCTGGCAGTTTTTTGGCCTTCCTTCCACTTTTCCTAAAGCGTGGAAAACATGGTCTGGGACTTCCAAGATAGTATTTTTAAACAATGCCATGCTTGATGTAAACCTTTAACCTTTGCTCCTATAAACCTTTAACCTTTTCGTTTTTATTTAATTATTTTCCTCATTTTATTATAATCTCCCTTTTGAAAGTTAAAAGGTAGTACTGTGGATTCCCTTGCCTTCCTCCCTCCATTTATTAAATCAACTACGATCATGCTATGATCACTATTGCCAAGTGGCCCCAACACAGTTATCTTTTGCACCAGATCCTGTGTTCCACTAAAGACTAGGAGGTATGTTTACTAAACAGCGGTAGCACGGAAGCCGCTATCACTGTTTGGTAAACATATCCCTAGGTCTAAAATTGCTTCCCCTCTTGTCGGTTCAAGAAGCAGTCATTTATTTCATCTAGAAACTTTATCTCCCTAGCATGTACTGCTGTGACATTGACCCAGTCAATACCTGGCTAATTGAAATCACCCAGGTTGTAACTTTTCTAATTTCCCTGATTTGTTTTAGCATTTCATCATCCATCTGTTCATTCTGGCCAGGTGGTAGGTAGTACATCCCCACTACCATTGCCTTCCCTTTTTACATGGAATTTCTATCCATAGAGATTCTACAGAGTATTTTGTTTTCTGCAAAACTTTAATTCTGTGTGACTCAATGCCCACTCTAACAGAGCACAACCCTTCACCAATTTGATCTACTCTATCATTAAGATATAGTTTGTACCCAGGTATAATAATGTCCCAATGGCTGTCCTCCTTCCACCAGGTCTCTGAGATGCAAATTATATCTAACCTTTCATTTAGTGCTATATATTCTAACTCTCCCATCTTATTTTTTAGACTTCTATCATTTGCATACAGGCATTTTAGAGGTTGCATTTTATTCATATTAATCTGGTTATCAGTTGACAGGGATAATTTGGAATCTTTCAGCTCTGTCTGCTCTACTTAAATGGCATCTGGGTTACTTTTATTCCACTGGAACCTCTCTATTGGGATACCCTAACTTCCCTCTTTTGCTAGTATCCTTCAAGGATACTTTCTTCCAAACCATGTGCTCTTGGGTGACTGTCAGTTTTCCCCTATTATGTAGTTTAAAAGCTGTTGTGTTTCGTTTTTAGAGGTTAACGCCAGCAGCCTGGTTCCACCCAGTTAAGGTGAACCCCATCCTTTTTGAAAAGCTTCTCCTTCCCTAGAATGTTGCCCAGTTCCTAACAAATCCAAAATCCTCTCCCTTGCACCAATGTTTCATTCATGCATTGAAACTCTGGAGTTCTGCCTGCCTTTTGGGTCCTGCATGTGGATATGGCAGCCCAGGATGTGAAAGCAGAAAACCCTCTGGTGCTGGTTCCAGATGGAAATATAAAAAGTATGCCAAGACGAAATCCAGGGAGGTAAGAAACTCTACTTGCCTAACAGCTACAATAACTGACCTTATGGTTTCTATGCCAAAACAGGGGACTCGGAGAATGGCACTGACCATTAACAGGTCCAGAATAGGCTAGAAAGAACCTTCCTTCTTGAGCAATGGCATGTAGATGGAATTAAAGGCCCCAACCTTGTTCTGCAGAAAGCACAAGTACAGTAGCTTGCAACTGCATGAAGCATTTAAGTTTCCACAATGGCAACCACTTGAGTGGAAAGCCACAGGGAGACACTACGAAGTTGTCCTTTAGAGGCTCTGTAAACTCTAAAAGGTAATCTTGACTCAGCAACTTGAAAACCAACTGATCTGAAGTAATTTGGCTCCACTCAGAGGAAAGTCCTAGCCTCTCCCCAACTGGCTGTCCCTTGGAAGGCACCCACTGAATTTTACTGCAAGTGCTTTCTGTCACCAGAGGCGGATGATTAGTCTCAGGAGTTCTGAGTGCCCCAAAAGGACTACTCCCCTTCTTGGGCTTAGGCCTTTAGCAGGAATAGGTCCTCCTTGGACTCTTAATAGTCTGAGAGCTCCTCCAAGTCCAATGTAAGACTTTCTGAGAGGCAGACTTAGCAGCCCTAGGTCTGTCTTCTGGGAGTCTCTGAGGGAGGGTCACTCCCATGTCTTTCATCAGCCTCTCAATATCCTTCCCAACAAAGCAACTTGCCCTTAAAGCTTGGAGACTGCATCCACAGACCAACTGTGCAATCTGGACATTTCTGAATTGTCTGGGAGCTCCTGAACCAAGTGCAGGAGCGTTCTGGTCACTGGGCCTGCAACAGGGCCAATAGGAAACCCAAGGCCAAGGCCATAAAGGTATTCTTAAAGATGGTCTCCAGGAGGAAAAACTCACCCTCCTCCACTGACTCACCAGTTGGGAGACAGGGAATCAGTTTCTCATTGGTGCTTCCCCACAGGGGATAAGGCTGGGCTCCCAGAGGAAAGCATAAGCAAAAAATGAATAGGGGCGCTTAACCCCCTTACCGCCAGATGAGGAGACTTCATAGTGCCCCCAGTCCCACAAGGCCTCACTCCCACAAGGGAAGCTGCTGTTCAGAGTTGGCTAAAAACAGGCTCTGAGGCCACCTCACCACACTTCAGTATCGGGCCTCACAGGTTGGGGTCTTAACACTGCTGGAAAAAAAAAAAACCCAAACCCTAAGGCTTCACAATGAGAACCACAAGCAGCATCCCTCTGTGCACCAGGCATGACTTGCACAGCTTGAATGCAATAAAAGAAAAAATATGAAGAAAGAACCCTACAAAAAAAATGGTGAAAAAGGAACCCCCGAGTGGACAGGGAAGACCCACTTCTTCTGCTCCACATTTGATCTCCCTTCTATTTCCTGACCCTTCACTGCTCCTTGCCCTTCCATCTAGTTCTCTTAGATGGAAGAGTGTGTGATTGCTCTATCTCTGTCCTGCCGCATACTGTACTTCTTTTCTCTTTCTGGCTTTAGCCAACACTGTATATTTCATGCAACTGTAAACCGCCCTGGTGTAAATGAAGGAGCGGTATACCAAACCACCAAATAAACAAACATAAAATTTTCTCTCTCTCATCTGAGAAACCTGAGAAAGAATTCCCCAATTGCTTACACAGTCCTGGAAAAGCCCAGCTGCCTTAAAGTTTTTTTTTTAAATTTTTTAATATGAAATCGGTTAACTCACTGACAGAGCCAATTAAAGCTATAGATAAAATAGCAAAAAGACAGAATGCAGAAATAGGATAGCAAGAGAAGATGAGGGACCTGGGCCCAGACTTACCCTCAGAGGCCCCCTAGCCACTCTCTGGTCCAACAGTGCTGGACACAGGGCAGCTGTCGGCTCAAGACAACAGGCGTACCCAAGCTACAAGCAAATGCCAGTCAGAAGGTCTCAGTCACACAGGCCACAAGATCGTGACATGGGCCAGGGGAGACAGGTCTACTGCACTACTGCATCTGTCCACACTGGCTTCTCTCAGTGCTGCACTAGGGTAAATGCTAGTGATATCATCACTGAAAGCTGTTCTAGTCTTCCTCCACCTGCTAGTTGGGGAGCATAACCCACTCGTTTGGACTGATTTAGGAGGATAAAGAACTTCAATTTCACTTTTTTCATCAGGAGCCGGGAGGTACAACTTCTTCATAGCCCTGCCCTCTTTGAGACCAGCCTCTAGAACATCACAAACTGCCTTAACTGCCTGACAAACTAAGGAACTATTTAGCAGGCTTAGGGCAGGTTTTCTAAACTAGGATTTCCCAAGGCCTTCACCTGCTTCACCAGTTCTCCCCAAATGCTCAATGCCTCTAGAACCTGCGCTATCATAGATTGCAGTTCTTCCCTGTAAAAGAGCTAAACTAAGGAGAGGTCATCACCCTCCCCAATGGGGAGTTCTCCCTCCTCTAAGAGGTTTCAGAGGATTCCCATGGTCTCTAAGGCTGTTTCAACTCTAGCGTCAGAGCCCACCAAAACCATCAAATGAGTCTCATCATCCTGTCCAACCACACAGGTTCTCTTGGAAAAGCCAGCATACATAGGAACATGAAAAGGGGTCCCCATATCCAAAAAGACCCTGTTTATGATGTAACATAGAAGCCCTATGTAACAGGACAAATTCAGAGGAAAAGTCAGCTGAGGATCCACACCTCTCCTAACCCTCCTTGCACAGCAAGATTCTACTGCAGATTATTCAACAGAGACTGCAACCACACCTGGAACAAGAACTACCTGAAGTGAAAGCAGGGTTCAGGAAAGGGCGAGGAACGAGAGAAATCATCACGGATGTGAGATGGATCCTTGAAAAGACTAAAGAGTACCAAAAGAATATCTATTTGTGCTTTATCGACTATAGCAAAGCTTTTGACTGTGTAAACCATGAGAAACTCTGGGCCACATTAAGAAGCATGGGTATACCAGAACATCTGATCGTTCTCTTGCACAATCTGTATATTGATCAAGAAGCAACAGTTTGAATGGAACAAGGAGAAACAGAATGTTTTAAAATAAGCAAAGGTGTAAGACAAGGCTGCATACTTCCCCCCTACCTGTTTAATTTATATGCAGAACAAATCATCAGAAAAGCAGGATTGTATGAAGACAAAAGAGGTGTGAAGATTGGTGGAAGACTCATCAACAACCTTCGCTATGCTGATGATACCACATTACTGGCTGAAAGTGAAGATGATCTGAAACATTTGCTTCTCACAATCAAAGAACATAGTCTCAAAATGGGCCTGCACCTTAATGTAAAGAAGACAAAGATCATGACAACTGGCAAAATCACCAAGTTCATCATTGAAGGAGAAGAAATAGAAATCCTGGACAACTTTAACCTACTTGGATCAACTATCAATAAAGAAGCAACAAGCAGTCAAGAAAACCGACGATGCATTGCTCTTGGCAGAATGGCTATGAAAGACCTAGACAAGATTCTCAAGAGCAGAGATGTCTCTCTCCATACAAAGATTCAACTTGTTCAAGCCATGGTATTTTTAATAACATCATATGGATGTGAAAGTTGGACAGTGAAAAAGATAGACAGGAAGAAAATTGATGCCTTTGAAATATGGTGCTGGCGGCGAATACTGCGCATACCATGGACTGCCCAAAGAACAAACCAGTCAGTACTAGAGGAGATCAAACCTAAGCTTTCTTTAGAAGCTCAGATGACAAGACTTTGACTTTCATACTTTGGACACATCATGCGAAGAGAGAGATCATTAGAGAAAGACATCATGCTTGGCAAGATAGAAGGTCAACGCAAAAGAGGAAGGCCAGCAATGAGATGGATCGATACAACAGCAGCTACGGGTACCAGTCTGTCAACAATGAGCCACCTGACTGAAGACTGAACACAATTTAGGACAACTATCCAGAGGGTCGCCATAAGTCGACACTGACTCGACGGCATTAACAACAAAACAACCACTACTTATCATTTGTATAGTGCTCCAAGATGTATGCAGTGCTGCACATATACACATGTGAGACGGTATGCTCTATTGAGCAGGGATAATCTAGAGATTTCCTTCTGTGTCTTGCTCCCCCGATGCAGAAAGCACGCTAGCACAAGAAAATCACAAGCAAAACCACTATGTTAAAGCATGGCGCAGCGGATATGCTAACTGCATGCAAAAGAATGCATTTTTAGTTGTTCCCGATGTAAAAAACTGCACTGAAACTTAGCGCATAATGGATGTTTCTGCCAGCTTTGCACAAGCGTAAAGATCCTGCAGGGAGCAAAAGGATCATCTGAAATGAAGTTTCTGTACCTTTCCAACCCCGACACCACTGATTATGGGTGGCCCCTACGCCCTCAAATCTCCAAAAGATCTTTCCCAGAGGCCCAGCAGCCTCTATCCACACCTCCAAACTCCAGTATGAAGCTGATACTTCTCCTCATACCTTAACTATTGTGGGGGGGAGGGGGTGGGGGGGGGGGTGTGGAGATGTGGAGATGGATGAGGCTTAATTTTGCAAAATTGGAGTATGAGATAGTTAAGATTTCATGTTGGGGGTGGGGGGGGGGGGGTAGGAACGGTGCCCCATGCCACCATCTTGGAAAGGCAGCATCTGACCCTATACAGTGCATCCAGGTGCAATTGGTCTGCCACATAAAGACAGAATGACCCCAAGGTGCACAACACACTGTCACTCACTGACCTGCACTCTGCATCCCAGGATGCAACCATGGAATACCTTATGGCGGGGGGAGGGGGGTGTCACTCTGACCCCCATCCAGTGCATCCCAGGATGCATCCTGAGGGGCCCGGCCCAACCATTTTCCAAGATGGCAACCGGGGGGGGGGAGGGAGGGGAATGAGACATGTGGGCATTGCTCCTGCCCCAACAGTTAAAGTGCGGCAGGGAAGGGGGAGGGAATTGGGCTGCTACCAGGGTTTGACGGGGTGGTGGTAGGCTGCTGAGCCACCAGAGAAGGTTTTTTGAAAGTTCAAGGGGTGGGTGGGAGGTAGGGGCACCCAGGCCACCAATGATTGGTGATACCAAGATTGGTGGGTGGGAACCGTGATGGGATAGTCTGTATTGGTCATCTGAAGTGAGTTTTAAGCAATCTAATCTACCAGAATATTAACACAGACCCCTGTACACATGTGTCAGCTTGCTCACCTCGATTATCACAGATTTTTTGCACAGAGCTTATTTGCATGCTGTTTATTTACAGTATTGCTAAGCAAAACTTCCATGCTAAGCCTGTGTTATGAAACTCTGTGCTAGAACTTGTGATAAGGAAGCTTATCATAGCTCAGGAAGGAGCTATAGAAAAGGTGAAGTGACTCTGAACAAGCAACCTGTCAGTTCTGGTAGAAATAAGAAAACAGAATTTTCCCATAAAAGACTACCAGTCCCAGAATGCACCAGGTTTCCAACAGCCATTAGAGGAGCTGAAGTGGGGAAACGTGTGTTCAATCAGGAGGGCTATGAGGTAATCCCTAAGCACTCATCTCAAAGGGCAGGGCCTGATTCAGCACAGCTGCGCTGTGTTAGGGAGGAGCACTCATCTAAGCAGAATAAGAGTAGAGTTTATTCTACAGATGACCATCTTCATGGTCCTCCTTATCCTGAGAATCAGCTTGAGTTTGATCATCAGTTTCATCTGAAGGATCATCAGAAGCAGAAGCCAAACCGGACGGACAGAGAGGGAAAGAGACCCTCTGGAAGAAAGAGGAGAAAAGCCTTTGAGAGGTCTAGAAGAGTCCAAAGCAGCACGTATACTGGGAGGCATTTTAAGGGCCAGCATACACCATTGGACTGGGGAAAGCCAGAGGAATGGTGCTGCAGAGCTAGGAATCACCAGACGCTACCTGTGAGGGAGACGGCTGCACGTGGAAGGGACCCTAAGACCCGTGCCAGAAGGTATGTGAAGAGAGATCCAGTGTCCAGGGATCTGGATTGGAAGGCTGGACATAAGAACTGGACTACATACTGGCCAGGCTATATAGAGAGGAACTCTAGCAGCAATGGAAGCTCAGGTATGAACACTGATCTATGCCCTAGCTATAACCTTGAAAGACAGCAGGGAAACAAATATTCTCCTGAAACTGCTCCATTGAGAGATTCATCTGTGCCAATCCATGATATTGAACCTATGCTTGTTGAAGATGGGGGAATGATTGCAGATGAAGAATGTGTTTATATGGATTGCTCTCTATCAAAACTCCGTTGGTAACTTTCTGTTATAAAGTACAGCAACCATCACAAAGAAAATACAAATTTGTTCTTTAATCTACTCAGAAAAGCTCCTGAAGCAGGATTTGACCCACACAGCAGAAAGCAAGCCAGCTAAAGGGGTTTCAGCTGGTAACTGCTAGCAATCGAGCCTCACCTAATTGCTTGTGAGCTAGGAGAGAATCACTTCTGAATCTGTGTGGGAAGTAATCAGAAGTTAATCTGAAAAGAACAGTTTGTTTCTTGCTTTGTGGCTTTTCATTTGTTGTTTTCCTGATTTTGACTTTGTTTTTCCAAGTTAACACTGAAAGCAAGTTACCTGATTTTATGTGCTACCAAGCATATCTGTGTTGGGAGAAATAACCCCATAAATAAATATCTTATTGGCTTTACCCAAGAGCACAACTAAATTATTGTCAGCAGCTGTGTCTGGTGTGAATGAACTACATTGCCCACAATACCTTGCAAATCATATAGATATATGCACTTGCCAAGAGTGTGAAGATTCTCACCCAGGCAGCCGTCTGACAAACTTCAGCGTCAAGCTCCAGCGCAGGGTTTCTACATTGAGCTATGAATAAGTACTACTCAGTCTGTATCAAATTTCTCACTGATTTCATTGTATATTGCTGCTAGCTTCTCCATGGTCACCACTCTTCATAATCTATTAAACCAGTCTATCAATGCTGGGAGTTCCAGCCGTTTCCATTGGTAGACCAGTTAACAACTGGCTGCCCAAAAAGAAAATATAATAGGCTTACAGAAGTTCTTTGGAACCTGCTTAGATCATAATCCCAATAGTACACAAGCAGGAGTTAGGAGTAAGTCACTATAGAAGATTCTTTGAACTCCCGCCCCATCTGCCTCCCAAAGTTCTGTACCTTGCTACTGGCCCATCAAATATTAAATAAATACTAAAGTTCCCAAACACACGCCAACACAAACCAGAAACATCCGGGAACATTTGTTGTATCTTTACAGAGATATAAATATCAAAATAGAAAAAGTTCAGAGCTATTTTCCTTAATTAAAACAAAATTACAAGGCAGTGTAGAAAAATTGTTAAATAAATAAATAAAATCAAGGATTGGGCCACTCCTTTGAAAATCGTTTCCCATTATTTTTGAAGCAGAATCTCCCCAAAGTCTGGCTCCCAAACTAAAATGAATTGAAAAATTTTAAAACCTTGGTCCCTTACAATTTTATATAACCGGGAGATAATTTCTCGACTCCCTTGCCATTGCCACATCTATTCCAGGTCAGTCAAACCTTCATGAATAACAGGCCACATTTTAGAATGCTGCAAATAATGAACCACCTGAAGGTAATAATGCCTCTTTTAAATCAACAAAAGGAACCACCTCCTCCCTCATCCAGATACTGATAAAAGGATATAAGGCCTCTCTTCTCCCACTGTCAAAACCTACCCCCTTCTTGCTTTTGGGGGGTAGGAAGGGGGAGTGGGAGGAGGGAAGTATGGTTACAAAGAAGGGAAGCCAAATAGAAAAATCCTGCTTCTGCTCCAATCTCCTCTTCTCCCTATCCCAAAGCATCCCTCCCCCCTCCCCCACAGACCACCCCTCCAACCAATCCAGGGAAAATGCTGAATAGAACTGTAACGCTCATATTACTGTTCAATATGAATGCATCGCTTAGAATCTATCCCTCCTCTCCAATCCCAGACTTGACACAACTGAGCTGCCACATGTCTTGCAACAAGTCAAGGGCCATGCCTTCTCCTCCACAACACTCTTTACTCCCACTCGACACTTTTTTTCACCCAGGGTGGCCTATTTTTCCAAATGAACTGGGAGAACCTCCTCTGAAGGGCACAAACGTCCAACCGGATATGAACAAGAAGGGATTGAAAAAAACCCTAAAGTAAACAAGGTAGCACATTAATTTTCAATGTTGCTATAGGTCTTATCATGAAATATTCTCCCCTTGCCATTTAGCTAAAACATGATTAATTGTTTTAATGAGGGGTAATTGATCTCGTAAACCCTTAATAAAGTACAAGGCACCTGGACTCCCAAGTATTTAGCATAGTTACTCACCTGTAACAGGTGATCTCCGGGAACAGCAGGAATTTAGTCTTCACATATGGGTATCGTCGGTACCGACAGAGCCTGCGCGGGAACGCTCCCCAGCGTGCAAATAGAAAGCTTTTGGGAGCATCCCACAGCGCCTGCGTGCTGCCTTCCCGCCTTTCCCAACTGCCTCTCTCCAGTTGAGTTTAAAGCTGAGACAAAGAGAGAGAGAGGGAAAGAGAAAGAGACAGATAGAGAGATACAACTCCTAGGGGAGGTGGGTGGGTTGTGAAGACTAAATTCCTGCTGTTCCCGGAGATCACCTGTTACAGGTGAGTAACTATGTTATCTCCAGGAACAAGCAGGAATGTAGTCTTCACATATGGGGACTCCCTAGCTTTAGATGCCAGGGAGAGACCCCAGAAGTTGTGTGTCCCTGTAAAAGGGCTCCACTTCCCCCCATGGATCTCTGGCATCCAACCAGGAATGGTGGGTAGGAGTTGATTAGGTATGGAACAGGTGTTGAACAGCCTGACCAAACAAGGCATCCTGGCGGGAGTCCTTGTCCAAGCAGTAATGGGCTGTGAAAGTATGAACCGAGGCCCAAGTGGCTGCTCGACAGATGTCGTCGATAGACACAGTGCAGATGAGCCATTGAAGCTGCCATGGCTCTCACATTGTGAGCTGTGACATGGCCCTCCAGAGGAAGATTCTTACTCTGATAAGCAAAGGAAATACACTGAGCAATCTAGCTGGACAGTGTTCTCTTGGAGACTGGAAGTCCCAAATGAGAAGGATCAAAAGCAACAAAGAGCTGAGAGAACTTCCTATGTTGCTGTGTTCTTTGCAAGTAAAAGGCTAAAGCTCTTTTACAGTCCAAAGTATGAAGATTCCTTTCTGCATTAGATGCATGAAGCCTTGGAAAAAACACAGGCAGGTAGACTGCTTGGTTTAAATGAAAAGGCGAGACCACCTTTGGCATAAAGTGTGGATGAGTCCTAAGGACTACCTTGTCATGATGGAACCTTGTATAAGGTGGGTCAGCTACTGTAATTATCCTGTTATCACTGAAACACTGTTAATTATGTCATAGTTCCTCATTCATCCTATAAGCTTCAGTTAACCTCCTGTTACCACATATCACTGTAATACTGTAATAGTGTTTTAGCTTTTCATCCATCCTGTAAGCTCCAATCAGCCTGCTATCACTGTATTCACTAATTGTACATTTAAATTTCACTTACACATACAATATGGCCTTACTCTACATTATAACATTTACCTTCTACCTTATCACTATAGGAATATGTAATGTTACCAGCCTACACACTAGCTATAATAGAATACCAACAATCCATAATCACAGAAGAAAGTGGTCTGATACTCCCTTCTACAATTCTAGAGTATCTACCCAAAATTCCCACCATCATCTGTTACTCATCTCATTACAAAACACCACAAAAAAGAAACAAGTAGGAAATCCAATTCCCCAATATCTGAAATGTGCATTAATAAATGCCCGATCCATACGCAAGAAATGGCCTATCATCTCTGACATAATTTCATTACATAGCCTTGACCTTCTCCTAATCACTGAGACATGGCTTTCTTGTGCTGACAATGTATTAATCAACCAATTTTTGCCTTCTAATTTTTCTATACATACATGTCATAGAAGTGGCAAGAGGGGAGGTGGTGTTCTAGCCATCACCAAATCTGACCTTCATTTCAACCTTAAAGAAGCAACAAGCTCATCACTCCTAGATACTTTTACAATAGCAAATAAATGTTGTTCTTTCACTTTACTATACCGCTCTCCTTCCAATTCTGATTCTCTATCTATGATAATTGACTTGGCCTCCAATACACAAAACCCCCACATAGCAAGTTGGGTGCTAGGAGACTTTAATCTCCCTTCTCTCCAAGACTCCCATGTAACAGCTTTTCTTGAAGCTCTACAAGTTTTGGGGTATAATCAATTAATTAAAGATCCAACCCATATTAAAGGTGGTATATTAGATCTAATAGTTACAACTGAAACAACCGCCAATTTACCATCTATCTTGGATCTATCAATCAACCCAGTTCCATGGTCAGATCACAAACTAATTATATTCAAGGCTAGATGTAACCAAAAGGATGAAAGAGGAATAAACGACCATCCTAGTACCCCTCTGAGAAGATTCAAGCCATTTGACAAAGACCTAATCCTAAAATCAACACTTCCACTAACCAACTTACCAGAGTGCAGCATTGATGATTTAGTTTCTAATTGGAATAGTACTTTCAGTTCGATTGCCACATGTCCGTCGACCAACAAACTACAAAGCAAGCGACACTCTGCTATATGGTACTCATCTGAGCTGAAGGCCTCGCGCACAACCCTAAGGAAACTTGAAAGACGATGGCGACACTCACACTCTGAAGTTGACAGAGCTGTATATATCCAACATCTCACATCTCATCGCATGGCAGTTACTGAATCAATGAGACGTCACCATGCAGTCACTTTAAAAAGATCTCTGAACAAACCTCATGACCTGTTTGCCATAGTTAAGCGTTTGACAAATGAACCTGCCTCACAACTTAAATATGAAATCCACCCTCAAATATTTGCTAACTATCTACAATCCAAACTCTGCCAAATTGACAATAACTCGGCTCCTAACATAGTTCCAGTTCCAGTAGATCAAACTCTACTCACTATCTTCTCAATACCATCTAAACGACAAATCGAAGACACCATTGCTTGCATAAACATGACCACCGCTCATACTGATCCTTGCCCTGCGTTCTGGATCAAAGATCTACGAGCTGATCTCAGTCCCATCATATCCAGACTCATGATTCAATCATTTACAACAGGAACTTTCCCTCGTACCCTTAAGCAAACATCCATAAGGCCATTACTAAAAAACAACAAACTTGACCCTCTTAAACCAGAATCATATAGACCTATTTCAAGTATTCCATTACTAGCAAAAATTTTGGAAAAAGAAGTACAAAAACAAATTCAGGATCATATAGATCTTAACGCCCCACTGGACTCATGCCAGCACGGTTTCAGAGAATTCCACGGTGTGAAAACGCTTCTAACTACTCTGTTCAGCAGCTTATTATCAGGAATTGATAACATCCGCCAAGGGTTCGTCCTTATTTTTCTTGATATCGCAGCCGCTTTTGATTCTGTTAGCCATGAACGCCTCCTTGAGCGTCTCAAAGGGAAGGGAATTACTGATAAAGCACTTGAGTGGTGTAGATCCTACCTTTCTGACAGATGGCAACAAGTACGATCCAATGATACTTCATCAGATCAGTTTCATCAAAAACAAGGGGTCCCTCAAGGCTCATCCCTTTCCGCCCTTATGTTTAATATATACATGCAGCCTATCTGTAACCTGATTCGATCCTTTAGAGTTAACTGCATGATATACGCGGATGATGTACTTTTATATTTTCCTTTTACAACTGAGAACCCTGATCTCAATCCATTAACTAACTGCATAAATGAAGTATCCAACTGGCTACAATCCCAAAATCTAAGGATCCAACACAAGAAAACGGAGGTGTTATTTATTACACGTAACCAAAATTTCACTGCTCCATCCTTTTTGAAAGTGAATGATGCTAACCTCCAGACCAAGACCACCATCAGATACCTCGGTGTCACTTTAGACCAGAAATTAGATATGAAAGCACATATTAGTAATATTGTAAGAGCAGTACATCACAAAATACGCTCCCTTAGACACCTTCGATCCTTGCTAGAGCCAGACGATTTTAGAACCATCTATCAGGCGCTAATCATACCTCATTTTGATTATGCGAACTCAATTTTACAAGGTCTTCCACAAACCACCTTACACCCACTTCAAATGGCTATGAATGCTGCAGCTAGAGTCCTTCATGGAGCTTCCCGGAAAGACCATATCTCACCTATTCTAAAACATCTTCATTGGCTCCCAATTCAAAGTAGACTCACTTTCAAAATTTTACTAATTACATTCAAAGCCTTCAAAGAACTCTCATCTTCATCAATATCAGACTTGATCCAAACACCACCCCTCAATAGAGACAGAAGGTCAGTAACACTCAATACTCTGTTAGTCCCTAAATCAATATCACAGTGTACCAAAACTACTTCAGACAGGGCCTTTTTATTCTGTGCACCAAGGTGTTGGAATAGCCTCCCTCAATACATCCGAGCAATACCAGACCTTTTGCAGTTTCGCAAAGCTTTGAAACACTACCTCTTCCTTTTATCTTATCCAGTAAACAATAAAGACATCTCAACCAACCCACAGACCTTCCACTCATACACATACAATACAGATACCCCACAGACCACATACACACAAAACTGAAGCCATGATGATATTATGACTATGTTTATTAATTATATACCCTGTTATCCGAGTTATATTCTCCTGTTTTCTGTAAACACAAAGTACTGTTGAATTGTGTATCTCACTGTTTTTTGTGAACCGCGCTGATGCCTAATAGTGCGGTATATAAGAGTCTATAAATAAATAAATAAATAAATAGTGCTTGCAGTTCACTGAAGCGGCGTGCTGATGTGATTTCAATGACAAAGATAACCTTCCAAGAAAGGAATTTCAATGAGGTAGTAGCTAAGGGTTCGAAAGGTGGCTTCATGAGCTGACCAAGAACCAGGTTTAAGTCCCATGACACCGGTGGTGGCCTAATGGGAGGCTTAGTTAGAAGAAGGTCTCTCATAAATCTTGCTATAAGAGGATGGGAGGAAATAGGTTGTCCATTTACAGGCTTGAAAGAAGCTGCAATAGCACTCAAATGGACTCTTACTGAGTTAGTTTTAAGTCCTGCATTGGATAAATGAAGGAGATACTCCAGTAATGATTTCAGAGGTATCGCAAGGGGGTTAAGACCCTTCTGCGAACACCATAACGTAAACCTTTTCCACTTCAAAGCATAAGAGCGTCTTGTGGAAGGCTTCATGGAAGCATAAAGGACTTCCTTCACTTGCTGAGGGAGGTTAAGATCATGAAGATCTAGGCCTTCAGCAACCAAGCCCTGAGATGCAGAGACTGGGGATTGGGATGCCATAACATTTCGTCCTCCTGAGACAGGAGATCTGGAGCAGATCCTAATTCCAGGGAGGGAGCTTGAGAGAGATGTAGAAGCAGAAGGTACCACACTTGCCGTGGCCAATGTGGAGCTATGAGAATCATACGGCCTCTGTCTCTCTGAAGCTTGAACGGGGTTTTGGGAATTAGGGGAATGGGTGGAAAGGCATAAAGGAAGTCTTGACCCCAGTGAAAGAGGAAAGCATCCCTGGCCTGAGAGTCCTGAGCCGGAATTCTGGAACAGAACCGGGGAAGTTTGGCATTCAACGGACTTGCAAAGAGGTCTATGTCCGGGGTTTCCCAAATTTGAAAAATCTTGGCCACCTGGTCTGCATGTAGAGACCATTCGTGTGGAAGCAGAACTCAACGGATTCTGTCTGCCCAAGAGTTTTGTATGCCTGGAAGATACACTGCCAGGAGATGAATCTGATGCTCTCTGGCGAGGGCCCATAATCGCAAAGCTTTGTTGCAAAGTGACAGAGAGCCTGTTCCCCCCCTGCTTGTTCACGTAGAACATGGCTACTTGATTGTCCACATGAATGAGGACTGTCTTGTAGATGAGCAGGGTGTGGAACACTCGAAAAGCAAGGAAGATTGCGCTGAGCTCTAAGAGATTGATATGTAGATGAGTCTCCTGTGGAGTCCAAGTGCCTTGGGTGGAGAGGTCTTGCAGATGAGCTCCCCAACCCATTGGTGAAGCATCTGTCGTGAGAGTTGCCTGGGGTAAAGGTTGTTGAAATGGGGACCCCAGCAACAGGTTCTGAGTGGACTGCCACCATTGGAGAGACAAAATAAGGCGATTTGTGATTGCTATTTTGTCTGACAGGCACCCTGATGCCTGGGTCCACTGAGTGGATAAAGTCCACTGGGCTGCTCTCATATGGAGGTGAGCATAAGGAACCACATGCGCTGTAGCTGCCATGTGGCCTAATAGTTGTAACATTTCTCGGGCAGTGAGATGAGGCTTTAGCACTGCTTGAAAAGCTAACTGCACCATGCGAAGGAAATGGGCCTGGGGAAGATAGGCCCTTGCTTTTCTGGTATCCAGCAAAGCTCCTATGAACTCTAGAGACTGAGTGGGAGTTAGACTGGATTTTGGGATGTCTATGACCAGACCCAAATACTGAAGGATACGCATTGTGCAAGATAGAGAAGTCCTGGCCTCTGACTCTGATGGGGCTCAAATGAGCCAGTCATCTAAGTAGGGGAAGAAGAATATCCCTAGAGTGCAAAGAAATGCTGCTACCACAGCCATGCATTTCGTGAACACTCTTGGTGCTGAGGCCAGGCCAAAAGGAAGCACCCTGTATTGGTAGTGCTTTCCTTGAAAAAGGAACCGAAGGAACTTTCGGTGAGTTGGATGGATAAGAACATGAGTGTACGCATCCTTGAGATCTAGAGAACAAAGCCAATCCTGACTCTGAAGGTATGGCAGCAGAGTTCCCAGAAAAATCATCTTGAATTTCTCTTTGAACAGGAATTTGTTCAATTCTCTGAGGTCTAAAATAGGTCTGTGTCCCCCTGTTTTCTTTGGGATAAGGAAATAGGGGGAGTAAAACCCTGTACCCCGCTGATGAATGGGCACTTCTTCTATTGGGCAAGAAGCATAGCAACCTCCTGATCTAACAGGTTGATGAGAGAGGTCTGAGAATTGAACTGTCTTACCATTGTGGGAGGGGGCATGCACAGAAAGTGAAGCTTGTGCCCCTCTTTTATAATGGAGAGTGTCCAATGTTCTGCTGTTATCTGCCCCCACCTGGGGGCAAAGTGACACAACCTTCCTGGAATGGTGGAAGGCTCTGGTCCATTGAGGGCCAGGAAGGCTAAGTTCTCTAGATGAAAGTCAAAGTTTTGCCTTGTGGAGGCTGAGACTTCTGAGACGGTTGAGGCATAGCAGTCTTTGCTTTCCTTTGGGTGGTTGCTGGCTCTTTCGGGCAGGCTGACCTGCAGAACGTCCCTGCTGGGAATAAGAGGGATAAAACTTATTCTTTTTTGAGAAGAATGGTTTCTTGAAAGATTTCTTCCTTGCAGTTTCTTCCTTGCAGGATCAGCCGTGGCTTTGGATAACCTATCCAAAGTGGAGTTGTCAGCATCCAACTCATTGGCTTTCTCTTGCCAATTTTTGCTGAATAGATTCTCACCTGTACAAGGGATATTGCCCAGTTTGTCCTGTACCCAGAGCTCCAAATCGGATGAATGGAGCCAGGCAATTCTACGTGCACCTATGGCAATGGCTGAGGTTCTGCTTATGCACTCAAAACAGTCAAAAGCTGCACGATTGACAAACTTAGAAACATCCTAGGCATGTTTAACCAGTGTGAGAAAATCCTGCCTCTTTGTCATCAGGAAGGAGAGGGCTTAAAATCTCCAAGTCTCCTGTGACTTCTTTAAGGAACATTCCCATATATAAAATACAGGAATTGATCCTGGCAGAAAGCCTGGAAGCCTGGAACGTACGACGTCCAAAGGCATCCAAAGTTCTACACTCACATCCTGGAGGATTAGAGACATGCCTCTTTGCACTCCTGATCCTTCTCATAGCTGATTCCACTACAATAGAGTGGTGAGGAAGCTGAGTTTTCTGGAAACCAGGACAAGGAGGGACTCGATACATGGTATCCAGTCTGCGAGAGTGAGGAGAAGTGGTAAGAGGTGTCTCCCACATTCTCAACATGAGATCATGTAAAATCTCATGAATAGGCACAGTAGTTGCCTCCTTAGGAGCTTTGGGATATTGTAAAATCTCCAACTCCATAGCTCTGGGCTCTGTTTCAGGAGTCACAGTAATGGACAGACCTCGAGCCACCTCCCTGATGAAATCCTGAAAGGCGATATCTTCTGGAGGAGACATCCTACGTTTAGGAGAGGAAGGCTCCTCTGGGAGAGGTATTCCGGTACCGGCAGAGCTGTCAGAATCCTCAGAGTCCTCCGAGGATTCGAAGTACCTTCTGTCCGGATGCTCTTTAAGAGCCCGATACCCGTATCGACTGAAGTCGGTACCGGGGGGAATCGGTACCGGAAGGCATCACATGACTGGGTGCCGGCAAAGCAGACACCGATGTTGATGTTGTCGGTACCGGTACCGATACCAGCGTCGATGCCGGTACCGGTTGAGCTGTCTGACGCGGTTCCGAGGGTGTCGATGCCACAAGGAGAGCCACCAGACTGCGTTCAATAGCCAGGAACCTCTGGTCTATTAATGCCTGGGTATTGGTACCGGAAGCAGCCGGTACCCAGAGCATGGCACTAGTAGTTCTGCCGAGGTCGAGGCCTCGAGAACATCCTGGAGCCCCGATAATGCTCTGGAAGCCGAAGCCTCCTGCTGGGGGAATTTTGCCGGTACAGAACCCTCAAGGGCAACGCCAGAGGCATCTTGGAAGGAGATCTACCCTTTGAGGACCGGCCAGACTTATGTTTAGTTACCTGAGATCCATGGGAGAAAGACGAAGCCCTGGAAGACGTTGATGCCACAGAAGCAGCATCGGAGGGAAAAAGGGCGCTGAGCTTAGCAGCTTGGTTTTGTCGACCCCTCTTGGACATCATGGCACAAGCCATACACTCAGAGATGGAGTGGTCAGGACCTAAACATTTAAGACACCACTCATGGGTGTCGGTGACGGAGATGGTACCGCCACACTTGGTGCACTTTTTGAAACCCGAAGCGGGTTTTTCCATAGTGGAGGAAATTTTGGGCCTAAGGCCCAAAATGGCGCGTGCACCTGGAAAAGAAAAGTTTGGAAAAAAAATAGTATATATATATTTTTTTTTTTTTAAAGAAAGAAAGAAAGAAAAACCGGCAGTACCGGTATAGCGTTGAGGAAGGCAGATGCGACCACAAAAAAGAAGAAATAAGGAAACATTTTCTGCGGTGACAGGAACAACGACCTGCTGGCTCCGCGGAAAATGACGAACTGGAGAGAGGCAGTTGGGAAAGGCGGGAAGGCAGCACGCAGGCGCTGTGGGATGCTCCCAAAAGCTTTCTAATTGGACACTGGGGAGCGTTCCCGCGCAGGCTCCGTCGGTACCGATGATACCCATATGAGAAGACTACATTCCTGCTTGTTCCTGGAGATAATACTTTCCACTGCTGTTTAAAGGGAAACAATCTCTGCATCCTTGCCAGATCACCCCTCCCCAAAGAGATATTCAACATTTCAGTCTTATTCATATCAATTTTAAAGCCCGAACGCGCCCAAAACACTGTAACTCGCTCATTATAACTAGCATTGACTGAAGAAAGTTGGTGATGGAGAACACAAATAATATTTTATATTCCCCCTCCCACATCCTAATCCCCTGGCATACTTCCATTTTCCCCTATGACAGCTCCTCCTCTCTCTGCCAACTGCTGTTGCAGATTGCTTCAATTTCATCCCAGGGTAAACCATGGCCCAAAAATTAGGCTCCCTACTACTGCAGAAACTCCTTTCTGCATGAACAATCAGCCACTTCAAGTGGCACATCATCTCCAAGCATTCTAGCCCCTCAGCTGGATAGGCTGACTGGGCCCCCATGGCTTCCCTTTTACCCTCCACAGTCAAACAGCCGAGAGATGAATCCCTCTTTGGCTATTATACTATGCTTTTTAAATCAGCTCTTGAAGCAGGTAGAAGGGGAGAGGAAGAGGAGGGAAGGGGAATAAAGAGAAGGCTAAGCACAACCAAGAGTGTGAGAGGAAACAGCTCCTCCAGTTATCTCCCAGGGGTACAGAGCAGGACCAGCCTGTCCACTAGGTGTGCTAGGCAGTGGGCCTAGGGTGGAAGACCTCTATGGGAGGAACGACACCCGCAGAAGCCACGTGCTTCAGTACACATAGCCTGCCGCTTCTACCACTCCCCCAACAGGAAGTTCTGTAAATCACCCAGTAAATTGGTAAGACATTACTTTAGAAGCACAAGTATAAATAGGTCAGCTAAAGTTCTGTGATTCTCAGTCTTGAAGGACTACCAAAAGGGACTGCTACAGCTAGAAAGTATTTATCTTCTAGAATATACTCTAAAATTTGGGGAAAATGGAAATTCTTTGGGTTAAAGCTGATAGATCTGTGTATTTTAGAATTCAGTGTTTTTGCTAAGTCAGTTGGGTTTTACTATCACCAGAAAGCTTTCCATTTAAATCAAATCAGAGCATAGCTAAGCATAAAGTAAAATAGACTAAATAGTAACTGAAATAAATTTGTTTCTAGACAGCTTTTTATTTAAATCAGAATATAGCTTAGCATACAAAACAGAATAAATAGTCTCTGAGTAGAAAGAAACAAATTTGTTTCTAGTGACCTTTACAAAGAGGCCTTCCAGTTAGGAGGCAAAATATCTGTGAAGTTGTCTTAAACAGGTGTTAAAGCCAAGTGACAGATCAAAGGGGCAATTTGAAAGGCCTGCTCTAAAAAACCAAGGGCTGTGTGAACCACCAAGGAAATTGCTAAGACATTACCTTAGAAGCATAGATCAGGGCACTGTATAGCAAGCTAGCTTTAAAGTCTTCTTTCCCTCCCACACACCCCAACCTACCACCCAACTTAAGGATAATATTAGCTTCATAGGCTCTTCAACCTATTAAAGGGAAGGTGTCATCCATATTCATTTTCAGGTGTGGCTGGTTATACTCATCAGGAATAGATTAATTAAGGACCTGAGATTAATTAATCTTGAGGTAAACAAAGTCCATTAGGTATGGTTGTATTAGTAAGTATAGTAATATTAGTATAAGTATCCCTAGCAAACTTAAGTACATTGAGCGTAGTTACTCACCTGTAAAGCACAGTTACTTACCTGGAACAGGTGATCTCTGGGAACAGCAGGAATAAGTTTTCACATATGGGTATCGTCGGTACCGACGGAGCCTGCGCGGGAACGCTCCCCAGCGTCCAGAAAGAAAGCTTTCGGGAGCATCCCCCAGCGCCTGCGCGCTGCCTTCCCGCCTTTCCTAACCGCCTCTTTCCAGTTCGAGTTTTAAGCTGAGACAAAGAGAGAGAGAAAGGAAAGGAAAGATAGATAGAGAGATACAACTCCTAGGGGAGGTGGGTGGGTTGTGAAGACTTATTCCTGCTGTTCCCAGAGATCACCTGTTACAGGTAAGTAACTATGCTATTTCCAGGAACAAGCAGGAATGAGTCTTCACATATGGGGACTCCCCAGCTAGAGATGCCAGGGAGATCTCCAAGGTTGTGAGTCCCTGAGAAGGGCTCTACCTCCCCCCATGGATCTCGGGCATCCAAGCAGGGATGGGGGGTAGGAGTTGATTAGGTATGAAACAGGTGTTTGAGAACAGCCTGACCAAACAAGGCATCCCGGCGGGAGTCCTTGTCCAAGCAATAATGGGCTGTAAAGGTATGAACCGAGGCCCAGGTGGCCGCTCGACAGATTTGGTCGATGGACACAGAGTTTAGATGAGCCATAGAGGCTGCCATGGCCCTCCAGAGAAAGGTTCTTACTCTGGTAGGCGAAAGAAATACACTGAGCAATCCAATTGGACAGAGTTCTCTTAGAGACTGGAAGTCCTAAATGAGAGGGATCAAAAGCAACAAATAGTTGAGAGGACTTTCTATGTTGCTGTGTCATTTGTAAGTAAAAAGCAAGTGCTCTCTTACAATCCAGGGTATGAAGATTCCTCTCTGCACTGGATGCATGAGGTCCTGGAAAAAAGACAGGTAAATACACCTCCTGGTTCAGATGAAAAGGTGAGACCACTTTAGGCATAAGGTGTGGATTAGTCCTGAGGACTACCTTGTCATGATGGAACCTTGTATAAGGAGGATTAGCCACCAAGGCTTGCAGTTCACTGATACGGTGAGCTGAGGTGACTGCAATGAGAAAAATAACCTTCCAGGAAAGGAATTTCAAGGAGGTAGTGGCTAAGGGTTCAAAGGGTGGCTTCATAAGCTGGCCAAGAACCAAATTCAAATCCCATGCCACTGGAGGTGGTCTAATGGGAGGTTTAGTTAAAAGAAGGCCTCTCATGAATCTTGCAATAAGAGGATGAGAGGAAATAGGCTGTCCATTGAGAGGCTTAAGGGATGCTGCAATAGCACTCAAATGGACTCTTACTGAATTTGTTTTAAGGCCTGCATGGGATAAATGCAGCAAATAGTCTAGTAAAGAATTCAGAGGTATTGCAAGAGGGTTAAGACCAATGTTCCCTCTAATTTTCTGTAGGCTGTGTGCGCATAAAATATCAGCTGTGCAGCTTTTGAAGGAAGGTAAAATTTTTGTGCGCCACATAATGACACTCGGAGTTATATACTTTAAAATTTGACTACACGTCAGAATACAGTATGTACACCACATTGCACTAGAAAATATTGTAGAACTTGTGAAAACCGTAAATACACAACAACTTTTAAATTTTAAGACGTCTGTGTTGTTTTCTATCAGAATCAGAACCGTAATTTTTGTGCGCTCTGTTGTAAAGTATGTGCGCTCACTCGGCGAGGTGTGTGCGCGCGCACACGCGCACAGCTTAGAAGGAACAGTGGTTAAGACCACTGTTCCCTCTAAGCTGTGCGCGTGTGCGCGCGCACACACCTCGCTGAGCGAGCGCACATACTTTACAACACAGCGCACAAAAATTACGGCTCTGATTCTGATAGAAAACAGCACAGACGTCTTAAAATTTAAAAGTTATGATTGTAATTACTAGAAATTTCCCGCTTCATTTAGTAATAGTCTATTTTCATTTAATTTGATTAAAATCAATGTCGTGTACATACTGTATTCTGACGTGCAGTCAAATTTTAAAGTATATAACTACGAGTGTCGTTATGTGGCGCACAAAAATTTAACCTTCCTTCAAAAGCTGCACACAGCTGATATTTTATGCGCACACAGCCTACAGAAAATTAGAGGGAACATTGGTTAAGACCCTTCTCTGAACACCAAATGGTAAACCTTTTCCTTTTCCATTTAAAAGCATAGGAACGTCTAGTGGAAGGCTTTCTGGAAGCATGAAGGATATCCTTCACCTGCTGAGAAAGATGCAAATCTTGAAGGTCTAGGCCTTCAGCAACCAGGCCCTGAGATGAAGAGACTGGGGATTTAGGTGCCACAACGTTCCCTCCTCCTGGGACAGGAGGTCTGAAGCAGATCCCAAGTCCAGGGAGGGAGCTTGAGAGAGATGAAGAAGTAGAGGGTACCACACTTGGCGTGGCCAACGTGGTGCTATGAGGATCATAGACCCCTTGTCTCTCTGAAGCTTGAACAGTGTCTTGGAAATTAGGGGAATGGGTGGAAAGGCATAGAGGAAGTCTTGCCCCCAATGGAGGAGGAAGGCATCTCTGGCCTGAACTCTCTGACACGGAATCCTGGAACAGAACCGGGGAAGTTTGGCATTCCACGGACTTGCAAACAGGTCTATGTCCGGGGTTCCCCAAATTTGAAAGATCCTGGCTATCTGGTCCCCATGGAGGGACCATTCGTGTGGAAGCAGAACTCGACTGAGTCTGTCTGCCCAAGAGTTTTGAACCCCTGGAAGATACACTGCCATGAGATTAATTTGATGCTCTCTGGCGAAGGCCCACAGTCTCAAAGCTTTGTTGCAAAGCGACAGAGAGCCAGTCCCGCCCTGCTTGTTCACGTAGAACATGGCTACTTGGTTGTCCGTGTGGATGAGGACTGTCTTGTAGCTGAGCAGGGTGTGGAAGACCCTGAGAGCTAGAAAAATTGCTCTGAGCTCCAAGAGGTTGATATGTAGAGATGTCTCCTGTGGAGACCAGATGCCCTGGGTGGAGAGATCTTGTAGATGAGCTCCCCAACCCCTTGGAGAGGCATCTGTTGTAAGGGTTGCTTGGGGTAGCAACTGTTGAAAGGGGGACCCCAGCAACAGATTCTGAGTGGACTTCCACCACTGGAGAGACCAAAAGAGGCGACTGGAGGTTGCTATTTTGTCTGACAGGCACCCTGATGCCTGGGTCCATTGGGTGGACAGAGTCCACTGAGCTGCCTGCATATGAAGGCGAGCGTAAGGAACCACATGCACGGTGGATGCCATGTGGCCTAACAGTTGTAACATCTCTCGAGCAGTTAAATGGGACTTTAACTGAACTTGTGAGGCTAACTGCACCAATCGTAGGCAACGGGCTTGGGGAAGATAGGCCCTTGCAGTTGTGGTATCCAGGAAGGCCCCTATGAACTCTAGTGACTGAGTAGGGGTGAGATGTGATTTTGGGATGTTTATTACCAGTCCCAGATACTGAAGAACATGCCTTGTGCAGGCTAGGGAAGCCTGGGCCTCTGTCTGGGATGGAGCTCGGATGAGCCAGTCGTCCAGATATGGGAATACAAATATTCCTAGAGTGCGTAGAAATGCAGCTATTACTGCCATGCATTTTGTGAACACTTTTGGAGCAGAGGCCAGACCGATAGGAAGCACTGTGTATTGGTAGTGCTTTCCTTGATAAAGGAACCAAAGGAACCTTCTGTGTGTTGGATGGATGAGGACATGGGTGTACGCATCCTTGAGATCTAGAGAACAAAGCCAATCCTGACTCTGAAGGTAGGGAAGGAGAGCACCGAGAGAAATCATCTTGAATTTCTCCTTGCATATAAACTTGTTCAATTCTCTGAGATCTAATATGGGTCTGTAGCCCCCTGTTTTCTTTGGGAGAAGAAAATAGGGGGAGAAGAACCCTGAACCCTGTTGAAGAAGGGGTTCTTCTTCTATTGCCCTTTGGGCAAGAAGGGTAGCAATCTCCTGACCCAGGTCGAGGAGAGATGTGGGAGAATTGAACTGTCTCACCATGGTGTGAGGAGGAAGGTTTAAGAAATAAAGCTTGTACCCCTCCCTTATGAAGGAGAGGGTCCATTGCTCTGCTGTGATTTGCTCCCATCTGGGAGCAAAGTGAGCTAACCTTCCTGGAATGGTGAGAGGCTCTGGTTCTTCTAGAGCCAGAAAGGCTAAGTTCTCTAGTTGTAAGTCAAAGGCCCTGAGGAGACTGAGGCTGTTGGGCCGTAGCAGTCCTTGCAGCCTTAGGTTTGGCTTGTTTAGGTGGTTGCTGACACTTTGCAGCAAAACGACCTGCAGAAGATGCCTGGTGACCATAACCAGGATAATATTTCCCTTTTTTGGGAAAGAAAGCCTTTTTGAATAACCTTTTTCTAACAGGGGCAGAAGTAGACTTTGAAAGTCTATCAAAGGCAGAATTCTCAGCATCCATCTGAGTGGCCTTTGCTTGCCAATCCTTGCCAAAAAGGTTTTCACCTGTACAAGGAAGATTTCCTAATCCATCCTGGACCCAGGGTTCCAAATCAGAAGCTTGTAACCAAGCAAGTCTGCGTGCACCTATGGCAATAGCCGAGGCTCTGCTGGCACACTCAAAAGAGTCAAAGGCTGCACGGTTGGAAAATTTGGAAACATCCTGGGCATGTTTAAGCCAGGTGAGAAACTCCTCCCTTTTATCTTCTGAGATAAAAGGAGATAAAGTTTGCAGATCTGTAACTTCCTTTAGAAACATCCCCATATAGAGACTATAGGAGTTGATTCTGGCAGTAAGCATATTGGCCTGGAAGATTCTCCGGCCAAAAGCATCCAAGGTTCTGCATTCTCTTCCTGGAGGATTAGATGAGTGCCTTTTGGCACTCTTTATCTTCTTCATAGCAGACTCCACCACAATAGAGTGGTGAGGAAGCTGAGTCTTATGAAAGCCAGAACAAGGAGGAACACGGTACATGGTGTCCAACCTGCGAGAATGAGGGGAGGTAGTATGAGTTGTCTCCCATATGCCCAACATGTGATCATAAAGGATCTCATGAATTGGTAAAGTAGCTGCCTCTTTAGGAGCCTTAGGATATTGTAAAATATCCAATTTCTTGGCTCTAGGCTCTGGTTCAGGGACCAATGAAATAGAGAGGCCCCTGGTCACTTCCCTAATGAAGTCTTGAAAAGACAAGTCTTCTGGAGGAGACATTCGTCTTTTTGGAGAAGAGGGCTCCTGAGGAAGGAGTACCGATGCTTCGACAGAAGCCTCTGATTCATCAGAATCTTCGGAGGAATTGAAGTATCGCCTGTCTGGATGCTCTTGCAGAGCCCGATACGCGTACCGAGTGGTATCGACATCGGGAGTGATCGGTACCGATGGGCATCACAGAACAGGGTACCGCTGCAGTCGACACCGAAGCCGATGTCGATGCAATCGGTACCGGTGCCGGAACCAGTACCGACAACGGAGTTTGTTGCGGTACCGGAGGCATCGCAGCTTGTATGAATGCCGTAATGGCACGCTGCATGGTCAGAATATTCTGATCCATCGATGCAACCAATGTCTGGATGTCGGTACCAGTGGAAACCACCAGTACCCCAGAACATGGCAACAGGTGATCGGTCGAGGCCACGCCATCGATGTCAACCTGTGACCCCATAGATGAAGCTTTGGAAGCCGGCGCTTCCTGCAGGGGTAATTTTGCCGGTGCAGGATCCTCGAGAGCAAGCCCGGAGGCATCTCGATACTTAGAGGGAGATCTACCCTTCGAGGGCTGGCTGGACTTATGTTTGGTTACCTGAGATCCATGGGAGGAAGAAGCAGCCCTGGAAGATGTCGATGCCACCGAAGCTGCATCAGAGGGAAACAGGGTACTGAGCTTGGCCGCTCGATTCTGTCGACCTCTTTTACACATCATGGAACAGGACTCACAATCGGTGATGGAGTGGTCAGGACCCAAACATTTTAGACACCAGTCCAGAAAGAGTACCGCTGCACTTCGTAAACCCGGAAGCAGGCTTTTCCATGAGGAAAAGTTTTCTAGGCCTAAGGCCCAAAATGAAAATAATGCACAGAAGTGGGAAACGGTAGTTTTTTTTTTTTTTTTTTTTAAAGAAGTAAAGACCGGCGGTACCGGTCCGACGTCGAAGAAGGCAGACACGCGACCAAAGAAATAAAGGAAAATAAAGAACTTCTTAAGCGGTGACAGGAACACGACCTGCTGGCTCCGCGGAAAAGAAGAACTGGAGAGAGGCGGTTAGGAAAGGCGGAAAGGCAGCGCGCAGGCGCTGTGGGATGCTCCCAAAAGCTTTCTTTCTGGACGCTGGGGAGCGTTCCCGCGCAGGCTCCGTCGGTACCGACGATACCCATATGTGAAGACTCATTCCTGCTTGTTCCTGGAGATCAGGTGATCTCTGGGAACAGCAGGAATTTAGTCTTCACACATGGGTCTTGTCGGTACCGGCAGAGCCCGCACAGGAACGCTCCCCTGCGTCCAATAGGAAAGCTTTTGGGAGCATCCCACTGTGCCTGCGTTGCTGCCTTCCCGCCTAGCCAACTCTCCCTCTTCAGTTGAGTTTATAGCTGAGACAAAGGAGAGAAGGAGAGATAGAGAGAGAGAGAGACAACTCCAGGGGAGGTGGGTGGGCTGTGAAGACTAAATTCCTGTTGTTCCCGGAGATCACCTGTTACAGGTGAGTAACTACACTATCTACAGAAACAAGCAGGAATGTAGTCTTTACACATAGATGCCAGGGAGATGACCCCAGAAAAACTGCAAAACCCAGGCTGAGATGGGTCATGCTTCCTCCCATGGATCTCTGGCATTAAAACCTGGGATAGTGGATAGGAGTTGTCCTAAGAGTGAAAGAGATGCTATAGAACAGCTTGACCAAACGAGGCATCCTGACGGGAGTCCTTGTCTAAGCAGTGGTGGACCGCAAAGGTACGCACCGAAGCCCAAGTTGCTGCTCTGCAGATATCGTCAATGGACACTGAGCGAAGGACAGCCATGGAGGCTCCCATTGCTCTCACATTGTGACATGGACCTTCAAGATAAAGTCCCTTACTCTCATATGCAAAGGATATGCAATCTGCTATCCATTTAGACAATGTTCTCTTGGAAACTGGTAGTCCAAGATGAGTAGGGTCAAGCCAACAAAAAGCTGGGAAGATTTTCTATGTTGCTTTGTTCTCTGAAGATAAAAGGCCAAGGCTCTTTTACAATCCAGAGTGTGTAAATTCCTTTCTGCATTCGAGACGTGAGGCCTAGGAAAGAATGCAGGAAGGTAAACCGATTGGTTCAAATGAAAAGGCAGAACCACCTTTGGCATAAAGTGAGGATGACTCCTAAGAACTACCTTATCATGGTGGAACCTTGTATAAGGAGAATCAGCCACTAAAGCCTGTAGCTCACTGATGAGTCTCGCAGAAGTGAGGGCAATTAGGAAGATCACCTTCTAAGAAAGAAATTTCAGGGATGTAGTGGCTCAGGGTTCGAAGGGTGGTTTCATGAGCTGCCCAAGGACAAGATTTAAGTCCCATGCCACAGGAGGTGGCTTGATGGGAGGTTTTGTTAAGAGGAGACCTCTCATAAATCTTGATACAAGTGGATGAGAGGAAACCGGTTGTCCATCTAAGGGCTTGTGGAAAGCTGCAATTGCACTAAGATGGACTCTTACTGAATTGGTCTTGAGAGACCAGAGGATGACAAGTGGAGGAGATATTCCAGCAATGCTTCCATTGGTACTGAAAAAAGGATTGCGTTCTTTTTTTTGACCACCAAATAGAGAACCTTTTCCACTTAAAGGTATAGGCTCGCCTTGTGGAAGGTTTTCTTGAAGCCAAAAGGATATCCTTTATCTGTTGAGAAAGGTTGAGATCCTGTAATTCTAGGGTCTCAGGAGCCACGCCCTGAGGTGTAGAGACTGAGGATTCGGGTGCAATAGCATCACGTTTTCCTGGGAAAGAATATCTGGAGCACATCCTAACTCCAGAGGTTTGGCTCGAGAGAGATGTAGAAGCAGAGGATACCACGATTGCCGTGGCCAGTGTGGGGCTATAAGGATCATATGGCCCATGTCTCTCTGAAGCTTGAAGAGTGTTTTGGGGATGAGTGGAATGGGTGGGAAGGCATAGAGGAAGTCCTGACCCCAGTGGAGGTGAAAGGCATCCCTTGCCTGACAGTTCTGAGCCGGCATTCTGGAACAGAACCGGGGAAGTTTGGCATTCTGAAAACTTGCAAAGAGGTCTATATATCTGGAGTTCCCCAGATTTGAAAAATTTGAGCAATCTGCTCTGGATGAAGAGACCACTCGTGTGGCAGCAATACTCGACTGAGTTTGTCTGCCAAGAGATTTTGTGTGCCTGGAAGATACACTGCTAGTAGGTGCATTTGAAGATCTCTGGCGAAGGCCCAGAGGCATAGAGTTTCGTTGCACAAGATTTGAGACCCCGTCCCACCCTGTTTACACAGAACATGGCTACTTGATTGTCGGTTTGTACCAGGACTGTCTTGTAGCTGAGGTGGGTCTGGAACACCTGAAGAGCATAAAAGATGGCTCTGAGTTCTACGAGGTTTATGTGGAGACAAGCCTTTTGCTGGTTCTATAGACCCTGAGTGGAGAGACGGTCCAAGTGAGCCATCCAACCTGACTTGGATGTATCTGTTGTTAAGGTGGCTTGATGAAGTGGCTGCTGGAAGGGAGAGCCTATAAGGTGGTTTTCCAGTGACTGCCACCACTGTAAGGACGAAATGAGACATACTGAGTTTCTGATTTTGTCCGATAGGTGCCCCGAGGCCTGTGTCCACTGAGAGGATAGGGCCCACTGGGCTGCCCGCAAGTGAAGGCGAGCATAGGGAACCACATGGATTGTGGATGCCATATGCCCCAGCAGCTGAAGCATTTCAGTTTTCATAGCTGCTTGAGAAGCCAGCTGGATTATTTGAAGACAACGTGGCTGTGGCAGGAAAGCTTTTGACTGCCTTGTGTCAAGAAGTTCCCTTATGAATTCTAGGGAATGAGACGGAATGAGCTGAGATTTTGGGAGGTTTATAACCAATCCCAAATACTGCAGGATTTGCATCGTGCGAGGGAGAGAGCATGACTGGCTTCTGGAGCTCTTGATGCTCGGATGAGCCAGTCATCTAAGTAAGGGAAGATGAATATCCCCAGAGTTCTCAGGAATGCTGCCACTACTGCCATGCATTTTGTGAAGACTCTTGGGGCAGTAGCCAGTCCGAAGGGTAGAACCCTGTACTGGTAATGTCTTCCTTGAAACATGAATCAAAGAAATCTCCTGTGATCTGTATGGATGAGAATATGCATGAATGCATCCTTTAGATCTAGAGAACACGGCCAATCCTGACTCTGAATGTAGGGAAAGAGTGTTCCGAGGGAGATCATGTTGAAATTTTCTCGGAACAGATACTTGTTCAGCTCTCTGAGGTCCAGGATGGGCCTGTATCCCCCTGTTTTCTTTCGGATGAGGAAGTAGGGGGAGTAGAAACCCATGCCCTGTTGGGATATGGGAACCTCCTCTATTGCTCCTTGAGCAAGTTGTGAGGTAACCTCCTGACACAAGAGAGTGGTGGTAGGGCCCTGAGAAATGAACTGTCTTGTGATGGTGGGAGGGGGGCATACTGTGAAAATGGAGTTTGTACACCTCTCGTACAATGGAAAGAGTCCAGTTTTCTGATGTTCGTTGCCATCTCCTGGCAAAATGACAAAGTCTGCCAGGGATGGCGAGAGGTTCTGGACCTTTCAGAGGTAGAAACATAGAAATATGACGACAGAAAAAGACCACATGGCCTATCTAGTCTGTCCTTCCATATCAACAACTACAACAGTCCCCTTTTTACCTTTAGAGATCCTCTGTGTTTGTCCCATGCTTTTTTAAATTCAGTTACTGTCCTCATCTCTACCACCTCCACTGGGAGACTATTCCACAGATCCACCACTCTTTCCGTAAAGAAATATTTCCGCATATCAGTCCTGAATCTATCCCCCTTCACCCTCATCCCATGTCCCCTCATAGCAGAACTTGCTTTCAATTGAAAGAGGCTCTCCCCCTGAACATTTATGCCACGGAGGTATTTAAACATCTCAATCATATCACCTCTATCTTTCCTCTAAGGTGTACATATTAAGATCCTTAAGTCTGTCCTCATATGCTTTATAATGAAGACCACTAACCATTTTAGTAGCCACCCTCTGCACCGACTCCATCCTGTTCACATCCTTTTGAAGATGTGGTCTCCAGAATTGCACACTATACTCCAAATGAGGTCACACCAAAGACTTATACAGAGGCACTATCACCTCCTTTTTTCTGCTAGCCATTCCTCTCCGTATGCACCCAAGCATCCTTCTAGCTTTTGCCGTCACCTTTTCTACCTGTTTAGCTACTTTAAGATCATCAGACACAACCACGCCTAAGTCCCGCTCTTCTTTAGTGGACAAAAGTACTTTATCCCCTATACTATATTGCTCCATTGGCTTGCTGCAGCCCAAATGCATGACCTTACATTTTTTAACATTAAATCCCAGCTGCCAAATTCTAAACCATTCTTCAAGCTTAGCTAGATCCCTCCTCATGTTATCTACATCTTCCTGGGTGTCTACTCTATTGCAGATTTTGGTATCATCCGCAGAGAGGCAAACCTTTCCCTACAGCCCTTCCGCTATATCACTAACAAGGATGTTAAAAAGAATCGGACCAAGGACAGTTCCCTGGAGCACACCACTGGTAACATCCTTCTCCTCAGAGTGAGCTCCATTTACCTGTACTCTTTGTCGCCTCCCACCCAACCAATTTCTAACCCAAGCAGTAACTTTAGGGTCCTTCCCTAGGGTGCTCAGTTTGTTTATAAGTCACCAGTGAGGAACAGTGTCAAAGGCTTTACTGAAATCTAAATACACCACATCTAGGGCTCTCCCTTGGTCCAACTCCCTGGTTACCCAGTCAAAGAAATCAATCAGATTTGTCTGAAAAGACCTGCCTCTGGTGAATCCATGCTGCCTCGGATCCTGTAATCCGCTGGACTCCAGAAACCTCACTATTTTCTCTTTCAGCAGCGTTTCCAATAATTTACTCACCACCGAAGTTAAACTAACTGGCCTGTAGTTTTCAACCACATCCTTACTTCTGCTTTTGTGTAAAGGCACCACACGAGCCTCTCTCCAGTCCTTTGGCACCACTCCAGACTCCAACGAGGCATTGAAAAGGTTAGTCAGTGGAGCTGTTAGAACGTCCCCAAGTTCCCTCAGTATTCTAGGGTGTATCCTATCCGGTCCCATCGCTTTGTCTACTTTAAGCTGAGCTAGTTTCTCATGAATGCAGTCTTCTGAAAATTGTTCAAGATGACCCTCGCTTCTGTTCTTGTTTGTGGGTGTTTTCTGAGGTCTTGCTCCTGGTTCTTCATCTGTGAACCCAAAATAGAAATATTTGTTAAGCAATTCTGCTTTATCCTCATCAGCTTCTACATATTCCTCCCCTTCACCCTTGAGTCTGACAATACCACTTTAGACCTTCCTCTTCTCACTAACATATCTGAAAAATGTCTTATCCCCCCCCCCCCCATTTTATTGCATTGGCTATTTCCTCCTCTTTTTGAATCTTTGCTTGCTTCTGTACTTTTTTCCAAATATAGATGCCTGTCTTCTGCTCTCTCTGTGATCTCTTGTATTTCATGAAGGCCTCCCTCTTTTTCTTCACTTTTTCAGCTACTTCTTTCGAAAGCCATAGCGGTCTCCTTTTCTTTTTATTTACCATTTTAACAAAAAGGTTAGTTGCCCTTAAAATATCCCCTTTCAGTTTTGCCCACTGTTTTTCTACATCCCCCAGCTGTTCCCATCCTGCTAACGACTCCCTGAGGTATTGGCCCATCTTGGCAAAGTTAGTCTTCCTAAAGTCTAAGACCCTCACCTTTGAATGGATTCTAACAGCCCTAGTCCTAATACTGAATCACACCATCTGGTGATCACTGGATGCAAAATTATCTCCCACTATAACATCAGAAACACTTTCACCATTGGTAAGCACCAAGTCCAGTATGGCCCCTTCACATGTGGGGTCTGTTACCAATTGCTTGAATAGTTCTCCCTGTAGAGAATCCAGGATCTCTTTACTTCTAGATGGTACAGTAGCAGGAATGTGCCAATCAACATCCGGCATATTGAAATCCCCTATCAGTAGCACTTCCCCTTTCCTAGCAATGCTGCGTATGTCTTCAACTAAACTCTCTGTCCACCGCTTCCTCTTGTGAGGGAGGTCTGTATATCACGCCAATGCAAATAGATTTCTCTTTCCCTCTTTCTAGTTTAACCCACAATGCATCCTCTCTCCCTTTTAAGTTCTAATTCCAAAGCTTTAATAGTATTTTTACATATAGTGCCACTCCTCCTCCCCTGCTTCCTATCCTGTCCTTTCTGAATAAAGTATAGCCAGGTATAGTTACATCCAAGTCATGGTTTTCTGTGAACCATGTTTCTGTAACTGCCATTAAATCCAAGTCGGCCACTGCCACCAAAGCTTCAACATCAGGGATCTTATTTCCTATGCTACGGGCATTTATACACACTGCTTTCCATATGTTACCCCTGTTACCCGTTTCCATAAAGGTATTTAATGTATCACTTACCTGGGGGCTTTCAATTACCTGGGGGCTTTCTTCGCCCATCCCCAACGAATCTAGTTTAAAGCCCTCTTCAATAGATTAGCCAGTCTACTACTGAAGACGCGTTGACCTTGCTTGGACAGATGGATGCCATCTCTGCTCTGCAACCCTTGGAACAGCATCCCATGGTCTAGGAAACCAAAATGCTCTTGACACCATCCACGCAGCCATGCATTCATCTCCAGGATGCGAGGCTCTCTGCTTTGGCCTTTACCCTTAACAGGGGGGATTGAAGAGAACACCACCTGTGCACCTGTTTCATCCTCTGTCCCAGAGCCATGAAGTCACTTTTGAAACGCTCAGAGGGATACCTGGCAGTATCATTTGTTTCGACATGGATTAGCAACATTGGCTAATAGTCAGTGGGTAGGGTGACTAAGTTCTGTAGGAATGAGTCAAAGCCCCTGAGGAGGCGGAGTCTGTTGAGCTGGTTGAGCTCTGGGGACTTGTGCCTTCCTTTGCTGTCTGGGCTGTTGTTGCCCCTTCTGGGGAGCATGAACTGGACAGTGGACAGCTTGGGTATAAGATGGATATAATTTCTTTTTCTTGTTGAAAAAGGGTTTCCTTAGTTGTCTTTTTTTTCCTGGGTTGGCTGTAACCCTTGATAACCTGTTCAAGGTTGTATTTTCAGATTCAATCTGATTAGCCTTGTCTTGCCAATCCTTGCCAAAGAGATTTTCTCCTGTGCAAGGAATGTTCCCCAGCTTATCTTGCACCCATTTCTCTAAATCAGATGCCTGAAGCCAGGCAATGCGACGTGCACCGATGGAAATAGCAGAGGTTCTGCTAATGCACTCAAAGCAGTCAAAGGTTGCACGATTCATGAACTTAGACACATTCTGGGCATGCTTCACCAGAGTGAGGAAGTCTGTCCTTTTATCATCAGGGAGAAGTGGAGCCATAAGCTCTAGATCCCTTGTGACTTTTTTGAGTAACATTCCCATGTAGAGAATGTAAGAGCTAATCCTGGCAGATAACATCGAGGACTGAAAGCATCAACGCCCAAAGGCATCGAGTGTCCTCGCTTCCCGGCCTGGAGGATTGAAAGAATGTGTTTCAGCACTCTTGATCCTACGCATTGCTGATTCCACTACCATTGAATGGTGTGTTAATTTAGTCTTCTGAAACCCAGGGCATTGTGGAACTCGGTACACAGTATCGACTCTCCGAGAATATGGAGACACCGTTAAAGGAGCTTCCCACATTCTTAGTATGAGATCATGCAGGATTCGGTGAATGGGAAGAGTAGCTGCTTCTTTAGGATCTGATGGATATTGAAGAATTTCTAATTCTTCTGCTCTGGGCTCCTCCTCAGGAGTCAACGTGATTGAAAGTCCTCGGGCTACATCACGTATGAAATCCTGAAAAGACATCTCCTCTGGAGGATACATCCTTTGTTGAGAGGAAGGAGATGGATTCTCCGTAGAATCACCCCGGTACTGGTAGAGTCATCGGAGGACTCAAAATATCTGCGCGCCGAGTGCTCCTGCATTGCTCGGTGCCGGTACCGATCGAAGTCAGCATCGGACTGTCTCGATACCCAACCGTCGATGACGGATATTGATTCAAGAGCTGGCATGTGAGGAAGCACATCGGTTGAAGCAGGTATGGTTGGTACCAGTATCGGTACCGATGACTGCGGAACCTTCTGAAGCGGTTTTAGCGGCACCAAAGCTGTTAAGAGGGCAATCAGACTGTGTTCGATGGATAGGATTCGTTGATTCATAGCTCCTGCCAATGTCTGGTTGCCGGTACCGGAGAAAGCGGCCATGACACCAGAACATGGCACCAGGAGTTCTCCTGAGGTGGAAGCCTCTGGAACATCCTGGAGCCCCATTAATGCTTTGGAGGCCGAGGCCTCCCGCTGGGGCAATTTTGACGGTATGTTTTCCTCGAGAGCAACGCTAGTAGCATCTCGATGTTTTGAAGGAGATCTACCCAGACCTAGGTTTAGTTACCTGAGATCCATGGGAGGAAGATGAAGCCCTGGAAGACGTTGATGCAACAGACATCGCATCTGCAGCAAAGAGGGTGCCGGGTTTTTCAGCTCTGTTCTGCATCTTTCTACAGAGGAGACACTCCGATGGTAAATGGTTAGGACCTAAACATTTAAGACACCAGTCATGGGTGTCGGTAGCGGAAATGATACCGCTACACTTTGAACATTTTTTGAAACCACTAGTTGGCTTCTCCATTTTGTAAGAAAAGAGGGCCTAGTACCCAAAATGGCGTCTGGCACCTAGAGGGAAACAGACCCTCCAAAAATACAATTATTTTTTTTTAATAATAAGAAGAAAAGAAGAAAAAAACAGTGGAACCGGTATAGGCATCGACAGTGAAGGTAGACACGACCACAAGAAGAAATTTTCTGTGGTGACAGGGGTTGCTGCCTGTTGGCTCCGCGGAAAACCAAGAACTGAAGAGGGAGAGTTGTAAAGGCAGGAAGGGAGTGACGCAGGCCCATGTGTGAAGACTACATTCCTGCTAGTTCCTGGAGATACAATTTAAACACCTAAACAAAACCTTAAAACTAAGATGCAGACAGCAGTGCAGTAGCAAGATGAGGGCTTTCCAGTCTTTTGCAATGATCTCCCAGATGGTGAGCGGTTTTACATATGCACTAGGTGCAAGTAGCTCTTTGCTCAGGGAACGAGTCCGAACTCTGGAGGCTAGAGTAGCAGACTGAGGACATAAGGGATACAGAGAGGTATATAGACGAGGCTTACAGGAACATAGTACTGAAATCCCACCTCCAGTCTGGCAGCCTCTATTGCCATGGAAGAGAGAGGTCATGTGACAGAACAGCATCACTCTGGTGTGGCAGGAAGTGATCCTGTAGCTAGGATCTGCCCTCCAGATAATGTAAAACCCTCTGGCACCGGGGAGATTTCTCCAAGGCCATGTGCCCATGAGGAAAGGGTTAGGACAGCCATTATAGTTGGTGATTCAATTATTAGGCATGTAGATAGTTGGGTAGCTGGTGGACATGAGGATCGCCTGCCTGGTGTGAAGATAGCGGACTTCATGCGCCACCTAGATAAGGTTTTAGATTGCGCTGGGGAGGAGTCTGTTGTCTTGGTACATGTTGGTACCAATGACAGGAAAATGTGGGAAGGAGGTTCTCAAGGCCAAATATAGGCTTTTAGGTAGGAAGTTGAAACCCAGGATCTCCAAGGTAGCATTCTCTGAAATGCTTCCCGTTCCATGCGCAGGACCCAAAAGGCAGGCAAAGCTCTGGAGACTCAATGTGTGGATGAAACGATGGTGCAAGGAAGAGGGTTTTGGATTTGTTAGGAACTGAGCAACATTCTGGGGAAAGGAGGGGCTTTTTCGAGAAGGATGGATTTATAGGGCTGGTACCCCTGCAATTCTGCGGCTGCAGATCTCAGGCCTACTCAGATGCTGATGACTGAACCAAAGCTGACCAAACAAGATGGTTTCCTGCTACAAAGGACTTTTGCTGTGCTTACAGTCTCAGACTTGACCTTCACACAAATGCTTGCCAAGTGATCATACCTGAGCATACAGAAGACTATTGTTTCTGCCCAATTAGCTTTCCAGGCCAATTAGTTGTCTACATGCAAGAACAACTGCTTCTCTAATCTTCATCATCCACTAACGATGCTACTGGCCTTGGGATGTCTGGAACTGCATACTGTTATCTTCCCTCATTATGGCTCCTAGGTCTGCAGGATGAACACGTGTTCATTACCTTCTGATTTACTGAGAACACCTCGGACTGTCTTGCGCCAACCAATCACCGGAGCTATGACGGAGACTCATCACAAAGAATAATACAGTCTGCACAGAAGAACTTGCGTGCCTTTTTGCTGTTTGTGCCCCGTTTATCTTGTGCCTGCTACCTGATCTGTCTGCAAGACAGACACACACTATGTGTGTGTAAGGCCGTTCTCCTAAGGACGGAGATAAGACTTTCACAGATACCTTCAGTTCTGTGTTCTCCCACGGCTCGCTTCCGAAAGGGCTGTAGTCTGCGTTATCTAGCCTAGCTGCCTCTTTGGACCTGTGCTGCTCCAGAGACTTATCGGACTTCAGCCACCAGAGTGCCAGCAGGAGCTAAGGTACAGTCTTATTTCTCCTCCTCCGCATGGGCAATGGTTAGCTAGAAACTTATTCCATAACTCTTCTCAGTGCAGAACGAATCAGTGACTTCTGGTTGCTAATCAGTGATTTATCACTTTGTCTAACTGTAATCTTATGCTGCTACAATTTCTTACCTCACATTTCTAATTGTATATCTTTAGCTATATGTCTGTATATTTTTCTTCCTCAACCAGGCTGCTGGCATTAACCTTTAAAAAGGAGAAAGAGCAGCTTTTAAACTAGATAATTGGGGAAAGCAGACTGTCGCCCAAGAGCGCATGGCTCAGAAGGATGTATCCTTAGAGGATAATAGGAAAAGACTGTTACAGCACATTGTACAGCATATTGTACAGCATTGTCTCCCTTAACTCCAAGTTAGATTACCTGCTCAATTAAAGTTCTAAAAGTTACAATATTGTATGTAATCTTGCTCAGTCAGAGGACATAGCGAAAAAGGACTTAAAACAATATAGAGAGGCAACTCCAAGGGGAGGAGGGAGGGAATGTGAGAACTGATTCCTGCTGTCCCTGGAGAACACCTGTTAAGGGTGAGTAACTTTGTTTTCTCCAGGAACAAGCAGGAAGTCAGTCCTCACATATGGGACTCCCTAGCTCCAGGCTTCCGAGGACCGAATCATGACAGCACTACCGGCGACCCATTGGATAGCAGTAAGTTGCAGAAGATGAGCCCCGATAGAGCAGTGGTTCTCAACCTTTTTTGTACCGTGACCCCTTTTACCATTGGTCAACTTGTGGTGACCCCCAATGATAAAATCAAATGCGTCTCTCTTCCTTTACCGTTAACGCATTGTCGCTGTAAGGTGAAATTAGACTTACCTGCTAATTGTAGTTCCTGGAGTAGATACAGTCTAGTCCCAGACCTCTGGGTTGTCCACCTTAATCAGCAGCTTGGAGACTGAGGAACCTCCTCCTTTTCATGATGTCACCAGTATAACTTCCCCGGAGCCGCCTCCGCTTCCCAGTTCCTATTGACAAAGCAGACTCACCGGAGAAGCAAGTAAGTATTACATAACATTCAATTGAACGCACCCCCGCTATTTTACCTAGAAACGCAAAAGAATGGAAAGCAAGCGTACTCTCCGATTCCACCCGTTAAAACAACAAAAGTTTGAAACCTTTAACCTGCAACATATTGTTCCCCCCCCCCCCGCCAATCATCTTCGGCGGGGATAAAAGGATCCAGCTAACTCACCCTGAACTCAGAAGTTCCTAGATAAGAAAGACGCTTACCTGTGACCATTGGAAATCTTTGTAAACTAGCGCCTGAGAAACAAAACAAAAAACACAGCCCAGGGGAGGGATACGGTACTAGACTGTATCTACTCCAGGAACTACAATTAGCAGGTAAGTCTAATTTCACCTTCCTGATCGTATCTCCAGTCTAGTCCCGGACCTCTGGGTAAGTACCAGAGCAGTATTCAACGGGAGGGACCCTGCTTAGCCCCCTGAAGAACAGCAGCTCCAAAACACACGTCCTGTTGCGCCATCACGTCTATGCAATAATGCTTAATAAAGGAATTCAGAGATGACCAAGTCGCCGCCTTACAAATTTCCAATGGTGGAACCAAACGCAATTCGGCCCAAGACACTGCTTGCGCTCTAGTAGAATGTGCCCGCAGCCCTTCAGGCACCATCCTGCCCTTCAGCATATATGCCGACGCAATCGCCTCCTTAATCCATCTGGCGATGGAAGCCGCTTCGCCTTTCCGCGGCCCCCCGAAGAGCACAAAAAGCCTGTCCGACCTATGGAAAGCCTCCGTACGACGCAGATACTTTTTCAACACTCTTTTGACATCCAAGAGCCTCTGATTCCGCATTCCCGGAGTCCCCTCGCCCCCAGTAAATACTGGCAAGGAGATCACCTGATTCAAATGGAATGCCGACATCACCTTGGGCAAAAACGCTGGCACTGGCCTCAACACTACCTTAGACTCGAAGAACGACAGATACGGCTCCTTACAAGACAAGGCTTGTAACTCGGAAACCCTCCTTGCCGAACAGATCGCCACTAGAAACACAGCCTTCAAGGTCAAATCCTTCACTGAAGCACGGCTTAAGGGCTCAAACGGCTCCTTTTCCAGCGCCTTCAACACCAATGGAAGGCTCCAGTTTGCCACCAGCCGTCTCTCCGGAGGCCATAACAGCGAAACCGCGCAAAGAAAACGCTTGATATCTCCATGGCCCCCAAGCGGCCGTCCGCCTACTCTGCCTCTGTAGCAGGCCAGCGCTGCCACCTGCACCCTCAGCGAAGCAGCTGCCAACCCCTTGTCGAAGCCATCCTGCAAGAATTGCAACATCTGTGGCACCGTTGCCCTTAATGCCTCGCAGGCGTTACCAGCACACCAAGATTCAAACACTCTCCAAACGCGCACATACGCCAATGACGTAGATATCTTTCTGGCCTTCAGCAGGGTAGAAATAACCGCAGCAGAATAATCCTGCACTTTCAACCGTGACCTCTCAATAGCCAAGCTGTAAGCGAGAATCGATCCAGATGAGGCATGAACAGCGGACCCTGCGACAACAGATCCGGACGCCTCGGCAGGCACCATGGCTTCTCTACTAAGAGCCTCACCATGTCGGCGTACCAGGGTTGACGCGGACAATCCGGAGCTATGAGGATTACGAGACCCCGGTATCTCTCTACGCGCTGCAGAACTCTGCCTATTAAGGCCCACGGAGGAAAGACATACAACAGCTGATCCTCCGGCCATCTTTGAATGAGAGCATCCAGCCCCTCTGATATTCTCTCCCTTCTTCTGCTGTAAAATCTGCTAGCCTTCGCCGACCGGAACGTTGCCATGAGATCCATTACCGGAACTCCCCAGCGCCTCTAGAGGCTTTCGAACACTTCCGGATGCAGGACCCACTCCCCTGGGTCAACCTTTACTCAGCTTAGAAAGTCCGCCTGAACATTGTCCACTCCTGCTGTATGCGCCGCCGACAGAGCCAGTAGATTCTCTTCGGCCCAGGTGCACAGTCGGTCGGCTTCCGCTTCCAGTGCCACACTGCTGGTACCTCCTTGCCGATTTACATAGGCCACCGCCGTTGCATTGTCTGAAAAAACTCGGACTGCCGACCCCGCCAGGTAACTCTGAAGCTCTGTAGGGTGAGCGACACCACCCTCAATTCCAACCTGTTGATTGACCAGTTTCTCTCCTCCGAGTTCCATTGCCCTTGAGAGAACCTGCCCTGGACATGTGCTCCCTAGCCTACGAGACTGTCATCCGTCGTCACCGTTATCCAATCTGGTGCTTCCAGCGGCCTCCCCTTTTCTAGCGACTCCGGAATCAACCACCAACAGAGGGCCACACACGTCTCCGCTGGACACGGTAGCCTTCTTGCCAGCGAATCCCGCTGGTGCGACCATCTTCGGAGCAGCGCCCGCTGCAAAGGCCTCATGTGAGCTCTTGCCCAGGGTACGACCTCTATGGTGGCCGCCATCGTGCCTAATAGCTGCAGGTACCTCCAGGCCGAGGGCGCTCGACAGCCCAAAAACTGGCGTACCAGCCATCTCAATCCCTGGGCTCGTAGCTGTGGAAGAAACACGTGCCCTGTCTCTGTGTTGAAACGTACCCCCAGATATTCCAAATTTTGCGACGGAGTGAGATGGCTCTTTCCCAAGTTTACCATCCAGCCTAGGCTCTCCAGAAACGCTACTACCGGGGCCGTGACTCGCTCGTTCTCGACTCTTGACTTTGCTCGGATCAACCAATCGTCCAAGTACGGGTGTACCATGATCCCTTCCTTCCACAAAGCCGCCGCGACGACCACCATTATCTTGGTGAACGTGCGGGGAGCCGTGGCCAGGCCAAACGGCAACGCTCAGAACTGAAACTGGCTGAAGGAGACCGCAAAGCGCAGATAACGCTGATGCTCCGGGCGAATCGGAATGTGAAGGTACGCCTCCGAGAGGTCCAGGGACATCAGGAACTCGCCCTTTCTCACCGCCACGATTACGGAACGCAGAGTTTCCATATGAAAGTGCGACACGCGAAGGCAGCGATTCACTCCCTTGAGATCCAAAATGGGCCAAAAACCGCCGTCCTTTTTGGGAACTACGAAATAAATGGAGTATCGTCCGGACCCGAGTTGGTCACGAGGCACCGGAACAATAGCCCCTAGGTCGAGGAGCCTTTGAACCGTCTCCCGTATCGCCTCGCGCTTGTTGGGCGAATTGCCGGGGGTCCGCACAAAGGAGTCCCGCACCGGGGACCAAAACTCCAGGGCGTACCCCTCTCGAACTATCTCCAACACCCACTGGTCTGGCGTTACTCAGACCCAGGCAGCGTAAAACTCCTGCAGCCGACCTCCGACGGCTACTAAGGGCGCCTGGGCACTCCTGGCATCTTTGGGATTTCCTAATATTGGACGAGGAAGAGGAGGGAGAGACTCCAAATCCTCTACCTGCTCCCCGAAACCCTCGGAAGCCCTGGGTTCTGTTGGGAAACCTACCTCTCTGGGCGGTATTAAACCTCTTAAACCGAAATCTTCGGAAATCCCTCAAAGGACCTCTACCTCCCGGGACCCCCCTAGCTTGTTTAGGCTTGTCCTCTGGCAATCTGCCCCCCTTAGATTCACCCAGGTCCTTAACTAACTTCTCTAGCTCCTCTCAAAAAAGAAGCCTGCCCTTAAAAGGCAGCTTTCCCAACCTTGTCTTGGACGCATTGTCCGCCGCCCAATTCCGAAGCCACAGATAGCGCCGAGCCGCAACCGCCGACGCCATACCTTTTGACAGAGCTCTCATCAAATCATACTGCGTATCCGCTAGGTAGGCCGTCCCGGACTCTAATTGGGAAGCCTCTCCAGCACCGTCGCGGTCCCGATCTCCTTGGACCCGTTGCGACCATCTCAGACAGGCCCTGGCCACCCATGCTCCAGAAATGGCTGCCTGAAGCGCTAGGGCATTCACCTCAAAAATCTGACGCAGGAGCGCATCCACCTTTCTGTCCTGAGTGTCCTTGGAGGGCTGCCCCGCCCTCTACCGGAATCGTGGTCTTCTTGGTAACCGCCGACACGGCAGCATCTACCCTAGGTGGCTGAAAAACTTCTTTATCCTTCTCCACCAATGGGTAGAGACGCCTCATCACTCTGGCCCCCTTCAGGGGAGCCTCTGGGACACTCCACTCCTCCTGGATCATCTCCTGGAACACTCTGTGTACCGGGAATGCTCGCTGCGTCTTTCGAAATACCTGCAATAACGGATCCTACAGGGTTTCCTCCTCCTCCGTAACCCCTGGGACCGGCATGTTTAATGCTGCTAGCGTTTCCACAATCAGTGCCGGGAGCTCCTCCCTACGGAACACTCGCACCACTTTCGCCTGGTCCTCCTTTTCATCAAGCTCCCCTTCTTCCAATTCCTTCTCCAAATCCACACTGTGGCATTCCTCATCCGAGAGACGCCCGTCAGATAAAATAGACTGCTCTCCAAGCTCCTCCTCGAGTCGCAGTCTCTTATCCGAGGACTCCTCCGCAACCCTGCCGGAAGAAAGTCTCTTCACCCCTTGCCTTCGCAGATCAGGCTTTCCATCGCCTTGCGGCACTCCTCCCAGCGTCTGTTGCAGAAGAGCCACAAATTCCTTTGAGAAAATTGAGGATAGCCCTTTCGGCCACTCAGGCGGGACGGCAGGCAAGTCCAGAGCCGAAGATGACCCCGCCACCGGCTCCTCCAGGGACACAAAAGGCGCCTGAGGACTGGGGACCACCTTCCCAGACTCCAGCACAGCTTCCTTGTCCTCCCGCCCCTGGTCCATCACCGCGGCCTCCTTAGCCCATCTTTTGCAGACTCCTGAGTCAGCCGCTGGTCCCCTTCTAGCCCCACAGACAAAACACTGTGGTTTAGAAGGCATCCTGTGTTGACGAGGCTCTAGTAGGCAAGTCTCCCAGACTCTGGGAACCCTGAGCCCTGCTCTGGAGAACCTCTCCTAAATCACTCAAATCTGTTTATTCTTCCCTTTAATTTTATATATATATAGGTATGGACATCAGTGACCAGCTAACCACTTTCCTAACACCTAACTAGCCCCCAACGCGAAGAATCGCCACGAAATAAGCTAAATCACATGTAAATAAAAAAGAACAGTTCTCCTGCACGACGCAGCGCGGACTCTGCCACGCGGCCGGGCCCGACGCCGTTTTCGCGCCCAAATGCGCTGACGGTTGGGCAGCTCTGGCCGGGCCTACTCACCGTTGTCGGTCACTGTAGAGGAAAGAAGGCACTCCCTTCTGCTGTCTCCGAAGATTCGGCGAAGGAAGGATAGCCTTAAGCCCCTCCGGGCACAAACTAACCCTGCTTTCAACAGGCTCGCCCGTTGCCGATACAGCCCGAACGCGCTGACAGGCACTGCTTCTGTATGGCGCCGGCTAGAGAGAATGAAGGTACCCGGTCTGAAAACGTGCTACCCAGCAGAACCGGACCTTCAGTAGTCTGCCTAACAGGCTCTCTTGCACCCACTCCTGAACTTGCCTACAATCGTAAATTGGAGGGGGGGGGGGGTACTGTTGCGTAATTTAAAGGCACAGATGCTAAATAATCATCCCCCCCTTTATTTTTTTTTTAAACTCTCTCTAACCCACACGATACTTAATTGTTCCTCCAGGTAGCCCGGACCTCTGGGCTGACCACCCTTTCAGCTGCTTGGAGACTGAGGCAACTGGGAAGTGGAGGCGGCTCTGGGGAAGTTATACTGGTGACATCATGAAAAGAAGGAGGTTCCTCAGTCTCCAAGCTGCTGATTAAGGTAGACAACCCAGAGGTCCGGGACTAGACTGGAGATACGATCAGGAATCATTTGTTATTAATATATTATAGGCCTTTGTAATATGTTTTTATTTATAAAATTTACATATTTAAACCACAATAATTAATCACAACAAGTAATAATATTTGATTTCAAAATGATGATGATTTTGTAGTCAAATCACTAATATGAAATACAATTATTTTTTCTACCTTTGTTGTCTGACCAATTTATTCTCTGATCATGCTGGTCCCGAACTGAGGCTTCTGCTTTCCTGTCTTCTCTTAGCTCTCTTTCTGTGGTCTATGGTCCATCTGCCATTTCTTATCTCTTCTTTCGTTTTCTTCAGTTCTTTCCATCAGCCTATTTCCAGTCCCAGTAACCCTCCCCAGTATCAGCCCCTTTCCAGTTCTCACTCTCAGTACCTTCCAATGTCAACTTGCATTCCTATGACTGCCACTGGTGTCCATTCCCTTCCAGTCCCCCTCCTTCCCCACTGACCAGTTCCTTCTAGTACAAATACCATGGCAGCCCCTCTCAGATACACTCCCTTCCAGTTCCATTCTCCCATCCCCTCGTATCAGCCCATTTGTAGCCTTAGCCCCCAGTTTTCTTCCAGGGCCAGCAGCTCTATCCTCCCCTCCCCACAATCAGCCCATTCCCAGTCGAAGCCCCACAATCAGCTTGCTTCCAAGTGCTAGTCCCCCTCAACCCCATTACCAGTGCTAGCCTCCCCTAATCAGCCCATTACCAGTCCTACCCCTCCATCAGCCCATTACCAGTCCTAGCCTCCTCTAATCGGCCCATTTCCAGTCCTAATCTCCCCAATCAGCTCATTTCCAATGCTAGCCCCCATCAGTCCATTACCAGTCCCAACCCCCTTGATCAGTCCATTCCCAGTCCTAGCCTTCCCTAATCAACCCATTACCAGTCCTAGCCCCCCATCTGCCCATTATAATTCTAAACCACACTGTCTCTCCCCTCTGTCCAGCATTTATCCCCCGTCTGTCCAGTATGTCCCCCTGTCTCTTCCCTCCATCCATCCATCCCTCCATGTCAGCCCCCCTCCATCCATCCATGTCAGCCCCCCTCTCTCCATGTCAGCCCCCTCCCTCCATCCATCCATATCAGCCCCCTCCCCCTTGTGAGCCCCGTTGCAGGTTCCCTGCTCCCCTCTCCCCATGTCTGTCTCCTTCTAGCGCATAAGTTGCTGCCGCTTCCGAGTCTGCTTCTCGGCAGCGGCAAACTCACCCCCTCCCTTCTAATGCAGCTGCGGCTCCCTGCCTCTTAGGGAACCGCGGCTGTACCTGTAAAACCATTGCAGAGCCTTTCTGTCTCTAAACGGGCTCCGTGCAGCATTGTCCCGCCTCCAAAGGAAGTGGTAAACAACTTCCTTTGGAGGCGGGACAATGCTGCATGGAGCCCATCGAGAGACAGGACGGCTCCGTGCAGAATGGCACTCAAAACAGTCAAAAGCTGCACAGTTGACAAACTTAGACACATCCTGGGCATGTTTGACCAGTGTGAGAAAATCCTGCCTTCTATCTTCAGGAAGAAGAGGGCTCAAAACCTCTAAATCACCTGTGACTTCTTTAAGGAACATTCCCATATATAAAATATAGGAACTGATCCTGGCAGAAAGCATGGAAGCCTGGAAAGTACGACGTCCAAAGGCATCCAAAGTTCTACACTCACGTCCTGGAGGATTAGAGGTATGCCTCTTTGCATTCCTGATCCTTCTCATAGCTGATTCCACTACAATAGAGTGGTGAGGAAGGTGAGTTTTTTGGAATCCAGGAGAAGGAGGGACTCGATACATGGTATCCAGTCTGTGAGAGTGAGGAGAGGTGGTGAGAGGTGTCTCCCACATTCTCAACATGAGATCATGTAAAATCTCATTGATAGGCAAGGTAGCTGCCTCTTTAGGAGCTTTGGGATATTGTAAAACCTCCAACTCCTTAGCTCTGGGCTCTGTCTCAGGAGTCACAGTAATGGACAACCCACGAGCCACCTCCCTGATGAAATCTTGGAAGGAGATATCTTCTGGAGGAGACATCCTACGTTTAGGAGAGGAAGGCTCCTCCGGGAGAAGTATCCCGGTACCGGCAGAGCTATCAGAATCCTCGGAGTCCTCCGAGGATTCAAAGTATCGTCTGTCCGGGTGCTCTTGAAGTGCCCGATACCTGTACCGACCGAAGTCGGTACCGGGGGTAATCGGTACCGGTGTATCGGCACCTGTGGCAAGGAGGCCTATCCAGAGTCCAGGGGAGGACAAAGAGACAGGGAATTCACCCTAGTAAAGGGCCCACTTTACTCAAGTCAGGGTAGGAAAGCCAGGACTGGGGTTTCTAGTCCCACAGGTGCTCCTTGTGGTCTTGGGCAAGCCACTTAACCCTCCATAGCCCATGTTCCCTATAAAATAGTTATTTCCAAGTTATAATGCCCTGTTCAATGTAATTTCAGTTTGTTCAATGTAAACCGAACTGATGCAGAATAGCGCGGTATATAAGAGAATGTAAATAAATAAATAAATAAATAAATGAACACCTCTAGGGATCAGAAAAGTTCCACGTGGACCACATTTCATGCTCCCCCTAGTGGAATGAAGGGGAGAGAATACAAGGCTCAGAACCCCTTAGGCAGTGAATGCTTCAAGCACTCAGGTGCCCGGAGTCAGGCTGATTGCCGTCACCTGAGTAGGGTGGGGTTGGAGCTAGAGCCCTGGAAGTATAAACCCAGAGCAGAGTATGATTTAGTGGAAAAGGAGGAGAGGAGAAGCAGGAAGCCAGGCTAAGCAGAGCAGAGGAACGCAGCTTCCAGCTGGAGAGAGTGCTATTTGGCATGTAGCACGGCTGCAGGAGAGTTTGGAGCCAGGAACAAGAGAGACTCCAAAATCCCCCGGGAGGCTGTTAGAAAACTTCCACGTGGGGGGTGCTGGTAAGCCCGGACGAACATGGCCGCAGTTCCCTGAAGCTCCTTGCTAAGTGGCCCGCATTTGCCGGTGAGGAGGCTATGAACCCGTGTTTAGGGTGAGCTGAAGGGTGGCTGAATGTGGCAGAAACTGAGCCGAAGCGGATGAGTGGGAAACGGAGGAGAGAGCACTAAAGTAGCTCCGAATATACCCCCTGCTATGCGGAGATGTGAGGCCTGGTCGGTACATCCCCGAGAGCTGGAATGGAGGAGTGAGGCTGAGAGATGCGGGGCCTGAAAACCGGCCGCGCGATGTTGGACACTTGTCTGCGCTCCTTCCAGGCTGTGATTGCTGGTCTTCCCGCTAAAACTACAGTAAGAACGAGTCTGTAGAGCTGGGCTTTAATGAAGAAAGGGGCAGTTGAAACTACCTGTGGGTCTCCCCGATGTGGACTGTCGTCCTGAGTATCGGAGTAGGCATCGGTGGCTGCTGTGCTGTGGTTTATTGCTAATCTTGAAAGATCACATTGTGAGTGCCTGAAGGGAACTGAGGGGGACGAAATTAAGCTGGAGCCCTCGGTAGAAGTCCGAGCCTGTTGGAGGGGAGCAGAGTGAACTAAGTGGGGCCTGCTGGGGGAAAAGTGCCTGTAGTGGAGCTAATTCGGAGGGGGGCTGTTTCCCAGACCCGGCGAATGTGCAGCTTGCTGAGGTGAGCAGTGTTAAAAGAAAGAAATTGGAAGCTGATTGCAGGGCCTTGAGGAAAGTGGACTGCAATATATATACATATTGTTCATAATACTTCATTGGCACTTTTCATATCGGCAACGGAGCACATGGCAATGTAAAAGTAAGGATTTGGCGCCATCTGGTGGTGGAATAGGGTGGCAGTGATCCAGCATTGCACCTGCAGCTAAATAAAAGCAAGGGCTCTGGCAGAGGAAGTGGGGGCCATCAATACAGACCTAATTATGACATCTACTAGGAAAAAAGCTGCTGATCTGAAAGAGTTTGCATACGGCAGCGCAAAGGCAGACATTCAAGATAGAGAGAAACAACAAGCAGAGGACCTGCCAGGGGGTGGGGTGGCCTCTGATACTGGTAAGGACGACTCTCTTGCTGCCAGTGCTCTTGTGGATATCACCAAGGATGAACTTAAATCGTGGTTTCATGAGATTAAAATGGACATTGCTGGGTTCAAAGGAGAAGTGGAGGGGATGTTTGCACAACTGAGAGCTGATATAACTGAAGTCGGCTGCTGGGTGGCGGAAGTTAAAGGGTCCCTTGAGGCCTTGGAGGCACGTACTGATGTGCTTGAAAAAGGTATGAAGACCTGGGAAGAGGACAGGGAGAGCATGTCACTGAAATTGGAGGATTTGGAGAACAGAGCCAGACGGCAGAACCTGCGTATAAAAGGGGTGCCTGAAGTGAGCGAGTACTCTGACTGTAAGAATACAGCAAAAGCCATTTGTGAGGCGGCCCTGAAGGAAGTTGGGGAGGAAGTGGGAGAGGTGGTGCTGGACCGGGCACACCGATCTCTTGGAGCAGGGTGACGAGAGCAACCTAGAGACATTATCATCTGTTTCCATGATTACCACATTAAGGACAAAATAGCCAGTAAGATGCGTGCCATGGGAAAGTTTAGGTGGCATGGAATTGAGATAGTCATCTTTGCAGATTTGGCTACAGCTATGTTGCAGCGCCGGAGGTCCTGGCGGGAGTTTACAGCACGGCTACGAGAGGAAAATATACGATATAAGTGGTTGTATCCAGTGGGACTCAATTTTACTATGGATGGGATGACCCGGCGGGTGGAGACTATACAAGCACTAAAGGAGGCAATGAAAGAGGCGAGCATTCAGCGGATACCAGAGCTGGAATAGCCGGGGAGCAAGCAGCAGCGAGTACCAGAGGAGAGATGGCGGCGAGTCGACAGACGTGAGAGGAAATCCATACGAGGAGGAAAGAATACACCTTTTCGAAGTTGAAGGCTGAATATGTTTGTTTGCATAATATGTGGGGTGGAAAGATGTTGGTGGCGGGAAGGGAGTTTGAATAATGCTTATGAGTAAGTGAAGGTATGTCTGGAGTAGTGTGGATGTGAAGTGTGGTAGGAGGGCCTGGGATGGACGGGAGGGTGAGTGGTGGTGAGTGACTATGGGTTCGGGGTGTAGTGTGTGGGGTAGATGGGGGTGTGCATGGTAGAGGGAGATGAGGGGGAGGGGGGTGACCGGGGGTGGGAGAGGGGGGTGACCGGGGGTGGGGGAGGGGGGGGGAGTGTCATTTCAAATGGATATGTGATGAAGGGGGGGGGGGGAGAAGGGAAGGGGTGGGGGGTGATCTCCATGGTCTGGCCTATGTTGAGAGTAAAGAGTAGTTACTCACCTGTAACAGGTGTTTCTCCAGGAGCAGCAGGAATCAGTCCTCACATATGGGTGTCATCGGCGCCGATGAAGCCCCAGCAGAGCATTTCCCCAGCTTTCTATGAAAGCCTTTGGGAATGCAGGCACGCATACGCGGTTCCCTTCCCGCCTAAAGGTGCCATCTTACCTCAGTCAAATGACAGCTAAGAACAGCACACAAAAATGAAAAAATAAACTACGTACAACTGCAACTCCAAGGGGAGGAGGGAGGGTTGTGAGGACTGATTCCTGCTGCTCCTGGAGAACACCTGTTACAGGTGAGTAACTACTCTTTCTCCAGGACCAAGCAGGAAGTCAGTCCTCACATATGGGTGACTCCCAAGCTCTGGGCTATCGAGGAACCCAGGCTGAACAAGAGAACTCCCTCTAGTCTCAGCAGCAAAGAAAAGGCTTTTCCAGGACACAACCTCCGCCGGTAGCCCAACAGAGGGCAGGAGTTGCCTAAACCTCAAAGAGTTTCCGGAGTACTGCTTGGCCAAAAGCACTGTCCATACGGGACTCCTTCTCCAGACAGTAATGGGCCGCAAAAGTCTGGCTTGAAGACCAAGTTGCAGCCCTGCATATGTCTACCAAGGGCATAGAGCGGAGATGAGCCACTGAGGCAGCCATTGCCCTGACACGGTGGGCCGTGACCCGACCCGGCAAAGGAAGGTCAGCCGCCTTGTAAGCCCAGGTGATACAGTCAGCCACCCAGATGGACAAGGTATGCTTGGACACAGCCAACCCCAACTTATTAGGGTCAAAGGAGACGAAGAGCTGAGTAGCCCATCTATGCCCTTGCGTACAGTCAAAGTAGAAGGATAAGGCCCTCCTACAGTCCAGGGTATGCAGGACAGCTTCAGCCTGGCTTGCATGAGGCCTAGGGAAGAAGGTTGGAAGAACCACCTCCTGATTGAGGTGGAAAGAGGAGACAACCTTTGGGAGGAACTTTGGATGACTCCTGAGGGCTACCCTGGTTCCTATAAATCCTGGTGTAAGGCCTATCACAGACCAAGGCCTGAAGCTCACTCACTCGCCTAGCCTAGGTAAGGGCTATTAGGAAGAGTGTCTTCCAGGATAGGAAGCGTAGTGGACAAGTAGCCATCGGCTCAAAAGGTGGGCAAGTCAGTTGCTGCAAGACCACATTCAACTCCCACTCAGGGGAAGGAGGACGGATTGGAGGCTTGAGCAAAAGCAAGCCCCTGAGAAAGCGGGACACCTAGATGTGACCCGACAGAGAATGTCCCTCCACCAATGAGTGGTGAGCTGCTAGAGCTGAGAGGTGGACCCGAACAGAGTTGGACTTAAGTCCCTGATTTGATAAGTGCAGTAAGTACTGAAGCACCACTGGCACAGTACAGGAGAAAGGATCCTCTGTACGTAGGTGACACCACACAGAAAACCTTTTCCATTTGAGAGCATAGGTTTTCCTAGTGGATTGTTTCCTAGAGGCTAGGACAACCTCTTCAACTTCCTGAGGTAGGCCCCAGGGAGCCAAAACTACACTTGCAGCCTCCAGGCCATCAAATTGAGAGCTTTGAGATTGGGGTGCAGAAGGGAACCCTGCTCCTGTGAGAGAAGGTCAGGTTGCAACCCCAGAGGCAGTGGAGGATCCACCGCCAGTTGAAGCAGAAGAGGAAACTAAGGCTGCCTCGGCCACCTGGGAGCCACCAGTAGGACCGAGGCCTTGTCCTGAAGAATTTTGAAGAGAGTTCGGGCCACCAAGGGCACGGGAGGAAACGCATACAGGAGGCCCTGAGACCATGGAATCAGAAAAGCATCTGCTGCTATTCGCAGAGGATGCGGTTGCCTGGAGCAGAACCTTGGCAGTTGTTTGTTCACTGGGCTGGCAAAGAGATCTACCAAAGGGAGACCCCATTTTAGGAAGATCTTCTGAACTACTGAAGGATGCAGCTGCCACTCGTGAGGTTGCAGAATTCTGCTTAATCTGTTGGCCAGGTAGTTGTCCTGGCTTGGAAGGTACACAGCCTTGAGGAGCATGTTGTGCTTGAGGGCAAATGAACAAAGGTTCTGAGCCTCCCGACAAAGGATTCTGGACCCAGTCCCGCCCTGTTTGTTCACATAAAACATGGCTACTTGGTTGTCTGTCTGAACCAAGACAGATTGATGAGCCAGGGTAGGAGAGAAAGCTTTGAGTGCTAATCGAATAGCTCTGAGTTCGAGGAGATTGATCTGCTGTGCAGCTTCTCAAGGAGACCACAGGCCCTGGGTGCACTTGCCTAGACAATGAGCTCCCCAGCCCTGCAGGGAGCCGTCTGTGGTCAGTACCACCGTGTACCCAGGAATCTGAAAAGGCACCCCTTCAGTAGATTGGGTGGGTGTAGCCACCAGTTGAGGGAGTGCAGAAATTGTCTGGACACCCTTATCCTGTCTCTGAGGCTGCCTGTGGCCTGTGACCACTGAGTCCGAAGGCACCACTGTGCCAGCCTCTTATGGAGCCTGGCATTTGGGGTCTGTGATAAGGAAGCTTATCATAGCTCAGGAAGGAGCTATAGAAAAGGTGAGGTGACTCTGAACAAGCAACCTGTCAGTTCTGGTAGAAATAAGAAAACAGAATTTTGCCATAAAAGACTACCAGTCCCAGAATGCACCAGGTTTCCAACAGCCATTAGAGGAGCTGAAGTGGGGAAACGTGTGTTCAATCAGGAGGGCTATGAGGTAATCCCTAAGCACTCATCTCAAAGGGCAGGGCCTGATTCAGCACAGCTGCGCTGTATTAGGGAGGAGCACTCACCCAAGCAGAATAAGAGTAGAGTTTATTCTACAGATGACCATCTTCATGATCACCTTGGATATGCAGAGAAGGATCATCAGTTTCATCTGAAGAATCAGCAGAAGCAGAAGCCAAACCGGACGGATAGAGAAGGAAAGAAACCCTCTGGAAGGAAGAGGAGAAAAGCCTTTGAGAGGTCTAGAAGAGTCCAAGGCAGTACGTATACTGGGAGGTATTCCAAGGGCCAGCATAGACCATTGGACTGGGGAAAGCCAGAGGAATGGTGCTGCAGAACAAGGAATCACCAGAGGCTACCTGTGAGGGAGACGGCTGCACGTGGAAGGGACTCTAAGACCTATGCCAGAAGGTATGTGAAGAGAGATCCAGTGTCCAGAGATCAGGACTGGAAGGCTGGACATAAGAACTGGACTACATACTGGCCAGGCTATATAGAGAGGAACTATAGCAACAATGGAAGCTCAGGTATGAACATTGATCTATGCCCTAGCTATAACCTTGAAAGACAGCAGGGAAATAAGTATTCTCCTGAAAGGGCTCCATTGAAAGATTCATCTGTGCCAATTCATGATAGTGACCTTATGCTTGTTGATGAAGAGGGAACAACAGCAGATGAAGATATTGTTTATATGGACTGCTCTCTATCCAAACTCCGTTGGTAACTTTCTGTGATAAAGCACAGCAGCCATCACAAAGAAAATATAAATTTGTTCTTTATTCCACTAAGAAAAGCTCCTGAAGCAGGATTTGACTCACACAGTAGAAAGCCAGCCTGCTAAAGGGTTTCAGCTGGATAACTGATAGCAATTGAGCTGCACCTAATTGCTTGTGAGCTAGGAGAGAATTACTTCTGGATCTGTGTGGAAAGTAATCAGAAGTTAACCTTACAAGAACAGTTTATTTCTTTCTTTGTGGCTTTTCGTTTGTTAGAGATATGCTAAGAAAACATTAGCTAATTGCCTGACAAGTTTGAAGGTTGTTTTCCTGATTTTGATTTTTGACTTTGTTTTACCAAGTTAAACACTGCAAGCAAGTAACCTAATTTATGTGCTACCAAGCATATCTGTGCTGGGAGAAATAACCCCATAAATAAAGAAGTATCTTATTGGCTTTAACACTTGTGCACAACTAAATTATTATCAGCAGCTGTGTCTGGTGTGAATGAACTACATTACCCACAATACCTTGCAAAAATCATATAAATATATGCATTGTCAAGACTGTGAAGATTCTCACCCAGGCAGCCGTCTGACAGGTCTCATGTACTGTCGAAGCCATGTGGCCAAGCAGCCTCAGGCAGAGTCTGGCGGAGACCAGTGACCTGCTGAGAAATTGATTTGCCAAGGCTATCAACCTTTGGGCCCTGTCTTCTGGCAAGAAAGCCTTTGCCAGCAGAGTGTCCAGCCTTGCTCCCATGAACTCCCAAGTTCTGGGAGAGGAGCAAAGTGGACTTTGCAAAGTTTATGACAAACCCCAGGCTTTGAAGAAGAGCAATAGTTCTGAGGGTGGCCTGTCTGGCCTCCTGGCACGTCTGACCCCTAATGAGCCAGTCGTCCAGATAGGGGAAGACAAAGATTCCCTGATTTCTCAGGTAGGCCGCCACCACTGCCAGGCATTTGGTAAAGACCCTGGGAGCGGAGGTGAGGCCAAAAGGCAGCACTCTGTACTGATAATGGTTTCCTCCCACAATGAACCTGAGGTACTTTCTGTGGTCTGGATGAATGAGGATGTGAGTGTACGCATCCTTTAGATCTAAGGAGCATAGCCAATCTTCCTGCTGGAGGTAGGGCAGAAGTGTTCCAAGTGTAAGCATCTTGAACTTTTCTTTCTCTAGGAACTTGCTGAGGTTCCTGAGGTCCAGAATGGGTCGAAGGCCACCGATTCTTTTGGGCACCAGGAAATACCTGGAGTAGAACCCGTGACCTTGCAAGTGGGGAGGCACAGGCTCCACCGCCCTGTCTACCAACAGACCTTGAAGCTCTTGAAGGAGAAGGTCTGTGTGCAGGGGAGGCCTTGGAGGCTCCCCTGGAAAGTAAGGAGGAGGCAGTTGGTGAAAATGCAGTGCATAGCCCCTGTGGACTATGTCCAACACCCAACATTCCCCGGTGATGAGGGGCCACTGGTGGGCAAAGAGGGCGAGGCGACCTCCTGTGCAGGGTTGGGAGAGCAGGGATGGAGAGGCTACGCTCAAGGAGTCAAAAACACCCACCCTGCTGAGTGGGAGCACGGGCCGGAGGCTTGGGGGTCCTCTGCCTATGGGGCCCATTACCCTGCCCCTTGGCTTGCTGACCCTGAGGGGCAGCCTGATATTGAGGGTACTGTTTGTAGGCAGTGCCCTTCCTAGGGTAAAAGGGCTTTTTACCCGAGCCCTTCTTTTTATCAGAAGGGGCAGAGGTCTTCCTAGACAGCCTTGTCCGTGTAAGGTGCTCTGTTTCGAGCTGGGCGACCTTCTTGGTCATGGGCTTGCCAAAAAGGTTCTCACCACGGCAAGGGACATCGACCAACTTGTCCTGAACCCATGGCTCGAGGTCTGATGACTGCAGCCATGCCTGGCGTCGAGCCGCGATGCCGGCTGCCGCAACTCGGGCCGAAGCCTCGAAGCCATCGTAGGCGGTGCGGGAAATGAACTTCGAGCAGTCCCGAATCCCCGAGGGCAAGGACTTAAATCTCTGCAAGGGTATCCCGGAGAGACCAGCAGAGAACCCAGCCAATTCCTTGGCCAGGTCCCACAAGTACATGCCCATGTACAGCTAGTACGACTGGACACGGCAAGCAAGCATCGAGCCCTAGAAGCACTTTCTACCGACACCATCGAAGTTTCGGGCCTCCCTGCCAGGGGGCACCGCGGAGTGCATCTTCTGGCTCTTCAGACGATGCATGGCCGATTCCACAACCATAGAATGGTGTGGTAGCTGTGCCTTTCGAAAACCAGGGCTCTTCCTGAGTCGATAGATCGAGTCGACTCGCTTGCTCAGAACCGGCGCCGAGGCCGGTGCCTCCCACATACGGAAGAGGAGCCGTTCCAGCATCGGAGGAACCGGGACAGTAAAGGCCTCCTTCGGAGGAGAGTCATACTGTAGTGCCTCGAGCTCTTCAGCTTGAGGCTCTTCCTCGGGGTCCGCCGGAATAGCCAAGGGAGTGGCCATATCCCGGACGAACTCCGAGAACCGAGTATCCTCCGGAGGGGATCTACTCCGGGGCTCAGACTGCGGTGAGTCTGACGGGACACACCGAGTCTTGAATGTATCGGGAGACTCCTCGTCCTCCGTCTCCCAGCCGGACTCGTCCGAGGAGGAGTCAGGGTCCGACCCCGCGGGGCCCTGGATCACCCACCCCGACGCCGGAGGCACCGGCGTCGACGCCCTCGGTCCCGAACGGGAGGTTGAGGGAGACTGCGACCGAGGTCGACTTCGAACCATGATGGACTTGAGTATCGGCTCGGTCTCCGGGGTCGACTTTGAAGTCGATGTTCCGGTGGTCGGGGCAGATGCGCCATACAGGCTGGCCATCAGTGCCCGCTGCTGCTCCATGAAGGCAGACAGTCTTCTCTCCAAGGCTGTCATCCTGAGACTCAGCTTGGGAGTCGCAGCAGCCACTGACTCAGGCCCCGGCGGTGCCGGGCCCGACGTCGGCTCCCTGGGAGGAGAGTCCTCGAGGACTACGGGGCTTACGTGTCCAGCAGACTCCGGCTCCACGCGAGGAACTTTAGCAGGCTTCTCTTGTTCCACGGGCCCGGGGTGACGGTTGGGGGTCTTAGACCTGGCCCTCGAGGAGCCAGGGACATCCTCCGACAACGCCCTCGCGAGCCGCTTCTTCCTCTTCCGTTCCCGGTCGGGGGACCCCCTGTCCGAGGAGCTTCGATGGTGCTCGGGATCGGAATCCCGAGATGTCAAGGCCTCAGACGAGGTCCGGGCCCGGCCGGAGGCTGAGTCCAAGAAAAGCCTTTCCTTCTGCTGCTGTCGACTCCGGAGTGCCTTGGAAGACATCTTCCCACATGGCCCGCACGACTTGGGGTCGTGATCAGGGCCGAGGCACCGAAGGCAGCAGTGGTGTGTGTCGGTGAGAGACATTAATTTCTTACACCGATCACACTTCTTAAAACCACTGGAAGCCATCGGGGAAAAGAGAGTCCCCGCGAGGTCAAAGGACCGGCCTTCCAGGGAAAATGGAAAAAAGGGCGCGAACGCCAGCCACTAAGGGCAAAAACCGAAAAAGAAGAATCGGGCTCGATACCGGTGTACTGAACCCGGCGGGAGGGGAACCGGTGTTGAACCGGGAGAAAAAATAGCGATAATCGCCAAAAAAAATCTACTTTTAACCGGGAGGACAGGACTCACGTCCGGTGGGCTTCTTGGAAAAAAAGAGACTGAGGTAAGATGGCACCTTTAGGCGGGAAGGGAACCGCGCATGCGTGCCTGCATTCCCAAAGGCTTTCATAGAAAGCTGGGGAAATGCTCCACTGGGGCTTCATCAGTGCCGATGACACCCATATGTGAGGACTGACTTCCTGCTTGGTCCTGGAGAACAAAGAATCCCGGAAATGGAGCGTGAATTAAAAATCCTTACACTCAATGTGCGTGGTCTCAGTTCCTGGCAGAAAAGAAGGGCAGTAGTAAGAGAGGGTGCTCGAGCCCAAGCTGATATACTTTTCTTGCAGGAGACCCACTTAAAGAGCTCTCCGGGGGGGTCTATATCAGGGTAAATATGATAGAGGATTCTTTGCTGCTAATCGTAGTTCCTATAAAAAGGGGGGTGTGGGGATATTGCTTTCAAAGGATCTGCTGGTGGAAACCAGGGAAGTCATTAGGGATAAGGAAGGGAGGTATGTGTTATGGGGTGGCTTATTGGAAAGGAAGGAAGCTACTATTTGCTGTGTATATGCGCCTAACATATCCCAGGGCCCTTTCTTTGACAGTGTGCTTCCACTTATAGAAGAGCATAGACGAGGTTGTCTGATAGTGGGGGGGGGGGGGGGAGGGGGGATTTTAATGTAGTGGTGGACCCACGTGTGGATTCGACGGGGGAGGGGGGAGGTGATGGGATAAAGTGGGCAGAAAGAAGTTGGTTAAAATGATGTCTGCACTGCGGTTGGTGGATGTCTGGAGGTATAGTCATGTTGGAGAGAGAGCTTATACCTTTTTCTCTCACCCACATCAATCATATAGTAGAATAGACATGTTGTGGATAGACTCAAAGTGGTTGGATAGAATGGGGCAGTGGATATTGGGGTGGTGTCCTGGACGGATCATGCACCGGTAACTTTGGCCCTAGCATTTAATAAGGAGCGAGCTGGGCTCCGGTTTTGGAGGCTGAATGAATGGTTGTTGGCAGACCCTGAGGGAGTGGCAAGCATGAGGGATTGCATTAAGGAGTATTTTCAATTAAACGGGGGAAAGGAGGTAGCCCGGGAGGTAGTGTGGGATAGTATGAAAGCGGTAATACGGGGGCGGTTAATAGCTATGGCGGCAAAAAAGAAGAGGAAGGTGGGTGAGTTGGAGGAGGGGATGAGAGCTCAATTACAGCAACTGATTAAAGAGCATCAAAGGACGGGGGGCAGGGTGATCTTGCAACGGTTGACTAGGGTGCGGGAGGAGTTGGAGGCGTTAAGACTGGGAGATGTGGCCTTCCAAATGAAGAGGCTGCAGCATGCTTTTTATGTGGGAGGAAATAAACCGGGTAGATACTTGGCTCGGCAGCCTAGGAGAAGGCAGGTGCAGCAGCAGCTATATAAGCTGAAGAATGAAAGAGGGGAATGGGAGCATGGAATGGAGAATGTTCAGGCGATTTTTTGCAGATACTATCAGGCCTTGTATAGAGCGGAGCGGAGCGGTTTGGAGGTGGAGATTAGAGAATACTTAGAAAAGCTTAATCTCCCAAAGCTGGAGGAGATGGAACAGTTATGGATGGATAGGGCGATTGAAGAAGGGGAAGTGCGGGTAGCAGTTAATGGCCTTAAGGAGAACAAAGCGCCGGGGGTTAGACGGTCTTACGGCCCGGTTTTATAAGACTTTCTGTCCTGAAATTTGTGGTGAACTTACCAGGGTCTTCAATGGGATCCAGGAGGGGGGGGGGGGGGTATTACTGCGATCTATGGCGGTGGCGGGGGTAGCCCTGATACCCAAACCAGGGAAGGATAAGGGAGTGAGTGAGTCATACAGGCCTATATCTCTAATTAATCTGGATGCGAAGATTTTGGCAAAGGTTTTGGCAGCCCGACTGCAGAATTATTTACCGAAGTTGATAAATAATGATCAAACGGGTTTTATCCCTGGCAGGCTAGTGATAATATAAGGAAATTATTAAATGTTATTTGGGCGGCCCGGGCAGAGAATATCGACTCTCTGATAGTGGCGGTGGATGCCGAGAAGGAGTTCGACAGAGTGGAATGGCCCTTTCTGTTTGCTGTGTTGCAGAGCATGGGGATTGGGGTAGGGTTCCAAATGGAAATTACACTTACCTGGTAATTGTTGTTCCTTGAGGGAGTACAGTTCAGTCCTCCACCACTGGGTAGTGCACCTCCTCCTGCAGCATGGAGACTGGACAAGTCAAACTTGTGACATCACCGGGTATATCTTGCTGGGCTTCTCCCATCATCCCCCAGTGACCTACTGACAAAGCAGACTCAAAGGAGCAACAAAGATTAGGTAAGACAGTAATCACAATGCTATGCTTAAACTTTAACGTTTAAACTACAGTGCCCTAAGATAAAGGGCAGAAAACACCCTTCTCCTTGCCTCTCTCCTCCTGCGCCCAAATCAGAGAAAGACAGACAGGAAGAAAGAAGACTAAGGAAGATCATAGAAAGAAAGGATGCTCTCGCAATTACCGGTCAATCAGAACCCATTGCCGCCTTATGAACCGGAAACACCCTCCAAACCGATGCCTCGAGTCTGAATTTTTCAGCCCCGGGCGGGAATGAGGACTGAACTGTACTCCCTCAAGGAACAACAATTACCAGGTAAGTGTAATTTCCATTTCCTTATCGGTCCTACAGTTCAGTCCTCCACCACTGGGATGTAACAGAGCAGTAAGCAATAGGGAGGGACCCTTTCAACCGGCTCGCCACAGCACCGAACCGAACAGGCACCGTTCACAGCCAGCACCTCAAGAAAATAAAGGTTACTGAGAAAAAAGAAGAAACGACCAAGAATCCGCACGGACCCTCTTCACTGGTGAAACTATACCGTGCCCTGCACAAAGCGGCGCTAGCGCACCAGAAGAGCAAGCCCGCAACCCTACTGGTAATGGGCACCCCAGAAACAGATATCCTGACGTTATGGCTTCCAGGGCCCAGCCGGAAAGAGCCGATTTAGAAGCCCATTGCCTCTCGACCTCACCAGGGCATCAAGCCTTAGCTGCCACTTCTCCCCTACGCAACCCGTCGCCCTAGACGAACCAACGATGAGACCTACGAAATACTGATGCAGACTTCACCTAATGTCCAAAGGATGTAGGCGACGCTCAGGGAGTTCTTCCATAGGACTCAAAACTGGCAACTAAACCGCCTGAGTCAAAGACAGAGGAGAAATACCATGGGCCAAGAAGAAGGGCCCTCGCCGCCGATCCACCATATTTCTAGAGCCAGACACAACCGGCTCTCTACGGGACTATACCTGTAACTCTGAAACTCGACTCGCCAAACCGAAGGTCGCCACGAACACTGTCTGTAAGGTTAGAGCCTTGACGGAAGCTGAACGGAAAGGACCAAAGACCTCCCTAGTCCACGTCCCCAGATTAGAGTGAGATCCTATGGAGGTACCAATACCCTGCAATGAAGCCGTAGCCCAGAAATTGCTGTCAGGAACGAGCCACGTCGACGTAAGAAGCTAAAGGAATCCATGGTCTTTTACTGGAAAGCATGAAGGCGCCGTTAGCCGGACCCCTAGAGAACTGGCTACCAGACCTTTGCCAAAAAAACATTCTGTAGGAAAAATATAACTCCGTAGGAACAAAAAGATGGGATCGCAGCCTGTAGCTGCGAGCACCAAATCACCCCATATGCGCCATATGCGTACGCACGCTAATGAAGTGGACCTCTTCCTGGTCCAACGCAATGTGGAACAGTTGCATCCACGCCACTCTTCACCAATGTGCCTCAATGCGCTGAACCACCCATCCTATTAGCGCCCACCGAGAAAGATACAGAGAAGACCGGAGGAAGACCCCTGTGGCCTCCGAGCCTTGATCCTCACTGAAACGTCTCCTGCCTTCTGCCACCAAAGTACTCAACTTGGCCTACCAAAGGTAGCCAGAAGACCCCCAACTGGTGGCCCCTACCTGCTGCCTATCTGAGCAAACACTCCCAGATGAAGCTCCTAAACCCCGGCAGCCACTCGAACCCCGCTGAGACAATCTGACAACCCAGTGTCCGTCCCCGCAATGTGAGCCGCCGAGATTGCCAGCAGCCGCGGCTCCACCAAAATGAAGAGAGCCTCTGCTGCCACTACCGTGGCAGCACCACCTGTGCTGCCCTGACAGTTAATCGAAGTCACCATGGCAGCGTTGTCCGAAAGAACCCGCACTGCGACCGTTCACCATCGCCTCGCACGCTAGCCGATCCAGCGCCACTGCTCGCAGCGCCCGACAGCTGCTAGACTACTGGACAACCTGGACGCCCCAAGGTTGTTAAGCTAGCAGTTTTCCGCGAGGAGTCCCCCAGCCTGCCAGACCCACATCTGTCAACACCGGGAGCTACTGCGGCTGGACTAGAGGCAGACCCGTTGGTCACTAAGCCGGACAGAGCCCCCACCGCCGAATCCGCCTGCCCCGGAACGGACAGAAAGGCCAGTTGTGTAGCAATCATTCTGGTGCGACCAGCGTCGAGGCAACGATCGCTGTGACGGGCTCCGAAGCACATATACCATTAGACAAAAACAGATATAGATAGTATTATTATTATGGTTTCTTTTTTTGTTTTACATCATGAAGCACATCGTAGTAAAAATATGGAACACTGCAATGCAGATTTGTAATGCTAGAATAATGCTTTCGGGAATCTTTTCCTGGGGATTGCAGTCTTGTTTTTTTTTTTTTTTTGAATGCCAGACAACTGAGATGATCAGGCATGTCTTTGTTTTGTTTTTGGTTTTTTTTAAGTAAACTAATCGCCTAGCCTGTAAACATTGACGTCGTTTATCGAAGAATGTAACTGTTTTCTAGAAAGGAATTTTTTTTTTTTTTTTTTTTACACGTTGTCCATTATAGACCGTGTATGGTGCTCACTGTACCGTCGCCCAAGGACTGCCTTCTCCTGCCTAAACCCTACTAATTTTTAAATTTAGGTTATTTAGTGTCTCTTAGATACCGCACTCTCCAGATCAGTGCGGCTGACACAACAAAATTCGTGCCTTGCAAGCAGAACTAATGCCATCATTCGCATGTGTGTGTGGTTTTTTGTTTTTTTTTTGGAAGCACCTACCAGAAGTAGCCAAGATTCTAGAAGCCTTACAGCTATTGTGTTTCAAGACCTCTCTAAAAAGGCAGGGCGCATCAAGTTGATTACGATGTTGACATTAACCCTTTTAAACCTTCAGCATAGAAATTTGCTGTCAACACCAAAACATGACCCGAGGTCCATATCACAACCTTGGCACCTTCACGTTGTCAACTGCAGTTCTTAACAAGCCAGCTGAGCGCCCACCGACCACGGGACTGCTAAGTCTAATCACGTAATGCAATGAAGCCAGCATGTGCACTCCAGTTTTCTTAAGACAAACTTTTAAACTCAACTAACATGTAACACAAAAAGAAATAGAAACTACTTGTGCAACAAGTTTAGGGAAAACATTTCCATCTGTGGTCAATTAATTTACAATTTCCCCTTTCTTGGCTTGACATTAAAAATACAGTCTAATCCAAGGCAATCAAGCGCCTTTCCTCCACAGCACTTACGGATCTCATCCATACAGTGCCCCCCAACAGAGCTAGGAGGTCAACAGCCCTAAATTTATTAGCAACCCCGAAGACCTTGACAAAATGCAATAATACAACAGCAAATAGGGCTTTCAGCCTTTACGTCCCCAAATGTTGGAATGCACTCCCACCAGACATTCGAGCCATAGCAGACCTGACCCAATTCAGGAAGGCAATCAAACATCACCTCTTCCTCCAATACTACCCAACCAGCGATGAATTTAGTTAGCACCACCTAAGAAATCACCGCCCTTTTGCAGCACATACTCACAAGGTCTCAAGTATTCAAAACGGATTCATCATTTATTGAGCAATTCAACTATGTTATAGGAATTTTACCTCATGTATATAGCATATTTCATGTAAATAGTTCATGTATATAGTTCAGCCCCTGTTATCCAAGTTTATATTCCTGTTCGATGTAAAACCAAACAGAATGTGTGTATTGGTCACTTTGTTATACTGTAAACCGCGCTGATGCCGAATAGTGCGGTATATAAGCAAATGTAATAAATAAAATAAAATAAATAAAATTGTGATTTGAATTTTGCAGATCAAACATTGGTCACCCGGATAGGGACCATTGTGGTTTACCGAGGACACAGCAAGCAGCCTAAGGCATGTAGGACCCAAATTTCTGTAAACTTGCAGAACTGCAAAATGTTGATGTATAATCCGCTGAAAGTTAGAACCTAAAGGGGAAAATTTGTGATGAAATGAACAAACTCCGAACCAACAGCAGCGCGTCCAAGATCTAGGATGAAGCAACTATTGCCTTCATTAATCTGAGCTCGTTTATGGGCATAGCTAACCCCAAAAATGGGACAGCCTCTTGCTCTAAAATCAAATTTCAACCTCTTAGATCGAACTCAAACTCATGTGAGTCCCTTAAACATAGTGAAGTATCACAGCGGTGTCTTTTGCCCTCTGGACTAATGACTATGAAGGGGTAAAAGAAGAACAAAGAAGAAAGAATCAAGAATAAAGAAGGCACTAAACCGAATTCTGCAGAGCAGCCAGGTAAAGTGGTTGGCCAAGTGAATAACCTTTAGCCCCCATGGCATAGTGACCCCGGTCTCTGGATGGAACATCGGTTAGCTACCGATCTTAGAGTCCACCCATGCCTGCCTAGTCTGCAGCGGGAACTGACCACAGATTGCCATGTAGCGTAACCGGTAATGACTGATAGCTTGCAGTATAGGAAATTCTACCGCCCATACTAGAAGTGTCTATGAAATAATACAGAGGCCGGGTGAGGGGAAGAACGACTGAAAAACTCTGGACTTCAAGATGTGGTACAGACTACATGTAGACTGTGCCGCAGGCACAGCAGCCTTAAAATGCCTGCAAGAAATGACGTGTAAACAACGAGAGCCAACACAGTGTCGTACACCCACAGATGATGTGGGTAAGCTGCACAAACATGCTACTAAAGAAATGAGAAATGTCCCAAAAACAAGTCAACTGGGAGACTGCTGTTCAAACAACCCTTCCGAGCGGTCAGATACCAAAGTCCTCCTGTCACCTTAACCTAGCTCAATACCCCTCTCCAGCTGGACGATCCGCGTAACAGCAGGTTGGCTCCGTAAATATATAAGACCTGCCATTTGTCGAGATAGGGATATCTGGCTAAATCTAGCCAGTTTGCAATGAACACCACAATCTCCAATTAACTTTGCACACTGACCCCTTGGAGCCTAGTACATCTTCGGAAGGGGCATATTTCAGGGTACCCACAGTGGGACCGGGGTGCTCTGAAAAACGTTGAGAGAAATTATTGCCACTGCCAAGACCTAAACCGAAACAAATCAAAATAAACAAAATAAAACAGATTAAAAGACGTTATATCTTCAGCCCTTGAAGGGCGCGCTTGCCACGGCGCCAGAGCAAACCGCCATGATGGAGCTGGCGTAAGGCCTAGCCACGCGTCCCTAAAGGCAAAAAATGCGGGAATCCACAGCCGCGCGCACCGCGGGATTTACCGCTTAAGCGAAAGGGAGGGGAGCGCTTAGGCCTTCCTGCTTGTCCGCGACATATCGGAGCACTCACCTTCTCCACTGTGCCCCCCATTTCGCCGGTCCGAATGAGAGCCCTGCGATCCGCGACACTGACATAAGCAGCGGTCGCGGAGAGGGCCATTTGCGCTGAACTGCCCTGCCCGAACACCATGAGGCATAGAGCCATTCAGGAGCTGATGCTAGCTCGCCACAGCGCAATCCGCTGTGTCCCCAAACAGCCTTCAAATGATTTTATCTTTCACCTGTCCATATAGAAGCCCTGCGATCCGCATCGCTACTCAGTCAGGGAAGTGAGCAGCGATCGTGGAGAGGGTTTTCGGCCTGAACTGCTCTGCCCGACCTCTCGAAGCAGAGAGAAAGCGGGAAGCCGAAGCCAGCTCCCCTCCGTATGTTCCAGCAGGGGAGAGCAGCATGGGACACCGGACAGAGGTGAGCAAGAGAGGGGATAGCAAAGAAGCAGGACTGAGTCCTTTCAAAACTATCTATATCTTTAAACTGGGACAGAAGCAAATTAAGAGAAGTTATAGGGAATCAAAAATAAACCAGAAAAAATTGTAATCCCTAACACAATCTAGCCTAACTGCGCTCCTTATCTAATATACTAGTGAGCCCAGCATCTAGGCTCACTACATCCTCCTGCTGCATGGAGACTGGACACACTGGGGGATGATGGGAGAAGCCCAGCAAGATATACCCGGTGATGTCACAAGTTTGACTTGTCCAGTCTCCATGCTGCAGGAGGAGGTGCACTACCCAGTGGTGGAGGACTGAACTGTAGGACCGATAAGGAACAGTGGATTGGAGCATTATATGATCAGCCGAAAGCTAGGATTCGAGTGAATGGTACCTATTCTGCAGAATTTGAGCTGGAGCGGGGCACTCGGCAGGGATACCTCTTGTCACCTCTGCTATTTGCACTAGTTATTGAACCTTTAGCGCAGCGGATTAGAGAACATGCTGGCATTAGGGGCGTTCCTGTTGGTTGTGGAGAATATAAAATTTCTCTTTTCGCTGATGATGTTATTTATACTGTGAGTAGGCCGATGGAGTCGTTACCGGTGTTGGTGGAGGTCATACGGGAATATAGTGCGGTTTCGGGATATAAAATGAACATGGGTAAAACTGAGATTTTGAAGATTGGATTGGAATCTAACGTGGAGGCCCAGTTGAAGCGGGATTACTCATTTCGGTGGGCGAAGCAGAAATTAAAATATTTAGGGGTCTGGATATGCTGTGATTGAAAGAAACTGAAAAGATTAAACTATGATCCCTTAACTGGTGAGATCCCGAACGATCTTGTGCGGTGGGATAAAGATACCTTTTCGTGGGTAGGGCGTATTGCCATTGTTAAAATGAACCTGCTGCCTAGGATACTCTGTTTGCTGCACTACCTATTCAGGTGTCAGAAGCACAATTGAGAATGTTGCAGCAAAGAATCTTTTCTTTTATTTGGAGGAGGCGACCGCCGAGGCTCAACAGAAGAGTGATGTTTAAGCACAGACGTGAGGGGGGAATGGGGGTCCCGGATTTATTGCGCTATTATAAGGCGGCGCAGTTGAGGGCGCTCGTATGTTGGGGGATAGGCCCGGAGGCCAGAGGGTGGGTGAGGGCAGAGGAGATTTTGAGTGGGCAGCGAGAGTTGACAGACCGTATGTGGGGGCAGGAACAGGAGAGAGGGGATAAGGCCGAGAGGGAGCAGATGAGCCCGTTTACGGAATTTACTTTAGGGGTATGGAAGCAAGAGAAAACACATTTGGTGAGGAAGAGGGTGGCTATTCAGCTTCAGAAAATTAGGTGTAGGGGTTTCCATGAGGGGGGGGGAGAGCTGTGATATATAAAAAAGGGAGGAAAAAGGTTTGGTGTGGATGGGACAGCTGTTCACGGAGAGTGGTCAGCACTGTTCCCTCTAAGCTGTGCGCGTGTGCGCGCGCACACACCTCGCCGAGTGAGCGCACATACTTTACAACAGAGCGCACAAAAATTACGGTTCTGATTCTGATAGAAAACACAGCCGTCTTAAAATTTAAAAGTTGTTGTGCATTTACGGTTTTCACAAGTTCTACGATATTTTCTAGTGCAATCAATGTGGTGTACATACTGTATTCTGACGTGTAGTCAAATTTTAAAGTATATAACTCCGAGTGTCGTTATGTGGCGCACAAAAATTTAACCTTCCTTCAAAAGCTGCACAGCTGATATTTTATGCGCACACAGCCCACAGAAAATTAGAGGGAACATTGGTGGTCAGTTAGGTACTTTTGAGCACCTACAGGGGAAATATGACATAGGGAAGGAAGATTGGTTTGGGTACTGTCAATTAGCGCATTTTGTGCAGAATAGCTTGAAGGGGGAGGAAAGAGGAGGGGTGTGCACCCCTTTTGAAAAGGTGTTGCTTCGCGGAGGGGAATTGCAGGGTTTGGTCTCTCTGATTTATAAGGGTCTGGAAAGGGGAAGTATATACGCGGCATACCAGGCGGCGTGGATGCATGACCTGGGAGGTGAATGGGATGAGGACAGGTGGGCGTCGGTGCACGAGGAAGTTAGGATAGCGTCAAGCTCGGCGGCGGTGCAGGAGCATTGTTATAAGATGCTGTATCATATGTATTTAACGCCCAAACGATTGGCGGAGATTGATAAGTCGAAAGAGCCATACTGCTGGAAAGGGTGTGGGGCTCTGGGTACGTATTTGCATGTGTGGTGGGAGTGCCCTGTCATCCAGGGAATTTGGTCCTGGATGCAGGATTGGGTAGGGACTCTGGTGGGCTGGAGAGGACAGTTGAGGCCGGAACAGGTGCTCTTGGGGGAATGGGGGGAGTTGGAGCATGATTTGAGATATCTGCTGAAGATGATTTCCATCGCAGTTAGAATGGAGATAGCCTGTGGGTGGAAAGGAACTAATGGTCCTGAAGTGGACCACGTGCTGAAGAGAGTTCAGTTTATTTGTCAGATGTCGGAATTGCAGGCCCGGTTGACAAATCGACTGAGTGCTTACTATCGAAAGTGGCAACCTTACACTCAGTGGAGGGGAGGGGATGAAACGGGGGGGGGGGGGGCGGGGAGGTGAAGGCTTTAAATGGGAGGTGAGGTGGATATGTAAGGAATAGGAGCTAGGGATTGAATTTGGAGTCATAAGGGGTGGTGGAAGGGGTGGTTCAATGCAGTGGGAGTGTTTGGTCCATGGAGGAGAGGGGGGTGGAGGGGGGGAGTATGAGGGGGGGTGCGGAGGGTTTGTGCTAAGGATGCTGATACCGGGAAGTCTTTGGGAAGAGGGTCCCGGGAAATGTAAATGTAAATGTTAATGCTACATGTTACTGTTATTGGTTAAATTTATGTATTTATACCTAAGATGTTATATGGACTCCGGGTTCATAATGGGGGGTGTGGCAAGTGCGTAGATATGAGGTTGTGTGTCTAGTGTTAGGTGGGGATATGTTTAAGTTGTAACCTGGGAGCTGTAATATTGCTGTTGTCTTCTCAGATTTTGTACTGTTAAGCGTGTAATGAATGTGCATTAATAAACACTTTAATACAAAAAAAAAAAAGAAAACTTCCACGTGGACCACATTTCATGCTCCCCCTAGTGAAATGAAGGGGAGAGAATACAAGGCTCAGAACCCCTTAGGCAGTGAATGCTTCAAGCACTCAGGTGCCCGGAGTCAGGCTGATTGCCATCACCTGAGTAGGGTGGGGTTGGAGCTAGAGCCCTGGAAGTATAAACCCAGAGCAGAGTATGATTTAGTGGAAAAGGAGGAGAGGAGAAGCAGGAAGCCAGGCTGAGCAGAGCAGAGGAACGCAGCTTCCAGCTGGAGAGAGTGCTATTTGGCTTGTAGCACGGCTGCAGGAGAGTTTGGAGCCAGGAACAAGAGAGACTCCAAAATCCCCCAGGAGGCTGTCAGCTGAGCAGGACGGGGAGACAGAGCCTATGCAGCTGGGAGAGCCCGAGGTGAAGCTGATTGAGGACGACACTCCCATGGACTGTTCTTTGTGCCAAGCTATAAACCTGGGGAACGTAGAGAAGGCAAGTCAGTCCTGAAAGAAGGTTATCCAGGAAAAAGGTACCCTTATTCCACAAGCAGGGTGGCTGTGTTTCCCTTCCCTGGTGTTTATAAAGGGGAAGTTTACCACAGACATTAAATGTGCTTTTTTGTTTTGTGCTTTAGCCAACAAGGCTAAGAAGGGAATACAATTAGGCTTGCTGGTAAAGACTGTGTATCCTGCAATAGAGAGAACCTTTAGAACTGCATTTTGTGGTTGGATATGTTTTGGACAATTTTTGTTTCCAAGAGTCCTGAACCAACAATCCTATGTGTGGTATGATCGAACCATTGTGTATATAAAAATAATAAATTTCCATCATTTGCCTTACCTATTTGAGCCTGACTACAGCTTTCTGCATGGTGCACTCATACAGCTGAATAAGGACTACATTTCCCAGAGGGCACAGCAGGGAAATAGTTTAAAAAAAAAAGAAAAAGCATACAGCAGAAAGTTCCTTCAATAATCCACGCCCCTCTAACCTAGAGGCGAGTGGTGGTGGCGTGACACACCAGAAGGCATCGCATGACTGGGTGCCGGCAAAGCCGATACCGATGTTGATGCTATCGGTACCGGTACTGGACACCGGTACCGGCATTGGTGCTGGTTGAATCGTCTGACGCAGTTCTGAGGGCGTTGATGCCGCAAGGAGAGCTGCCAGACTGCGTTCAATAGCCAGGAATCTCTGGTCTATCGATGCTGCCGATGCCTGGGTGTCGGTACCGGAAACAGCCGATACCCCAGAGCATGGCACCAGTAGTTCTGCCGAGGTCGAGGCCTCGAGAACATCCTGGATCCCCGATAATGCTTTGGAAGCCGAAGCCTCCCGCCGGGGCAACTTTGCCGGTATGGAATCCTCAAGGGCAATGCCAGAGGCATCTCGATGCTTGGAAGGAGATCTACCCTTTGAGGACCAGCTGGACTTGTGTTTAGTTACCTGAGATCCATGGGAGGAAGATGAAGCCCTGGAAGACGTCGATGCCACCGAAGCTGCATCGGAGGGAAAAAGGGCACTGAGCTTGGCAGCTCGGTTGTCGACCCCTTTTGGACATCATGGCACAAGCCATGCACTAGGAGTTGGAGTGGTCAGGACCTAAACACTTAAGACACCACTCGTGGGTGTTGGTGATGGAGATGGTACCGCCACACTTGGTGCATTTTTTAAAACCCGAGGCGGGTTTCTCCATGGTGGAGGAAATTTTGTGCGTGCACCGGGAAAGAAAAGTTTGGAAAAAAAGAATACTATTTTTTTTGAAAAAGAAAGAAAGAAGAACTGGCGGTACCGGTGTAGCGTCGAGGAAGGCAGACGCAACCACAAAAAAGAAGATTAAGGAAAATAATTTTCTGCGGTGACAGGAACATGACCTGCTGGCTCTGCGGAAAACGAAGAACTGGAGAGAGGCAGTTGGGAAAGGCGGGAAGGCAGCACACAGGCGCTGTGGGATGCTCCCAAAGGCTTTCTAATTGGACACTGGGGCGTGTTCCCGCGCAGGTTCCATCGGTACCGACGATACCCATATGTGAGGACTACATTCCTGCTTGTTCCTGGAGATAACACTTTCCAGGATAGTGTGACGCTCGCGCCCCTACCAGGCGGTTGCCTAGTAGGGACGGCTGGCCATCTGTATCCCTTCGAGGGTTGTAGTTGTGTCAATAAGAAAAGCCAAGTGGTTATTTAAAGTGCACAGGAAATTTTTATTCGGTTTCCAAAGTTGGCAAGTGATGAACATAAAAATTCTTTAAGCACTTTTTCCAGACAAACGAAATACAGGATAATTTCTCCAAATCAAAATGTCCAAACAAAACTCACAGCAGTTTCTATTCTTCACTGCACTGGCTTGACACTGACAAAACAAAAGCATTTGTAAAAACTCTTCACAGCTTCCAACCTGCTGTTGCCACGCCCATACAAACAGTTCTAGCTGTTTGGGCCTTCACTGAAGTTCTGCAGTTTAACTTCCTAAGAGATTCCTAACCTCTTGTCTTCAGGGTTACTCTTCTCTTTCAACTCTTGAAACTGCCTTAACTTGCAACAGCTTCCTTTTGTATTTCACTGTTTTCTAACACACATTACTATTGTATTTTAGTGCACAGCTCACATTCCATCTCAGAGGTTTCTGACTCAATAACACTTTCTTCAGGCCTACTTCCATGCTCTCAATTGAGCTACAGCTGGGTGCTTTCTGGAAGTGCTCTGGTGTCCTTTCCTTAAGAGCCTTCGCAATGTTAAACAGTCTCTCACACTGCCTGGCCTTGGCTCCTCCAAGCCGGTCTCCTGTGTGTCTCTCCTGCTTAACTTCCCTCCTGAGATACTTCTTGCTGTGCTGAGGCTTCAGGTGTCTGAAAGTCTCCTCTGAGTCAGAGCAAGAACTATTCTGGTGGCACTGCTCATTCCCTGCATACCTTTCTTGGCTGCCTTTATAATGGTTCCTCCATTTGCTGCTCTCCTTGGCTGCAAGGGTTTTCCACAGCTTGGCCCCAGACCTCTCCTGTCTGTGCCTCCTGGGAATTGGACTTGAACCTGGGCTAGGCCTTGAACTGCAGCTGCCACTGGTGCTTGCTCCTGCACTCCTCCTGGACCTTCTGCTCACAGCTCCTTCCTCCTCCAACCAACTCAAACTGTGCCTCTCTCTTTTGTTTGTTCTTCCTCTGTTAACTGTTGAGCTGGGCAACTCCCTTCCTAGCTCCTCCCACTTGGACCTCCTACTCCTCTGCAGGGTTGTCCTGTGGTCTGTGATTGGCTTAGCCTTAGCTCTGCCCTCTAGGTTTCTTTCAGTGCTTCTAGTATGAAGCCTAGGATTTTGTGCTCCCATCCCCCGCAATGAAAAAAAATCCTTCTTTTTTTTAGTTTTCCCTAGCTGGGCTGCACTCACCTCATCACAATAGGTATCGCAAATGGCAGGTGGCCAGGAGCTCAAATGGCAATCTGGTGAGTTGGGAGGGCACCACATTAAGGTCCCATTCCGCCGCAGGTGGGCAGAGAGGGGGCTTCAATAGCAAGAGGCCCCGGAGGAAACTAGAGAGCAAGGTCTGGCTTTAGAGGGATTTCCCCTCTATAGGGTGATGCTGAGCGGCTATGGCACTTAGGTGTACCCTCACCGAGTTTGACTTCTGGCCGGTGGACGAGAGGTGCAGTAAGTACTGTAGCTATATTTGCATGCAGCAGGAGAAAGGGTTCTCCTCTTTTTTTGCACACCAGATGGAGAATCTTCTCCATTTAAAGTATCAGTGCCCCAAGATACTGGAATGCATTACCCAATGACATCCGGGCTATTAAGAATCTACCACAGTTTAGGAAAGCCCTCAAAGGCCACCTCTTCAACAAGTACCTTATTGAGCCCAACTGCATCCCCTAGAACTTCAAGACACCCCCCATACCATCCACATTCCCAGACAAACTTATAGCATACCAACAACACACCAAGTTGACACTCAAACCCATGACGTGGATTGTGTTTTCTATGCATCCTCTTTGATTATGTTTCCATGTAGTAAGTTTTGTAAATAGTTACCCCTGTTATCCAAGTTTTGTTCCCTGTTATCTGTAAACTCATACATGTTATTTGTACTGAGCATTTTGTTCCATGTAAACCGCGCTGATGCCGAATAGTGCGGTATATAAGAGAATGTAAATAAATAAATAAATAAAACAAACATTGGGACCTGGTTGTCCATTTGGATAAGCACAGGACGACTGCACAGGAGGTGGTGGAATGCCTGCAAAGCCAGGAATCTGGCTGAGTTCCAGGAGGTTGATCTGTAAGAGCGACTCCTCCTGCGACCAGCTGCCTTGAGTGCGGAGGGCTCCGCAGTATGCCCCCCAACCCAGGAGGGAGGCATCCGAGGTCAGGATCCTCTGTGGCGCAGGCACCTGTAATGGCATCCCTGCTCGGAGGTGCGTAGTGACTGCCACCAGTTGAGGGAGTCTGTCAACTGACGGGTAACCCTGACCCTGTCCCACAACCTGCCCATTGCCACAGCCCACTTGGAGCAGATGCATCATTGGGCTGCCCGCATGTGCAAGCGGGCTAGGGGCGTGATGTGGACTGTTGAGGCCATATGGCCCAGTAGGCTGAGGAGGCAGCGAACCGGTACTGACCAGTACTTCTGCACTTCTCCCGCCAGCTGTATGAGGCGAAGTGCCATTTCCTTTGGGAGGAACGCCTTGACCTGCAATGTTGTCCAGCTGGGCACCTATGAACTCCAGGTTTTGGGCTGGAGAGAAGTGGGATATGGGGCAGCTGATGACGAACCCTAGGTGCTGCAGGAGGCAGATTGTTCACCCTGTGGCCTGGCTGGCCTTGGGGACCGTGCTGCCACTGATGAGCCAGTCATAAGGATAGGGGAAGGTGAAGGCCCCTTGTAGGTGCACGTAGGCGACCACGACCGCCAGGCACTTTGTAAAAACTCTTAGCGAGAAGGCCAGGCTGAATGGAGGTACCCTGTACTGGTAGTGCTCTCCTCCCAACACAAACCTTAGGAACTGTCTGTGGGAGGGGTGGATCAGGATTTGGGTGTATGCATCCTTTAGGTTTAAAGAGTACAGACAATCTTCCTGGTAGAGGTAGGGCAGCAGAGTTGCAAGGGAGAGCATCTTGAACTTCTCCCTCACCAGAAACTTGTTCAGGTTTTGCAGGTCTAGTATGAGCCTGAGGCCCCCAGTTCTTTTGGGGACAAGGAAGTACCTGGAGCAGAACCCCTTTCCCCACAAATGTCTAGGTACAGGTTCTACCGCCCTGTCCTTGAGCAAGCCTGCGAGCTCTGAGAGGAGCAAGATCTAGTGAAGAAGCAGCCACATTGGCTCTCCTGGGAAGAACCCTAAGGGTGTTTGCTGGAACCGGAGGAGATAGCCCTCCTTCACCACTTGTAGACCCACTGGTCCATGGTGATCCCAGCCCACCTTTGGGCAAAAATGCCAGGCGGCCCACTGTGGGCTGGGAAGGATCTCCTGGGGGAGAGGAGGCTCTGCCTGGGGAGTCAAAAGCTCCCCTCAGGCTGAGGCTTCTGAGCCTTTGGCTTCCTCTGCCCATGGCCCTGGTTCTTGGGCTGGGGGCCCTGTTGCTGTTGCTCCTGGTGAAAAGGCACTTTTTTCCCTGGATGGTTTCTTCCAGGAAAGGGTCGAGGTCTTCCTCAAGAGCCTCTGCCTGGTCATGACCTCCGCCTCTATCTCAGCCGCCTTGTCGGCCATGGGCTTGCCAAACAAGTTTTCCCCAGTGCAGGGGATGTCGAGCAATTTCTCTTGCATCCACTGCTTGAGGTCAGAGGTCTGCAATGCCCGCTGCTGCTACCCAGGCTGCTGATTCAAAGCCGACGTAGGCAATGTGGGATAGGAACTTTGAACAGTCCCGGATCCCGGCTGTCAGGGACTGGAACCTCTGGAGGGGGTTTCCGGTGAGGCCAGCGGAGAAATCCGTTAGTTCTTGGTTGAGGCCCTTAAGGTACATGCCTATGTACAACTTATAGGCCTGTATCCGACAGCCCAGCATGGATCCCTGGAAGCACTTGCGCCCAAGTGCGTCGAGGGCTCGGGCCGCTCTGCCTGGGGGAACAAAAGAGTAATTCTTCTGGCTTTTAAGCTTTTCCATAGATGACTCCACGACCATGGATTTATGCGGGAGTTGGGACTTTTGGAAGTCCTGACCTTTCCTGATGCGATAGATGGCGTTGAGGCATTGGCTGACCACCAGCACCGAGGCCAGGGTCTCCCACATTCGCCGGAGCAGCCGCTCGAGGATGGGCTGTACCGGCACGGAGGATCTCCAGTTCTTCAGTGCGCGGATCCTCCTCTGATTCGGTCAGGACCGAGAGGTCCCGGCCATGTCCAGGACGAAGTCGTGGAAGGCCACATCCTAGGGCGGGGAATGGCACCGGGGCTCTGGGGAAGATGTCTCTGAAGGGACATGTCTGTGTTGAGTGGTCTCAGGGGAGGCCTCAACGTCTGTCTCCCAGTCAGAGCAGGAGGGCGTCGAGGACTCTGCTTGGGACTCCCATGCCGGCCACGAGAAATCGTGGTTCCCTGGTGGATCTCAGGTTAGACTCCCAGAAACTGGCCAGGGAGGACCGGACACCTGAGGATCAAGACCTCGATCGGTGCCAAGGGCTCACCCGAGACCAATGGCTCTCAGGACTTGTTCGATGCCCAGGGACTCTTCCGCAGTCGGGGGCCCGGTTGTTGGGGCAGATGATGCGGAGAACCAGACATCATTGCCTGCTGCAAGGCAAGGATGGCAGAGATAGCGTAGTTACTCATCTGTAACAGGTGTTCTCCAGGGACAGCAGGAATCAGTCTTCATATATGGGTGACACTGACACCGAAAGAGTGCTACACGAACCTTCTCTCCAGCTTTCAAAGAAGGCCTTTCAGAGATGCCACAATGCATGCATGATCCCCTTCCTGCCTAAGGGTGCCATCTTGCTCACTCAGATAGCATAGCTAGAACCCAACCAAGATGGCCAAAAATGAACAGCAACCCCAAGGGGAGGAGGGAGGGCTGTGAGGACTGATTCCTACTGTCCCTGGAGAACACCTGTTACAGGTGAGTAACGAGTAATTAGACCTTACCTGCTAATTAGCGTTCATGAAGAGATTCCAGTCCAGTCCCTTTATCTCTGGGTTGTGCTCCTCTACCAGCAGCTTTGGAGACTGAGTTCTTCAAATTTTTTCTTATGATCCTCCAGTATAAATACCCCTGGCTCCTCCCATCAGATTCAGTATACTATTGACAAAGCAGACTTAACGGAGAGACATTAAAACCAACTATTAAATAACCTGAACAACTTTTAGACTAACCTAAAACTGCCTTCTTACCATAGCCTAGAAGCATGTTTTTAAGCATAAAATCTAACCAAACTCAGAAGGACACAACTCCTCCCGCCCCCTTGGAGAGAGAGATCTTTGCCCCACTCCCCCAAGAGAGAAAAGGTGTCCCTGACGGGAACTTACCCGTAAGAATTCTAGTCTCGTTCCTACAGAACCTTCCCACCTTCACCAGGATACCCCCAATGACCACGCCCGCAACAACTTCCAGTTTCTTGACTTACCTGAAGCTTCGGGACAACTTGACCAAGACTGGGTGGGATCAGGGACCGGACTGGAGTCTCTTCAGGAACGCTAATTAGCAGGTAAGATCTAATTACTCTTTCCTAGGCATTCCTCCAGTCTGGTCCCTTTATCTCTGGGATGTAACAGAGCAGTTCACCTCCGGGTGGGCCCTGATTGGGTCAGCAGTGCTTCGGGCTGCTCTAACTCAGCATCCTCCATGGCCAGAACATCCAACTGATAAAACTTAGCGAAGTTATGCAGTGACGACCAAGTCGCCGCCTTACAAATCTCCACGGGCGGAACCAAGCTAAACTCCGCCCACGAGGTAGCTAAACTCCGAATTGAATAGGCCCGGAAACCAACCGGAACCGGTCTACCCTTCTGAATGTAAGCTGCCGCGATGGCCTCCCTGATCCATCTGGAAATAGAACTCTTCGCCGCTGCCTCACCTCTACGCAGACCCCCGAACACCACAAACACTCCAACTTGCGGAATGGCGCAGTGCGCTTCACGTAACACTTCAAGGTCCTTCTCACATCCAGCTTGTGGAGATATACCTCCTCCGTCCCCTCCCCCCCCATAAACGAGGGAAGGGAAATTGACTGGTTCACATGAAACAGAGAGACCACCTTGTGTAGAAACGAAGGCACTGTCCGCAAGACCCCCTTCTCTTTAAAGAATGACAGAAAAGGCGGCCGGCATGACAACGCCTGCAGTTCCGAAACACGCCTCGCCGAGCAGATGACTACAAGAAACACTGTCTTGAGAGTCAAGTCCTTCAAGGAAGCGTGCTCCATAGGCTCGTATGGCTCCCCCGCTAGGACATTCAACACCAGATTAAGATCCCAGGGAGTAACCGACAATACCCGCTGAGGACGTACACACCTCACCGCCCTCAGGAATCTACCTACATCCGGGTGCTGACCTAGCGCCTTCCCCTTGATCCTGCCCCTAAACAAGAAATGGCCGCTACCTGTACCCAGAGCGAGCTGGCTGCGAGACCCTTCTCCAAACCTGCCTGTAAAAACTCCAACCCTTCTGGCACAGAGACCACCATAGGCCAAATCTTCTGATTTGCGCACCAACCCTCAAAGATGCGCCAGACCTTAATGTAATTAAGGCAAGTAGAACGCTTATGGGCTCTCAGCAAGGTGGCAATCCCTGCTCCTGAATATCCTCGCTTAAGCAACCGCGCCCTTTCAACAGCCAGGCTGTAAGTGAGAACCGATCCACCTGCGGCATCTGTAAAGGTCCCTGGAACAATAGATCGTCCCTCGTCGGCAGACGCCATGGCTTGTCGGCCAACAGTCTTACTAGATTGGCGTACCAGGGATGCCGCCGAGGCCAATCCGGCGCTATGAGGACCACCCACCCCTGGTGGGCTTCCACCCTCTGAAGCACCTTTCCTATCAACGCCTACGGCGGAAACACATAAAGCAGCTCCTCCGTGGATCACCTCTGAACCAGAGCATCGAGGCCCTTCGACATCCTTTCCCTTCTCCTGCTGAAGAAGCGGCTTGATTTGGCTGACTCGAACCGTGCCATCAGATCCATGATGGGCTGTCCCCACCGACAAACCACCTGCTCGTACACATGATGGCAGAGCTCCCATTCTCTGGGATCCACCCTGCGTCTGCTCAGGAAGTCCGCCTCTACATTCTCTACTCTGGCCACGTGCTGCGCCAATAGCGCCAGCAGATGGTCTTTGGCCCATGTCATCAGTCCTTCTGCCTCTTCCTCCAAGAGGGCGCTGCTTGTACCGTCCTGCCTGTTGACATAGGCTATCGTGGTCACATTGTCTGAAAACACCCGGATCGCCTTCCGGTGTACCCACGGTTTGAAGGCCCTGAGCACCAGAACAACTGCCTGCAGTTCCAGCCTGTTGATAGACCACTGGGCCTCCACAGCCGTCCATGTCCCCTGGGTGAAGTGCTCCTCGCAGTGCGCTCCCCAGCCCGATAGACTGGCATCTGTCATCAGCTGCAACCACCTTGGGGATTTTAAGGGCATGCCCCTCTCCAAATTGCCCACCCGGAGCCACCAGAGCAGTGCCTCCCTGGTCTCCGGAGGACACAGCAGCTGTACCGTCAGGGGCTGGATTTGATGAGACCAATGACGGAGAAGCGCCCGCTGAAGGGGCCTCATGTGAGCCCTGGCCCACGGCACCAACTCGATCGTCCCTGCCATCGTCCCCAGTACCTGCAGGTAATGCCACGCTGAGGGAGCCTTCCTGACAAGGAACTGACGAATCAGCCTCCGCAGAGCATCTGCCTGCTGAACCGGCAGAAACACCCTTCCTTTGCTTGTGTCGAACCTTGCACCGAGGTACTCTATCCCCTGGGATGGAGACAGCCTGCTTTTTGCAAAACTGATCATCTACCCCAGGCTCTGAAGGAAGTCTACCACCCTGTCCTTAACCTTCTGACTCTCCTCCTCAGATTTGGTCCGAATCAACCAATCGTCAAGATAAGGGTGAACTAGGATCCCTTCCTTGCGTAGTGCCGCCGCCACCACCACCACTACCTTAGTGAAGGTGCGCGGAGCCATTGCCAGGCCGAACAGCAGGGTTTGAAACTGAAAGTGTCCCCTTGGTACCGCAAAACACAGGAACTGCTGATGGGAGTCTCGGATTGGAGCATGCAAGTATGTTCTGTCAGATCGAGAGAGGACAAAAATTCTCCCTGCCGCACCGCCACTATTACGGACCACAGGGTTTCCATGCAAAAATGTGGGACTCTGAGACACCGATTGACCAACTTGAAGTCGAGAATCGGGCGAAACGTGCCCTCTTTCTTTGGCACCACGAAATAGATGGAGTATCGACCACATCTACACTGATCGCTGGGTACCGGCACGATCGCTTCTAATTCCAGCAGCCTGTCCAGGGTTTCTTCCACCGCAGCCCTCTTTGCTGGAGATCTGCAAGGGGACTGTACGAACGCTGGGACCACCGAGCTGGCCAACTCGAGAGCATAGCCGTCTCAAATTACCTCCAGAATCCACTGGTCGGACGTAACCCGGGTCCAGGCGGGAAAGAACTTCCGTAAACGCCCCCCTATCAGCAGCACCCCCGCTTGGACCCCCTAACTTCATTGCAACTTCCTCGGTCCCGTGGCTGAGGAGGACGACCCAAAGCCTCTCCCTGCCCCACGAAACCCTCGGTAAACCTGTCCTCTAGAGGAAAAACGTCCTCGTTGAAACGGAGCATACCACGTCGCCCGAAACTTACGGGCCTCCTGCGGCTGTGCCCTAGCGGGAGCGGAAGTGCAACTTAGCTTCTGCCGATCCTCAGGGAGCCTGCCTCCCTTGGACTCTCCCAACTCGTCCAAATCTTCTCCACATGGAAGCTTACCCTTGAAAGGCAGCTTGCTAAGGCAAGTCTTAGAGGAACCATCCGCCGCCGAGTTATGCAGCGAGAGATACCGCCTGGCCGCAACCACCGAAACCATGTTCTTCGACAAACTTCTGGCATGGTCATACTGGCTATCTGCCAAATAGGCTGCCCTGGACTCAATTCTTTCCGCTTCCCCCTGCGAACCGCTGGGAGCATTGCTGGACAGCTGAAGCTGTTCTGACCAGTGCAAACAAGCGCATGCAACCCACCCGCTACAGACAGAGCCCTGAAGCTCCAGGGCACTGATGTCAAAGGTTTGCTTCAACAACGTATCCAATTTCAAGAGAATCCCACAGAGCTGCACTGCCTTCCACCGGAATAGTCGTCTTCTTGGTGACAGCTGAAACTGCTGCGTCCACCCTAGGCGACCGCAAAAGTTCCCTATCTGGCTCCGGTAAAGGATACAAACGGGCCATGGACCTGACTCCCCTCAGGCCCGGGTCCGGATGATCCCATTCTTCCTGAATCATCTGTCTCACCACCCAGTGCACTGGGAAAACCTTCTGTGACTTCCTTACCGCCTGAATAAGCGGGTCCTCCAAAGCCTCATCGTCCGCCAGCACGCCTGGGGCCATATTGAGGACCTTCAAGGATTCGGTGATCAAAGCCAGTAACTCCTCTCAGCCCGCACAATTCTGGCTCTGTTCCTCCTGAATCTCACCCTCTTCTAGTTCCCCTATCTCCGGATCAGAAAACTCCTCCTCCCGATCCTCCACCAACGGCAGGGAGGGCGACCCCTCCTTGGCTATCTTTGGCCGCTTATGCAGTATGGGTGGCTCCCCTTCACTGAGATTAACGCTTCTCTTGGAAGGGCCGTCCTGACCTGCTCCCTGCTTCCGCTCCTGCTTCCAAAGACAAAATGCTTTATGCAGAAGCAACACAAACTCTGGGGAGAAATCGCCCAAGCCTCCCCCTTCCTGCCCAGCAGGCAAGGAGGATGGCCCTGGAAGATGCTGGGTAGGGACCACCGGCTCCATATCCGAGGTAGCCGTACCCTCCGCACCCAGCATTGGGGCTACCACCTCCCCTGAATGCTGAGTTGTGCTAGCCACCGATTCCAGAGCCATACTGGCCTGGATCTCTTGCTCCACCGAGGCAGCTTCCATCGCGCACCCCCCTACAGACACCTGCCACTGACACCGGACCATGCTTTGCTCCACACACTAAGCACTGCAGCCTAGCTGGCATAACGAACCTGGGACCCAATTACCCCCCAAAGGAACGCTGCATCTAAGGGCCTATTACCTATTCCCAAGGTCCCCCCAAAACAAAAAGGAACGAATTTAAAAAAAAAAAAGCAATAGTTTTAATCAGCCCAGAAGAGCTGTGCAAAGGAGACCCGCCTGTTGCTAAGCCCCGGCGTGCAAAAAGCGCACAAAACAAAGGCGTGCTTCCCTCACCCCTCCAAACATACACCTACCTTCGGCGCTGCTTGCTCCTGGCAGTAAAAGCGCCTGCTGAATGAAAAACCCGCCCGCGGCACCGCACCATGCGGTTCCCTGCCCAAAGGCAGACGATTTCTCCTTTTCTTCTGCCGCGCTTGCAGGCCACGCTGTCTGCCGACTCCCATCCTCGTGCTCAGCCTCCGCAAGGGCTTCGGCCATGAGACGGAGTCAGCGTGTAAGGGAGCCTCCTGCCTCTTGCCGCGGTTCCTCTCCGGTGGCCCGAGAGGCTCTTCTGCCTTAAATGTCCTCCCTGCAACGCCCGGGTCTCCTTTCTAGGCACCCCTGACGTAAGCAGAGAGAGTAGGGAGGGAGAGGGAGCGAAAGAGATCTCTCCCGCCAAGCACCTCTATCCTGACTAAAGCATAATTCTTTCCCCCAAATAAAATCCAGCACAAGGGTGCACAATTAGAAAAAACAAAAAGGGAAAAACTTTAACACCCCCAGCTATCTTAAATCTCTCCAATAAGTCTTCCTCTGGCTTAGTGCTCCTTCCAGCTGCTTTGGAGACTGAGCTAAACTGAATCTGATGGGAGGAGCCAGGGGTATTTATACTGGAGGATCATCAGAAAAAAGCTGAAAAGCTCAGTCTCCAAAGCTGCTGGTAGAGGAGCACAACCCAGAGATAAAGGGACCAGACTGGAGGAATGCCTAGGAACTACGCTTTCTCCAGGAACAAGCAGGAAGTCAGTCCTCACATATGTGGCTCCCTAGCTCCAGGCTACCAAGAACCTGCATAAAAAACAGGGGCCCAGCCTGGCCATGGGCAGCCGCAGGCAAATCCTGATGACAGACTCAAGGGACCCCAGTGTCTAGGAGAACCATGGCTCTGGAAGCCTGAACAAGAAGGGTCAGAGGGCAGAAGTTGCCTAACCTCTGAACAGATTACAGAGTACGGCCTGGCCGAAGGTATGGTCCCACTGGGACTCCCTCTCCAGGTAGTAGTGGGCTGCAAAAGTGTGGATGGAGGACCGGGTGGCGGTTTGGCAAATGTCTGCCATGGATACCGAACGAAGACTGGCGACCAAGGTTGCCATCGCCCACACATTTTGTGCCTTGACTCGACGCTCCAGAGGGACACTAGCCCGACTGTGAGCGAAGACGAAGCAGTCCGGCACCCATATGGATATGATCCGCTTGATGACAGTCACACCCAGACGGCTGGGGTCAAAGGAAACGAAAAGCTGTGAGGCTTTACGGTGGCCCTGGGTCCGCTGCAGGTAGAAGGACAGGGCTCACTTGCAGTCCAGGGTATGGAGAATGGCCGACACCAAGTTGGTGTGGGGCCACGGAAAGAAGGTAGGCAGCACTACCTCCTGATTTAGGTGGAAGTCGGAGACCACTTTCAGGAGAAACTTCAGTTGAGCGAGAAGCATAACCCTGTTCTTGTAGAATATGGTGTAGGGTGGCTCAGCCACCAAGGCCTGAAGCTCACTGACCCTGTGAGCAGAGGTGAGTGCCACCAAGAAGGCAACTTTCCAGGAAAGGTAGCATAAGAGACAGGTGGCCAAGGGCTCGAAGGGAGGCTTAGTAAGTTGCACCAGAAGCACACTGAGATCCCACTCCACCAGGAGTGGCCGGATTGGGGGTTTGGAAAGCAATAAGCCCTGCATGAACCTGGTAATGAGGTGTTGCACCAACAGAGGCTTGCCCTCCACAGGATGTTAGTTGGTGGAGAGTGTACTCAGATACACCCGGATGGAGTTGGACTTAAGTCCAGACCGTGAGAGGTGGAGGAGATATTGAAGGACTGAATGCACCCGGCAAGAAACTGGGTCCAATCAATGCTCCGTGTACCACATGGAGAACCGGCACCCCTTGAAGGCATAAGCCCGTCTCGTGGAGTCCTTACGAGAGGCTAGGAGGATTTCCTCCACCTCCTCAGAGAGGTTAAGGGAAGCAAAGGCAACCTGTTCAGCCGCCAGGCTGTGAGGGACAGAGACCCCAAGTTGGGGTGGAGGATCAAACCCTCTTCCTGTGTCAAAATTCCCGGGGAGCTCCCAAGAGGAACAGGGGAGTCCATCGAGAGACAGAGCAGCTAGGGGAACCAGAGCTGTCTGGGCCACCCAGGGCCATGAGGATCATCGATGCCTTGTCCCACTGGACATTGAGGAGGGTCCAGGCTATCAAGTGCGTGGGAGAGAAGGCATACAGCAGGACTCTCAACCACGAGATGAGGAAGGCGTCCACCACCATCCGGGAGGGGAGGGGGGTTGGGGGCTGCAGAACTAGGGAAGCTGAGCATTGTTCAGGCTGGCGAAGAGGTTCAGGCTGGGACAACCCTATAGCCGAAAAAGCCCAAGTGCTATCTCTGAGTCCATGCGCCTCTCATGTGGTTGGAGGACCCTGCTCAGCCTGTCCGCCAAGACATTGTTATGGCCCGGTAGGTAGATCATCTTGAGGAGGATCAGGTGGTGGATTGCAAAGGAATAAAGGGCCACAGCCTCCTGGCAGAGGTGGTAAGAGTCTATGGCACCCTGCTTGTTCATGTAGAACATTGTCACCTGGTTGTCTGTCTGGAAATGCACCGACTGGTGCTGCAGATAGTGCCGGAAGGCCCAGAGAGTGAGGAAGACTGCTCTGAGCTCGAACAGGTTGATCTGCTGCTGGCTCTCCTCAGAGGACCAAGCTCCCCGAGTGCAGAGCTCTCCACAATGGGCACCTCAACTCGTCAGGGAGGCATCCGTCGTGAGGACCCTCTGGGGACTCGCGGACTGAAAAGCCATGCCTACTTGCAGTTGCTGAGTGTCATGTCACCAGATAAGGGACTCCATCAGCTGTCGAGACACAGTGACTCTGTCGCGGAGTCGGCCGGAGACCACTTGGATCAGAGGCACCACTGAACCGCCCTCATGTGGAGGAAGGCTTTGGGAACAGCATGGACCATGGAGACTATGTGGCCCAGGAGGCAAAGCAGCATCCGGGAAGACACTGCACAGTGCTGCTCTACCTCAGTTGCGAGGGCCACGAGCCGATCCGCCCTGTCAAGGGGGAGCCTTGGCCTGGACCATGTCGAGGCAGGCCTCCAGCGCTTGAGTCAGGGTGAGTTGGGATTCTGGATGGTTTATCACGCCTTTGAGGCTGTGTCCCCTTTTATCAGTCAATCGTTGAAATAAGGGAAGATGCAGGTCTTTTGGAGGCAGAGATAGGCCGCCACCACCGCCAGACACTTGGTGAAGATCCTTGGGCCAGAAGTGAGGCCAAAGGGAAGAACCCTGTACTGGTAGTGTTTGCCTCCGACCATGAACCTCAGGTACTTTCTGTGACTGGTATGGATAAGGATGTGGATGTAAGCATCCTTTAAATCCAAGGAGCATAGCCAATCTCCCTGCTGGAGGAAGGGCAGCAGTGTTCAAAGGGAGAGCATCTTGAACTTCTCGCGCACCAGAAACTTGTGGAGGTTCCTCAGGTCCAGGTTGGGCCTCAGGCCCCCTGTCCTTTTTGGGATCAGGAAGTACCTGGAGTAGAAACCCTTCCCTCTTGAGTGGAGAGGTACAGGCTCCACCGCCCCATCCTTGAAGAGGCCCCTGAGGATTTGCAGTAGCAGGGCCTGGTGTAGGGGAAACTGAGAGCATTCCCCAGGAAAAAAGGATGGAGGAGTCCGTTCCAGGTGAAGGAGGTAGCCCTCCCGGATGAACTGGAGAGCCCAAGAGTCAGTGGTAATGAGGGCCCACCAGTGGGCAAAGTGGACCAGGCGTCCCACTGTGGGGTACTGGTCCTCCAGAGGAAGAGGGGCTATGCTGATGGCATCAAAACCCCAACCCAGGCTGGGCAGGGGCTGGTGTCGAGGTCTTCTAGCCTGTCTTGGGTTTGCACGGTCCCTAGCCTGAGCATTTGCCATGGGGATTCTGCTGAAGGGTTTGGACAGCCGGGTAGGCAGGGTAGCACCGATAGGGTTCATTCTTCTGGAGGAAAGGGGGCTTCTTCCCCTGTGGCTTCTTCCTGGGAAGAGTGGAGGTCTTCCTCGAGAGACGGGTCCAAGTAAAATACTCAGTCTCAAACTCAGCTGCCTTATCCTCCCATTGGCTTGCCGAAGAGCTGTTCACTGAGTTCACTTAGCCATCTCTTTTCCAAGTTGAAGAGCCCCAGTCTTTTAAGCCTTTCCTCATAAGGGTATCTATCCATCCCCTTTACCATTTTGGTGGCTCTTTTCTGTACCTTTTCTAATTCCGCTATTTCTTTTTTAAGATACAACCACCAGATTTGCATACAATATTCAAGGTGCAGTTGAACCATGGAACGATACAGAGGCATTATAATATCCTTTCTCCAGGAACAAGCAGGAAGTCAGTCCTCACATACGGGTGACATCGGCACCAACAGAGCCCACGCGGAGCATTTCCCTAGCTTTCACAGAAAGCCTTTGGGAGTGCTATCATGCATGCGTGGTCCCCTTTCCGCCCAATGGTGCCATCTTGCTCAGTCTTCAGAAGTTTTTCCTGCATCCATTGCTTGAGATATGATGATTGTAGCCAGGCAAGGCACTGAGTGCTAATGCCGACGGCGATCACTCTGGCACTGGATTTGAAGCCATTTTAAGTGGCTTGGGAGAGGTATTTGGAGTGCTCCGTGATAGACTTCGTTAGAGCCTAGAAACATCGGAGATGGTATCCATCGAGGCCAGCGGTATAGCAGTCGAGCTCCTTGGCCAGGTCCCGCAGGAACATGCCAATGTAGAGTTGGTAAGTTTGAATGCGGCAAGCCAGCATTGAACCCCGGAAGCATTTGCGCCCGGCAAGCCAGCATTGAACCCAGGAAGCATTTGCGCCCTAGGGCATCGAGCATGTGGGACTCCCTGCCTGGAGGCACTGAGGAGTGTATCTTTTTGCTGGCGCATGGAAGACTCATTCACCATGGAGGTGTGTGGGAGCTGCACCTTGCGGAACCCCGGCTCCCGCTGGACCCGATACATGAGTCATCGGCTCATGATGGGGACAGAGGCTGGGGGTCTCCCACATCCGGAGGAAAAGCTGGGTGAGGATAGAAGGCACAGGGAGCATCAGGGTCTCTTTTGGCGGTGCCTTGTACTGCAGGATGTCCAATTCCTATGTATGCAGGTCCTCCTCCGACTCAGTCATGAGGGAGCGAGCCCGTGCCATATCCCTGACGAGCTCAAGGAAAGAGGTATCCTTGGGCAGGAAATGGCACATGGCAGCTGGGGGAGACGGGTGGAGGTCTCAGTGGGCCCGAGACTCTGGGGACATCTCGACATCAGACTCCCAATCAGAGTAGATCAAGGTGGACTTGAGATCTACTGACTGCAGGAGAGCCGGTAACGCCAGTCTTGGATGCTTTGAGGCAGGGGCATGGCTGGAGCCAGAGGCACTCGCCTGCAACGATCTCGCTCCCGAGGATCGGGAGCGAGAACGAGACCCTCGCCGAGGAGCCGCCCAAGGCATCTAGCTCTCAGTGATCGTATCGACAGCCAGGGGAGTCCTCAATGTCAAGGTCCCTGCGATCTCGGCAGGGTTGGAGTCAGCACCTGCTGTGATGCGAGGAATGCAGAAATGCTGCATTCTAAGGCCAACATACGTGCTTCCCACTCGGAGGTTGCAACCATGGACACCGACACTGGAGTGACCAGGCAAGTGTAGAAGAAGTGAGGGGGTCCTCGATGGGAATGGCCTCAGGAGACTGCAATCCATTGCCAAAGGCCACAACCTCAGCCCTGGACACTTTCCAAGAGCATTCCTGCTCAGGTTCCTCAGGGACCGGGTTCAGGATTTCCTATGCTTGTCCGCTTCCCCAGACGAGGCTCTCAAGGTCTTCTTCTTCTTATGTGCATGCTCTGGTGACCCCTGCTCTAAGTACTGACGAGCCTGTGGAGGGGCCCGCAGGGGTCTTAGGCGAGTCTGAGGCTACCAAGGAACCCGGGATTGAGTCTGCCTTGTGGAAGATGTCATCCTGCTTAAGCCGTCGGCTCTGTATGGCCCTAGTGGACATTTTCTTGCACAAGGAGCATTCCTCTGGGTCGTGGTCTGCACCCAAACACCGGAAGCAACAATCATGAGTGTTGGTGAGTGACATGTTTTTGGAGCACTGATCACATTTTTTAAAGCTGATGGACATTGGTGCCAAAAGAAACCCAGCTAGGTCGAAGACCCTCGACGTGACCAGCGGTTAAAAAGGGCACAAAAAGCACTGTGATGGAAAAAAATCAAGACAGAAATATTTTTCGAGGCCCAGTGCATTTGCAGCAGGTCTCGGGCAGGAAAGGAGCTGGCGCAAGTCAGAAAGGTACAAAAATAGTATGAGAAAATAAACTTTTTTCCAGGGGGGATGAAATGAATGTCTGTAGGGCTCAGCAGAAAAAGGGAGACGGAGCAAGATAGCACCCTTGGGTGGGAAGGGGACCACGCATGCGTTATAGCATCTACCAAAGGCTTTCTTTGAAAGCAGGGGAGATGCTCCGTGCAGGGTTCCATTGGCATTGACGTCACCCATATGAGAGGACTGACTTCCTACTTGTTCCTGGAGAAATTCTGCTACAAAGACCGCCATTCTGAACTCGATGGCAGAAGGCTCCGCAGCTATTGGTATGGGCACCGAGGACCTCAGTTCCAAGGCTGGCATTCTCACGAGTACGTCTTTGACGAGGACCACGACCTCAGGGAGCCTCCCATGGTTGCCGCCGGCCTAGGACTCCTTCTTAGAGATCTTAAGGTGTCGCTGCTCAGAGTCGCCCGAGTCCCGCTGTGAGACCTTACCGGGTTTCACCGGTGGAATCTCAATTGGTCTTGAGGATTTTTTCTTCCTGGGGTCCGGAGTCTTTATGGAGCAGCTGCCACCACGGGACTCCAAAGACACCCGGGCCTCGTGGGAGTGCTTGGCTTGGAGCTCAGCATCAAGGAAGCAGAGGCTGAATCAGACCGCGGGAACTTCCTCTCCTGCAACTCCAACCTTTTCTTGTTGGTTTTCGGAGTCATGGACTGGCACAGGTCACAAGTGGTACTGTCATGGTCCAGGCCGAGGCAGCGCAAACAGCAGTCGTGGGTGTCTGTACAGTGGTCACACTTTTTGAACCCACCGGGAGAAATGGTGGGAGATACACAGTTGGGGGTCAACAACTGCCGGGCGAAAAAAGGAGCAAACACCATTCGAGGCAAGCCTCATCAAAAAGAAGGGAAGAGCCGAGCACGGCACCGGGAACGGCACCAGCTCGAGGCGAGAAGAGGAACTGGTATGCAAACCGGGAAAAAAATAACTTTGAAGGATAATTTTTAGAGGATTTTTCCAGGGAAACAGGATAAGAGTCTGTTGGGCTCCACGGAAAAAAGAAGACTGAGCAAGATGGCACCATTGGGCGGAAAGGGGACCACGCATGCATGGTAGCACTCCCAAAGGCTTTCCGTGAAAGCTAGGGAAATGCTCCACGTGGGCTCTGTCGGTGCCGATGTCACCCATATGTGAGGACTGACTTCCTGCTTGTTTCTGGAAAAAGGATATTATAATGCCTCTGTATCGTTCCATGGTGCAACTGCACCTTGAATATTGTATGCAAATCTGGTTGTGGTATCTTAAAAAAGAAATAGCGGAATTAGAAAAGGTACAGAAAAGAGCCACCAAAATGGTAAAGGGGATGGATGGATACCCTTATGAGGAAAGGCTTAAAAGACTGGGGCTCTTCAACTTGGAAAAGAGATGGCTAATGGGAGATATGATAATCTATAAATTAATCTATAGAGTGGAACAGGTAAACGTGGATAGATTTTTTATGCTATCAAAAAGTAGAAATACTAGGGAATATGCAATGAAGCTACAATGTAACCCGTTTAAGACTAAAAAGAGAAAATATTTTTTCATTCAATGCGTAATCAAACTCTGGAATTCGTTACTAGGGGATATAGCAAAAGCAGTTAGTGTAGCTAGGTTTAAAAAAGGTCTGGACAAGTTCCTGGAGGAAATATCCATAAACCATTATTAGAGAGGACCTGGGAAATCCACTGCTTAACCCAATAAAAGCATTGTGGAACCTGTGTGTCTTTTAAGGAACCTGCTAGGTACCTATGACCTGGACTGGCCACTGTTGGAAAGGATATTAGGTTTGATGGACCTTAGTCTGACCGAGTATGGCAAGTTCTTATGTGTTGGGGTGGGTGGGGGGTCAAAAGTGGCAGGCCATGTGTGTTGAGACACAGGCCACTGCTGAGCCGAGCCGCCACCGACAGATTCGGCAGCAGTGGCTCAGCATGGGGGGGGGGGGGGGGGCAGAAACCTTTAGGCTGGCCCCGGTGCAGAGAGACTGATTGGGCTAGGGGCCATCCAACTGCATGCACGCAAACTAACCAGTTTTTGGGCCCAGGAGTATGCCCCAGATTCAGTTCAACACTGCACAGAATGCTGGAGATAGAAAAAAACTGAAGAAAAGCTGAATGCAAAACAGTGCTTTATATAGGGCAGTGCTCACAAGCATTCTTTTGTTGTCCATCAGTAGATAGTGGAGAATAACCCATTTGTCTGAATTTTAAATTGCTCCCGATGAAAAAGACCATTAAAATCTAGTGCAGTTTGTGGGGTTTTTTTTACTCTTCTTGAAGGGCTGAATCTTTACTCCAGATGAGGAGTTTGGTGTGGATGATTTCTGCCTTATACCAAATGTCATTAACATACTCTCTCCTAGCTTTTCTGGAAAAAATTCAATGAACTTGTTTAAGAGGCAGATTCTTGGGGCCTGCCAATTCTCAAGTGCTGCACAACGCAAAGCAAAGTGATCTGGATTTAGCTTTCCAGGAAGGCCTGGGGTGGGAGAGTTGTGAAGGCATAATTTACAGCATTGGTGAAATATCAGTCATTGTACATCAGTAGCAACTAGTGGACAACTGGATATCCACAACTGCAGGATTTGAGTGAACTCTTCTTCATGGCCAATGACTTTTGCCAAAATGGCGGAACAGAAAAAGGGATATAAACATTACCTTGGGTAGTTACAAATAAAGATTCATAGTGCCATAGCTCAATAGAGAGTAGTTACTCACCTGTAACAGGTGTTCTCCAGGAGCAGCAGGAATCAGTCCTCACATATGGGTGTCATTGGCGCCAATGAAGCCCCAGCGGAGCATTTCCCCAGCTTTCCATGAAAGCCTTTGGGAATGCTGGCACGCATGCGCGGTTCCCTTATCGCCTAAAGGTGCCATCTTACCTCAGTCAAATGACATAGCTAAGAACAGCACACAAAAATGTAAAAACAAACTATGTACAACTTCAACTCCAAGGGGAGGAGGGAGGGTTGTTGAGGACTGATTCCTGCTGCTCCTGGAGAACACCTGTTACAGGTGAGTAACTACTCTTTCTCCAGGACCAAGCAGGAAGTCAGTCCTCACAGATGGGTGACTCCCTAGCTCTGGGCTACCAGGAACCCAGGCTGAACAAGAGAACTCCCTCTAGTCACAGCATCAAAGAAAGGCTTTGCAAGGACACAACTTCCATCGGTAGCCCAACAGAGGGCAGGAGTTGCCTAAACCTCAAAGAGATTCCGGAGTACTGCTTGGCCAAAAGCACTGTCCCTATGGGACTCCCTCTCCAGACAGTAATGGGCCGCAAACGTCTGGCTTGAAGACCAAGTTGCAGCCCTGCAGACGTCTACGAAGGGCACAGAGCGGAGATGAGCCACTGAGGCAGCCATTGCCCTGACACGATGGGCCGTGACCCTACCCTGCAAAGGAAGGTCAGCCGCCTTGTAAGCCCAGGTGATACAGTCAGCCACCCAGATGGACAAGGTACACTTGGACACAGCCAACCCCAACTTATTGCGGTCAAGGAGACGAAGAGCTGAGTAGCCCTTCTATGCCCCTGCGTACGGTCAAGGTAGAAGGATAAGGCCCTCCTACAGTCCAGGGTATGTAGGACTGCTTCAGCCTGGCTAGCATGAGGCCTAGGGAAGAATGTTGGAAGAACCACCTCCTGATTGAGGTGGAAAGAGGAGACAGCCTTAGGAAGGAACTTGGGATGAGTCCTGAGGACTACCCTGTTCCTATAAATCCTGGTATAAGGTCGATCACAGACCAGGGCCTGAAGCTCACTCACTCGCCTAGCCGAGGTGAGGGCTATCAGGAAGAGAGTCTTCCAGGAGAGGAAGCGTAGAGGGCAAGTAGCCATCGGCTCAAAGGGTGGGCGAGTCAGTTGCTGCAAGACCACATTCAGCTCCCACTCAGGAGCAGGAGGACGGATGGGAGGCTTGAGCAAAAGCAAGCACCTGAGAAAGCAGGACACCAAAGGGTGACCGGACAGAGAATGTCCCGCCACCAGTGAGTGGTGAGCTGCTAGAGCTGAGAGGTGGACTCGAACAGAATTGGACTTAAGTCCCTGATTGGACAAGTGCAATAAGTACTGAAGCACTACTGGCACAGTACATGAGAAAGGATCCTCTGTACGTAGCTGACACCACACAGAAAACCTCTTCCATTTGAGGGCATAGGTTTTCCTAGTGGACTGTTTCCTAGAGGCTAGGACAACCTCCTCAACTTCCTGAGGTAGGCCCCAGGGAGCCAAAACTACCCTTGCAGCCTCCAGGCCATCAAATTGAGAGCTTTGAGATTGGGGTGCAGAAGGGAACCCTGCTCCTGTGAGAGAAGGTCGGGTTGTAACCCCAGAGGTAGTGGGGAATCCACTGCCAGCTGAAGCAGAAGTGGAAACCAAGGCTGCCTCGGCCACCTGGGAGCTACCAGCAGGACCGAGGCCTTGTCCTGAAGAGTCTTGAAAAGATTTCGGGCCACCAAGGGCGTGGGAGGAAACGCATACAGGAGGCCCTGAGACCAGGACATCAGAAAAGCATCTGGTGCTATCCGCAAAGGATGCGGTTGCCTGGAGCAGAACTTGGGCTGTTGCTTGTTCAGTGGACTGGCAAAGAGATCTATCCAAGGGAGACCCCACTTCAGGAAGATCTTTTGAATGACCAAGGGATGCAGCTGCCACTCGTGGGGCTGCAGAATTCTGCTCAACCGGTCGGCCAGGCAGTTCTCCTGGCCTGGAAGGTACACCGCCTTGAGAAGCATGTTGTGCTTCAGGGCAAAGGAACAAAGGTCCTGAGTCTCTTGACAAAGGAGCTTGGACCCAGTCCCGCCCTGTTTGTTCACATAAAACATGGCTACCTGGTTGTCTGTTTGAATCAAGAATGAGCGGTGAGCCAGGGCCGGAGAAAAAGCCTTGAGAGCTAAGCGGATAGCTCGAAGTTCCAGGAGATTGGTTTGTTGGGCTGCCTCCCAGGGAGACCAGAGGCCCTGAGTGCACTTGTCTAGACAATGAGCACCCCAGCCCTTCAGAGAGGCGTCGGTGGTGAGGACCACCGAGTATTCTGGCATTTGGAAGGGCATCCCCTTCAGCAGATTGGGTGGATGTAGCCACCAGATGATGGAGGCCAAAAGGGGTCTGGACACCTTTATCCTGTCTCTTAGGCGGCCTGTGGCTTGAGACCACTGAGTCCAAAGGCAATATGGAGCCTGGCATTGGGAGTCACATGCACTGTCGAAGCCATGTGGCCCAGACGTCTGAGGCAGAGTCTGGCGGAGACCAGGGGTTTTTTTAGAAACTGTTTGGCCACGTCCATCAGCCTTTGGGCCCTGTCTTCTGGCAAGAATGCCTTTGCCAGTTGAGAATCCAACCTTGCCCCTATGAACTACAAGTTCTGGGAGGGGAGCAAAGTGGACTTTGCGAAGTTTATGACAAAGCCCACCTTTTGAAGCAGAGCAATGGTTCTGAGGGTGGCTTGCCTGGCCTCCAGGGATGTCTGACCCCTGATGAGCCAGTCGTCCAGATAGGGAAAGACAAAGATGCCTTGATTTCTCAGGTAGGCCGCTACCACTGCCAGGCACTTGGTAAAGACCCTGGGAGCGGAGGTCAGGCCAAAAGGTAGTACTCTGTACTGATAATGGTTTCCTCCCACAATGAACCTGAGGTACGTTCTGTGGTCTGGAAGAATGAGGATGTGAGTGTACGCATCCTTTAGATCTAAGGAGCATAGCCAATCTCCCTGCTGGAGGTAGGGCAGAAGTGTCCCAAGAGTAAGCATCTTGAACTTCTCTTTCTCTAGGAACTTGTTGAGGTTCCTAAGGTCCAGAATGGGTCGAAGGCCACCGGTTCTTTTGGGTACCAGGAAATACCTGGAGTAGAATCCGTGACCTTGCAAGTGAGGAGGCACAGGCTCCTCCGCCCTGTCCACCAACAGACCATGAAGCTCTTGTAGAAGGTGGTCTGTGTGCAGGGGAGGCCATGGAGGCTCCCCTGGAAAATATGGTGGAGGCAGTTGGTGAAAATGGAGGGCATAGCCCTTGTGGACTATCTCCAGCACCCAACTGTCCCCGGTGATAAGGGGCCACTGGTGGGCAAAGAGGGCGAGGCGACCTCCTGTGCAGGGTTGGGAGAGCAGTGGAGGAGAGGCTACGCTCAAGGAGTCAAAAACCCCCACCCTGCTGAGTGGTAGCAGGGGCCTGAGGCTTGGGGGTCCTCTGCTTACGGGGCCCATTACCCTGGCCCTTGGCTTGCTGACCCTGGGGGGCAGCTTGGGCAGCCTGATACTGAGGGTACTGTTTGCAAGCAGTGCCCTTCCTCGGGTAAAAGGACTTTTTACCCGAACCCTTCTTTTTATGTGAAGGAGCAGAGGTCTTCCTCGACAGCCTTGTCCGGGTAAGGTGCTCGGTCTCGTGCTGAGCGGCCTTCTCGGTCACGGGTTTGCCAAAAAGGTTCTCACCTCGGCAGGGGACATCGACCAACTTGTCCTGAACCCATGGCTCGAGGTCCGATGACTGCAGCCACGCCTGGCGTCAAGACGCGATGCCGGCAGCCGCAACTCAGGCCGAAGCCTCGAAGCCATCGTAGAAGGCGCGGGAAATGAACTTTGAGCATTCCCGAATCCCCGAGGACAAGGTCTTAAAATCTCTGCAAGGGTTCCCCGGAGAGACCAGCAGAGAATCCAGCCAACTCCTTGGCCAGGTCTCGCAAGTACATGCCCATGTACAGCTGGTAAGACTGGACACGGCAAGCAAGCAAAGACCCCTGGAAGCACTTCCTACCGACACCATCGAAGTTGGGGGCCTCCCTGCCGGGGGGCACCATGGAGTGCATCTTCTTGCTCTTCAGACGATGCATGGCCGATTCCACAACCATGGAATGGTGTGGTAGCTGTGCTTTCTGGAAACCAGGGCTTTTGCAGAGTCGATAGATGGAATCGACTCGCTTGCTCAGAACCGGTGCCGAGGCCGGTGCCTCCCACATCGGGAAGAGGAGCCGTTCCAGCATCGGAGGAACCGGGACAGTAAAGGCCTCCTTCGGAGGAGAATCGTACTGTAGAGCATCGAGCTCCTCGGCTCGAGGCTCTTCCTCAGGATCGGCAGGGATAGCCAAGGCAGCGGCCATATCCCGGACGAACTCCGAGAACCTAGTGTCCTCCAGAGGGGATCTACTCTGGGGCTCAGACTGCGGTGAGTCCGACGGGACGCACCGAGTCTTAAAAGTATCGGGAGACTCCTCGTCCTCCGTCTCCCAGGCGGACTCATCCGAGGAGGAGTCAGGGTCCAACCCCGCAGGGCCCCGAGGCACCCGCCCCGACGCCCTCGGTCCCGAACGGGAGGTCGAGGGAGACCTCGACCGAGGACGACTTCGAGCCACGAGGGTCTCGAGTATCGGCTCTGTCTCCGGGGTTGACTTCGAAGTCGACGTCCCGGTGGTCGGGGCAGATGCACCAGACAGGATGGCCATCAGTGCCCGCTGCTGCTCCATGAAGGCAGACAATCTGCACTCCAAGGCTGTCATCCGGAGACTCAGCTCGGGAAACGCAGCAGCCACCGACTCGGGCCCCGGCGGCACCGGGCCCGACGTCGGCTCTCTGGGAGGAGAGTCCACGAGGACTACGGGGCTTACGTGTCCAGCAGACTCTGGCTCCACGTGAGGAACTTTGGCAGGCTTCTCTTGGTCCATGGGCCCGGGACGGCGGTCGGGGGTCTTAGACCTGGCCCTCGAGGGACCAGGGACCTCCTCCGACGCCGCCCTCGCGAGCCGCTTCTTCCTCTTGCGTTCCTGGTCGGGGGACCCCCTGTCCGAGGAGCTTTGACGGCGCTCGGGATCGGAATCCCGAGATGTTGAGGCCTCAGACGAGGTCCGGGCCCGGCCGGAGGCAGAGTCCGAGAAAAACCTTTCCTTCTGATGCTGTCGACGTTTGAGTGCCTTGGAAGACATCTTCCCACATAGCACACACGACTTGGGGTTGTGGTCAGGGCCGAGGCACCGAAGGCAGCAGTCGTGTGTATCGGTGAGAGACATAGGTTTCTTACACCGATCACACTTTTTGAAAGCACTGGAAGCCATCGGGGAAAAAAGAGCCCCTGCGAGGTCAAAAGACCGGCCTTCCAGGGAAAAAAGGGCGCGAACGACAGCCACGAAGGGCAAAAACCGAAAAAGAAATAAACGGGCTCGATACCGGTGTACCGAACCCTGCAGGAGGGGAACCGGCGTCGAACCGGAGAAAAATAGCGAAAAATCGCCGAAGAAAAAATCACTTTTATCCGGGAGAACAGGACACACGTCCGGTGGGCTTCTCGGAAAAAAAGAGACTGAGGTAAGATGGCACCTTTAGGCGGGAAGGGAACCGCGCATGCATGCCAGCATTCCCAAAGGCTTTCATGGAAAGCTGGGGAAATGCTCCGCTGGGGCTTCATCAGCGCCGATGACACCCATATGTGAAGACTGATTCCTGCTTGGTCCTGGAGAATGATCAGTTCCAACTGAATTGAAAGCCCAAAGAAAAGAAGAATCCACTGAATCCCTCCCACCTCCAACTCTGTCCCATACAAAAAAATGGCAGATGCCCTATTTGCTAATGGGAAATGTAGAATAGTGAAATTGTCCACTTGTGCAGCCCAATCTCATATGAAAACATATTGTTTAGTATATTAACTTTTCTTTTCAACAGAAATCTTTTGCAACACAGAACTCATATTACAGCTGTTGCCAACAACTAAATAACATAACTTAATACAAGATGCTAAGTGTAATGCAAAAGACATTGGTTCTCCCTTCTAATGCATCACAAGGACTATGGTCTCCCAAACTTGCCAATTTCATTATGATTCACAAAGTTCCATTTTAAGACACCACAGAATTCTGGTTGTTGTAATTGCAATATAGTGTCAATTATCTCACATAGCAACTAAAATGAGCTTCTAAAGCTATTTTATAAAAGTGATAAATTCAATTTCACCTTTAGTTAAAAGGAGCCTTCAGCTAGCTTGGACTGTGAAAGTTAAGGCTTCAAATGCTCCTAAAAATAAATCCAAATGATAAACCCGAGTGACAATCATTAAAATGAAGAACATACCTTGGTCCCAGGGGAGTTGAGCAAATTGCGCAGGAAGCCCGTACTGTTGTTGCTCACAGGAGTTAGGATTGCACTGTTAAAGGTCTGCAGCGTAGCTGCAGGTTTGGCAAAATTACCCAAGGATGGAAGGGATTTATTTTCAGATTGCAATGGGGACGTGAGCAATTTTTCTGTATGGAAGAAAAATATTAGCAACATATCAATAAACAATAAGAGGGAAATCTTCTCTAAGTCCTTCTAGACAAGTCCAGACATATGGATTTTGCCCTCTACCAGCAGATGGAGACAGAACAGATGCTTGTGGATCCTGCTCTATATAAGGCACTGTGCAACCTGCAACTTTCTCAGTACTTCTGTACCAAAGCAAACAGAGAACCTCCCTTAATTTTCCTCAAAGGCACGAGAGGCATCACTGATCCTGAACTTGAGAAGTTCATCATTAGAAATGAACAAAAAACAAGAAATAAGCAATATGCAATCCAAACTGCCTAAGAACATAAGATCATAAGATATGCCATACTGGGTCAGATCAAGGTCTATCAAGCTCAGTATCCTGTTTCCAACAGTGGCCAATTTAGGTCATAAGTACCTAGCAGTTTCCCCAAAAGACACAGGTTCCACAATGCTTGTATTGGGTCAAGTAGTGATATCCCGGGTCCCTTTTAATAATGGTTTATGGACCTTCCTCTAGGAACTAAGAACTTAAGCTTGCACTTCAGAAAACAATGAAGAGAATAGGTGGAACCATGAATTGGTCTGGTAGGACTCAAGGAAAGAAAATTAGCAGGGAAGACCACATTTTCTCTTCTTTAATGTCTCACCAGACCAGTATGACATGGGACATAAAGCAGCCCTTACATTGGTAGGCAATGTGAAACACATGCTCTAAGCACACTTGCTCTAAAAGTAGCAACCTCCCTGCCCCATAGATCTAATCTATAATATTTTGTAGAATGCTGCTGCGATGACTATGTAACCACCCTATAGATCTCTAGAGGGAGGAGGGGACATGGAAAAACTGAGCACAATTAAGCCCATAAGGTTGCCTGGGCCCTCAACCCTTTAGGAGTCAACCAGACCTTCAGAACACAGGTAGAAGAAATTGACTCCTTGAGCCACCAAGCTATAGTGGACTTACTTTTGCCTCACCCTTCCCTGGGCCATTGAACAATACAAGCAAATGATCTGGACCTCTGGAAATCCTCTGTCACCTCCCAATACTGCATTAGAGCCCTATGTGCAGATACAGATGTAGGGCTTTGAATACTCTCTCCACATTCCTCCCTCCTAGACGGCAATGAGTCTCCTGATTGACATGAAATGAGGATCCACCTTAAGGCAAAAATAAAAGAATCATATAAATTCAGAATGGCTCCCAACAGGACAGTGCCTGCTGCGCTGAACAGATCACTATCAAGAAAACCACTTTTACAGTAATACCGCTCAGCAAACGCTTGATGCAATGGCTCAAATGAAGAAAATAACACACAGTATCAACTTAAGGTACCAAACAGAACAAATTCTACACAGCAGGAAATGTAAATGCATCACTCCCCTTCAAGAAACGCTCAACATCACAATGAATAAAAACCACACCAACACCACACCAGTGCAGCCACTTATACACCTTTATTGAGCTAAGAGCCAAAGCCTTCTTGACATTCTCATGCAAAAAAGTGCTGGAACTGAATCCTGAAAAGGGGAGATTCTTCTTTCTCCACACCAGACCTCGAACACTCTCCAGATTCTAATGTTTGCCAAAGATTGAAAAACTTCATAGACACCATCAGCATTATCATCACCTTGGCTGAAAATCCCTTCCACCTCAGCCAAGGCTAGTCAAGAACCAAGCTATATGACAGAAAGGAGATGGTTCATCCAACAAAATCAGCCTCTGTATGAAAAGTCTCTACTCCATGTGCTGTCTCAGACCAGCTCTAATCTTGAGTCTGACCACATCTGCATACCAATAACAATATCTCCTAGGTCAGCTGGAAGCCATCACAATCATAAGACTTGGATTTGCTGCAATCCTTTGAAGCACCCAACCCAAAAATGCTCAAGGGAAACAGAGAAATCTGATTGACAGTTGCTGTAGTACTAATACATCCAGGCTGACTGAATCCTATTCTCTCCTCCAACTGAAGAAACAGGAAGAACTTATGGCCATCAGAATCATTCTCTGGCCCTCAAATCTACGACCAAGTTGTCCCAACAGGCCTCAATAAACAAGGTGGCTTCCTCCAACAACTTTCACCATCCCCCCTCCCCCAGATTCAGAGTAGAGGCTCACAAAATCAACTTGAACAGTCTGAGATCCCACGATATCAGCTGCCAAAATCATTTGAAGATGCATCAACTAGGTTTTTTGTGCCTTTTTGAGCTTTGTGAAGGGCGCTCGTGATGAGAGGAGTGGGAGGGAATGCATAGAGCATGCCGGACCACTATCTCAGAAGGAACGTATACGAGCCTTCCGTGCTCGGATGCAGTACTGGGCCGCAGAAGCGGGGAAGCTGTGCATTTGACAGGCTGGCAAATAGGTCCATGGTCGGCGTTCCCCACTGATGGAACAGCCAGCCCGCCACACCAGGATCCAGCCACCATTCTTGAGGGTGACGGATCCTGCTAAGTTTGTCCGAGAGGACATTCTCCTGGCCTGGGAGGTAGACCGCTCTGAGGGTCATCCCCTGACGGAAGGCGAAGGAGCAGAGGAGAACCGCTTTCCGGCAGAGGGGGCATGAACCTGTGCCACCTATCTTGTTGATGTAGAACATCGCCACTCGGTTGTCTGTCTGCACGAGCACCGACTTCCGCTTGAGGTGATCCTCGAAGGCCCTTAGGGCCCACCGAACCACCCGGAGCTCAAGCAAATGAATTTGCTATTGAGACTCCTCGGGTGACCATTGTCCCTGAGTGCACAATGCACCACAGTGAGCTCCCCAGCAGGGAGGCTTCCGTTGTCAGCACTAGCTTGTGCTGCGGTGCCTGAAAGGGCAACCCTCGGAGAAGGTTGCGGGGGTCCTGCCACCAGTCCAGGGACAGGCGAAGATTGTGAGATACCCGGATGGGGTCCCTAATCTAGCCGGACAGACTCCACTGGGTGCTGAAGCACCACTGGGCTGTCCGCATGTGCAGGCGGGCATGGGGAACCACATGGATGGTAGAGGCCATGTGCCCCAGAAGGTGCAGCATAGTCCAGGCCGTCACCCGAGGGGTGCTCTGGACCTGGGCTGCCAGGGCTCAGAGGTGGTTGGCGCAATCCGCTGGCAGAAAAGCGGTCGCCCGCCGAGTGTAGAGGCGTGCGACGATGAATTCTAGGGCCTGCACTGGTTCGAGGTGGGACTTGGGATAGTTGATCAAGAAGCCCAGACACTCGAGCAGGAGGATTGTGCATGATGCCGCCAGGCGGGTTTCCTTGACCGAGGATCCCGTGACGAGCCAGTCGTCGAGGTAAGGGAAGATCGGTACACCCTGTCGCCTGAGGGAGGCAGGGCGGCAACTGCAGAGAGGCACTTCGTGAAGACCAATGGGGCGGACGTGAGGATGAAGGGGAGCACCCTGAACTGAAAGTGCTCCCCCTGCACCCTGAAGCGCAGATACTGCTTGTGCTGGGGGTGAATCAGAATGTGGGCGTAAGTGTCTTTTCAATCTAAGGAGCATAGCCAGTCGCCCTGCCGGAGGAAGGGCAGCAGAATGCCAAGGGATAACTTCTTGAACTTTTCCCGCACCAAGAACTTATTTAGTTTTCGGAGGTCGAGGATGGGCTGCAGGACCCCCGTCTTTTTCGGGACGAGGAAGTACCGGGAATAAAAGTCCCGACCTCAGAGATGTGCTGGCACCCTCTCGACTGCCCGTTGGGTGAGAAGGTTGACTATTTCCTATTGCAGGAAGACCTGGTGCACGGGAAGTCAGGGAGGCACCTCCGAGGAGAAGGGAGGGGGAATCATGTCCAAGCGGGGGCAATAGCCATCTAGGATTACCCGTAGGACCCAGATGTCCGAGGTGATGGAAGCCCACTGAGGGGCAAAAGAGGCAGGCGTACCCTCACCGGCTGCTGTGATGCTGGGGGGTGAAAGGCTATGCAGGTGGTGTCAAAACCCCTGTGAGGGTTGAGGCGGTGCCGGGGTTTGCACCTTGGGCCCTTTCGGCTTGCGGTGATCCTGGGGCCTGGGCATCCCTTGTGCAGCAATTGTCGGCATGGGAGTGGGCGAGTACAGTGGGTAGCCCCGGTAGAGCAGGCCCTTCCTTGGAAAGAAAGGCTTTTTAGTTTGCAGTTTCTTTCGAGGGAGGGTGGAGGTCTTGTGCGCGAGACCGGTTCGGGTGACAAACTCAGTCTCTATCTCAACGGCTTTGTCCTCCATTGGTTTGCCGAAAAGCTGCTCATTGAGGCATGGTACATCCAGGAGCTTCTCCTGTACCCACTGCTCCAAAGACTGGAGTCATGCCTGGCGATGGGCCCCAATGCCAGCGACCGCCACTCGAGCTGAGGACGCGAAGCCATCGTAGGCGGCACGGGAGATGTACTTTGAGCACTCTGCGACGGACTTTAACAGGGTCTGGAACCTATAGAGGCGTTCGTCCTCGAGGCCTGCAGAGAAACCCCTCTGAGTTCCTTGTCCAGGTTGCGCAAGAACATGTCCGTATATAGCTGGTATGCCTGAATACGACAGGAGAACATGGACCCCTGGTAGGCTTTGCAGCCTAGGGCATCGAGGGCTCTAGACTCCATGCCTGGAGGAAGCAAAGAATGTGACCGGGTTCTTTGGTTTCCTCATGGCTGATTCCACCACCATGGATATGTGAGGAATTGTTTTTTTCTAAACCCAGGGCCGCGCTGGACCTTGTATATGGTGTCGAGGCGCTTACTCACGATGGGAACTGAGGCAGGTGCCTCCCACATGCAGAGTAGCAGCTGGACAGGATGGGAGGAACTGGGACAGTAAGAGATTCCCGAAGTGGGGACTCAAACTGAAGAATGTCAAGTTCTTCAGCTCGAGGGTTCCTCCTCAGCTTGGGTGGCCAGGTTGAGAGCCTGTGCAATATCCCGGACAACCACCAGGAAGGAGGTGTCCTCGGGTGGCGAGCACCACTGAAAAGCGGGTGGGGAGGGGTCTGATGGAAGGTCCCGATAGGCACAGGTTTCCGGAGAGGTATCCCCATTGGACTCCCAGTCCGGGAACTCGGATGAGGAATCCGATCCCGGCTGGTTGCCCCGTCCTGCAGCTGAGGCCCACTTGGAGCCAGAGGCCCGGAAGGATCTCACCCCGAGGAACGGGAAGGCGAGTGAGACCGGCGCAGAGGACCCTCATGAGGCCCACAGCTCTCGGGGTTTCCTGGGTGGATTTCGATGTCCCATGTGAGGGAACCTTGGTCTCTAGGCGCAGGCCAGCGAAGCTGGCTATGAGCACCTGCTGGGAAGTGATAAACGCAGAAACGCTGCATTCCAGCGCCAGCATGTGGGACTCTCACATGGGTGTGGGGACTCTCACATGGGTGTGGGGACTCTCACATGGGTGTGGGGTCCTGCGACTCCGACACCGGGACAGGCATCGAAGAGGAGAGGGGGTCCTCGAAGGGACGGCCCTCAGGAGACCTGGCGCCATCGCCAGAAGCCTCCGTATCTGTATGAGATACCTTGTGTTGCCACTCCTTGTCCAATTCTCGGGAAAGCGATGGGGGCTAAGGAACCGAGCACGAGCGCGCTTGTCGGGGACTCCAGACAGTGACTTTGAGGCCTTCTTCTTTTTACGCTGCTCCACTTCAGGGGGACCCCTGGTCAGAGTGCCGCCTTTAGCGCGGGGCCGAGGTGGGGGATCCCACCGGAGGAGAGATGACTGAGGGCGCCACCGGGGATTCCAAGGCAGCCTTCCTGAAAATGTCTTCAGACTTCTGCATACGACTGAGCAGGGCTTTGGAGGACATTTTCTTATAAAGCGAGCAGAGCTCCGGATCATGCTCGGCCCCGAGACACCGCTGTCAGCAGTCATTGGTGTTCATAAGTGACATGTTCTTGGAGCATCTATTGCATTTTTTGAATCTGGTGGCCATAGGGGCAAAAATGGCCCCTGCGAGGTCGAAGACCCACGCGGCCAGCGGTTGGGAGAAAAAAAAAAGGACGTGAAGCCCGTGAAGGCAAAAATGCTATGAAAAAACATCCCCTAATTGCTCAAAAAAGGATAGAGCAGGTGAAAGATGGGTAGAGGACCGGTGCAACCATAAAAGTAATAGGCCTAAGGCCAAAAAACGAAACACTTTTTCCGAGGGACGAGGATGTGCGTCTGAAGGGCTCCATGGAAAAAGGGAGACTGAGCAAAATGGCACCTTCGGTGAGAAGAGGACTACGCATGCGTGGCAGCAATCCCAAAGGTTTTCTTTGAAAGCTGGGGAATTGCTCTGCTCGGGCTCCGTCAGTGCCGACATCACCCATAAGTGAGGACAGACTTCCTGCTTGTTCCTGGAGAACACCTGTTACAGGTGAGCAACTACACTTTCTCCAGGAACAAATAGGAAGTCAGTCCTCACCTATGGAACTCCCCAGCTACAGGCTACCGAACCTGTTACAAAAAAACGCCTCCACGAAGGCGTGAGCAGAAGTCGATGCCTGAAGGAGCCCAAGTCCTAGGGTCCCCGGGGCAAAACCCTCGGTAGCCGTCGAGAAGGGTCGGAGGGCAGGAGTTGCTTATATCCCAAACAGATTATGGAGTACAGCCTGGCCAAAGGTGCTGTCCCGGCAGGACCCCCCTCTCCAGGCATTAGTGAGAGGCAAAAGTGTTCGCCGAAGCCCAGGTTGCAGATATCCGATAGCAGTACTGAGCACAGCGAAGCCACCGAAGCCACCTTGGCTCGGATGCAATGTGAGATGACCCGCCAAAACAGCGGGGCACCTGCCTTTGTGTGAGCGAGGGCAATGCAGTCCGCCACCCAAATGGAGAGGGCGCACTTTGTGACTGACTGCCCCAGGCGACTGGGATCGTAGGTCACGAAAAGCCAGCTAGACTTGTGATAAGGCTGGGTGCGCTGCAGAAAGAAGGCAAGAGCCCTCTTGCAGTCGAGTGTATGCAAAACCACCAATGCCTGGTCGGCATGGGGTCTTGGGAAGAAGGTCGGCAAGACTATCTCCTGGTTGAGATGAAAATCTGAGACAACCTTCGGCAGGAACTTGGGGTGGGTATGGAGGACCACCCTATTCCTATAGAACCTGGTGTAAGGGGCTTCAGCCATGACAGTCTGGAGTTCTTGGGCCGAGGTCAAAGCCACTAGGAAGACCACCTTCCAGGATAGGTGCCGAAGCAAGCATGTTGCCATCGGCTCGAAGGGTGAACGAGTAACCTGCATGAGCACTACAATCAGATTCCCATTCCTCTAGAGGAGGCTGGATGGGAGGTTTGAACAGCAAGAGGTCCCGCATGAAGCAGGAGACCAAGGGCTGCTCCGAGAGGGGCTTGCCCTCTACGGGGAAGTGATTTGCTGAGATGATGCTCAGGTGTACCCTGAGTTCGACCGGCCCCTCCTTCAAGAGATGGAGAAGGTACTGGAGGACCCACCGAGTGAGACACGAGAAAGGGTTGATCTGGAGGGTCAGAGACTAGACCAAGAAGCATCGCCACTTGAAGGCATAAGCCTGTCTCGTTGAGTCCTTTCTTAACGTGAGGACCACCTCCTCAACCTCCTCCAGGAGGTCTAGCGTGGCTAGGGTGACCTGTTCAGCCACCAGGCTACGAGGGACAACGAGGCCAGGTTCAGGTGTAGCACCCGCCACTCCTCCTGCATTAGCAGGGCTGGAGCACAGCCCAGGAGAATCAGGGGCTCAGACGCGAGCTGGAGCAGGATGGAGAACCACGGTTGCCGAGGCCACGAGGGAGTGATGAGTATCATCGACACTTGCTCCCACTGAGCTTTGTGGAGGGTCTTTGCAATGAGAGGAATGGGAGGGAATGCGTAGAAAAGCCCGGAGGTCCAGCTCAAGATGAACACATCCAGCGCCTCCCTGCTCGGGTGCAGGACTGGGCTGCAAAAGCGGGGGAGCTGATTGTTCGCCAGGCTGGCGAAAAGGTCCATGGTCGGGGTCCTCCACTGATGGAATAGCCAAGCTGGTCACCTCCGGGTCCAGCCGCCATTTGTGACGGCGGAGGATCCTGCTGAGTTTGTCCGCAAGGATGTAATCGTGGCCCAGGAGGTAGACTGCTTGTAGGGTCATCCCTCGACGGAAGGCAAAGGAGCAGAGGACTGCTTCCCGGCAGAGGCGGCGTGATCCTGTGCCTTTCTTGTTGATGTAGAACATTGCTACTCGATTGTCGGTCTGCATGAGTACCGACTTTCCCTGGAGATGGTCCTCAAAGGCCCTCAGGGTCCATCGGACCGCCCGAAGCTCGAACAAGTTGATCTGCTGTTGAGACTCTTTGGGTGACCATCGCCCCCACATGCACAGTGCACCACAGTGGGCTCCCCATCCCAACAGGGAAGCATCTGTTGTCAGCACAAGTTCGTGCTGCAGGGTTTGGAAGGGCAGTCCCCAGAGAAGGTGGCAGGAGCCCTGCCACCAGTCCAAAGACTTGGGAAGGTTGAGGGAGACCTGAATGGGGTCCCTGAGGTGACCGAAGGCTGGGCTACACTGAGTGCTGAGGCACCAGTGGGCTGTCTGCATGTGCATGCGGGCATGTGGAACCACATGGATGGTAGAGGCCATGTGCCCCAGGAGGCGTAGCATAGTCCACGCCGTAACCAGAGTGTTGCTCTGGACCTGGGCTGCCAATGCTCGGAGGCAAGCCGCAGGGTCTGCCGGAAGAAAGGTGATCGCCCGCTGAGTGTCGAGGCGTATGCCAATAAACTCCAAGGCCTGTGCTGGTTCGAGGTCGAACTTGGGGTAGTTGACCAAGAATTCCAGGCGCTTGAGGAGTAGGATTGTGCGTGGAGGAGTGGCCTAGTGGTTGGGGCAAGGTACTTCGGGCCGGAAGGTCGGGGGTTCAAATCCCACTAGAGGACAGCAATCTTGGGCCGGAAGGACTGGGGTTTCTAGTCCCACAGGTGCTCCTTGTGGTCTTGGGCAAGCCACTTAACCCTCCATAGCCCATGTTCCCTGTAAAATAGTTCTCTGTGTGCTGTGCTTTCCTGTCTAATCAATGTGTTTATACCTCAAAAATTTCCTGTCATGATTTGACAATTTCCAATCTGTAATCAAACCGCTGCTGATCGCTGGAAGTAGCGGTATACAAATGTATACTAAATAATAAATAAAATAAAATAAACAAGGCGGGTTTCCCTAGCCAAGGGCCCCGTGACGAGCCAGTCGTCGAAGTAAGGGAAGACTGGTACGCCCTGCCATCTGAGGGAGGCAGTGGCTGCCTGTGCTGGGGATGAATCAGAATGTGGGTGTAAGTCTTGAGATCCAAGGAGCACAGCCAGTCACCCTGCTGGAGGAAGGGCAGCAGGATGCCAAGAGATAGCATTTTGAACTTCTCCCGCACTAGAAACTTGTTTAGTTTCTGGAGGTCGAGGATGGGCCGTAGACCCCCCGTCTTCTTCAGGACAAGGAAGTACCAGGAATAGAAACCCCGACCTTGGAGGTGCATCGGTACCCTCTCGAGTGCTTGCTGAGCGAGGAGGTTGTCTAGCACCAGCTGTAGGAAGGACTGGTGCATGGGGAGTTGAGAAGGCTCCGCTAGGGGGAAGCCTGTCCAAACGGAGATGGTAGCTTTCCCGGACTACTCGGAGGACCCAAGTATCCGATGTAATGGATGTCAACTGAGGGGTGAAGGAGGACAGGTGTCCCCCCACCAGCTGCAGAGCTGCCAGGGGGCAAAAGGCTATGCTGCTGGCGTCAAAACACCTGGGTGGGCTGAGGAGGAGCCGAGGTTTGGGCCTTGGGTACTTTTAGTTTGCAATGACCGTGTGGTCCAGACTTTCTCTGCGTCACGGTGGTCAGTGTGGGAGTGGGTGGGTACGGTGGGCAGCCTCTGTAGGGTAGGCATTTCCGCGGAAAGGAAGGCTTCTTAGTTTGCTGTTTCTTTCGAGGAAGGAAGGAGGTCTTGCGCGAGAGGCGAGTATGGGTGACGAATTCTGTCTCTATCTCGGCGGCTTTATCCTCCATCGGTTTACCAAAGAGCTGTTCACCAAGGCAGGGTACGTCTAGGAGCATTTCCTGGACCCACTGCTCCAAGTCTGAGAACTGATGCCATCGCTGCCACTTGAGCCGAAGACTAGTAGGCAATGCGGAAGAGGTATTTTGAGCACTCCGCAACGGACTTCAGGAGAGTCCGGAACATGCTGAGGGGTTCGCCCACGAGACCAGCGGAGAAGCCCCAAAGTTCCTTGGCTAGGTCACGTAAAAACATGCCCGTGTACAATTGGTATGCCTGAATACAGCATGAGAGTATGGACCCTTGATAGGCCTTGCGGTCTAGAGTGTCGAAGGCTCTCGACTCCCTGCCCGGTGGAACAGAAGAATGTGACTTTGGGCTCTTGTTTTCTCATAGCCGACTCCACCACCATGGAGGTGTAGGGGAGTTGGGTTTTCCTTAACCCAGGGCCGCGCTGGACCTTGTACATCGCATCAAGGTGCTTGCTCACAATGGAGACCAATGCAGGGGTCTCCCGTGTGGACAAAATGGGATGAAAAGGGACAGCAAGAGCTTCCCGAGGAGGGGATTCGTACTGCAAGATATCGAGATCTTCAGCTCGAGGTTCCTCCTCTGTCTGGGTAGCCAGGTTGAGAGCCCGTGCTATATCACGCACGAACACCAAGGAAGTGGTGTACTCGAGTGGAGAACGCCGCTGAAAGGTGGGTGGGGACAGGTCCAACTGGAGGACCCGATGGGTATGGGTCTCAGGGGAAGCATCCCTATCCGACTCCCAGCCTGAAAATTTGGAAGAGGAGTCTGATTCCAGCTGGTCGCCTCGCCCAGAGGCTGAGGCCCGTTTGGAGGCTGAGGCCCGTTTGGAGCCGGAGGCCCTGGAGGATCTCGCCCCTGAGGAATGGGAAGGCTAGCGAAACCGACGCCGAGAACACTCACGAGGGCACATGGCTCTCGGGGGTTTCCAGGGCGGATTTTGGTGTCCCTCTCAAGGGAACCTCGGTCTCTACGTGTGGACCAGCAAAGTTGGATATGAGCACCTGCTGGGAAGCTATGAACACAGAAACACTGCGTTATAGCGCCAGCATACAGGACTCCCACACAAGCGTGGGGCCCTGCGATGCCGACACCGGGGTCACTGGGTCGTGCATCGAGAAGGAGAGAGGGTCCTCGCCGGGACGACCCTCAGGAGACCTGGCGCCATCGGCGGGGCCTCCGAGTCTGTTTGAGGTATCTTACGAGGCCGCTCCTTGTCTGAACGCCTAGGGGGGCTAAGCGACCGAGCGCAGGAGCGCTCGCGCTTGTTGGGAGCCCCCGACAGCGACTTGAAGGTCATCTTCTTCTTACGTCGCTCCACTTGAGGGGACCCCTGGTTGGAGTGCCATCTTGAGCGTGGAGCCGAGGTGGGGGACCCCACTGGTGGAGAGATGACCGAGGGTGCCACCGGGAATTCTGAGGCAGCCTTTCAGAAAATGTCCTTGGACTTCTGCTTACGACTGAGCAGGGCTTTGGAAGACATTCTCTCACAAAGCGAACAGAGCTCTGGATCATGGGAGACAGCCAACATGGCTTTAGACAAGGAAGATCTTGTCTTACTAATCTGTTATGTTTTTTGAAGGAGTGAATAGCATAGTTACTCACCTGTAACAGGTGATCCCTGGGAACAGCAGGAATTTAGTCTTCACATATGGGTATCATCGGTACCTGCATGGGAACGCTCCCCAGCGTCCAATTAGAAAGCTTTTGGGAGCATCCCACAGAACCTGCATGCTGCCTTCCCGCCTTTCCCAACTGTCCCTCTCCAGTTGAGTTTAAAGCTGAGACAAAAGAGAGAGGGAAAGAGAGAGATACAAATCCTAGGGGAGGTGGGTGGGTTGTGAAGACTAAATTCCTGCTGTTACCGGAGATCCCTGTTACAGGTGAGTAACTATGCTATCTCCAGGAACAAGCAGGAATGTAGTCTTCACATATGGGTACTCCCTAGCTGCAGATGCCAGGGAGAAACCCCAGAAGTTGTGTGCCCTTGTGAAAGGGCTCCACTTCCCCCCATGGATCTCTGGCATCCTACCAAGGATGGTGGGTAGGAGTTGATTAAGTATGGAACAGGCGTTGAAGAACAGCCTGACCAAACAAGGCATCCCGGCCCAAGTCCTTGTCTTAGCAGTAATGGGCTGTGAAGGTATGAACCGAGGCCCAAGTAGCTGCTCGACAGATGTCGTCGATAGAGAAAGAGTGAAGATGAGCCATAGAGGTTGCCATGGCTCTCACATTGTGAGCTGTGACATGGCCTTCCAGAGGAAGGTTTTTACTCTCATAGGAAAAAGATATACACTGTGCAATCCAGTTGCACAGTGTTCTTTTGGAGACTGGAAGTCCCAAATGACTAGGATCAAAAGCAACAAAAAGTTCGGAGGACTTTCTATGTTGCTGTGTCCTTTGCAAGTAAAAAGCCAGAGCCCTTTTAAAATTCAAAGTATGAAGATTCCTTTATGCATTTGAGGCATGAGGCCTTGGGAAAAATACAGGAAGGTAAACCGCTTGGTTTAAATGAAAAGGTGACACCACCTTTGGCATAAAGTGTGGATGCATCCTAAGGACTACCTTATCATGATGGAGGATCAGCCACCAACGCTTGCAGTTCACTGATGCGATGTGCTGATGTGATTGCAATAAGAAAGATGACCTTCCAGGAAAGGAATTTCAAAGAGGTAGCAGCTAATGGTTCAAAAGGCGGCTTCATGAGCTGCCCAAGAACCAGATTTAAGTCCCATGCTACCGGTGGTGACTTAATGGGAGACTTAGTTAAAAGAAGGCCTCTCATAAATCTCGCTATGAGAGGATGAGAGGAAATAGGTTGTCCATTTAGAGGCTTGAAAGAAGCTGCAATAGCAATCAAATGAACTCTCACTGAATTGGTCTTAAGTCCTGTATTAGACAAATGAAGGAGATACTCAAGTAATGATTCAAGAGGTATCGCAAGAGGGTCAAGCCCTTCTGCGAGCACCATATGGTAAACCTTTTCCACTTGAAAGCATAAGAGCGTCTTGTGGAAGGTTTCCTAGAAGTATAAAGGATATACTTTACCTGCTGAGAAAGGTTAAGACCATGAAGTTCTAGGCTTTCAGCAACCAGGCCCTGAGATGGAGAGACTGGGGATTGGGATGCCACAGCATCCCGTCCTCCTGAAAAAGGAGATCTGGAGCAGATCCTAACTCCAGAGGCGGAGCTTGAGAGAGATGTAGGAGCAGAGGGTAACACATTTGCCATGGCCAATGTGGAGCTATGAGAATCATATGACCTCTGTCTCTCTGCAGCTTGAACAGGGTTTTGGGAATTAGGGGAATGGGTGGAAAGGCATACAGGAAGTCCTGGCCCCAATGGAGGAGAAAAGCATCCTTGGCCTGAGAACCCTGAGCTGGAATTCTGGAACAGAACTGGGGAGGTTTGGCATTCAGCGGACTATCTGGTCTATGTCCGGGGTTCCCCAAATTTGAAAAATTTTGGCCACTTGGTCTGCATGGAGAGCCCATTCGTGTGGAAGCAGAACTCGACTGAGTCTGTCTGCCCAAGAGTTTTGAATGCCTGGAAGATACCCCGCAAAGAGAGGAATCTGATGCTCTCTGGCGAGGGCCCATAGTCGCAAAGCTTCGTTGCAGAGCGACAGAGAGCCTGTTCTGCCCTGCTTGTTCACATAGAACATGGCTACCTGATTGTCCGTTTGAAATAGGACTGTCTTGTAGCTGAGCTGGGTGTGGAATACTCGAAGAGCAAGGAGATTGCTCTGAGTTCCAGGAGATTGATGTGTAGATAGGTCTCTTTTGGAGTCCAGGTACCCTGGGTAGAGAGGCCTTGCAGGTGGGCTCCCCAACCCACTTGTGAGGCATCTGTTGTCAGAGTGGCTTGGGGGGTAGGGGTTGTTGGAAAGGGGAGCCCAGCAAAAGGTTTTGGGGTGACTGCCACCATTGGAGGGACAAAATAAGACGATCTGAGTTTGTTATTTTGTCTGACAGGCAACCTGATGCCTGAGTCCATTGAGTGGATAAAGTCCACTGGGCTGTCCTCATATGGAGGCGAGCATAAAGAACCACATGCACGGTGGATGCCATGTGGCCTAGCAAATAACATTTCCCGAGCAGTGAGGTGAGGTTTTAACACTGCTTGGGAGGCTAATTGCACAATGCGAAGGCAGCGGGCCTGTGGAAGGTAGGCCCTTGTCTGTCTGGTATCCAGCAGAGCTCCTATAAACTCCAGGGACTGAGTGGGAGCAAGGATGGATTTTGGGAAGTTTATGACAAGTCCCAGATACTGAAGGATGAGCATTGTGCGAGAGAGAGCAACCCTGGCCTCTGGCTCTGAAGGGGCTTGAATGAGCCAGTCGTCTAAGTAAGGGAAGACGAATATTCCTAGGGTGCAAAGAAATGCTGCCACCACAGCCATGCATTTTGTGAACACCCTTGGTGCCGAGGCCAGGCCAAAAGGAAGAACCCTGTATTGGTAGTGCTTCCCTTGAAATAGAAAGCGAAGGAACTTTCAATGAGTTGGATGGATGAGAACATGAGTGTACGCATCCTTGAGATCTAGAGAACAAAGCCAATCCTGACTCTGAAGGTATGGCAGCAGAGTTCCTAGAGAAATCATTATGAACTTCTCTTTGAACAGGAATTTGTTCAATTCTCTGAGATCCAAAATGGGTCTGTGTCCTCCTGTTTTCTTTGGAATAAGGAAATAGGGGGAGTAGAATCCTGTACCCTGTTGGAGAATGGGTACCTCTTCTATTGCCTCCTGGGCAAGAAGCAAAGTGACCTCTTGACCTAACTGGGTGTTGAGAGAGGTCTGAGAATTGAACTCTCTTACCATTGAGGAGGGGGCATGCTGAGGAAATGAAGCTTGTACCCCTCTCTTACAATGGACAGAGTCCAATTTTCTGCTGTTATCTGCCCCCAACTGGGGGCAAAATGACATACCTTCCTGGAATGGTGGAAGGCTCTGGACCGTTCAGGGCCAGGAAGGCAAAGTTCTCTAGATAGGGGTCAAAGCCCCTGTGGAGGCCAATTCTGCTGAGCCGGTTGAGGCTGAGCAGCTTTTGCTTTTCTTTGCCTAGATTGTTGCTGCTGTCCCTTTTGGGCAGACAGACCTAAACCATGCCCCTGCTGGGTATAGGAGGGGTAAAATGTCGTCTTCTTACTGAAGAATGGTTTCTTGTAGGATTTTTTCCTTGCAGGATCAGCTGTAGATTTAGACAATCTATCCAAGGTGATATTGTCAGCATCTATCTCATTAGCTTTTTCCTGCCAATTCTTGCCAAAGAGATTCTCTTCTGTGCAAGGAATATTCCCCAGTTTATCCTGTACCCAAAGTTCCAAGTCAGATGTCTGGAGCTAGGCAATCCTACGTGCACCTATGGCAATAGCAGAGGTTCTGCTTATGCACTCAAAACAGTCAAAGGCTGCACGATTTACAAACTTGGAGCATCCTGAGCATGTTTGACAAGGGCAAGGTAATCCTGCCTCTTATCATCAGAAAGGAGAGGGCTCATAAGCTCTAAATCTCCTGTGACCTCCTTAAGGAACATTCCCATATATTATATATAGGAACTGATCCTAGCAGAAAGCATGGAAGCCTGGAAGGTTCGACATCCAAAGGCGTCAAGAGTCCTACACTCACGTCCTGGAGGATTAGATGCATGTCTTTTTGCATTCTTGATCCTTCTCATAGCTGATTCCACCACCATGGAATGGTGCGGTAGTTGAGTCTTCTGAAACCCAGGACAAGGAGGAACTCTATACATGGTGTCGAGCCTTCGAGAGTGAGGAGAAGTGGTTAGAGGTGTTTCCCATATCCTTAACATGAGGTCATGCAAGATCTCATGAATAGGTAAGGTAGCTGCCTCCTTGGGAGCTTTAGGGTATTGCAGGATTTCCAATTCCTTTGCCCTAGGATCTTTTTCAGGAGCCACTGTGATGGAAAGACCTCGAGCCACATCTCGGATAAAATCTTGAAAGGACATATCCTCTGGAGGAGACATCCTACGATGAGGAGAAGAAGAATCCTCAGGAAGAAGTACTCTGGTATCGGCAGAACTTTCAGAATCTTCAGACTCATCCGAGGATTCAAAGTATCTCCGATCCGGGTGATCGTGCAAGGCACGGTACTGGTACTGATCAAAGTCGGCATCGGAGGGGTCCGGTACCGACTTGTCAATACTGGATGGATAAGCATGACTCGGTCCCGGTAGAATACCTGCCGATGTCGATGCAGTTGGCACCGGTACCGAAGTTGGTGCCAGTACCGGTTTCAGGGGTATCGAGGCCGTGAGAAGAGCCGCCAGACTGCGTTCAATAGCCAAGAATCTATGGTCTATCGATGCTGCCGATGCTGAGGTATTGGTACCGGATGAAGCAGCAGATACCCCAGAGCATGGCACCAGTAGTTCTGCCGAGGTTAAGGCCTCGAGACATCCTGGAGCCCCATTAGTGCTTTGGAAGCCGAAGCCTCCCACCGGGGCAACTTTGCCGGTACAAGTCCCTCAAGGGCAACGCCAGAAGCATCTCGATGCTTAGAAGGAGATCTACCCTTTGAGGACCGGCCAGTTTATGTTTAGTTACCTGAGATCCATGGGAGGAAGACGAAGCCCTGGAAGACGTCGATGCCACAGACGCTGCATCGGGGGGAAAATGGGTGCTAAGTTTAGCAGCTCGGTTTTGCCGGCCCCTCTTTGACATCATCCCACAGGCAACACACTCCGAGATAGAGTGGTCAGGACCTAAACATTTGAGGCACCACTCATGGGTGTCGGTGACGGAGATGGTACCACCACACTTGGAACACTTTTTAAAACCCAAAGCGGGTTTTTCCATTTTAAAGGAAAAGTTGGGCCTAGTGCTCAAAATGGCGCGTGGCACCTGAGGAAAAAATACCTGGAAAAGACTACAGAAGAGGATTTTTTTTTGTTTTTTTTTAAAGAAAAACGAAAAAACCACCGGCGGTACCGGTGTAGCGTCGAGGGAAGGCAGACGCGACCACAAAAAAGAAGAATAAAAGAGAATATTTTCTGCGGTGACAGGATGTGCGACCTGTCGGCTCCGCGGAAAATGAAGAACTGGAGAGGGACAGTTGGGAAAGGCGGGAAGGCAGCACGCAGGCGCTGTGGAATGCTCCGAAAAACTTTCCTATTGGATGCTGGGGAGCGTTCCTGTGCAGGCTCTGTCGGTACCGACGATACCCATATGTGAAGACTACATTCCTGCTTGTTCCTGGAGATAAACAGGTAGACAAAGGTGAGTCGGTTGAAATAGTGTATTGGACTTTCAGAAAGCCTTTGACAAGGTCCCTCATCAGAGACTTTTGGCAAAACTAAAACGTCATGGGATAGGAGGTGATGTACTATTGTGGATCAGGAACTGGTTAAAAGACAGAAAGCAGAGGGTAGGGCTAAATGGCCAATTTTCCCAATGGAAAAAGGTGAATAGTGGAGTACCCCAGGGATCTGTGCTGGGTCAGCAGCTTTTTTGACATATTCATAAATGACCTGGAAAAGGGAATAACGAGTGAGGTTATCAAATTTGCAGATGACACAAAACTATTTAAAGGATTGTGGAAAATTGCAAGAGGATCTTGATAAATTGGAAGACTGGGCATCAAAATGGCAGATGAAATTTAATGTGTTCAAGTGCAAAGTTATGCACCTAGGAAAGGACAATCCAAACTATGGTTACACGATTCAAAGTTCCACATTGGGAACCACCACCCAGGAAAAAGAGTTAGGCATCATCGTGGATAAAACACTCCACCCAGTGTGTAGCGGCAGCCAAGAGAGCAAACAGAATGCAAGGCATCATAAGGAAAGGAATGGAAAATAAAACAAAGGATATTATAATGCCTCTGTATCGTTCCATGGTGCGACCGCACCTTGAATATTATGTGCAATTCTGGTCGCCGTATCTTAAAAAAACGATATAGCGTTATTAGAAAAGGTACAGAGAAGAGCCACCAAAATGGTAAAGGGGATGAAAGGATACTCCTATGAAGAGAGGCTAAAAAGGTTAGGGCTTTTCAACCTGGAAAAGAGGGCTGAGGGGAGATATGATAGAGGTCTATAAATTAATGAATTTTATTTTATTTATTTATGTATTTACATTCTCTTATATACCGCGCTATTCTGCATCAGTGTGGTTTACACTGAACAAACTGAAATTACATTGAACAGGGCATTATAACTTGGAGATAACTATTTTACAGGGAACATGGGCTATGGATGGTTAAGTGGCTTGCCCAAGACCACTAGGAGCACCTGTGGGACTAGAAACCCCAGTCTTTCCAGCCCAAGATTGCTGTCCTCTAGTGGGATATTATTGAGTGGAACGGGTAAATGTAGATCAATTGTTTATGTCATCAGGATATAAAAAGACTAAGGGACATGCAATGAAGCTACAGGGTAACCTATTTAAGACTAATAAGAGAAAATATTTTTTCACTCAACGTGTAATCAAACTCTGGAATTTGTTACCGGTGGATGTAGCAAAAGCCGTTAGTGTAGCTGGGTTTAAAAAAGGTTTGGACAAGTTCCTGGGGTTAAGGTCCATAAACCATTATTAAAAGGGACCCGGGATATCACTGCTTGACCCAATACAAGCATTGAGGAACCTGTGTCTTTTGGGGAAACTGCTAGGTACTTATGACCTAGATTGGCCACTGTATGAAACAGGATACTGGGCTTGATGGACCTTGGTCTGACCCAGTATGGCATATCTTATGTTTGGCTCCGAGACACCGTAGACAACAATCATGGGTGTCCGAAAGCGACATGCTCTTGGAGCATCTATCGCATTTTTTGAAACCGGTGGCCATCAGGGTAAAAAGGGCCCCCGCGAGATCAAAAACCCATGCGGCCAGCGGTTGGGAGAAAAAAGGGTGCAAAGCCCACCAACAACAAAAATTAGGGAAAAAATGTCCCCTTTGCTCATATCAGATAGGAGCAAGGGGGAGGACGGGTAGAAGACCGGTGGAACTGGAAAGCAGTAGGCCAGAGGCCGGAAAACGAAACACTTTTTTCGAGTGACGAGGACATGCATCCAAAGGGCTCCGCAGAAAAAGGGAGACTGAGCAAGATGGCACTCTTGGGCGGGAAAAGGACTATGCATGTGTGACAGCAATCCCAAAGACTTTCTTTGAAAGCTTGGGAATTGCTCTGCGCGGGCTCCGTCAGTGCCAACGTCACCTGTAAGTGAGGATTGACTTCCTGCTTGTTTCTGAAGAATGCCTACACCCCAAGAATATTACGGTGTACTGCCTAGCCAAAGGTACTGTCCCAGGCAATAGTGAACTGTGAATGTGTGAACTGAAGACCATTTGGCGGACCTGCAAATCTCAGTAACCAGCAATGAGTGGAGGTGGGCCACCTATGTGGCCATCGCCCTCACACGATGCGCTATGATCCGGTGCTCAAGGGAGAGGTCCACTCGGTTATAAGTGAGAGCAATACAGTCCCCCACCAAAGTGGACAGAGTTTGCTTCGAAGCAGGGAGCCCCAGTATGCTGGGGTCGTAGGACCCAAAAAGCTGAGGAGCTTTCCGATGACCCCGAGTTCGCTGTAAGTAGAACAGGGCTCATTTGCAATGCAGCGTATGACGGATCAGCTCCTCCTGCCGGCATGATGCTGTGGAAGGGTGGTGGGGAAGACTATCTCGTGGTTGAGGCGAAAGGAAATACCACCTTCTGGAGGAATTTGGGTGTGTGCAGAGCAACAACTCTTCTTTTAGAACCTTGTGTAAGGTGGGTCCGCCACTAAGGCTTGGAGCTCGCTCCTTCTTCGAGCAGACGTAAGGACCACCAAGGAGGCCACTTTCCATCATAGGTACCTGAGCTGACAAGCGGCTTGGACGGCGGTCTGGTGAGCTGGGAGCGCAATACATTGAGGTCCCATTCCACTGCAGGGGGGGCTAAGAGGGGGCTTGGATAGCAGGAGGCTCCTGAGGAACCTGGAGACCAGGGACTGGCTGGAAAGGGGTGTCCTCTCTATGGGGTGGTGGTGAACGGTTATGGCGCTCAGGTGCACCCATACAGAGTTAGATTTTAGTCCAGTGCGCGATAAGTGCAGTAGGTAATGGAGGACAAGCAGCACATGGGAGAAGGAGGGATTCTCCTCTCATTCCGCGCAACAGACAGAGAACCGCCTCCATCTAAAGGCATATGCCCTTCTGGTGGAGGGCTTTCGGGAGGCCAGCAGGATCTCCTTGACTTCCACTGGAAGACTGAAAGGCTATATTTTCAGCAGCCATGCTGTTAGCGTCAGGTACCCCACACTAGGGTGCAAGAGTGAGCCCCCCCTCCTGGGATAGGAGATCCAGGGCCCTGTCATGTGGAACTGGGAGTGCCACTGACAAGTAGAGCAGAAGGGAAAACCAGAGTTGCCTGGGGGGCAATCAGTATTACTGACACACTGAACTTTGAAGAGGGTCCTGGCTACCAGAGGGGTCAGCGGGAACACAGAGTAGGCCCTCAGCTCACAAGACTAGGAATGCATCTGCTGCCACTCTGTCTGGGTGCGTCTGACGGGAGCAGAAGCAGGTTAGCTGTGCGAGGTCCAGAGAGGTGAAGAGGTCCATCATGGGCCTGCCCCAGAGGTTGAAAAGCTGTCTCACCACACTGGGGTGCAAGTGCCACTTGTGTAGCTGCAGGACTCTGCTCAGCCTGTCTGCCAGGTAGTTGTCCTGGCCCAGGAGGTATACCGCTTGCAGCAGAATGCTGTGGTGCGCCGCAAAGGAGAAGAGGACTACCGCCTCCCGGCAGAGGGAGTACGAGCCCATGCCCCCCCTGCTTGTTGATATAAAACATGGCCACTTGGTTGTCCATCTGGATCAACACAAGGAGATGCTGCAGGTGGTGGCGGAAGGCTTGTAAGGCCAGAAAGATCGCCTGGAGTTCCAGGAGATTAATCTGTAGGAGGGATTCCTCCAGCAACCAACTGCCTTGTGTGCACAGGCCATCACAGTATGCTCTCCACCAAAGGAGGGAGGCATCTGTGATCAGGGTCGCTTGTGGTGCGGGTGCCTGAAAGGTCATTCCCGCCAGAAGGTGGTGCAAGTTCTGCCACCAGTCTACTGAGGCCACCAGTCGGCTGGTGGCCTTGACCATGCCCCTCAGCTTGCCTGTGGCCCGAGTCCACTGTGAGTGCAGGCACCATGGGCAGTCCACACATGCAGGCGGGTCGAAGGGTTGTGGACCGTCGAGGCCATGTGGCCCAGGAGATGGAGGAGGAGATACGCTGGGACTGTCCTGCGGTGTTGCACCTCCCCTGCCAGCTGCTGAAGGTGAGCTGCCCTTTCTATTGGGAGGATTGCTCATGTCCAGGTGTGCCTCTATAAACTCTAGAACTATCAGACACCCGGATAGCAGTATTCAAAATACAAAATACTTCAAAAACTGGCAGAATACCGTAAATCCCCTCCACCATCCACTACTTTTTTGTCGGGCATAAACCACAAGTAGGCGGGTTTTGTGCTAGCTAATCTTGAGTTACTATCCCTGATTTCACTGGCCAAGAAGGCGGCGTTTTTTATCAGTTATGTGAATGTGGGCACACACTGTGTTTCATCGGGGGCACTTGATACAGGGGCGACAGCCTCGAAACGTGCACGTCGTGCGGTGGATCAGTTAAGTGTGGATTTGCTCTCTTTTTGGTTGTTTTTTAAACCTCGTATAAAAAAGAACCTTGGATGAATAAAAGGGGCCTGTACTATATGTGAGTGATAGCACAGTTACTTACCTGTAACAGGTGATCTCCGGAACAGCAGGAATTAGTCTTCACATATGGGGTAACGTCGGCGCCGACGGAGCCCGCACGGGAATGCTCCCCAGCATCCAAACAGAAGGTTTTTGGGAGCATCCCTCGCGCCTGCGCGGTAGCTTCCCGCCCTTCCTACTGCCTCTCCCCAGTTGAGTTTCATAGCTGAGACAGAAGGAGAGGAAGAGGAAGGAAGAGAGAAAGAGATACAACTCCTAGGGGAGGTGGGTGGGTTGTGAAGACTAATTCCTGCTGTTCCGGAGATCACCTGTTACAGGTAAGTAACTGTGCTATCTCCAGGAACAAGCAGGAATGAGTCTTCACATATGGGGACTCCCTAGCTGAGGGTGCCAGGGAAGATCCCAGAATGCGCGTCCCTAGACAGGGCGGCAGCACCCAACCTGGATCCCCGGCATCCCCTGAGGGATGGGGGGTAGGAGTTGAGAATAGATGCCAAGGCACAGCAACCTAAAGACGACAGAGGGAGTCTTCAACCCACGTCAAGTGTCATTAAGCAGTTAATGATCCAGACAATCTAGAGCTTACCTACAGGATTGTAGGAGGCAGAGCTGCGACGGGTACTGCAGATGCGAAGTCTTCAAGGGAACTGCACCGCAGTGAGGACGAAGTTCCCAGTCCGGGCGGGCCGGAGATGCAGGCGTCAACTGGCACTGGAGAGGACGGCAGGTCTTCACGAGGAGCTCTATGAGAAGCTGAGAACTCCGGAGAAGCAGAGTCCCCAAGCTTGAGGACTAAGCAGAAGACTGGCCGATCTGGGAGAACCCAGCCCGGAGAAGAAAGGAGTGTACCCCGGGATACCGAGGGGTACACCGTCTTCCCTAGCTGACACGGGATAAGAAGACATTGGGTTTGAAAACCTCCAGACAAGGAGGCGTAAACAAAAAAAGGGGGGCTGTTGACTTCACAGCAGCAAGTTTAAACAGAACCGGTCCCAGAACCCGAGCCGCAGGACGCAGGCAAGCGAGCTGGCCGGACCCCGTAGAAACAACAAATGGCAGTACCGACAATTGGGGAGATAGTCGGCAAGACACAGGGCGCTATAACATCTCCCAAAAGCGCCCACCTGTACCGATATATATCCAACAACCTGTATAGATGTATATCGGGCTATAGGCGGGCCCGGGAACGCCCACCCAGGTACTAACGTGTACGCAGGGGAACATGCACACGTGAGAACAATACTGCGAGCTCAGACCTGCCCCTGATCCACAGGAGAGCACCCACCTGGAGGGTGGCGGGAGAAGGGCCATCCAAGTGATGAGCCTATTTGCGTGGTACAGGGGTAGATTGGAGAGAGGAGCAGTATGGTTGCGTGAAAGGCCAAGCAGTTGAAGAAAAAGCACACCAGGAGCAGTAGGCCTCCGATGCGACTCCCTGGCAGTCACGCAGAAAAAAACTTGTCCTCCGTCCCACAAGGAAGACAAGGGGGCAGAATAGCCATATAGCCACGGTGTGACTGTGTACGTCACCCCCGTCATATAGGAAAAGGACCTACAGGGACAGGGGCCAATGCCCTTCGCCGCTCTGAAGAAGGCAGGGAGCGGTGTAGAAGACTGACAGGAGTCAGACATGCCGCCACGTCCCAGGAGCAAGGACGCGGGCCTTCGGGGAGCGCTAGTGCGCCAGATAGCCGAAGTGGCACGTGGGAGCATTAATAGCACACTGGGACTCGCGCTCGCGCAGCAACTGGACAGAACCAGGTGGTCTCCCTGTAAGAACAGAGAAGACAGACAATAGGGCGGGGATGGTCTGGCCCTGTCGAGGATTTGTCCGGACCATGCTCGGGGGGGGGGGGGGGGAGGGTCTACACTGGAAGAAGGAGAGTCGGTGCGTGATCCCCTCAAGCAGGAGAACCCCGGGAGAGGAGATTTCGAAGGACGCCCCGAAGGGTAAGTCAAATGAAGGATAGAATAGCCATGTGGAGTCAGGCTATCCTAGTGTAGTGGAGGTCCCCCTCCACAACGAGGGAGGGAGCTCCTTAAACTCCTGAACGAGTATCCGAACCACTTGACCTACTAAAAAGGACCCCAGTGTAGAGCTGGAAATAAACCTCTGGAAAGAGAAGTTAAGCGCAACTGCCGCATCCAGGAGCCTAAGGCTGCTTGGCATGAGTACCCTGGTGCGGGCCCTGGCACTTCTGACCGATATGAGCCGTCCCCGGCAGGTGCGCACCTGGCAGGTGGGCGGAGGGATGACACTTCCTCTTTCTCAGAAAGGAAGGCCGGGAAGGACATTTCCTACCCCCGGGGCCCGGACGGCCAGCGCTAGAGAGGTCAGCGGAGCACTGAGCAACCTGACGCAAAGCCTCGCCATTGAAGAGGTTTTCCCCAGTGCACGGGGAAGTACCCAGATTATGCTGTGCCCAGCTGCACAAGTCGGAAGCCTGCAACCAGGCTGTACGACGCGCCCCGATGGCAACAGCAGAGGACCTGCCAACAGACTCAAAAGAGTCCAGGGCAGCACGAGAAAGGAACCAAGAGATATTCCTGCAATGGTAAAGGAGCAAGGAATAGGCGGGGGCCTTAGTGGCCGACACAAAGGGAGACAAAAGAGATAACCTCTCGGTAACCTCCCGAAGCGTCAGGCTCATATAGAAAATATATGAAAGGATTCTGGAAGCCAACATGGACGTCTGGAAGGTCCATCGCCCAAAGGTATCCAGCGCTTTAGACGCACGATTCGGGGGGCAAGAAGAGTGCTTCTTCTTGCTGCCGACCTTCCTCAGCGCTGATTCCACCACAATGAAATGATGGGGAAGCTGGTGCGTCTGAAACCCCGGAGAGGGGGGTACCCGATACCGGGCGTGCATGGCTGCAGACGGCGCAGGAACCTGCAAAGGCGAGCGCCAAATCCCGAACAGAAGATCCCGCAGGGAAGGATGCAGAGGAAGCATTACGGCTGCCTGTTCCGCAGGACCCGGACTTAGCGGGGGGCCCGGGAGAGGAATGGCAAGCAAGTCTGCCATGTCAAAGAGAAAATCCTGAAAAGACGGTTCTCCCAGCGGAGCTATTCCGGGGGAGGCCGAGGTTGAAGGGCCCGCTTGGCCACCAGGGGACCCTCCGTGCTGGTGCGCAGGAGGAATCGTTCTAAACAGAGGAGGATACTGGCAGTCCCGACTCGAGGCGGTTGGTACTGCATCGTCAGAGCCCGGGATTGATTCCAAGCTGGGCATCGAAGAGAGCGGCCTCGGCCCCGACCCCGGGGGCGGGACTGCCCCCGAAACAGTCAGCGAAGGTAGCTGGAGTGGCGCCGAGGCAGCCGGAGAGCCGGCAAGCTCTGCACTGCGCCGTCGGAAGAGACCGGGGTCCCGGCGGCGGCGGCGGCACTTCCGATCCTGGAAAGCGGATCGGGATCACGTCGATCGGCGCCGCGGGCATCGAGGGCCTCCCAGGCTGAAACTCGGCGAAGAGGGAAATACCCGAAGCCGCCTCCGCCGTCGGGAGAGAGGCCCTTCTAGACGCCGGGGTTTTCCCCATGCCCGTTTTACCAAGTGGGAAAACCTTGCGGGACGTACTAGCCGGTCTCGAGGGTACCCAGGTAACCCGATGAGCCCCGGCGGGGAGAGAGACGCACCGCCCTGGCGCCGTGGCAGCGGCGCTTCTCTGGGCCGGAGCGACTGAAGGTCCTGAGGCCTCCCACGGGGAGACTCTAGTGACGAGTGGGGCACTCGGCGCCCGCGGCGACGCCGGGAGGTCGGCGCTGTCCGGGGTCGGCCCTGGCCCCGCGCAATGTTGGGGTGCCGAACCGCCTGTCCGGGACAGATCGATCGACTCTGAAGGTGGAGCCAGATGACGACCCCCGATGAAGAATGGGGTACTCGACCCCGAAGGCGCCGCCAGGGGGGTGGGGCCACTCAAGGCCAGTACCGCCCCCGCGGAAGCCTGGACCGAGTCAGTTGGCCCTGAAGGAACCAAGGACACCCGATGCCGATCCCCGGCGAAGAGTGGAGCACTCGACTCCGACGCCGAGGAATCGGTACCGCTCGAAGCGGGCACCACCTCCGCGCATGGCAGGGATGTAGGCACGCCAGACCGGGTCGAGTCGGTAAGCCCCGAAGGCACCGATGACACCAGCCGACGATTCCCAGCCGCACACGGCTGGGAGACAGGAAAGCCAGGCTGGGTCGAGTCGATCGGCCCCGAAGGTACCGAGGACACCAGCTGACAGTCCCTGGCGAAGAGTGGAACACTCGACGCCGGCGCCGATGCCGAGGAGTCGGCACCGCCCGAAGCGGGTACCACCCTCGAGCATGGCTCGGGAATGTTCTGTGAGGAGCGAACCCCAGGAACAACCCGAAACCCCGTGGAGGCTCTGGAGCCCGAAGACTCCCGCCGGGGTTTATGGGGCTTGAGGGGAAGGCCGGAGGCATCGTCATGCCGCGCATGAGACTCACCCCTCAAGGTTTGGTTAGTCTTAACAGACTGTTGTTGGGTTACCTGATCCTGGATAGAAGAGAAAACCGATGACCGCACCTCAGAGGGAAAGACGTCATCGAGGGACACTCGAAAAAGGGAGGGTCTCCTCCCGACGCTGAAGCCCGGAGAACCGGGGGAAAAGGGATCAGGGCCCAAACAGGAGAGACAGCAGGCGTTGGAGTCTACGAAGAAAACGAAGTCTCCACAGTGGGGGCACTTCTTAGGGGAAGAAGGCTCCATGCTGGAAAGCCCGGTAGGCCTCAGAGGGCTCGAGGAAAAACTCCTCGAAGGAAAAATATGGAAGGAAAAAGAAGGCACCAGCGGTGCCAGTGTCGGCGGGAAAAAAGAAGAACCGCAACCACAAGAAACAGAAAAAGGAAGAGAAAAAAAAAAAAGTTTCTGCGGTGGCAGGAGGTACGTCCTGCCGGCTCCGCGGAAAAACGAAAACTGGGGAGAGGCAGTAGGAAGGGCGGGAAGCTACCGCGCAGGCGCGAGGGATGCTCCCAAAAGCCTTCTGTTTGGATGCTGGGGAGCATTCCCGTGCGGGCTCTGTCGGCGCCGACGTTACCCCATATGTGAAGACTCATTCCTGCTTGTTCCTGGAGATAGAGTGGTTCTTATCCCTCCTGTGGTTTATGCCTGACAAAAAAGTAGTGGATGGTGGAGGGGATTTACGGTATTCTGCCAGTTTTTGAAGTATTTTCTATAAACTCTAGGCCTTGAGCCGGGGAGAGATGAGATTGGGGTTGTTGATGACAAACCCCAGGTGCTGCAGAAGGCAGACTGCCCAGTCTGCGGCCTGGCTGGCCTCCACGGCTGTAGTGCCTCTGATTAGCCAATTGTCCAGATAGGGGAAGACAAAGGCCCCTTGTAGGCACAGATAGGCAGCAACTACTGCCAGACACTTTGTGTAAACCCTTGGTGATGAGGCCAAGCCGAAAGGGAGTACCTTATACTGGTAGTGCTCTCCTCCCATCATGAACCTTAGATACTGTCTGTGGGAAGGCTGGATCAGGATGTGGGTGTATGCATCTTTTAGATCCAAGGAGCAGAGTCAATCTCTCTGTGGAGGCAGGGCAGCAGTGTCCCAAAGGAGAGCATCTTGAACTTCTCCCTCACCAGAAACTTGTTCAGGTTTCACAGGTCTAGTATGGACCTGAGGCCTCCAGTTCTTTTAGGGGCAAGGAAGTAACTGGAGCAGAAGTCCTTTCCCAACAGATGTTTGGGTACAGGCTCCACTGCCTTGTCCTTGAGCAAGGTCTGGTGAAGGAGAGGCCACGCCAGCTCTCCTGGGAAAAACCCTAGGGGTGTTTGCTGGAAGCAGAGGAGATAACCCTCCCTTACCACCTGTAGGACTCACTGGTCTGTGGTGACCCCAGCCCACCTGTGGGCAAAGAGCGCTAGGCGGTCCCCTGTGGGCTGGGGAGGGTCTCCTGGGGGGGGAGGAGACCCTGCCTGGAGAGTCAAAAGTTCCCCCAGGTTTGGGTGGGAGCTGGAGCCTGAGGCTTCTGAATCTTCGGCTTCCTCGGCCTGTGCCCTAACTCTTGGGCTGAGGACCCTGTTGCTGTTGTCCCGAGAAGGGCTTGTAGTGACCTTGATGAAAGGGCCCCTTTTTCCTCAGGAAAGAGGGTCTTTTCCCCGATGGTTTCTTCCCGGGGGGGGGGCAGGGCTGAGGTCTTCCTCGAGATCCTCTGCCTGGTCACAACCTCTATCTTGGCCGCCTTGTTGGTCATGGGTTTGCTGAACAAGCTTTCCACCATGCAGGAGACATCAAGCAATTTCTCTTGTACCCACTGCTTGTGGTCGGAGGTCTGCAGCCAAGCTTGGTGTCAGGCGCCGATGCAGGCTGATGCTACCTGAGCTGCCAATTCAAAGCCATTGTAGGCAGCACAAAACAGGAATTTTGAGCAGTCCTGGATCCTGGCTGTCAGGGTTTGAAACCTCTCATGCCTTCTTTCCCAGCGATGCCCGTGGAGAAACCCGCTAGTTCCTGGGTGAGGTCCTTGAGGTACATACCTATGTACAATTCATAGGTCTGTATCCGGCAGCCAAGCATGGAACCCTGAAAGCACTTGTGCCAGAGGAATCAAGAGCTCAGGCCTCTCTGCCCGGGGGTACAGAGGAATAGTGCTTTTGAGCTTCTGCATAGCTGACGCCACAACCATGGAGTTATGCGGGAGCGGAGCCTTTTGGAAGCCAGGGCCCTTCTTGACGCGGTAGATCGCGTCAAGGCATCGGCTGACCATGGCACCGAGGCCAGGGTCTTCCACATTTGTAAGAACAACTGCTCAAGGATAGGTTGCACCAGCACCATGAGAGTCTCTTTTGGCAGTGACTCATACTGGAGGATCTCCAGTTCTTCGGTGCACGGGTACTCCTCTAATTCGGTCAGGATTGGCAGAGCCTGGTCTATATCCTGGATGAAGTCATGGAAGGCCACGTCCTCCGGGGGGAGAATGGCACCTGGGTGCTGGGGGAGATGGTTCCGAGGGGACATCTTGGTGTTGAGAGGTCTCCAGGGAGGTCTCATCATCAGTCTCCCACGGAGCCGGAGGGCATCGCGGACTCCGAGGCTCGGAATTTCCGTGCATTGAGGCTGGGTCCGGGAAACCGGGATCCTCCAGAAAGATCTAGGTTCAGACTCCTGCAAACTGGTCAGGGAGGACCGGACACTCGAGGATCAGGATCTCAATCGGTGCCAAGGGCTCACCTGAGGCCAGTGGCGCTCGGTGTCTAGCTCAACACCCAGGGACTCCCCTGCAGTCGGGGGCACGATTGTTGAGGCAGATGATGCAGATGAGCTGGATATCATTGCCTGCTGCAGGGCCAGGATGGCAGAAATATTCTGCTCCAAGGCTGTCATTCTGGTTTTGAGGCCAGAAGACTTCACAGCTTTCGGCATGGGCATCAATGTTCTAGGGTCCAACAATGGCACTCTCGCGAGTGTGTCCTCAACGAGGACCACAGCCTCGAGGAGCCTCGCACGGCCTCCACCAGCCGAGGACTCCTTCCTAGAGACTTTAGGGGGGTGCTGCTCAGAGTTGCCCGAGTCCCTCCGCAGGAGCTTACTGGATTTTGTCGGTGGAACCTTGTCAGGCTTCAAAATTTTTTTCTTTTTCTTCTCGGGGTCCGAGGTCTTTTCGGAGGAGCCATCACCGCGAAGTGCTGGGCTCGGAGCTCAGCGTCAGGGAAAGCGGAACTGAGTTGGACCGCGGGAACATCTTCCACTACAACTCTGATCATTTCTTGTTGGCTTTCGGAGTCATGGCCTGGCACAGGTGGTGCTGTCGTGGTCCGGACCCATGCCAGCTCGAGGTGGGAAGAGGAACCAGTACGCAAACTGGGAAAAAACAACTTTTAAGGAGAATTTTAGAGAGATTTCTCCAGGGAAATAGGACAAGCATCCATCGAGCTCAATGGAAAAAAGGAGACAGAGCAAGATGACACCCTGGGGCAAGAAGGGGACCACGCATACTTGGTAGCATTTCCAAAGACTTTCTTTGAAAGCTGGGGAAATGCTCCGTTCAGGATCCGTCAGCATCGACGTCACCCATATGTGAGGACTGACTTCCTGCTTGTTCCTGGAGAAAACGTAGTTACTCACCTGTAACAGGTATTCTCCGGGGACAACAGGAATCAGTCCTCACATATGGGTGATGTTGACGCCGATGGAGCACGCATGCAGCAAATCTCCAGCTTTCAAAGAAAGCCTTTGGGAATTGCTACCACGGATGCATGGTCCCCTTCCCGTTCAAGGGTGCCATCTTGCTCAGTCAAATGACATAGTTAAAAAGAAAGCAAATAAAGCAAAAATAAAGAAAAATAATTGGACTGCAACTCCAAGGGGAGGAGGAAGGGTTGTGAGGACTGATTCCTGCTGTCCCCGGAAAACACCTGTTACATGCGACTAACTACGCTTTCTTCGGGAACAAGCAGTCCTCACATATGGGATTCTCCAGCTACAGGCTACCTTGAACCTACAGCCCAAAAAAGGCTCCCTCATTGAAAGCCTCAAGCAGCTGCAATGAAAACCTTAACAGGGAAGTAGCACTCCGGTAGCCTGAACACAGAAGGGTCGGAGGGTAGGAGTTGCCTAGACCCCGAAAAGGTTACGGAGTACAGCCTGGCCAAAGGCACTGTCCCGTCGGGACTCCCTATCCAGGCAGTAATGAGCTGCAAAGATATGAGCCGAAGACCAGGTGGCAGCCCAGCAGATGTCTGCCAGAGGAACAGAGCGGAGGTGAGCCACTGATGCTGCCATGGCCTTGACCCTAAGAGCCATAATACAGCCCTCCAACGGAAGCCTCGCTTCCTCATAAGCCCGGGCAATACAGTCTGCTACCCATGTGGACAGCGTACACTTGGCCACCGCCTCCCCCAGCTTACTGGGGTCGTAGGAAACGAAAAGCTGAGAGGCTTTCCAGTGACCTTGAGAACGCTGAATGTAGAAGGAAGAACACAACAAGGAGCAGCGCTCTTGCAAAGCCGACCAGGATACACAGAAAGCAAGAGACAAAATCAGGAATGGATGGTAAACGGATGTTAATTCATGAAGAACCCCAACGCGTTTCGGCGTGTACGCCTTCTTCAGGGGGTACGCAGCTTAAAAACATAAATACATTCAAATAAATATGCATATAAAATAGATAATTAAAAATGAAAACCCCATACATATATACTCATCTATATACAAAAACATGACATAATTAAAGATAAAAATCACATAATAAAACCTGTATTCCAAACGCAGGACAAGAGACAAAGAAACATAAAAGATAAAAATGTATATGTATAACTGACCAATTATAAAACAAAAAGTTGTATATCCTAAAAGAATTAATTAGACTTACCTGCTAATTGTTGTTCCTTAAGGAACTCTAGTCCAGTCCCGGAACCATAGAGTTTAGAATCTCCTCCAGCAGCCTTGGAGACTGAATGACATCACAGCTCTTCTCTCTCTGGTATAAATAGGCAAGGGCCGCCCCCTTCCACCAGTACCTATTGACAAAGCAACTCGGCAGAGCAACAAATAAGTAGATAAAGAACAAGATAAACGAAATAAACTAGAATCTAAAAACTTGTGCATATTCTAACCTTCTCTTCGACGAAGGACCTTGTAGAAATGCCAAAAACGTAGAAACAAAACCGCGCTTCTGCGGGGTTCCCATTGTGGCTACACTCCGCGTCCTCCGGAACCCCACTCCTCTTCCGGAGACATCCTCTTCAATTTGACCCCTTTTACTAAGATACAACGGACAACAGCTTCAGGTTGCATACCCTGGGAGGGGTCCGGGACTGGACTAGAGTTCCTTAAGGAACAATTAGCAGGTAAGTCTAATTAATTCTTCCTTTTCGTCCCTCTAGTCCAGTCCCAGAACCATAGAGGATGTAACAGAGCAGTGCACATCAACGGGAGGGAACAGAAAACCCAGCCTGAAGCACCGCTGAGCCAAAACGAACGTCCTCCGCCGCCTGCACATCTAACCGATAGTGCTTCGAGAATGAATGCAACGATGACGAAGTCGCCGCTCTACAAATGTCCGCGACCGAAACCGAACTGTACTCCGCCCACGATGCCGCTTGCGCCCTGGTCGAGTGCACTCTGAGACCTTCTGGAACTACCCTACCTTTCAAAAGATAAGCCGACGCAATAGCTGCCTTTAACCATCTAGAAATGGACGCTTTCGCTGCAGCTTCACCCTTCCGCGGCACCCCGAAAGCCACAAACAATCTGTCAGTCTTCCGAAACGGCTGTGTCCGCCGAAGATACTTCCGAAGAACCCAACATCTAGGAGATGTAACCTGCCTTCCGATTTCTCCTTTTGCTGCTTAGAGAATACTGGAAGCGACACCACGTGATTGACATGAAAGGCCGAGACCACCTTCGGCTGAAAGTCCGGCACTGAGTGTAGCACGACCTTATCATGGAAGAAAGACAAATAAGGTGCCCTACAGGATAAAGCCTGTAACTATGAAATCCTCCTTGCGGAACAAATAGCTACCAGAAATACCTTCCTTAACGCGAGATCCTTCAGGGTGGCGATGCTTAGCGGCTCAAACGGTAGCTCAAGCAAAGCCTCCAATACCAGAGTCAGCTTCCATGTCGGCACCGAACGGCGTACTAACGGACGAAGAAGCAAGACAGCTCTCAGAAAAAGCCTAATGTCACTGTGAGATCCTTCCAGCTGACCAAGCACTTTCCCCCTATAACAGGAAATCGCCGCCCACTGCACTCGCAAGGAACTGGCCGCCAATCCCTTCCGCACTCCATCCTGCAAAAAGGAAAGGACCTGCGAAATCGAAGCCCTCAACGGCTGAATATTACGCTCCACACACCAAGCTGCAAAGATCCTCCAGACCCGGACATACGCCAGCGAGGTGGAATGCCTACATGCCTTTAGCAAGGTAGAAATGACCGCCGCCGAATAACCCTTAGCTGTCATCCTAGCCCATTCAAGAGCCAAGCCGTAAGTGAGAACCGACTCACCTAGGGCATGCACAACGGACCCTGCCGTAGGAGCTCCTCCCACTGCGGTAATTACCACGGATCGTCCACTAACAGCCGTACCAAATCTGCATACCACGGCCTTCAGGGCCAATCAGGCGCGATCAGAATCACCCGACCGCGATGTCTCCCAACGCGCTGCACCACCCTGCCCATGAGGGCCCAAGTTGGAAAAAACATAAAGGAGAACTCCCTCTGGCCACCTTTTCACTAATGCATCTAGCCCCTCTGACATCCGTTCCCAGCGCCTGCTGAAAAACCTTCCTAGCTGCGCTGACTCGAAGCTCGCCATGAGAGCCATTACCGGAACTCCCCAGCGCCTCACCAGAATAGCAAACACCCCTGGATGTAGCACCCACTCCTCGGAGTCTACTCTGCGACGACTGAGGAAATCCGCTTCGAGATTGTCTACGCTGGCCACGTTGAGCCGCGAGAGCCTGGAGATTGTGTTCGGCCCACACCCACAGCTGACTCGCTTCGGCTTCCAGTGTAGCACTTCCTGTGCCCCCCTGCCGATTGATGTAGGCCACCGTTGTCGCATTGTCTGACAAGACTCGGACCGCCTCCCGACCGAGAGTGTCCTGAAACTCCGGTAGCGCCAGAAACACCGCTCTCATCTCCAACCTGTTGATGGACCGAGACGTCTCCTCCTGAGACCAACGACCCTGGGCAAACCTGCCTTCGCAGTGAGCCCCCCCCCAACCCAGGAGGCTCGCGTCTGTCGTGAGCAGTCCCCAGGATGGCGGTCCAGTGGCATGCCGGCTTCCATATTCTCCGTTCTCAACCACCATCGCAGCTCGTGACGCACATTCTGAGGGCAAACTAACCTCTGCGATAGGACATCCGACTGATGCGACCAACGACGGAGAAGTGCCGCCTGTAACGGCCGCACGTGCGCTCGGGCCCACAGAACCACTTCTATAGTGGCTGCCATTGTTCCCAACAACTGCAGGTACTGCCATGCTGTTGGAACCAGACTTGAAAAGAAACGCGAGACGAGTTGTCGCAGACCTAGAGCCCGGGCCCTGGGCAGGAACACCTTCCCCTGCTTTGTTTCGAAGCACGCCGCAAGGTACTGCAGGGATTGCGATGGTACCAACCTGCTCTTTGCAAAGTTGACTACCCAGCCCACGCCTTCGAACATCTGGACCACCCGGGCCGTCGCTGCCGAGCTGTCCTCTCTCGACTTCACTCGGATCAACCAATCATCCAAATATGGGTGCACCAGTGCTCCCTCTTTGCAGAGCGCCGCCGCCACCACCACCATGACCTTGGGAAATGCCCGTGGCGCCGTTGCCAGCCCAAAGGGCAGCGCTTGAAATTGGAAATGTCCCATGGGTACCGCAAATCTCAGCCACTTCTGATGCTCTTGCCGAATCGGGATGTGCAGGTAAGCATCCGTGAGATCTGACGACGTCAGGAACTCCCCGGTCCGGACCGCTGCCAGCACGGAATGCAAGGTCTCCATCCGAAAATGGGTAATCCGGAGACAACGGTTCACCCTTGTCAGAGCCAGGATCGGGCAAAATGTGCCCTCCTTCTTTGGCACTACGAAATAGATGGAGTAGCGACAGGAACCGCACTGCTCCGCGGGCACCGGCAGCACCGCCTCAAGCTGCAGCAGCCGCTGTAGCGTGTCCTGGACTGCCTGCCTGTGCCCAAGGCTGAGCAGGGAGAACGGACAAAGGAACCTACGACGGGTCGATGGAGTTCTAATAGGTACCCCTCTCGCATGACCTCCAGGACCTACTAATCTGACTTAATTCGGACCCAGGCAGAGTAAAATTCCCGCAACCGACCTCCCCTGGGAACTACCCTCTCCTGAGCCTGCGTTATCTCATTGTGTCTGTTTTGTGGCCGAGGACTGGAAAGGAGCGAACCCCCGGCCTACTCCCCTGAATCCTCGAAACCCCTGACCCCTAAGCGGGAACTTCCCCTGCTGGGACTGTCCATAACGGGGAGAACGAAAACTACGAAAGTCTCTCGGGACCTCCCTGAATCCCGCAGAACTGCGGCCCTGCTTCGGCTTGTCCTCTGGGAGACGTCCTCCCTGGGACTCCCTGAGGTCCTAGACCAACTTATCTAAATCCTCCCCAAATAAAAGCGTACCCCCATCGCTAGCCCTCCAACCGCCTTGGTGAAGCTCCTGCCCTATACGGGCAGTGGGAGCCTTTCCCCCACACACCCCTGCCCTATCCGGGCAGTGGGAGCCTTTCCCTCCACACACTCCTGCCCTATCCGGGCAGTGGGAGCCCTCCCTCCACACACTCCTGCCCTATCCGGGCAGTGGGAGCCCTCCCTCCACACACTCCTGCCCTATCCGGGCAGTGGGAGCCCTCCCTCCACACACTCCTGCCCTATCCGGGCAGTGGGAGCCCTCCCTCCACACACTCCTGCCCAATCCCGGCAGTGGGAGCCTTCCCTCCACACACTCCTGCCCAATCCGGGCAGTGGGAGCCCTCCCTCCACACACTCCTGCCCAATCCGGGCAGTGGGAGCCTTCCCTCCACACACTCCTGCCCAATCCGGGCAGTGGGAGCCTTCCCTCCACACACTCCTGCCCAATCCGGGCAGTGGGAGCCCTCCCTCCACACACTCCTGCCCAATCCGGGCAGTGGGAGCCCTCCCTCCACACACTCCTGCCCAATCCGGGCAGTGGGAGCCCTCCCTCCACACACTCCTGCCCAATCCGGGCAGTGGGAGCCTTCCCTCCACACACTCCTGCCCAATCCGGGCAGTGGGAGCCCTCCCTCCACACACTCCTGCCCAATCCAGGCAGTGGGAGCCTTCCCTCCACACACTCCTGCCCAATCCGGGCAGTGGGAGCCCTCCCTCCACACACTCCTGCCCAATCCGGGCAGTGGGAGCCTTCCCTCCACACACTCCTGCCCAATCCGGGCAGTGGGAGCCTTCCCTCCATACACTCCTGCCCAATCCGGGCAGTGGGAGCCCTCCCTCCACACACTCCTGCCCAATCCGGGCAGTGGGAGCCTTCCCTCCACACACTCCTGCCCAATCCGGGCAGTGGGAGCCTTCCCTCCACACACTCCTGCCCAATCCGGGCAGTGGGAGCCCTCCCTCCACACACTCCTGCCCAATCCGGGCAGTGGGAGGCTCACGCACGCAGGCAGAACCGCATAAAAGCGGCGTCCCTACTTCGTGGGAGCTGCTGAGCATCGCTAGCCCTCCAACCGCCTTGGTGAAGCTCCTGCCCTATCCGGGCAGTGGGAGCCTTTCCCCCACACACCCCTGCCCTATCCGGGCAGTGGGAGCCTTTCCCTCCACACACTCCTGCCCTATCCGGGCAGTGGGAGCCCTCCCTCCACACACTCCTGCCCTATCCGGGCAGTGGGAGCCCTCCCTCCACACACTCCTGCCCTATCCGGGCAGTGGGAGCCCTCCCTCCACACACTCCTGCCCAATCCGGGCAGTGGGAGCCCTCCCTCCACACACTCCTGCCCAATCCGGGCAGTGGGAGCCCTCCCTCCACACACTCCTGCCCAATCCGGGCAGTGGGAGCCTTCCCTCCACACACTCCTGCCCAATCCGGGCAGTGGGAGCCCTCCCTCCACACACTCCTGCCCAATCCGGGCAGTGGGAGCCTTCCCTCCACACACTCCTGCCCAATCCGGGCAGTGGGAGCCCTCCCTCCACACACTCCTGCCCAATCCGGGCAGTGGGAGCCTTCCCTCCACACACTCCTGCCCAATCCGGGCAGTGGGAGCCCTCCCTCCACACACTCCTGCCCAATCCGGGCAGTGGGAGCCTTCCCTCCACACACTCCTGCCCAATCCGGGCAGTGGGAGCCTTCCCTCCACACACTCCTGCCCAATCCGGGCAGTGGGAGCCAATGTTCCCTCTAATTTTCTGTAGGCTGCGTGCGCATAAAATATCAGCTGTGCAGCTTTTGAAGGAAGGTTAAATTTTTGTGCGCCACATAACGACACTCGGAGTTATATACTTTAAAATTTGACTACACGTCAGAATACAGTATGTACACCACATTGATTGCACTAGAAAATATTGTAGAACTTGTGAAAACCATAAATACACAACAACTTTTCAATTTTAAGAACGTCTGTGTTGTTTTCTATCAGAATCAGAAACGTAATTTTTGTGCGCTCTGTTGTAAAGTATGTGCGCTCACTCGGTGAGGTGTGTGCGCGCGCACATGCGCACAGCTTAGAGGGAACAGTGGTGGGAGCCCTCCCTCCACACACTCCTGCCCAATCCGGGCAGTGGGAGCCTTCCCTCCACACACTCCTGCCCAATCCGGGCAGTGGGAGCCCTCCCTCCACACACTCCTGCCCAATCCGGGCAGTGGGAGGCTCACACGCACGCAGGCAGAACCGCATAAAAGCGGTGTCCCTACAGGGCGCGCCCGCGCCTTGCGGGCCCGCGCCTGAGGGCCTCGCCAGATGGCCCTTTGGCGGTGGCCCTTAGGCGGTGGAGATTAGGCGCAGTTGAAACATCATCCACTGAACTGCAACAAGGCTGCAAGTATCAAGAAGCCTGACTCACATGACCAAAACTCCGATAACGGACAGAAAACGAAAGTGCAGCAATCAAATGACTGACGGCTTGAGCTCCCCAGGCCGGGTCTGAGCTCGCCGGTCCCGACCACCACGCTCCACGAGATTCCCATAGCTGGACCAAAATTCGACATCAAGAGCTTTCAACTACAACGATATCACCCAGGTAATCAATTACTGGACTTATCTACCTCCTGATGCAAAAGACCACTGTGCCACCCTGGCCTAACCCCCCCCCCCCCAAGTAGGAGCCAACATACCTCTGTATATATAATGTGTAAATTCCCCACTGTCACAAGCCCTGTTCTCCTCAAGCCAGCTGTTACATTGTAAACCCCTACCAACTCTAAAGGCTACTACTGTTTATTTAGAGCTAAATGAAACCAAGTATCTCTAACCAGCAAGTTGTTACATTTCAATGCAGTAACCCAATAACCTTCTTGCAATAACCTTAAGACTGTATCGCACAATACTGTATCTGTTTATACTGAGTGATAGGTAACGATAGGACTGTATCGCACAATACTGTATCTGTTTATACTGAGTGATAAGGAACGTTAAGACTGTATCCCTATTTTGTTAAAGTAATAAGAAACGCTGTACCCCAACCCATCTAGCCCTGCTAGACTGTTGGTACCCAACAACTATCTTGTCGGCCTACACTAACACATCTCTAGGCCAGCTGCCTTGACTTCACCCCACACTGCGCCACTCAAATCCAAAATCCAAATATTTCTGGCAGACATAAAATGGAGCCTGCTCACATCTTCCTGATTTTGTGCATGTGTATACTAACATCTTCATATAGAACCATCCCACACTCACAATACTGCATTCCTCTACTATATACACCAATCTACCTTCTCCACCCCCCCTCCATTACCCATCCTGCATCAATACAACTTAAATCCTATCACCACCACACAAACACCAAGTAAATTACCCCAACGACACACCCACATCAAAGGGAACAAATCTCAAAAACACCCTAAAACCAAAGCAAAGAACACTATTGGATCTCAAATACAACTCACACGAACCACACACCAAGAACATCACACATGTAACATTATCCTTATTAATGCTAGGTCAATAAGGAATAAAACAAATTATCCACAACATTCTAACTGACGAACAACCAGATATCCTATGCATAACAGAAACATGGCTCACTGACTCAGACTCTGCAACAATGAATCAAATACAGAAGCCCGGATACCAACTATACAACTGCCCACGCATCAACAGAAGAGGAGGCGGAGTCCTTATAGCAGCCAAAACCAGCCTTCAACTCACAACCACATCTACGGTCACAAATCCCGATCTTGACCTACTTAAAGTCGAGAGCATGGCATTATCCATCTGCCTAATCTATCGACCTCCCTCACCACAGCACGAAACACTAGCCACAGCACTAGAAACCATCACATCCACACAAAGCAAAAAATTCCAGATCATCCTCGGAGATTTGAACCTAGCATCAATTCCTCCGTCCCACACGGACTCCTTCTATGAAGCCATCGACCAATTGGGTTTCCAACAAATAATAAGCAACCCCACACACGATAGAGGAAACATCCTAGATATGATTTTCATACCCAGAAATCCACAACAAAGCAATGAACCACCTATAATAAACATAACTCAAGTACCATGGTCAGACCACCACCAAATCAACTGTGAACTTAAACTACAGTGCCAACTCAAAAACTCAAAGGAGATGAGAATGACCAACCCCATTAGGAAATTCAGCAAACTCAACGAGGAACACCTCATAAGCACCATTGCATCCCACATAAACCTAGATTCCACAGACCTAGACGAACTAACAGATGGAACACACACATCCAAAATACATCTAACCCAACTTTGAAACACACATCAAACCCACATAAGATCAACTCGGAACCCTGGTACACAGGAACTCTAATAAAATCAAAAAGGGAGCTCCGTAAAATAGAGAGAAAATGGAGACAAACCAAATCCTCCGATCTCAAAACTAAATACATGGCCCATCTCGCAAAATACAAAGACGACGTGAACAATGCAAAAAAATTACATCACACCAACATCCTAAACAAGGCAATCAATCGCCCACGAGAGTTATTTGAACTAGTCAAATCACTAACCAAAACCAACCAAAATGCCAACCTCAACAAATCCATCAAGGTCCAAACACTGGCAAACCACTACGCGACCAAACTGACGGCCCCTGGTCCTCCACCCCCCCCACCAACACCACAAATCAGAAGTGAGAACAACACAACGCAAAACCAGTTATGGGAGCACTTCCACAAAATAGGAACCCAGCAAATCACAGCCATTGTCACAAGCCTGAAAAGCACCACCTCCCCACTAGATCCCTGTCCTGCATCCTGGATCAAGGCAGTGAAACAAGACATAGCACCTCACATAGCACACATAGTTAACCTATCCCTACAACAAGGAATCATGCCCTCAGAACTAAAGAAATCAGTCATTAGACCAATCCTAAAAAACACTACACTCAACGGAGAAGACCCAGCCTCCTACCGTCCCATATCAAGTATCTCATTCCTGGCAAAGATCATAGAAAAAACGGTCCTTCTATAACTCCAAGACCATCTGACTGACAGTGCTCCTCTTGATGACCAGCAATATGGCTTCAGGCAACATCATGGAGTTGAAACCCTGTTACTAGTTCTACTTAACAACCTCCTAAAGGGCCTTGAAAACAAAAAGAAAATGTACATTCTTGTATTCATTGACATCTCAGCTGCCTTTGATACAGTTAATCATGGGACCCTCATAAATAGGATAAAATCAATAGGAATAACAGGAACCCCACTAAAATGGTTCTCATCCTACATCTCAAATCGAACACAACAGGTTCAATTCAACAGAGAAAAAGCAGAATCTTTCTCACAAACACAGGGAATCCCCCAAGGCTCTGCTCTCTCAGCACTTCTGTTTAACATATATATGCAGCCACTATGCAAAATTTTCTCACGGCACGAAATTAATTACCACATCTATGCCGATGATATCATGCTATACACACAACTAGACACTAAAAACCCAGACTGCAACCCACTGGAGACATGTATCGGAGAGATGCAAGACTGGTTACAACAAAGTAGCATGTCAATTAATCACAAAAAAACCGAAGTAATGTATATCTCCAAAGAACCGAATTTTGACCCTCCCACATCAATAACACTATGTAACAACACTTACCAAACAAAAAAAGAAATAAAGTATCTAGGAGTCACATTTGACTGTGACCTAAAGATGGAAAAACACCTCCGAAAGACCAACAGAGCAGTTTTCCACAAGCTTAGAGTGCTCCAACCCATTCGGAATATTATTGATCCCCAAGACTTCAGAACAGTGGCCCAAGCACTCATCATGCCACATTTTGACTACTGCAACGCCATCCTACAAGGTTTACCTAAAAAAACCCTAAACATATTACAAATGGCACAAAATGTAGCTGCCAGGGTCATAATGAAGAAAAATCTAAGTGACCACATCACACCAGTGCTAATTCAATTACACTGGCTACCCATAACAGCTCGCACAAAATACAAACAACCACCTTCAAACTCATCCACAACTTAGCACCTTCCTTCCTCAACAACCTAGTAAGATTGCAACCTCCTACCCGAAACAGAAGAACCCACAATTCCAACATCCTTCACACTCCAACAGATATAAGATCTGCCAAAACTAACACCAGCCACAGGGCTTTCTCATATGTGGCGCCAACACTGTGGAACCAACTCCCACCAGAACTACGAGCTAGCAATGACCTTCTAGACTTCAGAAAGAAACTCAAAACGCACATTTTCCAATCACATTTCAACCTGAACTAAACCCACAGATGGAGCAGCCCCTGACCACTGTGTCCAAGAAGATTATCCTGTATATATGTATTTATGTATATCTGTAAATGAACTCCCCCATAGCTAAGAAGTGTTAACTCTGTATGATGTGCTTTTCTGACAATCTGTATGTAAGCAAAATTTGTACCTGCCTTGATTCGACAGTCCAAGAAGATTATCCTGTATATATGTATTTATGTATATCTGTAAATGAACTCCCCCATAGCTAAGAAGTGTTAACTCTGTATGATGTGCTTTTCTGACAATCTGTATGTAAGCAAAATTTGTACCTGCCTTGATTCGACAGTCCAAGAAGATTATCCTGTATATATGTATTTATGTATATATGTAAATGAACTCCCCCATAGCTAAGAAGTGTTAACTCTGTATGATGTGCTTTTCTGACAATCTGTATGTAAACAAAATTTGTACCTGCCTTGATTCGGCAGTTTCACAATAGTAATCCTACCCGCTTCTGATCGCTGGAAGGAGCGGGCTACAAATGCTTGCTAAATAAAATAAAATAAATAAATAAAGGGTAACTTGCTAAGCTGAGCCTTAGACGAACTGTCCGCCGACCAGGTTCTCAACCAGAGATACCTCCAAGCTGCTACTACGGAGACCATCCCCTTAGCCAAGCCGCGGAGGAGATCAGAATGAAAATCCGCCAAGTACGCGATTCCCGACTCCAGTCGCGTGGCATCTTCAAGCTGCCCAACCAGATGGTCTCCTGCAACCTCTGGGACCACCTCAAACAGCCACGCGCCACCGAAGCCGGTCTGCATGGACAGCGTGCAAACATCGAACACCTGCTTCAACAGAGTGTCTATCCTCCTGTCCTGAACATCCTTCAGCGCTGCGGTCCCCCTCCACGGGAATTGTGGTTTTCTGAGTGACCGCCGATACCGCCGCAACTACCTTTGGAGAACGAAACAGCACCCGAGAACTAAACATTTTTCTAAAAACTGCTATGTAGCATTGTTTGAGTGTGTGGCTCCAGCGCTCGCAGTCAGCCATTCTCTCATTTCAGTGTAAGCTTGGTTTTAAAGATCTAATTTTGAGTACTTTAAGTAGTTTGGTTAATTATTTATCATTTTTTTGGTTACATTTGGTTTATGGTTTTTAGATGTAGCACGATTTTGCTTTTTATTAGCAATACACGTACAATGTGGGTAATTTTAAGTGAGACTACACGAGAAAGCGTGCTCCTTAAACCTTAGTGGTTATTGTTGCATTTCATCATGAATGACAGCTCCGCCCACCACGCAGACTCCTCCCCTTTTGGCACGAGTGTCGGCGTTGTTATATTTTGGCAGTTAATCAGTCAGGCTTTCCTTGCACGTCTCTGAAGCAGATTCCTGATGGTGCTTCTCTAAATTTCAAAGGTAGGATCGTTTTTCACTATTTTCAAGTTTAAGAATATAAAATATTTTGTACGATCTTACATATTTCAAGTACTATGAAGCACAAAGACTCTCCCCTTCACTTGCAGTGTTATATGAAGTGGTTTTCTTCTGGACCTTACAGGTTGATGGTAATTGCAAATCGAGTCCCTCGACTCAGGTCAGCTCCATTGTTAATGTATACCTTTCAAAATATATTTCTGAGTTTTATACATTTGACAGGCCTCTGCCACTAATATAGTACATTACCACGTAGTGATATTTTCTGAGTGCACAAGGGTGCTATATTTGGTTCTTCAGTCTGCTTTCTAAAGATCTCTTTGTACTATGATAAGCTGGATTGTTAGATTATATAAGAAGTAAACACTTCTACATTAGAGAATATTGCAGTTATTCTTAAGACTATTTTAATACAACTTTTAGGATATACAACTTTTTGTTTTATAATTGGTCGGTTATACATATACATTTTTATCTTTTATGTTTCTTTGTCTCTTGTCCTGCGTTTGGAATACAGGTTTTATTATGTGATTTTTATCTTTAATTATGTCATGCTTATGTATATATATGAGCATATTTGTATGGGGTTTTCATTTTTAATTCAGTCTATTTTATATGCATATTCATTTGAATGTATTTATGTTTTTAAGCTGCGTACCCCCTGAAGAAGGCGTACACGCCGAAACGCGTTGGGATTCTTCATTAATTAACATACGTTTACCATCCATTCCTGATTTCGTCTCTTGCTTTCTGTGTATCCCGCTGAATGTAGAAGGACAGAGCCCTCTTACAGTCCAAGGTATGGAGGACCGCCTTTGCCGGACTGGCATGCAGCCTGGGAAAGAAGGTAGGAAGAACCACTTCCTGGGTTGAGGTGAAATGAGGAGACCCCTTTCGGAAGGAACTTGGGGTGCGTGTGAAGCACCACCCTATTCTTATAGAACCTGGTATAAGGTCTCTCTGCCACGAGGGCCTGGAGCTCACTCACCCTCCGGGCAGAAGTGAGCGCAACCAAGATGACCACTTTCCAGGAAAGGTAACGGAGGTGGTACGTGGCCAGCAGTTCGAAGGGTGGCCAGGTGAGCTGTCCTAACACTACATTGAGGTCCCATTCAGTCACCAGGGGCTTTGACAGGAGCAGGCCCTTAAGAAACCGGGACACCACTGGATGAACAGAAAGAGGCTTCCCATCCACGGGATAGTGGTTTGCTGCTAGGGCACTGAGATGTACCCTGATGGAGTTGGACTTAAGCCCCACCTCAGAGAGGTGAAGAAGGTATTGCAACACCACAACCACCAGGCAAGAAAAGGGTCCACCCCTTGCCCAGCACACCAAAGCGCAAATATACGCCACTTAAAAGCATACGTCCGTCTAGTAGACAGTCTGCGCGAAGCCAGCAAGACCTCCTCTACTTCCTTTGGAAGGAGGAGCAGGGTGAGAGTCACCCTCTCAGCAGCCACACCATCAGCGAAAGGGAGCCGAGGTTGGGGTGCAAGAGAGCCCCCCTCCTGGGAGAGGAGCCGTGGAGATGAACCCAAGGGAATGGGGGTCTCCACTGCTATCTGCAGGAGAAGCGGGAACCACGGTGGCCTGGGCCACCGTGGAGTTATCAGGATGATAAAAGCTCTGTCTTGAATGATCTTGAACAGAGTCTTGGCAATCAGAGGCATCGGGGGAAAGCATACAGAAGACTCACCAACCATGAGACCAGAAAAGCGTCGGTTGCCACCCTGGCCAGATGCGGCTGCCTTGAGCAGAAACGGGGTAACTGGTGATTGTCCGGGTTTGCAAACAAGTCCATCAGCAGTACCCCCCAGGTCTGGAAAAGCCTGCCGGCCACCACCCAGTCCAACTGCCACACGTGCGACTGGAGCATCTTGCTGAGTCTGTCGGCCAGCCAGTTGTCCTGGCCCGACAGGTATGCCGCCTGTAGAATCGCCTGGCAGGTTGCATAAGAGCATAGTTCCAGGACCTTCTGATAGAGGGCACGGAATCCCGTACTGCCCCTGTTTGTTCACGTAGAAGATGGCCACTTGGTTGTTCGTTTGAACTAGGACAGTCCTGTGGCCCAGGAACTGCCGGAAGGCCTTCAGGGCAAGACGGATTGCACGCAGCTCCAACAGGTTGATCTGTTGAGCAGTCTCGTCTGTGGACCAAACTCCCTGAGTGCGGTACCCCTGGCAGTGGGCTCCCCAGCCTGGAAAGGAGGCATCCGTGGTGAGGACCCTCGAGTCCTGAGGGGCCTGGAAGGGCATACCCGCCTCCAGGTGATGGGGCGAGAGCCACCAGGTCAGGGACTGTACTAGGTGCCTGGTCACTCTGATCCTGTCCTGGAGATGTCCCGTGGCCTAGGACCACTGGTCCTTGAGGCACCACTGTGCAGTCCGCATGTGGAGGCGGGCATCTGGAGTGACATGGACCGTGCAGGCCATGTGCCCAAGGCGGCGCAGCAGTTGCCTTGCTGGCTCTGAGGAGCGATGACTCACGTGCTCGGCCAAGGTCATAAGCCTGCTTGCCCTGTCTGCAGGCAGAAAGGCCTTCGATTGAAGGGTGTTGATCCTTGCCCCAATGAATTTGAGCTCTTGCGTTGGGCAAAGGCTGGATTTGGGATAGTTGATCACAAGCCCCAAGTGCTGCGGGACCTGGATGGTGCGAGTGGTGGCCTGCTGCACCTCGGTGGCTGAAATGCCCCTGATGAGCCAGTCATCGAGATAGGGGAACACGAAGATCCCCTGAAGCCTGACGCAGGCAGCGACCACTGCCAGGCACTTTGTGAATACCCTGGGGACCACAGCGAGGCCAAAGGGGAGCACCTGTATTGGTAATGGTTGTCCCCTACCACAAAGTGTAGGTATTGCCTGTGGCTTGGGTGGATTAGGATGTGTGTGTAGGCATCCTTTAGGTTTAAGGAGCACAGCCAGTCTCCCTTGCGGAGGTAAGGCAGCAATATTCCAAGGGAGAACATCTTGAACTTCTCCCTCACCAGGAATTTGTTGAGGTTGCGCAGGTCAAGGATGGGTCTTAGGCCTCCTCTCCTCTTTGGTATGAGGAAGTACCTGGAGTAGAAGCCCTTGCCCTTGAGGTGGTGGGGCACCGGTTCCACCGAGTGATCCACGAGAAGACCTGCCAACTCCTTCAGAAGAAGGTCCTGGTGAAGGGGAGACCTGATAGGATCTCCTGGGAAATAGTGTGGAGGCACTTGGCCTAGATGGAGGAAGTAGCCCTCCCTGACCACTTGTAGTACCCAGAAATCGGTGGTGATGGTTCCCCACCTGTGGGCATACAAGGCGAGCCGACCTCCTGTGGGCTGCCCAGCTCCGGCTAGGAGAGGGGCCATGCTGCAGGAATCAAAACCCCCCACCAGGCTGGGCCGGGGCCGGAGCTGGAGCCGGAGCCTGGGGTTTGGGGGTCTTCTGCTTACGCAGGTCATGCCTCTGTCCCTTGGCCTGCTGCCCCTGTTGGGGAGTTGGGGGAGGCCTGGGAAGGGAGGTAGTTTCAGTAAGTAGTGGACTTCCTCGGGTAAAAGGACTTTTTACCCGAGCCCTTCTTACGGGAAGGGGCAGACGACGTCTTAGAAAGCCGTGTCCTCGTCATGAACTCTGTCTCCAGCTCCGCGGCCTTGTCGGTCATGGTTTGCCGAAGAGATTCTTCCCCTGGCATGGGACATCGACCAACTTGTCCGGAACCCATTTCTTGAGGTTGGACGAATACAGCCAAGCTTGGGGCTGCGCACCGATGCCCGCCGCGGCTACCCAGGGCACCAACTCAAACCCATCATAGGCCGCCTGAGACAAACTTGGAGCATTCACGGACAGCTTTGGACAGGCCCTTGAAGCGCTACAAAGGCTCCCCAGAGAGACCAGCCGAGAACCCGGTGAGTTCCTTTGCCAAGGCTCTCAGGTACATGCCCATGTACAGCTGGTATGCCTGGATCCGACAATTCAGCATCGCGCCCTGGAAAAACTTCCTGCCGAGGGCATCCAAGGTGCAGGCCTCCCTACCAGGAGGCACTGAGGGGTGCGTCTTCTGACGATGCATAGCCGACTCCACAACCATGGAGTTGGGCAGCAGTTGCGATTTTTGGAACCCAGGGCTCCGGTGGACTCGATATATCGAGTCGAGCCGTTTGCTGATTACCGGTGTCTCCCACATGCGGAGCATGAGTCGTTCCAGGTACCATGAGGGCCTCGCAGAGGAACGGGTACCATGAGGGCCTCGCAAGGGGGAGTCTCATACTGGAGGATCTTGAGCTCGTCGGCTCGAGGATCCTCCTTGGACTCTGTGGGGAAAGCCAAAGCCATGGACATATCCTGCACGAAGTCCAAAAACCCCATATCCTCCGGTGGAGACCTTCACCGAGATTCAGATACCGGGGAATCAGACGGGACATCCCGACGCAATTGGGTGTCGGGGACTCCTCATCCTCGGTCTCCCAGACAGAGGCTTCCGAGGAGGACTCGAGGGGCTCCTCGGGCATTGAGGGTCCCGGCGCCGTCTGCCCCGATGCCTGCAGGCTCAGTGGCAACGACTTCGGCCCCGACGAATGGGAGGCCGAGTACGACCTCAGCCGAGGATCGACCCGAGCCCGGAAGGTCTCGAGGATCAGCTCAGCCTCCAGGATCGACTTCGACATCGAGAGCCCAGTGGTCGGGTGGAGGAACCGGACATGCTGGACATCAGCGCCCGCTACTGCTTGATGAAGACAGTAAAACTGCGCTACAAAGCCACCATCCTGGACTCCAGTCCGGGAGGCTGCACAGCCTCTGGCTCGGGTGCCGCACTCGGCCCCGAAGTCGGTTCCCCGGGAGGGGAGTCCTCGACAAGGACAGTCGGTACTTGCTCAGGCTGATCAGCTTCTTTACGAGGAACCTTGGCCCCGAGAGGAGCCTGGTTGTTGAGAACCATATAGAGACACCGCCTTCAAGGATTTCTTTTTCCTCTTGTGTTCCCTTGAGGGAGACCCCCTCTCTGAGGAACCTTGACGACGCTCGGGTTTGGAGTGCTCCTCCTGAGACGTGGAGGCCTCAGATGAGGTCCTGGCTCTCGGAGGCCCGGGGAAGTGAAGAAAAATCTTATGCTGCTGCTGGCAGCGGCTCCTCAAGGTCTTAGAGGACATACGCTTACACAGACCACAGACCACTGGGTCGTGGTCCAGGCCGAGGCACCGGAGGCAACAGTCATGTATATCGGTGAGGGACATAATTTTCCCACAACGATCACATTTCTTGAACCTGCTGGTAGCCATGGGGGGGGGGGGGGGGGAAAAAACCCCAGAAAGGTCGAAGACCCTTCGGGCTGCCAGCGGGTGAAGAAAGGGCGCAAAGATGCCTCAAAAAAAGCGAAAACAAAACTCAGAGGGACCGATCCGATACAGAGGTACCAAGGCTGGAAAAGTACTGGTGTTGGACCGGTGAAGCCAAAAAGGCACGAAGAAAAATAAACTTTTCCCAGGACACTGTGGACTACGTCCGACGGGCTCCGCAGAAAAAAGGAGACTGAGCAAGATGGCACCCTTGAACAGGAAGGGGACCACGCATGCGTGGTAGCAATTCCCAAAGGCTTTCTTTGAAAGCTGGGGATTTGCTCCGTGTGGGCTCCGTCGACGACACCCATAGGTGAGGACTGATTTCCTGTTGGTTCCTGGAGAAATAACAGCTTTTCGGAGAGGCAGTGGAGTGAAAAGGTGGATGGAGTGGACTTCAAAAAAGTGAAAGGAGTGAGATTGAGGCAGCAGTAAGGAAATGGCAGGAAGGAGAAAGTAGAAGCCCAACACCACTACCACAGCCAGTGGGACAAGGCGTGTGGGAGAACTGGAGTGGAGGAGTAGCCTAATGGTTAGAGCACTGGCTTGGGAACCAAGAGACCAGGGTTTGATTCCCACTAGCACTCCTTGTGGCCTTGGGCAAGTCACTTAACCCTCCATTGCCTCAGAAAAATCCAAGTTATAAATGTCCTTGTTTATTGTATGTTACCAAGTTGAAGTTACAATGTAAACTGCTTTGACTAAAATGATAAAGCTGTATAAAAAAACCTGTTAAATAAACAAACTGATAACTGTCATGACAGAGAGCAGTGACTTACGCCATGTCTTCTGGGAGGAGCCAGGTCTCAGAGAAAGAATATAAAGAGCATTAGAGATAAATAGATCATGAGTAAAGCATAGTTACTCACCTGTAACAGGTGATCTCCAGGAACAGCAGGAATTTAGTCCTCACATATGGGTATAGTCGGTACCGACGGAGCCTGCGCGGGAACGCTCCCCAGCGTCCAATTAGAAAGCTTTTGGGAGCATCCCACAGCGCCTGCGTGCTGCCTTCCCGCCTTTCCCAACTGCCTCTCTCAAGTTGAGTTTTAAAGCTGAGACAAAGAGAGAGAGAGGGAAAGGGAAAGAGATAGATAGAGAGATACAACTCCTAGGGGAGGTGGGTGGGTGGGTTGTGAGGACTAAATTCCTGCTGTTCCCGGAGATCACCTGTTACAGATGAGTAACTATGCTATCTCCAGGAACAAGCAGGAATGTAGTCATCACATATGGGGACTCCCTAGCTTTAGATGCCAGGGAGAGACCCCAGAAGTTGTGTCCCCCTGAGAAGGGCTCCACTTCCCCCCATGGATCTCTGGCTTCCTATCAGGGATGGTGGGTAGGAGTTGATTAGGTATGGAACAGGTGTTGAAGAACAGCCTGACCAAACAAGGCATCCCGGCGGGAGTCCTTGTCCAAGCAGTAATGGGCTGTGAAGGTATGAACCGAGGCCCAGGTGTCTGCTCGACAGATGTCGTCGATAGACAAAGAGTGCAGATGAGCCATTGGGCTGCCATGGCTCTCACATTGTGAGCTGTGACATGGCCCTCCAGAGAAAGGTTCTTACTCTGATAGGCGAAGGAAATACACTGAGAAATCCAGTTAGACAGTGTTCTCTTGGAGACTGGAAGTCCCAAATGAGAAAGATCAAAAGCAACAAAGAGTTGATAGGACTTTCTATGTTGCTGTGTTCTTTGTAAGTAAAAGGCTAAAACTCTTTTACAGTCCAAGGTATGAAGATTCCTCTCTGCATTTGATGCATGAGGCCTTGGAAAAAACACAGGTAGGTAGACCGCTTGGTTCATATGAAAAGGCGAGAGCACCTTTGGCATAAAGTGTGGATAAGTCCTAAGGACTACCTTGTCATGATGGAACCTTGTATAAGGTGGATTAGCTACTAGCACTTGCAACTCACTAATGCGACGTGCTGATGTGATTGCAATAAGAAAGATAACCTTCCAAGAAAGGAATTTCAAGGAGGTAGTAGCTAAAGGTTCGAAAGGTGGCTTCATGAGCTGCCCAAGAACCAGCTTTAAGTCCCATGCCACCGGTGGTGGCCTAATGGGAGGCTTAGTTAGAAGAAGGCCTCTCATAAATCTTGCTATAAGAGGATGAGAGGAAATAGGCTGTCCATTTAGAGGCTTGAAAGAAGCTGCAATAGCACTCAAATGGACTCTTACTGAGTTAGTTTTAAGTCCTGCACTGGATAAATGAAGGAGATATTCCAGCAATGATTCCAGAGGTATCGCAAGGGGGTTAAGACCCTTTTGCGAACACCATATGGTAAACCTTTTCCACTTGAAAACATAAGAGCATCTTGTGGAAGGTTTCCTGGAAGCAAAAAGAATCTCTTTACTTGCTGAGGGAAATTAAGATCATGGAGATCTAGGCCTTCAGCAACCAAGCCCCGAGATGCAGAGACTGGGGATTGGGATGCCTTAACATTCCGTCCTCCTGAGATAGGAGATCTGGAGCAGACCCTAACTCCAGGGAGGGAGCTTGAGAGACCACACTTGCCATGTGGTACCCTCTGCAGACCACACTTGCAGAGTATACCACACTTGCAGAGGGTACACCACTTGCCGTGGCCAATGTGGAGCTATGAGAATCATACGGCCTCTGTCTCTCTGAAGCTTGAACAGGATTTTGGGAATTAGGGGAATGGGTGGGAAAGGCATACAGGAAGTCTTGACCCCAAGTAAAGGAGGAAAGCATCCTGGCCTCTGACTCTGTTGGGGCTCGAATGAGCCAGTCATCTAAGTAGGGGAAGACGAATATCCCTAGAGTGCAGAGAAATGCTGCTACAACAGCCATGCATTTCGTGAACACCCTTGGTGCTGAGGCCAGGCCAAAAGGAAGCACTCTGTATTGGTAGTGCTTTACCTGAAAAAGGAACCGAAGGAACTTTCTGTGAGTTGGATGAGAACATGGGTGTACGCAACCTTGAGATCTAAAAAACAAAGCCAATCCTGACTCTGAAGTATGGCAGCAGAGTTCCGAGAGAAATCATCTTGAATTTCTCTTTGACAAGGAATTTGTTCAATTCTCTGAGGTCCAAGATAGGTCTGTATCCCCCTGCTTTCTTTGGGATAAGAAAATAGGGGGAGTAAAACCCCGTACCCTGATGAGGAATGGGTACTTCTTCTATCGCCCCATGGGCAAGAAGGATAGTGACCTCCTGACCTAACAGATTGATGAGAGGTGTCGGAGAATTGAACTGCCTTATTATTATGGGAGGGGGCATGCTTGAAAAAATGAAGCCTGTACCCCTCCTTTATGATGGAAAGTGTCCAATGCTCTGCTGTTATCTACCCCCATCCGGGGGCAAAGTGACATAACCTTCCTGGAATGGTGGAAGGCTCTGGTCCCACGAGAGCCAGAAAGGCTAAGTTCTCTAGCTGAAAGTCAAAGGCCTTGTGGAGGCCGAGACTGCTGAGACGGTTGAGGTTTAGCAGTCTTTGCTTTCTTCTGCTTGGGTGGTTGCTGACCTTTCCTGACAAGCTGACCTGCAGAACGTCCCTGCTGAGCATAAGCAGGATAATATCTTTTCTTCTTAGAAAAGAATGGTTTCTTGAACGATTTCTTTCTAGCAGGATCAGCTGTGGACTTGGATAATCTATCCAAGGTAGAGTTGTCAGCATCCACAAACTCACTGGCCTTTTCCTGCCAATCTCTACCAGACAGGTTCTCACCAGTACAAGGGATATTTCCCAATTTGTCTTGTACCTAGAGCTCCAGATCAGATGCCTGGAGCCAAGCAATTCTACGTGCACCTATGGCAATGGCAGAGGTTCTGCTTATGCACTCAAAGCAGTCAAAGGCTGCACGGTTGACAAATTTAGAAACATCTTAGGCATGTTTGACCAATGTGAGAAAATCCTGTCTTCTATCCTCAGGAAGAATAGGACTCAAGGCCTCTAAATCATCTGTGACCTCCTTCAGGAACATTCCCATGTAAAGACTATAGGAACTGATCCTGGCAGAAAGCATGGAAGCTTGGAAGACACGACATCCAAAAGCATCCAGGGTTCTGCACTCACGTCCTGGAGGATTAGAGGCATGCCTCTTTGCACTCTTGATCCTTCTCATAGCTGATTCCACTACAATAGAGTGGAGAGGAAGCTGAGTTTTCTGGAAACCAGGACAAGAAGGGACTCGATACAGAGTATCCAGTCTGCGAGAATGAGGAGAGGTGGTAAGAGGTGTCTCCCACATCCTTAACATGAGATCATGCAAAATCTCATGAATGGGCAAGGTAGCTGCCTCCTTAGGAGTTTTGGGATATTGTAAAATTTCCAACTCCTTTGCTCTTGGCTCTGCTTCAGGGGCCACAGTAACGGACAGACCCCGAGCCACCTCCCTGATAAAATCCTGGAAGGAAATATCCTCTGGAGGAGACATCCTGCGCTTAGGCGAGGAGGGCTCCTCTGGGAGAAGCATTCCTGCATCGACAGAACTTTCAGAATCCTCAGATTCTTCTGAGGACTCAAAGTACCGTCTGTCCGGATGCTCTTGAAGAGCCCGATACCCGTACCGACCAAAGTCGGTACCAGGAGTAATCGGTACCGGGGTACCGGTACCTGAGGGCATCGGATGACTGGGTACCAGCAAAGCAGACACCGATGCCGATGCTATCGGTACCAGTACCGATACCAATGCCGGTACCGGCCGGATTGTCTGTCTCAGTTCCGAGGGCGTCGATGCTGCAAGGAGAGCCGCCAGACTGCACTCAATAGCCAGGAATCTCTGGTCTATTGACGCTGCCGATGCCTGGATGTCGGTACTGGAGAAGACTGCCGGTACCCCAGTGTATGGCACCAGTAGTTCTGCCGACGTCGAGGCCTCCAGAACATCCTGGAGCCCCAGATAATGCTTTGGAAGCCGAAGCCTCCCGCCGGGGCAATTTTGCTGGTGCAGAATCCTCAAGGGCAACGCCAGAGGCATCTCGATGCTTAGAAGATCTACCCTTTGAGGACCGGCTGGACTTATGTTTAGTTACCTGAGATCCACGGGAGGAAGAGGAAGCCCTGGAAGACGTCGATGCCACCGAAGCTGCATCAGAGGGAAACAGGGTACTGAGCTTAGCAGCTCGGTTCTGCCGACCTCTTTTAGACATCATGGCGCAGGACATACAATCCATGATGGAGTGGTCAGGACCTAAACATTTTAGACACCGTTCATGGGTGTCGGTGACAGAAATGGTACCGCCACACTTTGTGCACTTTTTGAAACCTGAGGCAGGTTTCTCCATTGTAGGAAAAAGTTTTGGGCCTAAGGCCCAAAAAGGCGCGTGCACCTGGGAAAAATAGGAAAAAGTCCTAGTATATATATATATTTTTTTTAAAGACAGAAAATAAGAAGAAAAAAACGGCGGTACCGGTAAAGCGTCGAGGAAGGCAGACGCTACCACAAAAAAGAAAGGAATGAGGAATTCTTCTGCGGTGACAGGAACAACGACCTGCTGGCTCCGTGGAAAAAGAACCGGAGAGAGGCAGTTGGGAAAGGCGGGAAGGCAGCAAGCAGGCACTGTGGGATGCTCCCAAAAGCTTTCTAATTGGATGCTGGGGAGCGTTCCCGCGCAGGCTCTATCGGTACCGACAATACCCATATGTGATGACTACATTCCTGCTTGTTCCTGGAGATAGAGAAATTAGACTTACCTACTAATTGCTGTTCCTTGAGGAACTCCAGTCCAGTCCCACACGCCTGGGTAGTGTACCTCTTCCAGCAGCTTGGAGACTGAGCATGTCATCTTTTTGATGACACTAGTGTACATATGCAGCTGGCACCGCCCACCAGTCCCAGTATGTATTGACAAAGCAGACTCAGAGGAGCAACAAATAAGTAGTTAAACATGCAACAAACACTTCTGCATCTAAATAAACTAGTATCCCCTCCATCCCCTGGAAAGGATATCCTGTCCCCCCCTCCAGGATGGGGAGGCCTACCTGTTGAGCGCCTGAGCAACTCCAATCAGCGGAAGGCAAGCAACCAACAGCTCTTCTGGTCCGCCCCTCCCCCAAACACAGATTACACACCCCTCCTTGGCTCCCCCTGGCCACTTCCTCCACCAAGGGAACCAGCTTCAGGACCGGGGTGTGCATAGATTATCACACAAAGCACTCAGGGTGGGTTCCGGGACTGGACTGGAGTTCCTCAAGGAACAACAATTAGCAGGTAAGTCTAAGTTCTCTTTCCTTATCATCCCTCCAGTCCAGTCCCGCACCTCTGGGAAGTATTAGAGCAGTTAAACCAATGGGAGGGACCCACACAACCAGCCTGAAGCACTGCCGATCCGAAACGAGCGTCCCCTAGCGCCTGAACCTCCAGGCAAAAATGTTCAGATAAAGTATGCCACCCTACAGATCTCCACCAACAGAACTAAACTATAGTCTGCCCACGAGGCTGCCTGAGCCCTCGTGGAATACGCCTGCAATCCTGCCGGCACTGCTCTACCCTTCAAGATGTATGCAGACGTGATTGCCTCACTGATTCATCTGGAAATGGAGGCTTTTGCGTGACCCGCCAAACAGAACAGACGGTCTGATCTCCGAAAGGACGATGCCCTTTTCACATACATTCGCATCCAAGTGGCACAGCTGTGGAGTGGCAGAGCCCATATCCGTTCTCGCCCACATCCGCGCTTGCCAGAGCCGGTAAGGAAACGGACTGATTTACATGAAATGCTCACACCACCTTGGGCAAAAATGAAGGTACCAGGTGCAGGACCACTTTCTCCTTGGAGAAGGAAAGGAATGGCTCCTGGCATGACAGGGTCTGAAGCTCCAAAATGTTGCGTGCCGAACAAATCGCACCATACCATTTTCAGAGTCAAATCCTTCAGGAAAGCTCAACTAAATGGCTCAAAGTGTTTCCCCAGACAGCACCGTCAGCACTAGATTGAGATTCCGAGGCGGTACCACTGCCCTCTTAGGCAGACGGAGGTGGATCACCGCCCCTAGAAAGCTCAGCACATCTGGGTGTGTATGCAATGGCACCCCGTGGACTTTCCCGCAATAACCGGAAATCGCCACCAGTTGCACCCTCAAGGAACTGGCAGCTAGACCCTTATCAAAACCGTATAGACCCTTATCAAAACCATATTGCAAGAATGCCAAGATGTCCAGGACGGAGGCAGTGGAAGGGCACACCTGCCTCTCTCCGCACCATGATTCAAAGAGGCGCCCTACGCAGATGCACGCCAAGCTCATAGAACACCTCTGGGCCTGTAGCAAGGTCACTATCCCCGAGCCTGATTATCCTTTCTTCTTCAACCTCACCCTTTCAAGAGCCATGCCTTAAGTGAGAATTGATCCACCTGAGGCATGCGAAGCGGCTCCTACGTCAAGAGGTCCTCCCAACCGGAAGCCACTAGAGTCAATCCGCCAGTATCCGAATCAGATCAGCATACCACGAGCACCTCGGCCAGTCTGGTGCCACCAGAATTACAAATCCATGGTGCGCCTCTAGCCATTGCACTAACTGGCCTATGAGCACTCATGGGGGAAAACAGAGAAGACCCTCTTTGAGCCACTGCTGAATTAGAGCATCCAGGCCCTTGGACGACTTCTATTCTTCTGCTGAAAAACCGGCAGGCCTTGGCCGACTCAACACTGCCATTAGGTCTGTGGCCGGTGTGCCCCATCGGCGGACCACCTGCTCGGGCACCTCCTTGTTGGGCTGCCGCTCTCAGGGGTCCATGCGCACTTGGCTGAGGTAGTCTGCCGTCACACTGTCAATTCCTGCTACGTGCACCGCCGATAACTCCTGGAGACGAATCGCTGCCCATCCAAACAGCCTTTCGGCCTCCTCCTCCAGGGCTGCACTGCCCATGCCTCCTTGCCAGTTGGTGTAAGCCGCCATGGTCATGTTATCTGAGAGGACTTGGACCGCCTTCCCCTGCAACCATGGCTTGAAACTTTCAAGGTCACCGCTCACATATCGAGTCTGTTGATCAACCACAGGGCCTCCTGCGGACTCTTGTCCCTAAACAAAGCATCCTTCGCAATGGGCTCTCCAACCTGACATTGGTCATCAGAGGAACCCACACCGGGGACACCTTCCAGTCTCCTCACATGCAGCCATCAATTGAGGGCTCTCATGGCACTCCACGAGCAGGGGAGTACTTGGGACAGGGGTTGACTCTGATGGGACCATCAAATGAGCAGAGCCCTCTGCAGCGGTTGCATGTGCACTCTTGCCCATGGGACTAGCTCGAGAGTGGCCGCCATGGTTCCCAGAACCTACAGATAATGCCACTCTGATCATCTTGCCATCTTCAGGACCTGCTGTATCCACTGTCGTAGCTCCTGCGCCCGGTGAACCAGCAGGAAAATCCTGCCCATGCAGGTATCAAAGCATGCTCTCAAATATTCTAGCTCCTGGGCCGGCCATAACTGACTCTTGGCCAGGTTGATCCCAACTGAGACTTTGAAGGAACTCTCCCACCCGCGCTGTTGCTCTTTTTGCTATCGTCTCTGGACTTTGTCTGGATTAGCCAATCGTCTAGGTACAGGTGGATGAGAACCCCATCCTTGTGGAGAGCTGCTGCCACCAACACCATGACCTTGGTGAAGGGTACGGGGTGGTCGCCAGACCAAAGGGCGATGCTCAAAACTGGAAATGGCCCCTTGGCACCGCAAAGCGGAGAAACTGCTGATGTTCTGGATGGATGGGAACGTGCAGATACGCCTCTGCAAGATCAAGAGTCACCCAAAATCTCCGCTTCCTTCCGCCATTATTACTGTGAAAATGCGGTACCCGGAGACCGTAGTTCATGCCCTCGAAGTCGAGAATTGGGCGAAAGGAACATTCCTTTTTGGCACCACGAAATATATGAAGCATCGAACACATACGTACTGGTCTTGTGGAACCAGTTCCACGGCTCTCAGCTGCAGGAGACAAGTCAAAGTCTCTTCTACTGCTGCCAACACCGCTGCGCCCACTTTGGCCGATCAAAGGAGCTCGTTCTTGCACCGGCAGCGGGTATAGGCGGGTCATGGATTGCACCCCTTTAAGGCCAACCTCCGGCAGATCCCACTCATCCTGGATCATCTGTCCTACTACCCCTATGTACTGGTAAGACTTTCTGCAATTTCCATACTGCCTGGAATAGCAGATCCTACAGTGCCTCTTCCTCTGCTGGGAGATTAGCAAGCATATATAGGGCCTTGAGGATCTCCAAGGTACACATAGAATGTGAGCCCTTTGGGGATGAGGAATTGTATCAGTACCCACTTGTAGTGATTGTAAACTGCTCTGATGGCCTTTGGCCTGGGCGGTATATCGAGAAATTGCATAAACAAACAAAGATGAGCGCTGGTAGCTCCTCCCGGCGGAAAACCCAAACAATCCGGGTCTGATCCTCCTGCTCTGGGCTCTCTCCTTCTTCCAACTCCTCCTACAGATCTAGCTCCGTGTCAAGGTCTTCCCCATCCAGCCCCTCCGACAACAGCGATTTCTGCCACTCCTCTAAGCCTCTAGTCCACTTAGATGCCTCTGCTCCTTACTCATGCTCTTTTGCGTCCGACATCCTCTTAGCCCTGTGTTCTGGGGCTGAGGAGCCACTTGGTAGGCAAAACGCCTTATGCAAAAGTAAGACAAACTCCGGTGAGAACTCCCCCAGGAGCACTACTGCTCCCTGGGCTTGAGGGGTGGATGGTCTGGGTATCGTGCAGGGACCGGATCCATTGAAGGTAACATGGCGCCCCCCACCCGCCCACAGGGTCTCTTGCAACCAGGAGGGACTCTCCTGCCACATCTCATCCTGCAGGTCCTGCTTCCATGACAGCATCTTGCGTACAGTTTAGGCAGACGCCTGCCTCCGAGACCACACCACATCGGGGACTGCATATCTTGAGGATTTTTAGATTGTGCTGCAGCGTTGTATCTTAAAGATATGAAATGGACCTTGCCTTGATCCAATCGAACCGATACATTCTCCGAGTAAAGTTTATGTTTTTATTCTAATACTACAAATGGCTATAAGGGAGTACATCTTCCCTTACAAGCAATATTATAGATTTAATAGTTACATAATCTGGGCTAAGAGACAAGAGATGCTCATGTCAGGTTACTCACTGACCATAGACAGATGGAAGGATTTCATTTGCATCCTATCCACTGACTTATCTTTCAAATTACATACATTTCTTGTATGCAGGTACTTCCTTCCCGTTTTCCACAGAGCTGTAGCTGCTACAAACTTATATGCAGCACCTCTCTTCTTTTTTTACACTTATCTTTATTTGTGTCTCTGACTTTTTATCTGACCCTTCTCAGGATAAAGTAACAATGTCTCAACCAACTGTCACTTAAATCATCTGACCAGGCACAACAGCGCTATGAAATTCACCCAGCAGCAAACAATGGCCTATCTGATTAGGCTTTTCCCACATGTCTGCATCAAGTCATTGTGCACTGAATCAGTTTTGAGCTGTATAACACAAGGAATGCTTAAAGATTAAGTGGGGTTGACGCCCCTTGATACCATCCTATACCTGTTTTTCAATGCTGCCCTGCTATTGCCTTTTTGTGCTACGTGTCTGTTTTTTGTGTCTTCACAGAGCCGGCCCTATCCGATTGTACCATCTGTTCCTGCCTGGTTTCTGCTTGGCCCCTCCCCCTCAGGAAGTGACGCGGCCGCGCTCTGCGAGGTATCCTGCACACCCCCTATATAACTAGAGTGCCGGCGGCGCTCGTCGCCACGGTGCGCGACAGGGACACGCACCAAAGGAGCGCACCTAAGGAGCATGTCGTGCTCCTTAGGTGCGCTCCTTGGGGCTGCTCCGGCAGCGAGGATGCTACCCCCATCTTGTGCACGCTCTTCACCTTAACTTTATCGGTCTGCCTGCTCGCGTCAATTGGAACGATTTGCTTGCTCACATCACTTTGCCTTACCACCAGCACTGGGACTCAACTGCCTTAGGTATGTTCCTATCTCTATCATCTCACATTCACCTCCTCCTTTACTTACCAGTCTATGGCCTTTATACCCGTGATCTGGGGCAACCGCCCTGTCACCTCTACTTTCTCCTTCAGGCCCACCAAAATCACTAGCTCAAGTTTTCGTTGTCCCACAAACCTCCTCCCTTGTATGTCATCTACCTGCACCCACTTCTCTCCATCAGTCCCTTCCACCATCCTACAGACTCCCATTAAAATAGGTCTCTTAAACTGTCGGTCTCTAAGATCTAAAACTCTCCTTGTTCAGGACCTCATTGCCCATGCATCTCTTGATCTCACCCTTCTTACTGAAATGTGGTTGAAGGATGGGGAGGATGCCCTCCTCGCCCGTTGCCTTCCCCCTGGTTTCTCAGCTATCTCCATCCCCCGTATAGGCCGTACGGGTGGCGGTGTGGCGGCCATCTTGCACCCCACCCTCCCCTTTACACAGATTTTCTCACCTTTATTACACTACCCTGAAGCCCTTCTGCTCCAATTACATACCTCCCCCTCAATATACATTCTCCTCATTTATTCCCCTCCTGCACTTCGTTCCAATCTCTAGGACTCCCTTCTTCTGACCATCTCTGATCTCTCTCTAGCTTTCCCCCACTTACTCATTGCAGGAGACTTCAATCTCCACCTTAATCCCCCCTCTTCTTCCAGGTACCATACTTTTGCCTCTCTCCTACATGATCTGTCCCTCTCACAACATGTTTCCTTTCCCACTCATTCTGCAGGTCACACTCTCGACCTCCTTATCACCTCGTCTTCTTCCATTCTTTTGCTGCATAGTCTCTGCTCTTCCCATCTCCCTTGGACAGATCACTTTTGCCTGTCCTTCTGTCCCCACTCTAGGCCATCCTCCTCACCTTCTCCCTCCCCAATGTCTCCCCCCCCCCCTGTGCCACTCTCGCCGCATCACCCCACTCTTCAGCACTTTCCATCTGCAGCTGAACTCCTCCCTCCCGATTTCCCCTCCCTCTCCCCCCGACTCTCAAGCCTCTCTCTGGTCCTCCAATCTCTCTGCACCTCTTGACCACCTAGCTCACATGCAGCCCTGCCCACCACGCCATCGCCCCTCACAACCTTGGTTCCACAGTGGTCTTCACTTGCTTCGTACTCATCTTCGCTGAGCCGAGAAGCTATGGCGGAAGGCTCCCTCCCCAGCTACTCTGTCATCATTCAAAACGCATCATTCACACTATCGCTCAAAAGTTCACCTTGCCAAACAAACATATTTCTCCAATGCTATCTCCGCTGCCCCTAACCAGACCCGTCACCTTTATTCTACCCTCAAATCTCTCACATCTCTCCGTCCCGACGCTGCCACCCCAACCACTCAGCCAACTCCTCCCCGTCCCCCCACTACTGGCATCCTTCTTCAGTGATAAAATCTCTTCCCTTAGAGCATCACTATCTTCCTGTCAACCCCCTATATCCTCCCCCCTCCTGTTGCATCTCCCCCCTCCCAACTCTCACATGCATGGGCCTCATTCTATCCGATCACCACAGCTGAACTTCAACTCATTTCTTCCTCCAATAAGACATACTGTTCTCTTGACCCCATCCCCTCTTCCTGGCTACTCACTCCCTCTCTTGCACTTTTGCCATCCATTCTCACTATGATTAATACAAGTCTTTCCACAGGGACTTTCCCCCACTCTTGGAAGCATGCCCTCATTCGCTCTATCCTCAAGAAACCCTCACTTGATCCTCTGGTTCCAGCTCACTATCGCCCCGTCTCTAACCTTCCCTTCCTTTCCAAACTCCTTGAAAAAACAGTCTTTGCCCAACTTTCTCATCATTTAGATTCCACCAATTTTCTTCACCCCCATCAGTCAGGTTTCCGACAGGGTCACAGCATCGAAACTGTTCTGCTTGCTTTCACTAACGCTCTACATGTAGCCCATGATCGCGGGGACTTTTCGGTGGCGGTATCCTTGGATTTATCTGCAGCTTTCGACTTAGTTGATCACTTCCTTCTTCGCCTACGTGAGGCCAGCCTCTGCAGCACAGTTTATTGGTGGTTCCATTCCTTTTTCTCCTCTCGGTCTTGTGCAGTTCTCTCTTCTTCCTTCTCTATTCCCTCTTCTGACCTATTCCCTTTACCCTGTGGGGTCCCCCATGGTTCCGTCCTAGCACCCCTCCTTTTCAATCTCTTTCTAGCACCCCTTGCCCTACTGATACAGCAATCTGGGATTTCCACCTTCTATTACGCAGACGATATAGTCCTTCTACATCACACCTCCCCTCTTCACTCTGACCTTTCTGCTCTGAACTCCTGTCTCTCTACCGTTGCAAATTAGCTAACCCTTAATTGCCTTCATCTTAACCTAACCCAAACCTTTGCAATTTGGTTCACCCATGGCAGCCCCCCCCCCCCCCCCCATTGGCCACGTCCTTCTCAGGCTCCACCATACCCCTATTCTCCTGCTTCCGCTACTTGGGAGTCTTCTTCGATTCTGACCTCTCCTTTCAAGCCCATGTTTCCCACATCACCAAAACCTCCTTCTTTTTCATTCGTCAGATACGTGCAATTCGCCCCTTTCTCACTCCGCCCGCCCTTACCACTTTGCTATTATCACTGGTCATGTTGCGTGTTGACTTCTCTGTCTTCACTGGCCTTTCCAAAACATAACTAGGTAGATTACAAAAAATCCAAAACACTGCTGCCCGCCTTGTCACCTTCTCTTCCCAACGAGATCACATAACACCTCTCCTTGCTCTTTTACACTGGTTACCTGTCTCCTTTCGCACTCAGTTTAAATTGCTTACTCTAGTTCACAGAGCCCTCCACACTAGTACCCCTCAATACCTGGCAGACCTTATTACTTTCCACACCCCCAGACACCCCCCTCGCTCCTTCCACCTCAATCGACTTAATCTCCCTTCCTCCTCCCTCGATCACCTTCAATCCACTCGCTCCTCTGCATTCTTTTTCATCGGCCCCGCACTCTGGAATTCACTCCCCACTTCCCTCCGGTTAGACCACCACCACACCACCTTCAAGCAAAACTTAAAAACCCATCTCTTCTCCTTGGCCTATGACCTTCCCTCCCCTTTTGTCTGACCACATTCCCTACGTATAGTCCTGTATCTTCTCTCTTGCACTGTCCTATTAACAACTGTAACTTCCTTTCCTGCTTCCGGCCCTGTGCCTTCCTTTAATTGCTTGTGAATTGTAAACCGCTCTGATTGTTAAAGTAGGGCGGTATATCAAATAATTAAACAAACATACCAGGCACTGCGATCTGGCCGGCATGGTGGGAAGGGCTGGGGGCATTTCCCAGGAACACCCTCAATAAGTACCCAGGTAGGCAAAAGGATCCCCAGCACAGTACATAAGAACATAAGATATGCCATACTGGGTCAGACCAAGGTCCATCAAGCCCAGTATCCTGTTTCCAACAGTGGCCAATCTAGGTCATACGTACCTAGCAGTTTCCCCAAAAGACACAGATACCACAATGCTTGTATTGGGGGTCAAGCATTGAAATCCTGGGTCCCTTTTTAATAATGGTTTATGGACCTTTCCCTCCAGGAACTTGTCGAAACCTTTTTTAAACCCAGCTACACTAACAGCCTTTACTACACCCTCCGGTAACAAATTCCAGAGTTTGATTACACGTTGAGTGAAACAATATTTTCTCTTATTTGTCTTAAATAGTTTACACTGTAGCTTCATTGCATGTCCCCTAGTCTTTCTATATTCTGATAACGTAAACAATCGATCTACGCTTACCCGTTCCACTCCATTCATTAATTTATAGACCTCTATCATATCTCCCCTCAGGCGTCTCTTTTCCAGGTTGAAGAGCCCTAACCTTTTTAGCCTCTCCTCATAGGAGTAGCCTTCCATCCCCTTTACCATTTTGGTGGCTCTTCTCTGTACCTTTTCTAACACTATATCCTTTTTAAGATACGGCAACCAGAATTGCACACAATATTCAAGGTGCGGTTGCACCATGGAACGATACAGAGGCATTATAATATCCTGTGTTTTATTTTCCATTCCTTTCCTTATGATACCTAGCATTCTATTTGCTCTATTGGATGCCGCTGCACACTGGGCGGAGGGTTTTAACATGTTATCCACGATGACGCCTAAATCTTTTTTTTGGGTGGTGGTTCCCAATGTGGAACCTTGCATCATGTAACCATAGTTTGGGTTGTTCATTCCTAGGTGCATAACTTTGCACTTGTCCACATTAAATTTCATCTGCCATTTGGATGCCCAGTCTTCCAATTCATCAAGATCCTCCTGCAACTTTCCACAATCCTCTTGTGTTTTAACAACTTTAAATAGTTTCTTGTCATCTGCAAATCTGATAACCCCACTCGTCATTCCCTTCTCCAGGTCATTCATGATTATGTCAAAAAGCAGCGGACCCAGCACAGATCCCTGGGGTACTCCACCACCCACCCCTCTCCATTGGGAAAACTGGCCATCTAGCCCTACCCTCTGCCCTCCATCCCTTAGCCAGTGCAGCTCCACAGGCTCAGGCACAGAACACTAGAGTACTTGAACTAAAATAAAACCAAAATCGAATTAACTGAAACTGAAATTAAAAAGAAACTGCAAATGGCCCCCTAGGAAGAGGCTGCCTGTCCTGCTTTATTCTCCGGTGACTGCCTCTCCCGGGCACCCAAAACACAGCAGGGGGTTAAACACATGCGGGCCTGAATAAGAAGAAATCATGCCTAAATGCAGCGGTGGGAGTTTCCCACACTGCTGCAGGCTCCCAAATATGCAGCTGCAGGCCGCTCTGTTTCCTCATGTTTTGGTGGTTGCTAGTGGTTTCTGCTGTCCTCCTCCCCCGCCACTCTTACCTTGGAGCCTCTTTGCTGCTTGGCTTTTCTACCCCACGCGCTCAGCCTTCCTTCCCGGCTTCGGCGCTGAGGGGGGTGACTCAGGGCTGCCAGATTTCACTCCTGTTAAGCAACTGCAGCAGCTACTCACCCGATAACGGGTTCGGGAGCAGCCAGAAGTCTTGGACTAAGGAAGGCCCCCACAGAACTCCCCCCCCCCCTGAAATTCTGGGGAGAGAGGGGGGGAAGAAGGAATATCCTCCCCTCGGCCCTGTTGTCCCCCGGGCTCTCTCTGTTCCTTCTGATTTTTTTTATTTACTTCTGCCTTTAAGAACAAAGAAACCTGCACCTTAACAGGGGAAACAAAAGCAAACTCAAACTAAACCTATCTCCTTAGTTATCCCTTCAGCGAGTCCAGCACTCTGGCTGACAACCTTCTCCAGCTGCTTGGAGACTGAGCATGCTAGGGCTGGTGGGCGGTTCCAGCTGCATATGTACACTAGTGTCATCAAAAAGATGACATGCTCAGTTGCCAAGCTGCTGGAGGAGGTACACTACCCAGAGGTGCGGGACTGGACTGGAGGGACGATAAGGAAAGGCAAGTTTATTTGAGATGGAGTGTGCGTTCCACAAGGTGCATGAGAAAGGGAGAGAGGAAGGGGAAAGGAGAGGGATATGAATAAGATTAGAGGTGTTGCATGAAGATCTCTTCTCCGAGTGTGACAAACGTTTGGGGGGGGGGGCAAGGGTTGGGGTTGATATCGCTGGATAAGAGGAGAAGGAGAAGAAGAAGAGTGTGGTGCAGAGAGGAGACAGCACCGTGGAAATGAGGGTGAGGTTGTTTTAGAGAGGAGATGGCTGAATGAGAGGAAGAAAGTGGGGAAGCTCAAGAGCTGATGACAAGGTAGAGGACAGAATGGAGGGGGAAGGGAGGATGGTAAAGGGGAGATAAGGAGCAGAGGAGTGAAAGTGTTGGTATGAGGGGAGACAATTAGGGAGTATGAAGAATAGAAAGACAAAGTGATGAGGAGCCACAGAAGAGAGATGGAGAGGAGAACAGAGGACAGAAGAAATAGATAGATGGGAGAGAGCCCACGGAGAATTAAGTGCACCTGTGAAAAAGCGAGGTAATGAGCAGATGACAGCTATAAGAGACGGAGTGCCAGGGGATGGGTGGGTAGAAGGAAGGGGGTGGGGTACAAGTTATTCAGCTGAGAAAAGCTGAACAATAGTGCAAAAGGGTACAAATGAGGTAAAAGAGCACACTAACAATGATAAATAAATAAATATATGTAGAGAGGCAGATAGGACTCACAAAAAACACTAACTAAAATCCTAGGCAGGTTAATTTTTGAACGTAGCCCATTTTAACTGTTTAAAAGAAGAAAACAATAGGGCACGAAGAATGAGACACAAATCCCATGGTGGTATAACCGAACATAGAGGATGTCACAAGTGGCGCATTCCCCTAAGGAAGCAGGCAACAAATGGGTGAGAAGCTATGGAGTGCCCAGCTACTAGCCCTCAAAAGCATGATAGAGCTGCAACCTCATCCCTCAGGGAACGAAGGGAAGGATTCTTAATAAATCTGTCTTGCAGAAAGGCAGGTCATGAGGGTAATTACAGTTTCCGAAGGGGCCAAGTGGCACTCCTGTTGCCAGTCCTCAATTGTCAGTCCTCAAAAAAGAGAAATTAGACTTACCTGCTAATTGTTGTACCTTGAGAAACTCCAGTTCCATCCCTCACCTCTGGGCATGGAGACTGGGCAAGTCAAACTTGTGACATCACTGTACATATCCTGCTGGCACCCCCCCCACCAGCTTCCAGTGACCTAATAAACCAAGCAGACTCAAAGGAGCAACAAATAAGTAGCTAAAACAGAACTAACTCCCCATTAAATAAAAGGGCAACTGTTCCTCTCCCACTTGAAAGAAAAGAACAGAAAAGAGAGGGAGAGAAAGAATACAGAACATACAGTACTCGAGTACAGAAAGAAATTTGCTGAAATTCTACTGCCCGGCTGCCGATTCATCAGACCCTAAAAATGACTGTGCTAAAAGTGACAACCAGCTCCCAGGGCGGGAATCGGGACTGAAATAGAGTTCCTCAACGAACAACAATTAGCAGGTAAGTCTAATTTCTCTTTCCTTATCGTCCCTCCAGTTCAGTCTCTCACCTCTGGGATGTAAAAGAGCAGTAAATTACTGGGAGGGACCTGTCCACCCGGACCGCTACACCGCAGACCCGAAGCAGGCATCTTCCGACGCTTGAACATCTAGACGATAATGTTTACTGAAAGTATGCAAAGAAGACCAGGTGGCTGCTTTGCAAATCTCAACTGGAGGAACTAAACTATGTTCGGCCCAGGAAGTAGCCTGCGCTCTAATAGAATGAGCCCGCAGCCCTACAGGCACCTGACGGCCTTGCAAAATATAAGCCGATGCTATTGCCTCATGGACCCATCTGGAAATCTAAGCTTTGTATGCCGCTTCACCCTTACGAGGACCTCCAAAGAGAACGAACAAATGCTCTGACTTGCGGAAAGACCTTGAAACCTTCAAGTATCGACAAAGAGACCTCTTTATATCTAACCGATGCAAACGACGATCTGACTCATTCTCCTCCGAAACGCCCAACACTGGCAAGGAGACAGACTGATTGACATGAAACGGCGAAACTACCTTTGTCAGGAAAGACAGAACAGGATGCAAAACCACCTTTTCCCTTGAGAAAACCAGAAACGGTTTTCAACAAGACACCTGCAACTCTGAGATCCGTCGTGCAGAGCAAATGGCTACCAAAAACACTGTCTTTAAGGTTAAATCTTTCAACGAAGCCTGATGCAAAGGCTCAAAAGGCTCCCTAGACAAGGATTCTAAGACCAGGTTGAGATCCCAAGGAGGAGAAACCAACCTGCGCAAAGGACATAGATGGGACACAGCTCTCAAGAAACGAACCACATCAGCATGAGCACCCAAGGCGACCCCTTGAACCTTTCCTCGATAACAATAGCTGCCAGCTGAACCCTCAATGAACTGGCCACCAACCCCTTATTGAAACCATCCTGCAAGAAGCTCAACACTATCGGAACTGAAACTGCGGCAGGATGGACCTGCCGTTGTTCACACCAGTCCTCAAAAATACACCAAACCCACACATAAGCTAAGAATGTCAATCTTTTTCTCGCCAAAAGTAAGGTAGCAATCACCGCACTAGAATAACCTTTCTTTTTTAACCTAGTCCTTTCAAGGGCCAAGCCGTAAGCGAGAACCGATCCACCTGAGGCATTTGCAGAGGACCTTGAGGCAGAAGGTCCTCCCTTGTCGGCAACCGCCACAGTTTCCCGTCGAGAAGACGCACCAGATCGGCATACCACAGTCGACGCAGCCAATCCGAAGCCACTAGAATTACTCTTCCTCGATGGGCTTCGATGCGCTGAACCATTCGACATATGAGAGTCCAAGAAGGGAACACGTAGAGGAGACTGTGTGTGGGCCATTGTTGTATCAAGGCATCTAGTCCTCCTGACATTCTTTCTCGTCTTCTGCTGTAAAACCGACTCACCTTTGCCGACAGAAAGGTCGCCATGAGATCCATCACAGGAGCTTCCCATTTGTGGACTATCTGCGCAAACACATCTGGATGAAGCTCCCATTCCCCCAAATCCACGTGAACCCGGCTGAGAAAGTCCACCATCTCATTGTCCTTTCCTGCAATGTGTGCCGCCGACAAAGCCTGAAGCCAAGACTCTACCCAACTGAACAGGCTCTCTGCCTTTAGTTTCAGAGCCGTGCATCTCGTGTCCCCTTGACGATTGAGATATGCCACTGTCACGGCATTGCCTGAAAGCACCCGAACTGCTCGATCTCGTAAGGTGGACTCGAAGGCCTGAAGCGCTAGAGCTACAGCTCGCAACTCCAGTTGATTGATTGACCAATTGATTTCTTGCTTGGTCCAACAGCCCTGCGTGAAGAGCTCTCCGCAATGAGCCCCCCACCCAGTTAGACTGGCATCCGTTAGGACTGGGATCCACTGCGGCTGTTCGAGAGGCATGCCCGCTGTGAAATTCTGCGGAAGAAGCCATCACCGCAGGGATGTCCTGACTCGCCCTGGACAAGGAAGGTGCTTGGACAGAGAATCGCTCTGGTTGGACCAGCGACCTCTGTAAGGGGCCAATGTGAGCTCTGGCCAATGGCACCACTTCCAGAGTCGTCGCCATCGTTCCTAAAACCAGGCCGAAGGTGCAGTACCAGGCCGAAGGTGCAGGACTGCTCAAAAAACACGAATCAATAGCCGAAGGCCCTGGGCTCGGGAATCTGGCAGAAATACTGCTCCCACTTGAGTGTTGCAGCGAACTCCCAAATATTCCAGAACTTGCGAAGGAACCAAACTGCTCTTGGCAGCATTGACTACCCAACCGAGACTCTGTAGGAGCTCCACCACTCTGCCCGTCACCTGCACACTCTCAACCCTGGACTTTGCTCAAATCAACCAGTCGTCAAGATAGGGATGAACCAATATTCCCTTTCTTTTTTGAAGGGCCACTGCTACCACCACCATAACCTTGGTGAAGGTATGCGGAGCTGTTGCTAGACCGAAGGGCAACACCTGAAACTGGAAATGCCCCCATGGTAGTGCAAATCTTAGAAACATTTGATGATCGGGCCTGATTGGAATATGAAGATACACCTCGGTGAGATCGAGAGATGTGAGAAAGTCCCCTTGCCGAACCGCTACAATAATGGAACGTAAAGTTTCCATTCTGACCTGCAGACAGCGATTTACCCCCTTGAGATTCAGAATTGGCCGGAAGGCTCGTCCTTCTTTGGCACCACAAAATAAATGGAGTATTGACCGATCCCGTAATGCTCTTGCGGCACTGGAACCACTGCTCCCAGTTGTAACAGACGAGAATGGGTCTGCCGTATCGCTGTTGTCTTTTCTGAACCACTGCAAGGCGACATGACAAATAAGTCGAGTACTGGACGGGCAAATTCGCGAGAATAACCTTCACAAATCACCTCCAACACCCACTGATTGGATGTTATCTGGAACCAGGCAGGAAAAAACTTCTGAAGACGACCCCCTATCGCCAGAATTCCTGCCTGGGTCCCCCTTGCTTCATTGTGCTTTCCTAAATCCTGAGGAAGCGGAACTAGCAAAACCTCTGCCCGTTCCCCGGAATCCCCGAAAGCTTTGCGCACGAGGGGAAAATCTTCCTCTCTGAAAGCCTCCCAATAGGGAGGTACGAAAACGCCCGAAATCTCGAGATTGACCCCTCATCGGTATCTGAGGCTGACCTTGTTTTGGTTTATCCTCCCTTAGATTCCCCCAGATCTTTGACCAGCTTTTCAAGATCCTCTCCAAACAACAGCTTCCCCTTAAAAGGAAGTTTGCTAAAACGTGACTTGGAGGAACTGTCAGCCGCCCAATTCCTCAGCCAAAGATAGCGGCGGGCGGCTACCAAGAAAGCCATGATGTTCGCTAGAGCTCTAATAAGATCATAGTGGACATCGCCTAAATAAGCTGAACCTGACTCGAGCCTTGATATATCCGCTGACTGCTCCTGCGTTTGCTACGCTGACTGCTGCAAACGCTGCAACCAACGAAGGCATGCTCTCACCACCCAAGCTCCACAAATAGACGCCTGAAGAGACAGAGCATTAACCTCGAAAGTTTGCTTCAACGATGTGTCCACCTTCCGATCCTGTGCGTCCTTCAAAGCTGCACTGTCTTCAACTGGAATGGTAGTTTTTTTCATGACCGCCGAAAACAGCTGCATCTATACGTGGAGAACGAAACACTTCTCGTTCTTGATCCACCAAGGGATAGAACCGATTCGTGGACCTAACACCACGCAATCCTGCCTTCGGCGCATCCCATTCATCCTGAATCATCTGCTTAACCACACAGTGTACTGGAAAAACAGCCTGAGATTTCTGCACCGCCTGAATGAGAGGATCTATAAACCCTCGATCCTCTGCTGGAACCACCGACGAAAGGTTAGAGTCTGAAGGACCTCCGTAATGAGCGCTGTCAGCTCCTCTCTCCGAAAGACCCTGATAATCCTTTCCTGATCCTCAGGTTCCTGAATCTCATCTTCCTCTAGCTCATCTATCCCGGCTTCTGGATCCATCTCAATGTCTTCACCTTCCGGCCAGTCCAAACCAGGAGACTGATCTTCCACCGACCGAGCCTTCTTAACCAGTCTACCGTCACTAATTCCCAACCTTTCTATAGCTGCTTGGCCCCCTGCGGTCCCAAGAAGTGAGGCATCCACCACCGCCCCCTGTTGCCGCAAACAGAAGGCCTGATGCATCAGCAGCACAAAATCTGGGGAGAAACCTCAGAGCGCTGCCCCAGCCACCATCAGGATGGATGACCCACTGGGCAAAGCCAAGCTTGTAGAAAGAGAAGCGGAAGAGCCCTCTAGCAAAGCCTCACCTTCTACTGAGGCGCCAGTACACTGCGCCACCAAAGGAGACCCCCCCTTAGACGTATCCTGCGTTTCTTGGTCCATAGTTAGTGCTTCAGACACGCAGTTATGGCACATGCCCGCGTCCGAGACTGAGCTTTTACGAGTGCCACAAACAAGACAATGGATGCAAAGGCATCAGCACTATCAGAATCCAGAGACCGGATAGTAAAATTAACAACTCATAGAGTCCTAAAAAGGCACCAAAGTACTGTAACTGATCTTTTTTTTTTTTTTTTTTTTTAATGTACTGGCCCTTTAAGAGCTCAAAGCACTGAAAGAAAAAAAATTAAGGAATCTCTTCAAAACCATCTAAAGCAAACAAACACATCAAAACCCATACAATTCAATCAAAATTAATTTAAATTTAACCAAAGACTAAATCATTTCAGCAAATACAGCAGTTTGGAAGGAAAAAACAGCTCAGTGAAAACAAAAACAGTTGGAAAAATGGCCCACAGGACTGAAAACCATCAAAAAGTGTGTCTCATGCTGTAACAGGCTCCAAACACTCTCCTGACAGCAATAAAAATTATCGGAGCACTCACCTTAACATCGGAGTCCGTCAGATCCTCTCTGTATCTTGAAAATCACCAGAAACAAACGGAAAACAGCACTGCTGAGAAATCCTCTCAGCTGGCTGCAGTACCAGAGAGAAAGCACAGTTACTTACCTGTAACAGGTGATCTCTGGGAACAGCAGGAATAAGTCTTCACATATGGGTATCGTCGGTACCGACGGAGCCTGCGCGGGAACGCTCCCCAGCGTCCAGTAAGAAAGCTTTTTGGAGCATCCCACAGCGCCTGCGCACTGCCTTCCCGCCTTTCCCAACCGCCTCTCTCCAGTTCGAGTTTTAAAGCTGAAACAAAGAGAGAGAGGAAAGGAAAGATAGATAGAGAGATACAACTCCTAGGAGAGGTGGGTGGGTTGTGAAGACTTATTCCTGCTGTTCCCAGAGATCACCTGTTACAGGTAAGTAATTGTGCTATCTCCAGGAACAAGCAGGAATGAGTCTTCACATATAGGGACTCCCTAGCTGCAGATGCCAGGGAGAGACCCCATGGTTGTGTGCCCTTGCAGAGGGCTCCACTTCCCCCCATGGATCTCTGGCATCTGACTAGGGTAGGTGGGTAGGAGTTGATTAGGAATGGAACAGGTGTTTGAGGACAGCCTGACCAAACGAGGCATCCCGGCGGGAGTCCTTGTCCAAACAGTAATGGGCTGTGAAGGTATGAACCGAGGCCCAGGTGGCCGCTCGACAGATTTGGTCGATGGACACAGAGTTTAGATGAGCCATTGAGGCTGCCATGGCTCTCACATTGTGAGCTGTGACATGGCCCTCCAGAGAAATGTTCCTACTCTGGTAGGCGAAAGAAATACACTGAGCAATCCAGTTGGACAGTGTTCTCTTAGAGACTGGAAGTCCTAAATGAGAAGGATCAAAAGCAACAAAGAGTTGAGAAGACTTTCTATGTTGCTGTGTTCTTTGTAAGTAGAAAGCGAGAGCTCTTACAATCCAAGGTATGAAGATTCCTCTCTGCATTTGATGCATGAGGTCCTGGAAAAAAGACAGGTAAATATACCTCCTGGTTCAGATGAAAAGGCGAGACCACCTTAGGCATAAAGCGTGGATTGGTCCTGAGGACTACCTTATCATGATGGAACCTTGTATAAGGTGGATTAGCCACCAAAGCTTGCAACTCACTGATGCGGCGTGCTGAAGTGACTGCAATGAGAAAAACAACTTTCCAAGAAAGAAATTTCAAGGAGGTGGTGGCTAAAGGTTCAAAGGGTGGCTTAATAAGCTGGCCAAGAACCAGGTTTAAGACCCATGCCACTGGAGGTGGTGTAATGGGAGGTTTAGTTAAAAGAAGGCCTCTCATGAATCTTGCTATAAGAGGGTGAGAGGAAATAGGTTGTCCATTAAGAGGCTTGAGGGACGCTGCAATAGCACTCAAATGGACTTTTACTGAATTTGTTTTCAGGCCTGCATGGGATAGATGCAGGAGATACTCCAGTAGAGAATTCAGAGGTATTGCAAGAGGGTTTAGATCCTTCTCTGAAAACCAAATGGTAAATCTTTCCATTTGAAAGCATAGGAACGCCTTGTAGAAAGCTTTCTAGAGGCATGAATAACATCTCTGACTTGCTGAGAGAGGATGAAAATCTTGAAGGTCTAGGCCCTCAGCAACCAAGCCCTGAGATGGAGCGACTGGGGGTTTGGGTGCCACAATGTTCCCCCTTCCTGAGACAGAAGGTCTGGTGCACAGCCCAAGTCCAGGGAAGGAGCTTGAGGGAGATGCAGAAGTAGAGGGTACCACACTTGGCGTGGCCAATGTGGAGCTATGAGGATCATGGTCCCTCGATCTCTCTGAAGCTTGAACAGTGTTTTGGGAATTAGGGGAATTGGTGGAAAGGCATAAAGGAAGTCTTGACCCCAGTGAAGGAGGAAGGCATCCTTGGCCTGAACTCCCTGACACGGAATTCTGGAACAGAACCGGGGAAGTTTGGCATTCCACGGACTTGCAAAGAGGTCTATGTCCGGGGTTCCCCAAATTCGAAAAATCCTGACTATCTGGTCCATGTGGAGGGACCACTCGTGTGGGAGCAGAACTCGACTGAGTCTGTCCGCCCAAGGGTTTTGAATGCCTGGAAGATATACTGCCAGAAGATGGATGTGATGCTCTCTGGCAAAGGCCCACAGTCGCAAAGCTTCGTTGCAAAGCGACAGAGCCAGTCCCTCCCTGCTTGTTTACATAAAACATGGCTACTTGGTTGTCCGTACGCATGAGGACTGTCCTGTAGCTGAGCAGGGAATGGAACACTCTGAGAGCTAAGAATATTGCTCTGAGTTCCAAGAGATTGATATGCAGAGAAGTCTCCTGTGGAGACCAGATGCCCTGGGTGGAGAGATCCTGCAAATGAGCTCCCCACTCCATTGGAGAAGCATCTGTTGTCAGAGTTGCTTGGGGTAGCGACTGCTGAAAAGGGGACCCCAGCAACAGATTTGGAGGGGACTTCCACCACTGGAGAGACCAAAATAGGCGACTGGAGTTTGCTATTTTGTCTGACAGGCAACCTGATGCCTGAGTCCATTGGGTGGACAAAGTCCATTGAGCTGCCCTCATGTGAAGGCGAGCATATGGGACCACATGCACGGTGGATGCCATGTGGCCTAATAGTTTTAACATCTCTTGAGCAGTTAAATGGGACTTTAACTGTATCTGGGAGGCTAACTGCACCAAGTGTAGGCAACGGGCCTGAGGAAGATAGGCCCTTGCAGTTGTGGTATCCAGCAAGGCCCCTATAAACTCCAGGGATTGAGTAGGGGTAAGATGGGATTTTGGGATGTTTATTACCAATCCCAAATACTGAAGGATACACATTGTGCAGGTTAGACAAATCTGGGCCTCTGACTGGGATGGAGCTCGAATGAGCCAGTCGTCCAGATATGGGAAAACAAATATTCCTAGAGTGTGCAGAAATGCAGCTACTACTGCCATGCATTTTGTGAACACCCTTGGTGCAGAGGCCAGACCAAAAGGAAGCACCCTGTATTGGTAGTGCTTTCCTTGAAAAAGGAACCGAAGGAACCTTCTGTGTGTTGGATGGATGAGGACATGGGTGTACGCATCCTTGAGATCTAGAGAACAAAGCCAATCCTGACTCTGAAGGTATGGCAGCAGAGTACCGAGAGAAATCGACTTGAATTTCTCTTTGAATAGAAACTTGTTCAATTCTCTAAGATCTAAAATGGGTCTGTAGCCCCCTGCTTTCTTTGTAATAAGAAAATAAGGGGAGTAGAACCCTGAGCACTGTTGAAGAAGGGGTACTTCTTCTATTGTCCCCTGGGCAAGAAGGGTAGCAATCTCCTGACCCAGAAGGTTGAGGAGAGATGTTGGAGAATTGGACTGTTTCACCATGGTGTGGGGAGGAAGGTTTAAGAAATGAAGCTTGTACCATTCCTTTATAATGGAGAGGGTCCATTGCTCTGCTGTGATTTGCTCCCATCTGGGAGCAAAGTAGGCTAACCTTCCTGGAATGGTGAGGGGCTCTGGTTCTTCCAGAGCCAGAAAGGCTAAGTTCTCTAGTTGCAAGTCAAAGGCCCTGAGGAGGCTGAGGCTGCTGGGCCTTGGGAGGCCTGGCAGCCTTTGACTTGGCCTGTTTAGGTGGTTGCTGACGCTTTGCAGCAAAACGACCAGTAGAACAGGCCTGCTGACCATAAGCAGGATAGTATCTTCCCTTTTTAGAAAAAGGTGTCTTTTTGAACAACCTTTTCTTAGCAGGAGCAGAGGTAGACTTTGAAAGTCGATCCAAAGCAGAGTTCTCAGCATCCATCTGAGTGGCCTTTGCTTTCCAATCCCTGCCAAAAAGGTTTTCACCTGTACAGGGAATATTTCCCAGTTCATCTTGGACCCAGAGTTCCAAATCAGATGCTTGTAACCAAGCAATTCTGCGTGCACCTATGGCAATAGCCGAGGCTCTGCTTACACACTCAAAAGAGTCAAAGGCTGCACGGTTGGAAAATTTGGAAACATCTTGGGCATGTTTAAGCCAAGTGAGAAATTCCTGCCTTTTATCTTCTGAAATAAAAGGGGCTAAAGTCTGCAGGTGATCTGTGACTTCCTTAGAAACATCCCCATATAGAGACTATAGGAGTTGATTCTGGCAGCAAGCATATTAGCTTGGAAAACCCCTCTGCCAAAAGCATCAAGGGTTCTGCATTCACGTCCTGGAGGATTAGAGGAGTGTCTCTTTGCACTCTTTATTTTCCTCATGGCAGACTCTACCACAATAGAATGGTAAGGAAGCTGAGACTTATGAAAGCCAGGACAAGGAGGGACACGGTACATGGTGTCTAACCTACGAGAATGAGGAGAGGTAGTAAGAGGAGTCTCCCACATGCTCAACATAAGATCATAGAGAATCTCATGAATAGGTAAGGTGACTGCTTCTTTAGGAGCCTTAGGATATTGCAAAATATCTAATTGCTTGGCTCTAGGCTCTGACTCAGGGGCCACTGTGATGGAGAGGCCCCTAGCCACTTCCCTGATGAAGTCTTGAAAAGACAAGTCTTCTGGAGGAGACATTCTTCGTTTTGGAGAATCAGACTGCTGAGGAAGAAGTACCGGTGCCTCGACAGAAGCCTCCGACTCATCAGAGTCTTCGGAGGAATCGAAGTATCGCCTGTCTGGATGCTCCTGTAAAGCCCGATACGCGTACCGAGTGGGATCGACATCGGGAGTAAGCGGTATCGGTTCGGTACCGATGGGCATCATAGGACAGGGTACCATTGCAGTCGACACCGAAGCCGATGTCGATGCAATCGGTACCGGCACCGGAAACGATGCTGGTGCCGGAGTCGGTACCGGCAATGGAGATTGTTGCGGTACCGAAGGCATCGAAGCCTGTATAAACGCCGTTAGGGTGCACTGCATGGACAGAATCTTCTGATCCATCGACGCCACCATAGTCTGGATGTCGGTACCGGTGGCCACCGGTACCCCAGAACACGGCAACAGGTGATCGGTCGAGGCCGAGCAATCGATGTCAACCTGTGACCCCATAGATAATGCTTTGGAAGCCGGAACTTCCCGCCAGGGTAATTTTGCCGGTGCGGATTCCTCGAGGACAAGCCCGAATGCATCTCGATGCTTAGAGGGAGATTTGCCCTTCGAGGACCGGCTAGATTTATGTTTGGTTACCTGAGATCCATGGGAGGAAGAAGCAGCCCTGGAAGACGTCGATGCCACCGAGGCTGCATCAGAGGGAAACAGGGTACTGAGCTTGGCTGCTCGGTTTTGCTGACCTCTTTTAGACATCATGGTACAGGACACACAATCCGTGATGGAATGGTCAGGACCCAAACATTTTAGACACCAGTCATGGGTGTCTGTGACAGAAATAGTACCGCCACACTTCGTGCACTTTTTAAACCCGGAAGCGGGCTTCTCCATGAGGAGAAAAATGTTCAGGCCTAAGGCCCAAACCGCAAATGCACAGTTGAAGAAAGAAAAGTTTTTTGTTTTTTTTTTATAAGAAAGAAAAGAAAAGACCGGTGGTACCGGTCTGACGTCGAAGAAGGCAGACGTGACACAGAAAAATAAAGAAAAAAAATAAAGAATTCTTCTGCGGTGACAGGAACACGACCTGCTGGCTCCGCGGAAAAGAAGAACTGGAGAGAGGCGGTTGGGAAAGGCGGGAAGGCAGCGCGCAGGCGCTGTGGGATGCTCCCAAAAGCTTTCTTACTGGACGCTGGGGAGCGTTCCCGCGCAGGCTCCGTCAGTACCGACGATACCCATATGTGAAGACTCATTCCTGCTTGTTCCTGGAGATACCCTGATACAAGATTCTGACAGGAATCAGTGAGCAGAAAAACTGATCCATTCAGAAAATAAAAACCTGCTGAACAACTCCCCTCAGTGCAAAGGAGGAGGGAAAGGCAGGCTAAAGGTAAACAGAAGCAAACAGGAGGGAGAAAGCAGCTTCCTGATTACCCACGATCCCCTCACAGACCTTGTCTTTTTTTTAAAAGAATTTTAATCTACATTCAAAGGAAAGGAAAAATATTATAGGGGAAAAGAAAATCTAAATGCCCTATCCAACCTGTCTAAAGCTCCTTATCTGCTCCTCTAGTGAGCCTAGCACCTACTGTAGGCTCACTACCTCCTGCTGCATGGAGACTGAGCACACTGGAAGCTGATGGGGGTGCCAGCAGGATATCTACAGCGATATCACAAGTTTGACTTGCCTAGTCTCCATGCTGCAGAAGGAAGTGCATTACCAAGAGGTGAGGGACTGAACTGGAAGGACGATAAGGAACACACTATACCTGCACAAAGGAGAGGCAGATGGAACCATGCTTTGCCTTCAAGAGAATAGTTCTCAATGGAGAAAGGGAGAAAGGTGAATAGTGCAGTAACCCAGGGATCTGTGCTAGGTCCGCTGCTTTTTAGCATATTAATTAATGACTTGGAAATGGGAACGAGCATGATGATCAAATTTGCAGATGAGACAAAATTATTGAAAGTTGCTAAAACACAAGAGGATTGTGAAAAATTGCAAGAGAAACTTGAAAAATTGGGATACTGGGTGTCCAAATGGCATATGAAATTATGCACTTAGGGAAGTACAATTCAAACTACAGTTACATGATGCAAGGCTGCAGATTAGGAATCACCACGCAGGAAAAGGAACCGGGTATCATCGAGGATAATACGCTGAAACCCTCTGCCCAAAGTGCAGCCACAGCCAAGAAAGCAAACTGAATGCTAGGAATCATAAGGAAGGGAAAGGATATAGCAGAATTAGAAAAAGTACAGAGAAGAGCGACAAAAATGGTAAAGGGGATGGAAGGATACCCCTATGAGGAAAGGCTTAAAAGATTAGGGCTCTTCAACTTGGAAAAGACACATCTGAGGATAGATATGATAAGGGTCTATAAAATAATGAATGGAGTGGAGCAGGTAAATGTAGGTCAGTTTTTAACTCCTTCAAAAAAGTAGAAGGCCAGGGGGACACACAATGAAGTTACGATGTAGCACATTTAAGACTAAGCAGAGAAAATATTTTTTCACTTAACACGTAATCAAACTCTGGAATTCATTACCAGAGAATGCAGTAAAAGCTGTTAGTGTAGCTGGATTTAAAAGAGGTTTGGATGAGGAAAGGTCTATAAAGCATTATTAAATTGGACTGGAGAAATCCACTGCTTACTCTGGATAAACAACATGGAAAGAGTAGTTACTGACCTGTAACAGGTGTTCTCCAGGAGCAGCAGGAATCAGTCCTCACATATGGGTGAAATCGGCGCCGACGGAGCCCTCGTGCGGAGCATTTCCACAGCTTTCAAAGAAAGCCTTTGGGAATGCAGCGCGCATGCGCGGTCCCCTTCCCACCCAAGGGTGCCATCTTGCTCAGTCTGACGACAAGCTAAAAGACAGCAAAAAAACAAAATGAAATATAGGACTGCAACTCCAAGGGGAGGAGGGAGGGTCGTGAGGACTGATTCCTGCTGCTCCTGGAGAACACTTGTTACAGGTGAGTAACTACGCTTTCCCAAGGACCAAGCAGGAAGTCAGTCCTCACATATGGGACTCCCCAGCTCTAGGCTACCGAGAACCCAAAGCTGAAAAATAAGCTCCCTCTAGAGCCTCAGCATGCGTGATAAGAATCTTCTCTGAGAACGCCCCCGAACGGTAGCCCAACACAATGGCCGGAGGGTAGGAGTTGCCTAAACCTCAAAGAAATTACGGAGTACCGCCTGTCCGAAAGCACTGTCCCTGCGAGACTCCCGCTTGAGGCAGTAATGGGCCGCAAAAGTCTGGCTTGAAGACCAAGTAGCAGCCCGGCAGATGTCTGCCAATGGAACAGAGCAGAGATGAGCTACTGACGCAGCCTTCACCCTGACACGGTGGGCCGTGACTCGACCCTGCAAGGAGAGGCCGGCTGCCCTATACGCCCTGGCAATACAGTCTGCTACCCAAATGGACAGGGTACGCTTGGACACAGGTAACCTCAGCTTATTAGGGTCAAAAGATACAAAGAGCTGAACAGACCTTCGATGCCCCTGCATATGGTCAATGTGGAAAGACAACGCCCTCCTACAGTCCAGGGTATGCAAGAACATCTCAGCCTGGCTGGCATGCGGCCTGGGAAAAAAGGTCGGAAGAACCACCTCCTGATTGAGGTGGAAGGAGGAGACAACCTTTGGAAGGAACTTAGGATGAGTCCGTAAGACCATCCTGTTCCTATAGAAAGAGTAGTTACTCACCTGTAACAGGTGTTCTCCAGGAGCAGCAGGACTCAGTCCTCACTTATGGGTGACATCGGCGCCGATGGAGCCCCCGTGCGGAGCATTTCCCCAGCTTTCTAAGAAAGCCTTTCGGAATACTGCACGCATGCGCGGTCCCCTTCCCGCCTAAAGGTGCCATCTTGCTCAGTCAAATGACATAGCTAAAAAATAGCACACAAAAATGTAAAAATGAACTATGTACAACTGCAACTCCCAGGGGAGGAGGGAGGGTTGTGAGGACTGATTCCTGCTGCTCCTGGAGAACACCTGTTACAGGTGAGTAACTACTCTTTCTCCAGGACCAAGCAGGAAGTCAGTCCTCACTTATGGGACTCCCCAACTTCAGGCTACCGGGGACCCAAAGCTGAAAAATGAGCTCCCTCTAGCCTCAGCATCAGAGAAAGGATTTCACTGAAACATACCTCTACCGGTAGCCCAACCAGAGGGCTGGAGGGTAGGAGTTGCCTAAACCTCAAAGAGATTCCGGAGCACTGCCTGACTGAAAGCACTGTCCCTACAGGACTCCCTCTCCAAGCAGTAATGGGCCACAAAAGTCTGGCTTGAGGACCAAGTTACAGCCCTGCAGATGGTCTGCTAACGGTACAGAGCGGAGATGAGCTACTGAGGCAGCCAATGCCCTGACACGGTGGGCCGTGACCCGACCCTGGAAAGGAAGGTCAGCTGCCCTGTAAGCCCAGGTGATACAGTCAGCCACCCAGATGGACAAGGTACACTTGGAGACAGGTACCCCCACGTTATTGGGGTCAAAAGATACGAAGAGCTGAGTAGCCCTCCTATGTCCCTGCATACGCTCAAGGTAGAAGGATAAGGCCCTCCTACAGTCCAGGGTATGCAGGACTGTCTCAGCCCGGCTGGCATGGGGCCTAGGGAAGAATGTTGGAAGAACCATTTCCTAGTTGAGATGGAAAGAGGAGACAACCTTGGGGAGGAACTTAGGATAAGTCTGAAGGACTACCCTGTTCCTATAGAAGCGAGTGTAGGGTCTGTCACAGACCAGGGCTTGAAGTTCACTCACTCGCCTGGCCGAGGTCAAGGCCACTAGGAATAGAGTCTTCCAGGAAAGTAAGCATAGAAGACACGTAGCCATTGGCTCAAAAGGTGGGCGAGTAAGTTGCTGCAAGACCACATTCAATTCCCACTCAAGGACCGGTGGACGGAGAGGAGGCTTGAGCAATAGTAAGCCTCTGAGAAACCTGGACACCAAGGGATGAACCGACAAAGAGTGTCCCTCCACCAATGAGTGGTGAGCAGCCAGAGCAGAGAGGTGGACTCAAACAGAATTGGACCTAAGGCCCTGATTGGACAAGTGCAGAAGGTACTGGAGCACTACTGGCACAGTGCAGCCGAAAGGATCTTCCTGGCATTGCTGACACCACAAGGAGAACCTCCTCCACTTCAGGGCATATGTTTTCCTGGTGGATTGCTTTCTAGAAGCCAAGACCACCTCTTCTACTTCCTGAGGCAGGCCCCAGGAAGCCAAGACTACCCTTGCAGCCTCCAAGGCCATCAGATTGAGAGATTTGAGATTGAGGTGCAGAAGGGAACCTGATCCTGAGAGGTGTGGTCGGGTTGGAACCCCAGAGGCAGTGGTGTCTCCACTGCCAGTTGAAGCAGTAGTGGGAACCAGGGCTGCCTCGGACACCTGGGAGCAACCAGAAGAACCGAGGCCTTGTCCCTGAGAATCTTGAACAAGGTTCGAGCCACCAGAGGCGTGGGAGGAAACGCATACAGGAGGCCCTGGGACCAGGAAATCAGGAAGGCATCCGCTGCCACCGTTAGGGGATGCGGTTGCCTGGAACAAAACCTGGGCAGTTGGTGATTCAGGGGACTGGCAAAGAGATCCATGGATGGAAGTCCCCATTTCAGGAAAATCTTTTGAACCACCAACGGGTGCAGCTGCCACTTGTGGGGCTGCAGAATTCTGCTTAATCTGTCCACCAGAAAGTTCTCCTGGCCAGGAAAATAAACATCCCTCAGCAACATCTGGTGTCTGAGGGCAAAGGAGCAAAGGGCCTGTGCTTCCAGGCATAGGGGCCTGGACCCAGTGCCGCCCTGTTTGTTCACATAGAACATGGCTACTTGATTGTCCCTCTGAACTAGAACAGACTGGTGACCCAAAGTGTGAGAAAAAGCCTTGAGGGCTAAGTGAATAGCCCGCAACTCTATCTAGTAGGTTGATCTGTTGCGTGGCTTCCCATGGGGAACAGAGGACCTGAGTGCAGCTCCTCTGACAGTGTGCACCCCAGCCCTGTAAGGAGGCATCTGTTGTCAACACCACTGTGGGGACAGGCACCCGAAAAAGCACCCCTGAAGCAAGTTGGGGGGGGGGGGTGTAACCACAACTGAAGGGAAGTCAGGAATGGTTTTGACACCCTGACTTTGTCTGCTAGGTTCCCAGTGGCTTGTTTCCACTGAGTTCTGAGGCACCACTGTGCAGGCCTCATGTGGAGGCGGGTATTGGGGGTCACATGTACAGTCGATGCCATGTGTCCTAGGAGCTGCAGACAGAGCCTGGCAGGAACCCTTGGCAGGCTGAGAAACCAGGATGCCAACTTCATGAGCCTTTGAGCTCTGTCCTCTGGCAAGTAAGCCCTGGCTTGCAGAGAGTCCAGCTGTGCCCCTATGAACTCTAGGTTCTGGGAGGGGAGCAAAGTGGACTTTGCGAAGTTTATGACAAAGCTTAGGTCTTGAAGGAGTGATACAGTCCTGAAGGTGGCCTGCCTGGCCTCCTGGTAAGTCTGACCCTGGATGAGCCAGTCGTCTAGATAGGGGAAGACAAAAACACCTTGAGTCCTCAAGTAGGCCGCCACCACAGCAAGGCACTTTGTAAAGACTTGTGGGGTGGAAGTCAGACCAAAAGGCAGCACTCTGTACTGGTAATGGTTTCCTCCCACCCTGAACCTGAGGTACTTTCTGTGGTCTGGATGAATGAGGATGTGAGTATAAGCATCCTTTAGATCCAAGGAGCATAGACAATCTCCCTGCTGGAGGTAGGGCAAAATTTAATTTAATTAACAGATTTTTTATATACCGCTCCTTCCATTGATCAGATGCGGTTTACATGGAACAAAAGTAAACAGGGAGAGCTGTTTTTACATATAACAAATTGGAGCTTACATTCAACAATTAACAATAGTAAACTATGTACAAAGGAACAGAATTAAACTATATACAGAGTTATTTGTTATTCAATTGTTTTCAATACATTGGTTTAGGGCTTCAGTACTTCATTCTTTTTCTTTTTCTGGAAGAATATGTTAGCTGGAATAGGGTTATCCTTTATCTAGCTGAGAGGTGAGAGGTGAATTCGTCAAGGAACCATAGTGCATTGTAAATAGGTGTGTTTTAGGTCTTTTCCTAAACTCCATGATTTCAGATAAGGATCTTAATTCTGATGGGATTGTGTTCCACAATATGGGGGCTGCATGGGAGAAGGCTTTCTTATTTGTGTTTTTTTTGGCCCTTATAAATTCTTTTGGTGGTGTTAATTTGTTTAACTGGTCTCTCCTTTGCAGATTATGAGTAGGCTCGATTTTGATGAGGTTATTTATGGTCGGGGGTGCTGTTTTATTTATGGCTTTGTAGGTAGTTAAAAGAATTTTGTAATCTATTCGGATTTGAATCGGGAGCCAGTGTAAATATTCTAATATAGGGGTTATATGTTGAAAAGATGGGGCCTTCGTTATGGTCCTAGCTGCAGCGTTTTGTGCTAATTGAAATTTTTTCAAGGTCTGTTTTGTTGCACCTAGTAGGATTTGATTTGCAAAGTCGAAATGGGGGGTTATTATTGCTTGTATAACTCGTTGAAAATCTAGTAGGTGCATTAGGGGACGAAGTTGCTTTAATATTTTAAGTTTAAAGTAAACTTTTTTTGTTATATTTCTTACGTGTGCGTCCATGCTGAGGTGTTTGTCTAGTATAACGCCTAAGTAACGTACTTCAGTTTTTAGTTTGATGTCATTGTTCTGCAGTGTAATATGTGAGGGGGGAATGAACGTTGTGTTTTTAGTTACTATTAGTGCTTCTGTTTTTGAGTGATTGATGTATAGGTTGTACAGATGTGTTCCAAGAGTAAGCATCTTGAACTTCTCTTTCTCCAAGAACTTGTTGAGGTTCCTGAGGTCTAGGATAGGCCTTAGGCCTCCGGTTCTCTTTGGCACCAGAAAGTACCTAGAGTAGAAACCGTGCCCCCGTAGGCGAGGAGGTACAGGCTCCACCGCCTTGTCTAGAAGCAGACTTTGAAGTTCTTGGAGGAGGAGGGATGTGTGCAGGGGAGGCCTTAGAGGCTCTCCTGTGAAGTAGACAGGAGGTAACAGTTGGAAATGAAGCATATAGCCCTTGTGAACTATGCTTAAAACCCAAGCATCCCCTGTAATGGGTGGCCACCTGTGGGCAAACAGGGCTAGGCGACCTCCTGTGCAGGAATGGGGCAGCAGAGGTGGAAAGGCTATGCTGTGGGAGTCAAAAAACCCCTCCCTGCTGGGTAGGAGCAGGAGCCGGAGGCTTGGGGGTCTTCTGCCTACGGGGCCCATGTCCCTGCCCCTTGCCCTGCTGCCCCTGTTGGGGAGCTGGGGAGGCCTGGTATTGAGGGAAACGTTTGTTAGGCAGCTGCCTTTCTTGGGTAAAAGGACTTTTTACCCGAGCCCTTCTTTTTGTGAGAAGGGGCAGAAGTCTTTCTGGACAGCCTTGTCCTGGTCAGGTGCTCGGTTTCGAGCTCAGCCGCCTTCTCGGCCATGGGCTTGCCAAAAAGGTTTTCACTTCGACAAGGGACATCGACCAACTTGTCCTGCACCCAGGGCTCGAGGTCCGATGACTGCAGCCATTCCTGGCGTCAGGCTCCGATACCGGCTGCCGCCACATGAGCCGAAGCCTTGAAACCATCGTAGGCCGCTCGGGACATGAACTTGAAACAGTCCCGGATTCCTGAGGACAAAGTCTGGAACCTCTGCAAAGGTTCCCCGGAGAGGCCAGCAGAGAACCCGGCAAACTCTTTCGCCAGGTCTTGTAAGTACATGCCCATGTACAGCTGGTAGGACTGGATACGGCAAGCAAGCATCGAGCCCTGGAAGCACTTTCTGCCGAAAGCATCCAGGTTCCAGGCCTCCCTGCCGAGGGGCACCGCGGAGTGCATCTTCTGGCTCTTCAGACGATGCATGGCCGATTCCACCACCATGGAATGGTGCGGCAGCTGCGCCTTCTGGAAGCCAGGGTTCTTACGGAGTCGATAGATGGAATCGACCCGCTTGCTTAAGGCTGGCGCCGAGGCCGGTGCCTCCCACATCTGGAAGAGGAGCCGTTCCAGCATCGGAGGAACTGGCACAGTAAAGGCCTCCTTCGGAGGAGAGTCATACTGGAGGGCCTCGAGCTCTTTGGCTCGAGGCTCCTCCTCGGGGTCCGCGGGAATTGCCAATGCCTTGGCCATGTCCCACACGAACTCCGAGAACCGGGTGTCCTTCGGGGGGGACCTACTCCGGGGCTCGGACTGCAGTGAGTCCGAAGGGACGCACCGAGTCCGGAAGGTGTCGGGGGACTCCTCGTTCTCTGTCTCCCATGCTGACTCATCCGAAGAGGAGTCGAGGGGCTCCGACCGCGCGGATCGAGGTGGCACCCGCCCCGAAACTGAAGGCACCGGCGTTGACGCCCTCGGTTCCGAGCGGGAGGTCAAGGGGGACCGTGACTGAGGACGACTTCGAGCCTTCATGGTCTCGAGTATCGGCTCGGTCTCTGGGGTCGACTTCGACTTCGATGTCCCGGTGGTCGGGGCAGATGCACCAGCGAGGCTGGCCATCAGTACCCGCTGCTGATCCATGAAGGCAGACATTCTGCACTCCAAGGCTGTCAGCCTGAGTCCAAGCTCAGGAGACTCAGCAGCCACCGACTCGGGTCCCGGTGGCGCCGAGCCCGACGTCGGCTCCCTCGGAAGAGAGTCCACGAGGACTACAGGACTTACGTGCCCGACGGTCTCCGGCTAAACACGAGGTACTTTGGACGGCTTTTCCTGCTCCAAAGACCCGGGATGGTGGTCGGGGGTCTTAGACCTGGCCCTCGAGGAACCAGGGACCTCTTCCGATGCCGCCCTCACGAGCCGATTCTTCCTCTTGCGTTCCCGGTCTGGGGACCCCCTGTCCGAGGAACCCCGGCGATGCTCGGGATCAGACTCCCGAGACGTCGAGGCCTCAGATGAGGTCCGGGCCCGGCTGGAGGCAGAATCGGAGAAAATCCTTTCCTTCTGGTGCTGATGGCTTCGAAGTGCCTTGGTGAACATTTTGCCACACGGGCCACAGATCATGGGATCATGATCTGGGCCGAGGCAACGAAGGCAGCAGTCGTGTGTGTCGGTGAGAGGCATTAGTTTCTTGCAGCGATCACACTTCTTGAAACCACTGGAAGTCATCAGGGAAAAAAGGACCCCCGCGAGGTCAAAGGACCGGCCTTCCAGGGAAAAACAGAAAAAAGGGCGCGAACGCCAGCCACAAAGGGCAAAAAATGAAAAATAGAAGACGGGCTCAATACCGGTGTACTGAACCCGGTGGGAAGGGGAACTGGCGTTGAACTCAGAGAAAAAGCGAAATAATCGTTGAAAAAAACGTCAACTTTTCCGGGTGACTCGGACAAAGCCGATGGGCTCCACGGAAAAAAGAGACTGAGCAAGATGGCACCTTTAGGCGGGAAGGGGACCGCGCACGCGTGCAGTATTCCCAAAGGCTTTCTTAGAAAGCTGGGGAAATGCTCCGCACGGGGGATACATCGGCGCCGATGTCACCCATAAGTGAGGACTGACTTCCTGTTTGGTCCTGGAGAACCGTGTGTATGGTCTATCAGAAACCAGAGCATGTAGTTCACTCACATGCCTAGCCGAGGTAAGAGCCACCAAGAACAATGCCATCCAGGAAAGGAAGCGTAAATGACAGGTAGCCATTGACTCAAACGGTGGGCGAGTAAGTTGTTGCAAGACCACATTCAAATCCCACTCAGGGGCTGGACGATGAATTGGAGGCTTGAGCAAAAGCAGGCCTCTGAGGAAGTGGGCCACTAAGGGGTGGACCGACAGAGACTGGCCGTCCACTGGCGAGTGGTGCGCTGACAGAGCACTGAGGTGGACCCGAACAGAGTTGGATTTAAGGGCTAGGTCTGACAGGTGAAGCAGATACTGCAGCACCACTGGTACCAGGCACGAAAACGGATCCTCTTGGCGCTGAGCACACCAGGTGGACAACCTACGTCACTTGAGGGCATAAGATTTCCGGGTGGATTGTCTCCTAGAGGCCAAAAACACCTCCTCTACTTCCCTAGGTAGAAGTAAGGGGGCTAGAACTACCCTTTCAGCAGCCAGGCCATCAAATGAAGAGACTGGAGGTTGGGGTGCAGGAGAGATCCCTGATCCTGAGACAGGAGATTGGGTTGCACCCCCAGAGGGAGTGGCGTGTCCACTGCCAACTGCAGAAGGAGTGGAAACCACGGTTGCCTCGGCCATCTGGGGGCTACCAGGATCAGCGAGGCCCTGTCCCAAAGAACCATGAATAGGGTTCGGGCCATTAGAGGCTTTGAAGGAAACGCATACAGCAGGCCCATAGACCAAGAGATTAGAAAGGCATCTGCTTCTATTCGCAGAGTATGCAGTTGTCTGGAACAGAACCTTGGCAGCCGACGGTTCAGTGGACTGGCAAAGAGATTGATGGTTGGAAGACCCCATTTTAGGAAGATCTGCTGGACCACTAGGGGATTCAAACGCCATTCGTGAGGCTGTAGAATCCTGCTCAACCTGTCTGCCAGGTAATTTTCTTGGCCAGGTAGATAAACAGCCTTGAGAAACATGCCGTGCTTGACTGCAAAGGCGCACAGGACCTGTGCTTCCTGACACAGAAGCCTGAATCCTGTGCCTCCTTGTTTGTTCACATAGAACATTGCTACTTGGTTGTCTGTCTGAATCAAGACAGACTGGTGAGAGAGGACATGAGAGAAAGTTTGCAGAGCCAATGGAATAGCTCGCAACTCCAACAGATTGATCTGCTGTGTGGCCTCCCAAGGGGACCAGAGGCCCTGAGTACATGCCCCCTGGCAATGTGCACCCCAACCTTGAAGAGAAGCATCAGTAGTCAGCACCTGTGTGGTGGCGCCTGGAAACGCACCCCTTTGATCAGGTTTGGGAGATGCAGCCACCACTGCAGGGAGGCCGCCAGTAGTCTGGACACTCTTACTCTGTCTCTTAAGTCTCCTGTGGCCTGTATCCACTGAGCTCTGAGGCACCATTGAACAGGCCGCATATGCAGACGAGCATTTGGAGTTACATGGACCGTGGATGCCATGTAGCCCAAAAGCCTCAGGAAATGTCTGGCCGAGACCAGAGATCCACTGCGAAACTGCTGGGCCAGAGCCATCAGTCTGTGAGCCCTGTTCCCGGGCAAATAAGCCATTGCTTGTAAGGTATCCAACCTTACCCCTAAGAACTCTAGGTCCTGTGAGGGGAGCAAAGTGGACTTTGCGAAGTTTATGACGAAGCCCAGGTGCTGGAGAAGAGAGACAGTGCGCAGAGTGGCTTGTCTGGCCTCCTGTGGAGACTGACCCCTGATGAGCCAGTCGTCCAGGTATTTAATTTAATTAGTGAGTTTTTATATACCACACCTTCCATTGATCAGCTGCGGTTTACATGGAACAAGAGTAAACAAGACAATGTTGTTTTTACAGATAACAATGTGAACTACAAAGAATTCAATCTTACAATTAACAGTTGTAAACTATATACAAGATTCTAGATTATAACTATGTACAAGGTATGTATGAATTCAAAATCATCGGTTTGAGGTTTTATCTCTTATTCCAGGTCGGGGGTAGGTTATGTCAGCTTGGTGGAGCTATCCTTTTTCTTGTTGAATAGGTGAGTTCGACAAGGATCCGTAGTGTGTTGAGAATAAATGTGTTTTAAGTTTTTTCCTGAACTCCATGATTTGCTGTAAGGATCTTAATTCCGATGGAATGTTGTTCCAAATTATAGGGGCAGCATGTGAGAAGGCTTTCTTGTTTGTTGATTTTTTGGCCTTTATAAAGTCCTTTGGTGTTATTAGTTTATTTAGTTGGTCTCGCCTTTGAAGATTATGATTGGGTTCTTTATTGATAAGGTTGTTTACAGTAGGAGGTGCTGTGTTGTTTAGGACTTTGTATGTAGTGAGGAGAGTTTTATAATGTATCCGGCATTGAATCGGGAGCCAGTGTAAATACTCTAATATTGGTGTTATATGTTGGAATGGTGGGGCATTCATAATTATCCTGGCTGCTGCATTTTGTGCTAGCTGAAGTTTTTTTAAATTATATTTTGTTACGCCTAGTAGGGTTAAGTTCGCAAAATCGAAATGGGGAGCTATTATCGCTTGTATTATGTGTTGAAAATCCTGAAGGTGTATTAGGGGGCAGAGTTGTTTTAATACTTTAAGTTTAAAATAAACTTTTTTTGTTATATTTCTTATATGTGTGTCCATACTGAGGTGTTTGTCTAGTATTACGCCTAGGTAACGTATTTCAGTTTTTATATTGATATCGGTATTTTGCAAAGTAATGTGTGATGGAGGAATGAAAGTTGTGTTTTTGGTTACTATCAGGGCTTCCGTTTTTGCGTGATTAATGAATAAGTTGTTTTCATTTAGCCAATCGTTTATTTCATTGAGGCAGGTATTGATAAGTAATGTAGGGATATTAGGTATTGTGAATGGAACATACATCATTATGTCGTCCGCATAAAGGTGATAGTGTACATTGAATTTTCTAAATATTTGACAGATGTGTTTTAGGTAAATATTAAATAGTAGCGCTGACAGTGCAGAGCCCTGGGGGAGGCCTAGTTCCTGATTGTAAGTTTTTGAAGTGAGGTTACCAATTCGTACCGTTTGAGTTCGGTCACTTAGGTAGGATGAGAACCAGTTAAGAACCGTGGATTTTATTCCTATTTGTCTTAGTTTACTAATCATTGCTGAGTGGTTAACACTGTCAAAGGCGGCAGAGATGTCAATGAATAAGAGTAAGAATGCGTGTTTTGAATTATCTATACCTCTTACAAGGGTATCAATTAGAACTGTTAGTAGCGACTCTACCCGATGGTGAGGGCGAAACCCATACTGTTGATCATCAAGGGGGGCTGAGCTATCAATGTATTCTTGGGTCTGAATTTGTACTGCTTTTTCGATTAATTTTGCCATAAACGGGATGCTTGATATGGGTCTGTAGGATTTAGGTGATGATTTGTCAAGGGTGGGATTTTTTAAGATTGGGCGAATCTGTGCGTGTTTTAGTGATGGGGGTAAGTACCCGATTTTTAGTGAGAGGTTTATTATAGAGAGGATGAATTGTGAGAGGATAGGTAGCGAGTTCTTTATCCATGTTACTGGGCAAGGGTCAAGGAGTGAGGTTGTTGTATTAATGTTAGTTATGATATTCTTGAGTGCAACGGTAGATAGAGGTTGGAAATCAGTCCATTCATCTGTGTAAAGGGTTTGAGATAGGTGTTTAGATTTTGGTAAGTGGGGGTGGGACATGATTTTGTTCATGTAGTAGTTTGCTAAGTCCTGTGGGGAGATTTCTGTAATATCATTGTTGGAGTTGTGGGTGTTATTTGTTAGCTTTTGAGCTATTGCGAATAGTTCTCTAGGTCTATTTATTGCATTGTTTAGTATTGAGGCATGGTAATTTTTCTTGGCATTGTTAATTGCATCTTTATATGAGTTAAGGAGGGCGAAATATGAATCTTTATTAGTGGGGTTTTTATTTTTTCTCCATATACATTCAGCTTTCCTTAGGTTTCTTTTCATTAGGTTTAGTGTGTTATTGTACCAGGGGGCTTGATCTGTTTTAGAATGAGTGTTTTTCTTAGTGGTATGCTTGTTGGCAGCTGCGTTGTTAATGATTTCGTGCCAGTTTGTTACTGCTGCATCAAGATTTTGTGGTGAAATATATAATTTGGGAATTATCATGTCTAGGAACTCCTCTTGGTTGTATTTTTTAAATCTGTGGGGTGGAGTCTTAGTTGTGTTAGTGATTGTAATTTTAAAATTAATGAGATGATGGTCTGACCAGGGGGTTGAGGTACATTTGAGGGAGTTGGGGTTGTAATATCTGTAAATTACATCTGGCAGTAGGACCAAATCTAGTATATTTCCCTTTACTGTGTGTGCTGGCATTTACTATTTAGTGAAAATCCATATCTGTGGTGGATTCTAAAAAGAGGGAGGCATATGACGCTGGTAATGAGGGTATGGAAAGACAAAGATGCCCAGGTTTCTGAGGTAGGCCGCCACCACTGCTAGGCATTTGATGAAAACCCTGGGTGCAGAGGTTAGGCCAAATGGAAGTACTCTGTACTGAAAATGATTTCCTCTCACTACAAATCTGAGATATTGTCTGTGGTCTGGATGAATGAGGATGTGAGTATAAGCATCCATTAGGCCTAAGGAGCATAGCCAAGATCCCTGCTGGAGGTAGGGCAGCAGTATTCCAAGGGTAAGCATCTTGAACTTTTCCCTCTCCAGGAACTTGTTGAGATTTCGCAAGTCTAGGATGGGCCTGAGACCTCCTGTCCTCTTTGGTACCAGAAAGTACCTGGAATAGAAGCCTTGTCCTATCAGGTGGTGAGGCACCGGTTCCAGTGCCTGCTCCTGTAGAAGACTTGCCAACTCCTGAAGGAGGAGATTCCTGTGTAGAGGGAGTCTTGGAGGCTCCCCTGGAAAATAGGAGGGAGGTAACTGGTTGAAGTGGAGCAAGTAGCCCTTTTAAACTATGCTCAGTACCCAGGTATCCCCTGTTATAGCTGACCATCTGTGGGCGTACAGTGTCAGCCGGCCTCCTGTGCTGAGTGGAGCCAGCTGTGGGGGAGAGGCTATGCAGTGGGAGTCAAAACCCCGCTCCCTGCTGTGCAGGAGACGGAGCTGGCGGCTTGGGGGTTTTCTGCCTACGGGGCCCATGTCCCTGCCCCTTGGCCTGTTGGGGAGCTGTAGAGGCCTGGAATTGAGGGTAGGATTTGTAGGCAGATGACTTCCTCGGGTAAAAGGGTTTTTCCCCGAGCCCTTCTTCTTTTGAGAAGGGGCAGAAGTCTTCCTGGACAGCCTTGTCCTGGTGAGAGTCTCAGTCTCAATTTCTGCAGCCTTTTCAGCCATGGGTTTGCCAAAGAGTTTCTCACCTCGGCAAGGGACATTGACCAACTTCTCCTGGACCCATGGCTCGAGGTCAGATGACTGTAGCCAGGCCTGACGGCGCGCACTGATGCTGGCCGCTGCTACTCGGGCCGAAGCCTCGAAGCCATCATAGGCTGCTCGAGATATAAACTTCAAGCACTCTCGAATCCCCGATGACAAAGCTTTGAACCTCTGCAAAGGTTCCTCGGAGAGGCCAGCAGAGAACCCGGCAATCTCCTTTGCCAGGTCTCAGAGGTACATGCCCATGTACAGCTGGTAACTCTGGACACGGCAAGCCAGCATAGAGCCCTGGAAGCACTTTCTACTGAGGGCATCCAGGTTCCAGGCCTCCCTGCCAGGGGGCACCGTGGAGTGCATCTTCTGACTCTTCAGACGATGCATGGCCGATTCCACAACCATGGAGTGGTGCGGTAGCTGTGCCTTCTGGAACCCAGGGCTCTTACGGACTCAATAAATTGAATCAACCCGTTTGCTGAGAACCGGCGCCGAAGCCGGTGCCTCCCACATGCGGAAGAGCAGCCGTTCCAGCATCAGAGGAACTGGTATAGTAAAGGCCTCCTTCGGGGGAGAGTCATACTGGAAAGCCTCGAGCTCTTTGGCTCGAGGCTCCTCCTCGGGATCCGTGAGGAAGGCCAAGGCCTTGGCCATATCCCTCACGAAGTCCGAGAACCGGGTATCCCCCGGGGGGTCCTTCTCCGAGGCTCGGACTCCGGTGAGTCCAATGGGACGCACTGGGTCCGAAAAGTGTCTGGGGACTCCTCATCCTCCATCTCCCACCCCGACCCCTCCAAGGAGGAATCGAGCGACTCCGGCCGGGCTGGCACCGATGCCATCCGCCCGACGCCGAGGGTACCGGCGTCGACGACCTCGGCCCCGTACGGGAGGCCGAGGGAGATTTTGGCCAAGGATCGACTTGAGACCGCATGGACTCGAGGATCGGCTCGGCCTCCGGGGTCGACTTGGACGTCGAGGTCCCGATGGTCGGGGCAGATGCACCGGTCAGACCAGCGATCAGCACTTGCTGCTGTTCCATGAAGGCAGCCAAACTGTTCTCCAAGGTCGTCAACCTGAGTCCGAGCTCAGGAGACTCAGCAGCTCCCGACGGCGTCGGGGCCGCCGTCAGCTCACATGACTCGGGGACTCCGTCTCCACACGAGGCAATTTGGGAGGCCTCTCCGACTCCGAAGACCCGGGACGGCGATTGGGGCTATATGACCTGGCCCTCGAGGGACCAAGAACGTCCACCGACACTGCCCTTGCGGGTTTCTTCTTCCTTTTGTGTTCCCGTGAGGGAGACCCCCGCTCAGAGGAGCCACGATGATGCTCGGGGTTGGACTCCCGAGACGTCGAGGCTTCTGACGAAGTCCGGGCCCGGCCGGACGCGGAGTCAGAGAAGATCCTTTCACGTTGATGTTGACGGCTCCTCAGCGCCTTAGAGGACATTTTGCCGCACAGACCACAGATCGGGTCATGATCAGGACCGAGGCACCGGAGGCCGCAGTTGTGTGTTTCGGTGAGAGACATTAGTTTCTTACACCGATCACACTTCTTGAACTCGCTGGCAGCCATCGGGGGAAAAAGGGCCCCTGCAAGGTCAAAAGACCGGGCTGCCAGTGAAAAAGAAAAAAGCGTGAACGCTAGTTTCAAAGGACAAAAACCGAAAAAGTAGCTCCGGGCTCGATACCGGTGTACCGTGCCCAGGCGGGAAGGGGAACCGGCGTCGAACTGGCAAAAAACCACAAATCTTCGAAGGAAAAATCAACTTTTAACCGGGTGACTAAGACACATGTCCGTCGGGCTCCGCGGAAAAAAGAAGACTGAGCGAGATGGCACCCTTGGGCGGGAAGGGGACAGCGCATACGTACTGCATTCCCAAAGGCTTTCTTTGAAAGCTGGGGAAATGCTCCGCACGAGGGCTCCGTCGGCGCCAACGTCACCCATATGTGAGGACTGACTTCCTGCTTGGTCCTGGAGAATATTTTTATCTTTTGGGAACCTGACAGGTACTTGTGACCTGGATTGGCAACTGCTGGAAACAGGATACTGGGCTCGATGGACCTTTGGTCTGACCCAGTAGGGCATTTCTTATGTTTTAGTAACCATAGCCGGTGTGTAGCCTTTGCGTGCTAAGCGATGCCTCTCAAGGGCCAGGTCACAAGTGAGAAGGGAGCCGGGTCTTCCAAGAGGATGGGCCTCTGGAATAATAGGTCCCTGACTTGTAGAATGCATGGGACAGCCCATCCAGGAGCTGCATAAGATCCGCAAACCAAGCTATTCATGATAAATCCAGCAACCCCAGGATCACCAGGACTAGATGATGCTCTATCCAACTAATTACTCGCTGTGGAAGAGGCCACGGCAGAAATAGGCACAGAAAAGACTTATGTGGTCAGAGTTAAACTAGGGCATTAACACTCTTGGAAATGAACTCATTGCAACAACTGAAGAATCTTTGTACATTGGCACTGCCCCACTGGTCTCAGATCCACTGGCATGCAGAGAGGGGCCAGTTCCCACTCTCTAGCATTGAGGGTGTGACGACAGACAATCCACCTCTACAATGTCTATGCCTGCAATGTGCTGATAGCGCAAGAAGATTCCACTCTGCCTATGGAAAAAAAGAAGGCCATTTCTTAGGCCATCCCACACACTTGGTGCCCCATTCCTATAGGATGGCAAGCGACTCTTCATACATGTTCAGGACAGCAGTGTTGACCAAGCTTGCATGTGCAACTTTCAATTTTGAAGTTTGCCGTACAATCTAAAAGTTTAAAATTTACACATATAACTTTATATGTACATGTAGTGGCACTAGTCTTACACGTGTGGCCACAAGTAAATGTGCACTGGAAGAAGGCAGAGAATTAGCACTTAAAGAAAATTACACTGGAAGAGATGACAAACTTCGTCAACAGGAAAGGTTGGGCTGTCTCCCATGGCTATGGCATAAATAAGTTTAAGACTGCACTTATCCCCCAGGAGCCCAGGACCGCAGATAGTGCTGGGCTCAGGTCACTTCCATTTGCTCGTCTCTCTCTCTCACATACCTTGATGTATGGAAGTTTTCTGGAGGCTCTAAGGGAGGGAGGGGCATGGGAGGCTGAATGCTGTGTGAAGCAGGGGCTTGATCAGGCAGAATCTTAAGCTCTTAACCGGCCAGATTACTGACAGGGAGGATGGCCCTTTTCCTCTCTCCATGCGGGAAATTCCAGCAGGATACTGAAAATATACTCAGATGTCCACTGTCAAGCTCCACAACACCCTTTAGGATGGCTGCCAGGAGCTAATCCACTTCCAAAACAGATCTGCACCATTTTAGATCTACCATCCACTGGAGTTTATAGTTTTTCTCTGCCTCCACCTTTGCTGGCAGGGGGACATGACCCACTTACATGGACTGGTCTAGCAGAACTAACTAGATTAACTTTTTACTAAGCTTTTGAGGTGGTGTTATCTACCACAGAGGTTAGAACAATTGTTCCCAAATCACTGGTAGAGGCCCTATATCCAAACTATTAGGTAGACGGCACCTCCACATTCAAAAGCTTGGGTCCATTCCTAGAGGAGAGGGTTTAAAAAATAGTGACAAAACACTAAGATGGGTTTGGAAAATTTATGAGTAACAGCCTAGTGGTTAGAGGCGATCTCCGGGAAAAGCAGGAATCAGTCTTCACGTATGGGTGACGTCGGCACAGACTAAGCCTGCATGGGAATGCTCCCCAGCTTCCAATAAGAAAGCCTTTGGGAGCACTCCACTGCACCTGTGTGCCTGCCTTTCCGCCTTCCCAACTCTTCTCCTCAGTTGAGTTTGTAGCTAGGAAGAATAAACAAAAGTCCCTACAACTCCTAGGGGAGGAGGGCGGGCTGTGAAGACTGATTCCTGCTGTTCACTGAGATCACCTGCTACAGCTGAGCAACTAAGCTATCTCCAGGAACAGCAGGAATACAGTCTTCATATATGAGACTCACTAGCTCTCTGGAACCAGACAGGTATGAGGGAAGAACAGTGCGATCCCTGAGGCCAAAAGATTGCAGACAAAGTGTGAAAAAGTTGTGGGCATTGGACTCGATTCCAGAAGGCGAAACCTCCCCTGCAAAGGTAGTCTGGTTTCTTGTAGAAGCCTGAGATTGAAGATAGGAGTTGAGTTTAAGTCCCAAAGAGGTGCTGGAGTACAATTTGGCCAAAGACAGCGTCCCGATGGAAGTCTCTGTCCAGACAATAGTGGGCAGCAAAAGTATGTATGAAGGAACAGGTAACAGCCCGACAGATCTCCTTAATGGATACTGAATGGAGGTTGCCTTAGCCCGTACACTGAAGGGTCATGTCACTGCTCATAAAGAGTCCTGTGTGAGCATAGGCAAAAGAAATGCAATCTGCTAGCCATCTGGATAGAGTCCATTTTGTCAATGGAAGGCCTAGGTGACTAAGATCAAAAGAGATAAACAATTGAGAGGATCTTCTATGATCCTTAGTTCTATTCAAATAGTAAGCTAGCGCTTGCTTGCAGTCTAAAGAGTGCAGTGTTGCTTCTGCCCAAGATGCATGTGGTCTAGGGAAGAAAATTGGTAGGATGAGCGACTGGTTCAGATAGGAGGAGGGACCACCTTCAGAAGGAAATGCGGATGGGAACACAGAACTATCTTGTCATGGTGGAACCGGGTATAAGGCGGGTCCGCCATGACGAGCTGACATGAGGGCACTGAGGAAGAGCACCTTCCAAGATAGAAACTTCAGTGAAGTGGTGGCCAAAGGCTGAAAAGGAGGCTTAGGTACTTGGGCTAGAACCACATTGAGATCCAAGGCCATCGTAGGTGGCTTAATGGGTGGTTTGGACAGCAAGTGACTTCGTAGGAAGCATGCTACTAAGGGATGTGAGGAAATAGGCTGTTCTTGTAGTGGTTTGTGAGAAGCCACAGTGGCACTAAGGTAACTCTCACTGAGTTAGCCTTAAGGCCTGTAAAGGATAGGTGGAGGAGATATTGTAAAAGGAACTCCACCAAGCAAGAAAAAGGGTCAATGCCCTTTGGGGAGCACCAGAGTGCAAATCTCTGCCACTTGAAGGAATAAGACCGTCTGGTGGAGGTCTTGCATGATGTGAGGAGGATATCTTTGACCTCCTGTGGCAGGTCAAAGTCAGCAAGCACTAAAACTTCAGCAGCCATGCCGTCAGGTGTAAGAAGTGAAGGTTGGGATAGAGCAGTGTCCTGTTGTCCTAGGAGAGGATGACAGGCGCACATCCCAGGCTGAGTGGCTGTGTCTGCGCCAGGTGAAGAAGCAACCATGGTTGACAAGGCCAGAAGGGGGCTATGAGAATCATTGAGCCCCTGTTGGCCTGTAGCTTGAAGAGCAGTGTAGAAGGAAGGCAACTGGAGCCTGTCAGTACAGCGACGGAACCCTGGAGGGGAAAAGCGTAGTTACTCACCTGTAGCAGGTGATCTCTGAGAGCAGCAGGAATTTAGTCTTCACATATGAGTGACGTCAGTACCGACGGAGTCCGTGAGGGAATGCTCCCCAGCGTCCAATAGGAAAGTTTTTGGGAGCATCCCACTGCACCTGTGTAGCTGCCTAGGGTCAAAGGAAATGAACAACTGTGAGGCTTTACGGTGATCTCGAGTCCTCTGGAGATAAAAAGCCAAGGCACGCTTGCAGTCAAGAGTATGCAAGGTTGCCTCTGCTCTAGACGCATGTGGTCTAGGAAAGAACACAGGAAGGTAAATTGACTGATTCAAATGAAAAGGAGCACCACCTTTGGCATGAAATGCGGATGAGTCCTAAGGATGACCTTGTCATGGTGGAATCGGGTGTAAGGTGGGTCCACCACAAAAGCCTGAAGCTCACTAATGTGTCTAGCTGAAGTGAGGGCAATAAGGAAGATGGTCTTCCATGAAAGAAACTAGGGAGGTCATAGCCAAGGGTTCAAAGGGCGGCTTGAGAAGCTGCACTAGAATGACATTGAGATCCTAAGTCACCCTGAGCGGTCTGATGGGAGGCTTGGTCAACAAGAGGCCTCTCATAAAACACGCTACAAGCGGTTGTGAGGAGAGGGGCTGTTCATCCAAGAGACAATACGAGGTGGCAAATGCACTAAGGTGAACTTTTACCAAGTTGATCTTGAGACCAGTAGAGGACAGGTGAAGGAAATATTGGAGGCGTGCCTCCACTGGAGCTGAGAAGGGATTGGGATCCTTCTGGGAACATCAAGTAGAGAATCTATGCCACTTGAAACCATATGAACGTCTAGTGGATGGCTTCCTGGAAGCCAACAGGATCTCCTTTATCTCCAGAGTAAGGTTAAGATCTTGTAATGCTATGCTTTCAGCAGCCAAGCCATGAGATGGAGAGACTGAGGATTGGGATGGAGTAGTGTCCCTTCGTCCTGGGAGAGGAGATCAGGTGCAGATCCAGAACATAGAGGTCGAGTCTGAGACAGTAGTAGCAGGAGAGGAAACCCACAGTTGGCGTGGCCAACACGGGACTATGAGGATCATGAAACCCCTGTCCTACTGAAGCTTGAAAAGCGACTTGGGGATGAGGGGGAGGGGGAGGGGAATGGAAATGGGGGGGGGGGAAGACATACAGGAGTCCTTGATACCAGTGGAGATGAAAAACATCCACTTGTTGGTTGCCTGACATGGGAGTCTTGGTGCAGAAGCGTGAGAGTTTGGCATTCTGCGGAGTGGCAAACAAATCTATGTCTGGAGTCCCCCAGGTCTGAAAGATGTAGGAGGTTGTATCCGGACGCAGAGATCATTCGTGGGGAAGAAGCATCCGACTCAATTTGTCTACCAAGACATTTTGCTCCCCTGGGAGATACACCGCTTGGAGATGTATTTGATGAGCAATGGCGAAGGACAAGAGACGAAAGGCCTCCCTGCAGAGGGGCCAAGAGCCTGATCCACCCTATTTGTTCACATAGAACATGGCTACTTGATTGTCCGTCTGGATCAGGACCTGCGGGATCTTAAGTGATCCTGAAACACCCTGAGGGTGTTGGAGATAGCACGAAGCTCCAGTAGATTTTTCTGGAGCTGTGACTTCTGTTCTGTCCAGAGGCCCTGTGTGGAGAGAATACCCAAATGTGCCCCCTAACCCAGTTTGGAGGCATTTGTCCTTAGGATGCATTGTTGTCGAGGCATCTGAAAAGGTAACCAGATGAGGAGATTCTCTGGGAAACATCAACATTGGAGGGATGTGGTAAGAGGGGTAGTGACTTGGATTTTGCCCCTGAGACAGCACGAGGTTTGCTTCCAATGGGGGGCAAGTGCTCACTGGGCCGTGCGCATATGTAGACAGGCATATGGGACCACATGTACTTTTGAGGCCATATGACCTAGAAGCTGTATCATTTCCCGGGCAGTTAGATGGTCTCTGAGTGGCACTTAGGATGCCAGCTGATTGAGACGAGAACAATGGGGCTGGGGTAGAAATGCCCTTGACCGTTGAGTGTCTAGGAGAGCTCCTATGAATTCTAGTTTTTGAGTTGTAACGAGATGGGATTTTGGAAGATTTATGACAAAGCCTAAGTGTTGCAGAACCTGAACGGTATGAAACAGAGACAGACAAACCTCGTGTGAGGTGCCTACCTTTATGAGCCAGTCGTCTAAGTAAGGGAAGACAAACATCCCCAGAGAGTTTAGATATGCAACTATGACTGCCATGCACTTTGCGAAGACTCTTGGGGCAGAGGCAAGTCAGAAAGGAAGGACTCTGTATTGATAGTGTCTTCCTTGAAAGATGAAGCGCAGATATTTCCTGTGCTCTGGATGAATGAGGATATGTGTGTACGCTTCCTTTAGATCTAGTGAACAGAGCCAGTCCTGACTGGAGGTAGGGAAGAAGGGTCCCTAGGAAGACCATCTTTAATTTCTCATGGACTAGAAACTTATGAGCTGAGGTCCAGAATGGGCTGTACCCTCCACTCTTCTTGGGTATGAAGAAGTATGGAAAGTAGAAACCCATTCCCAGCCGAGGTCTGGGAACCTCCTCTATGTCTCGCTGTGAGAGAAGAGAAGTCACCTCCTGCAGCAGGTGATCAGTGAGAGGAGGCAGGGTATGATATTCCCTTACTAGGGTGGATGGGGGCTGGGTATGAAGATGAAGTCTGTACCTCTCCTTCACTATGGTTAGAGTCCACTGCTCTGAGGTGATGAGATGCCACCTATGGGCATAATGACAGAGTATGCCTGCTATGTGGAGGGGGTGAGGGACCTCCAGAGGTAGGGTGGCTATGTTCTATAGGAAGAAGTAAAAACCAGGTGCAGATTGTGCTTGTGGAGTTGGCTGAGTCTTAGGCAGCTGTCGTTTCTTCTGTCGTTTGGGAGGCTGCTGCCACTTCTGAGGACCTTGAGCTGGTATGGTGAAGCAGAAGGGTAAAACTTATTTTTCTTATTAAAAAACGTTTTAGAACATAAGATATGCCATACTGGGTCAGATCAAGGTCCATCAAGCCCAGTATCCTGTTTCCAACAGTGGCAATCTAGGTCATAAGTACCTAGCAGTCTCCCCAAAAGACATAGGTTCCTCAATGCTTGTATTGGGTCAAGCACTGATATCCTGGGTCCCTTTTAATAATGGTTTATGGACTTTTCCTCCAGGAACTTGTCCAAACCTTTCTTAAACCCAACTACACTAGCAGCTTTTACTACATCCTCTGGTAACAAATTCCAGAGTTTGATTACATGTTGAGTGAAAAAATATTTTCTTTTATTAGTCTTAAATAGGTTACCCTGTAGCTTCATTGCATGTCCCCTAGTCTTTCTATATTCTGACGACATAAACAATCAGTCTACGTTTACCCATTCCACTCCATTCATTAATTTATAGACCTCTATCATATCTCCCCTCAGTCGTCTTTTTTCCAGGTTGAAGAGCCCCAACCTTCTTAGCCTCTCTTCATAGGAGTATCCTTCCATCCTCTTTACCATTTTGGTGGCTCTTCTCTGCACCTTTTCTAATAACACTATATCCTTTTTAAGATACGGCAACCAGAATTGCACACAATATTCAAGGTGCGGTCATACCATGGAACGATACAGAGGCATTCTAATATCCTGTGTTTTATTTTCCATTCCTTTCCTTATGATACCTAGCATTTTATTTGTTCTCTTTGCCGCCGCTGCACACTGGACGGAGGGTTTCAACATGTTATCCACGATGACGCCTAAATCTTTTTCCTGGTAGTGGTTCCCAATGTGGAACCTTGCATCGTGTAACCAGTTTGGGTTGTTCTTTCCTAGGCGCATAACTTTGCACTTGTCCACATTAAATTTCATCTGCCATTTGGATGCCCAGTCTTCCAATTTATCAAGATCCTCCTGCAATTTTCCACAATCCTCTTGGGTTTTAACAACTTTAAATAGTTTTGTGCCATCTGCAAATTTGATAACCTCACTCGTTATTCCCATTTCCAGGTCATTTATGAATATGTCAAAAAGCAGCGGACCCAGCACAGATCCCTGGGGTATTCTACTATTCACCTTTTTTCCTTTGGGAAAATTGGCCATTTAGCCCTACCCTCTACTTTCTATCTTTTAACTAGTTCCTGATCCACAATAGTACACTGCCTCCTATCCCATGACTTTTCAGTTTTGCCAAAAGTCTCTGATGAGGGATCTTGTCAAAGGCTTTCTGAAAGTCCAGATACACTATATCAACCAACTCACCTTTGTCTACTTGTTTATTCACACCTTCAAAAAAAAACATAACAGATTAGTAAGACAAGATCTTCCTTGTCTAAAGCCATGTTGGCTGTCTCCCATTAAGCCATGACTATCTCTACATGATGAGTAATTTTGTTCTTTATAATGGTTTCTACCATTTTTCCCAGTACAGGTGCCTTTTTCCTAGCAGGATTAGCTGTAGTTCTAGACAGTCTATTTAGCGTAGTATTCTCAGACCCCAACTGAGCAGCTTTATCCTGCTAGTCTTTACCAAAAAGGATTTCACCTGTGCAAGGTATACTTCCCAGTTTATCTTGAACCCACTGCTCAAAATCTGAGCCTTGCAGCCATGCAATCCTGTGTGCACCAATGCAGATTGCCGTGGCTCTCCTTGTGCACTCAAATGCATCAAAGGTTGCTCTGTTAACAAACTTTGAGACATTCTGGGCATGCTTGACTAGAACAAGATAATCATCTCTCTTATTATCTGCAAGAAGAGGGAGAAATGGCTTCAAGATCCCTAGTAACCTCCTTGAGGAACATACTCTTGCCATCTTGCTGGGCAGACTAGATGGCCCATACTGGTCTTTATCTGCATCATATACTATGTTACTACTATGTTATATAGAGTATGTAGGAGCTTATCCTGGCAGAAAACATGTAAACCTGAAAACATCGATGCCCAAAAGCATTGAGGGTTCTCGATTTTCTACCCAGAGGGTTAGAGGGACGTGTCTTAGAAATATTAATTTGACGCATAGCTGATTCTACCACCATGGAATGGTGGGGAAGTTGCATCTTTTGGAAGCCGGGACATTCCGGCACTCAATACATATTATCGCAATGTTAAGTATAGAGTGAAATTGTGAAGAGTCTCCCACATCCGGAGTATGAGATCATGAAGAATGCAGTGAATCGGAAAGGTTGCCGCCTCCTTAGGAGCTGTTGGATATTGGAGGATCTCCAATTCCTCCATCCTGAACTCTTTCTCGGATGTTACTATTATGGACAGGTCTCGAATAAGCTCCTGGAAAGACATGTCCTCGGGAGGGGATATGCGCCGTTCCGGTGAAGGAGAGGACCTCTGTTGGCAGACTCTGCAGTCTTTGGGAATTGAGATACTTATCAGAAGCTTCTGATTCAGAGGACTCAAAGTATCGGCGGGAACGATGCTCCTGCTCCGCTAAGAGCCAATACCAGTTAATGTCGGTATCAGGATGGGGGATCTATTGGATGAGGCCCTGGTACCAGGAATGGGCTCGTGGACAGGCATGGATGGCAGTGAACTCAGCAGCATGTATCCCGTAGCAGCCGGCATTGGTACTGACGTCAGCGGTACCGTCGGTAATGTTTTTATTGGAATCAAAGCTGCCCATAGAGCTGCCAAGCTCCGCTCGATGGCCAGGATACGCTGATCCATGGAGCTCGCCGATGCTTGGGTATTGATACTGGGAACCTGCACTACCATCCCAGAGCATGGCGCCAGGAGCTATCCTGAGGTGAAGGCCTTGGGAGCATCCTGGAACCTCTGGATGGCTTTGGAGAACAGGTCCTCTCACCGGGGCTGTTTGGATGGCCAATCTATCTCCAGGGCAACGCTCGAGGCATCGCGATGCTTTGAAAGAGATCTACCCTTGGAGGGATGATTTATCTTCAAGGAAGACCTGTGCTTCGATACCTGAGATCCTAGAGAGGAAAACGATGCCCTCGATGTGACATCGTTGCCAAAGAGACCGCATCCGAGGCAGAGTTTTGCAAACTTCGTGGGCTGGTTCTGCAGGCCTCTCTTTGTCATCTTTTTACAAAGGGGACATTCTAACAGCTGGTGGTCAGGCCCGAGGCATTTTAGACACCAGTTGTGAGTGTCAGTAGCCGAGATGGTACTGCCACATTTAGAACATTTTTTAAAACCAGTAGCTGGTTTCTCTATATTATCAGTAGACAGTATGGTATGCTGAAGGCTGAAATTGGCATCTATGCACCTGAAGAAAAGTCTCTTCTACTTCTGTATTTTTTTTAATAAGATCGAAAGAAAGAAGGAAGAATCAAGGAACAGACGAGACGCGCTTCCGGAGGACAGGAAGGCAGATGCTATCCACAAAAAGAATAAAAGAATTTTCTGCGGTGACAGGATTTGTTTCCTGCTGGCTCCACAGAAAGCATAGTTACTCACCTGTAACAGGTGATCTCCGGGAATAGCAGGAATTTACTCTTCATATATGGGCGACATTGGTACCAATGGAGCCTGCACGGGAATGCTCCCCAGCGTCCAATAAGAAAGTCTTTGGGAGCATTCCCACTGCGCCTGGGTAGCTGCCTTTCCTCCTCAGTTGAGTTTGTAGCTGAGATAAAAGGAGAGGAGAAAAAGAAAACCTACAACTTCTAAGGGAGGAGGGTGGGTTGTGAAGACTAAATTCATGCTGTTCCTGAGATCATCTGTTACAGGTGAGTAATTACACTATCTCCAGGAACAAACAGGAATGTAGTCTTCGCATATGGGACTCCCTGGCTAGAAGATACCAGAGAAAGATCTCGGAACCAGTAGTGGTTTGCTTCAGGAGAAGCTAAAAGAGGTCATGGATCCTCCATGGATGTCCAGTATCAAAAATTCTGGGATGGAAGGTAGGAGTTGCTCTAAGTCTGAAAGAGATTCTGGAGAACAACCTGGTCAAACATGGCATTCCGGTGGGAGACCTTGTACAGACAGTAATGAGCAGCAAAGGTATGGACCAAACACCAAATTGCTGCTTTGCAGATTTCATCAATAGCCACAGAATGTAGGGTTGCCATCAAGGTGGCCATGGCCCAAACATTATGAGCAGTGACTATAATGTCCCTGTAGTGCCCCTGCTATTTGGAATGTCCTCCCAGAAAAACTAAGATTTGAGTTTGAGTTCTGTTTGCTGTAAATAGTTCACGTTTTCAACAGCTAGTTCAAAAGCTCTAAGTTACTGTCCCTTGTAAATAGTTTCTCATGTTCAATGTCATCATTATTATTGTTTTCAGTTCAGTGTAAAGAGCTCCTGATCTCTGGAAGGGGCGGTATAAAAAAAGCTTGCAAATAAATAAATAAATTAATTAAAGAAGATCAACAACTGACTTAAAAGATTTCAGGAAGTTGCTCAAAACCACTCTATTCATTGAACAATTCAACGAAGACCCCCAATCACACTAACCACTCCATAAGCCAATTTACACTAGCAATGAGTTGATGCTAGAAGAGACTGTTTAAGTTATCGAAGTCATGATGATACTGCCTAAAATTGCAAGTTCTCCGTTATTGTTTAAATTTGCAAGTTCTTTGTAAAAGTTCAAATTATTGTAAACCGCCTTGATTAAATGAAAAGGCGGTATATAAAAAGTGTTAAATAAATAAAATAAATAATCTTCAAGGGACAGGCCTGCTGCATCATAAGCAAAAGTGATGCAATCTGTTATCGATTTGGAGAGGGTACGCTTGGATAATGGCAACCCCAAATGACTAGGGTCAAAGGAGACAAACAAATGAGAAGCATTTCGATGTTCTCGAGTCCTCTGAAGGTAGAATGCTAAAGCACGTTTACAATCCAGAGTGTGGAGGGTTGCCTCTGCCCTAGATGAATGCGGTCTAGGGAAAAAGACAGGAAGGTAAACTGTCTGATTCAGATGAAAGGACGAAACCACTTTGGGCATGAAGTGAGGATGAGTCCTAAGGACAACCCTGTCATGGTGGAACAGAGTGTAAGGCAGGTCGGCTACCAAGGCTTGAAGCTCACTAATGTGTCTTGCTGAAGTGAGGGCAATAAGAAAGATGACCTTCCATGTTAGAAACTTGAGCGAAGTTGTGGCTAAAGCTTCGAAGGGCAGTTTGAGAAATTGCCCCAGAACAACATTAAAGTCCCATGCCACTGGTGGTGGTCTGATGGGAGGCTTGGTTAACAGAAGTCCTCTCATAAAGCCTGAGACAAGTGGCAGTGAGGAGATGGGCTGCCCATCTAAGGGATGATGAGAGGCTGCATTTGCACAAGTATACTCTTACCGAGTTGGTTTGGAAACCAGAGGAGGAAAGGTGGAGAAGATATTGGAGAAGTGCCTCCACCAGAGCCGAGAAGGAATTAAGATCCCTTTGTGAACACCAGAGTGAGAATGTACACCACTTAAAGGCATAGGAACGTCTGGTGGATGGCTTTCTGGAAGCTAAAAGGATGTTCTTAACCTCCTGAGAAAGGTTAAGGTGCTGAAAAGCTATGTCTTCAACAGCCATGCTGTGAGGTGGCGAGACTGCGGAATGGGATGGAGTAGCGTCCCCTCCCTCTGAGAGAGTAGATCTGGAGCAATTCAGAGATCTATCGGCTGAGTCTGAGACAGACGAAGGAGAGGAAACCACGACTGACGTACCATGGAGTCCCTGTCCGCCTGGAGTTTGAACAGAGTTTTGGGAATCAGGGGAATGGGAGGGAAAGGTGTAAAGTAGGCCTTGCCCCCAGTGGAAATGAAAAGCATCCACTTGTTGACTGTCCCAAGTGAGAGTCCTGGTGCAGAAGCATGGGAGCTTGGCATTCTGCAGATTTCCCCAGGTCTGAAAGATGTAGGCTACTGTGTCTATATGAAGAGACCATTCGTGGGGAAGAAGGATCCGACTCAATTTGTCTGCTAAGACATTTTGTTTGCCTGGAAGATACACTGCATGTAGGTGGATGTGATGAGCAATGACAGAGAATCAGAGATGTAGAGCCTCCCTGAAGAGGGACCAAGAGCCTGTCTCTCCCTGCATGTTCACATAGAACATGGCTATTTGATTATCGGTTTGGACCAGGACTCTGTGGCAACAAAGGTATTCCTGAAATACTTTGAGAGCACTGAAGATGTCTCGAGGTTCCAGGAGATTTATTTTGAGGTGTGACTCCTGTGGTGACCAGAGGCCTTGAGTGGAAAGATGCCCTAGAAGGGCCCCCAGCACATTTTGGATGCATCTGTCATTAGGGTACATTGATGTAGAGGCATCTGAAAAGGTGACTCTATGAGGAGATTTTCTGGGGAACGCCAGCACTGGAGAGATGCCATCAGAGGGGGAGATACTAGTATCTTGTCCCCAAGACAGCCTGAGGCTTGAGTCCACTGAGAAGCCAAAGTCCATTGGATGTGCACATGTGGAGACGGGCACAGGGGAACAAGCATTGTTGATGCCATATGACCCAGAAGTTGCAGCATTTCCCAGGCAGTGAGATAGTCCTTGAGACATACCCGAGATGCCAGCTGATTGAGTCGAGTGCAGCGGAGTTAGGGCAGAAAAGCGTAGTTACTCACCTGTAATAGGTGTTCTCCAGGAGCAGCAGGAATCAGTCCTCACATATGGGTGACGTCAGCGTCGACAGAGCCCTCGTGCAGAGCATTTCCCCAGCTTTCAAAGAAAGCCTTTGGGAATGCAGCGCGCATGCACTGTCCCCTTCTCGCCCAAGGGTGCCATCTTGCTCAGTCTGATGACATAGCTAAAAGACAGCAAAAAATAAAATGAAATATATAGGACTGCAACTCCAAGGGGAGGAGGGAGTGTCATGAGGACTGATTCCTGCTGCTCCCGGAGAACACCTGTTACAGGTGAGTAACTACTCTTTCTCAAGGACCAAGCAGGAAGTCAGTCCTCACATATGGGACACCCCAGCTCTAGGCTACCAAGAACCCAAAGCTGAAAAATAAGCTCCCTCTAGAGCCTCAGCATGCGTGATAAGAATCTTCTCTGAGAACGCCCCCGAACGGTAGCCCAACACAAGGGCCGGAGGGTAGGAGTTGCCTAAACCTCAAAGAAATTACGGAGTACCGCCTGTCCGAAAGCACTGTCCCTGCGAGACTCCCTCTCGAGGCAGTAATGGGCCGCAAAAGTCTGACTTGAAGACCAAGTAGTGGCCAGGCAGGTGTCTGCCAACGGAACAGAGCGGAGATGAGCTACTGACGCAGCCTTCGCCCTGACACGGTGGGCCGTGACTTGACCCTGCAAGGAGAGGCCGGCTGCCCTATACGCCCAGGTGATACAGTCTGCTACCCAAATGGATAGGGTACGCTTGGAGACAGGTGACCTCAGCTTATTAGGGTCAAAAGATACGAAGAGCTGAACAGCTCTTCGATGCCCCTGCGTACGGTCAATGTAGAAAGACAACACCTTCCTACAGTCCAGGGTATGCAAGACCATTTCAGCCCAGCTGGCATGTGGCCTGGGAAAGAAGGTCGGAAGAACCACCTCCTGATTGAAGTGGAAAGAGGAGACAACCTTTGGAAGGAACTTAGGATGAGTCCGTAGACCACCCTGTTCCTATAGAACCGTGTATACGGTCTATCAGAAACCAGAGCCTGTAGTTCACTCACACGCCTGGCCGAGGTAAGAGCCACCAAGAACAACACCATCCAGGAAAGGAAATGTAAATGACAGGTAGCCATCGGCTCAAACAGTGGGCGAGTAAGTTGTTGCAAGACCACATTTAAATCCCACTCAGGGACTGGTGGACGAATTGGAGGCTTGAGCAAAAGCAGGCCTTTGAGGAAGCGGGCCACTAACGGGTGGACTGACAGAGATTGGCCCTCCACTGGCGAGTGGTGCGCTGACAGAGCACCGAGGTTGACCCAAACAGAGTTGGATTTAAAACCTAGGTCCAACAGGAGAAGCAGATACTGCAGCACCACTGGTACCAGGCACGAAAACGGATCCTCTTGGCGCTGAGCACACCAGGTGGAGAACCTACGCCACTTGAGGGCTTAAGATTTCCGGGTGGATTGACTCCTAGAGGCCAAAACCACCTCCTCCACTTCCCTAGGGAGAAGTAAGGGGGCTAGAACTACCCTTTCAGCAGCCAGGCCATCAAATGGAGGGACTGGAGGTTGGGGTGCAGGAGAGATCCCTGATCCTGAGACAGGAGATCGGGTTGCACCCCTAGAGGGAGTGGGTTGTCCACTGCCAACTGCAGAAGGAGTGGAAACCATGGTTGCCTCGGCCATCTGGGGGCTACCAGGATCAGCGAGGCCCTGTCCCGAAGAACCTTGAATAGGGTTCGGGCCACTAGGTTGGAGGAAACGCATACAGCAGGCCCGATTAGGAAGGCATCTGCTGCTATTTGCAGACGATATGGTTGTCTGGAACAGAACCTGTGCAGCTGACAGTTCAGTGGACTGGCAAAGAGATCGATGGTTGGAAGAACCCATTTTAGGAAGATCTGCTGGATGACTAGGGGATTCAAATGCCATTCGTGAGGCTGTAGAATCCTGCTCAACCTGTCTGCCAGGTAATTCTCTTGGCCAGATAGATAAACTGCCTTGAGAAACATAACTTGTTTGACTGCAAAGGTGCACAGGGGCCTGTGCTTCCTGACACAGAAGCCTGGATCCCATGCCCCCTTGTTTGTTCACACAGAACATTGCTACTTGGTTGTCTGTCTAAATCAAGACAGACTGGTGAGAGAGGACATGAGAGAAAGTTTGCAGAGCCAATGGAATAGCTCGCAACTCCAACAGATTGATCTGCTGTGTGGCCTCCCAAGGGGACCAGAGGCCCTGAGTGCATGCCCTCTGGCAATGTGCACCCCAACCTTGAAGAGAAGCATCGGTCGTCAGCACCTGTGTGTGGTGGTGCCTGGAAAGGTACCCCTTTGATCAGGTTTGGGAGATGCAGCCACCACTGCAGGAAGGCCGCCAGTAGTCTGGACACTCTTACTCTGTCTCTTAAGTCTCCTGTGGCCTGTATTCACTGAGCTCTGAGGCACCATTGAGCAGGCCGCATATGCAGACGAGCATTTGTAGTTACATGGACTGTGGATGCCATGTGGCCCAAAAACCTCAGGAAATGTCTGGCCGAGACCAGAGATCCACTTTGAAACTGCTGGGCCAGAGACATCAGTCTGTGAGCCCTGTTCCCGGGCAAATAAGCCATTGCTTGTAAGGTATCCAACCTTGCCCCTATGAACTTTGAGGAGAGCAAGTGGACTTTGCGAAGTTTATGACGAAGCCCAGGTGCTGGAGAAGAGAGACAGTGCGAAGAGTGGCTTGTCTGGCCTCCTGTGGAGACTGACCCCTGATGAACCAGTCGTCCAGGTATGGAAAGACAAAGATGCCCTGGTTTCTGAGATAGGCTGCCACCACCGCCAGGCATTTGGTGAAAACCCTGGGTGCGGAGGTTAGGCCAAACGGAAGTACCCTGTACTAAAAATGATTTCCTCCCACTACAAATCTGAGATATTATCTGTGGTCTCGATGAATGAGGATGTGAGTATAAGCATCCTTTAGGTCTAAGGAGCATAGCCAATCTCCCTGCTGAAGGTAGGGCAGCAGTATTCCAAGGGTAAGCATCTTGAACTTTTCCCTCTCCAGGAACTTGTTGAGATTTCGCAAGTCTAGGATGGGCCTGAGGCCTCCTGTCCTTTTTGGTACCAGAAAGTACCTGGAATAGAAGTCTCTTCCTATCAGGTGGTGAGGCACCGGTTCCACCGCCTGCTCCTGTAGAAGACATGCCAACTCCCGAAGGAGGAGGTTCCTGTGCAGAGGGAGTCTTGGAGGCTCCCCTGGAAAATAGGAGAGAGGTAACTGGTTGAAGTGGAGCAAGTAGCCCTTTTGGACTATGCTCAATACCCAGGTATCCCCTGTTATAGCTGACCATCTGTGGGCGTACAGTGTCAGCCGGCCTCCTGTGCTGAGTGGAGCCAGCTGTGGGGGAGAGGTTAGGCAGTGGGAGTCAAAATCCCGCTCCCTGATGTGCAGGAGCCGGAGCTGGCAGCTTGGGGGTTTTCTGCCTACGGAGCCCATGTCCCTGCCCCTTGGCCTGCTGACCCTGTTGGGGAGCTGTAGAGGCCTGGAATTGAGGGTAGGATTTGTAGGCAGATGACTTCCTCGGGTAAAAGGGTTTTTCCCGAGCCCTTCTTCTTTTGAGAAGGGGCAGAAGTTTTTCTGGACAGCCTTGTCCTGGTGAGAGTCTCAGTCTCGATTTCTGCAGCCTTTTCAGCCATGGGTTTGCCAAAGAGGTTCTCACCCCAGCAAGGGACATTGACCAACTTGTCCTGGACCCATGGCTCAAGGTCCGATGACTGTAGCCAGGCCTGATGGCGTGCACCAATGCCAGCCACTGCTACTCGGGCCGAAGCCTCGAAGCCATCATAGGCTGCTTGAGATACAAACTTCGAGCACTCTCGAATCCCCAATGACAAAGCCTTGAACCTCTGCAAAGGTTCCTCGGAGAAGCCAGCAGAGAATCCGGCAATCTCCTTTGCCAGGTCTCGGAGGTACATGCCCATGTACAGGTGGTAACTCTGGACACGGCACGCCAGCATAAAGCCCTGGAAGCACTTTCTACCGAGGGCATCCAGGTTCCGGGCCTCCCGGCCGTGGGGCACCGAGGGGTGCATCTTCTGACTCTTCAGACGATGCATGGCCGATTCCACAACCATGGAGTGGTGTGGTAGCTGTGCCTTCTGGAACCCAGGGCTCTTACGGACTTGATAAATGGAATCAACCCATTTGCTGAGAAATGGCGCCCTGGCGGGTGCCTCCCACATGCGGAAGAGCAGCCGTTCCAGCATCGGAGGAACCAGTACAGTAAAGGCCTCCTTCGGGGGAGAGTCATACTGGAGGGCTTCGAGCTCTTCGGCTCCTCCTCGGGATGCACGGGGAAGGCCAAGGCCTTGGCCATATCCCTCACGAAGTCCGAGAACCGGGTATCCTCCGGGGGGACCTTCTCCGAGGCTCAGACTCCGGTGAGTCCGATGGGATGCACTGGGTCCGAAAAGTGTCTGGGGACACCTCCTCCTCCGTCCCCCACCCCAACCCCTCCGAGGAGGAATCGAGCAGCTCCGACCGGGCGGGCACCGATGCCATCCACCCAACGCCGAGGGTACCGGTGTCGACGACCTCGGCCCTGTACGGGAGGCCAAGGGACACCTTGGCCGAGGATCGACTCGAGACCGCATGGACTCGAGGATCGGCTCGGCCTCCGGGGTCGACTTGGACGTCGAGGTCCCGGTGGTCGGGGCAGATGCACCGGTCAGACCGGCGATCAGCACCCGCTGCTGTTCCATGAAGGCAGCCAAACTGCTCTCCAAGGCCGTCAACCTGAGTCCAAGCTGAGGAGACTCAGCAGCCCCCGACTCGGCACCCGATGGTGTCGGGGCTGACGCCGACTCCCCCGGAGGAGAGTCCACGAGGACTACAGCACTCACGTAATTCGGGGACTCCGGCTCCACATGAGACAATTTTGCAGGCCTCTCCAGCTCTGAGGACCCAGGACGGCAGTTGGGGATTGGCGACCTGACCCTCGAGGGACCAAAAGCGTCCAGCGACGCAGCCCTCGCGGGTTTCTTCTTCTTTTTGTGTTCCCGTGAGGGAGACCCCTGCTCAGATGAGCCCCGACGATGCTCGGGCTCGGACTCCCGAGACGTCGAGGCCTCTGATGAAGTCCGGGCCCGGCTGGACGCGGAGTCATAGAAGATTCTTTCTCGCTGATGCTGACGGCTTCTCAATGCCTTCGAGGACATTTTGCCACACGGACCACAGATCATCGGGTCATGATCGGGCCCGAGGCACCAGAGACAGCAGTCGTGTGTGTCAGTGAGAGACATCAGTTTCTTATACCGATCACACTTCTTGAACCCGCTGGCAGCCATCGGGGAAAAAAGGGCCCCTGCAAGGACAAACGACCGGGCTGCCAGTGAAAAAGAAAAAAACAGCGCGAACGCTAGTCTCAAAGGACAAAAAATGAAAAAACAACTCCGGGCTCGATACCGGTATACCGTGTCCAGGCAGGAAGGGGAACCGGCGTCGAACCGGCAAAAAACTACGAATCTTTGAAAGAAAAATCAACTTTTTTTTTTTTTTTTTTTTTAAGATTATGTTTATTCCAGTTTTACAAAGGTACAAACAGTTTCAGCAGTTAACAAATACAGAATTGAGAAAAAACAGAAAAGAAAACCAAACCCACCCCAGCACCTCAGTGGCCATTCAGAACATGACATGTTAGTCTATGGAAGCAGCGTAAACAAAGACAACATCATATATAAAAGCGAGATCTAAACAGAAGTAAGATCTGAAACAGAAGTGAAGCGATCCAGGGCAGCCCACCTAGTCTGAGGCTTACCCCTCCCCTTCAGAAAGTAGGAATGGTCATAAGCTTTTTCGTATCTACTGTAAAGGCAAACTTGGTTCCACCATCTGCCCCAGTGGAGGTTCGAAGGGTCCTTCCAGGAGTATAAAATTTCCTTTACAGCAACAGCTAGCATAAAATTCAATACGAAAAAGTCTTCCCTGTCCAATCCTGGGATCACTGCAGAAGAACGTAGCGCAATAATACGCCAGGACAGGGGATAGGAGAAGCCCAACACACTCTGAATTCTTTCCCAGACACGAGACCAAAAGCCCTGAATGCAGGGGCAATCCAGGAACATGTGGCTCATTGTACCAACCGCTCTCTGACAGGACCAGCAAGTTGAGGATTGATCTAAGGACCATTTGGAGAGCTTTAAGGGAGTAATAAATGCTCGGTGAGCAAAAAAAAACATAGCTTGTGTGAGGGAGGCCGAACGTGAGACTCGAGTAACAGGGCCCCACAAATTGCTCCAATCCAGAGTGGTGGGAGGTAGATTCGCCTCAGCCTCCCAAACCTTACGGAGGCCCAGGGTCTGATCGGCGCAGGAGTCTCGAAAAAGAGCGTAAAAGCGAGACATTCCTCCCTTCCGCAGGCAAAAATCCATTACAAGCTTGTGTAAGCCCCAGGACTCCTGAAGCTCTCGAGGATTGATCCGCAATTGAGACAGACAATGTCTAAGCTGAAGATATTGGAAGAAGCAGGTCCCCGGAAGCTTAAACTCCTCTTGTAGCAAACGAAAGGGTTTCCATTCGCCAGACGCGATCAAGTGACCCATGGTCCAGACACCACAGCGCTGCCAGGTCTGCCAAAAAAAGGGGCGTTTGTTGATTCGAAAAGCCGGGTTGTGCCAAATAGGAACCTGGAGAGAAGGGGGATTGTCTTGAGCAATAAGCGGGAGTAGCGCATGGAACGCTTGTTGTGTAGCAACAATAACCTTGGTCAGACCAGGTACCCCAGAGTGCCGCATATTCATACAGAGGTGAGCCGGGCAGGGGAGGAGTAGGCGTTCTTCCAGGGAGAGCCAGGATGGTTTCATGGAAGGGGTAATGTCGGCCCCCCACAGACCCCCTGCTTTAGAAGTGCAGCAAGGTGGTACCAATGGAAATCAGGGAATTGTACCCCTCCCTGCAGTTTGTGAGCCTTAAGCTTCTTGAGCGCAATTCTGGGGGTCTTCCCACCCCATAAAAAGGAACTTAGGGCCCGCAGAAAAATCAACTTTTAACCGGGTGACTAGGACACACGTCCATCAGGCCCCGCGGAAAAAAGAAGACTGAGAAAGAGTAGTTACTCACCTGTAACAGGTGTTCTCCAGGAGCAGCAGGAATCAGTCCTCACTTATGGGTGACGTTGGCGCCGACGGAGCCCTCGCGGAGCAATTTTCCCCAGCTTTCGCAGAAAGCCTTTGGGAATTGCAGCGCGCATGCGCGGTCCCCTTCCCGCCCAGGGATGCCATCTTGCTCAGTCTGATGACATGGCGGAAAGACAGCAAAAAAGTTAGCAAAGCTATGCAATAAGAATGACTGCAACTCCAAGGGGAGGAGGGAAGGTAGTGAGGACTGATTCCTGCTGCTCCTGGAGAACACCTGTTACAGGTGAGTAACTACTCTTTCTCCAGGACCAAGCAGGAAGTCAGTCCTCACTTATGGGACTCCCAAACTTAAGGCTACCAGAGACCTCAAGCCTAAAGAGCTCCCCCAAGCTCAACAGAACAGAGGGAGGAATCTTCTCTGAATACGAATCCGGCCGGTAGCCCAACACCAGGGCCGGAGGGTAGGAGTTGCCTAAACCTCAAAGAGATTGTGGAGGACTGCCTGACCGAAAGCACTGTCCCTGCGGGACTCCCTCTCCAGGCAGTAATGAGCCGCAAAGGTCTGGCTTGTAGACCAAGTAGCGGCCCGGCAGATGTCTGCCAATGGAACAGAGCGAAGATGAGCCACGGACGCAGCCTTCGCCCGGACACGATGAGCCATGACGCAACTCTCCAAGGAGAGGCCGGCTGCCCCATAAGCCCAGGCGATACAGTCGGCCACCCAGATGGACAGGGTACGTTTAGAGACAGGTACCCCCAATTGATTGGGGTCAAAAGATACGAAAAGCTGGACAGCTTTTTTATGCTCTCGTGTACGATCAAGGTAGAAGGACAAGGCTCTTCGACAGTCCAGGGTATGCAGAACAGACTCAGCTCAGCTGGTATGCGGCCTGGGAAAGAAGGTCGGAAGAACCACCTCCTGGTTGATGTGAAAGTGGGAGACCACCTTTGGAAGAAAACTTAGGGTGGGTCCTTAGGACTACCCTATTCCTGTAGAACCTAGTGTACGGGGGCTCCGACACTAGGGCTTGTAGCTCACTTAAGCGCCTCGCGGAAGTAAGGGCTACCAAGAAGAGAGTTTTCCAGGAGAGGAAACGAAGAGGGCAGGTAGCCATGGGTTCAAAAGGCGGACAGGTAAGCCTTTGCAGAACCACATTGAGGTCCCAGTCAGGGGCTGGAGGGCGCAACCGAGGTTTAAGCAGAAGGAGGCCTCTAAGAAAATGCGCCACCAAGGGGTGCGAGGAAAGAGGCTGGCCTTCCACCGGTGAATGGTGCGCGGAGAGAGCACTGAGGTGGACTCTGACAGAGTTGGATTTGAGGCCTAGATCGGAGAGGTGAAGCAAATACTGCAGTACCACCGATACTAAACAGGCGAAGGGGTCCTCAGATCGCTGAGAACACCAGAACGAGAAGCGACGCCATTTAAGGGCGTAAGACTTCCGGGTGGAAGGACACTGGGACGCTAGGACGACGGCTTCCACCTCCGGGGGTAGCAGAAGCGGAGCTAGGACTACCCTTTCAGCAGTCAGGCCATCAGGTGCAGGGCCCGGAGGTTGGGGTGCAGAAGAGTACCCTGATCCTGGGTCAGGAGATCGGGCCAAAACCCCAGAGGAAGAGGGGTGTCCACTGCTAGCTGTAGAAGCAGAGGGAACCACGGTTGTCTCGGCCACCGGGGCGCTACCAGGATCACGGAGGCCCTGTCCTGGACAACTTTGAACAATGTCCGGGACACAAGTGGTGTGGGAGGGAAGACATACAGCAGACCCGTGGACCACGAGATGAGGAAAGCATCCGGCGCTACTCTGAGCGGATGCGGGTGCCGGGAGCAGAACCTGGGAAGCTGCCGGTTCAGGGGACTGGCAAAGAGATCCACGGTGGGAGAGCCCCACCGGCGGAAGAGCTGCTGGACCACTGCGGGGTTCAAACTCCATTCGTGCGGCTGCAGAATCCGGCTCAGTTTGTCCGCCAGGCAATTGTCCTGCCCTGGCAGGTAAACTGCCTTGAGGAGGATGTCATGACCGACTGCCCAAGAGCACAGTCTCCGAGCCTCCTGGCATAGAAGGAGGGAGCCCGTGCCCCCCTGTTTGTTCACGTAGAACATTGCAACCTGATTGTCCGTCTGCACCAGTACGGACTGACAAAACGTGAGGTGAGAGAAGGCCCGCAGAGCTAGGCAGATCGCCCGGAGCTCCAGGAAGTTTATCTGCTGGGCAGCTTCCCAAGGTGTCCAAAGGCCTTGAGTGCATGTCCCTTGACAATGCGCCCCCCCCCATCCCAGGAGAGAGGCATCTGTCGTGAGCACCCGGGACGGTGGGGGAGACTGAAAGGTCATGCCAAGCACCAGGTTGGGCAGGTGAAGTCACCATTGCAGGGAGGAGACCAGACGGTCGGAAATCTGTATCAGGTCCAACAGCCTCCCTGTGGCCTGATGCCATTGAGTGCGAAGGCTCCACTGAGCAGGTCTCATATGTAGACGGGCATTCGGGGTGACATGGACCGTGGAGGCCATGTGCCCGAGCAGCTGCAGGAACTGTCTGGCAGAGACGGGCGACATGCTGTTGAACCTGCCAGCTAGAGCTATGAGCCTGTTGGCCCGTTCCAGAGGCAAGAAGGCACGAGCCTTCAGAGTGTCCCGCCGTGCCCCTATGAACTCGAGATCCTGAGAGGGGAGCAAAGCGGACTTTTCGAAGTTCATGACGAAGCCCAAGTGCTGAAGCAGAGCCACTGTGCGTTGAGTGGCCCGAGTAACCTCTGGAGCAGACGATGCCCGGATGAGCCAGTCATCCAGGTATGGAAAGACGAAGAGGCCTTGAAGCCTCAGGAAGGCTGCCACCACTGCCAGGCACTTCGTGAATACCCTGGGAGCGGAGGACAGTCCAAAGGGCAGTACGCGGTACTGATAATGATTCCCTGCCACCACAAATCTTAGATATTGCCGGTGGTCCGGATGAATAAGGATGTGTGTATAAGCATCCTTTAGATCCAAGGAGCATAGCCAATCTCCCTGCTGGAGGTAGGGCAGTAGGGTTCCAAGGGTAAGCATCTTGAACTTTTCCCGCTGCAGGAACTTGTTGAGGTTGCGTAGGTCCAGAATGGGTCTGAGGCCTCCTGTTCTCTTTGGAATCAGGAACTATCTCGAGTAAAACCCGTGACCCCACAGGTGTTGGGGCACTGTCTCCACAGCCCGTTCTTGAAGCAGACCTTGCAGCTCCTGAAGGAGTAATTCCCTGTGCAGAGGGGGTCTGGGAGGTTCCCCTGGAAAGTAGGGGGGAGGCACCTGGTGAAAATGTAAGAGGTAGCCCCTTTGAACCACCTGCAGCACCCAGGAATCGGATGTTATGGCTGACCACCTGTGGGCAAAGTGGTCAGCCAGCCCCCCGTGCTGGGCGAAGGCCCCTGAAGGGGAGAGGCTATGCGGGCATAGTCAAAAAACCCCACCCTGCTGTGCCGGGGCCTGCGTAGCGGGCTTGGGGGCTTTCTGCCTCCGGGATCCGTTACACTGCCCCTTAGGCTGCTGCCCCTGACTGCTGAGGCCTGATATTGTGGGTGGTGTTGCTTATAAGCAAACACCTTCCTCGGGTAAAAAGGCTTTTTCCCCGAGCCCTTCTTCTTCTGTGAAGGGGCAGAGGTCTTTCTGGAAAGGCGAGTCCTGGTGAGGGTCTCCGACTCGAGCTCCGCCGCCTTTTCGGCCATGGGTTTGCCGAAGAGGTTTTCACCTCTGCAAGGAACATCGACCAACTTGTCCTGCACCCATGGCTCGAGGTCGGATGACTGAAGCCACGCCTGGCGGCGAGCCCCGATGCCGGCTCCGGCCACCCGAGTCGATGCTTCGAAGCCATCGTAGGCCGCTCGAGAAATGAACTTTGAACACTCTGGAATCCCTGTGGACAAGGCCTGGAACCGCTGCAAAGGTTCCTCGGAGAGACCGGCCGAGAACTCCGCAATTTCTTTCGCCAGGTCTCGAAGATACATGCCCATATACAGCTGATATGTCTGGACTCGACAAGCAAGCATAGAGCCCTGGAAGCACTTTCTACCGAGGGCATCCAGGTTCCGGGCCTCCTTACCCGGAGGCACCGAGGAGTGCATCTTTTGACTCTTAAGCCGATGCATGGCCGATTCCACCACCATGGAATGGTGTGGTAGTTGCGCCTTCTGGAACCCGGGGCTCTTGCGGACTCGATACATGGAATCGACCCGCTTGCTCAACACTGGCGTCGAGGCCGGGCTCTCCCACATGCAGAAGAGAAGTCGCTCCAGCATCGGGGGAACCGATACAGTAAAGGCCTCCTTCGGGGGGGGAGTCATATTGAAGGGCCTCGAGCTCTTCGGCTCGAGGTTCCTCCTCCGGATCCGCGGGGAAGGCCAAAGCCCTGGCCATATCCCTCACGAAATCTGAGAACCGGGTATCCTCCAGGGGGGACCGCCTCCGAGGCTCCGACTCAGGCGAGTCGGAGGGGACGCACCGAGTCTGAAAAGAACCGGGTGACTCGTCCTCCTCCGTGTCCCAGCCCGATTCCTCCGAGGAGGAATCGAGCTCCGTGCGGGCGGGGGCCGGAGACCTCCGCCCCGACACCGAGGCCGGCGTCAAGGACCTCGGTCCCGAATGGGAAGCCGAGGGAGACCTAGGTCGAGGATCGACTCGAGCTCGTATGGACTCGAGGATCGACTCGGCCTCCGGGGTCGACTTGGGCGTCGACGTCCCGGTGGTCGGGGCAGATGCACTGGCGAGGCCGGTGGTCAATGCCCGCTGCTGGTCCATGAAGGCAGCGATACTGCGCTCCAAGGTCGTCAGTCTGAGACCAAGCTCAGAAGACCCAGCAGCCGCCGACTCGGGCCCCGATGGCGTCGGGTCCGACGTCGGTTCTCTCGGGGGAGAGTCCAGGAGGACTATAGCACTCACGTGTCCAGACAACTCCATCTCAAGACGAGGAAGCTTCGCCGGCCTCTCCCTCTCCGAGGACCCGGGGCGTCTGACGGGGCTGAGCGACCTGGCCCTCGAGGGACCAGGAGCGTCCTCCGACGCCACCCTCGCGGGCCTCTTCTCCCGACGGTGTTCCCGGCCGGGGGACCCCCGCTCAGAAGAACTCCGACGATGCTCGGAGCCGGAGCCACGAGACGTCGAGGCCTCTGACGAGGTCTGGGCCCGACCGGACGCGGTGTCAGAGAAGATTCTATCCCTTTGCGACTGCCGACTCCTTAGCGCCTTCGAGGAAATCTTGCTGCACGGACCGCAACTCATAGGGTCATGTTCGGGCCCGAGGCAGCGGAGGCAGAAGTCATGCGTGTCAGTAAGAGACATGAGTTTGACACAACGATCACACTTTTTAAACCCGCTGGCAGCCATCGTGGGAAAAAGGGCCCCTGCAAGGTCGAAAGACCGCGCTGCCAGGGAAGAAGGAGAAACAGGCGGGAACGCCAGTTGGAGAGAAAAAAGAAAATAAAAACTGTGAACGGTCCCCTTAGGCGAGGCCCGGCGGGAAGAGGACACACGAACCGAGAAAATAACAGAATAAACTAAAGAAATCAACTTTTTCAGCGGCGACAACAAACTACGTCTGTAGGGCTCCGCGGAAAAAAGAAGATTGAGCAAGATGGCATCCCTGGGCGGGAAGGGGACCGCGCATGCGCGCTGCAATTCCCAAAGGCTTTCTGCGAAAGCTGGGGAAAATTGCTCCGCGAGGGCTCCGTCGGCGCCAACGTCACCCATAAGTGAGGACTGACTTCCTGCTTGGTCCTGGAGAAAGATGGCACCCTTGGGTGGGAAGGGGACCGCGCATGCGTGCTGCATTCCCAAAGGCTTTCTTTGAAAGCTGGGGAAATGCTCCGCACGAGGGCTCCGTCGACGCCGACGTCACCCATATGTGAGGACTGACTTCCTGTTTGGTCCTGGAGAATGCCTTAGACTGCTAAGCGTTTAAGAGCCCCTATGAACTCTAAAGTCTGAGTGGGAACTAGTTGGAACTCTGGAAGATTTACAATGAATTCCAAGTGCTGTAATACCTGCATGGTGCGTGACAGAGAGGCTGGCTTCCTGAGAGTGCTTGCTCTTATAAGCCAGTCGTCTAAGAGAAGACAAATATCCCCAGAGTTCTTAGGAAAGCAGCTACGACCACCATGCACTTTGTGAAGACTCTTGGGGCAGAGGCTAGTCCGAATGGAAGGACCTTGTATTGAAAGTGTCTTCTTTGGAACATGAAGCGTAGGAAATTTCTGAGTTCTGGATAAATAAGGTTATGCCCACTTGCAATCAAAGCTAAATGTCTCCTATATGTTAAACGCCTAGGGAACCAAGATATTCGCGATGTCAATATATGTACATTACTGTAGATACCAGATTATATGTAAATAGTTTACCCAGTTCTTCCATGTTAAGTTCCCTGTTATTTGTAAACTATCTTATGACTATGCTGTCTAGATAGGCTTGTTTAATGTAAACAGCACTGATGACGAATAGCGCGGTATATAAAAGATGTTAAAATGTGGCAGGCTATGGCCTAGAATAGCCTGTAAACATATGAGAGGCCTGTAAGCTAGGCCTGTCGCTTCAAAATAAAATAAATTAATTAAATAAATGAGTGTACTCGTCCTTTAAGTCTAGAGATCAGAGACAGTCCTGACTCTAGAAATAGGGGAGAAAGGTCCCAGAGAGACCATTTTGAACTTCTTGTGTACGAGAAACTTGTTTAGGTTTCTGAGGTCCAGAATGAGCCTGAATCCTCCTGTTTTTTTGGGGATGAGAAAGTATGGAGAATAGAAGCCCATTCTGTGCTGGGATGTTGGAACCTCTTCTATTGCGCCTTGTAGTAGAAGAGAGGTGACATCTTGTAGTAGCAGAGCAGTGAGAGGGGGCTGAGAACGATACTCTCTTAGTGAGGTAGAGGGGGGCAGGCTTTGCAGATGAAGCCTATACCCTTCTCTCACTATCCTTAATGTCCACTGTTCCAAGGTGATCAGATGCCACCAGTGGGCATAATGGCACAGTCTGCCAGCAACGTGAAGGGGATTGGGGGTTCTCCAGAGGCAGAGAATCTATGTTCTCTAGGAAAGAGTCAAAAAATCAGGAGCAGTCTGGGTTTGCTGAGCTGACTGCATCTTAGGAATCTGAGACTTCCTTTACTGTTTTGGAGGCTGCTGTCCCTTTTAAGGAACATGATGCTGACATTGAGAAGCAGGGGTGTAAAAAGAATACTACTACTTCTTTTAGTAAAGAAGGCTTTCTTTGCTGCTGCCTATTTTTTAGCTGGGTTGGCAGTGGATCTAGAAAGCCTATTCAGGGTAGTGTTCTCAGATTCTAACTGAGATGCTTTGTCTGCCAATCCTTGCCAAAAAGGTTTTCACCGGTGCAAGATTATTACCCAACTTATCTTGAACCCATTGTTCAAGATCTGATGCTTGCAGCCATGCAATTCTGCATGCACCAATACAGATTGATGTAGCTCTACTGGTACAATCAAAGCAATCAAAAGTTGCCCTACTGACAAACTTTGAGACGTTCTGAGCATGCTTGACTAGGGTGAGGTAGTCTGTTCTCTTGTCATCAGGGAAAAGAGGAGCCATTGATTTTAAATCCCTAGTTACCTCTTTGAGAAATATACCAATGTAGAATATGTAGGAACTAATTCTGGCTGATAGCAGGGAAGCCTGAAAACATTGAGCAAAAGCATCAAGAGTTCTTGATTCCCTACCCGGAGGGTTAGAGGAATGTGTCTTCGTGCTTTTGATTTGACGCATTGCCGATTCTACTACCATTGAATGGTGTGGCAATTGTGTCTTTTGAAAACCGGGACATTCCGGTACCCGATACATGGTATCGAGCCTTCGGGTATGCGGAGAAATAGTAAGGGGTGTCTCCCACATACAAAGCATGAGGTCATGGAGAATGCAGTGAATGGGAAGTATAGCTATTTCCTTAGTAGCTGTTGGGTAATGGAGAATGTCCAATTCTTCAGCTCTAGGCTCTTTCTCCGATGTTACTGCTATGGAAAGGACCCTAGCAACATCGCGTATAAAGTCTTGAAAAGGCATGTCCTCTGGCGAGGATATGGAACATTGCGGAGATGGAGACAGGTCTTCCGGTAGACTTTGTAGGCCTTGAGTATTGGAAGATTCATTAATCAACAAATCCAATTCTGAAGACTTGAAGTATCGACAGGCGGGGTGTTCGCACTCCGCCAGAACTTGGTACCGATCAAAGTCAGTACTTGGAATCTGTTTAGCCAGAACCTTGGTACGCATAAATGGACTTGAGGGCTGGCATGGACGGTAGCGTAGCAAGTGGCATGTAACCTGACGTGATTTACATCAGTACCGAAGATGGTGCCAGCGTTTATGAAACTGATGTTAAAGGTTTTACTGGAATCGAGGCTACCAGTAAGACTGCTGTTTCATTCGATAGCCAGGATGCGCTGATCCATGGAGCTTGCAGATGCTTGGGAATCAGCACCAGAATTGCAGGGAAACGATTCCTGAGAACAGCACCAGGAGTTCATCAAGGTAGAGGCCTCGGGAGCATCCTGTGACCCCTTGATGGCTTTGGAGGAAAGGTCCTCCCGCCAGGGTTGCTTGGCCAGTGTATCCCCCTCCGGGGCAACGCTCGAGGCATCTCGATGCTTAGAAAGAGATCCACCCTTGGGGGGGGGGGGGGGGGGGCGCAGACCGTCTCCGATGAAGATTTATGTTTTGATACCTGACATCCATGGGAAAAAGATGCTGCCCTCGATGACACCTATGCTAGAGAAACAGCGTCGGAGGCAAAGAGGGTGCCCAGCTTTGCAGCCCAATTCTGCAGGCCTCTTCATCGTCTTCCTGCCTTAAAACCACTAGTGGGTTTTTCCATTGCGTCGGTGACAAAATGGAAGGCCTGGGCCTAAAATGGCCTCAATGCGACTGAAGAAAATAAAACTTCCTCCTCTTTTTTTTTTTTTTTTTTTTAAAGAAAGAAAGAAAGAACAGACAGGGAGATGGTACCAGTGTTGACGGGAAGGCAGGCACAAACTGAATAAATATGAAAAACACAAATTTTCTACAGTGACAGGATTTGCTTCCTGCTGGCTCTGCGGAAAATGAACTGAGGATGGAGAGTGGGAAAAGCGGGAAGGCAGCTACGCAGACGCAGTGTGATGCTACAAAAGGCTTTCTTATTGGATGCTGAGGAGCGTTCCCGCGCAGGCTCCATCAGTACAGACGTCATCCATATGTGAAGACTACATCCCTGCTTGTTCCTGGAGATAACTATGTATTTTGTGGGATGGCAAAAAGATCTTTGAGTGGAGTTCCCCATGTCTGGAAGAACCGGGGAGCTGTCTTCTGATGTAAGGTCCATTTGCATGGACAAAGGATACGGCTTAGCCTGTCCGCATGGACATTGAGTTCGCTCGGGAGGTACACTGCTCTGAGGTGAATGTGGTGTGAGATGGCAGAGGACCATAGGTGAATCGCTTCTTCACAAAGGGGACATGACCCAGTCCGTCCTTGTTTATTTATGTACAACATGGCAACTTGATTGACCATCCTGACTAGAACAGGTGGCCCAATAGGTGGGGTTGAAAAACCGGAAGAGAATTTTCAATGCTCGTAGTTCCAGCAGGTTGATCTACATAGCAGATTCCTGTTGTGTACACAATCCTTCTGTGGTTAGGTTGTTCAGATGCGCTCTCCAAACCAGCTTGGAAATATCCATCATCAGGGTGCAACGAGGTGGAGGGATCTGAAAAGGTGACCCAAAGAGTAGGTTTTGAGGGGAACACCACCACTGAAGGGAGTTGAGGGGTGATGTGGATCTTATCTCCGAGTCGACCCATTGCTTGTGTCCATTGGGAAGACAGAGTCCACTGCGCTTGTCACATGTGTAATCAAGCGTAGGGGACCACATGAACCATGGAGGCCATTTAAGCCAAGAGCCGTAGCATTTCTTGAGTTGTGACGCAGCTCTGCCTTTGCACTTGCTCTGCCAGCTCGCTGAGGTGGGTACGATGATCTTGTGGTAGGAAAGCCCGGGCCTGTTGAGTGTCTAAGAGTGATCCTGTGAACTCCAGTCATTGGGTTAGAGCAAGGTGAGACTTTGGGAAGTTTATGATGAAGCCCAGGTGTTGGAGAAATGTGATGGTGCAATGAAGGATGAGTGTTACTTCCTGAGGAGAGTCTCCCTGATCAGCCAATCGTCTAAGTAAGGGAAGACGAATATGTTTAAGTTGTGTAGAAAGGCAGTGAATACTGCCATGCATTTGGTGAATACCACTGGGGCGGAGGCTAGACCGAAGGGGAAAACCCTCAGTATTGATAATGGTTTTCCTGAAATGTGAAGCACAGATACAGTCTGTGCGAAGGATGGATCAGTATATGCGTGTATGCCTCTTTTAGGTCTAGAGAACATAGCCAATCTTATCTCTGGAGGTATGGTAGAAGAGTTCCTAAGGAAATCATCTTGAAGTTTTCTCAAAACAGAAACTGGCTTAGGTTTCTGAGACCTAAGATAGGCCCGAGGCCACCTATTTTCTTTGGAATGAGAAAATATGGAGAGTAGAAGCCCATCTTTTCTTGAGTGGGAGGAACTCTTTCTATAGCACCCTGGGACAACAGGGTGGTCACCTCTTCTCTTAAGAGAGAGTTTTGAAGGGGTTGTGTGGGATAATCCCCTGCGCCGGTGGTGTGAGGTAAGATTTCAAAATGAAGCTTATAACCCTTTTAGACAATTTGCAGTGTCCACTGCTCTGATGTTATGAGGTGCCACTTGTAGGCATAATGACAAATTCTACCTGCTATGTGGAGGGGCTGGGGGCCCTACAAAGGCAGATTGCCAGTGCTTTCCAGAAAACAGTCAAAAACCAGACACAGGCTGTGACTGTCTGACTGGTTGAGGCTAGGGAACCTAGGCTTCTTGGGTTTGCGAGGGCCTTACTGTTTCTGCTGTGGCCACTGATGCTGACAGGCAGCAGAAGGCAGGTAAGAAGGATAGTTTCTCTTCTTTTTAGAGTTAGAAGGATTTCTGTGGAACTTGTGTCTCTTGGGGAAACTGCTAGGTACATAAGGTAAATACTCTTGTAAATAGTTGCAGTAATGACGTCCCATGTTTTATCCAAGTTCTCTGACCTTGTTCTCTGTAAAACCTAACAGTTTGTTGTTATGGTATGTTGTTATATTGTGAACCGCGCTGATTCTGAATAGAGCGGTATATAAGAGACTGTAATAAATAAATAAATAAATAATAAATATGACCTAGATTGGCCACTGTTGGAAACAGAATACTGGGCTTGATGGACCTTGGTCTGACCCAGTATGGCATATCTTATGTTCTTATGTTCTTGGGAAGGGCCTTTGTTTTTGAGGGGTCAGCTGTTTTCTTTGAAAGGCGTTTTAGGGTAAGATCATCAGTTTCATTCTCCTCTGCTTTTTCCGCCATTCTTTGCCAAAGAGATTTTCCCCAGTAAATGGGATATTGACTTGTTTATCCTAGACCCACTGCTCAAAGTTGGATGCCTGTAACCGGGCCATCCTATGAGCCCCAATGCAAACTGCTGAAGTTCTGCTTGTTGATTCAAAGGCATCAAAAGAAGCCCTGGTGAGAAAATGCCCATGTATAGCATTGTAAGAGTTTATTCTGGAGGCTAGCATGTATGCCTAGAAGCATTTATACCCAAAAGAATGGAGTGCTCTCGAATCTCTGCCAGGTGGCGTGGGTGAATGGTTTAGAGCTAATTCGGCACATCGCTGAGTCCACTACCACTGAGTGGTGTGGGAGCTGAGGCTTTTGGAAGCCTGGGCGCTCTGGTACTCAGTACGTGGTATCGAGTCACTTGCTGGCAGGCAGAACTGTGAGCGGGGCCTCCCACATGCGGAGGATTAGATCCTGCAGGATACAATGCACTGGTAATGTAGCGGCCTCTGTGGGCATTGGAGGATATTGAAGTATCTGCAATTCCCCTGCCCTCGGTTCTTTGAATTCCTGCAAGTACATATCCTCTGGTGGGGACTGATGCTGCTCCCAAGGGGGCGAAGGGTCTGAAGGGATGTCAAGAAGTTCTTGGGAATCAACTGAGCTCCTGTCAGATTCTGAAGGACAAGAACCTGAGCCCGGTAAGAAATCAAAGTATTGTTGGTCTTTTTTTTTTTTTAATTTAATATTTATCATTTTAACACATAAATCAAACATATTACAATACTCGAAGAAATAAGGGGTCAAAGAAAACAAAGAACAGAATTAATAAGTTACTCGGGCAATGCTGACAGGCTTACAATTTGACCCTACCCCAGCCCACAATAAGGAGGAAGAGCAAAACTAGGCAATAAATACAATCCAGCAGTGCAGGAAATAAGGCAGGTATCAGTCAAGATATAACATAATATCATATAGTGGGGGGATCACTACCCATACTGGCTCTACATGCATTCAAGAGCACCAGCAGCTAGGATGGATTAAAAAAAAACATAAGAAGTAGACTGAAATTTAACCAAGCATTTGCAAGGAAACTTTAATTTGTCCATCCAGCTGCTGGACATCAGGACGGAGAAGAAGGAACTCCTTCCTTTGCTGTTGTGTTGCCCTGGAAAATCCGGAAATATCCGGTCATTAAACCCCTTGAAAGCAGTTCTCTTATGGAAATAAACCCTCAAAAACCAATCCCGGTCTGAAGGGAGCGAAAATGTCACTAGCAAAGTAGCAGCACTAAAAGTCTCTGCATCTGATGATTCCAGTAATGCAGAAACATATAGTGAGTCCACTGCATGAACACCAGAAATTTCAGCACCACCAGGGGACCTTCTGTCAAGAGGGAGATAATACATCTTTGGCATTGGAGGATGAGATTCAACCGGTATACCAAGTACCTCCAAAAAATATTGCTTAAACAGCTCTCTAACACTTATAACAGATGAACATGGAAAATTAATAATAAGCAATTAGCATATCTAACACAGTTCTCTAATCTCTCAATCCTAGCTTGAAAAGCAAGAGCATCTTTTCAAAAGGCACTAACAGATTCCTCAACAACAGCAGTCTTGGTTTGAATTTCTACAATTAAACACTGTAAAGAAGAGAGTGCTTCTGTATATTGTTGTAACTGCAGTTTATGTTCTTGAACTTGCTCAGACAGAGCCTGAACCTGGAGGAACAACTTTTCCCCCAAGCTGGCTATGGCTGTCCAAATTGCCTCCAACGTGAAGACCTCTGGGTGAACAAGAGCAAAAGTACCTGGAGTTCCAGTGATTCCCAGTCCATCTCTCCTGGAGCGCTGTGGGAAGAACACCTGAAGCGGCCAAAGAACCATCCCCGCTGTTGATCACAAAGGCCCAGTTTTGGCAAGCTGACCAAGAGAGCAAGCACACTCTCGCACTTCTTTCCACCGTGCTCTGCAACCGTACTTCCAACAGCCAACAGACCTTCTCAGACTCCTGCCGAAACTGCCAAGCTCACAGATACATCTCCAATTGCTGCTGCCTTAGGCAAGAGCCACTGCTCCGGCGACATGATTTCTGGCCCCGAGCTGTTGGACAAGCACTCCTGCTCCACTCTGCTGCTAGCGGGGCTCTCAATTGCCAGCACTCCTCCTAGCCACTGCTCACTGCGAAGCAAGTATCAGTGGTCTGTAGTTGGACCTCTGTGCTTCATGGACATTGAAGGTTGATGCCGATACCGATACTCAGAGATATCAGAACTGAAAGTCTGTTGGACACCAGGGGTATTGATCGGTTCCTACAAGGATTCAAATGATGCCGTTTCGAGGGCCGACATCAAATCCTCGTAGGCTTGACTGTAGGCTTGGTGCCGAAGCCTAAACTCCCGTTGCTCTCGATGATATCATCACAAGGCTGTTAGGAGTGCTGCCAAACTCCTCTCAAGGACCAGCATTCCAGAGACTTGACGATGTCTGGGTGGAGTCACCTAAGGGGCTGTGCGCCACCGTCCCAGAACATGGCACTGGTAGCTCTCCAGAGGGCAATGCCTCGGGAAAGTCCCCAAGCCCGACTTGTGCTTTACTGTAGAGGAGAGATTGTCCTGCCGGGGCAGTTTGGCTGGCCAGTCTGCATCGGAAACACCTCTAGGAGAGTCTTGATGCTTATGCCGATACTGCTCTCTGGCCTCAGTATCGGTTCTCGATGTCGATGCCAAGGATTTGGGCGCAGCCAGAGATTGTGACTTGCGTGTGGACTTCAAAGAAAACCGAAACCCATGAGAAGAAATCAATGCCCTCGATGAGGCTGAAGCTACTAAAACAGAGTCTGAGGCGACTGATCCATACTTGTTGGCTCGATTCTTGAGGCTTCTCTTTGTCATTTGTTGACACAAAAGATGAGAGTTGGGCTGATGGTCAGGGCCCAAACATTTTAAACATCGGCCATGTTTATCAGTGGCTAAGATAGTACTGGCACACTTGGTACATTTCTTAAAACCAGTAACTGGTTTTCCCATGCCTTCAAAAAGTCATCTTCAGATTGAAGATAAGGCTATGGAGGCCTAAAGACCTAGTTTTGCAGTAACAACCACGAAAAAAAATTAAAGTTAAAAAAACCGGAAAGTTAAAAAGAAAAAAAAAGAAACATTTATTGGGGCCTGTGTCTGATTCGGCGGAACTGGTGTCGACAGGAAGGCAGAAGCACGATGTTATACCAAAAAAGAAATGTTTTTTGACGGTGACAAGAAGGGTGCATCATGATGGTTCCACAGAAAAAGAATTGAGGAGTGGGGAAGCAGGCACACAGGTGCAGTGGAGTGCTCCAAAAGGCTTTCCTATTGGACGCTGGGGAGCATTACCGCATGTGTTCAGTCGGTGCTGACGTCACCCATACATGAAGACTGCATGTTGCTTGTTCCTGGAGATAAAGCGTAGTTACTAACCTGTAACAGGTGATCTCTGGGAAAAGCAGGAATTTAGCCTTCACATATGGGTATCGTCGGTACCGACGGAGCCTGCGTGGGAACGCTCCCCAGCGTCCAAATAGGAACGCTTTTGGGAGCATCCCTCAGCACATGCGTGCTGCCTTCCAGCCTTTCAAACTGTCCCTCTTCAGTTACGTTTGTAGCTGAGTGAAAGGATAGAGGGAGAGAGGCAAGAGACAAAGAGATAGAGAAACAACTCCTAGGGCAGGTGGGGGGTTGTGAAGAATACATTCCTACTGTTAAGAACATAAGAACAGCCATACTGGGTCAGACCAAGGTCCATCAAGCCCAGTATTCTGTTTCCAACAGTGGCCAATCTAGGTCATATGTACCTAGCAGTTTCCCCAAGAGACACAAGTTCCACAATGCTTGTACTGGGTCAAGCATTGATATCTTCGGTCACTTCTTAATAATGGTTTATGGACCTTTCCTCCAGGAACTTCTCCAAACCTTTTTTAAACCCAGCTACACTAACAGCTTTTACTACATCCTCCGGTAACAAATTCCAGAGTTTGATTACACGTTGAGTGAAAAAATATTTTCTTTTATTAGTCTTAAATAGTTTACACTGTAGCTTCATTGCATGTCCCCTAGTCTTTCTATATTCTGGTAACGTAAACAATCGATCTATGTTTACCCGTTCCACTCCGTTCATTAATTTATAGACTTCTATCATATCTCCCCTCAGCCGTCTCTTTTCCAGGTTAAAGAGCCCTAACCTTTTTAGCCTTTCTTCATAGGAGTATCCTTCCATCCCCTTTACCATTTTGGTGGCTCTTCTCTGAACCTCTAAAATCGCTATATCCTTTTTAAGATACGGCGACCAGAATAGCACACAATATTCAAGGTGAGGTCTCACCATGGAACGATATAGAGGCATTATAATATCTTTTGTTTTATTTTCCATTCCTTTTCTTATCATACCTAGCATTCTATTTGCTCTCTCGGCCGCCGCTGCACACTGGGCCGAGGGTTATAACATGGTATCCACAATGATGCCTACATCTTTTTCCTGGGTGGTGGTTCCTAATGTGGAACCTTGCATCGTGTAACCATAGTTTGGGTTGTTCTTCCCTAGGTGCATAACCTTGCACTTGTCCACATTAAATTTCATCTGCCATTTTGATGCCCAGTCTTCCAATTTATCAAGATCCTCTTGCAATTTTTCACAATCCTCTTGGGTTTTAACAACTTTAAATAGTTTTGTGTCATCTGCAAATTTGATAACCTCACTCGTTATTCCACTTTCCAGGTCATTTATGAATATGTCAAAAAGCAGCGGACCCAGCACAGATCCCTGGGGTACACCACTATTCACCTTTCTCCATTGGGAAAATTGGCCATTTAGCCCTACCCTCTGCTTTCTATCTTTTAACCAGTTCCTGATCCACAATAGTACACTGCCTCCTATCCCATGACTCTTTAGTTTTGCCAAAAGTCTCTGATGAGGGACCTTGTCAAAGGCTTTCTGAAAGTCCAGATACACAATATCAACCGACTCACCTTTGTCCACCTGTTTATTCACTCCTTCAAAAAAACATAACAGATTAGTAAGACAAGATCTTCCTTGTCTAAAGCCATGTTGGCTGTCTCCCATTAGGTTGTGACTATCTACATGCTGAGTAATTTTATTCTTTATGATGGTTTCTACCATTTTTCCTGGTACTGACGTCAGCCTCACCGGTCTGTAGTTTCCCGGATCACCCCTGGAACCCTTTTTAAAAATTGGTGTTACATTGGCGATCCTTCAATCTTCAGGTATTAGAGATGATTTTAATGATAGTTCACAGATTACTGATAGCAGGTCTGCAATCTCATATTTCAGTTCTTTCAACACCCTTGGATGTATACCATCCGGCCCAGGTGATTTGCTACTCTTCAGTTTATCTAATAGTTGTAAGACATCTTCCCGATGTATCGATATTTCCTTCAATTCTTCCGCACCTTTAAATACCACTTCAGTCATGGGTAACATCCCTACATCTTCCTCAGTAAAGACCGAAGCAAAGAATTCATTCAGTCTCTCCGCTATCGCCTTGTCGCCTCTTAGTGCTCCTTTAACCCCTTTATCATCTAATGGACCAACTGACTCTCTCACAGGTTTTTTGCTACAAATGTACTTGAAAAGGTCTTTATTTCACGTTTTTGCTTCCACAGCAAGCTTCTTCTCAAATTCTCTCTTTGCCTGCCTTATCAATGCCTTGCATTTGACTTGCCAGTGCTTGTGCTGTTTCCAGGTTTCATCGTTTGGCTCTTTTTTCCATTTCCTGAAAGATGCTTTTTTGGCAACAACAGCCTCTCTGACCTCACCTTTAAACCATGCTGGTAGTTTTTTGGACTTCCTTCCACTTTTCTTAAAGCGTGGAATACAGCTGGTCTGGGCTTCCAAGATAATTGCTGTTCCCGGAGATCACCTGTTACAGGTGAGTAACTACGCTATCTCCAGGAACAAGCAGGAATGCAGTCTTCACATATAGGGGACTCCCTAGCTGAAGATGCCAGGGAGATGTCCCTAGGAAGGTGCCACCCTAGAAAGGTGGGAATCCTTCCTCCCATGGATCTCTGGCATTCCACTAGGGTTGGTGGGTAGGAGTTGAATTAGGTCTGAAAGAGATTTTGAAGAACAGCTTGTCCAAAGAAGGCATCCCCACGGGAGGCTTTATCCAGGCAGTAGTGGGCTGTGAAGGTGTATATCGAAGCCCAGGTGGCTGCTCGACAAAGGTCATCGATAGACACAGAGTGGAGATTAGCCATGGAAGTTGCCATGGCTCTCACATTATGAGCTGTGACATGGTCCTGAAGAGGAAGACCCTTACTCTCATAAGTAAAGGATATGCATTGAGCAATCCATTCAGATAAAGTTCTTTTGGAGACAGGTTGTCCCAAAGGACTAGGGTCAAAAGCTATAAAAAATTGTGAGGACTTTCTATGTTGCTGTGTTCTCTGTAGGTAAAAGGCTAAGGCTCTTTTTCAATCCAAAGCATGAAGGTTTCTTTCTGCATTAGAGGCATGAGGCCTCGGAAAAAATACAGGAAGATAAATTAATTGATTTAAATGAAAAGGCGAAACCACCTTTGGCATAAAGTGTGGATGAATTTTAAGAACAACCTTATCATGGTGAAACCTAGTATAAGGAGAATTAGCCACTAAAGCTTGCAGTTCACTAATGCAACGTGCAGAGGTGATTGCAATTAGGAAGATGACCTTCCAGGTCAAAATCTAAAGGGTTGTAGGGGCTAAAGGCGGCTTCATGAGCTGCCCGAGAACCAGATTTAGATCCCATGCCACCGGTGGTGGCTTAATGGGAGGTTTGGTTAATAGAAGACCTCTCATAAATATGGATATGAGTGGAAGAGAGGAAATTGGTTGTCCATTCAGAGGCTTATAAGAAGCTGCAATTGCACTAAGATGGACTCTTATCGAATTGATCTTTAGACCAGAATTCGATAACTGAAGGAGATACTCTAGTATCGATTCTAAGTGTATGCCAAGGGGGTTTAATCCCTTCTTGGAGCACCATATAGTAAAACGTTTTCACTTGAAGGCATAAGATCTTCTTGTGGAAAGTTTCCTAGAAGACTGAAGGATATCCTTTACCTGTTGGGACAGGATGAAATCCTGGAGGTCTAAGCCTTCAGCAAACAGGCCGTGAGATGCAGGGACTGGGGATTTGGGTGCCATAGCGCCCCGTTCTCTTAGGAAAGGAGATCTGGAGCATGCCCTAACTCCAGAGGTGCAGCTTGAGAGAGATGTAGAAGCAGGGGATACCACGCTTGGCGTGGCCATCGTGGCGCTATGAGAATCATGTGACCCCTGTCTCTCTGAAGCTTGAAGAGTGTTTTGGGGATGAGGGGACTGGGTGGGAAGGCATAAAGGAAGCCCTGACCCCAGTGAAGGAGGAAGGCATCCCTTGTCTGACAATTGTGAGCCGGAATCCTGGAACAGAATCGGGGAAGTCTGGCATTCAGTGGACTTGCAAAGAGGTCTATGTCTGGAGTGCCCCAGAGATGAAATATCTTTCCCACCTGGTCCAGGTGGAGGGACCACTCATGAGGCAGCAGTACTCGATTGAGTTTGTCTGCTCAAAGGTTTTGAATGCCTGGAAGATATACCACTAGAAGCTGAATTTGATACTCTCTGGCGAGGGCCCACAGTCGTAAAGCTTCATTGCATAACGACAGAGAGCCTGTCCCGCCTTGCTTGTTCACAAAGAACATTGCTACTTGATTGTCCATCTGGACTAGGACTGTCTTGCAGCTGAGCTGGGCGTGGAATACTCGAAGAGCTAAATAGATTGCTCTTAATTCCAGGTGGTTTATGTGCAGACCAGCCTCCTGTGGGGTCCAGGTTCCCTGGGTAGAGAGATGATTCAGGTGTGCTCCCCAACCCACCTGCGATGCATCTGTTAGGGTGGCCTGAAAAAAGGATTGATGAAAAGGAGACCCCATTGTCAGATTTTCTAGGGATTGCCACCATTGGAGGAACAAAATTAGTCGTTGAGAGTTTATTATTTTGTCCGCTAAATGACCTGTGGCCTGTGTCCACTGTGTAGAAAGGGTCCACTGAGCTGCTCACATGTGGAGGTGAGTATATGGGACTACATGAACCATGGATGCCATATGTCCCAGCAACTGTAGTAGCTCTCGAGCAGTTAGGGAGGATTTCCCTGCTGCTTGAGAAGCTAGTTGCATTATGCGAAGACACCGGGCCTGTGGAAGGAAAGCCCTTGCCTGTCTAGTATCTAGACAGGCTCCTATGAATTCCAGGCATTGAGAAGGAACAAGTTGGGATTTTGGGAAGTTTATTACCAAACCCAAGTATTGGAGGATTCGCATTGTGCGAGACAGTACAGTGCTGGCCTCTGCAACTCTAGGGGCTCGAATGAGCCAGTCGTCTAAGTAAGGGAAGACAAAGATCCCCAGGGTTCGTAAAATGCAGCCACTACTGCCATGCATTTCGTGAATATCCTTGGTGCTGAAGCTAGACCAAAGGAAAGAACCCTGTACTGGAAATGTTTTCCCCTGAAAAGGAATCGTAAGAATTTCCTGTGATCTGGATGGATCAGAATGTGAGTGTATGCATCCTTTAAGTCTAAAGAGAAAAGTCAATCCTGGCTTTGAAGGTATGGCAGAAGAGTTCCTAGAAAAATCATTCTGAACTTCTCTCGAAACAGGTATTTGTTCAATTCTCTGAGGTCTAAAATGGGTCTGTGTCCTCCTGTTTTCTTTGGAATAAGAAAATAGGGGGAGTAGAAACCTGCACCCCGTTGAAGAATGGCTACCTCCTCTATTGCCCCTTGGGCAAGAAGTGTTGAGACCTCGTGATCTAACAGATTGTTTGCGGAGGTTTGAGAATTGAATTGCTTTAGAATTGTAGGAGGGGGCATGCTGTGAAAATGAAGCTTGTACCCTTCTCCTACAATGGACAAAATCCAATCTTCTGCTGTTATCTGATGCCATCTGTTGGCAAAGTGGCATAACCTGCCTGGGATATTGGGGGGGTTGGGGACCCCTCAGAGGCAAGAAGGCTAAGCTCTCTAGGAAGGAGTCAAAGCCCTTGAGGGGGCTGAACCTGCAGAGTTGGTTGGGCTCTGGGGCCTTTTTGCTTCTTTTGCTGTCTAGTTTGTCCCTTTTGGGCAACCTGACCCTGAGATTGACTCTGCTGGGTATAGAAAGGATAAACTTTCCTCTTTTTGCTGAAAGAGGGTTTTTTATAAGACTTCTTTTTGGCTGGAGTGGCTGTAGATTTCGACAATCTATCAAGAGTAGTATTGTCAGCATCTAACTCATTAGCCTTTTCCTGCCAGTTCTTGCCGAAGAGATTCTCTCCCATGCAAGGAATGTTGCCTAACTTGTCCTGTACCCAAGTCTCCAAGTCTGATGCCTGAAGCCAGGCAATCCGTTGTGCGCCAATGGCAATAGCAGAGTTTCTGCTGTTGCATTCAAAGTAGTCAAAGGCTGCACGATTTACAAACTTGGAGACATCTTGAGCATGCTTAAGTACACAGCAAGAAAATCTTCTCTCTTGTCATCTGGGAGAAATGGGCTCATAAGCTCCAAATCTCCTGTAACTTCCTTGAGGAACATTTCCATATACAGTATATATGAACTGATCCTAGCTGAAAGCATGGAAGCCTGAAAAGTTTGGCGCCCAAAAGCATCCAGAGTCCTACATTCATGACCTGGAGGATTGGATGCATGCCTCTTTGCACTTTTCATCCTACGCATGGCTGACTCCACCACCATTGAATGGTGTGGCAGCTGAGTCTTTTGAAATCCAGGACATGGCAGAACTCGATACATAGTATCAAGTCTCCTAGAGGGAGGAGATGTAGTCAGAGGTGTCTCCCACATTCTGAGCATCAAGTTATGCAGAATTTCATGGAGGGGCAGAGTGGCTGCCTCCTTTGGAGCTTTAGGATATTGGAGAATTTCTAATTCCTTTGCTCTGGGTTCCTCTTCAGGAACCACCGTGATTGAAAGGCCCTTGGCCATATCACGAATAAAATCCTTAAAAGACATGTCCTCTGGAGGTGACATTCTGCGTTGGGGAGAAGAGGGATCCTCTGGGAGAAACCCTCTAGTACCAGCAGAATTGTCAGAGTCTTCGGAATCAGAGGATTCAAAGTATTCCTGACCACGATGCTCAAGCAAAGCACGGTCCTGGTATCGATCGAAGTCGGTACCAAGTTGATCCGGTACCGATCTGTCGATTCCAGCCAAAGATGGCGTGGGAAGAATACACACCGGCGCCGGTACCTGTACCGATGTCTGTACCGGTGTAGGTACCAGCATCGGTGTCGATGTTGGTAACGGTGCCCATTGGACCAACAGTACCGCAGCTGAGAGAAGAGTTGCGATGCTGCATTCGATAGCAAGGAACCTCTGGTCTATCGACGCTGCCGATGCCTGGGTATCAGTACTGGTGAAAACGGCCGGAACCCCTGAGCATGGCACAGGTAGTTCTTGAGAGGTTGGGGCCTCAAGAACATCCTGGAGCCCCACTGATGCTTTGGAAGCCGAAGCCGAAGCCCAACGCCGGGGCTGCTTTGACAGTGTGGTTCCCCTCAAGGGCAATGCCAATGGCCTCTTGATGCTTAGCAAGAGAGCTACCCTTTGAGGACCGGCTTTTATGTTTAGTTACCTGAGATCCATGGGAGGAAGAGGAGGCCCTTGAAGATGTCAATGCAATGGATCTGGCATCCAAAGAAAAGAGGGTAACAAGCTTTGCAGCCCAGTTCTGTCTTCCTCTTTTAGTCATCCCCATATGGGAGAGACATTCAGATGAAGAATGTTCAGGACCTAAACATTTAAGACACCAATCATGGGTGTCAGTGACAGAAATAATACCGCCACACTTAGTACATTGTTTAAAACCACTAGTTGGTTTTTCCATGTTTTAGGAATATGGGGCCTAGTCCCAAAATGGGGCCTAGCACCAAAAAAGAAAAGTTTCTGAAGAGAAACAGCTTAAAGTTTGTTTTTTTTTTAAAAGAAAAGAACCGGCGGTACCGGTAAGCATCGTGCGGCAGGCAAACGCGACCACAAGAAAACAATTTTAAAGACGGAATTTTCTGCGGTGACAGGGTATGGATTCTGTCGGCTCCGTGGAAAACGAAGAACTGAAGAGGGACAGTTGGAAAGGCGGGAAGGCAGCGCACATGTGCTGAGGGATGCTCCCAAAAGCGTTCCTATTGGACGCTGGGTAGCGTTCCCGAGCAGGCTTCATTGGTACCGACGATATCTATATGTGAAGACTACATTCCTGCTTGTTCCTGGAGATTACCAATGGTATTGAATCTAACTCACCTTCAACTTCTAAGAAAGGTTTGGGCTAAATCCAAATCCCTTTCCCTTATGCTAGGTGAGGAATTTTCTTCTTCTCAGCAGGGCAGTGTAAAAAAACAAAAACAAACCTTAAGGACTTTTCAGCCCATCCTTCCCTCACAGTAACAGAACAATTTCAATATTATGCTATCTCACAGGGTTCTCAAGAAGAAACTATGGGGTATGTTTACTAAACTGCAGTAAGAACATAAGATATGCCATACTGGGTCAGACCAAGGTCCATCAAGCCCAGTAGCCTGTTTACAATAGTGGCCAATCTAGGTCATACGTACCTAGCAGTATTCCCAAAAGACACAGGTTCCACAATGCTTGTATTGGGTCAAGCATTGATATCCTGGGTCCCTTTTTAATAATTGTTTATGGACCTTTCCTCCAGGAACTTGTCCAAACCTTTTTTAAACCCAGCTACACTAACAGCTCTTACTACATCCTCCGGTAACAAATTCCAGAGTTTGATTACACGTTGAGTGAAAAAATATTTTACCATGTAGCTTCATTACATGTCCCCTAGTCTTTCTATATGCTGACAGCGTAAACAATCGATCTACGTTTACCCATTACACTCCATTCATTAATTTATAGACCTTTATCATATCTCCCCTCAGCCGTCTCTTTTCCAGGTTGAAGAGCCCTACCCTTTGTAGCCTCTCTTCATAGGAGTAGCCTTCCATCCCCTTTACCATTTTGGTGGCTTTTCTCTGTACCTTTTCTAATAATGCTATATCCTTTGTAAGTTACGGCGACCAGAATTGCACACAATATTCAAGGTGCAGTCGTACCATGGAACGATACAGAGGCATTATAACATCTTTTGTTTTATTTTCCATTCCTTTCCTTATGATACCTAGCATTCTATTTGCTTTCTTGGCCGCTGCTGCCACTGGGCGGAGGGTTTTAACATGCTATCCACGATGACTCCTAAATCTTTTTCCTGGGTGGTGGTTCCCAATGTGGAACCTTGCATCGTGTAACTATAGTTTGGGTTGTTCTTCCCTAGGTGCATAACCTTGCACTTGTCCACATTAAATTTCATCTGCCATTTTGATGCCCAGTCTTCCAATTTATGAAGATCCTCTTGCAATTTTCCACAATCCTAATGGGTTTTAACAACTTTAAATAGTTTTCTGCAAATTTGATAACCTCACTAGTTATTCCCTTTTCCAGGTCATTTATGAATATGTCAAAAAGTAGCGGACCCAGTACAGATCCCTGGGGTACTCCACTATTCACCTTTTTTCTTTGGGAAAATTGGCCATTTAGCCCTACACTCTGCTTTCTATCTTTTAACTAGTTCCCGATCCACAATAGTACACTGCCTCCTATCCCATGACTTTTTAGTTTTGCCAAAAGTCTCTGATGAGTGACCTTGTCAAAGGCTTTCTGAAAGTCCAGATACACTATATCAACCGACTCACCTTTGTCTACCTGTTTATTCACACCTTCAAAAAAACATATCAGATTAGTAAGACAAGATCTTCCTTGTCTAAAGCCATGTTGGCTGTCTCCGATTAGGCCATGACTATCTACATGCTGTGTAATTTTGTTCTTTATGATGGTTTCTACCATTTTCCCCGGTACTGACGTCAGGCTCACCGGTCTGTAATTTCCCGGATCACCCCTGGAACCCTTTTTAAAAATTGGCGACCCTCCAATCTTCAGGTATTACAGATGATTTTAATGAAAGTTCACAGATTACTAATAGTAGGTCTGCAATCTCATATTTCAGTTCTTTCAACACTCTTGGATGTATACCATCCGGTCCAGGTGATTTGCTACTATTCAGTTTATCAAATAGTTGTAATACATCTTCCCGGTGTAGCGATATTTCTCTCAATTCCTCTGCAGTATCACCTTTAAATAGCACATCCCTACATCTTCCTCAGTAAAGACCGAAGCAAAGAATTCATTCAGTCTCTCCGCTATAGCCTTGTCTCCTCTTACTGCCCCTTTTACCCCTCTATCATCTAATGGTCCAATTGACTCTCTCAGATTCTCGCTTTGCCTGCCTTATCAATGGCTTTGCATTTAACTTGCCAGTGCATGTGCCGTTTCCAGTTTTTGTCGTTTGGCTCTTTTTTCCATTTAGCGGACTCTGTGCAATATCAGAGCCATGGCCCCATTGAAATCAATGGGGCTGCGGCTCCAATATCGCATGGAAATCGCTACCGCAGTTTAGTAAATAGAAATTACACTTACCTGGTAATTGTTGTTCCTTGAGTGAATCCAGTTTAGTCTTCCACCTCTGGGTAGTGAACCTCCTCCTGCAGCTTGGAGACTGGGCATGTCAAAACTTGTGAAATCAGTGGGCTTAGCATGCTGCCATCTCCCATCATCCCCAGTGAACCACTGACAAAGCAGACTCAAAGGAGCAACAAATAAGTAGCCATACTTTAATAGAAACAGCTTCTAAAAACTAAGAAACCCAAACAACCACAATTTATTTTTTTTAAATTTGCAAAATTAGCTCTCATGACGTTTCTTATTGTATTAATTTCCCTGTTCCACCCCTTAAACTATTCAGAGAGAGGGAAAGTAAGAACAGACGTTAGTACTCACTGCGATCCAGGAAAGAAAAATCTTCTGCTGTCGTTTACAAACTGAAGCTCTTCCCTTCTGCACACGAACCCTGCAAAAAGACACACCCCACTGGGCAGGAGTGAGGACTAAACTGGATTCACTCAAGGAACAACAATTACCAGGTAAGTATAATTTCTATTTCCATATTGTTCCTCCAGTTTAGTCCTCCACCTCTGGGATGTATCAGAGCAGTAATCATTGGGAGGGCCCTTTCCAGCCAGATCGCAACACCGCCGACCCGAAACAAGCGTCATTCACTGCCATAACGTCCAGGCGGTAGTGTTTACTGAAAGTATGAAGAGATGACCAAGTGGCCGCCCTACATATCTCCACTAGCGAAACCAAGCCGCGTTCCGCTCAAGAGGCCGCTTGCATCCTAGTAGAGTGCGCTCGCAACCCTGTCGGCGCCTGCCGGTCTTGCAAGAGGTAGGCGGACTCAATTGCTTCCTGAATCCATCTTGAAATAGAGGCCTTAGCCGCCGCCTCCCCTTTTCGTGGGCCGCCGAACAGCACAAACAGTCTGTCAGACTTACGAAAGATCTCTGACACCTTCAAGTACTGCCGCAACACTCTCTTCACGTCCAGATGCAGCAGACAATTGCCCAGCCCACTCTCCGCTGTGGAAGTCAAGACTGGTAGGGACACTGCTTGATTCAAGTGAAACAGAGAAACCACTTTAGGCAAAACCGAAGGAACCGGACAAAAAGGACAAAAACGGTTCTCGACAAGAGAACGCCTGCAGCTCCGAAACTCGCCGCGCTGAGCAGATTGCCACCAAAAACACCGTTTTTAATGTTAAATCCTTAACGGAGGCCTGGTGAAAGGGTTCAAAAGGCTTTCTACTTAACGCTCCTAGCACAAGTTTAAGATCCCACGGTGGTACCCATACTCTGCGAGTGGGCCGTAACCTAGAAATTGCCTTAAGAAAATGCAACACGTCGCTGTGACTGCCCAGCGCCATGCCTTGAATCCTCCCTCTATAGCACGCCAGCGATGCCAGCTGTACTCTTAAAGAACTAGCCGCCAGACCTTTTTCAAAGCCATCCTACAGAAAACTCAACACCACGGGCACAGACACTGTAGTGGCCCGAATTTGTTTCCGTGAACACCAGCCCTCAAAGATACGCCATATCCGTATATAAGCAAGGGAGGTGCTCACAGTAAGGTCACAATGATCGCCCCCGAGTATCCTTTCTTCCTCACCCTTGCCCTTTCAATGGCCAAACCGTAAGCGAGAACCGATCCACCTGCGTCATCCGAAGTGGACCTTGCAGAAGCAGATCCTCGCAGATTGGCAACCTCCACGGATCCCCTTCGAGCAGCCGAACTAGATCGGCATACCAAGGCCTCCTCGGCCAATCCAGAGCTATTAACAGCACCCTTCCGCGATGGGCCTCTATGCGCTGAACCACGCGCCCTATGAGCGCCCACGGTGGGAACACATAGAGAAGACCCATTGTTGGCCCCTGTTGAATCAGAGCGTCTATCCCTTCTGACATCTTTTCCCGCCGCCTGTTGTAAAAACAACTGATCTTTGCCGACCGAAAGGTCGCCATGAGGTCCATGACCGGCGGAGCCCATCTGCGGACTATCTGAGCAAACACCTGCGGATGGAGCTCCCATTCTCCGGCATCCACCCGGACACTGCTGAGGAAATCTGCCATCACATTGTCTCGACCCGCAATATGCGCCGCTGAAATGGCTAGAAGGCGAGGTTCTACCCACTCGAACAACGCCGCTGCTTCCTGCGCCATGGCCACTCTTCCCATTCCCCCCTGCCGGTTGATGTAGGCCACTGTCACGGAATTGTCAGAGAAGACCCGAATGGCCCGGCTGTTCACCGTGGCCTTGAATGTCTGCACCACGGCTCGCAACTCAAGGCGGTTGATTGACCTCTCGCTCTCCTCTTCCGACCAAACCCCTTGTGTGCAAAGATCTCCGCAGTGAGCTCCCCAACCAGCGAGACACTGCAGCTGTTCCAAAGGGAGACCGGCCACCAAGTGCTGTGGAACCATCCACCAACGAAGGGATTTTCTGGCTAGGAGCAGACAGGGCAGACGCTTGCTCAGAGAATAATTTTGATGAGACCAATGGCTTAGCAGGGCTCTTTGCAATGGCCGCATGTGAAACCTGGCCCAAGGTATCACCTCCAGGATCGCCGCCATTGTGCCCAGCACCCGAAGGTAGCTCCAGGCCGACGTCGCCGGTGTGGACAGGAACTTGCACACCAACTGTCGAAGCGCTTGAGCTCACCATTCCGGCAAGAACACCGCACCCTTCTGGGTGTCAAAACACACCCGAGGTATTCGAGGACCTGAGATGGCTTTTGCCGGATTGACCACCCATCCGAGATGCTGAAGGAACTGTACCACCTTGTCCGTAACCTGCCTGATCTCGACCTCGGACTTCGCCCGAATCAACCAGTCGTCGAGGCACGGGTGCACCAAGACGCCGTCTTTCCACAACCCCGCCATCACTACCATGATCTTTGTAAAGGTACGCGGAGCCGTCGCCAGGCCGAAGGGCAATGCCTGAAACTGGTAATGCCCCCAAGGCAAAGCAAACCTTAGAAACCTTTGGTGTGCTGCTCTGATGGGAATGTGCAGGTATGCCTCCGTGAAATCGAGAGACGTCAGGAACTCTCTTTGGCGCACCGTCACAATGACCGACCGAAATGTCTCCATCCGGAAATGCGGTACTCAAAGACAGAGGTTTACCCCTTTGAGATCTAGGATAGGTCGAAGAGAGCCGTCCTTCTTTGGTACCACGAAATAAATGAAGTAGCGACCTCTGCCATAGTCTGCTACCGGCACCAGCGACACCGCCCCAAACAGTAACAGCCGGTCGAGCGTCTAGCAAACTGCCAGTGTTTTCTGTTGGCCTTTGTAGGGCAAGAGGACAAAGGCATCTAGGACCGGCCGGGCCAACTCCAGAGCACATCCATCTCGAACAATTTCCAGTACCCATTGGTCGGACGTTATTTGGGTCCAGGCAGGAGCGAACTCCCAAAGCCTCCCTCCGATCGTAGTAGTTCCCGCCTGGACCCGCCTTACTTCATTGTCGTTTTCGAGCTGCCCCTGCTGCGGCCCCTGCGAAACCTCGACCTGCCCCTCGAAACCCACAAAACCCCTGGGCTCTTGAAGCGAATCTTCCCCTCTGGAAACCTCCCAAACGAGAGGAACGAAATCTCCGAAAGTCTCTAAATGACCCTCTCGAAGAAGAACCAGACTTTCCCTGCTTAGGTTTATCCTTGGGGAGCCTATCCCCTTTGGACTCACCCAAGTTTTTAACCAATTTGTCCAGATCCTCGCCAAAGAGGAGTTTGCCTTTGAAGGAAAGCTTACTGAGGCGAGCTTTGGAGGAGCTGTCGGCCGCCCAATTCCGTAACCACAAAGACCACCGGGCGGCCACCAACGAAGCCATACTATTCGCCAACGCCCTGATCAGGTCATAATGCACATCTGCCAGATATGCTGACCCAGATTTGATGCGTGTGAGTTCCATCAAACTCTCCTGTTCAATCTGGCTAGCCTGTCGCAAATGTTGAGACCATCGGAGACTAGCTCTGGCCACCCAGGCCCCACAAATGGCTGCTTGCAAGGCCAATGCGTTAGCCTCGAAGCCTTGCTTTAATAAACCGTCCACTTTCCGGTCCTGCGCATCCTTCAAGGCCACACTGCCTTCCACCTGAATTGTCGTCTTCTTTGTGACCACAGACACTGCTGCGTTGACCCGCAGAGAACAGAACTTGTCTTTATCCTTGTCCGCCCAAGGATATAGTCTACTCATCGTACGGACTCCCCGCAGACCCAGTTCCGGTTGATCCCATTTGTCCTGAATCATACAGTCCACCACACGGTGCACCGGAAAGACCATCTGGGACTGTCGCACCGCCTGAATAATCGGGTCTTCGACCTCCTCCTCCTCAGCCGGCTGGGCCGTAGCGAGATTCAGTGTCTGCAGAGATTCCGTAATGAGGGCCACCAACTCCTCCTTACGAAACACCCGTATCATTTTGGCATGATCCTCCGGTTCAGGAATCTCTCCATTTTCCAGATCGTCCCTACCGGACCGCCTCTAGCCCGTCCAGATCAGACACCACCGGTGCAGAAGGCCGTGCCCTTTTTGAAGGTCACGGACCCGAACCGGGACTGGCAGCAAAGACTCCGGCACCTTGCCTTGCCATCGCAAGCAGAAGGCCTGATGCATAAGAAGCACAAAATATGGGGAAAAATTCCCGAGAGCCGCCTCTGCAGGAACCGACGGGGAAATGCCCACTAACCCCATCAGGAGATCTGACCCCTGGCTGGAGGGAGCGCTTATCAGACGTTCACCCTCGCCTGCTGCCTCGAGAGAATCCTGGGCTACCTTGTCCTCCATCTGCTTTTCCACAATGGTTGACACCATCGCGCAGCCGCAGCAGATGCCGGTGTCAGCGACAGTGCCTCTGTGAGATCCGCACACGACGCACTGAGGGCGAGAGGGCATGAGCTACCCTCGTGGTGCCCTCCGTAGTAGAGCAGCATAAAGGACCAATAGCGCAGGCCCTTAGTCTGCTGTCTCACCCTTCTTTTTTATTTATTTTTATTTTTTCAGTTACAGCAATGGACCCCAAATCAGACAAAATGGTCCAAAAATTAGCCTGGAAAGGAAGCGAACCGGGCCACTTCCCCGGAAGACTCTTCTAATGCACCCCGAACAAAAAGGAACGGCAACCCTATCAGGCTGTAGCTGAGAGCGTGCCACGCGGCTGCACAGGCTCACTCAAAATGGCCGTGGCTGCTGAAGCGCTTTGGCACCAAAACCGCCGGCCGAAGAACGCCTGCTCCAGCGGCCTGCTCTGAACCCTGTGGTCGCCGCTATGCCCAGATACTGTCTACAAACCCCCTAACAAGGTCCTACCTCAGATCTTGTGCTCTATCACCCGCGACGTCGCTCAGCCCTGGAAGCGACGTTCACGGTGAGAGGCAGACTGCCGGCGGAAGCTCCACTAAAGTGGGGCGCTGCGGGCAATAAAGATCAGTGAAGGGTGAGACTGATTCTCACAGGGCTCTCCCCCATAATGTCCAGGGGAAGAGATCCGTGCTTACCGCTGATCCGGCTAATACTGAGGAGAAGAACAAGACAGAAAGAATTTTTTTTTTTTAAAGAAACAGTACACCAGGGAAACCAAAATAAACTAAGATACAGGGAATAAAGGAAATTCCAAATTAGGGAGATTAAATGTAACTATCCTGCTCCTTATTTGTCCCTCGAGTGAGCCCAGCACCTAGGCTCACTAAGTCCTCCTGCTGCATGGAGACTGGACACACTGGGGATGATGGGAGATGGCAGCAGGCTAAGTCCAATGGTGTCAAAACTTGTTACATGACCAGTCTCCAAGCTGCAGGAGGAGGTTCACTACCCAGAGATGGAGGACTAAACTGTAGAAACGATAAAGAGTAGTTACTCACCTGTAACAGGTGTTCTCCAGGAGCAGCAGGAATCGCTCCTCACATATGGGTGACATCAGTGCCGATGGAGCCCTCATGCAGAGCATTTCCCCAGCTTTCAAGGAAAGCCTTTGGGACTGCAGTGTGCATGCGTGGTCCCCTTCCTGCCCAAGGGTGCCATCTTGCTCAGTCTGATGACATAGCTAAAAGACAGCAAAAAAATCAAAATAAAGTATATGCCTGCAACTCCAGGGGAGGAGGGAGGGTCATGAGGACTGATTCCTGTTGCTCCTGGAGAACACCTGTTACAGGTGAGTAACTACTCTTTCTCCAGGACCAAGCAGCAAGTCAGTCCTCACATATGGGACTCCCCAGCTCTAGGCTACCGGGAACCCAAAGCTGAAAAATAAGCTCCCTCTAGAGCCTCAGCATGCGTGATAAGAATCTTCTCTGAGAACGCCCCCGAACGGTAGCCCAACACAAGGGCCGGAGGGTAGGAGTTGCCTAAACCTCAAAGAGATTACGGAGTACCGCCTGTCCGAAAGCACTGTCCCTCCGGGACTCTCTCTCGAGGCAGTAATGAGCTGCAAAAGTCTGGCTTGAAGACCAAGTAGCGGCCCGGCAGATGTCTACCAACGGAACAGAGAGAAGATGAGCTACTGATGCGGCTTTCGCCATGACACGGTGGGCCGTGACTCGACCCTGCAAAGGGAGGTCGGCTGCCTTGTATGCCCAGGCGATATAATCTGCTACCCAAGTGGACAACGTATGCTTGGAGACAGGCAATCCCATCTTATTAGGGTTAAAGGAGACGAAGAGCTGAGTAGCCCTTCGATGCCCCTGTGTACGTTCTATGTAAAAAGACAACACCCTCTTACAGTCCAGGGTATGCAAAACTGTTTCAGCCCGGCTGGCATGCGGCTGGGGAAAGAAGGTCGGAAGAACCACCTCCTGGTTGTGGTTGAAAGAGGAGACCACTTTTGGAAGGAACTTCGGATGGGTCCATAGAACCACCCTGTTCCTATAGAACCGTGTATACAGTCTATCAGAAACCAGAGCTTGTAGTTCACTCACACATCTGGCCGAGGTAAGAGCCACCAGGAAGAGCGCTTTCCAAGAAAGGAAGCGCAAATGGCAAGTAGCCATTGGCTCAAACGGTGGGCGAGTAAGTTGCTGCAAGACCACGTTCAAATCCCACTCAGTCACCGGTGGACAAACCGGAGGCTTGAGAAGAAACAGACCTCTGAGAAATCGGGACACCAAGGGATGAACCGAAAGAGACTATCCCTCCACCGGGGAGTGGTGCGATGAAAGAGCACTGAGGTGGACCCGAACAGAATTAGACTTAAGGCCTAGGTCGGACAGGTGAAGTAGATACTGCAGTACTACTGGCAGAAGGCAAGAGAAAGGATCTTCATTGCGCTGAGCACACCATACCGTAAACCTACAAGTGGAACCTACAAACCTACAAGCATTGTGGAACTTGTGTCTCTTGGGGAAACTGCTAGGTACATATGACCTAGATTGGCCACTGTTGGAAACAGAATACTGGGCTTGATGGACCTTGGTCTGACCCAGTATGGCATATCTTATGTTCTTATGCCACTTGAGGGAATATAACTTTCTGGTGGACTGTCTCCTAGAGGCCAAAACCACCTCCTCAACCTCCTTAGGTAGAAGCAAGGGAGCTAGCATTATCCTTTCAGCAGCCAGGCCATCAGATTGAAGGACCTGAGATTGGGGTGCAGAAGGGAACCCTGACCTTGAGACAGGAGATCGGGTTGCAACCCCAGAGGGAATGGAGTTTCCACTGCCAACTGCAGCAGAAGTGGAAAACACGGCTGCCTCAGCCATCTGGGGGCTACCAGAATCACCGAGGCCTTGTCCCAGAGAATCTTGAACAGAGTTCGGGCCACCAGGGGCATGGGAGGAAACGCATACAGGAGGCCCGTAGACCAAGAGATCAGAAAAGCATCTGCTGCCATTCTCAGGGAATGCGGCTGTCTGGAGCAAAACCTGGGCAGCTGACGGTTTTGTGGACTGGCTAAGAGATCGATGGATGGAAGTTCCCAGCAGAGGACAATCTGCTGGACCACCCATGGATTCAACTGCCATTAGTGAGGCTGGAGAATCCTGCTTAGCCTGTCTGCTAGGAAATTCTCCTGTCCAGGTAGATAAACTGCTTTGAGAAACATGCCTTGTTTTACTGCAAAGAGCAAAGGGCCAGCGCATAGGAGCCTGGACCCCGTGCCCCCTTGTTTGTTCACATAGAACATTGCCACCTGATTGTCCGTCTGAACCAAGACAGACTGGTGAGAGAAGGCATGAGAAAAAGTCTGTAGCGGATTGCTCATAGCTCCAAAAGATTCATCTGCTGCGTGGCCTCCCAAGGAGACCAGAGGCCTTGAGTGCACGTGTCCTGGCAATGTGCACCCCAGCCTTTTAAGGAAGCATTCGTTGTCAGCACTCTTGTGTGTGCTGGAGCCTGAAAAGGTAACCCCCATGAGAAGGTTTGGGAGATGTAGCCACCATTGTAAGGAGTCCAAAAGTGGTTTGAACACCCTTACTCTGTCTCGGAGGTCGCCTGTGGCCTGCACTCACTGAGCTCTGAGGCACCACTGAGCAGCCTGCATGTGCAGACGGGCATTCGGAGTCACATATAGTGGATACCACGTGGCCCAGAAGCCACAGGTAGTGCCTGGCGGAGACCTGAGAATTGCTTTGGAACTGGTTTGCCAACTCCATCAATCTGTGGGCCCTGTCCTCAGGCAAGTAAGCTCTTGCCTGAATGGTGTCTAGTCTCGCCCCTATAAACTCTAGGTTCTGAGAGGGGAGCAAAGTGGACTTTGTGTAGTTTATGAAAAAGCCCAGATGCTGAAGAAGAGAGACAGTGCGAAGAGTGGCTTGTCTGGCCTCCTGGAGAGATTGGCCCCTGATGAGCCAATCGTCCAGGTAGGGGAAGACAAAAATTCCCCGATTCCTGAGATAGGCCGCCACCACCGCCAGGCATTTGGTGAAAACCCTGGGGGCAGAGGTTAGGCCAAAGGGAAGTACCCTGTATTAAAAATGATTTCCTCCCACCACAAACCTGAGATATTGCCTGTGGTCTGGATGAATGAGGATGTGAGTATAAGCATCCTTTAGGTCTAAGGAGCATAGCCAGTCTCCCCTGCTGGAGGTAGGGCAGCAGTATCCCAAGGGTAAGCATCTTGAACTTTTCCCCTCTCCAGAAACTTGTTTAGGTTTCGCAAGTCTAGGATAGGCCGGAGGACTCCTGTCCTTTTTGGTACCAGGAAGTACCTGGAGTAGAAGCCTTGCCCTTCCAGGTGGTGAGGCACCGGTTCTACCGCCTGTTCCTTTAGAAGACTTGCCAACTCCTGAAAGAGGTGGTTTCTGTGTAGAGGGAGTCTTGGAGGCTCCCCTGGAAAGTAGGAGGGGGTAGCTGGTGGAAGTGGAGCATGTAGTTTTTGGACTATGCTGAGTACCCAGGTATCCCCTGTGATGGCTGGCCACCTGTAGGCATACAGGGTCAGGTGACCTCCTGTGCTGAGTGGAGGCAGCGGTGGAGAAGAGGCTATGCTGTTGGAGTCAAAACCCCACTCCCTGCTGTGCAGGAGCCGGAGCTGGCGGCTTGGGGGTCTTCTGCCTACGGGGCCCATGCCCCGCCCCTGCCCCTTGGCCTGCTGGCTCTGTTGGGGAGCTGGAGAGGCCCGATATTGAGGGTAGGATTTGTAGGCAGCACCCTTTCTTGGGAAAAAGGGCTTCTTTCCCAAGCCCTTCTTTTTTGGAGAAGGGGCAGAAGTCTTTCTGGACAGCCTTGTCCTGGTGACAGTCTCAGTCTCGATTTCTGCAGCCTTCTCAGTCATGGGCTTACCGAATAGGTTGTCACCTCGGCAGGGGACATCGACCAACCTGTCCTGCACCCATGAGTCCAGGTCTGATGACTGTAGCCAGGCCTGACGGCATGCACTGATGCCGGTCGCGGCAACCCGAGCCGAAGCCTCGAAGCCATCATAGGCTGCTCGAGAGATAAACGTCGAGCACTCTCGGATCCCTGTCGACAAGGCTTTGAAGCTCTGCAAGGGTTCCTCGGAGAAGCCAGCTGAGAACCCGGTAAGCTCTTTTGCCAGGTCTCGTAGGTACATCCCCATGAACAGCTGGTAAGTCTGGACACGGCACGCCAGCATAGAGCCCTGGAAGCACTTTCTACTGAGGGCATCCAGGGTGCGGGCCTACCGGCCAGGGGGCACCAAGGAGTGCATCTTCTGACTCTTCAGGCGGTGAATGGCCAATTCCACAACCATGGAATTGTGCGGTAGCTGTGCCTTTTGGATCCCAGGGCTCTTACAGACTCGATAAATGGAATCGACCCGTTTGCTAAGAACCGACACCGAGTCTGGTGCCTCCCACATACAGAAGAGCAGCCGTTCCAGCATCGGAGGAACCAGTACAGTAAAGGCTTCCTTGGAGGAAAGTCATACTGGAAGGCATCGAGCTTCTCGGCTCGAGGCTCCACCTCGGCATCCGCAGGGAATGCCAAAGCCTTGGCCATGTCCCTTACGAAGTCCAAGAACCGGGTATCCTCCGGGGGGGGGGGGGGGGGGGGGGATCCTTCCTGAGGCTCGGATTCCAGTGAGTCCGAATTGCGCACTGGGTCCAGAAACTCCTCGTCTTCTGTCTCCCACGCTGACTCCTCCGAGGAGTCGTCGAGCGGCTCCGGCCATGTGGGCTTCGGTGCCACCCGAACCAACACCGAGGGGGACCGGCGTCGATGAGCTTGGCCCTGTACGGGAGGTCGAGGGGGACCTTGACCGAGGATCGACTCGAGAGTTGATGGACTCGAGGATCGGCTTGGTCTCCGGGGTCGACTTAGACGTCGAGGTCTTGGTGGTCGGGGCAGATGCACCGGTTAGACCAGTGATCAGCACCCACTGCTGTTCCATGAAGGCAGCCAAGCTGCTCTCCAAGGCCGTCAACCTGAGTCCAAGCTGAGGAGACCAAGCAGCCTCCGACTTGGGCCCGACGTCGGCTCTCCTGGAGGAGAGTCCACGAGGACAACAGAACTTATGTGACTCGGGGAATCCAGCTCCATAAGCCCCGGGCGGCGGTCAGGGCTACGCGACCCGGCCCTCGAGGACCCAGGAGCTTCCACCGACGCCACCCTCATGAGCTTCTTCGTCCTTTTGTGCTCCTGGGTGTGAGACCCCCTTTCAGAGGAACCACAAAGACACTCGGGCTCCGACTGCTGAGATGTCGAAGCCTCTGACGAAGTCCGGGCCCGGCCGGACACAGACTCTGAGAAAATTCTCTCACGTTGATGCTGACGGCTCCGAAGTGCCTTTGACAGCATTTTGCCACACGGGCCACAGGCCAGCAGGTCATGGTCGGGCCTGAGGCATTGGAGGCAGCAGTCATGTGTATCGGTGAGAGATATACGTTTCTTGCACCGATCACATTTTTTGAACCTGCGGACAGTCATCAGGGGAAAAAGGGCCCCTGCAAGGTCAGAAGACCAGGCTGCCAGTGAAAATAACAAAAAAGATGCGAACGCTAGTCACGAAGGACAAAAAACGAAAAAAAGAATACCAGACTCGATACCGGTGTACCGGCATCGAATCAGATCAGAAAAAAAAAAAAAAAAATCGCAGAAAAAATCTACTTTTACTGGGTGACATGAACTCACATCCGTTGGGCTCCGCAGAAAAAGAAACACTGAGCAAGATGGCACCCTTGGGCAGGAAGGGGACCGCGCATATGCGCTGCAGTCCCAAAGCTTTCCTTGAAAGCTGGGGAAATGCTCCGCATGAGGGCGCCGTCGGAGCCGACGTCATCCATATGTGAGGACTTACTTCCTGCTTGGTCCTGAAGGAGGAAACATACCCTTATGTTTATTCATTCCTAGCTTTCCTCATCTGATTGAGCTAAAAATGATACAAAATATGTACCTTTATTTTCTTTGTTCACATTTCCACATGTCAAGTCTGTCAGCCAGCTTAAAGAACTGGTGCTTCCTGAGGTGAGAGGTTTATTTGCAACTGCTGGTTTTGAGGAAGAACTAGAAGCAAGTGAATCTTGAAGAGAAAATTTGGCAGGCTGGAGAGTTATTGCTGAGGTAGGCTTCTCTCCAGACATGACACTCTGCAAAACAAGGGAGAAAGAACACTCTTGAGAGCTGCAAGCAGCAAACATCGCTAGCTAATAAGCATCTAAAGCAGCAAGTTATGAAATTGGAACTCTACTTTTACATTATATATATATCATATATATATATACATATATACATACATATACACACACACATATATATACATATATACATACATATACACACACACATATATATACATATATACATACACACACACACACACACACACACAAAACCCATTTATAAAAAAATTCATAACGGAAAAAAAATAAAAAAGATACCACCAGGAAGTCAAAAGGCAGCCTACTATTGTAAGAATCAGTATTTGGGATTCCACTCTCAAAAGGAAAACATCTCTATCCTGTACATTAAGGACAAATCACAAAAAATGCTCAATGGGACTGTCTTCTTTCTTGGGGGAACTGAATCTTCAATGAGATTATTATCAGTGCCTCACATCAATGTTTTTTTCTGTATTTTATCATTTATTGACAATAGATACAGATGATAAAACATACATGCTGCTACTAGCAATATTTTTAACTTTCCTTATATTTTCATATCATAATTTACCTACCAATCAAACTCCAACCATCAACGTTTTCATTCAGGTCCATAATAAAATTTACCAAGAACTAAATCCTCATACACACAAAATCAAGCCTACAGTAGTAATTATGTTCTCATTTCCTTGTTGCTGTCACTTTTAGCAAAAATGCCAGTATTTCACCCAAAGAATAATGGTATCATAGGATCAGTTTTATCAGGTAGAAAGTGTTTTCAAGCAACTTCATGAAATGTGTATGAAATGTGCAAGTGTAATCCAGACTGGAGTGGAGGAGTAGCCTAGTGGTTAGAACACTGGCTTGGTAACCAAGCAACCAGGGTTCGATTCCCACTAGCACTCCTTGTGGCCTTGGGAAAGTCACTTAACCCTCCATTGCCTTGGAAGAAAGGCCTGGCAATCTACTTCCGATGACACTGCCAATAAAACCCAGGAGCTTCTGGGTCGCCAGGAGTCAGGACTGACTCGAAGGCACACATTGCATTTTTTTGCAGTCCAGATTAGTGGTTCTCAATGCTGATATCTGAGCTAACTATATGAAACTGGTTCACCAGGTTTTTGGATTAAGTGCATGAAACTATATGAAGAAAACGTATTACTCACCTGTAACAAGTGTTCTCCAGGGACAGCAGGAATCAGTCGCCACATATGGGTGACGTTGGCACCAACAGAGCCCATGTGATAACCTCTCCCCAGCTTTCAAAGAAAGCCTTTGGGAGATCCACCACACATGTGTGGCTGACTTCCCACCCAAGGGTGCCATCTTGCCTCAGTATGATGACATCGCTCAAGTTGGCAACCAAAAAGAAAAACAACTCCATGGGGAGGAGGGAGGGTTGTGAGGACTGATTCCTGCTGTCCCTGGAGAACACCTGTTACCTAGGTGAGTAACTAGGCTTTCTCCGGGAACAAGCTGGAAGTAAGGCCTCACAAATGGGACTCCCCAGCTACAGGCTACCGAAAAAACCTGTAAGCCACTGGTGGCCTCAAAAAACAAACCGTGAGGAACAGTAAGAGTACAGTTCGGTCACAAGACCTCAGCAGCGCCCCAAGCATCAAATGGGAAACCAGCTCTCCGGTAACCTGGACACACAGAAGGGAAGGAGTTGCCTTAAACCCCAAATAAATGAAAGAGTATCACCTGACCACCTAGCATAAGGGAAAGGGATTTGGATTTAGCTCAAACCTTTCTTAGAAGTTGAAGGTGAGTTAGATTCAGTAACCATAGGTATTATCTCCAGGAACAAGCAGGAATACAGTCTTCACATATGGGTTATATCGGCACAGACTGAACCCATGTGGGAATGCTCCACAGCATCCAATAGGAAAGCCTTTTGGAGCACGCCACTGCACCTGTGTGCCTGCTTCCCCACTCCTCTCCTCAATGTACTGCGAAGGTGTGAACTGAGGACCAGGTGGTGGCCTGGCAGATCTCCGTTAAGAGAACTGAGTGGAGGTTTACACAGAAGCTGCCATGGCTCAGACGCTGTGCGGCGTGACGCTCCAGTGAAAGACTGGCCTGACCGTAGGTAAAGGTGATGCAGTCTGCCACTTAGGTGGACAGGGTACGCTTGGAGACCGCAACACCCAGGAAATTAGGGTTGTAGGAGATGAAGAGCTGCGAGGAGCAGCAATGGGGCTTGGTCTGCTCTAAATAAAAGGCCATTGCCAGTTTACAGTTTAGAGTATGGAGCACGGCCTCTGCCCTACTGGCGTGACGGCATGGAAAAAAGGTGGGTAGCATCACCTCCTGGTTGATGTGGAATGTGGAGACCACTTTAGGAAGGAACCTAGGGTGCAGCCAGAGCACCACCCTGTTCCTATGAAACTTGGTGTAGGGGGCATGACCCACTAGAGCTGGAGCTCACTGACCTTGGAGTAGACGTGAGCACCACAAGGAAGACCACCTTCCAGGACAGATACTTGAAGTGGGAGGAAGCCTGCAACTCAAAGGGTGGAACAATGAACTCTGAAAGGACCATACTGAGATCCCACACCACCACCAGTGGTCGAATGGGTGGTAGAGAGAGCAGGAGGCCCCTCTGGAAGTGAGCCACAAGAGGTTGGAGGAGATGGGCTTCCCCTCGATGAGGTGATGGTGCGCCAATAGCGCACTGAGGTGATGGAGTTGGACTTCAGACAAGCATTGGACAGGTACAGCAAGTACTGCAGCACCAGATGGACAGAAGAGGAGAAGGGGTTGGCACCCCTCTCCACACACCAAACCAAGAAGCAACGCCACGTAAAGGCATACACCTGCCAGGTGGAATCCTTTCGTGATGCCAGCAGGACCTCTTCCACCTCCCTGGGCAAGTTGAAGTGGACCAGGGCTACCCTTTCAACAACCCCCAGGTTAGGGTGCAGGGGAAAGCCATCCTCCTGCAAAAGCAGGTCCAGGGCACTCCCCAGGGGGACTGGGGGTGCCTGAGACAGGCTGAGGAGCAGTGAAAACCACAGTTGCCGGGGCCAATGGGGAGCTATGAGGATCAGGGTGGCCTGGTCGAGCTAGACCCTGAAGAGGGTCTTGGCAATGAGCAGCGTGGGGGGGGAAGGCATAAAGGAGGTTCCCTGTTAATGGAACGAGGAATGCATCGGCTGCCACCTAGGAGGGGTGTGTTGCTCTGGAGCAGAAGAGGCTAGTGAGCATCGGCCAGGCTGGAAAAGAGATCCATCACTGGAAATCCCAGAGACGGAAGAGTCGGTTGGCCACCTATAGGTCGAGCCGCCACTCGTGGGATTGGAGAATCTGGCTCAGAAAGTCCACCAGAATACCGCCCTGGCAAGGGAGTATATGGCCCTGAGATGCATCCCATGTTCCCTGGTGAAAGTGCAGAGATGGATCGCTTCCAAGCAAAGGAGAGATGACCTTGTGCCCCCCTGCTTGTTGATGTAGAACATCACCACCTGATTGTCTGTCTGGATCAGAACGGCCTGGTTCCGCAGGTGGTGCTGAAAGGCTCGGAGAGCACAAGCGATAGCTCGGAGCTCTAGAAAGTTGATCTGTTAGAGGCTCTCCCATGCTGACCACAGGTCCTGAGTGCAGAGCTTCTCACAATGGACTCCCCAGCCCAACTTGGAGGCATCCATGATGAGGAACCTCTGAGGGGTCAGAAATTGTAAGGGCATTCCTGCCAGCAGATTAAGTGGCTGTTGCCCCCAGGCAAGGGATTCAGCAAGGGGACAGGTGACGGTCACCCTGTCCTGCAGGCATCCTGTCACCTGTGACCACTGGGAGCTGAGGGCCACTGGGCCGACAGCATGTGGAGATGGGTGTCAATCATGATGTGCACTGTCAAGGCCATGTGCCCCAGGAATATCAGCATGAGCAGGGCAGAGGCCACGTTTTGATCCTGAACCTTCCTTGCAAGGGCAGCTAGATGCTGGGTCCTGTCAAGGGGGAGGAAGGCTCTTGCCAGGACCGTGTCTAGAAATGCCCCTATGAATTCCAGGCTTTGAGTCGGTTGCAAGTGGGACTTGGGGTAGCTGATAAATCCCAGGTGCTCCAGAGTGAGAATGATTTGGCGTGCTGCCTGCTGCACTTCGACGACTGTACCACCTCTGACCAGCCAGTTGTCCAGGTAGGGAACGACAAACACCCCTTGCAGCTGCAGGTGGGTGGCGACCACTGTTAGGCACTTGGGGCCGAAGCCAGGCCAAAGGGCAGGACCCTGTATTGGTAGTGACTTCCTCCGATGACAAACGGAGGTAGTGTAGGTGGCGCGGATGGATGGGAATGTGTGTGTATGCCTCTTTGTGATCCAAGCAGCATAGCCAATCTCTGATGGAGGTAAGGCAGCAATATTCCAAGGGAGAGCATCTTGAACCTCTCCTTTACCAGGAACTTGTTCAGATGTCAAATATCCAGAATAGGACGAAAGCTGCCAGTCCTCTTGTGAGCCAGAAAGTATCAGGAGTAGAACTCCTCGCCCTTGAGGTGGAGTGAGACTAGTTCCATCGCTTTGTAGGCAAGAAACCCGGTGAGCTCCTGCTGGAGCAAGTCGCAATGAAAGGGAGTCTTCGGGAGCTCCCCTGGGAAGAACAGGGGCAGCGTCTGTTCAAAATGGAGAAGATAACCCTCCACCACTACTTTAGGAACCAGGTATTGGTGTTGATGCTGGAGCATCTGATAGCAAAGAATACCAGATGCCCCCTTGTGTGCTGCAGGACCAGGCCTCCTGGGGGAGGAAAGGCTATGCCTAAGGAGTCAAAAGCCCCCACCCAGCTGTGGCTGGGACATCCCCTAGGGCTTGGGGGCCTTAGGCTTACGTGAGCCGTGCCCCTGTCCCTTGGCCTGCTAGCCCTGTTAGGGAGCTGGAAAGGCCGAGTACTGGGGTAGTTTCCATAAGATTTCCTCTTCTTCAGGTAGCCCTGAAGTCTTCTGTCAAGAAGGGTCAATGGTTTTCTTGGAGAGCCTGGTCCTGGTCAAGAATTCGGACGCCAGCTCGGTGGCCTTGTCTGACAGTGGGCTTGCCTAAGTGATTCTCCCCCCAGCATGGGACATCGACCAACTTGTCCTTCACCAATTGCTCCAGGTTGGAGGACTATAGCCAGGCTTAGAAGTGGGCACTAATGCCCACTGCAGCAATTCTGACCACTGACTCAAAGCCATCATAGGCTGCATGAGTGATGAATTTGGAGCACTCCTTGACCGTCAAGATCAAGGTCCGGAAGCGCTGAAGAGGTTCTTCTGCTAGCCCAGGTGAGAACCCAGTGAGTTCCCTCATCATGTCCCGCAAGTACATGTCCATATAGAGCTGGGAGGCCTGGATTTGGCCGATGAACATCGAACCCTGGTAGCACTTTCTGCCCAAGACATCCATGAAGCAGGCCTTCCTGCTGAGGGCACAGAGGAGTACATCTTTTGGCTTTTGATTCTGCACATGGCCGACTCCACCACCATGGAGTTATGAGGCAGCTGTGCTTTTTGGAACCTGGGGCTCCTGCGGGCTTGATACACAGCATAGAGCCACATGCTCACAATTGGCACCGAGGCTGGGGTTTCCCACATGCGGAAGAAAAGCTGTTTCAGGATGGGGGGGAACCTGCACCGTGAGTGCCTCCTAAGGAGCGGCCTCGTACTGGAGGATCTCGAGGTCCTCTACCCAAGGCTCCTCCCTCAGACTCTGTGGTGAAAGCCAAGGCCTTTGGCACATCCCAAACTCCAAAAAGGAGAGGTCCTCAGGAGGGGACCTACGTAGGTCCTCTGGAGGGAAGAGGTCCAAAGGGACATCCCGATGGAAGCAGGTATTCAGGGACATCATCGGTCTCCCGGTCCAACTCAGAGTTGGAGGAGACCTCAAGAACTCTCCGGGCTGCCTCTGGAGCCCCTGCAGTCTGAAGACCTCCGCCCTGAGGGGGATCAAGAGTGGGGCTTGGAATAGTGTCGAAGCCGATGGTGCTCGAGGATCAGTTCCATGACCTCTAAAGATGACCTTGTGGTGGAGGGGCCAGTGGTCATGGACCAATGACCCAGAGGAACCGGGCATCGGTCCGCGCTGCTGGGTCAAGAAGGCAGTGATGGCTGCACTCGAGGACCGCCATTCTGACCTCGAGGCCAGAAGGCTCCACAGCCACCAGCATGGACACCAAAGGCTTCGGGTTCAATGCCAGCTACGTCGAGGGGGTGTCTTCGATGAGGATGGGCTCAGGAGATTGGGGTCGATCTCTCAACGCAGATGGCACTTTCTACAGCTGAAGCAGCATGAAGGACTGCTCCCGGTCATGGGACTTATCCATGACTCAGGCATCATCACCTGACAATGTCACTGATGTCCAGCTCTTCAGGGTATGCCTTCTGAAGAGGATCCGCTGTCAGACGCTCCAATCTCGGGGGCTCAGAATGGGTATGGCCGTCATGAGAGGCAGAGACCACTGTGGAGGACTCTGATGGTGCCAGCTCCGTGAGTGATGCTGGGGTCGAAACAGAGGTCTTCCCAAACATGGACTCTTGCGGCTTCTCACGGTTCCTCTGTCCCTTGCTCGTCATTTGCTGACAGAGTCCAGAGGAGGAATCATCATGGTCCACACTGACGCAACAGAGGCAGCAATCTTGCAGGACATCGTGTGCCTGCAGCGGTCGCACTGCTTGAACCCACTGGCTGAGGACATAGCTGGGAAGACAGCGCCTGTGAGATCAAACTCAAGTTATCCCGGCCAGGGAGGGTGCAAGGATTCCAGCGCACCGAGGAAAAAGACCCCAAAGGGCAAAAAGACGCAAGAAAAATGTGGTGCTAAGGCGGCAGCGGAACCAGGGAGGAAAGAAGGCACCAGTAAGTATACCGGAGAAGGAAAATTAAAGAGAGAAGAAAAAGCATAGTTACTCACCTGTAACAGGTGATCTCCGGGAACAGCAGGAATTTAGTCTTTACATATGGGTATCGTCGGTACCGACGGAGCCTGCACGGGAACGCTCCCCAGCGTCCAATTAGGAAGCTTTTGGGAGCATCCCACAGCACCTGCATGCTGCCTTCCCCAACTGCCTCTCTCCAGTTGAGTTTAAAGCTGAGACAAAGAGAGAGAGAGGGAAAGAGAAAGAGATAGAGAGATACAACTCCTAGGGGAGGTGGGTGGGTTGTGAAGACTAAATTTCTGCTGTTCCCGGAGATCACCTGTTATTTATTTATTTATTTACATTCTCTTATATACCGCGCTATTCTGCATCAGTGCGGTTTACATTGAACAAACTGAAATTACATTGAACAAGGCATTATAACTTGGAGATAACTATTTTAAAGGGAACATGGGCTATGGAGGGTTAAGTGGCTTGCCCAAGACCACAAGGCGCACCTGTGGGACTAGAAACCCCAGTCCTTCCGGCCCAAGGTTGCTGTCCTCTAGTGGGATTTGAACCCCGAACCTTCCGGCCTGAAGTACCTTGCCCCAATCACTAGGCCACTCCTCCACTCATAGTTACTACAGGTGAGTAACTATGCTATCTCCAGGAACAAGCAGGAATGTAGTCTTCAAATATGGGGACTCCCTAGCTTTAGATGCCAGGGAGAGACCCCAGAGGTTGTGTGTCCCTGAGACAGGGCTCCACTTCCCCCCATGGATCTCTGGCATCCAACCAGGGATGGCGGGTAGGAGTTGATTAGGTATGGAACAGCCTGACCAAACAAGGCTTCCCGGCGGGAGTCCTTGTCCAAGCAGTAATGGGCTGTGAAGGTATGAACCAAGGCCCTAGTGGCTGCTTGACAGATGTCATCGATAGACACAGAGTGCAGATGAGCCATTGAAGCTGCCATGGCTCTCACATTGTGAGCTGTGACATGGCCCTCCAGAGAAAGGTTCTTACTCTGATAGGTAAAGGAAATACAGCACAGTTACTTACCTGTAACAGGTGATCTCTGGGAACAGCAGGAATAAGTCTTCACATATGGGAACGTCGGTACCGACGGAGCCTGCACGGGAACGCTCCCCAGCGTCCAATCAGAAAGCTTTTGGGAGCATCCCACAGCGCCTGCGTGCTGCCTTCTCGCCTTCCCAACTGTCTCTCCTCAGTTGAGTCTTATAGCTGAGACAAAGAGGGAGAGAGAGGGAAAGGAGAGAGAGATAGACAACTCCTAGGGGAGGTGGGTGGGTTGTGAAGACTTATTCCTGCTGTTCCAAGAGATCACCTGTTACAGGTAAGTAACTGTGCTATCTCCAGGAACAAGCAGGAATGAGTCTTCACATATGGGGACGCCCTAGCTTTAGATGCCAGGGAGAGATCCCAGAAGTTGTGTGTCCCTGGGACAGGGCTGCACTTCCCCACCTGGATCTCTGGCATCCCATGAGGGATGGTGGGTAGGAGTTGATTAAGTATGGAACAGGTGTTTGAGAACAGCCTGACCAAACAAGGCATCCCGGCGGGAGTCCTTGTCCAAGCAGTAATGGGCTGTGAAGGTATGAACCGAGGCCCAAGTGGCTGCTCGACAGATGTGGTCGATAGACACAGAGTTCAGATGAGCCATTGAGGCTGCCATGACTCTCACATTGTGAGCTGTGATATGGCCCTCCAGAGAAAGGTTCTTGCTCTGATAGGCGAAAGAAATACATTGGGCAATCCAGTTAGAAAGTGTTCTCTTGGAAACTGGTTGTCCCAAATGAGAAGGATCAAAGGCAACAAAGAGTTGGGAAGACTTTCTATGTTGCTGCGTACTTTGTAAGTAAAAAGCCAGAGCTCTTTTACAGTCCAGGGTATGATGATTCCTCTCTGCACTTGATGCATGAGGTCCTGGAAAAAAGACAGGTAGGTAGACCTCTTGGTTGAGGTGAAAAGGCGAGACCACCTTAGGCATAAAGTGTGGATTAGTCCTAAGGACCACCTTGTCATGATGGAACCTTGTATAAGGTGGATTAGCTACTAGTGCTTGCAATTCACTGATGCGGCGTGCTGATGTGATTGCAATGAGAAAGATAACCTTCCAAGAAAGATATTTCAAGGAGGTGGTAGCTAAAGGTTCAAAAGGCGGCTTCATAAGCTGACCAAGAACCAAATTTAAGTCCCATGCCACCGGGAGCGGTCGAATGGGAGGCTTTGTAAAAAGGAGGCCTCTCAAGAACCTTGCTACAAGAGGATGAGAGGAAACAGGTTGTCCATTTAGAGGCTTGAGGGAAGCTGCAATAGCACTCAAATGGGACTCTTACTGAATTTGTCTTAAGGCCTGCATTAGACAGATGAAGGAGATACTCCAGCAACGATTCCAGAGGTATAGCACGGGGGTTAAGACCCTTCTCAGAACACCAGATGGTAAACTTCTTCCACTTGAAAGCGTAAGAACGTCTAGTGGAAGGTTTTCTGGAAGCATAAAGAACATCTTTTACTTGTTGAGAAAGATGAAGATCCTGGAGATCTAGGCCTTCAGCAACCAAGCCCGAGATGCAGAGACTAGGGATTGGGATGCCACAACTTTCCGTCCTCCTGAGAGAGGAGGTCTGGAGCAGACCCTAACTCTAGGGAAGGAGCTTGAGAGATATGTAGAAGCAGAGGGTACCACACTTGCCGTGGCCAATGTGGAGCTATGAGAATCATGTGGCCTCTGTCTCTCTGAAGCTTGAACAGGGTTTTTGGAATTAGGGGAATGGGTGGAAAGGCATACAGGAAGTCTTGACCCCAATGAAGGAGGAAAGCATCCCCTGCCTGAGCCACCTGCCTAATGCCTGGGTCCATTGGGTGGATAAAGTCCACTGAGCTGCTCTCATGTGAAGGCGAGCATATGGTACCACATGAACGGTGGATGCCATGTGGCCTAGCAACTGTAACATCTCTCGAGCAGTTAGTAGGGGTTTCAACTCTGCTTCAGAAGCTAACTGCATCAAGCGAAGGCAACGGGCCTGGGGAAGATAGGCCCTTGCCCTTGTGGTATCCAGCAACGCCCCTATAAACTCCAGGGACTGAGTAGGGATCAAATTGGATTTTGGGATGTTTATTACCAGCCCTAAATATTGAAGGATACACATTGTGCAGGTTAGAGAAGTCTTGGCCTCTGAGTGAGTGGGAGCTCGAATGAGCCAGTCGTCCAGGTAAGGGAAGACAAATATTCCCAGGGTGCGCAGAAAAGCAGCAACCACTGTCATGCATTTCGTGAACACCCTTGGTGCAGAGGCCAGACCAAAAGGGAGCACTCTGTATTGATAGTGTTTCTCCTGAAAAAGGAACCGAAGGAACCTTCTGTGAGTTGGATGTATGAGAACATGAGTGTACGCATCCTTGAGATCTAGAGAACAAAGCCAATCCTGACTCTGAAGGTATGGCAGCAGAGTTCCGAGAGAAATCATTTTGAATTTCTCTTTGACTAGGAATCTGTTCAACTCTCTGAGATCTAAGATGGGTCTGAAGCCCCCTGTTTTCTTTGGAATAAGAAAATAGGGGGAGTAGAACCCTGTGCCCTGTTGTTGAGAAGGCACTTCCTCTATTGCCCCCTGGGCTAGAAGAGTGGCAACCTCCTGCTCCAACAGGCTGAGGAGGGAGGCTGGAGAATTGAACTGGTGCACTCTTGTGAGAGGGGGCAAGCTGGAAAAATGAAGTTTGTACCCTTCTCTTATGATGGAGAGTGTCCAATGCTCTGCTGTAATTTGCCCCCACCTGGGAGAAAAGTTACATAACCTTCCTGGAATGGTGGAGGGCTCTGGTCCTTCCAGAGCCAGGAAGGCTAAGTTCAAGCAGAAAGTCAAAGGACCTGAGGGGGCTGAGATTGCTGGGCTGGAGCAGGCCTCGCAGCCTTTGCCTTGCTCTGATTGGAGGATTGCTGACGTTTGGAAGGGAACGGAGCTGCAGAAGATGCCCGCTGGCTATAAGCAGGATAGAATCTTCCCTTTTTAGAAAAAGGTGTTTTCTTGAACAACCTTTTCTTAGCAGGAGTAGCTGTGGATTTGGATAGTCTATCCAAAGCAGAATTTTCAGCATCCATCTGATTGGCCTTTGCTTGCCAATCCTTACCAAACAGATTCTCACCTGTACAAGGGATATTTCCCAATTCATCTTGGACCCAGATCCCCAAATCAGATGCTTGAAGCCAAGCAATCCTACGTGCACCTATAGCTATAGCTGAGGCTCTGCTTACGCATTCAAAAGAGTCGAAAGCTGCACGGTTGGAAAATTTGGAGATATCCTGGGCATGTTTGAGCTCAGTGAGAAATTCTTGCCTTTTATCATCAGATATAAAAGGACTTAAAGTCTGCAAATGGTCAGTGACTTCTTTTAAGAACATTCCCATGTAGAGACTATACAAATTAATTCTTGCAGCAAGCATGGAAGCCTGGAAGACTCTTCTTCCAAAAGTATCCAGGGTTCTACATTCACGTCCTGGAGGATTAGAGGCATGTCTTTTGGCACTCTTAATCTTTCTCATTGCAGACTCAACCACAATAGAGTGGTGAGGAAGTTGAGTTTTATGGAAACCAGGACAAGGAGGGACACGATACATGGTGTCCAACCTGCGAGAATGAGGAGAGGTGGTTAGAGGCGCTTCCCACATCCTTAACATGAGATCATACAGAATCTCATGAATAGGTAAGGTAGCTGCCTCCTTAGGAGTTTTAGGATATTGCAAAATATCTAACTCCTTGGCTCTGGGCTCTAACTCTGGGGCCACTGTAATAGAGAGGCCTCGAGCCACCTCTCTGATAAATTCTTGAAAAGACAAGTCCTCTGGAGGAGACATTCTTCGTTTAGGAGAGGACTCCTCCTGTGGAAGAAGCATCACTGCATTGACAGACTCTTCAGAATCCTCAGAGTCGTCAGAGAAATCAAAGTATCGTCTGTCTGGATGCTTTTGCAATGCCCAATACCCGTACCGACCGGGATCGGTATTGGGAATAACTGGTACCGGGGTATCGGTACCGGAGGGCTTCAGAGGACAGAGTACCGGCATAGCGGACACCGACGCCACCGGTACTGGGATCGGTACCGATGGCGATGCTAGTGCCAGTACCGGCGGAGTAGTCTGTTGCGGTACCACGGGCGTCAATGCCACAAGGAAAGCCGCCAGACTGCGTTCCATGGACAGAATCCTCTGATCCATCGATGCCGCCAATGCCTGGAAGTCGGTACCGGTGGAAGCCACCGGTACCCCAGAGCATGGCACCAAGAGATCTGTCGAGGCCACGCCATCGAGATCATCCTGGAACCCCGATGATGATGCTTTAGAGGCCGAAGCCTCCCGTCGGGGTAATTTTGCCGGTGCAGAATCCTCGAGGGCAAGGCCAGAGGCATCTTGATGCTTAGAAGGAGATCTACCCTTCGAGGACCGGCTGGATTTATGTTTAGTTACCTGAGATCCATGTGAGGAAGAAGAAGCCCTGAAAGACGTCGATGCCACCAAAGCTGCATCAGAGGGAAACAGGGTACTGAGCTTGGCAGCTCGGTTCTGTCGACCCTTCTTAGACATCATGGAACAGGACACACAATCTGTTATGGAATGGTCAGGACCTAAACATTTTAGACACCAGTCATGGGTGTCGGTGACAGAGATAGTACCGCCACATTTTGTGCACTTTTTAAATCCTGAGGCAGGCTTTTCCGTAGTTAAGGAAAAATGTTCTGGGCCTAAGGCCCAAAACTCAAGTGCACCTGAAGAAAAATAAATGGAAAAAAAAAGGTTGTTTTTTTTTTACAAGAAGAAAAGAACAAGGACCGGCGGTACCGGTACAGCGTCGAAGAAGGCAGACGCGACAGAAAAGAAATAAAGAAAAAATAAGGAAATTCTTCTGCGGTGACAGGAACACGACCTGCTGGCTCCGCGGAAAAAGAACAACTGAGGAGAGACAGTTGGGAAGGCGGGAAGGCAGCACGCAGGCACTGTGGGATGCTCCCAAAAGCTTTCTGATTGGACGCTGGGGAGCGTTCCCGCGCAGGCTCCGACGGTACTGACGTACCCATATGTGAAGACTCATTCCTGCTTGTTCCTGGAGATACTGTGCAATCCAGTTGGAGAGTGTTCTCTTGGAGACTGGAAGTCCCAAATGAGAAGGATCAAAAGCAACAAAGAGTTGGGAGGACTTTCTATGTTGCTGTGTTCTTTGCAAGTAAAAGACTAAAGCTCTTTTACGGTCCAAAGTATGAAGATTTCTTTCTGCATTTGATGCATGAAGTCTTGGAAAGAACACAGGCAGGTTCTTTGGTTAAGATGAAAAGGCGAGACCACCTTTGGCATAAAGTGTGGATGAGTCCTAAGGACTACCTTTTCATGATGAAACCTTGTATAAAGTGGATCAGCCACTATTGCCTGCAACTCACTGATGTGACGTACTGATGTGATTGCAATGAGAAAGATAAATTTCCAAGAAAAGGAATTTCAATGAGGTAGTAGCTAAGGGTTCGAAAGGTGGCTTCATGAGCTGACCAAGAACCAGGTTTAAGTCCCATGCCACTGGTGGTGGCCTAATGGGAGGCTTACTTAGAAGAAGGCCTCTCATAAATCTTGCTATAAGAGGATGGGAGGAAATAGGTTGTCCATTTAGAGGCTTGAAAGAAGCTGCAATAGCACTCAAATGAACTCTTACTGAGTTAGTCTTAAGTCCTGCATTGGATAAATGAAGGAGATACTCAAGTAATGACTCCAGAGGTATCGCAAGGGGGTTAAGACCCTTTTGCGAACACCATATGGTAAACCTCTTCCACGTGAAAGCATAAGAGCGTCTAGTGGAAGGCTTCCTGGAAGCATAAAGGATATCCTTTACTTGCTGAGGGAGGTTAAGACCATGAAGATCTAGGCCTTCAGCAACCAAGCTCTGAGATGCAAGACTGGGGATTGGGATGCCATAACATTCCTTCCTCCTGAGAAAGGAGATCTGGAGCAGACCCTAACTCCAGGGAGGGGGTTTGAGAGAGATGTAGAAGCCAATGTGGAGCTATGAGAATCATACGACCTCTGTCTCTCTGAAGCTTGAACAGGGTTTTGGGAATTAGGGGAATGGGTGGAAAGGCATAAAGGAAGTCTTGACCCCAGTGAAGGAGGAAGGCATCCCTGGCCTGAGAACCCTGAGCCGGAATTCTGGAACAGAACCGGGAAAGTTTGGCATTCAACGGACTTGCAAAGAGGTCTATGTCCAGGGTTCCCAAATCTGAAAACTCTTGGCCACCTGGTCTGCATGTAAAGACCATTCGTGTGGAAGCAGAACTCGACTGAGTCTGTCTGCCCAAGAGTTTTTTATGCCTGGAAGATAAATTGCCAGGAGATGAATCTGATGCTCTCTAGCGAGGGCCCATAGTCGCAAAGCTTTGTTGCAAAGCGACAGAGAGCCTATTCCTACCTGCTTGTTCACGTGGAACATGGCTACTTGATTTTCCGTATGAATGAGGACTGTCTTGTAGCTGAGCAGGGTGTGGAACTCTCGATGAGCAAGGAAGATTGCTCTGAGTTCTAGAGATTGATATGCAGATGAGTCTCCTGTGGAGACCAAGTGCCCTGGGTGGAGAGGTCTTGCAGATGAGTTCCCCAACCCACTAGAGAAGCATCAGTTGTGAGAGTTGCCTGGGGTAAAGGCTGTTGAAATGGGGACCCCAGCAACAGGTTGTGAGTGGACTGCCACCACTGGAGAGACAAAATAAAACGATGTGTGTTTGCTATTTTGTCTGACAGGCACCCTGATGCCTGGGTCCATTGAGTGGATAAGGTCCACTGGGCTGCTCTCATATGGAGGCGAGCATAAGGGACCACATGCACTGTAGATGCCATGTGGCCTAGAAGTTGTAACATTTCTCGGGCAGTGAGATGGGGTTTCAGCACTGCTTGAGAAGCTAACTGCACCATGCGAAGGTAACGGGACTGGGGAAGAAAGGCCCTCGCTTTTCTGGTATCCAGCAAAGCTCCTATGAACTCTAGAGACTGAGTGGGAGTTAGACTGGATTTTGGGATGTTTATGACCAGACCCAAATACTGAAGGATATGCATTGTGCAGGATAGGGAAGTCCTGGCCTCTGACTCTGATGGGGCTCAAATGAGCCAGTCGTCTAAGAAGGGGAAGACGAATATCCCTAGAGTACGGAGAAATGCTGCTACCACAGCCAAGCATTTCGTGAGCACTCTTGGTGCTGAGGCCAGGCCAAAAGGAAGCACCCTGTATTGGTAGTGCTTTCCTTGAAACAGGAACCGAAGGAACTTTCTGTGGGTTGGTTGGATGAGAACATGAGTGTACGCATCCTTGAGATCTAGAGAACAAAGCCAATCCTGACTGAAGGTATGGCAGCAGAGTTCCTAGAGAAATTATCTTGAATTTCTCTTTGAACAGGAATTTGTTCAATTCTCTGAGGTCTAAAATAGGTCTGTGTCCCCCTGTTTTCTTTGGGATAAGGAAATCGGGGGAGTAAAACCCTGCACCCTGTTGATGAATGGGTACTTCTATTGCCATTTGGGCAAGAAAGAGTAGTTACTCACCTGTAACAGGTGTTCTTCAGGAGAAGCAGGAATCAGTCCTCACTTATGGGTGACGTCGGCGCTGACGGAGCCCTCGCGGAGCAATTTTCCCCAGCTTTCGAAGAAAGCCTTTGGGAATTGCAGCGCGCATGCGCGGTCCCCTTCCCGCTCAAGGGTGCCATCTTGCTCAGTCGGATGACATAGCGAAAAGACAGCAAAAAAAGTTAGCAGAAACATGTAATAAGAATGACTGCAACTCCAAGGGGAGGAGGGAGGGTAGTGAGGACTGATTCCTGCTGCTCCTGGAGAACACCTGTTACAGGTGAGTAACTACTCTTTCTCCAGGACCAAGCAGGAAGTCAGTCCTCACTTATGGGACTCCCAAGCTTAAGGCTACCGGAGACCTCAAGCCGAAAAATGAGCTCCCTCAAGCTCAACAGTACAGAAGGAAGGAATCTTCTCTGAATACGAATCCGGCCGGTAGCCCAACACCAGGGCCGGAGGGTAGGAGTTGCCTAGACCTCAAAGAGATTGTGGAGGACTGCCTGTCCGAAAGCACTGTCCCTGCGGGACTCCCTCTCCAGGCAGTAATGAGCCGCAAAAGTCTGGCTTGAAGACCAAGTAGCGGTCCGGCAGATGTCCGTCAACGGAACAGAGCGGAGGTGAGCCACTGACGCAGCCTTCGCCCTGACACGGTGAGCCATGACTCGACTCTCTAAGGAGAGGCCGGCTGCCCCATAAGCCCAGGCGATACAGTCAGCTACCCAGATGGACAAAGTACGCTTAGAGACGGGTACCCCCAACCGATTGGGGTCAAAAGATACGAAAAGCTGGACAGCTTTCCTATGCTCTCGCGTACGGTCAAGATAGAACGATAAAGCTCTTCTACAGTCCAGGGTATGCAGAACAGTTTCAGCTCGGTTGGTATGCGGCCTGGGAAAGAAGGTCGGAAGAACCACCTCTTGATTGATGTGAAAAGTGGAGACCACCTTTGGAAGAAACTTAGGGTGAGTCCGCAAGACCACCCTATTCTTGTAGAACCTAGTGTATGGGGGCTCCGAAACTAGGGCCTTGTAGTTCACTAACACGCCTAGCGGAGGTAAGGGCTACCAAGAAGAGAGTTTTCCAGGAGAGGAAACGAAGAGAGCAGGTAGCCATGGGCTCAAAAGGCGGACAGGTAAGCCTTTGCAAGACCACATTGAGATCCCAGTCAGGAGCTGGAGGGCGCAACGGAGGCTTAAGCAGAAGAAGGCCCCTGAGAAAACGCGCCACCAAGGGGTGCGAGGAAAGAGGCTGGCCCTCCACCGGCGAATGATGTGCAGAGAAAGCACTGAGGTGGACCCTGACAGAGTTGGATTTGAGGCCCAGATCAGAGAGGTGAAGCAAATACTGCAGTACCACCGATACTAAGCAGGAGAAGGGGTCCTCAGAGCGCTGAGAACACCAGACCAAGAAGCGACGCCATTTAAGGGCTTAAGATTTCCGGGTGGAAGGTCGCCGAGACGCCAGGACGACAGCTTACACCTCCGGAGGAAGCAGGAGCGGAGCTAGGACTACCATTTCAGCAGCCAGGCCATCAGATGAAGGGCCCGGAGGTTGGGGTGCAGGAGAGTACCCTGATCCTGGGTCAGGAGATCGGGCTGAAACCCCAGAGGAAGAGGGGTATCCCACCGCTAGCTGTAGGAGTAGAGGGAACCAGGGTTGTCTCGGCCACCTGGGCGCTACCAGGATCACAGAGGCCCTGTCCTGGACAACTTTGAACAGCGTCCGGGACACAAGTGGCGTGGGAGGAAAGGCATACAGTAGGCCTGTGGACCACGAGATGAGGAAAGCATCTGGCGCTATTCTGAGAGGATGCGGGTGCTGGGAGCAGAACCTGGGAAGTTGCCGGTTTAGAGGACTGGCAAAGAGATCCACGGTGGGGAGGCCCCACCGGCGGAAGATCCGCTGGACAACTACGGGGTTCAACCTCCATTCGTGTGGCTGCAGAATCCGGCTCAGTTTGTCGGCCAGGCAATTTTCCTGCCCGGGCAGGTAAATAGCCTTGAGGAGGATGTCGTGGTCGAATGCCCAAGAGCACAGTCTCCGAGCCTCCTGATATAGAAGGAGGGAGCCCGTGCCCCCCTGTTTGTTCACGTAGAACATGGCAACCTGATTGTCCGTCAGTACCAGTACAGACCGACGAGAAGTGAGGAGAGAGAAGGTCCGCAGATCTAGGCGGATCGCCCGCAGCTCCAGGAAGTTTATCTGCTGAGCAGCCTCCCAAGGTGTCCAAAGGCCTTGAGTGCATGTTCCCTGGCAATGCGCTCCCCATCCCAGGAGGGAGGCATCTGTCGTTAGCACTTGGGAAGGTGGAGGAGACTGAAAGGTCATGCCGAGTACCAGATTGGGCAGGTGAAGCCACCATTGCAGAGAGGAGACCAGGCGGTCGGAGATCTGTATTAAGTCCGTCAGTCTCCCTGTGGCCTGATGCCATTGAGTGCGAAGGCTCCACTGAGCAGGTCTCATATGCAGACGGGCATTCGGAGTGACATGGACCGTGGAGGCCATATGACTGAGCAGCTGCAGGAGTTGTCTGGCAGAGACCGGTGACGCGCTGTGAAACCTGCCGGCCAGAGCTATGAGCCTGTTGGCCCGTTCCAGAGGCAAGAAGGCACGAGCCTGCAGAGTGTCCAGCCGTGCTCCTATGAATTCGAGATCCTGAGAGGGGAGCAAAGTGGACTTTTCGAAGTTTATGACGAAGCCCAAGTGCTGAAGCAGAGCCACTGTGCGTTGAGTGGCCTGAGTGACCTCTAGGGAAGACTGTGCCCGGATGAGCCAGTCGTCCAGGTAAGGGAAGACGAAGAGGCCTTGAAGCCTCAAGAAGGCTGCCACCACTGCCAGGCATTTCGTGAACACCCTGGGAGCGGAGGAGAGGCCAAAGGGCAGTACGCGGTACTGATAATGATTCCCTGCCACCACAAATCTTAGATATTGTCGGTGGTCCGGATGAATAAGGATGTGAGTATAAGCATCCTTTAGATCCAAGGAGCATAGCCAATCTCCCTGCTGGAGGTAGGGCAGTAGGATTCCAAGGGTAAGCATCTTGAACTTTTCCCGCTGCAGGAACTTGTTGAGGTTGCGAAAGTCCAGGATAGGTCTGAGGCCTCCTGTTCTTTTTGGTATCAGGAAGTACCTCGAGTAAAACCCGTGACCCCACAGGTGTTGGGGCACTGGCTCCACAGCCTGTTCCTGAAGCAGACTTTGCAGCTCCTGAAGGAGTAAGTCCCTGTGCAGAGGGGGTCTTGGAGGCTCCCCTGGAAAGTAGGGGGGGAGGGACCTGGTGAAAATGTAAGAGGTAGCCCTTTTGAACCACCTGCAGCACCCAGGAATCAGATGTTACGGCTGACCACCTGTGGGCAAAGTGGGACAGCCTGCCCCCCGTGCTGAACGAAGGCCGCGGAGGGGGAGAGGCTATGCCGGCATAGTCAAAAACCCCCACCCTGCTGAGCAGGGGCCTGTGTAGTGGGCTTGGGGGCCTTCTGCCTACGGGACCCATTACCCTGTCCCTTAGCCTGCTGACCCTGATGGGGAGCTGCTGAGGCTTGATATTGTGGGTGGTGTTGTTTATAGGCAGACACCTTCCTCGGGTAAAAGGGATTTTTCCCCGAGCCCTTCCTCTTCTGTGAAGGGGCAGAGGTCTTTCTGGATAGGCGAGTCCTGGTGAGAGTCTCGGACTCGAGTTCTGCCGCCTTTTCAGCCATGGGTTTACCAAAGAGGTTTTCACCTCTGCAGGGGACATCGACCAACTTGTCCTGCACCCATGGCTCTAGGTCGGATGACTGAAGCCAAGCCTGACTTCGAAGCCATCGTAGGCTGCTCGAGAAATAAACTTCGAGCACTCTCGAATACCATTGGAGAAGGCCTGGAACCTCTGCAAAGGTTCCTCAGAGAGACCAGCAGAGAACCCGGCAATTTCTTTTGCCAGGTCTCGAAGATACATGCCCATATATAGCTGGTATGTCTGGACTCGGCAAGCAAGCATAGAGCCCTGGAAGCACTTCCTACCGAGGGCATCCAGGTTCCGGGCCTCCTTACCCGGAGGCACCGAGGAGTGCATTCTTTTGACTCTTAAGTCGATGCATGGCGGATTCCACCACCATGGAATGGTGCGGTAGTGGTGCCTTTTGGAACCTGGGGCTCTTACGGACTCGATACATGGAATAGACCCGCTTGCTTAACACCGGCGTCGAGGCTGGGCTCTCCCACATGCGGAAGAGCAGCCGCTCCAGCATCGGAGACACCGGTACAGTAAAGGCCTCCTTCGGGGGAGAGTCATATTGGAGGGCCTCGAGCTCTTCGGCTCGAGACTCCTCCTCCGGATCCGCGGGGAAGGCCAAAGCCTTGGTCATGTCCCTCACAAAATCGGAGAACCGGGTATCCTCCGGGGGGGGATCGTCTCCGAGGCTCCGACTCGGGCGAGTCGGAGGGGACGCACCGAGTCTGAAAAGACCCGGGTGACTCGTCCTCCTCCGTGTCCCAGCCCGACTCCTCCGTGGAGGAATCGAGTGGCTCCATGCGAGCGAGTGCCGAGGACCTCCGCCCCGACCGGCGTCGACGACCTTGGTCCCGAACGGGAGGCCGAGGGAGACCTTGGCCGAGGATCGACTCGAGCTCGTATGGACTCGAGGATCGGCTCGGCCTCCGGGGTCGACTTCGACGTCGACATCCCGGTGGTTGGGGCAGATGCACTGGTGAGATCGGTCATCAATGCCCGCTGCTGGTCCATGAAGGCAGCGATACTGCACTCCAAGGCCGTCAATCTGAGACCAAACTCAGAAGACCCAGCAGCCCCCGACTCAGGCCCCGACCGCGTCGGGCTCGACGTTGGCTCCCTCGGAGGCGAGTCCACGAGGACTACAGTACTCACGTGTCCAGGAGACTCCACTTCGAGACGAGGATGCTTCGAAGGCCTCTCCGCCTCCGAGGACCCGGGGCGGCTGACAGGGCTATGCGACCTGGCCCTCGAGGGACCAGGAGCGTCCTCCGATGCCGCCCTCGCGGGTTTCTTCTTCTGACGATGTTCCCGGGCGGGAGACCCCCGCTCAGAGGAACTCCGACGATGCTCGGGCCCGGAGTCACGAGACGTCGAAGCCTCTGACGAGGTCCGGGCCCGACCGGACGCGGAGTCAGAGAAGATTTGTTACTTTTGTGACTGCAGACTCCTCAATGCCTTCGAGGACATTTTGTTGCACGGACCACAACTCATCGAGTCATGATTGGGTCCGAGGCAACGGAGGCAGCAGTCATGTGTGTCAGTAAGAGACATGAGTCTGGTACAGCGATCACACTTTTTAAACCCGCTGGCAGCCATCGGGGGAAAAAGGGCCCCTGCGAGGTCGAAAGACCGTGCTGCCAGGGAAAAAGAAAAAAAGGTGGCGGGAACGCCCGTTACAAAGGACAAAAAACGAAAAAATGTGAACGGACTCAATATTGGAGTATCGAGGCCGGGCGGGAAAAGGACACGGCGTCGAACCAAGAAAAAAACAAACGAAAAAAATCAACTTTTTCAGCGGCGATCACAAACAACGTCTGTAGGGCTCCGCGGGAAAAAGAAGACTGAGCAAGATGGCACCCTTGAGCGGGAAGGGGACCGTGCTTGCGCGCTGCAATTCCCAAAGGCTTTCTTCGAAAGCTGGGGAAAATTGCACCGCGAGGGCTCCGTCGGCGCCGACATCACCCATAAGTGAGGACTGACTTCCTGCTTGGTCCTGGAGAAGCAGAGTGACCTCTTGATCTAACAGGTTGATGAGAGAGGTCTGAGAATTGAACTGTCTTACCATTGTGGGAGGGGGCATGCACAGAAAGTGAAGCTTGTACCCCTCTTCTATAATGGAGAGTGTCCAATGTTCTGCTGTTATCTGCCCCCATCTGGGGGCAAAGTGACATAACCTTCCTGGGATGGTGGAAGGCTCTGGACCCTTGAGGGCCAGGAAGGTTAAGTTCTCTAGAAGAAAGTCAAAGGCCTTGTGGAGGCTGAGACTGCTGAGACGGTTGAGGCTTGGCAGTCTTTGCTTTCCTTTGTTTAGGTGGTTGCTGACCTTTTCGGACAAGATGACCTGTGGAACGTCCCTGCTGGGAATAAGAGGGATAAAACCTCTTCTTTTTTGAGAAGAAAGGTTTCTTGAAAGATTTCTTTCTTGCAGGATCAGCTGTGGCTTTGGATCCATGCATCACTTATGGGTGACATTGACGTCAATGGAGCCCCCCGTGCGGAGCAATTCCCCAGTTTTCTAAGAAAGCCTTTGGGAATACTGCATGCATGCGCGGTCCCCTTCCCGCCTAAAGGTGCCATCTTGCTCAGTCCAATGACATAGCTAAAAGACAGCACACAAAAATGTAAAAATAAACTATGTACAACTGCAGCTCCCAGGGGAAGAGGGAGGGTTGTGAGGACTGAATCCTGCTGTTCCTGGAGAACACCTGTTACAGGTGAGTAACTACTCTTTCTCCAGGACCAAGCAGGAAGTCAGTCCTTACTTATGGGACTCCCCAGCTTCAGGCTACCAGGGGACCCAGAGCTGAAAAATGAGCTCCCTCTAGCTGCAGCATCAGAGAAAAGGATTTCACTGAAACATTCCCCCACCGGTAGCCCAACCAGAGGGCTGGAGGGTAGGAGTTGCCTAAACCTCAAAGAGATTCCGGAGCACTGCATGACCGAAAGCACTGTCCCTACAGGACTCCCTCTCCAGGCAGTAATGGGCCGCAAAAGTCTGGCTTGAGGACCAAGTTGCAGCCCTGCAGATGTCTGCCAATGGTAGAGAGTGGAGATGAGCTACTGAGGCAGCCATTGCCCTGACACGGTGGGCCGTGACCCGACCCTGCAAGGGAAGGTCAGCTGCCCTGTAAGCACAGGTGATACAGTCAGCCACCCAGATGGACAAGGTACCCTTGGAAACAGGTAACCCCAAGTTATTAGGGTCAAAAGATACGAAGAGCTGAGTAGCCCTCCTATGCCCCTGCGTATGCTCAATGTAGAAGGATAAGGCCCTCCTACAGTCCAGGGTATGCAGGACTGTCTCAGCCCGGCTGGCATGAGGCCTAGGGAAGAACCACCTTCTGGTTGAGATGGAAAGAGGAGACAACCTTTGGGAGGAACTTACGATGAGTCCGAAGGACTACCCTGTTCCTATAGAAGCGAGTGTAAGGCCTGTTACAGACCAGGGCTTGAAGCTCACTCACTCGCCTGGCCGAGGTCAGGGCCAGAAGGAATAGAGCCTTCCAAGAAAGGAAACGGAGAGGACATGTAGCCATAGGTTCAAAAGGTGGGCGAGTCAGTTGCTGCAGGACCACATTCAACTCCCACTCAGGGGCCGGTGGACGGAAAGGAGGCTTGAGGAAGAGCAAGCCTCTGAGAAACCTGGACACCAAGGGGTGAACCAACAGAGTGTCCCTCCACCAGTGAGTGGTGAGCTGCTAGAGCAGAGAGGTGGACCCGAACCGAATTGGACTTAAGGCCTTGATTGGACAAGTGCAGCAGATACTGAAGCACTACTGGTATAGTGCAGGCGAAAGGATCCTCCTTGCGCTGCTGACACCACATGGAGAAGCTTCTCCACTTCAGGGCATAGGTTTTCCTGGTGGATTGCTTTCTAGAGGCCAAGACCACCTCTTCCACTTCCCGGGGTAGGCCCCAGGGAGACAACACTACCCTTGCAGCCTCCAGGCCATCAAATTGAGAGCTTTGAGATTGGGGTGCAGAAGGGAACCCTGATCCTGAGAGAGAAGATTGGGCTGCAACCCCAGAGGTAGTGGTGTGTCAACGGCTAGCTGGAGCAGAAGTGGAAAACAGGGCTGCCTCGGCCACCTGGGAGCTATCAGAAGTACAGAGGCCTTGTCCCTTAGAATCTTGAACAAGGTGCGGGCCACCAGAGACGTGGGAGGAAACGCATACAGGAGGCCCTGGGACCAAGAAATCAGGAAGGCATCCGCTGCTAACCTCAGGGGATGCGGTTGCCTGGAACAGAACCTGGGCAGCTGCCGGTTCAGGGGACTGGCAAAGAGATCTATGGATGGAAGTCCCCATCTCAGGAAAAGTTTCTGAACTACCATGGGGTGTAGTTGCCACTCGTGGGGTTGCAGAATCCTACTCAACCTGTCTGCCAGGAAGTTTTCCTGGCCAGGGAGATAAACAGCCTTGAGAAACATGTTGTGTTTGAGAGCAAAAGAGCACAGGGCCTGTGCCTCTCGACACAGGAGCCTGGACCCTGTGCCTCCCTGCTTGTTCACATAGAACATGGCCACTTGATTGTCCGTCTGTACCAGAACAGACTGGTGAGCCAAGGTGTGAGAGAAAGTTTTGAGGGCTAAGCGAATAGCCCGGAGTTCCAGGAGGTTGATTTGCTGTGTGGCCTCCCATGGAGACCACAAGCCTTGGGTGCACCTGTCCAAGCAATGTGCACCCCAGCCCTGCAAGGAGGCCATCGGTGGTCAACACCACTGTGGAAACAGGCACCTGAAAAGGCACCCCCTGTAATAAGTTGGGGGGGGGGTGTAGCCACCACCGCAGGAAATCCAGGAATGGTTTGGACACCCGCACTTTGTCTGTGAGGCTTCCTGTGGCTTGTTTCCACTGAGTTCGGAGACACCATTGTGCAGGTTTCATGTGGAGGCGGGCATTGGGGGTCACATGCACTGTCGATGACACGTGGCCCAGGAGCTTTAGACAGAGTCTGGCGGAGACTTGTGGCCTGCTCAGAAACTGGTTTGCCAAGTCTATGAGTCTTTGAGCCCTGTCTCCTGGCAAGTAAGCCTTTGCTTGCAGGGAGTCCAACCTTGCCCCTATGAACTCTAGGTTATGGGAGGGGAGCAAAGTGGACTTTGCGAAGTTTATGACAAACCCTAGGTGTTGAAGGAGGGAGACAGTCCTGAGGGTGGCTTGACGGGCCTCCTGGGAAGTCTGACCCCTGATGAGCCAGTCATCCAGGTAGGGGAAAACAAAAACACTCTGATTCTTTAAGTAGGCCGCTACCACCGCCAAGCACTTTGTAAAGACCCTTGGGGCGGAGGTCAGGCCAAAGGGTAGTACTCTGTACTGGTAATGGTTTCCTCCCACAATGAACCTGAGGTACTTTCTGTGGCCTGGATGAATGAGGATGTGAGTGTATGCATCCTTTATATCTAAGGAGCATAGCCAATCTCCCTGCTGGACGTAGGGCAGAAGTGTTCCAAGAGTAAGCATCTTGAACCTTTCTTTCTCCAAGAACTTTTTGAGATTCCTGAGGTCGAGAATAGGCATGAGGCCCCCGGTTCTCTTTGGTACAAGGAAGTACCTGGAGTAGAACCCGTGACCTTGCAGGTGGGGAGGTACCGGCTCCACCGCCTGGTCTAGAAGCAGACCTTGAAGTTCCTGAAGGAGGAGGTCTGTGTGCAGAGGAGGTCTTGGAGGCTCTCCTGGGAAGTAGGTTGGAGGCAACTGCTGGAAATGGAGCATATAGCCCTTGTGGATTATGCTCAATACCCAAGCATCTCCTGTAATGGGTGGCCACCTGGAGGCAAACAGGACTAGATGACCTCCTGTGCAGAGATGGGACAGCAGAGGTGGAAAGGCTATGCTGTGGGAGTCAAAATCCCCCTCCCTGCTGAGTGGGAGCAGGAGCCGGAGGCTTGGGGGTCTTCTGCCTACGGGGCCCATGTCCCTGTCCCTTGGCCTGCTGACCCTGCTGGGGAGCTGGAGAGGCCTGGTACTGAGGGAAAGGTTTGTAGGCAGCCGCCTTCCTTGGTTAAAAGGACTTCTTACCCGAGCCCTTCTTCCTCTGAGAAGGGGCAGAAGTTTTTCTGGACAGCCTTGTCCTAGTCAGGTGCTCGGTTTCGAGCTCAGCTGCCTTCTCGGCCATGGGCTTGCCAAAAAGGTTTTCACCTCAGCAAGGGACATCGACCAACTTGTCCTGCACTCAGGTCTCGAGGTCCAATGACTGCAACCATGCCTGGCGTCAGGCCCCGATGCCGGCTGCCGCTACACGGGCCGAAGCCTCGAAACCATCGTAGGCCGCTCAGGACATGAACTTTGAGCATTCCCGGATTCCCGAGGACAAGGTCTTGAACCTCTGACCTGAAGCAGGGGGTTGATGTGTGTACCCCCAAAACGTGGCACGTCGTAGCAACATTGACCTACTGAAATGACATTGATTTATCGTTGTAAACAACGTTTTCACAGCCTGCTCTTTTTTTTCTACAAAGCTAAGTACCAGCTATTTTTGAATAAGAGCTGTTTTAAAGTTAATTTATAAATTTGATTAAAAAGGACGGGCCACTGTGGTAGCAGGTAAAATCCTGTTTACTTTGCTGGCCATTCCAACAAAAAAAGTTATTTGTGGTTAACGTGTGCTGGGTTCGTCATGATTTTTCCAGGTTTCCAACAGCCATTAGAGGAGCTGAAGTGGGGAAACGTGTGTTCAATCAGGAGGGCTATGAGGTAATCCCTAAGCACTCATCTCAAAGGGCAGGGCCTGATTCAGCACAGCTGCGCTGTGTTAGGGGGGAGCACTCATCTAGGCAGAATAAAGGTAGAGTTTATTCTACAGAGAATCAGCTTGAGCTTGATCATCTTCATCATCAGGAGGATCATCAGAAGCAGAAGCCCAACCGGACGGACAGAGAGGGAAAGAAACCCTTTGGAAGAAAGAGGAGAAAAGCCTTTGAGAGGTCTAGAAGAGTCCAGAGCAGTACGTATACTGGGAGGCATTCCAAGGGCCAGCATACACCATTGGACTGGGGAAAGCCAGAGGAATGGTGCTGCAGAGCTAGGAATCTCCAGACGGTACCTGTGAGGGAGACGGCTGCACGTGGAAGGGACCCTAAGACCCGTGCCAGAAGGTATGTGAAGAGAGATCCAGTGTCCAGGGATCTGGATTGGAAGGCTAGACATAAGAACTGGACTACATACTGGCCAGGCTATATAGAGAGGAACTCTAACAGCAATGGAAGCTCAGGTATGAACACTGATCTATGCCCTAGCTATAACCTTGAAAGACAGCAGGGAAACAAGTATTCTCCTGAAAGTGCTCCATTGGGAGATTCATCTGTGCCAATCCATGATATTGAACCCATGCTTGTTGAAGAAGAGGGAATGATAGCAGATGAAGAATCTGTTTACATGGACTGCTCTCTGTCTAAACTCCTTTGGTGATTTTCTGTTATAAATACAGCAACCATCACAAAGAAATACAAACTTGTTCTTTAATCTACTCAGAAAAGCTCCTGAGTAGGATTTCTAGCCACGCAGTAGAAAGCAAGCCAGCTAAGGGGTTTCAGCTGGATAACTGCTAGCAATTGAGCCTTACCTAATTGCTTGTGAGCTCTGAGAGAATCACTTCTGAATCTAAGTGGGAAGATATAAGAAGTTAACCTGAAAAGAACAGTTTTTCCTTTCTTTGTGGCTTTTGGTTTGTTGTTTGATACATTGCTAAGAGAATATTAGCTAAAGCCTACAGAAAAGACCAGTTTGTTGCCAACCAGGTCTTATTTCTTTTGCTTTGATTGCCTGACAAGTTCAAATGTGGTTTTCCTTATTTTGTTTTTCCAAGTTTAACACTGAAAGCAAGTAACCTGATTTATGTCCTACCAAGCATATCTGTGTTGGGAGAAATAACCCCATAAATAAATATCTTATTGGCTTTACACTTGAGCACAACTAAATTATTGTGAGCAGCTGTCGGGTGTGAATGGACTGCATTGCCCACAATCCCTTGCAAATCATATTGATATATGCACTTGCCAAGACTATGAACATTCTCACCCAGGCAGCCGTCTGACAGCCCTTAGACCACGAGATCAGGAAAGCATCTGCCGCCACTCTCTCCAGGTGCGGTTGGTGTGAGCAGAAGCGAGGCAGCTGCATGTTGACCAGAGAGGCAAACAGATCCATCATGGGCCTGCCCCAGAGGTGGAAGAGCCTCCTGGTCACCCTGAGGTTCAAACCTCATTCATGAGACCGAAGGATTCTGCTAAGCCTGTCTGCTAGACAGTTGTCCTGGCCTGGAAGGCAGACTGCTCGTAAGAGCATGTTGTTGCAAGCTGCAAAGGAGAGGAGGGCCACCGCCCCCCTGGCAGAGCATGTATGAGACCATGCTCCCCTGCTTGTTGATATAGAACATGGCGACTTGATTAGCTGTCTGGATCAGTATGGACCGGTGTCACAGGCAGTGGCAGAACGCTCACATGGGCTAGAAAGATCGCCCTGAGCTCCAGGAGATTCATCTGTAAGAGTGCCTCCTCCTGAGACCTGCTGCCCTGTGTGCGGCGGTTCCCACAGTGCACCCCCCCAACCCAGGAGGGAGCCATCTGTGGTCAGGGTCCTCTGAGGCGTGGGTGCCTGGATGGGCATTCCCCACCTGGAGGTGGTGCAAGTTTTGCCACCAGTTGAGGGATTCCACCAGATGGCGAGTAACCCTGGCCCTGTCCGGTAGCTTGCCTGTGGCTTGAGTCCACTGTGAGCGGAGGCACCACTGGGTTATCTGCAACTGCAAGTGGGTGTAGGGCATGACATGGACAGTCGAGGTCATATCACCCAGCAGGTGGAGGAGGAGATGAGCCAGTACCGATCTGTGGTATTGCATCTCTCCTGCCAGTTGCATGAGACATTCTGCCCTCTCTCTTGGGAAGACGGCCCTGTAATGTGTCCAACTGAGCACCTATGAACTCTAGGCTTTGGGCTGGGGAGAGATGAGATTTGGGGTAGTTGATGACGAACCCGAGGTGCTGCAGAAGGAGGGTTGTACGCTCTGCAGTCTGAGACCGTACCGCCCCTGATTAGCCAGTCATTTAGGTAAGGGAAAACAAAAACCCACTGTAGGTGCAGATGAGCAGCTACCACTGCCAGGCATTTGTTAAAAACCCTTGGCGAGGAGGCAAGGCTGAAAAGTAGCACCCAGTACTGGTAGTGCCCTCCTCCCACCACAAACCGTAGGTACTACCTGTGGGAGGGGTGGATCAGGATGTGTGTGTATGCATCTTTTAAATCCAAGGAGCATAGCCAATCTCCCTGGTTGAGGTAAGGCAGCAGTGTTTCAAGGGAAAGCACTTGAACGTCTCCCTCACCAGAAACTTGTTTAGGTTTCTCGGGTCTAGTATGTGCCTGAGTTCCCCAATTCTCTTTGGGACAAGGAAGTATCTGGAGTAGAAACCTTTTCCCCATAGGTGCTTGGGTACAAGCTTTACTGCGCTGTCCCTGAGCAGACCTGTGAGCTATGAGAACAGAAGGGTCTGGTGAAGGAGAGGTCGCACTGGCTCTCCTGGAAAGAACCTGGTTGGTACCTGCTGTAGGTGGAGGAGATATCCCTTCCTTACCACTTGAAGTACCCACTGGTCAGAAGTGACCTTGGCCCACCTGTGGGCAAAGAGTGCCAGGCGGTGAAGGTCTCCCGAGCGGGAGGAGTCCCTGCCCTGGGAGTCGCTCCCCCTGGTTGGGCAGGAGCCGGGGCCTGAGGCTTTTGAGCCTTTCGTTTCTGGGCTCTATGCCCTAGTCTTTTGGGGCGAGAACCCTGTTGCTGGCCTGAGAAGGACTGGTAGTGGTGACTCTGCTGGAATTGGATGAGGTTTTTTCTGAGAGATCACCACATCAGCCTTGATCTCAGCTGCCTTGTCGGCCATAGGCTTGCCGAACAGGTTCTCCCCGGTGCAAGGGACATGGAGCAGCTTAGCTTGGACCCAATTGCTCGAGGTCTGAAGACGGTAGCCAGGCTTGACGCCGGGCACCAATGCCAGTCGCTGCTACATGGGTTGCTGACATGAAGCCATCGTAGGCTGACCGGGAGGGGAACTTAGAACAGTCTTTAATCCCGAAGGTCTGAGCCTGGAAGCATTAAAGGGTTTCCCAGGCCAGCCCCACTAAAAACCCGGCAACTCCTGGGTAGGGCCTTTAGATACATATCTATGTATAACTTATAGGCCTGAATCCAACACTCCAGCATCAAGCCCTGGTAAGACTTGGACCCAAGGGTGTTAAGGGCTCTAGCATCCCTTCCAGGGGGACAGAAGAGTGTCTCTTCTGGCTCTTAAGTTTTTGCATGGTTGACTCAACAACAATGGAGCTATGTGGGAGTTGGAGGTTTGTTGAACTCTGGGCCCTTCCGGATGCGGTACATTGAGTCTCGATGCCAGCAGACCATTGGCACTGATGCCATGGTCTCCCACATCCTAAGCAGTAGCTGCTTGAGGATCAGCTGCACTGGCACTGTGAGAGTCTCCTTGGGTGGAGACTCATACTGGAGGATCTCCACCTTGGTTCATACTGAGGGGGCTCTGGCCATATCCTTGATAAAGTCATGGAAAGCCACATCCACCAGAGGAGAATGGTGCCGGGGCACCGAGGGGATGTCTCAGTGCCATCTGGTTTCCAGGGATGCCTCACTGTCAGTCTCCCACTTAAAGTCGAGAAGTGACGATGACTCCAAGGCCCTGTGACTCCTTACCCTGAGGCCAGCATCGAGGTGCCGGAGGTCTCTGGAGGTCTTGCAATCAGGGAGGATCGGATGCCCAAAGAACGGGAATGGGACAGAGACCTCAACTGGCACAGAGGCTTACATGAGGCCAGTGGTGCTTGGAGCTGGCTCGATGACCGGGGAGTCCCGCAGTCGGGGCAGATGATGCAAATGAACGAGCCATCATTGTCTGCTGCAGGGCCAGGATAGCAGTGATGTTCTGCTCCAGAGCCACCATTCTGGTTTCCAAGCCAGAAGACCCCACAGCTTTCAGCATGGGCACAGAGGATCTTGGACCCTGTGCTGGCACTCTCACGAGTGTGTCTTCGACAAGGACTATGGCCTTCAGGAACCTCGCATGGTCTCTGCGAGCAGAGGAATCCTTTTTGAGAACCTTGGTAGGGCACTTCTTGGAGCCACCCAAGTCCCTCCCAGCGGTTTTACTGAATTTCTCCGGAGGAACCTCAACAGACTTCGAGGATTTTTTTTTCTTTCTCTTGGGGTCTTCTAAGAGGAGCCGCCACCGTGGGACTTAGACGACGCTCGGGCTTGGAGCTTGGAGCTCGGCATCAGGAAAGCCGGTGCCGGGTCGGTCCTTAGGAACAGTTTCTCCTGCAACTCCGACCTCTTTTTATTGGTCTTAGGCATCATGGCCTGGCAGAGGTCACAGGAGGTGCTGTCATGGTCCGGTTCCAGGTAGCAGTTATGGGTGTCGGTAACTGACATGGCTGGACTGCAGTGGTCACATATTTTGAACCCACCAGGAGACATGGTGGGGAGCACCCAGTCAGGGTCGATGACCACCAGAGGAATAAAGGCACAAATGCAAGTCGAGGCAAGCCTCAAAATAAAAAAAAAATTAAAAAAAAAGGGAAGGAGCCAAGAACAGCGCCAGGTCCGGCGTTGGCTCGAGGCAGGAAGAGGAACTGGTACACAAACCGGGAAAAGCTAACTTTTAAGGATATTAGCAGGTTTTTTTTCCAGGGAAACAGTACAGGCGTCCGTTGGGCACCGTGGAAAAAAGGAGACCGAGTAAGATGGCGCCCTTGGGCGGGAAGGGGACCACGCATGCATAGTAGCATGTCCCAAAGGCTTTCTTTGAAACCTGGGGAAATGCCCCGTCAGTGCCGACATCACTCATACGCGAGGACTGACTTCCTGCTTGTTCCTGTGGAACAGCAAGTTAAGCTCTATCCTGACAAACTGTCTTCTGTAGGGTGCTGACAAAGGAAGGGAGGGGGAGGAGCAGAAGGGTGAGCTCTGGAATGGTCTGGGGGGACTTAATGAACGAAACCAACATATGAGCACAATCACAACCAAGCAACTCATGGCATCCTCACAGACCGCAAACTTCCTTCCCAAGTGCCCACCCCAATAAGCTTCCACACCCCCCCCCCCCACCTAACCCTAACGCACACTTAGCAACATGTAAACCACTTTGATTGAAGGAAAAAGTGGTATACAAAACTGGTTAAATAAATAAAATAAAATAAGCAAGCCTTCCTCCTCATCCCTCCAGACCAGTCCAGATGTGTGGAAAGTACTTTAGCAGCACCTATAAACAAGGGCAGATCCCATCTAAACTTGACTCCAAGACTCACGCCGAAACACCACATCCTGTTTATCCTGAACATCCAATCTGTAATGCTTAATGAAAGAACACAAAGACAATCAAGAGACTGCCTTACAGATCTCCTGAGAAACCAAACCATTTCCCCCCAGGTTGAAGCCTGGGATCTTGGAGATTCAACCCTCAGACCTTCCGGAATTGTGATCTTTGCAGTTTTTTGGGTCATGCCATGGCTTGGTAAGTGGAACAGACATTACAGCCATCACAGAATGATGGCTGAAACATCAGTTTCACTTACCAAGATGCAGCATGACCCAGAAAGCTGCAAATTTCATTATACTGGATGTGGAAGCCTAAGAGAACCTTCCAGAATTGTGCTCCTGATCAAGGTACACTGCTGCAATGGCTTTCTAAACCTAACAAACAGGCAAGCGCCATCCAACAGACATCCAACTAATACAAACCCTCTAAGAACTCTGATCTCTCTTGTCACAGATAACAGGAAGAAAAAAAATGGCCTGGTCAATGTGAAAAGAGGGAGGGGTCCCAACCTTCAGCAAGGAGAAGGGAGCAGACCAAAGGGCTGGGTCATGCCAGGCAAAGGTGTTCAATAAGACAATGCCTTTAACTCTGAAATCTTCCTAGCTGAATAAAGCGCCAGCAAGAACACAGTTTTCAAAATAACCTCCTTCCAAGATGCCTCTCGCAAGGGTTCAAAGAGAGCTTTCACCAAGTCCAAGAACACCACTTCGAGGCCCTGCAATGGAAATATCCTATGCCTTGGTGGCCTCAGGTGCTGAATGTCATGCAGAAGACGTCTGATATCCAGTATGATGATCAAGGGCTGACCATGCACTGCTCTCTGTAACAGGCAATGAACTTTCAAGGAGTTCCACATGCAACCATTCTCCAGATCACTCTGGAAGAAACCAGCAAATAACAAAAGGTACCGAGTTGGTACTACAAACACCAAGTTTCAAAGAACTACCATACTCAAATATAAGTAGAGGTGGTAGACTGCTTCCTAAATTGCCAACAACTGGAAAAAATACTCAATTACAATATTCTGCCTTCTGCAATATCACCTTCTCAAGAGCTGAGCACTAAGAGAGAACTTAGACATATCCGGCATTTGTACCAAGCCCAGAGTCTGCTTCCCTGGGAGTGGCAATGGTGTCTCTATAAATAGTCTTCAGAGCAGGGCCTGACAAACCCCAGGCGCCAGGTCACCATGGTGACCAGAAATTTGCACCTGGTATCTGGGATTGCAAATTGTCTGCCTGCTGGGATCCCCTGTGGCAAAGTCCCCTCCTGTCTGCTCGCGGGAAATCAGATCTTCTTGCTTACTGTTGCTTTTCCTGTTTTCTATTTTTTTAAGCATTTAATCCAGTTTCAGGAAACCCCAAACCACCTAATTTAATTGAATCTAGAGTTGCACAGGTTTACTTTGTTTACTATTGGCTGGAAAGAGAAATACTAGCTAGTTGTTGGCTGCACAAAATCCTATATAGGGTAACATCATCAAACCAGTCGTTCTGTCTCCATCCTCTAGTAAAGAAGCACAAACCCATGCAGCTGGACTAGTCTGGAGGAAAACGTCAATAAATACCCATCCAATCTGCTTGCCTCAAAGTTACTTCAACATAACTCAAACCTATTAGGTTATTCCAGATTCAAAAATAGTTCATCATACCTGTCTGGCAAGAATTCTCCCTATGTGGTGCAAAGATGTAGGGGCATTTCTATATCACCAGAATTTCAGAATTAAGCATAGACCTGGAAAAATATTTAGGAAACCTAGGTGTCAAAGATTTCTAGGTGTCAGGAAGGAAAATTTTTTTAATGCAGAAGAACACCTTTTATATGAAAACGTTTGGGACCATGGTTTTTCTAGATAAAGCGTAGTGACACCTGTAACAGGTGATCTCCGGGAACAGCAGGAATCAGTCTTCACATATGGGTGACATCGGTACTGATGGAGCCCGGCATGGGAACAACACTCCCCAGCATCCAAAATGAACACTTTTGGGAGTGTTCCTCCATGCATGCGTGGCTACCTTCCCTCCTAATCTCCTCGGTCAGGTGACTAGTGGAGAAAGCGTAGCTACTCACCTGTAACAGGTGTTCTCCAGGGACAGCAGGAATCAGTCCTCACATATGGGTGACATCGGCACCGACGGAGCCTTCATGTAGAGCAATTCTCCAGCTTTCAAAGAAAGCCTTTGGGATTGCATCGCGCATGCGCAATCCCCTTCCCGCCCAAGGGTGCCATCTTGCTCAGTCAAATGACAGATAAAAAGACGGCAAAATTTATAAAAATCAATAGTAGGACTACAACTCCAGGGGAGGAGGAAGGGTCGTGAGGACTGATTCCTGCTGTCCCTGGAGAACACCTATTACAAGTGAGTAACTACGCTTTCTCCAGGAACAAGCAGGAAGTCAGTCCTCACAAATGGGACTCCCTAGCTAAAGGCTACCGAGAACCCCTAGCTGAAAAATGGCTCCCTCTAGAAGAGTCGCAGCAGCTGTGATAGGAATTCAGAGGAGACGCAACACCCCCCGGTAGCCTGACACCAAAGGGCCGGAGGGTAGGAGTTGCCTAAACCTCAAATAAGTTAAGGAGTACCGCCTGGCCGAAAGCACTGTCCCATCGGGACTCTCCATCCAAGCAGTAATGGACTGCAATAGTCTGGCTTGAAGACCAGGTTGCGGCCCGGCAGATGTCTGCCAGCGGAACAGAGTGAAATGAGCCACTGATGCGGCCTTAGCCCTGACACGGTGGGCCGTGACTCGACCCTGCAATGGGAGGTCAGCAGCCCTGTACGCCCAAGCAATGCAGTCTGCCACCCAGGTGGACAACGTGCGCTGGGAGACAGGTAGCCCCAGTTTACTGGGGTCGTACGAGACAAAGAGCTGGGTTGCCCTTCGATGTCCCACGTAAGCTCCAGGTAGAAGGCTAATGCCCTTTTACAATCAAGGGCATGCAGAACCGCCTCTTCCCAGCTGGCATGTGGTCTGGGAAAGAATGTCGGAACAACCACCTCTTGGTTGAGGTGGAATGAAGAGACCACTTTTGGAAAAGACTTGGGATGGGTGCGCAGGACCACCCTGTTCCTATAAAACCGTGTGTACGGTCTTTCTGACACAAGAGCTTGTAGCTCACTCACTCGCCTGGCATATATGAGTGCCATCAGGAAGAACACCTTCCAGGATAGGAAGCGCAGATGGCAAGCGGACATCGATTCAAAAGGTGGGTGAGTAAGCTGTTGCAAGACAACATTCAAATCCCACTCGGTTGCTGTAGGACGAACCGGGGATTTTAGTAGAAGTAGAGCTCTGAGGAACCTGGACACCAAGGGGTGAACTGAAAGAGGTTGTCCTTCCACTGGAGAGTGGTGTGCTGACAAAGCACTCAGGTGGACCTGGACAGAGTTAGACTTGAGGCCTAATTCTGAGAGGTGAAGCGGTATTGTAACACCACTGGTACTAGACAAGAGAAAGGGTTTTCATTGTTCTGGTTACACCACACCTCAAACCTACACCACTTGAAGGCATAGGTTTTCCTAGTGGACTGCCTCCTTGAGGCCAGTAGCACTTCTTCCACATTCTTAGGCAGGAGGAGAGAAGCCAGCACTACCTTTCAGCAGCCATGCCATCAGGTTAAAGGACCTGAGATTGGGGTGTAAGATAGAGCCCTGCTCCTGGGACAGGTGGTCGGGTTGCGTCCCTAGAGGGAGTGGGGTTTCCACTGTCAGCTGGAGGAGAAATGGAAACCAAGGTTGTCTTGGCCATCTGGAGGCTACCAGGATGACTGAGGCCTTGTCTCAAAGGATTTTGAATAGAGTCCGGGCCACCAGAGGCGTGGGAGGAAATCAGAAAAGCATCTGCAGCCACCCTTTGGGGGTGTGGCTGTCTGGAGCAAAAGTTGTGCAACTGATGATTCTGCGGACTGGCAAAGAGATCTATGACCGGATGTCCCCAGCACTGGAAGACCTGCTGGGCTACTTCCGGATTCAGTTGCCACTCGTGAGGTTGGAGAATTCTGCTTAACTTGTCTGCTAGGTAGTTCTCCTGACCTGGCAGGTAAACTGCTTTGAGACATATCTTGTCGGATTGCGAAGGAACAGAGGTCCAGCGTCTCCTGATACAGGATGCGGGACCCGTCCCTCCCTGCTTGTTCACGTAGAACATAACCACCTGGTTGTCTGTTTGTACTAAGACAGACTGATGTGAGAGAACATGAGAGAAGGTTTGAAGAGCTAGGCGTATCGCCCAGAGCTCTAAGAGGTTGATTTGTTGTGTCTTCTCTTGAGGAGACCACAACCCTCGAGTGCATAAGTCCTGGCAATGGGCTCCCCATCCCAGCAAAGAAGCATCTGTCGTCAGCACTCTTGTGTACGAGGGAGGCTGGAAAGGCACTCCCTCGAGCAGGTTGTATGGCTGAAGCCACCAGGTCATCGACTTCAGTAGTCGTTTGGACACTCTGATCCTGTTTCGGAGTCTTCCTGTGGCTTGTGTCCACTGATCTCTAAAGCACCACTGAGCTGTCCTCATGGGGAGATGGGCATTTGGGGTCACATGAACCGTGGAGGCCATGTGTCCTAGAAGGCGTAAAAAGTGCCTCGCTGATATCCGAGACTTGTGGTTGATTTGGTGCACCAACTCCAGAAGTCTCTGTGCTCTGTCCTCTGGCAGGTAAGCCTTCACTTGAAGGGTGTCTAACCTTGCCCCTATGAACTCTAAATTTTGAGTGGGGAGCAAAGTGGACTTTGCTTGATTTATGACAAAGCCTAAATGCTGCAGTATGTTGATAGTGTGAGCTGTGGCCTGTTGGGCTTCTTGAGGTGATGGGGCCCTGATGAGCCAGTCGTCCAGGTACGGGAAGACAAAAATTCCCTGGTTCCTGAGGAAGGCTGCACTACTGCCAGACATTTGGTAAACACTATGGGGGCAGAGGCTAGGCCGAATGGATGTACTCTGTACTGAAAATGGTTTCCTCCCACTACAAATCTGAGATATTGTCTGTGGTCTGGATGTATGAGGATGTGCGTATAAGCATCCTTCAGGTCTAAAGAGCATAGCCAGTCTCCCTGGTGGAGGTAAGGCAGCAATATTCAAAGAGAAAGCATCTTGAACTTTTCCCTCACCAGGAACTTGTTTAAGTTTCGCAGGTCGAGGATGGGCCTGAGGCCTCCTGTTCTCTTTGGTATAAGGAAATACCTGGAGTAAAAGCCTTGTCTTAGCCGGCTGTGGGGCACCGGCTCCACAGCCTGATCCTCCAGAAGACCGGCCAACTCTTGTAAGAGGAGGTTGCTGTGTAGAGGGGGTCTGAGAGGCTCTCCTGGAAAGTAGGAGTGAGGTACCTGGTTGAAGTGAAGCAAATAGCCCTTTTGGACTATTTGTAAGACCCAGGCATCGGTGGTGATTGCAGGCCACCTGTGAGCGTACAGGGTCAACCTTCCTCTTGTGCAAAGCCGCATCCCTGGCTGGAGAGAGACTATGCTGTGACAGTCAAAAAACCCCTACCGGCTGGGAAGGAGCCGGTGCCTGGGACTTGGGGGTCTTCTGCTTACGCGGGCCATGCCCCTGTCCCTTGGCCTGCTGCCCCTGTTGGGGAGCTGGGGAGGCCTGGTGAGTGGGGTAGTTGCAGTAAGCAGTACCCTTCCTCGGCAAAAAGGGCTTTTTACCCGAGCCCTTCTTTTTAGAAGGGGCAGAAGTGTCTTTGGAGAGTCTTGTCCGGGTCAAGTACTCGGTCTCGATTTCAGCAGCCTTATCAGTCATGGGTTTGCCAAAAAGGTTGTCACTTCAGCAAGGGCCATCGACCAACTTGTCCTGTACCCATGGCTCTTGGTCCGACGACATTAGTCACGCCTGGTGTTGGGCACTGATGCCGGCTGCGACTACCCGGGCCAAAGCCTCGAAGCCATCATAGGCTGCTCGAGACAAACTTTGAGCATGCCCGAATCCCAGTGGACAAGTTCTTGAAGCGCTGCAAGGGTTCCTCGGAGAGGCCAGCTGAGAACCCCAGCAATCTCCTTTGCCAGGTCCCGTAAGTACATGCCTATGTACAGCTGGTATGTTTCGACACGGCATGATAGCATTGAGCCCTGAAAGTACTTTCTGCTGAGGGCATCCAGGTTGAGGGCCTCCCTGCCAGGGGGCACCGAGGAGTGAGTTTTCTGGCTCTTGAGCCTGTGCATGGTCTATTCCACAACCATGGAGTTGTGCGGCAGCTGTGCCTTTTGGAACACAGGGCTCTTGCGGACTCGATAGATGGAATCGACCCGCTTGCTGAGAACCGGCATCGAGGCCGGTGACTCCCACATGCGGAGCATCAGCCGTTCCAATATCAGAGGAATCGGTACTGTAAGGGCTTCTCGAGGGGGAAAATCATACTGGAGGGCTTCAAGCTCTTCGTCTCAAGGCTCCTCCTTGGTGTCTGCAGGGAATGTCAAAGCTTTGGACATGTCCCTAATGAAGTACGAGAACCGGGTATCCTCCGGGGGAGACATTGTCCGAGGCTCAGACGTCGGCGAGTCCTATGGGACACACCGGGTCCGGTGGGTGTCTGGGGGCTCTTAATCTTCCGTTTCCCATGCCGAGTACTCAGAGGAGGAATAGATGGGCTCCGGTCGTGAGGGCTTCGATCTTGACCGCCCCGACAGCGAGGGCACCGGCGTCAACGACCTCGGTCCCAAACGGGAGGTCGAGGGAGACCTCGGCTGAGGATCGACTCAAGCTCAAAGAGTCTCAAGGATCGGCTCGGCCTCGGGGGTCGACTTCGAGGTCCCGGTGATTGGGGCGGATGGACCGGTGAGACTGGCCATCAGCGCCCGCTGCTGCTCCATGAAGGCAGACATGCTGCGCTCCAAGGCCGTCATTCTGAGACCGAGCTCAGAAGACTCCGTAGCCTCCGGCTCGGGTCCCGACACCGTTGGGCCTGATGACGGTTCTCACAGAAGAGAGTCAATGAGGACAACAACAATTACCTTCCTCGGCGTCTCCGGCTCCGTGCGAGGTACTTTTGCAGGGCGCTCCGGCTCCGAGGACCCGGGGTGGCGGTCAGGACTCCACGAGGGCCCAGGCCGATCAGAGGCATGCAACGACGCCACCCTTGCAGGTTTCTTCTTCCTCCTGTGTTCCCATGAGGGAGACCCCCGCTCAGAAGACCCCGACGATGCTCGGAGTCAGACAGCTCCCAAGACATTGAGGCTTCTGATGAGGTATGGACCCAGGTGGATTCAGACTCTGAGAAAATCCTTTCATACTACTGCTGCGTACTTCTAAGTGCCTTAGAGGACATTTTGCTGCATGGGCCACAGACCTTCGGGTCATTGCTGGCCCTGAGGCAGCGGAGACAGCAGTCATTTGTGTCGGTGAGAGACATTCATTTTTTACGATCACACTTTTTAAAGCCGCTGGCAGCCATCAGAGGAAAAAGGGCCCCTGCGAGGTCAAATGACTGGGCTGCCAGTGAAGAAGAAAATATAAAAAGCACAAACGCTAGTCACGAAGGACAAAAACGAAAATAAAGACCGGACTCGATACCAGTGTACCGAATCCGAGACAGGAAGGGGAACCAGCGTCGAACCGGGTCGGAGAAAAAATCTTCAGGAGTTTTGATGCACTTTTTCCACAAGGGAAGTTGGAAGTTCCGCGGAAAAAGGGAGATTGAGCAAGATGGCACCCTTGGGCAGGAAGGGGATCACACATGCGTGATGCAATACAAAGGCTTTCTTTGAAAGCTGGGGAATTGCTCCGCATGAGGGCTCCATCGGCGCCGACATCACCCATATGTGAGAGCTGACTTCCTGCTTGTTCCTGGAGAAATAAAAATCTTGTATACCAGGAATGAGAAAAAATGGGACAACTTGATTGGGAGGTGGACGGGTTGTGAAGACTGATTCCTGCTGTTCCCGGAGATCACCTGTTACAGGTGAGTAACTATGCTATCTCCAGGAAGAAACAGGAAGTCAGTCTTCACATATGGGAGTCCCTAGCCCAGCACAACCGAGCGAGAGAAGAATCTCGACGCAGCTAGTGATTGCAGCAGGGATCTAAAAGACTTAGCCCGTTCAGAGCCCTCCTCACGAGGCAGTCAGATGGGCGGTGAGGCAAGTTGTCTAAATTTGAAAAAGGTTACGCAAAACAGCATGTCTGAATTGAGCATCAGCTCTGGAATCTTTGTCCAGGCAATAGCGTGATGTGAAGGTATGCAGAGACAACCATGTCATCGCTTGGCAGATCTCTGAGACAGGGACAGACCGGAGAATAGCTACAGTAGTAGCCATGGCTCTGACATTATGAGCTGTCACATAGTGTGGAAAGACAGCCCAGCCCTCGAATAAGTGAAGGATATGCAATCTGCTAGCCAGTTTGAAAGTGTTCTTCTGGATACTGGTGTCACCAGATGACTCGTCAAAAGAGACAAACAACTGAGAGGATTGGCGATAGTCCTTAGTATGGTTTAGACAGAAGGCCAATGCTCTCTTGCAATCTAGGGTATGAAGTCTGGCCTCAGCTGGGGAGGTGTGAGGCCTTGGAAAGAATGTTGTTAGTGAGATAGATTGGTTCAAGTGGAAGGAGGTGACAACCTTCGGCAAGAACTTAAGGTGGTCCTTTGCACATTTCCTGTCTTAGCGAAAAGTGGTACAGGGAACATAATTCACCAAAGCTTGCAGTTCACGGACTCTTCGAGCTGAAGTGACTGCTATAAGGAAAAGAAGCTTTCATGTTACAAACTTTAAAGGAGCTGAAACCATTGGTTCAAAGGGACTGTACATGGGTTGTGCAAGAACATTTAGATGTCATGGTGCGGGAGGTGGACAGAAAGGTGGCTTGGTCAGGAGAAGACCACACATAAACCTGGCTACTAAGGGGTGTGCCAAGATAGGGTGGATCTCTAATATATGGTAGGCTGCAATGGTGGATAAATATACCCCCACCAAGTTGGTTTTAATGCCAGAGGAGGTCAAATGGAGTAGGTATTGGAGTAGGTATTGGAGTAAGTCCAGAATGGGACATGTGAAAGGATCTAGTGTTTTATGAGAACACCAAATTGAAAACCTGCGCCATTTAAAAGAGTAAGAATGTCTGGTTGAATCTTTTCTTGAAGATAGGAACACATGCAACACATCCTCTTGGAGATCTATACCTAAGTGCGAGAGGACAAAGCGCTCAGCATCCACGCTGGCAAGTGGAGTGTCTTGAGGATGTGGTGTAGAAGGGTCCCCTGTTCCTGAGAGAGTAGGGTTGGTGAATAACCGAGCCTGAGGGGGAGGTGCTTGAGCAAGTTGAAGAAGCAGAGGAAACCACGGTTGTCTGGACCAATAAGGGGCAACGAGAATCATTTGTCCCCAGTCGGTCTAAAGTTTGAAGCGTGTTTTTGCTATGAGTGGGAGGGAAAGCATAAATGAGATCCTGTCCCCAACAGATGAGGAATGAATCCAACGTCTCCATGTGAGGGGAAGGAATCCTCGAGCAGAAGTGAGGTAGTTGGTCACTGAGGGGAGAAGCAAAGAGATCTACTAATGGCGCCCCCAGAGGTGAAACAAGTATTACATTACTTAAGGTTCCAGCATCCACTCATGTGGATGAAGGATCCAGCTTAGTCAGTCAGCTAAGTGATTCTCTGCTCCTGGAAGATATACTGCATGAAGGTGAATTCCTTGAGGAATTGCCCAGTTCCAAAGGCAAATGGCTTCCATAGGTCCTGAGAGCCTGTCTCCCCCCCCCTTGCTTACTAATATAAAACATAGCCACCTGGTTGTCCATCTGTATGAGAAAAGTGTGTCCTGAGTTGCGGAGAGAAGAATCTGATGGCAATGAAGACCACCCTGAGCTCTAGATTAACTTGGAGAAGCGCTTCTTGAGTGGACCAAAGGCCCTGTGTTGTCAGGCCGTTGAGATGGGCTCCCCAGCCTAGTTTTGTTGCATCCGTCATTAGGGCATACTGCAATGCAGATTTCTGAAAAGGTAACCCTGTGGTGTGCACCACCACTGAAGGGATGTTCTCATTTGAGGAGTGATGATGATGAGGTCGGATAGGCGACCTGTGGACTGCTTCCACTGTTGTGAGAAAGTCCACTGCCCAAACCTCATATTGAGATGTGCATGGGGCACGACATGGACTGTGGAAGCCATGTGGCCTAAGAGACGTAGAAATGTTCTGGCCATTGCTGGATCTGGGTGGCTAAGGCAATTAGATGGAGGCATCTGTCCTCTGGCAGAAAAGCGTAGTTACTCACCTGTAACAGATGTTCTCCAAGGACAGCAGGAATCAGTCCTCACATATGGGTGACGTCGGCACCGACACAGTCCTCGTGCAGAGCAAATCCCCAGCTTTCAAAGAAAGCCTTTGGGATTGCATCGTGCGTGCGCGATCCCCTTCCCACCCAAGGGTGCAATCTTGCTCAGTCAAATGACATAGCTAAAAAGATGGCAAAAAGAATAAAATCAATAATACAACCACTCATACAACCAGATACCAGCACAAGGTCAAGGAGGAGAGGCACCTCTGGCACCATCAACACACCAAGGACTACACAAAAGCCTGCAAGAGCACCGCAAGAGGAGCTCTATCGATGGCAGCACCTGCAATATGGAACGCCCTCCCTGACGAACTGCGATCAACAGATGACATTAAAGAATTTCAAAAACAACTCAAGACAACGTTCTTCATCGAGCATTACGGCGACAGCATATAATAGTGCCCAACAGCCCCTGGACTAAGACTGGCCCCCCACTCTTTATCTCTAATGTACATAACATTGTAATGTAGCTCATGCTGTAAACAGACCACAACGAATCAACACCTACTTACACCCACACACACAATGTATAACAACTGCATGATAACACAAATGTCAATATAATTCGATTGGTTGCTGTGTACACCACCTTGATTAAAGGCAAAAGCGGGATATAAGTCCTGTTAAATAAAATAAATAATAGGACTGCAACTCCAGGGGAGGAGGGAGGGTCATGAGGACTGATTCCTGCTGTCCCTAGAGAAAAAGTAGTTACTCACCTGTAACAAGTGATCTCCAGAAACCGCAGGAATTTAGTCTTCACATATGGGTATCGTCGGTACCGACGGAGCCTGCGCGGGAACGCTCCCCAGCGTCCAATAAGAACGCTTTTGGGAGCATCCCTCAGCACATGCGCGCTGCCTTCCCGCCTTTCCAACTGTCCCTCTTCAGTTAAGTTTGTAGCTGATAGAAAGGATAGAGGGAGAGAGGAAAGAGACAGAGAGAACAACTCATAGGGGAGGTGGGTGGGTTGTGAAGACTAAATTCCTGCTGTTCCTGGAGATCACCTGTTACAGGTGAGTAACTACGCTATCTCCAGGAACAAGCAGGAATGTAGTCTTCACATACGGGGACTCCCTAGCTGAAGATGCCGGGGAGATGGCCCCAGGAAGCTGCCAACTATAGTGAGGTGGGCCATGCTTCCTCCCATGGATCTCTGTCATCACACCAGGGTTGGTGGGTAGGAGTTGAATTAAGTCTGAAAGAGATGTTGAAGAACAGCCTGGCCAAAGAAGGCATCCCGACGGGAGGCTTTACCTAGGCAGTAGTGGGCTGTGAAGGTGTGCACCGAAGCCCAGGTAGCTGCTCGACAGATGTCATTGATAGACACTGAGTGAAGGTTAGCCATAGAGGCTGCCATGGCTCTCACATTATGCGCTGTGATATGGCCTTGGAGAGGAAGACTCTTACTCTCATAGAGCAAAGGATATGCATTGTGCAATCCATATAGATAGAGTTCTTTTGGAGACTGGAAGTCCCAAATTACTAGAATCAAAAGCAATACAAAGTTGAGAAGACTTTTTATGTTGCTGTGTACTTTGTAAGTAAAAAGCCAAAGCTCTTTTACAGTCCAAAGTATGAAGGTTCCTTTCTGCATTAGAGGCATGAAGCCTCGGAAAGAATACAGGAAGATAAATCGATTGATTTAAATGAAAAGGCGAAACCACCTTTGGCATAAAATGTGGATGAGTTCCGAGAACAACCTTATGGTGAAACCTTGCATAAGGAGGATCAGCCACTAAAGCTTGCAATTCACTAATGCGACATGCGGAGGTGATTGCAATCAGGAAGATGACCTTCCAGGATAAAAACTTTAGAGCTGTAGTGGCTAGAGGTTCAAAGGGCGGTTTCATGAGCTGTCCCAGAACTAGATTTAAATCCCATGACACCAGTGGTGGTAGAAGACCCCTCATGAATCTCGTTAGGAGTGGATGAGAGGAAATTGGCTGTCCATTTAGAGGCTTATAGGAAGCTGCAATTGCACTAAGATGGTCTCTTACTGAATTGGTCTTTAGACCAGAATTTGATAAACGAAGTAGGCACTCTAGTACCGATTCCAAAGGTATCACAAGGGGATTTAAGTCCTTTTGAGAACACCACATAGTAAAACGTTTCCACTTAAAGGCGTAAGAACGTCTTGTGGAAGGTTTTCTAGAAGCTTGAAGGATATCCTTTACCTGTTGGGAAAGGTTAAGATCCTAAAGGTCTAGGTTTTCAGCAACCAGGCCCTGAGATGCAGTGACTTGGGATTCGGGTGCAACAGAATCCGTTCTCTTGGCAGAGGTGGTCTTGAGCAAAGCCTAACTCCAGAGGTGCAGCTTGAGAGAGATGTAGGAGCAGGGGATACCACATTTGTCATGGCCACCGTGGCGCTATGAGGATCATACGACCTCTGTCTCTCTGAAGCTTGAAGAGTGTTTTGGGGATGAGGGGAATGGGTGGGAAGGCATAGAGGAAGTCCTGACCACAGTGAAGGAGGAAGGCGTCCCTTGTCTGGCAATTGTGAGCCGGAATTCTGGAACAGAACCGGGGAAGTTTGGCATTCAGTGGACTTGCAAAGAGGTCTATGTCTGGGGTCACCCAGATCTGAAATATCTTTGTCACTTGGTCTAGGTGACCATTCGTGAGGCAGCAGTACTTGGCTGAGTTTGTCAGCCCAAAGGTTTTGAATGCCTGGAAGACATACCACGAGAAGGTGAATTTGATGCTCTCTAAAGAGGGCCCATAGTCGTAAAGCTTCACTGCATAACGACAGAGAGCCTGTTCCGCCCTGCTTGTTCACATAGAACATGGCTACTTGATTGTCCGTTTGGACTAGGACGGTCTTGTAGCTGAGCTGGGCATGGAATACTTGAAGAGCTAGATAGATTGCTCTTAATTCTAGGAGGTTTATGTGAAGATAAGCCTCCTGTGGAGTCCAGATACCTTGGGTAGAGAGATGGTGCAGGTGTGCTCCCCAACCCACATGTGATGCATCTGTTGTTAGGGTAGCCTGGACTACAGGTTGTTGGAAAGGAGAACCCACTAAAAGATTCTCCAGTGATTGCCACCATTGAAGGGACAAGATCAGTTGTTGAGAGTTTGATATCTTGTCTGACAGACGTCCTGTGGCCTGTGTCCACTGTGTGGATAGGGTCCACTGGGCTGCTCGCATGTGGAGGCGAGCTTAGGGAACTACATGAACTGTGGATGCCATATGTCCCAGTAATTGTAGCAGTTCTCGAGCAGCTAGGGAGGATTTTCCCGCTGCTTGAGAAGCTAGTTGCACTATGCGAAGACATCGGGGCTGTGGGAGGAAAGCCCTTGACTGTCTGGTACCTAAACAAGCTCCTATGAATTTCAGGGACTGGGAAGGAACAAGTTGGGATTTTGGGAAGTTTATTATCAATCCCAAATATTGGAGGATTCGCATTTGCGAGACAGTGCAGAGCTGGCTTCTGCAACCGTGGGGGCTCGAATGAGCCAGTCGTCCAAGTAAGGGAAGACGAATATCCCTAGGGTTCGCAGGAATGCAGCTACTACTGCCATGCATTTCGTGAATACTCCTGGTGCTGAAGCCAGAACAAACAGAAGAACCCTGTATTGGAAGCGTTTTCCCTTGAAAAGGAATCGTAAGAATTTCCTGTGATCTGGATGGATCAGAATGTGAGTATATGCATCCTTTAGATCTAGAGAGCAAAGCCAATCCTGACTTTGAAGGTATGGCAGAAGAGTTCCCAGAGAAATCATTTTGAACTTTTCTCGGAACAGATATGTGTTCAATTCTCTGAGGTCTAGAATGGGTCTGTGTCCTCCTGTTTTCTTTGGAATAAGAAAATAGGGGGAGTAGAACCCTGTACCCTGTTGGAGAATGGGTACTTCCTCTATTGCTTCTTGGGCAAGGAGTGTTGAGACTTCTTGATCCAGTAGATTGTCTGCAGAGGTTTGGGAATTGAACTGTTTTACGATTGTAGGAGGGGGCATGCTGTGAAAATGAAGCTTGTACCCCTCTCCTATAATGGACAGAGTCCAATTTTCTGCTGTTATTTGGTGCCATCTGTCAGCAAAATGACAGAACCTGCCTGGAATGTTTAGGGGTTCTGGACCCTTCAGAGGCAGGAAGGCCAAGCTCTCTAGGAAGGAGTCAAAGCCCTTGAGGGGGCTGAGCCTGTGGAGCTGATTGAGCTCTCGGGCCTTTTGGCTTCTTTTGTTGTCTTGATTGTTGTTGTTGTCCCTTTTGGGCAACTTGACCCTGACCTTGCCCTTGCTGGGTATAGGACGGATAAAACTTCCTCTTTTTGCTGAAAAAGGGTTTTTTTATAGGGTTTCTTTATGGCTGGAGTGGCTGTAGATTTGGACAATCTGTCTAAAGTGATATTGTCAGTATCTCTCTCATTAGACTTTTCCTGCCAATTCTTTCCAAAGAGATTTTCTCCTGTGCAAGGGATGTTTCCTAATTTATCCTGTACCCAAATCTCCAAGTCTGATGCCTGAAGCCAGGCAATCCAACACGCCCCAATGGCAATAGCAGAAGTTATGCTGATGCATTCAAAGCAGTCAAAGGCTGCACGATTTACAAACTTGTAAACGTCTTGAGCATGCTTGACAAGAGCAAGGAAATCTTGTCGTTTGTCATCAGGGAGAAGGGGGCTCATAAGCTCCAAATCTCCTGTAACTTCTTTGAGGAACATTCCCATATATAAAATATATGAGCTGATCCTAGCTGAAAGCATGGAGGCCTGAAAAGTTCGACGCCCAAAGGCGTCAAGAGTCCTGCATTCACAACCTAGAGAATTGGATGCATGTCTTTTTGCACTTTTCATCCTACGCTTGGCTGACTCCACTAACATTGAATGGTGTGGCAGCTGAGTCTTTTGAAAGCCAAGACACGGTGGAACTCGATACATGGTATCGAGTCTCCTAGAATGAGGATATGTGGTCAAAGGTGTTTCCCACATTCTGAGCATCAAATCATGAAGACTTTCATGAATGGGCAGAGAGGCTGCCTCTTTGGGAGCCTTAGGGTATTGGAGAATTTCCAATTCCTCTGCTCTAGCATACCTTTTCAGGAGCTACCGTGATTGAAAGGCCTCGGGCCACATCACGAATAAAATTCTGAAAAGACATGTCCTCCGGAGGAGATATTCTGCGTTGAGGAGAAGAGGAGTCTTCCGGGAGAAGCACTCTGGTACTGGCAGAATTATCAGAGAACTCGGAATCGGAGGAGTCGAAGTATCTCTGATCCTGATGTTCATGCAAAGCATGGTATCGGTATCGATCGAAGTCGGTACTGAGTTGGTCCGGTACCTGTCGATGCCAGAACAAGTCGGCCTGGGAAGAATTCCCAACGGGGCCAGTACCGTTGGTGCTGGTACTGGCATCATTATAGGTATCGGTACCAGTGCCCGTTGAACAGTCGACAGCGGTGTCAACGGTACCGCACCTGAAGGGAGAGCTGCAAGACTGCGTTCGATAGCAAGGAATCACTGGTCTATCGACGCTCCCGATGCCTGGATGTCAGTACCAGTAGAAGTGGCCAGAACCCTTGTGTATGGCACCAGTGGTTCTGCTGAGGTCGAGAACATCCCGGAGCCCTGATGGTGCTTTGGAGGCTGAAGCCTCCCACCGGGGCTGTTTTGCGGGTGCAATTTCCTCAAGGGCAATGCCAATGGCTTCTCAATGTTTCGAAGGAGATCTACCCTTTGAGGACCGGCTCTTATGTTTAGTTACCTGAGATGCATGGGAGGAAGACGAGGCTCTGGAACACGTTGATGCAATGGACATGGCATCTGAAGAAGAGAGGGCACCAAGCTTTGCAGCCCGGTAATGGCTTCCTCTTTTAGTCATCCCCATACAAGAGACACACTCTGATGGAGAATGGTCAGGGCCTAAACATTTGAGACACCAGTCATGGGTGTCTGTGACGGAAATGGTACCGCCACACTTAGTACATTTTTTTTTAAAACCACTAGCTGGTTTTTCCATTTTTAAGGAAAATGGGGCCTAATGCCCAAAATGGCACCTAGCACCAAAAAGAAAAAGTTTCTGAAGAGAAAGAGTTCAGAAAAAAAATATATATATTTATTATTTTTTTGTTTGTTTTGTTTTTTGAAACAAAGAAAAGAGAACCAGCGGTACCGGTAAGCGTCGAATGGAGGCAGACGTGACCACAAGAAAGCGTAGTTACTCACCTGTAACAGGTGATCTCCGGGAACAGCAGGAATTTAGTCCTCACATATGGGTATCGTCGGTAATGACGGAGCCTGCGTGGGAACGCTCCCCAGCGTCCAATAGGAACGCTTTTGGGAGCATCCCTCAGCACATGCGCGCTGCCTTCCCACCTTTCCAACTGTCCCTCTTCAGTTAAGTTTGTAGCTGAGTGAAAGGATAGAGGGAGAGAGGAAAGAGACAAAGAGAGAGAGAGAGACAACTTCCAACTCCTAGGGGAGGTGGGTGGGTTGTGAGGACTAAATTCCTGCTGTTACAGGTGAGTAACTACGCTATTTCCAGGAAGAAGCAGGAATGTAGTCCTCACTTATGGGGACTCCCTAGCTGAAGATGCCAGGGAGATAGCCGAAGGAAGGTGTCACCGTTGAAGGTGAGAATCTTTCCTCCCATGGATCTCTGGCATCCAACCAGGGTTGGTGGGTAGGAGTTGATTTTGAAGAACAGCTTGGCCAAAAAAGGCATCCCGACGGGAGGCTTTATCTAGGCAGTAGTGGGCTGTGAAGGTGTGTACCAAAGCCCAGGTGGCTGCTCGACAAATGTCATTGATAGACACAGAGTGGAGATTAGCCATAGAAGCTGCCATGGCTCTCACATTATGAGCTGTGACATGGTCCTGAAGAGGAAGACCCTTACTCTCATAAGTTAAGGATATGCATTGGGCAATCCATTTAGATAAAGTTCTTTTGGAGACTGGAAGTCCCAAATGACTAGGGTCAACAGCTATAAAAAGTTGTGAGGACTTTCTATATTGCTGTGTTCTTTTATGGCCCTTTTGCAATCCAAAGTATGAAGGTTCCTTTCTGCATTAGAGGCGTGAGGCCTCGGAAAAAATACAGGAAGGTAAATTGATTGATTTAAAAGAAAAGGTGAAACCAGTTTTGGCATAAAATGTGGGTGAGTTCGAAGAACAACCTTATCATGATGAAACCTAGTATAAGGAGGATCAGCCACTAAAGCTTGCAATTTACTGATGCGACAGGCGGAGGTGACTGCAATTAAGAAGATGATCTTCCAGGTCAAAAACCTAAGGGCTGCAGTGGCTAAAGACTCAAAAGGCGGCTTCATGAGCTGCCCGAGAACTAGATTTAGATCCCATGCCACTGGTGGTGGCTTGATGGGAGGTTTAGTTAATAAAAGGCCTCTCATAAATCTTGATAGGAGTGGATGAGAGGAAATTGGTTGTCCATTTAGAGGCTTATAAGAAGCTGCAATTGCACTAAGATGGACTCTTACCGAATTGGTCTTTAACCCAGAATTCGATAAGTGAAAGAGATACTCTAATATTGATTCTAAAGGTATGAACAGGGGGTTTAATCCCCTCTTGGAGCACCATATAGAAAAACGTTTCCACTTGAAGGCATAAGATCTTCTTGTGGAAAGTTTCCTAGAAGCCTGAAGGATATCTTTTACCTGCTAGGACAGGTTGAGATCCTGGAGGTCTAAGCCTTCAACAACCAGGCTGTGAGGTGCAGGGACTGGGGATTCTGGTGCCATAGCGTCCCGTTCTCCTGGGAAAGGAGATCTGGAGCATGCCCTAACTCCAGAGGTGCCGCTTGAAAGAGATGCAGAAGATGGGAATACCACGTTTGGCGTGGCCATCGTGGTGCTATGAGAATCATGCGACCCCTGTCTCTTTGCAGCTTGAAGAGTGTTTTGGGAATGAGGGGAATGGGTGGGAAGGCATAAAGGAAGTCCTGACCCCAGTGAAGGAGGAAGGCATCCCTAGCCTGACAGTTGTGTGCCGGAATCCTGGAACAGAACTGGGGAAGTTTGGCATTCAGTGGACTTGCAAAGAGGTCTATGTCTGGAGTGCCCCAGAGATGAAAAATCTTTGCCACCTCGTCTAGCTGGAGTGACCACTTGTGAGGTAGCAGTACTCAACTGAGTTTGTCTGCCCAAAGGTTTTGAATGCCTGGAAGATATACCAATAGAAGGTGAATTTGATGCTCTCTGGCGAGGGCCCATAGTCGTAAAACTGCATTGCATAATGACAGAGAGCCCGTTCCACCCTGCTTGTTCACATAGAACATGGCTACCTGATTGTCCGTCTGAACTAGGACTGTCTTGTAGCTTAGCTGGGTGTGGAACACTTGAAGAGCTAAATAATTGCTGTTAATTCCAGGAGGTTTATGTGTAAACCAACCTCCTGTGGAGTCCAGGTACCCTGGGTAGAGAGATGATTCAGGTGTGCTCTCCAACCCACCTGTGATGCATCTGTTGTTAGGGTGGCCTGAAAGAGGGATTGATGGAAAGGAGACCCCACTGTCAGATTTTCTAGTGATTGCCACCATTGGAGGGACAAAATTAGTAGTTGAGAGATTGTTATTTTGTTTGACAAATGACCCGTGGCCTGTGTCCACTGTGTGGAGAGGGTCCACTGAGCTGCTCGCATGTGGAGGCAAGCATATGGGACTACATGAACTGTGGATGCCATGTGTCCCAGTAACTGCAGTAGTTCCCGAGCAGTGAGGGAGGATTTGCCTGCTGCTTGGGAAGCTAGCTGCATAGTGCGATGACACCGGGCCTGTGGAAGAAAAGCCCTTGCCTGTCTGATATCCAGACAGGCTCCTATGAATTCTAGGCTTTGGGAAGGAACTAGTTGAGACTTCGGGAAGTTTATTTCCAATCCCAAGTATTGGAGGATTCGCATTGTACGGGACAGTGCAGTGCTGGCCTCTGCAACTGTGGAGGCTCAAATGAGCCAGTCGTTTAAGTAAGGGAAGACAAAAATCCCCAGGGTTCGTAGAAATGTGGCTACTACTGCCATGCATTTCATGAATACCCTTGGTGCTGAAGCCAGACCAAAAGGAAGAACCCGGTACTGGAAATGTCTTCTCTTGAAAATGAAGCATAAAAATTTCCTGTGATCTGGATGGATAAGAATGTGAGTGTATGCATCCTTTAAGTCTAGAGAGCAAAGCCAGTCCTGGCTTTGAAGGTATGGCAGAAGAGTTCCTAGAGAAATCATTTTGAATTTCTCTCGAAACAGGTATTTGTTCAATTCTCTGAGGTCTAGAATGGGTCTGTGTCCCCCTGTTTTCTTTGGAATAAGAAAATAGGGGGACTAGAACCCTGTCCCTTGTTGAAAAATGGGGACTTCTATTGCACCTTGGGCAAGAAGTGTGGAGACCTCGTGATCTAGCAGATTGTCTGCAGAGGTTTGTGAACTGAATTGCTTTAGAATTGTAGGAGGGGGTATGCTGTGAAAATGAAGTTTGTACCCCTCTCCTACATAGACAAAGTCCAATCTTCTGCTGTTATCTGATGCCATCTGTTGACAAAGTGGCATAATCTGCCGGGAATATTGGGGGGTTGGGGACCCCTCAGAGGCAGGAAGGCAAATCTCTCTAAGAAGGAGTCAAAGTCCTTGAGGGGGCTGAACCTGGAGAGCTGGTTGGGCTCTCGGGCCTTTTGGTTTCTTTTGCTGTCTAGTTTGTCACTTTTGGGCAACCTGACCTGGAGTCTGACTCTGTTGGGTATAGGAAGGATAAAACTTCCTTTTTGCTAAAAGAGGTTTTTTTTTTATAAGGCTTCCTTTTGGCTGGAGTGGCTGTAGACTTTGACAATCTATCTAAGGTAGAATTGTCAGCATCTAACTCATTAGCCTTTTCCTGCCAGTTCTTGCCAAAGAGATTCTCCCCCGTGCAAGGAATGTTGCCTAACTTGTCCTGTACCCAAGTCTCCAAGTCTGATGCCTGTAGCCAGGCAATCCGTCATTCGCCAATGGCAATAGCAGAAGTTCTGCTGATGCATTCAAAGCAGTCAAAGGCTGCACGATTGACAAACTTGGAGACATCTTGAGCATGCTTAACTAGAGCAAGAAAATCTTGTCTCTTATCATCTGGGAGAAATGGGCTCATGAGCTCCAAGTCTCCTGTGACTTCCTTAAGGAACATTCCCATATATAGGATATATGAACTGATCCTAGCTGAAAGCATGGACGTTTGAAAAGTTCTGCGTCCAAAAGCATCCAGAGTCCTGCATTCACGACCTGGAGGATTGGATGCATGCCTGTTTGCACTTTTCATCCTACGCATGGTTGATTCCACTACCATTGAATGGTGTGGCAGCTGAGTTTTCTGAAATCCAGGACATGGTGGAACTCGATACATAGTATCAAGTCTCCTAGAGTGAGGAGAAGTAGTCAGAAGTGTCTCCCACATTCTGAGCATCAAGCTATGCAGAATTTCATGGATAGGCAGAGTAGCTGCCTCCTTAGGAGCTTTAGGATATTGGAGGATTTCCAATTTCTTTGCTCTGGGTTCCTCTTCAGGAGCTACTGTGATTGAAAGACCTTTGGCCATATCACGGATGAAATCCTGAAATGACATGTCCTCTGGAGGTGACATTCTGCGTTGGGGAGAAGAGGGATCTTCTAGGAGAAAACCTCTAGTGCCAACAGAATTGTAAGAGTCTTCGGAATCGGAGGAATCGAAATATTCCTGATCCCGATGCTCTTGCAAAGCACGATCCCGATACCGATCGAAGTCGGTACCGAGGTGACCCGGTACCGCTTTGTCTACACCAGGCAGAGGATGGCATGGGAAGAGTTCCCACTGGGGCCAGTACCATCGGTACCGGTATCATCGGTGTCAGTACCGGGGTCTGTACCGGTGTTGGTACCGGCATCAGTGTCGATGTCGGTACCGGTACCGCAGCTGAAAGGAGAGCTGCGATACTGCGCTCGATAGCAAGAAACCTCTGGTCTATCGACGCTGCCGATGACTGGGTGTCGGTACTGGTAAGGATAGCCGGAACCCCTGAGCATGGCACAGGTAGTTCTCGTGAGGTTAAGGCCTCGAGAACATCCAGAAGCCCCATCGATGCTTTGGAAGCCGAAGCCTCCCGCTAGGGCTGTTTTGCCGGTGTGGTTTCCTCAAGGGCAATGCCAATGGCCTCTCAATGCTTAGCAGGAGAGCTACCCTTTGAGGACCGTCTTTTATGTTTAGTTACCTGAGATCCATGGGAGGAAGAAGAGGCCCTCGACGATATCGACGCAATGGATCTGGAATCTGAAGAAAAGAGGGTACCAAGCTTTGCGGCCCGATTCTGTCTTCCTCTTTTGGTCATCACCATGGACGAGAGACATTCAGTTGGAGAATGATCAGGTCCTAAACATTTTAGACACCAATCATGGGTGTCAGTGACGGAAATGGTACCGCCACACTTAGTACATTTTTTAAAACCACTAGTTGGTTTTTCCATGATTTAGGAAAATGCAGCCTAGTGCTCAAAATGGTCCCTAGCACCAAAGAGGAAAGTTTCTGAAAAAAACAGTCTAAGTTTAAGGGTTTTTTTTGTTGTTTTTTTTTAATGTGAGACGAAAAGAAAAGAACCGGCGGTACTGGTAGGCGTCGTGCAGTAGGCAAACGCGACCACAAGAAAGAATTTAAAGATGGAATTTTCTGCGGTGACAGGGAATAGATCCTGTCGGCTCCGCGGAAAATGAAGAACTGAAGAGGGACAGTTGGAAAGGTGGGAAGGCAGCAAGTATGTGCTCAGAGATGCTCCCAAAACCGTTCCTATTGGATGCTGGGAAGTGTTCCCACGCAGGCTCCGTCGGTACCGACGATATCCATATGCGAGGACTACATTCCTGCTTGTTCCTAGAGATAAGTTTAAAGAAGAAATTTTCTGCGGTGACAGGGTATGTGTACTGTCAGCTCTGCGGAAAACGAAAAACTGAAGAGGGACATTTGGAAAGGCAGCGCGCATGTGCTGAGGGATGCTCCCAAAAGCGTTCCAATTGGACGCTGGGGAGCATTCCCACGCAGGCTCCGTCGGTACCGATAATACCCATATGTGAAGACTACATTCCTGCTTGTTTCTGGAGATCACCTGATACAGGTGAGTAACTACGCTTTCTCCAGAAACAAGCAGGAAGTCCTCACATATGGGACTCCTTAGCTATAGGCTACCAAGAACCCCTAGCTGAAAAATGGCTCCCTCTAGAGCCGTAGCAGCTGTGATAGGAATTCAGTGAAGACGCAACACCCCCCCCCCCCCCCCGGTAGCCTGACACCAGAGGGCCGGAAGGTAGGAGTTGCCTAAACCTCAAATAAGTTACGGAGTACCACCTGGCCGAAAGCACTGTCCCGTTGGGACTCTCCATTCAAGCAGTAATGGGTTGCAAAAGTCTGGCTTGAAGACCAGGTTGAGGCCCTGCAGATGTCTGCCAGCGGAACTGATGCGGCCTTAGCCCTGACACGGTGGGCCGTGACTCGACCCTGCAATGGGAGGTCGGCTGTGCTGTATGCCCAGACAATGCAGTTGCCACCCAGGTGGACAACATGCGCTGGGAGACAGGTACCCCCAGCTTACTGGGGTCATAAGAGATGAAGAGCTGAGTAGCCCTTCGATGTCCCTGCGTATGCTCCAGGTAGAAGGCCAATGCCCTGTTACAATCCAGGATATGCAGAACCGCCTCTGCCCAGCTAGCATGTGGTCTAGGAAAGAATGTCGGAAGAACCACCTCTTGGTTGAGGTGGAATAGAGAGACCACTTTCGGAAGGAACTTGGGGAGGGTGCACAGGACCACCCTGTTCCTATAGAACCGTGTGCACGGTCTTTCTGACACAAGAGCTTGTAGTTCACTCACTCCTCTGGGAGATGTGAGTGCCACCAGGAAGCGCAGATGGCAAGCGGACATCGGCTCATAAAGTGGGTGAGTAAGCTGTTGCAAGACCACATTCAATTCCCACTCGGTTGCCAGAGGACGAACCCGGGGTTTTAGTAGAAGTAGACCTCTGAGGAATCTGGACACCAATGGGTGAAGCAAAATAAGTTGTCCTTCCACTGGAGAGTGGTGTGCTGACAAAGCACTCAGGTGGACCTGGACAGAGTTAGATTTGAGGCCTAATTCTGAGAGGTGCAGCAAGTACTGCAACACCACTGGTACTAGACAAGAGAAAGGGTTTTCGTTGTGCTGGTTACACCACACCTCAAACCTATGCCACTTGAAGGCATAGGTTTTCCTAGTGGACTGCCTCCTTGAGGCCAGTAGCACTTCTTCCACGTTCTTAGGCAGGAGGAGAGAAGCCAGCCCTACCCTTTCAGCAGCCATGCCATCAGGTTGAGGGACCTGAGGTTGGGGTGTAAGATAGAGCCCTGCTCCTGGGACAGGAGGTCGCGCTGCATCCCCAGAGGGAGTGGGGTATCCACTGCCAGCTGGAGGAGAAGTGGAAACCAAGGTTTTCTTGGCCATCTGGGGGCTACCAGGATGACCGAGGCCTTGTCCCGAAGGATTCTGAATAGAATTCGGGCCACCAGAGGCGTGGGAGGAACGCATACAGGAGGCCCACGGAGCAGGAGATTAGAAAAGCATCTGCAGCCATCCTTTGGGGGTGTGGCTGTCTAGAGCAAAGGTTGTGCAACTGATGATTCTGTGGACTGGCAAAGAGATCTATGACTGGATGTCCCTAGCACTGGAAGATCTGCTGGGCTACTTCCGGATTCAGTTGCCACTTGTGAGGTTGGAGAATTCTGGTTAGCTTGTCTGCTAGGTAGTTCTCCTGACCTGGCAGGTAAACTGCTTTGAGAGACATATCTTGTTGGAATGCAAAGGAACAGAGGTCCAGCGTCTCCTGACACAGGATGTGGGTCCCCGTCCCTCCCTGCTTGTTCACGTAGAACATAGCCACCTGGTTGTCTGTCTGTACTAAGACAAACTGATGTGAGAGAACATGAGAGAAAGTTTGAAGAGCTAGGCGTATCGCCCGGAGCTCTAAGAGGTTGGTTTCTTGTGTCCTCTCCTGAGGAGACCACAACCCTTTATTTAATTAATTTATTTATTTAACATTTTTCTTCTATACCGCGCTATTAAAATCAGCGCGGTGTACATCGAACAAGAATACTGCAATGTATACAAATAACATTGAGTTTACAAATAACAGGGAATTGAACATGGGGGAGAAAACGGGGAAACTAAATACATATTAACTCAAACTATGTACAATGCTCTAATGTAACTGGGTGTTGCATTAGTTTTGTGAAGGTTGGTAGGGTTTGGGGGACTACCTATTATTTGTGGTGTTGACGTGCAGGGGCGACTGGTGTGTGGGGGAAGTTTGCAGGTTGTTAGTTGTGCTTCTATCGCTGGAGGTTTCTGAGTAGCATTTTGTGAACAGGTGGAGCTTTATGGCTTTTCTAAATAGGATGAGGCTTTTTATTCCACGGATTTCGTGGGGGAGTGCATTCCAGTTTGAAGGGGCAAATAATGAGAAGGCTCTGTTGGAGGTAGCTTTTGTGCACTTAGTCATTAACTTAGGGACTGCTAATGTGTTCCGTGCAGTAGATCTTGTGTTTCTGTTTTCTGGGGTGCCATGAATTAGTTTGCTGATTGGTGTAGGGGGGTAGTTATTTAGGGCTTTGAAAGTGAGGACCAATGATTTGTATTGGAGCCTGGCATGTAGAGGTAGCCAATGCAATTCTTTCATGATGGGTGTTATGTGGTCGGATCTTGACGATCCGGAGAGGACTCTTGCGGCTGCATTCAAGGCTAAGCGGAGGGGGTTTAAAGTTGATTGTGGGAGGCCGTGCAGGCCCTTGAGTGTATAAATCCTGGCAATGGGCTCCTCAGCCCAGCAGAAATGCATCTGTCGTCAGCACTCTTGTGTACGAGGGAGGCTGGAAAGGCACTCCCTCGAGCAGGTTGGATGGCTGAAGCCACCAGGTCAATGACTTCAGCAGTCGTTTTGACACACTGATCCTGTCTCGGAGTCTTCCTGTGGCTTGTGTCCACTGATCTCTGAGGCACCACTGAGCTATCCTCATGTGGAGATGGGCGTTTGAGGTCACATGAACCGTGGAGGCCATGTGTCCCAGAAGGCGAAGAAAGTGCCTCGCTGATATCTATGGTTACACGATGCAAGGTTCCACATTAGGGAACTACCACCCAGGAAAAAGATTTATGCGTCATTGTGGATAACATGTTAAAACCCTCTGCCCAGTGTGCAACAGCAGCCAAGAGAGCAAATAGAATGCTAGGTATCATAAGGAAAGGAATGGAAAATAAAACAAAGGATATTATAATGCCTCTGTATCGTTTCACAGTGCGACCGCACCTTGAATGTTATGTGCAATTCTGGTCGCCGTATCTTAAAAAGGATATAGCATTATTAGAAAAGGTTCAGGGAAGAGCCACCAAAATGGTAAAGAGGATGAATGGATACCCCTATGAAGAAAGGCTAAAAAGGTTAGGGCTCTTTAACCTGGAAAAGAGACGGCTGAGGGGAGATATGATAGAAGTCTAGAGATTAATGAACGGAGTGGAAAGGGTAAACGTAGATCGATTGTTTACATTATCAGAATATAGGAAGACTAGGGAACATGCAATGACGCTACAGGGTAAACTATTTAAGACTAATAAGAGAAAATATTTTTTCACTCAACGTGTAATCAAACTCTGGAATTTATTGCCAGAGGATGTAGTAAAAGCTGTTAGTGTAGCTGGGTTTAAAAGAGGTTTGGACAAGTTCCTAGAGGATAGGTCCATAAATCATTATTAAAAAGGACCCAGGATATCACTGCTTGACCCAATACAAGCACTGAGGAACCTGTGTCTTTTGAGGAAACTGCTAGGTAAGTATGACCTAGATTGGTCACTGCTGGAAACAGGATACTGGGCTCGTTGGACCTTGGTCTGACCCAGTATGGCATATCTTATGTTCTTATGAGACTTGTGGCTGATTTGGTGTACTAGATCCAGAAGCCTGTGTGCTCTGCCCTCTGGGACGTAAGCCTTCGCTTGAAGGGTGTCTAGCCTTGCCCTATGAACTCTAAGTTTTGAGTGGGGAGCAAAGTGGACTTTGATTTACTACTACTACTACTATTAATGAGCACTTATAAAGCACCACGCACGCAGTGCTGCACAGCTATCCTACCAGAGGTGGCTAACACAAGAGACAGACGGTCCCTGCCCGTCAGAGTCCTGCTCATCGGAGCTTACAATCTAATTAGGATGGTACAGAGCATTGGTCAGTTCTGGGGAAGATACAGTGTGGTACTGTCTGGTACAGCTTGATCAATAGTTGGGTCAAAAAAAACGTTAACGGGGGTTAGGGTAGGAAGAGAATGGAAGTAAGGATCTGAATGCAATGGTGAAGAGGTGGGACTTCAACCTGGACTTGAAGAGGGCCAGGGAGGGCGCCTGGCACACAGACACAGGTAGGCTGTTCCAGGCATGTGGCGCAGCTAGGTGAAAGGAGCACAGTCGGGAGTTCGCAATGCGGGTGAAAGGCACTGAAAGAAGCGATTTGTTAGCAGAGCGCAGATTTCGAGAGGGGACGTAGGGGGAGATAAGAGATATGTGGTATTGAGGGGCCATAGAGTGAATGCATTTATAGGTCAGCAGGAGAAGCTTGAACTGGATGCGGAATTGGACAGGGAGCCAGTGAAGTGACTTGAGGAGGGGAGTATTGTGGGCATGGCGAGGCTGGCAGAAGATTAGTCAAGCAGCGTGATTGTGTATAGATTGAAGGGGAAGGATGTGGTTCACAGGAAGACCAGCGAGCAGTAGGTTGCAGTAATCAAGGCGAGAGGAGATTAAGGAGTGGATAAGCGTTTTGGGTAGTGTGTTCAGAGAGAAAGGGGCGAATCTTGCTGATGTTATAGAGGAAAAAACGGCAGGTCTTGCTACAAGCTGGATATGGGCGGAGAAGGAAAGAGAGGTGTCAAAGATAACCCCTACATTGCAGGCAGGGTGGATAGTAGATTCATCCACGTGGACTGAGAGAGGGGGAAGTGGGGGGAGGAGTTGGGTGGAAAGACAAGGAGTTCAATCTTGGCCATATTCACTTTCAATCGACGATGAGACATCCAGGCAGCGATGTCCAAAAGACAGGCAGAGATCTTGGACTGGGTTGCCAGAGAAAGCACCGTTACTTACCTGTAACAGGTGATCTCTGGGAACAGCAGGAATAAGTCTTCACATATGGGTACGTCGTACCGACGGAGTCTGCGCGGGAACGCTTCCCAGCATCCAATCAGAAAGCTTTTGGAAGCATCCCAACACGCCTGCGTGCTGCCTTCCCGCCTTCCCAACTGCCTCTCCTCAGTTAAGTTTTAAAGCTGAGACAAAGAGAGAGAGAGAGCAAGGAAGGGAAAGATAGAGATAGAGAAATGCAACTCCTAGGGGAGGTGGGTGGGTTGTGAAGACTTATTCCTGCTGTTCCCAGAGATCACCTCTTACAGGTAAGTAACTGTGCTATCTCCAGGAACAAGCAGGAATGAGTCTTCACATATGGGGACTCCCAAGCTCAGATGCCCGGAGGGAGTCCTAGCATGTTGCAAGTCTAGAATGAGCCATGCTATTCCTCAGGACCTCAGGCATCCTGGGGATGGAGGGTAGGAGTTGAATACAGAAAAGGAGCTGTGGAAACAGCTGGCTAGAACAGGGCTTCAATTTATTTATTTATTTATTTAGCTGTATTTATATCCCTCTTTTCACCGGGTCAAAGCGGTCAATTGGGAGATACATTTAACAAGAGGGGATATGACACACATACGCTAATACTTACAGGGAACATGGGCAATGAAGAGTTAAGTGGCTTGCCCAAGACCACAAGGAGTGCCTATAGGACTAGAAATCCCAGTCCCTCCGGCCTGAGATTGTTGTCCCCAGGTGGGACTTGAACCCCCGGCCCTCCGGCCCGAAGTACCTTGTCCTAACCACTAGGCCACTCCTCCCACAAAAGGGGAAGACCCTGTATCGAAGGCATTTAGTAGTAAAATATTGTAATCTGGGCCTCCCTTGTTGGCATTGCACAAGTGCACTGAGCTACATATGGATCTGATAGAAAAGCCAGTGAATGTGCTCAAGGGGTACCTCACTGAGAAGTAGAGGTAATAAAGTAGAACAAAAACAAGTGGAGGTCAGAACCCTTCAGGGTGAGAAATAGCCCCAGGGGAAAACTGGGGTAGTATAAGAGGTAGAGCTTCAGCGGAGACGCAGAAGGTACTATTAAAGAAAGCTTAAGCTGGTTTGGTCCAAAAACAGTACAAATCTGGGACCAAGAGAAAAAAATGAGTCTGAACCCACTGGACTGGGGTTGGAATCAATCCATGTAGGGGAGAAAGGGTATGGAGACCCTTGTATCTGATAAGAAAGTAAGGACAGACTCAGAAGCGCTAAGCTTTAGAGCAACTGAAGCTCCGCAATGTCTTTCCTAAATGGGGTCAATTAGAAAAGAAAAAGGTACATGGAGAGCTTCAGGAGTACCTAACCTGAAAGGCTATGGTAAGGAAAAAATGTGTTAATTACCACAGGAAGTGATTATAGCTGTAGCCCTCTAAGAATGCTGGCACAGCATTGATAGAGGTAGTGCCCATCTGTCAGGCTTATATAGGAATGTAGGGATATCTGAACCTGACAGACAGATAGATAAGTAGATGGATACAGATCTATCTAAAAATATATCTCATTATATCTATAAACACACACATATATATATATTTATATTTAAATATATACACCTAGAGGGTATATAGGCATATAACTATAAGAGATATGTATGGGCAGAAGACACACCGATAGATATAGATAAGTATATATATGTATCTATATATATATCTATATATACCTATATGAACAGGCAGGCATATAGACACATGTCTCCAGGTATAAGGAGGGAGAGATGTCCATAAAACCTCATCCCCCTTAGGGATATAGGGAGAGAGAAAGATTTATCTGACAGCAAGAAGGTTGATACCTGCTTGAATAGATACATAGAGAATCCTCTTTTCCTGGTTATGACTGGCAGAGTCAGAGGAGAGGTCTCCCTGACAAGAAGTAGTCTGAATTCCCTGCAGAATTTGAGCTCTTGAATAACCAGGATGGCCTACGTGAAAATGGCAGAGGATAACTTCAGTCTGCAGACAGGAAGTCCAGGTATCTCCAGAATTGCAGTATGGAGAATGGAGAGAGGACGCCTCTGGAGGAAGATACCCTAGTGACCCGCCTATGAGGGCAAGATGGGTATTAGGCGTCCTCTAGCTGCCATTGAAGAAATTTACTGTACTGGAAGTGCTTTCCTCCCACCACAAATCTGAGGAATTGTCTGTGACTTGGATGGATGAGGATGTGAGTATAAGCATCCTTCAGGTCTAAGGAGCATAGCCAATCTCCCTGCTGGAGGTAGGGCAGTAAGATCCCAAGGGTAAGCATCTTGAACTTTTCCCTCTCCAGAAACATGTTCAGATTTCTCAGGTTGAGGATGGGTCTGAGGCCTCCTGTTCTTTTTGGTACCAGGAAGTACCTGGAGTAAAAGCCTTGCCCTTCCAGGTGGTGAGGCACCGGTTCCACCGCCTGGTACCTCAGTAGACCTTCCAACTCCTGAAGGAGTAAGTTTCTGTGCAGAGGGGGTCTTGGAGGCTCCCCTGGAAAGTAGGAGAGGGGTATCTGGGTGAAGTGGAGCAGATAGCCCCTTTCGATGATGCTTAACACCCAAGTATCCCCTGTGATGGCTGGCCACCTGTCTGCGTACAGGGTCAGCCGACCTCCTGTGCCCTGGAGAGGAGGAGAGGCTATGCTGGCATAGTCAAAAAACCCCTCCCTGCTGAGCAGGAGCCGGAGTAGGAGGCTTGGGGGCCTTCTGCCTATGTTTATGTTTATTAGTTTTTGATAAAATCGCCTTTCTACAGAAATCAAAGCGATGTACAATATAAAAACAATTGTCTAAAAAGAGGCCGAAGCCTGGAAAGGAAAAGAAATACAATATCTGTTTAAAAGTACAATTTCTGTTTAAAAGAGTAGACAAGAGAGACATGGAGAGGGCGCGGAAGAAACAACAAGGGAAGGTTAGGGACGGGAAAAGGAGATTACACAAAAGGAGAGGGCACATCGAAAGCCAAAGAGAAAAGGTGTGTTTTTAGGTTTTGCTTAAAGGTTGAGAAAAGTGGTTCGAGACGGAGGGAGGGAGGTAGAGAGTTCCAGAGGGCGGGGCCGATAAAGAAAAAAGCAGAGGAGCGGGTGGTCTGTAGATGAGCACGGGAGGGGGAAGGAAGGGCGAGACGGTGAAGATGAAAGGAGCGGGGAGTATACCGGGGGGAGTGGATAGAAAGTAGGTCAGCAAGGTATTGGGGGGAGCCAGTATGAAGTACTTTGTGTACCAGAGTGAGAAGCTGGCCCTGTTGGGGAGCTGCAGAGGCCTGGGAGTGAGGGTAGGTTTTGTAGGCAGCAGTCTTCCTCGGGTAAAAGGTCTTTTTCCCCGAGCCCTTCTTCTTCTGAGGAGGGGCAGAGGTTTTCCTGGACAGCCTTGTCCGGGTAAGAGTCTCGGTCTCGAGTTCTGCAGCTTTTTCGGCCATGGGCTTGCCAAAGAGGTTTTCACCTCGGCAAGGGACATCGACCAACTTGTCCTGTACCCACGGCTCGAGGTCCGAGGATTGTAGCCAGACCTGGCGGCGTGCACCGATGCCGGCCCCTGCTACCCGGGCCAAAGCCTCAAATCCATCGTAGGCTGCTTGAGATATAAACTTCGAGCAGAGATTGGTTGTTGCTCCCGGCTCACCCTCAATCCACGGAAGATATTATCACAGGGGTTTTGCCTTATACAAACAACATGCTGCAAGTGGCGAGACTTCTGAAACAATTTTGGCCAATTTTAGGACTTCATTCCTGTTTTCAGAATAAAACTTTGCAAATAACATATGCCAGAAAAGCAAACTTACGCGATTTAATCATGAAAACCACTCATAAACTTGATCGTCCATGCCGTGATCAAATGGAAGCAGGGCATTTTCCGTGTATGCAATGTGGTTATTGTGCTCAAACTGTATCGGGAACAGAGTGGTTGGATATTCATACATCAAAAATTTTCAGATCATTCGTTCACACGAACTGCACTACTACATTTGTGGTCTATTTGATAATTTGCCCATGTTCTAAGTATTACATAGGGCGAACAAAGCGGCCGATTAAATTGTGGCTGTCGGAACATGCCTCACGGCTGCGTATGAAAATAATTTCAGCCCCTATGGTGCAACATTGTTTGGAACACTCTCACACTTTTCTTTCTTTACGCTGGCGAGTTCTTGATCACATTTTATGCGATCCTAGAGGTGGTGATCGCGAACAGCGTCTACAGCTTCGGGAACAAAAGTGGATACATCGGTTGAACACGGTGGCTCCTAATGGTTTGAATATGCAAATTGACTGGCACACTGTTATATAGTGGATTGGTCAAAGTTTCATTCTGAGGTATCAATAATTTTCATTACATTGCTTATTATCGGGTGTTCTCCTGAGGTGGGTTCCCCCTTCATAATTGCAGTGTTTTAAATTTCCATCATGATTGGTGGCTTTTTGATCACATGATGTAGGCGATGTCAGACGCCGAGAAGGCAGTAGGCTATAAGGCTCCTTACTTCGGTTTATTTCAGTATAAGCTCTGTGATTTGATATCAAGGTTTTGCCAGCCTTCATACACGCCTGAAGCAGGGTTGACTGAATCATTGAAATTTTGAAGACGACCCGAAACGTGTCGCACGTCGCTGCTTGAGACATTCTGGCATTTTATCTTTAAAAGATCGTCAGTTGAGCTAAGTACTAAAAGCGCAAAAGCTTTATCTTTACATTTATTAAAACGGAGACATCGCGGTGGTGTGTGGTCATTTGTCCACTCACTTTGACGACTAACTCCAACAAAAAAATTGCTGTAGCTTTTTTTGGGGTCCTACACATTTGTTGAAATTTGGTAGATTATGGTATTAAGATAATTTCAACGGGTTTTGGTGTAATTAATTCTTAGGGAAAAGAAAAAAGGCACGAATGCAGTCTCTAAGGACAAAAACCGAAAAAAGAGATCCAGGCTCGGCACCAGTGTACCGAGTCCAGGCGGGAAAGGAACCGACGTCGAACCGAAGAAAAACTCGACCCAACGCAGAAAAATCAACTTTTTTCACGGGTGACAAGGACAGGCGTCCGTAGGGCTCCGCGGAAAAAAGAAGACTGAGCAAGATGGCATCTTTGGGCGGGAAGGGGACCGCGCATGCGTGCCTGCATTCCCAAAGGCTTTCTTTGAAAGCTGGGGAAATGCTCCGCATGGGGGCTCCGTCGACGTCACCCATATGTGAGGACTGACTTCCTGCTTGGTCCTGGAGAACTGCTCGTTCTAATAATTTGGATATGAAGGGAAGGAGGGAGATGGGTCGAAAGTTAGAAGGGCATGTGGGATCAAGTGAGGGTTTCTTGAGGAGGGGGCGTGACAACAGCATGTTTGAAGTCAACGGGGACAGTTGCAGTGGAGAGTGAAAGGTTGAGGAAATGAGTGATGGAGGGGACAATGGTGAGGGAGATGGACCGTAGGAGATAGGTGGGGATAGGGTCTGATGAGCAGGTGGTGGGTTTGGAGGAGGAAAGAAGAAGTGCGGTTTCTTCTTCAGAGATCGGGGGGGGGGGGGGAAGGAGGAGAGGGTGGCAGGGGGAGTATGGATAGGGGAGGAGAAATGGGGGGAGGGGACGTAGATGAGGGGGTACGGAATTGGAGGGTAATTTTGAGAATTTTGTCATGGAAGTAATCGGCTAGGGTTTGGGCAGAGAGGGAGGGTGGGATTGGGGGCGGGGGGACCTTGAGAAGAGAATTTAGGGTGTTAAAGAGATGGCGAGGATCAGAGGCAAGGGAATTAGTCAGATAGATGTACTAATCTTGTTTGGCAAGTGCTAAGGCTGACTGGAAGGAGCCACGTAAGAATTTGAAATGTAGATGATCTTCTGGGGAGTGGGATTTGGACCAAGCTCATTCAGCAGAACAGGCACAGATGCGTAAGTAACGGATTGTGGGTGAAAGCCAGGGTTGGGGAGTAGATCGTTTTACAGGACGTGAGGTGGGAGGGGCAAGAGTGTCAAGGGCTGAGGAAAGTGTAGCATTGTAGGAGGATAATGCTTCATCAATGGACTCAGAGTTTAAGATGGAGGAAAGAGATGGAGAAATGGTGGAGGAGATTGTCAGGGGGTCAATATTATGGAGGTTTCTAAAAAGGTTGGGGGAGACAGGACGGGGTTGGGATGGTGGGAGCTGAAGAGTAAATGTTAGGAGGTGATGGTCAGATGAGGACAGTATTGAATGGCGGCAGTTTGAGGGAGAGGAGTTGGAGAAGAGTATTAGGTCAAGGTAGTGGCTGTGTTGGTGCGTGGGGGCAGTGGAGCAAAGTTGGAGGTCGAACAAGGAGGTAAGAGCGAGGAACTTTGAGGTATGGGGGTCAGAGGGGTTGTCGATGTGAATGTTGAAATCACCAAGAATAAGAGTGGGGGAGGAGGGATCCATGAAGGCAGAGAGCCAGGAGTCAAAGTCGGTGAGGAAGGTTGATTTGGAGTTGTCGGGTGGACGATAGATAACAGCTACTTGGAGGGGAAGTAGTGTGAGGAGGCGAATGGAGTGGACTTCGAAGGAAAGGGGGAGTGCGATTGGTGTGGCAGGAGGTGTTGGAATTGGCAGGAGGGGGAGAGTAGGAGGCCAACGCCACCACTGCGACCAGTAGATCGAGGTGTATGGGAGAATTGGTAGCCCCCAAAGCAGAGAGAGGCAATGGATGCGGTGTCATCTGGAGGGAGCCATGTCTCGGTCAGGGCAAGAAGGTTAGGGCGTTGGAGATAAAGAGATCGTGAATAAGCATGTTTTTTTTAATGACTGAACATGCGTTCCATAGGGTGCATGAGAACAGGAGAGTGCGGGGGGAGGGGGGGAGGAGAGGATCTGGATAAGGTTGGATAAGTTACGTGTGGATTTCTTATCAGAGTAGAGTGGTGGCCCATTTCGTGTGGATTTCTTATCGGAATGGCGTGGGGGTCTATTTCTTGGGTAGTACCGAGATTTAGAGGGAGTAGGGTGTGGGTGGGTATGTCTGGGTGTCTGTGCTCTCCAAGAGGGAGGGGAGGTGAGGGGTAAATTGGTGGTATCAGGTAGGTTCTGTGAGGGAATATTTTTGGGGATAGGGTTGGAGTTGATATCTATGGATGAGTAATTGTGGGATGGATGGGAGAGGACGGAAGGAGGGAGGAGCGGGATGTGGCTGAGATTAGATAGGGTACGTGAGGAACTTTCTTTGGTGTAGGAGAGAAATCGGGGGGGGGGGGGCAGGGTTGGGGTTGATATTACCTGATGAGAGGAATGAGTATTAGAGAGCGAGGTAGAGTGGAGATAGTACAGCGGAAGGAAGGATGGGGTTGCCTTGGAGAGAGGTGGGTTGGTTGAATGCGGGGGATGGTGTGAAGAAGCTCAAGAACAGGTGCTAGGCTAGGGGGCAGAATGGAGGGAGAAGTAAGGAAGGTAGAGAGGGGGGCTGGTTGAATGCGGGGGATGGTGTGAAGAAGCTCGAGAGTAGGTGCTAGGCTAGGGGGCAGAGTGGAGGGAGAAGTGAGGAAGATAGGGGGAGGGAAGGGGGGAGAGGAGGGAGGATATTGAAAGGAGGGGAGGCAGATGGGGAGGAAGAGGATGAGAAGGACAATGAGGTGTGGGACCATGGTAGTGGGCAGTAAGGTCCGGGCAAACAATGGGTAACAGTTCTAAGTAACAATAGGTGGCAGTTCTACGCAGAGAATGGGTAGCATTTCTATGCAGGCAATGGATAACAGATCTGTGCAGGCAATGGATAGCAGTTCTGTGCAGGCAATGGATAGCAGTTCTGTGCAGGCAATGGATAGCAGTTCTGTGCAGGCAATGGATAGCAGTTCTGTGCAGGCAATGGATAGCAGTTCTGTGCAGGCAATGGATAGCAGTTCTGTGCAGGCAATGGATAGCAGTTCTGTGCAGGCAATGGATAGCAGTTCTGTGCAGGCAATGGATAGCAGTTCTGTGCAGGCAATGGATAGCAGTTCTGTGCAGGCAATGGATAACAGTTCTGTGCAGGCTATGGATAACAGTTCTATGCAGGCTATGGATAACAGTTCTATGCAGGTTATGGATAGCCTATGATAACCTATGGATAGATTTATGACAAAGTCTAAATGCTGCAGTATGCTGATAGTACAAGCTGTGGCCTGTTGGGCTTCTTGAGGCGACGGGGCCCTGATGAACCAGTCATTCAGATACGGGAAGACAAAAATTCCCTGGTTCCTGAGGAAGGCCGCCACTACCGCCAGACATTTAATAAATACTCTAGGGGCAGAGGCTAGGCCGAATGGAAATACTCTGTACTGATAATGGTTTCCTCCCACTACAAATCTGAGATATTGTCTGTGGTCTGGATGTATGAGGATGTGCGTATAAGCATCCTTCAGGTCTAAAGAGCATAGCCAGTCTCCCTGGTGGAGGTAAGGCAGCAACATTCCAAGGGAAAGCATCTTGAACTTTTCCCTCACCAGGAACTTGTTTAAGTTTCGCAGGTCGATGATGGGCCTGAGGCCTCCTGTTCTCTTTGGTATCAGAAAATACCTGGAGTAAAAGCCTTGTCCTAGCAGGCTATGGGGCACCGGCTCCACTGCCTAATCCTCTAGAAGACCGGCCAACTCGGAGGTTCCTGTGTAGAGGGGGTCTGAGAGGCTCTCCTGGAAAGTAGGAGGGAGGTACCTGGTTGAAATGGAGCAAATATCCCTTTTCGACTATTTGTAGGACCCAGGCGCCAAGCCTGACCCCTGGTTGGAGAGAGAATATTGCTGTGGTAGTCAAAAACCCCCTACCGGCTGGGAAGGAGCCGGTGCCTGGGGCTTGGGGGTCTTCTGCTTACATGGGCCATGCCCCTGTCCCTTGGCCTGCTGCCCCTGTTGGGGAGCTGGGGCGGCCTGGTAAGTGGGGTAGTTGCGGTAAGCAGCACCCTTCCTCGGGAAAAAGGGCTTTTTACCCGAGCTCTTCTTTTTAGAAGGGGCAGATGTCTTCTTGGAGAGTCTTGTCCAGGTCAAGTACTCTGTCTCGATTTCAGTGGCCTTTTCAGTCATGGGTTTGCCAAAAACGTTGTCACCTCGGCAAGGGACATCGACCAACTTGTCCTGAACCCATGGTTCCAGGTCCGACGACATTAGCCACGCCTGGCATCGGGCACCGATGCCAGCTGCGGCTACCCGGGCCGAAGCCTCGAAGCTGTGGTAGGCTGCTTGAGACAAACTTCGGGCACTCCCGAATCCCAGTGGACAAGTTCTTGAAGCGCTGCAAGGGTTCCTCGGAGAGGCCAGCTGAGAACCCAGCAATCTCCTTTGCCAGGTCCCGCAAGTACATGCCCATGTACAGCTGGCATGTTTGGACACAGCATGATAGCATCGAGCCCTGGTAGCACTTTCTGCCAAGGGCATCCAGGTTCTGGGCCTCCCTGCCAGGGGACACCAAGGAGTGCATTTTTTGGCTCTTGAGCCTGTGCATGGCTGATTCCACAACCATGGAGTTGTGCGGCAGCTGTGCCTTTTGGAACCCAGGACTCTTGCGGACTTGATAGATGGAATTGACCCGCTTGCTGAGAACCGGCATCGAGGACGGTGACTCCCACATGTGGAGCATCAGCCGTTCCAACATCAGAGGAACTGGTACCGTAAGGGCTTCCCGAGGGGGAAAGTCATACTGGAGGGCTTCGAGCTACTTGGCTTGAGGCTTCTCCTTGGTGTCCGATGGGAATGCCAAAGACTTGGACATGTCCCTGACGAAGTCCGAGAACCGGTTATCCTCCAGGGGGGACCTTCTCCGAGGCTCGGATCCCGGCGAGTCCGATGGGACACACCGGGTCCGGTGGGTGTCCGAGGGACTCTTCATCTTCCGTTTCCCATGCCGAGTCCTCCGAGGAGGAATCAATGAGCTCCAGCCATGAGGGCTTCGATCTTGACCGCCCCAACGCTGAAGGCACCGGTGTCGATGACCTCGGTCCCGAACGGGAGGTCGAGGGAGACCTCGGCCGAGGATCAACTCGAGCTCGAAGAGTATCAAGGATCGTCTCGGCCTCTGGGATCGACTTGGATGTCGAGGTCCCGGTTGTCGGGGCGGATGGACCGGTGAGATCAGCCATCAGCGTCCTTCGGTGCTCCATGAAGGCAGACATGCTGTGCTCCAAGGCCGTCATTCTGAGACCGAGCTCAGAAGACTCTGCAGCCTCCGGCTTGGGTCCCGACACCGTTGGGCCCAATGCTGGTTCTCCCGGAGGAGAGTCATTGGTGTTACTGCCGCTAAGAGCTTAGCAATGCTGCGCTCTATGGCAATGACACAGTACCAGGGAGGAGTGGCTCCAGAGACAGCTGTGTGGGCCACAATTCCTGATGCCGGTATAGAGGGCTCCACCGAGTACTGGTCCTGTGTGGCTTTGGAGGGTGACCTCCCGCCGAGGTTGCTTCAATGGATGGTCAGCATTGGAATGTGATGAATGATGGTGCCGATGCTCAGTGTTTGAAGCCGACGCAGACCTGGAAGTCGATTACTTCAATGCCGGGGCAGATGTCTTCTTTTTCTTAAGCACTGGTGACTCCGAGCGATGCCTTTCCTTTGCTGGTGAAGACTTAAGACACACGGGAAGACTTTGAAGGAGTCGACGCCCCCGAGGAGTGCACCAAGTCTGTAGGAAACTGCTTAGCCTTTTGCTGGTCCCAGTTCTTTCTACTTCTAGAAGTCATGCGGCAACAGGAAGGACAAGAATCAACATCATGGGCTGGACCTAAACATTTTAGGCACCAAGATGCTCATCAGTGATAGAAATTGTGCTGGAACACGTGGAGCATTTGTTAAAACCACTTCGGAACTTCGCCATATTAGTGAAGAATATGGAGGCAAAATTGAACTGGGGAATGGCACCCGATGAGACCACAGGCCTCAAACAAAGTTTGAGGAAAAAAAACAAAAATAAAATAAAAATTATGAAAAAAAAAAATAAAAATGGGAACCGGAATCGATGGGGAGTCGAGTCAGTTGAAGGGAAGGCAACCTAAGTACTTTTGACAGTACTAGTGAAGAACCTTTGAAGTCCCTAGACGCGGCTGTCAGGGTCGAGGTCCTGATGGCTCCGCAGAAAAAAAAGACAATTGAGGAGACTAGGAGGGAAGGCAGACACGCATGCGTGGAGGAACGCTCCCAAAAACATTCCTATTGGATGCTGGCGAGTGTTCCTGTGCCAGGCTCTGTCAGTGCCGAGGTCACCCATATGTGAAGATTGAATTTCTGCTTGTTCCTGGAGATTGAGTATTTCCAGATAACTGGAGAAACTGAGAAAAAAAAGCACAACCATTTGAGTATCTTCATTTTTTCAGATATATTGTTGGTAAACAATGAGGGTGGAAAAACAGGGTTTTTTAATGTATGAATGTAATTCACCTTGAATTACTACTACTGGCAAGAGGCGAGTTTAATACTAATAAATAAAGAGTGTATTTGACTAGAAGAGGAGTGGAGGTGTAGGCCTAATGATTAGAATACTGTCTTGGTAACCACCAAGAGACCAGGGATAATTTCCCAGTAGTACTGTACTCCTTGTGGCCTTGGGCAAGTCACTTAACCCTCCATTGCCTCAGAAGAAAGGCCTGGCAATCTACTTCCAGTCTCACTGCCAAGAAAACGCAGGAGCTACTGGGTCACCAGGAGTCAGCATTGACTTGAAGGCACACATTGTAATTTTTTTTTAAATAGAAAACTTGGAATACAAGTGTGTTCTATTTTAAATGCAATTTTTACTCATGTTGCAGGTGTTTGCTCTTTTGGTCACTAGGAAATGCTTTCTTTCCTTTATTTTCTAAATCTTTTCCTCCATTCTCCTTTCTTCCTTTGATACCCTTTACATTTAGATAGTTGTAGATCTCATTTGAAGCCACATAAAACTGAAGCAGTAGGTCTTCTCCCATAACCCAGCCAGGACTGCATAACATCTTTCTACTTCCTACAACTTAGCTGGGGTCACATATAGCTGTAGCAGAAGTTTCTTCCACACCCCACAACACAAACAGAACTATACTAGGCTATAGCAAAGAGTCTTCTTTAAATGAGAGTAACTGGAATTTGTCATCTTCTTGGCAGACACGAGGAGAGAATTTTAGTCACCTGGACCTCCAGGTACCCAGGATTTTCCCCATCCCAGATGTGTACCCACCCAATATGCAATCATTCTAAAAATTAACTCAAAATGGCTCTGCAATTGAGACTTTTCTAAACAAGCATTGCAATTTTACTATAAATACCATTAAATAAAATAATTAGCTGAAATAAAGCTTTATCACTGAGCAAATTATCAAACAAATTTCATGTGTTAACTTTGGCATGCGTCTTGCATCAGTAGTACCTGTTTGCCTTCTTCCTTTGGAGCTGGCTTTGAAGTTTTAAATTGCTTTTGAGAGCAAGGACAGTTTGCCTTTATTCCCCACTTTCCTCTTACAGAATGCACAACATCACAAACATCATATAAAGCTAGAAGTACAAAGGGATAAAATTTATTAGTAATCAGAAGTGCAGTCCCTGAGAGTTCTTTGCAGACAGCAGGATAAATCAGCCATACTAGTGAGTGAAATCAACCTGATGATACGAAAATTAGTCAGCTCTCTGTGCATTGCTGCCATGTTTTCAGTTTTCTAAAGAATTTTTAATTTTATTTTTCAAACTATTTACATATATAATCCACCCCCCTCCTACCCCTAGGATAGGCAAAACAATCCAGAACGTCAGCAGAGAAGAGCAGGACATCATAAAGGCAAAAGTATAAGATCAAGAACTAAATGAACAAGAAAGAGTAGTTACTCACCTGTAACTGGTGATCTCCAGAAGCATCAGGAATCAGTCTTCACATGGGTGAATGTCACCGACGGAAAACCTTTGGGAGCACTCCACTGCACCTGTGTGCCTTCCCAGCTCCTCTCCTCAATTGAGTGTGTAGCTGAGAAGAAAAAGAAAAAAACCCTAGAACTCCAAGGGGAAGAGGGCGGGTTGTGAAGACTGATTCCTGCTGTTCCCGGAGATAACCTGCTACACTATCTCCAGGAAAAAGCAGGAATGTAGTCTTCACATATGGAGCTCACTAGCACCTAGGTAATAGACTGGTATGGGAGGGGGGAGGGGATCTAGTAGTGTAGCCGAAGAGTCTGGAAGAGTTGTGGGCCATTGGACTTAAATTCCAGAAGTCAATACCCCCCCCCCCCCATGATAGTCTGTTATTTTGTAGAAGACCGGGACAAAGGATAGGAGTTAAGTCCCAAAGAGGTACTGGAGTAGAGCTTGGGGATCTCTGTCTAAACAGTAGTGTGCTGAAAAAGTATGAATGGAGGACCAGGTAACTGCCTGGTAGATGATCTCAATGGATATTGAATGGAGATTAGCTACAGAGATTACCATAGCACGCACATTGTGAGCAGTTACATGACCCTCCAAAGAGAGGCCTGCTTGTACATAAGTAAAAGAAATGCAATCTGTTATTCATCTAGAGAGAGTATGTTTTTGTCACCGGTAGACCCAGGTGACTAGGATCAAAGGAAATGAATAATTGAGAGGATCTAATTTGATCTTTAGTTCTATCCAAGTTGTAGGCGAACACTCATTTGCAGTCTAAAGCGTGCAGCGCTGCTTCAGCCCAAGACGCATGTGCTCTAGAGAAGAAAATCAGGAGGATTATCAACTGGTTTAGATGGAAAGAGGAAACTATCTTCGGTAGGAAGTGTGGATGGCTACGGAGAAAGCGTAGCTAGTCACTTATAGCAGGTGATCTCCAGGAAAGCACAGTTACTTACCTATAACAGGTGATCTCTGGGAACAGCAGGAATAAGTCTTCACATATGGGTACGTCGGTACCGACGGAGTCTGCGCGGGAACGCTCACCAGCATCCAATCAGAACGCTTTTGGAAGCTTCCCAACACGCCTGCGTGCTGCCTTCCCGCCTTTCCCAACTGCCTCTCCTCAGTTAAGTTTTAAAGCTGAGGCAAAGAGAGAGAGAGAGCAAGAAAGGGAAAGATAGAGATAGAGAAAAGCAACTCCTAGGGGAGGTGGGTGGGTTGTGAAGACTTATTCCTGCTGTTCCCAGAGATCACCTGTTACAGGTAAGTAACTGTGCTATCTCCGGGAACAAGCAGGAATGAGTCTTCACATATGGGGACTCCCCAAGCTAAGATGCCCAGAGGGAGTCCTAGCATGCAGCAAATTTAGAAAGAGCTATGCTACTCCTCAGGACCTCAGGCATTATGGGGATGGAGGGTAGGAGTTGAATTATAGAAGAGGTGCTGTGGAACAGCTGGACTAGAAGAGGACTTCAATGGAGGAAGATCCTGTATAGTTGGCATTTAGTAGTAAAAATATTGAGTGCAATATTCTAATATGGATCTCCCTTGGTGGTATTGTAAAAAGTCTACTGAGGTTCTTATGGATCTGTTAGAAGAGCCAGTAGAAGATCCTCAAGGAGTGCCTCACTGTGAAGTGGAGGTAACAAACTGTAGGAAAAACAAGTGGAGGTAAGAACCCATCAGGGTGAGAAATAGCCCCAGGGAAAACTGGGGTAGTACAATGAGGTAGGGCTTCAGTGGAAAACGCAGAAGGTACTATTAGACAAAGATTAAGCCCTTTTGGTCGAAGAACAGTACAATGCTAGGACCAAAAGGAAAAATAAGTCTGACCGATTTGGACTAACAGAGAAAATAGTCCCTGTAGGAGAGAAGGGTTATGGAGACCCCTATAACCCATAACAAAGTAAGGACAGACTTATGAAGCGTTATAGCTTTAGATGAACTGAAAATACGTGATGTCTTTCCTAAATGAGGTCAATTAGGAAAGAAAGGTACATGGAAGCTTCAGAGGTAGCTAAACCTGAAAGGTTATGGTAAGAGAAAACAAAGAATTTGTTAATTACCACAGGGAGTGATTATGTGTGTAGAACCCCAAGCATGCTGGCACAGCATTGACAGGGGTAGAGTACATCTGTAAGAGTCATATAGGAATATATGGATATACGAACCTAGACAGAGAGATAGATAAGTACGTAGTTACATATCTACCTAGAAGATATATCTCAACAGATATATATATATATGCATATACATATATATATGCATATACATATACATATACAGAGATATACCTGGGCGGAAGATACAGAGATACATATAGATATATATGTATATATATATATGAATATATGAATATGTAGACATATAGACATAGGACTCCATATAGAAGATGGAGACATGGCTATATAAGCAGATCCCCATAGGGATATGGGGATAGAGGTAAGATTCATCTAATAACAAGAAGGGTGATACCTGCTTGAATAGATGTATAGAGAATCCTCTTTCCCTGGTTATAGCTGACAGAGTCAGAGGAATGATCTCCCTGACAAGAAGGAGTCTAGATTCCTTTAAGAATTCGAGCTCTTGAATAACCAGGATGGCCTACGTGAAAAATGTAGAGGATAACTTCAGTCTGCAGGCAGCAAGTCCAGATTTTACCAGAACTGCAATATGGTGAATGGACAGAGGACGCCACTGGAAAGAGATACCATATTGACCCGCCTATGAGGGTAAGATGGGTATCAGGCGTCCCTGAGCTGCAACTGAAAGAAAACTATCCCTGGTGAGAAGTCCAAAGGAGATATGGACCAAGTCAGGGAATTGGCCATTCTGCAGGTTTTCACGTGATGAAAGGCCTGAGTCTTTTGTTTGAAAAAGAGATTTTAGATGAGATGGTAAGGGTAGGGAACACCTACCAGTCATGGGAGCATGACTGGGTGAACCCCTCCTAACCATCTGGGATTATCTGCTAGATACTAATGCTCTCTAGCAAGGGCCCATAGTGCAAAGCTACTCTGTAGAGATGCAGAGAGCATGTTAGAGGTGGTTAGAAGAAAAAACTGGCTGGTTAAAGCCAGTAGGTAACAAACTATTCTGCCGAAAACAAGGGGGCGAAGAATAGAAGTCAACAAACAAGTCTGTAATAACAGGGTTTCCAAAAAAGGTTGATAACCTGTTTGGGGTTTAGCACTGAGGCCAGAAGGATTGCTAGTGGAGGAGAAACCCTGGTTGTGTGGAGAACAGAACCAGTAGCTGAACCACTAGGAACTGCTGCATTTGCAGCAACTACCAGAGCAGTGGAAAAATAGTTTCCTCTCAGTCAATGCAGAAGGAACAAGCATATTTTTTAAACTCTTATCTACCCATAAGGGCCATTTCCTATGTGGTGCTTGTTCAGTATGTATCCATGCCCTTATTGTTAGGAGCAGATATACTTATCCTACAAATGGTCATGTATTCCCTTTAGATGATTTTTCCAACTGTAGTACTAGTCATGTCATTTATGTGATACAATGCCCATGCATGAAGTTATATGTGGGCATGACTACACGTCCAGTTCGTGTTAGAATCATAGAATATAGAAGTTGCCTCAAGAGAGGGGTAGTTGATAAATCCCTTGTCAGTCATTGGCAGGAATCCAAGCACAAAATTTCTGATCTAAAATTTTTTGTGATTAAGGTGGTCAAGATGAATTGGAGAGGAGGGGATGTTGAGAGAACAATACGGAGATTGGAAGAGCGATATATCTTTGCGCTAGATAGTTTGCATCCCAAAGGATTAAATATGGACAGTGATTTATCTGTGTTTCTGTAATTTGTCTAACTTAGTTATAAATTTGTTGTCTGATGGGGTTTACCCATATATGCGGCTCATCCTTGTTTAGGGTTAATATTTTATTGCAATATTTCATTTGGGATTCTTAGATGCATATGATTTTATTCAATGAGACTCCTTGTTGATAATATATAATTTTATGATATATTTATGAATAATTTATTTTTTATATTAATGGGTATTTTATATGGGTCTATATGATTAATAGATGTAATATTTATGTTGATGATTTTATAGTGTTTCTTAGGTGGCTCTATATGACTAATAGATGCAATATTTATGTTAATGATTTTATAGGGGTATGTTTACTAAACCGTCTTAACGTGCGCTCTGCAACGTTATCGCACGATAAGGTACCTTATCGCACGATAATGGCGCTTTACAAAGTGCACAGGTACCTTATCGCGAGATAACGCACGCTGTGGTGCAAACGAGCGCTGAAGGCGGGGAAAGGCTCCCGGAGGGCGGAGGAAGGCTCCTCAGGGGCGGAGAGAAGTGTGGACTAGGGTGATGCCTAGCTGGCCCATAGGAATTCTGAAACAGTAGAGCAGCCAGACAGCAAATTCTGAGGGCCCAACATGGGCATGAGTGTGCTTCCCACAGTGTCACAGGGGATAGTACCCAGCAGGTACCCCGAAGGGCACGGAACTTTGGCATGCAGTGCTGGGGGGAAGCGTGAACAGCTATGCAGGCACCCCTACCCCAGAACCCGCACCATAGGCAGCCGCCTACCCACACACTGGATGGCCTGAGACTGCGCTCCACTAGCACCACCAGCAGAAGGGCATGTCAGCATGGTGGCAGAGGGTGGCAGCTGCCCAGAGCAGACCGTGGCCTAGCCCTGTGTAGGTGGGTGCCATGCACTGCAACAGACAGGCCCTGTCTGATGAACAGTCATGGCATCACCAGGGAATGCACTGTCTCTGTGGCAACACAGTGGTGCAGTGCACAAAGCCAGTGTGTTCAGAAGCAGAAGGTCACAGGTTCAAGTCCCAGCTGTGGTTCCTGCCAACCACCCAGTCCCCATATTTTATCCACCACTAAAACATGCTAATACAGACAGAACCTTTATTGCAGATGACGTAAACATGCCCAAAACACCTACATTTTACCCTACAGAGCACAGACACCATAAACATGTGCATACCCTAGAGCAGAGTCTCTCAAATGCAGTCCTGGAGGGCCAAACACCATTCAGGTTCCATGCTGCCTCTAATAAAGATGCCTGTGCTGCATTTCTATGCGCCGCCCCCATGGTATGCAAATGTTTCTCATGCATATTCATGAGGGACAGCATGAAAACCTGAACAGTGTTTGGCACACCAGGACTGGAGTTGGGAACCTCTGCCATAAAGCAGCAGCCAACAAGGGCAGACACACCCGCACCCATAAGAACATAAGACATGCCATACTGGGTCAGACCGAGGTCCATCAAGCCCAGTATCCTGTTTCCAACAGTGGCCAATCTAGGTTATACGTACCTAGCAATATCCCCAAAAGACACAGGTTCCACAATGCTTGTACTGGGTCAAGCATTGATATCCTGGGTCCCTTTTTAATAGTGGTTTATGGACCTTTCCTCCAGGAACTTGTCCAAACCTTTTTTAAACCCAGCTATACTAACAGCCCTTACTACATCCTCCGGTAACAGATTCCAGAGTTGGATTACACGTTGAGTGAAAAAATATTTTCTCTTATTTGTCTTAAATAGTTTACCCTGTAGCTTCATTACATGTCCCCTAGTCTTTCTATACTCTGATAGCGTAAACAATTGATCCACGTTTATCCGTTCCACTCCATTCATTAATTTATAGACCTCTATCATATCTCCCCTCAACCGTCTCTTCTCCAGGCTAAAGAGCCCTAACCTTCTTAGCCTCTCTTCATAGGAGTAGCCTTCCATCCCCTTCACCAATTTGGTGGCTCTTCTCTGTACTTTTTCTAATAACGCTATGTCCTTTTTAAGATACGGTGACCAGAATTGCACACAATATTCAAGGTGCGGTCGTACCATGGAGCGATACAGAGGCATTATAATATCCTTTGTTTTGTTCTCCATCCCTTTCCTTATGATACCTAGCATTCTATTTGCTTTCTTGGTCGCCGCTGCACACTGGGCGGAGGGTTTTAACATGTTATCCACAATGACTCCTAAATCTTTTTCCTGGGTGGTGGTTTCTAATGTGGAGCCTTGCATCGTGTAACTATAGTGTGGGTTGTTCTTTCCTAGGTGCATAACTTTGCACTTGTCCACATTAAATTTCATCTGCCATTTGGATGCCCAGTCTTCCAATTTATCCAGATCCTCCTGCAGTTTTCCACAATCCTCTTGGGTTTTAACAACTTTAAACAGTTTTGTGTCATCTGCAAATTTGATAACCTCACTAGTTATTCCCTTTTCCAGGTCATTTATGAATATGTCAAAAAGCAGCGGACCCAGTACAGATCCCTGGGGTACTCCACTATTCACCTTTTTCCATTGGGAATATTGGCCATTTAGCCCTACCCTCTGCTTTCTATCTTTTAACCAGTTCCCGATCCACAATAGTACACTGCCTCCTATCCCATGACTTTTTAGCTTCGCCAAAAGTCTCTGATGGGGGACTTTGTCAAAAGCTTTCTGAAAGTCCAGATACACTATATCAACCGACTCACCTTTGTCTACCTGTTTATGCACACCTTCAAAAAAACATATCAGATTAGTAAGACAAGATCTTCCTTGTCTAAAGCCATGTTGGCTGTCTCCCATTAGGCCATGACTATCTACATGCTGTGTAATTTTGTTCTTTATGATGATTTCTACCATTTTACCTGGTACTGACATCAGGCTCACCGGTCTGTAATTTCCTGGGTCACCCCTGGAACCCAGGAAATTACAGACCAGCTCCATTATCCAATGCCTCCTGGAGAGGCAGGACATTGGGCCCTGCGTGCATCTCCTAATACTAGCACTTGCATACTTTAGCAATGCCATCCTAAACCTGGGAATACGGTACACAGCTATCAAAAGGTTGCTATGATTACTGGCAGATAGCAATTCCGAAGTTAAGTACAATTTTCTGATTGAGCTGCATCATGGCAACCTTTCTGATGTCTGTGGAGTGTGCTACAGGTCTTGTGTCTGACAGTGTTTACCACCCTGGGGGGTGACCCAAACAGTATTGCGTACCACTGCCATGCCTGCACTGTGCCCAGGACTGGAGCAGTGGCCAGGGCTACCAAACACCTCTATAGTTGTACAATGCTGGCATAGGTGTGGAAGTGTGTGTCTGTCTATCCAGTGTGTGGTGGCTGCAAACACCCTCTACAGCCCACACTGCCAGCACTGTTGCCAGTACTGGCCTGCCAATGTGCATAATGAGGAGCAAGGTACCATGGGTATAGCCCAGACAGGGTGGCCTGGCCAGGATGCATCTGTACAGGGCATAGGGCAATGGCTGGGACATTGTAGTGCCCGGCCACCACCTGCACAGACAGGGTGGCCACAGCATGTTCTGCTGGGAGATCACTCTCACCCTGACTGAGCAGTGACCACAGCATGGCAAGGTTTCCCCATAGTACTATATAGTATTTCTCTCATGTGATATTTCTGGGTTCCCTTTTGGGGCCCAATCACTGATTTATCTGCTTAGTGTGTATGCTGACATCCCAGTTCTGGGTGCATGCATCTCCTCCAGAGACATGCACTATGGACTAGCTAGCAGACTATCTGCAGCTAGTATGTGTCTTGCTGGAACACCTTGCAGGGTGCAGTGGCTGGAGGCTTGCTGCAGGAGAATATCAGATAGTGGTGGAGCGCAGCTGGGCATTTCCAGGCCTAATGTCTGTCTGCTATTGCTTTATGGATGTGTACAGAGCTGCATTGACTGCCCTGTAGGGTGTCTGTTCCCCAGCAGGACTGGGGTTGATGGTCCCCTCCACTGCCGGGAGGTAGAATGTGGATCTGTTGGTGGGAGCCCCAGAGGGTGGGTTGGGTGGTGGTACATAATCTGCCTATGGGTCCATAAGGGCTAAACCTGACTGAGAAATACAGATGTATCCAAGGTGTGTCTGCAGGAACTACCTATCTCACACACTAGCACTGCTGGCGACCTATAGCATGGCCTATTTCTGCCATGGAAGGTGCTGTGGACCTGGTGCTGGGCGCCCCACCTCACCCTCAGGGTGAGCACAGTACCCGCACAATGTGACGGTGTGTAGCTACTCTGTGCCAGTAACACACACGGTCAGTTCCCCCTACCCGGCCGAGGTGCTGTGGGGGTGCATACCCCATCTTGTGATCATCCGTAGACTGCTGATTTGCATGTGTAGTGCATCATGGGTACGGGTGGGTTAACCCTATCCTGGTGATCACAGCAAACTGTCTGTGTGGTGCCGAGCAGTCCTTCTGCAGCCAGCCAGGGGTTTGTTAGCATCTCTAGAGCTGTAGCCCACTGGTTACTTCACTGCCTGTGGAGCCAGAGATCATGGGTTCAAACCCACAGTGGGGTTGTTTGATAGGGCTGTCCAAAGCATTGTCTATTTTTAATGTACATTAGTGCTGCCAGCAGAAACACCCTCAGAGTACTGTAACCATAAGGTGCTTCAGAAGGCGCTTTAGAGGGCGCCCTATAGGGTGCCCTATAAAGCTCCTTCTGAGGCACCTTATGGTTACAGTCCATATAAGGTGCCTTATAAGGTGTCCTATGGAGCGCCTTATAGGGTGCCCTATAGGGGACATTATAGGGTGCCGTGGCGGACAGTGTACTTTATAATATGCCCTATGGAGTGCCTTATAGGGTGCCTTATGCGGCACCTTAGGTTACGGCATGTGAGGGTGTGTTTGCTGGCAGCAATAATTAAAATACAATTTAAAATGCCTCAAGAAACAATACTTATATGTCAAAGCTGATGCCTCAGCCAGCCTTATGCATTAGGCACACTGGGGGATCGAACTCATGACCCCTGTATCATCAGTCAGTGTATTACCCATTGTGCTACACCTCCGTTTCTGTGTTTGCATGTCTGGGCGCCTACTTAGGAGTACCGCGCGTTAACACGCTTAGCGGCGCTTCGCCCGATAATGTGCGCAGCAGCGCGCGTTATCGCGCGACAATCCCGTTTTGCTACTTTCAGACTGCAACGCCCACTCCTTTTATGGCAGCCTGCACACTATCGCCGGGCGCACATTAAGACGGTTTAGTAAACATACCCCATAGTGTTTCATAGGTGGCACGATATGCATCAATAGTTCACAGTTTAGATTAAAGCATAGTGTGCTTTATGTATATATCTCTTTTTACATTAGGATTTTTTAAGCGTAGAGCATAGCGTGAGCAAGAGGGTTTTTTCCTCTTGATGTCCTCCGAAATTTGAATATGCAATGTTTTCACTGACACGTCATGAAATTTGCATTTCTCGCGGGAACGATCCTGTTTTAGTGCGCATACGCCGGCGTTTTTATGATAGTACTGCCAGCGGAGCGATGTTACATTGACATGGTCATATTGGCGGTATAGCGATTTGTGTGAGTTTTAATGTTTTAATCGCGGTGTGTTTGGTTTACAGTACCCGGTGTTACTAATGAATTATGAGCCGTTCACCTTTCCACATTATATGGTATGAAAGATTCGGGGTGATCGAACAGTCATTTAATATTTGGTTGTAGGTGTTTCGAAGTACCACATTGTGGTTTTAATGGGGTATTTATGTATATTTAAGATAGTGATTATTTTAAGAAAGGATGATCTATTTTACATTGAAATGTATGATACATATACCGCCGAGTTTTTATTCCGTTTAAAGCAGTTTCTACGATAGGGGTCCTGCGGGTAATATGTGATATGAATCTCACGGGTTAATTATTTATTATTTTTATGAGACCTTGCAATTTGGTTTAATCAAGGAATGCATATTTCTTTTCCCTCACGTTCATATTTAGAGTTGGCAAATGCTGAATTAATAATTTCGAAGACTAACAGTCACGCTTTTTACAGGTATAAGTACTCCTTTTTGATAAATGTTTTTAGATTGTTCCATTGAGATAGATGGGACATGTTTTCTGATTCCACTGAGGTCACTTTAGATTAGGCAATATTTGCCTGATAAAATGCAAATATGAAGTTCATTTAGAAGTTGTGAATGTTTTAATGGTTTAGTTGCACACATGGATACATACCATACATTTTTTGTACCCCTTTTAAGTTTAAATGCATAGAGTTAGAATTTTATTTATGTTTTTATATGTTCGTCAGCAAATTTTAATTTATACAGTTTATGTTTATTAGTACAATTTAAATATGTTTCGGTTTTCTTTAATGACTGTTTTAATATTGGCTGTGCTATTGTTTTGACAGTTTGTTCTTATTAATTTAAATACACACACATATATATTTATATATTTATGTTTATATATACATGTGATTATTTATAGAGATATTTGTTGGCTTATAACTTTTATAATTATCTTCTTAGGCTTCTCTTTTATTGTGATGATTTTATGTTATTTATTCATTTATGATTTTATTTTATGATCTTAATGTTGTATTTATGTTTTAGTTTAGCCTGCCCCTGAAGAAGGTAGCGAAACACGGCCTGTGTCGGGCCATAGGCTAAAGGTGACTAATAAAAATTTCTCTCTCGTTGCTGTCCATGTCTCCTTACTGGGGGGAAGCATACCGGCCAAGGTATGTGCAGTCGGTACCGGCAGCGATGTCGGTACCGATACCTGTGGAACCATCTGTAGCGATTTTAGCGGTACCAAAGCTGCTAAGAGAGCCGCTAGACTGTGTTTGATAGCGAGGATTCTCTGTTCCATTGCTCCAGCCAATGTTTGGGTGTCGGTACCAATGGAAGCAGCCACGACCCCAGAACATGGCACCAGTAGTTCTGCAGAGGTGGAAGCCTCTGGAACATTCTGGAGCCCCGTTAATGCTTTGGAAGCTGAAGCCTCCCGCCGGGGCTGTTTTGCCAGTGAACTTTCCTCGAGGGCAATGCCAGTGGCATCTCGATACCTAGAAGGAGATCTACCCTTTGAGACCGGCCAGTTTTAGAAGGCTTAGATTTAGTTACCTGAGATCCATGGGAGGAAGATGAAGCCCTGGAAGATATCGATGCAACAGACATCATATCTGCAGCAAAAAGAGTACCGAGTTTTGCAGCTCTATTCTGCAGGCCCCTCTTGGTCATCTTCCTGCAGGAGAGACACTCCGATGGAGAATGGTCAGGACCTAAATGTTTAAGACACCAGTCATGGGTGTCAGTGACAGATATTGTACCACCACAGTTAGAACATTTCTTGAAACTACTAGATGGTTTCTCCAGGTTTGAAGAAAAGTGGGCCTAGTGCCCAAAATGGCGCCTAGCACCGAGAGTGGAAAGGCCCCTGAGGAAAGAAATCCTTCAGAAAGATAGGTTGGTTTGTTTTTTTTTTTGGTTTTTTTTAAAGAAAAAGAGAACCGGCGGTACCAGTAGGCATCGAATGAAGGCAGACGTGACCACAAAAAAAACAAAAAAGTAAGAATAGATTTTCTGCGGTGACAGGGTGTGCATCTTGTCGGCTCTGCAGAAAACGAAGAACTGAAGAGGGAGAGTTGGAAAGGCAGGAAGGCAGCACGCAGGCACTGTGGGACGCTCCCAAAAGCTTTCCTATTGGACGCTGGGGAGCGTTCCCGTGCAGGCTCCGTCGGTATCGACGATACCCATATGTGAAGACTACATTCCTGCTTGTTCCTGGAGATAAGGTCTATTCTAGAGTAATGAGGGGGAAAGGTATAAGATCTCACCACTAGATTTAACATCCGCCAAGCATAGACCAGGCCCAGTTCCTTTAGTTTTTTTATTTCTCATTTAACAAATAATACAGCAAGTAATACTCATATATACTTGAAAGAAAGGAATAGCACAATTGGACAATTCCAGAAAAAGGAAAAGCAAATCAAATTAAAGATAATTATCCTAACTTGTGCTAAACACTGATAGCCCTCAATATAGGAGGGAAGAGAACACAGAAAAAAGGCCTGATAATCTAAGCAAACCATAAATTATAAATATAGGTAATCAATGTCATAAGACAAAGAACAGCCACATGGCCCTATATACATACAACTTATGCATCCTTCAGAGAATCGGACTTCAAGACAACTCAGCTGAGACTGAAACTGCCTGGAAACGTTTGAGCATCCAGAAATGCATGCATTTGCTTAGGATCACAGAAAATATATCTGCAAGACGCATATTTCATCAAACATTTATATGGAAAACTAAGCAAAAAGGAAAAACCCAAAGAGACCACTTCAGTTTGCATAGACAGAAATTGACGGGGGTTTTTATTTATTTATAAGTTTTTACAATATTACCAAGACCAAGCTTGTACAATGCAGGAAAAAAAATAAACTATGACTTCTTAAGGTAAAATACCAAAAGAAAAACAAACAAACCAACCATATAAGTACCAGTAAATATAACCCACCAAGAACAAGCCTATAGTCCACAAATTAAGGAAGGGGCTTAAGGAAAACCAACAGGAGGCCGAGGAAACCTCCTGCAACTAAAGAAAAGGTAAAAGGAAAAACAAGAGAAATGCATGAGGACAGAGGCTAACCCATAACAATAATACACAGCTTATGCATTCCCACTATTACCAGTGGGAGTAGAAGTTGGAACAGATGTGACAGTAATGGCAGCCGGCAGGTTAGCACTGACAAATGCTGACAAGGCACTTGGGTGGAAAAAGACATGTCTCTGAGAATTACACACAATTAAACATTTACAAGGAAAACGTAAATAGAAAGTAGCCCCTAACTGCAATACCCCAGGTTTTAATGTTAAGAAATTGTCTACACCTTTTCTGAGTTTCCATAGCAATATCAGGGAACATCAAAACTTTAGAACCATAAAAAAGCACCAAACGTTTTTTAAAGTATAATTTTAAGAGCCAATTCCTATCTGAGACTAATGCACAGGTAACCAAGAGAGTAGAAAGTTTCAAAGAATCCTGCACAGGAGACTTTAATAAATCAGAGACATTCAATAAGTCCATACTGTCTTCCTTCAAAACAGCTGGCCCCTTCATACATCCCGGAAGAACACACGTTTTAGAGATTGGCGGCATCAATTCCCGAGGAACCAGCAGCACGTCTGCCAGAAATTTTTTAAAGAGGTCAATTGGACTAAACCCCATTAAAATAGGGAAGTTTAAAAGTCTCAGATTTGAGGCCCAGGCAGCATTTTCCAAAATTTCCACTTTAGCACGAAGTAACACATTATTTTTTAACAAAGCCGATGTTGTCTCTGAAACTGTGCTAACAGATTGTACAGTCTCTGCTACTTGTACCTTCAAACCCTCCATCGTAGCACAAAACTTCTCAACCTCCCCAGTCCTTTGAGTCACCCGGGGCAATAATTCCAGATGTCTACTAAGAGATAGAGTTGGATAATACAATTATAGCGTCCCAAATACTGTCAAGAGTAATCTTACTTGGGTGTGGTAACAAACAGCACTGCAGTGTATTCAACCAAATGAGAAGTAGTAATGTCTGTGTCCAAATCATCGGAGCGCCATTCCATAATTGCCTCTGAATTAGCTGGGGGCCCCACAGATCCTTCGACGGCCAAAACGCCATCCACAACCGCCAAAACTCCCCACTCTCGCCCTCCCTCTGCGCTGACTTCTGATACTACAGGGGAGCAGTCAAGCGGGAAGGAGCCCATGACCCCAAGCGGAAGAGGCGAACGCCGTGCGTCAGGAGAGAGGGTGGTGTCCAAGTCAGCGGACATGGACGACTCCTCCAGACATCCCCCGCAAGACCTCCTCAAATCTCCCTTCTCGCAGCCTCGGTTAAGCTCAACAAACTGGTCCATATGACCTAAAACAGCTGGTGTGGGTGCCGTGGGGAACACCGGAACCTTGCTCTTCCTCTTCGGCATCTGCACAGGAAACACCTCTCACAGCTATCTTGGTAAGAACACACCCCAAAATTGACGTCTTTTAAGCTGGGTATTAAAGGCAACATCTGGAAAAACCCAGCGCTTCTGTCCAAAAAAAAATTTCTGAGAGTTCAGAAAAAATAACCTCAAAATCCAAGCACGATCAGGTTCCAAAACATAGGTGACCAATAATGTAGCACTCTGCGTACTCTCTCTGGTTGAATCCTCCAAAACGTGCATTAATTTAAGGATATCCAGAGACGCAGCACCTTGCCCCTCAGTCAAAGCCAAGCTACTCAACCGTTTCTTAACAGGAAGATAATAGATTTTAGAAGTTGGTAGGAGCGCATTCTTTGGTATCCCCAAAATGTCCAAAAGATATCTCTTAAAGAAATCAACAGGGGACACAGCAGTAGATTTGCGAAAGTTCTCCAAAAGGTTGAATTTACACTTCGTGAAGATTTCCAACTTCTCCAATTTTACCTGTACTGCCGAGCTGTCCCGCACAAAGTAGACACTCCGAGCATGAAGCGATTGTACCTGTGTATTTAGATTTTCTACCTTTGCTCCGGCACTTGAAACAGCTTGCTCCTGTAATACAATTCATGTCTGCAAATCCTGAGTGGCCTTTTCAACATTCATTCGTCTGGATACTGTCTTCTCTAACAGCACAATTCCAGACCAGATGGCATCTTAGTGTGACTACGAGGGGTTTCATCAGAACACTTGTATCCTCTAGGAGGTGGGGACTCCTCTCTGGCCGCAGCGCTGATAAATCATCTGGGTCAGGCACCATTACCAACGCCATAACACCCGGGGTTGCACCGGTCACAGAGAGAGATCTCCTAAACTTCCACAGGATTTTCCAAGGGCTTTAGAACCAGTCCACTCCCTCAAAGCTGGCTCCAACTCGCCCACTTCTTCGGAAGAGGGGGGGGGCCTGAACGACACTGGAAACCCCAGTTTGAGGCTGAACAGACCACCCTACCAGTCAGCTCCAGTGCTAAACCCAGCAGTTTCCTCCGAAGCTCTGACAGTCACAAACTTGGTGATAGGCAATTGTCCAGGAGACTGTTCAACCTCATGGTAATTTTTGACTTTCCCCTTTCTTTCCCATTTAAAAAGGAAGAAAAAACATAAAAAGTAAATAAGAGAGCAGCAAAACCTATTCCAGCAGGACCGAAACGGAGCAGGATAACATGCGGTCACCATTCTGGATCTCCCCCAGGCCCAGTTTTATTTTTAATTTATTTTATTTAGCTGGATTTTTATACCACTTTATCCTAAAATCAAAGCGGTTTACAATGAACTTATGCATATACAAAGAACAAGTTGGGGGGGCATGCAGGGATATTTCAAGCTAACATATACAAAAAACTATGTACAGAAGTGTTTGGGGGGGGGGGCTACAAAGGAGAGGAGTCAGCAGGGATGAGAATTAGGGTGGTGCATTAGGTAATGTCTCCAAAGTGTTCAATATAGAGGGTTGTTTTCAGCTTTTTCCTGAAGTCCTTGGAATCTGAAATGGCTCTGAGGTGGTCGGGGAGTGAATTCCAAAGGGGAGCTGCAGCCAATGAAATAGCTCTTCCAGATGTGGCTTATTTGGATTTTGTATAGGCTTTGGAGGTGGTGCTGGTGTGACTGGTGATGCGTCATCTGGGTCTGTTGCTGAACTCCGTGGTGATGAGAGTTTTCAATATATTTGCAGAAGTGTTTTGTAAGATTTTGAAGATGTTCAGCACAGTCTTATACTTGATGCGGAGCTGACGGGGAGTCAGTGGAGCTGGTTCAAGAGGGGAGTGATGTGGTCATGTTTTGATGAGCCAATTATGATGCTAGCTGTGGTATTCTGCAGTTCCTTTAAAGTTTCCCTTAGTATTCTCTTATCACTCCCCTTATATTCACTTTTAGTGATGGGGGCAAGATGAATGATGAGCAGTAGGTTGTGGGGGAAGATTTTCATGTTCAACAGTCTATCCCCCAAGCACATAAGAGAGTAATCCGTACTGGGCACAAACATTGAGATTTTCCAAAATTTTCCTTCCAAAAGAATTCTTACAATTAAAAATCACCCACGTGGATCCGCATATAGTAAAAGGTGACATTTGACTTACCAAAAATATCTTTTCCTGAAGTCCTGCAAGACCATTCCATACAAGTGGGTTGTGTCCCCCTGCCGACAGAACTGGAGACAGAAAAAATCCCAAAGCTTCTTATGACATCATCCCTGCTACTATAGTTAATGCAGCTAGGGACATACTTCAGTATTCATACCCAACACATGGTCAAGAACCCTTGACCGTACACAATTTCAAGGAGAAAAACAAAAGGATCAGAAGTCCATAAACCATTATTAAAGATGACTGGGGAAATCTACTGCTTACCCTAGGATAAACAACTTGGAATCTATGCACTTTTTTGGGGACCTGACAGGTACTGGTGACCTAGATTAGCCAATGATGGAAAAAGGATACTGGGCTTGATGGACTTTGGTCTAACACAGTATGTCATATCTTATGTTCATACAGAACTATGAACAGCTATGTATATGATAATATTCGGACAAGTCTGACAAGGTGATTATAGGCCCGCAGAGCTAAACTGCAGAGTAATACAGCAGAGCATAAGGACAGCTCCTAGACTGGTCTATTAGAACTTCAGGAAATGACATTATCTGGTAAATAAAATGTCACCTTCCATATTGTCCTGCTAGACCAGTCCAGACAAGTGGGATGTAGCAAAGCTACGAATTCAATGGATGGGAAGAAGGCATGGCCACCTTAAAAATTTCTGCTCCAAAGGCAGTGTCCATCCGAATGTGGACATACACATGGTAATGCTTGGTAAAAGTGGAAGGTAATGACCACGTTGTCACATGACAAGTGTCAATGGGAGCTACCAAGGTACGCTCCACTCAAGAGGAAACTTGTGCCCAGATGCAATGCACATGCCAACCTTCCACTACTGGCTGGGTCTGCAATGGATAAGCTGAGGTTATCGCCTCTATTATTCACCAGCCAAGGATAGCCTTATGGTCATGCCACCTGTATGTGGACTGGCAAAGAGGACACAACCAGACCAATTTTCAAAAGGAATTGGTGACTTCAAGGTACCGAAGTACCGCAGGATGAAGGTCCTAAACTTAACACTGTTCCTTACGAAAGGAAGGTAGACAGACCACCTGATTGACATGAGAAAATGAAGCCACCTTGGTCAAAAGGAAAGTGATGGGGCCAGTACTGCTGGTCGACCCGACTCACTTCTCACTTACAGCCCTGCTCTTGAAAGCCAATGTTTAGCACATAAGGATTATTATCCTGCCTTGGTTTTCACGCTTCTAGAGAAGAAGATAGGCTCTATCTGCCTTGCCTACATGTGCGTCTGGTGCCTGTTTGAGAACAGACATTGCCAGCACAAGGATGTCCCTCCTCCACAAATGACCCCTTCCATCCAGCACCATGATGGGTTGGGGGCCCATTCCAGGGTGCCTCCAGTGGGCACCCAGTGCCGTCTCTTACCAGGAGCGGGTCAAGGTTACTTCGGACCATTGGGTACTAAGCATTATCCGACATGGATACATTCTGGAATGCAGAGAACCTATCCTGGATGCTTTCATGGTCCCTGGACATGGTTCTGAAGTCGATGGCCACTGTCCAGGCTACCATGGTTCGAATGCTCATTCTCCAGGCCACCATTCCTGCGCCTCCTGCTAAATGGGGCAAGGAATGATTTTATATCTACTTTGTAGTGCAGAAGGACAACAGGTCCTTATGGCCAATCATCGATCTCAAGGGCATACATGCCCACCTGAAGGTCATTCATTTCCACATAGAAACGCTGAGATCGGTCAAACAGCAGTTCAGCATAGGGAGGGTTTTTTTTTTTCCATTTTCCAAGGTCTGACTGAAAGTATAGTTACACACCTGTAACAGGTGATCTCCAGGAACAGCAGGAATTTAGTCCTCACATATGGGTATCGTCGGTACCGACGGAGCCTGCGCGGGAACGCTCCCCAGCGTCCAATCAGAAAGCTTTTAGGTGCATCCCACAGCGCCTGCGTGCTGCCTTCCCGCCTTTCCCAACTGCCTCTCTCCAGTTGAGTTTTAAAGCTGAGACAAAGAGAGAGAGAGGGAAAGGAAAGACAGAGAGATACAACTCCTAGGGGAGGTGGGTGGGTTGTGAGGACTAAATTCCTGCTGTTCCCGAAGATCACCTGTTACAGGTGAGTAACTATGCTATCTCCAAGAACAAGCAGGAATCTAGTCATCACATATGGGGACTCCCTAGCTTTGGGTGCCAGGGAGAAACCCCAGAAGTTGTGTGTCCCTGAGAAGGGCTCCACTTCCCCCCATGGATCTCTGGCATCCTATCAGGGATGGTGGGTAGGAGTTGATTAGGTATGGAACAGGTGTTTGAGAACAGCCTGACCAAACAAGGCATCCCGGCGGGAGGCCTTGTCCAAGCAGTAATGGGCTGTGAAGTTATGAACCAAGGCCCAAGTGGCTGCTCGACAGATGTTGTCAATAGACACAGAGTTCAGATGAGCCATTGAGGCTGTCATGGCTCTCACATTGAGAGCTGTGACATGGTCCTCCAGAGAAAGATTCTTACTCTGATAGGTGAAAGAAATACACTGAGCAATCCAGTTAGATAGTGTTCTCTTGGAGACTGGAAGTCCCAAATGAGAAGGATCAAAAGCAACAAAGAGTTGAGAGGACTTTCTATGTTGCTGTGTTCTTTGTAAGTAAAAAGCCAGAGCTCTTTTACAGTCCAGGGTATGAAGATTCCTCTCTGCACTTGATGCATGAGGTCCTGGAAAAAAGACAGGTAGGTAGACCTCTTGGTTGAGGTGAAAAGGCGAGACCACCTTAGGCATAAAGCGTGGATGAGTCCTAAGGACTACCTTATCATGATGAAACCTTGTATAAGGTGAATTAGCTACTAGTGCTTGCAATTCACTAATGCGGCGTGCTGATGTGATTGCAATGAGAAAGATAACCTTCCAAGAAAGAAATTTCAAGGAGGTGGTAGCTAAGGGTTCGAAAGGTGGCTTCATGAGCTGCCCAAGAACCAGATTCAAGTCCCATGCTACCGGAGGTGGTCTAAGGGGAGGCTTAGTTAGGAGGCCTCTCATGAATCTTGCTGTAAGAGGACGAGAGGAAACAGGTTGTCCATTTAGAGGTTTAAGAGAAGCTGCAATAGCACTCAAATGGACTCTTACTGAATTTGTCTTAAGGCCTGCATTAGACAAATGGAGGAGATACTCCAGTAAAGATTCTAGAGGTATAGCAAGGGGGTTAAGACCCTTTTCTGAACACCAAATAGTGAACCTTTTCCACTTGAAAGCATAAGAACGTCTAGTGGAAGGTTTTCTAGAAGCATAAAGAACATCTTTTACTTGCTGAGAAAGATGAAGATCTTGGAGATCTAGGCCCTCAGCAACCAAGACCTGAGATGCAGGGACTGGGGATTGGGATGCCATAACATTCCGTTCTCCTGAGATAGGAGATCTGGAGCAGACCCTAACTCCAGGGAGGGAGCTTGAGAGAGATGTAGAAGCAGAGGGTACCACACTTGCCGTGGCCAATGTGGTGCTATGAGAATCATGTGGCCTCTGTCTCTGAAGCTTGAAGAGGGTTTTGAGAATTAGGGGAATGGGTGGAAAGGCATACAGGAAGTCTTGACCCCAGTGAAGGAGGAAAGCATCCTTTGCCTGAGCTCCCTGAGCCGGAGTTCTGGAACAGAACCGGGGAAGTTTGGCATTCCACGGACTTGCAAAGAGGTCTATGTCCGTGGTTCCCCAAAGTTGAAAAATCTTGGCCACCTGGTCTGCATGCAGAGACCACTTGTGTGGAAGGAGAACTCGACCGAGTCTGTCTGCCCAAGAGTTTTGAACGCCTGGAAGATACACTGCCAGAAGATGGATGTGATGCTCTCTGGTGAGGGCCCATAGTCGCAGAGCTTCGTTGCAAAGCGACAGAGAGCCTGTTCCCCCCTGCTTGTTCACATGGAACATGTCTACTTGATTGTCCGTATGAATAAGGACTGTTTTGTAGCTGAGCAGGGTGTGGAACACTTGCAGAGCAAGGAAGATTGCTCTGAGCTCCAAGAGATTGATATGTAGACAACTCTCTTGTGGAGTCCAAGTGCCCTGGGTGGAGAGGTCTTGCAGATGAGCTCCCCAACCCATTGGAGAAGCATCTGTTGTAAGAGTTGCTTGGGGCAGAGGTTGCTGAAAGGGGGACCCCAGCAATAGGTTTTGAGTGGACTTCCACCATTGGAGAGACAAAATGAGACAACTTATTTTTATTTATTTATTTATAGTCTCTTATATACCGCACTATTCAGCATCAGTGCGGTTTACAATAAACAAGGAGTTACACAATTCAACGGTACTTTGTGTTTACATAAAAAACAGGAAATACAACTCGGATAACAGGGTAATTAATTAATATAATTAATATAACAGACATGATCTCATCCTGGCTTCAGTATTGTGTATGGGAGGTCTATGGGGTGTCTGTATTGAATTTGTATGTTTGGAAGGTCTGTGGGTAGGTTGTGTTATCTGGATTGTTTAATGTGTTTGCTATCCTGTCTGACAGGCAACCTGATGCCTGGGTCCATTGGGTGGATAAAGTCCACTGAGCTGCCCTCATGTGAAGGTGAGCATATGGTACCACATGCACGGTGGATGCCATGTGGCCTAGCAACTGCAACATTTCTCGAGCAGTTAAAAAGGGCTTTAGGGCTGCTTGAGAAGCTAACTGCACCAAGTGAAGGCAACGGGCTTGGAGAAGGTAGGCCCTTGCCTTTGTGGTATCCAGCAGGGCTCCTCTGAACTCTAGAGACTGAGTAGGAGTTAGACTGGATTTTGGGATGTTTATGACCAGCCCTAAGTACTAAAGGATACGCATTGTGCAGGATAGAGAAGTCCTGGCCTCTGACTGTGTTGGAGCTCGAATGAGCCAGTCGTCCAAGTAAGGGAAGACGAATATTCCCAGAGTGCGTAGAAATGCTGCTACCACAGCCATGCATTTCGTGAACACCCTTGGTGCAGAGGCCAGACCACAAGGAAGTACCCTGTATTGGTAGTGCTTTCCTTGAAACAGGAACCAAAGGAACCTTCTGTGTGTTGGATGGATGAGAACATGGGCGTACGCATCCTTGAGATCTAGAGAACAAAGCCAATCCTGACTCTGAAGGTATGGAAGCAGAGCTCCAAGAGAAATCATTTTGAATTTCTCCTTGAGCAGGAATTTGTTCAATTCTCTGAGATCTAAGATAGGTCTGTATCCCCCTGTTTTCTTTGGGATAAGAAAATAAGGGGAATAGAACCCTATGCCCTGTTGATGAAGAGGCACTTCTTCTATTGCCCCTTGGACAAGAAGGATGGTAACCTCTTGACCTAACAGGTCGATGAGAGAGGTCGGAGAATTGAACTGCTTCACTATTGTGGGAGGGGGCATGCTTGAAAAATGAAGTTTGTACCCCTCTCTTATGATGGAGAGTGTCCAACGCTCTGCTGATATCTGCCCCCATCTGGGAGCAAAATGACAAACTTCCTGGAATGGTGGAACGTTCTGGTCCTTCCAGAGCCAGAAAGGCTAAGTTCTCTAGCTGAAAGTCAAAGGCCCTGAGGAGGCTGAGGCTGCTGAGCCGGTTGAGGCCTAGCAGCCTTTGCTTTCTTCTGTTTGGGTGGTTGCTGATGTTTGGTTGAAAACTGACCTGCAGAAGATGCCTGTTGACCATAAGCAGGATAAAATCTCTTTTTCTTAGAAAAAGGTGTTTTCTTGAACAACCTTTTCCTAACAGGATCAGCAGTAGACTTGGATAGTCTATCCAAAGTGGAATTTTCAGCATCCAGCTCATTGGCTTTTTCTTGCCAAGCTTTACCAAACAGGTCCTCACCAGTACAAGGGATATTTCCCAATTTATCTTGTACCCAGAGCTCTAAATCAGATGCTTGGAGGCAAGCAATTCTATGTGCACCTATGGCAATAGCCGAGGCCCTGCTTATACATTCAAAACAGTCGAAGGTTGCACGGTTGGAGAATTTAGAGACATCTTGGGCATGTTTGAGCCAAGTGAGAAACTCCTGCCTTTTATCCTCAGAGATGAAAGGACTTAAAGTCTGTAGATAATCAGTAACTTCCTTTAGGAACATTCCCATGTAGAGACTATAGGAACTGATTCTTGCAGCAAGCATGGAAGCTTGAAAGACTCTACATCCAAAAGCATCCAGAGTTCTGCATTCACGTCCTGGTGGATTAGAGGCATGTTTTTTGCACTTCTAATCCTTCTCATAGCAGATTCCACCACAATGGAGTGGTTGGGAAGCTGATTTTATGGAAACCAGGACAAGGAGGAACACGATACATAGTATCTAACCTACGAGAATGAGGAGAGGTGGTAAGCGGTGTTTCCCACATCCTCAACATGAGATCATAAAGAATCTCATGAATGGTTAGGGTAGCTGCCTCCTTAGGAGTTTTGGGATATTGTAAAATATCCAACTCCTTGGCCCTTGGCTCTGTTTCAGGGGTCACAGTGATGGACAGGCCCCGAGCCACCTCTCGGATGAAGTCTTGGAAAGACATGTCCTCTGGAGGAGACATCCTGCGTTTAGGGGAGGACGACTCCTGTGGAAGCATCATCGCTGCATCGACAGAACTTTCAGAATCCTCAGATTCTTCTGAGGAATCGAACTATCGCCTGTCTGGATGCTCTTGCAGAGCCCGATACCCGTACCGAACAAAATCGGTACCGGGAATAACCGGTACCGGGGAATCGGTACCGGCGGGTATCGAAGGACAGGGTACTGGCATAGCAGGCATCGATGCCGATGTCGATGCTATCGGTACCGGTTGCGATACCGATACCGGTACCGGTGGAGTTGTCTGTCGCAGTACCAAGGGCGTCGATGCCACAAGGAAAGCCGCTAGACTGCGCTCTATGGATAGAATTCTCTGGTCCATAGACGCTGCCAATGCCTGGAAATCGGTACTGGTGGAAACTGCCGGTACCCCAGAGCATGGCGCCAGATCATCTGTCGAGGCCGAGCCATCGAGAACATCCTGGAACCCCGATGATGGTGCTTTGGAAGCCGAAGCCTCCCGCCGGGGTAATTTTGCCGGTGCAGAATCCTCGAGGGCAACACCAGAGGCATCTCGATGCTTAGAAGGAGATCTACCCTTTGAGGACCGACTAGACTTATGTTTAGTTACCTGAGATCCACGGGAAGAAGAAGCAGACCTGGAGGATGTCGATGCCACCGAAGCCGCATCAGAGGGAAACAGGGTACTGAGCTTAGCAGCTCGGTTCTGTCGACCCCTTTTAGACATCATAGCACAGGACACACAATCTGTGATGGAGTGGTCAGGACCTAAACATTTTAAACACTATTCATGGGTGTCGATGACGGAAATGATACCGCCACATTTTGTGCAATTTTTAAAACCTGAAGCAGGTTTTTCCATATTAAGGAAATTTCTGGGCCTTAAGGCCCAAAAAGACAGGTGCACCTGAAGAAAGTAAAATAATGGAAAAATTAATTTTTTTTAAAAGAAAGAAATACCGGCGGTACCGGTAGAGCGTCGGGGAAGGCAGACACGACCACAAAAAGAAATAAAGAAATAAGGAAAATCTTCTGCGGTGACAGGAACACGACCTGCTGGCTCCGCAGAAAAAGAAGAACTGGAGAGAGGCAGTTGGGAAAGGCGGGAAGGCAGCACGCAGGCGCTGTGGGATGCTCCCAAAAGCTTTCTGATTGGACGCTGGGGAGCATTCCCGCGCAGGCTCTGTCGGTACCAACGATACCCATATGTGATGACTAGATTTATTTATTTATTTTATACACATTTATATACCGCATCTTCCAAAGTTCAGTTGCGGTTTACAGTGAACAATAGTTAACAAAGCAAGTTTGTTTTACAGGGAACGTCATATTATAACAGAACATATTTACAAGGAACATCATATTATATATAGAATATACAGTCTAAACAATGTGGGATAATACAGAACAGAATAAACTATATACAGTTTTATATATGTATTTATATACATGGAAGTGAAAGGACATAAGCTGTGAAGTCATCATGATTGTGTGTCAATTGTGTGGGTTAGGGTTTTTGCTTGATGCAGATAGATACCTGTTTAACCTTTGTCTAAAGCAGGTTGTGAGTTATCTATGTTATAGTGTTTGGTGAACAAATAAGTTTTTAATTTTTTGCGGAGTTCCATGATCTCCGTTAGTGTTCGTAGCTCCTCTAGGAGGGAATTCCAGATTGTTGGGGCTATGTGGGAAAAGGCTCTGTTATTTGTTGATTTATGGGCTCTTGTATAATCTTTCGGGATCTTTAATCTGTTCAATTGTCCTTTTCTGTGTGTGGACTTAGATGGTTCTTTGTGTATTAAGTTACATAGCATAGTTGGGGCCATATCATATAAGGCCTTGAATGAAGTTATTATTGTTTTGTAGATTATTCTACTTTGAATTGGTAGCCAATGGAGAGAGGCTAGTATTGGTGATATGTGTTGGAGTGAGTTAATTTTCAATATGATTCTGGCCGCTGCGTTTTGCGCTAATTGCAATCGTTTGATGTTTTGTTTTGATATGCCTATTAGAATTAGATTGGCAAAGTCAAAATGTGGAGTTATGGTGGCCTGGATTATGTTGATAAAGTCTTGTGTAAATACTAGCGGACGAAGTTGTTTGAGGGTTTTGAGTTTGAAATAAATTTTCTTTATGGTATTGCTAATGTGTGTTTCCATCGTAAGGTGTATGTCTAGAATTACGCCTAGATATCTTATTTGGTTTTTTATTTTAATTTCTTGGTTTTGAAGTCTTATGTGTGTTGGGGGGATATAGGATTTGTTCTTGGTCACGATTAGAACTTCAGTTTTAGTGTGGTTTATGTGGAGGTTTTGTGCTTTTAGCCAAGTAGTAATTTCATTATAACAGTCCGATAGGAGTTGTAGCGGTAGGTTGGGTATCGTGAATGGAATATACATCATAATATCGTCTGCGTATAGATGATATTTTACTCCAAATTTTTTGAAAATGTTGCAGACTTGTTTTATGTAGATATTAAAAAGCAGGGCTGATAGCGCTGAACCTTGTGGTAATCCAATTTCTTGTTTATATGTGGTTGAGTTTTGATTTCCAATTCTTACATTTTGCGTTCTATTATCTAGGTAGGATGAGAACCATTTATGTACTGTAGAGTTTAAGCCTATTTGTCTCAAGCTATTGAGCATTATTGTGTGGTGTACGCTGTCAAACACAGCTGATATATCAATGAAAAGTAGAATGAAGGCCTGTTTATTATTGTCAATTCCTCTTAGGAGCGTATCTATTAAAACTGTGAGGAGTGTTTCAACTCCATGGCGTGGCCGAAAGCCATACTGTTGCTCATCAAGAGGGTAAGATGAGTCTAGAAAGTCCTGTGTCTGTAATTGAACCACTTTTTCAATTATTTTAGCCAAGAATGGTATGCTTGAAATGGGTCTATATGATGCAGATAAAGTTTTATCAAGTTTGCTGTTCTTGAGGATTGGCCGTATTTGTGCGTGTTTGAGTGATGGTGGGAGGTAGCCTTGGGTTAGTGAGAGGTTCACTATTGAGAGAATGTAGGGTAATAAAATTGGTAGGGTATTTTTTATCCATGTTACTGGACATGGATCTAGATATGAAGTTGTGGTGTTGAGACTGGTGATAATGTTTTTTAGTGTCTCTTTAGTTATGGGATGGAACTCAGACCATTCATCTTGTGGCTGGTGTGATAAGTTGGTAATGTCTATAGACATTGACGGCATTTTTGCTTTGTTTTGATAATGGTGGGCTAAGGTTTGAACTGAGATGTCTGTAATTTCGCTGTCGGAGGTTTGAGGGTTGGTTAGATTTCTGACAATGGTGAATAACTCTCTTGGTCTGTTATATGATTTTGATAGTATTTTAGCATAATATTCTTTTTTTGTGCTGTCCAAGGTTTCTTTGTATTTATTGAGGTGGTTATTGTATATTTCTTTGTGTATTGTCAATTTAGATTTGCGCCAGTTGTGTTCTAGTTTTCTCAGGTTCCGTTTCATTTGCTTTAGTATATTGTTGAACCATGGTTTGGTATTAGTCTCAGAGTAAGTGATCTTTTGTGTGTGTGATTAATTTTGGCTGCATTGTTGATAGTTTCATGCCAGTTTTTGACAGTGTCATCTAAATTCGTTGCTGGTGATAAGAGGTGAAGGATTGTTAAATCAATAAATTCTTCATTGTTGAACTTTTTAAATCTTGTAGTTGGGACAAATCTGGATTGGTTGTTAGTGCTAGTGAGAGGATATGTAAGATTTAATTTGATGATGTAGTGATCAGACCAGGGTATCTGTGTACATTCAACTGAATTTGGGTTGATTAGTTTGAAGAGTGTATTAGGGAGAAAGACAAGATCGAGAGTTCCACCTTTGATGTGTGTAGAAGTGTTTATTATCTGATGATATTCCATGTCTGATATTGTGTCAAAGAATAGTTTAGCGTCCAGGGTTGGTAGAGAAGGAAGGTTAAAATCTCCTAGCATGATTATAGGGTGTTGTTCAGTGGAGGAGCTGAGGAGTTCAATAAAAGCGTCCAGGCAATCTGGGTTTTGGTCTGGGGGTCTATATACTAAACAGAGTTTCATGATACCAATTTTTATTAATAACATATCTATGTTGTTGGAGATGTTTGATTGGATTGTTTTGGCACTTAGTACCTTTTTTGTCATCATTAATACACCTCCGCCTTTCCTATTGGTTCTATGTTTATAGAAAGTGTCATAGTCTTCATTATTTAGTTGATTTATGTAGACTGTATCGGTATCGGTGAGCCAGGTTTCAGTGACACATAATATGTCTGGTTTTAAGTCAGATATTAAGTCATTAAATATGGGTAGCTTGTTTTTCATGGAGCGTGCGTTGATAAGGATGCATGAGAGGGATGTTGAGTTATTGGTGCATGTTCCCTTGGTTGTTTGATGTGGGTTTGTTTGTTTTATGTGAATTAGTCTATGGAAATTTAGTCTAGGATGGTTGTATGGATAAATGTGTCCAGTGTGGAAGTTGTTTCTAGTGTGTGTGTGAATTATGGGAATTGTTTTATGGTTATTGTTGTGTAGGCTTAGTGTTAGGTCTATGATTAGTATTGCTAAGACTAAACCGATATAAGATAGTTTCATTAGCATTATGTTTGTACGTGGCATTTTAGATGGGTTGCTGTTGGTGGAGCTAAGCGGTTATAAACCAGGGTAGGAAATGAGAGAAAAGGAAAATCACTAGGAAGTTGTGTTATACAGAAAGTTGAAATGAGAGCTGCTAGAAACAATATTAAACCTAATTGATGAAAGCTACTGACAACAGTATATATATAAAATTGTGTGATAGCTACTAACAACAGTACTAATTGATAATATACTACTGAAAACAGTAGTAAAATGTATGACAGTTAGTTGCTGAGTGGTGAAATACTACTGGTAGCAGTAATGAGTATTGGTGACAACAATGATGCAGAGAGAGCTAGTGAAGTATTCAATTTTGGTATCAGTATCAGTTTTGCAACTATTAAATCAACATTGAGTAGTTATTTATACTATTCTGGTAACAGTGTAATCATTAGGCTGTTCAGGTAAAAATAATTATCAGGTAGTATTATATTCAGATCAATTTCAAAGATGCAATTAGTATTGGCAGCAGTATAGCATTTCTGTGATATATCTTACTGACAACAGTAATTAAATCATACAGGCTATACACTATGTGTGGGTATATGCTGCTGACAACAGTATTAAATTCGGACAGAGATAATTTGTAGTGGCAATATGTAATAATACTAACGATAGTAATGCAGTTCTGTGAATATATCTTATTAACAACAGTGATCAAGCTATACCAAATAAAATGTGGATGCTAGTTAGTGATTGCTTGTCATCGGATATACTTGCTGCGGTTTGGTAGAGTGTCGATTCGGTGCGGTACGCGATCTCAACCCTAAGGGAGCTCAGCAGTACCGAAGGAAGAAGTTTGTCTCCGCGTTGCTTTTCTTCCAAGTATTCGTGGGCTTTCGAGGATCTTGCAGAGCCTTTGCCTAAGGGCCGTGCCAAAGGGCCCTCTTGCGCGGCCCTCAGGGTGCGCCTGTAGCGTTCTCCTTTTAAAGAGGAGAGCTGGGCCCCGATTGGGCAGAGATGCACTGTGACACGCTGCTGGAGAGGTGGAGCCAAGGATCAGCTTCTCACGATGAGCTCTTTTGTGTGCTGCTGATTTCAGCTAGCTGGCTTGCTCTTTTAGCCGCTGGTCTCCTGGAACAAGGCTGGCTCCCCTCCGATGAAACTTCAGCTCAGATGGAAGGCTCAGCGCCTCCTGGAGCTAAGCAGAGCAGAGAGATCCTTTGCCTGTAGCGTTCTCCTTTTAAAGAGGAGAGCTGGGCCCCGATAGGGCAGAGATGCACTGTGACACGCTGCTGGAGAGGTGGAGCCAAGGATCAGCTTCTCACGATGAGCTCTTTTGTGTGCTGCTGATTTCAGCTAGCTGGCTTGCTCTTTTAGCCGCTGGTCTCCTGGAACAAGGCTGGCTCCCCTCCGATGAAACTTCAGCTCAGATGGAAGCCTCAGCTCCTCCTGGAGCTAAGCAGAGCAGAGAGATCCTTTGCCTGTAGCGTTCTCCTTTTAAAGAGGAGAGCTGGGCCCCGATAGGGCAGAGATGCACTGTGACACGCTGCTGGAGAGGTGGAGCCAAGGATCAGCTTCTCACGATGAGCTCTTTTGTGTGCTGCTGATTTCAGCTAGCTGACTTGCTCTTTTAGCTGCTGGTCTCCTGGAACAAGGCTGGTTCCCCTCCGATGAAACTTCAGCTCAGATGGAAGGCTCAGCTCCTCCTGGAGCTAAGCAGAGCAGAGATTCCTGCTTGTTCCTGGAGATGCTTATTTTCACATTCCCAGTCAGGAGGATCAGCTGCGTTTCCTGCACTATGCCATTCTTGGCTCTCACTTTCAGTTCTCTATTCTCCCATTAGGTTTCTCCACCGCCCAGAGGATATTTTCCAGGGTCAAGGTGGTGGTGATGGCTGTGGCTCTGTGGCATGAAGAGATCTGTGTTAATCCATACCTGGATGACAAACTTATCCGAGCCATGTCACAGTCAGAAACCTTTCAGGTTTCAGTCCAAGTGGTGCAGTTTCAGGAGAGTCTGGGCTGGGTGATCAACCATAGCAAAAGCCATTTAGAGCCTTTTTAAGTGTTGCAGTACCTTGGGGCTCAATTCGACACTTATGCAGGCAGGGCTTTCTTACCTGAGTAGAGAGTGGTAAAGCATAGTTACTCATTTGTAACAGGTGATCTCCGGGAACAGTAGGAATTTAGTCTTCACATATGGGTATCGTCGGTACTGACGGAGCCTGTGCGAGAACGCTCCCCAGCGTCCAATTAGGAAGCTTTTGGGAGCAACCCACAGCGCCTTCCTGCTGCCTTCCTGACTTTCCCAACTGTCTCTCTCCAGTTGAGTTTAAAGTTGAGACAAAGAGAGAGAGAGAGGGAAGAGAAAGAGATAGATAGAGAGATACAACCCCTAGGGGAGGTGGGTGGGTTGTGAAGACTAAATTCCTGCTGTTCCCGGAGATCACCTGTTACAGGTGAGTAACTATGCTATCTCCAGGAACAAGCAGGAATGTAGTCTTCACATATGGGGACTTACTAGCTTTAGATGCCAGATAGAGACCCCAGAAGTTGTGTGTCCCTGGGACAGGGCTCCACTTCCTCCCATGGATCTCTGGCATCCAGCCTGGGATGGCGGGTAGGAGTTGATTAGGTATGGAACAGGTGTTGGAGAACAGCCTGACCAAACAAGATATCCCGGCAGGAGTCCTTGTCCAAGCAGTAATGGGCTGTGAAGGTATGAACTGAGGCCCAAGTGGCTGCTCGACAGATGTCGTCGATAGACACAGAGTGCAGATGAGCCATTGAAGCTGCCATGGCTTTCACATTGTGAGCAGTGACATGGCCCTCCAGAGGAAGGTTCTTACTCTGATAGGCAAAGGAAATACACTGTGCAATCCAGTTGGACAGTGTTCTCTTGGAGACTGGAAGTTCCAAATGAGAAGGATCAAAAGCAACAAAGAGTTGGAAGGACTTTCTATGTTGCTGTGTTCTTTGCAAGTAAAAGGCTAAAGCTCTTTTACAGTCCAAAGTATGAAGATTCCTTTCTGCATATGATGCATGAGGTCTTGGAAAGAACACAGGCAGGTAGACCGCTTGGTTAAGATGAAAAGGCGAGACCACCTTTGGCATAAACTGTGGATGAGTCCTAAGGACTACCTTGTCATGATGAAACCTTGTATAAGGTGGATCAGCCACTAGTGCTTGCAACTCACTGATGCGACGTGCTGATGTGATTGCAATAAGAAAGATAACTTTCCAAGAAAGAAATTTTAAAGAGGTAGTAGCTAAGGGTTCGAAAGGTGGCTTCATGAGCTGACCAAGAACCAGGTTTAAGTCCCATGCTACCGGTGGTGGCCTAATGGGAGGCTTAGTTAGAAGAAGGCCTCTCATAAATCTTGCTATAAGAGGATGGGAGGAGATAGGTTGTCCATTGAGAGGCTTGAAGGAAGCTGCAATAGCACTCGAATGGACCCTTACTGAGTTAGTCTTAAGTCCTGCATAGGATAAATGAAGGAGATACTCAAGTAATGATCCCAGAGGTATCGCTAAGGGGTTAAGACCCTTTTGCGACCACCATATGGTAAACCTTTTCCACTTGAAAGCATAAGAGCGTCTAGTGGAAGGTTTCCTGGAAGCATAAAGGACATCCTTTACTTGCTTAAGAAGGTTAAGATCATGAAGATCTAGGCCTTCAGCAACCAAGCTCTGAGATGCAGAGAATGGGGACTGGGATGCCATAATCTTTCGTCCTCCTGTGACAGGAGATCTGGAGCAGACCCTAACTCCAGGGAGGGGGCTTGAGAGAGAAGTAGAAGCATGGGTACCACACTTGCTTTGGCTAATGTGGAGCTATGAGAATCATCCGCCCCCTGTCTCTCTGAAGCTTGAACAGGGTTTTGGGAATTAGGGGAATGGGTGGAAAGGCATAAAGGAAGTCTTGACCCCAGTGAAGGAGGAAGGCATCCCCCTGGCCTGAGAACCCTGATCCGGAATTCTGGAACAGAACCGGGGAAGTTTGGCATTCAACGGACTTGCAAAGAGGTCTATGTCCAGAGTTCCCCAAATTTGGAAAATCTTGGTCACCTGGTCCGCATGTAGAGATCATTCGTGTGGAAGCAGAACTTGACTAAGTCTGTCTGCCCAAGAGTTTTGAATGCCTGGAAGATAAGCTGCCAGGAGGTGAATCTGATGCTCTCTGGCGAGGGCCCATAGTCACAAAGCTTCGTTGCAAAGTGATAGAGCGCCTGTTCCCCCCTGCTTGTTCACATAGAACATGGCACCCTGATTGTTCTTATAAATGAGGACTGTCTTGTAGCTGAGCAGGGTATGGAACACTCGAAGAGCAAGGAAGATTGCTCTGAGCTCTAAGAGATTGATATGTAGATGAGTCTACTGTGGAGTTCAAGTGCCTTGGGTGGAGAGGTCTTGTAGATGAGCTCCCCAACCCACTGGCGAAGCATCTGTTGCGAGAGTTGCCTGGGGTAAGGGTTGTTGAAAAGGGGACCTCAGCAACAGGTTATGAGTAGACTGCCACCATTGGAGGGACAAAATAAGGCGATTTGTGTTTGCTATTTTGTCTGACAGGCACCCTGATGCCTGAGTCCATTGGGTGGATGAAGTCCACTGGGCTGCTCTCATATGGAGGCGAGCATAAGGAACCACATGCATGTAGTTGTAGCATTTCTCGGGCAGTGAGAAGAGGTTTTAGCACTGCTTGATAAGCTAACTGCACTATGTGAAGGCAACGGGCCTGGGGAAGATAGGCCCTTGCCCTTTAGGTATCCAGCAAAGCTCCTATGAACTCTAGAGACTGAATGGGAGTTAGACTGGATTTTTGGATGTTTATAACCAGACCCAAATACTGAAGGATACGCATTGTGCAAGATAGGGAAGTCCTGGCCTCTGACGGGGCTCGAATGAACCAATCGTCTAAGTAAGGTTAGAAGAATATGCCTAGAGAGCGGAGAAATGCTGCTACCACAGCCATGCATTTTGTGAACACTCTTGGAGCTGAGGCCAGGCCAAAAGGAAGCACCCTATATTGGTAGTGCTTTCCTTGGAAAAGGAACCGAAGGAACTTTCTGTGAGTTGGATGGATGAGAACATGGGTGTACGCATCTTTGAGATCTAGAGAACAAAGCCAATCTTGACTCTGAAGGTATGGCAGCAGAGTTCCTAGAGAAATCATTTTGAATTTCTCCTTGAACAGGAATTTGTTTAATTCCCTGAGGTCCAAAATAGGTCGGTATCCCCCTGTTTTCTTTGGGATAAGGAAATAGGGGGAGTAAAACCCTGTACCCTGTTGATGAATGGGTACCTCTTCTATTGCCCCTTGGGCCAGAAGTATAGTGACCTCTTGATCTAACAGGTTGATGAGAGAGGTCTGAGAATTGAACTGTCTTACCATTGTGCGAGGGGGCATGCACAGAAAGTGCAGCTTGTACCCCTCTCTTATAATGGAGAGTGTCCAATGCTCTGCTATTATCTGCTCCCACCTGGGAGCAAAGTGACATAACCTTCCGGGAATGGTGGAAGGCTCTAGTCCCTTGAGGGCCAGGAAGGCTAAGTTCTCTAGATGAAAGTCAAAGGCCTTGTGGAGGCTGAGACTGCTGAGACATTTGAGGCTTGGCAGTCTTTGCTTTCCTTTGTTTAGGTGGTTGCTGACCCTTTCGGACAAGCTGACCTGCAGAACGTCCCTGCTGGGAATAAGAGGGATAAAACCTCTTCATTTTCAAGAAGAAAGGCTTCTTGAAAGATTTCTTTCTGGCAGGATCAGCTGTGCCTTTGGATAGTCTATCCAAAGTAGAGTTGTTAGCATCCATCTCATTGGCCTTTTTCTTGCCAATTCTTGCCGAATAGATTCTCACCTGGACAAGGGATATTTCCCAGTTTGTCCTGCACCCAGAGCTCCAAATCGGATGCCTGGAGCCAGGCAATTCTTCGTACACCTATGGCAATGGCAGAGGTTCTGCTTATGCACTGAAAGCAGTCAAAAGCTGCACGATTGACAAATTTAGAAACATCCTGGGCATGTTTAAACAGTGTGAGAAAATCCTGCCTTCTGTCCTCAGGAAGAAGAGGGCTCAAAACCTCCTGTGACCTCTTTAAGGAACATTCCCATATATAAAATATAGGAACTGATCTTGGCAGAAAGCATGGAAGCCTGGAAGGTATGACGCCCAAAGGCATCCAAGGTCTCACACTCACGTCTTGGAGGATTAGAGGCATGTCTCTTTGCACTCCTGATCCTTCTAATAGCTACAATAGAGTGGTGAGGAAGCTGAGCTTTTTGGAAGCCAGGACAAGGAGGGACTTGATACATAGTATCCAGTCTGCGAGAGTGAGGAGAGGTGGTAAGAGGTGTCTCCCACATTCTCAACATGAGATCATGTAAAATCTCATGGATAGGTAGGGTAGCCGCCTCTTTAGGAGCTTTGGGATATTGTAAAATATCCCACTCCTTAGCTCTGGGATCTGTTTTAGGAGTCACAGTAATGGACAACCCACGAGCCACCTCTCTGATGAAATCCTGAAAGGAAATATCTTCTGGAGGAGACATCCTACGCTTAGGAGAGGAAGGCTCCTTTGGGAGAAGTATCCTGGTACCGGCAGAGCTGTCAGAATCCTCAGAGTCCTCCAAGGATTCGAAGTATCGTCTGTCCGGATGCTCTTGAAGAGCCCGATACCCATACCGACCGAAGTCGGTACCGGGGGTAATCGGTACCGGTGTATCGGCACCGGAAGGCATCGCATGACTGGGTGCTGGCAAAACCGATACCGATGCTATCGGTACCGGTGCCGGCATCGGTACCGGTACTGCTTGAACCATCTGACGCGGTTCCGAGGGCATCGATGCTGCAAGATGAGCCGCCAGACTGCGTTCAATAGCCAGGAACCTCTGGTCTATCGACACTGCCGATGCCTGGGTATCGGTACCAGACGCAACCGGTACCCCAGAGCATGGCACCAGTAGTTCTGCCGAGGTCGAGGCCTCGAGAACATCCTGGTGCCTCGATAATGCTTTGGAAGCTGAAGCCTCCTGCCGGTGCAATTTTGCCAGTATGGAACCCTCAAGGGTAACGCCAGAGGCATCTCGATGCTTAGAAGGAGATCTACCCTATGAGGACCGGCTGGACTTATGTTTAGTTACCTGAGATCCATGGGAGGAAGACGAAGCCCTGGAAGACGTCGATGCCACCGAAGCTGCATCGGAAGGAGAAAGGGCACTGAGCACTGAGCTTGGCAGCTCGGTTCTGTCGGCCCCTTTTGGACATCATGGCACAAGCCATACACTCGGAGATGGAGTGGTCAGGACCTAAACATTTAAGACACCACTCGTGGGTGTCGGTGACGGAGATGTTACCGCCACACTTGGTGCATTTTTTAAAACCCGAGGCGGGTTTCTCCATAATGGAGGAAATTTAGGGCCTAAGGCCCAAAATGGTGCGCACCTGGTAAAAGTTTTGAAAAAATGAATATATATATATATATATATATATATATATATATATATATATATATATTTATTTTTTTTTTTTTAAAGAAAGAAAGAACCGGCGGTACCGGTACAGCGTCGGGGAAGGCAGATGCGACCACCAAAAAAATAAAGAATAACGAAACAATTTTCTGCGGTGACAGAAACACGACCTGCTGGCTCCGCGGAAAATGAAGAACTGGAGAGAGGCAGTTGGGAAAGGCGGGAAGGCATCACGCAGGCGCTGTGGGATGCTCCCAAAAGCTTCCTGATTGGACGCTGGGAAGCGTTCCCGCGCAGGCTCCGTCAGTACCGACGATACCCATATGTGAAGACTACATTCCTACTTGTTCCTGGAGATGGCTGTTTTCTCAGCTGGCAGCATTCTGGAAACAGCGGGAGGAGACCATGACCACTATGAAAGAGATGAGGGTCATTGATGTGAAAGACCTGCTAAAGACCCAATTCAGACTGGTTAAGTGGCAGTATGTGGAACATGTGAAAGGCCAGCTGTGCCAGTAGTCTGGAGAAGTGGTACAACAGTACAACTCTCCTCTTGTGGCACACAGAATGCTGTGATGTGTGGTGGTGACGGTGGAATGTATAAGGGGGCTGTGTGTTTGGGTGGATTGGATGTCTTGTATTTTTTTCTTTTACTTTCTTTTGTGCTCTTAAGCTCATATGGCAATATGAATGGATCGCTGCATATGTGGGGCATTAGAAGTTTAGTGTGGGTGCAGTGACTATTGTATGCAGTTATGATGGAGGATGTGGGTGTGAAGTATAGTCTGTTTAGTGTGGATTTCTCTCTCCAGAAGGGGTGCTGCTGAGGAGGTAGACAGCACCCTGAACTGAGGTGGGATGGAGGAAGGGAATATTTGTGTATGGCAGGGGGGTGGAGGAAGACAGGTGTGCATTCTGGGTTTCAGGCTCTATGTGGAAGATGGAAGTAAGGTGGGAATGGTTTGCTGTCTGGGCTGCAGAGGGCAAGCTATTCAATCTATTTGATACATTGGCTGTTAAGAGAGTGTCCAAATATCCAATCCAATGTGTGCCTTCGAGCGACAAAATGTTAAGGGCCTTATTGCCTTTTAGATGTGTGTTCTTTAAGGAGTTACTTTGCCTTGGTACCTCTATAGCTTTTATACAGGAAACCAGGACTTAATTTGTGTTGGAAAAGGGTGGAATGGTGTTCTGGAACTTCTCCAGCTTAAGAAGTGACGTCACTCGGATTCCACCCCCAAGGGTGGAGCTAACTGCTGATTTACCTGCCTATCTTCCATTGAAATGCTGCCTGGAGCAGAAGTTGATATGAGCTGCATGACAGTTTCTTTTCATTACCATTCATATTTAATCAGAACACAGCATGAAAAACCTGAAATTCGGAACCCCTTCCCCTTTGTGAATCTATGAACTGTTCTAGAGATATTACTCCAAAGCCTTTTCTTTTGCCATGTTCCTGTGCCAGAAATTAAAATTTGTAAAATGAAAAAAATGTTATTAAAACTAGTTTTTTTGCCTGCAACCCCTATTGTTTAGTGCCTCCCACTCTCTGCACAATTCAAGATCACAACTAGGTGCAGCGGATAGGAACTGTGCGCACATGAGAGCTGCACAGGCAGCAACCATGCAAGGCACGAGGGCTGCGAGACAAGTAACCACGTGCTACCAGTGCACCCCAGGAAGGGTGCAGAAGAGACATGGCAGAGCACAGGAAGTGCAATCAACACGCACAGGTAGGTGGATAAGACAAGATAACACCAGCGCTGATCCAACGGATGTCCCAAATGACCCAAACCGACTCATGCACCACCAGTGGACGAGGCCGGGAGTCTCCCATAAAGACAATTTTTGTACTCATCCCCCAGGGAGCCCCAAGGCAGGTAAAAACCATGCCGGGCTCAGTACTACTTTCTTGTTGCAAGACCTGCAGTCACATACCTCTGAAGAGCTTTCTTCGATCTTCAGGGGAGAGCAGGGGAAAGGGCATGGAGCTTGTGAGAGGCTGAAGAATCCTTTCCAAACTTCCTTTTCTCCCCCAATCTTCTGGCTGCTCAACAGGATAATGATGTGGAGTTTAACCAAGTCTCTTCCTCCTTATGGTATCCGAAAAGAGCACCGGCTTTAAGTGTGTCTCTAGTATAGTCTCTCACGTCACACTCCAGTAAGAAAGTCACCAGCAAGGATGGTCACTCATGAACAAAATCAATCTTTCCTTTTTCAGTCTTCTTTGTTTTTTGAGATTCTAGCAGAGCTGAACAACTTGCCAGAAAATTAATGGTTTATGCCCCTAGAGGCATAGGCTGTCAATGGCACGGTGATATCATAAGAAGCCTCTGGAAGCTTTGTCTCCACATCTACTGTTAGGGGAACACAACCAACTTGTCTGAATTGTTCTAGCAGAATGATATGGAAAGCATATTTACTCACATAAGAACATAAGATATGCCATACTGGGTCAGACCAAGGTCCATCAAGCCCAGTATCCTGTTTCCAACAGTGGCCAATCTAGGTCGTACGTACCTAGCTGTTTCCCCAAAAGACACAGGTTCCGTAATGCTTGTACTGGGTCAAGCATTGATATCCTGGGTCCCTTCTTAATAATGGTTTATGGACCTTTCCTCCAGGAACTTGTCCAAACCTTTTGTAAACCCAGCTACACTAACAGCCTTTACTACATCCTCAGGTAACAAATTCCAGAGTTTGATTACACGTTGAGTGAAAAAATATTTTCTTTTATTAGTCTTAAATAGTTTACCCTGTAGCTTCATTGCATGTCCCCTAGTCTTTCTATATTCTGATAACGTAAACAATCGATCTACAGGAACAATCGATCTACAGGAACAGCAGGAATCAGTCTTCACATATGGGTGACGTCCCCAAAAGAGTCCACGCTTCCCAGCATCCAATAGGAAAGCTTTCGGGAGCACGCCACTGCGCCTGCGTGACTGCATTCCCGCCTTCTCAACTTCTCTTCTTAGTTGAGTTTGTAGCTGAGAAGAAGAAAACAACAAAAGAACCATACAACTCCTAGGAGAGGAGAGCAGGTTGTGAAGACTGATTCCTGCTGTTCTCGGAGATCAGTTATTACAGGTGAGTAACTAAGCTATTTCCAGGAAAAAGCAGGAATTCAGTCTTCAAAGATGGAACTCACTAGCTCCCAGATATCAAGCTGATATGGAGGGGAGAATAGTGGGATCCCTGAGGCAAAAGCTGTAGTCGAGCTTGGAAGAGTTGCGGCCTATTGGACTCTATTCCAGATGGTGATACTCCCCCAATGATAGTCATCCTGTAGAAGTCAAGGACGGAGGGTAGGAGTTTGTCCCAAAGAGGGGCTGGAGTACGGCCTGGCCAAAAACAGCATCCCAAAGGAAGTCTCTATCCAGACAATAGTGTGCAGCAAAAGTATGAAATGAGGACCAGGTAGCTACCCAGCAGATGTCTTCAATGGCTACTGAACAAAGGATAGCTACAGATGTTGTCATAGCCTGCACATTATGAGCAGTGACATGACCCTGCAATGAGTGTCCTACTTGTGCATAAGCAAAAGAGAAGCAATCTGCTATCCAGTTAGAGTATGCTTCGTCACCAGTAGATCCAGGTGACTAGGATCAAAGGAGATGAATAATTGAGAGGATCTTCTGTGATCTTTAGTTCTATCTAAGTAGTAGGCCAGGGCTCACTTGCAGTCTAAGGTGTGTAGTGCTACACATTTGGTCTAAGGGAGAAAGTCAGGAGGATTACAGACTGGTTTAGATAGAAGGAAACCACCTTTGGGATGAAATGCGGATGGGTACGCAGAACCCCCTTGTCATGGTGGAACAGAGTATAGGGGTGATCCGCCACTAGAGCATGCAGCTCATTGATGCGGCAATCTGAAGTGAAGGCAATAAGGAAGATAACCTTCCAAGATAGAAACTTAAGTGAAGAGGTGGCTAGAGGTTCGAAGGGTGGCTTTAGAAGTTGAGCCAGAACCATATTGAGATATCAGGCCACCAGAGGTGGCTTAATGGGTGGTTTGGACAGCAGGAAACCCCCACATGGTGTGCTACTAAGGGGTGTGAGGAGATAGGGTATCCATCCAATGGTCTGTGAGAGGCTGCAGTGGCACTAAGGTGAACTCTCACCGAGATAATCTTAAGACCTATCAAGGATAAGTGGAGAAGATATTGTAGAAGCGATTCCACTGGGAAAGAAAAGGGGTCAAGGTCTTTTGGGGAGCACCAAAGGGCAGACCTACATCATCTGAATGCATAAGATTGCCTGGTAGAATCTTTATGTGATGCAAGGAGGACCACTTTGACCGCCTGTGGAAGGTCAGGGTTGGCAAGCACTAGCCTTTCAACAGTCATGCTTTCAAGAATAGGGAGTGAAGACTGGGATGGAGGAGTGTCCTGTGGTCCGGTGCACATCCTAGGTTGCATGGCTGAGTCTATGTAAACTGAAGAAGCAGAGGAAACGACAGTTGACGGCCAAAAGGGAACTAAGAGAATCATCGAGCCCCTGTAGGCATGTAGCTTGAACAGCATCTTGGGTATCAAGGGGATGGGAGGGTATGCACAGAGCAGTCCCTGTCCCCAGTGGAGAAGGAAAGTGTCCAGGGCCTGTCGGTGCAGCAAGAGAACTCTGGAGCAGAAGTTGCGTGTTCTGTTGTGTATCACATTTTGAAGAACCGAGCAGCCTTCTCCCGATGCAAGGTCCATTTGCGCAGATGAACGATATGGCTTATGCTGTCCGCTAGGACATTGAGTTTGCATGGAAGATACACCGCTCTGAGGTGGATGCGGTGAGAGATGACAAAGGACTATAGGAGACTCGCCTCTTCGCAGATGGGATCGAAGCCCATTCCCCCCCTGTTTATGTAGAATATTGCAACCTGGTTGTCCGTTCTGACTAGAACAGTTTGCCCTAATAGCTGGGGTTGGAAAACCCAAAGAGCATTTGTCATCAGGGTGCATCAAGGAGGAGGCATCTGAAAAGGTGACCCAATGAGTAGGTTTTATGGGAGACACCACCACTGAAGGGACGTGATGAGTTGAGGGGTGATGTGGATCTTGTACCTGAGATGACCCTTCGCTTGTGTCAATTGAATTGGGAAGACAGAGTCGACTGTGCTTGTTGCATGTGTAATCAAGCATAGAGAACGACATGGACTGTGGACGCCATGAGTCCCAATAGCAGTAGCATCTCTTGAGCTGTTACTAGGCTTTGCTGTTGTAACCTTTTTGCTAGCTTGATGAGGCAGACACAGTGATCCTGTGGGAGGAAAACTGGAGTGTGAAGAGTGTCTAAGAGTGCTCCGATAAACTCCAGTCATTGAGTTGGAGTGAGGTGGGACTTTGTGAAATTTATGACAAAACCCAGATGTTGGAGCACCGCAATGGTGCAATGAAGGGAGAGTGTTACCTCTTGAGGGGAATTTCCCATGATCAGCTAGTCGTCTAAGTAAGGAAAGACAAATACCTCCAATGTGTGTAGGTAGGCAGACAACTGCCATGCATTTTGTGAGGACCCTTGGGGCAGAGGCAAGACCAAAGGGGAGAACCAGTATTGATAATAGTTTCCTTGAAACATACAGCACGGATACTATCTTGTGCAAGGGATGGATCAGTAAATGCATGTACGCCTCTTTTAAGTCTAGAAAACAGAGCCAATCGTGTCTCTGGAGGTACAGTAGAAGAGTTCCTAAGGAAATCATTTTGAATTTTTCTCGGACCAAGAACTTGTTTAGGTGTCTGAGATCCAAGATGGGACTGAGACCTCCTGTTTTCTTTGGAATGAGAAAATATGGAGAGCAGAAGTCCAACTTTTCTTGAGGAGGAGGAACTCTTTCTATGGCACCCTGGGACCTGAGAGTGCTTTGAAGGTGTTGTATGGTATAATCCCCTGTGAAGCAGGTGGGGAATAAGGCTTTGAAGTATAGCTGATAACCCTTTGGACAATTTGAAATGTCCACTGCTCTGATGTTATGAGTGCCATCTGTGGGCATAATGACAAAGTCTGTCTGCAATGTGGAGGGGCTGGGGGCCCTTCAGGGGTAGATTGGCAATGCTATCTAGGAAAGAGTCAAAAACCAGGTGCAGGCTGTGCCTGTGCAGCTGGTTGAGGCTTAGAAGCTTTAGGTTTTTTAAGATAGCGAGGACCCTGCTGCCTCTGCAGAGGTTGCTGAAGTTGATAGGCAGCAGAAGGCAGGTAAGACAGATAGTATCTCTTCTTTACGGAAAAAAAAATAAAAGATTTCTTGGGAAGGACCTTCCTCTTGGATGGGTCAGCTGTCTTTCTTTAAGGCGTTTTAGGGTGAGATCATCCCTGCTTTTTCTCTCCAATCCTTGCCAAAAAGGTTTTCTCCAGTACATGGGATATTGGCGGCCAGTTTATCCTGGACCCATTGCTCAAAATCTGTTGCGTGTAACCAGGCCATTTTGTGAACCCCAATGAAGACTGTTGAAGCTGTGCTGGTGGATTCAAAGGCATCAAAAGAGGCTCTGGTAAGAAACTTAGAAGTGTTCTGACCCTGCTTAATGAGGGTTTGGAATGCACCCTGCTTAACTCTGGAAGCAGGGAGACAAAGTCTTCAGATCCCTGGTGACTTCTTTCAGAAACATGCCCATATACAGCATATGTAAGAGTTGATTCTGGAAGCCAACATGCATGTCTGGAAACATCAACACCCAAAGGCATTGAGTGTCCTCAATTCTCTGCCAGGAGGCATAGATGAATGGTTCTTTAAGCTCTTTAATTGGCGCATCACTAATTCCACCACCACTGAGTGGTGGGGAAGCTGAGGTTTTTCGAAACCTGGGCACTCTGGTACTCTGTACAGAGTCTCTTGCTAGCAGGAGGGAGCTGCCCACATGCACAGCATAAAGTTCTGCAGGATACGATGCACCGCTAAGATAGCTGCCTTCTTGGGCATTGGAAGGTGTTGGAGTATCTCCATTTCTTCTGCCCTCAGTTCCTTTTCCAAGGCTACTGTGTTGGAGAGGCCTGCTGTCAAGTCACAGATGAAGTCCTGAAAGGAGATATCCTCTGGTGGGGATAGATGCTGTTCCTGAGGCAGCGAAGGGTCCAATGGAATATCTGGAATTTTTCGGGAATCGAGTGACCCTGCATCAGATTCTGAAGAACTTGAATCAGAGTCTGACAAGAAATCAAAGTATCGACAGTCAGGGTTCAACATTGATGCTTCATGGAAGTCGACAGTTGATACCGATGCTGATACCGATACTCAGAGGTATTGGAACTGAGAGCAACAGGAGCCCAAGTTTGTTAGATACCGGGGGCATTGATCGGTTCCAACTTCCAACTGAGGAATCAGCCTCAGGTGCTCCAACGATGCCGGCTGGAGGGCCGATACGCTCGGCTGTCAGCTCGGTACCAAAGCCTGTACTCCTGAAGTTCTCGATGTTATCGGTACCAAGGCTGCCAGAAGTGCTGCCAAGCTCCTCAAGAAAGCCAGCATGCACTGGTACAGGGAGATGGCAGATGTCTAGGTGGAATCACATATGAGGCTCTTAGCCAGAACAAGAAACTGGTAGCTCTCCAGAGGTTGATGTCTCGGGAGCATTTTGAAGCCCCACTTGTGCTTTGGAGGAGAGATCCTCCTGCTGCAGATGTTTGGCTGGCTGGTCTGCATCAGAAGCGCCTCTAAGGGAGTCTTGATGCTGATGTTGGGACTTTTTCCTGGCAGCTACAGATTTCGACTTACTTCTGTATTTGGACTTTGAAGAAGCTTGAGACCCATGAGAAGTCGTCAATGCCCTCGATGACGTGGAAGCCACTGAAACAGAGTCTAAGGCGATCAACAATCCAAACTGCCTGGCTCAGTTTTTGCTGCCTCTCTTTGTCACTTGCTGGCACAAAGGACAAGTAGTGGGTTCATGGTCAGGACCCAAACATTTTAAGTACCAGTCATGTTTATCAGTGGCACACTTAGTACATTTTTTTTAAACCAGACTGGCTTTTCCATGCCTGAAAAAATTGTCTTTGAGAGTGAAGACAAGGATATGGAGAACATAAGAACTAAAGATATGCCATACTGGGTTATACCAAGGTCAATGAAGCCAAGTATCCTGTTTCCAACAGTGGCCAATGTAGGTCACAAGTACCTAGCAGGGTCCCCAAGAGACACAGGTTCCACAATGCTTGTATTGGGGCAAGCAGTGGATATCCCGGGTCCACTTTAATAATGGTTTATGGACCTTTCCTCCAGAAACTTGTCCAAACCTTTTTTAAACCCGGCTACATTTTTTTACTACATCCTCCGGTAACAAATTCCAGAGGCCTAGGATAGCAGTGAGAACCGCGGTGAAAATCAATAGAAAAGAAAAAGGAAAAAAATTTAAAATAAAAAAAGAAAGAAATATTGGGACCGATGTCTGACTGGGAAGGCAAAAGAATGATGTACCCCAAAGGGCACAAATAAAAAAAAATTAAAAAAATGTTTTTCAGCTCTGAAAGGACAGTGCGGTGCGTCTTCCTGGCTCTGTGGAAAACAAACTAAGAGGAGGAGTTGGGAAAGCAGGCATGCAGGCGCAGTGATGTGTTCCCAAAGGTTTTCCTTTTGGATGCTGGTGGGCTTTTCCATGCGGGCTCCATCAAGGACATCACTTATATGTGATGACTGCATTCCTACTTGTTCCTGGAGATTACTGAATTCTATTCCCCATCCAATCAGAAAGTGTTCTTTTGGAAACTGCTATGCTCAACCTGTTATGATTAAATCAAATGAGACAAGCCTGGTTACTTCCTATGAACAGGACTCTAATCACATACAGTATGCAAATGTTTCCTTACAATGCATGCTATTTGCATGTAGCTGGGTAAGAATACTGGCAGGACAAAAAGATTTTTTGAGATGAAAGGCAGATACCAGCCTTGGAAAAATAAAACCCCAAAACTTCTCAAGGCCATTCGGTTGTGAAAAATTCCCAAGTATTGAGGATAAATCAAATTTCTAATGACAACCTTGCCAAAAGCTCCAAGGGAGCTTTCTTAAATTATGTTAGAACTATATGTCACATGAAGTCAGAAGATTTCTGAGTGGCTTGAAGCTCTTTCACGAATCTTCCATTAATTGGCTGAAGAGACATAGGCAATCCCTCTTGATGATCATTGTAGAAATGGACAGGTAAAGGGATACCAGAATCCCCAATATGTAATTTAAGATGGATGAATTTCTTGATACAGAATGTGTTTAGAAGTTTGGCTTTTCACCTACATCCTCTTAAATAGAATAGGATGTCATGATCATGAGTTCTGTGTAGCTGTCTTTAAAATAGTTTGAGAACATTGTTAACGTAAGCATAAAGAGTAAACATAGGCTATGAACTACGCAACCATAGTTCATTGTACAGTCAATGCTGACACAATATAATTTTTGCAACTTTGCAATTATAAATAATTTTGTCATAATCAAGCAAATTTCATCTAATACACTCTAATCAGCTCTTACTCTGTAAAAAGAACTTTGGTGACACACCTTGTGTTATTTCATGTTTATAATAAATGACTGTTTTCTTTAATAAAAGGAGCTTTTCAGAAGGAAGAATTTGAATCCGGCAGACGTGGAACTGTGCAACGTCCACAGACCGTCTGCTGTTTTCCCTGTGAGCTCAAAGAAAGTAGCACTTTGTGTGTGTGATTGTGTTCTGTATTACTCTGCCTGTTTCTCACTGCTTGAGGGACCAGAGACCGAAAGAGTCGTGGTATTGTGGCCAGATCACGGGGTTTTCTTCAATCATAAGCAGGTATTCTTACTGAATTCTATTTAATTCCTAAATTTGATAAGAACAAAAGATATTCTATAATCAATGTTGAACATTTGAAAGGCTCTAGATGATTTTAGATGCACCAAATAGAGAACTTTTTCCATTTGAAATTGCAAAATCTTTTAATGGACCATTCCTGAAACCAAGAGGATGTGCTTTTTGCTTTTAAGGTCCCAAGTTTGATGTTACTCAGTTCTCAATAGCCATACTGTTAGCACAAACAATTGAATGTTTGGATGGAGTCTTCATTCCTCGTGGGTAGTTAAAGCAGAAAAGCCCTGTAATTTCAGTCATCAAAACCAGAAGGATCAATTAAAATTATGCTTCCTCTTGTGCCATATTAGCTACTCAAGATAGTCTTTGAAACTATTAGAGTGGAAGAAAGACAACACTAGACTGACCAGAGTGCATTACAAACATCTCACACTAGTCTGTCATAAGAACATAAGACATGCCATACTGGGTCATGATGATTTCCTGGAGCAAAATACACACACCCATCACAGGGCTTTCCATATTGAGTGATGATGCAAAAACATCTATTTCACATATTCTTTGCTACCTGGTCATCCAAGGATAAATTGTGAGATTTTAGCTGATCACAAATCTTCCAGTTTGTTTTGTTCTCTCAGGTGGTATACTACTGCTAGTGTTATGTTTAGAGAGATAGTGCAGTTACTCACCTATAGCAGGTGTTCTCTGTGGACAGCAGGAATAAGTTCTCATGTATGGGTGATGTCCCCAACGGAGCCCCGCAAGGGAATGCTCCCCAGCTTCCATTGGAAGTTTTAGGGAGACTCCATGTGCACCTGCCTTCTTGCCTGCCGTGGCACCATCTTATCTCCAGTTTGATAACAAAGCGGATATCCAAAAAATAAAGCTTCTCAAGGAGGTGGGAGGGTTGTGAGGACTTATTCCTGCTGTCCAGAGAACACCTCCTACAGGTGAGTAACTATGCTTTCTCTGTGGACAAGCAGAAAAATTCTCATGTATGGGACTCCCAAGCTACAGGCTACTGAAAAAATGAGAAAACAAGCCCAACAGGGGCCACAAAACTCAAGAACCAGAAGAAACATCATGGGTAGTCCCTTTGGGGGACTCAACTGACTCAGCGTCCACGGGACATTGACATTGGGAGGACTCCTTCGGTAGCCTGGATGGACAGAAGAACCATTGACAAGGAGCTGAATCAAAGTCCCAAACAGATTTCAGAGTATGGCTTGGCAGAAGTTGCTGTCCCATCAGGAATCCCCCATCTAGACAGTAGTGGGCTGTGAAGGTGTGGCAGAGTACCACATCGCAGCCATGCAAATCTCCTCCATGGAGACAGAGCGCAAGTTGGCTACCAATGCAACCATGGCTCTGATGAGCTGTGAAATGTCCTTCAAGGCTCAGACCCATCTGGGAACAGGCGAAAGATATACAGTCCACAACCCAAATGGACAGCGTGCATTTGGAGACAACTGCGTCCAGCTTGCTGAGGTCAAAGGAGACAGTTTGGTGGAACACCAATGTGCCTTCATTTGCTCAAGAAAGAAGGCCAGGGCTCGCTTGCAATCTAACATATGCAGTGTGGCCTCCCCATAGCTGGCGTGGTCTGGGAAAACAGGTGGGCAGGATCATCGACTGATTGAGCGGAAGAGAGACCATCCTGGGGAAAAAATGCAGATGAGTATGTACCGCCACTCTATTCTGGTGGAACCTAGTATTAGGCAGGTGAGCCACCAAAGCCTGAAGCTCACTGACATGGCATGCCGAAGTGACAGCCACAAGGAACACGACCTTCCAGATCAGGAATTTCAGTGGACCGGATGCAAGCAGCTCAAAAGGAGCCAATAGGAGCTGCGTCAGGACCACAATGAGATCCCAAGCCACTGGCAGGAGCTTAACTGGAGGTTTAGACAGGAGTAAGCCCCACATAAAGCAAGCCAGCAAGGGCCGAGTTGAGATGGACTTGCTCTCCAAGCCGTGATGGTAGGTCCCAATCATGCTCAGGTGCACTCTGACAGAAATGGACTTCAAACCCAAGTTGGAGAGGTTCAGGAGATACTCCAAGAGCTTCTCCACCACATAGAAGGTGGTATCCAGTGCTTTGTCAGCACACCAGATTGAGAACCTTTGTCACTTTAAGGTGAAGGAGCGGTGCATGGAATCCCTGCGGCAAACCAGGAGAACGTCTGTCAAATCCCAAGAAAACGACCCACAGTGTTAAAGCCATGAGGGCCAGGGACCAGACACTGGGGTGCAACAAGTATCATCCTCCTCAGAAATGACGTCTGGGGGCGCAGCCCAAATGGAGAAGATCCCACCGAGAGTGTTGGAGCAGCAGAAGGAACCATGGCTGTTTGGGCCAGTACAGGGTGATGAGGATCATGGTATCCCGGTCTGCCTGAAGCTTCAACAATGTCTTCACTACAAATGGGATTAGGGGGTATGTGTAAAGCAGCATCACTCCACATTCCAGGAGGAAGGCATTCGAGGCCAGCTGGCAGCCATCCTGGAACAGAACCACTCCACTGAGGCACTGTACAGCATGGCAAAGTGGTCTATCAATGGACTGCCCCACTCCCGAAATGTTCAGTCCGCCACCCTTCTGTTGAGGTTCCATTCGTGAGGCTGGAGGACCCGCAGAGGTGGCCCACCAGGAAACTCAGCGCTGCAGGCAAATAAGTCATCCTCAGCATCATCCCATGGGCCACAGAGAAATTCCACAAGCGCACCTCTTCCCAGTAGCTCAAAGCTCCAGGAAGTTTATCTGATGTAGGGCTTTCCTGCTCCAACCACAGACTCTGAGTGCGTAGACCCCCCAGCTCAGTTTGACCGCATCTGTGGTAAGTGTCTATTAAGGTGCTGAGAATTGGAAGGGGAGACCTCGGAGCAAGGGCAAGGGGTTCTACTACAGGTATTTTCTCATTCCAAAGAGGACAGGGGGCCTAAGGTCCATCCTCGACCTGCACAACCTCAACAGATCCCAGATGCGGGAGAAGTTCAAGATGCTATCCCTTGGAACATTGCTGACCTACCTCCGCAAGAGGTCGACTTCGTCATCAAACCTCCGGTGGTCTGGGCAAACGAACCAGATGTACCGAATATTGATTCCCGTTGCATACTTCAGGAAGGCAGTAATCCTGCGTTCCAAGGACACCATCCTGGACATAACTTCGGGAGGTTCCGCAGCATCCGGCTCGGGCACCGATGTACTCGGACCCGAAGCCAGTTCCCCCAGAGAGGAGTCCTCGACTAGGATAGGATGTGCTTGCCAGGGTCGATCCGTGGTCAGACCCTTCTGAGAGAGTTTGATCGGGCGCTCCTTCCCCGATGCCTCGGGCTGGCGCTCGAGGTTCTGTGACCGGCCCCATGAGGGACCCGGCCATTCTGAATCATCCAGAGATGCAGCCATCGAGGATTTTCCAACTCTTTTTGGTTCTCTCGACAGGGACCCCCTCTCTGAGGTCCCCCGACGTCGCTCGGGTTCAGAACGGTCCTCCCGAGGCATGGAGGCCCCAGACGAGGTCCTGGCTTTCGGAGACATAGAGGAATCAAAGAAAATTTTTCTATGCTGCTGCTGGCAGCTTTTCAAGGCCTTCGAGGACATAAGTTTGCAAAGGCCGCAAACAACCGGATCGTGGTCCGGGCCGAGGCACCGGAGGCAGATGTCATGCGTATCGGTGAGGGACATCATTTTACCACACCTGTCACACTTTTTGAAACCACTGGAAGCCATGGGAGTAAAAAGGGCCCCGGCAAGGTCGAAGACCTTTCGGGCTGTCAGCGAGGGAAACGGGTGGAAACGCCCAAAAAGAAAAATGTAATAGAAAAAGAAAAAGTGAACCCAACCCAATACTGGAATACCAGGGGTGGGATGGGATGGGAAGGGTAGCGGTGATAGCTGGAAGAAAACACAACAGCCAAAAAGGCAAGAATCATTTTTTTTCGGGACAGAGAACAGACTACATCTGAAGGGCTCCGCAGAAAAAAGAAGACTGAGCAAGATGGCTCCTTTGGGCAGGAAGCAGACCACACATGCATGGAGGCAATTCCCAAAGGTTTTCTTTGAAAGCTGGGGATTTGCTCCGCGCGAGCTCGGTCGGCGCCGATGTAACCCATATGTGTGGACCGACTTCCTGCTTGTTCCTGGAGAACAGAGTGAGTATCTCAGAAGGAGTAGACAACATGAGAAAAAAATCCACAGAAATTAGAAGAATGGCCCAATACCAGGAAATTAAGATTTAATGCAATAAGTGCAACTGATGCACTTGAGATACTGAAATCCAAAGAAGCAATATACCATTGGGGGCAAAAGGCTGTGTGAACAGACCAAGAGAAGGATCTCGGGTCAATAGTGTCTGAGGATCTCAGGGTGGCAAAACCATGTTACAAAGCAGTGGCCAAACCTAGAAGGATACCAGCCTGCATACAAAAAGAGGCATAACCAACAGGAGGAAGGGGTATTAATGCCCTTGAACAAGTCACTGCTGAGGTCTCACAAAGTATTGTATTCCGTTTTGGAGACTGCACTTTCATTCCTGCTTGTCCATGGTGAAATAGAGTTTTGCTTCATCTTGGACTGAAGCTCATAAGAACATAAGATATGCCATACTGGGTCAGACCAAGGTCCATCAAGCCCAGTATCCTGTTTCCAGCAGTGGCCAATCTAGGTCACACGTACCTAGCAGTTTCCCCAAAAGACACAGGTTCCACAATGCTTGTATTGGGTCAAGCATTGATATCCTGGGTCCCTTTTTAATAATGGTTTATGGACCTTTCCTCCAGGAACTTGTCCAAACCTTTTTTAAACCCAGCTACACTAACAGCCTTTACTACATCCTCCAGTAACAAATTCCAGAGGTTGATTACACGTTAAGTGAAAAAATATTTTCTCTTATTTGTCTTAAATAGTTTACCCTGTAGCTTCACTGCATGTCCCCTAGTCTTTCTATATTCTGATAATGCAAACAACTGATCTACGTTTATCTGTTCCACTCTGTTCATTAATTTATAGACTTCTGTCATTTCCCATTCAGTCGTCTCTTTTCCAGGTTAAAGAGCCCTAACCTTTTTAGCCTTTCTTCATAGGGGTATCCTTCCATCCCCTTTACCATTTTGGTGGGTCTTCTCTGAACCTTTTCTAATAACACTATATCCTTTTTAAGATACGGCGACCAGAATTGCACACAACATTCAAGGTGCGGTCGCACCACAGAACGATACAGAGGCATTATAATATCCTTTGTTTTATTTTCCATTCCTTTCCTTATGATACCTAGCATTCTATTTACTCTCTTTGCCGCCGCCGCACACTGGGCAGAGGGTTTTAACATGTTATCCACGATGACGCCTAAATCTTTTTCCTGGGTAGTGATTCCTAATGTGGGACCTTGCATTGTGTAACCATAGTGTGAGTTGTTCTTTCCTAGGTGCATAACTTTGCACTTGTCCCTGGCCTTCCAGCCTGAGGTAACCTGTCCCAACCACTGAGCCACTCCTCCCTCTACAATAGCTTTCGGCTGATTCCAGACAAGTCAAACCCCCTTCAATACTGTCTTAACTGAATAGAAGTTAAGCCTTGCTAACAGCAGGAGAAGGTTGACCCTTCAGTGGAGTCCAAACAAGCGAGGAACATCTCCCCAGCTGATGGAGACTGAATACTGAGTTGGAGTCCATGGGCACTGCCCTTAAGGGGTAACATCACAAACCCACTTGTCTGGATTGGAAGGACAATATAGAAGCTTAAATTTATCTGCCTAATAAGGAAAACTATTTGGCAGTTAATGTCTTAGGAGAAGCATTTAGGACTCCAGCAAGAAAAATCAGACCCATATATTGCAGTCATTGGAAAACATCTGATTCCAGTAAAGTGTTGCAGATAATATTTAACAAAATATCTAAAATATACTCAAATACCTGTGCCAGGAACAATCTGTGTGGGCATCAAATATTCTGTCTCATGTATCTGACCCTTCACACACTTCAGCCATGAAAATGTCTCTATGATGCCATCTGAAAATAAAACGTAGCATGAATACACTAGTTTTCACTTGGCTAGTATATGAAAATATGTTATCTATTCACCCTGAATGACTAGAAATGCAGACAGTGGAAAAGTTATTTCCATCCCACCCTCCCTTTCTACCCACAGTCAGCCAATGATGATTCCCCAATACAGGTCTCAAACTGTGAAGAAATAATTCCAATAGAAAAAAATAGCACCTAAGCAAACTTAATATAAATCGTTATTAAAGAGGACCCAGGAAATCCACTGCTTACCCTGGGACAAGCACATGGAACTTGTGTAGCTTTTTAGGAAACTGCCAGGTATCTGTGACCTTGATTGATCATTGTTGGAAACAGGATACTGGGCTTGATGGGCCTTGGTCTGACTCAGTATGGCATAGGGAGGAGTGGCCTAGTGGTGGGGGCAAATTACCTCAGGCCGGAAGGTCGGGGGTTCAAATCCCACTAGAGGACAGCAACCTTCAGCCGGAGGTACTGGGGTTTCTAGTCCCACAGGTGCTCCTTGTGGTCTTGGGCAAAGCATTAACCCTCCATTGCCCATGTTCCCTGTAAGTATTAGCGTATGTGTCTCACATCCCCTCGTGTTAAATGTATCCCCCAATTGTGTTGTGACCACTTTGATTGAAGGATAAGGTGGTATATATATATATAACTGTCTAAATAAATAAATAGCTTATGTTCTTAACCTTGGAGGCAGTTTGGCACTATTTTCTCACCTTGGCTTAAACTTTTCTTTTTCATCTTGTAGCAATCAACACATACTCCAAAGCCACATTTGGGGCAGGCCCAGTGCAGGTTAAAGATTGTAGTATCACAAACATCGCACATCTCACGGACACCTCGAACTGCACGTTTCCATGCCACTTGTTCTAAAACCAAGAATGCGTGTACTTTCAGTGTAACAGTGTAACCATAATACACAATTAAAATCAGAATTTATCTCATAAGCAATATGTTTCAGAAGATATCTTACTAAGATTCAAAATAAAATACTGCTCATCTGCTCTTAGTTGAACTCACTTAGAAGGGAAAACTATATAGATCATAAACATGGTAAATGTGAGATCTGTGGAAAATCATTCAAACTTGGAATAAAATATTTATTAGAAATAGCTTCACAGACAGGGGTTTTGCTTGTCCTTAGGTTATAGGTTAACACACACAAAAAATTTAAAAAAATAATCCCAAGAAATTTTACAAATGAGCAAAAAAAGCAAAGTCGCTGATCAGTAATAGGGGTTCTTCATAGACCACAGGATAAATAAGATACAAGTGGGTGACATCTGAAGATAACATCAAGAAGCTTTCCACGAGCATGCAAGAAGTTCCTGTACAGCTACTGCCTCATGAGTTCCGTTAGTTCATTTCAGGAGCCAATAGTGACCATAGCAAGATCGCATTTGATTTAATAAATGGAGAAGGGAGGGTAAGGAAATCCACAGTACCATCTTTTAACTTTCAAAAGGAAGACTATGATAAAATGAGGAAAATAGTTTAAAAAAAAAAACTAAAAGGAGCAGCTGCAAAGGTTAAAGATTTACATCAAGCTTGGGTGGTGTTTAAAAATACTATCTTGAAAGCCCAGACCAGCTGTATTCCACGCTTTAAGAAAAGTGAAAGGAAGTCCAAAAAACTGCCAGCATGATTTAAAGGTGAGATCAGAGAGGCTGTTGTTGCCAAAAAGCATCTTCCAGGAAATGCAATAAAAAAGATTCAAATGACGAAAACTGGAAACACAAGCACTGGCAAGTTAGATACAAAGCATTGATAAGGCAGGCAAAGAATTTGAGAAGAAGCTTGCTGTGGAAGCAAAAACACATAATAAAGATTTTTTCAAGTACATTCGTAGCAAAAAACCTGTGAGTCAGCTGGACCATTAGATGATAGAGGGATAAAAAAGTTACTAAAAGGGGACAATGCCATAGCGGAGACACTGAATGAATTCTTTATTGAGGAAGATGTAGGGATGTTATCCATGACTGAAAAGCGTAGTTACTCGCCTTTAAAGGTGTTCTCCGGGGACAGCAGGAATCAGTCCTCACATATGGGTGACGTCGGCATCGACAGAGCCCTCGCAGAAGCATCCCTCCAGCTTTCAAAGAAAGCCTTTGGGAGATGCCACCACGCATGCATGGTCCCCTTCTCACCCAAGGGTGCCATCTTCTCAGTCAAATGACATAGCTAGAAGATGGCAAAAAATAAGGTGGTAAAAGAGCAACTCCAAGGGGAGGAGGAAGGGTTGTGAGGACTGATTCCAGCTGTCCCTGGAGAATACTTGTTACAGGTGAGTAACTATGCTTTCTCAGGAAAACGTAGGAAATCAGTACTCACATATAGGACTCCCTAGCTACAAGCTACCGAAAGCTCATAGCAAAAATAGGGGCTCCCTCATAGGGGAGCCGCAAGCAGCAGCAATTTAATCAGTGTGCACAGACCACAGCATCTGATGAAGTCAGCACTCCGGTAGCCTGAACACAGTAGGGTCGGAGGGTAGGAGTTGCCTAAACCGCGTAAAGGTTAGGAAGCACAGCATGGCCAAAGGCATTGTCCCGTTGGGACTCTCTTTCTAGGCAGTAATGGGCCTGCAAAGGTATGGATTGAAGACCAGGTGGTGGCCTGGCAGATGTCCACCATCAGGACAGAGCGCAAGCTTGCCACAGAGGCCGCCATAACCATGACACGGTCCGCCATGACGCAGCCTTCCAGAGTGAGCCTTTGCTGCTTATAAACGAGGGCGATACAGTCTGTAGACACCTTATGCTTGGCCACCACCTCCCCCAGCCTACTGGGGTCTTAGGATATGAAAAGCTGAGAAGCTTTGCGGTGGCCCTGAGTGCTTTGGATATAGAAGGACAAAGCCCTCTTACAGGCCAAGGTGTGGAGGACCATTCCCGCCCGACTGGAGTGAGGTCTTGGAAAGAAGGTAGGGAGCACGACTTTCTGGTTGAGATGGAAGGGTGACACCACTTTCGTCAGGAATTTGGGGTGCGTGCAAAGCACCACTCTGTTCTTGTAGAACCTGGTATAAGGTGCCTCCGCCACAAGGGCCTGAAGCGTGCTAACTGTGCAAGTAGAGGTAAGCACGACCAGGAAAGCCACCTTTCAAGAGAGATAGCTGAGGTGGCAGATAGCTAGAGGTTCGAAGGGCGGGTGAGTGAGCTGCCCCAACACCACACTAAGGTCCCATTCGGTTGCCTGAGAGCGAACCAGGGTCTTCAATAAGAGTAGGCCCCGAAGGAAACAGGTCACCAACGGTTGGGCCAAGAGAGGCTTACCATCCACCAGATGATGGTGTGCCTCCAGGGCAATAAGATGCACCTGGATGGAGTTAGACCTGAGCCCAGACAGGGAGAGGTGTAAAAGGTACTGTAGCACCAGAGCCACCGGGCAGGAGAAGGGGTCAGCCCCATGTTCAGTGCATCAAACAGAGAACCCATCCTAGAAGATAACGACTTCAGAGTAGTCATTCAATCCATCATTAACCCCCATTTCGACTATTGCAACAGCCTATTGCAGGGTCTCGCAGCAAAGAGCCTTCACATACTCCAACAAATGCAAAACATCACCGCTAGAGTCACCTGCAAAGCCAAACTAACCGACCACATCACACCCCTACTATATTGGCCTACATTGGCTCCCAATAGAAAGTCGGATAAGGTATAAGCTCCACGTAACAACCTTCAAACTCATCAACAGGATTGCCCCATCCTTCCTCTCAACCCTCCTCCTCGCCCCTGAAAGCACCAGATCCCGTAGGAAAAATGCTCTTCACTCCTTAAATATCCCGCCCTCCATCTGCAAAACAAAACATACCACTAGTTCCAGAGCGTTCACATACTCTGCCCCTAGCATCTGGAACTCCCTCCCACTACACATCCGCGCAATCAAAGACCTCAAAGAAATTAGAAAGCAACTCAAAACCCACCTTTTCACCCTGCACTATGGAGCAAATGCCACGCACCCAAACACACACACACCACCAAGACAGCCCATCAACTAACACAACCAGGACATGAGCTAAGGAAAAACCTGTCCACACATATGAAAGACTGCCTGTATATAGTTAAACCCTATTAGTGAGGTCAAATCACAGAGGGCTATAAACTAGATACAGAAAAAGTACCCTCCAAAAAATATTGAGAAAATTGCTGAATGAAAGTTTAGACTATTCCTACCTCTTATCAACACACAAGAAGTAAGGCAGAAATGCAGGTCTCAGACTCACACTGGCAACGCTATGGAAAAATCCAAAGCAGAATGCCTTCTCGCATCAACGACCTATGGCATTTACTGCTCAATTGAAAGGATAAGATATATTTTTTTTCTCTTTTGTCTTTTTCTTTTCAATCTTTCACTAGAACATTTCTCTAATAATTAACCAAACTTGTAGAACATGTTGTTTAGTAGTTTAGACAATGCTTATCTGAATGCTGCTGTTACATAGCAGCAGCATTCAGATAAGCATTGTCTAAACTACTAAACAATACCGGTGTACCGAACCCGGCGGAAGGGGAACCAGCGTCGAACCGGGAAGAAAAAATAGCGAGAATCGCCGAAAAAATCAAACTCTTATCCAGGATGACAGGACGCACGTCCGGTGGGCTTCTCGGAAAAAGAGAGACTGAGGTAAGATGGCACCTTTAGGCAGGAAGGGAACCGCGCATGCGTGCCTGCATTCCCAAAGGCTTTCATAGAAAGCTGGGGAAATGCTCCGCTGGGGCTTCATCGGCGTCGATGACACCCATATGTGAGGACTGACTTCCTGCTTGGTCCTGGAGAACAGAAATGCAACAAATAAATACATAAATAAATAAATAACCTGAGCCACTTGAGGACATATGCCTTCCTAGTAGAGGCCTTGAGAGAGGCCAGCAGAATATCTTCTTCCACCTCATCCGGAAGATTGAAAGGGGCCAGAGTCACCCTTTCAGCAGTCAGGCTGTCAGCGACAGGGACCCCAGGTTGGGGTGCAGGAGAGAGCCCCCCTCCTGAGATAGCAGTCCCGGGGAGGACCCCAAGGGAGGGTTCCACACCGTCAGCTGAAAAAGCAGTGGGAACCACGGTTGCAGGGGCCATCGAGAGGCTATCAGGATGAGTGAAGTCCTGTTGCAGAGGGTCCTGAACAAGGTCTTGGCGATCAGCAGCGTAGGAGGGAAGCTGTACATGAGACCTTCTGCCCATTAGACCAGGAACACGTCCGCAGCCACCCTGGAGGGGTGGGGTTGCTTGGAGCAGAAGCAGGGCAACTGAAGGTTGTCCGGGCTGGCGAACAGGTCCATCACAGGTACCACCCAGAGCCGAAAAAGTCGACTGGCTACCCTGGGGTCCATCTGCCACTTGTGCGGCTGGGGGATTCTTCTGAGCCTGTCGGCCAGCAGGTTGTCCTGACCTGGCAGATACACTACCCGCAGGAGGATACCCTGTTGAATTGTATATGAGCAGAGAACCAGTGCCTCCTGGCAAAGGGTACGAGACCCTATGCCCCCCTGTTTGTTCACGTAGAACATCTCCACCTGGTTGTCTGTCTGGACCAGCACAGGTTAGTGATGCAGGTGGTGACAGAAGACTTGCAGGCTAAGTGTATGGCTTGGAGCTCCAGGAGGTTGATCTACTGGGTGCTCTCGTCCAGTGACCAGTTGCCCTGAGTGCGGAGATCTCCGCAGTGGGTTCCCCAGCCAAGCAGAGAAGCATCTGTGGTGAGGACCCTTGAGGGGCTTGGGGCCTGAAAAGGGATGCCCGCCTCAAGATGCTGGGGAGACTGCCATCAGACCAGAGATTCTGACAGTTGGCGGGTCACAGAAACTCTGTCTTGAAGGCAGCCTGTGGCCTGAGACCACTGGTCCTGGAGACACCACTGCACCACTCTCGTGTGGAGGCGAGCACCTGGGGTGACATGAACTATGGAGGCCATGTGTCTAAGAAGGCATAGAAGAAGCCGAGTGGGCACCGAGGGACAGCACTGTATGTCCCATGCCAGAGTTCAGAGATGGTCGCTCCATCCCTGGGCAAGAAGGCCTTCAACTGGAGAGTGTCAATCTTTGTCCCAATGAACTCCAGAGAATGCGTCAGGAGGAAGTGAGACTTGGGGTAATTTATGACAAACCACAAGTACTGCAGAACCTGGATGGTACGTGAAGTGGCCTGCTGCACCTCTGAGGCCGTGCCTTCTTTTATGAGCCAGTCGTCCAGGTAGGGAAATACGAAGAACTCCTGGAGCTGGATGAAGGTGGCCACGACTGCCAGGTATTTTGTGAAATCTCTTGGGGCAGAGTCAAGGCCAAAGGGGAGCAACCTGTATTGAAAGTGCCTGCCCCCCACTATGAACCACAGGTACTGCCTGTGGTTGGGGTGGACGAGGATGTGGGTACAAGCATCCTTGAGGTCTAAGGAGCATAGCCAGTCTCCCTGCTGAGGTAGGTCAGCAATGTTCCAAGGGAGAGCATCTTGAACTTCTCCCTCACCAAGAATTTGTTGAGGTTGCGCAGGCCAAGGATGGGCCTTAGGCCCCCTGTCATTTTTGGCACGAGGAAGTACCTGGAGTAGAACCCCTTGCCCTCGAGGTGGTGGGGTACCGGTTCCACCGCTTTGTCCTTGAGAAGACCTGCCAACTCCTTCAGAAGGTGGTCCCGGTGGAGGGGAAACTTAAGGGGCTCTCCCGGGAAATAAGGGGAAGTGTCTGAGTCAGGTAGAGGAGGTAACCCTCCCTGACTACCCGCAGTGCCCAGGAATCAGTAATGATGGTCACCCACCTCTGGGCATAGAGGGTCAGATGTCCCCTTGTGGGCTGCTGAACTCCTTGGGGTAGATAGGCTATGCTCAAGGAGTCAAAAACTCCTCCCTGGCTGGGCCGGAGCCAATGCCTGGGGCTTTGGAGCCTTCTGCTTATGTGGACCATGCCCATGTCCCGTGGCCTGCTGATCCCGTTGGGGAGCTGGGGAGGCCTGGTAAGGTGGGTAGTTTCTGTAAGCAGCTCCCTTCCTCGGGTAGAAGGATATTTTACCAGAGCCCTTCCGTCAGGGAGGGGTAGCGGTCTTTTTGGAGAGACTGGTCCTCGTCATGAACTCTGTCTCCAGCTCGGCAGCCTTGTCGGTCATGGGTTTGCCAAAGAGGTTCTCTCCTTGGCAGGGGACATCAACCAATTTGTCCTGAACCCACTGCTTGAGGTCAGACAACTGTAGCTAAGCTTGCTGTCATGCACCGATGCCAGCCGCCGCTACTTGAGCCACCGACTTGAACCTGTCATAGGCCGCTCGAGACATGAATAATTTGGAGCATTCATGGATAGCTTTGGCCAGATTCTTGAATCGCTGCAGGGGTTCCTCAGAAAGATCAGCTGAGAACTTGGCGAGTTCCTTCGCCAGGTCTCTCAGGTACATGCCTATGTACAGCTGATGGGCCTGGATGCGGCCGATGAGCATGGAGCCCTGGTAGCACTTTCTGCCGAGGGCGTCCAGGGTGCGGGCCTTCCTGCCAGGGGGCACCAAGGAGTGCGTCTTCTGGTTTTTCAGCCAATGTATGGCCGACTCCACCACCATGGAGTTATGCAGCAGTTGTGACTTTTGGAAGCCCGGGTTCTGGCGGACGATATATCAAGTGGATGGGAGGGATGGGCACCATGAGCGATTCCTCGTCCTGGAGGATTTCCAGCTCATCTGCCGAGGATCCTCCTCCGACTCTGTCGGAAATGCCAGGGCCTTGCCCATATCCTTGCCCATACGTCAGATGGGACGTCGCAGTGGCGATGGGTATCGGGGGACTCCTCGTCCTCCGACTCCCACTCGGAGTAGTCCATTGAGGACCTAAAGGAGGACTGCTCTGTGGGCCTCAGGTCTCCTGATGCCCTGCGGCCAGTGCCCAGTAGACTTGCTGGGTATGACTGCGGTCCCATTGAACAGGACTCGGATCGCGACCTCGGCCGAGGATCGACTCGAGGCCAAAGGACCTCGAGGATCGGCTCGGCCTCTGGGGCCCAGTGGTCAGGGTGTATGAACCGGTCATGCCAGAAAACAGTGCCTGCTGCTGGTCCATGAAGGCAGACAAACTGCGCTCCAGGGCCGCCATCTTGGACTCCAGGCCAGAAGGCTCCGCGGTCTTCGGTGCGGGAACCGAGGGACTTGGGCCTGATGCCGGCTCCCTCAAAGCGGAATCCAACGACGATAGTGTCTGGGGACTGAGGTTGGTCTACAATTGGATCCTTCCGGGGGACCTTCGCAGGCCACTCTTTCTCCGACGCCTCGGACGGGCATCTCGGACTGTGGGACCGGGCCAGGGGTTAAAGCCATCCAGGGACACCGCCTTCGAGGGTTTCTTCTTCTTCCTGGGTTCCCTTGAGGGAAATCCCCTTTCTGAGGACCCACGACGAGGCTCAGGTTCCGCCCAAGATGTCAGGCCTGAGATGAGGTCCTGGCCTTTGGAGGCACTGGGGACTTGGGGGAAAAACTTATTGTGCTGCTGCTGGCGGCTCTTGAGGGCCTTACTGGAATCCTCTTGCAGAGACCGCAGGCTGCAGGGTCGTGGTCGAGCCCAAGGCAGCACAGACATCAGAGTCATATGTGTCAGTCAAAGATATAATTTTAGAGCACCGATCACACTTCTTAAAGCCACTAGGAGAAAAAGGTACCCCTGCAAGGTCGAAGACTCTCTGGGCTGCCAGTGGGAGAAAAAAAGGTGCGAAGACACCAAGTAAAGAAAAGAATGAAAACTGCAAAAATGGACCGAACTTGACAAGATCGGCAGGCGGTTAGAGTACCAGTGTGATACCGGAGGCAAGTGTGAAACTCGGAGAGAAAAATCAATGTTTTCCAGGGACAAGCCAGACAGTCGTCTGAAGGGCTCCGTGGAAAAAAGGAGACTAAGCAAGGTAGCACCCTTGGTCAGGAAGGGGACCATGCATGTGTGGTAGAATTCCCAAAGGTTTTCTTTGAAAGCTGGGCAAATGCTCCGCGCGGGTTCCATCAGCACTGACGTCACCCATATGTGAGGACTGACTTCCTGCTTGTTCCCGGAGAAAATATTGTTATATTATTATTTGTTTGAAGTGCATTCATTCTACAGCTCTTCACTACCTTTACTCTCTTACATGCCCAACACCACTCCCCCCCCCTTGGGAACTTCGGTACTTTGGCAGATCCCTTTTATTTGTACCCTTCTCTGGCACTGCCAACTCCAGAGTTTGTTTATTCTACCTTGTTACTTCCATATACATGGTAAGTATGCCAGGCTCCACCTCTGGCCCTATTCAAATCCAGGCTAAAACCCTACCTCATTGAGGCTGCCTTTGTATCCTGATCCCCTTATTATCTTGTTCATCATCTATCTGTATTTTGCAATTTTCTTAGATTTACCCTAGTCTACAGTTGTTCTGTGGTCTGTCTTGATTTGATTGTAAGCTCCGAGGAGCACATATTCCAGTGGTATCAGCATCCCAACCCCTATCAAATACAAAACACTGGTACTGATTCATAAGGCACTCCACCAACAACAAACCACGCATATGAGCACTCTGTTAACACTGTCGGGCCCAGCAAGACCAATACGACATTCCACAACTGACCTACTGATAGTACCGCACGAAAAAACAAAATTTAACCAGCAATCGTGCAACTGTGCTTTTGAGTTATATGCCCACACCTTATGGAACACCCTCCTGACCAACATCTGTGGTAACAAGGATCTATCCTCTTTCCGGAAACAACTAAAGGACTCACCTCTTCGACATCCACTTAGGGCAGGAATGGACAAACACCAACTGACTCTAGACTCTTCCCCTGCCTAGACTCTAATCAAACCTTGAATCTGTAAATATCTCGTCGATTTAATGAAAAGGTATATTGTTGTGAACCCCCTTTTTTCTTGATGCTCAGAGATATGGGCCCCCCTGGTGATGGCCCCCCTTCTTATAATTATGTTATAACTTGCTTCATTGTATTTTCACCTCTGCTTTTGTAAACCGCTTTGACTAGGTGAAAGGCGGTATACAAGTACAGCTAAATAATTAATGTAGTGCTACATACACCTTGCAGCGTTATACTAATGATTAGTAGAAGTAATCAATATAGAAGAATTCTGAAATTTGTGGAAAATTCCCCAAGATTACAAAATACCGCTCTCAGTTCAAGATGATTAAAGTGGAGAGATACTGTAAGCTGACCATTATCCCTGTGAGTGAAGGCTTTCAAGATGGGCTCCTCAACCTCTGTAGGAGACATTGATGCTGAAGACTCTCCGATACTAAGGAGGGGCAAAAAGGAGCCTACAGTCTGACTGGATCTGAAAGATCACCATATAAGAGTGAGGTAGAGGGTAAGTGACTGTGGACAAGGTTGGGATGCTGATTCCACTGAAACATGAGCTTCCAATGAAGTATCTGCATTTTCAGTCAAGCAAATGGGACGTGTACAGTGGCTATAAGTCCCGGTGGACATTTTTTAGATGTTTTTTAGCCACTGTCGGTTTTTATTCCCTCGCGGGGCAGATCATATTCATGAAGATTGGTGCACATATCATTGTTAAACGGATTAACAATGTACCTTTATATTCACATTCCCTTTGCGCGCCTGCTGGCGGTTTAAATACCTACACGCATGCGCTAGCGTCTCTTTAATCAAGCATGGTGCCATTGAGCATTCGATGCTGCTTTCATGCTTTCTGAAGTATTGGCAGTCCGAGGATGTAAGGTTTTTTCACATTTATATCTCGTAAGCATGCCAGGATGTTTTTCGTATCATCGGTTTATATGATTTTAGATACAATTTTCTCCCTCTTCTTAAGTGAAAAAATCTTTGGTAGCAGTTGTTACTGAGAGATAAGGTTTATACCCTAAAGGGGTCCCTTGGTCCGAGGTATCCTGCAAAGTGCGGTTTTATACAATGTACTTTTATATTCACATTCCCTTTGTGCGCCTACTGGCGCGTTAAATACCCACACGCATACGCTAGCGTCTTTTTATCAAGCACGGTGCCGTGAGTAATCGATCCTGCTTTCATGGTTTCCGAAACATTGGCAGTTCGAGGATGAAAGGTTTTTTCATATTGTGTCACATTTATATTTTGCAGGCATGCCAGGATGTTTTTTGTATCATCGGTTCATACGATTTTAGATACAATTTTTTTCCCTCTTTTTAAGTGGTAAAAATCTTCGGTAGCAGTTGTTACTGAGGGATAGGGTTTATGTCCTAGAGGGGTCCCTTAGTCCGAGGTATCCTGCAAAGTGCGGTTTCATACAATGGTGAAACTGTGTTATATAGAAGTTCACTTCGGTTTTCTGGTGGCCTCTAATAAGCTTGCATGTTGACACTTTAAGATATTCTGTTTATTGGTTTGTTTCATTTTATCATAGAAAGATCTGTATAATCAAAATGCCAACCCACATGACGGCTTATTGTTTGAAGAGAGTATCATACAATTAGGAAGATGGTGTTCCCTCGGTTATAGGCGTATCGGTAAAATATTCTTTAGTTTACAAAAATAGAGTAAAGTTTGAACGATGTTAGTGTGATGCTGTTCCCCAGGCTCATAATTACCATATACCGGTGATGATTAATCCCCTTTTTGATTTCTGTACCTAGACGGATTTTTATAATTTTTAAATGCTACTATTATTATTTTTTTAACCTTACAGCAAGGCATGCTTTTAACTACCTAAGAGACTACGATCATTATTTAAAAGTTATTAATAGTTTGAAGAAATCAATGAACCTTTTGGATAAAATCAGTTTTTCAATATAAACACTCTTCTTTTCATCCTTTTTGCAGTTACAAAAGATTGTTTCAATTTCAGTGCAACATATTAACCGTACTGGCGTATCCCTAATACGGGTTTTCAGGTAAATTTGTTTCACTCCTGCTCCTTGTTTCTCCATCTCCTCCGGGTTTTCTCCATGCTTTATTTCTCCGTCTCACATTGACATGTTTATTTGTACTATAGATCTTATATATGTGGTATGAGTGGTATCTACAATATGTTTTTATCAATAATATTTCTTAACTTTTGATTAATATTCATTTGCTATTACTGTCTCACATATATAATGTGTTACTTAAGTTTTAAAAGGGAGCTTTTCAATTTCCAAAGAGTTTTCATGTTTTACTTGTTTTTTTTAACATATTTGAGTGTGATATTTTTTAATATTAGTCTATGTTATAGGTTTATGGATAATAATTTTTGTGTATTATATGTTTTAAGCTTATTATTTATTTATTTATTTATTATCTTTTATCGCGTTCTTTACGGTGTTATACATGATGTATTCAGTTTAATTATGGTTTTTATACTTGTGTTTTTAATTTATTTATAATGTGTTTTTAGTATAAGGTGAGCCAACCCCTGAAGAAGATTTTATCGAAACACGGCCTGTGTCGGGTCAGGTCTCCCTTTTACATATATGGATCAATAAAGTATTGGTGAGAGCCTACGCCTGCCTACGTTTTTGTACTGTTTGCTGTTTGCCTGCGTGGCAGTGTGCTGCCTTTGGTGCCCACGTTTCTGCAGCGATGTTCTCCCCATGGAAAAACGTTTTAAGTTTTGGGGATGAAGTACTGGATAAGCTGCTGTCTCAACATTCTCTTGTAAATCATGAAGATGAGGTAGAAGACCAGAGTGATCAACTTTATACACAATGGGATGATGTGGTTCGGCTGACGCAAAAGTTGGTCAAGGAAGAATTACATGCAGCTTACCTTTTAGAATGTTGTAAGTCAAAGATTATACCTAGAGGCCTACGAGTTAACAAGGCTCCAGGTTTGTATCAAAGCGAACAGGGCTTTGTGAACTGTTGGAACGCGATATTGAACAAATGTTCCCTGGACTTGATGATATTATAAAAACATAAGATATGCCATACTGGGTCAGACCAAGGTCCATCAAGCCCAGTATTCTGTTTCCAACAGTGGCCAATCTAGGTCATATGTACCTAGCAGTTTCCCCAAGGGACACAGGTTCCACAATGCTTGTATTGGTTCAAGCATTGATATCCTGGGTCCCTTCTTAATAATGGCTTATGGACCTTTCCTCCAGGAACTTGTCCAAACCTTTTTCAAACCCAGCTACACTAACAGCCTTTACTACATCCTCCGGTAACAAATTCCAGAGTTTGATTTACCACGGCAAATAAAAAATCTGAATTGTACAAGATAGAATTAGACGAAAAATTAGGAGAATTGAAAAAATGTGATAATGATTTTGAAACAGTACACGCGGATTTTAATAAAAATACGTCACAGTTCCGAAAGGAACTAAAAGGAAAAAAGATGGAGAAATTCAAGAGGGATGAGGAGGACTACAGGGTGGGATATGTGTACCACTGGTGCAAAAAGGTCAAAAATGACAGATTATGGATTAAGAGGAGATCAACTTTTTTTGATCGGAAAGACAGTGCATCTGATGAGGTTTGCATGTCCCCAGACAGAGATAATTCTCATGAACATAAGAAAAAAAGGAGCAGGAGTGAATCAATAGGGAATCAGGATGCCTCGGCATCCTTATTTCCAACTCGAAAAGATAATCCAGACCAGCCTATAGGAAAAGAGAAGAAAAATTTTTTTTTCAATATGGATCGCCTGTGGAAGGGGGGTGGGAGGAGCACCTCTCGGTCCAGACTTCCATCGGAACCAGAACAACAAAAGAGTCACTACAAAGTACAACATGGCGATCACAAACATTTCAAGGACAGGGCAGGGATCGAGGACGAGGCCGAGGGAGGGGGAGGGGACAATGGATGGGAGGACGGTCACACGAAAGGGAATATTAGAATCTAATAATGTAATTAATATTTCTGGATACAATCTCACGACCGAGGTGGTTTCCGTTCTAAATAAGGGACTATCATTTGTACCTGTAAGGAGATACGATCCATTTCAAACTCAAATTGATTTATACAAGTTTTTTAGGAAAATTCGCATACGCCATTTTTTTAATGACCAATCCGAATATCATAGTTAGTAGACCATCCACTTGGGTCCCTCCTCCGAAAACTGATCCCCTCATCGAGGCCTTTGAAAAAGTTGTCATGCAACAAGTTGAACAGATTCATGAAAATGATCGTTTACCGTTTCAGAATTTAACATTTCCTGAACGACAGGCTCTTAAAACATTACAGACAAACAGTAGAATTATCATTAAACTGGCGGACAAGGGGGGTGCTGTGGTGATCATGGACAAGAATAAATATCTAGCTGAAATTACTAGACAGCTTAATGACAAGAAGTTTTACTTACGTCTTGGTGGTGATCCCACAGAATCCTTGAAACGTACTATAGATAACAGTTATCAGTGCCTTTGAAACGGGGCATATTACCAAAAAAGAGAGAGAATTTTTGATTGTTGATAAAACGGTTATGCCCACAATTTATGTGATCCCCAAGATTCATAAGTCGCTCACAGATCCCCCTGGTCGACCCATTGTTTCCGCCATTGGGTCACTTTTAGAACCCATTTCCCAATTGATGGACATTCTTTTAAGGCCCCACATTTCACGTATGTGGTCCTATGTTCGTGACTCTTCACACTTTATCGATATTCTCTCAACATTTAGAGATTTGAGTTCAGAAATGTTATTAGTTACTTTAGATGTTGAAGCATTATATACTAATATTCTGCAGTTTGAAGCATTGAGCATTATAGAGGAGTATTTAGTAGATAGGACTGAATATACACGCATTTCCACCTCCTTTCTTCTAATTTTGGCAGAGATAGCATTATGCAAAAATTTCTTTTGCTTTAGAGACATATTTTACCAACAAATTAAGGGAGTGGCAATGGGGTCATCTATGGCACCAGACATCGCCAATTTATATATGTATAAATTTGAAAACACTTTTCTTAAAACTCACCCTTTTGAATCCAGAGTAAAATTGTGGATTAGATATATCGATGACATTTTTATTATATGGGATGGTTCTATGGAAGACTTGTCCGCATTTAATATACGGATAAATGATTGAGACCAAAATTTACGCTTTCAAATTACCTATGACCCGGTGCAAATTCCATATTTAGATCTAGTAATTCAGAGAGAAGGACAGGGATTTATTACAAAATTGTACAGAAAACCAACTGACAGGAATCAGTTGCTCCATTACCAAAGTTTCCATAACCCTGCATTAAGAAATAATTTACCTGTCGGACAATTTCTTAGGGTTAGGAGGAACTGTACCACTGACGGCGAATTCGAATCACAGGCAAAAGACCTTAAAGAAAGGTTTGAAGCACGCCAATACCCTCAGCAATATATCCATAAGGCCTATTCTAGAGCATGCAATTACTCACGGACAAAGGCAGATAAAATACATGATAATAAAAGCAAAAGGGATACCAAAATGGTTTGTCCGCTACTATATTGGCTACAGTCCCAACGGATTGTTAACATTCTTAAAAAAGAATCGCATTTAATTCAAGCAATTCCTGGTTTTCAAGATACTCATATTATGGTAGCGCACAAACGTAACCTTAATCTTCGCAATTTATTGGTGCCTTCCGCCTTCACCGAAAAGAAACCCCTTTCTGTTCATAAGGGGCAATACCAATGTGGCCATTGCTCTGTTTGTTTAAATGTTTTACCTATAAGGAAGGTTTTTATACATCCAGTAACACAGCAGCCATTTTACATTGATGATTTTTCCAATTGCGATACCACACATGTTATTTACATTATACAATGTCCATGCAGTCTCCTATATGTAGGTAAAACCAAACGAAGTATTCACGTACGGATAGTAGAACACAAAAGCTGCATTAAGAGACAATTGACAGATAAACCGTTGGTGCAACACTGGATAGACAAAGCACATAAATTGTCAGATTTAAAAATTTTTGTCATAAAAAAGTGAGATTAAACTGGAGAGGCGGAAATATAGAGAAAACCTTTCTCCAGATGGAACAGAAATACATTTTTACTCTCAACACTCTCACACCGCATGGGTTGAACGCTGAAACGCGATTTTTCCGTTTTCCTGTAAGGAAGGCCTTTTTGGTGGATAAACTTTCATTATCAGGATCATTTTTAGTTAGGTTGTGCTTCAATCTTTTAGCGAGTTTTACATATTTATACTTTCATGGTTTTTAATATATATATATATATATATACTTATTTATTTATATATTTATTTGGTTCTTTGTTTTATATGTTTTATCTATTTATCTGTTTGTTCATTAAAATATATGATTTACATTCAAGTTAAGGTGCTTGTTAATGTAAAGGTCGGTGGTTTTTATTGTGTTCCTTGTTTGTTTATTAGTCATTGGGTTGTGTAGATATGATTTGACTGAATGTGTTTTTATATTTAGTAGTGTAGTCCCTGTTGGTATTTTAGGTAATGCCTCTGTTGCATTTATTGTGTGGTGTCAGCTCTATTTTTTACAAAACTAGATTCCTTTTGTTGAATAAGGTTTTTCAATTCTATATCCTAGTTTCTAATCAATTGTTTCCGGTGGACATTTTTTATATGTTTTTTAGCCACTGTCGGTTTTTATTCCCTCGCGGGGCAGATCATATTCATGAAGATTGGTGCACATATCATTGTTAAATGGATTAACAATGTACCTTTATATTCCCATTCCCTTTGTGCGCCTGCTGGCGGTTTAAATACCTACACGCATGCGCGTCTCTTTAATCAAGCATGGTGCCGTTGAGCATTCGATGCTGCTTTCATGGTTTCTGAAGTATTGGCAGTCCGAGGATGTAAGGTTTTTTCATATTGTGTCACATTTATATCTCGGAAGCATGCCAGGATGTTTTTCGTATCATCGGTTTATATGATTTTAGATACAATTTTCTCCCTCTTCTTAAGTGAAAAAATCTTCGGTAGCAGTTGTTACTGAGAAATATGGTTTATACCCTAAAGGGGTCCCTTGGTCCGAGGTATCCTGCAAAGTGCGGTTTTATACAATGTACCTTTATATTCACATTCTCTTCGTGCGCCTGCTGGCGGGTTAAATACCTACACGCATGCGCTAGCGTCTTCTTAATCAAGCACGGTGCCGGTGAGCATTCGATGCTGCTTTCATGGTTTCCGAAGTATTGGCAGTTCAAGGATGTAAGGTTTTTTCATATTGTGTCACATTTATATCTCGTAGGCATGCCAGGATGTTTTTTGTAACATCGGGTCATATGATTAATAGATATAATTTTCTCCCTCTTCTTAAGTGGTAAAAATCTTCGGTAGCAGTTGTTACTGAGAGATAGCACAGTTACTTACCTGTAACAGGTGATCTCAGGGAACAGCAGGAATAAGTCTTCACATATGGGTACGTCGGTACCGACGGAGCCTGCGCAGGAACGCTCCCCAGCTTCCCAAAAAGGAAAGCTTTTGGGAGCATCTCACAGCGCCTGCGCGCTGCCTTTCCGCCTTTCCTAACCGCCTCTCCCCAGTTCGAGTTTTAAAGCTGAGACAAAGAGAGAAAGAGGAAAGGAAAGATAGAGAGATACAACTCCTAGGGGAGGTGGGTGGGCTGTGAAGACTTATTCCTGCTGTTCCCTGAGATCACCTGTTACAGGCAAGTAACTGTGCTATCTCCAGGAACAAGCAGGAATGAGTCTTCACATATGGGGACTCCCTAGCTAGAGATGCCTGGGAGATCCCCAAGGTTATGAGACCCTGAGAAGGGCTCTACCTCCTCCTATGGATCTCAGGCATCCATCCAGGGAAGGAGGGCAGGAGTTGATTAAGAATGGAACAGGTGTTTGAGAACAGCCTGACCAAACAAGGCATCCCGGCGGGAGTCCTTTTCCAAGCAGTAATGGGCTGTGAAGGTATGAACCGAGGCCTAGGTGGCCGCTCGACAGATCTGGTCGGTGGACACAGAATTTAGATGAGCCATAGAGGTGGCCATGGCCCTCACATTATGAGCTGTGACATGGCCCTCCAGAGAAAGGTTCTTACTCTGGTAGGCGAAAGAAATACACTGAGCAATCCAATTGGACAGTGTCCTCTTAGAGACTGGAAGTCCAAAATGAGAGGGATCAAAAGCAACAAAGAGTTGAGAAGACTTTCTATGTTGCTATGTCCTTTGTAAGTAAAAGGCAAGAGCTCTCTTACAATCCAGGGTATGAAGATTCCTCTCTGCACTTGATGCATGAGGACCTGGAAAAAAGACAGGTAAATACACCTCTTGATTAAGATGAAAAGGTGAGACCACTTTAGGCATGAAGTGTGGGTTGGTCCTAAGGACTACCTTATCATGATGGAACCTTGTATAAGGTGGATTAGCCACAAAGGCCTGCAGTTCACTGATGCGGCGAGCTGAGGTGACTGCAATGAGGAAAATAACCTTCCAGGAAAGAAATTTCAAGGAGGTGGTGGCTAAGGGTTCAAAAGGTGGCTTCATAAGCTGACCAAGAACCAGATTTAAGTCCCATGCCACCGGAGGAGGCCTAATGGGAGGCTTAGTTAAAGTTAGGCCTCTCATGAATCTTGCAATAAGAGGATGAGAGGAAATAGGCTGTCCATTGATAGGCTTAGGGATGCTGCAATAGCACTCAAATGGACCCTTACTGAATTTGTCTTAAGGCCTGCATTGGAGAGATGCAGGAGATATTCCAATAGAGAATTCAAAGGTAGTGCTAGAGGGTCAAGACCCTTCTCAGTACACCAAATGGAAAATCTTTTCCATTTAAAAGCATAGAAACGTCTAGAAGAATGTTTTCTGGAAGCATGAAGGATATCCTTCACTTGTTGAGAAAGATTCCAACCTTGAAGGTCTAGGCCTTCAGCAACCAAGCTCTGAGGTGAAGGGACTTGGGGTTTGGGTGCCACAAAGTCCCTCCTCCTGGGACAGAAGGTCTGGAGCAGCTCCCAAGTCTAGGGAGGGAGCTTGAGAGAGATGCAGAAGTAGAGGGTACCACACTTGGCGTGGCCAGAGTGGAGCTATGAGGATCATAGATCCTTAATCCCTCTGGAGCTTGAACAGAGTCTTGGGAATCAAGGGAATGGGTAGAAAGGCATACAGGAAGTCTTGACCCCAGTGAAGGAGGAAGGCATCCTTGGCCTGGACTCCCTGACACGGAATTCTGGAACAGAACCGGGGAAGTTTGGCATTCCACGGACTTGCAAAGAGGTCTATGTCCGGGGTTCCCCACTCTTGAAAGATTCTGAGTACCTGGTCCATGTGCAGGGACCATTCGTGTGGAAGCAGAACTCGACTGAGTCTGTCTGCCCAAGAGTTTTGGATTCCTGGGAGGTATACGGCCAGGAGACGGATTTGATGCTCTCTGGCGAAGGCCCACAATCTTAAAGCTTTGTTGCAAAGCGACAGAGAGCCAGTTCCTCCTTGCTTGTTTATGTAAAACATGGCTACTTGATTGTCCGTATGAATGAGGACTGTCTTGTAGCTGAGCAGGGTATGAAAGACCTTGAGAGCTAGAAAAACTGCTCGAAGCTCCAAGTGGTTGATATGAAGAGAGGTCTCCTGTGGAGCCAAGTGCCCTGAGTGGAGAGGAGTTGTAGATGAGCTCCCCAAACTGTTTGGGAGGCATCTGTTGTGAGGGTTGCCTGGGGCAACAACTGTTGGAAGGGAGACCCCAGCAACAGATTTTGGGTGGACATCCACCACTGGAGAGACCAAAAGAGACGTTTGGAGGTTGCTATTTGGTCTGAGAGAGCTCCTGATGCCTGAGTCCACTAGGTGGACAAAGTCCATTGAGCTGCTCTCATGTGAAGGCGCGCATAGGGTACCACATGCACTGTGGATGCCATGTGGCCTAGCAGTTGTAGCATCTCCCGGGCAGTTAAGTGGTTCTTTGACTGAATCTGGGAGGCTAACTGCACTAGGCTTTGGCAATGGGCCTGAGGAAAGTAGGCCCTTGCAGTGGTAGTATCCAACCAGGCCCCTATGAACTCTAGGGACTGAGTAGGGGTGAGCTGGGACTTTGGGAGGTTTACCACAAGTCCCAGATACTGCAGAATGTGCCTTGTGCAGTCCAGGGAAGTCTGGGCCTCTGATTGAGATGGAGCTCGGATGAGCCTGTCGTCCAGGTATAGGAATACAAATGTTCCCAGAGTGCGTAGAAATGCAGCTACTACTGCCATGCATTTGGTGAACACTCTTGGAGCAGAGGCCAGACCGAAAGGAAGCACCCTGTATTGGTAATGCTTTCCTTGGAAAAGAAAACGGAGGAACCTTCTGTGAGATGGATGGATGAGGACATGTGTGTACGCATCCTTGAGATCTAGAGAACAAAGCCAATCCTGCCTCTGAAGGTATGGAAGGAGAGTGCCCAGAGAAAGCATCTTGAATTTCTCCTTGCATAGAAATTTGTTCAATTCCCTGAGATCTAATATGCGTCTGTAGCCCCCTGTTTTCTTTGGGATCAGAAAATAGGGGGAGTAGAACCCTGACCCTTGTTGAAGAAGAGGTACTTCTTCTATTGCCCCTTGGGCAAAAAGGGTAGCCACCTCCTGACCTAGAAGGTCGAGAAGAGATGTTGGAGAATTTAAGTGTCTCACCATGGTGTGAGGAGGAAGGTTTGAGAAATGATGTTTGTAGCCCTCCCTTATGATGGAGAGGGTCCACTGCTCTGTTGCAATTTGCTCCCATCTGGGAGCAAAATGAGCTAACCTTCCTGGAATGGTGAGAGGCTCTGGCTGTTTTAGAGCCAGAAAGGCTAAGTTCTCTAGCATCAAATCAAAAATCCTGAGGAGGTTGGGTCTGCTGAGTTGCAGCAGCCCCTGTAGGCTTAGGCCTGGCCTGTTTAGGTTGCTGACGTTTAGAAGCAAAGAGACCTGCAGATGATTGTTGGCCAGAAGCAGAAGGGAATCTGCTTTTTTGAAAAAAGACTTCTTGAAAGGTTTTTTCTTGGCAGGAATGGAGGTTGAAAGTCTATCCAGAGCAGAATTTTCTGCATCCATTTGAGTGGCTTTTATTTGCCATTCTTTGCCAAACAGGTTTTCACCTGTACAGGGAAGATTTCCTAAGCCATCCTGGACCCAAGATTCTAGATCAGAAGTCTGGAGCCAAGCAATTCTGCGAGCAGCTATGGCAATGGCAATGGCCGAAGCTCTGCTGGCACCTTCAAAGGAATCAAAAGCTGCACGGTTGGAAAACTTTGAAATATCTTGAGTATGCTTAAGCCAAATAAGGAATTCTTCCCTTTTATCCTCTGGAAGAAAAGGGAGGAAAGTGTGCAGTTTATCTGCAACTTCTTTCAGAAACATATCCATATAAAGACCATAGGAGTTGATTCTGGCAATGAGCATACTGGCTTGGAAGATTTTCCTACCAAAAGCATCCAAGGTCCTGCATTCTCTTCCTGGAGGAGCAGAGGAGTGTCTTTTTGCACTCTTTATCTTTTTCATAGCTGACTCCACCACAATAGAATGGTGAGGAAGTTGTGTTTTATGAAAACCAGGACAAGGAGGGACACGGTACATAGTGTCCAATCTACGAGAATGAGGAGAGATAGTGAGAGGAGTCTCCCATAAGTCAATCATGTGATCATAAAGAATCTCATGAATTGGCAAGGTGACTGCCTCCTTAGGAGCCTTAGAATAACCTAAAATATCCAATTTTTTTGCTCTAGGCTCTGATTCAGAGGTTACTGAAATAGAAAGTCCTTTAGCCACTTCTCTTATGAAGTCTTGAAAGGACAAGTCCTCTGGAGGAGACATTCTTCTTTTTGGAGAAGGCGGCTCTTCAGGAAGGGCTATGGATACTTCAGCAGACTCCTCCGATGTATCAGAATCTTCAGAGGAATCAAAGTATCGCCTGTCAGGGTGCTCTTCTAACGCTCGATACGCGTATCGAGCGGTATTGACATCGGCGTCATCGGTACCGGTTCGGTACGGATGAGCATCCCTGGACAGGGAACCGCTGCAGTCGGCATCCTGGTCGATGTCGATGCAGTCGGTGCTGGTACCGGAGTTGATACCGACAACGGAGTTTGTTGTGGTATCAGCGGCGTCGCAGCTTGAATAAAGGCCGTGATAGCCTGCTGCATGGATAGAACATTCTGATCCATCGACGCCATGAATGCCTGGAATTCGGTACCAGAAGGTTGCACCGGTACCCCAGAGCATTCTAACAGGTGATCGGTCGAGGCCGTGCCATCGATGTCAACCTGTAACCCCATAGGTGGAGCTTTGGAAGCCGGAGCTTCCCGCCGGGGTTGTTTTGCCGGTGCAGGATCCTCGAGGGCAAGCCCGGAGGCATCTCGATGCTTGGAAGGAGATCTACCCTTCGAGGACTGGCTGGATTTATGTTTGGTTACCTGAGATCCATGGGAGGAAGAAGCAGCACTGGAAGACGTTGATGCCACTGAAGCTGCATCAGAGGGAAACAGCACATGGAGCTTGGCTGCTCAGTTCTGTAAACCTCGTTTAGACATCAAAGAGCAGGACGAACAATCCGAGATGGAGTGTTCAGGACCCAAACATTTAAGACACCATTCATGGGTGTCAGTAACAGAAATAGTACCGCTGCACTTAGAGCATTTTTTAAACCCGGAGGCTGGTTTTTCCATGAGGAAAAATTCTTTGTGAGGCCTAAGGTCCAAAAGAACAAAAACACACTAAGTGAAGGAAAAATATGTTTTTTGTTTTTTTTTTTTATAAGAAAAGAAAGAAAAACCGGCGGTACCGGTCCAAAGTCGGGGGAGGCAGACGCGCGACCAAAGAAATAAAATAAAACAAAGAACTTCTTCAGCGGTGACAGGAACACGACCTGCTGGCTCCGCGGCAAAGAAGAACTGGGGAGAGGCGGTTACGAAAGGCGGGAAGGCAGCGCGCAGGCGCTGTGGGATGCTCCCAAAAGCTTTCCTTTTTGGGAAGCTGGGGAGCGTTCCCGCGCAGGCTCCGTCGGTACCGACGTCCCCGTATGTGAAGACTCATTCCTGCTTGTTCCTGGAGATAAGGTTTATACCCTAGTGGGGTCCTTTAGTCCGAGGTATCCTGCAAAGTGTGGTTTTATACAATGTACTTTTATATTCACATTCCCTTCGTGCGCCTACTGGCGGGTTAAATACCCACACGCATACGCTAGTGTCTTTTTATCAAGCACGGTGCCGTGAGTAATCGATGCTGCTTTCATGGTTTCCGAAACATTGGCAGTTCGAGGATGAAAGGTTTTTTTTCATATTGTGTCACATTTATATCTCGCAGGCATGCCAGGATGTTTTTTGTATCATCGGTTCATATGATTTTAGATACAATTTTTTTCCCTCTTTTTAAGTGGTAAAAATCTTCGGTAGCAGTTGTTACTGAGGGATAGGGTTTATGTCCTAGAGGGGTCCCTTAGTCCGAGGTATCCTGCAAAGTGCGGTTTCATACAATGGTGAAACTGTGTTATATAGAAGTTCACTTCGGTTTTCTGGTGGCCTCTAATAAGCTTGCATGTTGACACTTTAAGATATCATTCTGTTTATTGGTTTGTTTCATTTTATCATAGAGAGATCTGTATAACCAAAATGCCAACCCACATGACGGTTTATTGTTTGAAGAGAGTATCATGCAATTAGGAAGATGGTGTTCCCTCAGTTATAGGCGTGTCGGTAAAATATTCTTTAGTTTACAAAAATAGAGTAAAGTTTGAACGATGTTAGTGTGATGCTGTTCCCCAGGCTCATAATTACCATATACCGGTGATGATTAATCCCCTTTTTGATTTCTGTACCTAGACGGATTTTTATAATTTTTAAATGCTACTATTATTATTTTTTAACCTTACAGCAAGGCATGCTTTTAACTACTTAAGAGACTACGATCATTATTTAAAAGTTATTAATAGTTTGAAGAAATCAATGAACCTTTTGGATAAAATCAGTTTTTCAATATAAACACTCTTCTTTTCATCCTTTTTGCAGTTAAAAAAGGTTGTTTCAATTTCAGTGCAACATATTAACCGTACTGGCGTATCCCTAATACGGGTTTTCAGGTAAATTTGTTTCACTCCTGCTCCTTGTTTCTCCATCTCCTCCGGGTTTTCTCCATGCTTTATTTCTCCGTCTCACATTGACATGTTTATTTGTACTATAGATCTTATTTATGTGGTATGAGTGGTATCTACAATATGTTTTTATCAATATGTTTTTATCAATATTTTTTCTTAACTTTTGATTAATATTCATTTGCTATTACTGTCTCACATATATAATGTGTTACTTCAGTTTTAAAAGGGAGCTTTTCAATTTCCAAAGAGTTTTCATGTTTTACTTGTTTTTTTAACATATTTGAGTGTGATATTTTTTAATATTAGTCTATGTGATAGGTTTATGGATAATAATTTTTGTGTATTATATGTTTTAAGCTTATTATTTATTTATTTATTATCTTTTATCGCGATCTTTACGGTGTTATACATGATGTATTTAGTTTAATTATGGTTTTTATACTTGTGTTTTTAATTTATTTATAATGTGTTTTTAGTATAAGGTGAGCCAACCCCTGAAGAAGATTTTATCGAAACACGGCCTGTGTTGGGTCAGGTCTCCCTTTTACATATATGGATCAATAAAGTATTGGTGAGAGCCTACACCTGCCTACGTTTTTGTACTGTTTGCTCAAGTATGGATCAGACAGAGCTTAAAGATCCCATGTCTACCAATAGCCAAATTAATATAAATAAAATAAAGTCTCTAAAATGCTTGTATGCAAATGCTAGAAGTCTAAAAAATAAGATGGGAGAGTTAGAATATATAGCACTAAATGAGAGGTTAGATATGACTGGAATATCAGAGACATGGTGGAAGGAGGACAACCAGTGGGACACTGTGATACCTGGGTACAAACTATATCGTAATGATAGAGCTGATCAAATTGGTGGAGGGGTTGCGCTCTATGTTAGAGAGGGCATTGTGTCAGAAAGGATTAAATCTTTGCAGGAAACAAAATTTGCTGTAGAATCTCTATGGATTGAAATTTCATGTAAAAAGGGGAAGGCGATGGCAGTGGGGGTGTACTATCGACCGCCTGGCCAGAATGAACAAATGGATGATGAAATGTTCAAAGAAATCAAGGAAGCTAACAAAAGTTACAGCGCAGTAATAATAATGGGTGATTTCAATTACCCCGGTATCGACTGGGTCAGTGTCACGTCAGGACATGCTAGGGAGATAAAGTTCCTAGATGAAATAAATGACTGCTTCTTGGAGCAGCTTGTTCAGGAACCGACCAGAGGGGAAGCCATATTAGACCTACTCCTTAGTGGAACACTAGATCTAGTGCAAGAGATAAGGGTGTTGGGGCCACTTGGCAATAGTGATCATAGCATGATTGCCTTTGATTTAATTAGTGGAGGAGGGATAGTAAGGAAATCCACAGTACTACCTTTTAACTTTCGAAAGGGAGACTATGATAAAATGAGGAAAACAGTTAAGAAAAAGCTAAAAGGAGCAGTTGCAAAGGTTAACTTACATCAAGCTTGGGTGTTGTTGAAAAATACTATCTTGGAAGCCAGGCCAGCTGTATTCCACGCTTTAAGAAAAGTGGAAGGAAGTCCAAAAACCTGCCAGCATGGTTTAAAGGTGAGGTCAGAGAGGTTGTTGTTGTCAAAAAAGCATCTTTCAGGAAATGGAAAAAAGAGCCAAACGACGAAACCTGGAAACAGCACAAGCACTGGCAAGTCAAATGCAAGGCATTGATAAGGCAGGCAAAGGGAGAATTTGAGAAGAAGCTTGCTGCGGAAGCAAAAACACGAAATAAAGACTTTTTCAAGTACATTCATAGCAAAAAACCTGTGAGAGAGTCAGTTGGTCCATAAGATGATAGAGGGGTTAAAGGGGCACTAAGAGGCGACAAGGCGAGACTGAATGAATTCTTTGCTTCGGTCTTTACTGAGGAAGATGTAGGGATGTTACCCATGACTGAAGTGGTATTTAAAGGTACGGAAGAATTGAAGGAAATATCGATACATCGGGAAGATGTATTACAACTATTAGATAAACTGAAGAATAGCAAATCACCTGGGCCGGATGGTACACATCCAAGGCTGTTGAAGGAACTGAAATATGAGATTGCAGACCTGCTATTAGTAATCTGTGAACTATCATTAAAATCATCTCTAATACCTGAAAATTGGAGGATCGCCAATGTAACAACAATTTTTTAAAAGGGTTCCAGGGGTGATATGGGAAACTACAGACTGGTGAGCCCGACGTCAGTACCAGGAAAAATGTTAGAAACCATCATAAAGAATAAAATTACTCAGCATGTAGACAGTCATGGCCTAATGGGAGACAGCCAACATGGCTTTAGACAAGGAAGATCTTGTCTTACTAATCTGTTATGTTTTTTTGAAGGTGTGAATAAACAGGTGGACAAAGGTGAGTCGGTTGATATAGTGTATCTGGACTTTCAGAAAGCCTTTGACAAGGTCCCTCATCGGAGACTTTTGGCAAAACTAAAGAGTCATGGGATAGGAGGCAGTGTACTAATGTGGATGAGGAACTGGTTAAAAGATAGAAAGCATAGGGTAGGGCTAAATGGCCAATTTTCCCAATGGAGAAAGGTGAATAGTGGTGTACCCTAGGGATCTGTGCTGGGTTCGCTGCTTTTTGACATATTCATAAACAACCTGGAAAGTGGAACGAGTGAGGTTATCAAATTTGCAGATGACACAAAACTAAAGTTGTTAAAACCCAAGAGGATTGTGGAAAATTGCAAGAGGATCTTGATAAATTGGAAGACTGGGCATCAAAATGGCAGATGAAATTTAATGTGGACAAGTGCAAAGTTATGCACCTAGGGAAGAACAACCCAAACTATGGTTACACGATGCAAGGTTCCATATTAGGAACCACCACCCAGGAAAAAGATTTAGGCGTCATTGTGGATACCATGTTAAAACCCTCGGCCCAGTGTGCAGCGGCGGCCAAGACAGCAAATAGAATGCTAGGTATCATAAGGAAAGGAATGGAAAATAAAACAAAAGATATTATAATGCCTCTATATCGTTCCATGGTGAGACCGCACCTTGAATATTGTGTGCAATTCTGGTTGCCGTATCTTAAAAATGATATAGCGATATTAGAAAAGGTTCAGAGAAGAGCCACCAAAATGGTAAAGGGGATGGAAGGCTACTCCTATGAAGAAAGGCTAAAAAGGTTAGGGCTCTTTAACCTGGAAAAAGAGACTGCTGAGGGGAGATATGATAGAAGTCTATAAATTAATGAACAGAGTGGAACGGGAAAACGTAGATCGATTGTTTACATTATCAGAATATAGAAAGACTAGGGGACATGCAATGAAGCTACAGGGTAAACTATTTAAGACTAATAAAAGAAAATATTTTTTCACTCAACGTGTAATCAAACTCTGGAATTTGTTACCGGAGGATGTAGTAAAGGTTGTTAGTGTAGCTGGGTTTAAAAAAGGTTTGGACAAGTTCCTGGAAGAAAGGTCCATAAACCCTTATTAAGAAGGGACCCAGGATATCAATGCTTGACCCAGTACAAGCATTGTGGAACCTGTGTTTTTTGGGGAAACTGCTAGGTACGTATGACCTAGATTGGCCACTGTTGGAAACAGGATACTGAGCTTGATGGACCTTGGTCTGACCCAGTATGGCATATCTTATGTTCTTAAGTCTGCTAACCACATTAATTGCTTTGAATATGCCCCTCATACAGTATTACCTAGACTTTGCATATACAGCTTAAAAGAAAGTCCAGCAAGCAAAAGATACTTAAGGAAGGGCGAGAATATCTTTTCCAGGATAGAAAACATAACCAGCGAGAAACAGTGTAGGACGGATCTGCTACTAGAGCTTAGAACTTGCCAACTCTGCCTACTAAAGTCACTGCTACCAAAAAGAGTACCTTCCAGGTCACGTGCTTCAGTTCACAGGTATCTAGTAGCTCAAAGGGAGCTTTCATCAGCTGAATTAAGATCACATTGATATCCCAACACTGCAAACAGCTTTAGGGGAGGCTTCAAATAAAAGTAAGCCCTGCATGACGCAAACAACGAAGGCTGCAAAGAGATGTCTTTCCTGTTTACACAAAGGTGGTAAACACCAAGTGCATTAAAGTGGACCCTTACAGAATTGTTTTTTAGACCAAGACTCAGAGGTGCAGGAATTATTCAAGCAGTTTTTGTGTGAGACACGAAAAGGGATCTAGGGTCCATTCCTTATACCTGATGGCAAACCTCTGCCACTTGAAACCGTATCATCATTTAGTGGAATCTATTCTTGGAAGCGAAGGGGACACTGGCTACTCCAACTGGCAGGTTCAAAGAGATGAACTCCAGCCTCTCAACATCCAAGATGTGAGAGCCAGGGACTTTATGTTGGGATACTAGAGCTTCCCCTGATCCTGCAAAGTAAAAGTCTGAGGATCATGCAGTCGTATCTGCCTCTTGAAGGAAAGCCCTTGGACTTAAAAGACGCCATGAGAATCATGCCGCCTTATCTTGGAGTTTCAGGAAAGCTTTTGCTACCAAAGGAATGGGCATATTTGTATTCATAAGGCCCTTTCCCCAAAGAAGGGGAAAACTTGGGCTTTTGAAAGTTGATGAAAAACCTCAGAGATTGAAGAAGCACAGTTTTAGTTTGTAGAAGGGTATAATGGTTGTGCTTTGATTGGAACTACTAGCAAGCAATCATCCAGATAATGGAAGACAAATTATGATGAAAGTCCAAATGCACTTTGCACTGGTCATAATTGGATTAAAGAATGAATTATAAGAATTTCTTTTATCGCAAGTGCTTAGGTATGAGAGTATACATATCCTTGATGTAGGCTGTCAAGTTAATGCCGACTGTTGGTGAACCAGCCCCTGGGTTTTCTTAGCAAGGTTTGTGCAGAAGTAGATCTGCCAGGCCTTTTGTCCATGAGTGGGTTTACAGCCCCTGGTATTCCAAGATGGTCACTCACCAAATATTAGCCAGGCATGACCCTGCTTAGCTTCAGAGATCAGCCAAGAGTAGGTTCATTCAGGGCAGCTGAAGACTCAAAGAAGATTAAGCATAGCTTTGGAAAATGTATGATTTACTTGACCTAGGTAGCCAGTGTATTTCCATTTACTTATTACTGAACTTATGGAGAACATAAGACCATTGCCTAAAGACCGTCTTTGGAATCCTGAACCAAACCGACATGGATTCCTGCTTCATAAGCATCTGAGCTTGTGACATCACAAAACTTACTACTTGACAAGTATCTTTGAACACTGAAAGACCCATTGGTTCAAGTCTCCTCATGTTTTCCCCTCTCAGGCTTAGGTACTGCTTCTCCATCTCACTCCTCTCCAAGTATTAGGAGTTTTGAACTAAGCACAGTAGTGAATGGGCAACTAATGATGAATGGGCACTTCCTGATAAATTAAGAACAATTCCAACAGTTCCGCAAGGAACTAAAGACACACCTGTTCATTGATTACTATGGTTAACTCCCCTGAGATAAGTCAAACACAACCAAATTAGCTACATCCAATAAGATTAGGCCCCTTCAATGATATTCATATAGATAAAGGAACACCCAATCTATTATTAATTGCTTTATTGTATATAGTTGTTGTAAAATAGTTGTTTAACAATTATAATGTATGTAAGTTTTTATTTTCAAAGTTTCAATGTAAAGTTTCTTGTTATGTTCAACCCTGATTCTTGGAAGGGGTGGTATATTAAAAAAATTGTAAGTAAATAATGATGAATTCAGAGGCGTGGTATGATCTGATTTTTGACATGAGATAAGCTATGGACAGCAGTATTCTAACATTGTAGTCTAGTATGTGACAGCAGATAAAGATCAGTATGATCCCCTAGTTTATCCCTGCTTACACCTTCTGTGTTTTGTCTTGACTAGATTGTAAGCTCTAATGGGCAGGGACTGTCTCTTATCTGTTTGTGCAGCACTGCGTATGACTGGTAGTGCTTTACAAATGCTCAGTACTAGCAGTAGTAGTAGATATTCACAGTTAGCCTACATAGTCCTCAAATGGATAGTGAATGAAGGCGTGCAACTGATATTCACTGTATCATCCATTTGTATTGGTATGATATACAGATCTCCTTCACAGGCAGAAATGGGCAGAGATTTAATTGAAGACATTTGCAGTACTGCTATGAAAGAAGTGATGCTGTTAGGCAATTTCAGTATGCCAGATATTGATTAGGATATCCCTGCTACAATGACATCTAGAAGGAGGATCCTGGATTCTCTACAGGAAGAACTATTCCAGCAACTGGTAACAAAACCCACATGGGACAGAATCATACTGTATCTGGTGCTCACAAATGGGGACAGTGTTTCTGATGTCATAGCGAGTAATCATGTTGCATCCAGTGATCACCAGATGATGTAGTTCAGTATTAGAAATAGGGCTGATAAAGTTCATTCAGAAGTGAGGGTCATAGACTTCAGGAAAATCAACTTTGCCAAGATGAGACAATACCTCAAGGAATCATTAGCAGGATGTGAACAACTGGCGGATGTGGGAAAGCTGAAAGAGGATATTTTAAGGGCAACAAATATTTGTGATAGCAAAGTAAATACATGTAAAAGGAAAAGGAGGCTACTATAGTTCTTGAAAGAAAAATAGGGTGGACATCGTAAAATACAAAAGATCACAGAAAGAAAAGACAAGCATCAATATTTGGAAAAGCTAAAAGAAGCTAAGAAAGGAGTCAGGAAAGCAAAGATACAAATGGAAGAAAAAGTAGCAAATGCAGTAAAATAGGGGGATAAAATATTTTTCAGATGCGTTAGTGAGAGGAAGTGCAAAAGTGGTATTGTCAGACTCAAGGGTGATGGGGAGGAATATGTAGAAGCTGATGAGGATAAAGTGGAATTGCTTACAAATATTTTTGCTCTCGGCTTACACATGAAGGGCCAGGAGTAGGATCTCAGAAAACACCCACAAATAGTAACAGAAGTGAGGAGGATTCTGAACGACTTAGAGTAGACTGTGTTCATGAGGAGCTAGCTAAACTAAAAGTAGACAAAGCGATGTGGCCAGATGAGATAAATCCAAGAGTATTGAAGGGACTTTGTGAAGTTCTAGCGACTCCATTATCTGACCTTTCTAATGCTTTTTTAGGGTCAGGAGTGGTACCAGAGGACTGGAGAAGGCTGTATGTAGTCCCTTTACACAAAAGTGGAAGTAAGGATGAGGTTGGCAACTACAGACCGGTTAGTCTGGCCTCTTTGATAAGTAAATTAATGGAAAAAACCCAAAATATAGTGAGGTTTCTGGTGTCCAACGGATTGCAGGATCAGAATGCAATGCCTGAGACAGATTTTGGGCGTCTCTCTTTGTGATCGCCATTGAAACGAGACAATTCTGACAAAGTGCGACTATCAACCTTCAGTCGAAGAACAAATCCAAAAACTCAGACTGTGATGGTTTGGCCATGTTTGCAGAAAGAACACCAGACGGCTGCCATACAAACTCCTCTGGCGAGAGTGACCTGTCCACTGGAGGGTTCAATGAGCAGCACTGAAGAAAATATGGCTCAAACACATCGAGGAAGACCTAAGGAACCAGCAATTGACCATCGACAAGGCCAGAAATATTGCCACAGATTGCCAAGGTTGGAAGCATATTGTGAACACCACACGGAATCCAGCAATATAGTAGACACCCAGGAAGAAGTAGATAACATGAGGAGGGATCTAAGCTTGAAGAATGGTCAAGAATTTGGCAGCCAAGATTTAATGTTAAAAAATGCAAGGTCATGCATTTGGACTGCAAAAATCCAAGGGAGAGGTACAGCACAGGGGGCGAAGTACACGAAGTACACGAAAGAAGAGCAGGGTCTGGACGTGATTCTTTCTGATGATCTTAAAGTGACTAAATACGTAGAAAAGGCGACGGTGAAAGCCAGAAGGATGCTTTGGTGCACAGGGAGAGGAATGGCCAGCAGAAAAAAAGGAGGTGATAGTGCCTCTGTATAAGTCTCTGGTGTGACCTCATTGGGAGTACTGTGTGCAATTCTGGAGACCACACCTTCAAAAGGATATAGACAGGATGGAGTTGGTGCAAAGAGTGGCTACTAAAATGGTTAGTGGTCTTTGCTATAAAGCATATGAGAAGACTTAAAGATCTTAATATGTATATGTTAGAGGAAAGACAGGATAGAGGAGATATGATAAAGATGCTTAAATACCTCCATGGCATAAATGCACAAGAGGAGAGCCTCTTTCGATTGAAAGCAAGCTCTGCTATGAGGGGACACAGAGTGAGGGTGAAAGGGGATAGACTCGGGTGTCATATGCAGAAATATTTCTTTACAGAAAGAGTGGTAGATGCGTGGAATAGTCTCCCAGTGAAGGTAGTAGAGATGAGGATAGTATCTGAATTCAGAATGTATGGGACAAACACAGAAGATCTCTAAAGGGAAAAGGGGGACTATTGTAATTGATATGGAAGGGCAGACTAGATAGGCCATGCGGTCTTTTTCTACTGTCATGTTTCTATGTTTCTTTGACTGGGCGACCATAGTGTTGGACTGAGGAAGAGCCCTAGATGTGGTGTACTTAGATTTTAGTAAAGTCTTTGACACTGTTTCACATAGGCAATTTATAAATAAATTGAGCACCCTAGGGATGGATCCTAAAATGACTGACACGGTTAGAAAATGGTTGAGTGGGAGGCAAAAAAGCTACAAGTAAATGGAGGAGGAGGAGGAAGTGATGTCACAGACCTGAACAGCTGTCCAAATCTGGAGCTCAATGGGCTTGCACAACTCCCCGAATATCTGCATGTTCAGCACCCCATAATCAGACGAAGTGAAAGCGAATCACTTTCTCCCCAATTTGAGGTGTGGAGGGCAATGAAAAAACGTCTGGTGGATTTTCACTCCTTTGCTTATAAGCGCAAAGGAAAGTTGGTGGGGCCTGGCAAGATGTTGCTGGGTAAGGAGCATGTGAAAGCAGGGTCAATGGAAGTTGACGGAGTAGAGCAAAGGGCCGCTCTGAGTGAGGTGGCCCTCTCATGCACAGAGATTTGGCAATGGATTGCTGACTTAAGAGACACTCTGGTGAATTTTGAAGAGGAATCCAAGAGCCAAACTGTGGTCCAACTTGGATGAAGTGGCCCAAAGGATGGATGAAGTTGAAATGTGACTGGATGATTGGGAAGGAGAGTGCAAGGAATTCAAGGAAAAACTGATGGGCCAGGTGAAAACGCTAGAAGACCTTGAGAATAGGTCTCGGTGTTGCACAATTTGGATACGGGGTCTTAAAGAGACGGAGGATACAGTTAATTATAAGATACTAGCGGAGAGTTTTAGTCATGTGGTAATAAAGGCTACGCAGCTGGATGCTTCCTCTATGTGCTTCACACTGTATGTTGGACCCTCAGAGATCAGAGCAACCCTGGGCTATGCTAGCATGCTTTCATGAATATGCGACTAAGGAATTAGTGATGTAGGCCGCATGGAAACTGGGCAAGATCAAGTGGGAGAACACAGATATTGCAATATACTCAGACCTCTCGTCTGTCACAATGAAGAGGCAGAGAGACTTCAGAAAGAAACTAAGTATTTGAGAGTGGAGTGTGTGAGATACCGCTGGACATTTCCTGTGGATTTGCAGTTTATCTTATAAGACAAGATGATAAAAGTGCAGTCATCAGAATTGCTTGCCTCCAGAAAGCGGGCTTGGAAAATCTGTCCAAGGCACCACATAAGATGAGGGGCACTAAAGTCGCTGAGATAGCAATATGCAAAGCAAGGCGGGCAGAAGCTGTGGCGTCACATGTAATCGATGGAGACTGAAACAGAGGCCGGGACCTGATACTGGCAGCATGGACTTTGTGAACTATGCTAAGCTAATGCATGGCTGCTGTACCTGGATTAACTGGGAGTTAAGTAAAGGATTGGGGATGTATGGACTGAATGCAGATGGGTGACGGAGCCAAGATGTGTGTGGGGAGTTGAGGGTGATCATAAAGGGTAAGGAGTGTGAATGTATGGGGTGTCTGTTGAGCCTACAGGCTGCTGAGTCATGCCTTCAGTATGGCAGTAAGGTATGGAGCTGTAGGGACGGAGAGTGGTTGAGAAGGAGGAGGGGGGAGGGAAAGGAGGCAAATTGAGGGGTACGATTGGGGGGTGCCATATAGTAAGCAAATTGGATTCCTGCATTTTCATGAGAAGTTTTAGGTTTGGTACACTGAACGTAAAGGGCGTGTTCAGCCCACGTAAACGGCAAATGCTCTTTAAGGAACTAACCCATTTGCAGTTGCAAATTGCTTTTGTGCAGGAAACGCACTTATTGTGTAAAGACGAATTTAGAGTTCAACATAAAAAGTTTAATAATGTATGGTTTGAATCTAATCAGATCAAGAAAAAACGGTGGGTAGCTAGAATATTTGCAGGAGATATCCCTTCCCAGGTACTAGATATCTGTAGGGATTCTCAAGGGCGTTTTTTTATTTGTGAAGCTATCTCTTGGGGGCACACAAAGTCACCCTAAAGTCTAATCTATGCCTCTAATGTGGAGCAAGGACACTTCTTTTGGTTAGTTACTGAACTTGCAAGGTTTGTGGAGGGGTCCCTTGTAGTGTGGGGGAGGGGGGAGTGAATTGAATTTGGTGGTCAACTTTCAGTTGGACACATTCCAAGATTTCCATTCGGGGAGCTCGAGGTCTGGCCAGAAGCTCAGGGTGTTTATTAAAGGCTTTGATTTGGTGGATTTTTGGCAGAAAAGGCATGCAAGGGGTATGAGGTATGCTTCTTTTTCAAGTCCACACAACTCATTCTTGAATTGACTACTTGTGGGTGGAACAGAGTTTAATGCCCCAAACAGGAGACTGAGATTGAAAACATTTCTTGGTCTGACCATGCTCTGGTCTGGGAGGAGGTAAAGGCATGGGTGGTAAAAAAGGGAAACAACCTCTACAATCTAAATGACACTTTGATAGAGGAGGCGGCTGATTGCACTAAGTTAGGGGCTGTCATTAATGCATATATGGCTCATAATGATGATGGAGAACACTCTCTGGCTGTTGTATGGGAGTGTTTAAAAGCTAATGGGGCATCTGATTTCCATGGGTTTATTCAAAACACAGGCTAAGAAGCAGGAACTGGTTACCCTGTAGGCAAGATTGTCATACCTGGAGGAGAAGCATCAATTGGGGGAACTCAGAGGGGAGGGTTATAAAGAGCTGAAGGACACTAGAGCTAAAATTCAGGAGTCCCAAGTTGCTTGAGATGAAGCACGCATTAGACAGACTAAGACAAATACACTTAGAATTTTGCAACAAAACCAGCCATTTACTGTATAGGAAATTGAAAAAGCAGCAAACCAGGAAACTGATATATAAGATTTGAGAAAGAATGGGACGTGAGGTCACCAATGAAAAGGAAATTATGGCTGAGCTTACAGAATTCTATTGGGAACTGAAAGGGACAGTGGAAGTGCATATAGTAATCAAGGCTCTCCCAGTGACAAAGGCCCCTGGCTTAGATAGGTATACCAACTTGTTCTATAAGACCTTTATGGATCAGTTGGTTGATCTACTAGTCAGGGTCTACAATGGGTTCCTGGAAGAGCAGATGCCTGCAACTATGCGCACAGCTGGTATTACTATACTAAATAAAGAGGGCAAGATTCCCCTTTTAAATGGTTTTTATAAACCCATATCCCATTGGATATTGACCAAAACATTTTTGCTAGGGTCCTAGTGAACCGTTTACTCCTCCTAATGTCCAAATTAGTATATTTGAATCAATCAGGCTGGTTGACAGGAAGTGGACAATGTTCACAAAGTTGTTAACGTCAATAATGAATAATCAGTGAATAATCAGGTGGACAAAGGTGAGTCGGTTGATATTGTGTATCTGGACTTTCAGAAAGCCTTTGACAAGGTCCCTCATCAGAGACTTTTGGCAAACTAAAGAGTCATGGGATAGGAGGCAGTGTACTATTGTGGATCAGGAACTGGTTAAAAGAAAGAAAGCAGAGGGTAGGGCTAAATGGCCAATTTTCCCAATGGAGAAAGGTGAATAGTGGTGTACCCCAGGGATCTGTGCTGGGTCCGCTGCTTTTTGACATATTCATAAATGACCTGGAAAGTGGAATAACAAGTGAGGTTATCAAATTTGCAGATGACTCAAAAACTATTTAAAGTTGTTAAAACCCAAGAGGATTGTGGAAAAATTGCAAGAGGATCTTGATAAATTGGAAGACCGGGCATCAAAATGGCAGATGAAATTTAATGTGGACAAGTGCAAGGTTATGCACCTAGGGAAGAACAACCCAAACTATGGTTACACGATGCAAGGTTCCACATTAGGAACTACCACCCAGGAAAAAGATTTAGGCGTCATTGTGGATACCATGTTAAAACCCTCGGCCCAGTGTGCAGCAGCGGCCAAGAGAGCAAATAGAATGCTAGGTATGATAAGGAAAGGAATGGAAAATAAAACAAAAGATATTATAATGCCTCTATATCGTTCCATGGTGAGACCGCACCTTGAATATTGTGTGCAATTCTGGTCGCTGTATCTTAAAAAGGATATAGCGATTTTAGAAAAGGTTCAGAGAAGAGCCACCAAAATGGTAAAGGGGATGGAAGGATACTCCTATGAAGAAAGGCTAAAAAGGTTAGGGCTCTTTAACCTGGAAAAGAGACGGCTGAGGGGAGATATGATAGAAGTCTATAAATTAATGAACGGAGTGGAGCGGGTAAACGTAGATCGATTGTTTACCTTATCAGAATATAGAAAGACTAGGGGACATGCAATGAAGCTACAGGGTAAACTATTTAAGACTAATAAAAGAGACTTCTGGTGACGTCGGGGAACATGGTGGCTGCTCTCTGAGGGAGCTCCGGGGCGCTGGTGCAAAGAGCTACGATTAGCATAACCCATACCCGATTGGCAGGGTCCCCAGGCAGAGTCCGGTACTCCCGACCTCAGAGACGATGTCGGTGAAGGGGCAGCTGTCCGCATTCCGCTCCTCCTACGATCCGCTGAGAGGGAAGGAGGAAAGCGGCCTCGCCGACCACGTGGCGAGCGTGGAGACGGAGGGGCCCGATTCTGAGGGCGATCCCGATGGCGGGCTGGAAACACTGGAGAGCTTGAAAGAATGGCTCACAGCCTTCAAAAGGGAGTTTAAGGAGGAGATGAAGGCGGCAATGGGCTCCCTTGCAAAAGAGATGCGGGAGACACTGTCGGTGCTCAAGCAGGAGGTACAGGAGATCGGTACCCGAGTGGAGATGGCTGAGGAGCGCATCGAGCAGCACGAGGAGGGGTAACCGAATTGCGGAATGGATGGGTGGAGCTGCGGCAGGCGCAGGAGGCCCTGCGGATGAAAACCGAGGACTTAGAAGATAGATCTCGCCGGAGCAATGTGAGAGTGCGGGGCCTTCCTGAGGAGCAGCGCTTTCAGGACTGTGAAGGGACTCTGACGCGGCTGTTCTCCGCCATCCTGAAAGAGGCCGATCCCGAGGGCGAGGGGGCGAGCAGTCCGCCGCTCATGGACAGGGCCCACCGAAGCCTTGGTCCACCGCGGGATAATAAGCCCCGGGACGTGATCGCATGCCTGAGCTCTTATAAACAGAAAGAGAAAATCTTGATGGCGGCGCGGAAGTTGGGCCCCTATCAATGGGAGGGGGCCAGGGTCGAGCTTTACCAAGACCTCTCGGCTGGCACCCTGCAGCGGCGGTGGGAGCTCCGCGAAGTCACATCAGTGCTCCGCCGCGAGGGATGGAGATACAGGTGGCTCTACCCGTTCGGCTTGTTGGTGACCGTTAAGGGTGCTACCAGACGCATCCAGAGCGTGGAGGGGGCTTGGCAGACCCTCCAGGAGATGGGGGTGGATAACCTTCCAGAGGGACGGCTGCAGAACAAGTTGCAGAGCCAACGCCAGCCAGCACGGGCAGCGCCGGCGAAATGGCAGAGGGTCGGGAGCAAGAGCAAGAGCCGGCGACTTACCAGGATGTCTGGAGGCAAAGAGAGCACTGTGGTGGAAGAGGATCCAGGGGCCTGAACAGCCTTCTAGTTGCTCCTATTGGTGCTGTCTGAGACTGAACCCAGAGCCCGGTTGAGAGGGCCGGGGGTAAGCCGGGCGGGGGGGGGGGGGGGGGGTTGTAGGAGACCTGACCCAGTGACTCTTGTTCCTCGGGACATGGGGATTATATTTGCAGAAGAGGGGGACTGTGTGATATGAGGTGCGGGAGGTGCAGGGCCTATGGACTCTGGACGTAACTTCCTCTCCCCGAAAGGGTGAGGTTTGGAGAGTGGATTGGGAGGGAGTTCTTGGGCAGCCCTAGGGCAGGGTCCGGTGCCCGGCTTTATGCTGGGGCCCTGGGGCATTTGCCTTTGCATTTGACTCCGGAATAAGACCCAACTTCACTGTTTTGGATGGGCGTCCATAGGGCGGTGGAGCCCCCGCATGTATACAGTGTGTATCCGCTCGGGGGACACTGGGGGGGAGGAGGGGGGGATAGTAAGTTGTAATATGTTGGATAGGTTGTAAGATGTGTTTATATGTAGCTGCTGCTCAACTAGTACATATTGTTGAAGTTATGTGCGGGGAACCTTGGTGCAGGTGGGGATCAGGATTCTGCTGCTGTTGGGGGGGGAGGGGAAGGGAGGGGGAGCAGGTTGATAAGGGGTAGGGGGTAAGTGGTGGCGCCCAGGGAGGGTTGCTGGGGGGTCGGGGAGACTCTGGAGGGAGTTGGAATGAAGGGGGGGGGAGAGGGGGGAGGGGGGGAGAGAGGGGGTGGGGGAGGGGATATGGGGAGGGGAGTGGAGGGGGGGCGGGGGCAGGGGAAAGGCATAGACAAACGCAGGTTGCTGACACTGGGTGGGGAGGAGGGGGGGTGCAAGATCGGAGGGCATGGGGAAGATAGGATCCCTCAATGTCAAAGGGCTTAATCACCCCCAGAAGCGGCGGCTACTTTATAGAGAGGTCGCACGGCTTGACTGGGAAGTGGTGCTACTTCAGGAAACCCACCTGCGTAGGAAGCATGAGCACTTATTGAAGAATGCCCGCTATCCTCAGCAATATTTTGGGAGCGGAAGGGGAGCGGCGGCAGGTAAAAAGGGGGGTGTAGCGGTGCTGATTCGTGGGGACAGCACCTTCCGGGTGGACAGGGTGGAGAGGGGAGAGGCTGGCCGCGTGCTCTTATTGAGGGGGGAATGGCAGGGGGAACGGGTTACCCTGGTAAATATCTATGCCCCTAACGCACACCCTGCGGAATTTTGGGGAGAGGTGCAGGATTTCCTGTCTAAGCATGCTCAGGGGAAGTTAATTATGGGGGGCGATTTTAATTTGGCCCTACACCCACGGTGGGATAGACAGGCGGGAGGGGGCGATGGGAAAGGGGGGGCCCGGAAGATCCTCCAGCGCATTGTGGCTAAGCACTGTCTCCGGGATGTATGGCGTCAATTGCATGCAGGTTGCAGGGAGTACACTTTTTATTCTGCTCCTCATGATAGCTTCAGCAGAATTGATTATGTTCTGCTCCCGGAGGAGTGAGTGGGAACCCCGGGTATCTGATGCACAAATAGGGAATCTAACGTGGTCGGATCACGCCCCGACCTGGGTGAGCGTGGGGGGAGCTAGGGAAAGGGGGGGGCAAGATTTTGGCGTCTCAATGAGAGCCTGCTCCGGAATGCGGAGGTATTGCAGGATGTGAAGGGGTGCCTGCGGGAATATTGGGAGCTCAATGACACCGGGGAAGTGGGGGAGGTGGGGCTGTGGGAGGGGATGAAGGCGGTGGTGCGAGGGCGTCTAGTGATGTGGTCTTCCCACTTTAAAAAACAGCGGGTGGCGAAAGAGGAGGCACTTCAACTTGAGATTAAACGGGTAACGGAGCTTTACCAAGGGCGGGGCAATAAGCGGGACCTTCGGCGTCTTAATCAGCTGCGGATGGAGCTGAATAAATTACAGGTGGACGAGATTGGGTTCCAGCTAGCGCGGCTAAAGCAGCGTTATTATGAATGGGGAGATAGAGCCGGTCGCTTACTGGCTAATAAGCTGCGGAAGCGGGAGGCCCAGTCCTCGATCAAGGGGCTAGTGGGGGCAAAGGGAGAACAGCTGACAACGGAGCAGCAGATTGGTGAGCGCTTTTGCCAATTCTATAGGGCTCTTTATCGGAATGAGGCGGGAGACCGGGTGGGGGAAAGGGAGGCCTACCTCGCGGGGATAGAGCTGCGGAGCTTAGATGGGGAGGCGACACAAGCCTTAGAACAGGACATCACTAGGGAGGAGGTGGGACTGGCCCTCAAGGGGTTGCCGGCAGGGAAGGCCCCGGGGTTGGATGGATTGACGGGGGCCTTCTATAAAGTCTTTCGTGAGGAACTTATAGACCGGTTGGTTCGGGTGGCGAATGGGGTGCAGGGGGAAGGTGGGGGCCTATCAGCGGATATGCTTACTGCCGGGATAACGGTGCTTGCTGCCCAAAGCGGGCAGGGACCCGCTACATTGCGAATCTTATAGGCCTATCTCCTTACTCAATGTAGATGTTAAAATCATTGCTAAAGTCCTGGCCAACAGGCTGGCACCGAGGATGCCCGGGTTGATCGGGCTAGATCAAACTGGTTTTATCCAGGGGCGGCAAGCCTCGGATAATATTAAAAGAGCGCTGGAAGTGGTATGGGGGGTGCGGGACCAGGGGAAGGAGGCTATGCTGCTGTCTATTGATGCTGAGAAAGCGTTCGATAGAGTGGATTGGGGGGTTTCTATTTTTAACGATGGAACGGATGGGGATAGGCCCAAAATTTCTGAGATGGGTGCAGGCCCTTTATCAGGGCCCTAAGGCTAGGGTTAAGGTTAATGGGAGATACACAGGGGCCTTTGAGTTGGAGAGGGGAACTCGACAGGGTTGCCCGCTTTCCCCTCTTTTATTTGCCATTGCCATTGAACCCTTGGCTTGTGCCATTAGAACTAATGACCGGGTGCAGGGGCTACAGATGGGGGAGGGTCATCATAAGATCTCACTGTTTGCTGATGATGTCCTTTTGGTGGCTACACAGCCGGAGGACTCCCTGCCTGCGGTTCTTGACGTGCTGCGGAGCTATGGGGCGGTGTCTGGGTTTAAAATGAACCCAGACAAGACAGAGGCTCTGAACCTATCCTTGCCGGCGGCCCGCCTGGTGGGGCTGCAGCGCGCGTATCCGTTTAGGTGGAAAGAGGGAGCTATTCGCTATTTGGGGGTTAATATTACTGCGAAACCTAGCGGAACGTATTGGGCCAACTATGGTAAATTATGGAAGGACATAGAGAGGGACTTACAGCAGTGGGGGAGTTTCGAGGTCTCCTGGTTGGGCCGGATAGCTGCTGTAAAAATGAATATCCTCCCCCGAGTTTTATATTACTTCCAGGCCCTCCCGGTGGCTATTCCGGGGCTTCACATGAGGCGAATGCAGCGACAGGTGAACCAGTACATATGGCGGCGGCGCCCCCCAAGGGTTGCGCGTGCCGTCATGTATCGACGGCGGGAAGAGGGGGGTTTAGGCGTCCCCAACTTGCAGGCCTATTATTGGGCTGCCCAGGCGCGTCATGTGATGGACTGGCGGGGGGGGGGGAGAGGGAAAGACTTTTGTGGCGGTGGAACAGACTAGTCGTAGGGGCGGGTCCTTGGCGGGACTCCCCTGGATGAGCAAGGGCGAGCGGGAACTGGGGGAGGGGGACAGTCCGTATGTGCGCCATGTGCTGGGGGAGTGGGACAAGGCTAGGAAGGGGGAGGGGGAGGGAGGGGGAAGGGGTTTCTCTGTGATGCGGGAATTGTGCCACACGACGGACTTTCTTCCGGGGAAGGAGGGGGGAGGGTACAGGAGGTGGGCAAAGGGGGGCTTGCGCTGTTTCTACCAGTTTATTGATGGGGGGGAGTGGATACCGTTTGCAACCTTGCAGGAGCAATTTGGGCTGAAAGAGGGGGACCGCTTCTATTATGGGCAAGTCATCTCCTATCTCCGGCAGAAACTGGGGAAAAGAGGGACTGGCTCGAGATTATACCCCCCTGGAGGTGGTCTGGTATGGGAAGAGGACATCCCCGGGCCTTACCACGGCCCTTTACCGGGCGATCCAGGGGCCTTTGAGGGGGAAGCATCGATACCAGAGGGAATGGGAAGGGGACATGGGAGTGGAACTTGAGGAAGGACAATGGAAGCAGGTGTTTGATCAGCAGAGGCTGCTGCCTTGGTCGGTATCCATTCGCGAGAATTGGTGTAAGGTAACTATGCGATGGTACTATACGCCTGAACGCTTGCATAGGATGTACCCCGGGGTATCTAATCTCTGCTGGAGGGAATGTGGGGGGGTAGGCACGTTCTACCACATTTGGTGGACTTGCCCGAAGATACAGCTTTATTGGAGGCGGATACGGGGGTGGATTATGGAGGTGGTGGGACGTGAGGTGCTGTTAGATCCAGGTGGGTTTCTATTGGGGTGGTGGAGGGAAGGGGGCCCGGTAGAGGACCAGCGGCAAATTCAGGCCTGTTTGAGCGCGGCCCGCTGCGAGCTGGCTTATCGCTGGAAACAGCGGGAGGAGCCGCAGGTAGGGCACTGTGAGGAGCGCCTGCGCCAGGTGTACCTGATGGAAAAGTTGACCGCAGCGCGGCGTCAACGGGTTGACACCTTTGACAGGCGGTGGGGGAGGGTCATGCAATACTTAAGCAAAGATCCCCAGTGTTAGTGAGTGTGGGGGGGGGAGGGGGAGGGGGGCGTACAGGGGGGGAGGGGGATGGGGGGGAGAGAGGGGGGGGACAGGGGGTGGAGGGGAGAGAGCGGCCGGGAGGAGGAGAGGGGGGGGGGGAAGAGGGGGGGGGATACCTGTGGGGTGGAGGTGGGGAGGGTTAATCCAAAAACTTTCCCACAACAGTAGTGCTGGATATGCAGGGAAGGAGTGGATTAGCTGTTGTATGGGGGGGATAAGGGCTTAGATGGGGAGCGGGATTGACATGCTACTTAATATTCTGTTTTATATGTAACCCCACCTGCAAGAGCCGTTTGTATCTGTTTGTTACCTGTTGTGAATAAAGATTTAAATATAAAAAAAAAAACCCACGAGGATGGTGGAAAATTGCAAAAAAAAAAAAAAAAAAAAAAGACTAATAAAAGAAAATATTTTTTCACTCAACGTGTAATCAAACTCTGGAATTTGTTACCGGAGGATGTAGTAAAGGCTGTTAGTGTAGCTGGGTTTAAAAAAGGTTTGGACAAGTTCCTGGAGGAAAGGTCCATAAACCATTATTAAGAAGGGACCCAGGATATCCATGCTTGAACCAATACAAGCATTGTGGAACCTGTGTCCCTTGGGGAAACTGCTAGGTACATATGGCCTAGATTGGCCACTGTTGGAAACAGAATACTGGGCTTGATGGACCTTGGTCTGACCCAGTATGGCATATCTTATGTTATGTCATCTGGATGATGAAAAATGGTCTGCCATCTGCTTCAATAGCACTCATGGATGTTGACACAGAGAAGACTTTGATAGAGTTTATTGGCCTTCTCTTTGTGGTAATGGAAAAAACTGGATCTGGGAGAATTTTCTCCAGTGGGTTAGAATTCTTTATGTGGAACCCCTTGCAAGATTAAAAAAAACAAGCTAAGGAGCAGGGTAGACTGGAAGTCTCCTTATTGAGTAGATGTTACGAGGCAGCACAACTTTGGGCTGTGTTGGCATGGGCCATTTGTAGTGATAAAGCATGGGTCCAACCAAAATAAAGTTTGGGGGCAGTATGTCTGCTTTTTCTTTTTTTTAAACACATTATGGGTAGATAGGAGGAGAGATGCATGGAGAGGTATCTTTAAATCCCTTTTTGTAAAGTTGATCAGAAGAGTCTGGGATAAGTGCAAGAAACAATTTCAAGGGATTAAATTTTTCAAATATTCGCCCCTGAAGTATAATGATGCATTTCTTCTGGGTATGTCCAGTGAAGTTTTTAACAGCTGGGAGAAAGATGGGTTGTGGTGCCTAGGGCAATTTATTGAGGATAGAAAAATTATGTCCTTTGAAGATTTGCAGGGATGGTTCTCAATATCAGATAAGGACTTATATTATAACTTGGTAAAACATTTACTTTACCATCAGGCGAGAACACTGTTGATGCCTTAAATGCATCCTTTGGTCTCGGCATTTGAGACTAAGGGGTATGTTTACTAAACGACGGTAAAGGAGCAGCCCTTTCCGTGCGTTAACGACAGTGATAAGGGGTTACCATGTGGTAAGTGTGCTGGGCATGTTAGAGGCGGTCTGGCGTTAAGAGGCGGTAGTGGACACTTACCGTGCAGTAACAGCACATACTGTGTTAAGGGGTGGTAGTGGACACTTACCATGCGGTAATTGGACATGCTGTGGGAAGATGTCTGGCATGCACCTAATGCAGGAAAGTCACTTAAACACTGAAAGGGGGACAGGGAAGCCATAGGAGAAGATATGGATGCAAGCACAATTGGTAGCTGATGGAGTTGACTCACCTGATGCCTGGCAATGTGGCAGTATGTGTGATGAGCATATCTGACCGTACAGAAGGCCTATGCTGTTGACTAGGTGAGATAGGTGGCTGCCTAGTGATGATGGTCAGTCCCTCATCAGAGACTTTTGGCAAAACTAAAGAGTCATGGGATAGGAGGCAGTGTACTATTGTGAATCGGGAACTGGTTAAAAGATAGAAAGCAGAGGGTAGGGCTAAATGGCCAATTTTCCCAATGGAGAAAGGTGAATAGTGGTGTACCCTAGGGATCTGTGCTGGGTCCGCTGCTTTTGGACATTCATAAATGACCTGGAAAAGGGAATAACGAGTGAGGTTATCAAATTTGCAGATGACACAAAACTATTTAAAGTTGTTAAAACTCATGATGATTGTGGAAAATTGCAAGGGGATCTTGATAAATTGGAAGACTGGGCATCCAAATGGCAGATGAAATTTAATGTGAACAAGTGCAAAGTTATGCACTTAGGAAAGAACAACCCAAACTATGTTTTTTTTTTACATTCTCTTATATACCGCGCTATTCTGCATCAGTGCGGTTTACATTGAACAAACTGAAATTACATTGAACAGGGCATTATAACTTGGAGATAACTATTTTACAGGGAACATGGGCTATGGAGGTTTAAGTGGCTTGCCCAAGACCACAAGGAGCACCAGTGGGACTAGAAATCCCAGTCCTTCCGGCCCAAGGTTGCTGTCCTCTAGTGGGATTTGAACCCCCGACCTTTCGGCCTGAAGTACCTTGCCCCAACCAGTAGGCCACTCCTCCACTCAGATGCAAGGTGCATTTACATGATGCAAGGTTCCACATTAGGAACCACCACCCAGGAAAAAGATTTAGGCGTCATCGTGGATAGCATGTTAAAACCCTCCACCCAGTGTGCAGCGGCGGCCAAGAGAGCAAATAGAATGCTAGATATCATAAGGAAAGAAATGGAAAATAAAACAAAGAATATTATAATGCCTCTGTATCGTTCCATGGTACGATCGCACCTTGAATATTGTGTGCAATTCTGGTCGCCGTATCTTAAAAAGGATATAGCGTTATTAGAAAAGGTTCAGAGAAGAGCCACCAAAATGGTAAAGGGGATGGAAGGATACCCCTATGAACAGAGGCTATGTTTATGTTTATGTTTATTAGTTTGATATACCGCCGTTCCAATTAGAGCACAGCGGTTTACAAATTCCATCAATATACAGGAGAGGCCAATGGGCCGGAAAAGGAAAGGAAGTTACAGGATATGATAGGAAAGCACTCAAGACATTTAAATATTCGTGACTAAGGAGAAAGAGGAGTGAGAGAGAGGGGGAAAGGGGAGCTTCACACAAAAGGGGAGAGGAGGTCAAAAGCAGTGGAGAAAAGTTGCGTTTTTAGATCTCTTTTTGAAGGTGGGATAATGTTGTTCGAGTCTGAGGGAAATGGGTAGGGAGTTCCAATAAGCAGGGCCAACAGAAAAGAAAGCAGAGGAACATGTAGATTGTAAGTGGGCGCGTGATGGAGAGGGGAGGTGTAGGCGGTTAATGTGTAGTGATCGAAGTGAGCGAGTGGGAGTATGGAATTTAAGTAGACCTGCCAGATATTGGGGGATGTAGTTGTATAGGACTTGGTGAGCCATCATGAGGACCTTTTAAGTATGCGAAATTGAAGGGGAAGCCAGTGAAGGTGAAAAAAGAGGGGGGTGACATGATCACGGAGTGAGGAGTGAAAAATAAGGCATGCGGCAGTGTTTTGAATGCGTTGGAAGTGATGTAGTTGTGAAAGAGGAAGCCCAGCAAGGACCGAGTTGCAGAAATCGACGCGTGACATGACTAAAGAAAGAAGAAGGGTGGTGAGAGCTTCAGGGGTAAGAAAAGGATGAAGAGCCCGTATCTGGCGAAGAAAGAAAAAAAAAGAGGTTTTTGTAATGTGGGAGATGTGAGCATGAAAAGAAAGATCAGAGTCGAAAATTACACCTAGATAGCGGAAGCTCGAAACAAGAGGAATAGGTGAGTCTGAAAAGGAGGGGGTGATCAAAGGGGGAGGACTACCATGAGTGAACCAGATGGCTAATGAACATAAGAACATAAGATATGCCATACTGGGTCAGACCAAGGTTCATCAAGCCCAGTATTCTGTTTCCAACAGTGGCCAATCCAGGTCATACGTACCTAGCAGTTTCCCCAAGAGACACAGGTTCCACAATGCTTGTATTGGTTCAAGCATTGATATCCTGGGTCCCTTCTTAATAATGGTTTATGGACCTTTTCTCCAGGAACTTGTCCAAACCTTTTTTAAACCCAGCTACACTAACAGCCTTTGCTATATCCTCCGGTAACAAATTCCAGTTTGATTACACGTTGAGTGAAAAAATATTTTCTTTTATTAGTCTTAAATAGTTTACCCTGTAGCTTCATTGCATGTCCCCTAGTCTTTCTATATTCTGATAAGGTAAACAATCGATCTACGTTTACCCGTTCCACTTCATTCATTAATTTATAGACTTCTATCATATCACCCCTCAGGTGTCTCTTTTCCAGGTTAAAGAGCCCTAACCTTTTTAGCCTTTCTTCATAGGAGTAGAATGTTTTCATTAGATTTAAATGCAGACAATTTAAAGTGAGCCAGTTGGCGACAGCCGAAAGACAGGAGTTGAGTAGGGCAAGATCAGGATGAAGGGGAGAAGTGTGATGAAGAAGGAGCAGATCGTCGGCGTAGTAAAAAAACAGAAATCCCAGACTGCTGAACTAGAAGTGGCACTGGTGCCAGGAATATGTTGAAAAGGAGGGGTGCTAAGACAGATCACTGGGGGACACCACAGGGCAGCGGAAAGGAATCGGAGGGAGTTGGTGGGGCAGAAGATGAAACCACTGTACAGGAGCAGGAAGAAAGAAAAGAGTGGAATCAATGATAAACTGTACTATGGAGAACAGCTTCACGTAAACGAGAGAGAAGAAGAGAGTGATCAACTAAGTCAAATGCCGCCGAGAAATCTAGGGATACCGCCACTGAGAGGTCACCACGGTCGTGAGCTACATGGAGTTCGTTAAGGAAGCCCAAGAGGACAGTCTCCACACTGTGACCTTGTCAGAAGCCTGACTGACGGGGATGGAGAAAATAGGTAGAGTCAAAGTACTGTGACAGTTGTGCAAAGACAGTCTTCTCGAGTATCTTGGAGAGATTGGAACTTGGGCGATAGTGAGCAGGAATCTGGGGATCGAATGTGGGCTTCTTCAGGATGGGGCGGATAAGGGCATGTTTCCAGGGGTGGGGGAAAACACCTGTGGAGAGACTGGTATTAATCATGGTGAAGATATTGGGGAGGAGAGCAAGGGAGGGGGTGAGTAACCAAGAAGAAGGGATAGGGTCGAGTGGGCAGAAGGTTTTGTTGGAAGAGGTTATTAGTCTCATGAGTTCCGAGGTGGAGATGGAATGAAAAGATGTCCAGGTATGGGAGAGCTAAGATGTAGGAGGGGGAGAGACAGGGGGAGGAGAGGAGATGGGTGGAGGGCAGTGAGGCAGAGATTTTCTTAGGTCCAGAATCTTGTTGCTAAAGAAGGCTGCAAGTTGAGAGGGGGGAGGAAGTGACGGAGGTGGAGAGGAGGAAGAGCTGGACTGTAGGGACGTGAGGGACCTGAGGACTGTGTACAAGTGACGGGTCTGATTAAGTTTGTTTAGCTGCATTTATATCCCGCTTTTCACCGGGTCAAAGCGATTGGGGGATACATTTACCACAAGGGGATATGAGACACATACACTAATACTTACAGGGAACATGAGCAATGGAGGGTTAAGTGGCTTGCCAGGACCACAAGGAGCACCTGTGGGACTACAAACCCCAGTCCTTCCAGCCCAAGGTTACTGTCCTCTAGTGGGATTTGAACCACCGACCTTCTGGCCTGTGGTACCTTGCCCCAACCACTGGGCCACTCCTCCCTCATTAAGTTCAGAGGAAATAGCGATGGAGAAGTAAGATTGCTTAGCCTTGTGAACTTGTGATCGGCAGTGGGCATGATTGGTCTTAAAGTTGGACAGGGTAGATGAAGAAGGTGATTTCCGCCAAAGGTGTTCTGTGTGTCAAAGCTGAGTCCGAAGAAGACGAAGACCATCATGGAACCACGGTTGAGAGGGGCAATGGGATATGGCACGTGGCTGGAGGGGAGCCAGGTGATCGAGAGCAGTAGAGAGACAAGAGGACCAAGTGGAGACTTGTGAGTTTGGGAAGAAAAGTTTGAAGGTAGGAGATACGGTGCGGATGGGAAGTTCTGGAGAGTAAGGGGGGGTAATACGGCAGGAGAGTTGCTGAAAGGGGGGAGGGGGTGAGAAGGGAGCCTGGGGAGACGAGGTGGGTGGAGAGGGTGAGCAGTTGAAGGTTAGGCAGTAGTGATCAGTCCAGGGGAGAGGGGTGGCCTGAAGAGACTGTATGTGGAAGGGGAAAGAGACAGAAGAGAGAATGAGATCCAGAGTGTGACCTGCAGAGTGGGTGGGAAAAAGGACGTGTTGATGAAAAGACAGATCCTGCATAAGTGAAATAAAGGAGTGTGATCCCTAGGGGAGGAAGGAGAGTCCAAGTGTAGGTTAAAATCTCCTGCAATAATTAATTGGCGAAAAATCAGTGATAAGTCAGAAATTGATAAGAGGAGGGAATCCCAGAGATCAGGGCATAGCCCAGGAGGGGAGTATACAAGAAGAATATGCAGGGGAGATGAAGTATGAAGGTGAATGAGTAGGGCTTCAGGATAATGCATTACAGGAGATGAAATCTGTGAGAAAGAGATAGAGGCACGGAGGATAATAGCCACTCCGCCGCCCGTACAACCTGTGCGGGGGACAGAGATGGCAGAGAAGTCAGGAGGAAGGCAACGAGCCAGGAGAGAATCTTCCCCTTCTTTCAGCCAGGTTTCTGTAGGCTAAAAAGGTTAGGGCTCTTTAACCTGGAAAAGAGACGGCTGAGGGGAGATATGATAGAGGTCCTTCTGCCTCGGTCCAGCCTCGGTCCTTCTGCCTCGGTCCAGACAGAGGTCCTAATGCCAGTTGAAGGACCGGTTCCATGTGCAGGGTGCCTGCATGCTGAAGCTCTGAGGAAACAAGTGGAGGAACTCAGAGAGGAGGTGGTGAGGCTGAGGAGCAATCAAGACAGTGAGAAGTACATTGATGAGATGCTTCTTGCAGCAACCAAGCTCTCCAGCACAGGAGAAGATGGGTGCCAAAACTCATACATGTAAACTCATACATGTTAACTGTAATGAGCATTTGTTCCATGTGAACCGCGCTGATGCTGAATAGTGCGGTATATAAGAGACTGTAAATAAATAAATAAATAAATAAATAACAGAATGTCGATGGTTGGACACAAGTCACCAGGGCCTGCAAAATCACCAATCCAACTTCTCCAGCCCTTGAATTGAAGAACCATTATGCAGCCCTGGAAGTGGAGGAGGTGAAAGCATCCCTGGAAAGGGAAGAACCAGAGTTCAAGTACCCCAAAGTTGCGGAATCAGTGACCAGAAGGAAACGAAGGGTAGTGGTGGTTGGAGACTCTCTTCTGAGGGGTACTGAGGCGTCCATCTGCCGACCAGACTTGATGTCCAGAGAGGTATTCTGTCTGTCTGGTGCCAAAATCCAAGATGTTACGGAGAGTTTGCCGAGACTCATCAAGCCCACTGACTATTACCCAATGTTGCTAATCCATGTTGGAACAAATGATACTGCCAGGTATACCTCGGAACGTATCAAAAGTGACTTCATGGCTCTGGGACAGAGGGTGAAGCAGTTAGGTGCACAAGTGGTGTTCTCTTCAATCCTCCCTGTTGAGGGTAAAGGCCAAGGCAGAGAGGACCGCATCCTGGAGATGAATGCATGGCTGCGTTGATGGTGTCATCGAGAGCGTTTTGGTTTCCTAGACCATGGGATGCTGTTCCAAGGGTTGCAGAGCAGAGATGGCATCCATCTGTCCAAGAAAGGTCACCGCATCTTTGGTAGTAGACTGACTAATCTACTGAAGAGGGCTTTAAACTAGATTCATTGGGGATGGGTGAAGAAAGCCCCCAGGTGGGTGAAGAAAGCCCCCAGGTAAGTGAAAGCCCCCAGGTAGGTGATACATTAAATACCTTTATGGAAATGGGTAACAGGGGTAACATATGGAAAGCAGTGTGTATTAATGCCCGTAGCATGGGAAATAAGATCCCTGAAGTTGAAGCTTTGGTGGGAGTGGCTGACTTGGATTAGTGGCAGTTACAGAAACATGGTTCACAGAAAACCATGACTGGGATGTAACTATACCTGGCTATACTTTATTCAGAAAGGACAGGGTAGGAAGAAGGGGAGGAGGAGTGGCACTATATGTAAAAACTACTATTAAAGCTTTGGAATTACAGAGCTTAAAAGGGGGAGAGGAGGCATTGTGGGTTAAACTAGAAAGAGGGAAAGAGAAATCTATTTGCATTGGTGTGATATACAGACCTCCCTCACAAGAGGAAGAGGTGGACAGAGAGTTAATTGAAGACATACGCAGCATTGCTAGGAAAGGGGAAGTGCTACTGATAGGAGATTTCAATATGCCAGATGTTGATTGGCACATTCCTGCTGCAGTATCATCTAGAAATAAGGAGATCCTGGATTCTCTACAGGGAGAACTATTCAGGCAATTGGTAACAGACCCCACACGTGAAGGGGCCATACTGGACTTGGTGCTTACCAATGGTTGAAAGTGTTTCTGATGTTGTAGTGGGAGATCATTTTGCATCCAGTGATCACCAGATGGTGTGGTTCAGTATTAGGACTAGGGCTGTTAGAATCCATTCCAAAGTGAGGATCTTAGACTTTAGGAAGACTAACTTTGCGAAGATGGGCCAATACCTCAGGAAGTCGTTAGTGGGATGGGAACAGCTGGGGGATGTAGAAAAACAGTGGGCAAAACTGAAAGGGGGTATTTTAAAGGCAACCAACCTTTTTGTTAAAATGGTAAATAAAGGCAAAAGGAACAGGAGACCGCTATGGTTTTCGAAGGAAGTAGCTGAAAAAGTGAAGAAAAAGAGGGAGGCCTTCATGAAATACAAGAGATCACAGAGAGAGGAAGACAGGCATCTGTATTTGGAAAAACTTAGAGAAGCTAGCAAAGTAGTCAAGAAGGCAAAGATTCAAAAGGAGGAGGAAATAGCCAATGCAATAAAATGGGGGGATAAGACATTTTTCAGATATATTAGTGAGAAGAGGAAGGGCAAAAGTGGTATTGTCAGACTCAAGGGTGCAGGGGGGGAATATGTAGAAGCTGATAAGGATAAAGCGGAATTGCTTAACAAATATTTTTGTTCTGGGTTCACAGATGAACAACCAGGAGCAGGACCTCAGAAAACACCCACAAATAAGAACAGAAGCAAGGGACATCTTGAACAATTTTCAGAAGACTGTGTTCGTGAGAAACTAGCTCAACTTAAAGTAGACAAAGCGATGGGACCGGATGGGATACACCATAGAATACCGAGGGAACTTGGGGACGTTCTAGCAACTCCACTGACTGACCTTTTCAATGCCTCGTTGGAGTCGGGAGTGGTGACAAAGGACTGGAGAGAGGCTCATGTGGTGCCTTTACACAAAAGCGGAAGTAAGGATGTGGTTGAAAACTACAGGCCGGTTAGTTTAACTTCGGTGGTGAGTAAATTATTGGAAACGCTGCTGAAAGAGAAAATAGTGAGGTTTCTGGAGTCCAGCGGATTACAGGATCCGAGACAGCATGGATTCACCAGAGGCAGGTCTTGTCAGACAAATCTGATTGATTTCTTTGACTGGGTGACCAGGGAGTTGGACAGAGGGAGAGCTCTAGATGTGGTGTATTTAGATTTCAGTAAAGCCTTTGACACTGTTCCTCACAGGCGACTTATAAACAAACTGAGCACCCTAGGGATGGACCCTAAAGTTACTGCTTGGGTTAGAAATTGGTTGGGTGGGAGGTGACAAAGAGTACAAGTAAATGGAGCTCACTCTGAGGAGAAGGATGTTACCAGTGGTGTGCCCCAGGGATCTGTCCTTGGTCCGATTCTTTAACAGACCAATCCCTATAATACAAAGTACATCACGCTTTAACCACCTAATAAACTCAATATCCCCGCTCAAAAATGGTTCCAACCCCAGACCCAAACAATCTCATCTTATATATATAACAGCCACACCTAAAAATAACCTCATACACCCACAACCACCTGATACACAGAAATACACAACCATTACCTGCCAACTTATCAACGCAAGATCCATGAGAAACAAACTACCAATCTTTACTGACATCATCAATGATCATAAAACAGACATTGTCTGTATAACAGAAACATGGCTCAAAGATACGGACTCAGTATTCTTGAACCAATTAAAGTCAACTGACTATGAGATTTTCCATACCCACAGAACATCTAAAAAAGGTGGAGGAGTACTAATAATAATAAAGAAAAACCTCAACGCAAAACTGATCTCATCCACAATATTGAGAATGTAGACATGCTAAATATAAAAATAAAAACCACAAAAATATGCCTAATATACAGACCTCCAGGATACAACATAGACAACATTGATAACCTAATTGAACTAATGGCATCATCCACTGACACAAACCCAATAATACTAATGGGTGATTTCAATCTCCCTTCAACACCTAACAACCAATCAAATCACTTCACAGAAGCAGTAAGTAATTTAGAATTCCATCAAATAATAACAGAACAAACACATAACAAAGGAAAAACACTAGACATGGTCTTCCTACCAAATTCACTGCACAACCTGTACAACCCTGAATCACTCTCAAACATACCGGTTCCCTGGTCCGACCACTACCTTCTGAAATAGCGTAGTTACTCACCTGTAACAGGTGTTCTCCAGGAGCAGCAGGAATCAGTCCTCACTTATGGGTGACGTCGGCGCCGACGGAGCCCTCGCGGAGCAATTTTCCCCAGCTTTCAAAGAAAGCCTTTGGGATTGCAGCGCGCATGCGCGGTCGTCTTCCCGCCCGAGGGAGCCATCTTAGCCAGTCATATGACATAGCTAAAAAAGACAGCATAAAAATTTGCAAAAAGAACATAAGCAGACGATTGCAACTCCAAGGGGAGGAGGGAGGGTAGTGAGGACTGATTCCTGCTGCTCCTGGAGAACACCTGTTACAGGTGAGCAACTACGCTTTCTCCAGGACCAAGCAGGAAGTCAGTCCTCACTTATGGGACTCCCAAGCTCAAGGCTACCGGAGACCCTAAGCACAAAAATGAGCTCCCTCTAGCTCAGCAGCACAGAAGGATAGAATCTTCGCTGAATTATCACCCACCGGTAGCCCACATCCGGGATGGAGGGTAGGAGTTGCTCAGACCTCAAAGAGATTACGGAGGACTGCCTGTCCGAAAGCACTGTCCCTACGGGACTCCCTCTCGAGACAGTAATGGACCGCAAAAGTCTGGCTCGAAGACCAAGTAGCGGCCCGGCAGATGTCTGCCAGCGGAACAGAGCGGAGGTAAGCCACTGACGTGGCCTTTGCCCGAACGCAATGAGCCGTGACTCGACTTTCTAAGGAGAGTCCGGCTGCCCCATAAGCCCAAGAGATACAGTCCGCAACCCAGATGGACAGAGTACGCTTGGAGACCGGGAGCCCCAATTTATTGGGGTCAAAAGACACAAAAAGCTGAGCAGCTTTACGGTGCTCCCGCGTACGGTCAAGGTAGAAGTTCAATGCCCTTCTACAGTCCAGGGTATGGAGGACCGTCTCAGCTCGGCTGGAGTGTGGTCTGGGAAAGAAGGTTGGAAGTACCACCTCCTGATTGATGTGAAAAGGGGAGACCACTTTAGGCAGAAATTTTGGGTGAGTCCGTAGGACTACCCTATTCTTGTAGAACCTAGTGTAAGGGGGATCAGACACGAGGGCCTGCAATTCACTCACGCGTCTAGCGGAAGTGAGGGCTATCAAGAACAGTGTTTTCCAAGACAGAAAACGGAGAGAACAGGTAGCCATAGGTTCAAAGGCGGACAGGTGATCCGCTGCAAAACCACATTCAGGTCCCAGTCAGGCGCTGGCGGGCGCAGAGGTGGTTTAAGTAGAAGGAGACCTCGGAGAAACCTCGCTACGAGAGGGTCATTGGAGAGAGGTCTGCCGTCCACCGGCACATGATGTGCTGAAAGAGCACTGAGGTGAACTTTGACGGAGTTGGACTTAAGTCCCAGATTAGAGAGGTGGAGCAAGTACTGCAAGATCACCGACACCGGGCAGCAGAAGGGATCCTGAGACTGTTGGGTACACCAGACTGCAAAGCGACGCCATTTAAGGGCGTAGCATTTGCGGGTAGAAGGCCGTCGCGAAGCCAAGACGACCTCCTCCACCTCCGCCGGCAGGAGAAGGGGAGCAAGGACTACCCTCTCAGCAGCCAGGCCATGAGGTTGAGAGACCTGAGGTTGGGGTGCAGGAGGGACCCCTGATCCTGAGTGAGGAGATCCGGTTGTACCCCCAGAGGGATTGGATCCTCCACCGCCAGTTGCAGCAGGAGCGGAAACCACGGCTGCCTGGGCCAGCGAGGGGCCACCAGGATCATGAAGGCTTTGTCTCGGAGAACCTTGAAAAGAGTCCGAGAGACCAGCGGGATGGGAGGGAAAGCGTACAGAAGGCTCCCCGACCACGAGATCAGAAAGGCGTCCGCCGCCACCCGGAGGGGGTGTGGCCGACGAGAGCAGAAGCGAGGAAGCTGCCGGTTGTGAGGACTGGCAAAGAGATCCACCGTGGGGAGACCCCACTTGAGGAAGAGCTTCTGAACTACCAAGGGATCCAGACGCCACTCGTGCGGCTGGAGGACCCTGCTGAGTTTGTCTGCAAGGCAATTTTCTTGGCCCGGGAGATAAACTGCCTTGAGGAGAATGCCGTGACTGACGGCCCAAGAGCAGAGCTTCTGTGCCTCCCGGCAGAGGAGGAAGGAGCCCGTGCCCCCCTGCTTGTTCACGTAGAACATGGCAACTTGATTGTCCGTCTGGACAAGGACGGACTGTTGGGAAGTCAGGTGGGAGAAGGCCTTGAGAGCCAGGCGGATCGCCCTGAGCTCCAGGAAGTTGATCTGCTGAGCAGACTCCCACGTGGTCCAGAGGCCCTGAGTGCGTGCCTCTTGGCAATGTGCTCCCCAGCCCAGGAGGGATGCATCGGTGGTCAGCACCCGGGTCGGCTGAGGTGACTGGAAAGGCATTCCGAATATCAGGTTCGGCTGCCGGAGCCACCACCGGAGAGACGAGACCAGCGGCTCGGAAACGCGCACTAGGTCTGCTAGGCCGCCCGTGGCTTGTCGCCACTGCTGGCGGAGACACCATTGCGCAGACCGCATATTCAGGCGGGCATTGGGGGTCACATGGACGGTGGAAGCCATATGGCCGAGCAGTCTCAGGAAGCGCCTAGCGGAGACCAGGGGCTGGCTGCGAAAGCGGTCGGCTAGGTCCATGAGCCGTTGAGCCCTGTCGAGCGGTAGGAATGCTCGCGCCTGAGGAGTGTGCAGCCTTGCGCCGATGAACTCGAGATCCTGTGAGGGGAGCAAAGTGGACTTTGCGAAGTTTATGACAAAGCCCAAGTGCTGCAGCAGAGTCACCGTGCGGCACGTGGCGTTGGTGACCTCCTGAGCGGACGCTGCTCTGATGAGCCAGTCGTCGAGGTACGGAAAGACATAGAGGCCGTGAAGCCGGAGATGGGCCGCCACGACCGCGAGACATTTTGTGAAGACTCGCGGTGCGGAGGACAGGCCAAAGGGCAGTACTCTGTACTGGTAATGATTTCCTGCCACCACAAACCTTAGGTATTGGCGGTGGCTTGGGTGGATGAGGATGTGCGTGTAGGCATCCTTTAGATCCAAGGAGCATAGCCAATCTCCCTGCTGGAGGTAGGGCAGAAGGATTCCAAGGGTAAGCATTTTGAACTTCTCCCGCACAAGGAACTTGTTGAGGTTGCACAAGTCCAGGATGGGTCTGAGGCCCCCTGTTCTCTTTGGTATCAGAAAATACCTTGAATAAAAGCCTTGAGCTCTCAGGTGGTGTGGCACCGGTTCCACCGCCTGTTCCTGCAGAAGACCTGCTAACTCCAGAAGGAGCAACTCCCTGTGCAGAGGGGGGCGCGGAGGTTCTCCCGGAAAATAGGAGGGAGGGACCTGATGGAAGTGGAGAAGATAGCCTTCTCGCACGACCTGAAGCACCCAGGCATCTGCGGTGATGCTGGACCACCTGTGGGCGAAGTGAACCAGCCGGCCTCCGGTGCTGGAGGGAACCAGCGGGGGGGGAGAGGCTATGCTTAGCGAGTCAAAAGCCCCCACCCTGCTGAGCAGGGGCTGGTGGTGCGGGCTTGGGGCTTGCTGCCTACGGGACCCGTTACCCCGTCCCTTGGCCTGCTGGCCCTGTTGGGGAGCTGCAGGGGCCTGATAATGGGGGTATTGTTTGTAGGCAGCCGCCTTCCTCGGGTAAAAGGACTTTTGGCCCCGAGCCCGTCTTTTTCTGGGAAGGGGCGGAGGTCTTCCTAGAAAGCCTGGTCCTGGTGAGAGTCTCAGTCTCAATTTGCGCAGCCTTTTCCGCCATGGGCTTGCCAAAGAGGTTTTCGCCTCGGCAGGGGACATCGACCAACTTGTCCTGCACCCAGGGCTCAAGGTCTGACGACTGAAGCCAAGCCTGTCGGCGGGCACCGATGCCGGCTGCGGCCACTCGAGCCGAGGCTTCAAAGCCATCATAGGCTGCTCGGGACATGAACTTTGAGCATTCCCGAATGCCAGTGGACAAGGCTAGGAACCTCCGCAAGGGCTCCTCGGAGAGACCAGCGGAGAATCCGGCTAGCTCTTTAGCCAGATCCCGGAGATACATGCCCATGTATAGCTGGTAAGTCTGGACACGACATGCGAGCATAGAGCCCTGGAAGCACTTCTTGCCAAGGCCATCCAGGTTACGGGCCTCCCTGCCAGGAGGCACCGAGGAGTGCATCTTCTGGCTCTTAAGACGGTGCATGGCCGATTCCACTACCATGGAATGGTGTGGCAGCTGTGCCTTTTGAAAGCCAGGGCTCTTGCGGACTCGATAGATAGAATCGACCCGCTTGCCTCAGGACCGGCGAGGAGGCCGGACTCTCCCACATGCGGAAGAGTAGTCGTTCCAGCATAGGAGGAACCGGCACAGTAAAGTGTTCCCTCGCGGGAGAGTCATACTGGAGGGCGTCGAGCTCTTCGGCTCGAGGCTCCTCCTCGGGATCCGCAGGGAAGGCCAAAGCCTTGGCCATATCCCTAACGAAGTCCGAGAACCTGGCATCCTCCGGGGGGGACTGCTTCCGAGGCTCGGACTCCGGTGAGTCCGATGGGACACACCGAGTCCGGAAAGAATCAGGTGACTCTTCCTCCTCAGACTCCCAGACCGACTCCGACGAGGACTCGGTGGGGTCGGCCCGGGCAGGGTGCGGTGCCAGCCGCCGCGACGCCGAGGGAGTCGGCGTCGGCGACCTCGGTCCCGAACGGGAGGCCGAGGGCGACCTCGACCGAGGATCGACTCGAGTTCTCATCGACTCGAGGATCGGCTCGGTCTCCGGGGTCGACTTGGACGTCGACGTCCCGGCGGTCGGGGCAGCGACGCCAGCGAAGCCAGCGAGCAGTGCCCTCTGCTGGTCCATGAAGGCAGACAGTCTGCTCTCCAAGGCCGTCAACCTGAGTCCGAGCTCAGGTGACCCAGCAGCCCCCGACTCGGGCCCCGACGGCGTCGGGCCCGACGTCGGCTGTCGCGGAGGCGAGTCCAGAAGGACCACAGGACTTACCCGGGCAGGCATCTCCGACTCCAGGCGAGGTCGCTTCGGGACGTGTTCCTTCTCCAAGGACCCGGGGCGGCTGTCGGGGCTATGCGACCTGGCCCTCGCGGAACCAGGAGCGTCCACCGACGCCGCCCTCGCAGGTTTTTCCTTCCGACGATGGTCCCCGGAGGGAGAACCCCGGTCGGAGGAGCTCCGGCGACGGTCCGAGCTGGAGCCTTTCGACACGGAGGCCTCCGACGAGGTCCGGGTACGGCTGGGGTCAGCGAAGATTCTCTCACGCTGATGCCGCCGACTCCTCAACGCCTTTGAGGACAGTTTGCTGCAGGGCCCACAGATCAGTTCCTCATGATCCGGGCCCAGGCAGCGGAGGCAAAAGTCGTGTGTGTCGGTTAGTGACATATTTCGGTCACACCGACCACACCGCTTAAACCCACTGGCAGCCATCGGGGGAAAAAGGGCCCCTGCGAGGTCAAAGGACCGGGCTGCCAGGGAAAACGAAAACGAAAGCTGACTAAGTCAGAAAAACCGAAAAAAGTAAGAGGACTCGAGACCGGCGTCGCGAGTCCGGGCGGGAAAACGATCGGCATCGAACCGAAAGAAAAAAGGATAAAACAAAGAAGAAAATCAACTTTTTCGCGGGGACAAGACGGGGACGTCTGTAGGGCTCCGCGGAAAAAAGAAGACTGGCTAAGATGGCTCCCTCGGGCGGGAAGACGACCGCGCATGCGCGCTGCAATCCCAAAGGCTTTCTTTGAAAGCTGGGGAAAATTGCTCCGCGAGGGCTCCGTCGGCGCCGACGTCACCCATAAGTGAGGACTGACTTCCTGCTTGGTCCTGGAGAATTGATATTACCATCCCCGATAACACCCATAATAAACGTATTCATCCCCCACAAAATAGGAGATTCAGAAAGTTCAACGAAGAAGAATTCCTAGATCAAATAATTCCTCACCTCAACCTAACCCCCACAAACCTAGAAGAAACCATCAAAACTTGGAACAAAACTATCTCAAAGGCAGCAGAAAAAAACCCAAACCCCTCTCAACAAAATAGCAACAACAATAAAATTGATAAAAAGGATGCCCCATGGTATAACATGACACTCAAAAATATTAAAAGACAACTAAGAATAGAAGAAAAGAAATGGAGACAAAACAAATCCCCAACAACTCAAGAGAAATATGTAAATACCCTCAACATATATAAGCAAGCAATAGACAGCGCCAAAAGAAACTACCACTCTAACATACTTAACAATTCAATAAACCGACCAAGAGAATTGTTCTGTATAATACAGAAACTAACAAACAAAACATACAACTCAGACGAAACGTCCATAGAAATCTCCCCACAAGAATTAGCACAATACTATATTAATAAAACAACAATACAAATGAATAACTCCCCAATAACACACAATGAAAAGGAGCACCCAACCCTGGATACCTGGTCCAACTTTAGTCCAATATCAAAGACTACTCTCAAAACTACCATATCTAACATCAATACCACTACATCATACCTTGACCCATGCCCAGTTGATTGGATAAAAAAGACACTCCCAATACTCTCCTCATTCATTCTCCCTATGGTCAACATATCATTAGAAAAAGGATATCTTCCACCATCCCTCAAACACGTCCAAATACGACCAATACTTAAAAATAAAACATTAGACAAATTATCCCCAAAATCATACAGACCTATATCAAGCATTCCCTTCATGGCCAAACTCATAGAAAAAATAGTCCAAACCCAACTACAGGAATTTATCGACACATCGAACCTCCTTGATGAACACCAATATGGCTTCAGACCATTCCATGGGGTCGAAACATTACTAACAATCCTTTATGACACATTACTAAGAGGAATTGATGACTCTAAACAAGCCTTCATCCTAGTATTCCTCGACATCTCTGCTGCATTTGACAGCGTCAATCATATAACAATGCTCAACAGACTTCAACAAATAGGAATTACATCCACTGTTTACAACTGGTTCAAATCCTACCTGTCAAACAGAACCCAAACAGTAAGAATTCTTAACCAAACATCTAACACTTTCAACCAAACACAAGGCCTCCCACAGGGATCTGCACTATCAGCATTATTATTTAATATTTACCTTCAACCAATCAGCAACATCTTTAAACGTCACGGTGTCTATTACCATATTTACGCCGACGATATAATGTTCTATCTGCCATTTAAAATCCCACATCCTCCACTACAACAAATAACGGAATGCTTTAAAGAAATAACATTATGGCTCAAAGACCAGAACCTACACATAAATTTTTCTAAAACGGATGTACTATATATTACTAAAAACCAAACCTACAAACCTCCAACTACTATCACCCTAGATAACCATGAGATCAACACAAAAAAAGAAATAAAATACCTAGTGTGATACTTGATAACAAACTTAACATGGACTCACACCAAAAATACCTAACAAAAAACATACACTACAAACTTAAGACACTGAGACAACTAAGACCTTTAATTCACTTGCAAGACTTCATAGCTATAATTCAAGCTATTATAACTCCACACTTCGATTTTGCAAACTTAATCCTTAATGGCAACACAAAGCAAAATATTAAAAAGATACAATTAACCCAGAACATCGCAGCAAGGATAATAAGGAACTTAAGCTCAACAGAACATATCACACCGATCCTAGCTGAACTCCATTGGCTACCCATAGACAGCAGAATAAAATACAAGATACTTCTAACAACATTTAAAACTATAAACAACTTAGCCCCGTCTGTACTCAATACTCTCATCAAAGTAGAAAATGATAAACGAACACAAAGGAGTCGAAACTTAAATACTATAACAGTACCAAAGGATTACACAAAAGCTACAAAACAAACTAACAAAAGAGCATTCTCACACTCAGCTCCTACCCTCTGGAATAACCTTCCTGACCACATTCGCCAACTGTCAGACATAAAGGAATTTAAAAAACAACTAAAAAACCCATTTATTCTCTCTATACTACAACAAAGGAGCAGAATTCACTCAGACCACTCAAAGAGACACAGGTTAACAATCATAATACAAATCAAAGCTACATGTTCTCTGAAGTATAAATTAAAACACAACTCAAGTGATATATACCACAATTTATAATTCATGACATAATTTGTAAATATCAACAATGTAAATATGTTCTAACAGTTTAATGTTCTAATAATTATAATGTTAATACTTTATATTGTTACCTGTAAATAGTTCAAAATGTTCTATGTAAACTGACTTGGTATGATACCATCCATACCATATAACATACTGTTCATTGTAAACCGCACTTGATACTTGTGAAAGAGCGGTATAGAAATAATTGCTAAATAAAATAAATAAATAAACATCTTTGTTAGTGATATAGCGAAAGGGCTGTCGGGTAAGGTTTGCCTCTTTGCGGATGATACCAAAATCTGCAATAGAGTAGACACCCAGGAAGGTGTAGATAACATAAGGAGGGATCTAGCTAAGCTTGAAGAATGGTCTAGAATTTGGCAGCTGGGATTTAATGTTAAAAAATGTAAGGTCATGCATTTGGGCTGCAGCAATCCAAGGGAGCAATACAGTATAGGAGGTGAAGTACTTTTGTCCACTAAAGAAGAGCGGGACCTAGGCGTGGTTGTGTCTGATGATCTTAAAGTAGCTAAACAGGTAGAAAAGGCGACGGCAAAAGCTAGAAGGATGCTTGGGTGCATACGGAGAGGAATGGCTAGCAGAAAAAAGGAGGTGATAATGCCTCTGTATAAGTCTTTGGTGCGACCTCATTTGGAGTATGGTGTGCAATTCTGGAGACCGCACCTTCAAAAGGATGTGAACAGGATGGAGTCGGTGCAGAGGGTTGCTACTAAAATGATTAATGGGCTTCATTATAAAGCATATGAGGACAGACTTAAGGATCTTAATATGTACACCTTAGAGGAAAGGCAGGATAGAGGTGATATGATTGAAATGTTTAAATACCTCCGTGGCATAAATGTTCAGGGAGAGAGCCTCTTTCAATTGAAAGCAAGTTCTGCTACGAGGGGACATGGGATGAGGGTGAAGGGAGATATTTACGCATATCATTCCTGAATCTATTTCTTTACAGAAAGAGTAGTTGATCCATGGAATAGTCTCCCAGTGGAGGTGTTAGAGCTGAGGACAGTAACTGAATTCAAAAAAGCAAGGGACCAACACAGAGGATCTCTAAAGGTAAAAAGTGGACTGTTGTAGTTGTTGTTATGGAAGGACAGACTAGATAGGCCATGTGGTCTTTTTCTGTCATCATGTTTCTATAAACTAATGAACGGAGTGGAACGGGTAAACGTAGATCGATTGTTTACGTCATCAGAATATAGAAAGACTAGGGGACATGCAATGAAGCTACAGGGTAAACTATTTAAGACAAAGAAGAGAAAATATTCAATCAAACTCTGGAATTTGTTACCGGAGGATGCAGTAAAAGCTGTTAGTGTAGCTGGGTTTAAAAAAAGGTTTGGACAAGTTCCTGGAGGAAAGGTCCATAAACCATTATTAAAAGGTACCCAGGATATCACTGCTTGACCCAATACAAGCATTGAGGAACCTGTGTCTTTTGGGGAAACTGCTAGGTACGTATGACCTAGATTGGCCACTGTTGGAAACAGGATACTGGGCTTGATGGACCTTGGTCTGATCCAGTATGGAATATCTTATGTTCTTATACTCCAGTAGCGACTCCACAGGTACCAAAAGGGGGTTAAGTCCCTTTTGTGAACACCAGAGAATCTCTTCCACTTAAAAGCGTAGGAACGCCTCATGGAAGGTTTTCTGGAAGCCAGAAGGATATCTTTTACCTGCTGAGAGAGGTTGATATCCAGGAAATCTAGGCTTTCAGTAACCAGGCCCTGAGATGCAGGGACTCTCGGGTGCAGTAAGGATCCGTTCTCCTGGGAAAGGAGATCTGGGGCATTTCCCAACTCCAGAGGAGTGGTTTGAGAGAGACGCAGAAGCAGAGGATACCACGTTTTACGTGGCCAACGTGGAGCTAGAAGTATCATATGCCCTCTGTCTCTCTGAAATTTGAATAAAGTTTTGGGAATGAGGGGAATGGGTGGGAAGGCATAAAGGAAGTCCTGACTCCAGTGGAGTAGGAAGGCATTGTTTGCCTGGCAGTTTTGAGCTAGTATTCTGGAACAGAATCGGGGAGGTTTGGCATTCTGTGGACTTACAAAGAGGTCTATATCTGGTGTTCCCCAGATGTGAAACACTCAAGCAAGTTGGTCTGAGTGGAGAGACCACTCGTGTGGCAGCAGTTCTCGACTGAGTTTGTCCGCCCATGAATTTTGAATGCCTGGAAGGTATACCGCAAGAAGGTGGATTTGAAGCTCTCTGGCGAGGGCCCATAGTCGCAAAGCTTTGTTGCACAGCAACAGAGAGCCCGTTCGGCCTTGCTTGTTCAGAAAGAACATGGCTACCTGATTGTTGGTTTGGACCAGAACTGTCTTGTGGCTGAGATGGGCCTGAAATACTCGAATAGCATTGAAAATGGCCCGCAGCTCTAGAAGGATTATGTGAAGAGAAGCCTCCTGTGGGGTCCAGAGACCCTGAGTTGAAAGATCGTGCAAGTGGGCCCCCCAATCCAACTTGGACGCATCTGTTAGGGTTGTTAGGGTGGCTTGGCATAGAGGCTGTTGGAAAGGAGAGCCTACGAGGAGGTTTTCCAGTGATTGCCACCATTGCAGGGACGAAATAAGACTCGTGGAGTTTCTGATTTTGTCAGTCGACCCGAGGCCTGTGTCCACTGAGAGGACAGGGTCCACTGGGCTGTTCGCATATGAAGGCGAGCATAGGGAATCACATGAACAGTGGATGTCATATGTCCCAGAAGTTGAAGCATCTCCCGGGCAGCCAGGAAGACCTTCGTAACTGCTTGGGATGCCAGCTGTATTATACGCAAACAGCGCGGCTGTGGCAGGAAAGCTCTTGACTGCCGTGTGTCTAGACGATCCCCTATGAACTCAAGAGATTGAGAGGGGATGAGATGAGATTTTGGGAGGTTTATGACAAGTCCCAAGTATTGAAGGATTCTCATTGTTCGTTCGAGAAAGAACGAAACTGGCCTCTGGAGCTGTTGATGCTCGACTGAGCCAATCGTCTAAGTAAAGGAAGACGAATATTCCTAGAGTTCTCAGAAATGCTGCTACCACTGCCATGCATTTTGAAAGACTCTTGGGGCAGAAGCCAGACCGAAGGGAAGCACTCTGTACTGAAAATGTCTTCCCTGGACCAGGAATTGAAGGAACTTCCTGTGATTTGTGTGAATGAGAATATGCGTGTACGCATCTCTTAGATCTAGAGAACATAGCCATTCCTGACTCTGAAGGTATGGTAGGAGTGTTCCGAGGGAGACCATTTTGAACTTTTTTCAGAACAGATATTTGTTTAATTCTCTGAGGTCTAATATAGGTCTGTGTCCCCCTGTTTTCTTTGGAATGAGAAAATAGGGAGAGTAGAACCCCGTACCCTGTTGGGATATGGGTACCTCTTCTATTGCTCCTTGAGCGAGAAGTGAAGTGACCTCCTACCACAAGAGGTCGGTGACAGGGACCTGAGACTTGAACTGTTTGATTATTGTAGGCAGGGGCATGCTGAAAAAGTGAGCTTGTACCCCAGTCGTACAGTGGACAGAGTCCAGTTTCTGATGTTATTTGTTGCCATCTTTTGGCAAAATGGCATAACCTGCCTGAAATGGTAAAGGTGTCTGGACCTTTTAGGGGCAGAATGACTAAGTTCTCTAGGTAAGAGTCAAAGACCCTGAGGAGGTTGAGTCTGCTGAGCCAGTTGAGCTCTTTGAGCTTGCAGCTTTCTCTGTTGTCTGTTCTGTTGTCCCTTTTGGGGAACATGAACTGGACAGTGGCCCAGATGGGGGTATGATTGGTAAAACCTCTTTTTCTTGTTGAAAAAAGGTTTTTTGAATGACTTTCTTTGCTGGGTTGGCTATAGACTTTGATAGTCTGTTCAAGGTAGTATTTTCAGATTCAAGCTGATTAGCCTTATCCTGCCAGTCCTTGCCAAATAAATTTTCCCCTGTACAAGGAATGTTTCCCAGCTTGTCTTGCACCCACTGCTCTAAATCTGATGCCTGAAGCCAGGCAATACAACATGCACTTATGGAGATAGCAAAGGTTCTGCTTATGCATTCAAAGCAATCAAAGGTTGCATGGTTCATGAATTTAGAGACATTCTGGGCGTGCTTGACCAGGGTAAGGAAATCTTCCCTTTTGTCCTCAGACATATTAGGGCTCATGAGCTCTAAGTCACGTGCGACTTCTTCTAGGAACATACCCATATAAAGAATGTAGGAATTGATCTTGGCTGATAACATGGAGGATAGGAAGCATCGACGCCCAAAGGCATCAAGTGTCCTCGATTCCCGGCCTGGAGGATTAGAAGAATGCATTTTAGCACTCTTAATTCTACACATGGCCGATTCCACTACTATTGAATGGTGTGGAAACAGTCTTTTGAAAGCCAGGACAGCTTGGCACTCGTTACATGGTATTGAGGCGTTTGGAATGTGGAGACACCGTTAAAGGAGTTTCCCCACATCCTTAACATAAGATCATGTAAGATCTTGTGAATGGGAAGCGTAGCTGCTTCCTTAGGAGCCATGGGATATTGCAGAATTCTTAAATCTTCTTCCCTAGTTCCTTTTCTGGAATCACCGTGATTGAAAGACCTTTGGCTAAATCATGTATGAAATTCTGGAAGGACATGTCTTCTGGAGGAGACATTCTGCGTTGAGGAGAAGGATCCTCTGGTAGGATCGCTCTAGTACCGGTAGAGTCATCAGAGTCATCGGAATTGGAAGACTCGAAGTCACTCTGTACCAGGTATTCCTGTAACGCACGATACCGGTACTGCTCGAAGTCGGTACTAGAGTGTCTCGGTTCCTGTCCCTCAATACCTGAGATAGACTCAAGCCTCGACATAAGGGGAAGCATGCCTGCCGCAGCAGGTGCACTCGGTACCGGTACTGATACTTGTGGAACCGTCTGTAGCAGTCTTAGCGGTACTGAAGCTGCTAAGAGGGTTGCTAGACTGCGTTCGATAGCGAGGATTCTCTTATCCCTCGCTCCTGCTGATGCCTGGGTGTCGGTACTGGTGGAAGCGGTCACAACCCCATAACATGGCACCAGTAGTTCTGCAGAGGTGGAAGCCTCTGGAACATCCTGGAGCCCCGTTAATGCTTTGGAGACCGAAGACTCCCGCCGGGGCTGTTTTGCCAGTGAACTTTCCTTGAGGGCAACGCCAGTGGCATCTCGATACTTAGAAGGAGATCTATCCTTTGAGGACTGTCCATTCTTGGAAGACTTACGTTTAGTTACCTGAGATCCATTGGAGGAAGATGAAGCTCTGGAAGACGTTGATGCAACTGACATCATATCTGCGGCAAAAAGTTTACCGAGTTTTGCAGCTCTATTCTGCAGGCCCCTCTTGGTCATCTTTCTGCAGGAGAAACACTCCGATGGACAATGTTCAGGACCTAAACCAGGGGTCTCAAACACGCGGCCCGCGAGACAACTTTGTGCGGCCCGCGACAGAGGAAAACAAAAAAAACACAAAACCCTGGCTTCTGCCATTGCCGCCGTGGCAGCGGCAGAATCAATTGTCAAATTTAAAAAAAAAAGACTTCTGCTGCTCAAGCAGCAAAATCAGCTGTCCTGCGGCCCCTTCCCCTGTGCCCGGAGATCCGAGTCTGCTCTATCAGCGGCGTGCTTTTCAAGCCGCGAGGAGAGTATTCCCCTCTCGCGCGGTTTCAAGCCGCGCGAGAGGGGAATACTCTCCTCGCGGCTTGAAAAGCACGCCGCTGATAGAGCAGACTCGGATCTCCGGGCACAGGGGAAGGGGCCGCAGGACAGCTGATTTTGCTGCTTGAGCAGCAGAAGTCTTTTTTTTTAAAATTTGACAATTGATTCTGCCGCTGCCACGGCAGCAACGGCAGAAGCCAGGGTTTTGGGGTTTTTTCGTTTCCCTCCTTCGCTGGCCGGTAATGAGCTATGGAGGGGCTGACTGAAATGGGGTAATGGGGTTAGGACTGGAAGTGGGCTATTGGCAGGGGGGGGGTTTATGACTGGTAATGGGCTATGGTGGGGGCTAGGACTGGAAATGGGCAGATGGGGGTTAGGACTGGAAGTGGGCTATTGGCAGGGGGGGGGTTATGACTGGTAATGGGCTATGGTGGGGGCTAGGACTGGAAATGGGCAGATGGGGGTTAGGACTGGAAGTGGGCTATTGGCAGGGGGGGTTATGACTGGTAATGGGCTATGGTGGGGGCTAGGACTGGAATTGGGCAGATGGGGGTTAGGACTGGAAGTGGGCTATTGGCAGGGGGGGTTATGACTGTAATGGGCTGGGGGGGGTTATAACTGGTAATGGGCTATGGTGGGGGCTAGGACTGAAAATGGGGTGATGGGGGTTAGGACTGGAGGTGGGCTGATTGGGGGTTAGGACTGGTAATGGCCTACGAGGGGAGGTAAGACTGAAAATGGGGTGATGGGGGATACGACTGCAAGTGGGCTATGGGGGGGACTAGGACTGGTAATGGGCTATGGGGGGGGTAAGACTGAAAATGGGGTGATGGGGGGGTAAGACTGGAAGTGCGCTATGGGGAGGTTAGGACTGGTAATGGGCTATGGGGGGTCTAGGACTGGTAATGGGCTGGGGGGGTTGCTAGGACTGGAAATGGGCTGAGTGGAAGGGGGGCTTGAACTGCAAATGGCTGATGGGGAGGGGGGCTTGGAATGGAAATGGGCTGTGAGGGGAGGGAGCTAGGATTGGAAATGGGCTGATGGGGGGCTAGGATTGGAAATGGGCTGATGGTGAGGCTAGGATAGGACTGGAAATGGACTGATGCAGGGACTAGAAAAGGAGCAGATGCTGGGTGGGGCTGGAACTAGAAGGGAGCTGATGTTGGGGGAGGATTAGAATGGGATGGAGCTGGGAAAGTGAAATGGAGAGGGGAAAAATATTTTGTCTGGAAGAGAAGACAAATCTACAATTGGCCAGGTATTGGGAGAGTAAGTGGGGATTGAGGATGGAGGGGTAAAATTTGAGTGGATGAAATAGGAATGAGGAAAGAGCAAAAGGAGAAAGATTAGTATGTTAAAGCAGATGTAGAGAGAGAGAATGGAAAAAAACTAGAAGAGAGAAGAAAGGACAAATGGACAGCAGACGATGGAGATAGCAGAAGACACGAAGAAACCAGAAGTGGCTGGAGCAATTGCAACTGAAAAAAAATGCACAAAAGGTAGAAAAATATCTCTTTATTTTGAATTTATTAACTGGAATATGTCAGCTCTGGGAAATGTGCATCATTAATGTTTGCACTTTGTTTAGTACAAGAGGAAATTAATTTATAGTTTTATTTCTACAGTGTTGTTGTACATTCCAAGTTTGGCTTTTGGGGTTCCCAGTTTAATTATTGTCTTCCTATTTCTAAATCTTTTAGTCTTTCTTTATCCATACTCATTAAGAGGCATGTTTACTAAAAGTTAGTGTATGGTAACATTATGCAAATATTTATGCAAATGAGGCCCCTTATGTAAATGAGGCCCCACGTCTTATGCGGGCCCCCGGGTTACTTTACAAGTCCTCATTTGGCCCTCAAAGCAATTTGAGTTTGAGACCCCTGACCTAAACATTTAAGACACCAATCATGGGTGTCGGTGACGGATATAGTACCGCCACAGTTAGAACATTTCTTGAAACCACTAGCTGGCTTCTCCATGGTTGAAGAAAAGTGGGCCTACTGCCCAAAATGGCACCTAGCACCGAAAAGGGAGAGGCCCCTGAAAGAAAATATCTTTTAGAAAGCTAGTTGTGTTATTTTTTGAAAAAGAAGCAAAGAACCGGCGGTATCGGTAGGCATCGAGTGAAGGCGGACGCGACCTCAAAAAACAAAAGAATAAGAATACATTTTCTGTGGTGACAGATCCTGTCGGCTCCGCGGAAAACGAAGAACTGAAGTGAGAGAGGAAGAAAGGTGGAAAGGCAGCCGCAGGCGCTCTGGGATGCTCCCATAAGCTTTCCTATTGCACGCTGGGGAGCGTTCCCACGCAGGCTCCGTCGGTACCGACGATAACCATATGTGAAGACTACATTCCTGCTTGTTCCTGGAGATAAGGATATGCTCCATTTGGGGTTGTATGATTTTCATGTGGACTGTTTCCTAGCAACTCTAAATACCCCCCATTTCCTAAGAAAGATTGAGCCATGCTATTAAATGGATGCTATAAGTACTAATGACTGGATTGTTTTGGGAAAAGAATTTTTCCTTGATCTTCAGAAATTAGAGAAGGAAATGCTGCTAGGCAGATGTTTATCTGCGTCAACAAGTGATACAGGTATAGGAAACACACCTGACAAGGCTATGAAGATCAGGGGGGGTGATAGTAACATAGTATATGATGGCAGATAAATACCAGTATAGTCCATTTGGTCTGTCCAGAAAGGTGGTAAGTGTAGGTGTACCTAACGCTCCGTGCGGGTCACCCCCCCCCCCATGCCTTTGTTTAGGGGTGTACTCACCGTTCCGTGTAGGTAATCCCTATTGGTTGAGATAGAAGAGATAGTTAAGTTTATTTTGATTTTATCCTGTTGCTATAAAGGGATCCACTGGGTCTGTCCTATTCCATTTTGAATTCTGTCAGGTTATTTGCCCCCACCACTTCCATCGGGAGGGCATTCCAAGCATCCACCACCCTTTCAGTGAAAAAGTATTTCCTGACATTGCTTTTCAGTTTACCCCCTTGCAGCTTCATGTTATACCCTCTTATTTTTCAGCTTCCCCATCTTTGGAAGAGGTTTGTTTGTTCATTAATACTCTTTAGGTATTTAAAGGTCTGAATCATATCTCCCCTGTCCCTCTTCTCCTCCAGAGTGTACATATTTAGGTCTTCAAGTTTCTTCTCATAAGTCTTCTGATGCAGGCTCCAAATCATTTTGGTCGTCTTCCTCTGAACCATTTCCAGTCTTTTTATATCCTTTGCAAGATATGGTCTCCAAAACTGAACACAGTATTCCCAGTGAGGCTTCACCAGTGACTTGTACAGTGGCATTAGTACCTGTTTCGTCTTTTGGGTTGTTCGTTATAGGCAAATTGAGAGATAAGTATAAATGAGTTCTTGACTCTCGGCCTGGTGGTACCGATGAGTGCGACTTCGGGCTCATCTGCTTCTTCTTGGCTGATTCCACCACCATCGAGGTATGTGGTAGTTGGGTCTTTCGGAAACCGGGCCCGTGCTGCACCTTGTACATTCTGTCAAGGCGCTTGCTCACGATGGGGACCAAGGCTGGGGGCCTCTCACATGCGGAGCAACAGCCAAGATAGAATCGGCGGCACAGGGACAGTGAGGGATTCTCTGGGCGGGGATTCGTACTGAAGAATATCGAGTTCTTCAGCACGAGGGTCCTCCTCGGCCTAGTTGAATAGGCTGAGGGCCCGAGCCACGTCCCGAACAAACACCAAGAAAGAGGTGTCTTCGGATGGTGAGTGCCACCGGAATGCAGGTGGTGAGGGGTTTGACATAAGATCCTGGTGAGTACGGGTTTCCGGGGAAGTGTCCCCATTGGACTCAAGTCCGAAAAATCAGTCGAGGGATCCGAGCCAGGCGGGTTGCCCTGTCCAATGGCCGGCAGCCTGGAGCTGGATGCCCTAGACAATCTCGCCTCTGAGGAATGGGAGAGCGAGCAAGACTGGCATCGAGGACCCGCGGCTCTCGGGGATTTCCTGGACAGATTCGGGTGTCCCACGCAAGGGACCCACGGTCTCTGGGCGCAAGTCAGCGATTCTGGCCATGAGCGCCTGCTGGGAGGAATGAACACAGAAATGCTGCGTTCAAGCACCAACATACGGTCCTCCCACGCGGGCGTGGGGCCCTGGGACGCCGATACCGAGGTCACCGGATTGGGTGTTGAGGAGGAGATGGGGTCCTCACCAGGATGACCTTCAGGAGACTGGGCGCCTTTGCCGGAGGCCTACGTTTCTCTGTGAGGTACGTTGCAGGGCCGCTCCTTGTCTGACAATCGGGAACGCCGAAGGGTGCTAAGTCACTGGGCGCGGGAGCGCCCGCACTTGTCATGAGTCCCGGACAGCATTTTTGAGGCCTTCTTCTTTTTGCATCATTCCACCTCGGGGGACCCCTGGTCGGAGTGCTGCCGAGAACGCAGGGCCACAGGGGGTGAACCCACTGGAGGAGAGACGACCGAGGGCGCCACTGGGAATTCCAAGGTAGCCTTTCGGAAAATGTCTTCGGACTTCTGCTTACAACTGAGAAAGACCTTAGAGGACATTTTCTTGCAGAGCGAACAGAGCTCTGGATCAAAGTCGGCTCCCAGGCACCACAGACAACAGTCATGGGTGTCCATAAGTGACATGTTCCTAGAGCACCTATTGCATTTTTTAAAACCAGTGGCCATGGGGGCAAAAATGGCCCCTGCGAGGTCGAAGACCCACGCAGCCAGTGGTTGGCAAGAAAAAAGGGCGCGAAGCCCAAAACAAAAAACTAGGAAAGAGTAGTTACTCACCTGTAACAGGTGCTCTCCAGGAGCAGCAGGAATCAGTCCTCACATATGGGTGACGTCGGCGCCGACGGAGCCCTCGCAGAGCAATTTCCCCAGCTTTCAAAGAAAGCCTTTGGGAATTGCAGCGCGCATGCGCGGTCCCCTTCCCGCCCAAGGGTGCCATCTTGCTCAGTCTGATGACATAGCTAAAAGACAGCAAAAAATTAGCAAAAACGAAGTGAGAGGACTGCAACTCCAAGGGGAGGAGGGAGGGTTGTGAGGACTGATTCCTGCTGCTCCTGGAGAACACCTGTTACAGGTGAGTAACTACTCTTTCTCCAGGACCAAGCAGGAAGTCAGTCCTCACATATGGGACTCCCAAGCTCAAGGCTACCGGAGACCTCAAGAGGAAAAATGAGCTCCCTCTAGCTCAGTAGCACAGAAGGAAGGAATCTTCTCTGAAAACGCCCCCGACCGGTAGCCCAACATCAGGGCCGGAGGGTAGGAGTTGCCTAAACCTCAAAGAGATTATGGAGGACTGCCTGACCGAAAGCACTGTCCCTGCGGGACTCCCTCTCAAGGCAGTAATGGGCCGCAAAAGTCTGGCTTGAAGACCAAGTAGCGGCCCGGCAGATGTCTGCCAACGGAACAGAGCGGAGATGAGCCACTGACGCAGCCTTCGCCCTAACACGATGAGCCGTGACTCGACCCTCCAACGAGAGGCCGGCCGCCCCATAAGCCCAAGCGATACAGTCAGCAACCCATATGGACAAAGTATGCTTGGAGACAGGTAGCCCCAACTTATTGGGATCAAAAGAAACGAAGAGCTGAACAGCCCTCCTTTGATCCCGCGTACGGTCAAGATAGAAGAATAAGGCCCTCCTACAGTCCAGGGTATGCAGGACCATTTCAGCCCGGCTGGTGTGCGGCCTGGGAAAGAAGGTCGGAAGAACCACCTCCTGGTTGAGGTGAAAAGGGGATACCACTTTTGGAAGAAACTTAGGGTGAGTCCGTAAAACTACCCTAGTCCTGTAGAACCTAGTGTAAGGAGGGATCAGACACTAGGGCCTGAAGCTCACTAATGCGCCTAGCAGAGGTAAGGGCTACCAAGAACAAGGTTTTCCAGGAAAGAAAACGAAGAGGGCAGGTAGCCATAGGTTCAAAAGGCGGACAGGTAATCCGCTGCAAGACCACATTCAGATCCCATTCAGGGGCTGGGGGCGCAAAGGAGGCTTAAGGAGAAGGAGGCCTCGGAGAAAACGAGCCACCAAAGGGTGGTTGGAAAGAGGCCTGCCATCCACCGGTACATGATGCGCAAAGAGAGCACTGAGGTGGACCCTGACAGAGTTGGACTTAAGGCCCAGATTGGAGAGGTAAAGCAAATATTGCAAGACCACTGCCACCAAGCAGGAGAAGGGATTCTCAGACTGCTGAGCACACCACACGGAGAACCGACGCCACTTGAGAGCGTAGGACTTCCGGGTGGAGGGCCGTCTGGAGGCCAAGACGACCTCTTCCACCTCCCGAGGCAGCAGGAGGGGAGCAAGGACTACCCTTTCAGCAGCCAGGCCATCAGATGAAGGGACCGGAGGTTGGGGTGTAGGAGAGTCCCCTGATCCTGTGACAGGAGATCGGGTTGAAACCCCAGAGGAAGAGGAGTGTCCACCGCCAGCTGCATCAGAAGCGGGAACCAGGGCTGTCTCGGCCACCGGGGAGCCACTAGGATCATTGAGGCTCTGTCTCTGAGAACCTTGAAGAGCGTGCGAGACACCAGTGGCGTGGGAGGAAAGGCATACAAGGGGCCTGTGAACCATGGAATCAGAAAAGCATCTGCCGCTACTCTGAGAGGATGCGGTTGTCGAGAGCAGAATCTTGGAAGCTGCCGGTTCAGAGGACTGGCAAACAGATCCATGGTGGGGAGGGCCCGCTTGAGAAAGATCCGCTGAACCACCAATGGATCCAATCTCCACTCGTGTGGTAGGAGGATCCTGCTTAGCTTGTCTGCCAGGTAATTTTCCTGACCTGGGAGATAGACAGCTTTGAGGAAGATGCCGTGGTGGACGGCCCAAGAGCACAGTTTTTGTGCCTCCTGACAGAGAAGGAAGGAGCCTGTTCCACCTTGTTTGTTCACGTAGAACATTGCAACTTGGTTGCCCGTCTGGACCAGCACAGACTGGTGAGAAGTGAGGTGGGAGAAGGTTCTCAGAGCTAGGCGAATGGCTCTGAGCTCCAGGAAATTTATCTGCTGAGCAGACTCCCAAGGAGTCCAGAGGCCTTGAGTACATGTCCCTTGGCAATGTGCTCCCCAACCCAGGAGAGAAGCATCGGTTGTCAGCCCCTGAGAAGGCGGAGGAGATTGAAAATCCACTCCCAGCACCAGGTTTGGCAGATGAAGCCACCACCGCAGAGAAGAGACCAGCAGGTCGGATACCTGTACTGAGTCCGCCAGGCTCCCCGTGGCCTGATGCCATTGAGTGCGAAGGCACCACTGAGCAGGTCGCATGTTCAGGCGGGCATTGGGGGTCACATGGACAGTGGAGGCCATATGGCCGAGCAGTCTCAGAAATTGCCTGGCAGAGACCAGGAAATTGCTGTGAAAGTGGCTGGCGAGATCCATGAGCCTGTGTGCCCTGTCTAGCGGCAGGAAGGCCCGCGCCTGTAGTGTGTTCAACCTTGAGCCTATGAATTCGAGATTTTGAGAGGGGAGCAAAGTGGACTTTGCAAAGTTTATGACAAATCCCAAGTGCTGGAGCAGAGTCACAGTGCGATGAGTGGCCTGAGTGGCCTCTTGGGAAGACTGGGCTCTGATGAGCCAGTCGTCCAGGTATGGAAATACAAAAAGGCCTTGAAGCCTGAGGTAGGCCGCCACCACTGCTAGGCATTTGGTGAACACCCTGGGGGCGGAGGATAGGCCAAAGGGCAGTACTCTGTACTGGTAATGATTTTCTCCCACAACAAACCTGAGATATTGTCTGTGGTCTGGATGAATAAGGATGTGAGTATAGGCATCCTTTAGATCCAAGGAGCATAACCAGTCTCCCTGCTGGAGGTAGGGCAGCAGGATTCCAAGGGTAAGCATCTTGAACTTTTCCCTTGCCAGGAACTTGAGGTTTCGCAAGTCCAGGATGGGTCTGAGGCCTCCTGTTCTTTTTGGTATCAGAAAGTACCGGGAATAAAAGCCGTGACCTCTCAGGTGGTGGGGCACCGGTTCCACAGCCTGTTCCTGAATAAGACTTGCTAACTCCTGAAGGAGTAAGTCCCTGTGCAGAGGGAGTCTTGGAGGCTCCCCTGGAAAGTAGGAGGGAGGTACCTGGTGAAAGTGTAGAAGATAGCCTTTCTGAACTATATGAAGCACCCAGGTATCTGATGTGATGGCTGACCACCTGTGGGCAAAGTGGACCAGCCGGCCTCCTGTGCTGAGAGAAACCAGCGGAGGGGAAGAGGCTATGCTGATGGAGTCAAAAACCCCCACCCTGCTGAGCAGGGGCCAGTGTTGTGGGCTTGGGGGCCTGCTGCCTACGGGACCCATTACCCCATCCCTTGGCCTGCTGACCCTTTTGGGGAGCTGCTGAGGCCTGATACTGAGGGTAGTGTTTATAGGCAGCCGCCTTCCTCGGGTAAAAGGGCTTTTTCCCCGAGCCCTTCTTCTTCTGAGAAGGGGCAGAGGTTTTTTTGGACAGCCTAGTCCTGGTCAGAGTCAGTCTCGATCTGTGCAGCCTTTTCAGCCATGGGTTTGCCAAAGAGGTTTTCACCTCTGCAGGGGACATCGACCAACTTGTCCTGTACCCATGGCTCGAGGTCAGATGACTGAAGCCAAGCCTGTCGGCGGGCACCGATGCCGGCTCCGGCTACTCGAGCCGATGCTTCGAAGCCATCGTAGGCTGCTCGAGAGATAAACTTCGAGCATTCTCGAATACCAGTGGACAAGGGTTGGAACCTCTGCAAAGGTTCCTTGGAGAGACCAGCAGAGAACCCGGCAATTTCTTTTGCCAGGTCTCGGAGGTACATGCCCATATAGAGCTGGTAGGTCTGGACTTGACAAGCAAGCATAGAGCCCTGGAAGCACTTCCTACCGAGGGCATCCAGGTTCCGGGCCTCCCGGCCGGGAGGCACCGAAGAGTGCATCTTCTGACTCTTGAGGCGATGCATGGCCGATTCCAACACCATGGAATGGTGCGGTAGTTGTGCCTTTTGGAACCCGGGGCTCTTGCGGACTCGATAAATGGAATCGACCCGCTTGCTTAACACCGGCGCCGACGCCAGGCTCTCCCACATGCGGAAGAGAAGTCGCTCCAGCATCGGAGGAACCGGTACAGTAAAGGCCTCCTTTGGGGGAGAGTCATACTGGAGGGCATTGAGCTCTTCGGCTCGAGGCTCCTCCTCGGGATCCGCGGGGAATGCCAAGGCCTTGGCCATATCCCGCACGAAGTCCGAGAACCGGGTGTCCTCCGGGGGGGGACGTCTCCGAGGTTCGGACTCAGGTGAGTCCGATGGGACGCACCGAGACCGAAAAGTACCAGGTGACTCTTCGTCCTCCGATTCCCAGGCTGACTCCTCGGAGGAGGAATTGAGCGGCTCCGGTCGGGCGGGCACCGATGCCCTCCGCCCCGACGCCGAGGGCGTCGATGACCTCGGTCCCGAACGGGAGGCCGAGGGAGAACGCGACCGAGGATCGACTCGAGCTTGCATGGACTCGAGGATCGGCTCGGTCTCCAGGGTCGACTTGGACGTCGACGTCCCGGTGGCCGGGGCAGATGCACTGGCGAGGCCAGCGATCAATGCCCACTGCTGGTCGTCCATGAAGGCAGCCAAACTGCTCTCCAAGGCCGTCAACCTGAGTCCGAGCTCAGGAGACCCAGCAGCCCCAGACTCGGGCCCCGACGGCGTCGGGCCCGACGTCGGCTCCTTCGGAGGTGAGTCCACGAGGACAACAGTACTCACGTGTCCAGGAGACTCCATTTCGAGACGAGGACGTTTCAAAGGCCTCTCCGACTCCAAGAACCCGGGACGGCTATCGGAGCTATGCGACCTGGCCCTCGCGGGTTTCTTCTTCCTATGATGTTCCCGGGCAGGAGACCCCCGCTCAGAGGAACTCCGACGATGCTCAGGACCTGAGTCCCGGGACGTTGAAGCCTCTGACGAGGTCCGGGCCCGGCCGTACACGGAGTCAGAGAAGATTTGTTCCCTTTGATGCTGCCGACTCCTCAACGCTTTTGAGGACATCTTGCCACACGGACCACAGATCATCGGGTCATGATCGGGTCCGAGGCAGCGGAGGCAGCAGTTATGTGTGTCGGTAAGAGACATGTTTCTTACACCGATCACACTTTTTAAACCCGCTGGCAGCCATCGGGGGAAAAAGGGCCCCTGCGAGGTCAAAAGACAGGGCTGCCAGTGAAAAAGAAAAAATGGCGCGAACGCTTGTCACGAAGGACAAAAAAACGAAAAATAATGAACGGACCCGTTACCGGGTCCGGGCGGGAAAAGGATCCGGCGTCAAACCGAGAAAAGAATAAGAAATAAAATCAACTTTTTCTGCGGCGATCACAAACAGCGTCTGTAGGGCTCCGCGGAAAAAAGAAGACTGAGCAAGATGGCACCCTTGGGCGGGAAGGGGTCCGCGCATGCGCGCTGCAATTCCCAAAGGCTTTCTTTGAAAGATGGGGAAATTGCTCCGCGAGGGCTCTGTCGGCGCCGACGTCACCCATATGTGAGGACTGATTTCCTGCTTGGTCCTGGAGAAAAATGTGCATCCCCGGGAGCACTGAAGTAGAGCAGGGAAAGGACGGATAGAGGAGTGGTGCAACCGGAAAAATGAGAGCCTGTTAAGGCGAATAAGAAAACATTTTCCGAGGGACGAGGGCGTGTATCCGAAGGGCTCCGTAGAAAAAGGGAGACTGAGCAAGATGGCACCCTTGGGCAGGAAGAGGACCATGCATGCATGGTAGCAATCCCAAAGGCTTTCTTTGAAAGCTGGGGAATTGCTCCGCATGGGCTCCATCAGTGCAGATGTCACCCATAAGTGAGGACTGACTTCCTGCTTGTTCCTGGAGAATTTAGTCTTCACATATGGGTGAAGTCGGTACCAACAGAGCCCGCATAGGAACTCTCCCCAGTGTCCAACAGGAAAGCTTTTGGGAGCAACCAACTGTGCCTGCGTAGCTGCCTTCCCACATTCCAAACTCTCCCACCTCAGCTCACTTTGTAGATTAGAGAAAAGGAGAGTAAAAGAAAACTAGAACTCCTAGGGGAGGAGGGTGGGTTGTGAAGACTAAATTTCTGCTGTTCTCAGAGATCACCTGTTACAGGTGAGTAACTACGCTATCTCCAGGAAAAAGCAGGAATGTAGTCTTCACATGAGACTCTCTAGCTCCCAGATGCCAAAGAGATAACTTCAGAACCGGTGAAGGTTTGCCTCAGGGTAGGTTTGAAGAGGTCATGAATCCTTCATAGATGTCTGGTATCGTTAATGTCTGGGACAGAGGGTAGGGGATGCCCCTGAAAGAGGTGATGGAGAACAGCTTAACCAAACATGGCATCCTGGGAGGAGTCCTTGTCTAAGCAGTAATGAGCAGCAAAGGTATGGACAGAAGACCAAGTTGCTGCCTTGCAGATCTTGTCAATACCAACAGAGCACAGGTTTGTCATTGAGGTAGCCATGACGCGAACATTATGAGCAGTGACGTGTCTTTTTTTTTTTTTTATTGTCATTTTCAGTCAATATACATAACCAAAATACAGTGAAAGGTCAATCCAAAATGCTACATGCATAACAGAAGAAAAGTAAATAAGGGCAATATATTCTAGGATAAATGCCACATTATGGGATCAGTAATGTCCATAATAATTACAGATACAAACATAGGAAATCTAAAGATAATAAATCCCAACATTGGAGGCAACATTTAATTAAACATCAATCCTGTCTTCCACCTGCCATCCTTCCAAAAAATTTAAGATGAGACACCTCCGTGAAGGTATACAACGCATCCTCCAAACCAACAACACATTTGCAGGGAAAGCGGAGAAAAAAGGAGGCACCCACTGCCAAAACACGGGGCTTAAGCTGTAAAAATTGCCGCCGCCGCAATTGAGTGCTCCTTGACACGTCAGGAAAAATGCTAATCGCTTGCCCGCAAAATTTTACAAATTTAATCTTGAAAAAGGCCCTGAGGATGCTCTGTTTAACCTCAACGGAGGAAAAAGTAACCAACAAGGTGGCACGCGTAAAGATATTATCCTGAGAGTCCTCGAGAAAGGCAGTCAAATTATCCATTGTAGAGGCAATTTGATCTAAGCCCCCTTCAACTGCATTAATCTTTTTAACAGAAGAGGGAATATAATACAAATGTGAAACATTTAAAGGATCTGAAAGGGCTAATACCTCCTTAAGAAATTTTTCAAGCAAAATTCTGTGAGATAGCAAAGCAGAGTAAGGAAAGTTCAAAAACCTCAAATTACAACTACGATAAGAATTCTCCAGGGCTTCTATCTTAGCATGCAGAGATAAAGAATCCTTTATAGCAGCAACACTCGTATGCAAAGAGAGAACCTGTGATTCTAACTTAGTAGTAGCCAAATCAACTAGCGCAATTTTCTCATCAAGATACCCTAAAGCTTCAGTGGCACCCTGCGAATAAGTGCACAAAGAATTCAACGTAACCAACATTTTCTTATCAATAGACTGTAAAGCAACCCAAATATCCCGCAAAGTAATCTCTGACTCCAAGGAAGAAGCAGGGAGCTCAAAGGACCTACCTGCTTCTAGCAGTTGCACGGGGACTGGCAAAATAGTAGGCTATATTTTGGTCGCCAAACTCGGGGCAGTCTTGGACAAGACTGATAAGTTACCTGGAGTAGGGCATACCAGACGAAATCTGCTGTCAGGGCTAAGAGACGCCCCCTCAGGGGTAGAGTGTGCTAGAGGAAGGGGAACGAAATGCTTGTCTAACGGACCGACTGGTTTTACATCACCAGAAATGGTCTCGGGGGCCTTAGCCCCAGACTTAGCCTTTCACTTCCCCATAATCCTGCTAACAAGATAACTACCACTCTCCTGCCTATAAAAAAAACAAACACACTCTAATTATCTAATAAAGAATAAAACATGCAGTATAGCGTCTCAGTAGCGTCGAAGGGGCATCAAAGGGGCAACGCAAACCCCTTTGACCACGCCCCTTTGACACACGCCCTGCACACACGCTCTGCGTCACAGAGGAGACCTAAAGAAATAAGAGGAAGGTCCCCGCAGGAAGGGCTGTCTCAACAGTGCCTGCCCGATGAAAAGGGGGTAGAGTAGGAAATCCTCTCCTCTAACGGCAACAGCAACCTCCAGAGCTGATGGCTTGGCTCCAAACACCTCCTGCAAAGACAGCTGATCTCGTGACGTGTCCTTCTAATGAGAGACCCACTTTATCATAAGTAAATGAGATGCAATCTGCTATCCATTTGGAAATGGTACATTTAGATGCAGACCCAGGTGACTAGGATCAAAGGAAATAAACAACTGCGAGGCTTTGTAGTGATCTTGAGTCCTCTGGAAATAAAATCCAAGGTATGCTTGCAGTCAAGCATATATAGGGTTGCTTCTGCTCTAGATGCATGTGGTCTAGGAAAGAAAACAGGAAGGTAAACTGACTGATTCAAATGAAAAAGAGACACCACCTTTGGCATAAAATGCGGGTGAGTCCTAAGAATGACCTTGTCATGGTGGAACCGGGTGTAAGGTGGGTCCGCCACGAAAGCCTGTAGCTCACTGATGTGCCTAGCTGAAGTGAGGATAATGAAGACGACCTTCCATGAAGGATACTTCAGTAGGGTCGTAGCCAAGGGTTCAAAGGATGGCTTCAGAAGCTGTGCTAGAATTACATTGAGATCCGAAGCCACCAGAGGTGGTCTGATAGGAGGCTTGGTTAGCAAAAGACCTCTCATGAAGCAGTGGTTGCGTGGAGATGGGCTTCCCCTCCAAGGGATGATGAGAGGAAGCAATCGCGCTTAGGTGAACCCTCATCGAGTTGGTCTTGAGACAAGATGAGGAGAGGTGGAGGAGGTATTGAAGTGCCTCCACAGGAACAGAGAAGGGATTGAGATCTCTTTGGGATCACCAGATAGAGGAGCCTACACCACTTGAAAGCGTATGAACGTTTGGGTAGACATTTTCCTGGAAGCTAACAGGATCTCCTTTACATCTTGAGAAAAGATAAGGTCTGTAAGGCTATGTTTTCAGCAGCCAAGTTGTGAGATCGAGCAACTGAGGATTGGGATGGAGCAGTGTCCCTTTGTCCTGGGAAAGGAGATCCGGCACAGACCCAAGGCATAGAGGCTGAGCCTGAGACAGAAGTAACAGGAGAGGGGGGCGGAGCCTAGATTCGAGCAAGATGGACGTGTAGAGCTGATGCTCCGGAGGGGCCTGGCGAGAATCCTGGACAAACGCACCTACCTCGAAGTTAAATATTGATAAGCAGGGAGGCTTGCCGCTACGGAAGATGTCTGGACCCAAGCCGACACGGCTAGACTTTCCCCCTTCGCAGAACAACAGTGCGAAGCGATCCAAAACGGAGCCCCCTTCTCCGCAGAAAATGGCGGCGGGGCGGGATTCAGAGGCCATGCAAGAATTGCTAGCGGAGGTGCGGGCGATAAAGGAGATGGTTAAGGCAAACGGTGAGGCCTTAACAACAGTGCAAGAGGATATGTGTGCACTGCGTACCAACCTGGAGGCGCTTACTCTGCGGCAAGATGTGATAGAAAACAAGGTGGCTGCGCATGAGGAGCGGCTGAGAGTGGTCGATAAGCAGAACAAGCAAATAAGGGCGCTGCAAAGGGATCTCGAGGATGGCAGCAATAGAGCTCGAAGGAACAATGTGCGCATACTGGGGGTCCCTGAAGGAGCTGAGGGAAAAGATATCTTCGCGTTTTTGGGCAAAATGATCCCTTCAGTGCTGAAGATAGCGTTTACGTTCCCGTTTGAAATTGAGCGAGCGCATCGGGTGCCCTCACAGGCCCAGCCTAATACTAAAAGGCCGAGGCCCATCATTTTGAGAGTTCTACGATTCCAGCAAGTGGTCCAGATTATGGACGCCGCTCGCACTCGATCCCCCACGGACTTTGAAGGTCATAGACTGTCATTTTTTCCGGATTTCGCTAAGAGCACCATGGAGAGGCGCAAGCGTTTTCTGATGATGAGGCCTCGATTGCAACAGTTACAGGCGAGATTCGGGCTGATGTACCCTGCCAAGATGAGGGTTACCTTGCATAATCAGACAAGGACTTTTGAAGACCCCGAAGCTCTGGGCGAGTACTTGGAAGAGAAAGAGGCAGCCCAAATGCACTGAACTTCTCTTTTTACAGGGACACAGTTTCTGGTGCATTAGGGAAATATCTCACATTGGTTGCTGAAGATATGGACGGCGTACAGTGTTTATACTGTTTCACATCTCTGTTGTCTGTGTGGTATCTGACTCCTTTAGTTTAACTGTGGGAGTCTAAGGTGAAATGTTGAATAAGTGTACATAAGTGTGGTAATATGGCAGGATTGGGCTGTAGTAGCGAAGGGGTTTGTTAGTGTTATGTGGTGTTCTGTAGGGTGCATGGGAGACAGCTCTGGGGCGTTGTCATTTTCTCTGTGTGGAGTGGCCCCTCTGTGTCTGTTTTGCTTGTAGTGGGGTCACCCTTGGGGTGTGGTATGGTTACTCTCCCTTTAAGGTTCCTTAAGGAAACAGGAAAGAGTGTTTGTGTACCAACTGTATTAATCAGCAATATGAGCAGCAGTGCCATTAATTTACTTTGGTTTTGTTATCAAGAGGGGAGTGCACTTCCTGAGCTAGCTATGAAACCAATGTTTTCTGGGGATAAAGCCTTGTGCCTGCAAGATTATGGGATAATATATAGACATGGTCTTTAAAATACTATCCCTTAATGTGAAGGGCATTAATAATCCCATTAAAAGGAAGAAAATAATATTGTATGGGAAACAAGAGAAAGCTGATATATTACTTTTTCAGGAAACACATTTGAATATGAAGGAATCATTGAAGCTTAATATTATGCCCTTCACATTAGTGGCGTACTCTGCCGGGGTACATAAACGTAACGGGGTTGCCATTCTGATGCGGAAGTCTTTGCTCCCGGAGGTCTTACAAGTCAGGGCAGACACGGATGGGAGATGGGCTAAAGTGCTTGTGCGGATAGGTGAATTGGAATTGGCTATTTTCAATATATATGGTCCTAACTTGGATAGTCCCGTTTTCTTCAGCTCTATAGCTGAGGAAGTTTATAATGTTTCACCCATTCCTGTGATTTTAGGGGGGGATTTCAATATGGTTTTAGACCCCTTAATAGATAAGAGGCCCCCTAAGACTGGTACACCTTTTAAGGCTAGTACTGTTCTGTCTTCTCTGATGCAGGAAGCCGGGCTAGTGGATATTTGGCGTCTGCAGCACCCGGCTGGGCAAGATTTTACTTTTTTTCTCATCCTCACCAAACGCAGTCGCGTATAGATTTTTTTTTGATTTCTAAGACCCTATGTGCCAATATCATCTCATCAGATATACATTCGGCTCATGTATCGGATCACGCGGCTATATCTCTACTGCTGCAGGACGGTAAAGCTGGCCTTTCGCATGGGAGATGGTCTTTTGATCGATCCCTGTTAGAGGTACAGGAGTTTCGCCTGACAATACAGGCGGCTATAGCGGACTATTTTCAGCTTAACCTCCCGCAAGCCACAGCAAGCTGGGCTTGGTGGGAAGGTTTTAAGGCCTCTATAAGGTCGACTATAACCAGCTATAGTATATGTCAGGCAAAACAGCGTAAAGCAAAAGTGGACGCTCTGGAAGCGCAGATAAAGGCTGGGGAGCGTGTGTTGGTAAAACGATCTGACCCGTGTATATTAATACGGCTCCAGCGGCTTAGGTTCCAATATAATGCGCTTCTTTTTGAGGAAGCGTCACAGAATATTAGGCTACAGAGAGGTACATACTATTGGGAAAGCAACAAAGCCAGTAGACTTTTAGCAAATGCATTGCGGGCACGGCGGGATGCAGGCCGTATTGCGGCACTGCGCACCGCGCAAAGTCAGGAGATAGTGGTGAAGGATAAGGACATCGTAGACGTGTTTAGAGCCTTCTTTGAGCAGTTGTATGCTTCGGAAGCTCAGTGTTCTCAAGCGGAGTTTGAAAGTTTGGTGGCAGGGCTGCAGCGACCTGTGCTCAGTGAGGATGTTTCGGGGAACTTGGATGCGCCAATTTCGTTGGATGAAATCTCTCAGGCTATACGGTCAATAGCTACGGGTAAAGCATGTGGCCCAGATGGTCTTCCTATAGAGTTTTTCAAGGTCTTCTCGAAGGAGATAAGTCCGCATCTGCTGGTGTATTTTCAGTCCCTTGAACAGGCACTCCCTCAGGTGGGTGCATTTGCTCTTGCGAACATCATTGTCTTGGAAAAGGAGGGACGCGATCCTCAAGGTGTTGGTAATTATCGTCCCATATCACTTTTAAATGCAGATTATAAGATCTATGCGTCCATTCTAGCACGGCGTTTAACCAAGGTGGCCCCTCTGTTAATCCATCCTGACCAATGTGGGTTTGTTGAAGGGCGGTCTACAGCTGACAATGCCAGGCTGTTGTGCCATGTTTTGTCCAGCGCTGGACACCAGGACAGTCCCCTTGTGGGACTGTCTTTGGATGCAGAGAAAGCTTTTGATCGCTTAGAGTGGTCATTTATGTTTGCGGCTCTTAAATGGTTTGGTGTTGGGGACGGTTTTCTTAGTCTTCTGCGGGTAATGTATATGCAACCGGCCGCAAGAGTCTGTGCAAATGGGATCCAGTCCAATACTTTTGTGCTTAACCGGGGCACCCGTCAAGGTTGCCCTTTGTCACCATTATTGTTTAATATAGCGCTGGAGCCTCTTGCTCTTTTACTGCGACAGAATCAGAGAGTTCATGGAGTGCTAATTGCTGGTACAGAAATTAAAATCTCAGCATATGCGGATGATTTGTTGCTGTTTACTACTCCGGACTCAGTGTCTAGTATTTTGGAGCAGATTGGGCAGTATTCCCGGTGGTCTGGGTACAAAATTAATTGGTCTAAATCAGTTGCTTTCCCTTTAAATCCATATGTACACAAGGAGGATCTGGCGCAATATCCTTTTATATGGGAACCTGGAATGGTTAAATATTTGGGGGTACATTATTGTTACCCCCTCGAGAATACGATTAAATTTAATGCTGAGGCCATTTTGGCTAAAATTAGAGCTCTGGCTGCCAGATGGTCCCCCTTGATGTTATCTTGGTGGGGGCGTCTGGAGACTATTAAAATGGCCATAGCGCCAAAGATTAATTATGTTTTGGAAATGCTCCCGTGCTATCTGCCAGTAGCTGTATATAAGGAGATGGAGCGGCTCTTGAGTCGCTTTCTTTGGAAAGATAAGCCTCCGAGAATAGCCATCAAGAAACTGAAGTCTGATACGGATCATGGGGGGGTAAATTTCCCGGACTTTCTGGCCTATCATAGAGCCTTCTTGTTACGGCAGGGCTCCAGGTGGGTAGAGCCGGTCACGGAGCGGAGCCCGGTGTGGCTGCTCTTGGAGGAGAGCCTGGTAGCTCCTGTGCCTTTGGAGTTCCTTCCGGGAGCTCTTTTACCAAATGAGAGGGCGCCTGAGATGATACTGGACACTCAGAAAGCTTTCCTAGCATTGATGCATGTTCCGGGTTTGGGGGATAAATTCTCTGGCCTGCTTCCATTGTGGTTTAATCCCTTATTTAAAATTCAGCGGAAAGTAGTTGCCTGGCGGCCATGGTTCTCTAAAGGTATTTGGTCGCTTGGGCAACTGGTGAAGGATGGGGTTTGGAAAGATTTTGAAAGTATTAAGCGGGAATTTCATCTCCCGGGAGCTGTTTTCTTTCAGTGGTTGCAGCTTCGACATTGTGTTGAGAGCTCAGTTGTGAAAATCAAGGGGTTGGATGCAGAGGCGGGGCTTATCCCCCTGATACATAAAATTGCTCAAACAAAAGGGGTTGCATCCTGTTATTATAAATGTCTGCGTAGGAGCCTACCTTTGCAGGTACAAGGTTTACAAAAGGTATGGGAGCATGACTCTGGTGTTTCTCTCTCTGGGCAGGGATGGGAAAGGTTTTGGAAGAAACAGGTCAGGGTATCCAAATCTGCTTCTATTACTCAGACACTGTTTTTCTTTGCCCAGAGGGCTTATGTTACCCCTGTTAAAATGGTTAAATGGGATGCAGCTGGTAGTAACAAGTGCTGGTCCTGTCTAACTTCTATTGGCACCCTGGAGCATATCGTCTTGGAGTGTCCTGGGGTGAGAGGGTTTTGGTCCCAGGTCTGGGAGCGTATACAAGTAGTTTTGGGGTTCAGGGCTCCTCTTACCTGGGCAATCCTGGGGCTTCGCTCTGCGGCAGAGATTCCTTCTTTGCGAAAAGAGTGCTCTTTCCTGTTAGACTTTATGGTGGGAATAGCGTTACACTTAATAGTCTGCAATTGGAAGCGCACCTATGAGATCAATTGGCGGGAATGGTGGAACCAGGTCTGCCTGTATAGTAAATTTGAGAGGCTGCCCAGGAAGGGTTTAAACCAGAAACCTGTTGACCAAAGTAAGTGGAAGGCTTTGAATGACTTTGTGGAGGTGGCTCAGTATGAGTACAGTTAAGGCGCTGCTTTAAGGATGATATTGACTCGTATGAATATTGCTGATTTTTCTTTTCTTTTCTTTTCTCTTTCCTGTGTTTCGTTCTCTTCTCATTTTAGTATTGTGATGGGGACAATGGGAGGGTAGGTGGGAGGGGGAGTGAGGTGATGTTGGGATGTGGTTAAGTTGTATCAGTAGTTTTTCTTATTGTGTGCTGTGTTTTATTTTATTTGTTGATTTCTATGAAAACTTTAAATAAATGTTTAAAAAAAAAAAAAAGAAGTAACAGGAGAGGAAACCACGGCGAAGTGGCCAGAACGGGGCACTGAGGATCATGAAGGCCCTGTCCGCTTGAAGCTTGAAAAGCATCTTGGGAATTAGGGGAATGGGAGGAAAGGCATACAGGTGACCTCGATCCCAGTGGAGGTGAAAAGCATCCACCTGCTGGTCACTGGACATTGGAGACCTGGTACAGAAGCAGGGGAATTTAGCAATCTGCAGAGTGGCAAACAGAGCTATGTCTGGAGTTCCCCAGGTCTGAAAGATGTAAGAGGCTGTGTCCAGATGGAGAGACCATTCGTGGGGAAGAAGGATGCGACTCAATTTGTCTGCCAAGACATTCTGTTCCCCTGGGAGATATACCACTTGGAGGTGTATTTGATGAGCAATGGCGAAGGACCAGAGATGAAGAGCCTTCTTGCAGAGGGGCCAAGGGCCTGTTACACCCTGTTTGTTCACACAGAACATGGCCACTTGATTGTCCATCTGAATCAGTACCCTGTGGGATGCTAGGTGATGCTGAAACACTCTAAGGGCATTGGAGATGGCACAAAGCTCCAGTAGATTGATCTGGAGCTGTGGCTCCTGTTCTGTCCAGAGGCCTGCGTAGAGAGTGTGCCCAATGAACTCCCCACCCCAGTTCAGAGGCATCCGTCATTAGGGTGCATTGATATGGAGGCATCTGAAAAGGTGACCCGACGAGGAGATTTTCTGAGGAACACCACCATTGGAGGGATGTGTTGTGAGGGGCAGTGACTTGGATCTTGTCCAAGGCTTGCTTCCATTGGGAGGCAAGAGTCAACTGGGCTGTGTGCATATGTAGACAGGCATATGGTACTACATGTACTGTTGAGGCAATATGTTCTAGAAGCTGGAGCATTTCCCGGGAAGTCAAATGGTCTCTGAGCTGCACTGGGGATGCCAGCTGAATGAGACGAGAACAAAAGGGCTGGGGTAGAAATGCCCTTGACCGCTGTGTGTCCAGTAGAGCTCCAATGAATTCTAGTTTCTGAGTTGAAATGAGATGGTATTTTGGAAGATTTACGACAAATACTAAGTGTTGCAGTACCTGCATGGTACGAAGCAGAGACAGCCGAACCTCCTGGGAGGTGTCTGCCTTTATGAGCCAGTCATCTAAGTAAGGGAAGACAAATATTCCCAGAGATCTTAGATATGCGACTACAACCTCCATGCACTTTGTGAAGACTCTTGGGGTAGAGGCGAGTCTGAAAGGAAGGATACTCTATTTATAATGTTTTCTTTGAAAGCTGAAGCGTAGATATTTCCTGTGTCCTGGATAGATGAGAATACGTGCGTACGCTTCCTTTAGATCTAGAGAACAGAGCTAATCACTCTGGAGATAGGGAAGAAAGGTCCCTAGAAAGACCATCTTGAACTTCTTGTATGGTAGGCTATGGCCTAGGAATATGGTAGGCTATGGCCTAGTATGGTTTACTATTGTGAAAGGCCTATAAGTGAGGCCTGAGTCCCAACCCCCACTTGTGAATACTGTAGCTATAAGAATCGAAACTTAACTCAGTTTAACTGAACATAGCTAAGCAGAAACGAAACTTGGAAAATAGAAGAAAAACAAGTTTAATTGGTACTGATAAGGTGTGCTATGCTTCTATGGAATTAATTAACTCTGCAGAGAGCAAGGTCACAGTGCCTCTGCTTCCCATATGTTTTAACAAGCTCAGCGACCTTGGAGGAGAGAAGTAACAAGTTGGAGACACTGACCATTGTAATTGGGACTAGAAGGGGGGCAACCAGGTGCTGGGCCCAGACCAGAGTCCCGATTGGGTAGCCATATCAGTACTGGGACCAATAGATGGGTGAGAGGGGTACTGGGACCAATGAAAAGTTTGCCTATGCTTAGAATGGACAAGAAAGCTATAAAAGTTGTTGTTTTACTAGAAGCCATTGCTCAGCCATTTTGAAATTGCTTATTGCTTGAGCCATGTGCACATTAAACTGGCTTGGATCCTTGAAAAGACTCCTGGATTTATTTATTGCATGCTTATCTGCTGCTACATTCTTGGTGCGTTGGCCGGGAAGTGCGAGTGGTGGATAGTGTTCAAGTGAATAAATCCACGTAATTCGCCTTGAGGTTTGGTCCAGTTGGAACCATGCCAATCCGACGCAGGGGAATTTCCCTGGGCCCACCGATCCTCTTGTATCGGAGGGAGTTCTGCCTGGCCTCGGCAGGCACTGAGTCCAGCTGGCCAACACTTCCGACCCGGGGGAGTCCAGGATCCAACTCAGAAGCTTGGGAACCAGATCTGGTAAGTATAGTTTTGAAAACCTGTCTAGACAGATGAGTTAGAACTGCAGTTTGAAAACTTTGGTAAGACTTAAGTCTTTGTTTGAAAATCCTTGCATGAGTATTCGCTAGGTACAGCTGTTATAGAGAATCATGATTCAGCCTGGTCAGAGCAGACAGGACTGGGTTTTTGGTATGTCTAGACAGAAATAGAAAGAGCAGTACTGCCAGTGGAACTTGGAATTTGTAATCTCGAGATATTGGGAATTGGTAAGAGAGCTCTCAAGGAAGGGCCGAGTAACCCCGCATGGGAATTCGCCGGGTGAAACCCTCATCCTTTTTGTAATTGGGAAAAAGACTAGTCAGAATAGATAGAAAGGAATGCATTCTAAGATACGTTGCTAGCATGATTGTGAAGCGTTTGTGTATTGTCTGCCTGTATGTTTTTTGTTCTCTGTTGAAACCACGAGTTTCCCTTCTGTTATAAATGTGAGAGTATTCTGTTGAGTAATTTGTGACAGTTCACTGATTAAGAAATTGTATTAGTAAAGCAGAAAGAAGACGCAAACATCTAGAGTTATTTTAAAAATCCAAAAGCTGGTCTGACCCAGTTTGCCTTCCTACTGCACAGTGTGAAAAACTGACAGGGGGCGTGTCTGAAGGAAAGAATGTGCAGTGTCTTTCTAACTCTGTTCAGGTTTAAATCTCAATGCTGTTAGTTTAATAATAATGTTCCTTCTGCTGTGGTTATGTAATATATATCATTTATATATCATTTAATAAGAATGTTTAGTCAGGATTGTGGGTCCCGATAGTTTTGGGGCTTAGCCTGGAATGCCGGCATGTCTCTGTCTCTCTGTGTGTGTGTGTGTGTGTGTGTGAACAGCTAAGCTGTTTCCAACGAGCCACACAGCAAGAGGACAGAAAAAAAAAAAAAAAGAAAAAAAAAAAATATGAAACCGCAGTTCCCGATTGAAAAGTTTCTAGCTTGTTTAAAATAAAGGATTCATTCAAAATGTGATAGGAGATGAATTTATAATTAGTTTTCTAGTGATTGCTTTAAATTGTACTTAGCCGGGAAAGGGTTAAATTCCTGCTCGAATTCCTGTACAGATCAAGCGAGCAGAAATCATGTAGGTCTCCGGTTTCAATAGGAAAGGATGTTTGTATTTTCCCTTTGCCCTACAAAGCCGTGGTTAAGAACACTGACAGGACTTTGCAGATCGCAACTTAAAAAGTGCTTTGAATCCTGAGTGAATGAGGGGTTAATCGTGTATGAGTTTTTCGTTCCTGATACAGCAAGCGCCTCATAGAAGACATGTTTATTGTTAATAAAATGAACTAGGAAGGAAAATGTGTATTTGTGTTCTAGATGTCCACCCGCTTTATTGAAAAAAGTATACGGAATGTCTTTTGAATATCTCCTTCCTAAACTGTAATCTTTTGCAGAGACGTTATTCACCTTAAGTGCAGATTACGGCTGGCAGCTAGTTTCTTCCAGCCATACGTAATAGTTCTCTCTGTTGGGATTGTTGTTTATAACATGTTGCAAAAAAATAGTTTTATATTTGAAGGAATTTATCTAAATTGTACTTATTTAGAATGAGATTATTATGCCTAGTCACAGGAAAATGCAGCCTGACAGACCGCCTTCTGTCTGTTGTTAACTACGTCACCATGGGGGGAGGAAGGGGGGTCAGAGTCCATGCAGATTCCAGAGTTACTTCATGGCCCCGTAGTTTCCCGTGTTTATCAGATTGTACAGAGAATAGTTCCCCTACATAGGATTCTTGGTTAAATGTTTAAAAAAAAAAAAAAAAATCCTGCCTGTTTATTTCCCTCAGCTCTGCCATCATCCCGGGCAGAGCCTGGAACAAGGGGGGGGCGGAGGGGGGATGACTTCTCCCTACAGATTCCCAAGTAGTTTGCTAGCTACCTCCGCAACAGGGGAATGTCCACCCCCTCCGGACTAGAAGTGAAAGTCAGCTGACCAGACTTGTTTAGAACTGAAAAAAAAAAAACTGCACTGAGAAGTTTTAGGACTTGATTGAACTAATGAACGGAAATTGCAGAGAACTGGATGAATTTGCGGGCATAATGGTTAAATGAAAGTTTATCAGAAAGTATGTGGATTGTTGAAGAAGGACAGAGAATGTAAAAATTGTAAGATGGGAAAAAGAGAACAGATATTTTAGTTGGATGATGTGGAGGTTTTCCTAATCGAAGGAGCAGCGGATGTGAAAACTGGGTGTGAGTGCGCCCATTATAGAAAAAGAAGGACATTAGAGAAGTGAATGCCCGTATCTTGACTCCCGAGGGAGTACTTGATTGCAAAGTCATAAAACAATAAACCAAGCACAGTGTTTCAGCACGAGAGTGAAGCAGCTATAGCGTGAGTGGCAGCCGAAGAGGGCTACAGCATGGATGAAGACTAGGCCAGACCGGACTCTCCAGTTTCCCTGGGTCCCCAGGAGTCAGTCTGAAAAATAGGGGACCAATATATGGACTTTTATGGGGGATACAGGAGCAGAATACTAAAGCCAGTAGCCCCTGTGTTTTTCTCGCAAAGCCTTTTCTGCAGAACCACATGTGTGAACTAGAAAAATAATAATAATAATAATGTACCAGTTCCTGTATATGCCTGAATGCCCTATTCCATTTTTGGAGCCGAGATCTGCTTGCAAAGCTTCAAGCACAGATATCCTCTGTTGAAGGAAGAAAAAAATGAAACTCAAACTGTCCCCAAGAAGAAGAATGGCGGTTCTATTCACCTGCATCCAAAGCAACAAGCTGTACACTTACCAACCTCATAGCCCCACCTGGAGGATGGGCAGAAGATAATCCACCTGGCCTAGCGAAGAACATAGCCCCTGCCATTGTCACCCTCAAGCCAGTCAAGAAGCCTGGGACAGGTGATTACCGCCCAGTGCAGGATCTAAGAAGAATGAATGATGCAGCTGAAACTATACAACCAGTGGTACCAAAATCCTTATATTCTCTTGGAACTGATCTCTGCTGAAGCTATACATTTCATCATTCTGGACTTAAAAAGATGTTTTTTTCTGCATACGCTTAGCCCAAGACCCCACTACAAGGAGGCGGGGCCAACTCATCTGGACAAGATTACCTCAAGAATTCAAGAACTCGCCTCACTCAGCAAAAGATTTGACAAGTTATCCAGAAACTCCAGAAAAAAAAAAAAAGAAAAAAAATTCTACTTCAATATGTGGACAACTTGCTCATAACCACCAACTCAGAAAGTGAATGTCCACCAGCCACCAGTGAACTCTTGCACCTTTTTAATGAGGCTGGATACAAAGTCTCAAGAGCCAAAGCATAAGTATGTCAAATAAGTTAAATACCTAGGATTCCAGTTGTCCAGCGGAATTCGACGCCTGGAACCCTTACCAGAACGCAAAGCAGCTGTATGCAGTATTCCTACTCCAACCACCAGGAGGCAAGTGAGAGCCTTCTTGGGTGCCACAGGGTACTGTTGTATATGGATCCCCAATTTTGCGCTGCTAGCAAAACCATTGTATCACATTGTATCAAGCTACCAAAGGAATGAAAAAGTCTCCATTGGAATGGGGACTTGAATAGGAATGCAGTCTTTTGATCTTTGAAAACCGCTCTGATGTTATCACCAGTTCTGGGTCTACCCGATGTCCAGAAAACCTTGCAGTCTCTATGTTCATGAGTCGCAAGGAAATGTTCTGGGAGTGTTGACTCAATCTCTTGGACCTTATTTGAGAAGCTGTTACAGCTACAGCCTTCCTAGTAAGCAAAAACTAAAAGAAAAACCACTTTGAGATAGAATCTTCAAGTTACTGTACCACACTCTGTTCTAACCATTATGAAACACAAAGGAAATTACTAGCTAACAAATCTATGAATGTTGAAATATTAGAGTATGTTGTGTGAAAACCCCAGATACAACTGAAGGGTCAGTCAAGCTTTCAATCCTGCTATGTTATCAGTTAGTCTTGATCCCCTGATCATGACTGTTTAGAAATTATGGACACTGTATTCTCAAGCCACCTGGATTTGACTGATGTCCCTCTGGAGAACCCTGAACAGACTTTCTTTGTGGCTGAAGGCAGTTTCATCATCAATGGACATTGTTGTGCTAGATATGCAGTGATGACCCCTGATTTGGTAGTTGAGTCCTCAGCCCTGGCCCCAGAAACTTCACCACAGAAAGCTGAACTGATAGTCCTCACTAGAGCACTAACAATAGGAAAAGAGCCCTGTCTAAATGTGTACCCAGATTTCAAGTATACCCTTACAACCTTGCATGCATATGGGCCCCTGTACAAAGAATGAGGATGGATAACCTTAGGAAGCAAGTCCATTAAGTATAGCCCCAAGATATTGATATTAACAGATACATACTGCCTATAGATCTCAGAATTTAGGAAAAGTAGAATGTATGAATAGAACCCTGAAATCTCAGTTGTCTAAACTTTGCCAAGAGGTTTACCTGAAGTGGCCCTAGGTTCTTCCTATAGCCCTTCCTAGGATATACTTAGCCCCTGCTAAGTCTTTAGGAGTTTTCCCTTTTGAAATTCTGTATGCGCAACCCCTGCCTATTGTATAGGAAATAAAAGGAGATATGAGACAGATAGGATCTGAAATTATTAGACATAAACTATTGGTTTTAAGTTCTGTTTTGCAGAGTCTTCATACCTGGGTACAAAATCGATTACCCATCAATTTGCCTGCACCCTTTCAAGCCTGGAGTCTCGGTGTGAATCAAAGAGTGGAGAAAGACACCGTTGACACCGCATTAGAAGGGACTTTATGTTGTTATCTTGTTAACCCTACAGCAGTGAAAATTGCAGAACTCGAACCCTGGATTCATCACAGCAGAGTGAAATCAGCAGCAGCTCCAGAGCCAGTCCAGTGAACATCAGAACAGATCCAGAAGTTCCATTGCAGCTAACTTTGCAAAGACAAGCAAATTGAAAAAATTCAGGAAGTTTTAAAAACAAAAAGAGAGACTGTGCTAATATAGAACTCCTGAATCTCAAGAGACTATTTGTTTATTCTGAAGAGATTATCATCAACAGAAAGAGACTGTATTATGAACTATATTATTTGAAAATCTTTGTGCCATTTTGATCAAGGACAGTGCAAACTAAAAGGACTGTGTTTATTGAAATACGCTGGAATCTACAGCTCTACACTCCTACCAATGAAATTGGTAAGGTCATGTACAGCGGAAGCTTGAGGATCTACAATCAACGCTACACCTGTTGCATGCTACTGAGAGCAAAACAGGTCAACGTACAGTAAAGAAGAAGACGACTTCGTGGTCAAGAATTATCAACAGATTGCACTGGTTTTTCAAAGACTTGCACTAATTCTTCAGAGAACTTTCATCATGATTCTCTACTGTTTCATCGTGATAGCAGCCTTGGAGTGCTTTGAAATGACTTTTGCCTTATCTCCCTGGGCAGCCTGTATAAGTACAACATGAACTGGACCGAAGGTCACTCAGACCTTGTTTTATCATTCTCCCTATACTTGCATTGGTATACTCTCCAATCCAAAAGTTGTTCTAGATCTTGACTTTCTACAAGGCTATGCAAGCCACCGTTGCAATTCCTCATACCACCACCAGAACTTGTTTCTTGAACTTGCTGGAGCAATAGCATCTAGTCTCCACACTTCTGACTGTTTCTATTGTGGAGGAACTAAGATGGGAGATCAGTGGCCCTGGGAGACGCAAGAACTGAACTATTCTATCCTATACAATCAGACTGATTTACATAATACTACTAGTGAGTGGGTATTGGCCCACCCCATTGTTGACAGTTTGTGTTTTGTTTGGACTGGACCACAATCTACTACGAAGGATGGACAGCTGGTCTGTCTAAATCAGAAGCTTTACGACAGCACAACAAAGATGCAACCGAACCTTCTAATCCTTTAGTTCTTTTTCCCACTCTTGCCAAACTATGGACTTTGACTATCTGCTTGTTGCTCCCTTGTTTCTTGCTACTTTGCTTGCGAATGATAACTTCAGTTATTAATAACACTGTAGAGCATAAGGCAGCTACAAAGATATTAGCTATGTGAACTTACTACCCTATACCACAGAGTGATACCTTTACCTAGTATTATGTGATTTGATTCTCACCCTTTCTCACTTGCGGGTGAGAATAATCAAAGGGGGGAATGTGGTAGGCTATGGCCTAGGAATATGGTAGGCTATGGCCTAGTATGGTTTACTATTGTGAAAGGCCTATAAGTGAGGCCTGAGTCCCAACCCCCACTTGTGAATACTGTAGCTATAAGAATCGAAAACTTAACTCAGTTTAACTGAACATAGCTAAGCAGAAACGAAACTTGGAAAAATAGAAGAAAAAACAAGTTTAATTGGTACTGATAAGGTGTGCTATGCTTCTATGGAATTAATTAACTCTGCAGAGAGCAAGGTCACAGTGCCTCTGCTTCCCATATGTTTTAACAAGCTCAGCGACCTTGGAGGAGAGAAGTAACAAGTTGGAGACACTGACCATTGTAATTGGGACTAGAAGGGGGGCAACCAGGTGCTGGGCCCAGACCAGAGTCCCGATTGGGTAGCCATATCAGTACCGGGACCAATAGATGGGTGAGAGGGGTACTGGGACCAATGAAAAGTTTGCCTATGCTTAGAATGGACAAGAAAGCTATAAAAGTTGTTGTTTTACTAGAAGCCATTGCTCAGCCATTTTGAAATTGCTTATTGCTTGAGCCATGTGCACATTAAACTGGCTTGGATCCTTGAAAAGACTCCTGGATTTATTTATTGCATGCTTATCTGCTGCTACACTTGCAGACCAGAAACTTGTTTAGGTTTCTGAGGTCCAGGATGGGCCTGTACCCTCTGCTCTTCTTTGGTATTAGAAAGTACAGAGAGTAGAAACCTATCCTCTGTTGAGGTGTGGGGAGCTCTTCTATGGAACTCTTTGATAGAAGAGAAGACACCTCCTGTAGTAGAGCAGTGAGAGGGTGGGTTGAGTATGATATTCCTTCACTAGGGTGGAGGGGGGCAGAGTTTGGAGATGAAGTCTGTACCCCTCCTTCACTATGGTCAGCATCCACTGTTCTGAAGGGATGAGATGCCACCTGTGGGCATGAGAGAGTCTGCCTGCTATGTGGAGGGGGTGAGGGACTTCCAGAGGCAGGGTAGCTATGTTCTCTAGGAAAAGGTAAAAAAAACAGGCACAGACTGTGGCTGTGGAGCTAGTTGAGCTTTAGGTACCCGTGGCTTTTTCTGTTGTTTGGGAGGCTGTTGCCTCTTTTGAGGACCCAGAGCCTGGTATTGAGTAGCAGAACTTCATTTTCTTATTAAAGAAGGGTGCAGCTATTTTTTTCCTAGTAAGGTTGGCTGTAGCTCTAGACAGCCTTATTAGAGTGGTATTCTCTGACTCCAACTGAGAAGCCTTATCCTGTCAGTCTTTGCCAAACAGATTCTTGCCTGTGCAGTGTATATTGCCCAGTTTATCTTGGACCCACTGTTGAGGATCTGAGGCTTCTAACCATGCAATCCTGTGTGCACCGATGCAGATTGCCATGGCTCTGCTTGTATACTCAAATGTTAACAAATTTCGAGACATTTTGGGCATGCTTAACTAGAGCAAAATAATCACTCCTCTTCTCATCTGGGAGAAGAGGGGCCATAGCTTCAAGTTCCTTGGCACCCTCCTTGAGGAACATACCCATGTAGAGTATATGAGTTAATCCTGGCAGAAAGCATGGAAGCCTGGAAACAGACGTCCAAAAGCATCAAGGGTTCTCGATTCTCTACCTGGAGGGTTAGAAGAATGTGTCTTAGATCTTTTAATTCAATGCATCGCTGATTCCACCACCACTGAATGGTGAGGAAGTGGTGTCTTTTGGAAGCCGAGACATTCCTGTACTTGGTACATAGTATCGAGGTGTCAACTATGGGGTGAGAAATGAGGGGAGTCTCCCACATCTGGAGCATGAGATCATGGAGAATGCAGTGAAATGGAAGGATGGTTGCCTCCTTAGGACCTGTTGAGTATTGGAGGATCTTGAATTCCTCAGCCCTAGTCTCTTTCTCAGATGTCACTTTATGGAGAGACCCCTCGCCAGGTCTCAAATAAACACCTGGAAAGACATGTCCTCAGGAGGGGACATGCACTGTTCCAGTGAAGGAGAGGGCTCCGTCAACAGGCTTTGGAGTCCTCAGGTATCGAGTGACTCGTCATCAAAAGCCTCCGATTCGGAGGATTTGAAGTATCAGCGGGACCAGTGCTGCTGCTCTGCTAGGTGCCGATACCGGTTGATGTCGGTATTGGGACAGGGAATCGGCATGGATGAGGCCTCAGTACTAGGAATGAACTCAAGGGCAGGCATGGGTGGCAGTGAACCCAGTGGCATGCATCCCGTAGCAGTTTGCATTGGCACTGTTAACGGTACCAAAGTCGACGGTACCATCAGTAATCTTTTGATTGGAACCGAAGCTGCCAATAGAGCCACCATGCTCCACTCATGGCTAGGATATGCTGATCCATGGAGCTCGCCAATGCTTGGGTATTGGTAATGGAGGTTTGAGCTAGCATCCAAGAGCATGGTACCAGCAGCTCTCCTGAGATGGCGGCCTCGGGAGCATCCTGGAGTCCCTCGATTGGCTTTGGAGGACAGGTTCTCCTGCCAGGGCTGTTTGGCTGGCCGATCTGCCTCCAGGACAACGCTCGAAGCATCTCAATACTTAGAAAAAGATCTACCTCTGGAGGGATGATGTGTTTTCGAGAAAGACTTGTGCTTTGATACCCAAGATCCATGAGAGGAAGATGATGCCCTCAATGACGTTGATGCTACAGAAACCACATCCGAGGCAAAGAGAGCTCCAAACTTTGTGGCCTGGTTCTGCAGGCCTTTCTTTGTCATCTTTTTACAATGGGGACATTCTAATGGCTGGTGGTCGGGCCTGAGGCATTTTAGGCACCAGTCATGAGTGTCAGTAGCCAAGATAGTACTGCCACATTTAGAACATTTTTTAAAATCACTAGCTGGTTTTTCCATAGTGTTAGTAGACAGTATGGTGGGCTTAAGGCCCAAAATGGCATCAATGTGCCTGAAGAAGTTTCTTCTATTTTCCTTTCTGTTAATAAAAAAAAAAAGTAGGAGAAAGAGAATTGGAAAACCGACGAGAGACGGTTCCGGAATCGACGGGAAGGCAGACCCTAACCACAAAAAGGGAATTAACAGATCCAAGATGGCCATCTAGCCAACCACCCCGGTGGCTGAGCGTTTCAGTATGCCGAAGAAGAAGGGTAAACTGGGCAGGAAGCCTTCTGAGCCCATGGAGACCCCCCCTCTGTTTTACCTCTAACTTGCCCGATGGGTCTTATGGATGCTTTTGTGGCTCACCCTGGGAGTCTTCATCAAGAAGCCGGCCTCACGTCAGGCATGGATGTCGCTCTGGATGGGGGCAGTGCATCTGGCCCAGGATAGGGTCCTTCGCCTCTGGATTAGTCCAGCGTTGTTTCAACAGAAGCCGAGTGGAGTTTGAGTGCAGTGCTTGGATCGGCGCTGACGGTGGTTCCTGGTTTGGGGGCAACTCTTGGTGCCTGTGTAAGTGATGTGACAGGATCAGAAACTTCTTCTGTGTTAAAGTTGCAATTTGACCATCCTGTGGTTTTCACTTTAGAGTCCATATGGAGTGCTATATTGAAGCTTGGGGAAGCTTTCATTCAGAGGTCTAATCGGTTGGTCAGCTGCAGAGCAATACTGCTCTTTTTCAAGGAACTGTACGTGACTTGGAAGTTGTAAAAAGTACTGTTGAAGATTTGAAATTGCAGGCACAACAACTTGGTACTGTACAAGCTGGTTTGGTGAAGGATTTCACTGCTATAAAATTTAAAGAGGAACTCCTGGAAAACCAAGTTCAGTCCACTAATTTAAGGTTGATTAATTTTCCTCATTCATCTCTTACTTCTGAAAGGGATATGTTAAAGCAATATTTTGTGGATATTCGTGGGATCCCGATGGAATCGCATCCTCCTTTGACTAAGGTCTACTATCTCCCGGTAAATAAGAAACTGGGGGCAGTGGGACAGCAATCTTCCAATGCAGAATCTCAGCATATGGACATTCTCAGTATTTCTAGTATATTGGAATCAAGTAATAATTAATCTATTGTTTCTGCTAGTTTGTTTGATTACCCTTGCTCTGTCACCTGATAGGTTATGGCTGTTGAAATTGTTCTTTAAGAAGCGGTCTATACCCTTTAAGGGTTTATTAGTTAGGATATTTCCCAACCTTGCCCGGGAGACACAGCACAGGCATAAGGAATTTCTGCTCCTAAAACCTGGGGTGATCCAGTTGGGGGGATTTTTTTTTTTTTTTTTTTCTTGTAAATGGAAAATTTTTGTAAATTTCCTTGTTAGTGAAATTTTGATCTGTTAATTATGTTTTTTACGATCCCTCTCAATTGGCAGCCTTTATTAGTTCTCATCTTAGTACTGCATTATCTGTCTCTGCGGAGGTATAATAGGCAGTATATTTTATAGTGGATGTTGACAGGTTGACTTGGCTTTCCTCACTGATTTTGGAATATATAGAATTTATTTCCTTTTCGATCTCTTTTTGTGGGATGGTGAGATTTAGCATGTGAGTTTGCTTCTCTTTAATTTTCTTTGATTGTAATTGCCATTTGCTTTTCTCTTTACATCTATAAGTGTACCTTGCTTGGTATTTGGTTGCAAACTTGTAAAAATAAATAAAAAAAACCCACAAGAAGTGAATTAAAGAATTTTCTGCAGTGACAGGAGTTGCTTTCTTCTGGCTTCGCAGAAAACAAAGAACTGAAATGGGAGAGTTGGGAAGGCAGGAAGGCAGCTACACAGGCAAAGTGAGATGCTCCCAAAAGCATTCCTCCTGGATGCTGGGGAGATTTCCTGCACAGGATCTGTCAGTACCGACATCACCCATATGTGAAGACTACATTCCTGCTTGTTCCAGGAGATCACCCCTGATTAGCAGTCATCTAGGTAGAGGAAGATGAAAGCACCTTGTAGGCGCAGGTTGGCAGCTACCACCGCCAGGAATTTGGTAAAAACCCTTGGCAAGGAGGCCAGGCCAAAGGGCAGCATCCTGAACTGGTAGTGCCCACCTCCCACAGTAGGTTCTGTCTCTGGGAGGGGTGGATCAAGATGTGTGTGCACGCATCCTTTAGGTCCAAGAAGCACAGCCAAACTCCCAGGTGGAGATAAAACAGCAGTGTTTCAAGGGAGAGTATCTTGAACTTCTCCCTTACCAGAAACTTGCCTCGGCCAACCTATGGGCAAAGAGAGTCAGGTGCCCCCCTGTGGGCTGGTGAAGGTCTCCTGGTAGACGGGTAGTCCTGCCTTGGGAGACAAAAGCTCCCTCCAGGTTTTTTTGCCTTTGGCTTCTGAGCTCCATGGCCTTGCCTTTTAGGGTGAGAACCTTGCTGCTGGCCTGAGAAGGGCTGGTAGTGGTGACTGTTGAAAGGGCCCCTTTTTCCTCTGGAACAGGGATCTTTTCCCCAATGGTTTCTTATGGGGAAAGGATGAGGTCTTTTTTTAGAGCTTCTGGTGTATCACCACATCGGCCTCGATCTCTGCTGCCTTGTCGGCCATAGGTTAGCCAAACAGGTTTTCAGCTGGTGCAGGAGATGTCAAGCAGCTTGTCTTGGACCCATTGCTCGAGGTTTGAAGACTACAGGCAGGCTTGACACCGGGCATCGATGCCGGTGACTGCTACTCGAGCTGCTGACTCAAAGCAGTCATAGGCCACTCGGGAGAGAAACTTAGTGCAGTCTTTGATACTGGAAGTCAGGTATTGGAACCATTGGAGGGGTTCCCCAGCAAGTCCCGCTGAAAACCCAAGACAATTTCTGGGTTAGGGTCTTCAGGTATATGCCTATGTACAATTCATAGACTTTGATCTAGCAGCCCAGCATCGAGCCCCAATAGCACTTGACCCCCAAAGGCTTCGAGGGCTGTGGCCTCCCTTCGAGGGGGTACAGAAGAGTGGGTCTTCTGGGTCTTAAGTTTCTGCATGGTCGACTCGACGACCATGGAGTTATATGGGAGCTGGGGTTTTTGGAATCCCAGGCCTTTACAAAAGTGGTACATGGCATCAAGGCGCCGGCTCACCACCGGCATGGAGGCCGGCGTCTCCCACATTCTGAGCAATAGCTGCTCAAGGTTCGGCTTCACTGGCATTGTGAGAGTTTCCTTGGGTAGATATTCGTACTGGAGAATCTCCAGCTCTTTGGTGTGTGGATCTTCCTCCGCCTCGGTTTGCACTGTGAGGGCTCTGGCCATATCCTTGATGAAGTCGTGGAAGGCCACGTCCTCCGAGAGTGGTGTCGGGGGAGATGGGTCCGAGGGAATACCTCAGTGCCGTCTGGTTTTCGGTGATGCATTGTCAGTCTCTCACTTAGAGTCTAGAGGTTACAAGTCCGAGGTCCTGCGACTCATTACATAGAGGCCAGCGCCAAAGGGTCAATAGCTTCCGGAGGATGGAAACTGGCCGTGGAAGATCGAATACTCAAGGAATGGGACCGAGACCTCAACATGCACCAAGGGCTTAGCCCAAGGCCGATGGCACTCGGAGCACAGCTCGATGACCGGGACTCCCCCGCAGTCTGGGGGGGGGCCAGTCATCAGGGCAGAAGATGTGCATGAACCAGGATAGCAGTGATGTTCTGCTCCAGGGCTACCATTCTGGTTTCCAGGCCAGAAGGCTCCGCAGCTTTCAGCATGGGCACAGAGGATCTCGGGCCCGGCATTGGCACTCTCACAAGTGCTTCCTCGATGAACCTCACATGGTCTCTGCCAGCCGAGGAATCCTTCTTGAGAACCCTGGTAGGGCGCTTCTTGGAGCCACCTGAGACCCTCCAAGCGGTTTTACTGTTTCTCCGGTGCAACCTCAACAGACTTTGAGGACTTATTTTTTTCTCGCGGTTCGGGGTCTTCTTGGAGGATCTACCGCCACAGGATTCTGAGGCTGTTCAGGCCTTACGGGAAGTGCTGGGCTTAGAGTTTGGTGTTGGGGAAGCTGGTGCAGAGTCGGACTTGGGGAACAGATTAACTTGCAATTCTGACCTTTTTTTTATTGGTCTTGGGCATCATGGCCTGGCACAGGTTGCAGGTGGTGCTGTCATGGTCAAGGCCCAGGCAGCAGTCATGGGTGTCAGTGACTGCAGCGGTCGCATTTTTTTAAGCCCACTGGGGGATATGGTGAGGAAACACCCGGATGAAAAAGGGCGTGAACGCCAGTTGAGGCAAGCCTCGATCAAAAAACACAAAAAGGGGCTGAGAACAGCGCTGGGGCTGGGGCCGGCACGAGACAGTAAGAGGAACTGGTAAGCAAACTGGGAAGCTAACTTTTTTAAGGATAATTAGCAAGGATTTTTCCGGGGAAACAGGGCAGATGTCCATTGGGCTCCACAAGAAAAAGAGGAGACTGAGCAAGAGGGCACCCTTGGGTGGAAAGGGGACCACGCATGCGTGGTAGCATGTCCCAAAGGTTTCTTTGAAAGCTGGGGAAATGCTCCATGAGGGCTCCGTCGGCACCGTCACCACCCATATGTGAAGACTGACTTCCTGCTTGTTCCTGGAGAACCAAAACATTATTTGCCCACATCATTCTTTTAACAGCATCTGGTGTTGAGGGGATTCTGGAATGATATTCCTCAAGTTATGCTGCTGCACAATATCCATCACTGGAGAAAACTAAAAGAGTAGTTACTCATCTGTAACAGGTGTTCTCCAGGAGCAGCAGGAATCAGTCCTCACATATGGGTGTCATCGACACCGATGAAGCCCCAGAGGAGCATTTCCCCAGCTTTCCATGAAAGCCTTTGGGAATGCAGGCACGCATGCGCGGTTCCCTTCCCGCCTAAAGGTGCCATCTTACCTCAGTCAAATGACATAGCTAAGAACAGCACACAAAAACTGAAAAAAAATAAACTATGTACAACTGCAACTCCAAGGGGAGGAGGGAGGGGTGTGAGGACTGATTCCTGCTGCTCCTGGAGAACACCTGTTACAGGTGAGTAACTACTCTTTCTCCAGGACCAAGCAGGAAGTCAGTCCTCACATATGGGTGACTCCCAAGCTCTGGGCTACCGAGGAACCCAGGCTGAACAAGAGAACTCCCTCTAGTCTCAGCAGCAAAGAAAGGCTGTTCACTGACACAACCTCCACCGGTAGTTCAACAGAGGGCAGGAGTTGCCTAAACCTCAAAGAGATTCCGGAGTACTGCCTGGCCAAAAGCACTGTCCTTACGGGACTCCCTCTCCAGACAGTAATGGGCCGCAAAAGTCTGGCTTGAAGACCAAGTTGCAGCCCTGCAGATGTCTACCAACAGTACAGAGCGGAGATGAGCCACTGAGGCAGCCATTGCCCTGACACTGTGGGCCGTGACCCGACCCTGCAAAGGAAGGTCAGCCGCCTTGTAAGCCCAGGTGATACAGCCACCCAGATGGACAAGGTACGCTTGGACACAGCTAACTCTAAATTATTAGGGTCAAAAGATATGAAGAGCTGAGTAGCCCTTCTGTGCCCCTGCATACGGTCAAGGTAGAAGGATAAGGCCCTCCTACAGTCCAGGGTATGCAGAACTGCTTCAGCCTGGCTTGCATGACGCCTAGGGAAGAATGTTGGAAGAACCACTTCCTGGTTGAGGTGGAAGGAGGAGACAACCTTTGGGAGGAACTTTGGATGAGTCCTGAGGACTACCCTGTTCCTATAAATTCTGGTGTAAGGCCTATCACAGACCAGAGCCTGAAGCTCACTCACTCGCCTAGCCGAGGTAAGGGCTATCAGGAAAAGTGTCTTCCAGGACAGGAAATGTAGTGGACAAGTAGCCATCGGCTCAAAAGGTGGGCGAGTCAGTTGTTGCAAGACCACATTCAACTCCCACTCAGGGGCAGGAGGATGGTTTGGAGGCTTGAGCAAGAGCAAGCCCCTGAGAAACCGGGACACTAAAGGGTGAACCGATAGAGAGTGTCCTTCCATCAGAGAGTGGTGAGCTGCTAAAGCTGAGAGGTGGACCCGAACAGAATTGAACTTAAGACCTTGATTGGATAAGTGCAGCAAGTATTGAAGCACTACTGGTAATGTACAGGAGAAAGGATCCTCTGTACATAACTGATACCACACTGAAAACCTTTTCCATTTAAGAGCATAGGTTTTCCTAGTGGACTTTTTCCTAGAGGCTAAGAGAACCTCTTCAACCTCCGGAGGTAGGCCCCAGGGAGCCAAAACTACCCTTGCAGCCTCCAGGCCATCAAATTTAGAGCCTTGAGGTTGGGGTGCAGAAGGGTACCCTGATTCTGAGAGAGAAGGTCGGGTTGAAATCCCAGAGGCAGAGGGGGATCCACTGCCAACTGAAGTAGAAGTGGAAACCAGGGCTGTCTGGGCCACCTGGGAGCCACCAGGAGGACTGAGGCCTTGTTCTGAACTATCTTGAACAGAGTTCGGGCCACCAAGGGCGTGGGAGGAAACACATACAGGAGGCCCTGAGACCAGGGAATCAGAAAAGCATCTGCTGCTACCCGCAGAGGATGGGGTTGCCTGGAGCAGACGTTTGGCAGCTGTTTGTTCAGAGGACTGGAAAAGAGGTCTATGGATGGAAGTCCCCATTTCAGGAAAATATTCTGAACTACCAAAGGATGAAGCTGCCACTCGTAGGGCTGCACAATCCTGCTCAACCTGTCCGCCAGGTAGTTCTCCTGGACGGGTAGATATACTGCTTTGAGGAGCATATTGTGTCTGAGAGGAAACAAGCAAAGGTCCTGTGCTTCCTGACAGAGGAGTCTGGACCCAGTTCTGCCCTGCTTGTTTACATAGAACATGGCTACCTGGTTGTCTGTTTGAACTAGGACAGACTGATGAGCCAGGGTTTGAGAAAAACCCTTTAGGGCTAAGTGAATAGCTCGGAGTTCCAGGAGATTGATTTGCTGAGCAGATTCCCATGGAGACCACAGTCCCTGGGTGCACTTGTCGAGACAATGAGCTCCCCAGCCTTGGAGGGAGGCATCCATGGTCAAGACCACTGTGAATGCAGGACTCTGAAAAGGTACTCCTTTCAACAGATTGGGTGGGTGCAGCCACCATCTGAGGGAGTGCAGCAAGTGTCTGGACACCCTTATCCTGTCTGTGAGGTGGCCGAGGCCTGTGACCACTGAGTCCGCAGGCACCACTGTGTAGGCCTCATATGGAGACTGGCATTGGGGGTCACATGTACTGTCGAAGCCATGTGACCAAGAAGCCTCAGGCAGAGTCTGGCGGAGACCAGCGACCTGATGAGAAACTGGTTTGCTAAGTCTATCAGTCTCTGGGCTCGGTCTTTTGGCAAGAAGGCCTTTGCCAGCAGCGAGTCTAACCTTGCTCCTATGAACTCCAAGTTCTGGGAGGGGAGCAAAGTGGACTTTGCGAAGTTTATTACAAACCCAGACTTTGAAGAAGAGCAATAGTTCTGAGGGTGGCTTGTCTGGCCTCCTGGCATGTCTGACCCCTGATGAGCCAGTCGTCCAGATAGGGGAAGACAAAGATTCCCTGATTTCTCAGGTAGGCCGCCACCACCGCCAGGCATTTGGTAAAGACTCTGGGGGCGGAGGTGAGGCCAAAAGGTAGTACTCGGTACTGATAATGGTTTCCTCCCACAATGAACCTGAGGTACTTTCTGTGGTCTGAATGAATGAGGATGTGAGTATACGCATCCTTTAGATCTAAGGAGCATAGACAATCTCCCTGCTGGAGGTAGGGCAGAAGTGTTCCAAGAGTACACATTTTGAACTTTTCCTTCTCTAGGAACCTGTTCAGGTTTCTGAGATCCAGAATAGGTCGAAGACCACCGATTCTTTTGGGTACCAGGAAATACCTGGAGTAGAACCCTTGACCTTGTAAGTGGGAAGGCACAGGCTCCACTGCTCTGTTTTGTAACAGCCCCTGAAGCTTCTGAAGGAGAAGGTCTGTGTGCAGGGGAGGCCTTGGAGGCTCCCCTGGAAAATATGGAGAAGGTAGTTGTTGGAAGTGTAGTGCATAACCCTTCTGGACTATGCTTAATACCTAACTGTCTCCAGTAATGGGTGGCCACGGGTGGGCAAACAGAGCTAGGCGACCTCCTGTGCAGGGTTGGGAGAGCAGGGACGGAGAGGCTATGCTGAAGGAGTCAAAAATCCCCACCCTGCTGAGTGGGAGCAGGGGCCAGAGGCTTGGGGGTCCTCTGCCTACGGGGCCCATTACCCTGCCCGTTGGCTTGCTGACCCTGAGGAGCAGCTTGGGCAGCCTGATATTGCGGGTACTGTTTGTAGGCAGTGCCCTTCCTCGGGTAAAAGGGCTTTTTACCCGAGCCCTTCTTTTTGTGAGAAGGGGCAGAGGTCTTTCTGGACAGCCTTGTCCTTGTAAGCTGCTCGGTCTCGAGCTGTGCGGCCTTCTCGGCCATGGGTTTGCCAAAAAGGTTCTCACCTCGGCAAGGGACATCGACCAACTTGTCCTGAACCCATAGCTCGAGGTCAGATGACTGCAGCCATGCCTGGCGTCGAGCCGCGATGCCGGCTGCCGCAACTCGGGCCAAACCCTCGAAGCCATCGTAGGCGGTACGGGACAAACTTGGAGCAGTCCCGAATCCCCGAGGACAAGGACTTGAATCTCTGCAAGGGTTCTCCGGAGAGACCAGCAGAGAACCCGGCCAACTCCTTGGCCAGGTCTTGCAAGTACATGCCCATGTACAGCTGGTAAGACTGGACACGGCAAGCAAGCATCGAGCCCTGGAAGCACTTCTTAACAAAACCATCGAGGTTCCGGGCCTCCCTACCGGGGAGCACCGCAGAGTGCATCTTCTGACTCTTCAGGCGATGCATGGCAGATTCCACAACCATGGAATGGTGTGGTAGCTGTGCCTTTTGAAAGCCAGGGCTCTTCCGGAGTCGATAGATCGAATCGACCCGCTTGCTTAAAACCGGCGCCGAGGCCGGTGCTTCCCACATCCGGAAGAGGAGCCGTTCCAGCATCGGAGGAACCAGGACAGTAAAGGTCTCCCTTCGGAGGAGAGTCGTACTGCAGAGCCTCGAGCTCCTCTGCTCAAGGCTCTTCCTCAGGGTCCGCCGGGATAGCCAACGCGGTGGCCATATCCCGGACAAACTCCGAGAACCGGGTATCCTCCGGAGGGGATCTACTCCGGGGTTCAGACTGCGGTGAGTCCGACGGGACGCACCGAGTCTTGAAAGTGTCGGGGGACTCCTCATCCTCCGTCTCCCAGGCGGACTCGTCCGACGAGGAGTCAGGATCCGACCCCACAGGGCCCTGGAGCTCCTGCCTCGATGCCGGAGGCACCGGCGTCAACGCCCTCAGTCCCGAACAGGAGGTCTAGGGAGACTGCGACCGAGGTCAACCTCAAGCCATCATGGACTCGAGTATCGGCTCGGTCTCCGGGGTCGACTTTCATGTCGATGTCCCGGTGGTCGAGGCAGATGCGCCAGACAGGCTGGCCATCAGTGCCCGCTGCTGCTCCATGAAGGCAGACAGTCTGCACTCCAAGGCTGTCATCCTGAGACTCAGCTCGGGAGACGCAGCAGCCACCGACTCGGGCCCCGGCGGCGCTGGGCCCGATGTCGGCTCTCTGGGAGGAGAGTCCTCGAGGACTATAGGGCTTACGTGTCCAGCAGACTCCAGCTCCACGCGAGGAACTTTAGCAGGCTTCTCTTGCTCCACGGGCCCGGGGCGACGGTCGGGGGTCTTAGACCTGGCCCTCGAGGAGCCAGGGACCTCTTCCGACGACGCCCTTACGAACCTCTTCTTCCTCTTGCGTTCCCGGTCGGGGAACCCCCTGTCCGAGGAGCCACGAAGGTGCTCGGGATCCGAATCCTGAGATGTTGAGGCCTCAGACGAGGTCTGGGCCCGGCCGGAGGCTGAGTCAGAGAAAAGCCTTTCTTTCTGCTGCTGGCGACTTCGCAGTGCCTTGGAAGACATCTTCCCACATGGTCCACACGTCTTAGGGTCGTGATCAGGACCGAGGCACTGAAGGCAGCAGTCGTGTGTGTCGGTGAGAGACAACAACGTCTTACACCGATCACACTTTTTAAAACCGCTGGAAGCCATCGGGGAAAAAAAAAAGAGTCCCCACGAGGTCAAAGGACCGGCCTTCCAGGGAAACACGAAAAAAGGGCGCAAACGCCAGCCACGAAGGGCAAAAACCGAAAAAGAAGAAACGGGCTCGATACCGGTGTACCAAACCCGGCGGGAGCGGAACCGGCGTCGAACCGGTAGAGAAAAAATAGCGAGAATCACCGAAAAAATCAAACTTTTATCCGGGATGACAGGACAGGTGGGCTTCTTGGAAAAAGAGAGACTGAGGTAAGATGGCACCTTTAGGCGGGAAGGGAACCGCGCATGTGTGCCTGCATTCCCAAAGGCTTTCATGGAAAGCTGGGGAAATGCACCGCTGGGGCTTCATCGGCGTCGATGACACCCATATGTGAGGACTGACTTCCTGCTTGGTCCTGGAGAATGCCTAGTTTTCAGTTCTAATATGAAAGCAGAATGGTTGAGTCAACCTTTCCCACTGGAAAGCGAAAAGCAATTGAATTTAGCTCATGCCTTTTCTCAGAAGTTCCAGGCAAGTTACATTCAGGTACAACAGGTAGATTATTTTAGTTTGTTTAAAATGTGATATACCGCTCCTAGTAAATTCTATAACAAAGCAGTTTAATATTATAAATAAAGTTATAAAACATTATACAAATTATTAATATAAAGAGCGATGACAAAATAACATTAGATCAAGACAAACAATTAGCACAGAATAAAGGCCAGGGACAAAAACAGAAGATAAAAACAAAAGAATAAAGAGACTACCTTCAATTTAATTCACGAATTTATATCCTTCTTTCTTTGCCAGAAAAAGATACAGTGGCTCCTGTAACATCTGCATGATTACTCAAGAGCTGTCAGAATTTAGTCATAATGACAAAACTTATAAACTTCGATGTTCAACCACATACTCGTCTACACATGTAGTATATTGTGTGAAATGCCCTTGTAATTTGCTGTATGTGGGCAAGACCATCAGGCCCTTTCGTGTCTGGATGAATGAACATAAAAGCAAGTTAAAATGCCGTAGACGTGAGGCACCCATGGTGGATCACTGCCTGGAATTCAATCATATACATGAAGATCTCAAATGTTTTTGCATAGAACAGCTGATTACATCTCAGCTGGGCAGAACACATGAACAAGCGCTACTATATATAGAACAACGTTGGATTCATCGGTTACAAACCATAACTCCATTGGGCTTAAACATGCGGATCGACTGGGAAGCCTGTTTTTGAAGGGTTGGATCATTCCAAGGTTGAATTAGATAGTATTTTGTTGTCCAACCTTTTCGCATGTGCAGTATATCCATATAAAGATGAACACTGAGTTCTAACTAATCCGCATGCGCGGCGTCTAGATATGATAGGCAATACCGACAAAGCCAGCAAGTCTACAAGATATACCATTTAGACGGTTGTTAAAAGTATGATTTGTTTTAGATTCATTCCTCAATTAAATTACTGATGGAAGAAAGTTTGTATTGAGTGCACTTACTTTATTTGCAGTGCTTCTATGAATTTCCCCTGATGAAGCCTCCAGGGTGAAACGCTTTATGTAGAGCGCGCCTGATAGCGTTGGGAGTTTGAACAATTCAAGGCTGAACTTCCAGAGTTTTTGGTGAAAAGCTAAGTACAAGATTTCTCGCTTTAAAATTGCTTTGGAAGATATCAGTTGAATTTTTTTCTATTAAGCGTGGCTATCCTGTTTTATACATATACAAAAAATCTTCACGAAAAATAAAAAAACTATAGAAAATGGCTTGACAAATGTCCAGGTCGGTGATGTACATAAGGCACAACAGTGTCTGACATTTTGGTGTCAGTTGAAAGTAGTCCCGGAGTTCTGAGACCTGTATTGCCAAAAAACAAGTCTCGCAAAGCTCTGAGACCTGTGTTGTCAAAAAATAAGTCTGGAAAAATACAACACACTTTCTTGTTTTTGTTCAGAGTATCTCACTATTTGTAAAGAAAAAGATACAGAGCAGCTTACAAATATTTAGGTTTTACATTTAGGTAGAGTGGGTACTTTATGATCCCTTTGGAGGGCTTCTAATGTAATTCTGCACCTGAGGCAGGCCTTGACAAATTTTCTTGGAATCTAGCAGCCAGCAATCAAAACCTAGGTCACGGTGCACGTCCCCGCCCACCAAAAAGGTATATCGCACTTACATTTTTAGATTTTATGGCATGATTTACTGCCACTCCACAGTGCCAACAGAAAGCAGTGGCTCCACTCCTCCTCCCTCTCTCACCACCCCCACTGAACCTTTAAGCTACACTTATTTGTATGGTGCGGTGCAGAGGTGGGGTGCCTGCGTATGTGATACAGAATAGGGTGCGCATGTGTGTGTATGTGGTGCAGAGGTGGGGTGCCTGTGTGCCGTGGGAGAGGGGTGCGCCTTTTGTGCATACACTTTGTATCCTTTATTTCCCATGTATTCCTCTATTCACCCTCCAATCCCATGTACTCTTCCCTCCCCCCACTACTCCAATTCCTCTCATGCTCTTCCTCCCAATTCCCAATTTCCCTTCTCAGACTCTCTCCTCTTCAATCTCCTCCCTTGCACTCCAATCCTAAACCCCTGGACACCCTCCCATTAAAAGCTATTGTCCCTTCAAATCTGTTCAGCCGTCTGTACAGAAACTCCATCTCTAACCTTCGAGCACAAATGCCTGAAGCCTAGCCAACAAAGTTCCTGACCTGGAAGCCCTAATGGTAGAAATGGACTTGGACATTTTAACCATTACAGAAACATGGTTTAATGAGTTGCATGAATAGGATATAGCCCTAGCTGGCTATAATCTATTTCCGGGGTCTCAAACACGCGGCCCGTGAGAGAATTTTGTGCAGGCCACGACGCATTTAGGGATAAATAAAAAATTGACGCGTTACATGACTGTCCCCACACTGAAAAGGGGCGGGGACAAACTCCTTACATGCAACAGAACCACCTCAAGCTATCGGTGAGGAACTGGTGACATCAAAGGCCGCTCATATCCCTCCTTCTCCCCCTTTCTTGTTTTTATCTTTTTCCCAATGGGCACCTGTGTTCATCAGTCATGCTGTTGCGGAACTTGCGGCCATCGCCGAGTCAGTGAGGAGTCAGGGACACGCTGTTTGCAAGCAACCGTTTCTTCCTTTTCCGGCATGTTAAGCAGCTATGGAGAGGAATCGGGTCTGTCTACTCTATCCTGAAGGGTAAGTTCAGCTTTTGTGTAGCGACAGGAGCAGCTGCTGTGATGTATGTTGTGTGTGTTGTGTATGTGTGGTGATTCTGGAAAGCTCTGGCAGCGGCGCACGCGCGATGTCTTGCTCACTTTGCCACACAATGTCACTTCCAGTTCCAAGTCTTATGCTCACACGATGCCGACACGGCACACGAGTCACTCACGAGTCACGACAACCAAGGCTAAAGGAGGCAGCCACGTGCCTTAAAAATTAATCACATTCCCTGGCTGCCCTGTGCTTCCAGTTCAGTCTCCAGAAACCAGCGATAGGCAGAAGGTTTGAGGCAGAGGAGATGAGTCATTACCAGGAGGAGGTAATCTAGTGGTCTAGACTGAGTCTTTTAACATCAAAATTTGCCACAATTCTTTTCAGAGGCGGAGAGATGTGCTGAATGAGTCCTGGAGGGAAGTGAGCTGGCTTTGTGGTCTGGTTTTCTAAGTTGATCCTGTACATGCGCCAAAGAGGTTTACAACACATGGAAATAAAGATGGTAATGTAACATTAATGCCATGTTCCATCTTAAATCATAGGAACTTCTTATTTATTCATAGTCTTTCGATTGATTATACTTGTCACTCTTCGCGCTCAATGAGTATTTATAAAGTTGATTTTGCTACTTTTTTATAAAAGTTAGTGCATGCGTGAGATCGGCAGAGTTGTTGTCCTCACACCATATAAATGTCTTCTGTTTCAAAAAAAGAGAAAAATCACAAACGAAAATAGAATTTTTCAAGAAAAATGGGAGGAGTTATATTTTTTCACTGAGATCAACAATAAAATTCAATGTCTCATTTGTCAAAAAAGGTTAGCTGTTCCGAAGGAGTATAACGTGCGTAGGCACTACAAAACAAAGCACCATGAGACGTATGAAGAATACGTGGGCAAAGTAAGAGAGGACAAAGTTACGAAACTTAAATCAGCATTATGCAAAAAAGAAGTTTCTTTACCAATATTAATCAGTTCAACAAAGATTCAGTAAGAGCAAGTTTTGTTATAAGTGAACTTATTGCAAAGTCATCACGGCCTTTTACAGAAGGTTTGTTCATAAAAGAATGTCTTTTAAAGGCAAGTGACATTTTATGTCCTGATAAAAAGGAACAGTTTGAAGGCTTAAGCTTGTCACCCAATACAGTTGCCACCAGGATTACAGAATTAGCAGATAATGTGGAGAAACAATTAATTGAAGTGGCTAAGGACTTTGAAGCATTTTCAATTGCTCTCGACGAAAGTACAGATGTGTCTGATACCGCACAATTTGCTGTGTTCATCAGAGGTGTAGACTGCAGTTTAAACCTGACAGAAGACTTCCTTGAATTAATGCAGTTTAAACCTGACAGAAGACTTCCTTGAATTAATACCATTGAAGGGTACTACAACTGGACGTGATTTGTTTCAAGCCCTGGAAAAATGCATTGAGAAATATGGCTTACCATGGGATAAATTTGTATCTTTGGCCACAGACGGTGCACCGTCAATGTGCTCTCAAAATGTAGGTGTAGTAGGATTGGAGAAAAACAAATTAAACAGTCCTAAAACAGTAGGAATCAACTTCACTAGTATGCATTGCATTTTGCATCAAGAAGCTATTTGTAGTAAAAGTCTACAAATGAAAGAAGTGATGGATGTAGTAGTTAAAACAATTTTATACGTTCTCGGGGGCTGAATAACAGGCAGTTCATATCATTTCTTGCAGATATGGACTCTGAGTATGGTGAACTTCTTTATCACACTGAAGTTAGATGGCTAAGTCGTGGAAATGTTTTGAAGCGTTTCTTTGCACTTAGAGATGAAATGGCTTCATTCATGATAATGAAAAATAGGGCAGCTCCTTTGCTATCTGATTCTATTTTTCAATGCAACCTTGCTTTTCTAACAGATGTTACGGATCACTTGATTGGATAGAACTTGAAGCTTCAAGGTAAAAACCAGATTATCACACAGATGTATGACAATGTGAAATCGCTCAAAGTTAAACTACGTTTATGGATGAAGCAGCTGGGTGAGTGCAATTTGGTCCATTTCCCAACTCTGAATTCTTTACAAAAAGTTGAACCCAAATGCCTGAAAGAGTAGTTACTCACCTGTAACAGGTGTTCTCCAGGAGCAGCAGGAATCAGTCCTCACATATGGGTGACATCGATGTCGATGGAGCCCCCTGCGGAGCATTTCCCCAGCTTTCTATGAAAGCCTTTGGAAATACTGCACGCATGCGCGGTCCCCTTCCCGCCTAAAGGTGCCATCTTGCTCAGTCAAATGACAGACAAAAAACAGCACACAAAAATGTAAAATAAACTATGTACAACTGCAACTCCCAGGGGAGGAGGGAGGGTTGTGAGGACTGATTCCTGCTGCTCCTGGAGAACACCTGTTACAGGTGAGTAACTACTCTTTCTCCAGGACCAAGCAGGAAGTCAGTCCTCACATATGAGTGACTCCCAAGCTCTGAGCTACCAAGGAACCCAGGCTGAACAAGAGAACTCCCTCTAGTCCCAGCATCAAAGAAAGGCTTTTCACTGAAAGAACCTCCACCGGTAGCCCAACGGAGGGCTGGAGGGCAGGAGTTGCCTAATCCTCAAAGAGATTCTGGAGTACTGCCTGGCCAAAAGCACTGTCCCTACGGGACTCCCACTCCAGGCAGTAATGAGCTGCAAAAGTCTGGCTTGAGGACCAAGTTGCAGCCCTGCAGATGTCTGCCAATGGTACAGAGCGGAGATGAGCTACTGAGGCAGCCATTGCCCTGACACGATGGGCCGTGACCCGAACCTGCAAGGGAAGGTCAGCCGCCCTGTAAGCCCAGGTGATACAGTCAGCCACCCAGATGGACAAGGTACACTTGGACACAGCTAACCCTAAATTATTAGGGTCAAAAGAGGTGAAGAGCTGAGTAGCCCTTCTATGTCCTTGCGTACGGTCAAGGTAGAAGGATAAGGCCCTCCTCCAGTCCAGGGTATGCAGGACTGCTTCAGTCTGGCTTGCATGAGGCCTAGGGAAGAATGTTGGAAGAACCACCTCCTGATTGAGGTGGAAAGAGGAGACAACCTTTGGGAGGAACTTTGGATGAGTCCTGAGGACTATCCTGTTCCTATAAATCCTGTTGTAAGGCCTATCACAGACCAGGGCCTGAAGCTCACTCACTCGCCTGGCCGAAGTTAAGGCTATCAGGAAGAGTGTCTTCAAGGAGAGGAAGCGTAGTGGACAAGTAGCCATTGGCTCAAAAGGTGGGCGAGTCAGTTGCTGCAAGACCACATTCAACTCCCACTCAGGGGCAGGAGGATAGATTGGAGGCCTGAGCAAAAGCAAGCCCCTGAGAAAGCGGGACACCAAGGGGTGAACCGACAGAGAATGTCCTTCCACCAGTGAGTGGTGAGCTGCTAGAGCTGAGAGGTGGACCCGAACTGAATTGGACTTAAGTCCCTGATTGGACAAGTGCAATAAGTACTGAAGCACTACTGGCACAGTACAGGAGAAAGGATCCTCTGTACGTAGCTGACACCACACAGAAAACCTTCTCCATTTGAGAGCATAGGTTTTCCTAGTGGACTGTTTCCTAGAGGCTAGGACAACCTCCTCAACTTCCTGAGGTAGGCCCCAGGGAGCCAAAACTACCCTTGCAGCCTCCAGGCTATCAAATTGAGAGCTTTGAGATTGGGGTGCAGAAGGGAACCCTGCTCCTGTGAGAGAAGGTCGGGTTGCAATCCCAGAGGCAGTGGGGGATCCACCGCCAGTTGAAGTAGAAGTGGAAACCAAGGCTGTCTCGGCCACCTGGGAGCCACCAGCAGGACCGAGGCCTTGTCCTGAAGAATTTTGAAGAGAGTTCGGGCCACCAAGGGCGTGGGAGGAAACGCATAAAGAAGGCCCTGGGACCATGGAATCAGAAAAGCATCTGCTGCTATTTTCAGAGGATGCGGTTGCCTGGAGCAGAACTTTGGCAGTTGCTTGTTCATTGGGCTGGCAAAGAGATCTACCAAAGGGAAACCCCATTTTAGGAAGATCTTCTGAACTACTGAAGGATGCAGCTGCCACTCGTGGGGCTGCAGAATCCTGCTTAACCTGTCGGCCAGGTAGTTGTCCTGGTCTGGAAGGTACACAGCCTTGAGGAGCATGTTGTGCTTGAGGGCAAATGAACAAAGGTCCTGAGCCTCCTGACAAAGGAGTCTGGACCCAGTCCCACCCTGTTTGTTCACATAAAACATGGCTACTTGGTTGTCTGTCTGAACCAGGACAGATTGATGAGCCAGGGTAGGAGAGAAAGCTTTGAGTGCTAATCGAATAGCTCTGAGTTCGAGGAGATTGATCTGCTGTGCAGCCTCCCAAGGAGACCACAGGCCCTGGGTGCACTTGTCTAGACAATGAGCTCCCCAGCCCTGCAGGGAGGCGTCGGTGGTCAGTACCACCGTGTACCCAGGAATCTGAAAAGGCACCCCCTTTAGTAGATTGGGTAGGTGCAGCCACCAGCTGAGGGAGTTCAGAAATTGTCTGGACACCCTTATTCTGTCCCTGAGGCTGCCTGTGGCCTGTGACCACTGAGTCCGAAGGCACCACTGTGCAGGCCTCATATGGAGCCTGGCATTGGGGGTCACATGCACTGTCGAAGCCATATGGCCTAGAAGCATCAGGCAGAGTCTGGCGGAGACTAGCGACCTGTTGAGAAACTGGTTTGCCAATGCTATTAATCTTTGTGCTCTGCCTTCTGGCAAGACAGCCTTTGCCAGGAGAGAGTCCAGCCTTGCTCCTATGAACTCCAAATTTTGGGAGGGGAGCAAAGTGGACTTTGCGAAGTTTATCACAAACCCTAGGCTTTGAAGAAGAGCAATAGTTCTGAGGGTGGTTTGCCTGGCCTCCTGGCATGTCTGACCCCTGATGAGCCAGTCGTCTAGATAGGGGAAGACAAAGACTCCCCGATTTCTCAGGTAGGCCGCCACCACTGCCAGCCATTTGGTAAAGACCCTGGGAGCGGAGGTGAGGCCAAAAGGCAGTAATCGGTACTGATAATGGTTTACTCCCATAAGGAACCTGAGGTACTTTCTGTGGTCTGGATGAATGAGGATGTGAGTGTACGCATCCTTTAGATCTAAGGAGCATAGCCAATCTCCCTGCTGGAGGTAGGGCAGACGTGTTCCAAGAGTAAGCATCTTGAACTTTTCTTTCTCTAGGAACTTGTTGAGGTTCCTGAGGTCCAGAATGGGTCGAAGGCCACCGGTTCTTTTGGGCACCAGGAAATACCTGGAGTAGAATCCGTGACCTTGCAAGTGGGGAGGCACAGGCTCCACTGCCCTGTCCACCAACAGACCTTGAAGTTCCTGAAGGAGAAGGTCTGTGTGCAGGGAAGGCCTTGGAGGCTCCCCTGGAAAGTATGGTGGTGGCAGTTGGTGAAAATGTAGTGCATAGCCGCTGTAGACTATGTCCAACACCCAACTATCCCCGGTGATGAGGGGCCACTGGTGGGCAAAGAGGGCGAGGCGACCTCCTGTGCAGGGTTGGGAGAGCAGGGATGGAGAGGCTACGCTCAAGGAGTCAAAAACCCCTACCCTACTGAGTGGGAGCAGGGGCCGGAGGCTTGGGGGTCCTCTGCCTACGGGGCACATTACCCTGCCCCTTGGCTTGCTGACCCTGGGGTGCAGCTTGGGTAGCCTGATATTGAGGGTACTGTTTGCAGGCAGTGCCCTTCCTCAGGTAAAAGGGCTTTTTACCCGAGCCCTTCTTTTTATGAGAAGGGGCAGAGGTCTTCCTAGACAGCCTTGTCCGTGTAAGGTGCTCTGTTTCGAGCTGGGCAGCCTTCTCGGTCATGGGCTTGCCAAAAAGGTTTTCACCTAGGAAGGGACATCGACCAAATTGTCCTGAACCCATGGCTCGAGGTCCGATGACTGCAGCCATGCCTGGCGTCGAGCCGCGATGCCGGCTGCCGCAACTCGGGCCAAAGCCTCGAAGCCATCGTAGGCGGCGCGGGATATGAACATCGAGCAGTCCCGAATCCACGAGGACAAGGACTTGAATCTCTGCAAGGGTTCCACGGAGAGTCCAGCAGAGAACCCAGCCAACTCCTTGGCCAGGTCCCGCAAGTACATGCCCATGTACAACTGGTAAGACTGGACACGGCAAGCAAGCATCGAGCCCTGGAAGCACTTTCTACCGACACCATCGAGGTTCTGGGCCTCTCTGCCGGGGGGCACCGCAGAGTGCATCTTCTGGCTCTTCAGACGATGCATGGCCGATTCCACAACCATGGAATGGTGTGGTAGCTGTGCCTTCTGAAAGCCAGGGCTCTTCCTGAGTCGATAGATCGAGTCGACTCGCTTGTTGAGAACCGGCGCCGAGGCCGGTGCCTCCCACATCCGGAAGAGGAGCCGTTCCAGCATCGGAGGAACCGGGACAGTAAAGGCCTTCTTCGGAGGAGAGTCATATTGCAGGGCCTCGAGCTCTTCAGCTCGAGGCTCTTCCTCGGGGTCCGCCGGAATAGCCAAGGCAGTGGCCATATCCCGGACGAACTCCGAGAACCGAGTATCCTCCGGAGGGGATCTACTCCGGGGCTCAGACTGCGGCGAGTCCGATGGGAAGCACCAAGTCTTGAACGTATCGGGGCACTCCTCAGCCTCCGTCTACCAGGCGGACTCATCCGATGAGGAGTCAGGGTCCGACCTCACGGGGCCCTGGAGCACCTGCCCCGACGCCGGAAGCACCGGTGTCGACGCCCTCGGTTCAGAGCGGGAGGTCGAGGGAGACCGTGACCGAGGTCGACTTCGAGCCATGATGGACTCGAGTATCGGCTCGGTCTCCGGGGTCGACTTCGAAGTCGATGTCCCGGTGGTCGGGGCAGATGCGCCAGACAGGCTGGCCATCAGTGCCCGCTGCTGCTCCATGAAGGAAGACAATCTGCTCTCCAAGGCTGTCATCCTGAGACTCAGCTCGGGAGATGCAGCAGCCACCGACTCGGGCCCCGGCGGCGCCGGGCCTGATGTCGGCTCCCTGGGAGGAGAGTCCTCGAGGACTACAGGGTTTACGTGTCCAGCAGACTCCAGCTCCAGGCGAGGAACTTTGGCAGGCTTCTCTTGGTCCACGGGCCTGGGGCGACGGTCGGGGGTCTTAGACCTGGCCCTCGAGGAGCCAGGGACCTCCTCCAATGACGCCCTCGCGAGCCGCTTCTTCCTCTTGCGTTCCCGGTCGGGGGACCCCCTGTCCGAGGAGCTCCGACGGCGCTCGGGATCCGAATCCCGAGATGTCGAGACCTCAGACGAGGTCCGGGCCCGGCGGAGGCTGAGTCCGAGAAAAGCCTTTCTTTCTGCTGCTGGCTACTTCGGAGTGCCTTGGAAGACATCTTCCCACAGGGCCCACACGACTTAGGGTCATGATCAGGACCGAGGCACCGGAGGCAGCAGTCGTGTGTGTCGGTGAGAGACATTAATTTCTTACACCGATCACACTTCTTGAAACCGCTGGAAGCCATCGGGGAAAAAAAAAAGAGTCCCCGCAAGGTCAAAGAACCGGCCTTCCAGGGAAAAAGCAAAAAAGGGCGCGAATGCCAGCCACGAAGGGCAAAAACCGAAAAAGAAGAATCGGGCTTGATACCGGAGTACCGAACCCGGCGGGAGGGGAACCGGCGTCGAACCGGGAGAAAAAACAGCGAGTATCGCCGAAAAAAAAATCAACTTTTATCCGGGATGACAGGACACACGTCCGGTGGGCTTCTCGAAAAAAAAGAGACTGAGGTAAGATGGCACCTTTAGGCGGGAAGGGAAGTGCGCATGCGTGCCTGCATTCCCAAAGGCTTTCTTAGAAAGCTGGGGAAATGCTCTGCTGGGGCTTCATCGGCGCCGATGACACCCATATGCGAGGACTGACTTCCTGCTTGGTCCTGGAGAATACCCTGTTCCTATAGAAGCGGGTATAAGGCCTGTCACAGACTAGGGCCTGAAGCTCACTCACCCGTCTGGCCGAGGTTAAGGCTACCAGGAAGAGTGTCTTCCAGGAAAGGAAGCGGAGAGGACAAGTAGCCATCGGCTCAAAAGGTGGGTGAGTCAGTTGCTGCAAGACCACATTCCACTCCCACTCAGGGACTGGAGGACGGACAGGAGGTTTGAGCAAGAGCAAACCTCTGAGGAACCGGGACACCAAGGGGTGAACCGATATAGAGTGTCCCTCCACCAGTGAGTGGTGAGCTGCTAGAGCTGAGAGGTGGACCCGAACAGAATTGGACTTAAGGCCCTGATTGGATAAGTGTAGCAGGTACTGAAGCACCACTGGTACAGTACAGGAGAAAGGATCGTCTGTACGCAGCTGACACCACACAGAAAACCTCTTCCATTTCAGGGCATAGGTTTTTCTAATGGACTGCTTCCTAGAGGCCAGGACGACCTCTTCAACTTCAGGAGGTAGGCCCCAAGGAGCCAAAACTACCCTTGCAGCTTCCAGGCCATCAAGATACATATAACCCCAGTGCCATGGTCGGACCATCACCAAATTGAATTCACAGTGCTTCTACCCACCATGCCGGAGCACTCTTATCACACCTTACCTACAAACCTACGGAAGTGGTTTAAAAAATTCAACAAGGAAAATCTGTTAACTTCAATAAGCGCACATATGAATCCAGAACAGGAGGACCTAGAGATACTAGTTAACCAATGGATCTCAGGAATCGAAGAAGTCGCAATACCAACCTGCACACCCCAAAGACTCTCATCAAGAATCAAGTCGGAACCATGGTACACCCCCACCCTGCACGACCTAAAGAAAGGCCTGAGGAAGCAAGAAAGGAAATGGAGAAGTCACAAAACTGAGGAGCATAGAATGGAATACACCAAACTCCTCGCGGCTTACAAGAATGAAATTAACATCGCAAAGAAAACCTATCACTCCAACACGCTCAACAAGGCCCTCAACCGACCCAGGGAACTATTTGAACTGGTCAAATCCCTCACGAAGACTTCCCAAGAACCAATTTCATAGGGGGCAATGACAGCCCAAAAGTTGGCAGACCACTATGCCAAAAAGCTCAACCCTACAGCCAATGTCAGAAGCCATCAAGCGCCTGAAACAGACACCCAGAATCTGTCAATGACCAACATTCTGCAAACACCCAACACCCCGGAAAGTCCTACACAATACCAAGAATGGACCACTTTCAGGAGCGTAGATGACAAGCAAATATTGAACATAATCTCCAGCTTAAAAACCACCACCTCCCCACTCGACCCATGCCCTGCGGCCTGGGTAAAGAGCATAAAACAGGAAATTGTTCAATATATCACACACATTGTGAACCAATCGCTTTGGCAGGGGTTAATGCCAACGCACCTCAAAAAATCCATCATACGACCCATCCTAAAGAACAAGACTCTTAACAAGAAAGACCCAATATCCTACCGACCGGTGTCAAGCATATCCTTCCTGGCCAAGATCATTGAAAAGGCAGTACAAATGCAACTGCAAGATCACATCGATGACAATAACGCTTTGGACGTCCACCAGTATGGTTTCCGACAGCATCATGGCGTGGAGACCCTCCTACTGGCCCTACTTGATAAGCATCTCAAAGGACTGGAAAACAGAAGCAAAACGTTCATGCTCGTTTTCATAGACATATCAGCCGCCTTTGATACCGTACATCACCCCACGCTCCTAAACAGACTCGCTTCCATAGGCATTAGAGGTACCCCTGTGAAATGGTTCGCCTCCTACATAAACAACAGAATGCAGCAAGTCCACTTCAACAACGAGAAGGCCGCAACTTTCCCCCAAACCCAAGGCATACCTCAAGGCTCGGCCCTGTCTTCCCTCCTCTTCAACCTTTATCTACGGACAGTTTGTAAAACATTCCAGGAACACCAGATCAGTTATCACATCTATGCTGATGACCTAATGCTCTACACTCAACTTGATGTAGACAACCCGAACATCAGTCAACTGCCTCAGTGAGCTACAATTCTGGCTGCAACAGAATAACATGGCCATTAATCACAAAAAGACCGAAGTGATGTTCATTTCCAGAAAACCAGATTTCAACCCACCACCTACAGTCACCATGAACAATAACGTCTACGCCACAAAGAGCGAGCTAAAATACCTGGGTGTGACACTGGATTGCAACCTAAAGATGGAAAAGCATCTCCGAATTACCAATCGAGCCATTTTCCACAAAATAAATGTCTTGCACCCACTACGTAGCATCATAGAGCACTCAGATTTTAGGACCGTTGCACAAGTCCTCATCATTCCTCACCTGGACTACTGCAACGCCATACTTCAAGGGTTGCCTAAAAAAACCCTCAACATCCTCCAAATGGCGCAAAATGTGGCAGCTAGATTAATCATGAGGAAAGGCCTGAAGGAGCATATCACACCAATTCTAATGGACCTACATTGGCTCCCCATCACTGCACGCATACAATACAAAATCCTAATCACCACATTCAAGCTCATTCATAATATAGCACCCTCGTTTCTCAACGCCCTTATCACATCGCAGCCAAATAACAGAAGCAGAAGAACCACACACCTCAATACCCTCATTGTTCCGGCTAGCCTGAGATCTGTCACTGCAACCACCAGCAACCGAGCATTCTCATTCATAGCGCCACTGCTATGGAACCAACTACCATGCGAACTGAGAGCAATCAGTGACCTGTTGGTATTTAGAAAAAAGCTAAAGACGCATCTTTTCCAGACACACTTCAATCCCACATAACCTCTTTCACCATGCACAAGGAAAGAGCACTACACGTCAAACACCTATAGACTCCGACAACCTGTAAATATGTACATACATGTGCAATCAATGTCTTGCAATCAAGTGTAAACCTGTAATCTGAATGTTTGTGTCCTGTACTGAATCATTATGTATGTTTTAATCCATGGCCTGTACAACCATACTGTTATGTGTAGCAAACCGCTGCTGATCGCTGGAAGTAGCGGGATATAAGTGTACACTAAATAAATAAATAAATAAATTGAGAGATTTGAGATTGGTGTGCAGAAGAGACCCCTGGTCTTGAGACAGAAGGTCGGGCTGCAACCCTAGAGATAGTGGAGGGTCCACTGCTAGCTGAAGCAGAAGTGGGAACCAATGTTGTCTCGGCCACCTGGGGGCTACCAGAAGGACCGAAGCCTGGTCCTTCAGAACTTTGAACAGGGTTCGGGCCACCAGAGGCGTGGGAGGAAACGCATATAGGAGGCCTTGGGACCAGGAAATCAGAAAAGCATCTGCTGCTAGTCTCAGAGGATGCGGTTGCCTGCAGCAGAACTGGGGCAGCTATCTGTTCAGGGGACTGGCAAAGAGATCTATGGATGGAGGTACCCATCTCAGGAAGATCTTCTGAACTACCAAGGGATGGAGCTGCCATTCATGTGGCTGCAGAATCCTGCTCAACCTGTCTGCTAGGTAATTTTCCTGGCCAGGGAGATAAACCGCCTTGAGCACCATGTTGTGCCGGAGTGCAAACAAGCAAAGGTCCTGCGCCTCCTGACAAAGGAGCCTGGACCCAGTGCCTCCCTGTTTGTTCACATAAAACATGGCTACCTGATTGTCTGTCTGCACTAAAACAGACTGGTGAGCCAGGGTTTGAGAGAAAGTCTTGAGGACTAAGTGAATAGCCCGAAGCTCCAGTAGATTGATCTGCTGCTGGGCCTCCCAGGGAGACCACAGGCCCTGAGTGCACTTGCCCAGACAGTGTGCTCCCCAGCCCTGTAGAGAGGCATCGGTGGTCAATACCACTGTGAACCCAGGTAGCTGAAAAGGCATCCCTTCCAGTAAGTTGGGGGGATGCAGCCACCAACGTAGGGAGTGCAGGAATGGTCTGGACACCCTTACTCTGTCTCTGAAGCTCCCTGTGGCCTGCGACCACTGAGTTCTGAGGCACCATTGCATAGGCCTCATATGAAGCCTGACATGGGGTGTGACATGCACTGTCGAAGCCATGTGGCCAAAAAGCCTCAGGCAGAGCTTGGCGGAGACCAGTGACTTGCTGAGAAACTGGTTTGCCAAGGTCATCAGCCTTTGGGCTCTGTCTTCTGGCAAGAAAGCTTTTGCCTGCAGAGTCTAGTCTTGCCCCATGAACTCTTAAGTTTTGGGAGGGGAGCAAAGTGGACTTTGTGAAGTTTATGACAAACCCCAAATGCTGTAGCAGAGAAATCGTTCAGAGGGTGGCTTGCCTGGCCTGTCTGATCCCTGATGAGCCAGTCGTCCAGATAGGGGAAGACAAAGATACCCTGATTTCTCAAGTAGGCCGCCACCACTGCCAGGCATTTGGTAAAGAGGCGTAGGGAGGCATAGCCTAGTGGTTGGGGCAAGGTACCACAGGCCGGAAGGTAGATGGTTCAAATCCCACTAGAGGACAGCAACCTTGGGCCAGAAGGACTGGGGTTTCTAGTCCCACAGGTGCTCCTTGTGGTCTTGGGCAATCCACTTAACCCTCCATTGCCCATGTTCCCTGTAAGTATTAGTGTATGTGTGTCATATCCCCTCGTGTTAAATGTATCTCCCGACCGCTTTGACCCGGTGAAAAGCGGGATATAAATGTAGCTAAATAAATAAAATAAAGACTCTGGGGGCGGAGGTGAGGACAAATGACAGCACTCTGTACTGATAATGGTTTCCTCCCACAATGAACCTGAGGTACTGTCTGTGGTCTGGATGAATAAGGATGTGAGTGTACGCATCCTTTAGATCTAAAGAGCATAGCCAATCTCCCCTGCTGGAGGTAGGGCAGAAGTGTTCCAAGAGTAAGTATCTTGAACTTTTCCTTCTGTAAGAAGTTGAGATTTCTGAGGTCGAGAATAGGCCTGAGATCCCCTGTTCTCTTTGGTACTAGGAAGTACCTGGAGTAAAACCCATGACCTTGGAGGTGGGGAGGCACAGGCTCCACCGCCTGGTCTCGTAACAGACCCTGGAGCTCCTGCAGGAGGGCTGTATGGAGAGGAGGCCTTGGAGGCTCTCCTGGAAAATAGGGAGGAGGCAACTGATGAAAATGAAGCAGGTAGCCCTTCCGGACTATGCTTAAGACCCAGTTGTCCCCTGTAATCGGCGGCCACCGGTGGGCAAACAGGGCTAGGCGACCTCCTGTGCAGGGATGGGACAGCAGAGATGGAGAGGCTATGCCTTGGGAGTCAAAAACCCCCACCCTGCTGAGTAGGAGCAGGAGCCGGAGGCTTGGGGGCTTTCAGCCTACGGGGCCCATGTCCCTGCCCCTTGGCCTGCTGACCCTGTGGGTGAGCGGGGGAGGCCTGGTAAGTTGGGAACTGTTTGTAGGAAGTCGCCTTCCTCGGGTAAAAGGACTTTTTACCCGAGCCCTTCTTCTTGTGTGAAGGGGCAGAAGTCTTTCGAGACAGCCTTGTCCTCATGAAGTGCTCGGTCTCGATTCTCAGCAGCCTTCTCGGCCATGGGCTTGCCAAAAAGGTTTTCACCTCGGCAAGGGACATCGACCAACTTGTCCTGAACCCATGGCTCAAGGTACGATGACTGCAGCCATGCCTGGCGTCGAGCCGCGATGCCGGCTGCCGCAACCCAGGTCGAGGCCTCGAAGCCATCGTAGGCCGCTTGGGACATGAACTTAGAGCATTCCCGGATCCCCGAAGACAAGGACTTGAACCTCTGCAAAGGTTCCCTGGAGAGACCAGCAGAGAACGCGGCAAGCTCCTTTGACAGGTCCCGCAAGTACATGCCCATGTACAGCTGGTAAGACTGGACAGGGCAAGCAAGCATCGAGCCCTGGAAGCACTTTCTACCGAACGCATCCAGGTTCTGGGCCTCCCTGCCAGGGGGCACCGCGGAGTGCATCTTCTGACTTTTCAAACGATGCATGGCCGATTCCACCACCATGGAATGGTGCGGTAGCTGTGCCTTTTGAAAACCAGGGCTCTTACGGAGTCGATAAATGGAATCGACCTGCTTGCTCAGAACCGGCGCCGAGGCCGGTGTCTCCCACATCTGGAAGAGGAGCCGTTCCAGCATCGGAGGAACCGGCACAGTAAAGGCCTCCTTTGGAGGAGAGTCATACTGGAGGGCCTCGAGCTCTTTGGCTCGAGGCACCTCCTCGGGATCCGCCGGGATCGCCAAAGCAGTGGCCATATCCAGCACGAACTCCAAGAACCGGGTATCCTCCGGAGTGGACCTACTCCGGGGCTCAGACTGCGGTGAGTCCGACGGGACGCACCGAGTCTTGAAGGTATCGGGGGACTCCTCATCCTGCGTCTCCCAGGTGGACTCATCCGAAAAGGAGTCGGACTCCGACCGCGTGGGGCCCGGCAGCACCCGACCCGACGCCAAAGGCACCGGCGTCGACGCCCTCGGTCCCGACCGGGAGGTCGAGGGTGACCGTGACCGAGGACGACCTCGAGCCTTCATGGTCTCGAGTATCGGCTCGGTCTCCGGGGTCGACTTTGACGTCAATATCCCGGTGGTCGGGGCAGATGCACCAGCGAGGCTGGCCATCAGCACCCGCTGATGATCCATGAAGGCAGACAGTCTGCACTCCAAGGCTGTCAGCCTGAGACCCAGCTCAGGAGACTCAGCAGCTACCGACGCGGGCCCCGGTGGCACCGGGCCCGATGTCGGCTCCCTGGGGGGAGAGTCCTCGAGGACAACAGGACTTACGTGTCCAGCAGACTCCGGCTCCACCCGAGGTACTTTTGACGGCTTCTCCTGTTCCACAGGCCTGGGACGGCGGTCGGGGGTCCGAGACCTAGCCCTCGAGGAGCCAGGGACCACCTCCGACGACGCCCTCGCGAGCCGCTTCTTCCTCTTTTGCTCCCGCTCGGGGGACCCCCTATCCGAGGAACCCTGACGATGCTCAGGGTCAGACTCCAGAGACGTCGAGGCCTCAGACGAGGTCCGGGCCCGGCCGGAGGCTGAATTGGAGAAAAGCCTTTCCTTCTGGTGCTGACGACTTCGCAGTGCCTTAGTGGACATTTTTCCACACGGTCCACAGATCTTAGGATCATGATCAGGACCGAGGCACCGAAGGCAGCAGTCGTGTGTGTCGGTGAGAGACATTAGTTTCTTGCACCGATCACACTTCTTAAAACCACTGGAAGCCATCGGGGGAAAAAAAGAGTCCCCGCGAGGTCAAAGGACTGGCCTTCCAGGGAAAAGGAAAAAAGGGCGTGAACGCCAGCCACGAAGGGCAAAAACCAAAAAAATAAGATTGGGCTTGATACCGGTGTACCAAACCCGGCGAGAAGGGGAACCGGCGTTGAACCGGACAAAAACCGCAAAGAAAATCGCAAGGAATAGACGAAAAAATCTAACTATTTTCCGGCTGAACTAGGACACACTTCCGAAGGGCTCCATGGAAAAAGAGAGTCTGAGCAAAATGGCACTTTTAGGCAGGAAGGGGACCGCGCATGCGTGCAGTATTCCCAAAGGCTTTCATAGAAAGCTGGGGAAATGCTCCGCAGGGGGCTCCATCGACGTAGATGTCACCCATATGTGAGGACTGACTTCCTGCTTGGTCCTGGAGAATATACAGATTTGTTGTCTAACTTACTTCAACAGTTTGATGTGCGCTTTGAAGACTTTAAGGTACTGGAGCCACAATTTCAACTTTTTTCAATGCCAGTTTGCTGTAGAAGTTGATAATGTTGCAGAGGAATTGCAAATGGTGGGACTTCAGTGTGATGCTATCTTTTAGCAAAAATATGTAGAATTAGGGATTCCCAAATTCTACACGTTTCTGCCACGAGACAGGTTTCCGAGGTTATTCTCTGCTACTGCAAGGATTATTGCAATGTTTGGAAGTACATATGTATCTGAACAATTTTTCTCACCCATGAAGATTAACAAGTCTGTGCTCACTGATGAACATTTGCAAGCAACACTGAAATTTTTTTTTCTAATAAATTAAAGCCTAATATTGAGGTCCTTGTTGATGCAAAATGCTGCCAGCTAAGTAGCCAGAACAAAAACTGACTGAAACTAAAACTTACACGATAATTACATTCATGTTACACATTAGTTATAATAAATGGATTAAAATAATTAAATAAAATTTGTAAAGCACTATGTTCTTATTATAGTGACTTTTTTATTTACTTTTTTCCATTGTAAAAAAAAGTTCCGACAATGCAGACCGCGGGTTACTTTACAAGTCCTCATTTGGCCCTCAAAGCAATTTAAGTTTCAGACCCCTGATCTATTTAGAAGAGACAGAGAGGGTAGAAAAGGAGGGGAAGTAGCCCTATATTTCAAAAGCAATAGTAAAGCTGCAGAAATGAAGGGGACATGGGGAAAAGAAGAAGCGCTGTGGATTTTGTTAGAAAGAGGAGATGGCACTGTCATCCATACTGGTGTAGTCTACAGGCGTCCAACTCAAACAGAAGAAATAGATAACAAATTGATTATACAGGTACACTACCAAAAAACTGCCTCCAGTTTTGCAACTGATTCCTATAGATTTTGGGGTGCTGAATCCAGGAAAAATAGCCAAAATGTTCCATCACGTCACGTTTTCTTGCAAAATTAGATTTCTTACCCATATAAGGAATGTTCACATAATTTCTTTTTAGCCGACTGCAGTTTATTTTCTTGGCCCAAAATAGAGGTTGTAATGGTTAACTAACTAGAAACACTCCCTCATGATATTTTAGAGTGTTTTGTATTCATTTTATACATTAACAGGACAATTGGGAGGCGGGGGGCTAAATCCAGTACTCGCGCTGGCGCATGTTCTTTCCTGTTTGCCTCGCCTCGTTCGCTCGCTCAAACACGGTGGTTGTGACATGAACGTTCCTGTCAAATTTCAGTTTTTTGCAAGTTCATTATTACCTTTTGTTTGCTCAGTCGTAATCCAGCTTTATTCCGAAGTGGTTCACTACAGTTGTAGTTTGCAGTGCTGTGTATTTGTGATGGCTCACAGAGCCAGAGGTTGCGTCAACTCTCCGGACAGTTTTTGTTTTATTTGTGAGGAATATACCGTGAAAAAGCGGCAGAGGAACATTTCTGCATTTATTAAAAAAGTATATTTTGCCTATTTCGGTTTGAAGTTAGGCGATCAAGACAAACCGTGGGCTCCTCACAAAGTGTGCAAGACATGTGAGGAAGATCTACGCTTATGGATGAAAGGTAAAAAACAAGCATTTCGTTTCGGAATACCTATGATGTGGCGTGAACAAAGAGACCACAGCAGTGACTGCTATTTTTGCTCTTGCATTGTGAAGGGATACAACTTAAAAAATAAGAACGTAATAAGTTACCCCAACCTTCCCTCAGCAAATGGAAATTACACTAACCTGGTAATTGTAGTTCCTGGAGGGTCCAGTTTAGTCCTCCAACATCGGGTAGTGCCCCTCCTCCTGCAGCCTGGAGACTGGACCAATCAAGTCTTCTGTAGTATATATGCAGACGGAGCTCCCAGAAGCCCCCAGTGTACTAGTAACAAAGCATACTTAACGAAGCAACACATTAGATTAATATACAAAATGACATAATGAAAATGACATAATTAAAGAACAATTTGTTTCCCCCCACAAAAATATCCAACTTTCTCTCCAAACGAGGAAGTCAGAACACTGTATTGCACTGGAACCAACGCCCCAGAAATCAAAATACAGCTCCGTATCAGAAATCTCAGGAGCTGACTGAACACCTGAGAAAGGAAGAGCCATAGCCAAAAACGCGGCTGCAAAAAAGGTTCGAACGGCAAGAGGAACCGTCTTATGATCCACCGTTCGGAAAGCGCGCCGCATTTTTATAACAGATAGTCGGGAGGGAAGGAGGACTAAACTGGACCCTCCAGAAACTACAATTACCAGGTTAGTGTAATTTCCATTTCCTGTTCGGTAATCCAGTTTAGTCCTCCAACATCGGGATGTAACAGAGCAGTTAAGACCGGGCGGGACCTTGCCATCCGGCGCGCAGAACCGCCGAACAAAAGAGGAATCCCGAGCCGCTGACACATCTAAACGATAGTGTGTACTGAAAGCATGCAGAGACGACCAGGTGGCCGCCTTACAGATATCTGCTGGCGTAACTAGGCTATACTCCGCCCAAGCGGTAGCCCGAGCCCTAGTGGAATGATCCAGTAGCCCCTCCGGAACAGACCGCTGCTGCAACAGATACGCAGACGCGAACGCTTCCTTGAGCCATCTTGCAACGGAGGCCTTAGCCGCCGCTTCCCCTTTACGTGCACCACCGAAGAGCACGAATAACCGGTCAGTCTTCCGAAAAGATTCGGTAGCCTTCAAAGAACGACGAAGTGCACGACCCACATCGAGACGGTGAAGACTTTTGTCCGCCGACCCGACAGAGTGGGAAGAAAGAACTGGAAGAAACACTGCCTGATTCACATGAATAGGGGAAACCACCTTCGGCAAAAAGGAAGGGACCGGGGAACAAGACAAAAAAGGTTCTCGGCAGGACAACGCATGTAGATCTGAAATACGCCGTGCCGAACAGATGGCTACAAGAAAAACCGTCTTCAGCGTAAAATCTTTCAGAAACGCCCTACTCAGGGGTTCAAAAGGTTCACGAACCAGGGCCCGCATCACTAGATTCAAGTCCCCCGGAGGAACGAAAATCCTGCGGGAGGGCCGCAAATGAAAAACAGTCGTAAGAAAACGACGTACGTCCGGATAAGAACCATAGAAACGGCCTAAAACTTTGCCTCGATAACAAGAGATAGCCGCCAACTGGACTTTCAGAGAACTAGCCGCAAGGCCCTTATCAAAAGCAACCTGAAGAAACTTAAAACGACGGAAACGGAAACCGTCGCCGCCCGGACTCCACGCCGGGAGCACCAGTCTTCAAAGATCCCCCAAATCCGAACGTAAGTAAGAGAAGTGGACGTTTTCCCCGCCCGCAGTAGGGTAGAAATCACCGCGGGGGGAGTAACCCTTCTTTTTCAGCCGAGCCCTTTCCATGGCCAAACCGTAAGCGAGAATTGACCCACTTGGGGCATCCGCAAGGGTCCCTGAAAAAGAAGATTCGGCAGCGTGGATAGGAACCAAGGAATGCCGTCGCTCAGCCGGACCAGATCGGCATACCAGGGCCACCCAGGCCAGTCTGGGTCCACCAGTAACACTCGACCCCGATGGCCCTCGATGCGCTGAACGACCCGGCCAATCAGAACCCACGGAGGAAAGACATAAAGAAGGCCGGACGTTGGCCACGGCTGAATGAGAGCGTCGAGCCCCTCGGACATACGCTCCCTTTGCCTGCTGAAGAAGCGTCCTGTCTCGGCCGATTGAAATGTCGCCATGAGATCCATGAAGGGCGGCCCCCCCCCCGACGAACTATTTGCACGTAAACTTGCGGGTTTAGCTCCCACTCTCCGGGGTCCACCCGCACTCTGCAGAGAAAATCGGCCTGAACATTGTCTGCGCCTGCAATAGGCGCTGCCGAGATGGCCGGAAAACGAGACTGCACCCAATTGACCAAGGCCATCGCTTCTGATTCCAGGGCAATGCTGCCAGTGCCCCCTTGGCGATTGATGTAAGCTACGGTGGTCGCAATGTCCGAGAGGACTCGCACCGGCCGGTCGAGAACTAGGGCTTTGAGGCCAAGAGGGCTAGCCGCACCGCCCGCAATTCGAGGAGGTTGATCGACCAAGAAGTCTCCAGGGGAGACCATTCCCCTTGAGCGAAGCGGGTCTCGCAGTGAGCCCCCCAGCCGGTTAAGCTGGCATCCGTTGTGAACGGAACCCAAAGTGGAGGCTCCAGGGAATCCCCCGCGCCAGGTTCTCGGAGGAGAGCCACCACCGGAGTGATCGGCGAACCGCCCTTGGGCAAGTCAATCTCCTGTTCAACGAGTCAAATTGGTTGGACCAACGGCGCAGCAGAGCACTCTGCAGCCGGGCGCATGTGGAAGCGCGCCCAGGGCACCACCTCCAAGGTTGCTGCCATCGTACCGAGGAACTGTAGCTATCACCATGCAGACGGAGCGGGCATCCCCCTGAAGAGTCGGACAAGAGACCGAATACGGCGCTCCGGCAGGCTCACTCCCAGATACTCGAGATCCTGAGTCGGGCACAGACAACTCTTGCATTCTTTCACCACCCAGCCGAGGGACCGCAGCAGAGCCACCACCCTGCTCGTGACGTGCACACACTCCCGACTGGACTTTGCCCGAATCCACCAGTCGTCGAGATACGGATGGACCAGGATGCCCTCTGTGCACAAGGCCTCCGCGACCACTACCATCACGTTTGTGAAGGTGCGGGGGGCCGTGGCGAGACCAAACGGCATGGCCGGAAATTGGAAGTGGCCCCACGGAAGAGCGAAGTGGAGAAACCGTTGATGAGACGGCCGGATGGGAATGTGTAATGTGGTCTGCAGTGGCTGTGGAAGATCCTGCAGCAGGGGCTCTGAGGAGGGGGGAGATAAGGTGCTGGGGGACCCAGCTAGCAACGCAGTGGGTATGGCGAAAGCCTCCGGGATGCAGCGTGCAGGTGTAACACAAGCAAGCTATTAATGTACCCTTCGGCTGATTACATTTCACATATAATACAGCCATAGAAAAAAGCATTGTAGAGACTTAAACCACCTTTCCTCTTCTTGTGTGGGGTTTCATTTATTTATTTATTTATTTATTTATTTATTTTTGCATTTAAAACAAAAAGCAAGGAAGGCTCAGGGAAACCCAAGACTGTTTAAGAAAAGGATTTTGAAACTGCACGTGCCTCCACAGCATGATTAAGTGTGTGGAAACTGCTGTTTAGAGCTGTTTCCTCTAAAAAGAAACACTGAAGAGAAAAACAAAACAGCCGCTGGCACCGAAAAAACTGTCAGGTATTCGCAGAACTGAGAAGGGAACTGTCAGTCATTCACTGTGCTGGCATAGAGAAACTTTCAAGGTCAGGGTAAGGCAATTACAGTGACTGAAAGTAGGGAAATTAGAGTGGGATCCCTCCGCAGCCATTCAGACCTCCATGGTAGGGGCTGAAAGGTGTTTCTGGGGAGGGATGTAGAAGCTCAATCCAGCCATAGGAAAATTACAGTGAGCATGCTTAATTAGGCCGAGCCCAAAACAGTCAGGATCCAAAACACTGACTTAAAACCTCAACCAAATGGTATATTGAATAAGACAGGTACAATAATCAGTAGGACGTACAAAGTAACCCGGCTGCAGTTTGTGGACTAAAAAGTCAAAGTAGGCACTTCCAAACTCAGGGGCAGCCGGTCCGGATACAGCTGAAAGCATCCCAGAGCAACTGAGGCAAGGAAGAAAAAACAAAAACAGAGTACGCACAGTTTTCTTACAGAAAATGATACCTGAACTTCCTGGAGGTATTCAAACTCTCGTGGTAAAGACTCAGTGCAGCGTAAAGCCAATGGAGAGCTCCCCCGAAGCCAAGCTCCGGAGTTCCCAAGTTCCTCAGGGGAAGCAAGATGCTGGGGGAAGAGCAGAGCTGATGCCTGAGGTCCCTGTGTTTCTTCTGACAGCCTATGCAGCGTAAACCTGAATAAGGCACAGGGAGAACTAAAAAGAAATAACTGCGTCCCGCCGGAACAGGCATTTAACAATATTCCCCATAATAGGTAATGCCTCAGCCAGCCTTCTTTGTTGGGCACAGTGGGGAATGGAAGCCATGAGCCCTGCACCCTTCGTCAGTGACTCAGCATTGTACTGTGGCTCTGAATTGCATACTGTTCTCTATCCATGCCTTCTGTACTTTTTATCCATTATGTTCATACAGAGGCAGAGAAAAAAGTAACCTCTGCACAACTGACATCTAGCAAGTGTTGTGGAAAGAAGAAAAAAACTGAAACAACAATATAGCTTTTAGAAGCCAGCAGAGAAGTAATCTGGCTTCCCGCCAAAAACCGAGGCTCATTAGCTATTCAAAATGGCCACCAGCAAAAATAAAACACCAAAAGAGTGAATTAAAACCCCCAAAAGCTAAGGAATTAACTTAAAAAGTCAAAGAAGAAGGTGGGAGGGTTGCAGGCATGAGAGAAATGCCTAAAATCGCTGAAAAATCAAGAAAAATCAATTGAGTTACCACAGAGCTGCAAACAGCAGAGGGAGAAGACATTCTAGTTCTGAAGAAACTGCAGCACAGCTCTTGCAGATGCCAGAGTCAGTCATTGTACCTCTGCGGGACCCACAAATCACACATTGAGGTTTGGCAGCCATGCTAAGGCAACCTGCTTCCAGGGGGAAAGAAGGAAACAGGAACAGGGAAGCCCACAGCAAAGGGACTAACCATATTCAAATCAGTACAGCTTTAAATTTAAAACCTTTTTTTTTTGTTTTTTTTTACAGAAAACAAAATACTCCCCAGAATCCTAGGGGTGCCCTGAGCAAAATCGCCAGCAAAAGAAACCCCAAAAATGCCAGGGGAACCCGTGCACAAGTGTTAAAAAGTGCCCTTAAAAAGCACACTTTAGAAATCCAAAATGGCCGCCGCACCTTTCCACCCACAATAAAAAAAGGCGCGAAAATACAAAGGTAACCAAATAATATGGAAAAGAAAGAAAAGGACCCTCTAATACAGGGCAAGCGAAAAAAATCAGGAAAAAGTGCAATTCGGAAGCCAGGGGAGCCGACAGAGCCTCTGACAATGCAAAAAACAACAGAGCTGAAAAGATAAAGCAAGGAAAATTCCTACCAGCTCAGTGAACAGCAAGGAACTCAGCCAACTTCTCCAAGTGACAGGCAATGCTGTAGCAGGTATGGCTCTTCCCCGAACAGTCTTGGGGAGAGCTCAACCCAGGTTTCAGATATTCCCAGGCAGGAAGGCAGGAGCCCAATGCAGGTCTGGCTTCCCCCAGGATGTCCCCTGTTTTTTAAAGATACAGCTACCTAGCAAAGAAATGGTAAATAAAGGACCCAAAATAAAACCCCAAAAGAACTAACTAACTAGTGTTGCTCCTTCAAGTGTCACTTAGTGTGCCCAGAAAGGGCACAGAAGTCTGCAAGCTGCAAGGAGACTGGACACACTGGGGGCTTCTGGGAGCTCCGTCTGCATATATACTACAGAAGACTTGATTGGTCCAGTCTCCAGGCTGCAGGAGGAGGGGCACTACCCGATGTTGGAGGACTAAACTGGATTACCGAACAGGAATTAGGCCTATGCCTCATAGCAACGAAGTACCTGTGCCTGAACCACCAAAATCTTTGGATCATATTTGTGTGGACGGTTCTGATCATGATGAGACTCATCAGATGGCTTTTCCCGATGAGTCCAGTACTTCCGAGTTTGAAACTGAACCAGATCCGAAACCTGAACTTTTCTCTCAAGCTGAATTGAATGATTTAGTCCGGGATTTAGGACTCCCAAAAGATGCTGCCCAACTGCTAGGTTCTCGGCTTAAACAGAAAAATCTATTGTCACCAGGAACAACTTTTTATTGGTACCGCAACCGCGAGACACAATTTTTGAAGTATTTCAGCAAAGAGGAAGATTTGGTATTTTGCAACGATATATACGGAGTGATGGAAAAGTTTAAACTCAAGTATGATCCTGCTGAATGGCGGCTGTTCATTGATTCGTCAAAAGACAGCATAAAAGGTGTTCTTCTTCATAATGGCAACACATTTGCTTCAGTTCCTATTGCTCACTCTGTTATTCTCCAAGAAAAATACGAGAATTTGGCCCTGATTCTTCAGAAGATTCGTTATGATGAGCATAAGTGGATGATTTGTGGAGACTTTAAAATTCTATCCATGCTATTAGGGCAGCAATCCGGTTTCACCAAATATCCCTGCTTCCTTTGCTTGTGGGATAGCCGGGCCCGCGACCTACACTGGGGGAAAAAAGACTGGCCAATTCGGGAGTATTTGAGACCCGGTGAGAAAAATGTTCTTCATGAGAGCTTGGTACCTCGTGATAAAATTCTATTACCACCTCTCCACATTAAGTTGGGTCTCATTAAGCAATTCATCAAGTCCCTTCCAAAAGATGGTGAGTGCTTTCGGTACCTTTGCTCAAAGTTCCCCCGACTTTCTGAAGCAAAGCTAAAGGAAGGAGTGTTTGTTGGCCCTGATATAAGGGAACTCATTTCAGATGGAGCATTTGCTGAAACGATGTCTGAGAAGGAAAAAGAAGCCTGAGATTCCTTCAAGGATGTTGTTCTCAAATTCTTGGGGAACAGGCGGGATGAGAACTATAAGGATATTGTTGCCAGGATGCTCAATGCCTTCAAAGAACAAGGCTGTAACATGAGCCTGAAAGTCCATTTCTTGCACTCCCATGTGAACTACTTTCCCGAAAACGTGGGGGCGTACAGTGAAGAACAAGGTGAAAGGTTTCACCAGGACATCAAGGACGCAGAGAGAGAGAAGGTACCAAGGAAGATGGAACACCACTATGATGGCTGATTTCTGCTGGTTGCTGCTGCGGGAAACCCCAGATGAAAAATACGCCAAGCAGCGCACCAAGAGAAGCATTCGGGGGAAGAAGAAACGGGCCCACCAGGAGATTGATTGACCCAAGAATGACTTTAAAATCTAAACTGTGTTGACAAATATTGTGTTTTTACTAAACTTTGAAATAAAAATTTGCTAGTTATTACCACAGTGTCGGATCTCATTTATTAGAATTTTATTTTCACACCATCGGGTGTTTGTCTTCATGTATTGCAATGGTGCGGTTTGCGTTTTCTATTCTTACATACATACCTGTACAACATTTTTTGCACATTTCTTTGCTTTGCTTTGTGTCTAACCTCGCTCTTATATGCTCAATGTTTGTGCACATGTATGTGGCTGTTTTAAGTGCAGACAATTTTGCTACCATCACAGTGTGTTTTGTTGACATTACTCTATTCTTATGTGCTGCCTTGTTACAATTTTCTTTATTCTTATTTGAATAACTACTAAACAATTAGTATAAAGAATTCATCCAAGAAACTTTTATCTCGATCGCACTCAATCTGAAACGTTCACCTCAAACTGCTAACCCAATGTAGCAAAAAATCTGTACGTGATGGAGCAAATTGGTTACCAGATTTGGATTCAGCGCACCAAAAAACGTAAAAATCAATCGAAACAGAGGCAGTTTAAAAAAATTTTTTTAGTGTACCTGTGTTATTAATATTTCAAAGACAACCATGAAGGGGAAAGCGATCCTATTGGGTGACTTTAATTTACCCAAAGTGGATTGAAGTATTCATTCTGCTAATCTGGAAAGAAGTAAAAAAAATTGTGGATGACTTCCAAGATGCATTACTAAGTCACATGGTAATGGAACCGACCAGGGAAAGCTCGATGTTGGATTCTCCATGGACAAGCAGGAAGCGTCAGTCACACCAGGTGACGTCCTCCGGGTGGCGCCATCTACGGAGGTGCTCTCCAGAGCTCAGGTTTCTGAGCATGGGTAGGTGTGGTCCCCACCTCCCCGGCCCACCCCTAGCCCAGCCAGTCTAATTTCTTCCGCCTTGCCATCAAGACAGATTCTCTCCATTCTCCTCTTAAAACTCTTAGAATCACCGATTCTTACATTCAGGAATGCCGAAACCAGGGTTCAAGAAGTGCCCAGGATGTGGCAGGAAGATGACCACCACCGACAGACATTTAGTACTCACCAACGGAGATAACGTATCCGGGTGGGTACCCATGTGAGCAACAGCGATCATCACACAGTGTGGTTTGAGATAAAAGCCAAGGTGGAGTCTGTGATAAGGAAGCTTATCATAGCTCAGGAAGGAGCTATAGAAAAGGTGAAGTGACTCTGAACAAGCAACCTTTCAGTTCTGGTAGAAATAAGAAAACAGAATTTTCCCATAAAAGACTACCAGTCCCAGAATGCACCAGGTTTCCAACAGCCATTAGAGGAGCTGAAGTGGGGAAATGTGTGTTCAATCAGGAGGGCTATGAGGTAATCCCTAAGCGCTCATCTCAAAGGGCAGGGCCTGATTCAGCACAGCTGCGCTGTGTTAGGGAGGAGCACTCATCTAAGCAGAATAAGAGTAGAGTTTATTCTACAGATGACCATCTTCATGATCACCTTGGATATCCAGAGAATTGTCCTCAGTATCCTGAGAATCAGCTTGAGTTTGATCATCAGTTTCATCTGAAGGATCATCAGAAGCAGAAGCCAAACCGGACGGACAGAGAGGGAAAGAGACCCTTTGGAAGAAGGAAGAGAAAAGCCTTTGAGAGGTCTAGAAGAGTCCAAAGCAGTACATATACTGGGAGGTATTCCAAGGGCCAGCATACACCATTGGACTGGGGAAAGCCAGAGGAATGGTGCTGCAGAGCTAAGAATCACCAGAGGCTACCTGTGAGGGAGACGGCTGCATGTGGAAGGGACCCTAAGACCTGTGCCAGAAGGTATGTGAAGAGAGATCCAGTGTCCAGGGATCTGGATTGGAAGGCTGGACATAAGAACTGGACTACATACTGGCCAGGCTATATAGAGAGGAACTCTAGCAGCAATGGAAGCTCAGGTATGAACACTGATCTATGCCCTAGCTATAACCTTGAAAGACAGCAGGGAAACAAGTATTCTCCTGAAAATGCTCCATTGAGAGATTCATCTGTGCCAATCCATGATATTGAACCCATGCTTGTTGAACAAGGGGGAATAATAGCAGATGAGGATCCTGTTTATATGGACTGCTCTCTATCTAAACTCCGTTGGTAACTTTCTGTTATAAAGTACAGCAACCATCACAAAGAAATACAAATTTGTTCTTTAATCCACTCAGAAAAGCTCCTGAAGCAGGATTTGACCCACACAGTGGAAGGCAAGCCAGCTAAGGGGTTTCAGCTGGTGACTGCTAGCAATTAAGCCTTACCTAATTGCTTGTGAGCTAGGAGAGAATCACTTCTGAGTCTATGTGGGAAGTAATCAGAAGTTAACCTGAAAAGAACAGTTTGTTTCTTGCTTTGTGGCTTTTCATTTGTTGTTTTCCTGATTTTGACTTTGTTTTTCCAAGTTGATACTGAAAGCAAGTACCTGATTTATGTGCTACCAAGCATATCTGTGTTGGGAGAAATAACCCCATAAATAAATATCTTATTGGCTTTACCCAAGAGCACAACTAAATTATTGTCAGCAGCTGTGTCTGGTGTGAATGAACTACATTGCCCACAATCCCTTGCAAATCATATAGAGATATGCACTTGCCAAGATTGTGAAGGTTATCACCCAGGCAGCCGTCTGACAAGTCCAATCACAGCAAGCTCAGTCCTAGACTTCAAAAACACTGACCAGTGAAGAAGGAGTTGTCAGGATGGGAGGAGATAAGTGAAGTGGAATTGTAGTGGGCTAACCTAAAGGAGGCAATAAAAGGGGCAACAGATACATATGTAAGGAAAGTAAATAAAAATAAAAGGAAAAAGAAACCTATTTGGTTCTCCAAAGAAGTAGCTGCACAAATAAAGGCAAAAAAACACAGCTTTCACAAAAATCAGCAGTTCACAAACAGAGGAACACAGAAAAGAATACAGGATAAAACTAAAAGAAACAAAGAGAAATAAGGATAGCAAAATCAAAAGCAGAAGAAAAGATGGCAAGTGTGGAGACAAAACTTTTTCCAGGTATATTTGGGAGAGGAGGAAAATTAGAAGTGGAATTGCAAGACCCAAAAGTGCCGGGAATGGATTTGTGGAAAGTGATCTGGAAAGAACGAAAACGCTAAACGAATACTTCTGTTCTGTTTTCACTAAAGAAAATCCTGGAGAAGGACCACCTGTGATTGACAAGTGCACAAATGGGAATGGAGTAGATACCACACCATTCACAGAAGATGTGTTAGAGCAGCTCGCAAAACTGACAGCAGACGAAGCCATGGGACCGGATAGGATACATCCCAGGATTCTGAAAGAGCTCCTTGCAGGGCCGTTAAAGGATTTTTTAAAATAGAACCTTGGAGATAGAAGTTCCACAGGACTGGAGAAGGGCTGATGTGGTACCTCTTCACAAAAGTGGTAATAGGGAAGAAGTGAAACTACAGGCCAGTAAGCCTTACCTCGGTGGTGGAAAAGTAATGGAGGCACTCCTGAAAGAGCGAATAGTGGACTTTCTCGAAACTAACAGGTTACATGATCCGAGGCAACATGGTGTTACCAAAGGACGATCTTTCTAAACAAATCTGATTGAATTCTTTGACTGGGTGACCAGAGATCTAGATCAAGGGCATGCGATGGATATGATCTACTTAGATTTCAGCAAAGCCTTTGATATTGTTCCTCATAAGAGAATTATGAATAAACTGAAAAGCCTGGGGATGGGTCCCAAGGTGGTGAACTGGATCACAAATTGGTTGACTGAATTGATAGATGATGGTAAACGGAACTCAATCGGATGAAAGGAAGGTGATTAGCGGTATGAGCCAGGATTCGGTCCTGGGACCGGTACTGTCTGATGTATTTGTGGGTGATATTGCTGAAGGACTAAATGGGAAAGTCTGTCTTTTTGCAGATGACACGAAAATTTACAACAGGGTGGACTCCCTGAGGGAGTAGATAACATGAGGAAAGATTTACAAAAGCTGGAAGAATGATCTAATGCTTGGCAGTTAAGATTTAACCGTCTACAGTTAATACAGAACACGGCTGCCCGAATTGTTACCCACACCTGCCGCAGCGATCATATTACACCTGTTTTAATTCACTTAACACTGGCTCCCACTGGCTTTCCACATTCGTTACAAAGTTCTCACCGTTGTCCATCGTACCATCTATACTTCCACCCCTCAGTACCTAGCTAACCTTCTACAGTTCCATATCCCCACCCGCAGTCTTTGTTCCTGTCATGTCAATCGTCTGGTCCTTTCATTTCCTTCACGTGCTCACCTTCAGTCAACTCGCCTCTCCTCCTCCTTTTTCCTGGGTTCATCTCTCTGGAACTCCCTTTCCCCCAAACCCTGCATCAATGCAATGTGTGCCTTCAAGTCAGTCCTGACTCCGGGCGACCCAGAAGCTCCTGGGTTTTCTTGGCAGTATCACCGGAAGTAGATTGCCAGGCCTTTCTTCCGAGGCAATGGAGGGTTAAGTGACTTGCCCAAGGCCACAAGGAGTGCTAGCGGGAATTGAACCCTGGTTGCTTGGTTACCAAGCCAGTGCTCTAACCAACCTTCTTTCCCTAAGTTTAAGAGCCTCCTGAAGGCTCATCTCTCCTGTAGTGTGTTGACCTGCCTTCCAGCCTCCCCTGACCCTTCTCTATTTCCTTTTGACTCTCCTCCTCCTGTGTGATTGTACTGTCTCTATCTTATCATTTATTGTAGTTCTTTTCCTTTTCAGGTCTCAGCTGATATTGTTTATATTGTAAACCACATTAATGTTATAAAGGGCGGTATATCAAATTGCGAAATAAACAAACATATTGTGAAGAAGTGTAGTGTCATGCACTTGGGAAGCAGAAATCCAAGGGAACTGTATGCGATAGGGAGCAAGAGGTTGGTGTGCATGGACCAGAAGGACCTCGGAGTGACTGTTTCTGAGAAGGTGGTGAAACAGTATGACAAGGCGGTGGCAAAAGCCAGAAGGATGCTGGGTTGCATACAGAGAGGAATTACCAGCAGAAAGGAAGAGGTACTAATGATACTAAGCAAGTCACTGGTGAGGCTTCACTTGGAATACCGTGTTTAGTTTTGGAGATCATATCTCGCAAAGGATATAAAAAGACTGGAAACGGTTCAGAGGAAGGCGACCAAAATGATTTGGAGCCTGCGCCAGAAGAAGTATGAGAAGAGACTTGAAGACCTAAATATGTACACTCTCGAGAAGAAGTGGGACAGGGGAGATGTGATTCAGACTTTTAAATACCTAGAGTATTAATAGACAAACAAACCTCTTCCAAAGACGGGAAAACTGTAAAATTAGAGGGCATAATATGAAGCTGCAAGGAGGTAAACTGCAAGGCAATGTCAGGAAATACTTTTTCACTGAAAGGGTGGTAGATGCTTGGAATGCCCCCCTGATGGAAGTGGTGGAGGCAAACACAGTGACAGAATTCAAAATGGCATGGGACAGACACAGTGGATCTCTTCATAGCAACAGGATAAAATCAAAATAAGCTTAACTATCTCTTATATCTGAACAAATAGGGGTGACGTACACGGAGCAGTGGGTACCCCCCCAAAACAAAGACAGGGGAAGGGGTGACCTGCACGGGGCAGCAAGTGCACCTACTCTTGCCGCCTTGCTGGGCAGACTGGATGGACCATGCTGGTCTTTATCTGCCGTCATATACTGTATTACTACCCTACCTTTTTTCTTCCCACAGGTTCTCAGATTCCGAAGCTCTGGGAGGGTTAAAGTGACTTTCCCAAGATCACAAGGAGCAGTAGTAGGATTTGACCTTCAGACTATTGTGCCAAGACCTGTAACACAATACAGTGGAGACTACTTTTCTTGCCAGCATCTTCCTCCTGATGCTGTTTTTTTCTAAGTGTGATACCTCTGAAGGGCCTAAGTTTAATAGAGTAAATCAGACTCTTCGTACTTGTTTTTCTGCCTGCTTTATTTTTTACCCTGCTTCGATGTTTTATTATGAAAAGCAGATAATCCAATATTAATTAAAATTATTGCACCATTAACTAATGGGACATTTTTCTGGAACTGCCAAACTGTTCCTTTTTTCCTCTATAACTTCACTAAAAATTTGCTCAGGAACATTCAATGAAGAAGAGTGTTGTTACTGTTTTAAAAGCCCTTCAATGACAGGCTCTTGGAGACATCAGTGTATAGCATAACAGCCTGAAAATGTCATTGCCTGACCTGAACCACCTATAGCATATTGTGTGGGTGAACACCAAAGGCACACCTTCTGAACTGTCTGCACTGGAGAAAAAGCATAGTTACTCACCTGTAACAGGGGATCTCTGGGAACAGTAGGAATTTAATCTTCATATATGGGTGTTGTCAGTAGTAATGGAGCCCACGCGGGAACGCTCCTCAGCATCCAATAGGAAAGCTTTTGGGAACAACCCACTGTGCCTGTGCTGCTGCCTTTCCGCCTTTATGACGCTCCCTCCTCAGTTGAGTTTATAGCTGAGATAAAAGGAGAGAAGAGAGAGAGAGAGAGAGAGAGAGAGAAACCCTACAACTCCTAGGGGAGGAGGGTGGGTTGTGAAGACTAAATTCCTGCTGTTCCCGGAGATCACCTGTTACAGGTGAGCAACTACACTATCTCCAGAAACGAGCAGGAATGTAGTCTTCACATATGGGACTCCCTAGCTCCCAGATGCCAGAGAAATGCCCCCAGAATCAGTAAATTTGTCTCAGAGCAGGCCTCAACAGGGTATAGATCCTTCATGGATGTCTGGCAGGAAAAAGTCCTGGACAGAGGGTAGGAGTTGCCCTAAGTCTGAAAGAGGTACTGGAGTACTGCCTGACCAAACATGGCATCCCAACGGGAGTCCTTGTCAAGACAGTAATGAGCTGCCAAACATGGCATCCCAACGGGAGTCCTTGTCAAGACAGTAATGAGCCGCAAAGGTATGAACCGAAGACCATGTGGCTGCTTTGTAAATTTTGTCAATAGCAACAGAACGTAGGTGTGCCGTGGATGCAGCCATGGTACGAACGTTATGGACAGTGACATGACCTTCAAGGGATAGTCCTGCCTTATCATAAGCAAATGAAATGCAATGTTCTATCCATTTAGAAAGGGTACATTTGGATACTGGTAACCACAAGTGACTAGGATCAAAGGAGATGAATAACAGAGCTTTTACGGTGCTCAGCAGTCCTTTGAAGGATAAAGCCCGTTTACAGTCAAGGGTATAGAAGGTTGTCTCTGCCCTAGAGGAATGTTGTCTAGGGAAAAAGACAAGCAGATAAATAGATGGATTGAAATGGAAAGGAGATACCACCTTTGGCATGAAATGGGGGTGAGTCCTAAGGACCATCTTATCATGGTGGAACCAGGTATAAGGCAGGCCTGCCACCAACGCCTGAAGTTCACAGATGCGTCTAGCTGAAATCAGAATAATAAGGAAGATGATGTTGCAAGAGAGAAAATTTAGTGAGGTTGTGGTTAAAGGTTCAAAAGCGGCTTAAGGAGCTGTCCTAAGATGACATTAAGATGCCATGCCACCGGTGGTGGCCTGATGGGAGGCTTGGTTAATAAGAGCCCTCTCATGAAACACATCACTAGCAGTTGTGAGGAGATAGGCTGCCCATCCAAGGGATGGTGAGAAGCAGCAATTGCACTAAGATGAACTCTTACCAAGTTTGTTTTGAGACCAGAGGACGAAAGATGGAGAAGATACTGAAGGAGAGCTTCCACAGGAGCTGAGAAGGGATTAAGATCCTTCTGGGAACACCAAAAGGAGAATCTACGCCACTTGAAGTCATAGGAACGTCTAGTGAATGGTTTCCTTGAGGCTAGCAAGATTTACTTTAATTCCTGAGGAAGGTTAAGATCTTGCAACACTACACTGTCAGCAGCCAAGCCATGAGATGGAGAGACTATGGTTGGGATGGAGTAGCGTCCCTTCCTCCTGAGAGAGGAGACCAGGAGCTGACCCAAGACTCAAGGGGCGAGTCTGGGACAGACACAGTAGGAAAGGAAACCACAGTTGACATGGTCAGCATGGGGCTATGAGGATCATGTGCCCCTGTCTGCCTGAAGCTTGAAAAGCGTTTTGGGAATCAGGGGTATGGGAGGAAAGGCATACAGGAAATCCTGACTCCAGTGAAGGTAGAAAGCATCCACCTGTTGGAAGATGGAGATCGGGCTCTGGTGCAAAAATGAGGTAGTTTGGCATTTTACAAAGTGGCGAAAATGTCTATCTTCAGAGTTCCCAGGTCTGAAAGATGTAGGAAATTGTTTCCTGATGGAGGGAAAATTCGTGCGGAAGGAGGATATGACTCAATCTGTTTGCTAAGAAATTTTGCTGTCCTGGCAGATACACTGCGTGGAGGTGTATTTGATGAGCAATGGCAAAGTACCAAAGATGGAAAGCCTCCCTGCAAAGGGCCCAAGAGCCTGTTCCCCCCTTGCTTGTTCAGGTAGAACATAGTTATTAATTGTCCATCTGGGTAAAAACTCTGTGGTCTTGTAATTGTTGTTGGAACACTGAGGGCAGTGAAGATAGCACAAAGCTCCAGTAAATTTATCTGCAGCTGCGACTCCTGCTCCATCCAGAAACCCTGAGTCAAGTCCAAGTGGGCATCCCAGCCCAGTTTTGAGGCATCCGTCGTCAGGATGAATTGATGTGGAGGCATCTGAAAAGGTGACCCTACGAGAAGATTTTCTGGGGTTGACCACCATAGAAGGGAGTTGATTACACTGTCTGTGACTTGAATCTGGTCCTCGAGGGCCCCGGAAGATTTGCTTCCACTGGGAGGCAAGAGTCTACTGAGCTGTCCACATGTGCAGACAGGCATATAGGACAACATGCACTCTGGCGGCCATATGGTCTAGAAGTTGGAGCATCTCCTTGGCTGAGAGATGGTCTCTGAGCCTTTCTTGAGATGCTAGCTGCACTAGTCGAGTACAACGGTCCTGGGGAAGAAATGCTCTTGACTGTCAAGTGTCTAGAAGAGCTCCTATGAATTCTAGTGTCTGAGTGAGAACTAGATGGGATTTGGAAGATTTCTCACAAATCCCGGATTTTGCAGTACCTGCATTGTACAAAGGAGGGACAGATGAACCTCCTGTGAAGTGGGTGCCCTTATAAGCCAATCATCTAATTAGGGGAAGACTAATATTCCAAGAGTCCTTAGATATGTGGCTATGACCGCCATATGCTTTGTGAATAATCTTGGGGCAGAGGCGAGTCTGAAAGGAAGGACTCTGTATTGGTAATGATTTCCTTGGAAGATGAAGCGTAGATACCTCCTGTGTTCTGGATGAATGAGGATGTGAATATATGCTTCTTTTAGATCTAGAGAACAGAGCCAGTCCTGAAGGGCTCCTAGAAGGGCTCCTAGTGAGACCATTTTGAATTTCTCTCTGACTGGAAACTTGTTTAGATTCTTGAGGTCTAAGATGGGTTTGTACCCTCTGTTTTTCTTTGGTATGAGAAAATAAGGAGAATAGAATCCCATCCCCTGTTGGGATGTTCGAACCTCTTCTATGGCACACTCTGACAGAAGAGAGTTGATCTCTTTCTGCAGGAGAGCAATGAGTGGGAGTTGAGAATGATATTCCCCCACCAGAGTGGAGGGGGGGGGGGACGCTTTGCAGATGAAGCTTGAAACCCTCTCGCACTATGGTTAGCGTCCACTGCTCTGAGTTGAAAAGATGCCACCTGTGGGCATAATGGCAAAGTCTGCCTGCTATGTGAAGGGGGTGGGGGTTCTCCAGAGGCAGAGTGGCTATATCCTCTAGGAAGAAATAAAAAAACAGGTGAAGATTGAGTCTGAGCAGCTGATTGGGGTTTAGGAACCTGTGGCTTTTTCTGTTGCTTGAGGCTGTTGCTTCCCCTCGGGGTACCCTGAGGTTGGTATAGAGAAGCTGGGGGTAAGAAGGATAAAATTTCTTCTTCTTACCATAGAAAGGCTTCTTGGGAGAGTAGTGACGTCACCGAACCTGATGGCGGTGTGAGGCGACCGCTCCGGGCTCACCCTACCTTTAAAATATAAAAAACCCTTCGGGAGTGAAAAGGAAAGCAGTAAACGGTGACGGAGCACCCCGGGAGCATAGGAGAGGAGAAACGCTAGAGCAGAGCTGCACGGAAGCAGTAGAAGAGAGAGGAGAGAAGGCGGCAGTAGCAGCAAGCCCCGAAAGCCGGAGGAGAAAGAGCCGTGCGATCGGTGCGATCCGCGGTGCAGGTACAGCACGAAATCTGCAGGGCAGCATCGGAGGTGGTGGTGGAGTGAGTTTCGGGAGAGTGAGAAGCCGATGCCGATGGAGCAGAGCGGGGAAGGATAGGGCTGCAGAGGTGGCTGTGGCGGCAGCTAAGGCTAAGAGCAGTGCTGGAGATTGCCGAATTAAAGCAGGGAGGCAGTTGGTGAGGTGGCGAAAGTGCGGACTGCAGTGGAGAAGGCATCCGCAGTCTGGCGGAAAGGGGAGAGACTTCATCAGAGGTGAGCAAATCGAAGAGGTGTGCAGAGGAGGCAATGAACAGGGAGAAGATGATGGCGATCGAGGACTGCGTGGCGAGCATGATGGCAGCCTGAGATGACAAGGAGAGAGCTGTGATTGAAGAGCAGGCAAACAGGGCAGAGGAGAATAACAAGAGAAGCACAGGAAAAAGGTGGACATAATATGATTAAGGGCTAAAAGGAGTGAATGTGATCTCTATTACCTAAGACAAGATGCTGATGGAAGTGTGATAGCCTGCTCAGAAAACAGTGGGTAGCCCTGAAGGCAAAAAACTGGCTGAGAGGATAGCATAATAAACAAGGAGAGGATAAGAAGAGAAGAAGAACAGCAAGGAGAGCTGTGAAAGCGGAAAAGTGCCGGTTGGGGAGGCAAGAAACGGATGCCAAAAGGGTAGCTGGGGGTTTGGGGGAATTAAAGACACTGAGCTAAAGTTAGAACTGAAATTGGCACATTGAGACTGAAGAGGGAGAGGGGGAGAGACTATGGACTTGAGAGAATATGCGTTCCAGGAAGGGGGGGGGGGGGGAATGGAGAGCAGGCTGCTTTGGGGACTAAAACTAAAAATGCCGAACAATTGAAGCCCGCTGAGGGGTCTACAAGCAGGAACAACAATGAGCAAGGAAAGGGAAGTTTGAAGGAGATTTCCAGTGAGGAGCTAAAGGAATGGTTTACTGAAATAAAGAAAGAGGTGCAAGCAGTGAAAACAGAAATCAGTGATCTTATAGGAAATTTGAAGGAAGATATAGCGGAACTGACGCATACAGCGGGCGACCATGAGAACTGGCTGCAAAGTCTGGAGGAGCAGCAGCATGAAGAGCAACTACAGGGGCTACAGAAAATACAACAGGGGCAAAAAGAGATGCAATATAAATTGGAAGACTTGGAAAATAGATCTCGCAGGAATAACTTGAGGATTCGAGGAGTACGGGAGGAGAAGGAATTTCAAGACAGCGCGAAAGTGGCGGTTTCAATATGTTTGGACATACTCAGAAAGGGGGGGGAGGAAGTGGTTTCTGCAGAGATCTTATTGGACAGAGCACTAGGAGTGGCAAGAGTGAACAGGCCTAGAGATATCATTTGTTTCACTGGATACAAAATGAAGGAACGAACTGCAAAAAAAATAAGGAACTGTGGGGCTTTCAGCTGACAGGATACCAGATATCTATATATGAGGACTTGTCCATTGGAACATTGCAGAGAAGGCGGGCCATGCAACCTGTAACACAGATATTGAGAAGTGGGAATATCAAATAAAGATGGTTGCATCCGTTTGGGCTATTATTCACAGTAAATGGGAAAACTTGGAGGGTACAAACAGCAGAAGAGGCGAAAGCAGCGATAAAAGAAGCGGGGGTGAGGAATGTGACTCTCCAGGGGGATACTGCTATGAACAGCAATGGAAATGGGGTGGAAAGGCGTAAAATGGAGGAGGAACAGCAAGAATCACTGAAGGGACGAAGGAGAACAGAGACAGAGCTAAGCACTGACCAGTGAAGGTGATGAAGAACATATAATAATACAAAAACTAACAAAGTAACAATAAAATAACACCAAAGAGGATGCTGATGGAGGAAGCAAAGAGAGATGGTGAAAAAGAGATACGCCAGTTGTATGGACTATAATGTATAACAGTACTTGTACTGAGAATGTGTAAGGGGGAATTGGTAGAATTGGGAAAAGTATTATGAATAATGTGTCTGCATTCTGGGATATGTTTTGACAACAGAAGGACTTGAATTTTATACGGTTGCAATGGAAAAAGGGATACAAGATGGATATATAATGTTTGATGAATAAGAGGGGAGGAATGGAGGGAGGGGGAGGGGAAGGGGAAATGGGGAAGGTAATGAAGGAGGAGGGGAGGGGAAGGAGGTGGGAGAAGAGGCAGGTGGGGGAGAAGGGGGCGCACTACTTTAAGTACTCCTGGAAAAGGAGGGGGAGTTGGTGGGGGAGGGGAGGGGGAGGGCGGAGCAGAGGACGAAGAGGGAGAGGAGGGGGGGGGAGAGGAGGGGAGGCGGAGGAGGCGGGAGGAGAATAGGAGAATAAGGAAGGGGCCAGGGGAACGGGGAAAAGGGAAACTAAAGCAGTTTAGGGTAGGCGTATGAATGCAGATATAATCTGTGTACAAGAGACACATTTGAGAGTGGGGCAGGAATATTTGTTAAAGTCAAAGAAGTATCCAAAGGTGGTGTTAGGGGGGCAGTGAGCTAATCCTAGGAAAGGGGAGGTGGGGATTTTGGTGGGGGAGGCATATAAGAATTCAGTGATCGGAGAGGGGAGAGGGAATGAGGGGAGATGGGTGGGAGTGAAACTACGAGTGGGGGGGGAAGAGGTTTGGGTGATAAGTGTGTATGGACCAAATGAGGGACAGGGGGAAGCATTGGACAAAATGACAATGGAATTGGAGGACCTGAGAGACACACCGTTAATATTGGGGGGAGATTTTAATCTTATTAGTAACCCAAGGTTGGATAATAGTGGGGGGCAGTGAAGGGGAGGAAAGAGGGATCACCAAAGCCTGAGGAGGATGCAAGAACGGTTGGGGGATGATAGATTTATGGCGGTCTAGACACCCAGGGAAGCGGAGGTACACATTTTACTCACAGGTGCATGGCACATACAGTGGATTGGACATGATCTGGGTGGTGGTAAATGGGCTTCAAAGGTATTGGAGATTGAGTAGGGAGAAATTACATGGTCAGATCATGCTCCAGTTAGTGCAAGCTTTGATATAGGGGCGGAGGAGGAGGGGATCAGGTTTTGGAAACTAAATGACTCATTGCTGGATGATGAGGTACAGGTGGGGGTAGTGAGAGAGGCGATAGAAGAGAATTTGGCTTTTAATGAGACAGGGGAGGTCAAGCTGAAAACAGTCTGGGATGGATTGAAGGCAGTGGTTAGAGGGAAATTAATTGGTATAGCTGCAAGGAAGAAAAGGGAGAGGGAGGGGAAAAGAAGGAGAGCTATTAGAGTAGATAAGGCAGTTGGAGGACCAACATCAGAGGAAGGAGGGTACCGGGGTAATGGCCAAATTGATAAAAGCTGGGTACATTGAGAGGTCACGAAATAGCGTATAGACTAAGGGTATTAAAACAACAATAGTTTTAAGGGGGGAATAAAGCAGGAAGGCTTTTGGCAAGTAGGTTGAGAGCCCAATGGCAGGCAGCATTCATAGAGAGGATTAGAAACAATAAGGGGCAGATGGTTCATCATACGAAGGAGATTAGTCAGGTATTTAGAGATTATTATAAAATGTTATACAAAAGTGACCTGCAATTGGGACAGGGGGAGATACAGAGATATCTGAAGGAATGCGGGCTGAGTAAGGTGGACTCAGAGGATCGGGAAAGAATAGGAGCGGAGATTAAGGAGAGGGAAGTGCTGGAGGCGATAAAGTCTCTGAAAATTGGGAAGGCTCCGGGATTAGATGGGTTTACGGCATAGTTTTACAGGAAGATGGGTGGACAAATCACCCCAATACTGACCCGGGTATTGAATAGGGTGCTGGAAGGGGAAGGGCTTCCTCAGACGATGGGGGAGGCCAGTATCATAGCACTGCCAAAACCAGGTAAGGATAAGATAAGAACATAAGATATGCCATACTGGGTCAGACCAAGGTCCATCAAGCCCAGTATCCTGTTTCCAACAGTGGCCAATCTAGGTCATACGTACCTAGCAGTTTCCCCAAAGGGGGTACGTGGGTCTTACAGGCCTATTTCGCTGATCAATTTAGATGCTAAGATATTTGCAAAGGTATTGGCTAATAGGATACAGGGGATTTTGCCTAAGATAATACATAGGGATCAAACGGAGTTTGTCAAGGGGAGGCAAGGGTGTGACAATATCCGGAAGGTGCTAAATATTGTTTGGCATCTTCGGGGAAATGGAGAGCAAATGGTATTAGTTACGGTGGACGCGGAGAAGGCATTCAACCGGGTAGAGTGGGTATATATGTTTCAAGTGCTGGAGCATATGGGATTCGGGGACAGGTTTCTGGAATGGATAAAGGCACTGTACACGGACCCACGGGCGAGGATTAGGCTACATGGGGGATACTCCGAGCAGTTTGAACTGGGGAGGGGTCCCCTATCACCAATTTTGTTTGCACTAGCAATTGAACTCTTGGCTGAAGCCGTGAGGGCGGGGGAAGTGAAAGGGGTGGTGGTGGGAGGGAGGGAGGAGAAAATAGCATTGTTCGCGGATGGTGTAATCTTCATATGTTGGTGCAGCCACTGACCACATTGCCAGCATTGATGACAGTAATAAATGGATATAGTAAGGTAGCGGGATATAAGATGAATGAGGGGAAAACAGATGTCCTTGGGTTTAATATGAAGGAGGGCTTAGAGGAACGGTTGAAGTCGCATTTTAAGTTTAAGTGGGTGAAGCAACAGTTCAAATACCTGGGGATACATTTGGGGAAGCCCATTGAGAAGATAAAGCAGTGGAACTATCAGGGGTTGATTGAAATTATATGGGGGGGGATTTATCAAAGTGGGGGGGGGCATAGACTGTCCTGGTTGGGCCGTATAGCGACGGTGAAGATGAATATCTTGCCAAGATTGTTGTTGTTCTTTACTTTGTTGCCATGTAGGGTGACTAGGAAGGAGATAGGGAAGCTGCAGAATATGATAATGCAGTTTATTTGGGAGGGGAAGCACCCAAAGGTAGCAAGGGGGGACTATGTATCAGCTGAGGGCAGAAGGAGGGTTGGGGGTCCCATGTTTGATGAAATATTTTGAAGCGGTACAATTGCGGGCGTTATTATCTTGGAGGGAGGGGGCAGATATCCTTAGTTGGGTACAAATAGAGTCAGGGGGGAGGAGTTAAAAGTAAGGAGGGTATGGGACCCGGGGGGATGAAAAGATAAAGAGAAGGAGAATCCATTTAGGGAGTTGATGTTTCGGGTTTGGAAAAAATGGAGGGGGAAAGTGTATTCCAGATATACATTTATTAGGACGGTAGGGGATAAGGGGATGGGGGATGTACAAGGTATTTGAGAGGTGGAGTGGTAAGGGGTTAGTGCAGTTAGGACAATTATGGAAGGGAAGGGGAAATTAGAACATTTGAGGAATTACAGAAGGAATATCGGTTAGACAGTAAGGATCAGTATGCATATGTGCAATTGTGGTATATTATGAATGCACGGGAGGTGAAGGCGGATATGGAAAAGAAGCCCACACTCTTTGAAGAGCTGATGGGGAAACAGTGGGCACAGAAGGGGCAATATCAAAAATATATGTTGCTTCTGCAGAAGGGGAGGGAGAAGGGGAGGTGGCAGCAGCGGTGGGAAGAAGAACTTCCGGGCGCGTGGGAGGATAATCGGTGGAACGAAATATATGAGAGAACATATAAGTTGTCTAGGGGGACTCCAATGCTCGAAAACAGCCTGAAGCTGAGGTACAGGATGTATTGGACACCAGTGAGGATACATGCAATATTCCCCGATAGTTCCAGTGAGTGTTGGAAGAAATGTGGGGAACGGGGGGGGGGGGGGGGTTACTGCACATGATTTGGGGGTGCCCAAAGGTACAGGGATATTGGGGTAAGGTGGGTGGGTTATACGGGGAAATTACGGGTGTGAAGATAATCTTAACACCGGAGATGGTGGTGTTGAATGAGTAGGCGGGGGGAGGGGGTGGGAGAGTTGGCAACGTTTATGGGATACAGAATTATAGCAGCACGCATGTGTCTTCTGAGATGGTAGAAAAATGAGGAGGTGCTTCCGATGAGGGAGGTAGTGGGCAAGGTGGAACAACTATGGGGGATATGTATGACGGAAGCGTCACAACGCCTAAGGTAGGGAAACAAAAAAAGGTGTGGCAATGGTATGAAAGGTGGAGGGTAAGGGGAGTGGAGCAAGTATGGGAACGAGAGGGGAATGAAAGGGGGATGGAGTGAATGAGGGGTAAGAGGGGAGAGGGGGTGGGATACGGTGAGAGAAGAGGGGGGAAGGGGGAAGGGGGGAGGGTTAGGAGGTAGGGGAAGGGGGGAGGGACGGAATATAAGTAGGTAGAGAGGGGGTAGCAATTACAAGGAAGGGGGAGTAAGGGGGGGCGGTATAAGATCGGGGTAGGAGATAAGGTTATGAGAAGAGCGTATGCGATCTGTAAGATAAATCGATAAATTAAGATTATGGCTGTTCGAATGACAAATAGAGGCTCTGGAATTAGAGAGCAGAAGAATATAGACTACTGAATAGGCAGACGATGATATAAAGCAATTATGAGGGGGGAAGGGGGTTGAGGATAAATGTTGAAATTTCTGGTTATACTTACGTTTTAATGTTGGTTGGACTGCAGGCTGGGGAGGAGGTATTGTGGAAAGTTGTCTGAGAACTTTTGTAACTGCTGCATAAGAATAATAAACTATAAATTCCAAAAATAAAAGAAAGGCTTCTTTGCCGCCGCCTACCTTCTTTTTGGCAGGGTTAGAGGTAACTTTGGAAAGCCTATTGAGGGTAGTATTCTCAGACTATGAGAGGCCTTATCTTGCCAATCCTTTCCAAAAAGGTTCTCACCAATACAGGAAATATGACCCAGCTTAACTTGTACCCACTATTCAAGATCTGATGCTTGGAGCCAAGCAATCCTATGTGCACCTATAAAGATAGAAGTTGCTCTGCTAATGTATTCAAAACAGTCAAAGGTTGCTGTTAACAAATTTGGAAACATTTTGGGCATGTTTGACCAATGTAAGGTAGTCTGCTCTCTTATCATCTGGGATAAGAGGAGACATTGATTCCAGATCCCTAGTTACTTCCCTAAGGAACATACCCATGTAGAGTATGTATGAACTTATCCAGGCTGAGAGCATGGAGGCCTGAAAACATCGACGCCCAAAGGCATCAAGGGTTATCGATTCCCCGCCCAGAGGATTGGAGGAGTGCGTCTTAGAACTTTTGACGCATAGCCAATTCCACTACCACTGAATGGTGTGGAAGCTGTGTTTTCTGGAAGCTGGGGCTTTCCGGTACGCGATACAAGGTATTGAGTTGTCGAGTATGGGGAAAAACGGTGAGGGGAGTTTCCCACATTCGGAGCATAACATCCTGTAGTATACAGTGAATAGGCAGAGTAGTCGCCTCTTTAGGAGCTGTAGGATATTGGAGAATGTCCAACTCCTCTGCTCTGGGTTCTTTCTCTGATGTAGGAATAATGGATAGCCCCCTTGCCATATCTTTGATAAACTCATGGAATGCCATATCTTTGGGAAGGGACATGCACTGTTGCAGCGACGATGAGGGTTCCTCCGAAAGACTGAGCATCTTTCAGGTACCGATCTATTCATCATCTGAAGAATCGGAATCAGTTGAATCAAAGTATCGCCAGGAGCCTGGAACAGACTCGTGAGCCAGTATGGGCAGAAGCATGCTTTGTGGCATGAAACCTGATGCAGACTGCATGGGCATCATGGTACCAGTACAGACGATACTGCTGCTAATGACTGATCGGTACCGATGCCGCTAACAGAGCTGATATACTTCACTCAATGGCCAGTATACGCTGATCCATAGAGCTTGCCGATGCCTGGGTATCAGTACTGGAAGCATGGACTACCGTTCCAGAGCATGGCACCAGAGGTTCTCCTGAAGTGGAGGCCTCGGGAGCATCCTGGACCCCTTTTGCAGCATTCAAGCAGAGGTCCTCCCGCCAGTCGATCAACCTCCAGGGCAACGCTCGAGGCATCTCTACATTTAGATAGAGATCTACCCTTGAGAGAACGGCCTGTCTTGTGTTTCAATACCTGAGATCCATGGGAGGAAGACTATGTCCTTGATAACATCGAAGCGAGTAAAACCGCATCTGAGGCAAAAAAGGAGCAGAGTTTTACGTCCCGATTCTGTAGGCCTTTCTTTGTCATCTTCTTGCATAGGTTGCATGGCTGGTGATCTGGGCCGAGGAATTTAAGACACCAGTCATGGACATCAGTAGCAGAGAGAGTGCTACCACATTTGGAACACTTCTTAAAACCACTGGTTGGTTTTTCCATCGTGTCAGTAGACTCGATGGAAGGCCTAGGCCTAAGATGACATCGATGCGCCTAAAAGAACTAAGGTTCTTCTTTTTTTTTTTCTTTTTTTTTCAGAAAGAAAGAAAGAAAGAAATAGAATCAAAGATATCAGTTCCAGTGTCGACAGGAAGGCAGATGCAACCACAAATAATAAAGAATGAAAAGAGATTTTCTGAGATGACAGGATTTGCTTCCTGCTGGCTTCACGGAAAACAAAGAACTGAGGAGGGAGAGTCACAAAGGAGGGAAGGCAGTAGCGCAGGCGCGGTGGGATGCTCCCAAAAGCTTTTCTATTGGACACTGGGGAGCGTTCCCGCGTGTGCTCCGTTGGTACTGACGTCACCCATATGTGAAGATTGATTCCTGCTGTCCCTGGAGAACACCTGATCTCCAGGGACAAACAGGAATGTACTCCTCACATATGGGTGACATCGGCGCCGATAGAACCCCCGTGGAAGCATCTTCCCAGCTTTCAAGGAAAGCCTTTGAGAGATGCCACCACACATACGTGGTCCCCTTCCCACCAGACTGTGCCATCTTGCTCAGTCAGATGACATAGCTAGAGCCGACAAAAGAGGATGGCAAAAATTGTACAGCAATTCCAAGGGGAGGAGGGAGAGTTGTGAGGACTGATTCCTGCTGTCCCTGGAGAACACCTGTTACAGATGAGTAACTATGCTTTCTCCGGGAACAAGCAGGAAGTAAGTCCTCACATATGGGACTCCCTAGCTACAGGTACTGAGAACCTGTAGAAAAACACGGCCCAGCTAGTCTGAGGAAAGACTAAGGACCCCAGTGTCCAGGCAGAACCATCGCTCCGGTAGCCTGAATAAGAAAGGTTGGAGGGTAGGAGTTGCCTAAATCCCAAACAGATTATGGAGTACAGTCTGGCTGAAGGCACTGTCCCTGTCAGGACTCCCTCTCTCCAGGCAGTAGTGAGCTGCAAAGGTGTGAACTGAGGACCAGGTGGCTGCCTGGCAGATGTCTGCCATGGGATAGAACGTAGGCTTTCAAACAAGGTCGCCATAGCCCTGACATTGTGCGCTGTGACCTGGCACACCAACAAGAGCCCAAACTGATCGTGAACAAAGGCGATGCAGTCCGCCACCCAGGTGAACAAGATCCGCATGGTAACAGCCTCCCCCCAGTCGACTGGGGTCGTAGGAAATGAAAAGCTGCAAAGCTTTGCAGTGGCCCTGAGTATGTTGCAGGAAGGAGGACAGGGCACTCTTACATTCTAGAGTGTGGAGAACAGCCACCGCATTGTTGGCGTGGGGCTGTAGAAAGAAGATGGGAAGCACCACCATTTGGTTGAGGTGGACAGTGGATACTACCTTCGGAAGGAATTTAGGGTGAGTGCGAAGCACAACCCTATTCTTGTAGAACTTGGTGTAAGGTGGCTCGGCCACCAAGGCCTGAAGCTTGCTGACTTTGCAGGCAGAGGTGAGTGCCACCAGGAAGATGACCTTTCAGGAGAGAGAGCAAATGGCAGGTAGCCAGAGGTTCAAAAGGTGACTTGGTGAGCTGCGTCAAAAGCACATTGAGGTCCCATTCACCGGGGACGGGCGGATGGGGGCTTAGAGAGTAAAAGGCCCCGCATAAATCAGATAATGAGAGGCTGCATAGAAAGAGGTTTGCCCTCTATGGAATGATGGTGCGCTGAAAGTGCGCTCAGTTACACTCTGATGGAGTTGGACTTGAGTCCGGTTTGTGAATGGTGAAGGAAGTACTGTAGCACTGTGTGCACCTGGCAAGGGAACGGGTCAACCCACTGCTCTACACACCATACTGAGAATCTGCGCCACTTCAAGGTTTATGGTTTAGAGGCATTTGATATACTGCCCTTTACTTATGCATCAGAGCGGTTTACATGTATATAACTAACAGGTACTTTTTATTCCCTTGTCCCTGAAGGGCTCACAATCTAAGTGTACCTGAGGCAATGGAGGGTTAAGTGGCTTGCCCAAGGCCACAAGAAGTGGCCATGGGACTAGAGACCCAGTCCCTCCGGCCTGAGATTACTTGTCCCCATGCAGGAATTGAACCCCCTGCCCTCCGGCCTGAGGTAACCTGTCCCAACCACTGAGCCACTCCTCCTGTCTCGTAGAGTTCTTACGAGAGCCCAAGAGGACTTCCTTCACCCCCCTTGGGAGGTTGAAGGGTGATAAGGCTACCCATTCAGAGCCATGTTGTTAATATCAGGACCCCAGGTCGAGGTGAAGCAGGGAGCCCTCCTCTTGGGTCAGTAGCCACGGGGCACTCCCCAGAGGGACCTGAAGCTCTGCTGAGAGGCAGAGCAACAGGGGAAACAAAGGCTGCCAGGGTCACCGCAGGGTCACCAGGATTATTGAGGCTTTGACCCGCAGGACCTTGAAGAGGGTTAGGGTGATTAGTAGGGTGTGAGTGAAGGCATACAGAAGGCCCTCCGACCACAAGATGAGAAAGGCATCCACCGCTACCCGGGACAGATGCGGTTGGGGACAGCAGAAGTGGGGTAGTTGAGCACTGTTCGGCTGGTAAAGCGGTCCAGACTTTGGGTTCCCCAGAATCTAAAGAGCTGCAGTACCCTGGGGTCTAGTCGCCATTTGTGCAGCTGAATGACAATGCTCAGTTTAGGCTTTACCACACTGGGGTCTAGTCAGCATTTATGCAGCTGGATGACCCTGCTCAGCCAGGTGCCCTGCGTGCGCAGTTCCTCGAAGTGGGCACCCCCAGCCCAGTAGGGATGCGTCCATGGTATGGATCCTCTGGCGATTTGGGGGCTGGAAGGGTATGCACTCCTGCAGGTGCTGTGTGCCCTGCCACCAGTCGAGTGACTCCACTAGCTGATGGGACACTAAGGCCCTGTCCCGGAGCCTGCCCTTGGCTTGTGTCCTCTGTGAGCATAGACACCACTGAGATGCCTGCATATGGAGGCAGGCATTGGAAACCACATGGACTGTGGATGACATGTGGCCCAGTATGCAGAGCATAGACCCTATGAACTTCAGGTTTTGCATTGGAATGAGGTGAGACTTGGGGTGGTTTATTATGAACCCCAAATGCTGCAGGACCTTGATGGTGCAGGCCATTGCTTCTTGCACCTCGGTGGCCGTGTCCCCCTTTACGAGCCAGTCATCTAGGTATGGGAAGACGAAGGCCCCTTGAAGATGGAGATAGGTGGCCACCACTGCCAGGCATCTGGTAAAGACTCTTGGTGTGGAGGCTAGGACGAATGGTAATACCCTGCTCTGGTAGTGGATGCCCCCGACCATCTACCTTAAGTACTGCCTGTGACTGGGATGAATAAGGATGTGGGTGTAAGTATTCTTTAGGTCCAAGAAGCATAGCCAATCTCCCTGCTGGAAGTAGGGGAGCAATGTTCCAAGGGAGAGCATCTTGAACTTCTCCTGCACCAGCAACTTGTTCAGGTTTCGCAAGTCCAGAATGGCCCTCAGGCCCCCTGTTCTTTTTGGGACCAGAAAGTAACGGGAGTAGAACCCCTTGCCCCTGAGGTGGAGGGGTAGTGGTTCCATGACTCAGTCCCTGATGAGGCCTGCGAGCTCTTGCAGCAGCAGGGACTGGTGCAGGGGAGTCCAAGGGGGCTCTCTTAGAAAGAAATGGGGAGGTGTCCGGTCCAGGTGAAAGAGGTAGCCTTCTCTGACCACCTGGAGGGGCCCAGGTGTCGGTGGTTATGGCCGGCCACTGGTGGGCAAAGTGGATCAGACATCCCTCTGTTGGCAGCTGCTCCCCTCCGGGAGGAGAGGTTATGCTCAGGGCGTCAACCCAGCCAGGGCAGGAGCCAGTGTTTGGGGCTTAGAGCCCTTAGGCTTGCATTGGCCTTGGCCTGCTCCTTTGCTCTGGTGACTCTGCTGTGGGGTCTGGGGGGCCTGGTATTGGGGATATCCTTGGTAAGGCTGGCCTTTTCTGTGAAAAGGGATCCTCTTCCCCGATGGTTTCTTTTTGGGGAGGGTGGAGGTCTTCCTGGAGAGCAGAGTCCTTGTGACTAACTCAGTTTTGATCTCCGCTGCCGAAGAGGTTTTTACCGAGACATGGGACTTCAAGGACTTTCTCCTGGACCCACTGCTTGAGGTCCGATACCTGGAGCCAGATCTGGCATTGGGCACTGATGCCTGTGGCAGCTACCTTCACATTGGACTCAAAGCCGTCGTAGTCAGCTTGAGACATGTACTTGAGCACTCCCTGATGTACTTTGTAAAGGTTTGGAATCGTTCGAGGTGATCTCCACTGAGACCCATGGAGACACCTGCAAATTCTTTTGCTAGGTCTCAGAGGTACATTCCGATATACAGCTAGTAGGCTTGTATTCAGCAACCTAGCATCAAGCCCTGGTAGTATTTGCATCCAAGGACGTTGAGGGCACGTGACTCCCTACCCGGGGGATGGAAGAGTGAATCTTCAGGCTTTTCTGTGGCATATGGTCAACTCTACCACCATAGAGGAGTGAGGAACTTGACCTTTTCGAAAGTTGGGGCCCCACTGGACCTGGTACATGGTGTCGAGGCGTCAGCTAACCATTGGCACTGATGCCGGTGTCTCCCACATCTGAAGGAGTTGACCAAGGATGGTGGTGACAGGGACCATCAGGGCCTCCTTAGATGGAGCCTTATACTGGAGGATTTTAAGCTCCTCTGAGTGAGGGTCCTCTTCTGACCCCGTGGTGAGAGACAAGGCCTTTGCCTTGTCCCAGACAAACTCGAGGAACGATGCACCCTCAGGTGGGGACCAGCGATACCAGGAGAAACAGGTCCGAGGGAAGATTGTGGTGTTTACGCGTCTCTGGGGAAGCCTCGTTCTCAGACTCCCAGTAGTCTGTAGAGGCCAGACGGTGCCTGAGGTGTCTGACTCAGGTCGGGTCCTCAGTGACTCACGGCAGCTGCTTGGCCGGAGCCACAAGTGCTTGCTGGGGAGGATCTTGCTTGTGAGGACCAGCTCGAGGCTCTCGAGGATCATATCGGTAGCACGGGGAGTCCTCTATATTGAGGTCCCTGCAGTCCAGTCAGGGGTTGCAGACTTCGATGCGGACACTGGGGTAACGGGGTCTGGCATTGGTGAGGAGAGGGTATCTTCGATGGGACAGGCCCCGGGGGTCTGTGACCAGTCACCTGAGGCCTCGGCATCTGTTCTGGGTACCTTTGCCAGCTGCTCCAACTCCTCATGCACCCTCCGAGGACTGTGGGACCTGGCACGGGACTTGTCGCCTGTGTCCGACTTTCAGAATAAGGTCCTTGAGGATTATTTCTTCTTTTGCACTCATGCTCTGGAGAACCATTTTCAGAGGCCACGAGGGCTTTACTAGACTCCAAGGATCCATGTGGGACTTTAGATCGCGAGGCTTCCGGGGATACTGGGGCAGAATTGGACCTGTGGAAGATGTCGTCGTCTTGCTTCTGCCGACGACTTTGGATGGCCTTCGTGGACATCTTTTTGCATAAGGTGCAAAGCTCCAGGTCCTGGTCAGCACCTAGATACTGGAGGTAGCAGTCATGTGTATCGGTAAAGGACATGTTCTTTGCACACAGATCACACTTCTTGAACCCACAAACCATTGGGGCAAAAAAGGTCTCCTACGAGGTTGAAGATCCTCGATGCAGCCAACCGGTATAAAAAGGCACGAATCCATGCAACTAGAAAAATGAAAAATTGTTCCGAGACTTTATTTCAAAAGCAGGGCTCGGAAGCAGGAAGGAGACCAGTGCTAACCGGAGAAAGCAGGAGAGTATCACAAAATTATCAACTTTTTCCAGGGAAAGATGACTGACGTCTGTTGGGCTCTGCAGAAAAAGGGAGACTGAGCAAGATGGCACCCTTGGACGGGAAGGGGACCACGCATGCGTGGTGGCATTTCCCAAAGGCTTTCTTTGAAAGCTGGGGCGTTGCTTCCTTGGGGGCTACGTCGGCGCCGACAATACCCATATGTGAAGACTGAATTCCTGATTGCTCCTGGAAAATGAAGCAAATCAGAACAAACTTTTTCATTCTCTCTCTCTCTCTTTTTGTGGAGAAGCAACTGAAGAGAAGTCACTCTACCTAGAGTGCAAAGTCACTCTACCTAGGAGCAAAGTAGTAAGACAGATGAGAAGTCAGTAACAGCATCCAGATACAAGTGCAGACAAAAACAAACTGAAGGAATTCATGAGGCTATGACTGCACAGAGCTTTATCACAAGCTCAAACAAAGCTAGGTTTTTCTGAGCTCTATGAGCTCTGTTAGTGCTGACAGATGTTGCCCACTTGTGTAGCTGATTCATCCTGCATATCAGTGAATGTACTGCAGCAATATCAAAACTGCAAGATGCACTGACAAGAAGTTTTAAAGATGGTAACATTTTACTGGATAATGTCCTTTCCATGAGTCCTGCTAGGCCAGTCCAGACAAGTGGGTTGTGTTCCCCTACCAGCAGAGGTGGAGATGGAGAAAAGTCCAGAGATTTCTGATGGCCTCACCCTGTACTATATCTAGAGCACCTAGAGGGCATACTACCTCAATATTCAAACCTAAACTATGGATACGCACCCATGGCCGCACAAGCCCCAATGAGGCCAATAAGGACTAACAGTCCAAAGAACAGACCTATATATACAGAACAGCCTGCATGCAGGTGGACAACTGAGAAGAATCTAGCCTGCAGGGCTAAAATACAGGAAATAGCCAATCATCACACACTGCTGCAGATCATATCAACTAAGACCACACCATAGCAGGTCATATCAGGACACAGCAAATCACAGTAGATCAGATCAAATCATAGTAGATCATAACAGATCCCAGGGGTTAGTCCTGGACTGACCTAGCAGGACTCAAGAAAAAACATTATCTGGTAATTAAAATGTCACCTTTCATGTCGTCCTGCTAGACCAGTCCAGACAAATAGGACATACCAAAACTTTGCATCCAATGGGCATATAGTAGACATGGTAGCCATCAAACATTCTGCATTAAGGTTTGTGCCCAACAGAGCATGGATATCCAAGTGGTAATGCTTGATAAAGATGGAAAGCAATGACCATGCTACCACTCTATAAAGGAGAGACCGAGCTGTGCGCCACCCAGGAGTAAGCCTGAACCCAAATGGAATGCGCACACAAATCCTATGGAACTAGACAGCACTGCAACAGATAGGCCAAGGCTAGCAACAACTTTATCCAGCGGCCCAAGGAAGATTTCGAAGTCCCTTAACCCTTTCGCGTCCACATAAAAAAAAAAATTCAGTTACAAAATAATTATTAAGATTTGAACTAAATGATGCAGAATATAAAGGTTTTTTTGAAAAAATGTTATTTCTAAGAAAATATTTACTGTTGCCATATGGCAACTACGGTCCTGAATGGCTGAAAATTAAAAACAGTCTTGGCATCAGTTTCATTTACTGCTGGGTGTGAGAGTTTAAATAACAGTTTTTTTTCAGATGTCAAGCACAGATACACATCACATTTCGCACAAGGTGTGCAGATTTTTTGGAAATATAGAATCCGGGGGAAAATTTGAAGCTTGCCATATGGCAACAGCCATGAAAGGGTTAAGCAGGCCTTCAAAACAGAACAAAATCAGCCAGACATTCGGAAGGAGTTAGTGACCTTCAGATGTCTAAGAAACACCCATCTAATGTCCACCAGAAAGCCCTTATTCTTCCCCTGGCATTGTTCCTTCGGGAACAAAGGTAAGCAGACCAACTGGTTGACATGGAAAACTGATATCACTTTAGGCAAAAAGGAATGAAAGGGCAGTAAATACATGGCTTCTTCTGAAAAGGACAGACAAGGATCTCAGCATGACCAGGTCTGCAACTCTGAGGTACATCGCCAAGCAGATCGTAACCAAAAAAGCAGCCTTAAGGGACAAATCCTTGAGCATAACCCTCTGCAAGGGTTCAAATGGCTCACCCACCAAGGCCCAAAGAAACCAACTGAGAACCACCGAGCACAAGGGAGGGGGCAAGTGCTGAACTAAACAAAGGAAATGGACCACATCTGGATGTGAGGCCAGTGAGTGATCCGTCACTGGCCCTCTAGAACAAGCCAAGGCCACCACCTGAACCCTCAGCGAACTGAGAGAAAGGCCCTTGTCAAATCCATCCAGGGGAAAGGAAGGCAGAGCTAGCAAGTCTGCTGTTCTAGGTCTGATGTGACACTCACACCATCAGTGCTCAAAAAGCCACCAGATGTACATACAGGCAAGAAAGAAGAGCTGCTTCTTGCATTCAGAAGCATGGAAACCAAAGCAGCAAAAGAGCTCTTATGTGCCAAGCAGGAAGTGAGAAGGGAGTCAGACCGTCAAGGAGTACTGGCCAGTATCTCAAGAGCACTCATCTGACAGAAGGCACAGGTGGACGGCCTGCCAGAGAGACAACAGATCCACTCACCACAGCCTTCTCAAACAAGTAGGTGCCATCTGCATCACTGGATCCAGATGGCACTCCACATGCCGAAGTACTTGCACACAAGAGACCACGGAGGAAACACAAAACAGCAGAATGTGTCTTGACCAAGACTGAACTAGGGCAACCATGCCCTCAGAGACCCCCTATTTGTGGCAGTTGAAGAACCTGTGCACTCTGGCACAAGCCCAGGTCACTATCAGATCCATCTTGGGGCAATCCAACCTGTCCAGAATCCTCCAGAAAGAAAAGCGTAGTTACTCACTGTAACAGGTGATCTCCGGGAACAGCAGGAATTTAGTCTTCACATACGGGTATCGTCGGTACCGACGGAGCCTGTGCAGGAACGCTTTTGGAAGCATCCCTCAGCACATGCGCGCTGCCTTCCCGCCTTTCCAACTGTCCCTCTTCAGTTAAGTTTGTAGCTGAGTGAAAGGATAGAGGGAGAGAGGAAAGAGACAAAGAGAGAGAGACAACTCCTAGGGGAGGTGGGTGGGTTGTGAAGACTAAATTCCTGCTGTTCCCGGAGATCACCTGTTACAGGTGAGTAACTACACTTTCTCCAGGAACAAGCAGGAATGTAGTCTTCACATATGGGGACTCCCTAGCTGAAGATGCCAGGGAGATATCCCCATGAAGGTGCCACCCTAAAAAGGTACACTTGCTATTAGATCGTTCAACATGAAAAATGTGTTGTAAGCTAGAATGTTACTTCAGCACACTTCTAACGGGTCTTCAATCCTTTTTCATTCCTATTTTCTTTCAACTTTCATTTCAAATCGTTTTCTTTATTGAAAAATCTTCTTCTTTTTTAAAAAAACTCAGTGTCACAAACCCTAGTGCTTAAAACTTCAATATATAACTTTATTAGAGGACTTCCTTTTAAAAATCTTCACCCCTATGTTCAATTTTATACAACATTGTATAAAATTGAACATAGGGGTGAAGATTTTTAAAAGGAAGTCCTCTAATAAAGTTATATATTGAAGTTTTAAGCACTAGGGTTTGTGACACTGAGTTTTTTAAAAAAGAAGAAGATTTTTCAATAAAGAAAACGATTTGAAATGAAAGTTGAAAGAAAATAGGAATGAAAAAGGATTGAAGACCCGTTAGAAGTGTGCTGAAGTAACATTCTAGCTTACAACACATTTTTCATGTTGAACGATCTAATAGCAAGTGTAGTAATACGTTCAATGAAATAGACCAAGTAGCTTGTAACCCTAAAAAGGTAGGCATCCTTCCTACCATGGATCTCTGGCATTCCACCAGGGTTGGTGGGTAGGAGTTGAATTAGGTCTGAAAGAGATTTTGAAGAACAGCTTGGCCAAAGAAGGCATACCGATGGGAGGCATTATCCAGGCAGTAGTGGGCTGTGAAGGTGTGTACTGAAGCCCAGGTGGCTGCTCGACAAATGTCATCGATAGACACAGAGTGGAGATTAGCCATAGAAGCTGCCACGGCTCTCACATTATGAGCTGTGACATGGTCCTGAAGAGGAAGACCCTTACTCTCATAAGCAAAGGATATGCATTGGGCAAAGCATTTAGATAATGTTCTTTTGGAGACTGGAAGTCTCAAATGACTAGGGTCAAAAGCTATAAAAAGTTGTGAGGACTTTCTATGTTGCTGTGTTCTTTGTATGTAAACGTTTAAGGCCCTTTTACAATCCAAAGTATGAAGGTTTCTTTCTGCATTAGAGGCGTGAGGCCTTGGAAAAAATACAGGAAGATAAATTGATTGGTTTAAATGAAAAGGCAAAAACACCTTTGGCATAAAGTGTGGGTGAGTTCAAAGAACAACCTTATCATGATGAAGCCCAGTATAAGGAGGATCAGCCACTAAAGCTTGCAATTCACTAATACGACGGGCAGAGGTGATTGCAATTAGGAAGACGACCTTCCAGGTCAAAAACATAAGGGCTGTAGTGGCCAAAGGTTCAAAAGGTGGCTTCATGAGCTGCCCAAGAACTAGATTTAGATCCCATGCCACTGGTGGTGGCTTGATGGGAGGTTTAGTTAATAAAAGGCCTCTCATAAATCTTGATAGGAGCGGATGAGAGGAAATTGGTTGTCCATTTAGAGGCTTATAAGAAGCTGCAATTGCACTAAGATGGACTCTTACCGAATTGGTCTTTAAACCAGAATTCGATAAGTGAAGGAGATACTCTAGTATCGATTCTAAGGGTATGACCAGGGGGTTTAATCCCTTCCTGGAGCACCATATTGTAAAACGTTCCCACTTGAAGGCATAAGATCTTCTTGTGGAAAGTTTTCTAGAAGCCTGAAGGATATCCTTTACCTGCTGGGATAGGTTGAAATCTTGGAGGTCTAAGCCTTCAGCAACCAGGCCGTGAGGTGCAGGGACTAAGGATTCGGGTGCCATAGCGTCCCGTTCTTCTGGGAAAGGAGATCTGGAGCATGCCCTAACTCCAGAGGTGCCACTTGAGAGAGATGTAGAAGCAGGGACTACCACGTTTGGCGTGGCCATCGTGGTGCTATAAGAATCATGCGACCCCTGTCTCTCTGAAGCTTGAAGAGTGTTTTGGGGATGAGGGGAATGCATAAAGAAAGTCCTGACCCCAGGGAAGGAGGAAGGCATCCCTTGCTTGACAGTTGTGAGCCAGAATCCTGGAACAGAACAGGGGAAGTTTGGCATTCAGTGGACTTGCAAAGAGGTCTATGTCTGGAGTGCCCCAGAGATGAAATATCTTTGCCACCTGGTCTAGGTGGAGGGACCACTCGTGAGGCAGCAGTACTCGACTGAGTTTGTCTGCCCAAAGGTTTTGAATGCCTGGAAGATATACCACTAGAAGGTGAATTTGATGCTCTCTGGCGAGGGCCCACAGTCGTAAAGCTTCGTTGTATAACGACAGAGAGCCTGTTCCACCCTGCTTGTTCACATAGAACATGGCTACTTGACTGTCCGTCTGGACTAGGACTGTCTTGTAGCTGAGCTGGGCGTGGAACACTCAAAGAGCTAAATAGATTGCTCTTAATTCCAGGAGGTTTAAGTGTAAACCAACCTCCTGTGGAGTTCAAGTGCCCTGGGTAGAGAGATGATTCAGATGTGCTCCACAACCCACCTGTGATTCATCTGTTGCTAGGGTGGCCTGAAAGAGGGGTTGATGGAAAGGAGACCCCACTGTCAGATTTTTTAGTGATTGCCACCATTGGGACAGACAAAATTAGTCGTTGAGAGATTGTTATTTTGTCCGACAAATGACCTGTGGCCTGTGTCCACTGTGTGGAGAGGGTCCACTGAGCTGCTCGCATGTGGAGGCGAGCATATGGGACTACATGAACTGTGGATGCCATATGTCCCAGTAACTGCAGTAGCTCTCGAGCAATGAGGGAGGATTTGCCTGCTGCTTGAGAAGCTAGTTGCATTATGTGAAGACACCGGGCTTGTGGAAGGAAAGCCCTTGCCTGTCTGGTATACAGACAGGCTCCGCATTGGGAAGGAACTAGTTGAGATTTTGGGAAGTTTATTACCAATCCCAAGTACTGGAGGATTCGCATTGCATGGGACAGTGCAGTGCTGGCCTCTGCAACTATAGGGACTCGAATGAGCCAGTCGTCTAAGTAGGGGAAGACGAAAATCCCAAGGGTTCGTAGAAATGCAGTACTACTGCCATGCATTTCGTGAATACCCTTGGTGCTGAAGCCAGACCAAAAGGAAGAACCATGTACTGGAAATGCTTTCCCCTGAAAAGGAAACGTAAAAATTTCCTGTGATCTGGATGGATGAGAATGTGAGTGTATGCATCCTTTAAGTCTAGAGAGCAAAGCCAATCCTGGCTTTGAAGGTATGGCAGAAGAGTTCCTAGAGAAATCATTTTGAATTTCTCTCGAAACAGATATTTGTTTAATTCTCTGAGGTCTAGAATGGGTCTGTGTCCTCCTGTTTTCTTTGGAATAAGAAAATAGAGGGAGTAGACCCCTGCACCCTGTTGAAGAATGGGTACTTCCTCTATTGCCCCTTGGGCAAGAAGTGTGGAGACCTCGTGATCTAGCAGATTGTCTGCAGAGTTTTGTGAATTGAATTGCTTTAGAATTGTAGGAGGGGGCATGCTGTGAAAGAGTAGTTACTCACCTGTAACAGGTGTTCTCCAGGAGCAGCAGGAATCAGTCCTCACTTATGGGTGACGGAGCCCTTGCGGAGCAATTTTCCCCAGCTTTCGCAGAAAGCTTTTGGGAATTGCAGCGCGCATGCGCGGTCCCCTTCCCGCCCAAGGATGCCATCTTGCTCAGTCTGATGACATAACGGAAAGACAGCAAAACGTTAGCAAAAATATGCAATAAGAATGACTGCAACTCCAAGGGGAGGAGGGAGGGCAGTGAGGACTGATTCCTGCTGCTCCTGGAGAACACCTGTAACTACTCTTTCTCCAGGACCAAGCAGGAAGTCAGTCCTCACTTATGGGACTCCCAAGCTTAAGGCTACCGGAGACCTCAAGCCTAAAGAGCTCCCCCAAGCTCAACAGTAGAGAGGGAAGGAATCTTCTCTGAATACAAATCCGGCCGGTAGCCCAACACCAGGGCCGGAGGGTAGGAGTTGCCTAAACCTCAAAGAGATTGTGGAGGACTGACTGTCCGAAAGCACTGTCCCTGCGGGACTCCCTCTCCAGGCAGTAATGAGCCGCAAAGGTCTGGCTCGAAGACCAAGTAGCGGCCCGGCAGATGTCTGCCAATGGAACAGAGCGAAGATGAGCAACGGACGCAGCCTTCGCCCTGACACGGTGAGCCGTGACTCGACTCCCTAAGGAGAGGCCGGCTGCCCCATAAGCCCAGGTGATACAGTCAGCTACCCAGATGGACAAAGTACGCTTAGAGACAGGAACCCCCAACCGATTGGGGTCAAAAGATACGAAAAGCTGGACAGCCTTTCTATGCTCCTGCGTACGGTCAAGGTAGAAGGACAAGGATCTTCTACAGTCAAGGGTATGCAGAACAGTCTCAGCCCGGCTGGTATGCGGCCTGGGAAAGAAGGTCGGAAGAACCACCTCCTGGTTGATGTGAAAGTGGGAGACCACCTTTGGAAGAAACTTAGGGTGAGTCCTGTGATAAGGAAGCTTATCATAGCTCAGGAAGGGGCTATAGAAAAGGTGTAGTGTCTCTGAACAAGCAACCTGTCAGTGCTGGTAGAAATGAGAAAACAGAATTTTGCCATAAAAGACTACCAGTCCCAGAATGCACCAGGTTTCCAACAGCCATTAGAGGAGCTGAAGTGGGGAAACGTGTGTTCAATCAGGAGGGCTATGAGGTAATCCCTAAGCACTCATCTCAAAGGGCAGAGCCTGATTCAGCACAGCTGCGCTGTATTAGGGAGGAGCACTCATCAAGGCAGAATAAGAATAGAGTTTGTTCTACAGATGACAAGCATGAGCTCCATGATCATGATCTTCATGATCACCTTGGATATGCAGAGAAGGATCATCAGTTTCATCTGAAGAATCAGCAGAAGCAGAAGCCAAACCGGACGGATAGAGAAGGAAAGAAGCCCTCTGGAAGGAAGAGGAGAAAAACCTTTGAGAGGTCTAGAAGAGTCCAAGGCAGTACGTATACTGGGAGGTATTCCAAGGGCCAGCATACACCATTGGACTGGGGAAAGCCAGAGGAATGGTGCTGCAGAACAAGGAATCACCAGAGGCTACCTGTGAGGGAGACGGCTGCACGTGGAAGGGACTCTAAGACCTATGCCAGAAGGTATGTGAAGAGAGATCCAGTGTCCAGGGATCAGGACTGGAAGGCTGGACATAAGAACTGGACTACATACTGGCCAGGCTATATAGAGAGGAACTATAGCAACAATGGAAGCTCAGGTATGAACATTGATCTATGCCCTAGCTATAACCTTGAAAGACAGCAGGGAAATAAGTGTTCTCCTGAAAGTGCTCCATTGAAAGATTCATCTGTGCCAATTCATGATAGTGACCCTATGCTTGTTGATGAAGGGGAAATAATAGCAGATCAAGATATTGTTTATATGGACTGCTCTCTATCCAAACTCCGTTGGTAACTTTCTGTGATAAAGCACAGCAGCCATCACAAAGAAAATATAAATTTGTTCTTTATTCCACTAAGAAAAGCTCCTGAAGCAGGATTTGACTCACACAGTAGAAAGCCAGCCTGCTAAAGGGTTTCAGCTGGATAACTGATAGCAATTGAGCTGCACCTAATTGCTTGTGAGCTAGGAGAGAATTACTTCTGGATCTGTATGGAAAGTAATCAGAAGTTAACCTTACAAGAACAGTTTATTTCTTTCTTTGTGGCTTTTCGTTTGTTAGAGGTATGCTAAGAAAACATTAGCTAATTGCCTGACAAGTTTGAAGGTTGTTTTCCTGATTTTGATTTTTGACTTTGTTTTACCAAGTTAAACACTGCAAGTAAGTAACCTAATTTATGTGCTACCAAGCATATCTGTGCTGGGAGAAATAACCCCATAAATAAAGAAGTATCTTATTGGCTTTAACACTTGTGCACAACTAAATTATTGTCAGCAGCTGTGTCTGGTGTGAATGAACTACATTACCCACAATACCTTGCAAAAATCATATAAATATATGCATTGTCAAGACTGTGAAGATTCTCACCCAGGCAGCCGTCTGACAGTCCGTAGGACAACCCTATTCCTGTAGAACCTAGTGTATGGGGGCTCCGACACTAGGGCCTGTAGTTCACTTATGCGCCTAGCGGAAGTAAGGGCTATCAAGAAGAGCCTTTTCCAGGAGAGGAAACGAAGAGGGTAGGTAGCCATGGGTTCAAAAGGCGGACAGGTAAGCCTTTGCAGAACCACATTGAGGTCCCAGTCAGGAGCTGGAGGATGCAACGGAGGCTTAAGTAGAAGGAGGCCTCTGAGAAAACGCGCCACCAAGGGGTGCGAGGAAAGAGGCTGGCCCTCCACCGGTGAATGATGTGCCGAGAGAGCTCTGAGGTGGACTCTGACAGAGTTGGATTTGAGACCTAGATCGGAGAGGTGAAGCAAATATTGCAGTACCACCGATACTAAACAGGCGAAGGGGTCCTCAGAGCGCTGAGAATACCAGACCGAGAAGCGACGCCATTTAAGGGCGTAAGATTTCCGGGTGGAAGGTCGCCGAGACGCTAGGACGACGGCTTCCACCTCCGGAGGAAGCAGAAGCGGGGCTAGGACTACCCTTTCAGCAGCCAGGCCATCAGATGCAGGGCCCGGAGGTTGGGGTGCAGAAGAGTATCCTGATCCTGTGTCAGGAGATCGGGCTGAAACCCCAGAGGAAGAGGGGTGTCCACCGCTAGCTGTAGAAGTAGAGGGAACCACGGTTGTCTCGGCCACCTGGGTGCTACCAGGATCACGGAGGCCTTGTCCTGGACAACTTTGAACAATGTCCGGGACACAAGTGGTGTGGGAGGGAAGGCATACAGAAGACCCGTGGACCACGAGATGAGGAAAGCATCCGGCGCTACTCTGAGAGGATGCGGGTGCCGGGAGCACAACCTGGGAAGCTGCTGGTTCAGGGGACTGGCAAAGAGACCCACGGTGGGAGAGCCCCACCGGCAGAAGATCTGCTGGGCCACTGTGGGGTTCAACCTCCATTCGTGCGGCTGCAGAATCCGGTTCAGTTTGTCCGCCAGGCAATTGTCCTGCCCGGGCAGGTAAACAGCCTTGAGGAGGATGTCGTGACCGACTGCCCAAGAGCACAGTCTCCGAGCCTCCTGACATAGAAGGAGGGAGCCCGTGCCCCCCTGTTTGTTCACGTAGAACATGGCAACCTGATTGTCCGTCTGCACCAGTACAGACTGACAAAACGTGAGGTGAGAGAAGGCCCGCAGGGCTAGGCGGATCGCTCGTAGCTCCAGGAAGTTTATCTGCTGGGCGGCCTCCCAAGGTGACCAAAGGCCTTGAGTGCATGCCCCTTGACAATGCGCTCCCCATCCCAGGGGAGAGGCATCTGTTGTGAGCACCCGGGACGGTGGGGGAGACTGAAAGGTCATGCCGAGTACCAGGTTGGGCAGGTGAAGCCACCATTGCAGAGAGGAGACCAGGCGGTCGGAAATCTGTATTAGGTCCGACAGCTTCCCTGTGGCCTGATGCCATTGAGTGCGAAGGCTCCACTGAGCAGGTCTCATATGTAGACGGGCATTCGGAGTGACATGGACCGTGGAGGCCATGTGCCCGAGCAGCTGCAGGAACCGTCTGGCCGAGACCGGTGACGTGCTGTTGAACCTGCCAGCCAGAGCTATGAGCCTGTTGGCCCGTTCCAGAGGCAAGACGGCACGAGCCTGCAGAGTGTCCAGCCGTGCTCCTATGAACTCGAGATCCTGAGAGGGGAGCAAAGCGGACTTTTCGAAGTTGATGACGAAGCCCAAATGCTGAAGCAGAGCCACTGTGCGTTGAGTGGCCTGAGTGACCTCTGGAGCAGACGGTGCCCAGATGAGCCAGTCGTCCAGGTATGGGAAGAGGCCTTGAAGCCTCAGGAAGGCTGCCACCACTGCCAGGCATTTCGTGAATACCCTGGGAGCGGAGGACAGGCCAAAGGGCAGTACTCGGTACTGATAATGATTCCCTGCCACCACAAATCTTAGATATTGCCGGTGGTCCGGATGAATAAGGATGTGGGTATAAGCATCATTTAGATCCAAGGAGCATAGCCAATCTCCCTGCTGGAGGTAGGGCAGTAGGATTCCAAGGGTAAGCATCTTGAACTTTTCCCGCTGCAGGAACTTGTTGAGGTTGCGTAAGTCCAGAATGGGTCTGAGGCCTCCTGTTCTCTTTGGAACCAGGAAGTACCTCGAGTAAAACCCGTGACCCCACAGGTGCTGGGGCACTGGCTCCACAGCCTGTTCGTGAAGCAGACTTTGCAGCTCCTGAAGCAGTAAGTCCCTGTGCAGGGGGGGTCTTGGAGGCTCCCCTGGAAAGTAGGAGAGAGGCACCTGGTGAAAATGCAAGAGGTAGCCCTTTTGAACCACCTGCAGCACCCAGGAATTGGATGTGATGGCGGACCACCGGTGGGCAAAGTGGGTCAGCCGGACCCCCGTGCTGGGCGGAGGCCCCTGGGGAGGAGAGGCTATGCTGGCATAGTCAAAAAACCCCACCCTGCTGGGCCGGGGCCTGCGTAGTGGGCTTGGGGGCTTTCTGCCTCTGGGATCCGTTACCCTGCCCCTTAGGCTGCTGCCCCTGATGGGGAGTTGCTGAGGCCTGATATTGTGGATGGTGTTGTTTATAAGCAAACACCTTTCTCGGGTAAAAAGGCTTTTTCTTCGAGCCCTTCTTCTTCTGTGAAGGGGCAGAGGTCTTTCTGGATAGGCGAGTCCTGGTGAGAGTCTCTGACTCTAGCTCCGCCGCCTTTTCGGCCATGGGTTTGCCGAAGAGGTTTTCGCCTCTGCAAGGGACGTTGACCAACTTGTCCTGCACCCATGGCTCGAGGTCGGATGACTGAAGCCAAGCCTGACGGCGAGCCCCGATGCCGGCTCCGGCTACTCGAGCCGATGCTTCGAAGCCATCGTAGGCCGCTCGAGAAATGAACTTCGAACACTCTCGAATCCCTGTGGACAAGGTCTGGAACCGCTGCAAGGGTTCCTCGGAGAGACCCGCAGAGAACCCCGCAATTTCTTTTGCCAGGTCTCGAAGATACATGCCCATATACAGCTGATATGTCTGGACTCGACAAGTAAGCATAGAGCCCTGGAAGCACTTTCTACCGAGGGCATCCAGGTTCCGGGCCTCCTTACCCGGAGGCACCGAGGAGTGCATCTTTTAACTCTTAAGTCGATGCATGGCCGATTCCACCACCATGGAATGGTGCGGTAGTTGTGCCTTCTGAAACCCGGGGCTCTTGCGGACTCGATACATGGAATCGACCCGCTTGCTCAACACCGGCGTCGAGGCCGGGCTCTCCCACATGCGGAAGAGAAGCCGCTCCAGCATCGGGGGAACCGGTACAGTAAAGGCCTCCTTCGAGAGAGAGTCATATTGAAGGGCCTCGAGCTCTTCGGCTCGAGGCTCCTCCTCCGGATCCGCGGGGAAGGCCAAAGCCTTGGCCATATCCCTCACGAAATCGGAGAACCGGGTATATTCCGGGGGGGGACCGCCTCCGAGGCTCTGACTCGGGCGAGTCGGAGGGGACGCACCGAGTCTGAAAAGACCCGGGTGACTCGTCCTCCTCCGTGTCCCAGCCCGACTCCTCAGAGGAGGAATTGAGCGGCTCCGTGCGGGCAGGAGCCGGGGACCTCCGCCCCGACGCCGAGGCCGGCGTCGAGGACCTCGATCCCGAACGGGAGGCCGAGGGAGACCTAGGTCGAGGGTCGACTTGGGCGTCGACGTCCCGGTGGTCGGAGCAGATGCACTGGCGAGGCCGGTGATCAATGCCCGCTGCTGGTCCATGAAGGCAGCGATACTGCGCTCCAAGGTCGTCAATCTGAGACCAAACTCAGAAGACCCAGCAGCCCCCGACTCGGGCCCCGATGGCATCGGGCCCGACGTCGGCTCTCCTGGAGGAGAGTCCAGGAGGACTATGGCACTCACGTGTCCAGGCGACTCCACCTCGAGACGAGGAAGCTTCGAAGGCCTCTCCCCCTCCGAGGACCCGGGGCGTCCGACGGGGCTATGCGACCTGGCCCTCGAGGGACCAGGAGCGTCCTCCGACGCCACCCTCGCGGGTTTCTTCTTCCGACGGTGTTCCCGGTCGGGGGACCCCCGTTCAGAGGAACTCCGATGATGCTCTGAGACGGAGCCACGAGACGTCGAGGCCTCTGATGAGGTCCGAGCCCAACCTGACGCGGGGTCAGAGAAGATTCGTTCCTTTTGCGACTGCCGACTCCTCAGCGCCTTCGAGGACATCTTGCTGCACGGACCGCAACTCATTGAGTCATGTTCGGGCCCGAGGCAGCGGAGGCAGCAGTCATGCGTGTCGGTAAGAGACATAAGTTTGACACAACGATCACACTTTTTAAACCCACTGGCAGCCATCGGGGAAAAAGGGCCCCTGCAAGGTCGAAAGACCGCGCTGCCAGGGAAGAAGTAAAAAGTGGCGGGAACGCCAGTTGGAGAGAAAAAATATGTGAACGGGCCCGATAGGAGATATCGAGGCCCGGCGGGAAGAGGACACACGAACCGAGAAAAATAACAAGAAAACAAAATTTAAAAAAATCAACTTTTTCAGCGGCGACAACAAACTACGTCTGTAGGGCTCCGTGGAAAAAAGGAGACTGGGCAAGATGGCATCCTTGGGCGGGAAGGGGACAGCGCATGCGCGCTGCAATTCCCAAAAGCTTTCTGCGAAAGCTGGGGAAAATTGCTCCGCGAGGGCTCCGTCGGCGCCGACGTCACCCATAAGTGAGGACTGACTTCCTGCTTGGTCCTGGAGAAAATGAAGCTTGTACCCCTTTCCTACAATGGACAAAGTCCAATCTTCTGCTGTTATCTGATGCCATCTGTTGACAAAGTGGCATAGGTATCTGATGCCATCTGTTATTTGATGCCATCTGTTGACAAAGGTTAAACAGGTATCTGTCTGCTTCAAGCAAAATCCCTTTAACCCACACAGATAGCACATACTCATGATGACCTCACAGCTTATGTCCTTTCACTTCCATGTATATATATACATATATAAAATTGTATATAGTTTATTCTGTTCTGTATTATCTCACATTGTTTAGACTGTATATTCTATATATAAAATGATGTTCCTTGTAAATATGTTCTGTTATAATATGACATTCCCTGTAAAACAAACTTGCTTTGTTAATTATTGTTCACTGTGAACCGCAACTGAACTTTGGAAGATGCGGTATATAAATGTGTATAAAATAAATAAATAAATAAAATAACCTGCCCGGAATATTGGGGGGTTGGGGACCCCTCAGAGGCAGGGAGGCAAAGCTCTCTAGGAAGGAGTCAAAGCCCTTGAGGGGGCTGAACCTGGAGAGCTGGTTGGGCTCTCCAGCCTTTTGGTTTCTTTTGCTGTCTAGTTTGTCACTTTTGGGCAACCTGACCTGGAGTCTGACTCTGCTGGGTATAGGAAAGATAAAACGTCCTCTATTTACTAAAAGAGGGTTTTTTTTATAAGGCTTCCTTTTGGCTGGAGTGGCTGTAGACTTTGACAATCTATCTAAGGTAGAATTGTCAGCATCTAACTCGTTAGCCTTTTCCTGCCAGTTCTTGCTGAAGAGATTCTCCCCCGTGCAAAAGAATGTTGCCTAACTTGTCCTGTACCCAAGTCTCCAAGTCTGATGCCTGTAGCCAGGCAATCCTTCGTGCGCCAATGGCAATAGCAGAGGTTCTGCTGATGCATTCGAAGCAGTCAAAGGCTGCACGATTGACAAACTTGGAGACATCTTGAGCATGGTTAACTAGAGAAAGAAAATCTTGTCTCTTATCATCTGGGAGAAATGGGCTCATAAGTTCCAAGTCTCCTGTGATTTCCTTGAGGAACATTCCCATATATAGGATATATGAACTGATCCTAGCTGAAAGCATAGAAGCTTGAAAAGTCCTGCGTCCAAAAGCATCCAGAGTCCTGCATTCACGACCTGGAGGATTAGATGCATGCCTCTTTGCACTCTTCATCCTACGCATGACCGATTCCACTACCATTGAATGGTGTGGCAGCTGAGTTTTCTGAAATCCAGGACATGGAGGAACTCGATACATAGTATCAAGTCTCCTAGAGTGAGGAGAAGTAGTCAGAGGTTGTAAAAGGGGGTGCTTGGAATATAGGATCCAAGATGGCGTTCTGAAGGGAGTGCTGTGCGGCCGTGTTTCCTGTTTAATGGGGAAAAGGAAAGCTAAAGGGGCAAAGACGCCCTCCTCTGCCCCAGCGACCTCGACCCCGTTACCTTCTGCGGTTGGTCCGCTTGATTCCTTTTTGGTCCCGCAGCAGCGGTCAAGCCAACCTGCGATAAGTGGCCCTAGGGACCTCTCGGCTGATCTAAGCTCGGCGGGAGGCTCCAGACCCGACATCTCATCGCCAGAGCAGTGGCGGCCCCTCAAAGTGCCTTTGCTGGACGGGAGCCCGGCGCCGACGGCGAGCCATCCCCTGGTTCTTGGAAGGGGAGTGGAGAGCGGAGGGATGCCGGCACTACAGAGCGGCAGGTTTGCCGTATTTAGCCCCGCCACATCCTGAGTCATCTCTGGCAGCCTCGGGGGTTCCTGCTGCCTCGGAGGTTGAGCGACGGAAAATGGAGGTTGGAGCGGAGGGAGTAGATGTTTCAGTTTCTCTCCCCTTTCAGCGACCTGTGGAATTTACACTTGAGACGATTTGGTCTGCAATTGTTAAATTGGGTGAACTTTTGGTTCCTCAGATTTCTTCTTTATCATCTCAACTTCAAGATCATACTGGTCTCCTACAACAACACACGCTGGAAATCTCGGCAGTGCAGAGTTCTGTTTCGGAGTTGCAGCAGAGAATAACTCAGGTTGAAGATTTGGGACATGGATATCAAAAGGATTTTATGGCAATGCAGTTGCGGTTAGAAATGTTGGAAAATCATTCTCGTTACTCTAATTTGTGTCTAGTTAATTTTCCTAAGGCCCCTTTTGTGGGTTCGAAGGAAATGTTTAAGAAATATACACTGGAAATATTGGGGGTGCCTGTTGAGTCTCACCCACCTTTGGTTAAGGTGTATTATTTGCCTTTTAAGAAAAAAGTAGAGGGTGGTGGGAATATACCAGGGGTGAATATAGCTGATTCTTTGGATGTATCCGCCTTGTTGGAAACTTCCTTAGTTGACACCGTTACTCCTGCTACATTAATTGTAACTTTTGCATTAGCCTCAGATAGGGACTGGTTCCTTAAAATGTTTTTTCGTAAACGGGACAATGCCTTCCTGGGTCTGACTGTGCGGGTCTTCCCTGATCTCGCAAGAGAGACCCAGAAACGTAGACGGGATTTCCTGCTTTTACGTCCTGCTGTATTGCTCTTGGGAGGTCAGTTTTTTCTTAAATTTCCCTCAAAATGTATTATTAAAATGAACTCAGCCACATTTGTTTTTTATGATCCATCTTAATTGCTCGCCTTCATTAATGCCCGCCGCCCCCCTGATGCAGTGTAGGTTTTACTGCAGAGGATTTTGCCTGGCTGTTTCCCTTCAGTTATTTTCCTCACTCATTATGTAATTTTTTTTCTCTTTATCTTAGTTGGATCCTCCCTCACTTTGGGGGCTATAGAAGGAACAGGTTTCTGTTTATTTTCCTAATGTGTTTGATTTCCTGTTGGGTTGGTTGTTTTACTGACCTCTTATCTGTATCCTTATTTCCATTCAAGTTTGTATGCTTGGATTATTTGTTAAAATCAATAAATAGAAGTTAAAAAAAAAAAAGGGGGTGCTTGTTATGAAAGTTTCACCACCTTTTTGCAAAGATCCAGACTATCTATGCTGCAAAGGATTGTGGTAATAGTAGTCCAGTTGTATAGTGTTTGCTTTTGAGGTAAATAAGAATGTAGTAGTTGAGTCGAGTATAAGGAAAATAGAGTTTATTTATGGGGTAAATTATTCTACACACAGATTATACTTGGCAACACCTTTAGGATAACTTTTCCAGGTTTTGTAATCAAAGCAAAGAACACAACTGAAAGTTCCAAGCAAATAGCTTGTACAATCTGTTCAAGCAACAGAAAAACACTTCCCTTCAGTCACTGCTGACAACTGCTCAGCAGTGCTGGAGAATAAACCCAAAAGGAAAAACTTCTTTACAAACAGCGTTCTTCTTTCACATGCAAAGCAGTTCTTTATACAACATGTGCACGGCTTGAGCAATGCTCTATCAACAGGTGGATAACAAGCTTTAATCAATAGCTGGTTTCCTCCTCTGCACACGTGTTTTCATTTCCAATCCCCAAAAGCCTCTCTCTTTCCATATAAAACTTTCTGGGGAGCCAGTAATTAGAACATTTCCTTTTGATGGCTTTAATCCTACTTTGAGGATTTCTTTAGGCTATCAATCTTACAAAAAGAACAGTCCATGCAAAAATCATCTCCCCCAGGACTTGTACCTTGTTCCTCTAATTGCATAGGCTCAATCTCAATGTCTGGCATAGAGGGCTTCAATAACTGGCCTCTAGTGGGAGAGACACTGTTTCCCAACAGTTTGCATTGCTCCAGGTTAGTTAAAGGATCAAAGTTCATACTGGAGTCACAACTGTCCTTGGGCTGTCTCCTTAGGTATCCTGGCCAGTAAGCATGGGTGCTTCTGTGGCCTGTCCTCCAGTCTGCATCACTAGACCTCAGGGCATCAGCTCCATACCTCTTCCCATAAGACTGTGTGTTCCTTTTCTCCTTAGCTGCTCCTGTCTGCTTACAGGGTGCTGCTTTAGAGTTCCTACCAGAATCACAGGAATCTCTATAGGTACACGTCTCTCTCTGAGTTCCTCTTGCCTTCTCTCTCTTGGACCTTCTTCTTCTCTCTCGTCGCTGTGGTTGTCGTCTCTGAGCCGGTCTTTCCCCTGGTCTGCCTTCTGAATATTCAGTTCTGCCTTTAAAGTCCTTAGTTTCCAACTCCTCCCTTGCAGTGCTCAAGTGTTGGTGCTTAAACTCTCCTCTGGCCACTGATTAATTAGGCATGACGTAAGGGTTTTTCAGACTATGCTTATGCTTCTCCTCCTTAGCTCCACTAGGGGCTTTCTGCAAGTTACTGCAGCTGGGAATAAGCTGTCTTTTAGGGAAACAGGCTGCTCTATTTCTCTGACATGCCAGAACAGGTCCCTTGATTAATGTAACTTCCTTTCTATTGGCAGTACTCTCAGGGCTCTGATAAGCTTCCTTATCACAAGGTGTCTCCCACATTCTGAGCATCAAGCTATGCAGAATTTCATGGATAGGCAGAGTGGCTGCCTCCTTAGGAGCTTTAGGATATTGGAGAATTTCCAATTCCTTTGCTCTGGGTTCATCTTCAGGAGCTACTGTGATTGAAAGACCTTTGGCCATATCACAGATGAAATCCTGAAATGACATGTCCTCTGGAGGTGACATCCTGCGTTGGGGAGAAGAGGGATCTTCTAGGAGAAACCCTCTAGTACCAGCAGAATTGTCAGAGTCTTCGGAATCGGAGGAATCAAAGTATTCCTGATCCCGATGCTCTTGCAAACCACGATCTCGGTACCGATCGAAGTTGGTGCCAAGCTGACCCAGTACCGCTTTGTCAATTCCAGCCAGAGATGGCATTGGAAGAGTTCCCATCGGGGCCGGTACTGTCGGTGTCAGTACCGGTGTCTGTACCGGCATTGTTGTTGATGTCGGTATCGGTGCCCGTGGGACCACCGGTACCGCAGCTGAAAGAAGAGCTGCGATGCTGCGCCCGATAGCCAGGAAAAACTCTCGTCTATCGATGCTGCCGATGCCTGGGTGTCAGTACCGGTAAGGACGGCCGGAACCCCTGAGCATGGCACAGGTAGTTCTTGCGAGGTTGAGTCCTCGAGAACATCCTGAAGCCCCATCGATGCTTTGGAAGCCGAAGCCTCCCGCCGGGACTGTTTTGCTGGTGTGGTTCCCTCAAGGGCAACACCATTGGCCTCTCGATGCTTAGCAGGAGAGCTACCATTTGAGGACCGGCTCTTATGTTTAGTTACCTGAGATCCATAGGAGGAAGACGAGGCCCTTGACAATGTCAATGCAATGGATCTGGCATCTGAAGAAAAGAGGGTACCTAGCTTTGCAGCCCGGTTCTGTCTTCCTCTTTTAGTCATCCCCATGCAAGAGAGACATTCAGTTGGAGAATGTTCAGGTCCTAAACATTTCAGACATCAATCATGGGTGTCAGTGACGGAAATGGTACCGCCACACTTAGTACATTTTTTAAAAACACTAGTTGGCTTTTCCATGATTTAGGAAAGTGGCGCCTAGCACCAAAGAGAAAAGTTTCTGAAAAGAAACAGTCTAAAGCAGGAGTTCTCAACCCTGTCCTCGGGACCCACCTAGCCAATCGGGTTTTCAGGATAACCACAATGAATATGTATGAGAGAGATTTGCATACACTGCCTCCATTATATGCAAATCTCTCCCATGCATATTCAGTGTGGTTATCCTGAAAACCTGACTGGCTAGGTGGGTCCCGAGGACAGGGTTGAGAACCCCTGGTCTAAAGCCTAAGGTTTTTTTGTATGAAAAGAACCGGCGGTACCGGTAGGTGCTGTGCGGTAGGCAAACATGACCATAAGAAAAGAAATTTAAAGACGGAATTTTCTGCGGTGACAGGGAATACATCCTGTCGGCTCCGTGGAAAACGAAGAAGAGGGACAGTTGGAAAGGCTGGAAGGCAGCGCGCATGTGCTGAGGGATGCTCCCAAAAGCGTTCCTATTAGATGCTGGGGAGCGTTCCCGCGCAGGCTCCGTCGGTACCAACGATACCCATATGTGAAGACTACATTCATGCTTGTTCCTGGAGATACTACCTTGATCCTCACACCCCAAAATTAAGGGAGCGACGACTGAGAAAGACAGCGTCCACATTGCCCACTTCCACAATATGCTGTGCTGAGGGGACCAGGATATTACACCACCCAAGGGAGCAGGAAGGTCACTTTCTAGAGAGATTTCAGAACACTTCATGCCCCCTTGCCAGTTGATATAGGCAATTGAAGTGGCAATGTCTGAAATCATCTGCACTGCCTGTTTCAGACTATGTTCCAGAGACACAGGAGACCCAAGTAAATGGAAATTACACTAACCTGGTAATTGTAGTTCCTGTAGGATCCAGTTTAGTCCTCCACAATCGGGTAGTGCACCTTCTACTGCAGCCTGGAGACTGGACCAATCAAATCTTCTGTAGTACATATCCAGCAGGAGCTCCCAGAAGCCCCCCAGTGTACTAGTAACAAAGCATACTTAACGAAGCAACACATTAAATAATCATTAAATTATCATTACATTATCAGTAAACCCTTTTCTTCCCCCCCTGTAATAACCAACTCCCTCCCCAAACGAGGAAGTCAGAACACCGCCTGGCGCCGAAAACGACGCCTGCCAAATTACACAGAGCTCCCCTCCACAGAAATCTAGGGAGCTGACTGAACTCCAAGAAAGGGAAGAGCCATAGCGATAAGCACGACTGTCAACAGAACCCGAACGGGACGAAGAACCGTCCTACAGTCAACCGCTCGGAACAGCGCGCCGCAAGACTACACAGAGAGTTGGGAGGGAAGGAGGACTAAACTGGATCCTACAGGAACTACAATTACCAGGTTAGTGTAATTTCCATTTCCTGTGCGGATATCCAGTTTAGTCCTCCACAATCGGGATGTAACAGAGCAGTTAAGACCGGGCGGGACCTTGCCAGCCGGCGCGCAGAACCGCCGATCCAAAACAGGAATCCCGAGCCGCTAATACATCCAGGCGATAGTGCCTGCTGAAAGCGTGCAGAGACGACCAAGTGGCCGCCCTACAGATACCCGCTGGCGGAACCAGGCAATGCTCCGCCCAAGAGGTCGCCTGAGCTCGAGTAGAATGAGCTCGAAGCCCCTCCGGAACTGGCCGCTGCTGCAACAGATACGCAGATGCGATCGCTTCCTTGAGCCATCTAGCAATGGAGGCCTTAGCCACCGCCTCCCCTTTTCTTGCGCCCCCAAAGAGCACAAAAAGCCGATCGGTCTTACGAAAGGACTCCGTAGACTGCAAATACCGACGCAGCGTGCGACCCACATCGAGCCGGTGAAGACCCTTGTCCACCGACTCGACCGAGTTCGCCGAAAGGACCGGCAGAAACACTGCCTGATTCAAGTGAAAGGGAGACACCACCTTTGGAAGAAAAGAAGGCACCGGCCGGATCACAATCCGGTCCGCGGAAAACGACAAGAAAGGCTCTCGGCAGGACAAGGCCTGAAGATCCGAAATGCGCCGAGCCGAGCAAATGGCTACAAGAAAGACCGTCTTCAAAGTGAGATCCTTCAGGGACGCCCTCCGCAAGGGCTCAAAAGGTTCCCGCACCAGAGCCCGCAGGACTAAATTCAAATCCCACGGGGGAATCGGTGCTCTGCGGGAAGGCCGCAAATGAAAAACAGCGGTCAAGAAACGCCGCACATCCGCATGAGCGCTGAGAATGCGGCCTAAAACCTTGCCTCTATAGCAGGAGATCGCTGCCAACTGAACCTTCAGGGAACTGGCCGCGAGGCCTTTCTCGAACCCATCCTGAAGGAAGCTTAACACGACGGGCACAAAGACCGTCGCCGCCCGGACTCCCCGCCGGGAGCACCAGTCCTCAAAAATCCTCCAGATTCGAACATAAGTAAGAGAAGTGGATGACTTTCTTGCCCGCAGTAGGGTGGAAATCACCGCGGGCGAATAACCCTTCTTTTTCAGCCGAGCCCTCTCAATGGCCAAACCGTAAGCGAGAATCGAGCCACCTGGGGCATCCGCAGGGGGCCCTGAAGAAGAAGGTCCGGCAGCGCGGGCAGGCGCCAAGGCACGCCGTCTCGAAGTCTGACTAGCTCGGCATACCAGGGCCTCCGGGGCCAATCCGGAGCCACCAGCAGCACTCTGCCCTGATGACACTCGATGCGCTGGACGACCCGGCCGATCAGCGCCCACGGAGGGAAGACATACAGAAGCCCGGACGTCGGCCACGGCTGAATGAGAGCGTCGAGCCCTTCGGACATTCGCTCCCGCCGTCTGCTGAAGAAGCGACTCGTCTTAGCCGTCTGGAAGGTCGCCATGAGATCCATGATGGGCGGACCCCACCGCCGTACTATTTGCGCATACACCTGTGGATTTAACTCCCACTCTCCGGGGTCCACTCGCACTCTGCTGAGAAAGTCGGCCTGGACATTTTCCGCGCCCGCTATGTGCGCCGCTGATATTGCCGGCAGACGAGTCTCCACCCAACTGAACAAGGCTGTCGCCTCTGTTTCCAGGGCCACACTCCCTGTGCCCCCTTGGCGATTGATGTAAGCCACCGTGGTCGCATTGTCCGACCAGACCCGGACAGGTCGACCCCGGACCAGTGGCTCCAGGGCCAATAGTGCTAGCCGCACCGCCCGAAGCTCGAGACGGTTGATCGACCAAGACGCTTCCTGGGAGGACCACACCCCCTGAGTGAAGCGGGTCTCGCAGTACGCTCCCCAACCGGCTAAGCTCGCATCCGTTGTGAGGGGAACCCACAGAGGAGGCTCCAAGGGAACCCCCCGCGTCAGATTCTCGGGAGAGAGCCACCAACGGAGCGAAAGACGCACCGCCTTCGGGCAGGGCAGTCTCTTGTTCAAGGAGTCGCACTGGTTGGACCACCGGCGAAGGAGCGCCCTCTGCAGCGGGCGCATGTGGAACCGCGCCCACGGTACCACCTCCAAGGTCGCCGCCAACGTTCCGAGAAGCCTCAGGCACCACCACGCCGACGGAGCGGGCATGCCCCGAAAGAGTCGGACAAGAGCCCGCAACGCCCGGACGCGGCGCTCGGGGAGGCACACCAGCCCCCGGGCGGTGTCGAAGCGCACCCCCAGATACTCGAGGTCCTGCGTGGGACGCAGACAACTTTTTCGTTCGTTCACCACCCAGCCGAGAGACCGCAGCAGAGCCACTACCCTGCTCGTGACTCGCAAGCACTCCCGACTGGACTTTGCCCGAATCAACCAGTCGTCGAGATATGGATGGACCAAGATGCCCTCCTTGCGCAAGGCCGCCGCAACGACCACCATCACCTTTGTGAAGGTGCGCGGAGCCGTGGCTAAGCCGAACGGCATGGCCCGGAACTGGAAGTGGCCCCACGGAAACGCAAAGCGGAGAAACCGCTGATGAGATGGATGTATCGGGATGTGCAAATAGGCCTCTGTAAGATCGAGGGACGTCAAAAACTCCCCCTGTCGTACTGCTACAATGACTGACCGCAGAGTTTCCATACGGAAGTGCGGCACCCTGAGCGCGCGATTGACGCCTTTGAGATCCAAGATCGGACGCAGAGAATCGCCCTTTTTGGGGACCACAAAATAGATGGAGTAACGACCGGCGCCTCTTTCCAAGAGAGGAACCGGGACCACCGCTCCCAGTGCTAACAACCGAGCCAGGGTCACGCGGATGTCCCGCGTCTTTTGTTCGCCCCTGCTGGGCGACAGAACAAAGGCATCCGGAAGCGGGGATGCAAATTCTAGAGCATAACCCTCTTCTATAATCTGTAGCACCCAGCGATCTGACGTAATTTGGGCCCAAGACGGAAGAAAGTCGTGCAAACGACCCCCGATAATCGGGCCTCCCTCCAGAGCCCGCCTCGCGTCATTGTAGCTTGCGCCCAAAGGAAGACGCCGAGGGAGAGGCGGCTCCGGAGAAGCCTCTGCCGGCCCCTCTGAAACCACGAAATCCCTGATTACGGGCTCCAAACCGGCCCCGCTGCGAGGCCCACAGGCGGGAGGACCGAAACCTGCGCTGATCCCGAAAGGACCCCCGCGCCGAGGTGGAGGACCTGTTGGCCCTTGGCCTATCCTCCGGAAGCCGGCCCCCCTTGGAGTCACCGAGCTCCTTTACCAGTTTCTCGAGAGCCTCCCCAAATAACAATCTGCCCTTAAAGGGCAGTTTACCGAGGCGGGACTTGGAAGAACCGTCAGCCGCCCAGTTGCGCAACCATAGGGACCGGCGCGCTGCCACCGCGGATGCCATACTATTAGCCAAGGCGCGGATTAAATCATAAAACAGATCCGCCAAGTAGGCCGAGCCGGACTCCAGCCGGGTGACCTCCAACAGGCCTTGCTGGTCTAAGCCGGGGCTCGAGCGCAAGCGCTGCGACCACCGCAGACACGACCGAGCCACCCAAGCCCCGCAAATAGAGGCTTGCAATGACACGGCATCCGTATCGAAGGTTTGCTTCAGCAAATTATCAATCTTCTTATCCTGCCCGTCCTTGAGGGCCGCCGCCCCCTCAACCGGGATGGTGGTTTTCTTGGTCACTGCGGAAACCGCTGCATCCACTCGCGGAGACTTAAACAAGTCCCTGTCCTTGTCGGCGAGGGGATAAAGCCGATTCATGGTCCGAATCCCCTTCAAACCGGATTCCGGGTGCTCCCACTCCGCCTGTATCATCTGTTCCACCACGCGGTGGACGGGAAAAACCACCTGGGTATCCCTGACGGCCTGAATGAGAGGATCCTCCAGACCCTCTTCCTCCAGGGACCGCACTGCCGAAAGGTTAAGTGCCTGAAGGGACTCCGTAACCAGAGGAACCAGCTCGTCCTTCCGAAACACCCGAATGATCCGAGCCTGTTCCTCCGGCTCGGGGATCTCCCCATCCTCCAATTCCTCCGCTTCAGTCTCAGGATCGCCCTCCGCCTCGGACTCCAGAAGCCCCAGGGCGTCCTGCTCCTGTTCCCCCAACCGGAGCCGCTTGACCCCGGGTGGAGAGGAGCGCTGAGCCACCCCAGTGACCCCCGAGGGGAGAGAGGGGGGCCCAACCTCCGGCCACTGACCGGACCTGCTCAAGTGGAAAGCCTGATGCATGAGGAGAACAAAATCAGGGGAGAATTCCATAGGTGGGACAACTATAGCCCCCTGCTGGAGCGCAGCCACCGACCCACTGGCCGGTGGAACCAACCCAGACTGAGGGATGCTCGGAGAAAGGACACTGTCCCCTGAAGTAGAAGCATCCCCAGGGGTAGCCTGCTCCTGGACATGCACAGAGTGTTCCAGCTCTGCGGGCACTGCAGCGCAGCCCCTGCAGATGCCAGAGTCAGTCCCTGCCGCTCTGCGGGACCCACAAATCACACATTGGGGTTTGGAAGCCATCCCAAGACCACCTCTGCCCAGCGGGATAGAAGGGAACCGGCACAGAAAAGCCCACACCACAGGGGCAATCTCATGCAAATCAGTCCCGGTTGAATAATAAAACGTTTTTTTTTTTTTTTGCAAGAAACAAACACACTCCCCAGACTCCCAGGGGTGCCCTGAGCAAAAGCGCCAGCAAAAGGAACCCCAAAAACCCCAGGGGAACCTGTGCACAAGTGATCAAAAGTGCCTCTAAAAGCACACTTTATAAATCCAAAATGGCCGCCGCACTTTTTCACCCGCGGTAAAAAACGGCGCGAAAATACAAAGACAAATAATATGTAAAAGAAAGAAAACGACCCTCAGATACAGGGCAAACGATCAAATTTAGGAAAAATTGCCAAATGGGCTCAGGAGAGTCTACAGAACGCTGGCAGCTCTGACAAGAGAGCACTGCTCACAAATACAGACATAAAATGAAAACTCCTACCAGCTCAGGAACAGCAAGGACACAGCCAACTTCACACAGTGTCAGCCACTGCTGTATCAGGTATGGCTTTTCCCCGTACAGTCAAGGGGAAGCTCACCCAAGGCTGATAAAATTAGCCAGGCAAGAAGACAGGAGCCTACAGGTCTGACTTCCTCCTGAGTCTCCTGTGCCAAAGCACTAGAGAGGCATGTTTCTTTCACTTTTCCTTTTAAAGATACAACTAGCTATTAAATAAATAGCAAATAAATGTCCCAAAAACAAACCCTAAAAGACTAACTAACAAGTGTTGCTCCTTCAAGAGTCACTCAGTGTGCCCAGCAAGGGCACAGACGTCTTCAAGCTGCAAGAGACTGGATACACTGGGGGGCTTCTGGGAGCTCCTGCTGGATATGTACTACAGAAGATTTGATTGGTCCAGTCTCCAGGCTGCAGTAGAAGGTGCACTACCCGATTGTGGAGGACTAAACTGGATATCCGCACAGGAAATGGCCTTTGCCATTAGCTGATCAATGGGCCAAACCACCTCCTGCTTGCTCCAGTGACACCAGGTAGTCTGCCTTCAGCAAAGAATTCCCCAGCTAAACAGGTTGGGATTTGTCATCAGCACAAGCCAAAATGTCCAGGGGAAGGTCTTTCAGCAGATGAGCAGTCTGCTCCCACCATTTCAGACTGACTGCCATCAACAGGGGAAGAGGGAGCCTGATGCCAAAGTCCTGTGAAGGAGATCAGTGGGACAGAAAGGATCTTTGCAGTTGAGGCAGGAGTGCTCACACCCAGGGGACCATCTCAATCATCGCAGCCTTTGCCACAGGAGTTGGAGGTAGTTCCAGACACTGGGATGTGGCTGCTTCCGAAATGCCCTCAGCTGAGATCACAGCATCTTTGCCCTCTTCTCAGGCAGGAAGTCCTTTCCTGCGCTGGTGATGAACTATGCTCCAAGGCACTCTTAATGACTAGATGGGGCCTCCAGGAAGATCTCATCATAGTTTATTAGCTAGCCCAGATTCTCCAAAAATTGCACCACTCGGGCCGACACGAAGTGCTCCACATGAAACCTGGCCTGAGTAAGCCACTTGTCCAGGCATGGATGCATACCAATCCCTTTGCACTGCAGTGTGGTGACAGCCACCATCATAACCCAGGTAAATGTCCTCAGAGAAATGGAGAGGCCAAAGGGTAGAGCAACAAACTGGAAGTCTGAGTCAAGAACAGAGAAGTACAGAATGTATAACTAATCCTCATGGAAGGGAATGTGGAGTATGCCTTGGCCAAGTCCAATGATGTAGGAAATTCTCCTCGCTGAACCGCTCTCTGGCACCACAAAGCAAATGGCATATCGGCCCTTGCCCATTTCAGCAAGCGACACCAGAACTATAGCCTGGAGGCTGACGAGTCTCTCCAGAGTAGTCTGAATGGTGGCCCTCCTGGCCACAGACTTGCATGGAGATATTAAGAAGGCATTTGAGACAGGGTTTTTGCATAACACCACACAGCCAAACTAAATTATTTTGCGCTCTCACTGGTCTGAAGTTATACAGACCCATCACGCCCGTGTGCCTGATGGGAGAATCTAGATTTGGAAGAGGAGGGAGCCTTGCAAATCTCCAAGTCCCACAAAATGACTGAGCCTCGAAAGAGGAGTAGGAGGAAACAAAGACAGCCTCCTCAGGAAATCCTTCTGGGAGTCCCTGAACACCCAAGATTCCTGATAGCAAGAGGAAGGAGAACATGACGCAGAGGAGAGGCCATGCTTCAAAGGCCCTTTAGGGTCTATCCTCTGGGTGTTTCCATCTCCTTGACCAACTTCTCCAAATCCTCCCCAAACAAAAGCTCCCCCTTGAAAGGAAGTCTAGACAAATGGGACTTGGACGCCACGTCTGCTACCTATTGAAGAAGCCAAAGCCAGTGACATGCCACCATGGAAAAGGCAATATCCTTGGCTGTCAAGAAGATGGAATCATACATGGCATTCACCAAGAAAGTCACTGCTGATTCCAGAAACATCCAAACATCATCTCATGAGAGCGACTGGATCTAATGGAGTAGGGAACGAGTTGTAAGGCCTCCAAAAACTACTATCTAGAAAATAAAGGAGACTGCCAAAAATTGAATTTTTAGGAAAGCCTCTACCTTATTATCTACTTGGCCCTTCAGAGCTGCACCACCCTCCATTGGAATGGTGGTGCGTTTAGCAATAGTCATCACCTGTGCATCAAACTGGGGCAATCACATCCAGGCAGCAAAGTCTTCCTGAGGAGGACACAGAACCATCTGTGAGGACACAGAACCATCTGATGAACCTGCCCCCTTTTCAGCAGGGCAGCAGGCAAGTCCCATTCTGTGCATATCATGACCTTCAAGACCTCCAGGAAAGGAAATGCCCTGGAGGGTTTTCTGATCAATCCTGACAGAAGGGGGTAAGCTTGTGGCTCCTGCTCTGCTGACACAACATCCAACACCTGCAGAATAGAAGAAACTTCATCAGAGCTCCGTTCGGTGAGTGAGGAAGCGGAGGCGCCTTGTGCATTTGAGCCTCCTGCTCTGCTGGGATCAACGCCGATCGTTCTTGTGAGTGGGGGAGTGCCCTCACAATTTACTTCAGCCCCAGAGACGCTGGGAGTCTAGCAGTCGGCGTCTCAAGCAAATAATAATTACACTTACCTGGTAATTGTAGTTCCTTGAGTGACGACAGCTTAGTCCTCCACCACTGGGTAGTGCACCTCCTCCTACAGCTTGGAGACTGGACCAATCAAAACTTGGCATCACTGGAAGTAGCTTGCTGGCATTCCCTTACAGCTCCAGTGAACTATTGACAAAGCAGACTCAAAAGAGCAACAAACAAGTAGCTAAACACTGAAAACTATTACAAAAGATTAACAAATTTGTAACCTTCCCAAAATGCCCACGAAATTAGCCATAGGGGAAATCCGCCCACCCCCCTGCCGAGCCACAGCAAGACAGCGAAAGAAAGGACCAGACAGGCTAGCCCGACTGAACTAAAGAGTTGGATACCAACCGGAAATACTCACCTGTATAGGTCCCTACGAGGATGGACCGGGTGCCGTGAGAACTTATAATCCTGAGGGCGGGCATGAGGACTAAGCTGCCCTCACTCAAGGAACTACAATTACCAGGTAAGTGTAATTACTATTTCCTTATCGTTCCTCCAGCTTAGTCCTCCACCACTGGGATGTAACAGAGCAGTACTAACGGGAGGGACCCTGCCATCCGGCACGCAAGACTGCCGAACCAAAACAGGCATCCCTAGCCGCCAGAACGTCCAGCCGATAGTGCTTACTGAACGTATGCAACGACGACCATTTTGCCGCCTTACAAATTTCCACCGGCGGAACTAGACTGTGCTCTGCCCAGGACGCCGCCTGCGCTCTCGTCGAATGAGCCCTCAAACCCATCGGAGCAGAGCGCCCCTGCAGCAAATATGCTGAAACAATGGCCTCCTTGATCCACCTGGAAATAGAAGCTTTCGCCGCAGCCTCGCCTTTTCTGGGGCCCCCAAACAGGACAAATAACCAATCCGATTTGCGGAAGGACTCGGTGACTGACAAATAACGGCGCAACACTCTCTTGATGTCCAGGCGACTAAGGCCCCGATCTGAAGCCTGCTCCCCTGCCGGTCGCAGGACGGGAAGCGAAACCATCTGATTGACATGAAAGGAAGACGATACCTTAGGAAGAAAGGAAGGCACTGGCCTGAGAACCACCTTTTGCGAAGAAAAGGACAGAAAAGGTCCCCGGCAAGAAAGTGCCTGAAGCTCTGAAATACGCCTAGCTGAACAAATAGCCACCAAAAATACCACTTTCAGAGTCAAATCTTTCACCGAGGCTTTTGATAAAGGCTCAAACGGCGCTCCACTCAGCGCCCGCAACACCAAGTTGAAATCCCACGGAGGGACAGCAACCCGACGAGCCGGCCGCAACCTGGAAACGGCTTTAAGAAAACGTCCAACATCGACGTGAGCCCCCAGAGCAACGCCTTGCACCTTACCTCTGTAACAGGATAGGACCGCCAGTTGCACTCTTAAAGAACTGGCGGCCAAGCCCTTATCGAAGCCATCCTGTAAAAAATCCAATACCACCGGGACCGAAGTCGAGGCAGCGCGGACTTGACGCCTCGAACACCAATCCTCGAAGATACACCAGACGCGCACATATGCGAGCGAAGTTGAACGTTTACGCGCCTGAAGCAAAGTCGACACCACGGACTTGGAATAACCTTTCTTCTTTAACCGCGCCCTTTCAATGGCCAAGCCGTAAGTGAGAATCTCTCCACCAGTGGCATCTGGAGCGGACCCTGAATCAACAGCTCTGGCGACAACGGGAGGCGCCACGGAGTTCCGTCCAGCAATCTCACCAGGTCGGCATACCACGGACGCCTGGGCCAATCCGGCGCGACTAACAGTACCCTTCCGTGATGCGCCTTGATGCACTGGATCACCCGACCGAGAAGCGCCCATGGAGGAAATACGTAGAGAAGACCTATCGAGGGCCACGGTTGCATGAGGGCGTCGATTCCTTCCGACATGGGCTCCCGTCTTCTGCTGAAGAACCGACCCACTTTTGCTGAATGGAACGTGGCCATGAGGTCCATGACGGGCATTTTCCAGAGACGCACCAACTGCGCGAAGACTGTGGGATGCAGCTCCCACTCCCCTGCATCCACTTGCAAACTGCTGAGAAAATCCGCCGTCACATTTTATTTATTTATTTATTTATTTTAATTTCTTATATACCGCACTCTTTGACATCAGCGCGGTTCACAGAGAACACAAACAAAACCAGAACAACAGGCTGTTCGGTATTACATATAACAGGAGTATAAACTTGGAGCAACATGGGAGAACTATTTACATGGAATATGCAATCTGTTAACTGGATAACATACTCGAACTATGTACATGACTTAGCAAGGGTGCTGGGGCGAGGAAGAAAAGAAAAAAGAACAAGTAGTTGGATATGTAGTGGGACTATTATGTTAGCTACATATGGAGTAGTATTTGGTGAATAGGAAGAATTTAAGGGCCTTCCTAAACTGGGTCAAGTCGGTTATGGTACGGATGTCAGAAGGGAGGGAGTTCCAGCACTTTGGTGCGCAAAACAAGAAAGCTCTGTTCGCTGTTGATAGATTGCATGTTGTTATGGCCTTTGGTAATACTAAGGAGCTTAATGCTGCCTGTCTTCTAATTCTGTTTGGTGGTACGAATTGGATGAGCTCGGAGAGTGAGTTGGAAGATATACCCTTGATAGCCTTGAATGTAAGAATGAGGGTTTTGAACATCAGCCTTCCGTGTATGGGGAGCCAATGGAGCTGTTTGAGGATAGGTGTGATATGTTCACTCTTGGATGCTCTTTGAAGAACCCTTGCTGCAGTATTCATAGCGAGCTGCAATGGGCTCAAGGTGGATTGTGGGAGTCCTTGAAGAATTGAGTTGGCGAAGTCAAAGTGAGGTAGGATTAGTGCTTGTTAAATGGTTCTGAAGTCCTCTGGGTCAAGAAGGGAATGTAGGTGCTTGAGAGTGCGTATCTTGAAATACACAGCTTTTACGATATTATTTATGTGTGGTATCATGTTGAGCCGATGGTCAAGTGTTACTCAGAGGTATTTTATTGCTTCCTTGGTGTATAGTTCAGCTCCCTTGACGTTTATATATGGTGGTGGTGTGAAATTGGGGTCTCTGGAGATAAAGAGAACCTCAGTTTTCTTGTGCTGAATGCGGAGGTTCTGTGACAGGAGCCATTCAGAGACTGCATTGAAGCAATTCGTTATAGGCAGTAAATCCATTTGCTTTGTGGAAAATGGCATGTAGAGTAGGATATCATCCGCATATACCATGCATCTCACATTGAATGATCTGATGATATTGCAGATCGGCTGCATATAGATGTTGAACATGAGGGAAGAGAGAGAGGACCCTTGTGGAACGCCTTGTTTTTGATGGAAGAGTTTGGATTCTCCTGTTGCGGATTTCACATATTGCATTCTGGTGTCGAGGTATGATTTGCACCATTCGAGTGCTGAGTTGCAGATGCCTTTTTCTTTTAGTCGACCGAGGAGGATCTCATGGTTTACTGAATCGAATGCTGCTGCTAAATCCAAGAAGATTAGTACGACGCCTTGCTGTAGGTTGTCTATAGTGGTGAGAACATCATTGAATAGGGTAGTAAGGAGTGTCTCCACACCATGGAATTCTCTGAAGCCGTGTTGGGAACGGTCCAGGGGGGCTGCGGAATCTATATGGTCTTGGATTTGCCTTTGTGCCTCTTTCTCAAATATCTTTGCTAGAAGGGGGATGCTGGCTATTGGCCTGTAGGAATCGGGCTGTTTAGGGTCTAGTTTCGCGTTTTTTAGCAGAGGTCTAATGGATGTGAGCTTTAATGAAGATGGGAAGGAGCCAGATGTAAAGGAGAGGTCAATGATTCTTGCAATGAAAGGGCTAAATGAGCTTCGGAGATCCTTTATCCAGAAAGCTGGGCACGGGTCGGTTTGTGCAGTCGTGGTGTTGAGTGAGGCGATTGTGTCTTCAATGTGTTTAGAAGAGGGTGTGGTAAGTGCAGATAGGGGTGTTATGCAGGTTGTTTTGTGTACAGTGGTTTTTGATAGTTCTTCTGTTTGTAGAAGTTTTGATTGTAAATAATCGGCAAATTCCTGTGGGTGGATGTCTTCTTTTTGTTCTGAAGATGGTTCCTTTGATAGTGATTTAACCAGGTTGAAGAGGTCGCGAGGTTTGTTTAAAGATCTTTTGAGCATATCAGTGTGGTATTGCTTCTTTGTGGTTGTGATTGCCTCACGGTGAGATGAAAGGTGTTGATTGTAGGCTGCGTGATCATCGATGGAAAGTGAGCGGCGCCAGCGTTTTTCGAGTCTTCGTAGGTGGGAAAGGGAGGACTGTAAATCGGGGGAAAACCATGGAGCAGAGGTTTTTTTTTCTTGATGATGTGTTCTTTTTGTGTGGTAGTTGAGCAATGGTGTTGAGGTTGTTGTACCAGGCGGTGACAGACTCATCAAGGTTGAGTACTGTGTTGTTTAGGAGTGGTTGGGTGCTTGACAGTATAAGTTCTCTATTGAAAGGTCGAAAGCCTCTTGTTACTCTAGATGTGTTGTCTGGTTTTCTGTTGTTGATTAGATGATTGTTGCTCAGAGGAATTTGTATGTTTATAAGTTTATGGTCTGACCATGGTACATTGGTGATTGATTTTACAATGTTGCAGTTCTGTTCGGAAACAGATTGGGGAGCGAAGACCATATCAAGAATGTTTCCTTTAGTATGAGTAGGCTCCGTGATAAGCTGTTGATATCCAAGATCTTCAATGGCGTTGATGAGTGAAGATGACTGGTTTTGCTGTAATGATGGGAGGTTGAGGTCTCCCATTATCCAGTTAGGAGTGGTGGGGTTGCTGGTGTTGGCAGCCAGGTCCAATATGGTCCTCCACCACTGGGATGTAACATTGTCTTTTCCGGCTATGTGCACCGCCGATATCGCCTGTAAGCACGGTTCTATCCATGCAAACAGCTGCTGGGATTCGTCCTCCAGGGCTGAGCTTCCGGTGCCGCCTTGCCGATTTATGTAAGCTACTGTCGTCGCATTGTCGGAAAGAACCCATACCGCTTTGTGCGTTACTTGGGCTTCGAAACTCTGCAGGGCGCGAAACACCGCCCTGAGCTCCAACCGGTTGATCGACCAGCCGCTCTCCTCCAGAGACCAGAGACCCTGAGCAAACTCCACTCCGCAATGCACTCCCCAGCCCGCCAAACTTGCATCCGTTAACAGTGGAATCCATTCTGGCGGTTCTAAAGGCATTCCTGCTCGTAAACACGCCGGCCGCAGCCACCACTGCAGATCTTGGCGGACTAGAAACAGGCAGGGAAGTCGTTTGCTCAACGAGTTGGACTGATTGGACCAGCTTCGAAGAGGGGCCCGCTGTAACGACCGCATGTGAAACCTGGCCCAAGGAACGACTTCCAAAGTCGCCGCCATTGTGCCCAGCATCTGCAGGTATTTCCAGGCCGATGGCACTGGAAGCTTGCGGAAGTCCCGTACCAGGTGCCTTAGAGCCAGAGCGCTGCACTCTGTCAGGAACACCGAGCCCCTTTGAGTATCAAACTGCACTCCCAAGTACTCGAGAACCTGGGTCGGAACTAGATGGCTCTTGGCTACATTGATCACCCAGCCGAGAGACTGTAGGAGAGCTATCACCTTTTCTGTGGTGGCCAGGCTCTCGGCTCGGGACTTTGCTCAAATCAACCAATCGGCCAGGTAGGGATGTACCAATATTCCTTCTTTCCGTAACGCTGCCGCAACGACCACCATAATCTTAGTGAACACGCATAGAGCCGTTGCCAACCCGAAGGGCAGAGCCTGAAACTGGAAATGCCCCCAAGGAAGTGCGAAGCGCAGAAATCTCTGATGGGAATATGGAGATAAGCCTCGGTGAGGTCGAGGGATGTCAAAAACTCCCCGCGCCGAACCGCGACAATAACCGACCGCAGCGTTTCCATACGAAAATGCGGTACCCGAAGGAAGCGATTTACGCCCTTGAGGTCTAGGATGGGGCGAAGAGAGCCATCCTTCTTTGGCACCACGAAATAGATAGAATAGCGACCCATGCCGTATTCTGCTGGCGGGACAGGAACGACTGCGCCCAGTTGAAGAAGATGGTCCAAGGTTTGACGCACTTGTAACACCTTTTGGGAACTCCTGCAGGGAGAGAGCACGAACGAGTCCAACACCGGCATCACGAGGTCTAAGGCATAACCGTCGCGGATGATCTCGAGGACCCACTGGTCGGACGTAATGTGGGTCCAGGCAGAGAGAAACCTCCGAAGACGACCACCGATCGGCTGAATCCCTGCCTGGACCCGCCGCCCTTCATTGCAGCTTTCAGGAGACTGCAGAGGCCGTCACAGCGTATCCCCTACTTGCACCTCGAAATCCCCAAAATCCCTGGGCTCGAGACGCAAATCTACCTCTTTGAGACACTGCAAAACGGGGCGAACGAAACCTCCGAAAATCTCGAAACTGCCCCCGAAAAGCCACAGCCAATTTTCCCCACCTGGGCTTATCTTCCGGCAGTCAGCCCCTCTTGGACTCGCCCAACTCCTTAACTAACTTTTCCAAATCTTCCCCAAACAAGAGCTGTCCCCTTAAAGGGAAGCTTGCCAAGACGCGCCTTGGAAGAGCCATCAGCCGCCCAATTTTTTAGCCAGAGTGCTCTGCGCGCCGCCACTAAAGAGGCCATACTATTTGACAAAGCTCTGATGAGGTCATAGTGTACATCCGCCAAATACGTCGAGCCAGATTCCAAGCGCTGCATCTCCCGCACTTCCTCTGGCTCCAAGGATGCAGACTGCCTCAGTCGCTGAACCCAGAGAAGGCAGGCCCGTGCGATCCAAGCTCCGCATATGGAAGCCTGTAATGCCACTGTGTCCGCCTCAAAAGATTGCTTCAGCAACCCGTCCATTTTCCGATCTTGTGCCTCCTTCAAGGCCGCACTGCCTTCTACTGGGATAGTGGTCTTTTTAGACACCGCAGCATCAACTTTCGGGGAGTGGAACTTCTCCTTGTCTTTGTCCGTGAGAGGATACAACCGATTCATGATCCGTATCCCTTTAAGGCCAGATTCGGGAGTATCCCACTCTGTTTGGAACATCTGAGTGATCACCTTGTGGATAGGGAAGACCACCTGCGTCTGACATACCGCTTGAATAATGGGATCCGCGCCATCCTCTTCAACCGGTGGCTCAGCCGCCAGCCTGAGCGTCTGAAGGGCTTCTGTAATAAGAGCCTGCAACTCCTCCTTCCGAAACACTCGGATGATTCTGGCCTGGTCCTCCGGCTCAGCAATCTCTCCTTCCTCTAAGTCATCTGTGTCCGCATCCACATCAAACTCAGCCTCTTCTCCCCTCCTGCCAGTCCACTTCAGCCAGGAGAGAATCAGCCAGCCGTGGTCTTTTGGAGGTCTTTAAACCCGAGGAGTCATGCTCTGCCATACCAGACCGCCCACAAGAGGAAGAAATAGGCAGGGGGGAACCCCCAAGACCCTGCCGCCTGCAAAAAAAGGCCTCATGCATTAGCAGAACAAAGTCTGGAGAAAAACTGTCCATCTGGGACACGCCTGCAAGATCCAACTGTGGACCATGAGCCGCAGGCCTCAGTGCTGGCGGAGATGAGGGGCCTGCTATCGCCCCCTCCCCCTCTGCTACCCCGAGCGCTGTGGGAGCAGAAGTGGCCATGGAACTCTCCAACTGTTGCTCCATACTGCGGGAGGCAGAGGCACAGCGAAGACAAACCCCTGTCTCTGTGCTGGTGCCCCTACGAGCGCCACAAATGACACACTGGGAACTACCCGACATGGACTGCAGCTGTGGGGAAGGTAAGTATGCTCAGAGTCCAGAAACACTAGCCCCAAGGGAAAGTGCTGCCCCTCCTGGCCGGCCACTTAGGTCCAGGCTACTGAAGGAAATTATGTAAAGTATTTACGTTAGAGTTCCCTTCTGTTTTAATGCCCCTTTGTTTTTTTTTATTGAACTGAGAAGGCTGCCTAGACAGAAGAAAAAGAGGGAACCCCTGACACCTCACTGGCGCGCCTGAAACCGGGAATCAAAAGAAAGGCGCAACCAAACCCCAGCAAAAACAGTCAAATACCTGTGCTCGGACTGCCGCCCGGATGAGAAGGGCGCTCCAGAGCCCGCAGCTAACATACCGCCCGACTCCCGAAGGCCACAGGAGACGCAAACCCAAAATGGCCGTGTCTCCACATGGGGTTATGGCGCGCTGCGCCGGCGGCCCTCTGGGCACCGAAAAACAGCCTCCGATCACTCCCGGAAGGCCAGCACTCCAAATGCACACTCCGGCCCCCAGAAGAAGAAGAGAGAGAGAGAGGGAGACACGCCCCCGCTAGCACGGAAGCTAGATTGTAAGTCCTCCCCGACAGGAAAGGGACGCTGTCTACAACGCCGCGGGCTGCCGCCTGACAGAGGCAGGCCGGCGGTGTACTAACCCAGGAGCTCTACCCCGACCAGTCCTGGGGTCAGAGATCCTAAGGCAATCAGCCTTTCTTAAACTGGGCTGCGGCTTGGCAGGGGGGGGAGGAGAGCCCGAGAGGGTCCCCAAGCCCCAGAAAACGTTAGTCCTCCTTTATGTTATTTATTTATTAATTATTTTTTTTTAAGTAACAGTCCCCTGAAAAGGACCCACTCATTCATAGAGACAGAGTGATGCCAAGCGAAATTCAAAGCCAATTAGAAATTTTAAGAAATCTATCTAGCTCCTTATCTGTTTCTCTAGTGAGCCCAGCACCTAGGCTCACTATGTCCTCCTGCTGCTCGGAGACTGGACACACTGGAGCTGTAAGGGAATGCCAGCAAGCTACTTCCAGTGATGCCAAGTTTTGATTGGTCCAGTCTCCAAGCTGCAGGAAGTGGTGCACTACCCAGTGGTGGAGGACTAAGCTGGAGGAACTGAAAGTCTTTCATCAGTGCTTCAGCCTGAGAATCCAAACTCTCTGCTCGAACAGAAGACTCGGTAACAGTTAGTTTAAGGGATTCAATAGACTCAGAATTCACCAGACAGTTCCTCCCTCACCAAGCTGCTTGATTGCTGACCAAATGGCTTCCAAAGTGAACTGTTCCGGTCTTTGTAGCTCAAAGGCAAAGGGCATCGGCTCCACTGTAGAAAATGCCAAGGAACGATAAGGAACCAGAGTTGCTTCTTCACCAGGTCCAGCTCCGGAGATGGCATTTTCTATAGTGGAGCCGATGCCCTTTGCCTTTGAGCTACAAAGACCGGAACAGTTCACTTTGGAAGCCATTTGGTCAGCAATCAAGCAGCTTGGTGAGGCTATTATTCCTCGGGTATTACAGACTGAGAGGAACTGTCTGGTGAATTCTGAGTCTATTGAATCCCTTAAACTAACTGTTACCGAGTCTTCTGTTCGAGCAGAGAGTTTGGATTCTCAGGCTGAAGCACTGATGAAAGACTTTGGTAACATGAGGAGCCGGATGGAAGTCCTGGATAATCACTCACGACTGACTAATTTACATATGATTAATTTCCCTAAGGTTGATGGTATTTCAGCAAGAGAAATGTTTAAATCTTATTTGTTAGAAGTACTTGGGGTCACCCCTGAGCTCTGTCTACCACTGGTTAAGATATATTATATACCTACGGGCCAAAAAGTTCCTTCAGATATCGATTTACCTGGTTTACCAGTGGTGAACGTTTTGAATATTACCTCTATGCTACAGTCTTTGGATACGGATATAGCTACCCCGGCTACTTGTTTGGTAACTTTTTCCTTAGCATCAGATAGGGAATGGCTTCTAAAAATGTTTTTCAAAAAGAGAAATGTTGTCTTTAAAGGCTGGCTGATCCACATATTTCCTCATTTAGCCAGGGAAACACAAAGACGCAGGAAAGAATTTTTAATCCTGCGCCCAAGGGTTTCCCAATTGGGTGGGCTCTTCTTTTTGAAATATCCCTGTAAATGTCTTGTAAAACTAGAGGGTAAGTCATATATATTTTTTTCCATCTCAGTTCATTTCCTTTTTGAATGCCCGTGAGGTTGTTAGTGGTGGGACTGTCGCTTATTCTTCACCAATTTAATGATGTTGGTTGATTTGTCTCTGCATATTTCCTATTACAGTTCACTGTAGTCTATAATTTTCCTATTTCTTCGGATCTCATTATTGTGGGCTAGAGCGAGTGTCTCAGGTTGTTATTCCCTCTGAATTTATTGTTATATGGTTTGTATCTCCTGCTATCTCGATTTCCTGTGCAAGTGATTATATCCTTGTAATATTTTGTATATCTATAAATATAAAATGTGGAGGAGTAGCCTAGTGGTTAGAGCAACTGCCTAGTACCCAGAAGATCAAGGGTTCAATTTCCACTGGCACTTCTTGTGACTTTGGGCAAGTCACATTACCCTCCATTGCCTTGGTAAAAGGCTGGCAATCTACTTCCGGTTATACATTGCCAAGAAAACCCACAGGTAGCTGGGGTCGCTATGAGTCAACACTGACTTGATGGAACTAAAAATAAATAAATAAAAAAAATAAATAAATATAAAATAAAAAAAAATTAAAAACTTCATCAGAGCTGCCAGTTCCTTTTTCCGAAAAAATGAGAGAATCATCCCAGTTGTCCAGTGCCAGCAGTTTGTCTTTATCACTCATGAAGTCACCGGCTAATCCCCAGGATGCAAAGCAGATTTCTTGGCACAGGAGCACTGAGCAGACCACTCCGAATCCATTCCCTTCTGGGGTTATTTCTGAGGTTAGGCCCCCTGCAGCGATCTGCCCACCCCACAACGAGAGACTTTCCTCTGAGAAGAAAAGAAACAAGACGGCCTAGAGGCAAATGGGTCCAAATTGCCATGTCAGAAGGATAATGCTTGTGGAAGAAAGGAGAAAATAGGCTAGAGGCTGGCAACAGTCTGGTCACACTGGTTGTTCCTATAGAGGGACGCAGACCATAAGAACATAATGCCATAGTGGGTCAGACAATGTCCATCAAACCCAGTATCCTGTTTCCAATTGTAGCCAACCAAGTCACACATACCTGGCAAGTTCCCAAAAAGGTACACAGGTTCCACAATGCTTGTCCCAGGGCAAGCGATGGATTTCCCAGATCCTCTTTAATAATAGTTTATGGACCTTTACTCCAGGAATTTGTCCAAACCTTTTTTAAACCCAGCTACACAAGCAGCCTTCACTACATCCTCTGATAACTAATTCCAGAGTTTGATTACACACTGAGTGAAAAAATATTTTCTCTTAGTAGTCTTAAATGGGTTACATTGTAACTTCATTGTGTGTCCCCCTAGTCTTTCTACTTTTTGATGACAAACAACCAATCTATGTTCACCCATTCTACTCCATTCATTAATTTATAGACCTCTACCATATCTCCCCTTAGCCGTCTCTTTTTTAAGTTGAAAAGCCCTAACCTTTTAAGCCTTTCCTCATAAGGGTATTCTCTTTGCCTGCCTTATCAATGCCTTACATCTAACTTGCCAGTGCTTATGCTGTTTCCCATTTACATCATTTGGCTCCTTTTCCATTTCCTGAAAGATGCTTGTTTGGCTACAATATCCTCTCCAACCTTGCCTTTAAACCATGCTGGCAGTTTTTTGGCCTTCCTTCCACTTTTCTTTTTTTTAAATTTTTTATTTATGCACATTTAATAATCTCTGGGTATACAGAAAAGCATGACAAAAATGTTTGTCCACAAAAATAGGGAGCAAGATACAGGAAATATCAACTTATCACAAGCAAAAAACAATGTTAACGGTTACGACACATGAGATGTTATGTTATAAGGTTTAACCCCTTGATTAGATACTACAAAATTCAGCAACTGCTTTGGTTCGAAAAAAAAATCTTTAAATGGAAAAAAAATAAAACAATGGCAAGGAAATTTCAAATTAAATATAACCTTAATGCAAAGACCCTGGGTTTTAAAGCCAGGAATTACAGATGTGTTTCCTGAGATAAATCAGGAAATACTTGAATTTATTGGTATGCTACTTTAGTTTTGCACTTCAGCTTTCTCAGCTGTATAACTTACACTGCCTCTTTCAACTATCTGGCCTTTGTGTGGTAGCCAGGTTAAATTAAATTAAATATCTCTCCCTGCTCTGTCCCCAGAACGTGCTGCATTTTAAAAAATTTTCCTGCTCTAGTCTACCTGAGGGACTAACCCTCCCCCCCCCCCCCGCACTGAGGTTACAGGACAGGGTACCTTGTAACAGCCCTCATTTAATACATCTTATTTCCCTCCCTCCCTCCACGACAACCACCCAACCCCTGGGGTAAAGAGTAGTTACTCACCTGTAACAGGTGTTCTCCAGGAGCAGCAGGAATCAGTCCTCACATATGGGTGTCATCGGCGCCGATGAAGCCCCAGCGTTCCATGAAAGCCTTTGGGAATGCTGGCACGCATGCGCGGTTCCCTTCCCGCCTAAAGGTGCCATCTTACCTCAGTCAAATAACATAGCTAAGAAGAGCACACAAAAATGTAAAAACACAAGCTATGTACAACTGCAACTCCAAGGGGAGGAGGGAGGGTTGTGAGGACTGATTCCTGCTGCTCCTGGAGAACACCTGTTACAGGTGAGTAACTACTCTTTCTCCAGGACCAAGCAGGAAGTCAGTCCTCACATATTGGTGACTCCCTAGCTCTGGGCTACCAAGTAACCCAAGCTGAACAAGAGAACTCCCTCTAGTCCCAGCAGCAAAGAAAGGCTTTTCAAGGACACAACCTCCACCGGTAGCCCAACAGAGGGCAGGAGGGCAGGAGCTGCCTAAACCTCAAAGAGATTCCGGAGTACTGCTTGGCCAAAAGCACTGTCCCTACGGGACTCCCTTTCCAGACAGTAGTGGGCTGCAAAAGTCTGGCTTGAAGACCAAGTTGTAGCCCTGCAGATGTCTACCAACAGTACAGAGCGGAGATGAGCCACTGAGGCAGCCATTGCCCTGACACTGTGGGCCGTGACCCGACCCTGCAAAGGAAGGAAAGTAAAGTAAAGTAAAGTAAGGAACCCTGCTCCTGAGAGAGAAGGTCGGGTTGCAACCCCAGAGGCAGTGGGGGATCCACCGCCAGTTGAAGCAGAAGAGGAAACCAAGGCTGTCTCAGCCATCTGGGAGCTACCAGCAGGACCGGGGCCTTGTCCCGAAGAATCTTGAACAGAGTTCGGGCCACCAAAGGCGTGGGAGGAACCGCATACAGGAGGCACTGAGACCAGGACATCAGAAAAGCATCTGGTGCGATCCTCAAAGGATGTGCTTGCCTGGAGCAGAACTTGGGTAGCTGCTTGTTTAGTGGACTGGCAAAGAGATCTATCCAAGGGAGACCCCACTTCAGGAGGATTTTGTGAACCACCAAGGGATGCAGCTGCCACTTGTGGGGCTGCAGAATCCTGCTCAACCGGTCGGCCAGGCAGTTCTCCTGGCCTGGGAGGTACACCGCCTTGAGAAGCATGTGGTGCTTCAGGGCAAAGGAACAAAGGTCCTGAGTCTCTCGACAAAGGATCTGGGACCACTGTTCCCTCTAAGCTGTGCGCGTGTGCGCGCGCACACACCTCGCTGAGTGAGCGCACATACTTTACAACAGAGCGCACAAAAATTATGGTTCTGATTCTGATAGAAAACAACACAGACGTCTTAAAATTTTAAAGTTGTGATTGTAATTACTAGAAATTTTACGCTTCATTTCGTAATTGTCTATTTTCATTTGATTTAATTAAAATCAATGTGGTGTACATACTGTATTCTGACGTGTAGTCAAATTTTAAAGTATATAACTCCGAGTGTCGTTATGTGGCGCACAAAAATTTAACCTTCCTTCAAAAGCTGCACAGCTGATATTTTATGCGCACACAGCCTACAGAAAATTAGAGGGAACATTGTCTGGGACCCAGTGCCGCCCTGCTTGTTCACATAAAACATGGCCACCTGGTTGTCTGTTTGAATCAAGACTGAGAGGTGAGCCAGGGCCGGAGAAAAAACTCAGAGCCAAGCGGATAGCTCGAAGTTCCAGCAGATTGATCTGTTGGGCTGCCTCTCAGGGAGACCAGAGGCCCTGGGTGCACTTGTCCAGACAATGAGCACCCCAGCCCTTCAGAGAGGCGTCGGTGGTGAGGACCACTGAGTAATCTGGCATTTGGAAGGGCAGGCCTTTGAGAAGATTGGGTGGATGTAGCCACCAGCTGAGGGAGGCCAAAAGGGGTTTGGACACCTTTATCTTGTCTCGTAAGTGGCCTATGGCTTGAGACCACTGAGTCCGAAGGCACCACTGTGCAGGCGTCATATGGAGCCTGGCATTGGGAGTCACATGTACTGTCGAAGCCATGTGACCCAGAAGCCTGAGGCAGAGTCTGGCGGAGACCAGGGACTTGTTCAGAAACTGCTTTGCCAAGTCCATCAGCCTTTGAGCCCTGTCTTCTGGCAAGAATGCCTTTGCCAGTTGAGAATCCAACCTTGCCCCTATGAACTCCAAGTTCTGGGATGGGAGTAAAGTGGACTTTGCGAAGTTTATGACAAGGCCCACCTTTTGAAGCAGAGCAATAGTGTTGAGGGTGGCTTGTCTGGCCTCCAGGGACGTCTGACCCCTGATGAGCCAGTCGTCCAGATAGGGAAAGACAAAGATGCCTTGATTTCTCAGGTAGGCCGCAACCACTGCCAGGCACTTGGTAAAGACCCTGGGAGCGGAGGATAGGCCAAAAGGTAGTACTCTGTACTGATAATGGTTTCCTCCCACAATGAACCTGAGGTACTTTCTGTGGTCTGGATGAATGAGGATGTGAGTGTACGCATCCTTGAGATCTAAGGAGCATAGCCAATCTCCTTGCTGGATGCAGGGCAGAAGTGTTCCAAGAGTAAGCATCTGGAACTTTTCTTTCTCTAGGAACTTGTTGAGGTTTCTGAGGTCCAGAATGGGTCGAAGGCCACCGGTTCGTTTGGGTATCAGGAAATACCTGGAGTAGAATCCGTGACCTTGCAAGTGGGGAGACACAGGCTCCACCGCCCTGTCCACCAACAGACCATGAAGCTCTTTTAGAAGGAGGTCTGTGTGCAGGGGAGGCCTTGGAGGCTCCCCTGGAAAATATGGTGGAGGCAGTGGTGAAAATGGAGGGCATAGCCATTGTGGACTATGTCCAGCACCCAACTGTCCCTGGTGATAAGGGGCCACTGGTGGGCAAAGAGGGCGAGGCGACCTCCTGTGCAGGGTGGGGAGAGCAGTGGAGGAGAGGCTACGCTCAAGGAGTCAAAAACTCCCACCCTGCTGAGTTGGAGCAGGGGCCTGAGGCTTGGGGGTTCTCTGCCTACGGGGCCCATTACCCTGGCCCTTGGCTTGCTGACCCTGGGGGGCAGCTTGGGCAGCCTGATACGGAGGGTACTGTTTGTAGGCAGTGTCCTTCCATGGGTAAAAGGACTTTTTACCCGAGTCCTTCTTCTTATGTGAAGGGGCAGAGGTCTTCCTCGACAGCCTTGTCCTGGTAAGGTACTCAGTCTCGAGCTGAGCGGCCTTCTCGGTCACGGGTTTGCCAAAAAGGTTCTCACCTCGGCAGGGGACATCGGCCAACTTGTCCTGAACCCATGGCTTGAGGTCCGATGACTGCAGCCACGCCTGGCATCGAGCCGCGATGCCAGTAGCCGCTACTCGGGCCGAAGCCTCGAAGCCATCGTAGGCGGCGCAGGAAATCAACTTCGAGCATTCCAGAATCCCCGAGGACAAGGTCTGAAATTTCTGCAAGGGTTCCCCGGAGAGATCAGCAAAGAAGCCGGCCAGTTCTTTGGCCAGGTCCCGCAAGTACATGCCCATGTACAGCTGGTAAGACTGGACATGGAAAGCAAGCATCGATCCCTGGAAGCACTTCCTACCGACGCCATCGAGGTTGCGGGCCTCCCTGCCAGGGGGCACCGCGGAGTGCATCTTCTGGCTCTTCAGACGATGCATGGCCGATTCCACAACCATGGAATGGTGTGGTAGCTGTGCTTTCTGGAAACCAGGGCTTTTGAGGAGTCGATAAATGGAATCGACTCGCTAACTTAGAACCGGCGCCGAGGCCGGGGCCTCCCACATTCGGAAGAGGAGCCGTTCCAGCATCGGAGGAACCGGGACAGTAAAGGCCTCCTTCGGAGGAGAGTCGTACTGTAGAGCATCGAGCTCCTCGGCTCGAGGCTCTTCCTCGGGATCGGCAGGGATAGCCAAGGCAGCGGCCATATCCCGGATGAACTCCGAGAACCTAGTGTCCTCTGGAGGGGATCTACTCCGGGGATCAGACTGCGGTGAGTCCGATGGGACACACCGAATCTTAAAAGTATCGGGAGACTCCTCATCCTCCGTCTCCCAGGCAGACTCGTCCGAGGAGGAGTCAGGGTCCCGAGGCACCGGCGTAGACACCCTCGGTCCCGAACGGGAGGTCGAGGGAGACCTCGACCGAGGACGACTTCGAGCCACGAGGGTCTCGAGTATCGGCTCGGTCTCCGGGGTTGACTTCGAAGTCGACGTCCCGGTGGTCGGGCAGATGCACCAGACAGGCTGGCCATCAGTGCCCGCTGCTGCTCCATGAAGGCAGACAGTCTGCACTCCAAGGCTGTCATCCTGAGACTCAGCTCGGGAGACGCAGCAGCCACCGACTCAGGCCCTGGCGGCGCCGGGCCCGACGCCGGCTCTCTGGAAGGAGAGTCCACAAGGACTACGGGGCTTACGTGTCCAGCAGACTCAGGCTCCACGCGAGGAACTTTGGCAGGCTTCTCTTGGTCCACGGGCCCGGGATGGCGGTCGGGGGTCTTAGACCTGGCCATCGAGGGACCAGGGACCTCCTCCGACGACGCCCAAGCGAGCCGCTTCTTCCTCTTACGTTCCTGGTCGGGGGACCCCCTGTCCGAGGAGCTTCGACGGCGCTCGGGATCAGAATCCCGAGATGTCGAGGCCTCAGATGAGGTCCGGGACCGGCCAGAGGCAGAGTCCAAGAAAAGCCTTTCCTTTTGATGCTGTCGACTCTAGTGCCTTGGAAGACATCTTCCCACATGGCCCACACGACTTTGGGTCGTGGTCATGGCCGAGGCACCGAAGGCAGCAGTCGTGTGTGTTGGTGAGAGACATAATTTTCTTACACCGATCACACTTTTTGAAACCACTGGAAGCCATCGGGGAAAAAATAGCCCCAGCGAGGTCAAAAGACCGGCCTTCCAGTGAAAAATGAAAAAAGGGCGCGAACGCCAGCCACGAAGGGCAAAAGGGCAAAAACCGAAAAATGAAGAAAACGGGCTCGATACCGGTGTACCGAACCCGGCAGGAGGGGAACCGGCGTCGAACCAGAGAAAAAACAGCAAAAATCGCTGAAGAAAAAAATCACTTTTATCCGGGAGAACAGGACTCACGTCCGATGGGCTTCTCGGAAAAAAAGAGACTGAGGTAAGATGGCACCTTTAGGCGGGAAGGGAACCGCGCATGCGTGCCAGCATTCCCAAAGGCTTTCATGGAAAGCTGGGGAAATGCTCTGCTGGGGCTTCATCGGCGCCGATGACACCCATATGTAAGGACTGACTTCCTGCTTGGTCCTGGAGAATTGTAACTTTATAGGTACTTACACGTCTTAGAGGAAAGGGGCTGCTCTCAGGTGCAGCTCTTTATCCAAATCAGTCATACATTGAGGACCTGAGATTAATTAAGCTTCAGGTGAAAAAGGTATATTAAAGGTATTAGATACACTTATTTGTATAAGCATCCACACCAACCCTTAGTAAGTACAGAATTTAAAGACCTAAACACAAGCTTTAAACTAAGATGCAGACAACAGTCCAACAGCGAGATGGGGGCTTTCCAGTTTTTGCATTGAGTATCACATGTATGATTTTCTCCCAGTTGGTGAGAGGTCTTACATATGTACTAAGTGCAAGCAGCTCTTTGCTCTCAGGGAACAAGTCCGTTCTCTAGAGGCTAGAAGAGCAGACTTGGAAGACATATGAAAGACAGAGAGGTACATGGATGAGACCTACAGGGATATAGTTCTGAAGTCCCACCTCCAGTGTGGCAGCATCCCTGTTGTCATGGAGGAGAGAGGTCACGTGACAGGAGAGCATCACCCTGGTAAGGCAGGACGTGATCCTGTAACTAGGACCTGTCCTCCAGGTGATGTAAAACCCTCTCGCACTGAGGACGTTTCTCCAGGGCCATGTGCCCATGAGGGAAGGGTTAGGACAGCTGTTATAGTTGGTAATTCAATCATTAGGCATGTACATAGCTGGGTGGCTGGTGGACGTGAGGATCGCCTGGTAACATGCCTGCCTGGTGCGAAGGTAGCGGACCTCACGTACCACCTAGATAAGGTCTGGGGAGTAGTCTGCTGTCTTGGTACATGTCGGTACCAATGACATAGAAAAATGTGGTAGGGAGGTTCTGGGGGCTAAATTTAGGCTTTTAGATAGGAAGTTGAAATCCAGAACTTCCAGGGAAGCGTTCTCCGAAATGCTTCCCGTTCACGCGCAGGACCCAAAAGGCAGGCAGAGCTCCGGAGTCTCAATGCGTGGATGCAACAATGGTGCAAGGATGAGGGTTTTGGATTTGTTAGGAACTGGGGAACATTCTGGGGAAAGGAGGGGCTCTTCCGAAGGGATGGGCTTCACCTTACGCAGGATGGAACCAGACTGCTGGCATTAACCTTTAAAAAGGAGACAGAGAAGCTTTTAAGCTAGAAAATAGGGGAAAGCCGACAGCCGCCCAAGAGCGCATGGTTCGGAAGAAAGTATCCTTGAAAGATACTACCAAAAGCAGAGAGATTCCAAAAAAGAGTAAAGTAGCCCAAATGCCCTTCAGTATGGTGCAGACAGAGCGTAAAGATTCCAAATTACCCATGCCTACCAATAGCCAGATTAATATTAATAAAATACAGTCTCTAAAATGCTTGTATGCAAATGCTAGAAGTCTAAACAATAAGATGGGAGAGTTAGAATATATAGCACTAAATGAGAGGTTAGATATAGAGTAGTTACTCACCTGTAACAGGTGTTCTCCAGGAGCAGCAGGAATCAGTCCTCACATATGGGTGACGTCGGCGCCGACGGAGCCCCATGCGGAGCATTTCCCCAACTTTCAAAGAAAGCCTTTGGGAATTGCAGCGCGCATTCGCTGTCCCCTTCCCGCCCAAGGGTGCCATCTTGCTCAGTCTGATGACATAGCTAAAAGACAGCAAAAAATATCAAAAAATAAAGCATAGGACTGCAACTCCAAGGGGAGGAGGGAGGGTTGTGAGGACTGATTCCTGCTGCTCCTGGAGAACACCTATTACAGGTGAGTAACTACTCTTTCTCCAGAACCAAGCAGGAAGTCAGTCCTCACATATGGGACTCCCCAGCTTAAGGCTACCGGAGACCTCAAGCCGAAAAAATGAGCTCCCTTGAGCTCGTCAGTACGTAAGGAAGGAATCTTCTCTGAGAACGCCCCCGACCGGTAGCCCAACACCAGGGCCAGAGGGTAAGAGCTGCCTAAACCCCAAAGAGATTACGGAGTACTGCCTGTCCGAAAGCACTGTCCCTGCGGGACTCCCTCTCAAGGCAGTAATGGGCCGCAAAAGTCTGGCTTGAAGACCAAGTAGCGGCCCGGCAGATGTCTGCCAACGGAACAGAGCGGAGATGAGCCACTGACGCAGCCTTCGCCCTGACACGATGAGCCGTGACTCGACCCTCCAACGAGAGGCCGGCTGCCCCATAAGCCCAGGCGATTCAGTCAGCGACCCATATGGACAAAGTACACTTAGAGACAGGTAACCCCAACTTATTGGGGTCAAAAGAAACGAAGAGCTGAACAGCCCTCCGGTGCTCCCGCGTACGTTCAAGGTAGAAGGATAACGCCCTCCTGCAGTCCAGGGTATGCAGGACCATCTCAGCCCGGCTGGCATGCGGCCGGAAAGAAAGTCAGAAGAACCACTTCCTGATTGAGGTGGAAAGAAGAGACAACCTTAGGGAGAAACTTAGGGTGCGTCCGTAAGACTACCCTATTCCTGTAGAACCTATTGTAAGGGGGATCAGACACTAGCGCCTGAAGTTCACTTACTCGCCTAGCAGAGGTAAGAGCTACCAGAAACAAAGTTTTCCAGGAGAGAAAAAGGAGAGGACAGGTAGCCATAGGTTCAAATGGCAGACAAGTAATCCTCTGTAAGACCACATTTAAATCCCACTCAGGGGCCGGTGGACGTAGAGGAGGCTTAAGCAGGAGGAGGCCTCTGAGGAAACGAGCCACCAAAGGGTGGCTGGAAAGAGGCCTCCCGTCCACCGGCGAGTGGTGCGCTGAGAGAGCACTGAGGTGAACCCTGACAGAACTGGACGTAAGGCCTAGATTGGAGAGGTAAAGCAAATATTGCAATACCACCGCTACCAAGCACGAGAAGGGATTCTCGTAGCGCTGAGCACACCATGTGGAGAATCTACACCACTTAAGAGCGTAGGATTTCCTGGTGGATTGCCGTCTGGAGGCTAAGACTACGTCTTCCACCTCTCTAGGCAGTAGTAGGGGAGCCAGGACTACCCTTTCAGCAGCCAGGCCATCAGATGAAGGGACTGGAGGTTGGGGTGCAAGAGAGATCCCTGTTCCTGAGACAGGAGATCGTGTTGAATCCCCAGAGGAAGAGGAGTGTCCACCTCCAGTTGTAGCAGAAGGGGGAACCAGGGTTGCCTCGGCAACCTGGGGGCTATCAGAATCATGAAGGCCCCGTCCTTGAGGACTTTGAACAGTGTTCGGGACACTAGGGGCATGGGAGGGAACGCATACCGTAGGCCTTGGGACCACGGAATCAGAAACGCATCCGCTGCTACTCAGAGGATGTGGTTGGCTGGAACAGAATCTCGGGAGTTGCCGGTTCAGAGGACTGGCGAAAAGATCCATGGTGGGGAGGCCCCATCTGAGAAAGATCTGCTGAACCACCAACGGATTCAATCTCCATTCGTGTGGTTGCAGGATCCTGCTCAGTCTGTCCGCCAGGTAATTGTCTTGACCTGGAAGGTAGACAGCCTTGAGGAGGATTCCGTGATTGACGACCCAAGAGCACAGCCGCTGTGCCTCCTGACAGAGAAGGAAGGAGCCTGTGCCCCCTTGTTTGTTCACGTAGAACATGGCAACTTGATTGTCTGTCTGGACCAGTACAGACTGGTGAGATGTGAGGTGGGAGAAGGCTCTCAGAGCTAGGCGTATCGCCCGTAGCTCCAGGAAGTTTATCTGCTGAGCAGCCTCCCAAGAGGTCCAGAGACCCTGAGGACATGCCCCTTGGCAATGCGCTCCCCAACCTAGAAGCGAAGCATCTGTCGTCAGCACTTGAGAATGCGGAGGGGATTGAAAAATCACTCCGAGTACCAGATTCGGAAGATAAAGCCACCATTGCAGAGAGGAGACTAGCAGGGTGGATATCCTTACTGAGTCTGCAAGGCTCCCTGTGGCTTGATGCCACTGAGTTTGAAGGCTCCACTGAGCAGGCCGCATTTGCAGGCGGGCATTGGGGGTTACATGAACCGTGGAAGCCATATGGCCGAGAAGTCTCAGAAATTGCCTGGCGGAGACCAGGGAATTGCTGTGAAACTGCCTGGCTAGATCCATCAACCTGTGGGCTCTGTCCACTGGCAGAAAAGCCTTCACCTGAAGAGTGTTCAGCCTTGCTCCTATGAATTCTAAGTTCTGGGACAGAGCAAAGTGGACTTTTCGAAGTGTATGACAAACCCCAAGTGCTGAAGCAGAGCCACAGTGCGAAGGGTGGCTTGATTGGCCTCCTGGGAAGACTGGCCCCTTATGAGCCAGTCGTCCAGGTATGGGAACACAAAAAGACCTTGAAGCCTCAGGTAGGCCGCCACCACCGCCAGGCACTTGGTGAACACCCTGGGGGCGGAGATTAGGCCAAAGGGAAGTACTCTGTACTGGTAGTGGTTTCCTCCCACAACAAATCTGAGATATTGTCTGTGGTCTGGATGAATAAGGATGTGAGTATAAGCATCCTTTAGATCCAAGGAGCATAGCCAATCTCCCTGCTGGAGGTAGGGCAGCAGGACTCCAAGGGTAAGCATCTTGAACTTTTCCCTCTCCAGGAACTTGTTGAGGTTGCGCAAGTCTAGGATGGGTCTGAGGCCTCCTGTTCTTTTTGGTACCAAAAAGTACCGGGAATAAAAGCCATGACCTCTCAGGTGGTGGGGCAACGGTTCCACAGCCTGTTCCTTTATCAGACTTGCTAACTCCTGAAGGAGTAGATCCCTGTGCAGAGGGGGTCTTGGAGGCTCCCCTGGAAAATAGGAGGGAGGTACCCGGTGAAAATGGAGAAGATAGCTCTTTTGGACTATATGGAGCACCCAGGTATCTGATGTGACGGCTGACCACCTGTGAGCAAAGTGGGCCAGCCGGCCTCCTGTGCTGATGTGAGCCAGCTGAGGAGAAGAGGCTATGCCTTAAGAGTCAAAAACCCCCACCCTGCTGAGCAGGGGCCGGTGTTGGTGGCTTGGGGGCCTTCTGCCTACGGGGCCCATAACCCTGCCCCTTGGCCTGCTGACCCTGTTGGGGAGCTGCAGAGGCCTGATAATGAGGGTATTGTTTATAGGCAGATGACTTCCTTGGGTAAAAGGTCTTTTTCCCCAAGCCCTTCTTTTTCTGAGAAGGGGCAGAGGTTTTTCTGGACAGCCTAGTCCGGGTCAGAGTCTCTGTCTCGAGTTCTGCAGCCTTTTCAGCCATGGGCTTGCCAAAGAGGTTTTTACCCCGGCAGGGGACATCGAACAACTTGTCCTGTACCCATGGCTCAAGGTCGGATGACTGTAGCCAAGCCTGTCGGCGGGCACCGATGCCGGCCCCGGCTACTCGGGCCGAAGCCTCAAAGCTATCGTAGGCTGCCCGAGAGATAAACTTCGAGCACTCTCGAATACCAGTGGACAAGGCCTGGAACCTCTGCAAAGTTTCCTCGGAGAGACCAGCAGAGAAACCGGCAATGTCCTTTGCCAGGTCTCGGAGATACATGCCCATGTAGAGCTGGTATGTCTGGACACAGCAAGCAAGCATAAAGCCCTGGAAGCACTTCTTACCGAGGGCATCCAGGTTCCGGGCCTCCCGACCCGGAGGCACCAAGGAGTGCATCTTCTGACTTTTCAGTCGATGCATGGCTGATTCCACAACCATGGAGTGGTGCGGTAATTGTGCCTTTTGGAACCCGGGGCTCTTGCGGACTCGATAGATGGAATCGACCCGCTTGCTTAACACCGGCGTCGAGGCCGGGGTCTCCCACATGTGGAAGAGTAGCCGCTCCAGCATCGGAGGAACTGGTACAGTAAAGGCCTCCTTCGGGGGAGAGTCATACTGGAGGGCCTCGAGCTCCTCGGCTCGAGGCTCCTCCTCGGGATCCGCCAAGGCTTTGGACATATCCCTCACGAAGTCCGAGAACCGGGTATCCTCCGGTGGGGATCGTCTCCGAGGTTCGGACTCCGGCAAGTCCGATGGGACACACCAAGTCCGATAGGTGTGGGGTGACTCTTCGTCCTCCGTCTCCCAGCCCAACTCCTCGGAGGAGGAATCGAGCGGCTCCGGTCAGGCGGGCACCGATGCCATCCGCCCCGATGCCGAGGGTACCGGCATCGATGACCTCGGTCCCGAACGGGAGACCGAGGGAGACAATGGCCAAGGATCGACTCGAGCCAACATGGACTCGAGGATCGGTTCGGCCTCCGGGGTCGACTTGGACGTCGATGTCCCGGTGGTCAGGGCAGATGCACCGGTGAGACTGGCGATCAATGCCCGCTGCTGTTCCATGAAGGCAGCGAGGCTGCTCTCCAAGGCCGTCAACCTGAGTCCAAGCTCAGGAGACCCAGCAGCCCCCGACTCGGGCCCCAACGGCGTCAGGCCCGACGTCGACTCCCGTGGAGGAGAGTCCACGAGGACTACAGCACTCACGTGTCCAGGAGACTCCATCTCGAGATGAGGTTGCTTGGCAGGCCTCTCTGACTCCGAAGACCCGGGACGGCTATCGGGGCTATGCGACCTGGCCCTCGAGGAACCAGGAGCGTCCACCGACGCCGCCCTCGTGGGTGTCTTCTTCCTGCGCTGTTCCCACGAAGGAGACCCCCGCTCAAAGGAACCCCGACACTGCTCGGGGCCAGAGTCCCGAAACGTCGAGGCCTCTGACGAGGTCCGGGCCCGTCCGGACGCGGAGTCAGAGAAGATCCTATCCTTCTGGTGCTGCCGACTCCTCAATGCCTTCGAGGACATTTTGCCACACGGACCACAGATCATCAGGTCATGATCGGGTCCGAGGCAGCGGAGGCAGCAGTCATGTGTGTCGGTAAGAGACATAAGTTTCTTATACCGATCACACTTTTTAAACCCGCTGGCAGCCATCGGGGGAAAAAGGGCCCCTGCGAGGTCAAAAGACAGGGCTGCCAGTGAAAAAAGAAAAATGACGCGAACGCTAGTCACAAAGGACAAAAACCGAAAAAGAGAGAGTGGGCTCGATACCGGCATATCGGGCCCAGGCGGGAAAAGGATCCGGCGTCGAACCGAAGGAAAAGAACAAAAAACAGGGAAATCAACTTTTTCCTTGGCGAAAAACGAACTATGTCTGTCGGACTCCGCGGAAAAAAGAAGACTGAGCAAGATGGCACACTTGGGCGGGAAGTGGACCGCGCATGCGCGCTGCAATTCCCAAAGGCTTTCTTTGAAAGCTGGGGAAATGCTCCGCACGGGGCTCCGTCGGTGCCGACATCACCCATATGTGAGGACTGACTTCCTGCTTGGTCCTGGAGAAGATTGGAATCTCAGAGACATGGTGGAAGGAGATTAACCAGTGGGACAGTGTGATACCTGGGAAGATGTATTACAACTATTTGATAAACTGAATAGTAGCAAATCACCTGGACCAGATGGCATATATCCAGGGGTGTTGAAAGAACTGAAATATGAGATTGCAGACCTGCTATTAGTAATCTGTGAACTTTCATTAAAATCATCTGTAATAACTGAAGATTGGAGGATCGCCAATGTAAAGCCAATTTTTAAAAAAGGTTCCAGAGGTGATCCGGGAAACTACAGACCTGGTGAGCCTGACGTCAGTACCGGGAAAAATGGTAGAAACCATCATAAAAAACAAAATTACTCAGCATGTAGATAGTCATGGCCTAATGGGAGACAGCCAACATGGCTTTAGACAAGGAAGATCTTGCCTTACTAATCTGTTATGTCTTTTTGAAGGTGTGAATAAACAGGTAGACAAAGGTGAGTCGGTTGATATAGTGTATCTGGACTTTCAGAAAGCCTTTGACAAGGTCCCTCATCAGAGACTTTTGGCAAAACTAAAAAGTCATGGGATAGGAAGCAGTGTACTATTCTGGATCGGGAACTGGTTAAAAGATAGAAAGCAGAGGGTAGGACTAAATGGCCAATTTTCCCAATGGAAAAGGGTGAATATTGGAGTACCCCAGGGATCTGTACTGGGTCCGCTGCTTTTTGACATATTCATAAATGACCTGAAAAAGGGAATAACTAGCCAGGTTATCAAATTTGCAGATGACACAAAAGCTTTTAAAGTTGTTAAAACCCAAGGGGATTGCGGAAAACTGCAGGAGGATCTGGATAAATTGGAAGACTAGGCATCCAAATGGCAGATGAAATTTAATGTGCAGAAGTGCAAAGTTATGCACATAGGAAAGAACAACCCACACTATGGTTACACGATTCAAGGCTCCACATTGGGAACCACCACCCAGGAAAAAGATTTAGGTGTCATCGTGGATAACATGTTAAAACCCTTCGCCCATTGTGCAGCGGCGGCCAAGAAAGCAAATAGAATGCTAGGTATCATAAGGAAAGGAATGGAAAATAAAACAAAAAATATTATAATGCCTCTGCATCGTTCCATGGTACGACCGCACCTTGAATATTGTGTGCAATTCTGGTCGCCGTATCTTAAAAAGGATATAACGTTATTAGAAAAGGTACAGAGAAGAGACACCAAAATGATAAAGGGGATGGAAGGCTACTCCTTATTTATTTATTTTATTTAACTGTATTTATATCCCGCTTTTCACCGGGGGGGTGGGGGTGGACAGGAATCAGTTTTTTGGGGTTGGGGCCATCACCAGGTGACCAACAGTAATGATTTTGACAAACAATTGGGATATAGACATGGACATTGAGACGCAGTCATTTAGAGCAAGATCTTCTGGGGGGTGGGGGGTTTGGGTAGTCAGTGGCGTGTGTTCTCATCAGTTCCGAGGTATTCCTGGAATAGAATGGTTTTCAGTTGTTTGTTGAATGCTAGGGGATCTCTGTTGCATCTGATGTGGCTTGGTAGAGAGTTCCAGGGGGATGGTGCATAAAGTTCGTAGGCTCTGTTGCAGGTCTGTTGATTGTATTTGGTTCTTTTATGGGGGATGGTGAGGGAGTTGCTGGTGGTTTGTCGAGTTGTTCTGTTGTGGGCTGGTTGAGGCAGTAGTGTGCGGAGCTGGGAGGTTTGAGTTTGGTAGAGGGCTTTGTGAGTGAGGAGGACAGCTTTGTATTTGATTCTTGCTTCGAGGGGGAGTATGTGGAGCTCCCTTAGGATTGGGGTGATGTGGTCGTGTCTTTTTGCTTTCTGGATAATCCTTGCTGTGGTATTTAAGGCAGTTCGAAGTGGGTTGGTATGAGTGGTTGGCAGTCCGTGGTAGATTATATTGCAGTAGTCCAGGTGGGGGAGTGTCATGGCTTGCATCACTGTTCTGAAGTCCTGCGGTTCAAGTAGAGGTCTAAGGCGTTGTACTGTTTTAGCCTTGTGAAATATTGTTCCGGTGGTTTTTTTGATTTGTTGATTGAGTGTGAGGGCTTGGTCTATGATAATTCCCAGATATCTTATGTGTGGTTGTATTTGTATTTGTGTGGCTCCAATGATGAGGTGTGTGGGTGGTGTGAAGTCCGGGTCCTTTGTTACAATGAGGGCTTCTGTTTTCTTTATGTTGATGGACAGGTTGTTCTGTTGTAGCCAGCTGGATACTTCTGTAAAGCATGCTGACATGTGTTTATTTGTTGGGTTAGAGGTTATGATTGGGGCATAGAGCATTATGTCATCTGCATAGATGTGGTAATTGATGTTGTGGGTGCGTATGATTGAGCAGAGTGGTTGCAGATAGATGTTGAAGAGCATGGCAGACAGTGTGTGTGGATCCTTGGGGTACTCCCTGGTGTTGCTGGAAGGGAGGTGAGGTTGATATGTTTGTGCGGATTAGTTGACGTCTATTGGTTAGGTAGGAGTGGAACCATTGAAGTACGGTTCCCTTGATGCCAATTGCTTGTAGTCTGTGTAGTAGGATGTTGTGGGAGATGGTGTCGAAGGCTGCTGATATGTCTAGGAAGATCATGGCATATCCAGAGTGTTTGGCTTGTGTTCCTATGGTGAGTGTTTGGCTTGTGTTCCTATGGTCAGTGATGTCATGAGGGTTTCGACTCCGTGGAGTGGACGGAAGCCATGTTGTTGTGGGTCCAGTATGTTGTTGGCATCTAAATGTTCTTGAAGCTGTTGCTGGACTACCTTCTCAATACTTTTAGCAGTGAACGGGAGGCTCGCTATAGGTCTATAGGAGGCAGGGTCCATGGGATCCAGGTTGTGTTTTTTTAGGGTTGATCGGATGATTTAGGTTTTGAGGAAGTCTGGCATGCGTCCTTGGCTGAGGGATTCGTTAACAATGTGGGTTAATGGGGTGCTCAGGTCTTCTTCGGTTTTCTTTATCCATTCCAAATGATAAAGGGGATGGAAGGCTACTCCTATAAAGAGAGGCTACAAAGGTTAGGACTCTTCAACCTGGAAAAAAGACGGCTGAGGGGAGATATGATAGAGGTCTATAAATTAATGAATGGCGTGGAACAGATAAACATAGATCAATTGTTTACGCTATCAGAATATAGAAAGACTAGGGGACATGTAATGAAGCTACAGGGTAAACTATTTAAGACTAAGAAGAGAAAATATTTTTTCACTCAACATGTAATCAAACTCTGGAATTTGTTACCAGAGGATGTAGTAAAGGCTGTTAGTGTAGCTGGGTTTAAAAAAAGGTTTGGACAAGTTCCTGGAGGAAAGGTCCATAAACCATTATTAAAAAGGAACCCAGGATATCAATGCTTGACCCAATACAAGCATTGTGGAACCTGTCTCTTGGGGATACTGCTAGGTACGTATGACCTAGATTGGTCACTGTTGGAAACAGGATACTGGGCTTGATGGACCTTGGTCTAACCCAGCATAGCATATCTTATGTTCTTATGTTGAATTTTAGAACCAAAGAACAGAACATCCATATTACGAAAAGCGTAGTTACTCACCTGTAATAGGTGTTCTCTGGGGAAGTAGTAATCAGCCCTCACATATGGGTGATGTCGGCACAGACGAAGCCCATGCGGTAATCATTCCCCAGTTTTCAAACAAAGCCTTTTGTGAGTTACGCTATGTAGATGTGGTCACCTTCCCACCCAAGGGTGCAATCTTACTTGAATATGATGACAGCTTAACCGAGAATAAAAAAAGAAAACAACTCCACGGAGAGAAGGGAGGGTTGCGAGGACTGATTCCAGCTGCCCCTGGAGAACACCTGTTACAGTCGAGTAACTATGCTTTCTCTGGGAACAAGCAAAAAGTCAGTCCTAACATATGAGACTCCCAAGCTACAGGCTATCGAAAAAAAACCTGCAAAAGTCATGGGTGACCAAAAAACGGTGGACTGAGAATGCAGCAGGGAGAGATGAACGATCTCAAGTCCTGAGATGCAACCCCAATTGTACGGATGGAATCGCCTCTCCGGTAGCCTGGACATAAGGGCCAAAGGGAAGAAGTTGCACTAATCCCCTAAGAGATGACAGAGTACTGCCTGGCCGAAGGTGCTGTCATGCCTTGAGCTCTCCTCCAAGTAGTAATGAGCTGTGAAGGTATGGACCGAGGACCAGGTGGCAGCCCAGCATATCTCTTGCAGAGAGACCGAGGGCAGATGTGCCACTAAGTCTGCCATGGCATGCACATTATGGGCTGTGACATGATGCTCCAGAGAATCCAACCTGCTCAGGAGATGCAGTCTACCACTCAGGTGGACAGGGTGTGCTTAGAGACAGCAACACCAAGCCTGTTCAGGTCACAGGAGACTAACAATTGCAACGAGCAGTGGTGGGCCTTCGTCCTCTCAAGGTAGAAAGGCTAGCACCCTCTTACAGTTGAGGAGTATGGAGGGAGGCCTCCGATTGAGATGTGTGAGGTCTAGGAAAAAATGGTGGGAGAATCACCTCCTGGTTGAGATGAAAAATAGATCCAACTTTCAGTAGAAACTTGGGATGGATGTGGAGAACCACCCTATTCTTGTGAAACCTGGTGTATGTGGCATGAGCCACCAATACCTGGAGTTTGCTGAACCCGCCGAGCAGAGGAGAGCACGATGAGAAAGAACTTTCCAGGAAAGAAATTTGAGGTGAGAAGAAACAAGCGGTTTAAAGGGTGGGAGCCATGAGCTTTCCCAAGAACCACATTCAGGTCCCATTCCAAGAGAGGCGGCCAGACCGGGGGCCGCGAGAGAAGGAGACCTCTCATGAAGAAGCCCACAAGAGGATGGACAGAGATGGACTGGCTGTCCATCAGATGGTGATACACCGCCAAAGCACTGAGGTGTACCCTGATGGAGTTGGACTTTAGGTCAGCATGAGACAGGTGCAACAATTACTGGAGTATCAACAGCACTGGACAGGAAAAGGGACTGAGGCACCTGTTGGCGCACCGAGTGAAAACCGGCAGCACTTAGAGGCATTGATGTCTGGTGGAATCTTTGTGGGAAGCAAACAGGACATCCTCCCTGGAAAGATGAAATGGGGCCAGAGCTAATCTTTCAGCAGCCAGGCCATCAGTACTAGGAACTGGATGTTGGGGTGCAGAAAAGTGCCGTCCTGTGAGATCAAATCTGGAGAGCCCAGGAGGTCTCTGTGATGATTAGTCACTGGGGGCTCCCCTGGAAAGAACAGAGGGGGCATTTGCTCAAAGTGGAAGAGGTAACCCATCCGCACCAGTAATAGAACCCAGGCATCGGTGGTGATGCTAGGCCAGAGATGGGCGAAGTGAACGAGGAACTCCCCACCATGTGCCCTGAATCTCGACTCACGAAGTGGAGAGGGGCTATGCCCAAGGAGTCAAAAGCCCCACACAGGTTGTGGCGGGGCACTGTCTGAGGCTTGGGGGCCTTAGGCTTATGAGGGCTGTGACCATGGCCCTTGGCATGCTGACCCCCGTTGGGGAGCTTGGAAACTGGGGGTAAGTTCCATAAGTCTCTTCTTTGGGAAGAAGGCTTTCCCCCCAAAGACTTCTGCTGGCAAGGGTCAGCAGTCTTTCTGGAGAGCCTGGTTCTGATCATATATTCAAATTCCAACTCTGCAGCCTTGTCTGTCATGGGCTTGCCAAAGGGGTTGTGCCCTCAGCATGAGACATCGACCAACTTGTCCTGAACCCATTGCTCCAGGTCCGAGGACTGCAGCCAGGCTAGACAGCGGGCACTAATGCCCACAGCAGCTACCCAAGCTATGGCCATCATTGGCCGCTTGAGTCAAACTTGGAGCAGTTCTTGACTGAAGACATCACAGTCTGGAACTATACTATAGGTTCATCAGTCAACCTAGCTGAAAACCCAGCAAGCTCCTCTGCCAGGTCCCTCAGGTACATGTCCATATGAAGCTGGTAAACCTGGATGAGGACCACGAACATCGTGCCCTGGTAGCATTTCCTACCAAATCCATCCATGGTGTGGGCCTCCTTGCTTGGGGGCACCAAGGAGTGTGTCTTCTGGCTTTTGCTACAACGCATGGCAAACTCCACCACCATGGAATTGTGTTGCAGCTGTGGCTTTTCAAACCCTGGGCCCTTGCTAACTCGCTACTAGGAATCAAGCTACTTGCTCACAATAGGCACTGTCACCAGGGCTTCCCACATCCTGAAGAGCAACCACTCCAGTACGGGTGGGACTGGCACAGTCAGTGCCTCCCTTGGAGGAGCAACGTACTGGAGCATTTTGAGGTCCTCTGCACAAGGCTCATCCTCTGGCTCAGCCACAAAGGACAGGGCCTTTGACATTTCCATCATGAAGTCGAGGAACACAAGGTCCTTGGGCGGAGACCACCTCCGCTCTTGAGGCGGGAAGGGATCAGACGGGACATTCCTATGCAGTCAAGTATTGGAAGATTCATCCTTGGTCTCCCACTGAGTCAGTCGGCCAGCGCCTCAAGGACTCTATGGACACTGGCTCGATGCACAGCTTGAGGTGTTGAGGGAGACAGAGGTGCCCAATGCCCAGAGTCTGAGGCTCTTGAGGGCGAGTCCAGAGGGTGGAGAGGAGCATCGTGGCCCAGCTCGAATTGCATGCTTCACGAGCACTGGCTGGATGTCATCCAAAGAAGCCCTCGTAAAGGAGAGCCCCAATGACCTAGAAGCACCATGCATCTATTCACATCGCGACTCCAGGAAGGCAGCCAGGCTGCATTCCAAGGCCATCATCCTGGCCTCAAAGCCAGATGGCTCCACAGCCTCCAGCTCGGGCACGGAGGGAATCAGCCCTGGAACCAGCTTCTACTATGGGAAATCACTAATAGTGATCAGTTTGGGGAGCCGAAGCCAATCTTCCGAAGTGGCTGATGTGTCCTCCCCGCCAGGGCAGCTTTGAGGGTCGCTCATGGCCCTCGTGCCTAGGATTTCAGTGTTGGTGGCCTTACCCCCCCCCAGCTTCAGCATTGGACCTCGACTTGGGAAGAGTCCTATCCTTATGGGAGAGATCATCGGAGGATGATCCCTAATCCAAAGCTCCACAACCAGGGGACTCAAAGCGAACTCGGCCACGCGATGAGTCATTGACACGGCCCCCGAGGGCAGCGATTCTATGCTCAATGTCAAGGCCAAAACAGAGGACTTCTGGCTGAAGATAAATTCCCGCTGCTTTTCACAACTCTTCCGACTCTTGCTCAATATCTGCAGGAGTATGGACAGGAATAGTCATCGTGATCAGCACTGAGGCATCAAAGGTAGCAGGTATGGCTTTCCATGATAGACATGGTGCATGTGCAATTGCTACACTGTTTGAAACCATTGACTGTAGACATAGTGGGAAAAACGGCTCCCGCAAAGTCAAACTCGAACATCACGGTATGTGAGGGTACAAGAAAGACCATGAGCACCAGGAGAAAGGGGGAAAAAAGGGACCTGAGAAAGCATAGTTACTCACCTGTAATAGGTGATTCTCTGGGAACAGCAGGAATTTAGTCTTCACATATGGGTGACGTCGGCACTGATGGAGCCCACACAGGAATGCTCCCCAGTGTCCTATAGGAAAGCCTTTGGAGTACTCCACTGTCCCTGCGTGACTACCTTCCCGCTCTTCTGACTCCCTCTCCTCAGTTGGGTTTGCAGCTGAGAAGGAAAAGTAAAAATAACCCTACAACTCCACGGGGAGGAAGGTGAGTTGTGAAGACTAAATTCCTGCTGTTCCCTGAGATCACGTTACAGGTGAGTAACTATGCTATCTCCAGGAACAAGCAGGAATATAGTCTTCACATATGGGACTCCCTAGCTCCCAGATCTTCAGGTGACTTGGAAACTAGGTCAGAAAGGTCGGACTGGTTTTAGTTGGACATCCCTGCTCTGGAGATCCTGCTCTGGAGATCTGGATAAACAGAGAGGGCGGGGGAGGAGTTGTAGCTATGTTCCAAAGAGATGTTGAAAGACCGCATTGTTGAAGGCCGCATCCCAGTGGGTGTCCTTGTCCAAGCAGTAGTGGGCAGCAAAGGTGTGGATGGAGGACCAGGTTGCTGCCCGGCAAATTTCATCAATGGCCTCTGAGCACAGTTTGGCTACAGAAGCTGCCATGGTTCGGACACTGTGAGCAATGATGTGGCCTGTGAGGGAGAGCCCTGCTTTATTATAAGCAAAGGTAATGCAGTCTGCTATCCATCTGGAGAGTGTACGCTTTGTTACAGGAAGCCCCAAGTGAATGGGGTCAAAGGAAATGAACAATTGAGAGGACTTGCAGAGATTCTGAGTCCTCTGCAGATAGAAGGCCAGGGCTTGATTGAAATCCAGTGTGTGCAGGGTTGCTTCTGCATGGGAAGAGTGCAGTCTTGGAAGAAGACTGGAAGTATTACTGATTGATTAATGTGGAAGGGAGATATCACCTTTTGCATTAAGTGAGGGTGTGTCCGTAGGACGACCTTGTGTAATGGAATCTGGTGAATTGTGGATGGACCATCAAGACTTGTAATTCACTGATGTGCCTGGTGAAGGTCAGAGCAACTAGGAATACGACCTTCCAACACAGGTACTGCAGTAGCTAGGGGTTCGAACAGGGGATTGAGAAGCTATGCCAAGATCACACTGAGATCCCATGCCACTAGAGGTGGTCGAATGGGTGGTTTAGAGAGGAGGCAGCCTCTCATGAAACGCGCCACTAGGGGGTGCATGGAGATGGATTCGCCATCGATTGGCTTGTGAAAAAGCACAATGGCACCAAGGTGAATTCTAACCAAATTGGTCTTTAGTCCTGAGGAAGACAAATGCAATAGATATTGCAGAAGTGCAGGCACTGGGTGTGTCAAAGGGATTGAGGTTGTCCTGTGAGCACCACGATCCAAATCTGCAACATTTGAAAGTGTAGGCCCGCCTGGTGAATGGGTTTCTTGAAGCCAGGAGGACGACCTTTACCTCCTGAGGAAAGGTGAAGATGCTGAAGCATCATCCCTTCTGCAGCCATGCAGCCAAACGGAGAGATCACAAATTGGAATGTAGAATTGTTCTGTCGTTCTGGGATAGAAGACCCTGATTGCAGCGCAGACTGATTGGTTGAGTCTGTTGCAGTCTAAATAGAAGAGGAAACCAGGGTTGATGGGGCCAGAAGGGGGCTATGAGAATCATAGTGCCTCCGTTGAGCTGAAATTTGAAGAGGGACTTTGGAATTAGGGGTGTGGGGGAAAATGCATAAAGTAGTCCCTGACCCCAATGTAGGTGAAAAGCATCATTTGCTTGGCTTAGCTTGGACATAACTCTGGAACAGAACTGAGGGAGCTTGCTGTTCTTTGTAATGGCAAAGAGGTCAATGACTGGAGTTCCCCAGGCCTTGAAGATATGTCTCACTGAACAAGGGTCTTGACTTCACTCGTTTGGGTGGAGAATCCGAATGAGCCTATCCGCCAGGTGATTCCGATCACAAGGGATATACACTGCACGAAGGTGTATGTGGTGAGAGATGGCAAAGTTCCACAGGCAACAGGCCTCTTCGAAGAGGGAAAGTGAGCCTGTCCCGCCTTGTTAGTTCACACAGAACATTGCCACCTGGTTGTCTGTCCTAACAAGTACTTGACTGTTTGAGAAGTGGTGCTGAAACACCTGCAGGCCATTTGTCATTGCCCAGAGTTCCAAAAAGTTGATTTCTAAGGATGACTCCTGAGTTGTCCACCTGCCTTGAGTGGACATCAACTCTAGATGGACACCCCAACCCAGTTTGGACACATCTGTGGTCAGTGTGTTGAGGTTGAGGCATCTGAAAAGGTGACCCTTCTAGCAGGTTTGCTGAGGTGCACCACAATAGGAGGGATTGGACTAGAGGGTGGGTGATGTGAATGATGTTCCATAGGTGTCCTGTGGATTGGGTCCATTGGGATGCCAGGGTCCATTGCATTAGGAGCATATGTAGTTTTGCATATGGTACCACTTGTACCTCTCACTTCGTTTGCAGCTTGTCGTGCTGTGAGGGCTTGCGTGCATCAGTGATGCTGAGAGCTAAACTATCGATAATTTAACTACTGGCAGGGTCTCCCAAGATGAGCAGGTCTCAGCTGAGCTGCCAGACCAAGACAAACCACCCATCTGGGCAGCAGCAGAATGGGATAGTGTTGACGGCGGAGGATCACATTTTTGTGACAAAACGGCAACACCACCAAACTTAAACTGCGCGGAAGAAAGGCCCGGCAATCTACTTCTGTATCTTGCCATGAAAACCCAATGGATAGTTACAACAAAACAAATTGTACTATGGTGCTGGAAGATGAGACCCCCAGGTCGGAAGGCACTCAACTAGCTACTGGGGAAGAGCTGAAGACTTTTCAGAGTAAAGCCAGCATTTATGATGTGGTTGGATCAAAGCCCTCGGGAAGTCTGACTGCTGATGTAGCTGCGCATGAAATGAGAGTCAGAAGCTGTAAAGATGTCTTACACATTGGAACATGGAACGTACGAAGCATGAACCAAGGGAAGTTGGAGGTGGTCAAGAATGAAATGGAACATGTACAACTTGATCTGTTGGGTGTCAGCGAACTGAAATGGACTGGCATCGGGCACTTTGCATCAGATGATCACATGGTCTACTATGCTGGAAATGAAAGACAAAGAAGAAATGGTGTTGCATTTATAATAAAGAAGAAACTTGCAAGAACTGTAATGAAATACAATGCAATCAGCGAACGCTTAATCTCTATTCGTCTACGAGGATTGCCTATCAACACAACTATAATTCAAGTATATGCTCCAACAACAGCTGCAGAAGAGAATGAAATTGAAGAGTTCTATGAACAAGTACAAGCTGAAATTGACAGAACATGCAAACAGGATATCCTGATAGTCAAGGGTGACTGGAACGCAAACGTTGGCAACAAAGAAGGCAAAGTATTTGGAAAATATGGACTTGGCAACAGAAATGACGCTGGAGAAAGACTGATAGAATTCTGCAAGACCAATGATCTATTCATCTCAAACACCTTCTTCCAGCAACACAAGCGGCGACTGTACATATGGACTTCACCCAATGGATTGTATAAAAATCAAATTGACTACATCTGTGGAAGTCAACGATGTAAAAGCTCTGTAACATCAACAAAGACAAAACCTGGAGCTGACTGTGGTACAGATCATCAACTACTAGTATGCAAACTCAAGCTAAAGTTGAAAAAGAGCAAACCACTCATGAATGCAGCAAAATATGACCTTGAGAATATACCACTGGAATTTAAAGACTGCCTGCAAAATCGATTTGCTGCTTTAGATACAAATGACAGAGCTCCAGAAGAGTTATGGAATGACATCAAGAAGGCTGTGTTGGAAGAAAGCGAGAAATCTCTACAAAAGGTGAAAAAGCAAAAACGGCCAAAATGGATGATGGAAGAAACTCTGAAAATTGCCCAGAAATGCAGAGAAACTAAAGCCAGAGGAGAAAGAAAGACAATCGCAGAACTCAGAGATTTCCAACGTGCAGCAAGACAGGACAAGGAAAAGTACTACAATGACACTTGCAAGGAAATTTAGAAGCAGAAACTATTAGAGGAAGAACAAGATCAGCTTTCCTAAAGCTACGAGAGTTAAAGAAAAAGTTCCAGCCTCGAATTGGAATGTTACAAGATGCTCAAGGTTCTATGTTGAATGATGCTGAGAAGATCAAGAAAAGATGGAAGGAATATACAGAGTTTTTATATGATAAAGATCAAGTGGACCAACAGCCGTTTCAACCTGTACCTTATGATCGGGAACCACTGGTGATGAAAGAAGAAGTTGAAGCAGCATTGAAAGCCTTATCAAAGAACAAAGCATCAGGCATTGATAGCATTCCAATAGAAGTATTGCAGCAATCTGATGCAGCTGTTACCATACTTACAAGGCTCTGCCAAGAAATATGGAAGACAACATCATGGCCAACTGACTGGAAAAGATCTGTGTTTATACCAATACCAAAGAAAGGTGATCCAACTGACTGTGGAAATTATCGCACAATCACTCTGATCCCACATGCCAGCAAGATTCTACTGAAGATTATTCAAAAGAGACTACAACCATACCTGGAACAAGAATTACCTGAAGTGCAAGCAGAGTTCAGGAAAGGGCGAGGAACGAGAGACATCATTGCGGATGTGAGATGGATCCTTGAAAAGACTAAAGAATACCAAAAGGATATCTATTTGTGCTTTATCGACTATAGCAAGGCTTTTGACTGTGTAAACCATGAGAAACTCTGGGCCACATTAAGAAGCATGGGTATACCAGAACAGCTGATCGTTCTCTTGTGCAATCTGTACATTGATCAAGAAGCAACAGTTCGAACGGAACAAGGAGAAACAGAATGGTTTAAAATAAGCAAATGTCTAAGACAAGGCTGCATACTTTCCCCCAACCTGTTTAATTTATATGCAGTGTACAACACAATTGGTCTCTTTTGCTAGAGGAATATAATCGATATACAAAAAAAACTCTGCACTACACCTTGAAAGTATAAAACGTAACTTTCCTAAGACTTGATAGAATTTCATGAATCAAATAATATCTTCATTTTCAATTACCAAACACTTTTGAAATAGTAGCAAAAGGTCTCAGTATACATGGGCAGCCGTTAGACTATCACTTCATCATCTAATGGACTCACAGCCCTATTAACATCAACGACCTTTTTTTTGAGTAACTACTACCAAAAGCATATGTAAAAAATTGATTTGGAGAATGGTTCAAGAACTGTTAGATTTTAAGAAAAAGTGCTTAACTTTCAAAGAGGATTTCAACTTGAATTTTCCCAATGCTGACAGACGCGCCACTTAGTGCGTTTCACCTTCACAGGCTTCGTCAGGGGAATCTTGTAAAGCACTCAAACCCTGAAGATCCACTTTCTCTCACAGACGATTTCAATGAGAGAAAGTGGATCTTCAGGGTTTGAGTGCTTTACAAGATTCCCCTGACGAAGCCTCTGAAGGTGAAATGCACTAAGTGGCGCGTCTGTCAGCGTTGGGAAAATTCAAGTTGAAATCCTCTTTGAAAGTTAAGCACTTTTTCTTAAAATCTAACAGTTTTTGAACCATTCTCCAAATCAATTTTTTACATATGCTTTTGGTAGTAGTTACTCAAAAAAAAGGTCGTTGATGGGGGGGCACCGCGGATTGCATCTTCTGGCTCTTCAGACGATGCATGGCCGATTCCACAACCATGGAATGGTGTGGTAGCTGTGCTTTCTGAAAGCAAGGGCTCTTCCTGAGTCGATAGATCGAGTCGACTCGCTTGCTTAAAACCGGCGCCGAGGCCAGTGCCTCCCACATCCGGAAGAGGAGCCGTTCCAGCATCGGAGGAACCGGGACAGTAAAGGCCTCCTTCGGAGGTGAGTCATAGTGCAGGGCCTCGAGCTCTTCAGCTCAAGGCTCTTCCTCGGGGTCCGCCGGAATAGCCAAGGCAGTGGCCATATCCTGGACGAACTCTGGAGGGGATCTAATCCGGGGCTCAGACTGCGGTGAGTCCGACGGGACGCACCAAGTCTTGAACGTATCGGGGGACTCCTCATCCTCCGTCTCCCAGGCGGACTCGTCCGACGAGGAGTCAGGGTCCGACCCCGCGGGGCCCTGGAGCACCCACCCCGACGCCCTCGGTCCCAAACGGGAGGTCGAGGGAGACCGCGACCGAGGTCGACTTCGAGCCATGATGGACTCGAGTATCGGCTCGGTCTCCGGGGTCGACTTCGAAGTCGATGTCCCGGTGGTCAGGGCAGATGCGCCAGACAGGCTGGCCATCAGTGCCCGCTGCTGCTCCATGAAGGCAGATAATCTGCTCTCCAAGGCTGTCATCCTGAGACTCAGCTCGGGAGACGCAGCAGCCACTGACTCGGGCCCCGGCAGCGCCAGGCCCGACGTCGGCTCCCTGGGAGGAGAGTCCTTGAGGACTACAGGGCTTACGTGTCCAGCAGACTCCAGCTCCACGCGAGGAACTTTGGCAGGCTTCTCTTGGTCCACCGTCCCGGGGCGACGGTCGGGGATCTTAGACCTGGCCCTCGAGGAGCCAGGGACCTCCTCCAATGACGCCCTCGCGAGTCGCTTCTTCCTCTTGCGTTCCTGGTCGGGGGACCCCCTGTCCGAGGAGCTCCGATGGCGCTCGGGATCCGAATCCCGAGATGTCGAGGCCTCAGACAAGGTCAGAGCCCAGCCGGAGGCTGAGTCTGAGAAAAGCCTTTCTTTCTGCTGCTGGCAACTTCGGAGTGCCTTGGAAGACATCTTCCCGCATGGCCCATACGACTTAGGGTCGTGATCAGGATCGAGGCACCGGAGGCAGCAGTCGTGTGTGTCGGTGAGAGACATTAATTTCTTACACCGATCACACTTCTTGAAACCGCTGGAAGCCATCGGGGAAAAAAGGGTCCCCGTGAGGTCAAAGGACCGGCCTTCCAGGGAAAAAGCAAAAAAGGGCGCTAACGCCAGCCACGAAGGGCAAAAACCGAAAAGAAGAATCGGGCTCGATACCGGTGTACCGAACCCGGCAGGAGGGGAAACCGGCATCGAACCGGGAGAAAAAACAGCGAGTATCGCCGAAAAAAAATCAACTTTTATCCGGGATGACAGGACACACGTCCGGTGGGCTTCTCGGAAAAAAAAGAGACTAAGGTAAGCTGGCACTGTGGTAGGCGACGGCCTATGATCCATGCTAATTGAACTAAGCAGACAGGCCTGAGCAGCTTGACCTGTAACTGAAGCCTGTAGTTAGGCCCAGAGGAATGAAAACCCCCCTGAATGATGACACCATAGAATTGAAACTTAACTCAGTTTAACTGAACATAGCTAAGCAGAAACGAAACTTAGAAAATATAGAAAAACAAGTTTAATTGGTACTGATAAGGTGTGCTATGCTTCTATGGAATTAATTAACTCTGCAAAAAGCAAGGTTACAGTGCCCTGCTTCCCATATGTTTTAACAAGCTAAGCGACCTTGGAGGAGAGATGTAACAAGTTAGAGACACTGACCATTGTAATTGGGACTAGAAGGGGGGCAACCAGGTGCTGAGCCCAGACCAGAGTCCCGATTGGGTAGCCATATCAGTACCGGGACCAATAGATGGGTGAGAGGGGTACTGGGACCAATGAAAAGTTTGCCTATGCTTAGAATGGACAAGAAAGCTATAAAAGTTGTTGTTTTACTAGAAGCCATTGCTCAGCCATTTTGAAATTGCTTATTGCTTGAGCCATGTGCACATTAAACTGGCTTGGATCCTTGAAAAGACTCCTGGATTTATTTATTGCATGCTTATCTGCTGCTACAGCACCTTTAGGCGGGAAGGGAACCGCGCATGCGTGCCTGCATTCCCAAAGGCTTTCATAGAAAGCTGGGGAAATGCTCCGCTGGGGCTTCATCGGCGCCGATGACACCCATATGCGAGGACTGACTTCCTGCTTGGTCCTGGAGAAACTTAAATACAGCCAACGATGGCAATGTTTGGGACTCTTTCCATCTTATCGACAAAAAGCAACTACTTAACATAATCACTAAAATTAACACAACCACATCCATCCTAGATCCTTGCCCGGTATCCTGGATTAAGACATCTAAAACTGTACTAGCCCCCTTTATATTAGACACAGTCAACAAATCTCTTCAGCAAGGACTATTACCTAAGGAACTCAAATTAACTGCAATCCGCCCCATTCTTAAAAACAAAACACTAAATGACAATCACCCATCATCATATCGTCCGATTGCAAGTATTCCCTTCCTAGCTAAAATTATTGAAAAAACTGTCCAACTACAACTTCAGGATTATATAGATACATTTGCTCCCCTTGATGATCATCAATATGGGTTTCGTCCCTTCCACGGTGTGGAAACCTTACTACTCGCCCTTCTAGACACTGTCATTAAAGGTCTAGACAACACGAAGCAAGCCTTCATCTTGGTATTTCTTGACATATTCGCTGCATTTGACAGTGTAAATCATAATATACTCATATCAAGACTCACTCAATTAGGATTACAGAAACTAACTCTTAAATGGTTTAAGTCATATTTCTCGGACCGCTCACAATATGTGCATGTAGAGCAAATGTCATCACCTACTTTTCCCCAAGAACAGGAAATACCACAGGGCTCTGCTCTATCCGCCCTCCTATTCAATCTTTATCTACAACCGATATTCACCATTTTCAAAAAATATAAATTGAACTATCATATTTATGCGGACGACATTATGTTGTTCTCCCCAATCAACATACTTGATCCCAACTATGATAATTTAGCATCATGTCTCACGGAAGCTGAACTCTGGCTGCGATCAAATAATATGAACTTAAATTTCAAAAAGATAGAACCTGACTGGGGGAGGAGCTCTTTCAAGATGGCGATTTCCAACTAACCGTGGCTGCACGTTTTTTTTCTGATGGGTAGGAAGCGTAAAGGGAGAGGTCGGTCGGAACCCTCCCAGCCCTCCTCGACCTCTACTCCGGTTTCTGTTGGGCCTATTGATCCTTTTGTGATACGTGCTGCCCGGGACCCGATGGAGGGGGAAGAACGCCGAGCTGCTTCTGCGTCGGAGTTGGGTGACTCGACGGGAGCTTCGGCTATATTTATCTCCCCCTTGAGCCCGGCGCCGAAAATCTCCCGACAACTCCTACCTGAGAAGTTCCTGGAGTTGGATCTTCCCTTGGATAAAGGTGAAGGTTCGGGCTTGCGAGGGTCAGGCGTGGAGGAGCACCAACAGCGGGAGAGTGCAGCTCTTGAGCAGCATAGCCCAGCGGGCCCTGCGCCGTTGAGTGGATCTAACATGGGTTGAATTGTGCCTGTGTCAATGGGAGATCGGTCACTAGCGCCTATGGAATCTCCTGCTGTACCTGCGTCCTCAGCTGTGTTTTCCTTTCTTCGTCCTGTGAGTTTTACCTTAGAAGCCATCTGGCAAGCGATCGTTTCGTTGGGAGAAGCTTTGGTTCCTAGAATTTCTTCGTTGGAATCTAAGGTGACTAATACTGCTTCTCTATTGGAGGATTTGGAACGGCGTGTGATGGAAGTTCGTTCTGAAGAGGAGGAGGACCGAAGAAGAATTGTAGATTTGGCTGAACAGTCTGATGCTTTTAGGAAAAATTTAACTTCTATTCAATTAAAACTGGAACATCTGGAGAATACCTCTAGAGTAAATAATTTGAGGATAATACATTTCCCTAAATTGTCTACTATTTCCCCTAGGGAGATGTTTCGTCAATATTTGGTGGATGTTCTGGGGGTTGCTTCGGAGCTCCTTCCACCTATGGTAAAAGTTTATTATTTACCTAAAGCTAAATTGCAACCTGATTTATCTCGGTTAGATAGGGAAGGGGAACAGGGGAATTTGTTAAATGTTTCTGCATTATTAGAACAGTCTGATTTGGAGACTCCAGTTCCTTCTACTCTTTTAGTCACTTTTGCATTGTATTCTGATCGTGAATGGTTTCTAAAGCTTTTCTTTAGAAAACGTAATCTATTGTTTAGGGGCTTGACGATTCGTATTTATCCTGACTTAGCGAGAGAAACACAGAAACGTAGAAGGGATTTTCTTCTTCTACGTCCTGGAGTTTTGCAATTGGGGGGGCTTTTCTTTTTGAAACACCCGTTTAAGTGTCTGGTTAAATACCATTCTGTTTCTTATGTTTTTTACGATCCCCCTCAATTGACCTCCTTCATAAGCGCTAGAAGGCTTGATCCCCCTGTTGAGGGTCCACCTGTGCTCATTTGAATTATATCGGGTTAATTGGTGTATCGCTTGTTGTTTTTCTTTGGATCAGATTAAGAATAGTTCCCCCCCTCTCTATCCCTTCTTTTGTAGTGGGCTAGTGTGAGCAAACACTTGGTATATTTGCTTTTGTAAGATGTTTTCTTTCTTGATTTTTGCTTGTATTGTTGCTCTATTTCTTTCAAGAATAGTGTTGTAACTTTCTTGGATTCAATTGTAAAAACTTTCATAAATAAATAATTAAAAAAAAAAAAAATTTCAAAAAGATAGAAGTATTATTTACCTCAAGAAACACGAATTTCACCCCACCTTCAGACATCAAACTCCTGAATTTTACCCTCCCAGTTAAAGACAAAATCAAATATCTTGGAGTCACCCTTGACAAAACCCTTAGCTTTACATCCCACATTAAGAAAATATCCAAAACAATTTATTATAAACTCAGATCGATCCAACAGCTTAGACCATTACTAGAAAACAATGATTTCAGAACTATTACTCAAGCCTTAATAACCCCTCACCTTGATTACTGTAATGGTATCTTGTAAGGAGTAAAAGAAAAATTTAAAAATCCTTCAAATGGCCCAGAATGTTACGGCACGAATAATATCCAAAGCCAAACTTACTGATCACATTACTCCAATCCTACACGCACTTCATTGGTTACCCATATTGAGTAGGATTCAATATAAAATCATATTGACCACATTCAAATTAATTCATAAAATTGCCCCATCATACCTATCCACATTGATTCATAACCCACCTAACAGAGCTAGAAGAAGAAGTAATCTAAACACCATTCTAGTGCCTGACTTAATAAGGAAGACCAAACAAACAACAAGCAGCAGCGTCTTCTCATATATTGCACCTACAATGTGGAATAACCTCCCTGCTCAACTTAGAGAGATAAAAGACCTACAAATGTTTCGAAGAGAATTAAAAACTCACCTCTTCACACAACATTATTCCAATATGGATTGTGGTATGGATACAACCTCCCATCCTCCATAACTTCAGTCTGTACCTATTACTCCTATGCAATTTACTACTACCCACATTCCTACCTAAGCTGATAATTTATATATATGTACAGGTTTTAGTTATGTCAAAACTATAAATAGTTCTGAACCTTCATAACTGTACAAAGTTGCTTAAAGTTACATGTATTTTTTGTTTATTACTTTTTGATTATTACTGTTTCTATTATTTTTCACATTGTTCTCTGTATTTTGATTTATGTTTCAATGTAAACTGACACTGATCTTAGGAAATGGCGGTATATAAAAACGTTGCAAATAAATAAATAAATAAATAAACTTTAACTTACTTGGATCAACTATCAATAAAGAAGCAACAAGCAGTCAAGAAATCAGACGACGCATTGCTCTTGGCAGAATGGCTATGAAAGACCTAGATAAGATTCTCAAGAGCAGAGATGTCTCTCTCCATACAAAGATTTGACTTGCTCAAGCCATGGTATTTTCAGTAACATCATATGGATGTGAAATCTGGACAGTGAAAAAGACAGACAGGAAGAAAACTGATGCCTTTGAATTATGGTGCTGGCGGCAAATACTGTGTATACCATGGACTGCCCGAAGAACAAACCAGTCAGTACTAGAGGAGATCAAACCTAAGCTTTCTTTAGAAGCTCAGATGACAAGACTTCAAGTTTCATACTTTGGACACATCATGCGAAGAGAGAGATCATTAGAGAAAGACATCATGCTTGGCAAGATAGAAGGTCAGCGCAAAAGAGGAAGGCCAGCAATGAGATGGATCGATACAATAGCAGCAGCTACGGGTACCAGTCTGTCAACAATGAGCCGCCTGACTGAAGACCGAACACAATTTAGGATAGCTATCCAGAGGGTCGCCATGAGTCGGCTCCGACTCGACGGCACTTAACAACAACCACCACCACTTGTACTATGGATGTCATGTGGCCTAAGAGACGAAGGAAATCTCGAGCTGTTGAGCTTGTCTGCCAATGCATATGGGTGACAAGGGATACCAGTTGGTCCATATGGACTAGTGGCAGAAAGACTTTGGATAGCCGAGTATCTTGGACTGCCCCTATGAATTCCAATCCTTAGGTTGGGGTTAGATGAGACTTTGGGAAGTTTACAGCAAATCCCAGGTGTTGCAGCACAGCGAGAGTGGTTTTGAGAGACGTGCAGAGCTCTCCTGGAGAGTCTGCCTTTATCAACCAGTCGTCTAAGGGAAGACAAAGATCCCCTTGCTTCACAGGTAGGCTGCTACCAGACATGCATTTTGTGAACACCCTGGGAGCAGATGTTAGTCCGAAGGGGAGGACTCTATACTGGTAGTGAGTCCCCTGAAAGGGAAAACAAAGATATTTTCGGTGTCCTGGATGTATCAAGATATGGATATATGCATTTTTGAGATCTAGGGAATATAGCCAGTCTTGTTTCTGGAAGTAGGGTAGAAGAGTTCAGGGGGAAATCATTTTCAACTTCTCCCTGACCCAGAATTTGTTGAGAGTTCAGAGGTCGAGGATAGGCCTGTATCCTCCTGACTTCTTCAGTATGAGGAAGTAAGGAGAATAGAAGCCTTTGTGAAGTTTTTGTTCTGGAACCTCCTCTATGGCATCCTGTGTGAGCAGGTTAGAGATTTCCTCTGAGTACAGCCCCTAGCACAGGTTGGAGAGGATATTCGCTTCTGGAGGGGGTTGCAAGAAAATCAGTTGGTACCCCCTCTTGAATGATGCTTAAGGTTCACTGCTCTGAGGTGATCATCTGCCAGTGGGTAGTAAAGAAACAAAGCTGACCTGCTATCTTGGTTGGATTGGGTCCTTGCAGGGATAAGATAACTGTTCTCCAAGACTGAGTCAAAAGCTGGGTGTTGCTTTTGGCTGAGTTGCTGGTGGTTGTTTAGCAGTTCTGGGCTTTTTAGCAGGTTTATGCCCCCGCTGTTTGCCTTGCTGGTAAGAAGATTGTGTATAAGAAGGGTAGACCTATTCTTTTCGGGAAAGAAGGGTTTCTTTGTTGTTGACTTCTTTTTGAAGGGTCAGCCATTTTTCTAAAAAGTCTCCTCAGAGTGGTATTGTAAGTTTCAAGCTCTCCAGCTTAAGAGATTTTCCCCAATGCAAGGGATGTTACCAAGTTTATCTTGGAGCCATTGTTCCAGGTCCGAGGCATGTAACCATGCTGGCCTTCGAGCCATGATGGCAAAAGCTGATGCTCTGCTGGTAGATTCAAATGCATCAAAGGCTGCCCTGTTTACAAACTTGGAGACATTCAAGCTGTTCTTGAGGACTGTCTCAAAAGCTGACCTTTTTTCTTCTGGGATAAAAGGAAAGCTTAGTTAATCACTTGTAACGGGTGTTCTCCAGGGACAGCAGGAATCAGTCCTCATATATGGGTGAAGTCGGCATCGACGGAGCCCCCGCAGAAACATCTCTCCAGCTTTCAAAGAAAGCCTTTGGGAGATGCCACAATGCATGTGTGGTCCCCTTCCCACCCAAAGGATGCAATCTTACTCAGTCAGATGACATAGCTAGAGCTGACAAAAGAAGATGGCAAAAATTGTACAGCAACTCCAAGGGGAGGAAGGTTGCGAGGATTGGTTCCTGTTATCCCCAGAGAACACCTGTTACAGGTGAGCAACTACGCTTTCGCCAGGAACAAGGAGGAAGTCAATCCTCGTATATGGACTCCCTAGTTACAGGCTACCAAGAACTTGTAGAAAAACATGACCAGGCCGTGAGCATCTGCAAGCGAGTCTGAGGAAAGACTCTAAGGACTAATGCCCAGGGAGGATCATTGTTCCAGTAACCTGAACAAGAAGGGTCAGAGACTAGAAGTTGCCTAAACCCCGAACAGATTACAGAGTACAGCCTGGCCGAAGGTGCTGTCCCATCAGGACACTCTCTCCAGGCAGTAGTGAGCTGCAAAGGTATGAACTGAGGACCAGGTGGCAGCCCCGCATATGTCTGCCATAGGGCCAGAGCATAAGCTTGAAATGGAGGTCGCCATAGCCCTGACGTTGTGCACCATAACCTGGTGCTCTGATGACAGCCCAGCCTGATCATGGGTGAAGGTGATGCAGTCTGCCACCCAGGTGGATAGGGTCCACTTGGTAACAGCCTCCCCCTGTCGACTGGGGTCATAAGAAACGAAAAGCTGAGAGGCTTTGAGGTGGCCCAGGGTACATTGCAGGTAGAAGGACAGGGCCCTCTTACAAGCCAGAGTATGCAGAACAGCTGCCACCTTGGCGGCGTATGGCCATGGAAAGGTGGTAATGAGCACTACATCCTGGCTGAGGTGGAACGCAGATACAACCTTCAGAAGGAATTTAGAATGGGTGCAAAACATGACCTTATTCTTGTAGAACCTGGTGTAAGGTGGCTTGCCCACCAAAGTCTGAAGTCACTGACTCTGCAGGCAGAGGTGAGCACCACCTGAAAGACAACCTTCCAGGAGAAAGAACGCAAATGGCAGGTACCCAGAGGTTCAAAAGGCAGCTTGGTGAGCTGCATCAGAACCATGTTGAGTTCCCATTCCGCCAGATGGGAGGCTTAGAGAGTAGAAGGGCCCGAATAAATCAGATAATGAGGGGATGCGCAGAAAGAGGTTTGCCCTCTATGGAATAATGGTGCACCAAAAGCCCGGTCAAGTGCACTTTAACGGAGTTGGACTTGAGTCCGGTGCTTGTGAAAGGTGAAGCAAGTATAGTAGCACCATGTGCATCTGGCAAAAGAACAGGTCAACCCATTTCTCTACACACCATACTGAGAATCTGCGCCACTTGAAGGCATAGGCCCATCGTGTGGAGTTCTTACGAGAGGCCATGAGGACTTCTTCCACCTCCCTTGGGAGGTTGAAGAGTGCTATGGCTACCCGTTCAGCAGCCAAGCTGTAAATGAAGGAGTCCCCAGGTTGGGGTGAAGAAGGGAGCCCTCCTCCTGGGTCAGTAGCCCCAAGGCATTCCTCATAAGAACCGGAAGCTACAGCAAAAGCCAAAGCTGCCTGGGCCACCGTGAGGCCAGCAGGATCATGGAAACCTTGTCCCGCAGGACCTTGAAGAAGGCTTGGGCGATTAGTGGCATGAGAGGAAAGGCATACAGAAGGCATCCACTGTTACCCAGGATGGATGCAGTTGGGGACAGCCGAAGTGGGGCAGCTGAGCATTGATCGGGCTGGCAAAGAGATCCAGACTTGGGGTTCCCCAGAGTCGGAAGAGCCGCTGTGCCACCCTGGAGTCTAGTTGCCTTTTGTGCGGCTGGAGGACCCTGCTCAGCCTGTCTGCTAGAGCATGGCCTTAGCTCGGGAGACAGACCGTCCTAAGGAGCATTCCTAGTCCGATCGCATAGGAGCAGAGGGCTACAGCCTTCTAGCAGAGGCACAGACCCTGTGCCCCCCTGCTTGTTCATAGAACAGAACCCCAATAAAACAGAACGATCACTGTTATATCAATACAAAGTAAAAGATCAACACAACTGCAAGCAAAAAGTGTAAATCACTATTACACAATTGCAATTTTGAAATATTTGTCGGGACAAGCAGACCAGAGAAGAGTAGGCAAAAGCTCAATCCCAATGTCTGCGGGACCCCTTTTAATCAGTGCATGAATAATGCAAAACCCAAAACTTAGAGTAGCTAAATTTAGCTTAATCACAGAGTGTCCAAAAGTCCTTCAGTCGCTGGCATAGAACTGTACACACACAACATGCGTGTTTCGGACCGACCAGGCCCTGCTTCAAGTGTAAACCGCTGTGTAGTTAGGATCCATGGGCATCTAAGGAAGACGCCGAAAAAAACCACGAGACTCTTATATGGTGCCTGCATAAGAATGATTGGCTGACTAAATATCATCATCTAGAAAGGGAGTTGCCCAACATAAGAAAAGGTACAAACAGTACAGATGACGAGAAGGAATGAAATCAATAGACTTCACCATTCCTGCTCCAAATTCAAATCTTCAAGGATCACAGTTTTTAAATGGAAAATCCATTGCTGCTCCAACTTCTGTAAGCGATAGACACAATTGCCTCCTCTCGGGTCAAAAGGGACCATATCAATCACCCTCCATTTAAAATCCAAAAACATATGACCCCGAGAAATGCAATGTTCCACCATAGGAGCAGATATAGTAGATGTTCTGATGCGAGAGGAGTGTTCCCCCAAACAAACCTTAATGGGGCATATGGTGCGTCCAATATAGAGAAGATCACAGGGGCAACTTAATAGGTACGCTACATAACTGGTACAAGTGCTAGTGCCAGAAAATTTGTATGAATGGCCAGTCACCGGATGATGCCAGATGTCACCTTCAATTGTGTTTACGCAAAACTGACATGAGTGTCAAGATAAGTGTCCCTTAGATTGGGTGTCCTGAACTAGGCGATCTAATGCCATAGTAGAACGAACAGAGATGATCCTGTAAATTTAGGACCTCGTGTGAATGCAATGGACAAAGGTTTATGAAAACAAGAATGGAGATGTAAAATACTCCAATGTTTTCTGAGCCCACTGACTACCTCCGAGGAATGAGCCATAAACGGAAGGACACCCACAACCTGATCATTCACTGTGGTAATACCATCCACCTGATCATGTAATAACCACTCACGGTGAGTATAACGAGCCCTGGTATAAGCGCGTTTTACAATCTTCACAGGATAACTACGCTCCAAAAGGCAATTGCATAAATCACCCGCCTGACATTTAAAATCTTCCAAGGTTGAGCAAATCCTGCCTTACCTCAAAAATCAGCCATAAGGAAGGCCCCTTCGTAATGGATCTGGTGGTGGCTGTGATATCTTAATAAAGTATTCCGTTGGCTAGGCTTGCAGAATAAGGTAGTAATGAAAATGCCTGCAGATTTAGTGACCAAAACATCAAGTTGGTGTTGATTGATATGAGCTGTAAACTTAATGTTGGGTTTCAAAGTATTGAGCCACAAAATGAAATCCTGAAGACCCTCAATTGTAGAGGACCATAAGAAAAAGATATCATCTAAGAAACACAGCCATAGAGGGATGAATTGAAACTCCTCCGCCGGTTTAGATATGTTTTTCCTCCATGTCAGCTAAGTACGGAGTGGCAATAGAGGGGGCCACTGTCGCCCCCATAGCTATGACCCCACATTGTTGATAAAAGCTTCCATTGAACAAAAAATAATTCCTAGTGAGTACTAACAGAATCAAATCCATCAAAAATGATTTTGGTATTCGGGAAGGGGCCGTCGTAAATGCTGATTCTATTAAGGAAACGTCCTGATGAATGTTAGTATACAAAGAGGTAACGTCCAATGTTACTAGATATAGCTGATCAATGGGCCCCTCATACCTAGTAAGCAACTGAAAAAAATGAGAAGTGTCCCATAGATAGAAGCGAACACCACGTGCTTCATATTTTAAAAACACATCACAAAATTTGGATAAGGGTTCTAATACGGAACCCCTACATGACACTATAGGTCTCGCAGGTAGAGCAGTCATAGATTTGTGAATTTTAGGCACAGTATATAACACCGTGATTTTAGGATAAGATTGTGTCAAGAAAGATGCTTCCTGTGTAGTTATCCACTCAAGATGGCATGCATTAGCGGTCAAAGATTTTATAGTCTCTTGTAGTTGGGAGGTTGGGTCTTTCTGAAGAGGTTGGTAATATCGTGCATCACTAAGCTGTAAAAGGACCTTGTCCTGATATGTAGTGGCTGATTGTAGCACCACCGCACCCCCTTTGTCCGCATTTCGGATGACTAACCGAGAATCATTGGCCAATTGTTTTATAGCTGCACGTTGTGTCCGAGAGATATTAGAATATTGGTTGATGAAGCCTCCTTCTTTTATCAAGACCACGTAAGACCAAATTCTGGTAAGTGGCTATCACAGAGTCAATGGGACCTGGTGGACACCATTTTGACAGTGGTCACAGGATCGAAGTGTCCCATGATGTTGATTTATCGATAAAGAACTGAAGAATCTGAACCTTCCTGAAACGTTTTCTGGAAATACACCCTCATTTTTAAAGGGGTCATACTAAGTTGTGGGGACAAAGGACAACCCCAGATCCAACACTTAAAGCTGTGTTGATATTAAAGCCACTCCTTAGAGGTTGATGACATTGTAATTTGCCTTGTCCTTTTTGTCTCGTAGCTGGAGGGTCCCATCGGTCGTCTTGATAGGGTATGCGTCACCGAGGTCGTCGTCAACGCAGACCCTATCAAGACGACCGATGGCTGACATGGAGGAAAAGCTTATCTATCCGGCGGAGGAGTTTCAATTCATCCCTCTATGGCTGTGTTTCTTAGATGATATCTTTTTCTTTAGTCCTCTACAATTGAGGGTCTTCAGGATTTCATTGTGTGGCTCAATACTTTGAAACCCAACATTAAGTTTACAGCTCATATCAATCAACACCAACTTGAGTTTTTGGATGTTTTGGTCACTAAATCTGCAGGCATTTTCACTACTACCTTATTCTGCAAGCCTAGCCAACGGAATACTTTATTAAGATATCACAGCCACCACCCAGATCCATTACGAAGGGGCCTTCCTTATAGCCGATTTTTGAGGTAACGCAGGATTTGCTCAACCTTGGAAGATTTTAAATGTCAGGCGGGTGATATACGCAATCGCCTTTTGGTGCATGGTTATCCTGTGACGATTGTAACACGCGCTTATACCAGGGCTCGTTATACTCACCGTGAGTGGCTATTACATGATCAGGTGGATGGTATTACCACAGTGAATGATCAGGTTGTGGGCGTCCTTCGGTTTATGGCTCTTTCCTCGGAGGTAGTCAGTGTGCTAAGAAAACATTGGAGTATTTTACATCTCCATTCTTGTTTTCATATACCTTTGTCCTTTGCATTCACACGGGGCCTGAATTTATGGGATCATTTGGTTCGTTCTGCTATGGCATTAGATCACCCAGTTCAGGACACCCAATTTAAGGGACACTTTGCTTGCCACTCATGTCAGTTTTGCGTAAACACACTTGAAGGTGACATCTGGCATCATCCGGCAACTGGCTGTTCATACAAATTTTCTGGCACTAGCACTTGTACCAGTTATGTAGTGTACCTATTAAGTTGCCCCTGTGATCTTCTCTATATTGGACGCACCATCCGCCCCATTAAGGTTTGTTTGGGCGAATACTCCTCTCGCATCAGAACATCTACTATATCTGCTCCTATGGTGGAACATTGCATTTCTTGGGGTCATACGTTTTCGGATTTTAAATGAAGGATGATTGATATGGTCCCTTTTGACCCGAGAGGAAGCAATCATGTCTATCGCTTACAGTGGTTGGAGCAGCAATGGATTTTCCATTTAAAAACTGTGATCCCTGAAGGTTTGAATTTGGAGCAGGAATGGTGGAGTCTATTTTGATTTCATTCCTTCTCATCTTTATCTTTATTTAAAATTTGATAGACCGCCAGGACCAACAGGCATACGGCGGTTTACAATAAAACAAAGGAAGCTGCAGAGAAAAGGAAAGAGAAAGGAACGCCATTTAATGATAGGAAAGGGACAGCGTCAGGAAAAGAAAAATAAAGGACAGAGGAAGAGGGAGAAATAACATTAATTATCGGAAAGAGGAGGGGAGGGAGGGAGATCGAAGGCTAGGCAGAAAAGATGGGTCTTTAGCTTAGCTTTGAAAGAGGGATAAGAAAGTTCCAGACGAAGTGCAGACAGCAGAGAATTCCATAGACTGGGACCAATGAAGAAAAAGGCAGCAGAACGTGTAGACTCAAGATGAGCCTGGGAAGGGGGCGGGAGGAATAACCGGTTAGTGTGGACAGTGGGTTCTTGAGGGATTCTTGAGGGTTCTAGAGGGACAGTGAAAATGAACTAAGTCTGAGGGATAGCGTGGGACACCGGTGTGGAGGGATCTGTGCACAAAAGTAAGGATCTTGTATTGGATTCGAAAAGGAATGGGCAATCAGTGTAAGCGAATAAGAAAGGGGGTAACGTGAGCAATCGGGAGGTGTGAGTCAGGAGACGAGCAGCTGTGTGTTGAACTAGTTGAAGCCTGCGAAGTTGAGTAAGAGGAAGCCCTGCTAACGATGCGTTGCAGTAATCTAAGCGAGAGACAATAGAAAGAAGCAATGTGGTCAGAGAAGAGGGGGAGAGAAAAGAGCGAACAGCGTGGAGTTGTCTCAATGTACAGAAAGAACGTTGCACAACGGAAGAAATGTGGTCCTTAAAGGTTAGGGCGGAATCCAAGGTGACACCAAGATAACGTAGTGAAGAAATAAGGGGAATGGGATCAGCAGAGAGAGAAGGGATGAGGGGAGGGATAGGAGCACCAGCAGTAAACCAAATAGCCGACGTTTTTGACAAATTGACGTGAAGGAAATTTTCTGTGAACCAGGAGGAGACAGCAGAGAGACAGACATTGAGGGGACCAATATCAGGAGTAAGTGAGCTAGTGTGGAAAAGAAGGATGATATCATCGGCGTAATAATACGCCAAGATACCATGTTGCTGGACGAGCAGGGCGAGGGGGGCCAGAAAAATGTTAAACAGAAGGGGAGCTAGCACAGAGCCCTGTGGGACACCACAGTGAAGAGGGGTAGAGGGGGAGGAATCAGAACCAGAAAGTACGGAGAAAGACCTGTTGAAAAGAAAAGAGTGAAACCAGTGAAGGACTGAACCTGAGAGACCAATAGTGTCAAGTCGCGATAGAAGCGTGCGGTGGTCAACAACATCAAAAGCAACAGACAGATCTAAGGAGACAGCTATGGATATAGAACCGTGATCGTGTACAACATGCAATTCGTTGAGAAATGAAATGAGAATAGATTCAGTGCTGTGACCTGGACGGAAACCAGATTGATGGGGGTGAAGAACCAGAGAAGCCACAAGGTGAGCAGAGAGCTGAGAGAAAACCAGACGCTCCAGAATTTTAGACAGAAAGGGGAGATTAGAGATGGGGCGCCAGTTTGAAGGTATGGAGGGATCCAGGGAAGCTTTCTTCAAAAGGGGGCGGATTAAGGTGTGTTTCCAACGTGAAGGGAAGGACCCGGACAGTAGGCTATTGTTAAAGATAGAAAGAATCAGGGGAAGCAGGGCTAGTGAGGGCTCAGAGAGCCACTGTGAAGGGATAGGATCTGAGGGGCAAGTGGTTTTCCGAGTGACCTTAAGAGCCTTAGTCAATTCTGGGAGAGTGATGGGTTGGAAAGCAGACCAGCGGTGGGAGAGGGGAGGGATACATGAGGGAACTGGGGTGGTAGAAGAGAGAGGGGAAAGAGGGGGGGACAAGCAGGAAAAAGTTGCCGGATGGATTGAACCTTAGAGGCAAAATGTGAAGCCAGGACGGAAGGAGCAGGATTGGAGATGGAGGAGGTAGTGGGAGCAGTAGTATCAGAAACGGAGGGAAGCGAAGGAGCAGAGAGGGAACGAAGGATACAGTATAGTTGTCGTGTGGAATTCTCTGAAGAGGAAATAAGCTTATCAAAGTGGTTCTTCTTGGCTGAATTAAGAAGAGAGAGGTAATGGGTATGGCAATAACGGAAATGTGACAGAGTGGCTGGGGTTGGACATTTACGCCAGCGGCGCAGAGCCCGACGGAGGTGAGCGCGATGGAGCAGTAGGCTGGGGTAAAACCAAGGGGAGGAGGGGCAATGCCAGATGATGGAGGGAGACCACAGGGGGGCGACCTTATCTAGAACCGACAGGACAGTGGAATCCCAGCATTGAGCTTGGTGATCCACTGAGAGTAGATGAAAATCAGTGGGAAAAAGCTCAGCCGAGGGCGGAAACTGAGAAAGCGAATGAGAAGGTGACGGACCGGACGGCTTGAGATCGGAGCTGAGGAAGAGGGGAGGGGGAGGGAAGGACAGGAAAAGAAGAAATGAATGCAAAGATGATCAGACCAGGGAAGGGGGGAAGCAGATAAGGATGAGAGAGTAATGAGCGAAGGCTGGCGAACAATAACCAGATCTAATGTGTGACCCGCAGAGTGCATAGGGACACGGACGAGTTGTTGAAGGGAAAGAAAAGAGATCACGTTGAGAAGTGGGAGCATCGACATGGACGTTGAAGTCGCCTAGGAGCAGAAGATGTCGGTACCTAAGGGAAACTTCAGATACGGCTGATAGGACAGAATCCCATCGAGGAAAGGACAGCGCTGGGGGAACATAGAGAAGGAGCAGATGAATAGGGGTTGGAGTCCCTAGACAGAGCAGCAAGGTTTCTGGGTAAGAGAAAGGAATAGGGAGAATCTCATACAGGGGGGGGGAGGAGCGGAAAATCGCCGCAACCCCCCCCCCCCCACGCCAGACCTACCCCGGCAAGATTTCGCGAAGGAGGAGTAACCCGGGGCAGACAGCAATTCAAGAGAGGCTCCTCTCCCTCCCTGAGCCAGGTCTCTGTGAGGAACAAAATATCCAGAAAATGCTGTAATATAAGGTCTTGAATAAGCACGGATTTGGACCGGAGGGAGCGACAGTTTATCAGGGCCACCTGGAGGAAAAGAAGGTGTGCGGGGGAAGGAGGAGGGGCACAAGAGAGAGGAGAGGTAGAAGACTGAAGAGGAGGAGAGCAGGAAATGAGATTGGAGGAGAGCAGGAAATGAGAGTGGAGGAGGGACGCGGGGTGGTATATGGTGGGGTCGGATAGGGAGAGGGCAGAGGCCTCCAGCCCCACAGAACAGGGATAGCAGACATAGCGCAGGGAGACAGCAGAGATACAAATAAAGCAAGGAGCAATAAGACCTGGGAGCAGACAGAATGCCTTGAGAGAAGACTGACAACAGAGGGACTAACAGCAGCACAATCCTGTGAATCGGCTTCAGAAGAATAGTAAGTCAAGTGGGACGCCGGATCGCTGGACTCGCCCCAAGGAGCTCGCCCAAGGAGCACGACCTGCTCCTTGGGCGCACGCCGCCGTGACGTGGAACGCTGCAGTGAGAGCGTTTAAATGCAGGTTGGGCACCGCCGGGAACGTCGGGAAGGCAGCCAATGGGGTTACCTGTGGGAGGAGCAACAAAGAAGCGTCAGAAGCAGCACAAAGAGCAGGCCAGCAGGCAGCAGTCATCTGTAGTGTTTGTACCTTTTCTTACTTTGGCAACTCCCTTTCTAGATGATGTCATTTAGTCAGCCAATCATTCTTATGCAGGCACCGTATAAGAGTCTCAGGGTTTTTTCGGCGTCTTCCTTAGATGCCCATGGATCTTAACTACACAGCGGTTTACACTTGAAGCAGGGCCTGGCCGGCCCGAAACTCAAGTGTTGTGTGTGTACAGTTCTATGCCAGCGACTGAAGGACTTTTGAACACTCTGTGATTAAGCTAAGTTTAGCTACTCTAAGTTTTGGGTTTTGCACTATTCATGCACCGATTAAAAGGGGTCCCGTAGACATTAGGATTCACCTTTTGCCTACTCTTCTCTGCTCTGCTTGGCCCAACAAATATTTCAAAATTGCAATTGTGTATTAGAGAGTTACACTTTTTGCTTGCAGTAGAGACGATCCCCTGCTTGTTCAGGCAGAAAAAGCAGGTTGTCCCTTTGGACTAGCACCGACTGGTTCCGCAGGCGGTGGTGGAAGGCTTTAATTCCAGAAAAATGGACTTGACCTCCAACAGGTTGATCTGTTGCTGGCTCTCCACTAGGGACCAGGTGACTTGAATGCTCAGTTCCTCGCAGTGGGCATCCCAGCCAGGTAGGGATGTGTCCGTGGTGAGTAAACATCTGGCGATTTGGAGGCTGGAAAGGAAAGCCCTCCTGCAGGGGCTGTGTGCCCTGCCACCAGTCAAGCAACTCCACTAGCTGACGGAACAATTAAGACCTTGTCCCGGAGTCTGCTGGTGGCTTGAGTCCAGTGTGAGCCAAAATACCATTGGCCGCCCGCATGTGGATGTGGGCGTTGGGAATCACAGACTGCGGATGCCATAGACCGCGCTGACACTACGTGATGACATTGCACCTCGGTGACCAGGGCCCTGAGGCGATCTGCCCTGGCCAAAGGAAGACAAGCCCTGGCTGGAGAGTGTCCAATAGAGCTCCAAGTCCTGTGTTGGAGTGAGGTGAGACTTGGGGTGGTGTATCATGAACAATGTTCCCTCTAAGCTGCGCTGGGTCCACCGACATTCCTGCCGGCAAAGGGGGGGGGTTGCAGTGCAATCGATCGCTCCGCCCCTCCCCCCACCGGCAGGAATGCCAGCAGAGGACCCAGCGCAGATTAAAGTGAACATTGCGAGGGTGCTGCGGCGTGTGTTAAACCCTGTGTCTAGCACATGCTGCAGCACCCTCGTAATGTTCACTTTAATCTGCGCCGGGTCTTCTGCCGGCATTCCCGGGGCAATCGATCGAACTGCACTCGCCTCGCACTCGCCTCGCCCCCGCCCCGCCGGCAGGATTGTTACCGGGAGACCCAGCGCTGCTTAGAGGGAACAAAGAGGGAACATTGATCATGAATCCCAAATGCTGCAGAACCTTGATGGTGCGGCCCGTGGCCTGTTGCACCTTAGTGGCCGTGTCCCCCTTTACGAGCCAGACGTCCACGTATGAGAAGATGAAGGCCCCTTGGAAATGGAGGTAGGCAGCCACCACTGCTAGGCATTTGGCGTAGACGCTTGGTGCGGAGGCTAGACTGAAGGGTCATATACTGTACTGGTACTGCCTGTGACTGGGATGAATAAGGATGTGGGTGTAAGCATCCTTTAGGTCCAAGGAGCATAGCCAATCTCCCTGCCAGAAGTAGAGCAGCAATGTTCCAAGGGAGAGCATCTTGAACTTCTCCTGCACCAGGAACTTCTTCAGGTTTCACAAGTCCAGAATGGGCCTCAGGCCACCTGTTCTTTTTGGGATCAGAAAGTAACGGGAGTAGAACCCCTTGCCCCTGAAGTGAAGGGGTACTGGTTCCACGGCTCCACCTCTGATGAGGCCTGTGAGCTCCTTCAGTAGCAGGGCCTGCTGCAGGGCAGTAGGAGAGGGCTCTCTGAGAAAGAAAGGGGGAGACGTCTGGTCCAGGTGAAAGAGGAAGCCTTCTCTGACCACATGGAGGGCCCAGGTGTTAGTGGTTATGAGCAGCCACCAGTGTGCAAAGTGGATAAGACATCTCCCTGTTGGCAGCTGTGCCCCCCTCCCCCCGGGAGGAGAGGCTATGCTCAGGGAGTCAAAATCCCCGACCCAGCCTGAGCAGGAGCCAGTGTTTGTGGCTTAGGCTTGCATTTGCCTTGGCCCACTCCCCTGCCCTGGTGAACCTGCTACGGGGTCTGGGTGGCCTGGTATTGGGGATAGCCTTGGTATGTCTGGCCTTTTCTGTGAAAAGAGGGCCTCTTCTCTGATGGTTTCTTATTGCGAAGAGTGGAGATCTTTCTGGAGAGCCGAGTCCTTGTGACAAACTCTCTCGACCTCTGCCGCCTTATCCTCCATTGGCAAAGAGGTTTTCACCGAGAAAGGGAACATTGAGGAGCTTCTCCTGGACCCACTGTTCGAGGTCCGAAGCCTGGACCCAGGCCTGGCATCAGGCACTGATGCCTGCAGCAGCCACCCTAACATTTGACTCAAAGCATTTGTATGCAGCTCGAGACATGTACTTTGAGCACTCCCCAATGCACTTCATGAGGGTTTGTAATCTCTGGAGTTGATCTCCACTGAGACCTGCCGAGAAATCTGTGAGTTCTTTCGCTAGGTCCCAGAGATACATGCCAATATCCAATTGGTAAGCTTGGATTCGGCAACCCAGCATCGAGCCCTGGTAGCATTTGCGCCCAACGGCATCAGGGGCACAGGACTCCCTGCCTGGGGGCACAAGGGAACGAGTCTTCAGGCTTTTCTGTCAGCACATGGTCGACTCTACCACCATTGAGCTGTGTGTGGGTTGCGCTTTCCAAAAGCCGGGGTTCCGCTGGACATGGTACATGGTGTTGAGACGTCAGCTAACTATAGGCATAGATGCCGGTGTCGCCCACATCCAAAGGAGTCGTCGACCAAGGATGAGGTGGAGCCTCATATTGGAGAATTTCAAGCTCCTCTGTGCAAGGGTCCTCCTCCAACTCCGTGGTGAGAGAGAAGGTTTTCGCCATGACGCAGACAAACCCGAGGAACTATGTGCCCTTGGTTGGAGACTGGCGCCACAATGATGGGGGAGATGGGTCCGAGGTGAGATTTTGGTGTTTATGCATCTCAGGGTAAGCCTCGCCCTTCCAATCTGAGTAGTCCGTCAAGGACTCAAGGCCGGACGGCATTTGAGGAGTTGGGCTCGGGTTGGGTCCAGTCCGGTCCTCGGTGACCCACAGTGGTTGCCTGGCTGGAACCACAAGCGCTTGCCGGTGAGAATCTCGCTCCCAAGGACCAGGACCGAGAGCAGAATTGAGACCCTTGCCGAGGATCGGCTCGAGGCTTGGGTCTCTTGAGAATCGTCTCGGTGGCCTGGGGAATCATCGATGTCGAGGTACCTGCAGTCTCAGCACGAGCACTGGCAGGATCAGGCATCGACATTTGTTGCGAGGCAAGGAAGACAGTGACACTGCATTCCAATGCTATCATCCTAGCGTCCCACTCAGGAGTTGCAGCCTTCAACGCGGACACCAGGGTGATCGGATTCGGCATTGGTGAGGAGAGGAAGTCTTCGATGGGAAAGGCCTTGGGAGTCCGTGATCCGTCACCAAAGGTCTCTGTGTCTGCTCTGGGTACATTTGCCGGCCGCTCCCACTCCGACTCCTCAGATACCCTCAGGGATCTATGGGACCTAGCACAGGACTTGCTGTGTGTCCCAGATTCCCACGATGAGGTTATTGAGGATTTCTTCTTCTTCTTCTTGCACTCACACTCCAGGGAACCCTTGTCTGAGTGTCCGCGGATCCAATAGGGCACTATGGAGGCTTTACGCGACTCTGCAGATCCGTGTAACAAGTATTATGTGGGGAAGACAGTGCGGCAATTAAAAATGAAGTTATCCCAACATAAGAACAATATCTTTAAAGTCAGTGAAGAAGATCCTTTGGTATTATATTGCCAGTAGTTTCATCATCAGTTTACTGATTTTCAATGTCTGGTGTTGGGGATTGCTCCTGATAACCCCCGTGGAGTGATCAGAAAAGATTGTTAGTCCAGCTTGAACAAAAATGGATTTTTAAATTGAATACTCTTGAGCCAGTAGGGCTTAATAAAATTTATTGGAGTGCATTTTTGTAGGTTGTGCCTTTAGTTTTGGGTTTAGTGTGGGTTCCAAGCTTGTGAGGGTGAATGGGTAGGGCTTATCCAATCGGAGGGTAGTTGCTTCTGATTGAGAGGAGCTAGGTATTTAAATGGTTTTGGTGTTTAGTGTTTGTTTCTTGCATGGAGAATTTCGGTATGTTGGTTTAACCCCTGAAGAAGCTGGTTTCAGCAAAACAAAGATCTTTGTAGGGTTACTCTGAGAAATGGTATGGATTAAGTGGTGAATGAAGCAGTGGCCTTCGGTATCTTGGTCAGAGGATTCCCTGGAGCAGAGCAGAAGTTGAAGGGCAGCCATATGTTCGGCGTTTTGTGCAGGAGTGTCTGAATGACAGAAGTGCTGCAATCCTGGAGAGCTGTTATCTGGTGCTAAGTATGGGGTTGTGGGCAAGCTTTTAAATTGTGCTTGAGAAGTTTTGTGATTACTCCTTTATTTATTTCCTTACATGTGGCCATTGTGTTGGTCTGGAACTCCTGTTCAATAGCTCCTGCTTATATAATTGGCATAATATTATCATTTGAGCGGTTGTTACCGTCAGGGCACCTTGGGGTACCCTGCTGCTGTGGAGATCTTTTGAGGTTTTTAAATATTTTGTAATAAAAACATTTTTGAATTTGTTGGTTGTAATGGGAGGAGTTGTTTTAAGACTATGATGTGGAGCTGCTTGTTCCCCTATGGCTTTAAGTAGCCACACAGTAGGATGTTAAAGTCACCTCAGGCTTTTTCTCCTACCCATGGGTTTAGTTTGTTTATCCATGCACTACTGTGTTTCTTTGATTGTTTGCAGTCGGGATTAAATTCATGGTAAGTGATTTATGAAAATAATATTTTTTATGTTTTATGGTGTGAGGAGTATTTGGGGGTTTGTGAGTGTGGAAGTACGGTTTTTGGTTTTTCTCCGAACCACTGTGTTTGATAGCTTGTTTGGTGGTTAATGAATATTCAGGAGATATATTTGCATACAATAGGAGGCAGTGGATGCAAATATACCCCATGAATATTCATTAGGGACATTCTGAAAACCAGGCTGGATCGTAGTGCACTAGGATCGGAGTTGGCCACCCTTACACTAAGGTCTTCTCGATGGATAAGCATGCGTTGATCCAACGAGACTGCCAGTGTCTGGAGATAGAATGGGGCTTTCAGCCACCATACCAGAGCACGGCACCGGGAGCTCTGCAGAGGTCGAAGCCTCAGAGGCCTCCCAGTTCCCTACAAAGCCTTTGGAGGACAAGTCCTCCCAGAGGGGGCGTTCAGTTTGGTGGCCAGCCTCAGAGGATGTCTTCATGGAGTCTCTGTTTTGAATGTCAATCCTCAATCCTCTCAATGTCTCTTTGGATTCCTTGGATGAAGCTTGAGACTCATTCGGATCCCATGGGGATCTCAAAGTCTTCTCTCTCAGAGTCCAAACTATGTTTTGAGGTCTTTGAGGTTTTAGGTACCTTTGAAGCCGATGAAGTGCAGAAGGATGTCGATGCCAACAAAACTGAATCCGATGGAAAAAGTTCCAACAACTTCCTGGCCCGGCTTCCCAGACCTCTCTTTGTCATCTCTTTGCAGATAGTCGGGAACGAGGCACTTAAGGCACTATTCATGCGTGTCGGTGACCGAAATTGTTCAGAAACACTTGGTGCATTTTTTGAAATTGCTAGGGTGTTTCTCCATGGTGGAGAGTGTAGGCCAAAGGCCTATGAGGGGCCAGAGGCCCTCGATGAAAAAAAGAAAAAATATACAAGGTAAAAAGAAATTGGAAGAGAGTACTGGAATCGGGGGAGATGTCGGTGATAAAACAGGAAGGCAGAAGTGCTATACTGATATATTTTCTGCGGTGACAGGAAAAGCAAAAAACGGAACCTGTTGGCTCTGCAGAAAATGAAGAACTGGGGAGAGGGAGTCAGCAGGGTAGGAAGGTAATCACGCAGGTGCATGGAGTAACTCCCAGTGGCTTTCCTATAGGACGCTGGGGAGCGTTACCACTTGGGCTCCATTGGTGCCATCACCCATATGTAAAGACTACATTCCTGCTTGTTCCGGGAGATAAAAGGGACGCCAACACAAGGACGATCCTAGGTGAAGGGAAAATAATCAATATGCGAACCGGCGAAGAAAACAACGAAAAATGCCAAGAAAAAATTAGAGAGAAAAATCATCTTTTTTCGGGGGATCAGACCAGATGTCTGCTGGGCTCCGTGGAAAAAAGAAGACTGAGGTAAGACGGCACCCTTGGGCGGGACAGTGACCACGCATGCATGGTGCAACTCCCACAGGCTTTCTTTGAAAGCTGGGGAGTGATTACTGCACAGGATCCATTAGTGCCAATGTTACCCATATGTGAGGACTGACTTCCTGCTTGTTCCTGGAAAAATATATTTGCAAGACCATGCTTCTGTCAGACTTGAGGGCAAATGTCACCAGCAATGTTGATCTTTCCATAACAACCTCATCTGGCTGTTTAGAAAGTGCATTAAATTCGAGCAAGTCCTGAGAAATTCCAGGCCCTTCAGACCACAAAAAGGAATATTTTTCAAGGATAGATGCTAAGTATGAAGCACCGGAGGGAGGGATGCCACAGGAATCTAACACCTCCATCAAGTACTTGAGAAGCATCTCCAAAGCAGCAACAACTGGAGACTTTGGAAAATTCAGGAAATGCATGTCTATGATGCCGATTTTCCAACCTCTCCAGTCTGCAGGCCACCAGCATCTTCTCCTTGAACACAGCCACAGAAAAGTCCTGTTGTTCAGCTGACCAGACCTCCAAAAGACCCAACCATGCCCCCTGCTGAATCTGCTCACAAACAAGACCTTCCACAGTCAAATGAATATTATTAACTTCCTCCTTCACTTTAGACAAGCTTGAATTAATACAAAAGTTTAAACCGGAGTTGGCCTCCCAAAGGAGGTCTAGAGTTACCACTGCAGGTTTTCCTCCACTGCTTGATGGGACTCTAACAACCTGGTGACCGAAGGGCAGATCCTTCTTCTTCCGTCTGCTAGATGCTGTTCCACTGACCGAAGGATCTCCTACCTCCTTTGAGGACAAGGCAGCAACTGGGGCTTCCTTGGCAAGCTCTGAGCATGCTCCCTCAGCGCTAACCTGGAACTGCCCATCGTACCCCCCACCCCCAGCAATGTGTTCCAGGTCGCGGTGGCACAAATCATTTATCGGGGCTCAGAGACACACTGTCACTAATCAAGTCCGGTGACACAGCTGCTGCCAGACCTGCTGAAAGGACATCAGCACCTTCCCGTTGGACTAACTCATTGAGGGACTTCTGTACCACAGCCACCGGCACTGACAAAGACACTGAGGAGAGTTTCTTTGATTTCCGCTTTCTCGACAGCTTATTGAGAAGCGGTGCCAAAGGCAAGTTAGAGTCTCTACAAAAGCATCCACAGGAGCATCTTACCACGATGCCATCTTGCTCAAGAGAGCCCATTCCTTCCTTGTCCTTAAAGCATAGAATACATCTGGTCTGGGCTTCCAAGATAGTATTTTAAAACAACGCCCATGCTTGATATAAATCTTTAACCCTTGCACTGCTCCTTTTATTTATTTATTTACATTCTCTTATATACCGCGCTATTCTGCATCAGTGCAGTTTACATTTAACAAACTGAAATTACATTGAACAGGGCATTATAACTTGGAGATAACTATTTTACAGGGAACATGGGCTATGGAGGATTAAGTGGCTTGCCCAAGACCACAAGGAGCACCTGTGGGACTAGAAACCCCAGTCCTTCCGGCCCAAGGCTGCTGTCCTCTAGTGGGATTTGAACCCCCGACCTTCCGGCCTGAAGTACCTTGCCCCAACCACTAGGCCACTCCTCCACTCCTTTTAGTTTTTCTTAACTATTTTCTTCAATCATAGTCTCCCTTTTGAAAGTTAAAAGGTAGTACTGTGGATTTCCTTGTCATCCTGCTTCCATTTATTAAATCAAATGCGATCATGCTATGATCACTATTGCCAAGTGGCCCCCAAACCCTTATCTCTTGCACCAGATCCCGTGTTCCACTAACGGCTAGGTCCAAAATTGCTTCCCCTCTTGTCAGTTCATGAACCAGCTGTTCAAAGAAACAGTCATTTATTTTATCTAGAAACTTTATCTCTCTAGCATGTCCTGCACTGTCACTGACCCAGTCGACACCAGGATAATTGAAATCACCCATTATTACTGTGTTGTAACTTTTGTTAGTTCCCCTGATTTCTCTTAGCATTTCATCATCCATCTATTCATTCTGGCCAGGCGATCGGTAATAAACTCCACTGCCATCACCTTCCCCTTTTTACGTGGGATTTCTATCCATAGAGATTCTACAGTGTATTTTGTTTCATGCAAAAATGTAATCCTGTGGGACTCAATGCCCTCTCTAACATAGAGCACAACCCCTCCACCAATTTGATCTACCCTATTCATTGCAATATAATTTGAACCAAGGTATCACACGGTGTCCCACTGGTTGCCCTCCTTCCACCAGATCTATGAAATATCATTCACATCTAACCTTTCATTTAGTGCTATATATTCTAGCTCTCCCATCTTATTTTTCAGGCTAGTCACAGGGCAATCCTGCTGGGAAGGTTCTGGCGGATTGAGCTCCAAACAACAGGCAGAGGAATCCTGAGCTAGGGCGCTGTCTCTCTCAATTGCCAACCCCACCGCCACATACAGAGCTGAAAAGGCAGAAGAAAAGTCCATATCCTTCAACTGTAAAGATGATGGTGTGACTTACCTTAGCACACCTTGTTTGGACAGAAGTATTTGCTTCAGGAAGCTGCTCTGCCTAACACAGGCACTTGTCTTCAGAGAGAAGATATTGCCTTTTTGCATTCTCTTTGCAACTTGGCACAGAGGCTTCTTCTCACTTCTTGGAGATGAGAAGCCTCTGTGTCAAGTTGCAAAGGGAAGGCAAAAAGGCAATGTCTTCTCCCTGAAGATAAGTGACTATGTGAAGCAGAGCGAATTCCTGAAACAAAACCTTCTGTCCAGATAAGGTGTGCTGAGGTAAGCCACACAAAGTTGCACATCGGAAGCATGGAGCTACCTCACAATGTGTAGCTACAGCTCCTTAGCGTGCTCTCATGGCACACGACAAAGCGCACAGATACCACATATACCAATGTGCATGAGGAAGATGGGTTAGAGCACAGCCCAACCAGTACTAGGCGGGAACCAATGGGAAAAAGACTATGGTACCAAAGGTTCCAATCCCTGACCCAACAATCACCCCACTGAAAGGCAGAAGTCGGGGACTTCCACAGACAATAGTGAAGAAGCACAGAAGAGGGGGTTTGGCACAGAGACAGGAACTTATATCTGGAATTCACCCTCGGTGAACCCTAGCCGAAGTGATGCTAGGCTCAGTACTACTCCCCTGCTGCCAACGTCTCGAGCCACATACCTGTTGAATCTTCATGCCATCTTTGGAGAAGAGCTGGGGAAGGAAGAGGGGAAAGGGGGCACTGAGGCTATGCAACAGATTTCTCTGGGTCCTGATCCAACAATTCTGGTTGTTCAACTGGCCCTTAACAGGAAAAGGATAGGGAACTGAACTGACACCCCTCCTCCTAGGCAAACTCAGGAGGGCACTGGTTTTAAAGATGACCCAACGGGTATCTCCCACACTCAGCTCACGTGAAGAAGTTGCCCCCTAAGAGTGGTTACTCATGAGCTAAATCAATCTTTCTCTGAGTTTTCACAGAGCTGCTCTAATGTGTCCACACTCTGCTGGAGACAGAGAAACACTGAGGTCATATGTCCTTCAGCTGCTCTAGATATGGTACAGGATGAGGTCACCAGAAATCTCTAGATTTTTCTCTGTCTCTACTCCTGCTGGTAGGGGAACACAATACACTTGTCTGGACTAGCCTAGCAGGACAATATGGAAATTAAAAATTTCATGGAATCCTTGTTCTTGTATATTTTTGGACGCTATATCATTTAAAAAAAAAAAACCCACACTGAATGGAGTCCAGAAAATCAGGAAGCCAAATTTTACTCCACTCCCACTGCCTACTTCATCATTAGCAATAGTAGTAAGTAATTAAGCAAATCACAATGACAAATAGCCTGATACAATCAATCAACTGTCCCATGCAGGAAGAAATCTATTGAAATTTATAAAAATAGTTCTAGTCTTACTGTGTGGTTCTATTGACAACATGGCCTCCTTCTCAGCCATCACCAACTGGCAGAAGTGGTCTCCAATGTTTGCTAGAATGTATTTTGCAGTGTCTAAATCTAGACCAACAACATTTTTTGCCAAAGGTAACCACAAGCTTATAGCTTCTGAATCATACTTGTTTGGGGTTAGGAAACCTTCTTCGCGCAACATTCCATGCCTAGTGAATTGTAGCCTGAAGAGAGAAGAAATGCCGTCATTACAGATATTCCAGAAACAAATCAAACTGCAATAAAAAGCTATGTTGTCTCCATGTATGCACACACCTATAGCTTTCAATGGCACACCGCAAGCCCATAGACATAACTGACTGAGGCTGGTATCACAATATTTTTAGTGGTGCCTAGCTTCACTCTGCCCTATTCTGCTTAAGAATTGAACAAACAGAAATCATAATGAATGAGAAAAAGCAACTGAGCAAAGATAGTTTTTCTACATTCTAACGTTTTGTGAATTGTACATTTTAATCTTGGAAAACAGATGACACACTAATTTGTTTAAACAAAAAGAAATGTTTCTACAGTGCCTTAAAGAATCTCCACACCCTTGTATATTTTTCATCTACTGTCTAATAATAAAATTCTAACTACATTGAATTAGGACCTTGTTTTACTTATCTACACAACATACTCTACATTTTCAATGTTAATCATGGAAATATTTGAAAAGTAATTAAGAACAGGCAAAAAAAACTATTGCAAAAGTCTTCATACCCCTTGACACAGCAAACCCAGTAAGCTCCACTCCCAAAAACTGCCATATCAGCCAGACCCACCAAAGGGAGCCTTCAGTAAAGCACAGTTACTTACCTGTAACAGGTGATCTCTGGGAACAGCAGGAATTAGTCCTCACATATGGGTACGTCGGTACCGACGGAGCCTGCGCGGGAAAGCTCCCCAGCTTCCCAGAAGGAAGCTTTTGGGGCCTCCCACTGCACATGTGCGCTGCCTTCCCGCCTTCCTGACCAGCTCTCTTCAGTTCGAGTTTATAGCTGAGACAATAGAGAGAGGAAAGGAAGATAGATAGAAGATACAACTCCTAGGGGAGGTGGGTGGGTTGTGAGGACTAATTCCTGCTGTTCCCAGAGATCACCTGTTACAGGTAAGTAACTGTGCTATCTCCAGGAACAAGCAGGAATAAGTCCTCACATATGGGGACTCCCTAGCTAAGATGCCTGGGAGATCCCGTTCCAAGGGTTCGCCATCTTCGTATGGATCTCAGGTATCCATCCTGGGAAGGTGGGCAGGAGTTGTTCAAGTATGGAACAGGTGTTTGAGGACAGCCTGACCAAACAAGGCATCCCGGCGGGAGTCCTTGTCCAAGCAGTAATGGGCTGTGAAGGTATGAACCGAGGCCCATGTGGCGGCTCGACAGATCTGATCTATGGAGACAGAGTGAAGATGAGCCATAGAAGTGGCCATGGCTCTCACATTGTGAGCTGTGACATGGCCTTCCAGAGAAATATTTTTGCTCTGGTAAGTAAAGGAAATACACTGAGCAATCCAATTGGAAAGTGTACGTTTGGAGACTGGATGTCCCAAATGAGAAGGATCAAAAGCCACGAAAAGCTGGGAAGACTTTCGATGTGGCTGAGTCCTGTTGAGGTAAAAGGCAAGAGCTCTTTTACAATCTAAAGTATGAAGGTTCCTCTCTGCACTGGATGCATGAGGAGCTGGAAAAAAGACAGGTAGATATACCTCTTGATTAAGATGAAAAGGCGAGACCACTTTGGGCATAAAGTGGGGATTCGTCCTTAGGACCACCTTATCATGATGAAACCTGGTATAAGGTGGATGAGCCACTAAGGCCTGTAGTTCACTGATGCGGCGAGCCGAAGTGACTGCAATAAGGAAAAGGACCTTCCAGGAAAGAAATTTCAAGGAGGTAGAAACCAACGGTTCAAAAGGTGGCTTCATAAGCTGACCTAGAACTAGGTTCAAATCCCATGCTACCGGAGGAGGTCGGATGGGAGGCTTAGTTAGAGTCAGGCCTCTCATGAACCTTGCAACAAGCGGATGAGAGGAGACAGGTTGTCCATTTATAGGTTTTAAGGATGCTGCAATAGCACTCAAATGGACTCTTACTGAATTCGTCTTAAGGCCTGCATTGGAAAGATGCAGGAGATAGTCTAGTAGAGAATTCAAAGGAAGTGCTAGAGGGTCAAGACCCTGTTGAGCACACCAAATGGAAAAACGTTTCCATTTGAATGCATAGGAACGCCTCGTGGAGGGTTTCCTAGAGGCATGAAGGATATCTTTCACTGGTTGAGAAAGATTGAAGTCATGAAGGCTTAGGCCTTCAGTAACCAAGCTCTGAGGTGTAGGGACTTGGGGTTTGGGTGCCACAAAGTCCCCTCCTCCTGAGAGAGAAGGTCTGGCGCAGCTCCCAGGTCCAGGGAGGGTCCCTGGGAGAGATGCAGAAGTAGAGGGAACCACACTTGGCGTGGCCAGCGTGGAGCTATGAGGATCATCGATCCGTGATCCCTCTGGAGTTTGAACAGAGTCTTGGGAATCAAAGGAATGGGTGGAAAGGCATATAGGAATTCCTGACCCCAATGCAGGAGAAAGGCATCGTTGGCCTGAGCTCCCTGACACGGAGTCCTGGAACAGAACCGGGGAAGTTTGGCATTCCACGGACTTGCAAAGAGGTCTATGTCCGGGGTTCCCCATTCCTGAAAGATTCTGCCTATCTGGTCCATATGTAGGGACCATTCGTGTGGAAGCAGAACTCGACTGAGTCTGTCTGCCCGAGAGTTTTGAACCCCTGGAAGATATACTGCCAGAAGATGAATTTGATGCTCTCTGGCGAAGGCCCATAATCTGAGAGCTTCATTGCAAAGCGACAGAGAGCCTGTCCCTCCTTGTTTGTTTACGTAGAACATGGCCACCTGATTGTCTGTCTGAACTAGGACGGTCAGGTTGACAAGGAGGGTATGGAAGACTTTGAGGGCAAAGAAGATTGCTCGCAGTTCCAGGAGGTTGATGTGAAGGGTGGTCTCCTGCGGAGACCAAGTACCCTGAGTGGAGAGGGATTGTAGATGGGCTCCCCACCCTGTTTGGGAGGCATCTGTTGTGAGGGATGCTTGGGGCAACAAAGGTTGGAAGGGGGCCCCCAACAACAGATTCTTGGTGGACATCCACCATTGGAGGGACCAAAACAGACGCTTTGAGGTGAGTATTTGGTCGGAGAGCGCTCCTGATGCTTGAGTCCACTGGGTGGCCAAGGTCCATTGAGCTGCTCTCATATGAAGACGAGCGTAGGGCACCACGTGTACCGTGGAGGCCATGTGGCCCAGAAGTCGCAGCATTTCTCTGGCTGTCAAGTGACTGCTGGACTGAGCTTGGGAGGCCAAGCACAGCAGACGTTGGCCCCGGACTTGAGGTAGGTAGGCCCTTGCAGTGGTGGTGTCCAACTGGGCCCCTATGAATTCTAGAGACTGAGTAGGGGTAAGTTGAGACTTGGGAAGGTTTACCACCAGTCCCAGATACTGCAGAAGGTGCCTTGTGCGGTCCAGGGAAATCTGGGCCTCTGACTGAGATGGAGCTCGGATGAGCCAGTCGTCCAGATATGGGAATACAAAAATTCCCAGACCTCTTAGAAATGCGGCAACAACTGCCATGCATTTGGTGAACACTCTTGGAGCAGAGGCTAGACCGAAGGGAAGTACTCTGTACTGGAAATGTTTTCCCTGAAACAGATATTTTCTGTGGGATGGGTGGATGAGTATATGTGTGTACGCATCCTTGAGATCTAGAGAACAAAGCCAATCCTGACTCTGAAGGTATGGAAGGAGAATGCCTAGAGAAAGCATTTTGAATTTCTCCTTGTACAGAAATTTGTTCAATTCTCTCAGATCTAGGATAGGTCTGAATCCCCCTGTCTTTGTTATGAGAAAATAAGGGGAGTAGAATCCTGTCCCTTGTTGAAGAAGAGGAACCTCTTCTATTGCCCCTTGGGCAAGGAGAGAAGAGACTTCCTGATCCAACAGGTCCAGGAGAAATGGGGGAGAATTGAAGTGCCTCACCATGGTATATGGAGGAAGGTTGGAAAAATGAAGTTTGTAGCCCTCTCTGATGATAGAGAGGGTCCATTGCTCTGATGTGATTTGCTCCCATCTGGGAGCAAAGTGAGCTAACCTTCCGGGAATGGTGAGAGGCTCTGGTTGTTCTAGAGCCAGAAATGTTAAGTTCTCTAGGGGCAAGTCAAAACCCCTGAGGGGGTTGAGCCTGCTGAAGAGTGGTAGACGCTGCAGGCTTTGACTTTGCCTGTTTAGGTTGCTGACGTTTAGCAGCAAAGCGAGGCTGAGAAGATTGCTGGCCAGTATTTGTGGAAAATCTGGCCTTCTTGTAGTAAGGCCTCTTGAAAGACTTTTTCTTGGCAGGAGTAGAGGTAGACTTAGAAAGTCTATCCAAGGTAGCATTTTCTGCGTCCATTTGAGTGGCTTTAATTTGCCAGTCCTTACCAAATAAGTTCTCACCTGTACAGGGCAGATTCCGTAAGCCATCCAGGACCCAGGGTTCTAGGTCAGAGGCCTGGAGCCAAGCAAGTCGTCGGGCTGCAATGGCAATGCCCGAAGCTCTACCGGCACCTTCAAAGGAATCAAAGGCTGCTCTGTTGGAGAACTTAGAAACATCTAGAAGCTGTTTCACCAGAGAAATGAACTCCTCTTTTCTATCCTCAGGGATAAAGGAGGCAAAATGTCGTATCTTTAGGGCAAGTTCCCTGAGAAACATGCCCATATACAGACTGTAAGAATTAATCCTGGCTATAAGCATAGTAGCCTGGAAAATTTTCTTGCCAAAAGAGTCTAGGGTCTTACATTCTCGTCCTGGAGGGGTAGAAGAGTGCCTTTTGGTACTCTTAATCTTTTTCAGTGCAGACTTCACCACAATGGAATGGTGAGGCAACTGAGTCTTTTGAAAACCAGGAGAAGGAGGGACCCGGTACATGGTGTCCAACCTACGAGAATAAGGAGACAACGTTAGAGGAGCCTCCCATAAGTCCATCAAGTGTTCTTGAAGGATTTCATGGATAGGCAGGGTGACTGCCTCTTTAGGAACCTTAGGGTATCCTAAAATATCCAATTTCTTTGACCTAGGTTCTTTTTCAGAGGATGTGGTAATAGAAAGTCCTTTAGCTAGTTCAATAATGAAGTCTTGAAAGGACAAATCCTCTGGTGGAGACATTCTCCTCTTTGGGGAAGAGGGGTCTTCATGAAGAACTAGAGACAGCTCATCAGAGTCCTCAGAGGAGTCAAAATCCTCAGAAGAAGCAGAGTATTCTCTATTTGCTTCCAACGCACGATACGCATACCGATCGGTATCGACATCGGGCGTACCGGGTATGGGATCGGTATCGGGTGAAAACCCGGATCCGGCATGCGGAACCGATCTGCGTTTGGAAGTCGATGGTCTCGGTTCCGGTATGGGAGACGATACCGGAACCGGACCCGGTACCGCTGAACGCGGTACCGAGGGCGTCGCAGCATTAATAAAAGCCAGCATGGACTGCTGCATGGTCTGAACAGTATTGCTCATAGACGCCACTGCTGCCTGGATGTCGGTACCGGTATGGGCCGGTACCCCAGAGCAGTCTAACAGGTGATCAGTCGAGGCCGTGCCATCGATGTCAACCTGTAACCCCATAGATGGTGCTTTGGAAGCCAGAGTTTCCCGCCGGGGTTGTTTGGCTGGGGCAGGATCCTCAGACTCAAAAGTGAGAGCCTCTCGATGCTTTGAAGGAGATTTGCTCTTTGAGGACCTGCCCGCAGAGGGTTTGGTTACCTGAGATCCATCCGGAGAGGAAGACCTGGATGACTGTGATGCTGGATTATCTGAAGCAAACAGCACATGGAATTTGTTGGCCCTGTTCTGCAACCCACGTTTAGACATCTGGGAGCAGGATGGGCAGTCCGGAATGGAGTGGTCAGGTCCCAAACACTTAAGACACCATTCATGGGTGTCTGTGACAGAAATAACAGCACTACACTTGGTACACTTCTTAAAACCAGGGGCTGGTTTCTCCATGAGGAGAATTTGTGTAGGCCTGAGGCCTAACCGAAGTCACCAAGTTGTGCAGAATAAAGATTTTTTATTTTTTTTTTTAAAGAAAAGAAAAGAGAGACCGGCGGTACCGGTTTCGGTATGGGGAAGGCAGGTACGCGGTCTAAAGAAAAAAAACTAAAACAATAATTTCTTCAGCGGTGACAGGAACACGACCTGCTGGCTCCGCGGAAAAAGAGAAACTGAAGAGAGCTGGTCAGGAAGGCGGGAAGGCAGCGCGCATGTGCAGTGGGAGGCCCTAAAAGCTTCCTTCTGGGAAGCTGGGGAGCTTTCCCGCGCAGGCTCCGTCGGTACCAACGTACCCATATGTGAGGACTTATTCCTGCTTGTTCCTGGAGATTATTCGTATCAAAGCACATGGTGAGGAAGCTCAGGAACCTCAGTGAATGTAACCAGGCTCAACAGAACAACAACAGCTACAGGATAAGCTTCCACAAAAGACTTGTCAGGAAGGAATGAGCCCACAGTGCCGACCACAGAGAACAGCCTGGATTGGTCTAGCAAAACTCAAGGAAGAAGGGTCTGCCATTGGGACAGATCGCAAGCTTGCAACTGAGGTCACCATAGCCCTGATGTTCTGTGCGTGACCCAGTGGTTCCAATGAGAGCCCAGTCTGATCATGGGAGAAGGCGATACAGTCCGCCACCCAGGTTGACAGGGTCCACTTGATAACAGCCTCCCCAAAGCGACTAGGGAAAAAGGAAAGGAAAAGCTGTGAGGCTTTGCAGTGGCCCTATGTATATTGCAGGTATAAGGACAGGGCCCTCTTACAATCCAGAGAATGGAGAACGGCCGCCACTGTGTAGGCATGGGGCCATGGGAAGAAGGTGGGGAGCACCACCTCCTGACTGAGGTGAAACGTGGACACCACCTTCGTAAGGAATTTAAGGTGGGTGCGAAGCATGACCCTATTCTTGTAGAACCTGGTGTAGAGAGGCTCAGCCACCAAGGCCTGAAGATCACAGACTCTGCGAGCAGAGGTGAGCGCCACCAGGAAGACAACCTTCCATGAGAAGTAATGCATATTGCAGGTAGCCGGAGGCTCAAATGGCGACTTGGTGAGCTGCGTCAAGACCACACTGAGGTCCCATTCCACCGGGGGCGGCCAGATGGGAGGCTTAGAGAGAAGGCCCCGCATGAAAAGAATAATGAAGGGTTGAGCGGAAGGGAGTTTACCCTCCATAGCATGATGATGCGTCGAGAGCGCACTAAGGTGCATCCTGACGGAGTTGGACTTGAGCCCAGCTTGTGAGAGGTGAAGCAAGTACTGCAGCACCGTGTGCACATGGCAAGAAAATAGGTCAATCTGCTGCTCTGCACACCACACTGAGAATCTGTGCCACTTGAAGGCATAGGCCCTTTCAACATCTGCGGCCATATCGAAGGCTCCCCGGTCGGGGTTGAGCGAGGCAGAGCGAAGCAGTTTCCCGCTCCTGCAACTCCAGCCCTATCCGGGCTGTGGGAGGACCCAGCACTACTTTAAAAAGCGCCGCCAGCAAAGAAGCAGCCCCCTGTCCATCTTTCGCCAAAAAGGCTACAAAACGACGAGAACATGCACCCTGGTTCTCCACGGACCTACGAACTTCGCTACACCATCTACGCAAACTCGAGAGGCAATGGCGTCGAACCCACTCCTCTGAAGCACATACTGCATACAACTCATACTTGCAGACCCACCGTGAGAAGATCACACAAAAAAGGAAACTCTATCACACTGATATTTTAAAACGCTCCATCAACAAACCACATGCTTTATTCAATATAGTAAAATCCATAACAGGAGAACCAATCTCAGTCCACCCCCCAATGCCTCAACCACAGGACTATGCAGACTATTTACAATCGAAGATGGTTAAGACCAACGCAAACATAGGCACTAATAATCCCTCCACACCATCCGAAACTTTTCAAGCAACGCCACTATGCAACTTCACCACAGTATCCACTAAAGAGGTCGCAGACATCGTTGCTTCTGTTAATCCCAGCACAGCACCTAATGACCCCTGCCCAGCCAGCTGGATCAAAGAGCTTCGTCATGACATAAGCAACATCCTGGCCAAAATCCTGAACCAGTCCTTCACCACAGGATCATTCCCGCAGAGCCTCAAAAACACCTCTATCAAACCATTACTAAAAAATAGCAAACTAGATCCAGCCAAAGTAGAATCCTTCAGACCAATATCGAGCATCCCCCAGCTTGCCAAGATCATTGAGAAAGCCGCCCAACAACAAATCCAGCAACATATCGACACCGAAGCACCATTGGATCCAGCCCAACACGGATTCAGAGAAGCACACGGAGTAGACACTGTCCTCACAACCCTGTTTAATGATCTGATCACAGGAATCAACAACATACAACAAGGCTTTGTCCTTATTTTCCTGGACATATCTGCTGCCTTCGACTCAGTAAGTCATGACATACTTCTACAACGCTTGAAAGAAAAGGGGATCCAAAATACAGCTCTAAAGTGGTGTGAATCCTACCTATCCAATAGATGGCAGCAAGTCAAGACTGGCCACTCATCCTCCGAACCGTTTCTACAAACACAGGGAGTTCCCCAAGGATCGTCATTATCTTCATTGATGTTTAACATTTATATGCAACCGATATGCGACTTAATCCAATCCTTCAACGTAAAATGCCTTGCCTACGCTGATGACATCCTCCTTTACATGCCATTCTTGATAGACCAACCAGTGCTCTCCCCAATAATTAATTGCTTCGAAGCAGTAACAGATTGGCTATTATCCCAAAATTTACGGATCAATCACAGCAAAACGGATGTCCTATTTGTCACGAGGAACCTCAAATTCACACCTCCTTCATCTCTACGAGTCAACAATGTAGAGTTGAAATCCAAATCCACAATTCGTTACCTCGGCATCACCCTGGACCAGCACCTGAACATGACAACGCATATAAAAAACATCACAAAGGCAATATACCATAAGATCAGAACTCTACGTCACCTCCGACACTTACTGGACTTCACAGACTACCGAACAACCTTTCAGGCTCTAGTCCTTCCACATGTCGATTTCGCGAATATTATCCTTCATGGCCTTCCACAGTCGACCTTAAACCCGCTCCGCTTAGCCTTGAATGCAGCCGCAAGAGTCCTCTCCGGATCATCAAGATCCGACCACATAACACCCATCATGAAGGATTTACATTGGCTACCTCTTCACGCCAGGATCCAATACAAATCACTGGTTCTTACCTTCAAAGCTCTAAATAACTACCCCCCTACACCAATCAGCACGCTAATCCATGGCACCCTAGAAAATAGAAGCAGAAGATCTACTGCACAGAACACGTTAGCAGTCCCCAACCTAATGACTAAATGCACAAAAGCTACCTCCAACAGAGCCTTCTCCTTATTCGCCCCTTTAAACTGGAATGCACTCCCCCATGAAATCCGTGGAATAAAAAGCATCATTCTATTCAGAAAAGCTTTAAAACTCCACCTATTCACAAAATATTACTCAGAAACCTCCAATGATAGAAGCACATCCAACAACCTGCAAACTTCCCCCATATACCTGCCGCCCCCGCACGTCACCTTCTCAGATAATGGTTAGCTTCACAAAACTAATGCAACACCCACTTACATTAAAGTATTGTACACAGTTTGTGTTAATATGTATATAGTTCCCCTGGTTTCCTTCCCATGTTCAATTTCCTGTTCTCTGTAAAACTCAATGTTGTTTGTATACATTGTAGTATGCTTGTTTGATGTACACCGCGCTGATTTTAATAGCGCGGTATAGAAGCAATTGTTAAATAAATAAAATAAATAAATAAATCTTGCGGAGTTCTTACGAAAGGCCAGGAGGACCTCCTCCCCCTCCCTTGGGAGGTTGAAGGATGCTAAGGCTACCCATTCAGCAGCCATGCTGTTAATATCAGGGACCCCAGGTTGGGGTGGAGAAGGGAGCCCTTCTCCTGAGTAAGAAGCCCCGGGGCGTTCCCCAGAGGGGCCGGGGGCTCCATTGAGAGGCGAAGAAACAAGGGGAAACGAGGCTGCCTGGGCCACCACGGGGCAAACAGGATCAGGGAAGGCCCTCCGACCACGAGATGAAGAAAGCATCCGCCCCTACCTGGGATGGGTGCAGCTGACAACAGAAGTGGGGAGTTGAGCATTGGTTGGGCTGGCAAAGAGGTCCAGACTTGGGGTGCCCCAAAGTCAGAAAAGCCACTGTGCCATCCTGGGGTCTAGTCGCCATTCGTGCAACTGGAGAAGCCTGCTCAGCCTGTCTGCTAGGGCATTGTCCTGACCTGGAAGGTACACAGCTCTGAGGAGCATTCTTTGGCTGATCGCGAATGAGCAGTGGGCTACTGCCTCCTGGCAGAGGTGATGGGACCCTGTGCCCCCTTGTTTGTTCATTGCGACCTGGTTGCCCATCTGGCTGCAGGCGGTGATGAAAAGCCCTGATCACCAGAAAAATGGCCCTGAGCTGCAGCAGATTGATCTGCTGTTGGATCTCCACTAGGGACTGATTGCCCTGCATTCAGAGTCCCAGCCCAGTAAGGAGGCAACCATGGTAAGGCCCCTTTGGGGATTTATGGACTGATAGGGCATGCCCTCCTGCAGGTGCTGTGTGGCCTGCCACGAGTCAAGTGACTCAGTCAGCTTGCGGGTCACTGAAACTTTGTCCTGGAGCTACCTGTGACTTGTGTCAACTGGGAGCAGAGGCACCACTGGGCCGCCCACATGTGAAGGCGGGCATTGGGAACAACATGGACTGTGGACGCCATGTGGCCCAGCAGGCAAAGCAAGGACCATGCAGACACTGTTAAAGGTTAAAGGAATGAATGCATGGGGACAAAAGAGCACAATGTCTATTACCTAAAGGTGCATTCCCCTTCCCTAAAAACACACACACACACAAGCACAGTATACCACACTCTCGCACCCCACCTCCGTAGGAGAGAGACATAACCCAGCTGCACACTACATACACACAAAGGAACCTCATCTCTGCACTGTACACACAGAATCTCCCCAGCTATTCAGTACACACACACACACACACACACAGGCATCCACCACAACATCCTACGCCCAGACAGGCACACCATCGCTGCACCACACACCCACACAGACACTTGCTATCTAAAGATATAGCTGCTATTATCTAAAGGTGACTGTGCAGGAACTCTGGCACTAGTCTCACGAGACTTGAGAACATGAGACAAGTGCGAGAGAACCAAGGGGGGGGGGCACAAGGAGGTCACGAGCACTGGCTCCTAAGATTGTAGGCTGGTCCTAAATCAGCACAAAATTTGTCAAGCCTTGGTCAAGCCTTGACACCTAAGCACAGAGGCTACCACCATCATCACTCTTGAGAATGCCCTTGAGGTGGTGGACAGGCCAAAGGGGAGAGTGGTAATCTGAAATGAGCCAAGAATGACAAAACAAAGACAGCGTAGTCGATCATCCCAGATAGGGATATGGAAGTAAGCATTGTTCAAGACCCTTAAGAATGAAGAGATGCTGAAAGATTCTTCTTTTTTGGCAGCACAAACAAATGGAATATAGGCCCTGGCTCTCGTTGGCCGGGGGGGCGGGGGAACAGGACCGTCACCCATATATGAAGAAGTCTATCCAGAGTACATTGAACTGCTGCTTTGTAGGTGGTGGAAAACGCAAGGAGAAACAACGGAATCCAGAACTGGCTCCTGCATTCCAAAACATGGCCACGTTGAATAGTGACTAGTCGCGGCCATGTTTTGGAATGCAAAAGCAGGTTCCGGATTCCGTTGTTTCTCCTTGCGTTTTCCACCACCAACAAAGCAGCAGTTCAATGTACTCTGGACAGACTTCTCCATCTATGGATGGCAGTTCTATTTTCTTCCCAGCCTTCAGGCCATAATTGCACTAGCTTTGAGGAGGTACCGCTGGAGGTATTAGATTCCTGGGAACTTTGAACTCCATGAAAAGGCAGAATCCAAGACTGGAACCCAGAAGGATAGGAAGAACAATTTGCAGGGGCAGAAGTGACTGGAGTTTGAATTGTGCGAGCAAGGAACACTTCCTCTTCTGCTTTTTTTGTTTTGGGCCTATCCTCTGGGAGGTGAGCTAGGCAGCTGCCTAAGAAGGCTGGCTATTACTACTACTGAGCATTTGTATAGCACTACAAGTCATACGCAGCGCTGCACAGACAAATAAGAGACAGTCCCTGCTCATCAGAGCTAACAATCTAGTCAAGACAAACACAGTAGTTGTAGGCAGGGATAAAACAAGGGAAGGAAAAAGGAGATCAGGAGAGTCAAGATCCAAAAGCAGCAGCGAAGAGTTGAGTTTTCAGCCTGGATTTGAAGAGGGTTAGGGAAGGTACAGACACAGGTAGTTTGTTCCAGGCGTACGCCAGGCAGCAAGGTGAAAGGAGCGAAGTCTGGAGTTAGCAGTAGAAGAGAAGGGCACAAATAAGAGCAGTTTGCTGGAAGAGCGGAGTTCCCGAGGGGGGTTGTAAGGAGAGATAAGAGAAGAAAGGTAGTGAGGAGCTGCACAGTGAATGTATTTATAGGTCAGCAGGAGACGTTTGAACTGGATGCGGAAACAGATAGGGAGCCAATGAAGTGACTTGAGAAGAGGAGTAATATGGGCATGACGAGGCTGGTGGAAGATTAGCCGTGCAGCAGAGTGTTGAACAGATTGAAGGGGAGAGAGATGATTCGAAGGGAGACCAACAAGGAGTAGGGTCACAGTAGTCAAGACGGGAGGTGATTAAGGAGTGGACAAGCATTTTAGTGGTGTGTTCAGAAAGGTAGGGGCGGATTTTGCTGATGTTACAGAGAAAGAAGCAGCAGGTATTAGCTATCAGATGGATGTGTGTGGAGAAAGAGAGAGAGGAGTCAAAGACAACCCCCAGATTGCGGGCTGAGGAAACAGGAAGGAGTACAGAGTTATCCACAGAGAATGAGAAAGGAGGAAGAGGAGGGGAGGTTTTAGGGGGAAGGATGAGAAGTTCAGTCTTGGCCATGTTCAATTTCAAGCGGCAGTGAGACATCCAGGCAGCAATGTCAGAAAGGCAGGCAGAGATCTGGGTCTGGATTGCCAGAGAGATTTCAGGAGTAGAGAGGTGGATCTGGGAGTCATCAGCATACAGGTGGTACTGAAAGCCATGGGAAGAGATAAGCGCTCCAAGGGACTGGGTATATGGAGAGAAAAGGAGCGTATCCAGGACAGATCCTTGGGGTACACCAACTGGGAGCAGGGTAGCAGAGGAGGAAGAGCCACCAGAACAGACATGGAAAGAGCGATGGGAGAGATAGGAGGAGAACCAGGATAGTACAGAGCCCCTAAAACCAAGTGAGGACAGGGTATCGAGGAGAAGGTTGAGGTCAACAGTGTCAAAAGCAGCAGAGAGGTCAAGAAGGATGAGGACAGAGTAAAGGCCCTTGGATTTTGCCAGGAACGAGTCGCTGGAGACTTTGGCAAGAGCCGTTTCAGTAGAGTGTAAAGGACGAAAGCCAGACTGTAAGGGATCCAGGAGGGCATAAGAGGAGAGGAAGTCGAGGCAGCAGCGGTGAACCGCACGTTCAAGTAATTTAGAAATGAAGGGAAGATGGGTCGATAATTAGAAAGACAGGTGGGATCAAGTGAGGGTTTCTTGAGGAGAGGTGTGACCACAGCATGTTTGAAGTCTGCAGAGACTGTTGCAGTGGAGAGCAATAGGTTGAGAATATGAGAGATGGAAGGGACAACGGTGGAGGAGATGGGGCGGAGGAGACGGGTGAGGATAGAATCAGAGGAGAAGGTGGTGAGTTTTGGAGGAAGAAAGAAGGTGTGCAGTTTCGTCTTCAGAGATCACAGGAAAGGAAGAGAGTAGCAGAGGTAGAGGGGGAGAGTTGGAGGTGAAGAGGGGGAGGAGTGGAAGTAGCTGACTTTGTGGGGAATTGGAGGGTGATCTTGTGGATTTTGTCATGGAAATAGTCAGCCAAAGTTTGGGCACAAAGGGAGGGAGGGATCAGAGGCGGAGGCACCTTGAGGAGAGAGTTGAGAGTAGTAAAGAGACACGGAGAATTAGAGGCAAGAGAGTTAGTCAGATGGACATAGTAGTCTTGTTTGGCGAAAGCTATGGCTGACTGGAAAGAGACAAGCATGAATCCCGTGATGGCCAGTTGTCAAGGTAGGGAAAGACTGGCACGCCCTGACGCCTGAGACGGGCGGTGACCACGGAGAGGCATTTCGCGAAGACGAGCACCCTGTACTGGAAGTGCTCTCCCCACACCCTGAAGCAAAGGTACTGTGCCTGTGCTGGGGGTGGATTAAGATGTAGGGGTAGGCGTCCTTTAGATCCAAGGAGCATAGCCAGTCGCCTGCCGGAGGAAGGGCATCAGAACGCCAAGTGATAACATCTTGAACTTCTCCCGCACCAAGAACTTGTTCAACTTTCGGAGGTCAAGAATAGGCCGCAGACCCCCACCCCCCCTCCCATCTTCTTTGGGACGAGGAAGTACTGGGAATAGAAGCCCTGACCAAGAAGGTGCGGAGCGACCTTCTCGACTGCCCGTTGGGCAAGGAGAGAGAGTAGTTCCCGCTGCAGTAAAAGCTGGTGTGCGAGGAATCGAGGAGGCTCTGCCAGGGAGAAGGGAGGTGGAAGCCTGTCGGAGCGAAGGCGATAGCCGTCTCGGACAACCTGCAGAACCCCAGATGTCCGAGGTGATGGAAGCCCACAAAGGGGCAAAAAGATAGGCGTCCCCTCACTGGCTGCTGCATCACCGGAGGGCGTCAAAACCCCTGTGCAGATTGTGGTGGAGCCAGAGTTTGGGCTTTTGGCCTTTTCGGCTTGCGATACCCTTGGCCAGACATACCCTACGCCGAAGTGGTTGGCGTGGGGGTTAGCAGGTACGGTGGGTAGCCACGGTACTGAAGGCCCTTCCTCAGAAAGAAAGGCTTCTTGGTCTGTTGCTTTTCTGGGGCAGAGTGGAGGTCTTGCGCGAGAGATGGGTTCTGGTGACGAACTCAGTCTGTATCTCCGCGGCCTTATCCTCCATCGGCTTTCCAAAGAGCTATTCGCCGAGGCAGGGAACGTCTAGAAGCTTCTCCTGCAACCACTGCTCCAAATATGACAATTGGAGCCATGCCCGATGCCCATGGCCACCACACAAGCTGATTATTCAAATCCATCATAGGCAGCTCGGGAGAGGTATTTTGAGCAGTTTGCGACGGACTTCAACAGAGTACTGAACCTATTGAAGAGCTCGCCCTCGAGGCCCGCGGAGAAACCTACGAGCTCCTTGGCTAAGTCACGCAAGAATATGCCCATGTATAGTTGGTATGCTTGAATGCGACAAGATAGCATTGAACCTTGGTAGAACATTCGACCTAGGGCATCAAGGGCCCTCGACTCTCGGCCCGGAAGGACCGTTGAGGGTGATTTCGAGCTCTTCTGTTTCCTCATGGCCTACTCCACCACCATAGAGGTGTGGAAAAGTTGGGTCTTTCTAAATCCTGGGCCACGCTGTACCTTGTACATAGTATCAAGGCGCTTACTCACGATGGAGACTGAGGGGGGTGCCTCCCACATACAGAGCAGCAGCCAAGAAAGAATGGGAGGGACTGGAACAGTGAGAGATTCACTAGGCGGGGACTCGTACTGAAGAATATCTAGTTCTTCAGCTCGAGGGCCCTCCTCGGCCTGAGTGGCCAGGTTAAGAGCCCATGCCATATCCTGGACGAACACCAGGAAGGAGGTGTCCTCAGGTGGCAAGTGCCGCTGGAACGCGGGCGGGGAGTGGTAAAAACAGAAGGTCCGGGTGAGTACGGGTTTCGGGGGAGGTGTCCCCATCGGACTCCCAATCCGAGAACTCAGTCAAGGAGTCCAAGCTGGGCAGATCGCCCTGAGCGGTGGCCGGAGCCCGTTTGGAGCCAGAGGCCATGGAAGATCTCGCCTCTGCGGAACGGGAGGGTGAGCGAGTCCGACGTCAAGGACCCTCACGAGGCCTGCAACTCTTGGGGGTTTCCTGGATGGATTTCGATGTCTCACACGAAAGACCCATGGTCTCTGGGCACGAGTCAGCGAAGCTGACTGTGAGCGCCTGCTGGGAAGTGATGAACGCAGAAACATTGCATTCTAGCGCCAGCATGCGGGGCTCCCACGTGGGCGTGAGGCCCTGGGATGCCAACCCCGGAGTCACCGGGTCAGGCATCGAGGTGCAGAGGGGGTCCTCACCGGGACAGCCCTCAGGAGACCGGGCGCCTTCGCCAGAGGCCTCCGTATCCATGCGAGGTACCTTGCGGGGCCATTCCTTGTCTGACTCTCAGGAACGCCAAAGGGGGCTAACTGACCGAGCGTGGGAGCATCCGACAGTGCAGGGCCAAAGAGGAGTAACCCATTGAGGGAGAGACAACCGAGGGCACCACCGGGGATTCCAAGGCAGCCTTTCACAAAATGTCTTTGGACTTCTGCTTACGACTGAGCAGGGCCTTAGAGGATATTTTCTTACAGAGCGAACAGAGCTCCGGATCATGATCAGCTCCGAGGTACCGCAAACAACAGTCATGAGTGTCCGTAAGCAACATGTTCCTCTAGAGCAGTGGTCCCCAACCCAGTCCTATGGGGCCCACCGGCCAGTCAGGTTTTCGGGATATCCCTAATGACTATGCATGAGATATATATGCATTAGAGATATCCTGCCAACCTGACTGGTTTGTGGCCCTCCAGGGCTGGATTTGGAGACCCCTGCCTTATACCTCTGTCATTTAAGATTGTGAGTGGGCAAGGTACAGATGTCCTAGACATCAAAAGGGTATATAGAATGTGTCACATTCCTCCTCGATTCTCACCACCACCAAAAAGTTGGTGGAGGGCCCTGGAGGGCCACAAACCAGTCAGGTTGGCAGGATATCTCTAATGCATATATATCTCATGCATAGTCATTAGGGATATCCCGAAAACCTGACTGGCCGGTGGGCCCCATAGGACTGGGTTGGGGACCACTGATCGCATTTTTTGAAGTCGGTGGCCATAGGGGCAATAGCCCCTGCGAGGTCGAAGACCCACACGGCCAAAGTTAGGAAAAGGGTGCAAAGCCCGTTGATAAAAAAGGTGAAGAAAAAACTGTCCACGAACAGCTTTAAGAAGGTAGAGCAGGGGAAGGATGGGTAGAGGACCGGTGCAACCGGAAAATAGAAGGCCAGTAGGCCAAAAACAAAAGACTTTTTCCGAGGGACGAGGACGTGCGTCCGAAGGGCTCTGTGGAAAAAGGGAGACTGAGCAAGATGGCACCCTTGGGCAGGAAGAGGACCACACATGAGTGGCAGCAATCCCAAAGGCTTTCTTTGAAAGATGGGAAATTGCTCTGCGTGGGCTCTGTTGGTGCCAACGTCACCCATAAGTGAGGACTGACTTCCTGCTTGTTCCTGGAGAATATTGATGAACACCAGACATTGTGTCGGGAGGAGAAGAGACTTGGGGCGGTTTATCACGAACCCCAGATGTTGCAGGACGTGGCCTGCTGCATCTCAGCGACCATGTCTCCCTTTATGAGTCAATCATCTAGGTAGGGAAAGATGGAGGCCCCCTAGAGACAGAAGTAAACAGAGATGACTGCTAGGAATTTGGTGAAGACTCTTGGGGGTGGAGGTCAGGAAGGGCTGCCCCCACCATGAATCAAAGATACTGCCTGTGGCTGGGATGAATGAGGATGTGGGAATAGGCATCCTTCAGATCCAAGGAGCATAGCCAGTCTTCCTGCTGGAGGTAAGGCAGCAATGATTCATGGAACAGCATCTTAAACGTCTCCCGCACCAGGAACCTTTTCAGGTCCTGCGGTCTATGATGGCTTTTAGGCCCCTGTTCTTTTTGGCATGAGCAATTACCTGGAGTAGATGGGGCACCGGTTCCACTGCCCTGTCATTGAGGAGACCTGTGAGTTCCTGCAGTAGTAGATCCCAGTGAAGGGGAATCCTGGGGGGCTCTCCTGGGAAGAAAGGAGGAGATGTCTGCTTCAGGTTAAGGAGGTAACCCTCCTTGACCATTTAGAGTGCCCAAGTGTCAGTGGTAATAGCTGGTCACCGATGGGCAAAATGGATCAGACTTCCCCCTGTGGGCTGCTGACCTCCTGGAGGTGAAGAAGCTACGCTCAAGGAGTCAAAAACGCCCGCCAGGCTGGGCCGGAGGCCTGTGTTTGGGGATTAGGAGCCTTCTGCTTGCAAAGGCCATGTCCGCTTCCCTTGGCCTACTGACCCTGGTGGAGAGCTGGAGAGGCCTGATACTGCAGGTAGTTTCTGTAAGCAGCTCCCTTCCTTGAGTAAAGGGACTTTCTATTTGAGCCCTTCTGTCGGGGGAGGGTAGCAGTTTTCTTGGAGAGCCTGGTTCTCCAAGAAGATCGCTACCCAATTCGGTCTCCAAGAAGATCGCTACTCCAATTCGGCAGCCTTATCAGTCATGGGTTTGCCAATGAGATTCTCTCCCTGGCAGGGGACATCAACCAATTTGTCCTGAAATCATTGCTCCAGGTCAGAAGACTGTAGCCCAGCCTTGCATCTGCCACCGATGCCCACTGTGGCTACTCTAGCCACCGACTTGAAGCGTCATAGGCTGCTCGAGTCAAACTTGAGGCATTCACAGACGGCTTTGGCCAGGCTCCGTTACCACTGTAGGGGCTTCTGGGAAAGACCAGCCAAGAACCCAGCGAAGTCTTTTGCCAGCTCCCTCAGGTACATGCCCATGTACTGCTGATATGCCTGGATCTGGCCGATGAGCATCGAGCCCTAGTAGCACTTCCTGCCGAGGGCATCCAGGGTGCAGGTCTCTCTATCTAGGTGCATAGAGGAGTGCGTCTTCTGGCATTTGAGCCAATGCATGGCCTACTCCACCACCATGGAGTTATGCGGCAGCTGTGCTTTCTGGAAACCCGGGTTCCGGCAGACTCTATACATCGAGTCAAGCCGTCAGCTCATGATGGCCACCGATGCCGATGTTTCCCACATGCGGAGAAGCAGCCATTCCAGGATAGATGGGATGGGCACTGTCAGTGCTTCCCTTGGCGGGGCCTCTTACTGTAAGATCTCAAGCTCCTCCATGTAAGAGTCCTCCTCTGACTCATTGACGAATGCCAACACCTTCTACATGTCCCATATGAAGTCAAGTAATGCCATGTCCTCGGGCAGGGATCAGCGACGAGTCTCTGAGGAGGATGGGTCTGAGAGTACGTCATGGTGGTGACAGGTGTCCAGGAACTCCTCATATTCGATCTCCCAGTCCCAGTAATCAGTGGAGTCGTTGAGGGAGGGGTGGGCCGGATGATCCGGCCCTTAGCCCGGTCCAAGTCTCTCAAAGGCTCCACATCCAAAGCCTTGGGCACATGCCAGGGAGGACCAGGATCAAGACTGCTTTTGAGGATTGAATCGAGGCTGCATGCTCTCGGGGATCAGTTTGACATATGGGGATGTCCTCCATATCGTAGGCCTCAACGTCTGGGCAGAAGACCCAGCTGAACTGGTCATCAGGGCCCACTGCTGAACCATCAAGGTAGACAAGCTGCGCTTCAAGGTCCCCATTGTGTTCTCCAGTCCAGAAAGCCCTGCAGTCATCGGCATGGGCACCGAGGGACTCGAGCCCAGGGCCAGTTCCTCTGAAGGGGAGTCCTTGACAAGGTTGGACTCAAGGGCTGATCACTGGAGGATTCTTTCCAGGTGACCTTGGTACGCCGCTCCCACTCTGCGCCCTCAGACTGTGGTGTGGACTGCAGGATCAGGCTCGGGACTTACCTGCTTTCCCAGATCCATCCACGGATGCGGCCCTCAAGGGTTTTGTTTTCTTCTTGTGTTCCCCAACTGGGGAGCTCCTCTTGAAGGACTTATGGCCTTGCTAGGGGCACGCAGACTCACCACAGGAGTCCAAGGCCTCAGAGGGGGCTTTGGAGCACGGTGTCATTGGAGACTCCAGGAAGAGTACCAGTGCAAGACCAGAGAAGAGGACTAAAAAGCTAAAAAAATGATACTTTTTCCAGGGCAGACAGAAGTCTGGTGGGATATGAGGAAAAAAGGGCAGGAAAGAGACTACACACATGTGGTGGCATCTCCCAAAGACTTTCTTTGAAAGCTGGGGAGATGCATCTGCGAGGGCTCTGTTGGTGCCGATGTCACCCATATGCAAGGACTGACTTCTTGCTTGTTCCCGGAGAATACCTCTATCTCCACATCTGAACTGGTTTAGCAAAACGATATGGAAATGTTCACTGTTCAATAGTTTCAAGATAACTCCACAAAGATGACCCATATGGGAGGTGAGAAAGGAGGAAGCCACTGCTGAAGAAAATCCATAAGATGTGCCTCATAGTGTTTGCCCCCAAAAAATGATCAGGGGACGCTGAATGCTGAACACATGTGAGGTGGTTTTGTGGTCATCAGAGATCAAAGTGGAACTCTTTGGCCTCAATGCTAAGTAATTTGTGGCATAAAACAAAGCACATCACCATCCCCAAACTAAAGAATGAGAGGTTGATAGCTGCAGCCCAGGACAGCAACTTCAGGACAAGATGGTTTACAGTGAGAATGGAAAAAAACAGCTAAACAGACATATATCGATTCTGTGGGAAACAGCTGGAAACAGTGACCCAGCTCATAGCTGGCTGTGAAATTCTGATAGCAGAAAATTTCTATACAGGAAGGCATAATAAAGTAGCACACCTCATCCACTGGAAACCCCGTGAACACTACATCATTACTGTATTTGAAAAGCACTGGGATCACGACCATAAGAGAATTATAGAGAATGAAGAGGTTATGATCACCTGGGATAATTCCATTCCAATCGATAAAAAGCTGGATGCGAGGAAGCCAGATATAGTGGTAAAGGAGAAGAACACCAGAACAGCATATAGAGGTGTCAGCCCCAAGTGACTATTCTGTGAATCATGTTGAGAGGGAGATGATCTTGAAGTACCAAAAAACTCTGCCAAAAATATACAGAGTTATTTCCCATCATGTTAGGTGCCACAGGCTTCATTAAGATCTTCCAAGCACACTTTGATAAAGCATAGTTACTTACCTCTAACAGGTGTAATCCAGGGACAATGGGAATAGCATAGTTACTTACCTGTAACAGGTGTTCTCCAGGGACAGCAGGAATCAGTCCGCACATATGGATGATGTCAGTGTCAACAGAGCCCACACAGAAGCATCTCCCCAGCTTTCTAAGAATGCCTTAGGGAGATGCATCACGCATGCATCCACTTCCCACCCAAGGGTGCCTTCTTGTCTCAGTCAAATGGCATAGCAGTAATAAAAGATGGTAAAGAAGCAACTCATAGGGGAAAAGGGAGATTTGTGAGGACTGATTCCTGTTGTCCCCGGAGAACACCTATTATAGGTGAGTAATTACGCTTTTTCCGGGAACAAGTAAGAAGTCAGTCCTCACATATGGGACTCCCCAGCTACAGGATACTGAGAACCTGTACAAAAATGTCACAGCGACTTGCCAAGGTGAGCTATGATCAGCAGCAGTTGAATAACTAAGAGACTCTCACAAGACTCAGATGTCCGGCAGAGAACTAGCACTCTGGTTGCCTGAACACAGAAGGGTCGGAAAGCAGGGGTTGCCTACACCACGAAGAGATTACGGAGTATGGCCTGGCCGAAGGCACTGTCCCTTTGGGACTCCCTCTCCAGGCAGTAGTGAGCTGCGAAGGTATGGACCGAAGACCAGGTGGCGGCCCAGCAAGTTTCCATTATGGGGACAGACATAGATTGGCCACGGAAGTAGCTATGGCTCTGACATGGTGTGCCGTAGACTCTCTGGTCCAGTGGGATCCCCGCTTGCTCATAGGCAAGGGTAATGCAGTCTGCCACCAAAGTGGAAAGAGTTCGCTTAGTCATCGGGAGCCCCAGATGGCTTGGGTCATAGGATACGAAAAGCTGTTGAGCTTTGTGGTGGCCTCGAATCCATTGCAAGTAGAAGGACAAGGCTCTCATTCAATCTAGAGTATGGAGAACGGACTCAACCCTGCTGGCATGAGGCCTGGGAAAAAAGGTGGGGAGTACCACTTCCTGACTGAGGTGGAATGGGGACACCACCTTCATCAGAAACTTAGGGCGCATACAGAGCACCACCCTGTTCTGGCTCTGCCTTCAGAGCCTGAAGCTCACCGACTCTGTGAGCTGATATGAGTGCTACCAGGAAGGCGACCTTCCAGGAAAGGTACCGCAGGTGGCAGTTAGCTAAAGGCTCAAACAGGCTTAGCGAGTTGCGAGAGCACCACGCATTAAGATCCCATTCGGCCGCCAGAGGGCGGACGGGGGGGAGGGGGTTTGGACATGAGGCCCTGTAGAAACTGAAACACAAGGGGATGAGCCAAGAGGGGCTTCCTCTCAATGGAGTGGTGATGCGTCATGACGACGCTCAGGTATACTCTGACTGAGCTGGACTTCAGTCCCACCTGCGACAGGTGGAGCAAGTATTGGAGTACCACGTGCACTGAGCAGGAGAAGAGGTTCATCCACTTTTCTATGCATTATAGTGAGAAACGTTGCCACTTGAAGGTGTATGCTCTTTTCGTGGAGGCTTTCCGAGAGGCCAGGAGGATGTCTTCTACGTCTCGTGGAAGGTTGAAGGGAGCTAGCGTTTCCCTTTCAGCAGCCAAGCCATGACTGAGAAGAACCCCAGGTTAGGGTGTGGGAGAGAACCTTGCTCCTGCGAGAGTAGCCCAGGTGCTTGGCCCAGGGGAAAGCATAGTTACTCACTTGTAACAGGTGCTCTCCAGGGACAGCAGGAATGTCCTCACTTATGGGTGATGCCTGATCCGACAGACCCCGCGCGGAGCAAATCCCCAGCTTTCAAAGAAAGCCTTTGGGATTGCTACCACGCATGCGTGCTCCTCTTCCCACCCAAGGGTGCCATCTTGCTCAGTCAGGTCTGTTAGCTCGAGCCCTAGTAAGCAGATGGCAAGGGAAGAACAAAAACTCAGCAACTCATCAGGGGAGGTGGGAGGCAAGTGAGGACCGATTCCTGCTTTTCCTGGAGAACACCTGTTACAGGTGAGTAACTATGCTTTCTCCAGGAACAAGCAGGAAGTCAGTCCTCACTTATGGGAATCCCTAGATACAGGCTACTGAACCTGTAACCAAAAAATGCCTCCGCGAGATCGTAAGCAGAAGTCGAAGCCCAAAGGAGTCCATGTCCTCGGGTCCTCAGGATGAAGCCCTCGGTAGCCATGAAGAAGGGTCTGAGGGCAGGAGTTGCTTATACCCCGAACAGGTTACGAAGTACAGCCTGGCCGAAGGCGCTGTCCCAGCGGGACTCCCTCTCCAGGCAGTAGTGTGCAATGAAGGTATTCATGGAAGACCAGGACACCGCCCAGCAAATGTCCATCAGGGACACAGAGTGCAGCGAGGCCACCGAGGTCGCCTTGGCCCGAACCCCGTTTGCGGTGACTTGACGATCTAGTGGGGGAACCCACCTTTGCATGGGCGAAAGTGATGCAGTCCGCCACCCAGACCGAGAGGGCGCACTTGGTGACTGCCTGCCCCGGTCTACTGGGATCATAGGTCACAAAAAGCTGACCAGAATTGCGATGAGTCAGGGTGCGCTGCAAGTAGAAGGCTTGAACCCTTCTGCATTCGAGGGTGTGGAGAGCAGTCGATGCCTGGTTGGCGTGGGGCTTCAGAAAGAAGGTCGGCAGGACTAGCTCCTGGTTGAGATGGAAGTCTGAAATGACCTCAGGTAGGATCTTAGGGTGGGTACGGAGAACCGCCCTGTTTCGATAAAACCTGGTGTAAGGGGCATCAACCATGAGAGCTTGGAGCTCACTGACTCGGCGAGCTCAGGTCAGGGCCACCAGGAAGGCTACCTTCCGGGATAGGTGCAGGAGCAAACACATCGCCATCGGCTCGAAGGGAGGTCGGGTGAGCTGCATGAGCACCAAGTTCAGGTCCCATTTCACCGGGGGAGGGTGGATGGGCGGTTTGGAAAATTGAAGACACTGCATGAAGCGGGAGACTAACGGTTGCCCCGAGAGGGGCTTCCCCTCGATGGGGAGGTGATACGCCAAAATGGCGATTAAGTGAACCCTCACAGAGTTAGACTTCAGCCCTTCCCTCGAGAGTTGGAGGAGGTACTGGAGGAGCCATTGAATGGAGCATGAAAAGGGGTCAATCTGGTGCTCCGAGCACCAGACGGAAAAGTGTCTAGTGGAGTCCTTCCTCGATGCGAGGAGGATTTCCTCGACCTCCTGCAGCAGGTACAGGGAGGCTAGGGAGACCTATTCAGGAACCAGGCCATGAGGGATAGGGAGGTTAGGTTCGGGTGCAGCACACGACCCTCAGCCAGCAGATCCAAGGCAGAGCCCAGGGGAACAGGAGGTTCCAAAAAAAGCTGGAGCAGGAATGGAAACCAAGGCTGCGAGGCCACAAGGGGGCCACGAGAATCAACGAAGACCTGTCCCGCTGAGCCTTAAAAAAGGGTCCTCGCAATGAGGGAAAGGGAGGGAATGCATAGAGTAGGCTGGACGACCAGTCCAAGAGAAATACATGGGGGCTCTCCTTGCTCGGATGCGGCACCGGACTGCAAAAGCAGGGGAGCTGCGCTTTCTGGCGGCTGGCGAAGAGGTCTATCACTGGCACCCCCTAGCGGAGAAACAGCCAGGCTGCTACTCTGGGATCCAGCCTCGTGTATAGCGGCCTGCAGTGCTCTCCCCACCATAACAAGGAAGCATCTGTCGTCAGCACTGCATCGTGCTGCGGGTCCTGGAAAGGCAGTCCCCACAGGAGGTTGCAGGGGTTTTGCCACCAGTTCATGGACAGACGGAGGTTGGGTAGGACCTTGACGGGGTTCCTGAGATGTCCAAGGGACAGGGTTCCTGAGATGTCTGAGGGACTGGCTCCATTGGGCACAGAGACATCACTGAGCCATCCGCATGTGCAGGTGGGAGTGGGGGACCACATGCACAGTCGAGGCTATGTGGCCTAGGAGACGTAGCATGGTCCGAGCGGTAACCTGGGGAGCGGTCTGGATGCGAGCCGCCAGTGCTCGGAGGCGGGCGGCGCAATCCACCGGCAAGAAGGCGGTCGCATGTTGAGTATCGAGAAGCGCCCCGATAAACTCGACAGCCTGCACGGGCTCAAGGTGAGACTTCGGGTAGTTGACAAGAACCCCAAGCTCTCTAAGAGGAGGATGGTGTGCGACATTGCCCACCGAGCCTCCTCGACCAAGGAGCCCATAACGAGCCAGTCATCGAGGTAGGGAAAGACCGGTACACCCTGATGCTGAAGGTGAGCGGAGATCACGAGGAGGCACTTTGTGAGAACTCGCGGGGCAGACGCAAAGCCGAAGGGGAACACCCTGTATTGGAAGTGCTCTCCCTGCACCCTGAAGCGCAGATACTGTTTGTGCTGGAGGTGGATTAAGATGTGGGCATAAGCATCCTTTAGATCCAAGAAGAATAGCCAGTCGCCCTGCCGGAGGAAGGGCAGCAGAACACCAAGGGATAACATCTTGAATTTCTCCCGCACCAGGAATTTGTTTAACCTAAGTTCGAGGATGGGCCGCAGACCCCCACCCCATCTTCTTCAGGACAAGGAAGTACCGGGAATAGAAGCCCTGACCTCGAAGGTGTGGAGGGACCTTCTCGACTGCCCGTTGGGCAAGGAGAGAGTGTTATTCCCGCTGCAGTAGTAGCTGGTGTGCAGGGAGTCGAGCAGGCTCCGCAGGGGAGAAAGGGGGTGGAAGCCTGTCAAAGCGAAGGCGATATCCGTCTCGGACGACCTGGAGAACCCAGGCATCTGAAGTGATGGAGGCCCACAAAGGGGCAAAATGGGACAGGCGTCCTCCCACAGGCTGCTGCATCGCCAGAAGGCGAGGGGCTATGCTGGTTGGGTCAAAACCCCTGAGTGGGTTTTGGGGGAGCCGGTGTCTGGACCTACAGCACCTTCGGCTTACGATGCCCTTGGCTGGATTTACCCTGCGCCAGGGTGGTCGGCGTGGGGGCAGCCGGATATGGCGGGTAGCCCCACTACTGGAGACCCTTTCTAGGGAAGAAGGGTTTTTTGGCTGGCTGCTTCTTTCGAGGCAGAGAGGAGGTCTTGCGGGAGAGACGGGTTCTGGTGACAAACTCCATCTCTGTCTCCATGGCCTTATCCTCCATCGGCTTGCTGAAGAGCTGCTCACCGAGGCAGGGCACGTCCAGGAGCTTCTCCTGCACCCTTTGCTCCAAATCAGAGGATTGGAGCCATACTTAGCGGCGAGCCCCAATGCCCACAGCCGACACCCGAGCCGATGTCTCAAACCCATCATAGGTGGCTCGGGAAAGGTACTTAGAACAGTCTGCGACGGACTTTAACAGAGTGCCGAATCTATTGAGGGGCTCTCCCTCGAGACCTGTGGAGAAACCCCCGAGCTCCTTAGCCAAATCGCACAGGAACACACCAATGTAGAGTTGGTATGCCTGGATGCGACAGGAGAGCATGGAGCCTTCGTAGGCCTTATGGCCCAGGGCATCAAGGACTTGCGACTCCCGGCTGGGTGGTACCGACGAGTGCCATTTCGGGCTCTTTTGCTTCCTCGTGGCCGATTCCACCACCCTCGAGGTGTGTGGGAGTTGGGTCTTTCGGAAGCCCAGCCCACATTGTACCTTGTACATTGTGTCAAGATGCTTACTCACTATGGGGACCGAGTCAGGGGCATCCCACATGCGAAGCAGCAGCCGAGACAGAATGTGAGGTACAGGTACAGTGAGGGATTCCCTGGGTGGGGACTCGTACTGAAGAATGTCAAGTTCTTCAGCACGAGGGTCCTCCTCGCCCTGGGTGGCCAGGTTAAGGGCCCGTGCCATGTCCAGAATGAACACAAGGAAGGAGGTGTCTTCGGTTGGCGAGTGCTGCTGGAAAGCGGGTGGTGAGGGGTCTGACGGAAGATCCTGATGGATACAGGTTTCTGGGGAGATGTCCCCATCTGATTCCCACTGCGAGAAATCGGTCAAGGAGTCCGAGCCGGGCAGATCACCCTGTCAGATGGCCTGCGCCTGCTTGGAGCCAGAGGCCCTGGATGACCTTGCCTCTGAGAACCGGAAGGACAAGCGAGACAGATATCGAGGACCCTCACGAGGCCCACGGCTCGAGGGTTTCCTGGACAGATTTTGGTGTCCCAGCGGTCAATGGGCGCGAGTCAGCAAAGCAGGCTGTGAGCGCCTGCTGGGAAGCGATGAACACAGAAATGATGCATTCTAGCACCAGCATGCGGGACTCCCACGTGGGCATGGGGCCCTGTGACGCCAACACCAGGGTCACCGGGTCGGGTGTTGAGGAGAGGGGATCCTCATCGGGACAGCCCTCAGGAGCCCAGACGCCTTCGTTGGAGGCCTCCGCTTCCATGCGGGGTACCTTGCGGGGCTGTTCTCTGTCTGATTCTTGGGAACGCCAAAGGGAGCTAAGCGACCGGGCACAGGAGCACTCGCGCTTGTCGGGAGCCCCCGACAGCGACTTCGAGGCCTTCTTCTTCTTCCGCCGCTCCACCTCTAGGGACCACTGCTCAGAGTGCCACCGAGAATGCAGGGCCGCAGGAGGGGATCCCACCAGGGGAGAGATGACCGAGGGCGCCACCAGAGATTCCTGAGGCGGCCTTTCAAAAAATGTCTTTGGACTTCTGAGATGACATTTTCTGGCAGAGTGAACAGAGCTCCGGATCATGGTCGGCTCCGAGGCACCACAGGCAACAGTCGTGAATGTCCGTAAGCGACATGTTCCTAGAGCATCTATCGCATTTTTTAAAGGTGGTGGCCATGGGGGCAAAAATGGTCCCTGCAAGATCGAAGACCCATGCGGCCAGCGGTTAAGGAAGAAAAAAGGGCGCGAAGCCCATAACGAAAAAATAATAAGAAAAAAGTAACCCCGACAGCTCTAAGAGAAAAGAGCAGGGAAAGGGCGGGTAGAGGACCGGTGCAACCGGAAAATAGGAAGGCCTGTTAAGGCGAAAAACCGAAACTTTTTATGAGGGACAAGGACGTGCGTCTGATGGGCTCCACGGAAAAAGGGAGACTGAGCAAGATGGCACCCTTGGGTGGGAAGAGGACCACGCACGTGTGGTATCAATACCAAAGGCTTTCTTTGAAAGTTGGGGAATTGCTCTGCGCGGGCTCCATCAGTGCCAACGTCACCCATAAGTGAGAACTGACTTCCTGCTTGTTCCTGGAAAATCGGTGGTACTGTCAATAGGGAGAAGAGCAGTGGGAACCAGGGTTGTCTGGGCCACCAAAGGGCTATCAACACTAGCGACCCTCTGTCATGTTGAGCCTTGAGCATGGTCTTGGCTATCAATGGTGTTGGGGGGGGGAAGGTGTATAGGAGGCCTTACAATCATGGGATGAGGAATGCATCTGCTGCTACCCGAAATGGGCGTGGTTGGCAGGTTGAAAAATGGGGCAATTGCGTGTTGTCAGGGCTGGCGAACAGGACCTCATTGGGACATCCCAGAATCGGAACAGCCATGAGGCTACTGCAAGGTCCAGGCACCGTTCTTACAGCAGGAGTACCCTGCTCAACTTGTCCGCCAAGAAAAGTATCCTGGCCTGAAAGGCAGACCGCCCTCGGGAGCATCCCTCTGTATGTGGCATAAAAGCAGAGGACTACCACCTCCTGGCAGAGGAGGTATAACCCTGTTTCTCCCTATTTGTTCACAAAGAACACCATGACCTGACTGTCAGTCTGGATCGGCACCAAAGGATGCTGCTGCTGGTGGCTGAAGGCTTTGAGGGCCAAGAATATGGCCCCGATTTCCAGCAGATTGATCTGCATTTCAGATTCCCTCTGGGACCAGCAGTCTTGTGTCTGGAGATTGTCACAATGCGCTCCCCAGCAAATTAGAAAGGCGTCTGTGGTGAGAACTTTCTAGGGGGTTGGCGCCTGGAAGGGCATCCAGGCCTGAAGATGACCTGGATTCTGCCACCATATGAGGGAGTCTGCCAGCTGGCGAGTCATATGCACTCTGTCCCTAAACCTACCTGTAGCTTGGCTCCACGGAGTGGAGGCACTATTGGGATACTCTTATGTGTAGGCAGGCATCGGGGGTCACATGGACCATGGAGGCCATGTGTCCCAGCAGGCGGAAAAGAAGCAGGGCAGGCATTGTAATGCACCGTTGCATCTCTGCAGGTAGTTCCCTGAGGCACTCTGACCTAGCCTGAGGGAGGAAGGCTTTTGCCAGAAGGGTGTCCAGCTGCGCCACTATGAACTCTAGGCTTTCAGCGAGAGTGAGGTGGGATATGGGATAGTTTATGACAAACCCCAGATGCTGCAGGGCATTTAAGGTGTGTCCAGTGGCGCATTGCGTCTCTGCAGCCGTGTCCCTTTTATGAGCCAGTCATACAGGTAGAGGAAGACGAAGGCCCATTGAAGCCTCCGTCTTAGTCTTCTCCTACAGTTCCGTCCAGCGCCTTGCAGTCTCCGGTCCATACATGTTAACTGTCTTGATGTTCCTTCCCCAGCTGATGCCCACCTAGAACAGACCCATCACTCAGCATTTTTCTTCCTAGCACCATCCCTATGGGACTCCCTTCCTACTTCACTCCATCAAGAACAGTCATTCCCCAAGTTCAAGTCCCTCCTCAAGACCCATCTCTTCTGTGTTGCCTATGACCTCCTTTCCTGATTCCTCTTGATCTCCCTGTTTCGCTGTCTAAACCACTGCCTCTCTTACTCCTTAAGTCTAGTGTAGATCCTTTGTTTCTGGCCTCGGCCTCTCTTATTTTGCCTTATTGCAAACCACCCCGATGACTTTGAAAGGGTAGTAAATCAAGCATTTTAATAAAGATAAAGAAAGGCACTTTGTGAAGACTCTTGGAGACGAGGTCAACCCGAAGGGCAGTATCCTGTATTGGTAGTGCTGTCCCCCCACCAAGAACCGGAAGCATTTTCTGTGGCTGGGGTGGATTGGGATGCGAGTGTAGGCATTCTTTAGGTCCAAGGAGTAAAGCCAATCTCCCTGCTGGAGGAATGGCAAAAGTGTTCCAAGTGAGAGCATCTTGAAATTCTCCCTGACCAGAAACCCGTTGAGCTCTCGCAGGTCCAGGATGGGCCCGAGGCCCCCAGTCCTCTTGGTACAAGGAAGTACCTGAAGAAGAACCCGATACCCCAGAGGTGTTTTGGGACTGGCTCCACTGCTTTCTCCCAGAGTAGTCCTGCTAGCTCAGTGAGGAGCAGGGTCTGGTGAAGGAGAGGTCTGGTGGGCTCTCCTAGGAAGAATGGGAGTGCTGCCTGATGTAGGTGGCGGAGGTAACCCTCCTTGACTACCTGTAACACCCAGGCATCGGTAGTGATGGCAGTCCACCTGTGGGCAAACAGGGCTAAGCACCCACTGTGGGCAGCAAACGATCCCCCCCTGGGGGTGTGGGGGTCATATCCAGGGGCATCATGGATTATTGCTTTCTGGGATCATGTCCATAACATTTTTGTGGTTGGACCTGCTGAGGGCCTGAGAAGGCTTGGAAATGGGGAGTAGAACTGAAGCCTCCTTTCTTCCTCAGGAAGAAGGGCTTTTTCTCTGGGATTTTCTTTTGGGGTTGCACCGAGACCTTATTTGAGAAACTGGTTCTCGTGACATAGAAACATAGAAAAATGACGTCAGAAAAAGATCACATGGCCTATTTAGTCTGTCCTTTCATATCAACAACTACAACAGTCCCCTTTTTTCTTTAGAGATACTCTGTTTGTCCCATGCTTTTTTCAATTCAGATACTGTCCTCATCTCTACCACCTCCACTGGGAGACTATTCCACGGATCCACCACCCTTTTCGTAAAGAAATATTTCCGCATATCACCCCTGAATCTATCCCCTTTCACCCTCATTCCATGTCCCCTCATAGCAGAACTTGCTTTCAATTGAAAGAGGCTCTCCCCCTGTGCATTTATGCCATGGAGGTATTTAAACATCTCAATCATATCACCTCTATCCCGCCTTTTCCTCTAAGGTGTACATATTAAGATCCTTAAGTCTATCCTCATATGCTTTATAATGAAGACCACTAACCATTTTAGTAGCCACCCTCTGTACTGACTCCATCCTGTTTATATCTTTCTGAAGGTGCGGTCTCCAGAATTGCACACAATACTCCAAATGAGGTCGCGCCAAAGGCACTATCACCTCCTTTTTTCTGCTAGCCATTCCTCTCCCTATGCACCCAAGCATCCTTCTAGCTTTTGCTGTTGCCATTTCTTCTACTACTACTCAGCTTTGTAAAGCGCTACCAGTAGTATGCAGCGCTATACAGACATGTAAGAGACAGTCCCTGCCCATCAGAGCTTACAATCTAGTCAAGAAAAAACACAGAGTGTAAGCAGGGATAGAACTAGGGGGAAGGAAAAGGGGAAAGAAAAGGAGATCAGGTGAGTCAAGATCCAAAAGCAGCAGGGAAGAGATGAGTTTTCAACCTGAATTTGAAGAGGGCTAGAGAGGGTGCATGGCGCACAGACACAGGTAGTTTGCTCCAGGCGTAAGGTGCAGCAAGGTGAAAGGAGCAAAGTCTGGAGTTAACAGTAGGAGAGAAGGGCACAGATAGAAGTAGATTGCTAGAGGAGTGGAGTTTCCGAGGGGGGTTGTAAGGAGAGATAAGAGAAGAAAGGTACTGAGGAGCCGCAGAGTGAATGCATTTATAGGTCAGCAGAAGTTTGAACTGCATGTGGAAACGGATAGGGAGCCAATGAAGTGACTTGAGAAGAGGAGTAATATGGGCATGACGAGGCTGGTGGAAGATTAGTCGCGCAGCAGAGTGTTGAACAGATTGAAGGGGAAAGAGATGATTCAAAGGGAGACCAGCAAGGAGTAGGTTACAGTAGTCAAGACAGGAGGTGATTAAGGAGTGGATAAGCGTTTTAGTAGTGTGTTCAGAAAGGAAAGGGCGGATTTTGCTAATGTTATAGAGAAAGAAACAGCAGGTCTTAGCTACGAGCTGGATATGTGTGGAGAAAGAGAGAGAGGAGTCAAAGATTGCGGGCCGAGGAAACAGGAAGGAGTACAGAGTTATCCACAGAGACTGAGAAAGGAGGAGGAGGAGGGGAGGTTTTAGGGGGAAAGATGAGAAGTTCAGTCTTGGCCATGTTCATTTTCAAGCGGCGGTGAGACATCCAGGCAGCAATGTCAGAAAGGCAGGCAGAGATCCGGGTCTGGATTGCCGGAGAGATTTCAGGCGTATAGAGGTAGATCTGGGAGTCATCGGCATACAGATGGGTACTGAAAGCCATGGAAAGAGATAAGTGCACCAAGGGACTGGATATAGAGAGAAAAAAAGGAGCAGACCCAAGACAGATCCTTGGAGTACACCAACTGGGAGCGGGGTAGCAGAGGAGGAGGAGGAGCCACCAGCACACACTGAAAGAGCGATGGGAGAGATAGAAGAACCAGGATATTTCTACCTGTTTAGCTACTTTAAGCTCATTAGACACAACCATGCCTAGGTCCCAATCTTCTTTACTGGACAAAAGTACTTCACCCCCTATACTATATTGCTCCCTTGGATTGCTGCAGCCCAAATGCATGACTTTGCATTTTTTAACATTTGAGTCCCAGCTGCCAAATTCTAGACCATTCTTCAAGCTTAGCTAGATCCCTCCTCATGTTATCTACACCTTTCTGGGGGTCTACTCTATTGTAGATTTTGGTATGATCCGCAAAGAGGCAAACCTTACCCGACAGCCCTTCCGCTATATCACTAACAAAGATGTTAAAAAGAAACGGACCAAGGACAGATCCCTGGGGCACACCACTGGTAACTTCCTTCTTCTCAGAGTGAGCTCCATTTACCTGTACACTTTGTCGCCTCCCACTCAACCAATTTCTAACCCAAGCAGTACCTTTAGGGGCCATCTGTAGAGTGTTCAGTTTGTTTATAAGTCACCTGTGAGGAACGATGTCAAAGACTTTGCTGAAATCTAAATACACCACATCTAGGGCTCTCCCTTGGTCCAAATCCCTGGGTCACCAAGTCAAATAATTTACCCACCACAGAAGTTAAACTAACCAGCCTGTAGTTTTCAACCACATCCTTACTTCCGCTTTTGTATAAAGGGACCACATGATCCTCTCTCCAGTCCTTTGGCACCACTCCCGACTCCAACGAGGCATTGAAAAGGTCCGTCAGTGGAGCTGCTAGAACGTCCCAAAGCTCCCTCAGTATTCTAGGGTGTATCCCATCTACTCCCATCACTTTGTCTACTTTATGTTTAGCTAGTTTCTCACAAACACAGTCTTCTGAAAATTGTTCAAGATGCCCCTTGCTTCTGTTCCTGTTTGTGGGTGTTTTCTGAGGTCCTGTTCCTGGTTCTTCATCTGTGAACACAGAACAGAAACATTTGTTAAGCCATTCCGTTTTATCCTCATCAGCTTCTACATATTCCCCCCTTCACCCTTGAGTCTGACAATACCACTTTTGCCCTTCCTCTTCTCAGTAACATATCTGAAAAATGTCTACTCCCCCCCCCCCCCATTTTATTGCATTGGCTCTTTCCTCCTCTTTTTGAATCTTTGCTTTCCTGACTACTTTGCTAGCTTCTCTAAGTTTTTTTCAAATATAGATGCCTGTCTTCCTCTCTCTCTGATCTCTTGTATTTCATGAAGGCCTCCTTTTTCTTCACCTTTTCAGATACTTCTTTCGAAAACCATAGCGGTCTCCTTTTCCTTTTACCTTTATTTACCATTTTAACAAAAAGGTTGGTTGCCCTTAAAATATCCCCTGTTTTGCCCACTATTTTTCTACATCCCCCAGCTCTTCCCATCCCACTAACGACTCCCTGATGTATTGGCCCATCTTGGTAAATTAGTTTTCCTAAAGTCTAAGGCCCTCGCTTTTGAATGGATTCTAACAGCCCTAGTTCTAATACTGAACCACACCATCTGGTGATCAATGGATGCAAAATGATCTCCCACTGTAACATCAGAAACACTTTCACCATTGGTAAGCACCAAGTCCAGTATGGCCAGTTCACAGGTGGGGTCTGTTACCAATAGCCTGAATAGTTCTCCCTGTACAGAATCCAGGATCTCCTTACTTCTAGATGATACTGCATCAGGAATGTGCCAGTCAACATCTGGCATATCGAAATCCCTTATCAGTAGTACTTCCCCATTCCTAGCAATGCTGTGTATGTCTTCAATTAACTCTCCATCCATCTCTTCCTCTTGTATATCATAGATTTCGCTTTCCCTCTTTCTAGTTCAACCCACAGTGCCTCCTCTCTCCCTTTTAAGTTCTGTAATTCCAAAGCTTTAATATTATTTTTTATATATAGTGCCACTACTCCTCCCCTTCTTCCTACCATGTACTTTCTGAATAAAGTATAGCCTGGTACTGTTACATCCCAGTCATGGTTTTCTGTGAACCATGTATCTGTAACTGCCACTAAATCCAAGTCAGCCACTCCCATTAAAGCTTCAACATCTGGGATCTTATTTCCCATGCTACGGGCATTTATACATACTGCTCTCCATATGTTGCCCTTTTTATCCATTTCCATAAAACTATTTAATGTTTCACTTACCTGGGGGCTTTCTTCGCCCATCCCCAATGAATCTAGTTTAAAGCCCTCTTCAGTAGATTAGCCAGTCTGATACTGAAGTCACGTCGATCTTTCTTGGACAGATGGATGCCATCTCTGCTCTGCAACCCTTGTAACAGCATCCCATGGTCCAGGAAACCAAAATGCTCTTGATGACACCATCCACACAGCCATGCATTCATCTCCAGGATGCAAGCTCTATTTCCACTGCTTTGTTTGTCATTGGTTTCCTGAACAGGTTCTCACCTGTGCAGGCGACATCGATCAGTTTATCCTGTACCCACTGTTCCAGGTCTGACGACTGCAACCATGCTTGGCATCATGCCCTGATGTCTGCCTTGGCCACCCAAGTAGATGACTCAAAGTTATCACAGACTGATCGGGACAGGATCTTTGATCATTCCTTTACCACCAAGGTTAGGGTCTTCAACCTATGTAAGGGTTCTACATCGAGGCCTGCTGAGAATCCCCCAAGCTCCCTTAATTCCTTCAGGTACCTGCCGATGTAGAGCTAGTATGAGTGGATCTTGGATGCTAGCATCAAGCCCTGAAAAGCCTTCTGGCCAAGGACATCGAGGGATCAGGCCTCCCTGTCGGTGGTACCAACGAGTGTGTTTTCTGGCTCTTCAGCTGGTGCATGGCAGACTCCACGACCATCGAGTTGTGGGGGAGCTGGCCTTTTGGAACCCAGGACTCCAGCATACCCAGTACATAGCATCAAGGCACCTGCTAACAGTTGGTACCGATGCCAGTGTTTCCCACATCTGGACGAGGTGGCAATTGAGGAGCAGGGGCACTGGAACCATAAGGTTTCCTTCGGGGGTGCCTTGTATTGGAGTACCTCCAATTCCTCAGTTCACGAGTCCTCCACGGCCTAAGTCTCGATCACGAGAGCCTTGGCAATATCCCTCACAAAATCGAGGAACACAATATCCTCAGGTGGGGAGCGGCATTGGGTCACTGGGGGAGATGGGTCTGAGGGGAAGTGACGGTGTCGCCTCATGTCAGAGGACTCTTCGTCCTCTGTCTCCGATTCAGATGCCACACGATCACCTCAGTTGAAGATTTCTTTATGTGGTGTAGGACCTCCGGAAGATCGTCGGTCAAAGCCGCAGGTGCTTGCTAGGGAAGATCGGTGTCCTGAAGAAAGGGACTGGGACCTCTACCGGTGCAAGGGGTTCTCTCAAGGCCAGTGGCGCTTGAGGACCATCTCGACGTCTGATGAAGCCCTCAATGTCAAGGGTCCCGTCATCAGGGCAGATGAACCAGATGAGCCGGACATAAATACCACTGCATAGCTACTAGGGCAGATATACTGCTCTCTAGGGCTGCCATCTGGTCTCCATGCCAATTGGATCCGCAGCCTTAGACGCGGGCACCGAGGACTTCGGGCCCGGCGTCAGTACTGTCGAGGGGAAGTCCTCGATCAGTATGGCCTCGGAGGCCAAAGGCCGGTCGGCGGGTGCTGACGACTCTTTATGGGGCAACTTGGAGGGCTGTTCCTGCCCCGATTCCTTGGACTTATGCTTGGGACTGCGGGACCTGGGGTGGGATTTCACCTTCTTCCTGGATCCATCCTCTGAGGCAGTCTTCAAGGATTTCTTCTTCTTATGCTCCACCTCCAGGGACTTCCGTTCGGAGGAATCGTGGTCGCTGGACTCTGAAGAGGCTTTGGCTTCTCGGGGCCCTGGAGCGTGGTGTCACCAGAGACTCCGGGGTGCAGCCGGACTTGTGAAAAATATTTTCCTGTTTGCTGGGGTCATTGTTCTGAAAAGCTTGCAGTCAGAGTCACTGTGCTCCAGGCAAAGGCATCAGAGGCAGCAGTCATGTGGGTTGGTAAATGACACGACTTTGCCACACCGTTAACACTTTTTGAAGCCACTTGAGGCCATTGAATAAAGGGCGGTCCGAGGCCTTCTGCTGAAAAAGAATGCGAACACCGGTCGAGGTGGACCTCGATTGAAAAAACAAAAATGGCGAGATGAACTCGAGAAGCGACACCAAGGTGAGCTGGCTCGGGGGCGTTAAGGAACCGGTATATAAACTGGACAGAATTTAGCTATTAAAAATAAATCTGACTTTTTCCAGGGAAAACAGGAAAACGTCCGAAGGGCTCCATGGAAAAAAGGAGACTGAGTCAAGCAGGCACCCTTGGGTGGGAAGTAGAGCACGCATGTGTGGTGCATCTCCCAAAGGCTCTCTTTGAAAGCTGAGGAGATGTTCCACACAAGCTCTGTCAGCGCCGTCATCCATATGTGAGGACTGACTTCCTGCTTGTTCCCAGAGAATAGTCCTCACAAACGGGTGACATCGGCACTGACGGAACCCGCGCAGAAGCTTCTCTCCAGCTTTCAAAGAAAGCCTTTGGGAGATGCACCACACATTCGTGGTCCCCTTACCGCACAAGGGTTTCCATCTTGCCTCAGTCAAATGACATAGCTCAAGGCGACAAAAAAAAAAAGTCAAAGACAAAGAAGCAACTCCACAGGGAGGAGGGAGGGATGTGAGGATTGATTCCTGCTGTTCCCAGAGAACACCTGTTAAGGTAAGTAGCTACACTTTCTCCGGGAACAAACAGGAAGTCAGTCCTCAGATGTGGGACTTCCTAGCTACAGGCTACCGAAAACCTGTAAAATGCCATAGGTGACCAGGAAAAGGAGCCGTGAGCAGCAGCAATGGAGTCCTAAGCCAACAGACTCTCGAGCAACACAAGTGTCCAGTGAGGAACCAGCACTATGGTAACCTGAACACAGAAGGGTCGGAGAGCAGGAGTTGCCTACACCCCAAACAGATGACGGAATACGGCCTGGCTGAAGGACTCCCTCTCTAGGCGTCAGCACTCCCTCTCCAGGCGTCAAGACTCCCTCTCCATGCAGTAATAAGCTGCAAAGGTATGGAGAGAGGACCAGGGGGTGACCCTGTAGAGGCCTCCATGGCCCTGGCACTGTGCGCCGTCACCCAGTGCTCCAGTGAGACTGCTTGTAGGTGAGGGCAATGCAGTCCACCACCCAAGTGGATAGAGTATGCTTGGTCACCGCCTCCCCCAGCCAGCTGGTGGTCATAGGAGATGAAAAGCTGTGAGGCTCTGTGGTGGCCCTGGGTATGTTGGAGGTAGAAGGACAGGGCCCTCTTACAGTCCAGGGTATGGAGGGTGGCCATGGAAAGAAGGTGGGGAGCACCACCTCTTGATTGAGGTGAAATGGGGACATCGCATTGAGAAGGAACTTGGGGTGCGTGCGGAGCATGACTGTTCTTATAGAATCTTGTGTAAGGTGGATATGCCATGAGAGCCTTAAGCTTGCTGGCCCTGCAAGTGGATGTAAGCACAACCAGGAAGACAACTTTCCATTTATTTATCTTTATTTAATTGGATTTTTATACTGCCCTATCACAGGATTTAGAGCAGTTTACACATAACATGAACCAAAAAAACATTTACAGAATAAGGGTGATAACTTGGATGATTATATGGGGTTACTAATAAGTTACATGTGTAATTCCATGAAAGGTAATGCAGGTGGCAGGAAGCCAGGGGCTCGAATGGTGGGCCAGTGAGCCATAAGAGCACCACATCGAGGTCCCACTCTGCCGTGAGTGGGCAGACAGGGGGTTTGGATAACAGGAGGCCCTGCAGGAAGTGGGTTATGAGAAGCTGGACAGAGAGAGGCTTGCCTTCGATGAGGTGGTGGTGCGCCGCAAGAGCACTCAGATGAATCCTGACAGAGTTGGACTTTAGTCCTGTCTGGGACAGGTGAAGCAAATATTGCAGCACAAGCTGCACAGAGCATAAGAACAGGTTAACCCACCGCATACCACACAGAGAATATGTACCATTTGAAGGCATAAGCCCATCTCATGGCGGTCTTGCGGGAGGCCAGGATGACTTCCTCAACCTCCCCTAAATGGTTGAAAAGAGCCAAGGCTACCCTTTCAGCAGTCAAGCTGTTAGCACCAGAGACCCTAGATGCGGTGTAGCAGGGAGCCCTTCTCCTGCGATAGTAGTCACAGGTCGCTCCCAAGGGGGATCAGGGACGCTATGAACATGTGAAGGAACAGTGGGAACCACAGTTGCCTGGGCAACTGGGGGCCCAGCAATATCAGTGATGCCGCTGAGCCTTGAAGAGTCTTGGCTATCAGCGGCATGGGCAAGAAGGCATAAAGGCGGCCCTCAGTCCACAGGATGAGGAAGGCATCTGCTGCCACCCGGGATGGGTGTGGCTGTCAGGAGCAAATGTGGGGCAACTGAGAATTGGCCGGACTAGCACAGAGGTCCAGCTGTACAGTTCCCTGGAGCTGGAAGATCTGAGAGGCCACTCTGGGGTCCAGCTGCCATCATGCGGCTGGAAGACCCTGCTCTGTCTGCCAGGGCATGGTTCTAGCCAGTAGATATACCACCCACAGGAGCATCCCATTGAGGTTCGCATAGAAGTAGAGCTCTTGGCAGAGGGTATATGACCCTGTGTCCCCCTGCTTGTTAATGCAGAATATTGTGATCTGGTTGTCCATTTGGATCAGCACCGATTGGTGCTATAGACGGTGGCGAAAGTCTCAGAGAACCATGGATAAGGCCAAAGCTCTAGGAGGTTGATCTGCTGTTGGCTTTCCTCCTGTGACCAACTGCCCAGAGTGCAGAGGTCCTCACAATGATCCCCCAGCCCAGTGGTGGGGGGTGGGGGTCTAAAAGGGCAGCCCTGAAGGTGCTGAGGCACTTGCCACGAGCTGAGGGAGTTCGCCAACCGGTGGGTCACCATCACCCTGACTCACAGCCGGCCCGAGGCCTGGGTCCACTGGGAGCAGAAGCACCACTGGGCTACCCTCATGTGCAGGCAAGCATCCAGAGTAACATGGACCGTGGATGCCATGTGGCCCAGCAGTCGGAGCAAAAGGCGAGCAGACACCGAGCGTGGGTACTTCATACCTGTGGCCAATGCCCTGAGGTGGTCGGCTCTGTCCTAAGGCAGAAAGGCTCTGGCCTGAACGGTGTCCAGCCATGCCCCTATGAACTCCAAACCCTGTTTCGGGAGGAGATGGGATTTGGGGAAGTTTATGACGAACCCCAGACACTGAAGGACACAGATGGTGCAGGCCGTGACCTGCTGCACCTCGGCAGCCAAGCCCCTTCTTATGAGCCAATCATCCAGGTAGGGGAAGATGAAGGAGGCGGAGGTGGACCGCAACCACCATTAGGCACTTAGTGAAGACTCTGTGGGTGGAAACTAGGCCAAAGGGTAGTACCCTGTACTGGTACTGGCCACCACCCACCATGAACCTGAGGTACTGCCTGTGGCTGGGATGGATGAGGATGTGAGTGTACGCATCCTTTAAATCCAAGGAGCATAGCCAATCTCCCTGCTGGGGGTATGGCAGCAGTGTTCCAAAGCACAGCATCTTGAACTTCTCCCTTACCAGGAACCTGTTTAGGTCTCGCAGGTCTAGGATGGGCCTTAGGTCCCCCCCCCTCCCGTTCTTTTGGGAACAAGGAAGTACCGGGCGTGGAACGCTTTGCCCCAAAGATGTGGAGGCACTGGTTCCACTGCCCTGCCCTCTAGAAGACCTGTGCGTTCCTGCAGTAGCAAGGTCTGGTGGAGGGGAGTCCTAGGAGGGCTCTCCCGGGAAGAATGGAGGGGGGTGTCTGCAGCAAGTGGAGGTGGTAACCCTCCCTGACCACTTTCAGTGCCTGGGTGTTGGTGGTGATAGATGTCCACCTGTGGGCAAACAAGACTAGACATCCCCCTATGGGCTGCTAGCCTGGGCCTCCTGGGGGGAGAGGCTATGCCCAAGGAGTCAAAAGCTCCCACCAGGCTGGGCCAGAACTGATGCCTGGGTTTTGGGAGTCTTGGGATTAAGAGGGCCATGGCCTTGTCCCTTAGTCTGCTGACCCTGTTGGGGAGCTGAGAAGGCCTGATACTGAGGATAGTGTCCATAAACCTTGCCCTTCCTCGAGCAAGGGGGCTTTATACCCGAAGGCTTCTGTCAGGGAAGGGTAGCAGTCTTCTTGGAGAGCTTGGTCTCCAACTTTGCAGCCTTATTGGTCCTGAGTTTGCCAAAGAGATTCTCTCCCTGGCAAGGGACATCAACCAATTTGTCCTGAATCTATTGCTCCAGGTGGGAAGACTGCAGCCAGGTTTGGCACTGGGCACTGATGCCTGCCGTAGCTACTCTAGCTGTCGACTCGAAGCCATCATAGGCTGCCTGTCATAAACCTGGAGCACTCTCCGACATCCTAGGCCACGATTTGGATCTGCTGGAGGGGTTCTTCGGAGAGACCAGTTGAGAACCTGGCAAGCTCTTTCACCAGGTCTCTCAGGTAATGCCCATGTACAGCTGGTATGCCTGGATCTGGCCAATAAGCATCGAGCCCTGGTAATACTTTCTGTCCATGGCATTCATAGTGTGGGCTTCTCTCCCTAGAGGCACCAAGGAGTGAATCCTTTGGCTCTTGAGCTGAAACATGGCTGACTCTACCACCATGGAGTTATGTGGCAGCTGTGCCTTTTGGAACCCAGGGCTCCGGCGGACTCGGTACAGTGCGGTTGTCTCCTACATGCGGAGTAGCCGTTCCAGGATTTGAGGGACGGGCACCGTGAATGTCTCCTTCGGAGGGGCTTCATACTGGAGGATCTAGAGTTCCTTCATGCAAGGATCCTCCTCTGACTCTATGTCGAATGCCAGTGCCTTCGCCATGTCCTGCTTGAAGTTGAGGAAGGCCATATCCTCGGGTGGGGACTGGCGCCAGGTCTCGATGGGAGAAGGATCTGAATGCACATCTCAGTGGCATCAGGTATCAAGGGACTCCTTGTCCTCAGTCTCTCAGTCCGACTCATAGTTGGTGGAGGTGTCAAGGGCAGTCCGGGCCCCAGGCCTGAGGGCCTGTGTCCCTCAGAAGTCCTGCAGTTGGAGCCATGGGCACTCATCAGTGAGGATCTCAGCCCAGAGGATCAGGAGTGGGGTCGAGGAACATCTCAAGGCTGGTAAGTGCTCAAGGACTGGCTCGACCACCAGGGAGGTCCTCGAGGTCAAGGACCCAGTGGCTGGGGCCAATGAACCAGAGGAACAGGATATCAGAACCCACTGCTGTGCCATGAAAGCAGACAAGCTGTGCTCCAAGGCCGCCATTCTGGGTCTCCAGTCCAGATGACTTTGCAGCCTTTGGCGTGGCCACCGAGGATTTCGGGCCTTAAGCCAGCTCTGACGAGGGAGATTCTTTGAATGGATGGCTTTGGGGATCCGAGGCAGATCTAGGGAGGCCGACGATTCCTTTCGGACCACCTTGGTCAGCCACTCCTGCTCTTTCCCCTCAAACTCGTGGAGTGGGCTGCAGGGCTGGGAACGGGACTTACCCACCTTCCCCGACCCGTTCACCGAGGTGGTCCTCGAGGGTTTCTTCTTCTTAAGTTCCACTTCTGGGGTGCTCCTTTTGGAGGACCCGCGGCCTTGGGGTCCCGAAGCATAGTGGTCACACCGGAGCGTGGTGTCACTGGAGACCTGAGGCAGAGTCGGACCTCTGGAAAATTTTTTCCTGCTGCTGCTGACGACTCTTGATGGCCTTGGAGGACATATTCTTAGAGGCCACAGTCCAAGGGTTTGTGGTCCAGCCCAAGGTAATGGAGGCAGCAGTCAAGGGGATCGGTGAGGGACATGGTACGAACTCACCTATCACACCATTTAAAACCACTGGGGTAGGCTATGGGTAAAAGGGCTCCGGCAAGGTCAAAGACCTTAGGCCCAGCCAGAGTAAAAAAGGCACAAACCAGGCCAGTTGAGAAGACTTGAAAAAAAGGAAAACAAAAGAACCTAAGATGTGACACCAAGGCAGGTGGGCTCGGGGGCGGGAAAGGGAACCAGTACATGACTGGAGAAAGAAAACTTTCTCTTAAATGTTCTCTTAAATTTAACACTTTTTCCAGGGAAACCAGACAGACGTCTAATGGGTTCCACGAAAAAAAGGAGACTGAGGCAAGATGGCACCCTTGGGGGGGGGGGGGGGAGGGAAGCAGACCACGCATGCATGGTGCATCTCCCAAAGGCTCTCTTTGAAAGCTGGGGGAGAATCTTCCACGTGGACTGCGTCAGTGGCAATGTCACCCATTTGTGAGGACTTCCTGCTTGTTCCATGAGAAATTACTCATACATGTTACATCTTATAAACTTCAGAGGAAGGCTCTTTTTGGCACGATGCAAGTACAACATCGAGCATTAGCAGTAAATTTGAGAGACTGAGATCATACTCCACATACCCTGGGGCTTAGAAGTGAGGTTCATGACTGCCATGGTAAGAGCAAAACTAACCCTTTGGAGAAATTGCCCCGAAAAAGTGGCTGTGACAGTATTATGCTGCAAGGATACTCTGCAGCAGCAAAGACAGGAAGGCTTGTGAAGATGAAGGGAAAGGTAGATATTGCTAAGTACAGGCAGATCCTGCAGGAAAATTTGTTCCAGTCTGCCAGAAACCTGGGATTGGAGAGAATATTCATCTTTCAGCAGGACACAGATCCTAAGACCAAAGCAAATCAACAATGGAGTGGGGCTCAGCAAGAAGCATGCCTTCAAGTGACCTAGGCAAAGGCCAGACCTGAATCCAACAGAAAATCTGTGGCAAGATTTGAAGACTGCAGTCCAGACATCCTCCTGACAACTTCAAAGAAACTGAGATAGTTTGCCTAACAGACTGGGCAAAAACTGCATCATCCCTCTGTGCAAAATTGGTAGTCACTTATCCTATATAACTTATGGCTGTTATTAATACAAAAGGGGTTTCCACCAAGTACTGAATCAAAGAAGGGAAGACTTATGTAATCAAGACTGGTCTTCTGTCAATTAAATTTTGGCTGTATCTATAATTATTCATTCACATTGAACGTGTAGACTATGTTACTATGTAGCTCAGTGAAAGAAGCATCAACTTTAATGCATTTTGATTTGTATTTTTTAGACAAGATAATCTGAAAAATGTACAAAAGATGTGACACCTTTTATAAGGCACTGTAATACCTGGCCAGCAGGCTTACCTGGGATTCATCTTCGATCCTAAAACAAAGACTAAACAAAGGTTTGATATAACATAATAGAAAAAATGAAGCTGTCAGAAGTCAAGAAAATACTTTTACTATATGCCCTCAAAAGCTAGGGGTTTGAAGCAGTAATGCTTCAGCAGGAGGCAATGGTGTCATCCTGCAGCAGTTTGAAAGCATTGTTAACTTCTGTAAGAGCTCCCAAATGATTCTGCTTTACAATTCCATTCAAGATCAATTTATGACTGCCCATCTCAAGAGTTTCACACATCTCACCGTCTAAAATGAAAAAATCTGCAGAAGACTGTGGAATCCCTTTGCTCTTTGCTCCTCCGGTATCTGTCTAGCCGACACTCTCTGCACTTGTGTAGATGAGGTGCAATGTCATTGCAAGGGCCATCCTGTACAAAAGCTTCTCCAGTTTGCTGCAGTTTTCGAACTTTGTAAGGATCCATCAATATGGACTTGGGGAAGATAACTTAAAGGGGGAATAAAGAACTCATGTGAAAACTACATCACAATTGTTTCTACAAATACAAACTAGTTCATTATTAATATCTAATTATGGGCCAGATGCTGCCCACAAATTTCTAATCTTAACCATGCAAGGACTAAGAAAGCTAATGTATTGTCAGTTAACAGCTTAGTAGGTTTGACTTACTCTCAATCACACCTTTGGTTAACCTAGTTTAGCTTCTAGCATCATATCTATTTCTTCTGTGTTGACAGGACAGCGTCAAAGGCAGAGTAAACTAACACATAAGCCAGGAAACCAGAGTGGGCCATAGCTGAGAAGTCAGTCAGTTGGGCACCACAGCTCATCTAATCTGTAGAATTTATAGACATTTAAATCTAGAATCCCAGACAACTTCTATGTTTTTCCTTCTAACTGGAGATCTTCTGCTAATTCTGTGCTTTCCTGAATTCTGTTAATATTTCTTTTAACTCTTATCATCTCTAGGAGAAGGTCATTCCATGCATTCATCCTTTCAACAAATAAATGTTTTTAATTTCTTACACATTATTTACACTTCTGAGGTATTTGAATAACTATCATAGCGCCTGTGTCTTTCCTTTCTTCTTGGAGCAGTGATTCTCATCCTTTTTTCAGTTGTTACACACCTGACAGACTCTGTTCATATGCATGACTCACTGTACACTACAGAGAGGATTTTCAGCAGCAGCCAGCACACAAAGTGGCTGGCCATCGCTGTTTTAACTTTGCCCCGGATAATCAATGCCGGGGCCATATATGGGCCCCAGCATTGAATATCTGGATTGCCTGGATTGCAATTTTGCAATCCAGTCAGTGGTGATATACAGCGGCTGGCTGGATTGCAAAATTGGCTAAAGTTAGGACAGCAACCTTAGCCGGTTAGGGTTAACTGGGCAGTAGATGAATATTGCCGCTGCCCGGTTAACCCACGGAGCCACCCCCGCTCCACCCTGATGCTAAGCGGTCCAAACTGGGGATATACAGTGGCACAAACCAGGTTAGTGCCAGTGAACATGCCCCCTACAATTTTTAGCAGAGCAAAACAAAAAACCCTAAATATCATTTTATTGTAGTTAAAAATAAGATTAAATTAGACTTACTTACTAATTGTAGTTCCTGGAGGAACTCCAGTCTAGTCCCGGAATCTCTGGGTTGTGATCCTCTTCCAGCAGCTTGGAGACTGAGAAACGTCACTTTTGTGATGTCACTGGTACATAAGCCCCGGATCTGCCTCCTCACATCAGTTACCTATTGACAAAGCAGACTCACCGGAGCCACCATTAAGTAGCATACTGTATGAGAACCCAAAGCTAAACCACTAGCTGAACACTAAAGAATATCATGACTAACTATGTAAACATGCCTAGAACTGAAATTTGAGATTGCAGACCTGCTATCAGTAATCTGTGAACTATCATTAAAATCATCTCTAATACCTGAGGATTGGAGGATCGCCAATGTAACACCAATTTTTAAAAAGGGTTCGAGGGGTGATCCGGGAAACTACAGACCGGTGAGCCTGACATCAGTACCGGGAAAAATGGTAGAAACCATCATAAAGAATAAAATTACTCAGCATATAGATAGTCATGACCTAATGGGAGACAGCCAACATGGCTTTAGACAAGGAAGATCTTGTCTTACTAATCTGTTATGTTTTTTTGAAGGAGTGAATAAACAGGTGGACAAAGGTGAGTCGGTTGATATTGTGTATCTGGACTTTCAGAAAGCCTTTGACAAGGTCCCTCATGAGAGACTTTTGGCAAAACTAAAGAGTCATGGGATAGGAGGCAGTGTACTACTGTGGATCAGGAACTGGTTAAAAGATAGAAAGCAGAGAGTAGGGCTAAATGGCCAATTTTCCCAATGGAGAAAGGTGAATAGTGGTGTACCCCAGGGATCTGTGCTGGGTCCGCTGCTTTTTGACATATTCATAAATGACCTGGAAAGTGGAATAACGAGTGAGGTTATCAAATTTGCTGATGACACAAAACTATTTAAAGTTGTTAAAACCCAGGAGGATTGTGGAAAATTGCAAGAGGATCTTGATAAATTGGAAGACTGGGCATCAAAATGGCAGATGAAATTTAATGTGGAGAAGTGCAAGGTTATGCACCTAGGGAAGAACAACCCAAACTATGGTTACACGATGCAAGGTTCCACATTAGGAACCACCACCCAAGAAAAAGATTTAGGCGTCCTTGTGGATACCATGTTAAAACCCTCGGCCCAGTGTGCAGCGGCGGCCAAGAGAGCAAATAGAATGCTAGGTATGATAAGGAAAGGAATGGAAAATAAAACAAAAGATATTATAATGCCTCTATATCGTTCCATGGTGAGACCGCACCTTGAATATTGTGTGCAATTCTGGTCGCCGTATCTTAAAAAGGATATAGCGATTTTAGAAAAGGTTCAGAGAAGAGCCACCAAAATGGTAAAGGGGATGGAAGGCTACTCCTATGAAGAAAGGCTAAAAAGGTTGGGGCTCTTTAACCTGGAAAAGAGACGGCTGAGGGGAGATATGATAGAAGTCTATAAATTAATGAACGGAGTGGAACGGGTAAACGTAGATCGATTGTTTACCTTATCAGAATATAGAAAGACTAGGGGACATGCAATGAAGCTACAGGGTAAACTATTTAAGACTAATAAAAGAAAATATTTTTTCACTCAACGTGTAATCAAACTCTGGAATTTGTTACCGGAGGATGTAGTAAAGGCTGTTAGTGTAGCTGGGTTTAAAAAAGGTTTGGACAAGTTCCTGGAGGAAAGGTCCATAAACCATTATTAAGAAGGGACCCAGGATATCAATGCTTGAACCAATACAAGCATTGTGGAACCTGTGTCCCTTGGGGAAACTGCTAGGTACGTATGACCTAGATTGGCCACTGTTGGAAACAGAATACTGGGCTTGATGGACCTTGGTCTGACCCAGTATGGCATATCTTATGTTCTTATGTTCTTAAGGTACCTTGTGCGCTGAGGTCCATTTTCTCCCCCTGCGCAGGATGCTGACTCTGCCCCCATCCCCAAACTACACTATGCCGCCGCGCAGCACCCTGTGTCTCTTACCTGTTAACTTCGTCCTGCTTCAGGCTATAGCCCACTCACTTACCAGGGCGGGATACGGGACTAGACTGGAGTTCCTCCAGGACTACAATTAGCAGATAAGATTAATTTAATCTTCCTGATCATCCCTCCAGTCTAGTTCCGGAATCTCTGGGGATGTAACACAGCAGTGAACAGATTCAACGGGAGGGCCCTGCTAGACCAGCCTGAAGCACCGCCGATCCAAAACAGGTGTCCCTCTCCGCCTGAACATCCAGACGGTAATGTTTTACAAACGAGTGCAACGAAGACCAGGTTGCTACTTTACAGATTTCCACCGCCGGCACCAGACTGCACTCCACCCAAGAGGCAGCTTGCGCCCTAGTGGAATGAGCTCTCAGCCCTTCTGGGACCGCCCGGCCGTTCAACAGATACGCCGATGCGATCGCCTCCTTCAACCATCGGGCAATAGAAGCTTTAGAAGCCGCTTCACCCTTCTTTGCCACCTCAAACACCACAAAGAGCCTATCGGACTTACGGAAAATGGCCGTCCTGCGGATATAGCATGGTTACTCACCTGTAAAAGGTGATCTCCGGGAACAGCAGGAATTTAGTCCTCACATATGGGTATCGTCGGTACCGACAGAGCCTGTGCGGGAACGCTCCCCAGCGTCCAATTAGAAAACTTTTGGGAGCATCCCACAGCGCCTGCATGCTGCCTTCCCGCCTTTCCCAACTGCCTCTCTACAGTTGAGTTTTAAGCTGAGACAAAGAGAGAGGGAAAGGGAAAGAGACAGATAGAGAGATACAACTCCTAGGGGAGATGGGTGGATTCTGAGGACTAAATTCCTGCTGTTCCCAGAGATCACCTGTTACAGGTGAGTAACCATGCTATCTCCAGGAACAAGCAGGAATGTAATCATCACATATGGGGACTCCCTAGCTTTTGATGCCAGGGAGAGGCCCCAGAAGTTGTGTGTCCCTGAGAAGGGCTCCACTTCCCCCATGGATCTCTGGCATCCTACTAGGGATGGTGGGTAGGAGTTGATTAGGTATGGAACAGGTGTTGGAGAACAGCCTGACCAAACAAGGCATCCTGGCGGGAGTCCTTGTCCAAGAAGTAATGGGCTGTGAAGGTATGAACCGAGGCCCAGGTGGCTGCTTGACAGATGTCGTCGATAGACACAGAGTGCAGATGAGCCATTGAGGCTGCCATGGCTCTCACATTGTGAGCTGTGACATGGCCCTCCAGAGAAAGGTTCTTACTCTGATAGGCGAAGGAAATACACTGAGCAATCCAGTTAGACAGTGTTCTCTTGGAGACTGGAAGTCCCAAATGAGAAGGATCAAAAGCAACAAAGATTTGAGAGGACTTTCTATGTTGCTGTGTTCTTTGTAAGTAAAAAGCTAAAGCTCTTTTACAGTCCAAGGTATGAAGATTCCTCTCTGCATTTGATGCATGAGGCCTTGGAAAAAACACAGGTAGGTAGACCGCTTGGTTCAGATGAAAAGACGAGACCACCTTTGGCATAAAGTGTGGATGAGTCCTAAGGACTACCTTGTCATGATGGAACCTTGTATAAGGTGGATTAGCTACTAGCGCTTGCAACTCACTGATGCGACGTGCTGATGTGATTGCAATGAGAAAGATAACCTTCCAAGAAAGGAACTTCAAGGAGGCAGTAGCTAAAGGTTCGAAAGGTGGCTTCATGAGCCGCCCAAGAACCAGGTTTAAGTCCCATGCCACCGGTGGTGGCCTAATGGGAGGCTTAGTTAGAAGAAGGCCTCTCACAAATCTTGCCATAAGAGGATGAGAAGAAATAGGCTGTCCATTGAGGTTTAAAGGAAGCTGCAATAATACTCAAATGGACTCTTACTGAGTTAGTCTTAAGTCCTGCATTGGATAAATGAAGGAGATACTCCAGCAATGATTCCAGAGGTATCGCAAGGGGGTTAAGACCCTTTTGCGAACACCAAATGGTAAATCTTTTCCACTTGAAAGCATAAGAGCGTCTAGTGGAAGGCTTCCTGGAAGCATAAAGGATATCTTTTACTTGCTGAGGGAGATTAAGACTATGAAGATCTAGGCCTTCAGCAACCAAGCCCTGAGATGCAGACTGGGGATTGGGATGCCATAACATTCCGTCCTCCTGAGATAGGAGATCTGGGGCAGACCCAGCTCCAGGGAGGGAGCTTGAGAGAGATGTAGAAGCAGAGGGTACCACACTTGCCGTGGCCAATGTGGAGCTATGAGAATCATATGGCCTCTGTCCCTCTGAAGCTTGAACGGGGTTTTGGGAATTAGGGGAATGGGTGGAAAGGCATACAGAAAGTCTTGACCCCAGTAAAGGAGGAAAGCATCCCTGGCCTGAGCCCCCCCTGAGCCGGAATTCTGGAACAGAACCGGGGAAGTTTAGCATTCCACAGACTTGCAAAGAGGTCTATGTTCGGGGTTCAAAAAATTTCAAAAATCTTGGTCACCTGGTCTGCATGCAGAGACCACTCGTGTGGAAGCAGAACTCGACTGAGTCTGTCTGCCCAAGAGTTTTGTATGACTGGAAGATACACTGCCAGGAGATGAATCTGATGCTCTCTGGCGAGGGCCCATAGTCGCAAAGCTTCGTTGCAAAGCGACAGAGAGCCTGTTCCCCCCTGCTTGTTCACATAGAACATGGCTACTTGATTGTCCGTATGAATGAGGACTGTCTAGTAGCTGAGCAGGGTGCAGAACACTCGAAGAGCAAGGAAGATTGCTCCGAGTTCCAAGAGATTGATATGTAGATGAGTCTCTTGTGGAGACCAGGTGCCTTGGGTGGAGAGGTCTTGCAAATGAGCTCCCCAACCCATCGGAGAAGCATCTGTTGTGAGAGTTGCTTGGGGTAAGGGCTGTTGAAAAGGGGACCCCAGCAATAGGTTTTGAGTGGACTTCCACCACTGGAGGGACAAAATAAGTGTTTGCTATTTTGTCTGACAGGCATTCTGATGCCTGGGTCCATTGAGTGGATAAGGTCCACTGGGCTGCCCTCAGATGGAGGCGAGCATAGGGAACCACATGCACGGTGGATGCCATGTGGCCTAGTAGTTGTAAGATTTCTCGAGCAGTGAGAAGAGACTTTAGCACTGCTTGAGAAGCTAACTGCACCATGCGAAGGCAGCGGGCCTGGGGTAGATAGGCCCTTGCCTTTCTGGTATCCAGCAAAGCTCCTATGAACTCTAAAGGCTGAGTGGGGGTTAGACTGGATTTTGGGATGTTTATGACCAGACCCAAATACTGAAGGATACACATTGTGCAGGCTAGAGAAGTCCTGGCCTCTGACTCTGTTGGGGCTCGAATGAGCCAGTCGTCTAAGTAGGGGAAGACAAATATCCCTAGAGTGCGGAGAAATGCTGCTACTATGGCCATGCATTTCGTGAACACCCTTGGTGCTGAGGCCAGGCCAAAAGGAAGCACCCTGTATTGGTAGGGCTTTCCTTGAAAAAGGAACCGAAGAAACTTTCTGTCGGTTGGATGGATGAGAACATGGGTGTACGCATCCTTGAGATCTAGAGAACAAAACCAATCCTGACTCTGAAGGTATGGCAGTAGAGTTCCGAGAGAAATCATCTTGAATTTCTCTTTGACAAGGAATTTGTTCAAGTCTCTGAGGTCCAAGATAGGTCTGTATCCCCCTGTTTTCTTTGGGATAAGAAAATAGGGGGAGAAAAACCCAGTACCCTGTTGAGGAGTGGGTACTTCTATTGCCCCTTGGGCAAGGAGGATAGTGACCTCCTGATCTAATAGGTTGATGAGAGGTGTTGGAGAATTGAACTGCCTTATTATTGTGGGAGGGGGAGTGCTTGAAAAATGAAGCCTGCACCCCTCCTTTATGATGGAGTGTCCAATGCTCTGCTGTTATCTGTCCCCATCTGGGGGCAAAGTGACATAACCTTCCTGGAATGGTGGAAGGCTCTGGTCCCACAAGAGCCAGAAAGGCTAAGATCTCTAGCTGTAAGTCAAAGGCCTTGTGGAGGCTGAGACTGCTGAGACGGTTGAGGCTTAGGAGTCTTTGCTTTCTTCTGTTTGGGTGGTTGCTGACCTTTCCTGACAAGCTGACCTGCAGAATGTCCCTGCTGAGTATAAGCAGGATAATATATTTTCTTCTTAGCAAAGAATGGTTTCTTGAACGATTTCTTTCTAGCAGGATTAGCTATGGACTTGGATAACCTATTCAAGGTGGAGTTGTCAGCATCCATCTCGTTGGCCTTTTCCTGCCAATCTTTACCAAACAGGTTCTCGCCAGTACATGGGATATTTCCCAATTTGTCTTGTACCCAGAGCTCCAGATCGTATGCCTGGAGCCAAGCAATTCTACGTGCACCTATGGCAATGGCAGAGGTTCTGCTTATGCACTCAAAACAGTCAAAGGCTGCACGGTTGACAAATTTAGAAACATCTTGGGCATGTTTGACCAAAGTAAGAAAATCCTGTCTTCTATCCTCAGGAAGAATAGGACTTAAAGCTTCTAAATCATCTGCGACCTCCCTCAGGAACATTCCCATGTAGAGACTATAGGAACTGATCCTGGCAGAAAGCATGGAAGCTTGGAAGACACAACGTCCAAAAGCATCCAGGGTTCTGCACGCACGTCCTGGAGGATTAGAAGCATGCCTCTTTGCACTCTTGATCCTTCTCATAGCTGATTCCACTACAATAGAGTGGTGAGGAAGCTGAATCTTTTGGAAACCAGGACAAGGAGGGACTCGATACAGAATATCCAGTCTGCGAGAATGAAGAGATGTGGTAAGAGGTGTCTCCCACATTCTTAACATGAGATCATATAAAATCTTATGAATGGGCAAGGTAGCTGCCTTCTTAGGAGCTTTGGGATACTGTAAAATTTCCAACTCCTTAGCTCTGGGCTCTGTTTCAGGGGTCACAGTAATAGACAGACCCCGAGCCACCTCCCTGATAAAATCCTGGAAGGAAATATCCTCTGGAGGAGACATCCTGCGCTTAGGGGAGGAGGGCTCCTCTGGGAGAAGTATTCCAGCATCAACAGAACTATCAGAATCCTCAGATTCTTCTGAGGACTCTAAGTACCATCTGTCCAGATGCTCCTGAAGAGCCCGATACCCGTACCGACCGAAGTCGGTACCGGGAGTAATCGGAACCGGGGTATCGGTACCCGAGGGCATCAGATGACTGGATACCGGTAAAGCAGACACCGATGCCGATGTCGATGCTATCGGTACTGGTACCGACCAGATTGTCTGTCGCGGATCCGAGGGCGTCGATGCCGCAAGGAGAGCCGCCAGACTGCACTCAATAGCCAGGAATCTCCGGTCTATCGACACTGCCGATGCTTGGATGTCGGTACCGGAGAAGACCGCCGGTACCCCAGAGCATGGCACCAGTAGTTCTGCCGAGGTCGAGGCCTCGAGAACATCCTGGAGCCCCGATAATGCTTTGGAAGCCGAAGCCTCCCGCCGGGGCAATTTTGCTGGTGCAGAATCCTCAAGGGCAACGCCAGAGGCATCTCGATACGTAGAAGGAGATCTACCCTTTGAGGACCAGCTGGACTTATGTTTAGTTACCTGAGATCCACGGGAGGAAGAGGAAGCCCTGGAAGACGTCGATGCCACCAAAGCTGCATCAGAGGGAAATAGGGTACTGAGCTTAGCAGCTCGGTTCTGCCGACCACTTTTAGACATCATGGCGCAGGACATACAATCCGTGATGGAGTGGTCAGGACCTAAACATTTTAGACACCCTTCATGGGCGTCGGTGACGGAAATGGTACCGCCACACTTGGTGCACTTTTTGAAACCTGAGGCAGGTTTCTCCATTTTAAGAAAAAGGTTTTGGGCCTAAGGCCCAAAAAGGCACGTGCACCTGAAGAAAAAATAGGAAAACTCCTAGTATTTTATTTTTTTTAAAGACAGAAAATAAGAAGAAAAAACCGGCGGTACCAGTAAAGCGTCGAGGAAGGCAGACGCGACCAGAAAAAAGAAATAAATAAAGAAGAATTCTTCTGCGGTGACAGGAACAACGACATGCTGGCTCCGCGGAAAAAGAACAACTGGAGAGAGGCAGTTGGGAAGGGCGGGAAGGCAGCATGCAGGCGCTGTGGGATGCTCCCAAAAGCTTTCTAATTGGACGATGGGGAGCGTTCCCGCGCAGGCTCCGTTGGTACCGACGATACCCATATGTGATGACTACATTCCTGCTTGTTCCTGGAGATACCTTTTCAACGCCCTCCTAATATCCAACCGATGCAAGCGCCCTGCAGCCTGACCCTCTCCTCTCTCTGAGCTGCAAACACCGGCAAGGAAACTACCTGATTCATATGAAAAACCGACACGACCTTTGGCAAAAAGGACGGTACTGGCCTCAAAACCACCTTAGTATCAAACGAAAGAAATGGCTTTCTACAGGACAACGCCTGCAATTCTGAGATTTGCTTCGCCCAAGCAATCGCCACCAAGAAAACTACCTTTGGCGTGAGATCCTTCATAGACGCTTTCGTCAATGGTTCAAAGGGCGCTCTCCCTAACGCCTCCAACACTAACGGGAGATCCCACGTCGGAAGTAGTTGCTTCCGCAGCGGCCGCAATAGGGTTACTGCCCGCAAAAAACGTTTAATATCCATATGTCCTCTGAGTGCCTTGCCTTGCACCTTTTCCCTATAGTAGGACAGCGCAGCTAACTGAACTCTTGACGACGCGGCGGCCAAGCCTTTCTGAAAACCATCTTGCAAGAAGGCCAGTACCTGCAGTACCAACGACCTCAAAGGAACGAAGCCCCTGTCCGCACACCATGCTTCAAAGATGCGCCACACTCTAACATAAGCCAATGAGGTAGACCTCCTCCGAGCTTTCAGCAAGGAGATCACCCCCGCTGAATAACCCTTTGCTCTCATCCTAGCCCTCTCAAGAGCCAAGCCATAAGCGAGAATCGATCTACCTGAGGCATGCACAGGGGTCCTTTGCGTTAGAAGATCCTTTCTCCTCGGAAGCTTTCAGGGCTTCCCTACCAACAGCCGCACCAAGTCCGCGTACCACAGCCTTCTTGGCCAATCCAGCGCAATCAAAATCACCTGACCTTTGTGTAGCTCTATGCGCTGCAGCACTCGCCCGATGAGCACCCAAGGTGGAAACACGTAGAGGAGCTGCTCTTCTGGCCAGGCCTGTATAAGAGCATCCAGGCCTTCTGCCATTCTCTCTTCTTCTGCTGAAGAAGCGATCGACCTTTGCCGATTGGAAAGTCGCCATGAGATCTATCACCGGCGTCCCCCAACAACGCACAAACATTGCGAACACCTCCGGATGAAGAACCCATTCCCCCAGTTCTACCTTCACGCGACTCAAGAAGTCGGCCTGCACATTGTCCACCCCCGCTACATGCGCAGCCAACGCCACCAGATTGTTTTCGGCCCATTCTAACAAACTCTCGGCCTCGGCTTCCAGTGCCACGCTGCTGGTGCCTCCTTGCCGGTTGATGTAAGCCACCATGGTTGCATTGTATGAGAACACGCGAATGGCTCTTCCGTGGAGCACAGGCCAAAATGTTTGCAACGCCAGTGCTACTGCTCTCAACTCCAACCTGTTGATCGACCAACTCTTCTCCAGCTCGGACCACTGCCCCTGCACAAATTGTCCCTGATAGTAAGCCCCCCCAGCCTAGCAGACTGGCATCTGTCGTCAGAGAAATCCACGCAGGTGACTCCAAGGGCATCCCTTTTTCCAGATACCCCGGACGTAGCCACCACTGAAGCGCCTCGCAAGTCTGCGGCGGACAAGGCAGCCTTTGAGACAGCTGATCCCTTTGATGCAACCACCTCCTCAACAGTGCCCTTTGCAAAGGTCTCATGTGGGCCCTTCCCCATGGAACCAACTCGAGCGTCGCCGCCATGGTCCCTAGTAACCTTAGGTAATCCCAGGCCATGGGATCCTGTGTGCTTATAAATTGTCTGACAAATGTTCTGAGCCCCAGCACCCGCTGCTGCGGCAGAAAAACACGTCCCACTCTCGTATCGAAGCGCGCCCCCAGGTACTCTAGACTCTGAGACCTCCAACTTGCTCTTTGCCATGTTGACTACCCAACCGAGACTCAGCAAAAAGGTCACCACCTTGGTTGTGGCTGCCACACTCTCTGCTTGGGACTTCGCTCTGATTAACCAATCGTCCAAATAAGGGTGCACCAACACCCCCTCCTTTCGCAAAGCCGCTGCTACCACCACCATCACTTTGGTGAACGTATGCAGCGCCGTAGTGAGGCCAAACAGAAGCGCCTGAAACTGAAAATGTCCCATAGGCACCGTGAACCTGAGAAATTTCCGATGCTCCTGCCGAATCGGAATGTGAAGATGTGCCTCCGACAGGTCCAGAGACGTAAGAAATTTGCCCCGTCTCACTGCCACTATAACGGACCTGAGAGTCTCCATACGAAAATGAGACACCCGAAGACAAAGATTTACTCTTTTGAGATCCAAAATAGGCCAAAAAGCCCCTTCCTTTTTCGGAACCACGAAATAGATAGAGTATCGACCACAACCTAACTGGACGGGGGGGAACAGGAACTATGGCCTTTAGGTAGAGGAGCCTTTGCACTGCCTCCCGCACAGTCTTGCGCTTTGCGCTTGCTTTGCATGGCGACTTAACAAAAGAATCGGCTACCAGCTGCTGAAACTCCAACGCATAACCTTCTCGAATAACCTCCAACACCCACAGATCTGAAGTCATTTGGACCCAGGCAGGGTAAAACTCCCATAACTGACCCCCCACGGTAACCAGCCCCATCTGGGTCCCCCTGGCTTCATTGCTATTTCTTGAAATTCGAGGAAGGGGAGGAGACCGCAAACCCCCTGCCTGCCTCTTGAAATCCACGAAACCCTTGGCTCCGGCTGGGAAAACGCCCCTGATGACCTTGAACAAACCTTGAGGAACGAAAACACCGGAAATCCCGTTGCTGACCGTGAGGCAAGAGCGAGGAACGTCCCTGCTTCTACTTATCCTCTGGCAACCTACTGCCTTTGGACTCTCCCAAATCTTTCACCAATTTATCTAAATCTTCACCAAACAGCAGCTTTCCCTGGAAAGGAAGCTTACTTAACCTCGCCTTGGAGGAGCCATCTGCTGCCCAATTGCACAGCCAAAGACATCTCCGCCCCGCGACCACCAAAGCCATGCTCTTCGATAACCCCCTGATAAGGTCATAATGAATGTCAGCCAGATAAGCCGCTCCAGATTCCAGTCTGGCTGCCTCTTTGGCGGGGTCCCCTTGAATCCGCTGCGCCCAGCATAGGCACGTCCGCGCCACCCAGGCTCCACAAACAGAAGCCTGCAAAGAGAGTGCATTGACTTCAAACACCTGCTTCAACAAGGTTTCTTACGGTCCTGCGCATCCTTGAGCGCCGCGCTACCCTCTACTGGAATTGTGGTCTTTTTGGTAACCGCCGACACAGCCGCATCGACCCTTGGAGACTTAAACAAGTCCTTATCCTGGTCTAACAACGGGTAAAGACACGTCATCACTCTAGACCCTTTAAGCGCGGACTCAGGCATATCCCACTCCTCCTGTATCATTTCCTTAAACATTCTATGCACCGGGAAAGCCCTCTGAGTCTTTTGAAAAGCTTGCAACAATGGGTCCTCCAGAGTAGAATCTTCTGCAGGTCCATCAGACGGCATATATTAAGAGTTTTGAGAGACTCTGCAATGACAGCCAGCAACTCTTCTCTCCGAAACACTCGGCCCACCGTTGCCTGATCCTCCTGCTCTGCAATCTCGCCTTCTTCCAGATCTTCGTCCTGACCCACGTCAGGTTCCGGATCCTCCGACCATAGATCCTCCAATATGACTGACTCCTCTGCTCGGACCGCATCTCCTCTGGACTTCTTCGCCCCAACGCCTGTCACTACCGCCGTCCCCGGCCTCTTATCCCCTACCATCGCCGCCAAGGAACAGGCTGCAGTACTATTTAAAGAGCTGCCCAAGGCCTGCTGGAGCACAGCTACAAAATCTGGCACAAAAATTGCCGCCAAGCCTCCAGGCAAAGAAGGTTGCGCCGTCGGGGGTTCCAGAACCGCAGAAGTACTGGTCCCCGGCTCCTGTGCGGCAATAGGGTCTAATACTGGTCCTGTAGGGCTCGCAGCCGCCCCCTCCTGAACCCCTGCTCCAGTCTCTGACCCTTGAGCCATATTCAGCGCCTCTTGACTGCAACCTCTGCAGACACCCTCCGGAGATACGGAACTCCTTCTAGCACCGCACAGCAAATATAGTGGTCTAGAAGGCATCCCGTCCCCCGGAGCTCCTCACTGATCTAACCCGGACCCTCAACAGACGCCTGCACCCGTTGATGCCGGCCCGTTTTTTTTTTTTTATAACTGGATTAGCCTCAGAAATGTTCCCCAAGCTAAATTATGAAGAAACAAAATGAAAACGAGGCTCCCTGGCTGAATTACACGGCCCACCAGCTCCTGTCCAACACGATTCCTGCACGAGCGACACATGGTCCGGCCAGCAGCGCCGGAACCCGCGCTCCCCCGGCTTCTCCTGTCCTACCTAGTCCGCTACCGGAGCAGTGTGCCAGGTGACTTTTCCACTGCGCTCCATATCAAACTGAGAGCTGCAGACACCGCTTGCAAGGGGGGGAACCGGAGAAAGCTCCTTCCACGCTGCAGATCAGTCCGGCGGCTCTAATCGCGTTAGCAGGCAGAACTTCTGCACGCGATGAGCCCTGCTGGCTGCCGATTCCTCTCCTCCGCTGCCGGGATTGGTAATCGGTACTGTGCTCTCTCGTTTTCTGCCTGAGCCCCCCCCCACCGAAGCACAAGGCTGCCCCTCAGAGAATGGAAAGGGGGAAAAAAAGGGAAAAGGAGGGGAGGGAGGGAGGGAGGGTGGGAAGCAATAAGGCAAAGCACCCCAAATCAACAGGAGGGAGAGAACAGCAACGCCCCCCAGCACCAGATCCAGGAAAAACTGAATCCCCCCCCCCTTTGTCTTCTTTTTTCTTTCTTCTTTTTTTTAACTAAAGCCCCCTAGCTATTCTAAGCCTAAACTCTCCTTAACTGTCTCTCCAGTGAGCGCCGAACTCCTGGGCTTACCAACCTCCAGCTGCTTTGAGACTGAGATAACTGGTGTGAGGAGGCGGATCCGGGGCTTATGTACCAGTGACATCACAAAAGTGACGTTTCTCAGTCTCCAAGCTGCTGGAAGAGGATCACAACCCAGAGATTCCGGGACTAGACTGGAGGGACAATCAGGAACAAAAGATAAACCTAAATGGTTTTTAACAATTTACCTTATATTTTTTATATAAAACTATTACTGAAATCAAAGTTATTACATTTTTATTTTTTTTCTCACAAGTTTTACAGCTTGATACTCTGTGGCACTTATCCAGCTAGCAAGATGCTGTGGAGCTGATCAGGGGAAGCTTTGCAATATTTCCAGCTTGAGCTGGCAGCAACAATGATCACTGGAGGAAGGGAAGCAAAATTAGGAAGCCATTAAAGGAATTTCAAGTACCTGGTTCCTGCTTTGCATTCTCTCTAGCTTGCAGGCACACATGGTTGTTAAGGAAAGCCTGGTATTGCTATCTATGCTAAATTTGTGATGACACACCTTCCAGCTCCTGGTGACACACCAGCATATCCCGACACACTGGTTGAGAACCTCTACTCTACAGTAAGTCTCATCTCAAAGGACTCTTAGTCTAGAACCTGCACCATTTTTAAACAGCCTCTCTATGGACTGCCTCTACTGTTTATATTGGTTTATATACATATTAGTATTCATATTACTGACCTCTCGTGTTGCCTCTGCTGATATAAGTTTCAGTGTTCTCTCTTGGCTGGTTCAGGTCATTTGGGCCAAAAGTGGAAAGGTTTAAATCTCGCTGCAAGAATACTCCAGCTTTAACCTCTACAGATGGGACAGGCTTCAATAGTTTTTGCAGTTCCAAGCTTCTGCCAGACTCAGCTGGTGCTCTGGAAGACTCATCAGAAGGCTGCTTGGGTGCAAAAGGGAAGCATTCCTTCACAGCTGTGAACTCGAAGCCCTTTGCAAAAACTGCAACGGGCTTTGTAAACGATTCAAACAGATTTGTTGACTTGCTTCCCTGTTCACCATCCTTAGAACTGATCCAAGAAAACAAACAAGAGTTTGTTGACTGAGCAAAGTTTGCATTTGTATCCACGGTACTTTTAGTCCCCCAGGTTCCAAAAGTATTGTTTTCTTTTAATGAAAGTTCAGCTTGTGTGAAGATATTTGTATCCTCTTTGAACACTTCTTTCTCCTTGCAGGAAAAGGTCGCTACCTCTTTAGGTAAGGTCTCCTTAAAACTTCTAAAGCAAAGCATACATGACTGAGAATTACTGACAAACAAAAATACAAGCAAGCAATTCTTAAGCTCAAACTACAAATATTAATAGAAATGAATTTTTCAAATATATATATTACTCAAAATATTACATTAATGAATGGAAGCCCACAACTAATGCTCATGTCCATTTGATATATCGCAAGTCAAAAATAAAAAAAGGTATCTAAGTGGTTTACATTAAATTGTAGTTGTGTGTTGCAGCATCTTCAGAAACCATCAGGAAGTTACTTAAGGGCATATTAGGTGCTCAGAAATAAGCAGTAAACCTAGCTGATGGTTATGACAATGTACATGCTCAAGCAGGGCCTGTGCAATGCGTATGACGACATTCAAGTGGCCAAGCATATAATTGCTGTCAAAGGAGTTACAGTACCATAACATGACAAAAGCAACACCCATTCTAACTGGTAATAATCATTTCAAACATGTATCACCTATCCCCTGCAAAGCGTAGTTGCTCACCTGTAATAGGTGATCTCCGGGAACAGCAGTAATTTAGTCTTCACATATAGGTGACACTGGGTACCGACTGAGCCCGTGCTGGAAGCTCCCCAGCTACCAATAGGAAAGCCTTTGGGAGCCCTCCACTACACGCCTGCACCACTGCCTTCCTGCTCTTCCCAACTCCCTCTCCTCAGTTGAGTTTGTAGCTGAAAAGGAGGAGTAAACAACAAAAAGATAAACAACCCTAGGGGAGAAGGGTGGGTTGTGAAGACTACATTCCTGCTGTTCCCAGAGATCACCCGTTACAGGTGAGTAGCTATGCTATCTCCAGGAACAAGCAGGAATGTAGTCTTCACATATGGGACTCCCTAGCTCCCAGATCTCAGTAGACCGGGTCAGAAAGTTGGACAAGGTCAGGTGAACCTAGACTTCCCCACCAAGGAGATCTGGTAAGAATAATGGGGCAGGAGGTAGGAGTTGTCATTATGTTCCAAAGAGATGTTGAAGGACAACCTGGCTGAAGGTCACATCCTGGTGGGAGTCCTTGTTCAAGTAGTAGCGGGTGGCAAAGGTGTGGATGGAGGACCATACTGCAGCCTGGCAGATTTCGTCAATGGCTACTGAACATAGGTTTGCTACCGATGTTGCCATGGCTCGGACATTATGGGCAGCAACATGCCTGGTGAGGGTAAGGCCTGCTCTGTCAAATGCTAGTGATATACACTCTGCTATCTATCTGGAGAGCGTGTGTTTCATTACAGAAAGATCCAAGTGGTTGGGGGTTAAAGGACACAAATAATTGTGAGGATTTTCAGATATCCTGAGTCCTTTGAAGATAGAAGGCCAGAGCCCTTTTGTAGTCAAGTGTGTGCAGGGTTGCCTCTGCACGAGATGCATGAGGTCTTGGGAAGAAGACCGGAAGAATTACCGACTGATTAATGTGGAAAGGTGACACCACCTTTGGTAAAAAGTAAGGATGAGTCCAAAGGACGACCTTGTCATGATGGAATCTGATACATAGTTCACCAATGCGCCTGACTGAGGTCAGGGCGATGAGGAATATAACTTTCCAAGACAAGTACTGTAGGTGGGTAGTTACTGAGGGCTCAACAGAGGTTTGAGAAGCTGGGTAAATACCACGTTAAGATCCCACGCTACTAGGGGTGGTCAAAGAGGTGGCTTGGAGAGGAGTAGCCCTCTCATAAAACCTGCCACTAGAAGAACTGTGGAGATGGGTCGACCATCTCCAGGTTTATGAAAAACTGAAATAGCACTGAGGTGAGCACATACTGAATTTGTATTGAGTCCCGAAGAGGACAGATGTAAAAGGTATTGAAAAAGCATAGGTATTGATGCCTCAAAAGGATTGTGGTTATTTTGAGAGCACCATGAAGCATATCTATGCCATTTGAAAGAGTATGTTCACCTAATGGAGGGCTTTCTGGAAGAAAGGAGGATGCCTTTCACAGCTGTCAAAAGTTGTAGTTGTTGAAACATCCTCCTCTCAGCATCCATGCCGTCAAGCAGAGAGACCACAGATCGGTATGCAGGAGTTTGAGGAGGGTCTTCGGGATCAGGGGTATGGGTGGGAAAAGCATAAAGCAGTTCCCGACCTCAGTAAATCACGAAGGCATTGGATAACAGACTGAGTTTGGATGGTATCCTGCAGCAGAACTGTGGAAGTTGAGAATAATGTGGAGTGGCAAAGAGATCGATGACTGGATCCCCCAGGTTTTCAAGATCTATGCCAGTGTCCGGATTTAGGGTCCACTTATTTGGATGTAAGATCCGACTCAGTTTGTCCGCCAAGTGATTGATCTCTTCTGAAATATAAACTGCACGGAGGTACATGCAATTGCGAATGGCAAAGTTCCATAGGCGATAGGCTTTTTTGCATAAAAGAAGAGAGCCCGTCCCCCCTTGTTTGTTTACGTAGAACACTGCCACCTGATTGTCTGTCCTAACCAGGATCTGGCTGTTGGAAAAGTGGTGCTGGAAAACTTGGAGGACATTCGTGATTGCTCGAAGCTTGAGGGGGTTGATTTGTCCAGTTGATTCCTGGGCTGCATAGTCCTTGTGTGGAGATGGAATCTAGATGAGCTTCCTAACTGAGCTTGGAGGCATCTGTAGTCCATGTGTGTTGAGGTTGGAGCATCCAAAAAGGTGACCATAGCAGAATTTGTTGGGGTACATCACCAGAGGAGTGATTCAGCCAGACGGCGTGCTATTTGAATGATATCCCGAAGATTCCCTGTGGCCTGGGTCCACTGTGATGAGAGGATCCACTGCGTTAGTCACATATGCAGTCTTGCATATGGTATTACATGCACTGTGGATGCCATGTGGCCTAAAAGGCCCAGTAAGGCTCGAGCCTTTGCAGTCTTCTGCTGGCACATGTGGATGGCTAAGTCCACCAGTCTGTTCATGTGCTTTAGAGGAAGGCAGGCCCTGGATTGTTGAGCATCTAGTATGGTGCTGATGAACTCCAACCTTTAGGTTGGGGTAAGAGGGGACTTTGAGAAGTTTATGATAAATCCCAGGTGTTGCAATAGAGCAAGAGTTTGCTGAAGAGATGAGCAGAATTCTTCAGGAGAGTCTGCCTTTATCAACCAGTCATCTATTGTAAGAGAAGACAAAGACTTTGTTGTTTCGAAGATATGCTGCCACTATGACCATGCACTTTGTGAAGACTCTTGGTGCAGATGCAAGGCCAAAGGGGAGGACGCTGTACTGATAATGGGTGCCATGACAAGTGAAGCAAAGATACTGCCTGTAGTCTGGATGTATCAGGATGTGAGTGTTGGCCTCTTTGAGGTCTAGGGAACACAACCAGTCTGGTTCCTGCAGACTGGGAAGCAGAGTTCCCAGAAGCATCATTTTGAACTTCTCCTCGACTAAGAATTTGTTGAGTTCTCGGAGGATGAGAATGGGTCTGTAGCCCCCTGATTTCTTTGGAATGAGGAATTAGGGGGAGTAGAAACCCTTTAGCAGTTGATTTTGAGGAACTACTTCTATGGCTCCTTGGGAAAGTTGATTGGAAACCCCTTTCTTGAGCAGGGCGTTGGAGGGGAGGCTGGGTGGGATAATCCATCCTGAAATGATGGGGGGTGGGGGTTCTTGAAAATGCAATTGGTAACCTCCCTGGACTATGGATAGAGCCCACTGCTCTGTGGTGATGGAACGCCACCGATGTGAGAAAGCGTAGTTATTCACATGTAACAGATGTTCTCTGGGGACAGCAGGAATCATTCCTCACATATGGGTGATGTCGGCACCAACGGAACCCTCGTGGAAGCATCTCCCCAGCTTTCAAAGAAAGCCTTTGGGAGATGCTACCACGCATGCATGGTTTCCTTCCCACCCAAGGGTGCCATCTTGCTCAGACAGATGACATAGCTAGCAGACAAAAGAAGATGGCTAAAAAAAATAATAATTCATACATACATAAAGCAAATCCAAAGGGACGAGGGAAGGTTGTAAGGACTGATTCCTGCTATCACCAGAGAACACCTGTTACAGATAAGTAAATACGCTTTCTCTGGGAACAAGCAGAAGTCAGTCCTTACATATGGGACTCCCTAGCTACAGGCTACCAAAAGCCTGTAGAGAAAAAACACGGTTGCCCTCAAGAGGAGCCGTGAACAGCAGCAATTGAGTCAGTGAATACGGACTACAGTAGGACACATGCGTCCGATGAAAACCAACACTCCGGTAGCCTGAACACAGAAGGGCCAGAGGGTAGGAACTGCCTAGACCACGCAAAAATTATGAAGCACGGCCTGGTCGAAGGCGCTGTAACGTTGGAACTCCCTCTCCAGGCAGTAATGAGCTGCGAAGGTATGGAAAGAAGAACAGGTAGCAGCCCGGCAGACGTCCGACATTGGGACGGAGTTCAGGGTTGCAACAGAGGCTGCCATGACCCGGTCATCTAGCGTGAGCCCATCCCGCTCAGAGATGAGAGTGATGCATTCCGCCACACAGGTCAACAGTGTTCGCCTGGTCACAGCTTCCTCCAGCCAACTAGGATCGTAGGAAACCAAAAGCAGTGGCCCTGGGTATGCTGAATGTAGAAGGACAGGGCCCCCTTACAGTCCAAGGTGTGAAGGACGGTCTCCACCCTGTTAGAGTGAGGCATCGGGAAGAAGATAGGTAGCACCACCTCCTGGTTGAGGTGGAAGGAGGACACCACCTTCGGCAGGAATTTGGGATGCATGCGTAGCACAACCCTATTCTTGTAGAACCTGTTGGATGGTGTCTCTGTCACCAGGGCTTGGAGCTCGCTGACCTTGCGAACCGAGGTGAGAGCCACCAGGAACACAACTTTCCATGAGAGATACCCAAGGTGACAGGTAGCCAGGGGCTTGAAGGGCGGGCGGGTGAGCTGTGACAGCATCACACTGAGGTCCCACTTCATCGCCGGAGGGCTAACAGGGGGTTTTTACAGCAGGAGTCCTCTCAGAAAGCAGGTTACCAGAGGCTGAAATGAGAGGGGCTTGTTTTCGACAGGGTGGTGGTGTGCTGCCTAGAAAACTGAGGTGCACTATGACAGAGTTCGATTTGAACCAGGATAATAAGGAGATGGAGAAGGTACTCAGGTACCAGCTGCACTGGGCAGGAGAACAGGTTCACCCTTTGCTCTGTACACTACACCAAGAACCTGAACCATTTGAAGGCATAAAATCTCCTGGTGGAAGCTTTACGGGAGGCCAATAGGATCTCCTCCACTTCCCCTGAGAGACTGAAGGAGGCTAAGGCTACACTTTAAGCAGTCACACTGTCAGTGAAAGGGACCCCATATTGGGGTGCAGGAGAGAGCCCTATCCCTGAGACAAATACCCCCGGGGCACTTCACAGGGGGGGGTCAATGCCTCCATCAAATACCGAAGGAGCAGCAGGAACCACAGCTACCTGGGCCACCAGGGGGCCACCAAGATCAGTGACGCCCTATCGCACAAAACCTTGAAAAGAGTCTTGGCAATCGACATGGGTGGAAAGGCGTACACGAGGTCTTCCGACCATGAGATGAGGAACGCATCCACTACTACCTGGGTGGAACTGGCAGTAAAAGAAGTGGGGAACTGGTAGTTGTCCAAGCTGGCGAAGAGGTCCACCTGTGAGGTCCTCCAGAGTTGGAATAGCCAAGTGGCTACTCTGGGATCCAGTTGCCACTCGTGCGGTTGGAGGACCCTGCCTGGCCAGGTAGATACACTGCCTGCAGGAGCCTTGACGGAACGCTTAGGAGCAGAGTACCATTTCCCCACAGCAAAGAGCTTGAGACCCCGTGTCCCCTTGCTTGTTCACACAGAACATCGCCATTTGGTTGCCTGTTTGGATGAGCACCAGCTGGTGATTCAAGATTGTGGCAAAAAACCCGTAGGGCTAGGGATATGGCCAGGAGCTCCAGGAGGTTGATCTGCTGGTTGCCCTCGGCCTGTGACCAGCTGCCCTGGGTGTGAAGTTCCTCCCAGTGGGCTCCTTAAAGGGCTTGGGACTTGGAAGAGCATCACTGCCATGAGGTTCTGTGGGTCTTGCCACCACGTCAGGGAGACTACTAGCTGGTAGGTTAATAAGACTTGTCTTGGAGCTGACCCATGGCCTGTGTCCACTGGTCTCAGAGGCACCACTGGGCAACCTTCATGTGCAGACGGGCATCCAGGATGACATGGCCTGTGGAGGCCATGTTGCCAAGCAGGCACAACAGAAGCCAGGCCGAAACCAAGGGACAATGTTGCATGTCTGCGGCAAATGCCCTGAGAAGGTCGGCCTGATCCAGGGGAAGGAAGACTCTTGTCTGGACTGTGTCCAGCTTTGCTCCTATGAATGCCAGACCCTGTGTAAGGGAGGAGATGGGACTTCAAGTAGTTTATTACAAACCTTAGATGTTGTAGGACATGGATGTTGAGAGCAGTAGCTTGCAGTACCTCGGCAGCTGTGCTTAATTTTATGAGCCAGTAGTCCAAGTAAGTGAAGATGAATACACCATGGAGAGGGAAGTAGGCAGACACCACTGCAAAGCATTTGGTGAAGACCCTTGGGGCAGATGCCAGTCAGAAGAGTAGTACACTCTATTGGAAGTGGCCTTCCTCCACCAATACAGGTATTCCCTGTGGCTGGGGTGGATGAGGATGTGGGTATGAGCGTCTTTCAGATCCAAAGAGCACAGCCAATATCCCTGCTGGAGGCATCTTGAATTTCTCCCTCACCAGGAACTTGTTCAGGTTTCGCAGGTCCAGGATGGGCCTTAGGCCCTCTGTACTCTTTAGCACAAGGAAATACCTGGAGAAGAGCCCCTTGCCCTTGAGATGTTGGGGTACTGGTTCCACCGCCTTGTCCTTGAGAAGGCCTGCGAGTTCCTGTAGAAGAAGGTCCCAGTGAAGGGGAGACCTGGGGGACTCTACCGGAAAGAAAGGAGGTGGTGTTTGTGCCAGGTGGAGGAAGTAGTCCTCCCTGACCACCTGGAATGCCCAGGAATCAGTAATGATGGTTGGCCATGAGGGGGCATAGTAATGAGACATCCCCCTGTAGGCTGCTGTCCTCCTTGGGGAAGAGAGGCTATGCCCAAGGAGTCAAAAGCTCCCCACAGGCTGGGTCGAAGCCAATGTCTGTGGGGCTTGGGAGTCTTCTGCATATGGGGGCCATGTCCTTGTCCCTTAGATTGCTGACTCTGCTGGGGAGCTGGAGGGGCTCGGAAATGAGGGTAGTTTTTGTAAGCAGCCCTTTCCTCAGGTGAAAGGGTTTTTTCCCTGGGCCCTTCTATCGGGGAAGGGTAGCAGTCTTCTTGGAGAGCTGGTCTTGTCACGCGTTTGGTCTCCAAATCGGCAGCCTTCTTCATCATGAGTTTGCCATAGAAGTTCTCCCTTTGGCATGGGACATTGACTAATTTGTCCTGAACCATTGCTTGAAGTTGGACAACTGTAGCCAGGCTTGGTGTCGGGCACCAATGCCCGCCGCTGCTCCTCTAGTCACTGACTTGAAGTCATCATAGGCTGTATGAGTTAAACCAGGAGCACTCAGGGCGGCTTTGGACAAGTTCCTGAATTGCTGTAAGGGTTCCTCGGAGAGACTAGCTGAGAACCAAACAAGCTCCTTTGCCAAGTCTCTCTGGTACATGCCCATGTACACTGGTAGGCCTGGATCTATCCGATGAGCATCGAGCCCTGGTAGCACTTTCTAACGAGGGCATACAAGGTGCAGAACTCCCTACCTGGGAACACAGAGGAGTGCGTCTTCTGGCTCTTCAGAAGATGCATGACCAACTCCACCACAATGGAGTTATGCGGCAGCTGTGCCTTCAGAAAGCCAGTGCTCCGGCGGACACAATACATTGTCGAGCAACTTGCTCATGATAGGCATCGACACCAGTGTTTCCCACATACGGAGCATGAGCCCTTCCAGGATGGGCAGGATGGGCGGGATGTGCACCGTCAACTACTCCCTCAGAGTACCGTATTGGAGGATTTCAAGCTCCTCCGTACGATGGTCATCCTCCAATTCCTTTGCGAACGCAAGAGCCTTCGACGTACCGCACAAAGTCGAGGAATGCCATGTACTCAGGAGGGGACCAATGTTGAGACTCAAGAGAGGGATGGATCGGAGGGAATGTCGCGGTGGCGACGGGCATCAGGGGACTCCTAATCCTTGGTCTCACATTCCCAGCAATCGGTGGAAGACTTGTGGGCAGAGCGACCCGAGGGCTCAAGGCTGGAACCCGGTCAAAGACCCTTAGAGGCTCCATGGCTGGTGTTGTGCATGCTAACCAAAGAAGACAGCAGTCCCGACGAGCGGGACCAGTTTGAGACCTCAGCTGAGGATCAACTAGGGGCCGTATGACCTCGAGGATCGCCTAGGCCTCCGGGGACATTTTCGACATTAAGAGACCAGTGGTCTAGGTGGAGGAATCAGCAATGCTGGACAACACCCGTTAGTGGCCCATGAAGGCAGACAGTGCGCTTCAAGGCCGCCATTCTGGACACCAGCCTAGATGGCTCCATAGCTCTCAGCGCAGACAATGAGGAACTTGGAGAAGGTGATGGTTCCCACAAAGGTAGTCCTCAACAAGGATGGCCTCGGGTGTCCAGGGCCGATTTCCAGGTAATTCCTTCCGGGCGACCTTGGTAGGCCACTACTGCTCCGAGCCTTCGGAGGAGTGGCATGGACTGTGGGACCTGGCTCGAGACATACCTGACCTGTAGGCACCATCCAGGGACGCTGCCTTCGAAGGTTTCTTATTCTTCTTGTGTTCCCTCAAGACAGACATAATATAAGATATAACATAAAGGGTCAGACCAAGGTCAATCAAGCCCAGTATCCTGTTTCCAACAGTGGCCAATCTAGGTCATAAGAACCGAGTAGCTTCCCCCAAAGACACAGGTTCCACAATACTTGCATTGGGGGCAAGCAGTGGATATCCAGGGTCCCCCTTTAATAATGGTTTATGGATCTTTCCTCCAGGAACTAGTTAAAACCTTTTTTAAAACCAGCTACACTAACAGTTTTTATTACATCCTCCAGTAATAATTCTCTTATTAGTCTTAAACAGGTTACGCTGTAGCTTTATTTCATGTCCCCTAGTCTTTCTAGATTTTGATGGCATAAACAATCGATCTACGTTTACCAGTTCCACTCCATTCATTAATTTATAGACCTCTATCATATCATTCCCTCAGCTGTCTCTTTTCCAGGTTGAAAGGCCCTAACCTTTATAGTCTCTCTTCATAGGGGTATCCTTCCATCCCCTTTACCATTTTTGTGGCTCTTCTCTAACATTTCTAATAATGCTATATTTATTTATTTTATTTATTTACATTCTCTTATATACCGCGCTATTCGGCATCAGTGCGGTTTACATTGAACAAAGAGTAAATTAGACTTACCTGCTAATTGTTGTTCCTTGCGGAACTCTAGTCCAGTCCCGGAACCATAGAGTTGTGAACCTCCACCAGCAGCTTTGGAGACTGAACATCTTCATCTCTTTGATCATCCAGCCATATGCAGCCCCAAGGACCGCTCACACATCAGTACCTATTGACAAAGCATACTAAGCAGAGCAACAAATAAGTAGATATAACAACACAGTGGAAAAGAGGATCCTGACCCTAAAGTTCCCACTACTAGCAAAAATGTTTTTTTTCTTTTTCCAATTGCGTAAGAACAACCTCCCACCTACGGGAAGGCGGACCAGAATGGCCGTGGCGACCCTTGTGCAAAACGCATGCAACAAGAGACGCCACCGCTCACCCCCAAGATTTGACCCCAAAAGGGAACTAAGGCGTGCTGCAAGCAGAGGAGCTCTGACCGAAAGTAGAGAGAACAAAAACCCTGGCAGACTCCTATAATGAATGTACCTTCTTGGCTGGCAGCGAGAACAGATAGACAGGGAGGGATCCAGGACTGGACTAGAGTTCCGCAAGGAACAACAATTAGCAGGTAAGTCTAATTTACTCTTCCTTAGCGTCCCTCTAGTCCAGTCCCGGAACCATAGAGGATGTAACAGAGCAGTAAATCTCAACGGGAGGGCCTCGCTAGTCCAGCCTGAAGCACCCGAGACCCAAACCGCGCATCCGACGCCGCCTGCACATCCAGACGATAGTGCTTAGCAAAGGTGTGCAAGGACGACCACGTCGCCGCCCGACAAATATCCAGCGCCGGTACCAAGCTAACTTCTGCCCAAGACGCCGCCTGCGCCCTAGTCGAGTGAGCCCGCAGCCCGGCAGGAACCATCCTGCCGTGTAAAAGGTATGCCGACGAAATCGCCTCTTTCAACCAGCGGGAAATGGAAGACTTAGACGCCGCTTCCCCCTTGCATGGACCGCCAAATGCGACAAATAGGCGATCGGACTTACGGAAGGCCGCCGTTTCCCTCAAATACCGACGAAGAGCTCGACGGACATCTAAAGCGTGCAAGGAGTTATCCGCGTGCTTGCCCCGTTCCTTGGCAAACACCGGGAGAGACACCACCTGATTCATGTGAAACGCCGAAACTACCTTAGGCAAAAACGCAGGAACCGGTCGCAATACCACCTTGTCGGCAGAGAAAGACAGATAGGGTTCCCTACACGAAAGAGCCTGCAACTCCGAGATCCTGAGAGCTGACGAGATCGCTACCAGAAACACCGTTTTCAACGTCAAGTCCTTCAACGAAGCTTGCGCCAAGGGTTCAAACGGCGAAGCCACCAGAAACCGCAACACCAAATTCAAGTCCCACGAGGGCACTAAAGCCCTGCACGGAGGACGCATAAGCAACACCGCTCGCAAGAAGCGCTTCACGTCCGCATGGGACCCCAATAACTGGCCCTGAACCTTGCCTCAAAAACACGCAAGAGCTGCAAGCTGTACCCTCAACGAACTGGCCGCCAGGCCCTTGTCCACCCCTGCTTGCAAGAAGGAGAGGATCTGAGGAACGGAGGTCCGCAAAGGCCGCAACTCGCGAGCTGCACACCAGCTCTCAAAAATACGCCAGACCCGGACATACGCTAGCGACGTAGACCGACGCCGCGCCCGCAACAAGGTAACAATGACCTCCGGAGAATAACCTTTGGCTCTCATTCGCGCCCTCTCAATAGCCATGCCGTAAGCGAGAATCGAGCCACCTGAGGCATCTGCAGCGGCCCATGCAGAAGGAGATCCGGCCGAGGAGGAAGGAGCCACGGATCGGCCACACTCAACCGCACCAGATCCGCATACAAAGGCCAACGAGGCCAGTCCGGGGCAATCAGAACCACGGGACCCGGATGCCGCTCGATCCGCTGTACCAGGCGACCCAGCAGAGCCCACGGAGGAAAAACAGAGCAGCCCGTACCTTGGCCACCTTTGTGCCAATGCATCGAGGCCTTCCGACATGCGTTCCCGATGCCTGCTGAAGAACCTTTCGACCTGCGCGGACTCGAAGGTCGCCATGAGGTCCATTATCGGCAGACCCCAACGACGGACCAGCAACGCAAATACCTCGGGATGTAGAGACCACTCTCCGGGGTCTACCCTGCGACGACTCAGAAAGTCCGCCTCCACATTGTGAACCCCCGCGATATGCTGGGCCGACAGACACTGAAGATGCCGCTCTGCCCAATCCAGAAGCAGATCCGCCTCCGCTTCCAACGCCGCGCTGCCTGTGCCTCCCTGGCGATTTATGTAGGCTACCGTGGAGGCATTGTCGGATAGCACCCTGACCGCCGCTCCCTGCAGCCAAGGCTGAAACGCTGTCAGAGCCAACCACACGGCTCTCATTTCCAGTCGGTTGATGGACCACCGGCTCTCCCGCGAGGACCACTGGCCCTGAGCAATCAGGCCCTCGCAATGAGCCCCCCAGCCGCTCAAACTGGCATCCGTCATCAGCAGACGCCAGACGGGAGACTCCAAGGGCATACCGTTCGCCAGAGAACGCCGACGCAACCACCAGCGAAGGCTGCGCCGAACCTCCAAGGGGCAAACTAACTGACGAGCTAGCAAGTCGGACTGATGACACCATCGACGCAGCAGCGCTCGCTGCAGAGGCCGCATGTGCGCCCTTGCCCACGGAACTACCTCGATGGTCGACGCCATCGTGCCGAGAAGCTGAAGGTATTGCCAAGCCGAGGACGCCCGTCTCGCTAGAAACTGCTCCACCAGCCGCCTCAGGGCCTGCGCTCTGTGCACTGGGAGGAAAACCTTCCCCGTTGCCGGTCTCGAAACGCGCCCCCAAATACTCCAAGGTCTGCGAGGGAAGAAGGCTGCTCTTCGCCTGATTGACCACCCAACCTAACGACCGCAAAACCTGTATGACCCGCGCCGTCGCCCGGAGACTCTCCTCCCTCGACTTCGCCCGGATCAACCAGTCGTCGAGATAGGGATGCACGAGGACACCCTCCTTCCGCAGGAACGCCGCTACCACCACCATGATCGCTAGGCCGAAGGGCATGGCTTGAAACTGAAAATGGCACATCGGCAGTGCAAACCGCAGAAATCTTTGATGTTCCCGGCGAATGGGAATGTGCAAATAGGCCTCCGTAAGGTCTAGGGACGTTAGGAATTCCCCCTCGCGAACCGCCGCTATGACCGAGCGCAGCGTTTCCATGCGAAAATGCGACACCCGGAGGCACCGATTCACTCTCTTTAAATCCAGGATTGGTCGAAAGGTGCCCTCCTTTTTCGGCACGACGAAGTAGATGGAGTATCGACCGGACCCTAACTGCCCCTCCGGCATGGGGGCAACCGCCCGGAGCCGAAGCAGCCGGGAAAGTGTATCGGATACGACTCGTCGTTTCCAGGGAGCGCTGCACGGGGACATAACGAAGGAATCGAGCACCGGTCGATGTAGCTCGAGCGCATATCCCTCTCGTATCACTTCTAACACCCACCGATCGGATGTGATAGCGGCCCAGGCAGGGTACAAATCCCGCAGTCTGCCCCCTACGGGAATCACCGCCACCGGAGCCGGCCTCGCTTCATTGCGACTTTTTGGGGACCTGCGCCTGGAAGGAGCCAAAACCTCTACATGCCCCCCGAAATCTGCGGAAACTCTGTCCGCGCCCCAGATATCTGGAACGCTGGGACTGACCAAAGCGGGAGGCACGAAACCTCCGAAAGGACTGCTGAGACCCCCGGAAGGTGAAGGTCGGCTTCCCCTGCTTGGGCTTATCCTCCGGAAGCAGACCCCCCTTAGAATCCCCGAGATCTTTTACCAACCTATCCAAGTCCTCTCCAAATAACTGCCTGCCCTTAAACGGCAGCTTACTAAGGCGAGCTTTAGAAGAGCCATCAGCCGCCCAATTGCGTAACCAAAGAGAACGACGCGCCGCTACCACCGACGCCATGCCGTTAGCTAACCCCCTAATGAGGTCATAGTGGATATCCGCCAAATAAGCGGTACCCGACTCCAATCTGGACGCCGCGGCCTCTTGTTCCGCCGACTGGGGCCCCTGGAACTGTTGAGACCAGCGGAGGCAGCCGCGCGCCACCCAGGCCCCGGCCACCGCCACCTGCATTGTCAGGGCAGCAACATCAAACGCCTGTCTCAACAAGCTATCAACTTTCCGATCCTGCGGGTCCTTCAACGCCGCAGCACCTTCCACCGGGATAGTAGTCCGTTTAGTAACCGCGGAAACTGCCGCATCCACCTTCGGCGAACGAAAGAGCTCTCTATCAGCCTCCGACACAGGATACAACTTAGGCAACAGTCTAGCCCCGCGCAAAGCAGACTCTGGACTGTTCCACTCCTCCTGGATCATAGCTTTAAAAACCCTATGGAGCGGAAAGACTCTGTGGGAAGTGCGCACCGCCTGCATCAAGGGATCCTCCAACTTGTCCTCCGCAGTGGCATCTTCCACGGGTATGTTCAATACCTTGAGGGTTTCGGCAATCAGTGCCGGAAGTTCCTCTTTACAAAATACACGCACTATTCTACTACTCTGCTCGTCGTCCAACAACTCGCCGTCTTCTAAATCCTCCGCAGACTCCAGCTCGAGAGCCTCCCCCAGCCCCTCGTGGAACTCGTCCCCAGGAGGCGCAGAATCCGCAATACTCGGGGGCCGGCTCTTCTTTTGTGGACCAGTGTCTCCCTCCACTGAAAGTGGACGCTTTAGCCCACGGCGGGGCAGGACCGAGCCTCCCCCCGCCGGCTGCAAGAGAGCCAGAGCCTCCTGCATGAGAGAGAAAAAGGCGGGTGGAACTCCCAGGGATCCCTCCTGGACGCCCCCCGCCAACAAGCGCTCCGGCACCGCAGAAATCCCCGGACCAAGGACCGTCTCTGCCTGCTCTGTCGTCCCTTCTGTAGATACAGGTGGGAGATCTGCACTGGAGCCCTCCAGAGGATCCTCCATGCCAGCACCCACAGCAGAACAAGTGGCACAGACTCCGGCTTCCAAATTACTACTTCTACGAATGCCACAGACCAGACACCAAGGTCTAGGAGGCATGGCTATGCACACAGCCCTTTGCCAGCAAAGCAGGAACACCTTGCTGAAGCAAACAGAGCAGAAAAAAAAATCGCGATTTTAGAAGTGCTCAAAAACGCTCCAAATTGCAGGATTAGATACAGCTGGAGTCAATTAGCTGATATCTGACCAAGAAATGCAAAAACGAAGCTCCTATCCCTAAAAAAACACGAAGAAAAACAACTTTGAAAAAAATCCAAAATGGCCGCCGGACCCGATCCCGCCAAAAAAAGGACCAGAAAAAATACCCAAAAGGTCTAAAACACTTCCCAGAGCTGATTCCAGGCCACCCCAAGGCCTCCACCACTGCCTTTAGAAAGAAAAAGCTTCAAACTCTACTCACCCACACACAGGAATGGAGGGGGGGTCAAAACACAGAGTGCTGTCCAGCGTGCCTGTCACAAGCTCTGAGTAGCAGTTATCAGAGTCAATAACAGAGTAATAACCACTCAGGGCAGCTCGGGGAACCCCTAAATCAGTCAGGGGACCCTCAGAGCCTACTGCTATATTCAATTGCTGCCTGTAATTGTCTTCAACCTTCTCCTCACCCACCAAGGGGGTTCGGTAGAAAGGAGACCTGTGTCCTGTGCAGCTCCCCTGCTTGTTTGACCTATGGGGAGACTGACAGAGAGAGACAGAGAGAAAAAAACAGATTAGAGAAAGACAGAAGGGACACAGTCAAAGATTTCCTCCACAGCAGCAGCCCAGCACCTAAATCTAGAAAATAATAAAACACTAAAGCTCTGCTCATTTGTTCCTAAGGAGCCCAGTTCTGGGCTCTGACTTCCAAGCTGCTTGGAGACTGAAATACTGATGTGTGGGCGGTCCTTGGGGCTGCATATAGCTGGATGATCAAAGAGATGAAGATGTTCAGTCTCCAAAGCTGCTGGTGGAGGTTCACAACTCTATGGTTCCGGGACTGGACTAGAGGGACGCTAAGGAACTGAAATTACATTGAACAGGGCATTATAACTTGGAGATAATTATTTTACAGGGAACATATATATATCATATATGCTATATCCTTTTTAAGATATGGCGACCAGAATTGAACACAATATTCAAGGTGCGGTTGCAACATGGAACAATATAGAAGTATTATATCTTTTGTTTAATTCTCCATTCCTTTCCTTATGATAGCTAGCATTCTATTAGCTCTCTTGGCCGCCGCTGCACATTGTAAGGAGGGTTTCAACAGGTTATCCACGATGACGCCTAAATCTTTTTCCTGGGTGGTATTTGCTAATGTGGAACCTTGCATCGTGTAACCATAGTTTGGGTTTTTCTTTCCTATGTGCATTAATTTTCCACTTGTTCACATTAAATTTAATCTTCCATTTGGGTGCCCAGTATTCCAATTTATCAAGGTCCTCTTGCAATTTTTCACAATTCTCTTGGGTTTTAACAACTTTGAATAATTTTAAGTCATCTGCAAATATGATTACCTCACTTGTTATTCCCATTTCCAAGTCATTTACAAATATGTTAAAAAGCAGGGGACCCAGCACAGATCCCTGGGGTACTTCACTATTCACCTTTCTCCAGTGGGAAAATTGACCATTTAGTCCTACACTCTGCTTTCTATCTTTTAACCAGTTCCTGATCCACAATAGTACACTGTCTCATATACCATGACTTTTTAATTGCGCCAAGAGACTTTCATGAGGAACCTGCCAAAGGCTTTCTGAAAATCCAGATGCACTATATCAACTGACTCACCTTTGTCTACCTGTTTATTTACACCTTCAAAAAACCCATAACAGATTAGTAAGGACAGACCTTCCTTGGCTAAAGCCAAGTTGACTGTCTCCAATTAAGCCATGACTATCTACATGTTCAGTAATTTTGTTTTTTATAAATGTTTCTACCATTTTTCCCAGTACTGACATCAGGCTCTCCGGTCTGTAGTTTCCCGGATCACCCCTGGAACTCTTTTTAAATATTGGCGTTACATTGGCCATCTTCCAATCTTCAGGTATTACAGATGATTTAAATCATAGTTCACAGATTACAAATAGGTCTGCAATCTCATATTTCAGTATTTTCAACTCTCTTGGATGTATACCATCCAGCCCAAGTGACTTGCTACTCTTCAGTTTATCAAATAATTGTAATAAATAAAATAAATAAAAATAAGATGTAACGGCTCTTATATACTGCCCCTTCCAACAATCAAGGACAGTTTACATTGAACAAAAATTACAGAAAGTTGGTTAGAGGGAACATTTTAAACTATAATAGAGCAAACTATGTACAGGTCAGCTAGGAACTTATACAGTTGTATCGTGGCAGTTTGTCTTAAATATTTACATGATCTATTGCGAAAAAAGTATCGATATTTCTTTCAATTATTCTGCAGCATCGCCTTTAAATACCATTTCAGTCATGGGTAAGATCCCTAAATAGAAACATAGAAACATGACAACAGAAAAAGACCAAATGGTCTACCTAGACTGCCCTTCCATATCAACCACTACAATAGTCCTCTTTTTCCCTTTAGAGATCCTCTGTGTTTCTCCCACGCTTTTTTGAATTCAGATACTGTCCTCATCTCTACCGCCTCCACTGGGAGACTATTCCACGGATCCACCACTCTTTCCGTAAAGAAATATTTCCACATATCACTCCTGAATCTATCCTCTTTAACCCTCATCCCATGTCCCCTCGTAGCAGAGCTTGCATTAATGACATGGAGGTATTTAAACGTCTCAATTATATCACCTATATCCCGTCTTTCCTCTAATACGTACATATTAAGATGCTTAAGTCTGTCCTCATATACTTTATAATGAAGACCATTAACCATTTTAGTAGACACCCTCTGAACTGACTCCAGCTTGTTTATATTGTGATAAGGAAGCTTATCATAGCTCAGGAAGGAGCTATAGTAAAGGTGAAGTGACTCTGAACAAGCAACCTGTCAGTTCTGGTAGAAATAAGAAAACAGAATTTTTCCATAAAAGACTACCAGTCCCAGAATGCACCAGGTTTCCAACAGCCATTAGAGGAGCTGAAGTGGGGAAACGTGTGTTCAATCAAGAGGGCTATGAGGTAATCCCCAAACACTCATCTCAAAGGGCAGGGCCTGATTCAGCACAGCTGCGCTGTGCTAGGGTGGAGCACTCATCTAAGCAGAATAAAGGTAGAGTTTATTCTACAGAGAATCATCCTCAGATTCATCTTGGACATCATCCTCATCCTGGACATTTTCATCATCTGGAGGATCATCAGAGGCAGAAGCCAGAGCGGACGGACAGAGAGGGCAAGAAACCCTTTGGAAGAAAGAAGAGAAAAGCATTTGGGAGGTCTAAAGGAGTCCAGAGCAGTACGTATACTGGGAGACATTCAAAAGGCCAGCATACACCATTGGACTGGGGAAAACCAGAGGAGTGGTGCTGCAGAGCTAGGAATCTCCAGACGGTACCTGTGAGGGAGACGGCTGCACTTGGAAGGGACCCTAGGACCCGTGCCAGAAGGTATGTGAAGAGAGATCCAGTGTCCAGGGATCTGGATTGGAAGGCTGGACATAAGAACTGGACTACATACTGGCCAGGCTATTTAGAGAGGAACTCTAACAGCAATGGAAGCTCAGGTATGAACACTGATCTATGCCTTAGCTCAGGGGTTACCAACCTGCGGCCCACGAGGTCCCTTCGTGCGGCCCGCGAGGCTCTACCCCGGTTAACATTACGTGCGGCCCGCCAAGGATTCCCGCCATTGTATCCACGCGCTCGCAGCTCACCGACGACCACCTGCAAGCGTCCCTTCTCCTGTCAGTGTCATCTGTGAAGCCGGACTTTAAGCGTTTGTCTGCTAGCATGAATCATCAGCCATCTCATTAAATTCAATAAAGGTGATCAGCCATTGTTTTCATAATTTTGCGTTTGTTGTTTTTTTTCGCGGGGGCGGGGAGAAGGGGGGTGCGGCCCGCAAGGCTCCCGGTAGTCGGCTGTGCGGCCCGCGGCCCTCTGGAGGTTGGTGACCCCAGCCCTAGCTATACCCTTGAAAGACAGCAGGGAAACAAGTATTCTCCTGAGAGTGCTCCATTGAGAAATTCCTCTGTGCCAATCCATGATATTGAACCCATGATTGTTGAAGAAGGGGGAGAGGTTATAGACACAGGCTGTGAATACATGGATTGCTCTCTGTCTAAACTCCTTTGGTAATTTACTGTTACAAAGTACAACAACCATCACAAAGAAATACAAACTTGTTCTTTAATCTACTCAGAAAAGCTCCTGACTAGAATTTGAGCCATGCAGTAGAAAGTAAGCCAGCTAAGGGGTTTCAGCTGGATAACTGCTAGCAATTGAGCCTTACCTAATTGCTTGTGAGCTCTGAGGGAATCACTTCTGAGTCTATATGTGAAGATATAAGGAGTTAACCTGAAAAGAACAGTTTTTCCCTACTTTGTGGGTTTTGTTTGTTGATTAAAGCACTGCTAAGAAAATATTAGCTAAAGCCTACAGAAAAGACCATTCTGTTACCATCCTGGTCTTTATTCTTTTGCTTTGATTGCCTGACAAGTTCAAATGTTGTTTTCCTGATTTTGTTTTTCCAAGTTTAACACTGAAAGCAAGTATCCTGTTTTATGTGCTACCAAGCATATCTGTGTTGGGAGAAATAACCCCATAAATAAATATCTTATTGGCTTTACACTCAAGCACAACTAATTATTGTGAACGGCTGTGTCTGGTGTGAATGGACTACATTTCCCACAATCCCTTGCAAATCATATTAGTATATGCCTTTGCCAAGACTGTGAACATTCTCACCCAGGCATCCGTCTGACAATATCCTTTTGAAGGTGCGGATCTCCAGAATTGCACATAATACTCCAAATGAGGTCACACAAAAGACTTATACAGAGGCACTATCACTTCCTTTCTTCTGTTGGCCATTTCTCTCCCAATGCACTCAAGCATCCTTCTAGATTTTGCCATTGCCTTTTCTACCTGTTTAGCTAATTTAAGATCATAAGATACAGCCATGCCTAAGTCCTGCTCTTCTACAGAGGACAAAAGTACTTCACCCCCTATGCTATATTGTTCCCTTGGATTGCTGCAGCCTAAATGCAAGACCTTGCATTTTTTAACATTAAAACTCAGCTACCAAATTCTAGACCATTCTTCAAGCTTAGCTAGATCCCTCCTCATGTTATTTACACCTTCCTGGGTGTCTTCCCCATTGCCAATTTTGGTAACATCAGCAAAGAGGCAAACCTTACCTGACAGCCCTTCCACTATATCACTAACAAATATGTTAAAAAAAGAATCGGACCAAGAACAGATCCCTGGGGCACATCACTGGTAACCTCCTTCTCCTCTGACTGAGCTCCATTTACCTGTACCCTTTCTCGCCTCCCACTCAACGAATTTCTAAACCAAGCAGTAATTTTAGGGTCCATCCCTAGGGTGCTCAGTTTGTTTATAAGTCGCTTGTGAGGAACGGTGTCAAAGGCTTTACTGAAATCTAAATACACCAGATCTAGGGCTCTCCCTGCTCACCCAGTCAAAGAAATCATTCAGATTTGTCCGACAACACTTTCTTCTGGTGAATCCATGCTGCCTTGGATCCTATAATCCGCTAGACTGCAGAGACCTCACTATTTTCTCTTTCAGCAGCATTTCCAATAATTTACTCACCACCGAAGTTAAACTAACCAGCCTGTAGTTTTCAACCACATCCTTTCTTTTACTTTTGTGCAAAGGGACTACGTGTGTCTCTCTCCAGTCCTCTGGCACCACTCCCAACTCCAATGGGGCAATGAAAAGGTCAGTCAGTGGAGCTGCTAGAATGTCCCCAAGTTCCCTCATTATTCTAGGGTGTATCTCATCCGGTCCCATCGCTTTGTCTACTTTAAGTTTAACTAGTTTCTCACGAACAGTATTCTGAAATTTGTTCAAGATGCCCCTCGCTTCTGTTCCTGTTTGTGGATGTTTCCTGAGGTCCTGCTCCTGGTTCTTCATCTGTGAACATGGAACAGAAATATTTGTTAAGCAATTCCGCTTTATCATCATCAGCTTCTACATATTCCTCCCCTTCACCCTTGTCTGACAATACCACTTTTGCCCTTTCTCTTCGCACTAACATATCTGAAAAATGTCTTATCCCTCCCTTTTATTACATTGGCTATTTGCTCCTCTTTTTGAATCTGCTTTCCTGACTACTTTGCTAGCTTTTCTAAATATAGATGCCTGTTTTCCTCTCTGTGATCTCTTCTATTTAATGAAGGCCGCCCCCTTTTTCTTCACCTTTTCAGCTACTTCATTAGAAAACCATAGCGGTCTCCTGTTCCTTTTACCTTTATTTACCATTTTAACAAAAAGGTTAGTTGCCCTTAAAGTATCCCCTTTCAGTTTTGCCCACTATTTTTCTACATCTCCCAGCTGTTCCCATCCCACTAACGACTTCCTGAAGTATTGGTCCATCTTGGCAAAGCTGGTTTTCCTAAAAGTCTAAGACCCTCGCTTTTGAATGGATTCTAACAGCCCTAGTCCTAATACTGAACTACACTATTTGGTGACTACTGTATGCAAAATGATCTCCCACTAACATCAGAAGCACTTTCACCACTGGTAAGCACCAAGTCCAGTATGGCCCCTTCACGTGTAGGTTCTGTTACCAGTTGCCTGAATAGTTCTCCCAATATGATACTGCAACAGGAATGTGCCAATCAACTGGCATATTGAAATCCCCTATCAGCAGCGCTTCCCCTTTCCTGGCAATGCTGCATATGTCTTCAATTAACTCTCGGTCCACCTCTTCCTCCTGTGACGGAGGTCTGTATATCAAGCCAATGCAAATTTCTCTTTTCCTCTTTCTAGTTTAACAGACAGTGCTTCTTCTCTCCCTTTTAAGCTCTGTGGTTCCAAAGCTTTAAATATTATTTTTTACATATAGTGCCATGCCTCCTCTCCTTCTTACTACCCTGTCCTTTCTGAATAAAGTATAGCTACATATCAGTCATGGTTTTCTGTGAACCATGTTTCCGTAACTGCCACTAAATCCAAGTCATCATCTCCCATTAAAACTTCAACATCTGAGATCTTACTTCCGATGCTACGGGCATTTATACACACCGCTTTCCATATGTTGTCCCTTTTACCCATTTATATAAAGGTATTTAATCTTTCACTTACCCGGGGGCCTTCTTCACCTATCACCAACGAATTTAGTTTAAACCCTCTTCAATAGATTAGTCTGCTACTGAAGACATGTCAACCTGTCTTGGACAGATGGATGCCATCTCTGCTTTGGAAAACTTGGAACAGCATCCCATGGTCTAGGAAACCAAAACACTTACCAGGACACCATCCACGCAGCCATGCATTCATCTCCAAGATGCGAGCTTCTCTGCCTTGGCCTTTACCTTCAACAGGGAGGACTGAAGAGAAAGCATAGTTACTCACCTGTAACAGGTGATCTCCGGGAACAGCAGGAATTTAGTCTTCACATATGGGTATCGTTGATACCAACGGAGCCTGCGCAGGAACGCTCCCCAACGTCCAAAAGGAAAGCTTTTGGGAGCATCCCACAGCACCTGCGTGCTGCCTTCCCTCCTTTCCCAAATGTCCCTCTCCAGTTGAGTTTAAAGCTGAGACAAAGAGAGAGGGAAAGAGGGAAAGAGAGAAAGAGAGAGAGAGAGATACAACTCATAGGGGAGGTGGGTGGGTTGTGAAGACTAAATTCCTGCTGTTTCCGGAGCACCTGTTACAGGTGAGTAACTATACTATCTCCACGAACAAGCAGGAATGTAGTCTTCACATATGGGGACTCCCTAGCTGCAGATGCCAGGGAGAAGGCCCCAGACGTTGTGTGCCCCTGTGAAAGGGCTCCACTTCCCCCCATGTATCTCTGGCATCCTACCAGGGATGGTGGGTAGGAGTTGATTAAGTATGGAACAGGTGTTGAAGAACAGCCTGACCAAACAAGGCAATCCAGCAGGAGTCTTTGTCTAAGCACTAATGGGCTGTGAAGGTATGAACCGAAGCCCAAGTAGCTGTTCGAGAGATATCGTTGATAGACACAGAGTGAAGATGAGCCATTGAGGCTGCCATGGCTCTCACATTGTGAGCTGTGACATGCCTTACTCTCTTACTCTCATAGGCAAAGGAAATACACTCTGCAATCCAGCTAGACAGTGTTCTTTTGGAGACTGGAAGTCCCAAATGACTAGGATCAAAAGCAACAAAGAGTTGCGGGGACTTTCTATATTGCTGTGTCCTTTGCAAGTAAAAATCCAAAGCCCTTTTACAGTTCAAAGTATGAAGATTCCTTTCTGCATTTGAAGCGTGAGGCCTTGGGAAGAATACAGGAAGGTAAACCGCTTGGTTTAAATGAAAAGGTGACACCACCTTTGGCATAAAGTGTGGATGAGTCCTAAAGACTACCCTTATCATGATGGAACCTTGTATATAAGGAGGATCAGCCACCAACACTTGCAATTCACTGATGCGACGTGCTGATGTGCTTGCAATAAGAAAGATGACTTTCCAGGAAAGGAATTTCAAAGAGGCAGTAGCTAATGGTTCAAAAGGCAGCTTCATGAGCTGCCTAAGAACCAGATTTAAGTCACATGCCACCGGTGGTGGCTTAATGGGAGGTTTAGTTAAAAGAAGGCCTCTCTATAAATCTCACTATGAGAGGATGAGAGGAAATAGGTTGTCCATTTAGAGGCTTGAAAGAAGCTGCAACAGCACTCAAATGAACTCTCACTGAATTTGTCTTAAGCCCTGCATTAGATAAATGAAGGAGATACTCCAATAATGATTCCAGAGGTATCGCCAAGAGGGTTAAGACCCTTCTGCGAGCACCATATGGTAAATCTTTTCCACTTGAATGCATAAGAGCATCTTGTGGAAGGCTTCCTGGAAGCATAAAAGATATCCTTTACCTGCTGGGAAAGGTTAAGACCGTGAAGTTCTAGGCTTTCAGCAACCAGGCCCTGAGATGGAGAGACTGGGGTTTGGGATGCCACAGCATCCCGTCCGCTTGAGAAAGGAGATTTGGAGCAGATCCTAACTCCAGAGGCGGAGCTTGAGAGAGATGTAGGAGCAGAGGGTACCACATTTGCCATGGCCAATGTGGATCTATGAGAATCATATGACCTCTTCTCTCTGAAGCTTGAACAGCGTTTTGGGAATTAGGGGAATGGGTGGAAAGGCATACAGGAAGTCTTGGCCCCAATGGAGGAGGAAAGCATCCCTGGCCTGACAACCCTGAGCCGGAATTCTGGAACAGAACCGGGGAAGTTTGGCATTCAACGGACTTGCAAAGAGGTCTATGTCCAGGGTTCCCCAAATTTGGAAAGTCTGGCCACCTGGTCTGCATGGAGAGATCATTCGTGTGGAAACAGAACTCGACTGATTCTGTCTGCCCCAAAGTTTTCAATGCCTGAAAGATACACCGCAAGGAGATGAATCTGATGCTCTCTGGCGAGGGCCCATAGTTGCAAAGCTTCGTTGCATAGCGACAGAGTCCGTTCCGCCCTGCTTGTTCACATAGAACATGGATACTTGATTGTCTGTTTGAACTAGGACTGTCTTGTAGCTGAGCTGGGTGTGGAATACTCGAAGAGCAAGGAAGATTGCTCTGAGCTCCAGGAGATTGATGTGTAGATAGGCCTCCTGTGGAGTCCAGGTACCCTGGGTAGAGAGGCCTTGCAGGTGGGCTCCCCAATCCACCTGTGAGGCATCTGCTGTTAGAGTGGCTTGGGGTGAGGGTTGCTGAAAAGGAGACCCCACCAAAAGGTTTTGGGGTGACTGCCAACATTGGAGGGACAAAATAAGGCGATCTGAGTTTGCTATTTTGTCTGACAGGCAACCTGACACCTGAGTCCACTGAGTGGATAAAGTCTACTGAGCTGCCCTCATATGGAGGTGGGCATAAGGAACCACATGCACGGTGGATGCCATGTGGCCTAGGCAACTGTAACATTTCCCGAGCAGTAAGGTGAGGTTTTAGCACTACTTGGGAAGCTAACTGCACAATGCGAAGGCAGCGGGGCTGTGGAAGGTAGGCCCTTGTCTGTCTGTTATTCAACGGAGCTCCTATAAACTCCAGGGACTGAGTGGGAGCAAGGTTGGAATTTGGGACGTTTCTGACAAGTCCCAAATACTGAAGGATGCACAATGAGGTGAACCCCACCGTGCTGCAAGATTGTATATAGTTACCCCATGTTATCCAAGTTTTAATTACCTGTTCATTGTAAACACAGAGTACCCAAGGAAATGTGTAGTTCTATGTTTTACTGTAAACCGCGCTGATGTTGAATAGGGCGGTATAGAAGAGACTGGAAATAAATAAATAAAAAATAAATAAATTATGTGAGAGAGAGCAACACTGGGCACTGGTTCTGAAGGGGCTCGAATGAGCCAGTCTAAGTAAGGGAAGACGAATATTCCCAGGGTGCGGAGAAATGCTGCCACCACAGCCATGCATTTTGTGAACACCCTTGGTGCCAAGGCCAGGCCAAAAGGAAGAACTCTGTATTGGTAGTGCTTCCCTTGAAACAGAAAGCAAAGGAACTTTCGATGAGTTGGATGGAGGAGAACATGAGTGTACGCATCCTTGAGATCTAGAGAAGATAATCCTGACTCTTAAGGTATGGCGGCAAGAGTTCCTAGAGAAATCATTTTGAACTTCTCTTTGAACAGGAATTTGTTCAATTCTCTGAGGTCTATAATGGGTCTGGGTCCTCCTGTTTTCTTTGGAATAAGGAAATAGGGGGAGTAAAATCCTGTACCCCGTTGGGGAATGGGTACCTCTTCTATTGCCCCTTCGGCAAGAAGCACAGTAACCTCTCGACCTAACTGGTCTTTGAGAGAGATCTGAGAATTGAACTGTCTTACCAATGTAGGAGGCGGCATGCTGAGGAAAGGAAGCTTGTACCCCTCTCTTACAATAGAGAGAATCCAATTTTCCGCTGTTATCTGACCCCATCTGGGAGCAAAATGACATAACCTTCATGGAATGGTGGAAGGTTCTGGGCCGTTCAGGGCCAGGAAAGCAAAGTTCTCTAGATAGGAATCAAAGCACTGTGGAGGCTGAGTCTGCTGAGCCGGTAGAGGCTTAGCAGCTTTTGTTTTTCTTTGCCTAGGTTGTTGCTGCTGTCCCTTTTGGGCAGACTTACCTAAACGATGCCCCTATTGGGTATAGAAGGGATAAAACTTCTTCTTTCTGAAGAATGGTTTCTTAGAGGATTTTTTCCTTGCAGGATCAGCTGTAGAATTAGAAAATCTATCCAAAGTGATATTGTCAGCATCTATCTCATTAGCTTTTTCCTGCCAATTCTTGCCAAAGAGATTCTCTCCTGTGCAAGGAATATTCCCTAGTTTATCCTGTACCCAAATTTCCAAATCAGATGCCTGGAGCCAGGCAATCCTACGTGCACCTATGGAAATGGCAGAGGTTCTGCTTATGCACTCAAACCAGTCAAAAGCTGTATGATTCACAAACTTAGAAACATCCTGAGCATGTTTGACAAGGGCAAGTTATAATCTTGCCTCTTATCATCAGGAAGGAGAGGGCTCATAAGCTCTAAATCTCCTGTGACCTCCTTAAGGAACATTCCCATATATAAGATATAGGAACTGATCCTAGCAAAAAGCCTGGAAGCCTGGAAGGCTCGACGTCCAAAGGCGTCAAGAGTCCTACACTCACGTCCTGGAGGATTAGATGCATGCCTTTTTGCACTCTTTATCCTTCTCATTGCTGACTCCACCACCATGGGAAGGTGTGGTAATTAAGTCTTCTGAAACCCAGGACAGGGAGGAATTCGATACATGGTGTCGAGTCTTCAAGCGTGAGGAGATATGGCTAGAGATGTTTCCCACATCCTTAATATGAGATCATGCAAGATTTCATGAATAGGTAAGGTAGCTGTCTCCTTGGGAGCTTTAGGGTATTGCAGGATTTCTAATTCCTTTTCCCTAGGCTCTTTTTCAGGAGCCACCGTGATGAAAAGACCTCGAGCTACATCTCGGATAAAATCCTGAAAGCGTAGTTACTCACCTGTAGCAGGTGATCTCCGGGAACAGCAGGAATTTAGTCCTCACATATGGGTATCGTCGGTACCGACGGAGCCTGTGCGGGAACGTTCCCCAGCGTCCAATAAGAACGCTTTTGGGAGCATCCCTCGGCACATGCGCGCTTCCTTCCCACCTTTCCAACTGTCCCTCTTCATTTACGTTTGTAGCTGAGTGAAAGGATAGAGGGAGAGAGGAAAGAGACAAAAAGAGAGAGAGAGAGAGAAAGACAAATCCTAGGGGAGGTGGGTGGGTTGTGAGGACTAAATTCCTGCTGTTCCCAGAGATCACCTGTTACAGGTGAGTAACTACGCTATCTCCAGGAACAAGCAGAAATGTAGTCCTCACATATGGGGAATCCCTAGCTGAAGATGCCAGGGAGATAGCCCCAGGAAGGTGCCACAGTCAAGGGTGAGGATCCTTCCTCCCATGGATCTCTGGCATCCCACCAGGGTTGGTGGGTAGGAGTTGGATTACGTTTGAAAAAGGTTTTGAAGAACAGCTTGGTCAAAGAAGGCATCCCGACGGGAGGCTTTTTCTAGGCAGTAGTGGGCTGTGAAGGTGTGTACCGAAGCCCAGGTGGCTGCTCAACAAATGTCATCGATAGACACAGAGTGGAGATTAGCCATAGAAGCTGCCATGGCCCTGACATTATGAGCTGTGACATGGTCCTGAAGAGGAAGACCCTTACTCTCATAAATAAAGGATATGCATTGGGCAATCCATTAAGATAAAGTTTGTTTGGAAACTGGAAGTCCCAAATGACTAGGGTCAAAAGCTATAAAAAGTTGTGAAGACTTTCTATGTTGCTTTGTTCTTTGTACGTAAAAGGCCAAGGCCCTTTTACAATCCAAAGAATGAAGATTCCTTTCTGCATTAGAGGCGTGAGGCCTGGGAAAAAATACAGGAAGGTAAATTGATTGATTTAAATGAAAAGACGAAACCACCTTTGGCATAAAATGTGGGTGAGTTCGAAGAACAACCTTATCATGATGAAACCTAGTATAAGGAGGATCAGCCACTAAAGCTTGCAATTCACTGATGCAGCGGGCAGAGGTGATTGCAATTAGGAAGATGACCTTCCAGGTCAAAAAACTTAAGGTCTGCAGTGGCTAAAGGTTCAAAAGGCGGCTTCATGAGCTGCCCGAGAACTAGATTTAGATCCCATGCCACCGGTGGTGGCTTGATGGGAGGTTTGGTTAATAGAAGGCTTCTCATAAATCTTGATAGGAGTGGATGAGAGGAAATAGGTGGTCCATTCAGAGGCTGATAAGAAGCTGCAATTGCACTAAGATGGACTCTTACCGAATTAATCTTTAACCCAGAATTCGATAAGTGAAGGAGATACTCTAGTATCGATTCTATGGGTACGATCAGGGGGTTTAATCCCCTCCTGGAGCACCATATAGTAAAACGTTTTTACTTGAAGGAAAAAGATCTTCTTGTGGAAAGTTTCCTAGAAGCTCGAAGGATATCTTTTACCTGCTGAGACAGGTTGAGAGCCTGGAAGTCTAAGCCTTCAGCAACCAGGCTATGAGGTGCAGGGACTGGGGATTCAGGTGCCATAGCGTTACGTTCTCCTGAGAAAGGAGATCTAGAATGTGCCCTAACTCCAGAGGTGCCGCTTGAGAGAGATGTAGAAGCAGGGAATACCACGCCTGGTGTGGCCATCGTGGTGCTATGAGAATCATGGGACCCCTGTCTGTCTGAAGCTTGAAGAGTGTTTTGGGAATGAGGGGAATGGGGGGAAAGCATAAAGGAAGTCCTGACCCCAGTGAAGGAGGAAGGCATCCCTTGCCTGACAGTGGTGTGCCGGTATCCTGGAACAGAACTGGGGAAGTTTGGCATTCAGTGGACTTACAAAGAGGTCTATGTCTGGAGTGCCCCAGAGATGAAATATCTTTGCCACCTGGTCTAGGAGGAGTGACCACTCGTGAGGTAGCATACTCGACTGAGTTTGTCTGCCCAAAGGTTTTGAATGCCTGGAAGATATACCACTAGAAGGCGAATTTGGTGCTCTCTGGCAAGGGCCCATAGTTGTAAAGATTTGTTGCATAACGACAGAGAGCCGGTTCCGCCCTGCTTGTTCACACATAACATGGCTACCTGATTGTCTGTCTCGACCAGGACTGTCTTGTAGCTGAGCTGGGCGTGGAACACTCGAAGAGCTAAATAAATTGCTCTTATCTCCAGGAGGTTTATGTGTAACCCTACCTCCTGTGGAGTCCAGGTGCCCTGGGTAGAGAGATGATCCAGGTGTGCTCCCCAACCAACCTGTGATGCATCTGTTGTTAGGGTGGCCTGAAAGAGAGGTTGATGGAAAGGAGACCCCACTGTCAGATTTTCTAGTGATTGCCACCACTGGAGGGACAAAATTAGTCTTTGAGAGACTGTTATTTTGTCCGACAAAGTGCCCGTGGCCTGTGTCCACTGTGTGGAGAGGGTCCACTGAGCTGCTTGCATGTGGAGGCGAGCATATGGGACTACATCAACTGTGGATGCCATGTGTCCCAGTAACTGCAGTAGTTCCTGAGCCGTCAGGGAGGATTTTCCTGCTGCCAGGGAAGCTAGCTGCATAATGCGAAGACACCGGGCTTGTGGAAGAAAGGCCCTTGCCTGCCTGGTATCCAGACAGGCTCCTATGAATTCAAGACATTGGGAAGGAACTAGTTGAGATTTCGGGAAGTTGATTTCCAATCCCAAGTATTGGAGGATTTGCATTGTACGAGACAGTGCAGTGCTGGCCTCTGCAACTGTGGAGGCTCGAATGAGCCAGTCGTCTAAGTAGGGGAAGACAAAAATCCCCAGGGTTCGTAGAAATGCTGCTACTACTGCCATGCATTTTGTGAACACCCTTGATGCTGAAGCCAGACTAAAAGGAAGAACCCAGTACTGGAAATGTATTCCCCTGAAAAGAAAACGTAAGAATTTTCTGTGATCTGGATGGATGAGAAAGAGTAGTTACTCACCTGTAACAGGTGTTCTCCAGGAGCAGCAGGAATCAGTCCTCACATATGGGTGACATCGGCGCCGACGGAGCCCTCGTGCGGGGCATTTCCCCAGCTTTCAAAGAAAGCCTTTGGAAATTGCAGCACGCATGCGCGGTCCCCTTCCCGCCCAAGGGTGCCATCTTGCTCAGTCTGATGACATAGCTAAAAGACAGCAAAAAAATTTGCAAAAATAAACCATAGGACTGCAACTCCAAGGGGAGGAGGGAGGGTTGTGAGGACTGATTCCTGCTGCTCCTGGAGAACACCTGTTACAGGTAACTACTCTTTCTCCAGGACCAAGCAGGAAGTCAGTCCTCACATATGGGACTCCCCAGCTTAAGGCTACCGGAGACCCCAAGCGGAAAAATGAGCTCCCTCGAGCTCGTCAGCACACAAGGAAGGAATCTTTTCTTAGAACACCCCCGACCGGTAGCCCAACATCAGGGCCAGAAGGTAGAAGTTGCCTAAACCCCAAAGAGATTATGGAGTACTGCCTGTCCGAAAGCACTGTCCCTGTGGGACTCCCTCTCAAGGCAGTAATGGGCCGCAAAAGTCTGGCTTGAAGACCAAGTAGCGGCCCGGCAGATGTCTGCCAACGGAACAGAGCGGAGATGAGCCACTGACGCAGCCTTCGCCCTGACACGATGAGCCGTGACTCGACCCTCCAATGAGAGGCTGGCTGCCCCATAAGCCCAGGCGATACAGTCAGCGACCCATATGGACAACGTACGCTTGGAGACAGGGAGCCCCAACCTATTGGGGTCAAAAGAAACGAAAAGCTGAACAGCCTTCCGATGCTCCCGCGTACGGTCAAGGTAGAAGGATAACGCCCTCCTACAGTCCAGGGTATGCAAGACCATCTCAGCCCGGTTGGCATGCGGCCTGGGAAAGAAGGTCGGAAGAACCATCTCCTGATTGAGGTGAAAAGGTGAGACAACTTTAGGAAGAAACTTGGGGTGAGTCCGTAAGACTACCCTATTCCTGTAGAACCCAGTGTAACGAGGATCAGACACTAGTGCTTGCAGTTCACTCACTCGCTTAGCAGAGGTGAGAGCTACCAGAAGTAAAGTTCTCCAGGAGAGAAAACGGAGCGGGCAGGTAGCAATAGGTTCAAAAGGCGGGCAAGTAAGCCGCTGTAAGACCACATTCAGATCCCACTCAGGGGCCGGTGGACGTTAAGGAGGCTTAAGCAGAAGAAGGCCTCTGAGGAAACGAGCCACCAAAGGGTGGTTCGAAAGAGGCCTGCCGTCCACCGGCGAGTGGTGCGCTGACAGGGCACTAAGATGAACTCGGACAGAGTTAGACTTCAGGCCCAGATTGGAGAGGTAGAGCAAATATTGCAATACTACCGCTACCAAGCAGGAGAAGGGATTCTCACTGAGCTGAGCACACCAAGCGGAGAATCTACGCCACTTAAGAGCGTAGGATTTCCTGGTGGATTGACGCCGAGAGGCCAAGACTACATCTTCCACCTCTCGAGGAAGCAGTAAGGGAGCTAGGACTACCCTTTCAGCAGCCAAGCCATCAGATGACGGGACTGGAGGTTGGAGTGCAAGAGAGTCCCCTGATCCTGTGACAGGAGATCGTGTTGAAACCCCAGAGAAAGAGGTGTGTCCACTGCCAGCTGTAACAGAAGAGGGAACCACGGTGCCTCGGCCACCTGGGGGCTATGAGAATCAATGAAGCCCCGTCCTTGAGGACTTTGAACAGCGTTCTGGACACTAGTGGTGTGGGAGGAAACGCATACAGTAGGCCTGTGGACCACGAGATCAGAAACGCATCCGCTGCTACTCTGAGAGGATGCGGTTGCCTGGAGCAAAATCTCGGGAGTTGCCGGTTCAGAGGACTGGCGAAAAGATCCATGGTGGGGAGCCCCCACTTGAGAAAGACCTGCTGAACCACCAATGGGTTCAATCTCCGTTCGTGTGGTTGCAGGATCCGGCTCAGTCTGTCTGCCAGGCAATTTTCTTGACCTGGGAGGTAGACAGCCTTGAGAAGGATTCCGTGATGGACAGCCCAAGAGCACAGTCGTTCTGCCTCTTGACAAAGGAGGAAGGAGCCTGTGCCCCCTTGTTTGTTCACATAGAACATGGCAACTTGACTGTCCGTCTGGACCAGTACAGACCGGTGAGGGGCAAGGTGGGAGAAGGCTCTCAGAGCTAGGAGTATCGCCCGTAGCTCTAGGAAGATTATCTGCTGAGCAGCCTCCCAAGGGGTCCAGAGACCCTGAGTACATGCCCCTTGGCAATGTGCTCCCCAACCGAGAAGAGAGGCATCGGTCGTCAGCACCTGAGTATGAGGAGGGGATTGGAAAACCACTCCGAGCACCAGAATTGGAAGATGAAGCCACCATTGCAGAGAGGAGATCAGGAGGTCGTAAATCCTCACTGAGTCCGCTAGGCCCCCAGTGGCTTGATGCCACTGAGTGCGAAGGCTCCACTGAGCAGGACGCATGTGCAGACGGGCATTGGGGGTGACATGGACCGTGGAAGCATATGGCCAAGTAGTCTCAGGAATTGCCTGGCAGAGACCAGGGAATTGCTGCGAAACTGGCTGGCCAGATCCATTAGCCTGTGGGCCCTGTCCATAGGCAGAAAAGCCTTTGCTTGAAGAGTGTCTAGTCTGGCCCCTATGAACTCTAAGTTCTGGGACGGGAGCAAAGTGGACTTTGCGAAGTTTATGACAAACCCCAAGTGCTGAAGCAGAGCCACAGTGCGAAGGGTGGCCTGGTTGGCCTCCTGGGAAGATTGGCCCCTTATGAGTCAGTCGTCCAGGTACGGAAACACAAAGAGACCTTGAAGCCTCAGGTAGGCCACCACCACTGCCAGGCACTTGGTGAACACCCTGGGAGCGGATGAGAGGCCAAAGGGAAGCACTCTGTACTGGTAGTGGTTTCCTCCCACAACAAACCTGAGATATTGTCTGTGGTCTGGATGGATAAGGATGTGCGTATAGGCATCCTTTAGATCCAAGGAGCATAGCCAGTCTCCCTGCTGGAGGTAGGGCAGCAGGATTCCAAGGGTAAGCATCTTGAACTTTTCCCTCTGCAGGAACTTGTTGAGGTTTCGCAAGTCTAGGATGGGTCTGAGGCCTCCTGTTCTTTTTGGTACCAGAAAGTACCTGGAATAAAAGCCTTGACCTCTAAGGTGGTGGGGCACCGGTTCCACAGCCTGATCCTTTAGTAGACCTGAAGGAGTAGGTCCCTGTGCAGAGGGAGTCTTGGAGGCTCCCCTGGAAAATAGGAGGGAGGTACCTGGTGAAAATGGAGGAGATAGCCCCTTTGGACTATATGAAGAACCCAGGTATCTGATGTGACGGCTGACCACCTGTGGGTAAAGTGGGCCAGCCGGCCTCCTGTGCTGAGAGAGGCCAGCTGAGAAGAGGCTATGCTGTTCGAGTCAAAAAACCCCACCCTGCTGAGCAGGGGCCGGTGTTGGTGGCTTGGGGGTCTTCGGCCTACGGGGCCCTTGACCCTGCCCCTTGGCCTGCTGACCCTGTTGGGGAGCTGCAGAGGCCTGATAATGAGGGTACTATTTGTAGGCAGATGACTTCCTCGGGTAAAAGGTCTTTTTTCCCCGAGCCCTTCTTTTTCTAAGAAGGGGCAGAGGTTTTCCTGGAAAGCCTAGTCCGGGTCAGAGTCTCGGTCTCGAGTTCTGCAGCCTTTTCAGCCATGGGCTTGCCAAAGAGGTTTTCACCTCAGCAGGGGACATCAACCAACTTGTCCTGGACCCATGGCTTGAGGTCGGATGACTGTAGCCAAGCCTGTCGGCGGGCACCAATGCCGGCCCCCGCTACTCGGGCCGAAGTCTCGAAGCCATCGTAGGCTGCTCGAGAGATAAACTTCGAGCACTCTCGAATACTGGTGGACAAGGCCTGGAACCTCTGCAAAGGTTCCTCGGAGAGACCAGCAGAGAACCCGGCAATCTTCTTTGCCAGGTCTCGGAGGTACATGCCCATGTAGAGCTGGTAAGTCTGGACACGGCAAGCAAGCATAGAGCCCTGGAAGCACTTCTTACCGAGGGCATCCAGGTTCCGGGCCACCCGGCCGGGAGGCACCAAGGAGTGCATCTTCTGACTTTTCAGTCGATGCATGGCCGATTCCACAACCATGGAGTGGTGCGGTAATTGTGCCTTTTGGAACCCGGGGCTCTTCCGGACTCGATAAATGGAATCGACCCGCTTGCTTAACACCGGCGTCGAGGTCGGGGTCTCCCACATACAAAAGAGTAGCCGCTCCAGCATCGGAGGAACCGGAACAGTAAAGGCCTCCTTCGGGGGAGAGTCATACTGGAGGGCCTCGAGCTCCTCGGCTCGAGGCTCCTCCTCGGGATCCGCGAGGAAGGCCAAGGCCTTGGCCATATCCCGCACGAAGTCCGAGAACCGGGTATCCTCTGGTGGAGATCATCTCCGAGGTTCGGACTCCGGCGAGTCCGATGGGACACACCGAGTCCGATGGGACACACCGAGTCCGATAAGTTACGGGTGACTCTTCGTCCTCCGTCTCCCAGCCCGACTCCTCGGAGGAGGAATCGAGCGGCTCCGGTCGGGCGGGCACTGATGCCATCCGCCCCGATGCCGAGGGTACCGGCGTCGACGACCTCGGTCCCGAACGGGAGGCCAAGGGAGACCGTGGAAGAGGATCGACTCGAGCCCGCATGGACTCGAGGATCGGCTCGGCCTCCGGGGTCGACTTGGACGTCGAGGTCCCGGTGGTTGGGGAAGATGCACCGGTGAGACCGGCAATCAATGCCCGCTGCTGTTCTATGAAGGCAGCGAGGCTGCTCTCCAAGGCCGTCAACCTGAGTCCGAGCTCAGGAGACCCAGCAGCCCCCGACTCGGGCCCCGACGGCGTCGGGCCATACGTCGGCTCCCCTAGAGGAGATTCCACGAGGACTACAGCACTCACGTGTCCATGAGACTACATCTCGATACGAGGATACTTGGCAGGCCTCTCTGACTCCGAAGACCAGGGACGGCTATCGGGGCTATGCGACCTGGCCCTCGAGGAACCAGGAGCGTCCACCGACGACGCCCTCGTGGGTTTCTTCTTCCTGCGATGTTCCCGCGAAGGAGACCCCCGCTCAGAATTACCCCGACGCTGCTTGGGGCCGGAGTCCCGAGACGTCGAGGCCTCTGACGAGGTCCGGGCCCGGCCCCGAGCAGCAGCAAGATAGCACCCTTGGGCGGGAAGGGGACCGCGCATGCGCGCTGCAATTCCCAAAGGCTTTCTTTGAAAGCTGGGGAAATGCTCCGCACGAGGGCTCCGTCGGCGCCGACGTCACCCATATGTGAGGACTGACTTCCTGCTTGGTCCTGGAGAAAAAGCTGAGACCGAAGGAGAGAAGCAGATAAAAATAGAGAAAGACAACTCCAAGGGGAGGCGGGTGGGTTGTGAAGACTTATTCCTGCTGTTCCCGGAGATCACCTGTTACAGGTGAGCAACTACGCTATCTCCAGGAACAAGCAGGAATGAGTCTTCACATATGGGGACTCCCCAGCTGAAAGATGCCTAGGGAAGACCCAGCATGTAGCAAATCTATGTAGATGGGCCATGCTTCCCCCAGGACCTCAGGCATCCAAGTGGATGGAGGGTTGGAGTTGAACTATGAGTGAAAAGGTGCTGCAGAACAGCTTGACCAAACAAGGCATCCAGGCGGGAGTCCTTGTCCTGACAATAATGGGCAGTGAAAGTATATACTGAGGCCCAAGTTGCTGCTTTGCAGATTTCATCAATAGCCACAGAACGAAGGTTAGCTGTTGAGGCTGCCATGACTCTGACATTATGAGCTGTGACATGGCCTTCAAGAGATATTCTTTTACTTAGATATGTATAGGAAATACAATCTGCAATCCATTTAGAGAGGGTTCTTTTAGTGACAGGAAGTCCTAAATGGCTAGAGTTAAAAGCCACAAAAAGCTGAGAAGACTTTCTGTGAGGCTGGGTCCTTTGGAAATAAAAAGCTAGAGCTCTTTTACAGTCCAAAGTATGAAGTTTCCTTACCGCAGAGGAGGAATGAGGCCTAGGAAAGAAAACGGGAAGATAAACTGACTGGTTTAGATGAAAAGGTGAAACAAGCTTTGAAAGAAAATGAGGATGGGTCCTAAGAACCACCTTATGATGAAACCTTGTATAAAGGGGGATCAGCCATTAAAGCCTGAAGTTCACTAATGCGTCTAGCAGAAGTGATGGCAATTAGGAAAATAACTTTCCATGAAAGAAACTTTAGATCCGAAGTAGCCAAAGGCTCAAAAGGTGGCTCCATGAGTACACCTAGAACAAGGTTAAGATCCCATGCCACTGGAGGTGATTTAATGTGAGGCTTCATTAGAAGAAGTCCTGTCATAAATCTGGAAATAAGTGGATGAGAGGAAATTGGTTGTCCATCTAAAAGCTTATGAGAAGCAGCAATAGCACTAAGATGGACTCTAACAGAATTGGTCTGAAGACCAGAAGCCGACAAATGAAGGAGATACTCTAGAAGAGAGTCTACTGGTACTAAAGAGGGAGTAAGACCTCTCTGATAACACCAGGAAAGAGTAGTTACTCACCTGTAACAGGTGTTCTCCTGGAGCAGCAGGAATCAGTCCTCACATATGGGTGACGTCGGCGCCGACGGATCCCCCGTGCGGAGCATTTCCCCAGCTTTCATAGAAAGCCTTTGGGAATGCAGCGCGCATGCGCGGTCCCCTTCCCGCCCAAGGGTGCCATCTTGCTCAGTCTGATGACATAGCTAAAAGACAGCAAAAATAGCAAAAATAAATCATATGACTGCAATTCCAAGGGGAGGAGGGAGGGTTGTGAGGACTGATTCCTGCTGCTGCTGGAGAACACCTGTTATAGGTGAGTAACTACTCTTTCTCCAGGACCAAGCAGGAAGTCAGTCCTCACATATGAGACTCCCTAGCTTAGGGCTACCAGAAGGCCCAAACTGAAAAATGAGCACCCTCTAGAGCCTCAGCATGCAATAACGGAATCTATGATAATGCCCTCGACAGGTAGCCCAACACCAGGGCCGGAGGGTAGGAGTTGCCTAGACCCCAAAGAGATTATGGAGTACCGCTTGCCCGAAAGCACTGTCCCTGCGGGACTCTCTTTCAAGGCAGTAGTGGGCCGCAAAAGTCTGGCTTCAAGACCAAGTAGCGGACCGGCAGATGATTGCCAATGGAACAGAGCGGAGATGAGCCACTGACGGAGGCTTCACCCTGACACGGTGAGCCGTAACTCGACCCTGCAACGAGAGGCCGGCTGCCCTGTAAGCCCAGGCGCTGCAGTCAGCTACCCATATGGACAAAGTACGCTTGGAGACAGCCAACCCCAACTTATTGGGGTCATAAGAAACGAAGAGCTGAACCGTCCTCCGGTGCTCCCGCATACGGACAAGGCAGAAGGACAACGCCCTCCTACACTCCAAGGTATGCAATACCATCTCAGCCCGGCTAGCATGAGGCCTGGGAAAGAAAGTCGGAAGAACCACCTCCTGACTGAGGTGGAAGGAGGAGACAACCTTTGGAATGAACTTAGGGTGAGTCCGTAAGACTACCCTGTTCCTATAGAACCTAGTATAAGGTGCATCTGAGACTAGGGCCTGAAGCTCACTTACTCGCCTAGTTGAGGTAAGGGCTACCAGAAAGAGCGTCTTCCAGGACAGAAAGCGAAAAGGGCAAGTAGCCATAGGTTCGAAAGGTGGGCAGGTAAGCCGTTGCAAGACCACATTTAAATCCCATTCAGGGGCAGGTGGACGCACTGGAGGCTTAAGCAAAAGCAGGCTTCTGAGGAAGCGAGCCACCAAGGGATGGCTGGAAAGAGACTGACTCTCCACCTGTGAGCGGTGTGCTGAAAGAGCACTAAGATGAACTCTAACAGAATTGGACTTAAGGCCTAGGTTGGACAGGTGAAGCAAATACTGCAGCACCACTGGTACCAGGCATGAGAAGGGATTCTCGTTCTGTTGAGTACACCAGGTAGAGAATCAACGCCACTTAAGGGCATAAGACCTTCTGGTGGACTGCCTCCTAGAGGCCAAGACTACGTCCTCCACTTCCCTAGGTAGCAGTAAAGGCGCTAGGACTACCCTTGCAGCAGCCAGGCCATCAAATTGAGGGACTGGAGATTGGGGTGCAAGAGAGATCCCTGCTCTTGAGACAGGAGATCGGGTTGCATCCCCAGAGGAAGAGGAGTGTCCACCGCTAGTTGCATCAGTAGTGGGAACCAGGGTTGCCTTGGCCACCTGGGGGCCACCAGACTCACTGAGGCCTTGTCCCGGATCACCTTGAATAGTGTCTTGGACACTAGAAGTGTGGGACGAAACGCATATAAGGAGGCCTGTAGACCATGGAATGAGAAACGCATCCGCTGCTATTCTGAGAGGATGCGGTTGTCTGGAACAGAACTTGGGAAGTTGATGGTTCAGAGGACTGGCAAAGAGATCTATGGTTGGAAGACCCCATCTCAGGAAGGATCTGTTGAACCACTAAAGGGTTCAACTGCCATTCGTGTGGCTGCAGAATCCTGCTCAATCTGTCTGCCAGGTAATTCTGCTGACCTGGGAGATAGACTGCTTTGAGAAGAATGCCATGATCGACTGCCCAGGAACACAGTTTCTGCGCCTCCTGACAGAGAAGGCGGGACACTGTGCCCCCTTGTTTGTTCACATAGAACATAGCCACTTGATTGTCCGTCTGAACTAAGATGGACTGGTGAGAGATGAGATGAGAGAAAGTTCTCAGGGCTAAGCTGATAGCTCTCAGTTCTAAGAGATTAATCTGCTGTGCGGCCTCCCAAGGAGTCCACAGGCCTTGAGTACATGCCCCTTGGTAATGTGCACACCAACCTTGAAGAGAAGCATCGGTTGTCAGCACCTGAGAGTGTGGAGGTGCCTGAAAGACACCCCTTGTACTAGATTCGGAAGATGAAGCCACCATTCTAAAGAAGACTGTAGTAGGCTGAACACCCTCACTGTGTCCGTGAGGCTTCCTATTGGCCTGGTGCCACTGAGTACTAAGGCCCCACTGAGCTGGTCTCATGTGTAGATGGGCATTTGGAGTCACATGGACCATGGATGCCATGTGACCTAAGAGCCTCGGGAATTGTCTGGCGGAGACCAGAGAATTGCTGTGGAAAAGCCTGGCCAGAGCCATCAATCTGTGGGCCCTGTCCACTGGTAGAAAGGCCTTTGCCTGAAAAGTGTCCAGCCGAGCTCCTACGAACTCCATGTTCTGGGAGGGATGCAAACTGGACTTTGCGAAGTTTATGACAAACCCCAGGTGCTGAAGCAGAGCAACAGTGCGCAGGGTGGCTTGATTGGCCTCTTGCAGGGATTGACCTCTGATCAGCCAATCGTCCAGATATGGAAAGACAAAGAGGCCTTGAACCCTGAGGTAGGCCGCCACCACCGCCAGGCACTTGGTGAATACCCTGGGGGCGGATGTAAGGCCAATCTGAGATATTGTCTGTGGTCTGGATGAATAAGGATGTGAGTATAAGCATCCTTTAGATCTAAGGAGCATAGCTAATCTCCCTGCTGGAGGTAGGGCAGCAGGATTCCAAGGGTAAGCATCTTGAACTTTTCCCTCTCCAGGAACTTGTTCAGGTTTCGCAAGTCTAGGATAGGTCTGAGGCCTCCTGTTCTCTTTGGTACCAGGAAGTACCTGGAATAGAAGCCGTGACCTCTCAGGTGGTGGGGCACCGGTTCCACTGCCTGTTCCTTTAGAAGACCTGCCAACTCCTGCAGGAGTAAGTCCCTGGGCAGAGGGAGTCTGGGAGGCTCACCTGGAAAATAGGAGGTGGGGTACCTGGTGGAAGTGGAGGAGATATCCCTTCTGGACTATACTGAGAACCCAGGTATCCCTTGTGACGGCTGACCACCTGTGTTCGAACAGGGCCAGCCTGCCTCCAGTGCTGATGGGGGCCAGCTGAGGAGGAGAGGCTATGCCAATGCAATCAAAAACCCCCTCCCTGCAGAGCAGGAGCCGGAGTAGGAGGCTTGGGGGCTTTATGTCTACGGGGCCCATGACCCTGCCCCTTGGCCTGCTGACCCTGTTGGAGAGCTACAGAGGCCTGATAATGAGGGTACTGTTTATAGGCAGATGACTTCCTCAGGTAAAAGGTCTTTTTTCCCCGAGCCCTTCTTAAGAACATATAAGAACATAAGATATGCCATACTGGGTCAGACCAAGGTCCATCAAGCCCAGTATTCTGTTTCCAACAGTGGCCAATCTAGGTCATACGTACCTAGCAGTTTCCCCAAGGGACACAGGTTCTGCAATGCTTGTACTAGGTCAAGCATTGATATCCTGGGTCCCTTCTTAATAATGGTTTATGGACCTTTCCTCCAGGAACTTGTCCAAACCTTTTTTAAACCCAGCTACACTAAAAGCCTTTACTACATCCTCCAGTAACAAATTCCAGAGTTTGATTACACGTTGAGTGAAAAAATATTTTCTTTTATTAGTCTTAAATAGTTTACCCTATAGCTTCAATGCATGTCCCCTAGTCTTTCTATATTCTGATAAGGTAAACAATCGATCTACGTTTACCCGTTCCACTCCGTTCATTAATTTATAGACTTCTATCATATCTCCCCTCAGCCGTCTCTTTTCCAGGTTAAAGAGCCCAACCTTTTTAGCCTTTCTTCATAGGAGTATCCTTCCATCCCCTTTACCATTTTGGTGGCTCTTCTCTGAAACTTTTCTAAAATCGCTATATCCTTTTTAAGATACGGCGACCAGAATTGCACACAATATTCAAGGTGCGGTCTCACCATGGAACGATATAGAGGCATTACAATATCTTTTGTTTTATTTTCCATTCCTTTCCTTATCATACCTAGCATTCTATTTGCTCTCTTGGCCGCTGCTACACACTGGGCCGAGGGTTTTAACATGGTATCCACAATGACGCCTAAATCTTTTTCCTGGGTGGTGGTTCCTAATGTGGAACCTTGCATCGTGTAACCATACTTTGGGTTGTTCTTCCCTAGGTGCATAACCTTGCACTTGTCCACATTAAATTTCATCTGCCATTTTGATGCCCAGTCTTCCAATTTATCAAGATCCTCTTGCAATTTTCCACAATCCTCTTGGGTTTTAACAACTTTAAATAGCTTTGTGTCATCTGCAAATTTGATAACCTCACTCGTTATTCCACTTTCCAGGTCATTTATGAATGTGTCAAAAAGCAACGGACCCAGCACAGATCCCTGGGGTACACCACTATTCACCTTTCTCCATTGGGAAAACTGGCCATTTAGCCCTACCCTCTGCTTTCTATCTTTTAACCAGTTCCTGATCCACAATAGTACACTGCCTCCTATCCCATGATTCTTTAGTTTTGCCAAAAGTCTCTGATGAGGGACCTTGTCAAAGGCTTTCTGAAAGTCCAGATACACAATATCAACCGACTCACCTTTGTCCACCTGATTATTCACTCCTTCAAAAAAAATAACAGATTAGTAAGACAAGATCTTCCTTGTCTAAAGCCATGTTGGCTGTCTCCCATTAGGTCATGACTATCTACATGCTGAGTAATTTTATTCTTTATGATGGTTTCTACCATTTTTCCAGGTACTGACGTCAGGCTCACCGGTCTGTAGTTTCCCGGATCACCCCTGGAACCCTTTTTAAAAATTGGTGTTACATTGGCGATCCTCTAATCTTCAGGTATTAGAGATGATTTTAATGATAGTTCACAGATTACTAATAGCAGGTCTGCAATCTCGTATTTCAGTTCTTTCAACACCCTTGGATGTATACCATCCGGCCCAGGTGATTTGCTACTCTTCAGTTTATCTAATAGTTGTAATACATCTTCCCGATGTATCGATATTTCCTTCAATTCTTCCACACCTTTAAATACCACTTCAGTCATGGGTAACATCCCTACATCTTCCTCAGTAAAGACTGAAGCAAAAAATTCATTCAATCTCTCCGCTATCGCCTTGTCGCCTCTTAGTGCTCCTTTAACCCCTTTTATCATCTAATGGACCAACTGACTCTCTCACAGGTTTTTTGCTACGAATGTACTTGAAAAGGTTTTTACTTCGCGTTTTTGCTTCCGCAGCAAGCTTCTCCTCAAATTCTCCCTTTGCCTGCCTTATCAATGCCTTGCATTTGACTTGCCAGTGCTTGTGCTGTTTCCAGGTTTTGTCGTTTGGCTCTTTTTTCCATTTCCTGAAAGATGCCTTTTTGGCAACAACAGCCTCTTTGACCTCACCTTTAAACCATGCTGGCAGTTTTTTGGACTTCCTTCCACTTTTCTTAAAGCGTGGAATACAGCTGGTCTGGGCTTCCAAGATAGTATTTTTCAACAGCAGCCAAGCCTGATGTACGTCTTTAACCTTTGCAACTGCTCCATTTAGTGTTTTCTTAACTGTTTAACTCATTTTATCATAGTTTCCCTTTCGAAAGTTAAAAGGTAGTACTGTGGATTTCCTTACTATCCCTCCTCCACTAATTAAATCAAAGGCGATCATGCTATGATCACTATTGCCAAGTGGCCCCAACAACCTTATCTCTTGCACTAGATCTGGTGTTCCACTAAGGACTAGGTCTAATATGGCTTCCCCTCTAGTCGGTTCATGAACCAGCTGTTCCAAGAAGCAGTCATTTATTTCATCTAAGAACTTTATCTCCCTAGCATGTCCTGACGTGACACTGACCCAGTCGATACCGGGGTAGTTGAAATCACCCATTATTATTACTGCACTGTAACGTTTGTTAGCTTCCTTGATTTCTTTGAGCATTTCATCATCCATTTGGTCATTCTGGCAAGGCGCTCAATAGTACACCCCCACTGCCATTGCCTTCCCCCTTTTACATGGAATTTCAATCCATATAGATTTTACAGCAGATTTTGTTTCCTGCAAAACTTTAATCCTTTCTGACTCAATGCCCTCTCTAACATAGAGAGCAACCCCTCCACCAATTTGATCAGCTCTATCATTACGATATAGTTTGTACCCAGGTATCACAGTGTCCCACTGGTTATCCTCCTTCCACCATGTCTGATATTCCAATCATATCTAACCTTTCATTTAGTGCTATATATTCTAACTCTCCCATCTTATTTTTTAGACTTCTAGCATTTGCATACAAGCATTTTAGAGAATGTATTTTACTCATATTAATTTGGCTATTGTTAGACATGGGTAATTTGGGATCTTTAAGCTCAGTCTGCTCCATACTTGAGGGCATTTGGGATACTTTACTCTTTTGTGGAACCTCTCTGCTTTTGGTAGTATCCTTCAAAGATACATTCTTCTGAACCATCTGCTTTTGGGCGACTGTCGGCTTTCCCCTAATATCTAGTTTAAAAGCTGCTCTATCTCCTTTTTAAAGGTTAATGCCAGCAGCCTGGTTCCATCCTGGTTAAGGTGAAGCCCATCCCTTCGGAAGAGCCCCTCCTTTCCCCAGAATGTTCCCCAGGTCCTAACAAATCCAAAACCCTCATCTCTGCACCATTGTCTCATCCACGCAGAGACTCCGGAGCTCTGCCTGCCTTTTGGGTCCTGCGCGTGGAACAGGAAACATTTCGGAGAATGCTACCCTGGAAGTTCTGGATTTCAACTTCCTACCTAAAAGCCTAAATTTAGCCTCCAGAAACTCCCTAACATATTTTCCTATGTCATTGGTACCGACATGTACCAAGACAGCAGACTCCTCCCCAGCCCTATCTAAGACCTTATCTAGGTGGCGCGTGAGGTCCACTACCTTCGCACCAGGCAGGAATGTTACCAGGCGATCCTCACGTCCACCAGCCACCCAGCTATCTACATGCCTAATGATCGAATCACCAACTATAACGGCTGTCCTAACCCTTCCGTCATGGGCACATGGCCCTGGAGAAACTTCCTCGGTGCGAGAGGGTTTTACATCACCTGGAGGACAGGTCCTAGTTACAGGATCACTTCCTGCCACACCAGGGTGATGCTCTCCTGTCACGTGACCTCTCTCCTCCATGGCAACAGGGATGCTGCCAGACTGGAGGTGGGACTTCAGGACTATATCCCTGTAGGTCTCGTCTATGTACCTCTCTGTCTGTCTTATGCTTTCCAAGTCTGCTACTTTAACCTCTAGAGAACTGACTCGTTCCCTGAGAACAAAGAGCTCCTTGCACCTAGTGCACACGTAAGACCTCTCACCAACTGGGAGAAAATCATACATGTGACACTCAATGCAAAAGACTGGAAAGCCCCCATCCCGCTGCTGGACTGCTGTCTGTATCTTAGTTTTAAGTTTGCGTTTAGATTTAAGTTCTTTACTTACTAAGGGTTGCTATGGATATTTATACTAATAAAACTGTACCTAATACGTGTAATATACATTCTTCACCTGAAGCTTAACTAATCTCAGGTCCTTACTGTATGACTGATTTGGGTAATGAGCTTCACCTGAGAGCACCTCCTGTCTTTTAAGATGTGTAAGTACCTATAAAGCTACGATTATCCCAAGGGTGGGTGGGTGTGGGGAGGGAGGGAGGGAGGGAGAGAAATAACACTTATTAAAAGAGGGCTGCTACACAGTACCCTGTCTTGTGCTGCTGAGGTAAGCTAAATTCTGATTTGATTTAAATTATAGCTCTTAGCTGCTGCTAGGCTCTAACTTCTTATGAAATTTAAACTACAAGCTCTCTGCTGGGCTCTAAATCTAACCAGAAAGCTCTTTCTGTGTTTTAAATTTAAGCTAAAAGTACTTTGCTGTTACTAGGCCCTGAGTGATTATTAAATTTAAACTACAAGCTTTCTGCTGGGTATGAAATGTAACCAGAAAGTTCTCCTCTGTGTTTTATATTTAAACTTAAACTGCTGCTACTAGGCCCTGACTGATTTAACAAAAAATAGTGGGTTCACAGATTAGCTTTAATACAAAGAATTCCTTTTAGAAAATTACCAGAAGTATATACTCACAGTTGCAGATCTCTCTTCAGAAGTAACAGTCCCTTTTTCTAGTCCTTCAAGAAGGGGCAGAGTTTTTTCTGGACAGCCTTGTCCGGGTAAGAGTCTCGGTCTCGGGTTCGGCAGCCTTGTCAGCCATGGGCTTGCCAAAGAGGTTTTCACCTCGGCAGGGGACATCGACCAACTTGTCCTGCACCCATGGCTCGAGGTCCGACGACTGTAGCCAAGCCTGACGGCGTGCACCGATGCCGGCCGCAGCTACTCGGGCCAAAGCCTCGAAGCCATCATAGGCTGCTCGAGAGATAAACTTCGAGCACTCACGAATACCCGACGACAGAGCATTGAACCTCTGCAAAGGTTCCTCGGAGAGACCAGCAGAGAACCCGGCAATCTCCTTTGCCAGGTCTCGAAGGTACATGCCTATGTACAGTTGGTAGGTCTGGACACAGAAAGCAAGCATAGAGCCCTGGAAGCACTTCTTACCGAGGGCATCCAGGTTCCGGGCCTCCCGGCTGGGAGGCACCAAGGAGTGCATCTTCTGACTCTTCAGACGATGCATGGCTGATTCCACAACCAGGTGCGGTAATTGCGCCTTTTGGAACCCGGGGCTCTTGCGGACTCGACAGATGAAATCGACCCGCTTTCTCAAAACCGGCGTCGCTGCCGACGCCTCCCACATGCGGAAGAGCAACCATTCCAGCATCGGAGGAACCGGAACAGTAAAGGCCTCCTTCGGAGGAGAGTCATACTGTAGGGCCTCGAACGCCTCGGCTGGAGGCTCCTCCTTGGGATCCGCGGGGAATGCCAAAGCCTTGGCCATGTCCGGCATGAAGTCCGAGAACCGGGTATCCTCCGGGGGGACCGTCTCCGAGGCTCGGACTCAGGCGAATCCAGAGGAACGCACAGAGTCCGAAAGGTGTCGGGCGACTCCTCATCCTCCATCTCCCAGCCGGACTCCTCGGAGGAGGAATCGAGCGGCTCTGGTCGGGCAGGCATCAATGCCATCTGCCCCGACGCCGAGGGTACCGGCGTCGACAACCTCAGTCCCAAACGGGAGGCCGAGGGGGACCTTGGCCAAGGACCGACTAGAGCTTGAATGGACTCGAGGATCGGCTCGGCCTCCGCGGTCGACTTGGACGTCGATGTCCCGGTGGTCGGGGCAGATGCACCGGTGAGACCGGCGATCAGTGCCCGCTGCTGTTCCATGAAGGCAGCCAAGCTGCTCTCTAAGGCCGTCAACCTGAGTCCAAGCTCAGGAGACTCAACAGCCCCCGACTCAGGCCCCGGCAGCGCCGGGCCTGACGTCGGCTCCCCTGGAGGTGAGTCCATGAGGACTACAGTACTCACGTGACGCAGGGACTCCATCTCCACACGAGGTTGTTTTGCAGGCCTCTCCGACTCCGAAGACCAGGGACGACGCTCGGGGCTATGCAACTTGGCCCTCGAGGAGCCAAGTGCGACCACCGACGACGCCCTCGGGGGGGGGGGTTTCTTACGATGCTCCCGCGAGGGAGACCCCCTTTCAGAGGAGCCTCGACACTGCTCGGGGGCCGGAGTCCCGAGATGTCGAGGCCTCTGACCGTGTCCGGGCCCTACCGGACGCGGAGTCTGAGAAGATTTTTCCTTTTGGTGCTGCCGACTCCTTAACGCCTTCGAGGACATCTTCCCCACACGGACCACAGATCATCAGGTCATGATCGAATCCGAGGCACCAGAGGCAGCAGTCATGTGTGTCGATGAGAGACAAAAGTTTCTTACACCGATCACACTTTTTAAACCCGCTGGCAGCCATCAGGGGAAAAAGGGCCCCTGCAAGGTCAAAAGACAGGGCTGCCAGTGAAAAAAGAAAAAATGGCGCGAACGCTAGTCACTAAGGACAAAAAACAAAAAAGATCTGGGCTCGATACCGACGTATCGGGCCCAGGCGGGAAAGGGAAACCGGCATCGAACCGAAGAAAAACAGGTTAACGCAGAGAAAATCAACTTCTTCCTCAGGTGAAAGCACAGTTACTTACCTGTAACAGGTGATCTCTGGGAACAGCAGGAATAAGTCTTCACATATGGGTACGTCGGTACCGACGGAGCCTGCGTGGGAACACTCCCCAGCTTCCCAAAAAAGGAAAGCTTTTGGGAGCATCCCACAGCGCCTGCGCGCTGCCTTCCCACCTTTCCTATCCGCCTCTCCTCAGTTCGAGTTTTACAGCTGAGACAATAGAGAGAGAGAGGAAAGGAAAGATAGACAGAGAGATACAACTCCTAGGGGAGGTGGGAGGGTTGTGAAGACTTATTATTGCTGTTCCCAGAGATCACCTGTTACAGGTAAGTGTGCTATCTCCAGGAAAAAGCAGGAATGAGTCTTCACATATGGGGACTCCCTAGCTAAATATGCCTGGGAGATTCCCCAGGATATTAGACCCTGGGAAGGGTTCTACCTCCTCCTATGGATCTCAGCCATCCATCCAGGGAAGGAGGGTAGGAGTTGATTAAGAATGGAACAGGCGTTTGAGGACAGCCTGACCAAACAAGGCATCCCGGCGGTAGTCCTTGTCCAAGCAGTAATGGGCTGTGAAGGTATGAACCGAGGCCCAGGTGGCTGCTCGACAGATCTGGTCGATGGACACAGAATTTAGATGAGCCATAGAGGTGGCCATGGCCCTCACATTATGAGCTGTGACATGGCTCTCCAGAGAAAAGTTCTTACTCTGGTAAGCGAAAGAAATACATTGGGCAATCCAATTGGACAGTGTCCTCTCAGAGATTGGAAGTCCCAAATGAGAAGGATCAAAAGCAACAAAGAGCTGGGAAGACTTTCTATGTTGCTGTGTTCTTTGTAAGTAAAAGGCAAGAGCTCTTTTACAATCCAGAGTATGAAGATTCTTCTCTGCACTTGATGCATGAGGAGCTGGAAAAAAGACAGGTAAATATACCTCTTGATTAAGATGAAAAGGTGAGACCACTTTAGGCCTAAAGTGTGGATGGGTCCTAAGGACTACCTTATCATGATGGAACCTTGTATAAGATGGATTAGTCACTAAGGCCTGCAGCTCACTGATGTGGCGAGCTGAGGTGACTGCAATAAGGAAAATAACCTTCCAGGAAAGGAATTTCAAGGAGGTGGTGGCTAAGGGTTCAAAAGGAGGCTTCATAAGCTGACCAAGAACTAGATTTAAATCCCATGCCACCGGAGGAGGCCTAATGGGAGGTTTAGTTAAAGTTAGGCCTCTCATGAATCTTGCAATAAGAGGATGAGAGGAAATAGGTTGTCCATTGATAGGCTTAGGGATGCTGCAATAGCACTCAAATGGACACTGTCAGACGGCTGCCTGGGTGAGAATCTTCACAGTCTTGTCATGTGCATATATCTATACGATTTGCAAGGTATTGTGGGCAATGTAGTTCATTCACACCAGACACAGCTGCTGACAATAATTTAGTTGTGCTCTTGGGTAAAGCCAATAAGATATTTATTTATGGGGTTATTTCTCCCAACACAGATATGCTTGGTAGCACATAAATTAGGTTACTTGCTTTCAGTGTTAACTTGGAAAAACAAAGTTAAAATCAGGAAAACAACAAATGAAAAGTCACAAAGCAAGAAACAAACTGTTCTTTTCAGGTTAACTTCTGATTACTTCCCACATAGATACAGACGTGATTCTCTCCTAGCTCACAAGCAATTAGGTAAGGCTTAATTGCTAGCAGTTATCCAGCTGAAACCCCTTAGCTGGCTTGCCTTCCACTGTGTGGGTCAAATCCTGCTTCAGGAACTTTTCTGAGTAGATTAAAGAACAAATTTGTATTTCTTTGTGATGGTTGCTGTACTTTATAACAGAAAGTTACCAACGGAGTTTAGATAGAGAGCAGTCCATATAAATACATCCTTCATCTGCAATCATTTCCCCATCTTCAACAAGCATAGGTTCAATATCATGGATTGGCACAGATGAATCTCTCAATGTAGTACTTTCAGGAGAATACTTGTTTCCCTGCTGTCTTTCAAGGTTATAGCTAGGGCATAGATCAGTGTTCATACCTGAGCTTCCATTGCTGTTAGAGTTCCTCTCTATATAGCCTGGCCAGTATGTAGTCCAGTTCTTATGTCCAGCCTTCCAATCCAGATCCCTGGACACTGGATCTCTCTTCACATACCTTGTGGCACAGGTCTTAGGGTCCCTTCCACGTGCAGCCGTCTCCCTCACAGGTAGCCTCTGGTGATTCCTAGCTCTGCAGCACCATTCCTCTGGCTTTCCCCAGTCCAATGGTGTATGCTGGCCCTTGGAATACCTCCCAGTATACGTACTGCTTTGGACTCTTCTAGACCTCTCAAAGGCTTTTCTCTTCCTTCTTCCAAAGGGTCTCTTTCCCTCCCTGTCCGTCCGGTTTGGCTTCTGCTTCTGATGATCCTTCAGATGAAACTGATGATCAAACTCAAGCTGATTCTCAGGATACTGAGGACAATTCTCTGGATATCCAAGGTGATCATGAAGATGGTCATCTGTAGAATAAACTCTACTCTTATTCTGCTTGGATGAGTACTCCTCCCTAACACAGCGCAGCTGTGCTGAATCAGGCCCTGCCCTTTGAGATGAGTGCTTAGGGATTACCTCATAGCCCTCCTGATTGAACACACGTTTCCCCACTTCAGCTCCTCTAATGGCTGTTGTAAACCTGGTGCATTCTGGGACTGGTAGTCTTTTATGGGAAAATTCTGTTTTCTTATTTCTACCAGAACTGACAGGTTGCTTGTTCAGAGTCACTTCACCTTTTCTATAGCTCCTTCCTGAGCTATGATAAGCTTCCTTATCACAACCCTTACTGAATTTGTCTTAAGGCCTGCATTGGAGAGATGCACGAGATATTTCAATAGAGAATTCAAAGGTAGTGCTAGAGGGTCGAGACCCTTTTCAGCACACCAAATGGAAAATCTTTTCCATTTAAAAGCATAGGAACGCCTAGTGGAAGGTTTTCTGGAGGCATGGAGGATATCCTTCACTTGCTGAGAAAGATTCCAGTCTTGAAGGTCTAGGCCTTCAGTAACCAAGCTCTGAGGTGAAGGGACTTGGGGTTTGGGTGCCACAAAGTCCCCTCCTCCTGGGACAGAAGGTCTGGAGCAGCTCCCAAGTCCAGGGAGGGGGCTTGGGAGAGATGCAGTAGAGGGTACCACACTTGGCGTGGCCAGCGTGGAGCTATGAGGATCATAGATCCTTGATCCCTCTCGAGTTTGAACAGAGTATTGGGAATCAAGAGAATGGGTGGAAAGGCATACAGGAAGCCCTGACCCCAATGAAGGAGGAAGGCATCCTTGGCCTGAACTCCCTGACACGGAATTCTGGAACAGAATCGGGGAAGTTTGGCATTCCACGGACTTGCAAAGAGGACTATGTCCGGGGTTCCCCATTCTTGGAAGATTCTGAGAACCTGATCCATGTGCAGGGACCATTCGTGTGGAAGCAGAACTCGACTGAGTCTGTCTGCCCAAGAGTTTTGGATTCCTGGGAGGTATACTGCCAGGAGATGGATTTAATGCTCTCTGGCGAAGGCCCACAATCTTAAAGCTTCGTTGCAAAGCGACAGAGAGCCAGTTCTTCCTTGCTTGTTTATGTAAAACATGGCTACTTGATTGTCTGTATGAATGAGTACTGTCTTGTAGCTGAGCAGGGTATGAAAGACCTTGAGAGCTAGAAAGACTGCTCGAAGCTCCAAGTGGTTGATATGAAGAAAGGTCTCCTGTGGAGACCAAGTGCCTTGAGTGGAGAGGTCTTGTAGATGAGCTCCCCAACCTGTTTGGGAGGCATCTGTTGTGAGGGTTGCTTGGGGCAACAACTGTTGGAAGGGGGACCCCAGCAACAGATTTTGAGTGGACATCCACCATTGGAGAGACCAAAAGAGACGTTTGGAGGTTGCTATTTGGTCTGAGAGAGCTCCTGATGCTTGAGTCCACTGGGTGGACAAAGTCCATTGGGCTGCTCTCATGTGTAGGCGACCATAGGGTACCACATGCACTGTGGAAGCCATGTGGCCTAGCAGTTGTAGCATCTCCCGGGCAGTTAAGTGGCTCTTTGACTGAATCTGGGAGGCTAACTGCACTAGACGTTGGCAACGGGCCTGAGGAAGGTAGGCCCTTGCAGTGGTAGTATCCAACCAGGCCCCTATGAATTCTAGGGACTGAGTAGGGGTGAGCTGAGACTTTGGGAGGTTTACCACAAGTCCCAGATACTGCAGAACGTGTCTTGTGCTGTCCAGGGAAATCTGGGCCTCTGACTGAGATGGAGCTCGGATAAGCCAGTCGTCCAGGTATGGGAATACAAAAATTCCCAGAGTGCGTAGAAATGCAGCTACTGTTGCCATGCATTTGGTGAACACTCTTGCAGCAGAGGCCAGACCAAAAGGAAGCACCCTGTAATGGTAATGTTTTTCTTGGAAAAGAAAACGGAGGAATCTTCTGTGAGATGGATGGATGAGGACATGTGTGCACGCATCCTTGAGATCTAGAGAACAAAGCCAGTCCTGACTTTGAAGGTATGGAAGGAGAGTGCCCAGAGAAAGCATCTTGAACTTCTCCTTGCATAGAAATTTGTTCAATTCCCTGAGATCTAATATGGGTTGTATCCCCCTGTCTTCTTTGGAATGAGAAAATAGGGGGAGTAAAACCCTGACCCTTGTTGAAGAAGGGGAACTTCTTCTATTGCCCCTTGGGCAAGAAGGGTAGCTACTTCTTGACCTAGAAGGTCGAGAAGAGATGTGGGAGAATTGAAGTGTCTCACCATGGTGTGGGGAGGAAGGTCTGAGAAATGGAATTTGTAGCCCTCTCTTATGATGGAGAGGGTCCATTGCTCTGATGTAATTTGCTCCCATCTGGGAGCAAAATGAGCTAACCTTCCTGAAATGGTGAGAGGTTCCGGCTGTTTTAAAGCCAGAAAGGCTAAGTTCTCTAGCATCAAGTCAAAAACCCTGAGGAGGTTGGGTCTGCTGAGTTGCAGCAGCCCCTGTAGCCTTAGGCCTGGCCTGTTTAGGTTGCTGACGCTTAGTAGCAAAACGACCTGTAGAGGATTGTTGGCCAGAAGCAGAAGGGAATCTGCCCTTTTTGAAAAAAGACTTCTTGAAGGGTTTTTTCTTGGCAGGAATGGAGGTTGACTTTGAAAGTCTATCCAGAGCAGAATTCTCTGCATCCATTTGAGTGGCTTTTATTTGCCAAACAGGTTTTCACCTATACAGGGGAGATTTCCTAAGCCATCTTGGACCCAGGGTTCTAAATCAGAAGCTTGGAGCCAAGCAATTCTGCGAGCAGCTATGGCAATGCCAGAAGCTCTGCTGGCACCTTCAAAGGAGTCAAAGGCTGCTCGGTTGGAAAACTTTGAAATGTCTTGAGTATGCTTAAGCCAAATGAGGAATTCATCCCTTTTATCCTCTGGAAGAAAAGGGAGGAAAGTATGCAGTTTATCCTCTTCATAGCTGACTGCACCACAATGGAATGGTGAGGAAGCTGTGTTTTATGAAAACCAGGACAGGGAGGGACACGATACATAGTGTCCAATCTGCGAGGATGAGGAGAGATAGTGAGAGGAGTCTCCCATAAGTCAATCATGTGTTCATAAAGAATCTCATGAATTGGTAAGGTGACTGCCTCTTTAGGAGCCTTAGAATAACCCAAAATATCTATTTTTTTTGCTCTAGGCTCTGATTCAGAGGTTACTGAAATAGAAAGTCCTTTAGCTACTTCTCTTATGAAGTCTTGAAAGGACAAGTCCTCTGGAGGAGACATTCTTCTTTTTGGAGAAGAAGGCTCTTCAGGAAGGGCTATGGATACTTCAGCAGACTCTTCTGATGTATCAGAATCACCAGAGGAATCAAAGTACCGTCTGTCAGGGTGCTCTTCTAATGCTCGGTACGCGTATCGAGCAGTATCGACATCGGGGGTCATCGGTACCGACTCGGTACCGAGGAGTAGCCCTGCACAGGGAACCGCTGCAGTCGGTATCCTAGTCGATGCCAATGCAGTCGGTACCGGTAGCATCAGGGCGGTGTACAATACAAAAAAAGCAAGGCTACTGAGAAATAAAGTTGGAAAAGAACGCCAATAACAACAGGACAGAGGGCAGAGAGGGGCAGAGAGAAGATAGAGAACAAAGGAGGTCCATAAAGTGGAAAGGAGGGTAGGGGACGGGAGAGACGACGAGGAAGGGCTAGTCAAAAAAATACTTGCGGGAAAGCTACGGAGGGTGGGGGGGCGCAGCTGGGGGCAGAGCACCATTGGTGGTGGGGGAGAGATCAAAAGCTTGACAGAAGAGATGGGTTTTGAGGAGAGCTTTAAAGCGGGGATAAGACAGTTCAGTGCGGAGAGAGAGAGGAAGTGAATTCCATAAAGCGGGGCCTAGGAAGAAAAAAGCGGAATGACGAGTGAGTTCCAGATGTGCGTGAGAAGGGGAGGGGAGAAAGAGAGAATTGCCATGTGCTGAGTGAAGAAGGCGTGGAGAGGGTTGAAAACAAATGATGTCAGCCAGATACTGGGGGGTGCTGGAGTGAAGAGCTCTATGTGTGATGGTGAGTAATTTGTAAACAAATCTGAACTTCACCGGAAGCCAATGGAGGGCGAGAAGGCAGGGAGTGACATGTGAACAGGCGGGGGAGCAGGTAACGAGACGAGCAGCGGTATTTTGGACGAGTTGGAGACGACGAAGCTGAGAGAAAGGAAGACCAGCATAGATGGCGTTGCAATAATCCAGACGTGTGATAACCAGTGACAAGATCAGAGTGACAACAGATGAAGGGGGGAGAAACGAGCGAACAGCCCTAATTTGACGGAGGTGGAAGAAGGAGGAACGTACTACAGAGGAAATGTGTTGATGAAAGGAAAGAGAAGAGTTCAAAGTGACACCCAGATAACGAAGAGTCGAAACCAGGGGAATAGAACGAGAAGACATAGAAGGTGCCAGGGCGGGAGGGGAAAGTCCGAAGGAAAACCAGATCGCAGACAACTTAAGGGGGTTGGCATGAAGGAAGTTGAGATCGTGGGTAGCTCTGTTCCTCAGCATAAAGGCAATGTGTAGGCAAAAGCTCAGGGAGGCCTCAGGAAGCAACACGCAGAGATCTCTAATCCCTGCTTGCTGAAGCAGCAGGAAGCCCTTAAACCACTTGCCAGGGGAATATCCTCAGGAAGAGGAGGGGGCTTGCAACTTCAGGATGAAAAGCAGAGCAAAAGCATGTATAAGGTAGGCCTCGGAAGTGGCATGTAAAGCTGCAGGAAGCCAGACCTTCTTGGGAAATAACTGATAAGGTGACATTTTACTTACCATATGGTCTTTCCTTTTCTTGAGTCTTGCTAGTCCAGTCTAGACCACTGGGTTGTGTCCCCCTACCAGCAGAGGTGACGACAAAGAAAAAGAAATCTAGAGGCTTCTTATCACTTCAACATGCAACCATATCTGAAGCAGCTAGGGGAATATTTCCCCAGTAATCATACCCAAGCCTGGTCAAGACCCCCGACTACACATAGCCTCAATGAGGGTAACAAGTACTAATAGTCCAAGGAACACAACTAAATACAGAACAACCTTTGGAAAGAAGGTCTGCCAAGAGGAATATAGCCCGCAGGGCCAAACCACAGAAAATAGCAGATCATAGCATATCATAGGGGCGGGTCCAGGACAGGCCTAGCAGGACTCAAGGAATGGACATTATCTGGTAAATAAAAGGTACCTTCCATATCATTTGCCAGGCCAGTCTAGATAAGTGAGTTGAATCAAAACTATGCTTCCACTGGATGGAAAAAAAACACAGCAGCCTTTAAGATTTCTGCACCAAAGGCCGTGTCCGCCTGTTTTTAATGATGGCGTTCCTTTCCTAATTCTGCAGCTATGTAATTTTAATTGTAAACCACCCAGACGCCTATTTTGGTGTGGGCGGTATATCAAATTTTAATTAAACATAAACATAAACATCCAAGCTGTAATGCTCGACTAAAGTGAAAAACAATGACCATGCTACCACCTAACAAATGTCTATGGGAGCAAATGAACTGCGCTCTGCCTGGGAGGATGCTTGAGCCCATGTGGAATACGCACTCAAACCCTCTAGGACTAATCGGTTCTGTAACAGATAGACAGAGGCAATCGTCTTCTTTCTCCAGTGGCCCAAGGTAGACTTTGTGGCTGTGTCGCTCTTATGCAAGCCTGCTAAAAGTACAAAATCTGCTTGAATTTTAGAAGGAGTTAGTGACCTTCAGGTACTAAGGACACACCCTCCTAAGACTGACCAGGCAAAGATCCTCATCCATCGCCTGGCACTATTCCTTTGGGAATGAAGGCAGACCACCTGATTGACACAGAAAGACGACACCACTTTGGGCAACAAAGCAATGAATGGGCTGTAAATATATGATCTCTCCTGACAGTGACAGATAAGGATCTTGGCATGACAAGGCCTGGAACGCAGAGATATGTCTCGCCAAGCAGACCAAAAACAAAGAGCTTTAAGGGACAAATCCTTGAGTGCAGACCTCAAGGACTTAAAGGACTCTGCTATCAAGGCCCGAAAAATGAAACCGAGATCCCAAGAAGAAACAGTTGATCGCAGGGGAGGACGTAAGTGTTTAACTCCCTGCAGGAAATGGCCCACATCAGTGTGAGACCACCAAGCGCCCCACCACCAGCCCTCTAAAACAAGAGAAGTCTGCCATCTGAAGCCTCAAAGAGCTAAGGGAGAAGCCCTTGTCAAATCCTTCTTGAAGAAAGGAGAGCACAGCCAGCAGCACTGGGGCAGAACTGATGCTCACGACACCAGTGCCTAAAAAGGCATCAAACATGCGCATAGGCAAATCAAGTGGAGCCTCTTCACTTTCAGAAGCATGGAAACCACAGCAGAAGAAAAACTCTTATGTGCGAAGGGTTGCCTCTCAAGAGCCAAGCCATAAGCAAGAAGGGAGCCGGATTGTCTAACTTCCTCAAGGGTACCTGAGCAGATGTAAGGTATAGTTTGGGCCCCTACAGGAGGCACATCAGATCCACATATCACAGCATCCTTGGCCAATCTGGCACTACCAGAACTACTGGACCCTGATGGCACTTTACACGATGAAGCACTCGTCGCACAAGAGACTATGGAGAAATTACAAACAACAAAACCAATCTTTGCAAAGACTGAACTAGAGCATCCGCGCTCATGTAGCTTGCCTTGTGGTAGCTGAAGAGCCAATGCACCTTGGCATTGGCCTCGGCTGCCATCAGATTTTATTTATTTGTTTAGAAAATTTAATATACCGCCATTCAGACCAAAAGGCCATCAACGCAGTTTACAAACCATAACACGGTTCCAGAACAAGAAAGGAAAATAACCCACAAAACAGACACAATAGGATGGTGGTGAATAACACAATCATAATCCATCTCGGGGCAACCACACCTGTTCATTACCCTGCAGAATGCCAGTCACCTCATCAATTCTCAATCTCCAGGATCAAAGGACTGCCGACTGAGATAGACCACTTGCACAATATGTTGCGCCAAGAGGCCAGGAGATTCATTCTATGGCAACCCCAGAACTCTTCGTGCCCCCTTGCCTGTTGACATAAGTCACCACAGTAGCATTGTCAGAGAAGATTCAAACCGCCTTCCTTCAGACTAAGCTCTGGAGAGGCAAGTGAATGGCTCTCTTTATAAGAGGGTATAATCTATGAACTATCATTAAAATCATCTGTAGTTCCTGAAGAGTGGAGAATGGCCAATGTAATGCCACTATTTAAAAAGGGTTCCAGGAGTGATCCAGGAAACTACAGACCGGTAAGTCTGACGTCAGTACCGGGCAAAATGGTAGAAACCATTATAAAGAATAAAATTACTAATCATATATATAGTCATGGTTTAATGGGAGAAAGCAAAGATGGATTTAGCCATGGAAAGTCTTGTCTTACTAATCTGTTATTTTTTTTTAATAAATAGGTAAACAAAGATGAGCTGATTGATAAAGTGTATTTGGGTTTTCAGAAAGCCTTTGACAAAGTCCCCCATAAGAGACACTTGGTGAAATTAAAAAGCAGTGGAATTGGAGGCAGTGTACAATTGTGGATCAGGAACTGGTTAAAAGATAGAAAGCAGAGAGTACTGCTAAATGGACAATTTTATTAATGGAGAAAAGTACATAGTGGTGTACCGCAGAGATGTGTGTTGGGCCCACTGCTTTTTAAAATATTTATAAATGGGAATAACGAGTGAGGTGATCAAATTTGCAAATGACTCAAAATTATTAAAGCTGTTAAAACACAAAAGGATTGTGAAAAATTGAAAGAGGACCTTGATAAATTGGAAGACTGGACATCCAAATGACAGATGAAATTTAACATGGACAAGTGCAAAGTTATGCACCTGGAAAGAACAACCCAAACTTTGGTTACATGATGCAAAGTACCACCTTAGAAATCACCACCCAGGAAAAAAGATTTAGGCATCATGAATAATATGTTGAATCCCTCTGCCCAGTGTGTAGAGGTGGCCAAGAAAGAAAATAGAATGCTAGGAATCATAAGGAAAGGAATGGAGAATAAAACAAAGGATATTATAATGCCTCTATCGTTTCATGGTGTGACTACACCTTGAATTTTGTGTGCAGTTCTGGTCACCGTATCTTAAAAGGGATATAGTGGAATAAGAAAAGGTACGGAGAAAAGTCACCAAAATGGTAAAGGGGATAGAAGGATACCTCTATAAGAAAAGGCTTAAAAGGTTAGGGCTTTTCAACTTGGAAAAAAGACTGCTAAGGGGAGATATGATAGAGGTCTATAAATTAACGAATGGAGTGGAATGGGTTAACGTAGATAGGTTGTTTACACCATCAAAAAGTAGAGACTAGAAGACATGCAATGAAGCTACAATGTAACCCATTTAAGACTAATAAGAGAAAAGCGTAGTTACTCACCTGTTACAGGTGTTCTCAGAGAACAGCAGGAATCAGTCCTCACATATGGGTTATGTCAGCGCTGACAGAGCCTACGCGGAACATTTTCCCAGCTTTCAAACAAAGCCTTTGGGAATGCTATCAAGCATGCACGGTCCCCTTCCTGCCCAAGGGTGCCATCTTTGCCAGTCAGATGACATAGCGAAAAAAGAAAGAAAAAATGAAGGGAGGCAACTCCAAGGGGAGGAGGGAGGGTTGTGAGGACTGATTCCTGCTGTTCTCGGAGAACACCTGTTACAGGTGAGTAACTATGCTTTCTCCAGGAAAAAGCAGAAGTTAGTCCTCACATACTGGAGTCCTTACCTCCAGGCTGCCGAGGAATGAACCACGACAGCACCAACGGCACCCAAATGGGTAACCGTTAGTTGCAGGTGAAACTCAACAGAGGGACTCTGCAAGAACCCAGCATCCAGGGACACTATCACTCCGGTAGCCTGAACACAGAAGGGTCAGATGGCAGGAGTTGCCTACACCCTAAAAATATTACGGAGTACTGCCTGCCCGAAGGCACTGTCCCGGCAGGATTCGCTCTCCAGGCAGTAATGAACTGCAAAGAGTAAATTAGACTTACCTTCTAATTGTAGTTCCTGGAGTATCTCCAGGCTAGTCCCGGAAACTTTGGAGACTGAGAAACTTCTTTTTCGTGATGTCATCAGTATATAAGGGCTGGCACCACCTCCATACTCCAGTTTACCTATTGACAAAGCAGACTCACCAGAGCAACAAGTAAGAAGTAAAAATGAACAGTAAACAACGTCCCCTTATATAAATATATATATAAATATATATACCCCAAAGACCCGCAGGCCCAACTATGTACAAAATCTGCTTCTAGGGATGCCATGAGCTCTCCTGCCCGGCCACTCCCCCCAAACTTGTAGGCAAAAAGTCGTCCCAACGACAACCCCGCCAACCGAATAATGAAAAACAGATACTTACCAGTAACCGTCCACCTCCTTCAAGCCCGGAAATACCCGCAAGACAGGGTGGGATCCGGGACTAGCCTGGAGATACTCCAGGAACTACAATTAGCAGGTAAGTCTAATTTACTCTTCCTGATCGTCCTCCAGGCTAGTCCCGGAAACTATGGGTACGTACCAGAGCAGTAAAACCCCATCAACGGGAGGGACCTGGTAGGCCGGCCTGAAGCACCGCCGAACCAAAACAGGTGTCCCTGTCCGCCTGCACATCAAGGCGGTAATGTTTCACAAAGGTATTCAGCGACGACCATGTCGCCGCCCTACAAATGTCTACTGCAGGAACCAAGCGAGTCTCCGCCCAAGACGTCGCGTGCGCCCTAGTGGAATGAGCTCGCAAACCTGCCGGCACCGGCCGACTCCTCAAAATATAGGCGGAAGCGATGGTCTCCTTCACCCAGCGGGCAATCGAGCCCTTAGAGGCCGCCTCTCCCTTACGAGCCCCCGCAAACAGCACGAACAGCCTGTCAGGACTTGTGGAAAGACGCCGTACGAGCGACATACTTCTTCAAAGCCCGGCGAACGTCCAAACGGTAACGCCAATCCGCCCTCTGCCCTTTCCCAGAATCGCGAAACACAGGCAAGGAAATTACCTGGTTCATATGAAAACCAGAAACCACTTTAGGCAAGAAGGACGGAACAGGCCTCAACACCACCTTCGAGTCGGAGAAAGATAGGAAGGGCGGCCGACACGACAGTGCCTGAAGCTCAGACACGTGCCGCGCCGCGCCGAAGCCACCGCCACCAAAAAGACCACCTTCAACGTCAAGTCCTTCAAAGAAGCCTCTGCCAAAGGCTCAAAAGGAGCATTCCCTAAGGCCTCCAAGACCAAAGGCAGATCCCACGCCGGAACAGTGAGTCGACGCGGCGGCCGAAGAAGCTTCACGGCCCGCAAGAAACGCTCAACATCCACATGACTACCAAGCGACACTCCCCGAACCTTCCCTCTATAGCAGGACAGCGCCGCCAATTGCACCCTCAAGGAGGATGCTGCTAAACCCTTCTGAAAGCCAGCCTGCAAAAAGGCCAACACCTGCGGAACCGTCGCCTTCAACGGGACCAAGCCTCTCTCGACACACCAATCCTCAAAAACGCGCCAAACCCTGACATAAGCCAAAGAAGTAGAACGCCGCCGAGCATTGAGCAACGTACTTATCACCGCCGGCGCATAACCCCGCGCCCTCAACCTAGCCCGCTCAAGGGCCAGGCCGTAAGCGAGAATCGATCCACCTGCGGCATGGAGAGAGGCCCCTGCGTTAACAGATCCGCGCGAAGAGGCAGTTTCCAGGGCTGCCCCACCAAGAGGCGCACCAGGTCTGCGTACCAGGGTCGCCTCGGCCAATCCGGAGCAATGAGAATCACCCGTCCTCTGTGCTGCTCGATACGCTGTATCACCCGACCTATCAAGACCCACGGAGGGAACACATACAACAGCTGCTCTTCGGGCCACCGCTGAACGAGCGCGTCCAGTCCTTCCGACATGCGCTCCCGCCGACGGCTGAAGAACTGATCGACCTGTGCTGACCGAAATGTCGCCATCAGATCCATGACTGGCGTCCCCCAGCATTGTACCACCATTGCAAAGACGTCCGGGTGTAAAACCCACTCTCCGGGGTCCACTCGCACTCGGCTGAGAAAATCGGCCTCGACATTCTCCACTCCCGCGACATGCGCCGCGGACAGGGCCACGAGATGGGCCTCGGCCCAGTCGAACAGACTCTCCGCCTCGGCCTCCAGCGCCACGCTGCCGGTGCCCCCTTGACGATTCACGTAAGCCCCTGACCACTGTGTCCAAGAAGATTATCCTGTATATATGTATTTATGTATATCTGTAAATGAACTCCCCCATAGCTAAGAAGTGTTAACTCTGTATGATGTGCTTTTCTGACAATCTGTATGTAAGCAAAATTTGTACCTGCCTTGATTCGACAGTCCAAGAAGATTATCCTGTATATATGTATTTATGTATATATGTAAATGAACTCCCCCATAGCTAAGAAGTGTTAACTCTGTATGATGTGCTTTTCTGACAATCTGTATGTAAACAAAATTTGTACCTGCCTTGATTCGGCAGTTTCACAATAGTAATCCTACCCGCTTCTGATCGCTGGAAGGAGCGGGCTACAAATGCTTGCTAAATAAATGAAATAAATAAGCCACCGCCGTTGCGTTGTCCGAGAACACCCGAATGGACCGCCTCTGCAGAATGGAATGCAACTCCTTTAGAGCTAACGCTACCGCTCGCAGTTCCAACCTGTTGATCGACCACGACTTTTCCTGGTCCGACCACCGGCCCTGCACCAAGCGGCCCTGACAGTGGGCCCCCCAGCCGACCAGACTGGCATCTGTCGTCAAAGACACCCACGCCGGTGCCTCCAACGGCATCCCCTTTTCCAGAACCCCCAGCGACAGCCACCAACGGAGCTGACAGCGAGTCGATAGAGGACACGGCAATTTGTGGGACAACGAATCCCGCTGATGCGACCACCTCCTCAAGAGGGCCCGCTGCAACGGACGCATGTGGGCTCACGCCCACGGCACCAACTCCAACGTCGCCGCCATTGTCCCTAACACCTGCAGATAATCCCAAACCGAAGGCCACTGCCGGCTGAGAAACCGCCGCACCAAAAGCCGGAGCCCCAGCACCCGCTGCCGAGGCAGAAAAACGCGACCCACGTTGGTGTCGAAACGCGCTCCCAAGTACTCCAGGACCTGAGATGGAACCAACCTGCTCTTTGCTTCGTTGATCACCCAACCCAGACTTTGCAACAGAGCTATCACCCGGGCTGTGGCCGACACACTTTCTTCCCTGGACTTTGCCCTGATCAACCAATCGTCCAGATAGGGATGAACCAAAATTCCCTCTTTCCTTAAGGCCGCTGCCACCACCACCATCACCTTGGTGAACGTGCGCGGTGCCGTTGCCAAACCAAACGGGAGCGCCCGAAACTGAAAATGCCCCATGGGAACTGCAAACCTGAGGAACCTCTGATGTTCTTGTCATATCGTAATGTGCAAGTACGTCTCCGATAGGTCCAAGAATGTCAGAAACTCCCCTTTCCGCACCGCCACAATGACGGAGCGGAGGGTTTCCATCCGAAAATGCGACACCCGCAGGCAGCGGTTTAGCCGCTTTATATCCAGAATGGGACGCCACGTCCCCTCTTTCTTGGGGACGACAAAGTAAATCGAGTATCGACCGCAACCTAACTGATCGGCAGGAACCGGGACAATTGCTCCAAGGCACACGAGCCGCTGAACCGTTTCCCGCACGGCCTCGCGCTTCGCCGGGGCGGTGCATGGGGACAGAACGAACGATTCGGAGACCAGATGCTGCAACTCCAGCGCATAACCTTCGCGGATCACCTCTAACACCCACTGATCCGACGTGAGTTGGGCCCAGGCAGGGTAAAATTCCCGCAGTCGCCCTCCGACGGGAACTAGCCCTCCCTGGACCCGCGTGACTTCATTGGGGCTTTCTGAAGTTGGAAGACGAGGACGCCGCTGCAAAACCCCTGCTGGCTCCTCGAAACCCCCGAAAACTCGGAGCCCGACCAGGAAAACACCCCCGCTGCGGCTGACTCATCCTCGGGGACGGAAACCTGCGAAAATCGCGCAGCGGGCCCCGCACCCCGGAAGAAGGTCTGCTCTGTTTCGGCTTGTCCTCTGGCAATCTACCGCCCTTTGACTCACCTAAATCCTTCACCAATTTCTCCAAATCCTCTCCGAAAAGTAATTTACCGCGAAAAGGAAGCTTACTCAACCGCGCCTTGGAAGAACCATCCGCTGCCTAATTACAGAGCCACAGACAGCGCCTCCCCGCGACCACGGAAGCCATACTCTTCGCCAAACCGCGGATCAGGTCATACTGCAAGTCGGCGAGATAAGCCGCTCCCGACTCTAAGCGAGCCGCCTCTTCCGATCCCTGTCCGGAGAGGTCACCCTGCACTCGCTGCGCCCAACGCAAGCAGGCCCTGGCCACCCAGGCCCCACAAATGGAAGCTTGTAACGACAGGGCATTAGCCTCAAAGACCTGCTTCAGCAAGGATTCCAACTTGCGGTCCTGCGCATCCTTCAGCGCCGCCGCTCCTTCCACCGGGATGGTAGTTTTCTTGGTCACCGCGGAAACCGCCGCATCCACCTTCGGAGCCTTTAACAAATCTCGGTCCTGATCCAGGAGAGGGTAGAGCCGAGACATAACCCGAGAGCCCTTTAAAGCGGCCTCCGGCATATCCCATTCCTCCTGAATCATCTCCCGGAACACCCGGTGCACCAGGAAAGCTCTCTGCGTCTTTCGAACCGCCTGCAGCAGCGGATATTCCAGAGTAGAATCCTGCGCCGGCTCGGCCTCCGGCATATTAAGAGCCTTAAGCGACTCCACTATAAGCGCCGAGAGCTCCTCCCTACGAAAAACTCTAACTATCCGCACCTGATCCTCATGATCCTTAATTTCACCTTCTTCCAGCTCTTCCAGATCCCTGTCCGACTCGGCCACCTCAGACCGGAGGTCCTCTGAGCCGACGGACAGATCCAGCCGATCCACATCAGCCCTGGCCTTCTTGGTCAAAACAGCCGACCCCTCCGCTGCCAAAGGCGAAGCGGGTCTCTTCTGCCCAAGCCCCGCCCCGGAGGGACCCGCCAACGGCGTCCCCTGCGAAGCCGTGAAGGAGCTTTGAAGCAGCGCCAAGAAATCCGCTGAAAAAATCGCCGCCAACCCCCCCAGCCACCGGCTGAGAGGCAAACGGAAGTTCTGGCGGCCCTGGGGCTCGGAGCCCCGGCTCCGGAACAGGCAGGGGGGATGGGCTAGGGACCCTGAGTTCCCCTAACGGGTCCTGTCCAGTCGCCCCCGAGTCCTGGAGTCCCTCAAGCGGCTCCACCTCAGGAGCGCAACCCCTACAAACTCCCTCCGAAGACACCGAGCTGCGCTTGGCCCCACACAAGAGGCAAATCTGCTTGGAAGGCATGCCACGCAGACCTCTAAGGCCCGGGCAGGCCGTGGGACAGAGTAAAAAATAGCGGGTTTTTTCGTTGTTTTTTTTTTTCTCCAGTCCCCACAGGGGAGCTCCCCCAGGACCCCCCCGAAGAAACAAACTGAAAACGAAGCTCTGATGTAGAGCAGGAACGCGGCAAAGGCCTAAAGAAAAAACCGTGACTTTCCCGCTCTCAGCACACGCGGCTGGGCCTGCCTCTGCAACACAGCTGCTTCCCGCCGAAGCAAGACTTACCTCCAGCGCTGACAGCCGGCTTGCAAAAAACAGCGGTGAGCGCCCACCGGGTCTCCTGCTGCACCGTCGAGAAGACCCCAGCTGCTGCGGATCTGATCGGGAACTTCAGCAGACCGAAGCACAAAAAATTCGCCGCGGCTGTACCCGCTAGCTCAGCGCACCGGCAGGCAGTCCCTCTGCACGCGCTGAGCTAAACAAGGTGCCGGCTCCTGTCCTCTTCGACTCGGGATGGTAACCAGCGACCGGTCCTCACCCCGGAAGTTAAATTACGGCCAATTATAAAAGAAAAGAAATTAAAGGGGAAATAAATCAAAAACAAAATAAACAAAATAAATGAAATCAAGGGCAGAGGACCTCAGGGCATACAGAAAGCAGCAGTCCCCCGAATCTGCAGGGAGACAATGTCACCAGCTTTCCGGATTTAAAGAGGTAGTACCCAAGCACTCCAAAATTGTTCCTCCAGTGATCCCAGAGCCTATTGGGCTCACCCTTCTCCTAGCTGCTTTGGAGACTGATAAAACTGGAGTATGGAGGTGGTGCCAGCCCTTATATACTGATGACATCACGAAAAAGAAGTTTCTCAGTCTCCAAAGCTGCTAGAGGAGGTTGACAACCCATAGTTTCCGGGACTAGCCTGGACGACGATCAGGAATGTATGAATCAAAAAAACTTGTGGCGGCTCTGCAGGTTTCCGTCACCAGCGCTGAGAGGAGATTGGCTAACGATGTGGCCATGGCTCGCACGTGATGCGCAGTGATCCAGTGCTCAAGGGAGAGGCACACTCGCTCACAGGCGAAGGCAATGTAGTCTGCCACCCAAGTGGACAGAGTTTACTTTATTATCGGGAGCCCCAGGCATACTGGGGTCATATGACACAAAAAGCTGAGGAGCTTTGCAATGGACTTGGGTCCTCTGCAGGTAGAAGGACAGGGCCAGTTTACAGTCTAGCGTATGCAATATGATCTCCTCCCTGCCGGCATTGGGCTGGGGGAAAAAGGTGGGGAGGACCACCTCCTGGTTGAGGTGGAAGGAAGATACCACCTTGGAAAGATACCACTCTGCGGAGCACTACCCTGTACTTACAGAACCTTGTATATGGCAGGTCTGCCACCAAGGACTGGAGTTCGTTCACTCTCCGAGCAGACGTGATGGCCACCAGAAAGACCACTTTTCAGGAGAGGTATCTCAAATGGCAGTAACCAGGGGCTCGAATTATGGTCTGGTGAGTTGGGAGAGCACCACATTAAAGTCCGACTCTGCTGCTGGGGGGGGGGGGGGGCGGAGAGGGGGCTTCAATAGCAAGGGGCCCCAGAGGAACCTGGAGACTAGGGGCTGGTTTGAGAGAGATTTCCCCTCTACAGGGTGATGGTGAGCAGCTATGACACTCAGGTGCACCCTTCACCAAATTGGACTGCAGGCTGGCATGCGAGAGGTGCAGTAAGTACTGCAGCACTATTTGCACGTGGCAAGAGAAAGGATTCTCTCCTCTCTGCACACCAGATGGAAAACCTTCTCTATTTAAAAGTGTATGCTCGTCTGATGGAGGGTTTTTGAGAGACCAGGAGGATCTCCTGAACATCCCCAGGGAGACTGAAAGGAGCTAAGGCTACCCTTTCAGCAACCACGCCATCAACGCTAGTGAACCCAAGTTGGGGTGCCGGAGGAAGCCCTTCTCCTGGGACATAAGATCTGGATCCTGACTCAGTGGGACTGGGAGTGCCACAGACAAGGAGAGCAGCAGAGGGAACCAGGGCTGTCGGGCCCATTTGGGGGCGATCAGAATTACTGATACCTGCCTGCTCTGGACCTTGAAGAGGGTCTTGGCTACCAGTGGTGTCGGTGGGAAGGCATAGAGGAGACCCTCAAACCACAGGATCAGGAAGGCATTCACTGCCATCCTCCCTGGGTGCAGCTGGCATGAGCAGAAGCGAAGCAGCTGAGTGTTGTCCGGGGAGGCAAACAGGTCCATCATGGGCCTACCCCAGAGGTGGAAGAGTCTTTGTGCTACTCTGATCTGTGACCAGCTGCCTTGCATGCGGAGATCTCCGCAATGTGCCCCCCAACCCAGGAGGGAGGTGTCCATGGTCAGGACCCGCTGCGTTGCGGGCACCTGGAAGGGTATCCACACCTGGAGGTGGCAGAAGGACTGCCACCAGTTGAGGGAGTCCGCCAACTGGCGGATGACCCTGACCCTGTCCCGCAACCTGCCCATGGCCAGAGTCTACTGGGAGCGGAGGCACCACTGGGATGCCTGCTTATGCGAGCAGGCTAGGGGCATGACGTGGACTGTGGAGGCCATGTGACCCAGTAGGCAGAGGCAGTGAGCCAGTATGAACCAGTGAGTCTGCACCTCTCCCGCCAGCTGCACAAGGCGATGGTTCTCTTTCTATTGAGAGAAAGGCCTTGACCTGTAACATGTCCACCTGGGAACCTATGAACTGTAGGTTTTGGGCTGGAGAGAGGTGAGGTTTGGAATAGCTGATGACAAACCCTAGGTGCTGCAGGAGGTGAATCGTTTGCCCTGCAGCCTGGCTGACCTCGAAGGCCGTGCTGCCTCTGATCAGCCAGTCATCCAGATAGGGGAAGACGAAGGCCCTTGTAGGCACATGTGGGCAGCCACGACCACCAGGCACTTTGTAAAGAACCTTGGCGAGGAGGCCAAGACAAATGGAAGCACCCTGTATTGATAGTGCTCTCCTCCCACTACGAACCTTAGGTACTGCCTGTTGGAGGGGTGGGTATATGCATCCTTTAGGTATATGGAGCACAGCCAGTCTCCCTGGTTTAGTAGAGGTAGAGCAGCATTCCAAGGGAGAGCATCTTGAACTTCTCCCTCACCAGAAACTTGCTCAAGTTTCACAGGTCTAGTATGGGCCACAGGCCCCCAGTTCTTTTGAGTACAAGGAAATACCTGGAGTAGAAACCCTTTCCCTACAAATGTCTGGGTACAGATTCTACTGCCCTGTCCTTGAGCAACCCTGCAAGCTCCGAGAGGAGCAAAGTCTGGTGAAGGAGAGGCTGCACTGGCTCTCCTGGGAAGAAACCTAGGAGTGTTTGCTGGAACCTGAGGACATAGCCCTCCTTTACCACCTGTAGGACCCACTGGTCTGTGGTGATCCCGGCCCACCTGTGGGTGAAGAGCACCAGGTGGCCCCCTGTAAGCTGGGGAGAGTCTCCTGGGGAGGGAGGAGACCCCATATGGGGAGTCAAAAGCTCCCCCCAAGCTGAGTGGGAGCTGGTAATTGAGGTTTTTGAGTCTTTGGCTTCCTCTGCCCATTACTGGTTCTTAGGCTGGAGGCTCTGTTGCTGTTGCCCAGAGTAGGGCTGGTAATGGCCCTGGTGAAAAGAGCCCTTTTTCTTCAGGAAAAAAAAGAGGTATTTTTCCCAACGGCTTCTTCTGGGGAAGGGTTGAGGTTTTCCTCGATAGTCTTTGCCTGGTCATGACATCGGCCTCTATGTCGGCTGCCTTGTCAGCCATGTGCTTGCCAAACACGTTTTCTCTGGTGCAGGGGACATCAAGCAACTTCTCTTGCACCCAGTGCTCGAGGTCGGAGGTCTGCAACCAGGTTTGGCGCCGGGCCCCAATGCCTGCTGCTGCTACCTGGGCTGTGGATTCAAAACTGTTGTAGGTGGCGCGGGATAGGAACTTTGAGCAGTCCCTGATCCCAGCTAATAGTGCTTCGAACCTCTGGAGAGATTCCCCAGTGAGGCCTGCAGAGAAGTCCACCAGTTCTTGGATGAGGCCCTTAAGGTACATGTCTATGTACATTTCATAGGCCTGTATCTGGCAGCCTAGCATGGAGCCCTGGAAGCACTTATGCCCGAGGGAATAAAGGGCTCGGGCCTCTCTGCCCAGGAGTACAGAAGAGTAGTTCTTCTGACTTTTCAGCTTTTGCATAGCAGACTCCACGACCATGGAATTAAGCGGGAGTTGGGACTTTTGGAAACCCGGGCCCTTCTTGACATGGTAGATGGCATAGAGGTATCGACTGACCACTGGCACCAAGGCCGGGGTCTCCCACATCTGTAGGAGCATCTGCTCTAGGATGGGCTGTACAGGCACAGTGAGAGTCTCCTTTGGTGGGGACATACTGGAGAATCTCCAGTTCTTCAGTTGCAGACCAAAAGGGCTTGGGCCATGTCCTTGAGGGGGGGGGAGGGGGGAATGGCACCGGGACTCCGGGGGACATGGCACCAAAGAGAGGTCTTGGGAGAGGCCTCGACGTCGGTCTCCCAATCAGAGCCGGAGGGCGTCAAAGATTCTGACGCTCGAGACTCCCATGCCTCGAGGCCAGCCCCAAGGAACCGGGGGGTCCACCAGTGGATCTCGGGTTGGACTCCGGGAAACTGGACAGAGAGGACCGGATACCCAAGGATTGGGACCTGGATCTCAATCAGTGCTGAGGGCTCACCTGAGACCGGTGGCGCACAGGACCTGGCTCGACATCCGAGGGACTCTCCCATAGTTGGGGGCCCGGTTATCGGGGCAGATGATGCAGATGAACCTGACTTCATCAACTGCTGCAAGGCCAGAATGGCAGAAATATTCTGCTCCAGGGCCGCCATTCGGGATTCAATACCAGAAGGCTCCACAGCTGTCAGCATGGGCACCGAGGGCCTGACACCGGCACTCTCGTGAATGCATCCTTGACGAGCACCATGGCCTCGAGGAGCCTCGCATGGTCACCACCAGCCCAAGGACTCCTTCTTAGAGACCTTAGGGGGACGCTGCTCGGAGTCGCCCAAGTCCCACCACGAGACCTTATCAGGTTTCACCAGTGGGACCTCGACTGGTTCCGAGGATTTTTTCTTTTTCTTTCTGGGGTCTGGGGTCTTTGTGAAGAGCCACCACCGCGGGACTCCGAAGATGCCCGAGCCTCGCGGGAGGTCCTTGGCTTGGGGTTCAGCGTCGGGGAAGCCGAGGCTGAGACGGACCGCAGGAACATCCTCTCCTGCAACTCCAACCTTTTCTTGATGGTTTTCAGAGTCATGGCCTGGCACAGGTCGCAGGTGGTACTGTTATGTTCTGGGCCGAGGCAGGGTAAGCAGCAGTCGTGGGTGACTGTAATAGACATGGTTTGACTGCAGAGGTCACACTTTTTGAACCCACCGGTGGACATAGTGGGGGACACCTGGCCGGGGTCGATGACCGTCGGGTGAAAAAAGGGTGCGAACACTGGTCAAGGCCAAGCCTCGTCAAAAACAAGGGGGAGCCGAGAACGGCACAGGCTCAAGGTGGAAAGAGTAACCAGTATGCAAACCAGGAAAAACACTTTTAAAGACAATTTTTAGAGGATTTTTCCGGGAAAAACATGACAAGCGTCCGTTGGGCTCCGCGGAAGAAAGGAGACTGGCCAAGATAGCACCATTGGGCAGGAAGGGGATCATGCATGCATGGTAGCATTCCCAAAGGCTTTCTTTCAAAGCTGGGGAAATGCTTCATGCAGGCTCCACTGGCGCAGACGTCACCCATATGTGAGGACCGACTTCCTGCTTGTTCCTGGAGAAAGCGTACTTACTCACCTGTAACAGGTGTTCTCCAGGGATAGCAGGAATCAGTCCTCACATATGGGTGATGTCGGCGCTGATGGAGCCCTCATGCGGAGCAAATCCCCAGCTTTCTAAGAAAGCTTTTGGGAATTGCATCACGCATGCACGGTCCCCTTCCTACCCAAGGTTGCCATCTTGCTCAGTCGAATGACATAGCTAAAAAAATGAAAAATTAATAAAATAGGACTGCAACTTCAGGGGAGGAGGGAGGGTTGTGAGTACTGATTCCTGCTGTCCCTGGAGAAAGCATAGTTACTCACCTGTAACAGATGATCTCTGGGAACAGCAGAAATTTAGTCTTCACATATGGGTATCGTTGGTACCAACGGAGCCTGCGTGGGAATGCTCCCCAGTGTCCAATAGGAACGCTTTTGGGAGCATCCCTCAGCACATGCGCGCTGCCTTCCCGCCTTTCCAACTGTCCTTCTTCAGTTAAGTTTGCAGCTGAGTGAAAAGATAGAGGGAGAGAGGAAAGAGACAGAGAGATACAGAGACAACTCCTAGGGGAGGTGGGTGGGTTGTGAAGACTAAATTCCTGCTGTTCCCGGAGATCACCTGTTACAGGTGAGTAACTACGCTATCTCCAGGAACAAGCAGGAATGTAGTCTTCACATATGGGGACTCCCTAGCTGAAGATGCTGGGGAGATGGCCCCAGGAAGTTGTAATCTATAGTGAGGTGGGCCATGCTTCCTCCCATGGATCTCTGGCATCCTACCAGGGTTGGTGGGTAGGAGTTGAATTAAGTCTGAAAGAGATGTTGAAGAATAGCCTGGCCAAAGAAGGCATCCCGACGGGAGGCTTTATCTTGGCAATAGTGGGCTGTGAAGGTGTACACTGAAGTCCAGGTGGCTGCTCGGCAGATGTCATCGATAGACACAGAGTGAAGGTTTGCCATAGAGGCTGCCATGGCTCTCACATTATGTGCTGTGACATGGCCTTGAAGAGGAAGACACTTACTCTCATAAGTAAAGGATATGCATTGTGCAATCCATTTAGATAGAGTTCTTTTGGAGACTGGAAGTCCCAAATGACTAGAATCAAAAGCAACAAAAAGATGAGAAGACTTTCTATGTTGCTGTGTTCATTGTAGGTAAAACGCCAAGGCTCTTTTATAGTCCAAAGTATGAAGGTTCCTTTCTGCATTAGAGGCATGAGGCCTCATAAAGAATACAGGAAGGTAAATCGATTGATTTAGATGAAAAGGCGAAACCACCTTTGGCATAAAATGTGGATGAGTTCTGAGAACAACTATCATGGTGAAACCTTGTATAAGGGGGATCAGCTACTAAAGCTTGCAATTCACTAATGCGACGTACGGAGGTGATTGCAATTAGGAAGATGACCTTCCAGGATAAAAGCTTTAGGGTTGTTGTGGCTAAAGGTTCAAAGGGCGGATTCATTAGTTGTCCGAGAACTAGATTTAAACCTCATGCCACCAGTGGTGGCCTGATGGGAGGCTTTGTTAAGAGAAGACCTCTCATAAATCTTGCTATGAGTGGATGAGAGGAAATTGGCTGTCCATTTAGAGGCTTAAAGGAAGCTGCAATTGCACTAAGATGGACTCTTACTGAATTGGCCTTTAACCCAGAATTTGATAAATGAAGTAAGTACTCTAGTACCGATTCCAAAGGTATCACAAGGGGGTTTAAGCCCTTTTGAGAACACCATATAGTAAAACGTTTCCACTTAAAGGTGTAAGAGCGTCTTGTGGAAGGTTTTCTAGAAGCCTGAAGGATATCCTTTATCTGTTGGGAAAGGTTAAGATCCTGCAGGTCTAGGCTTTCAGCAACCAGGCCCTGAGATGCAGGGACTGGGGATTCGGGTGCCATAGCATCCCGTTCTCTTGGGATAGAAGTTCTGGAGCGCACCCTATCTCCAGAGGTGCAGCTTGAGAGAGATGTAGAAGCAGGGGATACCACATTTGTCATGGTCACTGTGGTGCTATGAGGATCATACGACCTGTGTCTCTCTGAAGCTTGAAGAGTGTTTTGGGAATGAGGGGAATGGGTGGGAAGGCATAGAGGAAGTCCTGACCCCAGTGAAGGAGGAAGGTATCCCTTGCCTGGCAATTGTGAGCCGGAATTCTGGAACAGAACCGGGGAAGTTTGGCATTCCGTGGGCTTGCAAAGAGGTCTATGTCTGGGGTTCCCCAGATCTGAAATATCCTTGTCACCTGGTCTAGGTGTAGACACCATTCGTGAGGCAGCAGTACTCGGCTGAGTTTGTCTGCCCAAAGGTTTTGAATGCCTGGAAGATATACCACGAGAAGGTGAATTTGATGCTCTCTGGCGAGGGCCCAAAGTCTTAAAGCTTTGTTGCATAATGACAGAGAGCCTGTTCCAACCTGCTTGTTCACGTAGAACATGGCTACTTGATTATCCATTTGGACTAGGACTGTCTTGTAGCTGAGCTGGGTATGGAATACTCGAAGAGCTAGATAGATTGCTCCGAGTTCCAGGAGGTTTATGTGAAGACAAGCCTCCTATGGAGTCCAGGCACCCTGGGTGGAGAGATGGTGCAGGTGTGCTCCCCATCCCACCTGTGATGCATCTGTTCTTAGGGTGGCTTGGAATAGGGGTTGTTGAAAAGGAGACCCCACTAACAGAATCTCCAGTGATTGCCACCATTGTAGGGACAAGATCAGTCGTTGTGAGTTTGATATCTTGTCCGACAGACGTCCTGTGGCCTGTGTCTATTGTGTGGATAGGGTCCACTGTGCTGCTCGCATGGGAGGCGAACATAGGGGACTACATGAATTGTGGATGCCATATATCCCAGTAATTGCAGGAGCTCTCGAGCAGTTATGGAGGACTTTCCTGCTGCTTGAGAAGCTAGTTGCACTATTTGAAGACAGCGGGGCTGTGAAAGGAAAGCCCTTGACTGGCGTCTAAACAAGCTCCTATGAACTCTAGGGTCTGAGAAGGAGCAAGTTGGGATTTTGGGAAGTTTATGACCAATCCCAAGTATTGGAGGATACGCATTGTACGAGACAGTGCAGAGCTAGCTTCTGGAATTGTGGGGGCTCAAATGAGCCAGTCATCCAAGTAAGGGAAGAAGAATATCCCTAGGGTTCACAGGAATGCAGCTACTACTGCCATGTATTTAGTGAATACTCTTGGTGCCGAAGCCAGACCAAAAGGAAGAACCCTGTATTAGAAGTGTTTTCCCTTGAAAAGGAATCGTAAGAATTTCCTGTGATCTGGATGAATCAGAATGTGAGTATATGCATCTTTTAGATCTAGAGAGCAAAGCACCACCCTGTTCCTATAGAACCGTGTAGAAACTAGAGCCTGCAGCTCACTCACTTGTCTGGCCGATGTGAGTGCCACCAAGAAAAGCACTTTCCAAGAGAGGAAGTGGAGATGGCAGGTAGCCATTGGCTCAAAAGGTGGGCAAGTAAGCTGCTCTAAGACCACATTCAAATCCCACTCGGTCGCCGGGGGGCGAACCGGGGGCTTCAGCAGGAGCAAACCTCTCAGAAACCTGGACACCAAGGGGTGTGCAGAAAGATGTTGCCCTTCCACTGGAGAGTGGTGTGCTGATAAGGCACTAAGGTGGACTCGGACAGAGTTTGACTTGAGGCCTAAATCTGAGAGGTGCAGCAGTTACTGCAATACCACATACTTGGCAGGAGAAAGGGTTTTCGCTCTGCTTAGTACACCACACCTCAAACCTATGCCATTTAAAGACATAGATCTTTCTAGTCGATTGCCTTCTTGAGGCTAGCAGTACATCTTCTACATTTTTAGGGAGGAGAAGTGGTGCAAGGACTACCCTTTCAGCAGCCATGCCATCAGGTTGAGAGACCTGAGGTCGGGATGCAGGAGAGTGCCCCCCTACTGTGACAGGAGGTTGGGATGTAATCCCAGAGGAATTGGGACCTCCACCGCTAGTTGAAGCAGTAGCGGAAACCATGGCTGCCTTGGCCATCTAGGAGCTACCAGGATGACCAAGGCTTTGTCCTGAAAGATTTTGAACAGAGTCCTGGCCACCAGAGGCGTGGGAGGAAACACATACAGGAGGCCCACAGACCATGATATTAGGAAAACATCTGCCACCACCCTGCATGGATGTGGCTGTCTGGAGCAGAAGCAGGGCAACTGGTGATTCTGTGGGCTCGCAAACAGATCTATGAATGGTCGCCCCCGTACTGAAACAGCTGCTGGACTATGTTGGGATCCAGTTGCAATTCGTGCGGCTGAAGAATCCTGCCTAGCTTGTCAGCTAAGAAGTTCTCCTGACCTGGCAAGTACACTGCCTTGAGATGCATACCCTGCCTGACTGCAAAAGAGCACAAGTCCAGGGTCTCTTGGCATAGGGTGTGAGCCCTGTGCCCCCCTGCTTGTTCACACAGAACATTGCCACCTGGTTGTCTGTCTGAATTAAGACAGGCTGTTAAGCCAGGGTCTGACAGAAGGCCCGCAGAGCTAGGCGGATAGCTCGAAGCTCTAGGAGGTTGATTTTTTGTGTGCTCTCCTGTGGAGACCACACACCCTGAGTGCACAAGTCCTGGCAATGGGCACCCCAGCACAGCAAGGATGCATCTGTAGTCAGCACTCTTGTGTGCAGTGGAGGTTGAAATGGCACTCCCTCTAGTAGGTGGTGAGGCTGAAGCCACCAGGTCAACGACCGTACCAGTCGTTTGGACACCTTAATCCTGCCTCTGAGCTTGCCAGTGGCCTGTGTCCACTGGTCCCTGATGCACCACTGAGCTGTTCTCATGTGGAGGCGGGCATTGGGTGTCACATGTACGGTGGAGGCCATGTGACCGAGGAAGCGCAGGAAGTGTCTTGCTGAGATCTGAGATCTGCGACTCACTTGCCACACTAGGGCCAAAAGTCTCTGTGCCCTGGACTTCCGGTAGATAAGCCCTTGCTCGAAGGATGTCTAGCCTTGCTCCTATGAACTCCAGCCCCTGAGTGGGAACCAGAGTGGATTTTGTGTAATGGATCACAAACCCAAATGCTGTAGCAACTGGATAGTGCGAGACGTGGCCTGCTGGGCTTCCCAGGCTGACTGGGCTGTGATGAGCCAGTCGTCCAAGTAGGGGAAGACAAATGCCCCTTGGTTTCTTAGGAAGGCCACCACCACCGCTAGGCACTTTGTGAACACTCTGGGTGCAGAGGTGAGACCAAAGGGAAATACCCTGTACTAAAAGTGGTTTCCTCCCACCACAACACATAGATATTGTCTGTGGTCTGGATGAATTAGGATGTGTGTGTAAGCTCCTAAGAAGGCGGCCAGCAAGGGTAGAAACACTCACCAGCAACACTGACAGCTGATTGGAGGATAATAGCACACTAACCAGGCGGTAACGACGTGCGGTGAGGCCATGGCACACTAATAGAGTCTGCAAACAGAGCCCACGTTATCAGTCCTTGAGCTGACACTGAGGCCATTATTAAAGGGGACCCGGGATATCCTCTGCTTGCCCCAATACAAGCATTGTGGAACCTGTGTCTTTAAGGGAAACTGCTAGGTTCTTGTGACCTAGATTGGCCACTATTGGAAACAGGATACTAGGCTTGATGGACTTGGTCTGACCCAGTATGGCATCTCATGCTCTTATAGGATGAGAGGGAGATAGGAAGGGAGGTGAAGGACTTGCCGCAGACTCCCATGGAGGTGGACCCCCTCGGGAAGGACACAGGGGGCCCCCAGCAGGAGGAGATTGGGATGAGGAACAGCCAGAGCCTGAAGAGACACCCATGGACGCTCAACCAGTGGCTAACCTGCCAGACATGGGGTGGTTGTAGCAACAGGAAGCTACACGGGAGGTGGCAGGGCATCCAGGTAATTTAACACCTGGGGCACACCCTGGTTGAACCAGGGACTTAAAGGGGTGTTTAGTGTGAAGATTTGATGTATATATCTGTTTGAACTGAAGGATACTGGGAAAATTTAATTTACATACTAACCCCTTGATTTGCATATTGACTATATTTTGTTACCAAGGAGGACCCTTTTGAGGACTACTTTGGGCCCAGGGTGGGAATAATTGCCCTAGAGGGTGCCGGTGGGGTGGGGGGGGGGCAGACCACGGCTATGTGAAGGGACCATACCAAACCTGGATTTTGGGACTATCAGAGTTCTCACCCTAACATAAAGGGGAACTCTAGAACTAAACCTCCCCACAAGGGACACCCATAAAAGGTAGTATTCAATCTCATCTTGTGAGCAGACTGAGCCAGGACGAGACCTGAAAGAATCATCAGATGCCTGCATCCTGGACCTGGAGACAGACAATACTGGACCTGACCCAAGAAAGAGCAACACTTTCCTACTGCCAGTTGCTGGGTCAAGCTGCCTCTCATTTGTTCCAGCGACTCTGGGCTGTCTGCCCCTCACAATGGGCTCCCCAGCCAAAAAGTCTGGCATCCATAGTCAGACGAAGCCACTGGTGATCACTCAAGGGAAGATCCTTTCACAGATGAACAGGGTTGTTCCCACCATTGAAGGCTAGACACCACCAATGGAAGAAGCCTGATTGCAAAGTTCTGTGAACAAGGAGACAAGTGGGACAGTAAGGACCTTAGCAGTGGTCTCATGTGCGCTCGCACCCAAGGGATCAGCTTGATCATTGCTGACATCGACCCTAAGAGCTGAAGGAAGGCCCAAATTTTGGGAGCCTGCTACTCCAAGAGGAAATCAGCTCAATCAGCAGCTTCTTCACCCTCTTCTGAGGCTGGAAGATCCTTCCTGAGCCAGTGTCGAACCATGCCCCAAGGTACTCTAGTAACAGGGTAAGCTCCAGGTAACTCTAGTCATAGTTGATCACCCAGCCCAGTCTCTCCAGAAACTGCATCACTGGTCTATGCCTGAAGAGCCTCCAAATGTGAGCTGGCCCAGTTGTTTATGTAAAGATATAAACAAATCCCACTGTGCTGCAGAGCAGCGGCAGCTACAACTATTATCTTGGTGAATGTCTTCAGTGTGGTGGAGATTGAAAGGGAGAGCAGCAAACTGAAAGTGCAAGCCGAGAACAGAGAAATGTAGGAAGCACTGCTGATTTCGCAAATTAAATGTAAAAATAGGCTTTGCTTGAGTCCAGGGATATGAGACTCTCCCTTTACCAGACCACTCAGATTGACTGACCTCAACATCTCCATTCAGAAGTAAATGGTCCTTAGGTGAACACTGAGGCCCTTGAGATCCAAAATCGGGCAGAAGGACCCATTCTTCTTTGGCACCACAAAGTAAATGAAACACAAGCCCTTGCCTTCTTAGCAGGTGGCAACAGGCACAACAGCCTGGGAGGCTGAGCAGTCTCTCCAGGGTAGGTTGAACTGCAGTCTTCTTAGCCACAGACCCTACAAAGGGCCCAGCAGGAACGAAAGTCAGGAGGAAAGAATGGACTCCTGAGAATCCTGGTAGTGGGGAACATGGAGAATATGATATACAGAAGGTGGAGGAGGAGGAGGAGCTGCGTTTCCAAGGTCCTTTAGATCTATCCCCTGTAAAAGATGAGATCTGAATGCTCCCAGCTCCTTGACCTGCTTCTTCAAGTCCTTCCAAACACAAACTTCTCTTGAAAGGAAGATAAGATAAATAGGACTTGGACGCAGTGTCTGCTGCCTAACAGCAAAGCCAAAACCAGCACCAAACTACCATAAAGAATGTAATATCTTCAGCCATCAGCGGGACTATATCGTACATATCTGACAAGGCCACTGATGATTCCAGCAGCATCGAGTGTCATCCAGAGGAAGTGACTAGATCCAATGAAGGGGGGCACATGCCATGAGCCCCTCACCCCCTACCACCGCACACAAATCACCATCTGGAGGATAGGGGAAGCAGCCAAAAACTGGCTCTTCAGGAAGGCTTCAACCTTGTGATCCACTTTGTCTTTGAGGGCCACAACGGCACAGCCATCTGAGGTATCCAGGCAGCAAGGTCCTCCTAAAGGAGAGCATAGAGCCTACTCAAGACTGCCCCCTGTCAACTGGGTGTCCAAGGCAAGTTCCATAACTTGCACACTATGCTCTTAAGAACCTCTGGAAAAGGTAACGCCCTGGAAAGCTTTTGACCCCCCTGCAAGAGGGGATGCCCTTGCGGCTCCTGCTCTATCAATGGAGCATCTGACAGCCAAAGGACAAAAGAAACCAGTTCAATCAGTTCTGCCAACTGCTCTGTCTGAAACAAATGGATGAGAGACTCATCTTTGTCGCCTGGCACCAGAGGTTTCCCTTCTTCACAAGTGGGAGTCATTGTCAAGTTTTCTCAGAACTCAAGGCAGGATTTCTAGCATAGGAGAGATGATCCAAATCCCCAGAATCCATCCTTTTCTGTGAGCGCTTCCGTGGAGGAGCCCCTTCTAGGCTCTGCACGCCCTACAAAGAAGAGCATTCTTCTGAGCAAGAGAAGGAACAGAAGGTCCTGAGGCTGCAGGATCTAAATTGCCAAGCTAGAAAGCATAGTTACTCACCTGTAACAGGTTATCTCCAGGAACAGCAGGAATTTAGTCTTCACATATGGGTATCGTCGGTACCGACGGAGCCTGCGTGGGAACGCTCCCCAGCGTCCAATTAGAAAGCTTTTCGGAGCATCCCATAGCGCCTGCGTGCTGACTTCCCGCCTTTCCCAACTGCCTCTCTCCAGTTGAGTTTAAAGCTGAGACAAAGAGAGAGAGAGGGAAAGAGAAAGAGATAGAGAGATACAACTCCTAGGGGAGGTGGGTGGGTTGTGAAGACTAAATTCCTGCTGTTCCCAGAGATCACCTGTTACAGGTGAGTAACTATGCTATCTCCAGGAACAAGCAGGAATGTAGTCTTCACATATGGGAACTCCCTAGATTTAGATGCCAGGGAGAGACCCCAGAAGTCATGTGTCCCTGTGAAAGGGCTCCACTTCCCCCCATGGATCTCTGGCATCCTACCAGGGATGGTGGGTAGGAGTTGATTAGGTATGGAACAGGTGTTGGAGAACAGCCTGACCAAACAAGGCATCCCGATGGGAGTCCTTGTCCAAGCAGTAATGGGCTGTGAAGGTATGAACTGAGGCCCAAGTGGCTGCTCGACAGATGTCGTCGACAGAGACAGAGTGTAGATGAGCCATTGAAGCTGCCATGGCTCTCACATTGTGAGCTGTGACATGGCCCTCCAGAGGAAGGTTCTTACTCTGATAGACAAAGGAGATACACTGTGCAATTCAGTTGGACAGTGTTCTCTTGGAGACTGGAAGTCCCAAATGAGAAGGATCAAAAGCAACAAAGAGTTGAGAGGACTTTCTATGTTGCTGTACTCTTTGTAAGTAAAAGACTAAAGCTCTTTTACAGTCCAAAGTATGAAGATTGCTTTCCGCATTTGATGCATAAGGCCTTGGAAAAACACAGGCAGGTAGACCGCTTGGTTAAGATGAAAAGGCGAGAAAACCTTTGGCATAAACTGTGGATGAGTCCTAAGGACTACCTTGTCATGATGGAACCTTGTATAAGGTGGATCAGCCACTAGTGCTTGCAACTCACTGATGCGACGTGCTGATGTGATTGCAATGAGAAAGATAACTTTCCAAGAAAGGAATTTCAAGGAGGTAGTAGCTAAGGGTTCGAAAGGTGGCTTCATGAGCTGGCCAAGAACCACATTTAAGTCCATTGCCACCGGTGGTGGCTTAATGGGAGGCTTAGTTAGAAGAAGGCCTCTCATAAATCTTGCTTTGAGAGGATGGGAGGAAATAGGTTGTCCATTTAAAGGCTTGAAAGAAGCCGCAATAGTACTTAAACAAACTCTTACTGAGTAAGTTTTAAGTCCTGCATTGGATATATGAAGGAGATACTTCAGTAATGATTCCAGAGGTATCGCAAGGGGGTTAAGACCCTTCTGCGAGCACCATATGGTAAACCTTTTCCACTTGAAAGCATAAGAGCGTCTTGTGGAAGGTTTTCTAGAAGCATAAAGGATATCCTTTACTTGCTGAGGAAGGTTAAGATCCTGAAGATCTAGGCCTTCAGCAACCAAGCCCTGAGATGCAGAGACTGGGGATTGGGATGCCATAACATTCCGTCCTCCTGAGACAGGAGATCTGGAGCAGAGCCTAACTCCAGAGAGGGAGCTTGAGAGAGATGTAGAAGCAGAGGGTACCACACTTGCCGTGGCCAATGTGGAGCTATGAGAATAATCCGCCCTCTGTCTCTCTGAAGCTTGAAGAGGGTTTTGGGAATCAGGGGAATGGGTGGAAAGGCATACAGGAAGTCTTGACCCCAATGAAGAAGGAAAGCATCCCTGGCCTGAGAGCCTTGAGCCAGAATTCTGGAACAGAACAGGGGAAGTTTGGCATTCCACTGACTTGCAAACAGGTCTATGTCTGCGGTTCCCCAAATTTGAAAAATCTTGGCCACCTGGTCTGCATGTAGAGACCATTCGTGTGGAAGCAGAACTCGACTGAGTCTGTCTGCCCAAGAGTTTTGGATACCTGGAAGATACACTGCCCCGAGATGAATCTGATGCTCTCTGGCAAGGGCCCATAGTCGCAAAGCTTCGTTGCAATGCGACAGAGAGCCTGTTCCTCCCTGCTTGTTCACGTAGAACATGGCTACCTGATTGTCCGTCTGAATGAGGACTGTCTTATAGCTGAGCAGGGTGTGGAACACTCGCAGAGCAAGAAAGATTACTCTGAGCTCCAAGAGACTGATGTGTAGATGAGTCTCCTGTTGAGTCCAAGTGCCTTGGGTGGAGAGGTCTTGCAGATGAGCTCCCCAACCCACTGGAGAAGCCTCTGTTGTGAGAGTTGCCTGGGGTAAAGGTTGTTGAAATGGGGACCCCAGCAACAGGTTTTGAATGGACTGCCACCATTGGAGGGACAAAATAAGGTGATTTGTATTTGCTATTTTGTCTGACAGGCACCCTGATGCCTGGGGTCCACTGAATGGATAAAGTCGGGCTGCTCTCATATGGAGGCGAGCATAAGGAACCACATTCATGGTAGATGCCATGTGGCCTAGTAGTTTTAACATTTCTCGAGCAGTGAGATGAGGCTTTAGCACTGCTTGAGAAGCTAACTGCACCATGCGAAGGCAATGGGCCTGGGGAAGATAGGCCCTTGCTTTTCTGGTATCCAGCAAAGCTGCTATGAACTCTAGAGACTGAGTAGGAGTTAGACTGGATTTTGGGATGTTTATGACAAGACCCAAATACTGAAGGATACGCATTGTGCAAGATAGAGAAATCCTGTCCTCTGACTCTGATGGGGCTCGAATGAGCCAGTCGTCTACGTAGGGGAAGACGAATATACCTAGAGTGCGAAGAAATGCTGCTACCACAGCCATGCATTTCGTGAATACCCTTGGTGCTAGGGCCAGGCATAAAGGAAGCACCCTGTATTGGTAGTGCTTTCCTTGGACAAGGAACCGAAGGAACATTCTGTGAGTTGGATGGATGAGAACATGAGTGTACGCATCCTTGAGATCTAGAGAACAAAGCCAATCCTGACTCTGAAGGTATGGCAGCAGAGTTCCCAGAGAAATCATCTTGAATTTCTCTTTGAACAGGAATTTGTTCAATTCTCTGAGGTCTAAAATAGGTCTGTGTCCCCCTGTTTTCTTTGGGATAAGGAAATAGGGGGAGTAAAACCCTGTACCCTGTTGAGGAATGGGTACCTCTTCTATTGCCCCTTGGGGAAGAAAGCACAGTTACTTACCTTTAACAGGTGATCTCTGGGAACAGCAGGAATAAGTCTTCACATATGGGTATCGTCGGTACCGACTGAGCCTGCGCGGGAATGCTCCCCAGCGTCCAATCAGAAAGCTTTTGGGAGCACCCCACAGCACCTGCGTGCTGCCTTCCCGCCTTTCCCAACTGTCTCTCCTCAGTTAGGTTTTAAAGCTGAGACAAAGAGATAGAGAGATACAACTCCTAGTGGAGGTGGGTGGGTTGTGAAGACTTATTCCTGCTGTTCCCAGAGATCACCTGCTACAGGTAAGTAACTGTGTTATCTCCAGGAACAAGCAGGAATGAGTCTTCACATATGGGGACTCCCTAGCTTTAGATGCCAGGGAGAGGACCCCAGACATTGTGTGTCCCTGGGACAGGGCTCCACTTCCCCCCATGGATCTCTGGCATCCTACCAGGGATGGTGGGTAGGAGTTGATTAGGTATGGAACAGGTGTTGGAGAACAGCCTGACCAAACAAGGCATCCTGGCGGGAGTCCTTGTCCAAGCAGTAATGGGCTGTGAAGGTATGAACCGAGGCCCAAGTGGCTGCTCGACAGATGTCGTCAATAGACACCGAGTTCAGATGAGCCATTGAGGCTGCCATGGCCCTCACATTGTGAGCTGTGACATGGCCCTCCAGAGAAAGGTTCTTACTCTGATAGGCGAAAGAAATACACTGGGCAATCCAGTTAGATAGTGTTCTCTTGGAGACTGGAAGTCCCAAATGAGAAGGATCAAAGGCAACAAAGAGCTGAGAGGACTTTCTATGTTGTTGTGTCCTTTGTAAATAAAAAGCCAGAGCTCTTTTACAGTCCAGGGTATGAAGATTCCTCTTTGCACTTGATGCATGAGGCCCTAGAAAAAAGACAGGTAGGTAGACCTCCTGGTTGAGGTGAAAGGGCGAGACCACCTTAGGCATAAAATGTGGATGAGTCCTAAGAACTACCTTGTCATGATGGAACCTTGTATAAGGTGGATTAGCTATGAGTGCTTGCAATTCACTAATACGACGTGCTGATGTGATTGCAATAAGAAAGATAACTTTCTAAGAAAGGTATTTCAAGGAGGTGGTACCCAAAGGTTCAAAAGGCGGCTTCATAAGCTGACCAAGAACCAGGTTCAAGTCCCATGTCACCGGAGGTGGTCTAATGGGAGGCTTTGTTAAAAGGAGGCCTCTCATGAACCTTGCTACAAGAGGATGAGAGGAAACAGGTTGTCCATTCAGAGGCTTAACGGAAGCTGCAATAGCACTTAAAAGGACCCTTACTGAATTAGTTTTAAGGCCTGCATTAGACAGATGGAGGAGATACTCCAGCAAAGATTCCAGGGGTATGGCAAGGGGGTTAAGACCCTTCCCAGCGCATCAGATAGTAAACCTCTTCCACTTGAAAGCATAAGAACGTCTAGTGGAAGTTTTTCTGGAAGCATGAAGAACATCTTTCACCTGTTGAGAAAGATGAAGATCTTGGAGATCTAGGCCTTCAGCAACCAAGCCCTGAGATGCAGAGACTGGGGATTGGGATGCCATAACTTCCCGTCCTCGTGAGATAGGAGATCTGGAGCAGACCCTAACTTCAGGGAGGGAGCTTGAGAGAGATGTAGAAGCAGAGAGTACCACACTTGCCGTGGCTAATGTGGAGGCTATGAGAATCATCCGCCCTCTCTCTCTGAAGCTTGAAGAGGGTTTTGGGAATTAGGGGAATGGGTGGAAAGGCATACAGGAAGTCTTGACCCCAGTGAAGGAGGAAAGCACCCTTGCCTGAGCCCCCTGAGCCAGAGTTCTGGAACAGAACCGGGGAAGTTTGGCATTCCACGGACTTGCAAAGAGGTCTATGTCCGGGGTGCCCCAAATCTGAAAAATCCTGGTCACCTGGTTCAAATGTAGGGACCACTCGTGTGGAAGCAGAACTCGACTGAGCCTGTCTGCCCAAGAGTTTTGAACGCCTAGAAGATAAACTGCCAGAAGATGAATTTGATGCTCTCTGGCGAGGGCCCACAGTCGCAAAGCTTCATTGCAAAGCGACAGAGAGCCAGTTCCGCCCTGCTTGTTCACACAGAACATGGCAACCTGATTGCCCGTGTGGATAAGGACTGTCTTGCAGCTGAGCAGGGTGTGGAACCCTCGCAGAGCAAGGAAGATTGCTCTGAGTTCCAAGAGAATGATATGTAGACAAGTCTCCTGTGGGGACCAGATGCCCTGGGTGGAGAGGTCTTGTAGATGAGCTCCCCACCCCATTGGAGAAGCATCTGTTGTAAGAGTTGCTTGGGGTAGAGACTGCTGAAAGGGGGACCCCAGCAACAGGTTTTGAGGGGACTTCCACCACTGGAGAAACAAAATGAGGCGACTTGTGTTTGCTATTTTGTCTGACAGGCAGTCTAATGCCTGGGTCCATTGGGTGGATAAAGTCCACTGAGCTGCTCTCATGTGAAGGCGAGCATATGGGACCACATGCACGGTGGTTGCCATGTGGTCTAGTAACTGTAACATCTCTCGAGCAGTTAAGTGAGGCTTCAACTCTGCTTGAAAAGCTAACTGCACCAAGCGAAGGCAACGGGCCTGGGGGAGATAGGTCCTTGCCTTTGTGGTATCCAGCAACGCCCATATAAACTCCAGGGACTGAGTAGGGGTTAAATTGGATTTTGGGATGTTTATTATCAGCCCTAAATACTGAAGGATACTCATTGTGCAGGCTAGAGAACTCTTGGCCTCTGACTGAGTGGGAGCTCGGATGAGCCAGTCGTCCAAATAAGGGAAGACGAATATTCCCAGAGTGCGCAGAAATGCAGCTACCACTGCCATGCATTTTGTGAACACCCTTGGTGCAGAGACCAGACCAAAAGGGAGCACTCTATATTGATAGTGCTCCTCTTGAAAAAGGAACCGAAGGAACCGTCTGTGAGTTGGATGGATGAGAACATGGGTGTACTCATCCTTGAGATCTAGAGAACAAAGCCAATCCTGACTGTGAAGGTATGGCAGCAGAGTCCCCAGAGAAATAATTTTGAAATTTTCCTTGACTAGGAATCTGTTCAATTCTCTGAGATCTAAGATGGGTCTGTAGCCCCCTGTTTTCTTTGGAATAAGAAAATAGGGGGAGTAGAAACCTGTGCCCTGTTGTTGAAGAGGCACTTCCTCTATTGCCCCCTGGGTGAGAAGGGTGGCAACCTCCTGTCCCAAGAGGCTGAGGAGGGAGGTTGGAGAATTGAACTGGTGCACTCTTGTGTGAAGGGGCAAGTCTGAAAAATGAAGTTTGTACCCCTCTCTTATGATGGAGAGTGTCCAATGCTCTGCTGTAATTTGCTCCCATCTGGGAGCAAAATGACATAACCTTTCTGGAATGGTGGAGGGCTCTGGTCCTTCCAGAACAAGGAAGGCTAAGTTCTCTAGTGGAAAGTCAAAGGCCCTGAGGGGGCTGAGGTTGCTGGTTCGGTGGAGGCCTAGCAGCCTTTGCTTTGCTCTGTTTGGATGGTTGCTGACGTTTGGTAAGGAACTGAGCTGCAGAAGATGCCCACTGACCATAAGCAGGATAGAATCTTCCCTTTTTAGAAAAAGGTGCTTTCTTGAATAACCTTTTCTTAGCAGGAGCAGCTGAAGATTTGGATAGTCTATCCAAGGCAGAGTTTTCAGCATCCATCTGATTGGCTTTTGCTTGCCAATCTTTACCAAACAGGTTCTCACCTGTACAAGGGATATTTCCCAATTCATCTTGAACCCAGATCTCCAAATCAGATGCTTGAAGCCAAGCAATTCTACATGCACCTATGGTAATAGCTGAGGCTCTGCTGACACATTCAAAGGAGTCGAAAGCTGCACGGTTGGAGAATTTGGGCATGTTTAAGCCAAGTGAGAAAGTCCTGTCTTTTATCTTCAGAAATGAAAGGACTTCAAGTCTGCAAATGATCAGTGACTTCTTTTAAGAACATTCCCATGTAAAGACTATAGGAATTAATTCTCACAGCAAGCATGGAAGCTTGGAAGACTCTCCTTCCAAAAGCATCCAGGGTTCTACATTCACGTCCTGGAGGATTAGAGGCATGTCTTTTGGCACTTCTAATCCTTCTCATAGCAAACTCAACCACAATAGAGTGGTGAGGAAGTTGAGTTTTATGGAAACCAGGACAAGGAGGGACACGATACATGGTATCCAACCTGCGAGAATGAGGGGAGGTGGTCAGAGGTGCTTCCCACATCCTTAACATGAGATCATACAAAATCTCATGAACAGGCAAGGTAGCTACCTCCTTAGGAGGTTTAGGATACTGTAAAATATCCAACTCCTTGGCTCTGGGTTCTGTCTCAGGGGCCACCGTAATGGAAAGGCCCCGAGCCACCTCCCAGATGAAGTCTTGAAAAGACAAGTCCTCTGGAGGAGACATCCTTCATTTAGGAAAGGACGACTCCTGTGGAAGAAGCAACACTGCATCGACCGACTCTTCAGAATCTTCAGAGGAATCGAAGTATCGTCTGTCCGGATGCTCTTGCAAAGTCCGATACCCATACCGACTGGGATCGGCATTGGGAATAACCGGTACCGGGGTATCGGTACCGGGGGGCTTCAGAGGACAGAGTACCAGCATAGCGGACACCGATGCCGATGTCGATGCCACCGGTACCGGGATCGGTACCGATGGCGATGCTATAGCTGGTACCGGTGGGGTAGTCTGTTGCGGTACCACGGGCGTTGATGCCACAAGGAAAGCCGCCAGACTGCGTTCCATGGACAGAATCCTCTGATCCATTGACGCCGCCAATGCTTGGAAGTCGGTACCGGTGGAAGCCACCGGTACCCCAGAGCATGGCACCAGGAGATCTGTCGAGGCCACGCCATCGAGATCATCCTGGAACTCCGATGATGATGCTTTAGAGGCTGAAGCCTCCCGCCGGGATAATTTTGCCAGTGCAGAATCCTCGAGGGCAACGCCAGAGGTATCTCGATGCTTAGAAGGAGATCTACCCTTCGAGGACCGGCTGGATTTATGTTTAGTTACCTGAGATCCATGTGAGGAAGAAGCAGCCCTGGAAGACGTCGATGCCACCGAAGCCGCATCAGAAGGAAACAGGGTACTGAGCTTGGCAGCTCGGTTCTGCCGACCTCTTTTAGACATCATAGAACAGGACATACAATCTGTGATGGAATGGTCAGGACCTAAACATTTTAGACACCAGTCATGGGTGTCGGTGATGGAAATGGTACCGCCACATTTTGTGCACTTCTTAAATCCTGAGGCAGGTTTTTTCATGTTAAGGAAAAAATGTTTTGGGCCTAAGCCCCAAAATGCAAGTGCACCTGAAGAAAAGAAACAGAAAAAATATATATATTTTTTTTTTTTTAACAAGAAGAAAAGAAAAAGACCGGCGGTACCGGTGGAGCGTCGAAGGCGGCAGACGCGACACAAAAGAAATAAAGAAATTCTTCTGCGGTGACAGGAACACGACCTGCTGGCTCCGCGGAAAAAGAACTGAGGAGAGACAGTTGGGAAAGGCGGGAAGGCAGCATGCAGGCGCTGTGGGATGCTCCCAAAAGCTTTCTGATTGGACGCTGAGGAGCGTTCCCACGCCGGCTCCATCGGTACCAACAATATCCATATCTGAAGACTCATTCCTGCTTGTTCCTGGAGATGCATAGTGACCTCTTGATCTAAAAGATTGATGAGAGAGGTTTGAGAATTGAACTATCTTACCATTGTGGGAGGGGGAATGCAAATTAAATGAAGCTTGTACCCCTCTTTTATAATGGAGAGAGTCCAATGTTCTGCTGTTATCTGCCCCCATCTGGGGGCAAAGTGACACAACCTTCCTGGAATGGTGGAAGGCTCTGGTCCATTGAGAGCCAGGAAGGCTAAGTTCTCTAGATGAAAGTCAAAGGCCTTGTGGAGGCTGAGACTGCTGGGACAGCTGAGGCTTAGCAGTCTTTGCTTTCCTTTGTTTAGATGTTTGCTGACTCTTCCGAGCAGGCTGACCTGCGGAACATCCCTGCTGGGAATAAGAAGGGTAAAACCTTCTTTTTTGAGAAGAATGGTTTCTTGAAAGATTTCTTCCTTGCAAGATCAGTTGTGGCTTTGGATAACCTATCCAAAGTGGAGATGTCAGCATCCAATTCATTGGCTTTCTCTTGTCAATTTTTGCCAAATAGATTCTCACCTGTACAAGGGATATTGCCCAGTTTATCCTGCACCCAGAGCTCCAAATCGGATGCCTGGAGCCAGGCAATTCTAACGTGCACCTGCTTATGCACGATTGACAAATTTGGAAACATCCTGGGCATGTTTAACCAGTGCTAAAATCCTGCCTCTTATCTTCAGGAAGAAGAGGGCTCAGAACCTCTAAATCTCCTGTGACTTCTTTAAGGAACATTCCTATATATAAAATATAGGAACTGATCCTTGCAGAAAGCATGGAAGCTTGGAAAGTACGACGTCCAAAGGCATCCAAGATTCTACACTCACGTCTTGGAGGATTAGAGGCATGCCTCTTTGCACTCCTGATTCTTCTCATGGCTGATTCCACTACAATAAAGTGGTGAGGAAGCTGAGTCAGAGTAGTTACTCACCTGTAACAGGTGTTCTCCAGGAGCAGCAGGAATCAGTCCTCACTTATGGGTGACGTCAGCGCCGACGGAGCCCTCGCGGAGCAATTTTCCCCAGCTTTCGCAGAAAGCCTTTGGGAATTGCAGCGCGCATGCGCGGTCCCCTTCCCGCCCAGGGATGCCATCTTGCTCAGTCTGACGACATAGCGGAAAGACAGCAAAAAATTTGCAAGATATGCAATAAGAATGACTGCAACTCCAAGGGGAGGAGGGAGGGTAGTGAGGACTGATTCCTGCTGCTCCTGGAGAACACCTGTTACAGGTGAGTAACTACTTTTTCTCCAGGACCAAGCAGGAAGTCAGTCCTCACTTATGGGACTCCCAAGCTTAAGGCTACCGGAGACCTCAAGCCTAAAGAGCTTCCTGAAGCTCAGCAGTACAGAAGGAAGGAATCTTCTCTGGATACGCATCCGGCCGGTAGCCAACACCGGGGCCGGAGGGTAGGAGTTGCCTAAACCTCAAAGAGATGGTGGAGGACTGCCTGACCGAAAGCACTGTCCCTGTGGGACTCCCTTTCCAGGCAGTAGTGAGCCGCAAAAGTCTGACCTGAAGACCAAGTAGCGGCCCGGCAGATGTCTGCCAACGGAACAGAGCGGAGGTGAGCCACGGACGCGGCCTTCGCCCTGACCCGATGAGCCGTGACGCGACTTTCCAAGGAGAGGCCGGCTGCCCCGTAAGTCCAGGCGATACAGTCGGCCACCCAGGTGGACAGAGTGCGCTTAGAGACAGGCACCCCCAACCGATTGGGATCAAAAGACACGAAAAGCTGAACCGCTTTTCTATGCTCCCGCGTACGGTCAAGGTAGAAGGACAAGGCTCTTCTACAATCCAGGGTGTGCAGGACAGTCTCAGCTTGGCTGGCATGCGGCCTGGGGAAGAAGGTCGGAAGAACCACCTCTTGATTGATGTGAAAGTGGGAGACCACCTTTGGAAGGAACTTAGGGTGAGTCCGCAGGACCATTCTATTCCTGTAGAACCTAGTGTACGGAAGCTCCGACACTAGGGCCTGCAGCTCACTTACGCGCCTCGCGGAAGTGAGGGCTACCAAGAAGAGAGTTTTCCAGGAGAGGAAACGAAGAGGGCAGGTAGCCATGGGTTCAAAAGGCGGGCAGGTAAGCCTTTGCAGAACCACATTGAGGTACCAGTCAGGGGCTGGAGGGCGCAATGGAGGTTTAAGCAGGAGGCGGCCTCTGAGGAAACGAGCCACCAAGGGGTGCGAAGGGAGAGGCTGGCCTTCAACCGGTGAATGATGTGCAGAGAGAGCACTGAGGTGGACTCTGACAGAGTTGGATTTGAGACCTAGATCGGAGAGGTGAAGCAAATATTGCAGTACCACCGATACTAGACAGGCGAAGGGGTCCTCAGATCGCTGAGAACACCAGACCGAGAAGCGACGCCATTTGAGGACGTAAGACTTCCGTGTGGAAGGTCGCCGAGATGCTAGGACGACGGCTTCCACCTCCGGGGGTAGCAGCAGTGGGGCTAGGACTACCCTTTGAGCAGCCAGGCCATCAGGTGCAGGGCCCTGAGGTTGGGGTGCAGAAGAGTACCCTGATCCTGGGTCAGGAGATCGGGCTGAAACCCCAGGGGAAGAGGGGTGTCCACCGCTAGCTGTAGAAGCAGAGGGAACCACGTTTTTTTCAGCCACCGGGGCACTACCAGGATCACGGAGGCCCTGTCCTGGACAACTTTGAACAAGGTCCGGGACACCAGTGGTGTGGGAGCGAAGGCATACAGCAGACCCGTGGACCACGGGATGAGGAAAGCATCCGGCGCCACTCGAAGAGGGTGAGGATGCCGGGAGCAGAATCTGGGGAGCTGCCTGTTCAGGGGACTGGCAAAGAGATCCACAGTGGGAGAGCCCCACCGGCGGAAGATCTGCTGGGCCACCGCGGGGTTCAACTTCCATTTGTGCGGCAGCAGAATCCGGCTCAGTTTTTCTGCCAGGCAATTGTCCTGCCCTGGCAGGTAAACCGCTTTGAGGAGGATGTCGTGATCGACAGCCCAAGAGCACAGCCTCCTGGCTTCCTGACATAGAAGGAGGGAGCCTGTGCCCCCTTGTTTGTTCACATAGAACATGGCAACCTGATTGTCCGTCTGCACCAGTACGGACTGACCGAACGTCAGGTGAGAGAAGGCCCGCAGAGCTAGGCGGATAGCCCGTAGCTCTAGAAAGTTTATCTGCTGGGCGGCCTCCCAAGGTGTCCAAAGGCCTTGAGTGCATGTCCCCCGACAATGCGCCCCCCAGCCCAGGAGGGAGGCATCTGTCGTGAGCACCCGGGACGGTGGGGGCGACTGAAAGGACATGCCGAGCACTAGGTGGGGCAGGTGAAGCCACCATTGCAGGGAGGAGACCAGACGGTCGGAAATCTGTATCAGGTCCGACAGTCTCCCTGTGGACTGATGCCACTGAGTGCGAAGGCTCCACTGAGCAGGTCTCATATGTAGACGGGCATTCGGAGTGACATGGACCGTGGAGGCCATGTGTCCGAGCAGTTGCAGGAACTGTCTGGCAGGGCAGGCGACTTGCTGTTGAACCTGCCGGCTAGAGCCATAAGCCTGTTGGCCCGTTCCAGAGGCAAGAAGGCACGAGCCTGCCGAGTGTCCAGCCGTGCCCCTATGAACTCGAGGTCCTGAGAGGGAAGCAAAGCGGACTTCTCGAAGTTTATGAAGTGCTGAAGCAGAGCCACCGTACGGTGGGTGGCCTGGGCGACCTCTGGAGCAGATGATGCTCGGATGAGCCAGTCGTCCAGGTATGGGAAGACGAAGAGGCCTTGAAGCCTTAGGAAGGCTGCCACCACTGCCAGGCACTTCGTGAACACCCTGGGAGCGGAGGATAGGCCAAAGGGCAGTACTCGGTACTGATAATGGTTCCCTGCCACCACAAACCTTAGGTATTGTCGGTGGTCCGGGTGAATAAGGATGTGGGTATAAGCATCCTTTAGATCCAAGGAGCATAGCCAATCTCTCTGCTGGAGGTAGGGCAGTAGGGTTCCAAGGGTAAGCATCTTGAACTTTTCCCGCTGCAGGAACTTGTTGAGGTTGCGTAAGTCCAGAATGGGTCTGAGGCCTCCTGTTCTCTTTGGCACCAGGAAGTACCTCGAGTAGAAACCGTGACCGCACAGATGCTGGGGCACTGGCTCCACCGCCCGTTCCTGAAGCAGACTTTGCAGCTCCTGAAGGAGTACGTCCTTGTGCAGCGGGGGTCTGGGAGGCTCCCCCGGGAAGTAGGGGGGGGGCACCTGGTGAAAATGTAGGGAGGTAGCCCTTTTGAACCACCCGCAACACCCAGGCATCGGATGTTACGGCTGACCACCTGTGAGCAAAGTGGGTCAGCCGGCCCCCCGTGCTGAGCGAGGGCCCCTGGGGGGGAGAGGCTATGCTGGCATAGTCAAAAACCCCCACCCTGCTGGGCCGGGGCCTGCGTGGTGGGCTTGGGGGCTTTCTGCCTCCGGGATCCGTTACCCTGCCCCTTAGGCTGCTGCCCCTGATGAGGGGTTGTCGAGGCCTGATAGTGTGGGTGGTGCTGCTTATAAGCAAACACCTTCCTCGGGTAAAAGGGCTTTTTTTCCCGAGCCCTTCTTCCTCTGAGAAGGAGCAGAGGTTTTTCTGGAAAGGCGAGTCCTGGTGAGAGTCTCTGACTCGAGCTCCGCCGCCTTGTCGGCCATGGGCTTGCCGAAGAGGTTTTCCCCTCTGCAAGGGACATCGACCAACTTGTCCTGCACCCACGGTTTGAGGTCGGAGGACTGAAGCCAAGCTTGGCAGCGAGCCCCGATGCCGGCTCCGGCTACTCGAGCCGATGCTTCGAAGCCATCATAGGCCGCTCGAGAAATGAACTTCGAACACTCTCGAATCCCTGTGGACAGGGCTTGGAACCGCTGCAAGGGCTCCTCGGAGAGACCGGCGGAAAAACCCGCCATTTCTTTCGCCAGGTCGCGGAGATACATACCCATATATAACTGATATGTCTGGACCCGACAAGCAAGCATAGAGCCCTGGAAGCACTTCCTACCAAGGGCATCCAGATTCCGGGCCTCCTTACCCGGAGGCACCGAGAAGTGCATCTTTTGACTTTTAAGTCGATGCATGGCCGATTCCACCACCTTCTGGAACCCGGGGCTCTTGCGGACTCGATACATGGAATCGACCCGCTTGCTCAACACCGGCATCGAGGCCGGGCTTTCCCACATGCGGAAGAGAAGCCGCTCCAGCATCGGGGGAACCGGTACAGTAAAGGCCTCCCTTGGGGGGGGGAGTCATATTGAAGGGCCTCGAGCTCTTCGGCTCGGGGTTCCTCCTCCGGATCCGTGGGAAAAGCCAAGGCCTTGGCCATATCCCTCACGAAATCGGAGAACCGGGTATCCTCCGGGGGGGGACCGCCTCCGAGGCTCCGACTCGGGCGAGTCGGAGGGGACGCAACGGGTCTGAAAGGAACTGGGTGACTCGTCCTCCTCCGTGTCCCAGCCCGACTCCTCCGAGGAGTAATCGAGCAGCTCCGTGCGCGCAGGGCCCGGGGACTTCCTCCCCGACGGCGAGGCCGGCGTCGAGGACCTCGGTCCCGAAGGGAAGCCGAAGGAGACCTAGGTCGAGGATCGACGAGCTCATATGGACTCGAGGATCGACTCGGCCTCCGGGGTCGACTTGGGCGTCGACGTCCCGGTGGTCGGGGCAGATGCACTGGTGAGGCCGGTGATCAATGCCCGCTGCTGGTCCATGAAGGCAGAGATACTGAGCTCCAAGGTCGTCAGTCTGAGACCAAGCTCAGAAGACCCAGCATCCGCCGACTCGGGCCCCGACGGCGTCTGGCCCTACGTCGGTTCATCCGTGGGGGAGTCCAGGAGGACTATATCACTCACGTGTCCAGGAGTCTCCACTTCGAGACGAGGAAGCTTCGAAGGCCTCTCCCCCTCCGAAGGCCCGGGGAGTCGGGCCGGGCTGAGCGACCTGGCCCTTGAGGAACCAGGATTGCCATCCGGCTCCACCCTCGCAGGCCTCTTCTCCCGCCGGTGTTCCCGGCCGGGGGAGCCCCGTTCAGAAGAACTCCGACGATGGTCTGAGCCGGAGCCACGAGACGTCGAGGCCTCTGACGAGGTCCGCGCGGAGTCAGAGAAGATACGATCCCTTTGCGACTGCCGACTCCTCAGGGCCTTCGAGAACATCCTGCTGCACGGGCCGCAAACCATAGGGTCATGCTCGGCCCCCAGGCAGCGGAGGCAGCAGTCATGCGTGTCAGTAAGAGACATGAGTCTGACACAACGATCACACTTTTTAAACCCGCTGGCAGCCATCGGGGGAAAAAGGACCCCTGCAAGGTCAAAAGACCACGCTGCCAGGGAAGAAGGAAAAAGTGGCGGGAACGCCAGTTGGAATAAAAAAAAATACGTGAACGGGCTCAAAAGCCCGGCGGGAAGAGGACACATGAACCGAGAAAAAATTTAACGAGAAATCAAACTAAAGAAATCAACTTTTTCAGCGGCGGTAACAAACTACGTCTGTAGGGCTCCGCGGAAAAAAGAAGACTGAGCAAGATGGCATCCCTGGGCGGGAAGGGGACCGCGCATGCGCGCTGCAATTCCCAAAGGCTTTCTGCGAAAGCTGGGGAAAATTGCTCCGCGAGGGCTCCGTCGGCGCAGATGTCACCCATAAGTGAGGACTGACTTCCTGCTTGGTCCTGGAGAATTTTGGAAACCAGGAAAAGGAGAGACTTGATACATGGTATCCAGTCTATGAGAGTGAGGAGAGGTGGTAAGAGGTGTTTCCCACAATCTTAGCATGAGATCATGTACGATCTCATGGATAGGCAAAGTAACTGCCTCCTTAGGAGCTTTGGGATATTGAAGAATTTCCAACTCCTTTGCCCTGGGCTCTGTTTCAGGAGCCACAGTAATGGAAAGACCTCGAGCCACCTCCCTGATAAAATCCTGAAAGGAGATATCTTCTGGAGGAGACATCCTGCATTTAGGAGAGGAAGGCTCCTCCGGGAATAGTATTCCGGTACCAACAGAACTGTCAGAATCCTCGGACTCCTCCGAGGATTCAAAGTACCTTCTGTCCGGATGCTCTTGAAGAGCCTGATACCTGTACCAACCAAAGTCGGTACCGGGGGGGGGAATCGGTACCGGTGTATCAGTACCACAAGGCATCGCATGACCGGGTGCCGGCAAAGCAGAAACCGATGTCGATGCTGTCGGTACCGGTACCGATACCGGTGTCGGTACCATTTGAACTGTCTGACCCGGTTCCGAGGGTGTTGATGCTGCAAGGAGAGCCGCCAGACTGCGTTCAATAGCCAGGAACCTCTGGTCTATCGACGCTGCCGATGCCTGGGTATCGGTACCGGAGGAAGCAACCAGTACCCCAGAGCATGACACCAGTAGTTCTGCCGAGGTCGAGGCCTCGGGAACATCCTGGAGCCCCGATAATGCTTTGGAAGCCGAAGCCTCCCGCTGGGGCAATTTTGCCGGTACAGAACCCTCAAGGGCAACGCCAGAGGCATCTCGATGCTTGGAAGGAGATCTACCCTTTGAGGACCGGCCAGACTTATGTTTAGTTACCTGAGATCCATGAGAGGAAGACGAAGCCCTGGAAGATGTCGATGCCACAGAAGCTGCATCGGAGGGAAAAAGGGCGCTGAGCTTGGCAGCTCGGTTTTGTCGACCCCTCTTGGACATCATGGCACAAGCCATACACTCCAAGATGGAGTGGTCAGGACCTAAACATTTAAGACACCAGTCATGGGTGTCGGTGACGGAGATGGTACCGCCACACTTGGTGCACTTTTTGAAACCCGAGGCGCGTTTTTCCATAGTGGAGGAAATTTTGGGCCTAAGGCCCAAAATGGCGCGTGCACCTGGAAAACAAAGTTTGGAAAAAAAAAGAGAATATATATATTTTTTTTTTTTTAAAGAAGTAAGAACCGGCGGCACCAGTATAGCGTCGAGGAAGGCAGACACGACCACAAAAAAGAAGGAATAAGGAAAAAAATTTCTGCGGTGACAGGAACAACTACTTGCTGGCTCCGTGAAAAATGACGAACTGGAGAGAGGCAGTTGGGAAAGGTGGGAAGGCAGCAAGCAGGCGCTGTGGGATGCTCCCAAAAGCTTTCTAATTGGACGCTGGGGAGCGTTCCTGCGCAGGCTCCGTCGGTACCGATGATACCCATACGTGAAGACTACATTCATGCTTGTTCCTGGAGATATCGTCTTACAGCCCTTCAGCAGAGAAGGCTGCTGGGTTTCCAAAAAACCTGGGAACCCTACCTTAAGTGGCGGGTGAGGGGTGAGCAACAGGAGAAAACCAAGGAAGGAACTACTATATAGGTTGCTGATATGTTAAGGCCTCTGGCATGGGAACTGTGTAAAGATAGAGGTTGGTCTCTGCAAGGGTACGTACTATGGAATGAATATATTATGTGAATATTGGATTGTTAATCGTTTCTCTGCCTTGTGTATTTGAAGCTATTGACAGGCATTTGCACTGCTGGAATTACACTTATGTGAGATGTTGGTGAGGATTGCTAATTGTTATGTGTTAATCACTAAGGTCGGGGAAGGGAGGGGGGGGTTGGGAGGGAGGGAGGGACAGAAAACCAGAAACATGTTTGTAACGATTGGTTTGTAATGATGTGTTGTGTTATTAATAAACAGTAAATGGAAAAAATGGAACGCAAGATTTTTCATGTGGAAAGAGGATTTTTCTTTTTACCAAAATAAGGTAGCAAGATCATAAGGGTGGTTTTTTTTACCAAATTGTATCAGGACACTCCAACTTGACAAGAACAATAAATGTAATGGATCCTGTATGCTCACCTTAACTAGTTAAAACTTCTAATACAATAGTCTTTATCTCCCCTTACCCTTGAGGAGCATCAGCATTGATATTTGGAGGAGAATTTGCTGGTGGTGGTGTTGCTTGTTGCCTTGGAAGTTTACTGGCAGGGGCCACAGCACTGCAGCCCAAGAATGCTTCAGAACCAGTTGGAACAGACTGTACAGGACACAGAGTTGGAGGAGGCTACAACAAATAAGACCAAAGTCATAACTGTACTTTTCTTTTATAACAGGAAAAATATACCTACAAGATATAGACATCTGCTATGCAGTTCAAAAGTCAGCATTCCAAATCTCTCTCAGTGATTCAAGGTCCAGCTCATGTGCAAAAAGATAATGGCAGACACTGCTCACGAATCCGCGTTGAAAAAAAATCAATAAAGAGCAACTTGATTCAGCTATCAGAGATGCATACTGCCAAAAGGAAGGACCTACAGTAAGTTTGATTTTTGAACCCAGCATCTCCAAAAGGTTAGGGATACCAGGCAACACCTAGTGGCCAAATGCTGTATGAATATTGGGTTCCAGAGGAGGCCCTGGTCTGTGGGCCCTGGACAATTTTAGTTGCTGCAAGAGTTGTGGCTAGAGGGAGGGGTGCCAATATATATATATTTTTTTGCAAATATCTTTTATTGTACATGAAAGGCATTAGAATCTTGAACATGTTACACAGTCATACTGGCGAAAAGATAGAAGCAATACACAGGGTTTGTTACATACAAGTTTGGCTAATCCTTCAACCAACTATCCTTGCATCCTGCCTCTGGTCCCTGGGCATCCCCTGGCCCTATCAGATCCCCTGTTACAGTTTCTTCATAGGACTGTGTGCCAATGTACATTATATTCATGTTTGGGTATATGGCTCTCAAAAACATGAGAGTCTACTCCTTACCTTTGCCTTCTGTCCAGTATAACAAACCAGCTGTCTACAAACAAATTTTGATAAAGCTGTACACAATGACCTTCTTATAGCTCTAAATTCTGTACCATCTTTTGGTGCTCATGGTGGTGGTGTCTAAATGTCTCCAAGACTATTAGTATAGGGTGTGTAGTATTGTATTCTTGTGGGGGTTGAGCAAGTCCCTGGCTCTGAGAGCGGGCACAGCAAACCCCTATATGACCCTATAGATAAGAGGCCCATATCTTTTCAAATGGCCAATCCTTCCCCTCTGGGCCTATAAGTGAGTCTATCAAAACGTATCACTTCCTCAATTTTATGAAGCCAATCTGCTAATGATGGGTCACCCTCTGATCTCCATTTCCATGCAATAGCTAGCTGTGCATCTAGCAATAATTTCCCCCTTAATAGTCCCATTTTACCTCTATCTTGGGTAGCCATGGCCAACCCCAGTAAAATTTCACAGGGAGAGATCTGTAGGGGTGCCCCCTAATCCTATTCAGGGTTTTGCACACTTTTGTCCAATAGCCCTGTATAATCGGGAATTCCCACCACATGTGGTAGAAGGAGCCCATTTTTCACACACCCACTCCAGCAGTCACCATTTTCCTTTCTCTTAGCTTTTATTCATTTGTATTGGCATTGCATATAATCTATACACTATTTGGAATGGAGTATGCCTCCAGGAAGTGACCCAAGATTAAAGATCCCCTGGTGGATCTGGGTCCACACCTTCTCCCTGGCCTAGCCATCTGTGCCATCCTGTCTGGTGCATTTGCAGTTGTGCGCTCTCCTCCATCTGTACAACTTATAATTTAGAGAGCAATGCCCGCATCCCTTTATTTATTTCATTTTATTTATTTACATTCTCTTATATACCGCGCTATTCTGCATCAGTGCAGTTTACATTGAACAAACTGAAATTACATTGAACAGGGCATTATAACTTGGAGATAACTATTTTACAGGGAACACGGGCTATGGAGGGTTAAGTAGCTTGCCCAAGACCACAAGGAGCACCTGTGGGACTAGAAACCCCAGTCCTTCCGGCCCAAGGTTGCTGTCCTCTAATGGGATTTGAACCCCCGACCTTCCAGCCTGAAGTACCTTGCCCCAACCACTAGGCCACTCCTCCACTCCACTTTGCCTTTATAGAAGACCTCTTCTAACAGGATGGCCCGTCGAGCTAGCAACGACAAGCGCTGTGAGTGGCCAAGAAAGTAGCGCAGTTGGAAGTATTGGTAAAACGGAACCCCTAAGTCCCAATTTACGCTGCAATTCCTGCATGGAAGGTACCCTGCCCTGGACTAGGTGGTCACTAAATTGCATGGGTTCCTTCCCCCTTTCTCACTCCCTGATTTCCTTGAGTTCCCATCCACTAAAGGGGGCATAATCTGTCACTCTCAACCATTTCAAGAAGGGTACAGGGTATCTCCCTTCTTTCATCCCCCTCCAGTACAATTGCCACATGGGAGCCAAAAGAGCCTCATGTTGTTCTTCTTCCGCTTCCCCTCTCCCCAATCATTCAAACAAGGACTGTGGGGTAATCATCCCCCTCTCTATCCCTTCCCATATTGCTTCCCTGGGATGGAAGTAGTGACCCCCTCATTACTTTTGAGTCGAACCACCCTATAATACTAGCGAATTTCTGGAAACGGTTTTCCTCCCTGTTCCTTGGGATGATATAATTTCTGTGCAGTGATTTTCGCCTTACATCCCCCTCATACAAAGCAGAGTAGTCATTATTCCCATTTTCTTTTAAATCGTTTTTAAGGTACGCTGAGAGGTAGCTGGAAGAACAAATACAAACTTAGGGATCATGATCATTTTTAAGGCATCCATGCTCCCAAATTAGCTAAGGTGAAGGAAGGCTCACCTATTTAGATCCTTACTGATCCTGGGGAGGAGGGGGCGATAACACAAACATAGAAACATGATGACAGAAAAAGGCCACATGGTCTTTCCAGTCTGCCCTTCCATATCAACCACTACAACAGTCCCCTTTTTTCCTTAAGAGATCCTGTGTTTGTCCCATGCTTTTTTAAATTCAGATACTGTCCGCATCTCTACCACCTCCACTGGGAGACTATTCCATGCATCTACCACTCTTTCCGTAAAGAAATATTTCCACATATTACTCCCGAGTCTATCCCCTTTCACCCTCATCCTTGCTTTCAATCGAAAGAGGCTCTCCTCCTGTGCATTTATGCCACAGAGGTATTTAAATGCCACAATCATATCACCTCTATCCCACCTTTCCTCTAAGAGTATACATATTAAGCTCCTCAAGTCTGTCCTCATATGCTTTGTAATTAAGACCACTAATCATTTTAGTAGCCACCCTCTGCACAGACTCCAACCTGTTTATATTCTTTGAAGGTTCGGTCTACAGAATTGCACCCAATACTCCAAATGAGGTCACACCAAAGACTTATATAGAGGCAATATCACCTTCTTTCTTCTGCTGGCCATTCATCTCCCTACAACAACCAAGCATCATTCTAATTTTCGCCATAGCCTTTTCTACCTGTTTAGCTACTTTAAGATCATCAGACACAATCACATCTAGGTCCCTCTCTTCTTTTGTGGACAGAAGTACCTCATTCCCTATACCATATCGCTCCCTTGGATTGCTGCAGCCCAAATGCATGAACTTGCATGTTTTAACATTAAATCTCAGCTGCCAAATTCTAGGCCATTCTTCAAGCTTTACCAGATCCCTCCTCATGTTATCAACACCTTCCTGAGTGTATACTCTATTGCAGATTTTGGTATCATCGGCAAATAGGAAACGTTCTCCAACAGCCCTTCCGCAAAGAGCAGTTACTAAGCTGTAATAGGTGATCTCCGGGAACAGCAGGAAATCAGTCTTCACATATCGTCCTATAGGAAAGCTGTTGGGAGCATCCCACTGCGCCTGCACAGCTGCCTTCCCAACTCTCCCTCCTCAGTTGGGTTTGTAGCTGAGATAAAAGGAGAGAAGCAGAGGGAAAGAGAGAGAAAGAAAAACTCCTTCTAGAGGAGGAGGATGGGTTGTGACGACTCAATTCCTGCTGTTCCCGGAGATCACCTGTTACAGGGGAGTAACTACGCTATCTCCAAGAACAAGCAGAAATGTAGTCTTCACATATGGAACTCCCTAGCTTGGAGATGCCAGGGAGATGACCACAGAGAGAGCAGTGAAACACAGGCCCGAGTGGGTCATGTATCCTCCCAAGGAAGAGTAGTTACTCACCTGTAACAGGTGTTCTCCATGAGCAGCAGGAATCAGTCCTCACATATGGGTGACGTCGGCACCGACGGAGCCCTCGTGCGGAGCATTTCCCCAGCTTTCAAAGAAAGCCTTTGGGAATTGCAGGGTGCATGCACAGTCCCCTTCCCGCCCAAGGGTGCCATCTTGCTCAGTCTGATGACATAGCTAAAAGACAGCAAAAAAATTAGCAAAATAAATCACATGACTGCAACTCCAAGGGGAGGAGGGAGGGTTGTGAGGACTGATTCCTGCTGCTCCTGGAGAACACCTGTTACAGGTGAGTAACTACTCTTTCTCCAGGACCAAGCAGGAAGTCAGTCCTCACATATGGGACTCCCCAGCTTAAGGCTACCGGAGACCCCAAGCGTAAAAATGAGCTCCCTCTAGCTCGTCAGCACAGAAGGAAGGAATCTTCTCTGAGAACGCCCCCGACCGGTAGCCCATCAGCAAGGCTGGAGGGTAGGAGTTGCCTAAACCCCAAAGAGATTATGGAGTACTGCCTGTCCGAAAGCACTGTCCCTGCGGGACTCCCTCTCAAGGCAGTAATGGGCCGCAAAAGTCTGGCTTGAAGACCAAGTAGCGGCCCGGCAGATGGCTGCCAACGGAACAGAGCGGAGATGAGCCACTGACGCAGCCTTCGCCCTGACACGATGAGCCGTGACTCGACCCTCCAACGAGAGGCCGGCTGCCCCATAAGCCCAGGCGATACAGTCAGCGACCCAGATGGACAACATACGCTTGGAGACAGGTAGCCCCAACTTATTGGGGTCAAAAGAAACGAAAAGCTGAACAGCCTTCCGATGCTCCCGCGTACGGTCAAGGTAGAAGCATAACGCCCTCCTACAGTCCAGGGTATGTAAGACAATCTCAGCCCGGTTGGCATGTGGCCTGGGAAAGAAGGTCGGAAGAACCACCTCCTGATTGAGGTGAAAAGGTGAGACAACTTTAGGAAGAAACTTAGGGTGAGTCTGGAGGACTACCCTATTCCTGTAGAACCTAGTGTAAGGAGGATCAGACACTAGTGCCTGCAGTTCACTCACTCGCCTAGCAGAGGTGAGAGCTACCAGAAATAAAGTTTTCCAGGAGAGAAAACAGAGAGGGAAGGTAGCCATAGGTTCAAAAGGCGGACAAGTAAGCCGCTGTAAGACCACATTCAGATCCCACTTAGGGGCCGGTGGACGCAAAGGAGGTGTAAACAGAAGAAGGCCTCTGAGGAAACGAGCCACCAAAGGGTGGTTGGAAAGAGGCCTGCCGTCCACCAGCGAGTGGTGTGCTGAGAGAGCACTAAGGTGAACTTGGACAGAGTTAGACTTAAGGCCCAGATTGGAGAGGTAGAGCAAATATTGCAATACAACCGCTACCAAGCACGAGAAGGGATTCTCGCTGTGCTGAACACACCATGCGGAGAATCTACGCCACTTAAGAGTGTAGGATTTCCTGGTGGATTGATGCCGAGAGGCCAAGACTACATCTTCCACCTCTCGAGGTAGTAGTAGGGGAGCTAGGACTACCCTTTCAGCAGACAGGCCATAAGATGAAGGGACTGGAGGTTGGGGTGCAAGAGAGTCCCCTGATCCTGAGACAGGAGATCGTGTTGAAACCCCAGAGGAATAGGTTTGTCCACCGCCAGCTGTAGCAAAAGCGGGAACCACGGTTGCCTCGGCCACCTGGGGGCTATGAGAATCAAGGAAGCCCTGTCCCTGAGGACTTTGAACAGCGTTCTGGACACTAGTGTTGTGGGAGGAAACGCATACAGCAGGCCTGTGGACCACGAGATCAGAAACGCATCCGCTGCCACTCTGAGAGGATGCGGTTGTCTGGAGCAAAATCTCGGGAGTTGCCGGTTCAGAGGACTGGCGAAAAGATCCATGGTGGGGAGTCACCACTTGAGAAAAACCTGCTGAACCACCAATGGGTTCAATCTCCATTCGTGTGGTTGCAGGATCCTGCTTAGTCTGTCTGCCAGGCAATTTTCCTGACCTGGATTGTAGACAGCCTTGAGAAGGATTCCGTGATTGACAGCCCAAGAGCACAGCCGTTGTGCCTCCTGACAAAGAAGGAAGGAGCCTGTGCCTCCTTGTTTGTTCACATAGAACATGGCAACTTGATTGTCCGTCTGGACCAGTACAGACTGGTGAGAGGCGAGGTGGGAGAAGGCTCTCAGAGCTAGGCGTATCGCCCGTAGCTCCAGGAAGTTTATCTGCTGAGTAGCCTCCCAAGGGGTCCAGAGACCCTAAGTACATGTCCCTTGGCAATGTGCTCCCCAACCGAGAAGAGAGGCATCTGTTGTCAGCACCTGAGTATGCGGAGGGGATTGAAAAACCACTCCAAGCACCAGATTCGGAAGATGAAGCCACCATTGCAGAGAGGAGACCAGGTGGTCGGATATCTTCACTGAGTCCGCTAGGCCCCCTGTGGCTTGATGCCACTGAGTGCGAAGGCTCCACTGAGCAGGTCGCATGTGCAGGCGGGCATTGGGGGTGACATGAACCGTGGAAGCCATATGGCCGAGTAGTCTCAGGAATTGCCTGGCAGAGACCAGGGAATTGCTGCGAAACTGGCTGGCCAGATCCATTAGCCTGTGAGCCCTGTCCAGAGGCAGAAAAGCCTTTGCTTGAAGAGTGTCTAGTCTGGCACCTATGAACTCTAAATTCTGGGACAGGAGCAAAGTGGACTTTGCGAAGTTTATGACAAACCCCAAGTGCTGAAGCAGAGCCACAGTGCGAAAGGTGGCCTGGTTGGCCTCTTGGGAAGAATGGCCCCTTATGAGCCAGTCATCCAGGTACGGGAACACAAAAAGACCCTGAAGCCTCAGGTAGGAGGACAGGCCAAAGGGCAGTACTCTGTACTGATAGTGGTTCCCTCCCACAACAAACCTGAGATATTGTCTGTGGTCTGGATGGATAAGGATGTGAGTATACGCATCCTTTAGATCTAAGGAGCATAGCCAGTCTCCCTGCTGGAGGTAGGGCAGCAGGATTCCAAGGGTAAGCATCTTGAACTTTTCCCTCTCCAGGAACTTGTTGAGGTTTCGCAAGTCTAGGATGGGTCTGAGGCCTCCTGTTCTTTTTGGTACCAGAAAGTACCTTGAATAAAAGCCGTGACCTCTCAGGTGGTAGGGCACCGGTTCCACAGCCTGATCCTTTAGCAGACTTGCTAACTCCTGAAGGAGTAGGTCCCTCTGCAGAGGGGGTCTTGGAGGCTCCCCTGGAAAATAGGAGGGAGGTACCTGGTGAAAATGGAGAAGATAGCCCTTTTGGACTATATGGAGCACCCAGGTATCTGATGTGACGGCTGACCATCTGTGGGCAAACTGGGCCAGCCGGCCTCCTGTGCTGAGAGAAGCCAGCTGAGGAGAAGAGGCTATGCTGTTTGAGTCAAAACCCCCCACCCTGCTGAGCAGGGGCCAGTGTTGGTGGCCTTCTGCCTATGGGGCCCTTGACCCTGCCCCTTGGCCTGCTGACCCTGTTGGGGAGCTGCAGAGGCCTGATAATGAGGGCATTGTTTGTAGGCAGATGACTTCCTCAGGTAAAAGGTCTTTTTTCCCGAGCCCTTCTTCTGAAAAGGGGCAGAGGTTTTCCTGGAAAGCCTAGTCCTGGTCAGAGTCTCGGTCTCGAGTTCTGCAGCCTTTTCAGCCATGGGCTTGCCAAAATGGTTTTCACCTCGGCAGGGGACATCAACCAACTTGTCCTGGACCCATGGCTCGAGGTCGGATGACTGTAGCCAAGCCTGTTGGCGGGCACCGATGCCGGCCCCAGCTACTCAGGCCGAAGCCTCAAAGCCATCGTAGGCTGCTCGAGAGATAAACTTCGAGCACTCTCGAATACCGGTGGACAAGGCCTGGAAACTCTGCAAAGGTTCCTCGGAGAGACCAGCAGAGAACCCGGCAATCTCCTTTGCCAGGTCTCGGAGGTACATGCCCATGTAGAGCTGGTAAGTCTGGACACGGCAAGCAAGCATAGAGCCCTGGAAGCACTTCTTACCGAGGGCATCCAGGTTCCGGGCCTCCCGGCCGGGAGGCACCGAGGAGTGCATCTTCTGACTTTTCAGTCGATGCATGGCCGATTCCACAACCATGGAGTGGTGCGGTAATTGTGCCTTTTGGAACCCGGGGCTCTTGCGGACTCGATAGATGAAATCGACCCGCTTGCTTAACACCGGCGTCGAGGTCGGGGTCTCCCACATGCGGAAGAGCAGCCGCTCCAGCATCGGAGGAACCGGAACAGTAAAGGCCTCCTTCGGGGGAGAGTCATACTGGAGGGCCTCGAGCTCCTCGGCTCGAGGCTCCTCCTCGGGATCCGCGGGGAAGGCCAAGGCCTTGGCCATATCCCGCACTAAGTCCGAGAACCGGGTATCCTCCGGTGGGGATCGTCTCAGAGGTTCGGACTCGGGCGAGTCCGATGGGACACACCGAGTCCGATGAATGTCAGGTGACGCTTTGTCCTCCGTCTCCCAGCCCGACTCCTTGGAGGAGGAATCGAGCGGCTCTGGTCGGGCGGGCACCGATGCCCTCCACCCCGACGCCAAGGGTATCGGCGTCGACGACCTCGGCCCCGAACGGGAGGTCGAGGGAGACCGTGGCCGAGGATCGACTCCAGCCCGCATGGACTCGAGGATCGGCTCGGCCTCCGGGGTCGACTTGGACGTCGAGGTCCTGCTAGTCGGGGCAGATGCACCGGTGAGACCGGCGATCAATGCCCGCTGCTGTTCCATGAAGGCAGCGAAGCTGCTCTCCAAGGCCGTCAACCTGAGTCCGAGCTCAGGAGACCCAGCAGCCCCCGACTCGGGCCCCGACGGCGTCGGGCCCGACGTCGGCTCCCTCAGAGGAGAGTCCACGAGGACAACAGCACTTACGTGTCCAGGAGACTCCATCTCGACATGAGGATGCTTGGCAGGCCTCTCCGACTCCGAAGACCCGGGACGGCTATCGGGGCTATGCGACCTGGCCCTCGAGGAACCAGGAGCATCCACCGACGCTGCCCTCGCGGGTTTCTTCTTCCTGCGATGTTCCCGCGAAGGAGACCCCCGCTCAGAGGAACCCCGACGCTGCTCGGGGCCGGAGTCCCGAGTCGTCGAGGCCTCTGACGAGGTCCGGGCCCAGCCGGACGCGGAGTCAGAAAAAATTCGATCCTTCTGATGCTGCCGACTTCTCAACGCCTTCGAGGACATTTTGCCACACGGACCACAGATCATCGGGTCATGATCGGGTCCGAGGCAACGGAGGCAGCAGTCGTGCGTGTCGGTAAGAGACAAGTTTCTTACACCGATCACATTTCTTAAACCCGCTGGTAGCCATCAGGGGAAAAAGGGCCCCTGCTAGGTCAAAGACCGGGCTGCCAGGGAAAAAAGAAAAAAGGCGCGAACGCCAGTCACAAAGGACAAAAACCGAAAGAGAGAGAAAAGGACTCGATACCGGCGTATCGGTCCGAGCGGGAAAAGGATCCGGCGTCGAACCGGAGAAAAAAAGTGAAAAATAGGGAAAAATCAACTTTTTCCTCGGGGGAAAACGTACTACATCCGTCGGGCTCCGCGGAAAAAAGAAGACTGAGCAAGATGGCACCCTTGGGCAGGAAGAGGACCGCGTATGCATGCTGCAATTCCCAAAGGCTTTCTTTGAAAGCTGGGGAAATGCTCCGCACGAGTGCTCCGTCGGCGCCGACGTCACCCATATGTGAGGACTGACTTCCTGCATGGTCCTGGAGAATATCTGGTATCGGAACCCGAGACGGGGGGGGGGGGGGGAGGGGTAGGAGTTGACCAAAGTTTGAAAGAGATGCTGGAGAACAGCTTGGCCAAACGAGGCATCCCGACGGGAGTCCTTATCCAAGTAGTAATGGGCCGCAAAGGTGTGGATAGAAGACCAAGTTGCTGCTTTGCATATTTCATCAATTGCCACTGAGCATAGGTTTGCCATGGAGGCAGCCACTGCTTGCACTTTGTGTGCTGTGACATGACCTTCAAGAGACAGTCCCCTTACTCTCATAGGTAAAAGATATACAGTCTGCAATCCATTTGAAGAGTGTTCTTTTGGAAACTGGTAGACCCAGATGACTGGAATCAAAAAGCACTAAAAAGCTGTGAAGCTTTTCTGTGCTGCCTAGAACTCTGAAGATAAAAGGCCAAAGCACGCTTGCAATCCAGAGTATGTAAATTTCTTTCTGCACTAGAGGCATGAGGTCTAGTTAAGAAAACAGGAAGATAAACCAACTGGTTGAAATGAAAAGGTGAAACCACCTTTGGCATAAAGTGCGGATGAGTCCTAAGAGCTAATTTATCATGGTGGAACCATCTATGAGGAGGATCAGTCACTAAAGCCTGGAGCTCACTGATGCGTCTTGCAGAAGTGAGGGCAATTAGGAAGATTACTTTCCAAGAAAGAAACTTCAGGGATGTAGTGGCTAGGAGTTCGAAAGGTGGCTTCATGAGCTGTCCGAGGACAAGATTGAGATCCCATGCCACAGGTGGTGTCCTAATGGGAGGCTTAGTTAAGAGTAGACCCCTCATAAAGCGCGCTACAAGCGGCTGAGAAGAGACAGGTTATCCATCTAAGGGCACGTGGAAAGCCGCAATGGCACTAAGGTGGACCTTTATCCAATTAGTTTTAAGTCCAGAGAATGAAAAGTAGAGGAGATATTCAAGTAACGCCTCCATAGGAACAGAAAAAAGATTAAGTTAGAACATAAGAACATAAGATATGCCATACTGGGTCAGACCAAGGTCCATCAAGCCCAGTATTCTGTTTCCAACAGTGGCCAATCTAGGTCACATGTGCCTAGCAGTTTCCCCAAAAGACACAGGTTCCGCAATGCTTGTACTGGGTCAAGCATTGATAGTCTGGGTCCCTTCTTAATAATGGCTTATGGACCTTTCCTCCAGGAAATTGTCCAAACCTTTTTTAAACCCAGCTACACTAACAGCCTTTACTACATCCTCCGGTAACAAATTCCAGAGTTTGATTACACGTTGAGTTAAAAAATATTTTCTTTTATTAGTCTTAAACAGTTTACCCTGTAGCTTCATTGTATGTCCCCTAGTCTTTCTATATTCTGATAACGTAAACAATTGATCTACGTTTACCAGTTCCACTCCTTTCATTAATTTATAGACTTCTATCATATCTCCGCTCAGCCGTCTCTTTTCCAGGTTAAAGAGCCCTGACCTTTTTAGCCTTTCTTCATAGCAGTATCCTTCCATCCCCTTTACCATTTTGGTGGATCTTCTCTGAACCTTTTCTAATACGCTATATCCTTTTTAAGATATGGCAACCAGAATTGCACACAATATTCAAGGTGCGGTCTCACCATGGAACGGTATAGAGGCATTATAATATCTTTTGTTTTATTTTCCATTCCTTTCCTTATGATACCTAGCATTCTATTTGCTCTCTTGGCCGCTGCTGCATACTGGGCCGAGGGTTTTAACATGTTATCCACAATGACGCCCAAATCTTTTTCCTGGGTGGTGGTTACTAATGTGGAACCTTGCATTGTGTAACCATAGTTTGGGTTGTTCTTCCCTAGGTGCATAACTTTGCACTTGTCCACATTAAATTTCATCTGCCATTTTGATGCCCAGTCTTCCAATTTATCAAGATCCTCTTGCAATTTTACACAATCCTCTTGGGTTCTAACAACTTTAAATAGTTTTGTGTCATCTGCAAATTTGATCACCTCACTCGTTATTCCACTTTCCAGGTCATTTATGAATATGTCAAAAAGCAGTGGACCCAGCACAGATCCCTGGGGTACACCACACTATTCACCTTTCTCCATTGGGAAAATTGGCCATTTAGCCCAACCCTCTGCTTTCTATCTTTTAACCAGTTCCTGATCCACAGTAGTACACTGCCTCCTATCCCATGACTCTTTAGTTTTGCCAAAAGTCTCTGATGAGGGACCTTGTCAAAGGCTTTCTGAAAGTCTAGATACACTATATCAACCGACTCACCTTTGTCCACCTGTTTATTCACACCTTCAAAAAAACATAACAGATTAGTAAGACAAGATCTTCCTTGTCTAAAGCCATGTTGGCCGTCTCCCATTAGGCCATGACTATCTACATGCTGAGTAATTTTATTCTTTATGATGGTTTCTACCATTTTTCCCGGTACTGATGTCAGGCTCACCGGTCTGTAGTTTCCCGGATCACCCCTGGAACCCTTTTTAAAAATTGGTGTTACATTGGTGATCCTCCAATCTTCAGGTATTAGAGATGATTTTAATGATAGTTCACAGATTACTAATAGCAGGTCTGCAATCTCATATTTCAGTTCTTTCAACACCCTTGGATGTATACCATCTGGCCCAGTTGATTTGGTACTCTTCAGTTTATCTAATAGTTGTAATACATCTTCCCAATGTATTGATATTTCCTTCAATTCTTCCGCACCTTTAAATACCACTTCAGTCATGGGTAACATCCCTACATCTTCCTCCACTCTTTGAACACCAGATTGAAAACCTTGAGGCCAATAGAATATCTCTATCCTGTTGAGAGAGGTTGATATCCTGGAGTTCTAAGATCTCAGCAGCCACGCCATCAGGTGTAAGGACTTGCTGTTTGGGTGCAGAAGCATCCTGTTATCCTGGGATAGAAGATCCGGAGCATATACCAACTCCAGAGGCTTGGCTTGAGAGAGACATAGAAGCAGTGGATACCACGTTTGACGTGGTCAACGTGGGGCTATGAGGATCATGTAGCCCCTGTCTCTCTGAAGCTTAAAAAGAGACTTGGGGATAAGGGGAATGGGAGGGTAGGCATACAGGAAGTCCTGACCCCAGTGGAGGTGGAAAGCATCCATCACCTGACTGTTCTGAGCAGGTATTCTGGAACAGAAGTGGGGAGGTTTGGCATTCTGAGGACTTGCAAACAGATCTATATCTGGAGTTCTCCAGATCTGAAAGATTCAAGCAATCTGATCTGAATGGAGAGACCACTCATGTGGCAGCAGTTTGTCTGCCAGAAGATTCTGTTTGCCAGGCAGATACACTGCTAGTAGGTGGATCTGATGGCGTATGGCAAAAGACCATAGACGTAGAGCTTCGTTACAGAATCACTGAGAACCTGTTCCACCTTGCTTGTTCACATAGAACATGGCAACTTGATTGTCCGTCTGGACTAGAACTGTTTTGGAGCAAAAGTGGACCTGGAACACTCAGAGCATTGTGGATGGCTCCAAGTTCCAACAGATTTATATGAAGTCATGCCTCTTGCTGAATCCAAAGACCTTCAGTGGAGACATTGTCCAGATGAGCTCCCCAATCCAATTTCGATGCATCCGTCGTCAGGGTAGATTGGTGTGGTGGCATTTGGAAAGATAATCCTACCTGATGCTTAAGTCCACTGCGAAGCAACGGTCCATTAAGCTGCACGCATATGCAGACGATCATAGGGAACCACATGTACCAGAGGAGGCCATATGACTGAACAACTGAAGCATTTCTCGAGCAGTTAGGAAAGTCTTCATACCTGCCTGAGAATCTAGTTGAACTATTCGAGCGCAGCGGACTTGTGGTTCAGGAATAGACCATCTTTTGAGTGGTTCTAGAAAGCCTATTTAGAGTGGTATTCTCGGACTCCAGCTGAGAAGCCTTGTCCTGCCAATCCTTGCCAAAGAGGTTTTCCCCTGTGCAAGGAACATTGCCAAGTTTATCTTGCACCCACTGCTCAAGATCAGATGCTTGTAACCAAGCAATCCGACATGCACCGATGCAGATAGTAGAGGTCCTGCTAATACATTCAAAACAATCAAAGGTTGCCCTGATCATGAATTTGGAAACATTCTGGGCATGTTTCACAAGTGTCAGGTAATCAGCTCTCTTGTCATCAAGGAGAAGAGGAGCCATTAGTTCTAAATCTTTAGTCACCTCCTGAAGAAACATACCCATGTAGAGCATGTAAGGACTTATTCTGGCCGATAACAGAGACCTGAAAACATCGATGGCCGAAGGCATCGAGAGTTCTCACCTCATGGCCCAGAGGATTAGATGAATGTGTCTTGGCACTTCTGATTCGATGCATTGCCGATTCCACAACCATGGAGTGGTGTGGTACCTGTCTCTTCTGGAAATCGGGACACTGCGGTATCCGGTACATGGTATCGAGTCTCCCAGAATGTGGAGACACCGTTAAGGGTGTTTCCCACATCCTAAGCATGAGGTCATGCAATATCGGGTGAATGGGTAAGGTAGCAGCCTCCTTAGGGGCTGCTGGATACTGAAGAATTTCAAGTTCTTCAGCTCTCGGTTCCTTCTCGGAGGTCACCGTAATGGAGAGGCCCCGAGCCACATCTCGTATAAAGTTTTGAAAAGACATGTCTTCCGGAGAAGACATATGGCGTTATGGAGAAGGAGAAGGATCTTCCGGAAGAGCCTCCCTGGTACCGATCAATTCATCGGAAGAATCGGAATCGGAAGACTCGAAGTATCGAAGGGCCAGGTGCTCCTGCCTAGCACGTCAACGATACCGATCAAAATCGGCATCGGAATGCCTTGGTACCGGACCCTCGATGACAGACACTGACTCCAGGGTGGGCATGGGTGGAGAGCAGCGCAATGGTCGCAGATACATTCGGTACTGGCGCCAGTACCAATGACTGTGGAACTGATTGCAGAGGCTTCAGCGGTACCGAAGCTGCCAGCAAGGCCACTAAACTCCGCTTAATGGCCAAGATATGCTGATCCATGGAACCAGCCGATGCCTGGGTATCGGTATCCAAACAGCGGGCCACAACCCCAGAATATGGCACCAAGAGCTCTCCAGAGGTGGAAGCCTCGGGAGCATCTTGTGACCCCGTTAATGCTTTAGAGGCAAGGACCTCCCGCCAGGGCTGTTTTGCAGGTGTATTCTCCTCTAGGGCAACGCTTAAAGCATCTCAATGTTTAGAAGGAGATCTACACTCTGAGGACCGACCAGTCTTCGAAGAAGACTTAGGTTTCGTTACCTGAGATCCATGGGAGGAAGATGAAGCCCTGGACGATGTTGATACAATGGACATTGTATCTGTGGCAAAGAGGGTGCCAAGTTTCGCAGCTCTATTCTGCAGGCCCCTCTTTGTCATCTTTCTGCAGAGGAGACATTCCGCTGACGAATGGTCTGGTCCCAAACATTTAAGACACCAGTCATGGGTGTCGGTAGCAAAAATAGTACTGCTACATTTGGAAAACTTTTTGAAACCACAAGTTTGTTTCTCCATTTTGAAGAACAAAGGGGCCTAAGGCCCAAAATGGTGCCTAAGTACCTGGAGGGCAGAGACCCTCAAAGAAAAACTTTTTTTTTTTTTCTTTTTTTTTTTTTAAAGAGAACCTAAACAAAAAGAAAAGAAAAGAGTCACCGACGATGCCGGTACTAGCATCGACGGGAAGGCAGATGCGACCACAAAAGAAGTAAATTTTCTGCAGTGACAGAAATTGCTCAGTCGGCTCCGCGGAAATGAAAAACTGAGGAGGGAGAGTTGGAAAGGCAGGAAGGCAGCTACACAGGCGCAGTGGGATGCTCCCAAAAGCTTTCCTAAAGGACGCTGGGGAGCGTTCCTGCGCGGGCTCCATCAGTGCCGACGTCCCCCTTTATGTGAAGACTACATTCCTGCTTGACCCTGGAGATTATCATTAACAAAAATGTTAAGAATCGGACCAAGGACAGATCACCAGTGGTAACCTCCTCCTCAGAGTGAGCTCCATTTACCTGTACCCTTTGCCACCTCCCACTCAACCAATTTCTAGCCCAAGCAGTAACTTTAGGGTCCATCCATAGGGTGCTCCGTTAGTTTTTATAAGTCGCCTGTGCAGAACAGTGTCAAAGGCTTTACTGAAATCTAAATACACCACATCTAGAGCTCTTCCTCTGTCCAACTCCCTGGTCACCCAGTTAAAGAAATCAATCAGATTTGTCTGACAAGACTGCCTCTGGTGAATCCATGGTGCCTCAGATCCTGCAATCAACTGGACTCCAGAAACCTCACTACTCTCTCCTTTAGTAGTCTTTCCAATAATTTACTAACCACAGACGTTAGACTAACTGTCCTGTAGTTTTCAATCACATCCTTACTTCTGCTTTTGTGTAAAGGGATCACATGTGCCTCTCTCCAGTCCTCTGAAACCACTCCCAACTCCAAAGAGGCATTTGAAACATCAGTCAGTGGAACTGCTAGAACGTCCCCAAGTTCCCTCAGTATTCTCAGATATATCCCATCTGGTCCCATCGCTTTGTCTACTTTAAGTTTAGCTAGTTCCTCACGAGCACTGTCTTCTGAAAATCGTTCAAGATGCCCCTCAATTCTGATCCTGTTTGTGGGTGTTTTCTGAGGTCCTGCTCCTGGATCTTCATCTGTGAACACAGAACAGAAATATTTGTTAAGTAATTCTGCTTTATCCTCATCATCTTCTATATATTCCTCCCCTTCACCCTTGAGTCTAACAAACCACTTTTACCCTTCCTCTTCTCACTAACATATCGGAAAAATGTCTTATTCCCCCATTTTATTGCATTGGCTATTTCCTCCTCTTTTTGAATCTTTGCTTTCCTGACTACTCTAAGTTTTTCCAAATATAGATGCACGTCTTCCTCTCTCTCTGATCTCTTGTATTTCATAAAGGCCTTCCTCTTATTCTTCACCTTTTCAGCTACTTCTTTCGAAGACCATAGCAGTCTCCTTTTCCTTTTATTTACCATTTTAAGAAAAAGATTGGTTGCCCTTAAAATATCTCCTTTCAATTTTGCCCACTGTTTTTCTACATCCCCCAGCTGTTCCCATCCCGTTAGCAACTCCCTGAGGTATTGTCCCATCTTTGCAAAGTTAATTTTCCTAAAGTCTAAGATCTTCGCTTTTGAATGGATTTTATCAGCCGTAGTCCTAATACTGAACCACACCATCTGGTGATCACTGGATGCAAAATGATCTCCCACTATAACATCAAACACACTTTCACCATTGGTAAGCACCAAGTCCAGTATGGCCCCTTCACGTGTGGGTTCTGATACCAGTTGCCTGAATAGTTCTCCCTGTAGAGAAACCAGGATCTCCTTACTTCTAGATGATACTGCAGCAGGGATGTGCCAATCAACATACAGCATATTGAAATCCCCTATCAGTAGCACTTCCCCTTTCCTGGCAATGCCGAGTCTGTCTTATATTAAATTTCTATCCACCTCTTCTCCATGTAAAGGAGGTCTATATATCATGCCAATGCAAATAGATTTCTCTTTCTCTCTTTCTAATTTAACCCACAGTGCCTCCTCTCTCCCTTTTAAGCCCTGTATTTCCATAGCTTTAATATTATTTTTTACATACAATGCCACTCCTCCTCCCCTTCTTCCTACCCTATCCTTTCTGAATAAAGTATAGCCTGGTATAGTTAGATCCCAGTCATGGTTGCCCATAAACCATGTCTCTGTTACTGCCACTAAATCCAAGTCAGCCACTCCCATTAAGGTCTCAACATCTGGGATTTTATTTCCCATGCTACGGGCATTTATATATACTGCTTTCCATATGTTGCCCCTTTTACCCATTTTCCTAAAGGTATTTAATGTTTCACTTACCTAGGGGCTTTCTTTATCTATCCCCAATGAACCTAGTTTAAAGCCCTCTTCAGCAGGTTAGCCAGTCTGCTACAAATAGAGCTCCCATGGGTCTCCAGAAATAGGTAGTCCTAGATATTCGACTGCTCCTTTGGCCCATTTGAAAGGGAACTGCGTGCGCTCCCCACTCTGTAGCCCTCCTAGTACTAGAGCTTCTGTTTTGCTGAGATTGACCTTGAACTTAGATATCCACGAGAAGATGGATATTTTATCCAAGAAAACACATGTTGATTCCTTCGGACTGGACATAAAGCATAGTTACCTGTAACAGGTGATCTCCGGGAACAGCAGGAATTTAGTCTTCACATATGGGTGACGTCAGTATCGACAGAGCCCATGCAGGAATGCGCCCCAGCATCCAATAGGAACACTCTTGGGAGCATCCCACTGCGCCTGCGTAGCTGCCTTTCCAGCTCTCCCTCCTCAGTTGAGTTTGTAGCTGTGAAAAAAGGAGAGGAGAAAAATTACAACTCCTAGGGTTGGAGGGTGGATTGTGAAGACTAAATTCCTGTTGTTCCCAGAGATCACCTGTTACAAGTGAGTAATTATCTCCAGGAACAAGCAGGAATGTAGTCGTCACATATGGGACTTCCTAGCTAGGAGATGCCAGAGGGATGACCTCAGTCGGCTGTGGAATCACAGGTATAACAAAGGAGGTCATATATCCTCCAAGGATGTCTGGTATCGAAATCCAGGACGGAGGATAGGAGTTGATCTAAGTCTGAAAGAGATGCTGGAGAAAAATGTGGTCAAACAAGGCATCCGTTGTCCAGACAATAGTGAGCAGCAAAAGTGTGGACAGAAGACCAAGTTGCTGCTTTGCATATCTCATTAATCGCTACAGAGCACAGATTTGCCATACAGGCAGTCGTGGCCCGAACATTAAGTGCAGTGACGTGACCCTCGAGAGAGAGTCCTGCCCTTTCATAAGCAAAGGAGATACAGTCTGTTATCCACCTGGAAAGGGTTCATTTGGATACTGGCAACCCCAGGTGACTCGAGTCAAAAGAGATGAAATTTGGGAAGCTTTTCTGTGCTCTCGAGGTTCTCTGGAGATAAAAAGCCAAGGCATATTTGCAATCCAGATTGTGAAGGGTTGCCTCTGCCTTAGAGAAATGAGGTCTAGAGAAAAAGACAGGAAGGTAAACTGACTGGTAAATGGAAGGGCGAAACTACCTTTGGCATAAAGTAAGGATGAGTCCTAAGGACTACCTTAACATGGTGTAATCGTGTATAAGGAGGGACAGCCACCAAAACATGGAGCTCCCTAATGCGCCTTTCTGAAGTGAGGGCAATAAGGAAGGTGACCTTCCACGTGAGAAACTTCAGTGAGATAGTGGCTAGAGGTTCAAAGGGCAGCTTGAGACACTGTCCTAAAACAACGTTAAGATCCCATGCCACTGGAGGGGGCTTATTGGGAGGTTTGGTTAATAGAAGACCCTCATGAAGCATGCTACAAGCAGCTGAGAAGAGATGGGCTTGCCATCTAAGGGCATGTGAGAGGCCACAGTTGCACTTAGGTGTACTCTTACCGAATTGGTTTTGAGTCCAGAAGAAGATAGGTGGAGGAGATACTCAAGCAATGCCTCCACCAGAGTGGAGAAGGGATTAAGATCCCTCTCAGAACACCAGAGAGCAAATCTACGCCACTTGAAGGCATAGGAGAACCTGGTGTATGGCTTCCTAAAAGTCAAGAGTATGTCCTTAACCTCCTGGGAAAGGTTAACGTCCTAGAAGGCTAAGCCCTCAGCAGCCATGCGGTGAGATAGAGGGACTGCGGATTGGGATGGAGCAATATCCCTACCTCCTGAGAGAGGAGATCTGGAGCAGACCCCAGATCTATGTGTTGAGCCCGAGACAGATGTAGAAGGAGAGGATACCATGGTTGTCGTGGCCAGTGTGAGGCTAGAGTATTATGTAGCCCCTGTCTCTCTGGAGTTTGAAGAGAGTCTTGGGAATGGAGGAGTGGCCTAGTGGTTGGGGCAAGGTACTTCAGGCCGGAAGGTCGGGGGTTCAAATCCCACTAGAGGACAGCAACCTTGGGCCAGAAGGACTGGGGTTTCTAGTCCCACAGGTGCTCCTTGTGGTCTTGGGAAAGCCACTTAACCCTCCATAGCCCATGTTCCCTGTAAAATAGTTATCTCCAAGTTATAATGCCCTGTTCAATGTAATTTCAGTTTGTTCAATGTAAACCGCACTGATGCAGAATAGCGCGGTATACAAGAGAATGTAAATAAATAAAATAAATAAATAAAATGAGGGAAGGCATATAGGAAAGCCCTAACCCCAATGGAGGTGAAAAGCATCCACTTGCTGGCTGTCCAGCTCAGGAGTCCTGAAGCAGACGCGAGGAAGCTTGGCATTCTAAGGACTTGCGAACGGGTCTATCTCTGGGGTTCCCCAGATCTGAAAAATGTGAGCGACTTTGATTGCATGGAGAGACCACTCGTGGGATAAAAGGATTCGACTGAGTTTGTCCGCCAAGACATTGTGTTTGCCCGGAAGATACACCTCATGTAGGTGAATGCGATGTTGTATGGCAAAAGACCACAGATGCAGGGCCTCACTGCAGAGGGTCCAAGAGCCTGTTCCACCCTGTTTGTTCAAGTAGAACATGGCTACTTGATTATCCGTCTGGACTAGAACTGTGCAGAATCGAAGATGGTCATGGAACACTTTGAGAGCATTGTGAATGGCTCTGAGCTCCAGCAGATTTATATGGAGTTGTGACTCCCGGTGATACCAAAGCCCCTGAGTGAAGAGTGTGTCCAGATGAGTTCCCCAGCCCAATTTGGACATGTCTGTCATCAGGGTAAATTGATGTGCTGGCAACTGAAAAGGTGACCCCACCAGAAGGTTTTTTGGGGATTGCCACCACTGGAGAGATGAGATTAGGCGGGTAGAGACCATTATCTTGTCTCCCACGCAACCCGATGCCTGAGATCACTGGGAAGCCAGTGTCCATTGAGCTGCGCGCATATGTAGACAAGCATATGGAACAACATGCACCGTTGATGTCATATGGCCCAGAAGTTGTAACATTTCTCGAGCAGTTAGAAAGTTCTTGAGGTATGCCTGAGATGCTAACTGAATGAGTCGAGCGCAGAGGAGTTGGGGCATAAATGCCTTTGACTGCTGAGTGTCTAGGAGAGCCCCTATAAACTCTAAAGTTTGAGAGGAGACAAGTTGGTACTTTGGAAGATTTATTACAAATACCAACTGTTGCAGCAACTGCATCGTACATGAGAGAGAAAGGCTGGCCTCTAGGGAGTTGCTGCTTGAATAAGAAAGTCGCCTAAGTAAGGGAAGACAAATATCCCGAGAGTCCTTAGGAGTGCAGCTACTACCGCCATGCATTTTGTGAAGACTCTTGGGGCAGAGACAAATCCAAAAGGCAGGACTCTGTATTGATAATGTTTCCCTTGGAACATGAAGCGCAAGAACTTTCTGTGCTATGAGTGAATAAGTATGTGAGTATATGCCTCCTTCAGATCTAGAGAACAGAGCCAAACCAGACGCTGGAGATAGGGGAGAAGGGCCCCTAGGGAGATCATTTTGAATTTCTCCCATAGTAGGTACTTGTTTAGTTCTCTGAGGTCCAGAATGGGCCTGTACCCTCCTGTTTTCTTTGGAATGAGGAAGTATGGAGAATAAAAGCCCATTCTGTGCTGGAATGAAGGAACCTCCTCTATTGCGCTCTATAAGAGAAGGGAGATGACCTCTTGCAGCAACAGAGCAGCGAGAAGGGGCTGAGAGCAGAACTCTCTTGGAGGAGTCCAAGTGGTAGATTTTGTAGATGAAGCTTGTATCCCTCCCATACTATGGACAGTGTCCACTGCTCTAATGTAATAAGATGGCATCTGTGGGCGAAGTGACAGAGTCTGCCGGGGATGTGGACGGGATCTGGAATCTCCAGAGGCAGAAGAGCTATGTTCTCTAGAAAGGAGTCAAAAACCCTGGGGAGGCTGGGTCTGCTGAGGTGGCTGTGACTTAGGAGTCTGAACCTTTTTTGCTGCCCCTTCTAAGGAGCAAGGTGTTGACATTGTACAGCATGGGTGTAAGAAGGATAATACTTCTTTTTCTTAATGAAAACAAGCTCTCTTTGCTGCTTTTTTCCTAGCTGGGTTGGCAGTAGACCTAGATAGCCTATTAAGAGTGGTGTTTTCAGATTCTGAGAGGCTTTGTCTTGCCAATCCTTGCCAAAAGGTTTTCACCGGTACAAGGGATATTACCCAGCTTATCTTGAACCCACTGTTCAAGATCCGATGCTTGGAGCCAGGCAAACCTGTGTGCACTGATGCAGATGGATGGATGAAGTTCTGCTGATGCACTCAAAACAGTCAAAAGTTGCTCTGTTAAACTTTGAAACATTCTGAACATGCTTTACAAGGGTGAAATAATCTGCTCTCTTGTCATTGGAGAGAAGAGGAGCTATTAACTCCAAATCCTTAGCCACCTCTCGAAGGAACATACCCATATAGAGTATGTAGGAACTGATCCTGGCCAATAACATGGAGGCCTGAAAACAACATCAACCAAAGCGTCGAGGGTTCTCGATTCCCTACCTGGAAGGTTTGAGGAATGTGTCTTAGCATTCTTTATTCGATGCACTGCCAATTCCACCATCATGGAATGGTTCGACAATTGTGTCTTTTGAAAACCAGGACGCTCTGGTACCCGGTATCGAGTCGTCAGGTATGGGGAGAGATGGTAAGGGATGTCTCCCACATCCGAAGCATAAGGTCATGAAGTATGCAATGGATAGGGAGCATAGCAGCCTCCTTTGGGGCTGTAGGGTAATGAAGAATTTCAAGTTCTGCAGCCCTAGACTCTTTCTCCGATGTCACTGTTATGGACAGACCCCGAGCAACATTGCGAATAAAGTCTTGAAAAGACAGAGCCTCTGGAGGGGACATGCGTCTTCTGGGATAGTTCTCATGCCCCAAGTATCGGCCGATTCATCATCAGAGAAATCGGAATCCGAAGACTCAAAATATCGACGGGCAAGGTTTTCCCGTTCTGCACGTACTCGATAACAATCAAAACCGGTAGCTAAGGCTTGCGGTGCCGGAACCTCAGTACTGGAAGTGGACTCGAGGGCCGGCATGAGCGGTAGCGTGGTAAGCAGCAAAAATGTTGATGCAGATTGTGTAGGAACCAGAGCCGGTACAGATGCCTGCGGAATCGGCTGCAGAGGTTTTACTGGTACTGAGGCAGCCAGTAAGGCCACAAAGCTCTGCTCGATGGACAGGATATGTTGATCCATGGAGCATGCTGATGCTTGGGTATCAGTACCAGAATTGCAGGCCACAATCCCTGAGCATGGCACCAGAAGATCTCCGGAGGTGGAGGCCTCAGGAGCATCCTGGGACCCCACTAAGGCTTTAGAGGAAAGGTCCTCCAGCCAGGGTTGTTTGGCTGGTGTGTCCCCCCTCCAAGGCAACGCCCGAGGCATCTCGATGCTTAGAAGGAGATCTACCCTTGAAGGGCCAGCCAGTCTTCGATGAAGACTTAGGTTTTGCTACCTGAGATCCTCGGGAGGAAGATGAAGCTCTCAATGACATTGATGCAAAAATACTGCATCAGAAGCAAAGAGGGTGCCCAGCTTTGCAGCTCGATTCTGAAGGCCTCTCTTTGTCATCTTCCTATAAAGAGGAAATTCAGATGGTTGATGATCCAGTCCTAAGCATTTTAGACACCAGTTTTGAATGTCTGTGGCCGAAATGGTACTGCCACATCTGGAACACGTCTTAAAACCACTGGATGGTTTTTCCATTTTGTCTGACAAAAGGGGAGGCCTAAGCCTAAGATGGCGTTGATGCGCCCGAAGGAAAGAAATAATTCTTTCCCTCACAGATTTTTTTTTTTAAGAAAGAAAGAAAGCACCGACAGGGGTCGGTACCAGCATCGATGGGAGGGCAGATGCAACCACAAAAAAGACAAAAAGACAAAATTTTCTGCAGTGACAGGAATTGCTTCCTGCCGGCTCTGTGGAAAACAAAGAACTGAGGAAGAAGAACTGGAAAGACAGGAAGGCAGCTACGCAGGCACAGTGGGATGCTCCCAAAAGCTTTTCTACTGAACACTGGGGAGCGTTCCTGCACGGGCTCCATCCGTACCGGCATCACCGATATGTGAAGACTACATTCCTGCTTGTTCCTGGAGATATATCAATGCGTCTGCGTATAATATAATTTTATGGGTCCCCTGCCCTGCCACCACTGACTCGATCCCAGGATTTTACCTAATCCGGGCAGCGAAGGCTTTTATGATTATTGCAAATAGCATGGGAGATAGGGAGCATCCCTGACGCGTTCCCCACTGAAGTTGGAATGGCATTGACCTCTGGCCATTCACCAGGGTCGAGGCTTTCAGCGCTATATATAGTGCCCTTATACCTCACACAAAAATTGCTTCCCCAGTCCAAACTTATCCATCATTGCAAACAAAAATCCCCATTCAACCTTGTCAAATGCTTTTTCTGCATCTAAGGCAATGCATACAGTTGGTTTCACCCCAGGTTTGCACTAAGTGGAGTAGGTTTATGACTCCACAGACATTGTCTGAGATAACTCTGGCATTAATGAATCCCATTTGGACTGGGTGGATTAGATGAGGGAGCACCTTTTCAATCCTTAAGGCAAGGATTTTTGCAAATAATTTGGCATCACTATTAATTAGGGCGATAGGTCTGTAGCTTCCACATTGGACCTTCGGCTTCCCCTCGTTATGTAACACTATTACATTGGCTTTTGCCATTGAGTATGGGAGTGGCTTTCCTTCTAGAATTCCCGAAAAGAGCCTCACCAGTATAGGAACTAACTCCTCCTTAAGCCTGTGGTAAAATTTGGAGGGGAAACCATCCTCCCCAGCTGCTTTCCCTTTAGGCAGTGTCTTGACCCAAGGCCCTAGCTCCTTAGAAGTGTGGTAGAGGTTTCAAGCTTGGTGGGTCACCCAAAGGAGATTAGTGTAAGGATAAAGAGCAGGCATAGGACAGTCTGGAGAGGGGTCTGATTGATGGGTAGAGAGAAGGGAGTGGGGGTTGTGGGAGTAGTGACGAAGAAAAAGGGAAGGGAGGGGGTAGCAGGAAGGTAGTTGGCAGAGTACCCATGGGGGAGAGGGGGAGGTAGGGGAAGGGCTTAAGGGGGAGGGGCTGGGGTGGAAGGGGGTTAGGGGGTGGCTGGGAGATTGGATTTGGGAGATTGGTTTGGGGGAATACATGTTGAAAGATGTTAGTAGTTGTAAACTGGAAAAAAACTGGAACCTGTTCATTGGCCAGTGATATTGTATGGCCAACCTATGTTAGTTGTTTGTTCTATTAGTTGAATCAGCTGATCCTGGAGACTGGAAAATAAAAAATTACAAAACAAAAAAGAGACAATCAAAGCTGCTTATTTTTAACAGGGGCTCTTTCAGGGGTAATTCCTCCAAATAGGTTAGTTCTGCGCACATTGTTAACAGTCATGAACCTCACTCCTAAGCCAGTGTATGTGGATTACGATCTGTCTCTCAAATTTACTGCTAATGCTTGGCATACTTGCATCATGCCAAAGACAACCTCCTTCTGAAGTTCGTAACATGTAACATGAATGGGTAATTTATCAAGGTGTGCTTGGAAATTCCTCTTAATCAAGCCTGTGGGACCCAACACAATGGGAAAGTGTAGTTACCTGTAGCAGGTGTTATCCGGAACAGTAGGAATCAGTCCTCACATATGGGTGACGTCAGCACCAACAGAGCCCACATAGTAATCTCTCCACAGCTTTCAAAGAAAACCTTTGGGAGATCAACCTCACATGCGTGGTCACCTTCCCGCCCAAGGGAGCCATTTTCCCTCAATATAATGACATAGTTTAATACAGTCCAAAAAGAAAAACAACTCCACAGGAGGATATTGTGAGGACTGATTCCTGCTGTTCCCAGAGAACACCTGCTACAGAGAACTAAACTTTCTCCAGGAACAAGCAGAAAGTCAGTCCTAGCATATGGGACCCCTCAGCTATAGGCTGCCAAAAGACCTGTAAAAAGCCATGGGCGACCCGAAAATCGAACCATGAATAGCAGCCGAAATACAATGACAAGCCCAAGCATCAGGGTGCAACCCCAGCATCTGCAAAGGAATAGACTCTCCAGTAGCCTGGACATACAAAAGGCTTGGAGGGAAGGAGCTGCAATAGTCCCCAAAGAAGTGCCGAAGAACGGCCTGGCCGAAGGTGCTGCCATGTCAGGAGGCCTTCAAGGCAGTAGTGAGCTGCGAAGCTATGGACAAAGGCCAAGGTAGCCGCTCAACAAATCTCCAGTTAGCCACGGAGGTCACCATAGCCTGAACATTATGAGCCATCATATGACTGTCCAGAGAAAGGAAAAGCAGTCACCACCCAAGAGGAAAGGGTGCATTTAAAGACCACCACACCAAGTTTGTTGGTGTCATAAGAGACAAACAATTGAGGGAAGCGGCAATGAGCCTTTGTCCGATCATAGTAGAAAGCCAAAGCCCGTTTACAATCCAAGGTATGAAGAGAGGCTTCGCCCTGCTTGAGTGCAGCCTTGGAAAGAAGATGGGAAGAACCGCCTCCTGGATGAGGTGGAAGGGAGAAACCACCTTAGGAAGAAACTTAGGGCGTGTGCAGAGAACCACCCTGTTCCTATGAAACCTAGTGTAAGGGGCATGAGTCACCAGCACTTGCAGCTCGCTAATCCTGCATGCTGAAGTGAGAGCCATGAGGAAGATGATCTTCCACGAAAGGTACTTGAGATCCCATGCTGCCACCAGTGGGTGAATAGGAAGCCATGAGAGCAAGAGCCCCTGCATGAAGTGACCAACGAGAGGATGAACTGACAAGGAATGTCAGTCAGCCAAATGATGGTAGGCTGCCAGGGCACTCAGATGCACCCTAATGCACCGACTTTCCACCGAGGACATTCTCGAAGGCCTACATGGCCCACCGGATGGCCCAGAGCTCGAGCAGATTTATCTGCTGTTGAGCCTTCACCAGTGGATACTGCCCCTGCGTGCAGAGGGACCTGCAATGAGCTCCCCACCATAACAGGGAAGCATCCGTGGTCACTAACACATCGTGCTGTGGGGCCTGGAAGGGTGATCCCCGCAGGAGGTTGCGGGGGTTTTGCCACCAGTTCAGGGACAAATGAAGGTCGGGAAGAACCCTGACGGGGTCCCTGAGGTGCCCGAGGGATTGGCTCCATTGGGAGCTGAGGCACCACTGGGTGGTCCGCATGTGCAGGCGGGGGTGAGGAACCACATTCACGGTCGAGGCCATGTGTCCCAAGAGACGTAGCATGGACCGAGTGGTGACCTAGTGGGAGCTCTGGACGCGCGCCACCAGAGCCCGGAGGCAGCTGGAGAGATCCATCAGCAAGAAGTCCATGGCCTACCAGCACGCCCCGATGAATTCAAGAGCCTGTGCCAGCTATAGGTGAGATTTTTGGTAGTTGACCATGAACCCCAAACTCTCCAGAAGGAGGTAATGCGCGACATCGCTTGCCGGGCCTCCTCGGAGGAGCAGTCTGTAACGAGCCAGTCGTTGAGGTAGGGAAACACTGACACGCCCCGGCGCCGAAGGTGAGTGTCAGCCACGAAAAGGCACTTCGTGAAGATCTATGGGGCGGATGCAAGGTCGAAGAGGAGTACCCTGTATTGAAAGTGTTCCCCCTGTACCCTGAAACGCAGGTACTGCCTGTGTTGGGGATGGATCAGGATATGGGCATAAGCGTCCTTTAGATCCAAGAAGCATAGCCAGTCGCCCTACCGGAGGAAGGGCAGCAGCACGCCAAGAGATAACATCTTGAATTTCTCCTGCACCAGAAACTTGTTCAGCTTGCGGAGGTCGAGGATGGGCTGCAGACCCACCCCCCCCCCCCCCCCGGTCTTTTTTGGGACGAGGACGTACTGGGAATAAAAGCCCAACATCGAAGGTGTGGAGGGACCTTCTTGACTGCCCGTTGGGTGAGGAGGGAGTGTAATTCCCGCTGCAGCAAGAGCTGGTGTGCGGGGAGTCGAGGAGGCTCCGCTGGGGAGAAAGGGGGTGGGAGCCTGTCGAAGTGAAGGCAATAGCCCTCACGGATGACCTGGAAGACCCAGGTGTCCGAGGTGATAAGCGTCCATGCCGGGGCAAAGTGGGACAGGCATCCCCCCCACTGGCTGCTGCACCACCGGAGGGCAAGGGGCCATGCCCACTGGCGTCAAAACCCCTGAGGGGGTTGCGGAGGAGCCGGTGTCTGAGCCTTCGGGCCCTTTAGTTTGTGGTGACCCTGGCCAAACTTCCTCTGCGCTGGAGTGGTTGGCTTGGGGGTAGCCGGGTATGGCGGGTAGCCGTGCTACTGGAGGCCTTTCCTGGGAAAGAAGGGCTTCTTGGTAGGCTGCTTCATCTGAAGCAGTGTCGAGGTCTTGCGAGAGACACGGGCCCTAGTGACGTACTCTGTCTCAATTTCCACAGCCTTCTCCTCCATCAGCTTACCATAAAGTTGCTCACGGAAGCAGGGTACACCAGGAGCTTCTCCTGCACCCACTGCTCCAGATCCGAAGATTGAAGCCAAGCCTGGCGGCGAGCTCCGATGCCCTTGGCCACCACCCGAGCCGATGGTTATGGTTATGATTTTAGGCATTTGATATACCGCCCTTTACTTAAGCATCAGAGCGGTTTACATGTATATACTAACAGGTACTTTTTATTCCCTTGACCCCGCAGGGCTCACAATCTAAGTGTACCTGAGGCAATGGAGGGTTAAGTGGCTTGCCCAAGGCCACAAGGATGTCTCAAAGCCATCATAGGAGGCTCGAGAAATATACTTGGAGCAATCCGCCACTGATTTCAAAAGGGCGCGGAACCTGCCGAGGGGCTTGCCCTCGAGACCCGCAGAGAAGCCTCCAAGTTTTTTAGCCAAGTCGCGGTAGAACATACCCATATATAATTGGTATGCATGGATGCGACAGGAGAGCATGGAACCTTTATAGGCCTTGCAGCCCAAATCATCAAGGGCTCTGGACTCCCGGCCTGGCGGGACCGAGGAGTGGGACTTCAGGCTTATCTGCTTCCTCATGGCCAATTTCACTACCATCGAGGTGTGTGGAAGTTCAGTCTTACGGAAGCCTGGCCCTTGCTACACCCTTGTACATTGTGTCAAGGTCCATGCTCGCAATGAAGACAGAGGCGGGGGCCTCCCACATGCAGAGCAGCAGCCGGGAGAGGATCGGTGGCACCGGCATGGTGAGGGATTCCCTGGGCGGGGCTTAGTACTGAAGAATACCGAGTTCTTTGTCATCCTCGGTCTGGGTGACCAGGTTGAGGGCCCGAGCCATGTCCCAAACAAACACCAAAAAGGAGGTGTCCTATGGCGGTGAATGCCGCTGGAGGTCAGGCAGCGAGGGGGTCCCATGGGAGATCCCAGTGAGTGCGGGTCTCCGGGGATGTGTCCCCATCAGATTCCCAGTCCGAGAAATCGGTTGAGGGATCCGAGTCAGATGGTTCGCCCTGTCCGATGGCCGGCGACCTGGATACGGAGGCCCTGGATGACCTCGCCCCCCGAAGAACGGGAAGGCGAGCGAGACCGACGTCGAGGACCCTCACGAGGCCTTCTGGGGGTTTCCTGGATGGATTTGGATGTCCCACGCGAGGGACCCGCGGTCTCCAGGCGCAAGTCAGCGAAGCTGGCCGTGAGCGTCTGCTGGGAAGCAATGAACGCAGAAACGCTGTGTTCAAGCACCAGCATACAGGGCTCCCACGCGGGCGTGGGGCCCCTGGGACGCCGATATCGGGGTCACCGGATCAGGCGTAGAGGAGGAGAGGGGGTCCTCACTGGGATGACCCTCAGGAGACTGGACACCTTCGCCAGAGGCCTCCGTTTCTCTGCGAGATACCTTGTGGGGCCGCTCCTTGTCCGACTCTTGGGAATGCCAAAGGGCTAAGTGACCAGGCATGGGAGTGCTTGCGCATGTCAGGGGCCCCAAACAGAGATTTTGAGGTCGTCTTCTTTTTGCGCCGTTCCACCTCGGGGGACCCCTGGTCCGAATGCCATCTGGAACGCAGAGCCGCAGAGGAAGAACCCACTGGAGGGGAGATGGCCGAGAGTGCCACCGGGGACTCCGAGGCAGCCTTTCAGAAAATGTCTTCGGACTTCTGCTTACGGCTGAGCAGGGAATTAGAGGACATTTTCTTGCAGAGCGAACAGAGCTCTGAGTAATGGTTGGCTCCCAGACACCTTAGACAGCAGTCATGCGTGTCCATAAGCGACATGTTCCTAGAGCATCTATCGCATTTTTTAAACCCAGTGGCCATGGGGGCAAAAATGACCCCTGCGAGGTCGAAGACCTACACGGCCAGCTGTTTGGCCGAAGCCCAGGAAGAAAGCACAGTTACTTACCTGTAACAGGTGATCTCTGGGAACAGCAGGAATAAGTCTTCACATATGGGTACGTCGGTACCGACGGAGCCTGCATGGGAACGCTCCCCAGCTTCCCAAAAAGGAAAGCTTTTGGGAGCATCCCACAGCGCCTGCGCACTGCCGTCCCGCCTTTCCTAACCAACTCTCCTCAGTTCGAGTTTAAAGCTGAGACAATAGAGAGAGGAAAGGAAAGATAGAAAAGAGATACAACTCCTAGGGGAGGTGGATGGGTTGTGAAGACTTATTCCTGCTTTTCCCAGAGATCACCTGTTACAGGTAAGTAACTGTGCTATCTCCAGGAACAAGCAGGAATGAGTCTTCACATATGGGGACTCCCTAGCTGAGATGCCTCGGAGATCCCCAAGGATATGAGACCCTGAAAGGGGTCTGCGTCCTCCTATGGATCTCAGGCATCCATCCAGGGAAGGAGCGCAGGAGTTGTTTAAGAATGGAACAGGTGTCTGAGGACAGCCTGACCAAACAAGGCATCCCGGCGGGAATCCTTGTCCAAGCAGTAATGGGCTGTGAAGGTATGAACAGAGGCCCAGGTGGCTGCTCGACAGATCTGGTCGATGGACACAGAATTTAGATGAGCCATAGAGGTGGCCATGGCCCTCACATTATGAGCTGTGACATGGCTCTCCAGAGAAAGGTTCTTACTCTGGTAGGCGAATGAAATACACTGAGCAATCCAAATGGACAGTGTTCTCTTAGAGACTGGAAGTCCCAAATGAGAAGGATCAAAAGCAACAAAAGCTGGGAAGACTTTCTATGTTGCTGTGTCCTATGTAAGTAAAAAGCAAGAGCTCTTTTACAATCCAGAGTATGAAGATTCCTCTCTGCACTGGATGCATGAGGAGCTGGAAAAAAAGACAGGTAGATATACCTCTTGATTAAGATGAAAAGGTGATACCACTTTAGGCATAAAGTGTGGATTTGTCCTAAGGACTACCTTGTCATGATGGAACCTTGTATAAGGTGGATTAGCCACTAAGGCCTGCAGTTCACTGATGCGGCGAGCAGAAGTGACTGCAATGAGGAAAATAACCTTCCAGGAAAGAAATTTCAAGGAGGTAGTGGCTAAGGGTTCAAAAGGTGGCTTCATAAGCTGACCAAGAACCAAATTTAAGTCCCATGCTACCGGAGGAGGCCTAATAGGAGGTTTAGTTAAAGTTAGGCCTCTCATGAATCTTGAAATAAGAGGATGAGAGGAGATAGATTGTCCATTAATGGGCTTAAGGGATGCTGCAATAGCACTCAAATGGACTCTTACTGAATTTGTTTTAAGTCCTGCATTGGAGAGATGCAGGAGATAGTCTAAAAAAGAAGTTAAAGGTAGTGCTAGAGGGTCAAGACCCTTTTCAGCACACCAAATGGAAAATCTTTTCCACTTAAAAGCATAGGAACGCCTGGTGGAAGGTTTCCTGGAAGCATGGAGGATATCCTTCACCTGCTGAGAAAGATTCAAGTCTTGAAGGTCTAGGCCTTCAGTAACCAAGCTCTGAGGTGAAGAGGCTTGGGGTTTGGGTGCCACAAAGTCCCTTCCTCCTGAGACAGAAGGTCTGGAGCAGCTCCCAAGTCCAGGGAGGGGGCTTGGGAGAGATGCAGAAGTAGAGGGTAACACACTTGGCGTAGCCAGCGTGGAGCTATGAGGATCATAGATCCTTGATCCCTCTGGAGTTTGAACAGAGTCTTGGGAATCAAGGGAATGGGTGGAAAGGCATACAGGAAGCCCTGACCCCAATGAAGGAGGAAGGCATCCTTGGCCTGAACCCCCTGACACGGAATTCTGGAACAGAACCGGGGAAGTTTGGCATTCCACGGACTTGCAAAGAGGTCTATGTCCGGGGTTCCCCATTCTTGAAAGATTCTGAGAACCAGATCCATGTGCAGGGACCATTCGTGTGGAAGCAGAACTCGACTGAGTCTGTCTGCCCAAGAGTTTTGGATTCCTGGGAGATATACTGCCAGGAGATGAATTTGATGCTCTCTGGCGAAGGCCCATAATCTTAGAGCTTTGTTGCAAAGCGACAGAGAGCCAGTTCCTCCTTGCTTGTTTATGTAAAACATGGCTACCTGATTGTCCGTATGAATAAGGACTGTCTTGTAGCTGAGGAGGGTATGAAAGACCTTGAGAGCTAGAAACACTGCTCGAAGTTCCAAGTGGTTGATATGAAGAGAGGTCTCCTGTGGGGACCAAGTGCCTTGGGTGGAGAGGTCTTGTAGATGAGCTCCCCAACCTGTTTGGGAGGCATCTGTTGTGAGGGTTGCTTGGGGCAACAACTGTTGGAAGGGGGACCCCAGCAACAGATTTTGAGTGGACATCCACCATTGGAGAGACCAAAAGAGACATTTGGAGGTTGCTATTTGGTCTGAGAGAGCTCCTGAAGCTTGAGTCCACTGGGTGGACAAAGTCCATTGAGCTGCTCTCATGTGTAGGCGAGCATAGGGTACCGCATGTACTGTGGAGGCCATGTGGCCTAGCAGTTGCAGCATCTCCCTGGCAGTTAAGTGGCTCTTTGACTGAATCTGGGAGGCTAGCTGCACTAGACGTTGGCAACGGGCCTGAGGAAGGTAGGCCCTTGCAGAGGTGGTATCCAACCAGGCCCCTATGAATTCCAGGGACTGAGTAGGGATGAGCTGGGACTTTGGGAGATTTACTACCAGTCCAAGATACTGCAGAATGCGCATTGTGCGGTCCAGGGAAATCTGGGCCTCTGACTGAGATGGAGCTCGGATGAGCCAGTCGTCCAGGTATGGGAAGACAAATATTCCCAGAGTGCGTAGAAATGCAGCAACTATTGCCATGCATTTGGTGAACACTCTCGGAGCAGAGGCCAGACCAAAAGGAAGGACTCTGTATTGGTAATGTTTTCCCTGGAAAAGAAAACGTAGGAATTTTCTGTGAGATGGATGGATGAGAACATGTGTGTACGCATCCTTGAGATCTAGAGAACAAAGCCAAACCTGACTTTAAAGGTATGGAAGGAGAGTGCCCAGAGAAAGCATCTTGAACTTCTCCTTGCATAGAAATTTGTTCAATTCTCTGAGATCTAGAATGGGTCTGTATCCCCCTGTCTTCTTTGGAATGAGAAAATAGGGGGAGTAGAACCCTGACCCTTGTTGAAGAAGAGGAACTTCTTCTATTGCCCCTTGGGCAAGAAGGGTAGTTATCTCCTGACCTAAAAGGTCGAGAAGAGATGTGGGAGAATTGAAGTGTCTCACCATGGTGTGGGGAGGAAGGTTTGAGAAATGAAGTTTGTAGCCCTCTCTTATGATGGAGAGGGTCCACTGCTCTGATGTGATTTGCTCCCATCTGGGAGCAAAATGAGCTAACCTTCCTGGAATGGTGAGAGGTTCTGGCTGTGTTAAAGCCAGAAAGGCTAAGTTCTCTAACATCAAGTCAAAAACCCTGAGGGGGTTGGGACTGCTGGGTTACAGCAGCCCCTGTAGACTTAGGCCTGGCCTGCTTAGGTTGCTGACGCTTAGCGGTAAAGCGACCTGTAGAGGATTGTTGGCCAGAAGTGGAAGGAAACCTGCCCTTTTTCAAAAAGACTTTTTAAAAGTCTTTTTCTTGGCAGGAATGGAGGTAGACCTTGAAAGTCTACACAGAGCAGAATTCTCTGCATCCATTTGAGTGGCTTTAATTTGCCACTCTTTGCCAAACAGATTTTTCACCTGTACAGGGCAGATTTCCTAAGCCATCTTGAACCCAGGGTTCTAAATCAGAAGCCTGGAGCCAAGCAATTCTGCGAGCAGCTATGGCAATGCCTGAGGCTCTACTGGCACCTTCAAAGGAGTCAAAGGCTGCCCTGTTTGAAAACTTGGAGATGTCCTGAGTATGCTTAAGCCACATGCGGAATTCTTCCCTTTTATCTTCTGGAATAAAAGGGAGGAAAGTGTGCAGCTTTTCTGCCACTTCTTTCAGAAACATACCCATATAAAGGCTATATGAGTTGATTCTGGCAATAAGCATACTGGCCTGGAAGATTTTCCTACCAAAAGCATCCAAGGTCCTGCATCCTCTTCCTGGAGGAGCAGAAGAGTGCCTCTTTGTACTCTTTATCCTCTTCATAGCTGACTGCACCACAATGGAATGGTGAGGAAGCTGAGTTTTCTGAAACCCAGGACAAGGAGGGACACGATACATAGTATCCAACCTGCGAGAATGAGGAGAGAGAGTGAGAGGAGGCTCCCATAAATCAATCATGTGTTCATGAAGAATCTCATGAATTGGTAGGGTGACTGCCTCTTTAGGAGCCCTAGAATATCCTAAAATATCTAATTTTTTTGCTCTAGGCTCTGATTCAGAGGTTACTAAAATAGAGAGTCCTTTAGCTACTTCTCTTATGAAGTCTTGAAAGGAAAAGTCCTCTGGAGGAGACATTCTTCTTTTTGGAGAAAATGGCTCCTCAGGAAGGACTATGGATACTTCAGGAGACTCATCTGATGTATCAGAATCATCAGAGGAATCGAAGTATCGCCTGTCAGGGTGCTCTTCTAACGCTCGATACGCGTATCGAGCGGTATCGACATCGGGCGTCCCCGGTACCGGATCGGTACTGAGAAGTAGCCTTGGACAAGGAACCGCAGCAGTCGGTATCCTGGTCGATGTCGATGCAGTCGGTACCGGTACCGGCATCGGCGCTGGTGCCGGTACCGGAGCCGATACCGACAACGGAGCTCGTTGAGGTACCGCCGGCGTCGCAGCTTGAATGAAGGCTGAAATAGCCTGCTGCATGGACAGAAAATTCTGATCCATCGACGCCATGAATGCCTGGAGATCGGTACCGGTAGATTGTGCCGATACCCCAGAGCATTCTAACAGGTGATCGGTCGAGGCCGTGCCATCGATGTCAACCTGTAACCCCATAGGAGAAGCTTTGGAAGACGGAGCTTCCCGCCGGGGTTGTTTGGCTGGTGCAGGATCCTCGAGGGCAAGCCCGGAGGCATCTCGATGCTTAGAGGGAGATCTACCCTTCGAGGACTTGCTAGGTTTATGTTTGGTTACCTGAGATCCTTCAGGAGAAGAAGACCTGGAAGATGTCGATGCTACTGCCGGTGCCTCAGCGGGAAACAGCACATGGAGCTTAGCTGCTTGGTTCTGTAACCCCCGTTTAGACATTAGGGAGCAGGACGGACAATCCGGAATGGAGTGTTCAGGACCCAAACATTTAAGACACCATTCAAGGGTATCTGTAACAGAAATAGTACCGCTACACTTAGTGCATTTTTTGAACCCGGAGGTTGGTTTTTCCATGAGGGAAATTTTCTTGTGGGCCCTGAGGCCTTAAGAAGAAAAATACACCAAGTGAGGAAAAATATCGATTTTTTTTTTTTTTTTAAAAGAAAGAAAGAAAAGACCGGTGGTACCGGTCCGGAGTCGGGGAAGGCAGACACGCGACCAAAGAAATAAAATAAAATAAAGAACTTCTTCAGCGGTGACAGGGCTCGACCTGCTGGCTCCGCGGCAAAGAAGAACTGAGGAGAGTTGGTTAGGAAAGGCGGGAAGGCAGCGCGCAGGTGCTGTGGGATGCTCCCAAAAGCTTTCCTTTTTGGGAAGCTGGGGAGCGTTCCCGCGCAGGCTCCGTCGGTACCGACGTACCCATATGTGAAGACTCATTCCTGCTTGTTCCTGGAGATAAAGTTGAGAAGAGGTATCCCCGCAAGCTCCAAAAGAGAGCAAGGGGAGGACGGGGTAGAGGACCGGTGCAACCGGAAAAAAGACAAATAGCCTGTTAAGGTGAGGAAAATGAAAACTTTTTCCGAGGGACGAGGACGTGCGTCTGAAGGGCTCTGTGGAAAAAGGGAGACCGAGCAGCATTCCCAAAGGCTTTCTTTGAAAGCTGGGGAATTGCTCTATGTGGGCTCCGTCGGTGCCGATGTCACCCATATGTGAGGACTGACTTCCTGCTTGTTCCTGGAGAAGTTGTTTGTCCATGGCCAAGGGTCAACAGGTGGTAGTTTGGGTCTTTTTGTCGGTCAGTGGTTAAGTGATATGTCCCAACTGGTATGTGTAGAGTAGCATTTTCAGCTTCTTCCTGAAGTCTGTTGTCAGTTGACGCTCACATGTCATCTGGAAGAGAGTTCCATATTGATGGGGCATATAGTGAAAGCACGCTTCCGGATGTGGAATGTTTGGTCTTTTGGTAATCATGGGGTGTGATAATCATATACTTCTTGTTATTTCTCCTGGGTCGGGTGCTTGTGTCTCTTATGAGGTCTTGCAGAATGTTGGCTGATAATTGGTGGATGATTTTGAAGATGTTTAAGGTTGATTTGAACCTGATGCAGGAGTGTACTGGGAGCCATTGTAACTGGTCAAGTATAGGGGTGATGTGCTCTTGTTTGGGTGTTCCTGTGATGAATCGTGCTGCTGTATTTTGTGCTAATTTGGAGTGGCATGATGGTTTGTTTTGGGAGCCCCTGGTAGAGTGAGTTGCAATAGTCAAGTGTTGGGGTGATTACTGCCTGGCAGATGGTGCAGAAGTGATCTTGGTCCAAAATCGCCCTGCGGTCTTCCAGCACTACCTGGCAACTGTGATCTTGATCCAAAACTGCCCTGTGGTTCAACTTGATTTGCCAGGTAGTGCAGGAAGACCTGCAGAGCAGTGGCGACTGCTCGGAGCTCAAGGAGGTTCATTTGGAGCTGGCTCTCCTCCTGTGACCAGAGACCTTTGGACTGAAAACCATTCCAATGGGCTCTGCAGCCATTTGGAAGCATCCAAGGTGAGGATCTGTTGATGCGGGGATCCTGAAAGGGGAGCCCTGCCAGAAGATTGCTCGACCATTACCACCAGGCGAGGGAGCTGGACAGCAGGGTGAGCCATACCCTGTCTGACAGGTGCCCCATTACCTGCTTCCACTGAGTACAGAGAGTCCACTGGGCCTGACATATGTGAAGATGAGCTGAGGGCATGACATGAACCATCGAGGTCATGTGCCACAGGAAGTGGAGCATCTGCCAAGCTGAGCCGTCAGAGGATTGGATCTCCTTCGCCAAGATGTGCTGATGTGCTGAGGCAGAAGAAAGGTCTGGATCTGTGTGGTATTGAGGAGGGCCTTGATGAACTCTAGACACTGGATGAGCTGTAGGTGGGACTTGGGATAGTTTACCATGAAATCCAACGTCTTCAGGAGCTAGATGGTGCGGCGTAGGGCCTGTTAGATTTCATCCAGGGACCCTCCCCCTTTATCAGCCAGTCATCTAGGTAAGAGAAGACAAATGTGCCCTGCAGCCACAGGAAGGCAGTGACCACCGCCAGGCACTTTGTGAATTCCCTGGGAGCGGATGCCAGTCCGAATGGGAGGACCCAGTACTGGCAGTGACACCCACCAATGACAAAGCAGAGGTACTGCTGGTGCACGGGGTGGATCAGGATGTGTTTATAGGCATCTCTGAGATCCAAGAAACATAGCAGTCTCCCTGGTGGAGGTAAGGCAGTAATGTTCCAATGGATACCATCTTGAACTTCTCTTTCACTAAGAAGCGGTTGAGATCCTGTAGGTCCAGAATAAGTCGCAACCCGCCCATCTTCTTGGGAACCAGAAAGTAGCAGGAGTAGAACCCTGTGCCTCTGAGGCAACGGGACGAGCTCCACTGCCCTGTCGGTGAGAAGGGCTGCAAACTCGCTTTGAAGGGTCCTCTGAGAGGGTAGGATCCAGAGAAGGTTCCCCTAGGAAGAATGAGGAGGGCGTCTGGTGCAAGAAAAGGAGGTAGCACTTCTTACCACCTGAAGTGCCCAAGTGTCAGTGGTAAATGTTGGGCCACCAGTGGACAAAGAACATGAGATGTCCCCTATGTGCTGTGGTTCCTGACCTCCCATGGGAAGAGAAACTATGCCCCGGGAGTCAACCACCCCCCCCCCCCCTCCCAGGCTGTTGAGAAAGCGCTGTTTGGAGTTTGGGGGCTTTAGGCCTATGATGGCCCTGTCCCTAGCCGGCTACCCCTGCGGGGGAGCTTGATAGGACTGATAGTCCTGATGTTGGGGGTATGTTCCGTAGGCCTTCTTCTTCTTCAGGTAGAAGGATGTTTCTCCCCAAAGCCTTCCATCAGAGCTTGGTTCTGGTTATCAGCTCAATCTCCAACTCAGCAGCCTTGTCCGTCATGGACTTGCCTAAGAGATTCTCCCCCAGACAGGGGTATCGACCAATTTGTCCTGAACCCATTACTTCAGGTCTGAGGACTGTAGCCATGCCAGGTGGCAGGACTAATGCCCACCGCAGCCACTCTAGCCACAGACTCAAAGCAGTCATAGGCCACTCGAGTACTATACATGGAGCACTTCTTGAACGTGGTCACCAGGTGCTGGAAGCACTGGAGGTGGTCAATGGACAGCTCAGCTGAGAACCCAGCGAGCTCCTTCACCAGGTCTCTCAAGTATATGCCCATGTACAGTTAAGTAAGCCAGGATACGGGCCATAAGCATCGAGCCCTGGAAACACTGCTTACTAAACTGTCCATGGGAACCGTAAAAGAGGCTTTCCACATCCTGAAAAAAAGCACTCCAAGATGGGAGGCACTGGCACTGTTATGGCCTCCTTAGGAGGACAGTCATACTGAAGTATGTTCAGGTCCTCTGCTCGAGGCTCCTCCTCTGCCTCGATGGTGAAGCCGAGGGCCTTAACCATGTCCCAGATGAAGTCCAGGATGGAGAGGTCCTCTGGTGGGGAACTCAGATGCTCTTAAGGAGGAGAGGGGTCCGAAAGGAACATCCTGATGCTGAGCAGTATCAGGGAACTCGTCTTCAGTCTTCCATTCCAAATAGGAAGGAAGCTCGAAGCGCCAGCAGGAATTGTGCCGGGGCGCAGTCAGGGACAAGGACGATCCCAGTGGGGGATCCCAGCAGTCCCATCCCAAAGCACTCAGTGAGAAACCCTAGGCTCCAGCAGAGATTGGGAGCAGTCATCGGAATCAGCCCACAGGACATGCCATTCCAGGATAGGCTGGATCTCCTCTGGCGAGACCCTTGCAATGGGGGGGCCTTTCGATAGCCCTGAAAAACTAGGGGTAACTGGGACTGGGGTATTCTGGCTTGCCAGGAAAGCAGCGAGGCTGCGTTCCAGGAATGCCATTCTGGCCTCGAGGCCTAAAGTCTCTGCAGCCACCAGCATAGGCACAGAGGATATCGGTCTTGATGCCGGTTCACTGATTGTGATCACCTCAGCAGCCCAAAGGTGATCCTCCAAGGGGGTAGGAACTGCTTCCCGCCAAGTCAGCTTTGAGAGCTGCTCCCAGCCCTTGTCCTCAGAATCCCATCCAGGGCTGCAGTGCCGGTGCTCTTGGGTCTTACCTGCGGTACCAACATCACCCAACAATGAGGACTTGGAAGAATGCTCCTTCTGTGGACCGCCCTCCACTGATGGTCACCTGTCTGATGCTCCGCAACCTCGGGGCTCCGAGAGAGCTCAGCGACCGCCAGTGCAGAGTGCGGCCACCCCTGAGGGCACTGATTCCAAATCAGATGACGGGGCCGGGGCACAGGCCAAGGACTTTAGGCCAAACAGTGTCTCATAGAAACATAGAAACATGATGACAGAAAAAGACCACATGGCCTATCTAGTCTGTCCTTCCATAACAACAACTACAACAGTCCACTTTTTACCTTTAGAGATCCTCTGTGTTGGTCCCATGCTTTTTTGAATTCAGTTACTGTCCTCATCTCTACCACCTCCACTGGGAGACTATTCCATGGATCCACTACTCTTTCTGTAAAGAAATATTTCCGCATATCACTCCTGAATCTATCTCCCTTCACCCTCATCCCATGTCCCCTCGTAGCAGAACTTGCTTTCAATTGAAAGAGGCTCTCTCCCTGAACATTTATGCCACGGAGGTATTTAAACATCTCAATCATATCACCTCTATCCCGCCTTTCCTCTAAGGTGTACATATTAAGATCCTTAAGTCTGTCCTCATATGCTTTATAATGAAGCCCATTAATCATTTTAGTAGCAACCCTCTGCACCGACTCCATCCTGTTCACATCCTTTTGAAGGTGCGGTCTCCAGAATTGCACACCATACTCCAAATGAGGTCGCACCAAAGACTTATACAGAGGCATTATCACCTCCTTTTTTCTGCTAGCCATTCCTCTCCGTATGCACCCAAGCATCCTTCTAGCTTTTGCCGTCGCCTTTTCTACCTGTTTAGCTACTTTAAGATCATCAGACACAACCACGCCTAGGTCCCGCTCTTCTTTAGTGGACAAAAGTACTTCACCTCCTATACTGTATTGCTCCCTTGGATTGCTGCAGCCCAAATGCATGACCTTACATTTTTTAACATTAAATCCCAGCTGCCAAATTCTAGACCATTCTTCAAGCTTAGCTAGATCCCTCCTCATGTTATCTACACCTTCCTGGGTGTCTACTCTATTGCAGATTTTGGTATCATCCGCAAAGAGGCAAACCTTACCCGACAGCCCTTCCGCTATATCACTAACAAAGATGTTAGTCTCCTATTGCCTTTCATGATTCTTATGCTCCTTCTCATAATCTGAAGACAGAGAGGGCAAGAGGCGTTGTCGTGACTGGCCCCAAGGCACTGAAGGCAACAATTGTTGCCATAAGAACATAGGATATGCCATACTGGGTCAGACCAAGGTCCATCAAGCTTAGATTCTAAACCAACCAGGGATAGGGAAATACCTACAGCAGGACATGACAAATCCCGTGTGTCAGGTTGCCATGGTGACCAGAACTTTGCACATGGAGCCTGAGATTTTCTTGCCCCCTCTTTAAAAAAAAAAAAAAAAAAAAAAAAAAAAGGATTATTGCAGTCCTGAAGGCAGTAGGCTGCCCTGGGGATCACTTGAGGCAATGGTGAGTTAAGTGACGTGCCCAAGGCCACAAGGAGTGTCAATGGGATTTGAACCCTGGTCTTTCTGGTTCTAGGCTGATGCCCTAACCACTAAGCTATTCCTCCATCAGAAATCCATTCTCAAACAGTGTGGTCTGAATATATGCAAAGTAGTACACATTATACCCTTGAAAATCTCCTCTATGGAGGCCAACCTCAGATGGCCCAACGCCGCCATAATTCAGAAAATGTGAGTTTTATTTAATTCTGATCCAAGGCATGGGGAGCACAACAGAGTGTGTCAGACACCATCTTGTTACAGCACCTATACTTTCTCAAGCCATGGAGACCCTCTGCTTTTGGAACTTTGGTTGAAAAAAGCTGCACTAAAATCAAACAATTTGATAAGCAAAACAATCAATGCTCCTCAATGCACAAGGGCCAGCGATCATAACTGCAACAAAAAACAGAGAATTTCGAACTCAGCTGAAAACCCAGGTTAGGGGAATGGGGAGAGGGAGATAAGAGAGTAGTTACTCACCTGTAACAGGTGTTCTCCAGGAGCAGCAGGAATCAGTCCTCACTTATAGGTGACATCGGCGCCGATGAAGCCCCCGTGCGGAGCATTTCCCCAGCTTTTTAAGAAAGCCTTTGGGAATATTGCACGCATGCGCGGTCCCCTTCCCGCCTAAAGGTGCCATCTTGCTCAGTCAAATGACATAGCTAAAAGACAGCACAAAAAATGTAAAAATGAACTATCTTACAACTGCAACTCCCAGAGGAGGAGGGAGGCTTGTGAGGACTGATTCCCTCTGCTCCTGGAGAACACCTGTTACAGGTGAGTAACTACTCTTTCTCCAAGACCAAGCAGGAAGTCAGTCCTCACTTATGGGACTCCCCAACTTCAGGCTACCGGGGACGCAGAGCTGAAAAATGAGCTCCCTCTAGCCTCAGCATCAGAGAAAGGATTTCAGTGAAACATACCTCTACTGGTAGCCCAACCAGAGGGCTGGAGGGTAGGAGTTGCCTAAACCTCAAAGAGATTCCGGAGCACTGCCTGACCGAAAGCACTGTCCCTATGGGACTCCCTCTCCAGGCAGTAATGGGCCGCAAACGTCTGGCTTGAGGACCAAGTTGCAGCCCTGCAGATGTCTGCCAACGGTACAGAGCGGAGATGACCTACTGAAGCAGCCATTGCCCTGACATGGTGGGCCATGACCCGACCCTGCAAAAAAAGGTCAGCTGCCCTATAAGCCCAGGTGATACAGTCAGCCACCCAGATGGACAAGGTATGCTTGGACACAGCTACCCCCAAGTTATTGGGGTAAAAAGATACGAAGAGCTGAGTAGCCCTCCTATGCCCCTGCGTACGTTCAAGGTAGAAGGATAAAGCCCTTCTACAGTCCAGGGTATGCAGGACTGTCTCAGCAAGGCTGGCATGGGGCCTAGGGAAGAATGTTGGAAGAACCACCTCCTGGTTGAGGTGGAAAGAGGAGACAACCTTGGGGAGGAACTTAGGATGAGTCTGAAGGACTACCCTGTTCCTATAGAAGCGAGTGTAGGGCCTGTCACAGACCAGGGCTTGAAGTTCACTCACTCGCCTGGCCGAGGTCAAGGCCACTAAGAATAGAGTCTTCCAGGAAAGGAAGTGAAGAGGACATGTTGCCATTGGTTCAAAAGGTGGGCGAGTCAGTTGCTGCAAGACCACATTCAATTCCCACTCAGGGCCGGTGGACGGAGAGGAGGCTTGAGTAATAGCAAGCCTCTGAGAAATCTGGACACCAAGGGATGAACCGACAGAGTGTCCCTCCACCATGGAATGGTGAGCTGCCAGAGCAGAGAGGTGGACCCGAACAGAATTGGACTTAAGTCCCTGATTGGACAAGTGCAGAAGGTACTGGAACACTACTGTCACAGTGCAGTTGAAAGGATCTTCCTTGCGTTGCTGACACCACAAGGAGAACCTCCTCCACTTCAAGGCATATATTTTCCGGGTGGATTGCTTTCTAGAGGCCAAGACCACCTATTCCACTTCCTGAGGTAGGCCCAAGGGAGCCAAGACTACCCTTGCAGCCTCCAGGCCATCAGATTGAGAGATTTGAGATTGGGATGCAGAAGGGAACCCTGATCCTGAGAGAGAAGGTCGGGTTGGAATACCAGAGGCAGTGGTGTCTCCACTGCCAGTTGACGCAGCAGGGGGAACCAGGGCTGTTTCGGCCACTTGGGAGCAACCAGCAGCACCGAGGCCTTGTCCCTGAGAATCTTGAACAAGGTTCGGGCAACCAGAGGCGTAGGAGGAAACACATACAGTAGGCCCTGGGACCAAGAAATCAGGAAGGCATCTGCTGCCACCCTTAGGGGATGCGGTTGCCTGGAACAAAACCTGGGTAGTTGGTGATTCAGGGGACTGGCAAAGAGATCCATGGATGGAAGTCCCCATTTCATGAAAATCTGTTGAACCACTAACGGGTGCAGTTGCCACTCATGGGGCTGCAGAACTCTGCTTAATCTGTCTGCCAGAAAGTTCTCCTGCCAGGAAAATAAACAGCCCTCAGCAACATGTGGTGCCTGAGGGCAAAAGAGCAAAGGGCCTGTGCTTCCAGGCATAGAGGCCTGGAGCCAGTGCCGCCTTGTTTGTTCACATAGAACATGGCTACTTGGTTGTCCGTCTGAACTAGAACAGACTGGTGAGCCAAAGTGTGAGAAAAAGCCTTGAGGGCTAAGCGAATAGCCCACAGTTCTAGTAGGTTGATCTGTTGCGTGGCTTCCCATGGGGACCAGAAGCCTTGAGTGCAGCTCTCTTGACAGTGTGCACCCCAGCCCTGTAAGGAGGCATCTGTCGTCAACACCACTGTGGGGACAGGCACTTGAAATGGCACCCCCTGAAGCAAGTTGGGGAGGTGCAGCCACCACTGAAGGGAAGCCAGGAATGGCTTGGACACCCTGACTTTGTCTGCTAGACTCCCAGTGGCTTGTTTCCACTGAGTTCTGAGGCATCACTGTGCAGGCCTCATGTGGAGCCGGACATTGGGGGTCACATGTACAGTTGATGCCATGTGTCCTAGGAGCTGCAGACAGAGCCTGGCAGGAACCCTTGGCAGGCTGAGAAACCGGGATGCCAACTGCATGAGCCTTTGAGCTCTGTCCTCTGGCAAGTAAGCCCTTGCTTGCAGAGAATCCAGCCGTGCTCCTATGAACTCCAGGTTCTGGGAGGGGAGCAAAGTGGACTTTGCGAAGTTTATGACAAAGCCTAGGTCTTGAAGGAGTGATACAGTCCTGAAGGTGGCCTGCCTGGCCTCCTGGTACGTCTGACCCCGGATGAGCTAGTCGTCTAGATAGGGGAAGACAAAAACCCCTTGAGTCCTCAAGCAGACCGCCACCTCAGCTAGGCACTTTGTAAAGACCCTTGGGGCGGAAGTTAGGCCAAAAGGCAGCACTCTGTAATGGTAATGGTTTCCTCCCACCATGAACCTGAGGCACTTTCTGTGGTCTGAATGAATGAGGATGTGAGTGTACGCATCCTTTAGATCTAAGGAGCATAGCCAATCTCCCTGCTGGAGGTAGGGCAGAAGTGTCCCAAGAGTAAGCATCTTGAACTTCTTTCTCCAAGAACTTGTTGAGGTTCCTGAGGTCTAGGATAGGCCTTAGGCCTCCGGTTCTCTTTGGCACCAGAAAATACCTGGAGTAGAACCCGTGCCCCTGCAGGCGAGGAGGTACAGGCTCCACCGCCTTGTCCAGAAGCAGACCCTGAAGTTCTTGGAGGAGGAGGAGGTTTGTGTGCAGGAGAGGCCTCAGAGGCTCTCCTGGGAAGTAGACAGGAGGTAACTGCTGGAAATGAAGCATATAGCCCTGGTGGATTATGCTTAATACCCAAGCATCCGCTGTAATGGGTGGCCACCTGTGGGCAAACAGGGCTAAGCGACCTCCTGTGCAGGAATGGGGCAGCAGAGGCGGAGAGGCTATGCTGTGGGAGTCAAAAAACCCCTCCCTGCTGGGTAGGAGCAGGAGCCGGAGGCTTGGGGGTCTTCTGCCTACGGGGCCCATGTCCCTGCCCCTTGGCCTGCTGCCCCTGTTGGGGAGCTGGGGAGGCCTAGTACTGAGAGAAAGGTTTGTAGGCAGACACCTTTCTCGGGTAGAAGGGCTTTTTACCCGAGCCCTTCTTTTTGTGAGAAGGGGCAGAAGTCTTTCTGGACAGCCTTGTCCTGGTCAGGTGCTCGGTTTCGAGCTCAGCCGCCTTCTCGGCCATGGGCTTGTCAAAAAGGTTTTCACCCCGGCAAGGGACATCGACCAACTTGTCCTGTACCCAGGGCTCTAGGTCCGATGACTGCAGCCATGCCTGGCGTCGGGCTGCGATGCCGGCTGCCGCCACGTGAGCCAAAGCCTCGAAGCCATTGTAGGCCGCTCGGGACATGAACTTGGAACATTCCCGGATTCCTGAAGACAAAGACTGGAACCTCTGCAAAGGTTCCCCGGAGAGGCCATCAGAGAACCCAGCAAGCTCTTTCGCCAGGTCTCGTAGGTACATGCCCATGCACAGCTGGTATGACTGGACACAGCAAGCAAGCATCGAGCCCTGGAAGCACTTTCTGCCAAAAGCATCCAGGTTCCGGGCCTCCCTGCCGGGGGGGCACCGCAGAGTGCATCTTCTGGCTCTTCAGACGATGCATGGCAGATTCCACCACCATGGAATGGTGCAGCAGCTGCGCCTTTTGGAAGCCAGGGCTCTTACAGAGTCGATAAATGGAATTGACCCGCCGTCTCAATACCGGCGCCGAGGCCGGTGCCTCCCACATCCGGAAGAGGAGCCGTTCCAGCATCAGAGGAAAAGGAATAGTAAAGGCCTCCTTCGGAGTTGAGTCATACTGGAGGGCCTCGAGCTCTTCGGCTCGAGGCTCCTCCTCGGGGTCTGCGGGAATCGCCAATGCCTTGGCCATGTCCCGGATGAACTCCGAGAACCGGGTGTCCTCCGGAGGGGACCTACTCTGGGGCTCGGACTGCGGTGAGTCCGAAGGGATGCACAGAGTCCGGAAGGTGTCGGGGGACTCCTCGTCCTCCGTCTCCCAAGCTGACTCATCCTTCGAGGAGTCGAGGGGCTCCGACCGCGCGGGTCGAGGTGGCACCCGCCCCGACACCGAAGGCACCGGCGTCGACGCCCTCGGCTCCGAGCGGGAGGTCAAGGGGGACCTTGACCGAGGACGACTTCAAGCCTTCATGGTCTCGAGTATCGGCTCGGTCTCCGGGGTCGACTTCGACGTCGATGTCCCGGTGGTCGGGGCAGATGCACCAGCGAGGCTGGCCATCAGTACCCGCTGCTGATCCATGAAGGCAGACAATCTGCACTCCAAGGCTGTCAGCCTGAGTCCAAGCTCAGGAGACTCAGCAGCCACCAACCTGGGCCCCGGCGGCATCGGGCCCGACGTCGGCTCCCTCAGAGGAGAGTCCATGAGGACTACAGGACTTGCATGTCCAACGGTCTCTGGCTCTACACGAGGTACTTTGGATGGCTTCTCCTGTTCCAAAGGCCCGGGACGGCGGTCGGGGGTCTTAGACCTGGCCCTCGAGGAACCAGGGACCTCTTCCGACGTCGCCCTCGCAAGCAGTTTCTTCCTCTTACATTCCCGGTTGGGGGACCCCCTGTCCGAGGAACCCTGGCAATGCTCGGGATCAGACTCCCAAGACGTCGAGGCCTCAGACGAGGTCCGGGCCCGGCCGGAGGCAGAATCTGAGAAAATCCTTTCCTTTTGGTGCTGACGGCTTCGAAGTGCCTTGGTGGACATTTTGCCACATGGGCCACATTTCATGGGATCATGATCTGGGCCGAGGCACCGAAGGCAGCAGTCGTGTGTGTCGGTAAGAGACATTAGTTTCTTGCACCGATCACACTTCTTGAAACCACTGGAAGCCATTGGGGAAAACAGGGCCCCCGCGAGGTCAAAGGACCATCCTTCCAGGGAAAAACAGAAAAAAAGGGCAGGAACGCCAGCCACGAAGGGCAAAAAACGAAAAATAGAAAAAATGGGCTCGATACCAGTGTACCGAACCCAGCGGGAAGGGGAACCGGCGTCGAACCCGGAGAAAAGACGAAGAAATCTTCTAAAAAAAGACAACTTTCCCGGGCGACTCGGACAAACGTCCGATGGGCTCCACGGAAAAAGAGAGAGACTGAGCAAGATGGCACCTTTAGCGGGAAGGGGACCGCGCATGCGTGCAATATTCCCAAAGGCTTTCTTAGAAAGCTGGGGAAATGCTCCGCACGGGGGCTCCATCGGCGCCGATGTCACCCATAAGTGAGGACTGACTTCCTGCTTGGTCCTGGAGAAGAGAGGTGACAACCTGCATAAAATCTGAGGGGAAGAGGTAGGGGGGAAGCTACCTCACCATGGAATGCAGCCACATCCTCTGGGCCTTGCAGAAATATAGAATTGAGGTAAACCCATACAAACAAGGAAAACCACTACACAAGCACAGTTCACTGCTCTGGATATGTAACCTGCTAGCCCTCAGAGAACCTGTGAGGTACAGTAAATGTTATGCAATCTTATACCAATATGCAAGAAAAACAAAGTTGCTCTTCAAAAATAGTATGGGGGAGGAGTGGCTCAGTGGATGGGACAGGTTACCACCTGAGGATGGAGGGCCAGCGGTTCAATTCCCATGTAGGGACAAGTAACCTCAGGCTAGAGGGACTGGGGTCTCTAGTCCCATAGCCACTCCTTGTGGCTTGGGCACTTAACCCTCCATTGCCTCAGGCACACTTAGATTGTGAGCCCTTCGGAGAGCCCTGTTAGCATATATCTGTAAACCGCTTTGACCCGGTGAAAAGCAGTATATAAGCACAGCTAAATAAATAAACAAACACATAGCACAATCTTCAGTGACAGTCAGATTATCAGAGTTTTTTTTGTACAGTTTCAGCTCCTTTGATTTTGTTACTCAAAACCAAAAAGTCAACCCTGAAAAAACTGCCCCCCCCTTTAAGAAAAAAGCCCATGCCTCTTGTGACTTTTTTCTCAAGCTTCTAAAATTCAAGCACTAAAGGGTCACACTCACTGTTGAATGTTCAAGTGACTCCTCTTCCTTGCAAACCTCCTGGAAACCTTTCTGCAAGTGCAGTCGAGGCATTTCTAAAATATTTGACTGATCTGGCACCACCGAAATTTTACCATCTCTTGAACACTGAGCAGAATCAGTATTTGGTGATATTTCCTCTCTCTGCACAAGTATCTGAAATGACAGCATGAGATGCACTACAAATGATCAAGTTAGTTTGGATTTAGACCATTCCCCACCAAATCAATCCGGTCTCAAGGAAAACTAGGAAAGACAAACTGCCAACACAAAAACACTCTACTAAACAAATTCCACAAACCCTTTTAAAACTCTTACATAATTTAAAGTACCTGTGACTAGCTATGCTAGTGGTTCGCTAGGCTGCGCAAGCTTTTTTTTTTCTCTCTTTCTTTTCTATTAAGGCCTGGGAGAAAAACAACCTGCTCATTACTGTTGAAACCATACACTGTAGTTTCTGAAGGGGCATATTGATCTCACTGTTCAATAGCAGCTAACATAGAAGCAGCAAAGTATAACACAGGACTTTATTAAATCTAGCAAGCAACCTTCCTTTTCTCAACAGGGGATATGAGCAAACGGGGATCATTATTATATGCCTTCTATCACTGAACAAGGTAATCACAACCAAAACACTAGAGACCCGACATCAATCTTTTATTTAACTACATTAAGCTCTTAAGTGATTTTGCTGTATATCCTGTGTCTCATGATTAGAATGTAAGATTCAAGGAAAACTGTGTCTTTCTAAAGCACTGTGTGTACATTTGGTTTGTGCTATATAATTACAATATAAAAAGAGTCCAAAGAGCTTCCATGTTTAGCACAGCATGTAAATGAATTTTAATTACCTCAGAGCAAGTCTTCTTTTGTTTAACTTTCACATTTCTTTCGTGCTCCAAAGACTTTCTTTTCATTCCACGGGCTCGCTTACCTTTACCTGAAACATTCACAATGTTTCATTTACTCTAACTCCTCCTCTCTCTCTCACAAACACACACACATAAAGGGCTCCAACTAGAAAAAAAGAGCTTACCACACTCTTTCTGGTTATCACATACAATTTCAATATGAATCAATGCTGGATCAACTATTTTCAAAGCAGGGACCTTAAATTTAAAAAGAAATGATGACAAGAATAAACCTTAATTATACAGAACTTTCAGACATTCCAGTTTTTCTTTGAATTTTGTCACCTAAAGAATAGTTACTCACCTGTAACAGGTGATCTCCGGGAACAGCAGGAATTTAGTCTTCACATATGGGTATCGTCGGTACCGACGGAGCCTGCGCGGGAACGCTCCCCTGCGTCCAATTAGAAAGCTTTTGGGAGCATCCCACAGCACCTGCGTGCTGCCTTCCCGCCTTTCCCAACTGCCTCTCTCCAGTTGAGTTTAAAGCTGAGACAGAGAGAGAGAGAGGGAAAGAGAAAGAGATAGAGAGATACAACTCCTAGGGGAGGTGGGGAGGTTGTGAAGACTAAATTCCTGCTGTTCCCGGAGATCACCTGTTACAGGTGAGTAACTATGCTATCTCCAGGAACAAGCAGGAATGTAGTCTTCACATATGGGGACTCCCTAGCTTTAGGTGCCAGGGAGAGACCCCAGAAGTTGTGCGTCCCTGTGAAAGGGCTCCACTTCCCCCCATGGATCTCCGGCATCCTACCAGGGATGGTGGGTAGGAGTTGATTAGGTATGGAACAGGTGTTGGAGAACAGCCTGACCAAACAAGGCATCCCGGCGGGAGACCTTGTCCAAGCACTAATGGGCTGTGAAGGTATGAACCGAGGCCCAAGTGGCTGCTCACAGATGTCGTTGAGAGACACAGAGTGCAGATGAGCCATTGAAGCTGCCATGGCTCTCACATTGTGAGCTGTGACATGGCCCTCCAGAGGAAGATTCTTACTCTGATAGGCAAAGGAAATACTCTGTGCAATCCAGTTGAACAGTGTTCTCTTGGAGACTGGAAGTCGCAGATGAGAAGGATCAAAAGCAACAAAGAGTTGAGAGGACTTTCTATGTTGCTGTGTTCTCTGTAAGTAAAAAGCTTAAGCTCTTTTACCGTCCAAAGTGTGAAGATTCCTTTCTGCATTTGATACATGAGGCCTTGGAAAAAACACAGGCAGGTAGACCGCTTGGTTCAAATGAAAAGGCGAGACCACCTTTGGCATAAAGTGTGGATGAGTCCTAAGGACTACCTTGTCATGATGGAACCTTGTATAAGGAGGATCAGCCACTACTGCCTGCAACTCACTGATGCGACGTGCTGATGTGATTGCAATGAGAAAGATAACTTTCCAAGAAAGGAATTTCAATGAGGTAGTAGCTAAGGTTTCGAAAGGTGGCTTCATGAGCTGGCCAAGAACCAGGTTTAAGTCCCATGCCACCGGTGGTGGCGTAATGGGAGGCTTAGTTAGAAGAAGGCCTCTCATAAATCTTGCTATAAGAGGATGGGAGGAAATAGGTTGTCCATTTAAAGGCTTGAAAGAAGCCGCAATAGCACTTAAATGGACTCTTACTGAGTTAGTTTTAAGTCCTGCATTGGACAAATGAAGGAGATACTCCAGTAATGATTTCAGAGGTATCGCAAGGGGGCTAAGACCCTTCTGCGACCACCATATGGTAAACCTTTTCCACTTGAAAGCATAAAAGCGTCTTGTGGAAGGTTTTCTTGAAGCATAAAGGATATCCTTTACTTGCTGAGAAAGGTTAAGATCATGAAGATCTAGACCTTCAGCAACCAAGCCCCGAGATGCAGAGACTGGGGTTTGGGATGCCGTAACATTCCGTCCTCTTGGGACAGGAGATCTGGAGCAGACCTTAACTCCAGAGAGGGAGCTTGAGAGAGATGTAGAAGCAGAGGGTACCACACTTGCCGTGGCCAATGTGGAGCTATGAGAATCATACAGCCTCTGTCTCTCTGAAGCTTGAACAGGGTTTTGGGAATTAGAGGAATGGGTGGAAAGGCATAAAGGAAGTCTTGACCCCAATGAAGGAGGAAAACATCCCTGCCCTGAGAGCCCTGAGCCGGAATTCTGGAACAGAACCGGGGAAGTTTGGCATTCAACGGACTTGCAAAGAGATCTATGTCCGGGGTTCCCCAAATTTGAAAAATCTTGGCCACCTGGTCTGCATGTAGAGACCATTCGTGTGGAAGCAGAACTCGACTGAGTCTGTCTGCCCAAGAGTTTTGAATACCTGGAAGATACACTGCCAGTAGATGAATCTGATGCTCTCTGGCGAGGGCACATAGTCGCAAAGCTTCTTGCAAAGCGACAGAGAGCCTGTTCCTCCCTGCTTGTTCACGTAGAACATGGCGACTTGATTGTCCATATGAATGAGGAGTATCTTGTAGATGAGCAGGGTGTTGAACACTCACAGAGCAAGGAAGATTGCTCTGAGCTCTAAGAGATTGATGTGTAGATGAGTCTCCTGTGGAGTCCATGTGCCTTGGGTGGAGAGGTCTTCCAGATGAGCTCCCCAACCCATTGGTGAAGCATCTGTTGTGAGAGTTGCCTGGGGTAAAGGTTGTTGAAATGGGGACCCCACCAACAGGTTTTGAGTGGACTGCCACCACTGGAGGGACAAAACAAGGCGATTTGTGTTAGCTATTTTGTCTGACAGGCACCCTGATGCCTGGGTCCATTGAGTGGATAAAGTCCACTGGGCTGCTCTCATATGCTCTCAGCTTTAGAAGTTAAAAAGGACATTCGAAGTTGGATGAGAGTATTGGAGTGATCCCCTGATGAAAGTTAGCGTCGTGAAACGCATGACTGGTACCTGTGGGAGGCGTCGGGATCAGTGCTCAATCCATTAGAGTGGGCTGTTTTTATAACACAGATAAGAATAGAGTTTCCAGATTGTTTAATCATTCAGTTGGATTTTGTGACTGTGTTTTTCAACCTACTCTTACCTGTGAGATCGTTGATGCAAATGGGCATACTGCCGTGATAACGGACGACAGTCCAGATGGCATAGCCAAATTAGTCTGAGACCTCTGTTGGTATTGAAAAAATTCATGATATTGTTTTTTGTAGTAATTTTTTTGATAAAACTTTGAAGATTTTGTAAACATCCATTGATACATGAACGATTTTTTGATAGTTGGACTCCTCATATGGAGGTGAGCATAAGGAAACACATGCACGGTAGATGCCATGTGGCCTAGTCATTGTAACATTTCTCGAGCAGGGAGATGAGGCTTTAGCACTGCTTGAGAAGCTAACTGCACCATGCGAAGGCAATGGGTTTGGGGAAGATAGGCCCTTGCTTTCCTGGTATCCATCAAAGCTCCTATGAACTCTAGAGACTGAGTGGGAGTTAGATGACTGGCTCATTCAAGCCCCATCAGAGTCAGAGGCCAGGATTTCTCTATCTTGCACAATGCGTATCCTTCAGTATTTGGGTTTGGTCATAAACATCCCAAAATTCAGCCTAAGTAGGGGATGACGAATATTCCTAGAATGCAAAGAAATGCTGCTACCACAGTCATGCATTTCGTAAACACCCTTGGTGCTGAGGCCAGGCCAAAAGGAAGCACCCTGTATTGGTAGTGCTTTCCTTGAAAATGAAACCTAAGGAACTTTCTGTGAGTTGCATGGATGAGAATATGAGTGTACTCATCCTTGAGATCTAGAGAACAAAGCCAATCCTGACTCTGAAGGTATGGCAGCAGGGTTCCCAGAGAAATCATCTTGAATTTCTCTTTGAACAGGAATTTGTTCAATTCTCTGAGATCTAAAATAGGTCTGTGTCCCCCTGTTTTCTTTGGGATAAGGAAATAGGGGGAGCAAAACCCTGTACCCTGTTGAGGAATGGGTACCTCTTCTATTGCCCCTTGGGCAAGAAGCATAGTGACCTTTTGATCTAACAGGTTGATGAGATAGGTCTGAGAATTTAACTGTCTTACCATTGTGGGAGGGAGCATGCGGAGAAAGTGAAGCTTGTACCCCTCTTTTACAATGGAGAGAGTCCAATGTTCTGCTGTTATCTGCCCCCATCTGGGGGAAAAGTGACATAACCTTCCTGGAATGGTGGAAGGTTCTGGTCCGTTGAAGGGCCAGGAAGGCTAAGTTCTCTAGATGGAAGTCAAAGGCCTTGCAGCAGAGGCTGAGACTGCTGAGACAGTTGAGGCTTAGCAGTCTTTGCTTTCCTTTGTGTAGGTGGTTGCTGAATCTTCCGGACAGGTTGACCTGCAGAACGTCCCTGCTGAGAATAAGAGGGATAAAACCTCTTCTTTTAGGAGAAGAATGGTTTCTTGAAAGATTTCTTCCTTGCAGGATCAGCTGTGGCTTTGGATTATAATCTATCCAAAGTGGAGTTGTCAGCATCCAACTCATTGGCTTTTCCTTGCCAATTTTTGCAGAATAGATTCTCACCTGTACAAGGAATATTGCCCAGTTTGTCCTGCACCCAGAGCTCCAAATCGGATGCCTGGAGCCAGGCAATTCTACATGCACCTATGGCAATGGCAGAGGTTCTGCTTATGCACTCAAAACAGTCAAAAGCTGCACGATTAACAAATTTAGAAACATCCTGGGCATGTTTAACCAGTGCGAGAAAATCCTGCCTCTTATCTTCAGGAAGAAGAGGGCTCAAAACCTCTAAATCTCCTGTGACTTCCTTAAGGAACATTCCCATATATAAAATATAGGAACTGATCCTGGCAGAAAGCCTGGAAGCCTGGAAAGTACGACGTCCAAAGGCATCCAAAGTTCGACACTCACGTCCTGGAGGATTAGAGGCATGCCTCTTTGCACTTCTGATCCTTCTCATAGCTGATTCCACTACAACAGAGTGGTGAGGAAGATGCGTTTTCTGGAAGCCAGGACACGGAGGTACTCGATACATGGTATCCAGTTTACGAGAGTGAGGAGAGGTGGTAAGGGGTGTTTCCCACATTCTTAACATGAGATCATGTAAGATCTCATGGATAGGCAAGGTAGCTGCCTCCTTAGGAGCCTTGGGATATTGTAGAATCTCCAACTCCTTTGCCCTGGGCTGTTTCAGGAGCCACAGTAATGGGAAGACCTCGAGCCACCTCCCTGATAAAATCCTCAAAGGAGATATCTTCTGGAGGAGACATCCTACGTTTGGGAGAGGAAGGCTCCTCGGGGAGAAGTAGTCCGGTACCAACGGAGCTGTCAGAATCCTCAGAGTCCTCCGAGGATTCAAAGTACCTCCTGTCCGGATGCTCTTGCAGAGCACGATACCCGTACCGACTGAAGTCGGTGCCGGGGGGAATCGGTACTGGTGTATCGGTACCGGAAGGCATGGCTTGACTGGGTGCCGGCAACGCAGACACCGATGTCGATGGTATCGGTACCGATACCGGTGCCGAAGTGTCGGTACCGGTTGAACTGTCTGATGCAGTTCTGAGGGTGTCAATGCCGCAAGGAGAGCCACCAAACTGCGTTCAATAGCCAGAAACCTCTGGTCTATCGATGCTGCCGATGCCTGGGTATCAGTACCAGAGAAAGCAGCCGGTACCCCAGAGCATGGCACCAGTAGTTCTGCTGAGGTTGAGGCCTTGAGAACATCCTGGAGCCCCAATAATGCTTTGGAAGCCGAAGCCTCCCGCCGGGGCAATTTTGCCGGTACAGAACCCTCAAGGGCAACACCAGAGGCATCTCGATGCTTGGAAGGAGATCTACCCTTTGAGGACCGGCCAGACTTATGTTTAGTTACCTGAGATCCATGGGAGGAAGACGAAGCCCTGGAAGACGTCGATGCCACGGAGACTGCATCGGAGGGAAAAAGGGTGCTGAGCTTAGCAGCCTGGTTTTGTCGACCCCTCTTGGACATCATGGCACAGGCCATACACTCCGAAATGGAGTGGTCAGGACCTAAACATTTAAGACACCACTCATGGGTGTCGGTGACGGAGATGGTACCGCCACACTTGGTGCACTTCTTGAAACCCGAGGTGGGTTTTTCCATAGTAAGGGAAATTTTGGACCTAAGGCCCAAAATGGCGCGTGCACCTGAAGAAAAAAGGTTTGGAAAAAAAATACATTATTTATTTATTTATTTTTTTTTTAAAGAAATAAAGAACCGGCGGTACCGGTATAGCGTCGAGGGAAGGCAGACGCGACCACAAAAAAGAAGGAGAATAGGAAAAATTTTCTGCGGTGACAGGAATGACAACCTGCTGGCTCCGCGGAAAATGAAGAACTGGAGAGAGGCAGTTGGGAAAGGCGGGAAGGCAGCACGCAGGCACTGTGGGATGCTCCCAAAAGTTTTCTAATTGGACGCTGGGGAGCGTTCCCACGCAGGCTCCGTCGGTACCGACGATACCCGTATGTGAAGACTACATTCCTGCTTGTTCCTGGAGATTACTAGATTTATTAAAAGGCACATTGTATTAAACACGTTAATGGTTATAGCAAGCGCTATCAACAACTAGATTCCACTGAGTAAATGGGACATGAGGTAAATAATTCACATCAGTACACAGTAATCTGTACTGCATTTAATAAATCTGACCCTTAGTCATTTGTTTTCTTGGAAGGCCGATATTAAAAAAAAAAAAAGGTGAACTCCCACATTTAGGCATATATGTTACATTTGTCTTCTATTTTCAGCTGAAAATTTGTCTAATTTAGCAGCATACAAAATAAAGTAGTCACTAAAAGTGTCCTTCAGAACTTAATCTTTTTGTCGGATACTGCTGCGGGAGGGGAGAACTTTTAATCACCCAAGCCAGACTGCAGTATCCCTTTTAATCAACAAAGGTTCAAACAACTTCATGAACCATATCCACATGTGATAACACATCTTAAGATAATGAAATTGTCCATCAGTAAGGAGTGTCCCCAGGCACCCCTACTGGCGTAGGAAATAAGGGCGTCCGGTGACATTTAATTTATATTAAGGAGTGGTAGAGCTGAAGGACCAGGAGGATTCTGGTCCTTGTAGTGCAGAACTCCTTATAAAGAACAGTCTACGCCAAAGTGTAGGGTAATAAGGCTTTATTTCCCCGGTCAACGCTTAGGTTCAATAAGACACAAAAGAAAATGAAGGTAATTCTTTCCTCTAACAAAAAGGTTCCACCATTATATAAACAGTTAAGGGCTGTAGGCTTCACAATTAACTGTTTATCTGGGTTAAGGCTTCTTTCAAATCAATAGAAATTAACATCAGGAAACAAATGGTTTCACAATCACAGTCCATTGATTCTGGGTCACTACCTTCTTCAATGCTATGACTGTCTTCAGTATCTGTTAACTCCTCACAGGGGTTCTTCTGTTTCTCATACAACTTCCTTATCACACTGTTGGGAAGTACTTTTAAAAGGTTAGCTTTACTTCTTCTAACTTTCTGAGGCTTATCTATTTCCATAAGGTTTTCATCACTTAAACTTTCCCTTATAATGAAAGGCTTTTCATACCTTGGCTTCTGTAGGCTGCCACACCCAGGACTCAGCTTGCGACGTAGCTTCTCAGGCTGAGAAGCTGTTCTGTGCACTGCTCTACAATCAGAGTTACCAGGAAAACCTGACATGGATTTCCACTCTCTGTGTTTCTTGGCAAAAGTATCACTGTAGAAGGTATCTCCTTTCCTTGTGGCTTTCTGGTTTAGCATAGGAGACTTACTTGGGCTAGGAGAGTTGCTTTCATCAGGCAAGCTGCTTCTTTGGTTTGCTTGGCTTTGGACTCCGTTCCAATACCTTTGGCCTCTCTGGACTTTATCCCTTTGAGAATACCTCTTTTGGATTCTGTCTCCTTGAGTTGGCTGCACATGGAAGCCTTCCTCTTCCAGGCTTCTCTCACTGGTCCTGCTGCCGGTCCTTCTGACCTCGCTCTTGCCACTTTCCCAGCACTTGCTCTTGCCTCCGCCTCTGTCGGTTTCTCTCCTCGTTCCTCCTCCTGTTCCTCCTTATCACACTGATCATCTGGTTTCCTTTATAAAGGGAATTCTGGTTTGCCCGTTCTGAGTTTGAGGACAGGTGAAACTGCTTGTTATTAATGTGATCAATGCTAGAGCACGTTGCTTCCGGTACTGTGTAATTGTTCATGCGCCCTCTGGCTGAGCTGCGCTGGAACTGCGCTCTCTGCCTTTTCTGAGTTCCATGAAAATTAGGAGTTTTTTCAACACTGTTTCTTTTCTAGCTCCAGCCTCATGACAGGAGCCGTGAAGCACGACGTGCACATTTCAGGAAAAGTCCCTGTATCAAGTGCAATGTTGCTTTCTCCATAGTACTCCAATCGTCATTAAACGCTGCCACTTCACACAGTAGTTCTTCTAAAGGACAACTGTGAACCAGATTGGCTGAACTGGCAAGTCACTTAGATTTGAACCACCAATGGAAGAAGGGAACTCCCCATCATCATTGGGGACCACAACTCCCATAGGACAAAATTAGAGCAGGTTAAACCAATCAATCTCATCTGTGCTAACAAAAGGCTGAGCCATGGCCAAACGTAAAGCCAGCATTATTAATTAGAACCACCAATTAAAAGAGGGAACTCCCCATCATCATCGGGGAAGCCTCACTCCCACTGGGTCAAATCAAAGCCTGCTCAACCAATTGATCTCTCTGTTCAAACCTGAGGACTGAACCATGCCCAAAATGTAAATCCAACGTTGCTCAAGCCTTTGCAGATGAGAGATGCGATTGCCCCCCTGAGGATCATAAGGGACATGGTCAATAATACTCCAATGTAAATCAGTAAAAAGATGATGATGTGTCAAACAATGGTCCACAATCGGAACTTGATAACACCCCTGATTAGACACATGAAGCATATTCACTAAGTCGGATCTTCACTGCATGAATCGTCCGGCCCACATACAACAAAGTGCAAGGACATTGCAAAATATAAACTACAGATGTGCAGGAAGTAGACCAGCGACGCTCAAAAGAACGTCCAGAAACTGGGTCCATCCAAGTAGGGCCCGTCAAAGCCGCAGAACAAAATTGGCATTCTCCACCGACGGGCACAAAGGTCTAACAGGTAACGCTGACCTAACCAGCATATCTCTCAAATTTGAACCACGAGAGAAAGCAAACATCAACGGCTTAATAAAACAAGAATGTAAGCTCAAAATCGGCCAGTGTTTTTCAACAATCCAACTATCTCTGGGGAATCACGCCAACCACAAAGTCCTACGATTTTGAAGAAATAGAAAAGCTGTCCTCATTAGCTAGCCACGCTCGATGAACATAGCGAGCTCTGCGATAAGCCCTGTCAATAATCCGTTGGGGATAGCCATGACACAGAAGACATACCTTCAAATCAATGGCATGTTGCTTAAAGTCCATAATGGATGAGCAGACACAACGTAATCTTAAAAATTGGCCAAAAGGAAGGCCTCGATGAAGAGGGCCAAGATGGAAACTTTGATAGGTCAAAAGACTATTCCTTTGAACAGGTTTTCTAAACAGCGTAGTTCTTAAATGTCCTTCCTGAATAAAGATAGTCATGTCCAAAAAAATCAATGCTCTGCTGACTAATATGTTCTGTGAATTTTATATTGGGCTTGATAGTGTTTAACCATGACACAAACCTTTGTAACTCAGTTATTGTGGAAGTCCAAAGAAAAAAAAGATGTCATCTATAAATCTCTTCCAAAACAACACATGAGTGAAAAATAAAGGGTAAATAAACCATTCCTCCAAATCAGTCATATATAAAGTAGCAATAGACGGTGCTACAGTTGCAGCCATGCAACTTATGTGGTCTGCTTTCAGAGCGGAATTTACTGTTTGATTCTTAATAAAACACGTTCTATTTTTATCTCTTAGATCGTGATATTGTTTAACTTCAATCGTTAATCAAAATGCTACTCGATACTATTCTAACCTTTTCATTTTTAGGATAATAAGTTTTAATTATTTATGAACAAAAGGTCTCAGACTTTTCAGGACGCCAACATTCAGACTTATAGCATGTCTAGTGGCTGTGCGTCATTTCGCATCAATAACCTTTGTCCTTGTACCACCGATTTTTTTATTATCCAAAAAACTTTTTATCCAAATACTTTTTTCTTTTTTTCTGTTTTTCAAAACATGAAAGAGTGCTTAGCTTTTGTATGATTCCACAACGCCATGCCTCAGCGCCTTCTCTGCGTTTCACTATGTTGAGTTTCTTCAGGGTTTTTTTCTTTTTTAAAAGCTCTACTAACAAACAAAAAGAAAGTTTTACTAATTAACCATGTCTATACTTGTTTTTTTATAACTACTAATGATTACTATCAATCTGTCCAAAGAAACCATACTGCACCAATATGTTTTTTTATATAGTACCTCCATTATAAATGTGCTGTGAACGTTGTCGGTTTCTCATTCATCTGCTTTTCTCTGAGCCTGTATGCTTCCCAGCTGTATCGCGCATGTGAACCATCGTCAGCGTTCTACGTTTAAGTACTGCTGATCATTTCCTTCCATTCACCTGTGTTTTATTTTATTCACCTGCGTTATTTTTCTTGTTCCCTATCTTTCATGTGCACACGAGGTACGATTTTGGAACCTTTGTCAATGTATATTGATTCATATATAAGACCGCTAATAAAAGAGATACCATCATATATCAGAGACACAACTCATTTTTTACAAAAATTGGCAGAACAAGCACAATGGGCAAGGGAGCCAGATATCATTATAGTTACGTTAGATGTAAGTGCCCTGTATACTAGCATACCTCAATTAGCAGCTTATGAAAGCGTGGCCTTATGTTTAAATAATAGGGGGGATTTATCAACACAGCTCATATCATTTATACTGGAATTAACTAAGTTGACAGTATATCAAAATTATTTCATGTTTGAGAACGTACTATATCATCAAATATCAGGGGTAGCAATGGGGGCTATCTGTGCCCCATCCTTCGCAAACTTATTCATGGGTTCATATAAAGAAAAATGGATAAAATCATCTCCTTATGAATCCCATCTAAAAATGTGGTGTCGTTTTATAGACATCTTTATGTTATGGAAAGGATCTAGCAACATCTTGAATGAATTTATAGAATAATTAAATACAAGAGCTACAAACATACAATTTACACATTCTTACCATGTTAATAATATAGTATTCTTGGATGTATTAGTTAAGAAAAGCAACACAGGATGGATCACGTCAGTTCATAGAAAGGCTATAGACAGGAACACCTTTTTACATTACAGCAGTGCTCACCCCATACAATTAAAAGATAGTTTACCATTTTCACAGTTCATCAGATATAGGAGGAATTGTTCAGATGATAGAGATTTTAAAAACCAATCAAAAATTCTAAAAATAATTTGTGGAAAAGAGGATATCCAGAATGGGTGATATGACAAGCATATAAGATAGCATCTTTCAATAATCGAGCTTTACTTTTACAACCCCAAAGAAAAGAGATGACAGATGATACCAACATAAATTTAATCACAAAGTATTCACCTTACAGTTTCCAGATCAAACATATTATAAAGAAACATATGAATGTTCTAAATATAATTCCAGGTCTTGAAGATAAAACTATCTGGTGTGTGTGGCAACGCCACAAAAATTTAAAAGAAAGATTAAGTCCGGCAGTTCTGCGACCTTTATTATAACTCAATCAATAGATGATCTGGTAGGACACAGGAAATGTGGAGAGTGCAGAATTTGCAAAATTACCCTGGAATTAACAAATTTTCAATATCATGGCATATCATATCAGTTTAGAAAGAAAACATCTTGTAACACTAATCATGTGGTATATTGTATCCAATGCCCATGTGGCTTGATTTACATAGGTAAAACAATTCAGCCTTTCAAATTAAGAATGAATGAACACCGAAGCAGACTAAACTGCAAAATGAGAGAGACACCAATAGTAGACCATTGTTTGGAACAAAGCCACAAGTTTGAAGAGTTACATTGTTTTTGTATAGGTCAAAGTTGTTGCAGGCAACAGTGGGAAATTGAGAGAACAAGTTCTACTGATTCGGGAGCAAAGGTGGATCTACAATTTACAATCTGTAACCCCAGGAGGTTTAAATGCCCAAATAAATTGGGGCGTCTGCACATGAAAGATAGGGAACGAGAAAAATAACACAGGTGAATCAAAAAAACACAGGTGAAAGGAAGGAAATGATCAGCAATACTTAAACGTAGAACGCTGGCGATAGTTCACATGCGAGATACAGCTGGGAAGCATACAGGCTCAGAGAAAAGCAGATGAATGAGAAGCCAACAGCGTTCACAGCACATTTATAATGTAAGTACTATATAAAAAAACATATTGGTGCAGTACGGTTTCTTTGGACAGATTGATAGTAATCATTAGCAGTTATAAAAAACAAGTACAGACGTGGTTAATTAGTAAAACTTTTTTTGTTTGTTAGTAGAGCTTTTAAAAAAGAAAAAAACCCTGAAGAAACTCAACATAGTGAAACGCAGAGAAGGCGCTGAGGCATGGCGTTGGAGAATCATACAAAAGGCTAAGCACTGTCATGTTTTGAAAAACAGAAAAAAGAAAAAAAGTATTTGAATAAAAGAAAGGTTTTTGGATAATAAAAAAAAAAATTGGTGGTACAAGGACAAAGGTAATTGATGCGAAATGACGCACAGCCACTAGACATGCTATAAGTCTGAAAGTTGGCGTCCTGAAAAGTCTGAGACCTTTTGTTCATAAATAATTAAAACTTATTATCCTAAAAGTGAAAAGGTTAGAATACGTATAGAGGAGCATTTTGATTAACGATTGAGTTAAACAATATCACAATCTAAGAGATAAAAATAGAGCATGATTTATTAAGAATCAAACAGTTGCACCCATAGCTATGCCAAAGATTTGTAAAAAATATAACCCCTCAAACAAAAAATAATTTTGTCTCAGAACTAATCGCATCAGGTCCAATAAAAAGGATCTGGGAAGTCGAGAAGGAGCATGTTGAAACAATGATTGAAGTAAGAGTAGTGCTTCACCTTGATCAATATTTGTATATAAAGCAAATACATCCAGAGTAATCAAAAAAATCTCCAAATGTGGTAAAGATTTTGTCGATAATTAGTATAAAAAATGTGTAGAATCCCAAATGAATGATTTTGCCTGAGATGCTTCCTGTTTCAAAAAAACATCACAGAATTTAGAAAAGGGCTCTAAAATGGAGCCACGACAGGAAACTATCGGTCTCCCAGGAGGTGAAATTAGAGATTTGTGGATTTTGGGAACTGTGTAATTTTGTTCTATGGGAGTTGGGTTCGCCGATGATGGGGAGCTCCCTTCTTCTACTGGTGGTTCAAATCTAAGTGACTTGCTAGTTCAGCCAATCCAGTTCGCAGCTGTCCTTTAGAAGAACTACTGTGGGAAACGGCAGCGTTTAATGACGACTGGAGTACTACGGAGAAAGCAACATTGCACTTGATACAGGGACTTTTCCCGAAATGTGCACATCGTGCTTTATGGCTCCTGTGTTTTATGGCTCCTTATTGATGGACAATTTCATCATCTTAAGATAAGTCTTTTCACATGTGGAAATGGTTTTTGAAGTTGTTTGAACCTTTGTTGATTAAAAGGGATACGGCAGTCTGGCGTGGGTGATTAAAAGTTCTCCCCTCCCACTGCAATATCTGACAAAAAGATTAAGTTCTGAAGGACACTTGGCGACTACTTTATTTTGTATTCTCAATTTTTGTCACTTTATTGGGGAGTTTATTTTGTTAATTTAGCCGCATAGCTTCTAAGCTCTTAAATTAAGTCTGCTATTCATTTGCCTAGATTTAAAAGTCTAATATAGGTGCCTAGTGCTAAAAACTCCATGCTAAGATCTTAAGATTTTTACCCTCCCCAAATCTGTCCCTGTTGTTATGCACTTTCTAGGTTCCTAAATTTAGCAGTTTGGTGAAACTAGGAGCATAAATTTAGGTACTCAGACTTAACACATTTTCAAAGAGGCTAACTTAAAAGCACAACGCTCAAAATCAGGAACCAGAACCTTTTGAAAATTGAGCCTTTATATTTATAGACCATCAGTCAAGTCAACAACTATAGGCAGGCTACAGCTGCTAAAACATAACAAACCATTTATAAACACACAGTTAAAATAAAAAATAAAAAATAATCTAAAAATAGATTAACCTGAAACATGCACATTTAATGAAAACCACCAAATGAATATGCATACAGAATCGAGCTAACAAAAACAGCAATGCTCTGCACAATTATCAGGGCTGTTTTTTGTTTTGTTTTGTTTTTTGTTTTAAACTTATAGAGGTACTGCTAGAAGTTCTGGACTATTCAGGTGTGGTTATGCTCAAAGAAAAAAAAAACACAAAACTTAACCATAGTCTCAAAATGTCCCTGAAAAACAAGACAAGGGAGAAGTGGAAGCCATACTTATGTAGCATTTTCTAACATACTTACAGTTTGATATTCTAGAAAAATAACCTTTGTTACTATTGTGGAAATTCTTTCCACTTTTTACTTTAATCACTATAAGGACTGATAAAGTATATCTAGACTTTCAGAAAGCCTTTGACAAGGTCCCTCATCAGAGACTTTTGGCAAAACTAAAGAGTCATGGGATAGGAGGCAGTGTACTACTGTGAATCAAGAACTGGTTAAAAGATAGAAAGCAGAGGGTTGGGCTAAATGACCAATTTCCCAATGGAGAAAGGTGAATAGTGGTGTACCCCAGGGATCTGTGCTGGGTCCGCTGCTTTTTGACATATTCATAAATGACCTGGAAAGTGGAATAACCAGTGAGGTTATCAAATTTGCAGATGACACAAAACTATTTAAAGTTGTTAAAACCCAAGAGGATTGTGGAAAATTGCAAGAGGATCTTGATAAATTGGAAGACTGGGCATCAAAATGGCAGATGAAATTTAATGTGGACAAGTGCAAAGTTATGCACCTAGGGAAGAACCACCCAAACTATGGTTACACGATGCAAGGTTCCACATTAGGAACCACCACCCAGGAAGAAGATTTAGGCATCATTGTGGATAACAAGTTAAAACCCTCGGCCCAGTGTGCAGCGGCAGCCAAGAGAGCAAATAGAATGCTAGGTATCATAAGGAAAGGAATGGAAAATAAAACAAAAGATATTATAATGCCTCTATACCGTTCCATGGTGAGAGCACACCTTGAATATTGTGTGCAATTCTGGTCGCCGTATCTTAAAAAGGATATAGCGTTATTAGAAAAGGTTCAGAGAAGAGCCACCAAAATGGTAAAGGGGATGGAAGGATACTCCTATGAAGAAAGGCTAAAAAGGTTAGGGCTCTTTAACTTGGAAAAGAGACGGCTGAGGGGAAATATGATAGACGTCTATAAATTAATGAACGGAGTGGAATGGGTAAACGTAGATCGCCTGTTTACATTATCAGAATATAGGAAGACTAGGGGACATGCAATGAAGCTACAGGGTAAACTATTTATGACTAATAAAAGAAAATATTTTTTCACTCAACGTGTAATCAAACTCTGGAATTTGTTACCGGAGGATGTAGTAAAGGCTGTTAGTGTAGCTGGGTTTAAAAAAGGTTTGGACAAGTTCCTGGAGGAAAGGTCCATAAACCATTATTAAGAAGGGACCCAGGATATCAATGCTTGACCTAGTACAAGCATTGCAGAACCTTTGTCTTTTGGGGAAACTGCTAGGTACGTATGACCTAGATTGGCCACTGTTGGAAACAGGATACTGGGCTTGATGGACCTTGGTCTGACCCAATATGGCATATCTTATGTTATGTTCTTATGACTCATATTCAAAAGCATTTACCCAGGTGAAATTTATGGCAGCCTTCAATTTTTTTTCCTTGAATCCTCTCAGACCAATCCAGACATATGGGTTATGTCCCCCTTTCAGCAGATGGAGGTAGAGAAGAAATTCTATTCCAATCTCAATTTTTGTTCAAACAAGAACTAGAGCTATTCTGTCAAGAAGCCTGCACTTTTGTGCAAAATTGGTAGACAGACAATCGTCTTAAAAAACTCATGGCTGTTATTGCTGCTGAATGGGTTTCCACCAAGTCAAGATAGTGTAGTTACTCACCTGTAACAAGTGTTCTCCAGGGACAGTTCTTACTTATGGGTAACGTCGGCACCAACGAAACCCGTGCGGAGCAATTCCCCAGCTTTCAAAGAAAGCCTTTGGGATTGCTGCCACGCATGCGTGGTGCTCTTCCCACCCAAAAGGTGCCATCTTGGTCAGTCAGATGACATAGCTAAAGCCGATAAAGAAAAGATGGACAAAATGAAAAGCAACTCCAAGGGAGAAGGGAGGGCATGGGGTCTCGGGAAGAAAGTCGGTAAGACTATCTCTTGGTTGAGATGGAAATCCGAGACAACTTTCGGTAGGAACTTGGGGTTTCGAAGGACCACTCTGTTCACGTAGAACCTGGTGTAGGGAGCCGCAGACATGAGGTCTTGCAGCTTGCTGACTTCCGGGCCGAGGTGAGTGCCACCAGGAAGACTACCTTCCAGGAGAGGTGCCAAAGCGAGCACATCGCCATCGGCTCGAAGGGCAGCTGCGTCAGCTGTATTAGCACAACGTTCAGTTCCCACTCTGCAAGTGGAGGCCGGATGGTGGGCTTGGAAAGTAAGAGGCCCCGCATGAAGCAGGAGACCAGAGGCTGGCCTGAGAGTGGTTTACCCGCAACGGGGAAGTGGTTGGCCGAGATGGCACTCAGATGAACCCGGACTGAATTGGATTTCAGTCCCGCCAGCGAGAGGTGAAGGTGGTACTGGAGAACCCACCGGGTAGAGCAGGAGAATGGGTCAATCTGGAGCTCGGAGCACCAGAACGAGAAGCGCTGCCACTTCAGAGCATAGGCCCATCTCGCTGAGTCCTTCCTCGACACGAGGACCACCTCCTCGATCTCCTCTGGAAGGTGCAGCGAGGCTAGAGACAACCGTTCATCCACCAGAATGTCAGGGATAGCGAGACCAGGTGAAATACCCGTCCCTCCTCCTACATCAGCAGACCTGGGGTACTGCCCAGGAGGACCGGAGGTTCTGAAGAGAGCCGGAATAGAAGCGGGAACCAGGGCTGTTGATGCCACAAAGGAGCCACAAGAATCACCGAGGCTCGGTGCTGCTGAATCTTGTGGAGGGTCCTTGCAATGAAAGGAGTAGGTGGGGGGAAAGAGTAGTTACTCACCTGTAACAGGTGTTCTACAGGAGCAGCAGGAATCAGTCCTCACATATGGGTGACGTCGGCGCCGACGGAGCCCTCGTGCGGAGCATTTCCCCAGCTTTCAAAGAAAGCCTTTGGGAATTGCAGCGCGCATGCGCGGTCCCCTTCCCGCCCAAGGGTGCCATCTTGCTCAGTCTGATGACATAGCTAAAAGACAGTAAAAAATTAGCAAAATAAATCATATGACTGCAATTCCAAGGGGAGGAGGGAGGGTTGTGAGGACTGATTCCTGCTGCTCCTGGAGAACACCTGTTACAGGTGAGTAACTACTCTTTCTCCAGGACCAAGCAGGAAGTCAGTCCTCACATATGGGACTCCCCAGCTTAAGGCTACCAGAGACCTCAAGCCGAAAAAATGAGCTCCCTCTAGCTCGTCAGTACGTAAGGAAGGAATCTTCTCTGAGAACGCCCCCGACCGGTAGCCCAACACCAGGGCCTGAGGGTAGGAGTTGCCTAAACCCCAAAGAGATTATGGAGTACTGCCTGTCCGAAAGCACTGTCCCTGCGGGACTCCCTCTCAAGGCAGTAATGGGCCGCAAAAGTCTGGCTTGAAGACCAAGTACCGGCCCGGCAGATGTCTGCCAACGGAACAGAGCGGAGATGAGCCACTGACGCAGCCTTCGCCCTGACACGATGAGCCGTGACTCGACCCTCCAACGAGAGGCCGGTTGCCCCATAAGCTCAGGCGATACAGTCAGCGACCCATATGGACAAAGTACGCTTGGAGACAGGTAACCCCAACTTATTGGGGTCAAAAGAAACGAAGAGCTGAACAGCCTTCCGATGCTCCCGCGTACGGTCAAGGTAGAAGGAAAACGCCCTCCTACAGTCCAGGGTATGGAGGACCATCTCAGCCCGGTTGGCATGCGGCCTGGGAAAGAAGGTCGGAAGAACCACCTCCTGATTGAGGTGAAAAGGGGAGACAACCTTAGGGAGAAACTTCGGGTGAGTCAGTAAGACCACCCTATTCCTGTAGAACCTAGTGTAAGGGGGATCAGACACTAGTGCCTGCAGTTCACTCACTCGCCTAGCAGAGGTAAGAGCTACCAAAAACAAGGTTTTCCAGGAGAGAAAACAGAGAGGGCAGGTAGCCATAGGTTCAAAGGGCGGACAAGTAATCCGCTGTAAGACCACATTCAGATCCCACTCAGGGGCTGGTGGACGCAAAGGAGGCTTAAGCAGAAGGAGGCCTCTGAGAAAACGAGCCACCAAAGGGTGGTTGGAAAGAGGCCTTCCGTCCACCGGCGAGTGGTGCGCTGAGAGAGCACTGAGGTGAACCCTAACAGAGTTGGACTTAAGGCCTAGATTGGAGAGGTAAAGCAAATATTGCAATACTACCGCTACCAAGCACGAGAAGGGATTCTCGCTGTGCTGAGCACACCATGCAGAGAATCTACGCCACTTAAGAGCGTAGGATTTCCTGGTGGATTGCCGTCTAGAGGCGAAGACTACATCTTCCACCTCTCGAGGCAGTAGTAGGGGAGCCAGGACTACCCTTTCAGCAGCCAGGCCATCAGATGAAGGGACTGGAGGTTGGGGTGCAAGAGAGTCCCCTGATCCTGAGACAGGAGATCGTGCTGAAACCCCAGAGGAAGAGGGGTGTCCACCGCCAGTTGCAGCAGAAGCGGGAACCACGGTTGCCTCGGCCACCTGGGGGCTATCAGGATCACTGAGGCCCCGTCCTTGAGGACTTTGAACAGTGTTCTGGACACTAGTGGCGTGGGAGGAAACACATACAGTAGGCCTGTGGACCACGAGATCAGAAACGCATCCGATGCTACTCTGAGAGGATGCGGTTGTCTGGAGCAGAATCTCGGGAGTTGCCGGTTCAGAGGACTGGCGAAAAGATCCATGGTGGGGAGGCCCCACCTGAGAAAGATCTGCTGAAACACCAACGGGTTCAACCTCCATTCGTGTGGTTGCAGGATCCTGCTCAGTCTGTCCGCCAGGTATTTTTCTTGACCTGGAGGTAGACAGCCTTGAGGAGGATTCCGTGATTGACGGCCCAAGAGCACAGCCGTGGTGCCTCCTGACATAGAAGGAAGGAGCCTGTGCCTCCTTGTTTGTTCACGTAGAACATGGCAACTTGATTGTCCGTATGGACTAGTACAGACTGGCGAGAGGCGAGGTGGGAGAAGGCTCTCAGAGCGAGGCTTATCGCCCGTAGCTCCAGGAAGTTTATCTGTTGAGCAGCCTCCCAAGGGGTCCAGAGACCCTGAGTACATGTCCCATGGCAATGTGCTCCCCAACCTAGAAGAGAAGCATCTGTCGTCAGCACTTGAGAATGCGGAGGGGATTGAAAAACCACTCCGAGTACCAGATTCGGAAGATGAAGCCACCATTGCAGAGAGGAGACTAGCAGGTCGGATATTCTTACTGAGTCCGCTAGGCTCCCTGTGGCCTGATGCCACTGAGTGCGAAGGCTCCACTGAGCAGGCCGCATGTGCAGGCGGGCATTGGGGGTGATATGAACCGTGGAAGCCATATGGCCGAGTAGTCTCAGGAATTGCCTGGCAGAGACCAGGGAATTGCTGTGAAACTGCCTGGCCAGATCCATCAGCCTGTGGGTTCTGTCCATTGGCAGAAAAGCCTTCGCCTGAAGAGTGTCCAGCCCTGCTCCTATGAATTCTAAGTTCTGGGATGGGAGCAAAGTGGACTTTGTGAAGTTTATGACAAACCCCAAGTGCTAAAGCAGAGCCACAGTGCGAAGGGTGGCTTGATTGGCCTCCTGGGAAGACTGGCCCCTTATGAGCCAGTCGTCCAGGTACGGAAACACAAAAAGACCTTGAAGCCTTAGGTAGGCCGCCACCACTGCCAGGCACTTGGTGAACACCCTGGGAGCGGAGGTCAGGCCAAAGGGTAGTACTCTGTACTGATAGTGGTTTCCTCCCACAACAAATCTGAGATATTGTCTGTGGTCTGGATGAATAAGGATGTGAGTATAAGCATCCTTTAGATCTAAGGAGCATTGCCAATCTCCCTGCTGGAGGTAGGGCAGCAGGATTCCAAGGGTAAGCATTTTGAACTTTTCCCTCTCCAGGAACTTGTTGAGGTTGCGCAAGTCTAGGATGGGTCTGAGGCCTCCTGTTCTTTTTGGTAACAGAAACTACCTGGAATAAAAGCCGTGACCTCTCAGGTGGTAGGGCACCGGTTCCACAGCCTGTTCCTTTAGTAGACTTGCTAACTCCTGAAGGAGTAGGTCCCTGTGCAGAGGGAGTCTTGGAGGGTCCCCTGGAAAATAGGAGGGAGGTACCTGGTGAAAATGGAGAAGATAGCCCTTTTGGACTATATGGAGCACCCAGTTATCTGATGTGACGGCTGACCACCGGTGGGCAAAGTGGGCCAGCCGGCCTCCTGTGCTGAGAGAAGCCAGCTGAGGAGAAGAGGCTATGCTTTCTGAGTCAAAAACCCCCACCCTGCTGAGCAGGGGCCGGTGTTGGTGGCTTGGGGGCCTTCTGCCTATGGGACCCTGCCCCTTGGCCTGCTGATCCTGTTGGGGAGCTGCAGAGGCCTGATAATGAGGGTATTGTTTATAAGCAGATGACTTCCTCGGGTAAAGCACAGTTACTTACCTGTAACAGGTGATCTCTGGGAACAGCAGGAATAAGTCTTCACATATGGGTACGTCGGTACCGACAGAGCCTGCACGGGAATGCTCCCCAGCATCCAATCAGAAAGCTTTTGGGAGCATCCCTCGCGCCTGCGCACTGCCTTCCCGCCTTTTCCACTGCCTCTCCTCAATTGAGTTTCATAGCTGAGACAAAAAGGAGAGAAAGAGGAAAGGAAGATAGATAGATAGATAGATACAACTCCTAGGGGAGGTGGGTGGGTTGTGAAGACTTATTCCTGCTGTTCCCAGAGATCACCTGTTACAGGTAAATAACTGTGCTATCTCCAGGAACAAGCAGGAATAAGTCTTCACATATGGGGACTCCCTAGCTATAGATGCCAGGGGGAGAGCCCATAGAATGCGTGTCCTTAGATCAGGACTGCAGTTCCCACACATGGATCTCCGTCATCCCATGAGAGATGGTGGGTAGGAGTTGAAAGTAGAAGAGCTGTAAGAAAAAACAGCAAAGCTAAGGACTACAGGAGAGGAGTCCTTGGTATGTATGATAAGCACCATTAAAAATATTTAATGAACAATCACAAAATGGATCTTACCTACTGGATTGTAGGAAGTAGAAAGCGTGATGGAATCTACTGGAGATTCAGTAGAGGATCCTCAAGGTGACCTCACAGCAGTGAGGGTTAAGGTCCAAATCTGGAATTGGCAGGTGACCCAGGTGTCAATATAAGAAGGGCAGGTCTTCAATGGAAAGCTTTATAGAAAAAGCTGAAAACTCTTTTAGCTACAGAGGCATTGACATTGAGGAGTAAAAGAGGAAGACTGACCGATTTGGACAAGTAGCCCAGTCCTGGAGGGAAGAGAGGGTATGGAAAAAAATCCTGTATTCCCAAGGGGGACAGATGTGTGAAGGGCTGAAACCTCCGAACTGCTGAAGATCTACACTGTCTTTCCTAGCTATTGAGAGATAGGAAAGATATTGAAGCGTGATGCTATTTTTACTCATTACCATGTAAATATCTCATGTATATTATAACTGACCCCTGTTATCCAAGTTACTCCTCACCATGTAAATATCTCATGTATATAGTTACCCCTGTTATCCAAGTTTGGTCCCCTGTTCGATGTAAAACCAAACAGCATGTTGTTATGGTCGTTGTGTTATAATGTAAACCGCGCTGATGCCAAATAGCGCGGTATATAAGAGACTGTAATAAATAAATAAATAAAATAAATAGCGAGACCTAGAGTAAAGTGAAAGCTGTTAGTACCACAGTAGTGGTTATTTATTTATTTATTTATTTAACAGTTCTTCTATACCGCTCTATTTTAGATCAGAGCGGTTTACATTTAACATCAACTATACAACACAGGCCCTCTGAGTTGTATTTACAATAAACAGGGAGATCAACTTGGAAGTAACTGGGGGAACTATATACATTGTATTTACACTGTTATCTGTTTTCAGGCAGATCCTATCTACATCTTATTTACACTGGGAGTCTAAATTCTATTTCTGGGAGTACTTCTGAGGGATCAGTTGATTATCCTTTTTCATACTGAATCTGATTGTTTAGGTGTAGTGAGTGATTGTCTGAGGGTTCACATGTATGATTACTAAGGCTAGATTCGGGGTAGTATGTAGTGAACAGGTGCTGCTTTAATGCCTTCCTGAAGTGGGTTAGGTACGAGATGTTTCGCATAAAACTGACTGTGGTTGTGTGCATAACAGCCCCCACATACCAAGGGACAGTATGAAGATATGCCAGCCCACTGTCTGGAACCTCTAAGAAGGTAAAAACAACCTTTATAGCATAGACAGTTAGGGAGATAGTATGTAATACATATCGACCTATAAAAAGCATCTCGACAAATACATATATAGAAGGATATATATATATATGTGTGTGTGTATATATATAGATATAGATATATATATAGGGGCATAACTTATGCACACACAGCTTACAAACATATGTATGTATAGAATATATAGAGATATATACATACATGAATATATAAGTCTGAAGATACATGTCTGCAACTAAGCCCCATAAAAACATTAACATGGGAGATGTGAAGGAGAAAGATTCATCTAATAACAAGAAGGTGGAACCTACTTGAAAAGATATATAGAGAATTTATTTCTGCGGGCTAAGAGGGTGCAGGAATGCTATCCAGTGAAAAACCAGGATGGTTGCGTGAAAAAACAGAGGATAATATCAGTCTGTAGAGAGCAAGTCGTGAGTTCTGTAGAACTCTGACATGGTAAATGGACAGAAACGCATAGGAGATACGAGGATGACCCACTGGAGGGACACAGGGGTATCATGCGTTACTAGTAGAATATGTGCTGTCCATGAGGAGTAGGATAGCATGAGGCCAAGCTGTAAGGAAAAAAGAGCATATTCCTGCAGGATTGGGGAAACTCCTCGGACATTCACGCAGAAAAAGCTTATATCCTGTATTATAACAGGAGACAAGAGGGTGTGGAGAACCCTCACAGTCATGGAAAATGACTGATAAGCCTTTTCTACTATATAGAATAGCCATCAGAGTTCAATGCTCTGTAGCAAGGGCCCATAGTAGAAAGCTTCTCTGAAGATTGCAGAGAGCATTATGCAGGAGAATTAGGAGATAAAACTGACTGTAGGTCAGGTGTGTTGCCACATCCAAGGAAATGGAGATGGCCAGAAAGAAGATAATGTGAGAAGCCTGAAGTGACTAGGATTATCCAAGATAGATGAGGACTATCTTGGAATCACTACTAAGGCTAGACAAAAGTAGTGGAAGACAGACTGGAAACTTGTTGGAAAGTACCAGTAGTTCAATCACTGGAACTCCTGCATGAACAGCAGCTGAAAGAGACAGCAGAGAGAATCTTCCTGTGTAAAACAGAGAGAACAGACAAAGGGAGAGGAAATATTCCTGTCCCTGTCTGATAAGCTGTCCAGAGAATTTATTCAAGGAAAAAAACTCTACACTGGAATGAAAGGCTAGAGAAGCTGTTCAGTATGGTACCACTCATTCAGGGGAAACCCTGGATGAGAGGGTAGAGAAAACAGGTAACGGAAGGGTGACTTACCATATGGTGAGTCAGCTGAAGGAAAAAATGTTCATGTTGGGACAGAAACTATCATGGGATAGTTGTAACTTCTCTTCTTGGTAGGAAGAAGAGGAGAAATCTGTAACCCATGGACAAGAATATCCTGACAGCTTAGCATACTGAAGAAGGGAAACCACGTGTAGAGCTTTAAAGAAAAAACAGTGAACAAACTTCTGCTAAGAAGTTAACTGTAGGTTGCAACCTTCAGGAACCTATGGTTGCTGGGTATGTTCAGACTGGCTAGAGTTTGGATTCTTCAGACCAGGACGAGGTGTCCCCTGCTTGGGTACATCTGGATGACGGGCAGGAGAAGAGTGAAACCTTCTTTTCTTAGGGAAGAAGGTTTGGTAGGACATTTCCTACCTCCTGGGGAAGAAGGTGGCTTAGGATGGTCCCTAGAACCAGGGAAGTCAGTGGAGCAATGAGCAACCTGAAGTAAAGCCTCCATATTGAAGAGATTTTCTCCAGTACAAGGAGAATTACCCAGTGTGTGTTGTGCCCATCTGCTCAAGTCTGAAGCTTGGAGCCAGGCTCTACGACGTGCTCCTATGGCAATAGCAGAGGATCTGCTAACAGACTCAAAAGAGTCTAGAGAAGCACAAGAAAGAAACCAAGAGATATTCTGGCTATGACTAAGCAGCAAGGAATAGTCTGCAGCCTTAGGTTCTGATAGAAAAGGAGTCAAAAGAGATAATTTCTTTGTGACCTCCTGGAAAGATAGACTCATAAAAAATATAAGAGATAATCCTTGATGCCAGCATAGATGTTTGGAAGGTTTGACGTCCAAAGGCATCAAGTGCTTTAGATGCACGACCTGGCGGATAAGAAGAATGCTTCTTCTTGCTTTTTACCTTCCTCATTGCTGATTCCACTACAATGGAATGATGGGGAAGTTGAGTTTTTTGAAACCCTGGAGAGGGGGGCACCTGATACAGAACATCAGTTGCTGTAGAAGGTGAGGGAACCCTTAAAGGTGATTCCCATATTCTCAGAAGAAGATCCTGCAAAGAATGATGTAAAGGAAGCATTATATTTTCCTTTTCTGCAGGAGAGCCTCGAGTAGGATCACAGCCAGGGATAGGAATAGCAAGAAAGGTTGCCATGTCAAGGAGAAATTTCTGAAAAGAGGGATCTCCAATGGGAACTATCCCTGGGTAGGCTAAGGTTGAAGGAGCAACCTGAGCACCAGAGGATGTACTGGCCTGGTGCAGAAAAAGAACCCCACTAGAAGGATAGTGGTACTGGCAGTCACGATTTGAGGCAGTCAGTACTGCATCGTCCATGCCAGGTATCTATTCCAAACTAGGCATAGAAAGGATCGATGGTACCGATGTAACTGCAGGAACCGACATCGATACCGGTAGCTGAGTCGGAATCGGAGACGGTAACACCATCAAAGCAGTCATCGGAGGCTGCTCAAGCGGTACCGAGGCAACCAGAAACGCTTGGTGAATATCCTCGGTAATGCGTATTCGGAAACGATAAGGGTCGGTTCCGAGACGCGTCGGTACCCAGTCATCTAGACTAGATATCGATTCCAGACTCGGCATCGAAGGGAGCGAGTCTATCGATGCATGTCTAGAGGGCAAAGACGTCGGTGGTGGTATTGGCGATGTTGCCGATACAGGAAAGTCAATCTGGGTCGTATCGATCGGTCCCGAAGGTACCGAGGACACCAGATGACAATCCCTGGTGAAGAGTGGATCACTCAACACCGGTGCCGATGCCGGGGTATCGGTACCGCTCGAAGCGGATGCCACCACCGAGCATGGCTCAGGTATGTTCTGTGAGGGGTGAGCACCAGGAACAACCTGAAACCCCTGAAATGCTTTGGAGCCCGGAGACTCCCGCCGGGGTTTTAATGCCAATGGGGTCTTGAGGGCAAGGCCGGAGCCATCATCATCATTGGCATAAGACCTACCACTCAAGGATTGGCTAGTCTTAACAGACTGTTTGTGGGATACCTGATCCTGTAGAGAAGAAAAGGCCGGTGCCCTCACTCCGGGAGGAAAAACGGTATCGAGGGAAACTCGAAAGAGGGAAGTTCTTCTCACAGTTTTGCAGCCTGATTGTTCAGGGGGAAAAGGGTCAGGACCCAAACAGGTTAGACACCAGGCATTGAAGTCTAAAAAGAAAACTGTGTTTCCACAGTGAAGGCACTTCTTAGGAGAAGAAGGCTCCATGATGGAGAGGCCTTGTAGGCCCAAAAAAGTTAAGACAGAAACAGAGGGAAAAATCTCTCTGAGTTTAAGAAAAAAAGAAAAGAAAAACCCACCGGCGGTACCGGTGGCGGCGGGAAAAACAGCCGCGACCACAAGAAAACAAGAAATAAAGAATTTAAAGAAAAAGGTTTCTGCGGTGACAGGAGGACGTCCTGCCGGCTCCGCGGAAAAACGAAAACTGAGGAGAGGCAGTGGAAAAGGCGGGAAGGCAGTGCACAGGCGCGAGGGATGCTCCCAAAAGCTTTCTGATTGGATGCTGGGGAGCATTCCCGTGCAGGCTCCGTCGGTACCGACGTACCCATATGTGAAGACTCATTCCTGCTTGTCCCTGGAGATAAGGTCTTTTTTCCCGAGCCCTTCTTCTGAGAAGGGGCAGAGGTTTTTCTGGACAGCCTAGTCCTGGTCAGAGTCTCGGTCTCGAGTTCTGCAGCCTTTTCAGCCATGGGCTTGCCAAAGAGGTTTTCACCTCGACAGGGGACATCGACCAACTTATCCTGTACCCATGGCTTGAGGTCGGATGACTGTAGCCAAGCCTGTCGGCGGGCACAGATGCCGGCCCCGGCTACTTGGGCCGAAGCCTCGAAGCCATCATAGGCTGCTCGAGAGATAAACTTCGAGCACTCTCGAATACCGGAGGACAAGGCCTGGAACCTCTGCAAAGGTTCCTCGGAGAGACCAGCAGAGAACCCGGCAATCTCCTTTGCCAGGTCTCGGAGATACATGCCCATGTAGAGCTGGTATGTCTGGACACGGCAAGCAAGCATAGAGCCCTGGAAGCACTTCTTACCGAGGGCATCCAGGTTTTGGGCCTCCCGGCAGGGAAGCACCAAAGAGTGCATCTCTTGACTTTTCAGTCGATGCATGGCCGATTCCACAACCATGGAGTGGTGCGGTAATTGTGCCTTTTGGAACCCGGGGCTCTTGCGGACTCGATAGATGGAATCGACCCGCTTGCTTAACACCGGCGTCAAGGCCGGCGTCTCCCACATGCGGAAGAGCAGCCGCTCCAGCATCGGAGCAACCGGTACAGTAAAGGCCTCCTTCGAGGGAGGGTCATACTGGAGGGCCTCAAGCTCCTCGGCTCGAGGCTCCTCCTCGGGATCCACAGGGAAGGCCAAAGCCTTGGCCATATCCCGCACGAAGTCCGGTGGGGATCGTCTCCGCGGTTCGGACTCCAGCGAGTCCGATGGGACACACCGAGTCTGATAGGTGTCGGGTGACTCTTCGTCCTCTGTCTCCCAGCCCGACTCCTCGGAGGAGGTGTCGAGCGGCTCCGGTCGGGCGGGCACCGATGCCCTTCGCCCCGACGCCGAGGGTACCGGCGTCGACGACCTCGGTCCCGAACGGGAGGCTGAGGGAGACCGTGGCCGAGGATCGACTCGAGCCCGCATGGACTCGAGGATCGGCTCGGCCTTCGGGGTCGACTTGGACGTCGATGTCCCGGTGGTCGGGGCAGATGCACCGGTGAGACCTGCGTTCAATGCCCGCTGCTGTTCCATGAAGGCAGCGAGGCTGCTCTCCAAGGCCGTCAACCTGAGTCCGAGCACAGGAGACCCAGCAGCCCCCGACTCGGGCCCCGACGGCGTCAGGCCCGACGTTGGCTCCCTTCAAGGAGATTCCACGAGGACTACAGCACTCACGTGTACAGGAGACTCCATCTCGAGACGAGGTTGCTTGGCAGGCCTCTCCGACTCCGAAGACCCGGGACGGCTATCGGGGCTATGCGACCTGGCTCTCGAGGAAAAAGGAGTGTCCACCGACGCCGCCCTCGCGGGTTTCTTCTTCCTGCGCTGCTCCCGCAAAGGAGACCCCCGCTCAGAGGAACCTCGACGCTGCTCGGGGCCGGAGTCCCGAGACGTCGAGGCCTCTGACGAGGTCAGGCCTATCCGGACGCGGAGTCAGAGAAGATCCTATTCTTCTGGTGCTGCCGACTCCTCAACGCCTTCGAGGACATTTTGACACACGGACCACAAATCATCGGGTCATGATCGGGTCCGAGGCAGCAGTCGTGTGTGTCAGTAAGAGACATAAGTTTCTTACACCGATCACACTTTTTAAACCCGCTGGCAGCCATCGGGGGAAAAAGTGCCCCTGCGAGGTCAAAAGACAGGGCTGCCAGTGAAAAAAAGAAAAAATGGCGCGAACGCTAGTCACGAAGGACAAAAACCGAAAAGGAGAGAGTGGGCTCGATACCGGCGTACCGGGCCCAGGAGGGAAAAGGATCCGGCGTCGAATCGAAGGAGAAGTACAAAAAATAGGGAAATCAACTTTTTCCTCAGCGAAAAACGAACTACGTCCGTCGGGCTCCACGGAAAAAAGAAGACTGAGCAAGATGGCACCCTTGGGCAGGAAGGGGACCGCGCATGCGCGCTGCAATTCCCAAAGGCTGTCTTTGAAAGCTGGGGAAATGCTCCGCACGAGGGCTCCGTTGGCTCCGTTGGCGCCGTCACCCATATGTGAGGACTGACTTCCTGCTTGGTCCTGGAGAATGCATATAGAAGCCCAGAGGTCCAGCTCAGGAGGAATGCATCCGGGGCCACCCTGCTCGGGTGCGATATCAGCCAGAAAAAGTAGGGAAGCTGCGGGTTCGCCGGGTTTGTGAAGAAGTCTAAGGACGGATTCCCCCAGTGGTGGAACAGATGGAGAACCATCTTTAGACTCAGGCACCACTCGTATGGGCGAAGAAGCCTGCTGAGTCTGTCCATGAGGACACTGTCCTGGCCCGGGAGGTATACCATTCTCAGGGTCATGCCACGGCGTACGGCGAAGGAGCAGAGGAGGACTGCCTCCTGACAGAGGAGGCGGGAGCCCATAACCCCCTCCTTGTTGATGTAGAACATTGTGACCTTGTTGTCGGTCTGCATGAGCACCAACTTGCCTCGCAGGTGGTACTCGAAGACCTTCAGGACCAGTGGACCACTCAAAGCTCGAGCAGGTTGATCTGCTGCCGAGATTCCTCAGGTGACCACCACCACTGTGTTCAGAGGTTGCCGCAGTGGGCTCCCCAGCCCAACAGTGAGGAGTCCGCCGTCAAGATGAGCTCATATTGCCGAGTCTGGAAGGGCATGCCCCGAAGGAGGCTTTGGGGGTTCTGCCACCAATCCAGGGAACTAGTGAGGCTGCAGGAGACCGAGACGGGATCCCGAAGGCGGCCAGAGGCTCAAGAACATAAGAACATAAGATATGCCATACTGGGTCAGACCAAGGTCCATCAAGCCCAGTATTCTGTTTCCAACAGTGGCCAATCTAGGTCATATGTACCTAGCAGTTTCCCCAAGAGACACAAGTTCCACAATGCTTGTACTGGGTCAAGCATTGATATCTTCGGTCACTTCTTAATAATGGTTTATGGACTTTTTTCTCCAGGAACTTGTCCAAACCTTTTTTAAACCCAGCTACACTAACAGCCTTTACTACATCCTCCGGTAACAAATTCCAGAGTTTGATTACACATTGAGTGAAAAAAATATTTTCTTTTATTAGTCTTAAATAGTTTACCCTGTAGCTTCATTGCATGTCCCCTACTCTTTCTATATTCTGATAACGTAAACAATCGATCTACGTTTACCCATTCCACTCCGTTCATTAATTTATAGACTTCTATCATACCTCCCCTCAGCCGTCTCTTTTCCAGATTAAAGAGCCCTAACCTTTTTAGCCTTTCTTCATAGGAGTATCCTTCCATCCCCTTTACCATTTTGGTGTCTCTTCTCTGAACCTTTTCTAAAATCGCTATCTCCTTTTTAAGATACGGCGACCAGAATTGCACACAATATTCAAGGTGCGGTCTCACCATGGAACGATATAGAGGCATTATAATATCTTTTGTTTTATTTTCAATTCCTTTCCTTATCATACCTAGCATTCTATTTTCTCTCTTGGCCGCCGCTGCACACTGGGCCGAGGGTTTTAACATGGTATCCACAATGATGCCTAAATCTTTTTCCTGGGTGGTGGTTCCTAATGTGGAACCTTGCATCGTGTAACCATAGTTTGGGTTGTTCTTCCCTAGGTGCATAACCTTGCACTTGTCCACATTAAATTTCATCTGCCATTTTGATGCCCAGTCTTCCAATTTATCAAGATCCTCTTGCAATTTTCCACACTCCTCTTGGGTTTTAACAACTTTAAATAGTTTTGTGTCATCTGCAAATTTGATAACCTCACTCGTTATTCCACTTTCCAGGTCATTTATGAATATGTCAAAAAGCAGCGGATCCAGCACAGATCCCTGGGGTACACCACTATTCACCTTTCTCCATTGGGAAAATTGGCCATTTAGCCCTACCCTCTGCTTTCTATCTTTTAACCAGTTCCTGATCCACAATAGTACACTGCCTCCTATCCCATGACTCTTTAGTTTTGCCAAAAGTCTCTGATGAGGGACCTTGTCAAAGGCTTTCTGAAAGTCCAGATAGAGTAGTTACTCACCTGTAACAGGTGTTCTCCAGGAGCAGCAGGAATCAGTCCTCACTTATGGGTGACATCGGCGCCGATGGAGCCCTCGCGGAGCAATTTTCCCCAGCTTTCGCAGAAAGCCTTTGGGCATTGCAGCGCGCATGCGCGGTCCCCTTCCCGCCTAGGGATGCCATCTTGCTCAGTCTGATGACATAGCGGCAAGACAGCAAAGGTTAGCAAAAATATGCAAAAGAATGAGTGCAACTCCGAGGGGAGGAGGGAGGGTTGTGAGGACTGATTCCTGCTGCTCCTGGAGAACACCTGTTACAGGTGAGTAACTACTCTTTCTCCAGGACCAAGCAGGAAGTCAGTCCTCACTTATGGGACTCCCAAGCTTAAGGCTACCGGAGACCTCAAGCCTAAAAAGAGCTCCCTGAGGCTCCACAGTACAGAGGGAAGGAATCTTCTCTGAATACGCATCCGGAAGGTAGCCAACGCCGGGGCCGGAGGGTAGGAGTTGTTTAAACCTCAAAGAGATTGTGGAGGCCTGCCTGGCCGAAAGCACTGTCCCTGCGGGACTCCCTTTCCAGGCAGTAATGGGCCGCAAAGGTCTGACCTGAAGACCACGTAGCGGCCCGGCAGATGTCTGCCAATGGAACAGAGCGGAGGTGAGCCACAGACGCGGCCTTCGCCCTGACCCGATGCGCCGTGACCCGACTTTCCAAGGGGAGACCGGCGGCCCCGTAAGTCCAGGCGATACAGTCGGCCACCCAGATGGACAGAGTACGCTTAGAGACAGGTACCCCCAACCGATTGGGGTCAAACGAGACGAAAAGCTGGCCCGCTTTTCTATGCTCTCGCGTACGGTCAAGGTAGAAGGATAAGGCTCTTCTACAGTCCAGGGTATGCAGCACTGTCTCAGCTCGGCTGGAGTGCGGCCTGGGAAAGAAGGTCGGAAGAACCATCTCCTGGTTGATGTGAAAGTGGGAGACCACCTTTGGAAGAAACTTGGGGTGGGTCCGCAGGACTACCCTATTCCTGTAGAACCTAGTGTACGGAGGCTCCGACACCAGGGCTTGCAGCTCACTCACACGCCTCGCGGAAGTGAGGGCTACCAAGAAGAGAGTTTTCCAGGAAAGGAAACGAAGAGGGCAGGTAGCCATGGGCTCAAAAGGCGGGCAGGTAAGCCTTTGCAGAACCACGTTGAGGTCCCAGTCAGAGGCTGGGGGGCGCAACGGAGGTTTAAGTAGAAGGAGGCCTCTGAGGAAACGCGCCACCAAGGGGTGCGAAGATAGAAGCTGGCCTTCAACCGGTGAATGATGTGCAGAGAGAGCACTGAGGTGGACTCTGACAGTTGGATTTGAGACCAAGATTGGATAGGTGAAGCAAATATTGCAGTACCACCGATACTAACCAAGCGAAGGGGTCCTCAGATAGCTGAGAACACCATACCGAGAAACGACGCCATTTGAGGGCGTAAGATTTCCTGGTGGAAGGTCGCCGAGAGGCTAGGACGACGGCTTCCACCTCCGGAGGTAGCAGAAGCGGAGCTAGGACTACCCTTTCAGCAGCCAGGCCATCAGGTGCAGAGCCCGGAGGTTGGGGTGCAGGAGAGTTCCCTGATCCTGGGTCAGGAGATCGGGCTGAAACCCCAGAGGGAGAGGGGTGTCCACCGCCAGCTGTAGGAGCAGAGGGAACCATGGTTGTCTCGGCCACCGGGGCGCTACCAGGATCACGGAGGCCCTGTCCTGGACAACTTTGAACAATGTCCGGGACACCAGTGGCGTGGGAGGGAAGGCATACAGCAGACCCGTGGACCACGAGATGAGGAAAGCATCCGGCGCTACTCGAAGAGGATGAGGGTGCCGGGAGCAGAACCTGGGGAGCTGCCTGTTCAGGGGACTGGCAAACAGGTACACGGTGGGAGAGCCCCACTGGAGGAAGATCTGCTGAACCACCGCGGGGTTCAGTTTCCATTCGTGCGGTAGCAGGATCTGGCTCAGCTTGTCCGCCAGGCAGTTGTCCTGCCCTGGCAGGTAAACCGCCTTGAGGAGGATGTCGTAGTCGACCGCCCAAGAGCACAGCCTCCGGGCCTCCTGACATAGAAGGAAGGAGCCCGTGCCCTCCTGTTTGTTCACGTAGAACATTGCCACCTGATTGTCCGTCTGCACCAGTACGGACTGACCGAACGTTAGGTGAGAGAAGGTTCGCAGAGCTAGGCGGATCGCCCGGAGCTCCACGAAGTTTATCTGCTGGGCGGCTTCCCAAGGCGTCCAAAGGCCCTGAGTGCATGTCCCCCGACAGTGCGCCCCCCAACCCAGGAGGGAAGCATCTGTCGTGAGCACCCGGGACGGCGGTGGAGACTGAAAGGGCATGCCAAGCACTAGATTGGGCAGGTGAAGCCACCATTGCAGGGAGGAGACCAGACGGTCGGAAACCTGCAATGGGTCTGACAGCCTCCCTGTGGCCTGATGCCACTGAGAGCGAAGGCTCCACTGGGCCTGTCTCATATGTAGACGGGCGTTCGGAGTGACATGGACCGTGCAGGCCATGTGCCCGAGCAACTGCAGGAACTGTCTGGCAGGGGCCGGCGACTCACCGCTGAACCCGCCAGCTAGGGCCATGAACCTGTTGGCCCGTTCCAGAGGCAAGAAGGCACGAGCCCGAGTGTCCAGCCGTGCCCCTATGAACTCGAGGTCCCGAGAGAGGAGCAAGGCAGACTTTTTGAAGTTGATGACAAAGCCCAAGTGCTGAAGCAGAGCCACCGTATGTTGGGCGGCCTGGGCGACCTTTGGAGCCGACGCCGCCCGGATGAGCCAGTCGTCCAGGTATGGGAAGACGAAGAGGCCTTGAAGCCTTAGGAAGGCTGCCACCACTGCCAGGCACTTCGTGAACACCCTGGGAGCGGAGGACAGGCCAAAGGGCAGCACTCGGTACTGATAATGATTCCCTGCCACCACAAACCTTAGGTATTGTCGGTGGTCCGGATGAATAAGGATGTGGGTATAAGCATCCTTTAGATCCAAGGAGCATAGCCAATCTCCCCGTTGGAGGTAGGGCAGTAGGGTTCCAAGGGTAAGCATCTTGAACCTTTCCCGCTGCAGGAACTTGTTGAGGTTGCACAAGTCTAGAATGCGCCTGAGGCCCCCTGTTCGCTTTGGAACCAGGAAGTACCTCGAGTAAAACCCGTGACCCCACAAGTGTTGGGGCACTGGCTCCACCGCCTGTTCTAGAAGCAGGCTTTGCAGCTCCTGAAGGAGTACGTCCTCGTGCAGCGGGGGTCTGGAAGGCTCCCATGGAAAGTAGAGGGGGGCACCTGGTGAAAACGCAGGAGGTAGCCCTTGTGGACCACCTGCAACACCCAGGCATCGGATGTTATGGCTGACCACCTGTGAGCAAAGTGGGTCAGCCGACCCCCCGTGCTGGCATAGTCAAAAACCTCCACCCTGCTGGGCCGGGGCCTGCGTGGTGGGTTTGGGGGCTTTTTGCTTCCGGGAACCGTTACCCTGTCCCCTAGTCCGCTGCCCCTGAAGGGGGGTAGTGGCCTGACAATGTGCTTGGTGATGCGTATAAGCAAACACTTTCCTCGGGTAAAAAGGCTTTTTGCCAGAGCCCTTCTTCTTCTGTGAAGGGGCCGAGGACTTCCTGGAGAGACGAGTCCTGGTGAGAGTCTCGGACTCGAGCTCCGCCGCCTTTTCGGCCATGGGTTTGCCGAAGAGGTTTTCCCCTCGGCAAGGAACATCGACCAACTTGTCCTGCACCCATGGCTCGAGGTCGGATGATTGAAGCCAAGCCTGGCGGCGAGTCCCGATGCCGGCTCCGGCTACCCGAGCCGATGCCTCGAAGCCATCATAGGCCGCTCGAGAAATGAACTTCGAACATTCTCGAATCCCTGAGGATAAGGTCTGGAACCGCTGCAAGGGTTCCTCGGAGAGACCGGCAGAGAAACCCTCAATTTCTTTCGCCAGGTCTCGGAGGTACATACCCATGTACAGCTGATATGTCTGGACCCGACAAGCAAGCATAGAGCCCTGGAAGCACTTCCTACCGAGGGCGTCCAGGTTCCGGGCCTCCTTGCCCGGGGCACCGAGGAGTGCATCTTTTGACTCTTAAGTCGATGCATGGCCGACTCCACCACCATGGAGTGGTGCGGAAGCTGCGCCTTCTGGAACCCGGGGCTCTTGCGGACTCGATACATGGAATCGACCTGCTTGCTCAACACTGGCGTAGAGGCTGGGCTCTCCCACATGCGGAAGAGAAGCCGCTCCAGCATCGGGGAAACCGGCACAGTGAAGGCCTCCCTCGGGGGGGAGTCGTATTGAAGGGCCTCGAGCTCCTCGGCTCGGGGTTCCTCCTCCGGATCCGCGGGGAAGGCCAAAGCCTTGGCCATGCCCCTCACGAAGTCGGAGAACCGGGTATCCTCCGGGGGGGACCGCCTCCGAGGCTCCGACTCGGGCGAATCGGAGGGGACGCACCGAGTCTGGAAAGAACCGGGTGACTCGTCCTCCTCAGTGTCCCAGCCCGACTCCTCCGAGGAGGAATCGAGCGGTTCCGCGCGGGTGGGGCCCGGGGACCGCCGCCCCGACGCCGAGGCCGGCGTCGAGGACCTCGGTCCCGAACGGGAAGCCGAGGGAGACCTAGGTCGAGGATCGACTCGAGCTCGCATGGACTCGAGGATCGACTCGGCCTCCGGGGTCGACTGGAGCGTCGACGTCCCGGTGGTCGGGGCAGATGCACTGGCGAGGCCGGTGATCCATGCCCGCTGCTGGTCCATGAAGGCAGATATACTGCGCTCCAAGGACGTCAGTCTGAGATCAAGCTCAGAAGACCCAGCAGCCGCCGACTCAGGCCCCGACGGCGTCGGGCCCGACGTCGGTTCATCCGTGGGGGAGTCCAGGAGGACTATAGCACTCACGTGTCCAGGAGATTCCACTTCGAGGCGAGGAAGCTTCGAAGGCCTTTCCCACTACGACGGGCCGGGCTAGGCGACCTGTCCCTCGAAGGACCGGGGTCGCCTCCCGGCTCCACCCTCGCGGGCTTCTTCTCCCGCCGGCGTTCCCGGCCAGGGGAGCCCCGCTCAGAAGAACTCCGACGATGCTCCGAGCCGGAGCCACGAGGCGTCGAGGCCTCTGACGAGGTCCGCGCGGAGTCAGAGAAGATCCGATCCCTTTGCGACTGCAGGCTCCTGAGCGCCTTCGAGGACATCTTGCTGCACGGGCCGCAGCTCATAGGGTCATGCTCGGCCCCGAGGCAGCAGTCATGCGTGTCGGTGAGAGACATGAGTCTGATACAACGATCACACTTTTTAAAACCACTGGCAGCCATCGGGGGAAAAAGAACCCCGGCAAGGTCGAAAGACCGTGTTGCCAGGGATGAAGGAAAAAAGTGGCGGGAGCACCAGTTGGAATAAATTAAATGTAAACGGGCCCAATAGGATATTGAGGCCCGGCGGGAAGAGGAACACACGAACCGAGAAAATTTACTTAAATAAAAACAAAAACAAAGAAATCAACTTTTCTGCGGCGGTAACAGACTACGTCTGTAGGGCTCCGCGGAAAAAAGAAGACTGAGCAAGATGGCATCCCTAGGCGGGAAGGGGACTGCGCATGCGCGCTGCAATGCCCAAAGGCTTTCTGCGAAAGCTGGGGAAAATTGCTCCGCGAGGGCTCCGTCGGCGCCGACGTCACCCATAAGTGAGGACTGACTTCCTGCTTGGTCCTGGAGAAACACAATATCAACCGACTCACTTTTGTCCACCTGTTTATTCACTCCTTCAAAAAAACATAACAGATTAGTAAGACAAGATCTTCCTTGTCTAAAGCCATGTTGGCTGTCTCCCATTAGGTTGTGACTATCTACATGCTGAGTAATTTTATTCTTTATGATGGATTCTACCATTTTTCCCGGTACTGACGTCAGCCTCACCGGTCTGTAGTTTCCCGGATCACCCCTGGAACCCTTTTTAAAAATTGGTGTTACATTGGCGATCCTCCAATCTTCAGGTATTAGAGATGATTTTAATGATAGTTCACAGATTACTGATAGCAGGTCTGCAATCTCATATTTCAGTTCTTTCAACACCCTTGGATGTATACCATCCGGCCCAGATGATTTGCTACTCTTCAGTTTATCTAATAGTTGTAAGATATCTTCCCGATGTATCGATATTTCCTTCAATTCTTCCGCACCTTTAAATACCACTTCAGTCATGGGTAACATCCCTACATCTTCCTCAGTAAAGACCAAAGCAAAGAATTATTTCAGTCTCTCCGCTATCGCCTTGTCACCTCTTAGTGCTCCTTTAACCCCTTTATCATCTAATGGACCAACTGACTCTCTCACAGGTTTTTTGCTACAAATGTACTTGAAAAGGTCTTTATTTCGCGTTTTTTGCTTCCGCAGCAAGCTTCTTCTCAAATTCTCTCTTTGCCTGCCTTATCAATGCCTTGCATTTGACTTGCCAGTGCTTGTGCTGTTTCCAGGTTTCGTCGTTTGGCTCTTTTTTCCATTTCCTGAAAGATGCTTTTTTGGCAACAGCCTCTCTGACCTCACCTTTAAACCATGCCGGCAGTTTTTTGGACTTCCTTCCACTTTTCTTAAAGCGTGGAATACAGCTGGTCTGGGCTTCCAAGATAGTATTTTTCAACAACACCCAAGCTTGATGTACGTCTTTAACCTTTGCAACTGCTCCTTTTAGTTTTTTCTTAACTGTTTTCCTCATTTTATCATAGTCTCCCTTTCGAAAGTTAAAAGGTAGTACTGTGGATTTCCTTACTATCCCTCCTCCACTAATTAAATCAAAGGCAATCATGTTATGATCACTATTGCCAAGTGGCCCCAACACCCTTATCTCTTGTACTAGATCTGGTGTTCCACTAAGGACTAGGTCTAATATGGCTTCCCCTCTGGTCGGTTCATGAACCAGCTGCTCCAAGAAGCAGTCATTTATTTCATCTAGGAACTTTATCTCCCTAGCATGTCCTGCCGTGACACTGACCCAGTCGATACTGGGGTAATTGAAATCACCCATTATTATTACTGCGCTGTAACTTTTGTTAGCTTCCTTGATTTCTTTGAGCATTTCATCATCCATTTGGTCATTCTGGCCAGGTGCTCGATAGTACACCCCCACTGCCATTGCCTTCCCCCTTTTATATGGAATTTCAATCCATATAGATTCTACAGCAGATTTTGTTTCCTGCAAAACTTTAATCCTTTCTGAGTCAATGCCCTCTCTAACATAGAGCGCAACCCCTCCACCAATTTGATCAGCTCTATAATTACGATATAGTTTGTACCCAGGTATCACAGTGTCCCACTGGTTGTCCTCCTTCCACCATGTCTCTGATATTCCAATCATATCTAACCTTTCATTTAGTGCTATATATTTTAACTCTCCCATCTTATTCTTTAGACTTCTAGCATTTGCATACAAGCATTTTAGAGAATGTATTTTATTCATGTTAATTTGGCTATTGTTAGACATGGGTAAATTGGGATCTTTAAGCTCTGTCTGCTCCATACTTGAGGGCATTTGGGCTACTTTACTCTTTTGTGGAACCTCTCTGCTTTTGGTAGTATCCTTCGAGGATACATTCTTCCGAACCATCCGCTCTTGGGCGACTGTCGGCTTTCCCCTAATATCTAGTTTAAAAGCTGCTCTATCTCCTTTTTAAAGGTTAATGCCAGCAGCCTGGTTCCATCCGGTTAAGGTGAAGCCCATCCCTTCGGAAGAGCCCCTCCTTTCCCCAGAATGTTCCCCAGTTCCTAACAAATCCAAAACCCTCATCTCTGCACCATTGTCTCATCCACGCATTGAGACTCCGGAGCTCTGCCTGCCTTTTGGGTCCTGCGCGTGGAACAGGAAGCATTTCGGAGAATGCTACCATGGAAGTTCTGGATTTCAACTTCCTGCCTAAAAGCCTAAATTTTGCCTCCAGAACCGCCCATTGCGCTCTGAGGCACCAGTGGGCCGCTCACATATGCGTGCAAGCGTGGGGGACGACTGGACGGTAGAGGCTATGTGCCCCAGGAGGCACAACATGGGCCGCGCCGAGATCCTGGACTGGCTTTGGGCCTCGGCGGCCAGGGCGCAGAGCCTTTCCATGCACGCTAGAGGGAGGAAGGCAGACGCCTGTCCCATGTCGAGAAGAGCGCCAATAAACACCAGGGTCTGCACCGGCTTGAGGTGGGACTTGGAGTAGTTAATCAGGAAACCGAGGCATTCGAGGAGGACCATGCGCGACACCGAGAGCAAACCTCCTCTGCCAATGTGCCTGTGACAAGCCAGTCGTCCAGGTAAGGGTAGACGGATATGCCCTGTAGCCGAAGGTGGGCTGGGCCGCTGACAGGCATTTCGTGAAGACTCACGGGGCAGATACGAGCCCAAAGGGGAGCACTCTGTATTGGAAGTGCTCCCCTTACACCCTGAAACGCAGGTACTTCCTGTGCTTGGGGTGAACAGGAATGTGAGCGTAAGCATCTCTGAGATCCAAGTAGCATAGCCAATCACCCTGGAGGAAGAGCAGCAGGACACCAAGCGATAGCATTCTGAACTTCTCTCGCACCAGAAATTTGTTCAGATTCCTGAGATTGAGGATGAGGCGCAGGCCCCCTGTTCTCTTCGGGACAAGGAAGTACCGGGAATAAAATCCCTGACCTCGGAGGTGTGGCGGAACTCTCTCGACCGCCTGCTGACCGAGGAGGTTGTTCAGTTCTTGCTGCAAGCAAATCTGGTGCAAGGGAAGCAGAGTATTATTTATTTATTTATTTATTTATTTGCGTTTCTTATATACAGCACTATTATAATCAGTGCGGTTTACATTTGAACAGAACATACAACAATGCAATATGTTACACTGAATTTACAGTCAAAAGGGTATATAAACTTGGATGAACAGGGGAACAAACTATGTACATTGATATTTAGTAATAAGGCGTAACATTATATGAGGGACATGGTTAGGCATTGCAGTGTGCAAATCGGATATGTAACAGGAGGAAGGTCAAGCTAACCATTTTCTAAACGGGGTTGGTTTAAGTGTGAGTTTTGGTGAGGAGGTATAGTATGTTGAGATTGATTAGGAGGATTGGAATTGGGGTAGTGTTTTAGGAACAAATGATGCTTGATAGCCTTTCTGAATGATATTATATTTGCAATGGATCAAATTTCTGGGGGGAGGGCATTCCAAGCTCTTGGTGCAAATAGGGAGAATGCTCTATTGGCTGTTGTCTTTGAGCACCTCGTTAGCATTTTAGGGACGTCTAGTTTATTCAGACATGATGCCCTTTTGCTTCTGTTGGGTGGCATAAGTTGGATGAGCTTAGTGAGCGGTGTGTGGGGCTGATTTTTTGACGCCTTGAAAGTTAGTACGAGGGCCTTGTATAGGATTCTGGCGTGGAGAGGCAGCCAGTGTAGGTTCATCAGTACTGGGGTTATGTGGTCCGATCTTGATGTTCCTGTGAGTATTCTTGCTGCTGAGTTCATGGCTAGCCTAAGCGGGTTCAGTGTTGATTGTGGGAGCCCAAGAAGGATAATGTTGGCAAAGTCAAGGTGTGGGATGACCAGTGCTTGGAAGATTGAACGATATTCAGAGGGGTCAAGTAGTGGGAGGAGATGGCGGAATGTCTGTATCTTGTGGTAGATGGATTTAGTGATGTTTTTAATATGCGGTGACATATCCAGCTTTTGGTCGAGGATAATGCCCAGGTACCGGATGGTAGTTTTGACTGTGAGGTCGTAGTTGTTAACTCGAAGCAATGGAGGTGGTATGAACTTCTGGTTTCGTGTGACAAATAGGACATCCGTCTTGCTGTGATTAATGCATAGGTTTTGGGTGAGGAGCCATTCTGATACTGTTTCGAAGCATTTTGTTATTGCTGAAAAATCTGGTTGATCAGGCTTGAAGGATGTGTACATCAGGATGTCGTCTGCATAGGCCAAGCATTGGACATTGAAGGAGCGGATTAGGTCACAAATGGGTTGCATATATATGTTAAACATGAGTGAGGATAGGGGTGAACCTTGGGGGACTCCTTGCTTGAGTGTGAATGGATCTGAGGTAGTAGGGCCTACTCTGACTTGTTGTAGCCTGTCGCATAAATATGATCTGCACCATGCTAAGGCCGAGCCTTGTATACCTTTGTCTTTGAGGCGAAGTAGAAGTGTCTCGTGGTTCACATAATCAAATGCAGCTGCAATGTCCACGAATATGAGGATGAATCCTTGGTGTAAGTCATCAATTCCCATGATTAGGTTGTTGAAAAGGGTTGTAAGGATGGTTTCAATACCATGTGCTTCTCTAAATCCGTGTTGGGAAGGGTCAAGTGGTGCTTCGGTGTCGACGTGCTGTTGAATTTGTAGGACTACTTTCTCTATAATTTTTGCCAAGAAAGGGATGCTTGATATGGGTCTGAATAACTCGACTTTGGATGGGTCGAGTTTGCAGTTTTTTAACAGTGGGCGGATTGATGTGAATTTTAGGCTTTGTGGGAAGGAGCCTGTTGCAAATGATTGGTTTAGGATCCTACTTATGGTTGGGCTGAGGGTATGTCGCAACTCTTTGATCCAGCTGGCTGGACAGGGATCATTGGGTGCGGTGGTAAGATTGATGGAAGAGATGATGTCTTCAGTTTGTTGGAGACTTCGTGGAATTGTAGCAGCACATTTGGCTGAGAGATAGTATCCGATGAAAAGGAGGGTGTGGGAGAGGCGTTAATGTTGGTCTGGATTATCTTTGACTGAAGGTAGTTCAAATAGTCTTGCGGGTGAGGCATTTGAGCTTGGGAAGGAGTAGGGTCACCTGTGAGAGTCTTTACAATGGAGAATAGGTCATGTGGTTTATTCATGGACCGTTTTAGTGTTTCAGAGTGATATTGTTTTCTCTTTTCCATTATCATCTGTCGGTGTGTTTGTAGGTGTGCAGAGTATGCGCTCAGTGCCTCGGGTGTCTGTGTGCGGCGCCATTGTCTTTCACGTCTGCGAAGATGGAGAAGAGATGTTCGTAGTTCTTGGGAGTACCAAGGCGCATGTTCACGTCTTGATGGTTTCTTGGTGTTGGCTGGGAGGTATGCAGCAGCCTTGAGTGTGTCATCCCAGTTGGATACCATTTCGTCAGGGTCTAGAGAGGTATTGGAGAGGAGAGGCAAGATCTTCTTGAGAACTTCATCCTTGTCAAGAGTTTGGAAGCGTGCTGTTGTGGTTCTGGGGGTATTGTGCCTATTTTTGCAGGTACTGTTGGGGTGGGCGCTGGGGATGTGGAATAGAAGTAGGTTATGATCTGACCAGGGTACGGGTGTTACTGAAATCAGCAGGCTCTCGGTTGAGTTGATAGCAGCGTGTGGCGCGAAAATCAGGTCAAGTTTATTTCCTTTACTGTGGGTGGGAGCGTCTATAAGTTGATCGTAGCCCAGTTGGTTCATTGCTTCGAGGAAGGCTGATGAGTGCGTATCTTGGAGGGATGGCAGATTGAAGTTCCCTATTAGCCAGTTTAGGGAGCGTGGGTTCGTGGGGTTACAGGCAATGTTGATTACGGAGGGAAGATCATCCGGTGATGGAGTGGGAGCTCGGTATAGTAGGTTAATAGTACAGGTGTCATTTGTTATGGAAATCGCGTCTAGGTGTGCTGTACTCGTAGTATTAGTCTAAATTGGAGTGAGGATTTGGCAAGAATGAGAGTACCACCTCCCCTTTGATTGGCTCTATGGCAGGCATATAGGGAGTATCCTGGGGGTGTCATCTGGTTGAGGATGACATTGTCACAGGAGGATAGCCATGTCTCGGTTATCATTAGTAAGTCGAGGTTGTGGTGGGATATAAGATCGATGGCTATGGGCCATTTTGATCGTATGGATGTGGCATTTACAAGTGCGCATCTGAGACGGTAATGTTGGTTGCGTTTTTCAGATTGGATCTTGTTGAGGCTCTGTAAGGGGATGTGTAGGAGGTGTGACTGGCGTGTATCGAGTTTTGTATTTGTGTGGTGAGGGGTTTCAAATCCTCTTCTTCCAGTGTTGTGGAGGATGGGGATGTAGTTGATGCCAGGGTTTAGTGCATGGGAAAAGATAGGGACCCAAGAAGCCAGTAGGGTCAGGAAGATAGAGCTGGAAGGTAAGGTTAGCTGCATGTTGGTTGCGGTGGATGGGTAATTTGCTTCTAGTGTGGGGTGGCAACTTTAGGGATCAAGATTGTGGCAATACTAGTTATCGGTAATGGGTTTGTAACAACATATGGCAGTAAAGCGGTAGCAGTAGAACAGTTTGCAGCTTGTGTCAAAAGAAACAGAGGCAACTTGCAGATTATATTAAGAGTAACAGTAACAATAACGTTTGGAGGTTTCGTTACAAAAGTAATGATGATGATAGTTAAAGCAATGCTGTGATACAATCTGATATTGCAGAAATAGTAACAGGGTAACCTTGTGAGGCAATTATGTTGGTTCAGATGGTAAACGTAGATGTGAGTAGGGTCCTCACTCTTGTTGCAGTAAGGACGTCGATATGTAATAGAGAACTCTTGTGTAAAACATTACCTTGTACTCCAGCGCGTTTTTCTTACGTAGGTGTTAGGTGAGTAGGCAATGGGGAGTTTCAGAGCGACGTTGCAGGTGGAGGCCTGGATCTTAACGGTTAGCAGCGTTCCAGGTTAGAGGGCTCCCGCCAAAGGGCCCTCTGGCGAGGCCCTCAGGCGCGGGCCCGACAGGCGCAGGCGCGCCCAATGGCGATTCTTTATTAGGAGGATGCAGGCGCCCCGATTGGGCAGCACGTGTGCAGGGGGAGGTCCGGTGCTCCTGCAGCTCGATCCTCGGACGGAGGAGATCTGATGAAACGGCAGGAGTTGCTGGGGCAGAAAGACTGCTGTGCCCGACGGCGATTCTTTATTAGGAGGATGCAGGCGCCCCGATTGGGCAGCACGTGAGGAGGGGGAGGTCCAGTGCTCCTGCAGCTCGATCCTCGGACGGAGGAGAGCTGATGAAACAGCAGGAGTTGCTGGGGCAGAAAAATCAGCAGGCTCTCGGTAGGCCTTCTCCCCAGCGGAGTAGGCTCCGCTGGGGAGAAGGGAGGAGAGAGTCTGTCCAGACGAAGACGATAACCATCACATATTACCTGAAGAACCCAGGCATCCGATGTAATGGCCTCCCATTTGTGGGCAAAAAGGGACAGACGCCCTCCCACAGGCAGAGGTGCCACCGAGAAGCAAGGGGCTATGCATTTGGCGTCAAAACCCTGGGGCTGGCTGGGGCGGCGCCAGTGGTTACGCTTTGGGCCCCTTTGGTTATTGGTGACCCTGTGCTCCCCTTTTTCCCTGGCCGCTGGGTATCCCCGGTAAGGGAGCCTCTTCCTCTGGAAGAACAGCTTCCTGCTGTGTTGTTTCTTCCGCAGAAGAGAAGAGGTTTTATGAGAGAGACGGGTGCGAGTTACGAACTCAGTCTTGATCTCGGCTGCTTTGTACTCCATGGGCTTGCCAAACAGTTGTTCACCAAGGCAGGGGACATCTAAGAGCTTCTCCTGGACCCATTGTTCTAGGTCTGAAGACTGGAGCCACGCTTGACGCCGCACTCTGATGCCGGCTGCTGCCACACGGGCAGAAGACTCGAACCAGTCATATGCAGCGCAGGAAAGGTATTTCAAGCAGTCTGCAACTGATCTCAGAAGGGTCTAAAACCTGAGGAGGTGTTTGCCTCAGAGGCCCACGGCGAAACTGCTGAGCTCCTTACCGAGGTCACAAAGGAACATCCCCATATACAATTGGTATGCCTAGATGCAGCATGCCAGTATGGATCCCTGGTAAGCCTTGCGCCCAAGGGCATCGAGAGCACGGGTTTCTCTCCCAGGCGGGACTGAAGAGTGATACTTCGGGCTCTTCTGCTTCTGCATCACGGATTCAACTACCATGGAGGTATGGGGAAGTTGGGTCTTCCGGAACCCCGGGCTGCGTTGGACCCTGTACATGGCATCAAGTCTTTTAGTGACAATAGGGACAGAGGCAGGTGCTTCCCACATGCAGAGGAGCAGCCAGGTCAGGATGGATGGTACAGGGACCAAGAGAGACTCCCTAGGGCAGCGGTTCTCAACCTGTGTGTCGCAACCCCCACGGGGGTCGCCACAGGATTTAGCGGGGGTTGCCTCACTCTGCCGTTTAAAAAAAGAAAAGCGCACAAGTTGCTGCCACTGCTCACCACTTCCCTTCTATTGCAGCCGCGGCTCCCTGCCTCTTAGGGAACTGCGGCTATGCCTGTAAAACCATTGCAGAGCCTTCCTGCCTCTTGAAGGGCTCCGTGCAGCATTGTCCCGCCTCCAAAGGAAGTTGTTTACCACTCCCTTTGGAGGTGAGACAATGCTGTATGGAGCCCGTTTAGAGACAGAAAGGCTCCGCAACGGTTTTACAGGCATAGCCACGGTTCCATAAGAGGCAGGGAGCCGCGGCTGCAATAGGAGGCGGCAGACATGGGGAGAGGGGAGCAGGGAACCTGCAACGGGGCTGACAGGGATGGAGGAGGGAGGGCGGGATGGAGGGCGGGAGGGAGGGCGGGATGGAGGGAGGGAGGGCGGGCGGGCGGGCGGGATGGAGGGAGGGAGGGCGGGCGGGCGGGCGGCGGGGAGGGAGGGAGGGCGGGCTGACATGGATGGAGGGCGGGCGGGCGGGAGGGCGGGCGGGCTGACATGGATGGAGGGCGGGCGGGCGGGCGGGCGGGAGGGAGGGCGGGCTGACATGGATGGATGGAGGGCTGACATGGATGGATGGAGGGTGGGAGGGTGGGCGGGCTGACATGGATGGATGGAGGGCTGACATGGATGGATGGATGGATGGAGGGCGGGCGGTGGGCTGACATGGATGGATGGATGGATGGAGGGCGGGCGGGCGGGAGGGCTGACATGGATGGATGGATGGAGGGCGGGCGGGCGGGAGGGCTGACATGGATGGATGGATGGAGGGCGGGCGGGCTGACAGGGCGGGCTGGAGGGCGGGCGGGCTGACAGGGCGGGCGGGCTGACAGGGCGGGCGGGATGGAGGGAGGGCGGGCGGGCTGACATGGGCGGGCGGGAGGGAGGGAGGGCGGGCGGGCGGGCGGGAGGGAGGGCTGACATGGAGGGAGGGCGGGCGGGCGAGCTGACATGGAGGGCGGGAGGGAGGGCGGGCGGGAGGGCTGGGAGGGAGGGCTGACAGGGAGGGCGGGCGGGCTGACTGGGAGGGAGGGCGGCAGGGTGGGCTGGGAGGGAGGGCGGCAGGGCGGGCTGGGAGGGCGGGAGGCTGGGCGGGCGGGCGGGGAGGGCGGGAGGCTGGGCGGGAGGGCGGGCTGACAGGGAGGGAGGGAGGGAGGGCTGGGAGGGAGGGAGGGAGGGAGGGCTGGGAGGGCTGGCTGGGAGGGAGGGAGGGAGGGCGGGCGGGCGGGCTGACAGGGAGGGAGGGAGGGAGGGCGGGCTGACAGGGAGGGAGGGCGGGCGGGCTGACAGGCTGGGCGGGAGGGCTGGGAGGGAGGGAGGGAGGGCTGACATGGAGGGAGGGAGGGCGGGAGGGCTGACATGGAGGGCGGGAGGGAGGGAGGGCGGGCTGACATGGAGGGAGGGCTGACATGGAGGGCTGACATGGAGGGCGGGCGGGCGGGCTGACATGGAGGGAGGGCTGACATGGAGGGCGGGCGGGCGGGAAGGCTGACATGGAGGGCGGGCGGGCTGACATGGAGGGAGGGCTGACATGGAGGGCGGGCGGGCGGCGGGAGGGAGGGCTGACATGGAGGGCGGGCGGGCGGGCGGGCGGGCGGGAAGGCTGACATGGAGGGCGGGAGGGAGGGCGGGCTGACATGGAGGGCGGGAGGGAGGGAGGGCGGGCTGACATGGCGGGCGGGCTGGAGGGAGGGCGGGAGGAGGGAGGGCTGACATGGAGGGCGGGCGGGCGGGCTGACATGGAGGGAGGGCTGACATGGAGGGCGGGCGGGCGGGAAGGCTGACATGGAGGGAGGGCTGACATGGCGGGCGGGCGGGAAGGCTGACATGGATGGATGGAGGGAGGGCTGACATGGAGGGAGGGAGGGAGGGAGGGCTGACGGATTGATGGAGGGAGGGCGGGCTGACGGATGGAGGGAGGGAGGGCTGACATGGAGGGCGGGCGGGAGGGCTGGCTGACATGGGTGGAGGGCGGGCTGACATGGAGGGAGGGAGGGCGGGCTGAAAGGGCAGGAGAGCTGACATGGATGGAGGGCGGGCGGGCGAGCTGACATGGCGGAAGGGCTGACATGGATGGATGGAGGGATGGAGGGCTGACATGGAGGGAGGGAGGGGGGCTGACATGGACAAAGGGAAGAGACAGGGGGACATACTGGACAGACGGGGATAAATGCTGGACAGAGGGGAGAGACAGTGCAGGTTAGGATTATAATGGGCAGATGCGGGGGCTAGGACTGGTAATGGGTTGATTAGAGAAGGCTAGGACTCAGAATGGACTGATCAAGGGGGGGTTGGGACTGGTAATGTGCTGATAGGGGGGTAGGACTGGTAATGGACTGATGGGGGGCTAGCATTGGAAATGAGCTGATCGGGGAGGTTAGGACTGGAAATGGGCTGATTTGAGGAGGCTAGGACTGGTAATGGGCTGATGGAGGGTGTAGGACTGGTAATGGGGTTGAGGAGGGACGAGCACTGGAAATGAGCTTATTAGGGGAGGCTAGGAATGGTAATGAGCTGATGGGGGGGTAGGACTGGTATTGGGCTGATTAGAGGAGGCTAGCACTGGTATTGGGGTTGAGGGGGGACTAGCACTGGAAGCGAGCTGATTGGGGGGCTTCGACTGGGGATGGGCTGATTGTGGGGAGGGGAGGATAGAGCTGCTGACCCCGGAAGAAAACTGGGGGCTAAGACTACAAATGGGCTGATACGAGGGGATGGGAGAATGGAAATGGAAGGGAGTGGATCTGAGAGGGGCTGCCATGGTATTTGTACTAGAAGGGACTGGTCAGTGGGGAAGGAGGGGGACTGGAAGGGAATGGACACCAGTGGCAGTCATGGGAATGCAAGTTGACATTGGAAGGTACTGGAAAGGGGCTGATACTGGGGAGGGTTACTGGGACTGGAAATAGGCTGATGGAAAGAAGTGAAGAAAACGAAAGAAGAGATAAGAAATGGCAGATGGAGCATAGACCACAGAAAGAGAGCTAAGAGAAGACAGGAAAGCAGAAGTCTCAGACCGGGACCAGCATGATCAGAGAATAAATTGGTCAGACAACAAAGATAGAAAAAATAATTTTATTTCATATTAGTGATTTGACTACAAAATCATCATAATTTTGAAATCAAATATTGTTACTTGTTATTGTGATTAATTATTGTGGTTTAAATAAGTAAATTTTATAAATAAAAACTTATTGCAAAGGCCTATAATATATTAATAATTCAACAAATGATTACAACGACAATGCGTTAACGGTAAAGGAAGAGAGACGCATTTGATTTTATCATTGGGGGTCACCACAAGTTGACCAATGGTAAAAGGGGTCACGGTACAAAAAAGGTTGAGAACCACTGCCCTAGGGGGAGACTCATATTGCAAGATGTCCTCTGCCGTCGGCTCCTACTAGGTCTGCATAGGCAGATTGAGGACTTGAGCCATATCCCTCACAAACACCAAGAAGGAGGTGTCTTCGGGAGGTGACCACCTTTGCGAGGCGGCGGGGACGGGTCAGAAGGAAGGTCCCTATGGTGCGGGTTTCAGGGGATGTGTCCCCATCCGATTCCCAGCCCAAGAGGTTCAAGGAGTACTCTGAGTCTGGCCGATCCTCATGCCCAGTGGCCGAGGCCCGCTTGGAGCCAGGAGGCACTGACTCTGGAGGACCCTCATTTGGCCCACAGCTCTCAGGGGTTTCCAAGGCAGTTTTTCCGGACCCCCATCGAGGGACCCACGGTCTCGAGGCACGAGCCAGTCGTGCTGGGCAAAAGCGCCTGCTGGGCAGCTAGGAAGGCAGAAATGCTGTACTCTTGTGCCAGCATATGGGAGTTCCACTCAGGAGTGGGTCCCTGTGTCATTGACACTGGGGTTACCAGGTCCGGCGTGGAGAAGTAGAGGGGGGGGTCCTCGCCGGGATGACCCTCAGGAGACCAGGCGCCATCTCCGGAGGCACCTTTCGAGGCCGCTCCTTGTCCGACTCGCGGGAACACCAAGGAGGGCTAAGGGAATGAACGCGAGACCCCTCACGCTTGTCTGGAGCCCCTGACAGTGACTTCTAGGTCTTCTTCTTTCACCGTTCCACCTCGGACGAACCCTGATTGGAGTGATGCCTGGGGCGCGGAGTCACTGCAGGGGACCCCACAAGTGGTGGATCGGTGGGGCGAGGCGCCGAGGACCCCGGGGCTGCCTTACGGAAAATGTTTTCGGACTTCTGCTTATGGCTTAGCAAGGCCTTAGCGGACATTTTCTTACAGAGTGAGCAGCGCTCCGGGTTGTGGTCGGTCCCCAGACACCGCAGACGACAGTCGTGGGTGTCTGTGAGCGACATATTCTTGGAGCATCTGTCAAATTTTTTTAAGCTGGTGTCCATGGGGGCAAAAAGAGCCCCTGCGAGGTCAAAGACCCTCAAGGCCAGCGGTTGGAAAAAAGGGAACAAAAAGAAAAAAACACTAAGGAAGAAAAAAAGGGAATCCCCTGGCCCACAGCCGGAGCAAGGGCGACGGGGAGGATGGGAGAGGACTGGTGCTATTGGAAAAAAGGAGCCAAAAAGCCGGAGATAAAAAAACTTTGAGGGACGAGGACGTGCGTCCCAAGGGCTCCACGGAAAGAGGGAGAATGAGCAAGATGGCACCTTTGGGCAGGAAGAGGACCATGCATGCCTGGCAGCAATCCGAAAGGCTTTCATTGAAAGATGGGGAATTGCTCTACGCGGGCTCCATGGGTGCCGACATCGCCTAAAAACTTATGCAATCAAGATTTTTTGGTTTCTAATTTATTTATTTTTTTTAATTTGTGTAACTGTTCTTTTACACTGAAAAAACTGTATTGTATAGACCAGTAAAATACTCCTACTTTAATTTATTTATTTCACTGTATTTATATCCCGCTTTTCACCGGGTCAAAGAGGTGTAACAAAAAAGGGGGGGGGGGTTAATCAGTCATAGGGCCATCACCAGGAGGGCAACATTGATGATTTTGACAAAGGATAGACAGACATGGACAAGGTAACAGTTTTTGATCATGGGTTTTTGAGGGTGGCCTAGAGGGGTAGTTATTTGTGGGAGGGTGTTTCTGTTTTGAGGTATTCTTGGAATAGGATGGTTTTTAGCTGTTTTTTGAATGACAGGAGATCGTTATTGTTCCTGAGGTGGCTCGGTAGAGAATTCCAGAGGGATGGGGCATAAAGTTCAAAGGCTCTGTTGCAGGTCCGTTGTGTGCATCTGGTTCTTTTGTGAGGGATGGTGAGGGAGTTGCTGGAGGTCTGTCTGGTCGTTTTGCTGTGGGCTGGATGGGTCAGTAGGGTGTGGAGCTGGGTGCTCTGTGTTTGCTGGATGGCTTTGTGGGTGAGTAGAATGGCTTTGTATTTAATTCTTGCTTCAAGGGGAAGTATGTGGAGGTCTCTTAGAATTGGGGTGATGTGGTCTCGTTTCCTCGCATTCTGAATAATTCTCGCTGTGGTGTTCAAGGCCGTTCGGAGGGGGTTGGTTTGTGTGGCGGGTAGTCCATGGTAGATTATATTGCAGTAGTCCAGATGTGGGAGTGTCATAGCTTGCATTACTGTCCTGAAGTCTTGAGGTTCGAGGAGAGGTCGGAGACGTTGTACTGTTTTAGCCTTGTGGAATATAGTTCCGGTGGTCTTAGTGATTTGTTGCTTGAGGGTTAGAGCCTGGTCAATGATAATGCCCAGATCTCTTATTTGTGGCTATATTTGAATTTGTGTAGTTCCCATGTTGAGGTGTGTAGGCGGTTTGAATACATTTTGATTTATAATTTTTAGACAACAGAATGTGAAAAACATACAAGGGTGTGAAGACTCACAAGGCACTGTATCCACTCTGCCTATGGGGGAAAAAGCATAGTTACTCACCTGTAACAGGTGTTTTCCAGGGACAATAGGAATCAATCCTCACATATGGGTGACATCAGCACAGACTGAGCCCGCATGGAGCATTTCCCCAGCTTTCAAAGAAAGCCTTTGGGAATGCCACCACACATGCATGGTCCCCTTCCCACCCAAGGGTGCCATCTTGGTCAGTCAGATGACATAGATCAGGCAAAAAGAAAAAATACCAAGAATAGTGGGCAACTCCAAGGGGAGGTGGGAGGGTTGCGAGGACCGATTCCTGCTGTCCCTGGACAGCATCTGTTACAGGTGAGTAACTACGCTTTCTCCAGGAACAAACAGAAAGTCAGTCCTTATATATGGAAATCCCCAGCTATAGGCAACCGAGGACCTGTAGAAAAGTGACACGGCCTACCGTGAGCAGCCACTGGTAATTGAAGACAGCATGAGGACCCTGGGTCTCCGGAAGAGCACGCTCCCTGTAGCCGCAGAAGAAGGGTAGGAGGGCAAGATTTGCTTAAACTCCCGAACAAATTACGGAGTACGGCCTGGCCGAAGGTGCTGTCCTGATGGGACTCCCTCTCCAGGCAGTTGTGCATTGCAAAGGTGTTAGCCGAGGACCAGGTGGCAGCTCGGCAAATGTCTGCCAGTGGCACAGATCGCAGATGGGCCACTGATGCCGTCTTCACATGAACATCCTGCACCATGACTCGGAGGTCCAAGGGTAGCCCAGCCTGAGCCTGGGCGAAGACGATGCAGTCCACCACCCAGATGGATAGGGTCCACTTAGTGACTGCGAGCCCCATGCGGGCAGGGCCGTAGGAAACGAAGAGCCACTCAGACCTGCGGTGAACCCGTGTGCGTTGCAGGTAGAAGGAGAGAGTCCTCCTGCAGTCAAGTGTATGGAGGACCGCCGATGCCCGGTCAGCATGGGGGCTTTGGGAAGAAGGTCAGCAGCACTATCTCCTGATTGAGGTGGAAATCAGAGACAACCTTCAGAAGGGACTTTGGGTGCATTCAGAGAACCACCCGATTCCCACAGAATCTCGTGTAGGGGGAGTCGACCTTCAGGGCCTGAAGCTCACAGACCCTCCGGGCCGAGGTGAGGGCCACCAGAAAAAACACCTTCTAGGAAAGGTGCCGAAGCAAGCAGGTCGCCATTGGCTCGAAGGGCAGCTGAGTTAGAAGTGTGAGGACAACACTGAGGTCCCACTTCGCAAGAGGCAGCCGGATGGGGGGATGGGAAAGAAGCAGCCTGCGCATGAAGCGGGAAACTAGCGGTTGACTCGAGAGGGGTCTGCCCCCGATGGGGTGGTGGTTAGCCAAGATAGAGCTCGGGTGGACCCTGACCTTCAAGCCCGCCTGTGAGAGATGGAAAAGGTACTGCAGGACCAAGTGGGCAGGGCAAGAAAATGGGTCAGCCCATATCTCCTAGCACCACACCGAGATCCAACACCACTTAAAGGCGTAAGCCCTCCTAGTCGAGTCCTTGCGAGAGAGCAGCAGTATGTCCTCGACCTTCACCGAGAGATGAAGGGGGTCTAGAGCGACCCATTCAGCCGCCAAGATGTGAGGGATAAGGACCTCAAGTTTGGTTGTAGTAACAGGCCCCCCCCCCCTCCTGCATCAAGCCTGGCGTGTTGTCGAGGGGAACCAGAGGTTCCAACGAGAGGCAGAGCAGCAGTGGAAACCAGGGCTGCCGGGACCATGAAAATTACCGAGGCCACATCCTGCTGTACTTTGAGGAGGGTTCGTGCTATGAGCAGAGTGGGGGGAAACGCATATAGGAGGAAGGCGGCATCGGGAGCTTCCCTGTTTGGGTGGGGAACTGGGCCGCAGAACCGTGGGAGCTGCAAATTCGGCAGACTGGCGAAGAGGTCTAGGACCGGGGTCCCCCAACGACGGAACAGACGAAATGCCGTCTGCTGGCAGAGGCACCACTTGTGCGGCTGGAGGAGCCAGTGTAGCCTGTCTGCCAGATTTAAGGCTGATCTAAAGATCCATCTTTTCTGTGCTGCCTTCGACCCGACACCTCCTTCCTCCCCCCTTCCATCCCCCCCATTTGCCTCCTGCATAGTTTGTTCCCCCTGTTAATCTGTTCCTCTGAGTCCCATGCCTATCTACTTATCTTTACCTTTGGCTCTATCCCTTTCCTATCAAACCAATGGAGTTCTGTTTCCTTTTCTGCAGCCCAAGATTTTAATTTTATATTGTAAACTGCTCTGGTGCCTCGGTGTGGGTGGTAAATAAAGCAACGAATAAAGATAAATATAAACATGGTGCCTGAACACCCAGAGGGCGAGGAGGACTACCCGGAGTTCAAGAAGGTTGATCAGCTGCCGGGACTCCTCCGAGGACAAAGTCCCTTGCATGCAGAACTCACAACAGTGGGCTCCCCAGCCCATAAAAGAGGCATCCGTGGTCAAAACCACGTTGTGTTGTGGATCCTGGAACGGTATGCCTTGAAGCAGGTTCCAGACATCCCGCCAACAGTCGATGGACTCTGCCAGTTGATGAGTGACCGATTCGGCGTCTCGGAGACAACACATTGCCCGAGACCACTGAGCTCAAAGGCACCACTGCGCCGCCCGCATGTGCAGTCCGGCATCGGGAACGACATGAACCGTCGAGGTCATATGGCCAAGGAGACAGAGCATCGCTCGGGTCAATACGGTGTTGTGGCGTTGGACCATGGATGCCAGAGCGATGAGGCGGTCTGCCCTGTCCTAAGGAAGGAAGGCTGTCACCTGCTGTTGAGGCGCACTGATGAACACCAGGGATTGGACTGGAGTGAGATGAGACTTTGGGTAATTGATCACAAAGCCAAGATGCTCGAGGAGATAGATGTTGTGGGCCGTGGCCCGTTGCACCTCGTCAGCCAACCCTTCCGTAACGAGCCAGTCGTCTAGATAAGGGTAGACGAAGGTGCCCTGCAGTCGGAGGTGGACCATGGCCACCGCAAGGAATTTGCAGGGCAGATGCAAGGCCAAAGGTAACTAACTCTGTATTGGTGGTGGTTCCCTTATATCCTGAAACATAGGTATTTCCTGTGTTTGGGATGGATGAGGATGTGAACGTACGCATCCCGAAAGTCCAAGGAGCATTAGCCAGTCGCCCTGCCGGAAGAAGGGCAGCAAGGACCAAGGGAGAGCATTTTGAATTTCTCTCGCACCAGGTATTTGTTGAGATTTCTTAAATAGAGGATGAGTCGGAAACCGCCCGTCTGCTTTGGCACAAGGAAGTAATGGGAGTGGAACCCGCAACCTTTGAGATGCAGCGGGACAACTTCCACCGCTTGTTCCTCAAGGAGGGCAGCAAGCTCTGTGCCAAAAAGGCCTGGTGTGGGGGGAGCCAAGGAGGCTCCGCGGGGCAGAAAGGTGGAGGGAGCCAGTCCAGGTGGAGGAGGTAGCCCTCCCGGACAACCTGGAGGACACAGGTGTCTGAGGTGACAGACTACCATCTGGGAGCGAAGTGGACCAGGCACCATCCCACCGGTAGCTAGGTCATCGGGGGGGCGAGCGGCTATGCACCTGGTGTCAAAAACCCAGGGTCAACTGGGCCAGTGTGGGGTTTGGCTCTTAGGTTCCCTGGACATACACGGGCCTTTGGGCCCGCTCTTGCTCTGTCCGCTCCGGGACAGAGCAGACACCAGAGGGTAAGGTGGGTAGTCCCAGTAGGGGAGCCCCTTCCTCTGGAAGAAGGGCTTTTTGCACTGTTGCTTCTTCTGTGGGAGGGAGGAAGTCTTTCGGGAAAAAGGGTGCGGGTGACGTACACTGTCTCAATCTCTGCTGCTTTGTCCTCCATTGGTTTGCCGAATTGCTCGCCTAGACACAGGACATCGAGCAGTTTCTTCTGGACCCATTGTTCGCGATCCGAAGATTGGAGCCAGGCCTGCCGCCTGGCCCCGATGCCAGCAGCCGCTACCCTGGCAGAGGACTCAAAGCTGTCATATGCAGCACGAGAAATGTACTTTGAACAGTCCCCCACTGATTTCAGGAGGGACTGGTAATCGCTGTCGAGATCCACCTCAAAACCCCCGAGTTCCTTCGTGAGGTCACAGAGGAACATCCCTACGTATAGCTGGTAAACCTGAATGCGGCACGCCAGCATGGAGCCTTGGTAGGCCTTACGTCAGAGGATGTCGAGAGCATGAGATTCCTTACTTGGTGGAACCGAAGAGTGGGTCTTCGGACTCTTTTGCCTCCGCATGGCAGACTCAACCATCGTCGAGGTATGGGGAAGCTGGGCCTTTCGGAAGCCAGGCCCTTGCTGGACCCTGTACATGGTGTCCAGGTGCTTGCTGACAATGGGGATAGATGCAGGCATCTCCCATATACAAAGGAGCAGCCGGGTTAGGATGGGAGGAACCGGGACCATGAGGGATTCCTTCGGCAGGGCCTCGTATTGTAAAATATCGAGTTCCTCCACAGGGGCTCCTCCTCGGACTGTGTGGAGAGTGCTAGGGCCCGTGCCATGTCCCGTACAAACTCCAGAAAGGAGGTGTCTTCGTGAGTGGACTGCCGTTTCTGAACAGGTGGGGAAGGGTCCGAGGGAAGGTCCCAATGAGCCCATGTGTCGGGGGAAGTGTCCCCTTCTGATTCCCAACCTGAGTAGTCCGAGGAGGACTCTGAGTTAGGCTGCTTGAGCAGAATCTGTGCCTTGTGCTGAGCTCCTGAGGCCGAAACTCGAGAAGATCTCACACTCGATGACCAGGATGGAGATCGCGACCTCTGCCGGGTTCCCTCATGATCACAGGTGTCGCCCACGAGGTCTCAGGGTGCGTGCCAACAGAGCCTGGCACCAGCGTCTGCTGAGCAGCAAGGAAGGCAGAAATGCTGCGCTCCAATACCAGCATTTGGGCCTCCCACTCAGGAATGGGGCCCCGCAATGCTGATGCCAGGATGACTGGGTCTGGCGTTGAGGAGGAGAGGGGGTCCTCACCAGGACGACCTAGGGGAGACCGGGTGCCATCGCTGGAGGCCTCCATATCTGTGCGAGGTACCTTTCAAAGCCGCTCCCTCTCTGACTCTTGAGACTGCTGAGGGGGGCTAAGGGACCGAGCACGAGAACGCTCACACTTGTTCAGAGCCCCCGACAGGGTCCTCGAGGCCTTCTTCTTCTTCCGCTACCTCTTGTGTGAACCCTGCTCAGAGTGACGCCTTGGTCATGGAGCAACCGTAGGGGACCCCAAAAGCTGTAGGTCAGTGGAGCAGGAAGTTACTGGGGACACCAGGGCCATCTTGCGGAAAATATTGTCCAGTTTCTACTTACGGCTCTGTATGGCCTTGGAGGACATCTTTTTACAAAGGGAGCAGGGCTCCGGGTTGTGGTAGCTCCTAAGCACCTAAGACAACAGTCATAGGTGTCCGTGAGCAATATATTTTTGGAGCAATTGTCACACTTTTTGAAACCGGAGGCCATGGGGGCAAAAAGAATCCCCGCAAGGTCGAAGACCTTCGATGCTGCCAACGGTTGAAAAAGGCGCAAAAATGCGCTGGAGACCAAACTCGAAGAAAATGAAAAACAACGAAGTCCCAGGGCCTGCTGCCGAAGCAAGGGCATTGGGACAGCGGGAAGAGGACCGGGAGACCAGAATTAGAGAGAAAAAAAAATTAGAGACTTTTTCCGAGGTACAGGATGTGCGTCCAAAGTGCTCCGTGGAAAAAGGGAGACTGACCAAGATGGCACCCTTGGGCGGGAAGGGGACTACACATGCGTGGTGGCATTCCCAAAAGCTTTCTTTGAAAGATGGGGAAATGCTCTGTGCAGGCTCCGTCGGTGCCAACACCACCCATATGTGAAGACTGACTTCCTGCTTGTTTCTGGAGAATGTTAGTTCAACTAACCCTAAAGGATGAACGCAAGTCAGCCACAAACCAAGATGTGCAGTATCTATAACTCAAATCAACATTTTACTTATTGCATGTAATTGCTTTTGTGTTGTCATGTGCATGTCATGTCATGGTGTGATTTTGTTCATGATGGGTAGTTTATTAATTTAAGACAATATTGATGTAACCTGGGCTTAATATTAGTATTCTGTTACTCATCATAAATTTATGGGGGGAGGGTTTGCATAAACTTTGTTTTTTACCCTTCTCAACTCAGCCTAACCATGTAGATTGGTACACACCAAAAAAAGATGCAAAAACTTGTCTTATCTACCAACTCATATGGAGATTTATTTACCTGCTCACAATCAACTTCTAAAGTTCTTGAATTTGGATTTCCATTAATAACTGTTGCTGCAAACCACTGTGTAGAGGGATCCAAGCTATAAACTCTTACTTTTGACCCAATTAAGCTCCTCGTACCTTAAAAACAAAATTTGGCATTAAATTTGAAAAATGACATACAGCCTTCCACTGACAGAAATAGAAGAGTAGTATATATAATGGGTCATTTATCTTTAATCATTTATGTTCTCTCAACTTTAAATTCCTTTTGGAAGAAAAACAAAATCTATCAGCATTTATTTGCAGAACATCATACATCAAGCAAATGTATTTATTTTGTTGTCTTACGTTGTATCTCTTTGGGGTAGGTTTACTAAAGGTTAACGTTCATTAAGTAAAGTTAACACACGTTAAAGTGCTGCAATGGCTCATACAAATGAATAAGCAGTGGAAACACTTAACGCATGTTAACTCAGTAAACATGCCCCTTTGAGTTTTGTGAGAGGTGATTAACGCATGTAAAAAGAATAGAGCTACTTATTTAAATGTGCGGATCAGTTCCACCATTCTACTTTCAGCTGTCCAAGAAAAGACCAGGTTAAAAGAAAATGCTCTCAATACTTTTCAAAAGCACTGCAACTTACAAAATGCATTTTTAGATCTAACTTAAACTTGCCAATGTTTCTGTCTGAACATAGAGAGGTATAGAACTCCAAAGTGATGGTGCTAGATAAAAGAAAGTTGAATGGCAAAATATCTCCAGCCTTATTGCTGAAGGAGAAGGGACTATCAACAAGTTTTCATTTTGTGAATGAAACCCTCTTCTGTGCATGTAAGGAATAAGCAAGTCAAATAAATAGGCAGATTGATCAGAATGAAAGGTTGTGTGTGTCATGATTAATATTTTACATTTAATTCTACATATGCTTGGAAGCCAATGATTTTACTTTGATAGTGGGATAACATGGTTATAATTGTTTTGAAGATGCTTTATCATGGATACATTTAACCACTGTCGAAAGCATTACAGCAAAGTGACTGATTAGGGCTAAGACTACAGTAATGAGGGCAAACTTCTGAAGATGAGGTCTTATTACACATATGCACCCGAGGCTCCAAAAATAGGACTTTACCATGAATGAGACTTGCTTGTCGAAAGATAGCTGGGAGTTCAACTGAAAGCCAAGTATTTTAAGCATTGGGACTAATACAATGGGTTCACCCCCTCTTCAAACCAACTTTTCCCCTCAATCTCTGTTACTCTTCCATCTTTTTCTAAGATCTCCATAGAGGAAACCTCTCAGCTTCTTTCCTCCTCTAAACTTACTACTTGTTCCTCTGATCCTATCCCCACCAGTCTCCTTAATTCCATCTCCTCCTCTGTCATCCCTTCCATCTCACATATTCTCAATCTCTGTCTCCACTGCAACTGTCCATGCAGCCTTCAAACTTGATGTGGTCACACCTCTTCTCAAGAAACCTTCACTTGACCCTCCTTGTCCTTCTAAATATTGACCCATCTCCCTTCTTCCCTTCATTTCCAAACTTCTTGAACGTGCAGTCCTCTGCCGCTGCCTTCAATTTCTCTCCTCTCAAGCCCTCCTTGATCCACTTCAATCTGGCTTTCGCCCCTTACATTCTACTGAAACAGCTCTTGCCAAAGTCTCCAGCAATTTGTTCCTGGCTAAATACAAGGGCCTCTACTTTGTCCTCATTCTTCTTGACCTTTCTGCTGCTTTTAACACTGTTCACCACCACCACCTCCTCGACACATTATCCTCACTTGGTTTTAGGGACTCTGTGCTATCCTGGTTTTCTTCTTATCTCTCTCATTGCTCTTTCAGTGTTTGTTCTGGTGGTTCCTCCTCTACTGCTATCCCACTCTCAGTTGGTGTACCCCAAGACTCTGATCTGGGCTCTCTCCTTTCCTCTCTCTATACCCATTCCCTTGGTGCTCTCATCTCCTTCCATGGCTTACAATATCATTTTTATGCTGACGACTCTCAGATCTATCTACACCTGATATTTCTCTGACACTCCAGTCTCGCATCTCTGCTTGTCTGTCTGACATCGCTGACTGGATGTCTGAATGTGGCCAAAACCGAACTTTCTATTTTTCCCCCTAAACCATCCTTCCCCCTTTCTCTATCTCTGTAGATAACACTCTTCTACTTCTTATTTCCTCTGCCCACAACCTTGGTGTCATCTTTAACTCCCCCCTCTCCTTCTTCACACATATCCAACAAATAGCTAAAACCTGTCATTTCTTTCTCTACATTAACAAAATTCACCCCTTCCTTTCTGAATCCACTACTAGAACACTTATTCCACTCTTTAGTCACCTCCCATCTCAACTACTGCAACCTCTTCCTTGCTGCTTTCCCTTTGAGTCATCTCTCTCCCCTTCAATCTATTCAGAACTCTGCTGTGCAGCTAATCTTCACCTCTTCTCAAGTCACTTCATTGGCTTCCCTTCCGTTTCCGTATCCAATTCAAACTTCTCCCTTCTGACCTACAAATGTATTCAATCCACTGCTCCTCACTACCTTTCCTCTCTCCTTTCTTCCTACACTCCCTCCTCTCAAACTCCACTCTTCCACTGGCCTGCTTCTGTCCATGTTCTTTTCTACTACTGCCAACTCCAGGCTCCATTCCTTTCATCTTGCTGCTCCTTATGCCTGGCACAAGCTACCCAAGTCTGTACGTCAGGCTTTTTCTCTCCCCCTTTTCAAATCCATGCTGAAGGCTCACCTCTGAGACTGCTTTTGAATCATGATCTCTGGTTTGCCTTGTGTCTCCTTGTCCTCTCCCTTTTCGTACCCTTATCCTCATCTGTTGTTTCGTCTGTCTTGATTAGATTGTAAGCTCTGACGAGCAGGGACCATCTTTTATATGCATACACCTTGTAGCCCAATATAAATTATTATTAATAGCAGTAGTAGTAGTTAATCTGCTATTACTGGAGCAATAGCAGGCTCTCTAAAACCTCCTGTAATCCATATAGCTTAGGGTTTTGCCACATTAAGATAAAGGCAATGTTAAGTGCAACCAACTGGCAATTTGTATTAAACAATGGTTTAGTGTAGAGAGATCAGGTTATGAACGATCAATGTAAGTTATCAAATGGATATCACTGGGAAAACAGTGTGTACTGATGCTCTGTGACTGCAGCAAATATGCTAATAAGCTCAGGAAAACGTTGAATAGGATAGGAGATAGAACAGAGCCTTGAGGGACCCTACCTAATATGTTGTTGTGAGCTGGATGCTGATGACTGAGATGGAATAAAAATGGTGCGAGAAGATAAGAGTGGAAACAAACCAGCACAATTCCTCGTAGACCAAGATTGAACAAATGGAAAAAGGAGCAAATGGTGGTTTATAAGGTCAAATGTTGAGAACAGATCTAATGAAATCTGAGATGCATAAATGTTATCTGTAAACCGCACTGATTTTAAAGAGCGCGGTACATAAAAGCAATAAATAAATAAATAATCAATGCTATTTTTCTCCTAACTCAGAAGTGCTGTAAGACAAGTTTTTTCTGCTAGGCTTAGCTCAGTATCCTGACTGGCAAGAATGTAATATATTGGTTTTATTTAAGGTGGGGGGGGGGGGGTTGGTTTGTTTTTTTTCTATTTTATACAAAACATTTACATTTCTCAAACCATTTAAACAACAAAGAATATTCCCACTACAAAATCACTGAAACAAACCTCCAACAATTTATTAAAGCTTCTTTTGACAATCCTCTTAACCCCCACCCCCCCAGAGGATATGAAAACACATATTGAACAGGACCGTCTCATTAAGGATCTATATTTTCCATTACTTTCACTCCTTGTGTGGACCCACCGTTGATCACCCTAAGTCCCAGTGGCCCCAGTCCCCCATACCCAAAACACCCCTCAGACTGATGAATGCTCACCACTCAATCATCCATTATTCACTCTTCTTGCAATACCACTCAACAAAGGGGGAGCAGATTTTATGAAAGGTATTTAAATTTTGTCGTCACACAGCAGTTAATTTGGCCATCCCCTGGATATATTTTACCTTTTCGATCACCAACTCCATAGGAGGAAGCTCAAGGCACCTCCAATACTGGGCAAGAGCTAGCCTTGCGGCCATTAGTAAGAATCTAGTCAAAGGGTCAGAAATTGCATCCCCCCATCCCCCCGCCATCTCATCTCACACATAAGGCAGTACTCGCTGCAGGGGAAACTCAACACTTCTGCACTCCACTAATGAAAGAAAAAAACCTTCTCCCAAAGGGTGCTACATTCGGACACTCCTACCAAATATGTAGATAAGATCCCCACTCCCCACACAAGTGCCAGCACAGCCCATCCCCCACAGCCCAATTTCTTCAGCTTCTCTGGGGTGAAGTACCACCGATAAAGCATTTTGTAGGCATTTTCAGTTAGGTATACAGTGGTTACTCCCTTGTAGAGATGGAACATTGGGGCCCATTCTACATTAGACCAGGATACTTCGAGATCTGCTTCCCACTGGAGCAGATGTCACGGTTTATCCTCCTCCCCCTCATTCAGCGCCTTATATGGGCGAGAGAGGCAGCCACACAGAGTCACCCACACAGAGTCACCACTAAAAAACTGCTCTAAGGACTTAACTTCTCCATTCCCCTTCCAAGTCCTGCCACCTCTTCTCAAATAATGGCATACTTGCATATAGTGGTACCGATCCCCCACCTCCAAACCATATTCCCTCTGTAACTCCGAGAATGGGATCACCCCGCCATCCCTCATAAATTGCCCCAAGTAACTAAACCCCAAATTATCCCATCGTTTGAAGGTTGGGTCTGTTGAGCCGAGAGGAAGGAGGCATTACACTGCAGCGGAGTAAGTGAGAACAATTATCGATTCCCAAAACATTTTCATGTGTGTTTATTCCATACCTCCATTGTGAGGCCCACTAAGAGGTTCAATTCAGCCAAAGTTCCCAAGTGCTGAGGATCACACCATAAAAGGGAACATAGGGGCCTGACTACAATTGAGTCTTCAAGAAGACCCACTCAAGATGAGAGGTGCCAATCCACCACTCCGCAGAGTATCACCACTTTGTTAATTCTTCTGTAAATCCGGGACAGCGAGACCCCCACTCTCTCGCGAACGGCAGAGGACCCAATAGGTTACCCGTTGCCTCTTATACCCCCCTACAAATTCCATCAGGCCCCTCTGCCATTTTCGCAACAACCTTTCAGACAATTTAATTGGGAGAGCATTGAACAAATACAGGAACTTAGGGAGAATCATCATTTTGAAAATGTTTAACCGACCAAATCACGACAGCCCCAGATGCTTCCGCTGCTGAAAACTAGAGCAAATTATTTTCACAGCTGGTGAAAATTTAGTTGAATCAGTCTCATCGAGTCTACTGCCAGACTGACACCCAGATAATGCACATGAGAAGGGACCCATTGATAAGGGAACTGCTCCTGTATCACCACCCATTCTCATGGATCCAGTGAAATTTCCAAAATCTTTGATTTTGATGCGTTCATCTTAAAGCCATAGATACAACCAAAGTACTACAATTCCTCTCCAACTCCCACCAAGGATTTCACGGGGTCTGCCAAAGTAAACAACAAAATTATCCGCAAACACAGATAACCTATGGTCACATTTGGGCCCAGGGAACCCCTTAATTTCCTCATGCAATTGGATAAGATAAGCCAGGAGCTCCAAAGCCAATGCAAATAATAATGGAGATAATGTGCATCCCTGGCGAGTGCCCATATGCAACTAAAATGCTTGGGAGTATGCGGCATTGATCTTCAAACACATGGTAGGTTGCATAAAAAGCACTGGATCCACTGCCGGAACGAGCCACCCAGGCCAAACTTTTCCAGGACCCGAAACATATAGGGCCAAAAGACCCTATATCAAAGGCCTTTTCTATATCTACAGTGAGAAGCAGCGCTGATCCCCCACCAGATTTTGCAAATTCAGGTAAGATTCAAGATCCTGCACACACTGTCAGAACACTGTCTCCCCGGAATAAAGCTCAACTGATTATGATTCACCAATTGGTATAGCAAGGGTTGAAGATGGTTTAGCCAGCACCTTCGCAAAGATTTCTTGATCTATACCTAAAAGTGAAATGGGGCGGTCCAATCCACATTGCAAGGGGTCCTTCCCTTCCTTATGTATCAAGGAGACACCAGTGACCTACATCGATGGGGGCATCAATTGCTCTTCTAGGAAATTATTATATTCCTGAGCAAACAAGTCTAACAAATGGTTTTGAAAGGTTTTATAAAAGAAGTTGGAGTAAAGCATAGTTACTCACCTGTAACAGGTGATCTCCGGGAACAGCAAGAATATAGTCCTCACATATGGGTATCATCGGTACCGACGTAGCCTGCGCGGGAACGCTCCCCAGCGTCCAATTAGAAAGCTTTTGGAAGCATCCCACAGCGCCTGCGTGCTGCCTTCCCACCTTTCCCAACTGCCTCTATCCAGTTGAGTTTTAAAGCTGAGACAAAGAGAGAGAGAGGGAAAGAGAAAGAGATAGACAGAGAGATATAACTCATAGAGGAAGTGGGTGGGTTGCGAGGACTATATTCCTGCTGTTCCCGGAGATCACCTGTTACAGGTGAGTAACTATGCTATCTCCAGGAACAAGCAGGAATGTAGTCCTCACATATGGAGGCTCCCTAGCTTTAGATGCCAGGGAGAGACCCCAGATGTTGTGTGCCCCTGTGAAAGGGCTTCACTTCCCACCATGGATCTCTGGCATCCAACCAGGGATGGTGGGTAGCAGTTGATTAGGTATGGAACAGGTGTTGGAGAACAGCCTGACCAAACAAGGCATCCTGGCGGGAGTCCTTGTCCAAGCAGTAATGGGTTGTGGAGGTATGAACCGAGGCCCAGGTGGCTGCCCGACAGATGTCGTCGATAGACACAGAGTGTAGATGAGCCATTGAAGCTGCCATGGCTCTCACATTGTGAGCTATGACATGCCCCTCCAGAGGAAGATTCTTACTCTGATAGGCAAAGGAAATACACTGAGCAATCCAGTTAGACAGTGTTCTCTTGGAGACTGGAAGTCCCAAATGAGAAGGATCAAAAGCAACAAAGAGCTGAGAGGACTTTCTATGTTGCTGTGTTCTTTGCAAGTAAAAGGCTAAAGCTCTTTTACAGTCCAAAGTATGAAGATTCCTTTCTGCATTTGATGCATGAGGACTTGGAAAGAACACAGGCAGGTAGACCGCTTGGTTAAGCTGAAAAGGCGAGACCACCTTTGGTATAAAGTGTGGATGAGTCCTAACGACTACCTTGTCATGACGGAACCTTGTATAAGGTGGATCAGCCACTAGTGCTTGTAATTCACTGATGCGACGTGCTGATGTGATTGCAATAAGAAAGATAACTTTCCAAGAAAGGAATTTCAATGAGGTAGTAGCTAGGGGATCGAAAGGTGGCTTCATGAGCTGACCAAGAACCAGGTTTAAGTCCCATGCCACCGGTGGTGGCCTAATGGGAGGCTTAGTAAGAAGGCGGCCTCTCATAAATCTTGCTATAAGAGGATGGGAGGAAATAAGTTGTCCATTTAGAGGCTTGAAAGAAGCTGCAATAGCACTCAAATGGACTCTTAAATGAATTAGTTTTAAGGAACAGTCACCATGTCCTCCTGAGGAGATCCACCCACAAGCCTTCGCGGACCATCTACAATCTAAACTATTACAAACAAACAAAATCACTGCCTTCAAGCCTCAAGACACCACCTGCCTAAACTATCTCTCAATGTTTTCCACACCACCCAAGAAACATGTGGAAGATACCATTGCCGCCATCAACACTACCACTGCTCATACTGACCCTTGTCCAGCTTACTGGATAAAAAATATACGCAGTGATATCAGTCCATTAATCACAAGAATGATAAGACTATCGTTCACAACTGGATCCTTCCCCTCAGCACTCAAACAAACATCAATTAGACCACTTCTAAAAAACCCCAAGCTTGACCCTAGTAAAGTGGAATCGTACAGACCCATAGCTAGCATACCATTTCTAGCTAAAATATTTGAAAAGGAAGCACAACGACAAATACAAGACCATATCGACACTGCATCCCCACTAGACCCCCATCAACATGGCTTCAGGGAGTTCCATGGCGTGGAAACCCTTCTTATCTCCCTTCTCAATAATATCATCACATGTATTGACAACATCCACCAAGGTTGTGTACTTATATTCATAGACATAGCTGCAGCCTTCGATTCGGTACACCACGGCCTGCTCATAGAACACCTAAAAGAAAAAGGCATTAATGGCCTCGCCCTTGATTGGTGCAAATCATACCTTGAAGGAAGATGGCAACAAGTAAGATCAAGATCAACAAAATCGGAGCCCTTCCACCAAGATCAGGGTGTTCCTCAAGGCTCATCATTATCATCTCTCATGTTTAACATTTACGTACAACCTGTCTGCAATATCATCAGATCTTTCAATGTCCAATGTCAGATATACGCCGATGATATCCTTCTTTACATGCCATTCTCCACAAAGCAAATGGACATCTCACCTCTCATTGAATGTTTTGATGCAGTATCAGAATGGTTTCTATCTCAAAACCTCCGTATTCAACATAAGAAATCCGAATTTTACCCCACCACCTCATATAAAAGTGAGAGAAGCTGAACTCCAAACAAAGTCTACAATTCGATACTTAGGAGTTACTCTAGATCAACACTTGGACATGAAGCTTCACATATCCGACATTGTCAGAGCCGTATATTTCAAGATCCGGACACTCAAACAACTCAGATCTTTATTGGACCCAAGTGACTTCCGGACTGTATACCAAGCTCTTATCCTACCCCACTTTGATTTCGCCAACGCCATTTTCCAAGGCCTCCCACAGTCTACTCTGAACCCCCTTCAACTAGCCATGAACGCCGCTGCTAGAGTTCTTTCTGGAGCATCGAGATTTGACCACATCACACCCATCTTAATTCAACTCCACTGGCTCCCAACACACGGAAGAATACTATTCAAGACTCTGACGCTTACCTTTAAAGCCATCAACGGCATAACCGCTTCACAACTAGTGGATCTAATTCAGCCCACCCCACCTAACAGATCCAGAAGATCCACATCAGCAAACACTCTAACTATCCCAAGTGCATCAACAAAATGCACACTAACAACGTCAAACAGGGCTTTCAGTCTTTATGCTCCCAAGTGTTGGAACATATTACCACCAGCAATCCGAGCCATCACCGATCTCACACAATTCAGGAAAGCACTAAAACATTACTTATTTATACAACATTACCAGATCAACCATACTCCACCATAGCCACATCTTCCTTCCAGAAACCTCCACATATTAGTCCCTATACTTAATATCTTTCTGTAGGTTCATAACCCACTATGCAAAGCTTACTGCTACATATGTAAATAGTTGATGTGCACGTTTCCCTAAGTTATCCAAGTTGTATTTCCTTGTTCTCTGTAAAACTAACGTTTGTTCATTATGTTTCACTGTTCCATGTAAACCGCGCTGATACTAAATAGTGCGGTATATAAGAAACTAAATAAATAAATAAGTCCTGCCTTGGATAAATGAAGGAGACACTCCAGTAATGATTCCAGAGGTATCACCAGGGGGTTAAGACCCTTCTGCAAACACCATATGGTAAACCTCTTCCACTTGAAAGCATAAGAGCGTCTAGTGCAGCGATGGCGAACCTATGGCACGCGTGCCAGCTGTGGCATGCGAAGGCCTTGCAGATGGCACGCGGGAAGGTCGCACATTAAAAAAAAAAAAAAAGCTGCCCGCTGCCGCCGCGGCGGCATGGAGTGTCCCGCGGGGCTCCCTCTGCCCGGCGGGACTCTCCCGGCGCTGCTCAGCCCCTCTCTGCCGGCTTGCAGAGACGCGAAGGGAGAGTATCCCTCGCGTCTCTGTTAAGCCAGCAGGGGCTGATGGGAAATTTCCCATCTGCCCCTGCGGGCTTAAGAGAGTCGCGAAGGGAGACTCTCTCTCCCTTCGCGTCTCTGCAAGCCGGCAGCGAGGGGCTGAGCAGCGCCGGGAGAGTCCCGCCGGGCAGAGGGCGCCCCGCGGGTCCCTCCAGGCCGCCGCGGCGGCAGCGGGCAGCTTTTTTTTTTTTTGCCATGAGCCGAGGGAGGGGGGTTAAGACTGGCAATGGGCTCGGGAGGGAGAGAGGGGGGTGAAGACTGGCAATGGGCTAGGGAGGGAGAGAGGGGGGTTAAGACTGGCAATGGGCTAGGGAGGGAGGGAGGTTAAGACTGGCAATGGGCTAGGGAGGGAGGGGGGTTGAGACTGGCAATGGGCTAGGGAGGGAGGGAGGGAGGGGGTTGAGACTGGCAATGGGCTAGGGAGGGAGGGGGGTTGAGACTGGCAATGGGCTAGGGAGGGAGGGAGGGGGTTGAGACTGGCAATGGGCTAGGGAGGGAGGGAGGTTAAGACTGGCAATGGGCTAGGGAGGGAGGGAGGTTAAGACTGGCAATGGGCTAGGGAGGGGGGGAGGGGGGTTGAGTGGCAATGGGCTAGGGAGGGAGGGGGGTTGAGACTGGCAATGGGCTAGGGAGGGAGGGAGGGAGGGGGGTTGAGACTGGCAATGGGCTAGGGAGGGAGGGTTAAGACTGGCAGTGGGCTGGGGAGGGGGTTAAGACGCAGTGGGCTATGGGGGGGAGTTAAGACTAGCAATGGGCTGTGGGCTGATGAGGGCTGGCAATGGGCTATGAGCTGATGAGGGCTGTCTGGAAATGGGGTGATGGGGGGGTTAGGACTGGTAATGGGCTATGGGGGGGTTAAGACTGGTAGTGGGCTGATGGGGGGGGGTTAGGACTGGTAATGGGCTATGGGGGGGTTAAGACTGGTAGTGGGCTGATGGGGGTGTAGGACTGATAATGGGTTATGGGGGGGGCTAGGACAGGAAATGGGCTGATGGGGAGGGGTTAGGACTTGAGGTGGGCTGATGTGGTTAGGACTGGTAATGGGCTGTGGGCTGATGGGGGGGGTTTAGGACTGGCAATGGGCTATGGGGGGCTGACTGGAAATGGGCTGATGGGGGGTTAGGACTGGTAAAGGGTTATAGGGGGGGCTTAAACTGAAAATGGGGTGATGGGGGTTAGGACTGGAAGTTGATTGACGGGGGGCTAGGACTGGTAATGGGTTGGGGTGTTGCTAGGACTGGAAATGGGCTGAGTGGAAGGGGAGGCTTGAACTGCAAATAGCTGATGGGGAGGGGGCTTGGAATGGAAATGGGCTGTGAGGGAAGGGAGCTAGGACTGAAAATGGGCTGATGGAACAGCTAGGATAGGACTGGAAATGGGCTGTTGGGGGGAGCTAAGATTGGAAATGGGCTGTGGTGGGGGCTTGAATTGAAATGGACTCATGGAGGGGCTAGAACTGGAAGTAGGCTCATGGGGGGGCTTGGACTGGAATTGGGCTGAGTGGAGGGGAGCTATGATTTGACATGGGCTGATGGTGGGGCTAGGATTGAAAATGAGCTGATGAAGGGACTTGGACTGGAAATGGGCTGATGCAGGGACTAGAAGGGAATGGATGCTGGGTGAGACTGGAACTAGAAGGGAGCTGATGTTGGGGGAGGATTAGAATGGGATGGGGCTGGGAGAGTAAAATGGAGAGGGGAAAAATATTTTGTGTAGGAGGGATGAAAAATCTACAATTGGCCAGGTATTGGGAGAGTAATTGGGGATTGAGGATGGAGGGGTAAAATTTGTGTGGATGAAATAGGAATGAGGAAAGAGCAAAAGGAGAAAGATTAGTATGTTAAAGCAGATGTAGAGAGAGAGAGAGAATGGAAAAAAAAACTAGAAGAGAGAAGAAAGGACAAATCGACAGCAGACCATGGAGAGTTAGCAGAAAACATGAAGAAACCAGAAGAAGGTGGCTGGACCAATTGCAACTGAAAAAAAAAATGCACAAAAGGTAGAAAGATATCTCTTTATTTTGAATTTATTAACTGGAATATGTCAGCTCTGGGAAATGTGCATCATTAACATCTGCGCTTTGTTTGGTACAAGAGGAAATTCCTATTTGACGTTGCCACTTGTTCTCTTTCCCCAGTATTCTCTGAAATGTATTGGTTTAATATTTGCAGTGTTGCCTTTTGATAGGTAGGGTATGGTGCTTTGTGAGTCCTGGTAATGCTGTCAGGATACGGCGGGTTTGCTATGGGTTCTAAATGGGCAGCGTTTGTAGTAGTTCCTAATGTGCCTGGCGGTTGGCACTGGATTATAGTAATGTAGAAATCTTTTAGTCTTTCTTTATCCATACACTCATTAAGAGACATGTTTACTAAAAGTTAGTGTATGGTAACATTATGCAAATATTTATGCAAATAAGACCACTTATGCAAATGACGTGCTGGCACTTTGAGGAAATTCTTTGGTTTTGTGCGGCAGTTTGGGCACTCGGGCTCAAAAAGGTTAGCCATCACTGGTCTAGTGGAAGGTTTCCTGGAAGCATAAAGGACATCCTTTACTTGCTGAGGAAGGTTAAGATCATGAATTTATTTTATTTATTTATTTATTTTCATTCTCTTATATACCACGCTATTCCGCATCAGTGCGGTTTACATTGAACAAACTGAAATTACATTGAACAGGGCATTATAACTTGGAGATAACGATTTTACAGGGAACATGGGCTATGGAGGGTTAAGTGGCTTGCCCAAGACCACAAGGAGCACCTGTGGGACTAGAAACCCCAGTCCTTCCGGCCCAAGGTTGATGTGCTCTAGTGGGATTTGAACCCCTGACCTTCCGGCCTGAAGTACCTTGCCCCAACCACTAGGCCACTCCTCCACTCCAAGATCTAGGCCTTCAGTAACCAAGCTCTGAGATGGAGACTGGAGATTGGGATGCCATATCCTTCCGTCCTCCTGTGACAGGAGTTCTAGAGCAGACTCTACCTCCAGGGAGGGGGCTTGAGAGAGATGTAGAAGCAGAGAGTACCACACTGCCGTGGCCAATGTGGAGCTATGAGAATCATCCGCCCTCTGTCTCTCTGAAGCTTGAACAGGGTTTTGGGAATTAGGGGAATGGGTGGAAAAGCATAAAGGAAGTCTTGACCCCAGTGAAGGAGGAAGGCATCCCTGGCCTGAGAACCTTGAGCCGGAATTCTGGAACAGAACCGGGGAAGTTTGGCATTCAATGGACTTGCAAAGAGGTCTATGTCCGGGGTTCCCCAAATCTGAAAAATCTTGGCCGCCTGGTCTGCATGTAGAGACCATTCGTGTGGAAGCAGAACTCGACTGAGTCTGTCTTCCCAAGAGTTTTGTATGCCTGGAAGATAAACTGCCAGGAGGCGAATCTGATGCTCTCTGGCGAGGGCCCATAGTCACAAAACTTCGTTGCAAAGCGACAGAGAGCCTGTTCCTCCCTGCTTGTTCACATGGAACATGGCTACTTGATTGTCCGTCTGAATGAGGACTGTCTTGTAGCTGAGCAGGGTGTGGAACATTCGAAGAGCAAGGAAGATCGCTCTGAGCTCCAGAAGATTGATGTGTAGATGAGTCTCCTGTGGAGTACAGGTGCCTTGGGTGGAGAGGGTTTGCAGATGAGCTCCCCAACCCACTGGTAAAGCATCTGTTGTGAGAGTTCCTGGGGTAAAGGCTTTTGAAACGGGGACACCAGCAACAGCTTCTGAGTGGACTGCCACCATTGGAGAGACAAAATAAGACAATTTGTGTTTGCTATTTTTGTCTGACAGGCACCCTGATGCCTGGGTCAATTGAGTGGATAGGGTCCACTGGGCTGCTCTCATATGGAGGCGAGCATAAGGGACCACATGCACTGTAGATGCCACGTGGCCTAGTAGTTGTAACATTTCTCGGGCAGTGAGATGAGGTTTTAGCACTGCTTGAGAAGCTAACAGCACCATGCGGAGGCAACGGGCCTGGGGGAGATAGGCCCTTGCTTTTCTGGTATCCAGCAAAGCTCCTATGAACTCTAGAGACTGAGTGGGAGTTAGACTGGATTTTGGGATGTTTATGACCAGATCCAAATACTGACGGATACGCATTGTGCAGGATAGGGAAGTCCTGGCATCTGACTCTGATGGGGCTCGAATGAGCCAGTCGTCTAAGTAGGGGAAGACGAATATCCCTAGAGTACAGAGAAATGCTGCTACCACAGCCATGCATTTTGTGAACACTCTTGGTGCTGAGGCCAGGCCAAAAGGAAGCACCCTGTATTGGTAGTGCTTTCCTTGAAAAAGGAAACGAAGGAACTTTCTGTGGGTTGGATGGATGAGAACATGAGTGTACGCATCCTTGAGATCTAGAGAACAAAGCCAATCCTGACTCTGAAGGTATGGCAGCAGAGTTCCCAGAGAAATCATCTTGAATTTCTCTTTTAAAAGGAATTTGTTCAATTCTCTGAGGTCTAAAATAGGTCTGTGTCCCCCTGTTTTCTTTGGGATAAGGAAATAGGGGGAGTAAAATCCTGTACCCTGTTGATGAATGGGTACTACTTCTATTGCCCCCTGGGCAAGAAGCATAGTGACCTCCTGATCTAACAGGTTGATAAGAGAAGTCTGAGAATTGAACTGTCTTACCATTGTGGGAGGGGGCCTGCACAGAAAGTGAAGCTTGTACCCCTCTTCTATAATGGAGAGTGTCCAATGTTCTGCTGTTATATGCCCCCATCTGGGGGCAAAGTGACATAACCTTCCTGGAATGGTGGAAGGCTCTGGACCATTGAGGGCCAGGAAGGCTAAGTTCTCTAGATGAAAGTCAAAGGCCTTGTGGAGGCTGAGACTGCTGAGATGATTGAGTCTTGGCAGTCTTTGCTTTTCTTTGTTTAGGTGGCTGTTGACCTTTTCGGACAAGCTGACCTGCGGAACATCCCTGTTGGGAATAAGAGGGATAAAACCTCTTCTTTTTTGAAAAGAAAGGTTTCTTGAAAGATTTCTTTCTTGCAGGATCAGCTGTGGCTTTGGATAATCTATCCAAAGTGGAGTTGTCAGCATCCATCTCATTGGCCTTTTCCAGCCAATTCTTGCCGAATAAATTCTCACCCGTACAAGGGATATTTCCCAGTTTGCCCTGGACCCAGAGCTCCAAATCGGATGCCTGGAGCCAGGCAATCCTTTGTGCACCTATGGCAATGGCAGAGGTTCTGCTTATGCACTCAAAACAGTCAAAAGCTGCATGATTGACAAACTTAGAAACATCCTGGGCATGTTTAACTAGTGTGAGAAAATCCTGTCTCGTCCTCAGGAAGGAGAGGGCTTAAAACCTCTAAGTCTCCTGTGACTTCTTTAAGTAACATTCCCATATATAGAATATAGGAACTGATCCTGGCAGAAAGCATGGAAGCCTGGAAAGTACGACGTCCAAAGGCATCCAAAGTTCTACACTCACGTCCTGGAGGATTAGAGGCATGCCTCTTTGCACGTCTGATCCTTCTCATAGCTGATTCCACTACAATGGAGTGGTGAGGAAGTTGAGTTTTCTGGAAACCAGGACAAGGAGGGACTCGATACATGGTATCCAGTCTGCGAGAGTGAGGAGAGGTGGTAAGAGGTGTCTCCCACATTCTCAACATGAGATCATCTAGAATCTCATGGATAGGCAGAGTAGCTGCCTCCTTAGGAGCCTTGGGATATTGTAAAATCTCCAACTCCTTAGCCCTGGGCTCTGTTTCAGAAGCCACAGTAACGGACAGACCTCGAAGCACCTCCCTGATGAAATCCTGAAAGGAGATATCTTCAGAAGAAGATATCCTACGTTTAGGAGAGGAAGGCTCCTCCGGGAGAAGTATGCCAGCACCAGCAGAGCTGTCAGAATCCTTTGAGTACCTTCTGTCCCGATGCTCTTGAAGAGCCCGATACCCGTACCGATCGAAGTCGGTACCGAGGGGTATCGGCACAGTGTATCGGTACCGGAAGGCATCGCATGACTGGGTGCCAGCAAAGCCAACGCCGATATCGATGCTGTTGGTACCGGTACCGACGTCGGTACCGGTACCGGTTAAATTGACTGACGCGGTTCCGAGGGGATCGATGCCGCAAGGAGAGCCGCCAGACTGCGTTTAATAGCCAGGAACCTCTGGTCTATCGATGCTGCCGATGCCTGGGTATCGGTACTGGAGACAGCCGATACCCCAGAGCATGGCACCAGTAGTTCTGCCAAGGTTGAGGCCTCGAGAACATCCTGGAGCCCTGATAATGCTTTGGAAGCCGAAGCCTCCTGCCGGGGCAATTTTGCCGGTATGGAACCGTCAAGGGCAACGCCAGAGGCATCTCGATGCTTAGAAGGAGATCTACCGTTTGAGGACCGGCTAGATTTATGTTTGGTTACCTGAGATCCATGGGAGGAAGACGAAGCCCTGTAAGACGTCGATGCCACAGAAGCTGCATCGGAAGGAAAAAGGGCACTGAGCTTAGCAGCTCGGTTCTGTCGACCCCTTTTGGACATCATGGCACAAGCCATACATTCGGTGATGGAGTGGTCAGGACCTAAACATTTAAGACATCACTCATGGGTGTCGGTGACAGAGATGGTACCGCCACACTTGGTGCACTTTTTGAAACCTGAAGTGGATTTTTCCACAGTGGAAAAAATTTGGGCCTAAGGCCCAAAATGGCGCGTGCACCTGAAAAGAAAGGTTTGGAAAAAAATAAGATTATTATTATTTTTAAACAAAAGAAAAGAAAGAAAAGAGAACCGACGGTACCGGTATAGCGTCGAAGGCAGAGGCGACCACAAAAAAATAAAGAATAAGGAAACAATTTTCTGCAGTGACAGGAACGACGACCTGCTGGCTCTGCGGAAAACGAAGAACTGGAGAGAGGCAGTTGGGAAAGGCGGGAAGGCAGCACGCAGGCGCTGTGGGATGCTCCCAAATGCTTCCTAATTGGACACTGGGGAGCGTTCCCGTGCAGGCTCCGTCGGTAGCGACGATACCCATATGTGAAGACTACATTCCTGCTTGTTCCTGGAGATAAACAGGACCAGATCTACACCATGGTACTCTAATACAATAAGAGAATCCAAAAGAAAACTAAGGCAACTGGAACGTCACTGGAGACGCAACAAATCAGAAATAGCACAGTTACTTACCTGTAACAGGTGATCTCCGGAACAGCAGGAATTAGTCTTCACATATGGGAGACGTCGCCGACGGAGCCCGCACGGGAATGCTCCCCAGCATCCAATCAGAAAGCCTTTGGGAGCATCCCCCGCGCCTGCGCGGTGGCTTCCCACCCTTCCTACTGCCTCTCCCCAGTTGAGTTTCATAGCTGAGCCAGAAGGAGAGGAGAGGAAGGAATAGAGAGAAAGAGATACAACTCCTAGGGGAGGTGGGCGGGTTGTGAAGACTAATTCCTGCTGTTCCGGAGATCACCTGTTACAGGTAAGTAACTGTGCTATCTCCAGGAACAAGCAGGAATGAGTCTTCACATATGGGGACTCCCTAGCTGAGGATGCCCAGGGGAGATCCCGTAAGCCCGGCCCAGGACGGGATGGCATTTGCCCAACCTGAATCCCCGGCATCCCCCGAGGGATGGAGGGTAGGAGTTGAGAAGAGAGGAACAGCAAAAACCCCAAAGACTACAGGGAAAGTAGTCATTAGAATGCATGGAAGCATCATTAAGTTTTTAATAAATTACTGACTTAGTACCATGTAGAGCTTACCTACTGAGTTGTAGGAAGTAGGACTGTGATGGAGGTACTGTAGACGCAGTAGCGAGGTCTTCAAGGGAACTTCACCGCAGCGAGGAGGAAGTTCCAAATCCGGAAGGCCAGGCGATCCAGGAGTCAGCTGGGTCAGGAGAAGGACGGCAGGTCTTCAAGGAAGCTTTATGCAAAGCTGAGCACTCCCTTAGGAGCAGAGTCCATAACTCAGAGGACTAACAGTAGAAGACTGGCCGATCTGAATAGCCTATTCCAGAGAAGAGTAGGGGTGTACCCCGGAGCAGAAGGAGTACACAGCCTGCCCTAGCGAAGAGATAGGGAGACAAGGCATAACTGAAAATAGAAGCTGTTGACTTCACAGCAATAGAGTACAACCAGTCCGAGGGCCGATCTAAGGAATAGGCAGGCGGACTGGCTGGACCCCGGAGGGGGGGGGGGGGCGTGAGTACCGGCCATTGGGAAATAAATAGGTGGCAGAAAACAGGCACTGTGGGCATCCCCCAAAATGCGCCTATCGAGCAGGTGATAACTGGCATATCTAGACCGTTGGGCATGGAGAACGCCCCACCCCGGCACTAACGCAGGTACGTCGAGGAACCTACCTCCATGAGCATAACACTGGTAAGGCAGACCTGCCAGTGATCCACAGAATGTCCACCTGGGGAGGTGGCGTCAAGATCCGTCCGGGAGAGGGATCTAATCCGGTGGAACAAGGGCAGATCGGCGAGCAAACAGCACGGTAGCGTGAAGGACAGAGGATAGCATCAGTCCGAAAGAACACACCAGGGGCTTGAGGCCCTATAGGTGTCCCCAGGACCTGCACGCAGAAACTCGCCCCCCGCACTAATCGGGGGACATGAGGGCATAGTCCTTGGTAAGCATTGGGGGACTATAGCGGCTGGAAGGAAAATTCTGCTACGGAAGCAATCAGCAGGGGAATACTGGCTCGAGAAGGGTTCGGGGACGTACCTAAGGGTAAGCCAGTTGACCGAGGGCCAGAGCTATCATGGAGTAGAGGTGGTCTCCCTCTACCAACGGAAGGAGAATACCTGAACCCCTGGATAAGCCCCCGAACCATTTGCCCTACTGAACGAGCCCCAGAGTAGAGCTCAATTGTAAACTTCTGGTAAGAAGGTAAATTGCAGGCAGCCGCCCACCGGAGCCTAAAACTGCTTGGTATGAGAGTTCTGGCGTGGGCCCGGGGACTTCGACCCAGGGTGAGGGGTCCCTTGCTCGGGCGCACCTGGCGGGTGGGCGGATGGGTGACATTTCCTCTTCCTAGGGAAGGGGGGCCTGGTGAGGCGCGCACTACCGCCGGGGGGAAGCCGGGCCCTAGGATGGCTTCTAACGCTGGGAAGGTTAGCGAAGCACTGCGCGACCTGACGTAAGGCTTCGCTATTGAAGAGGTGATCTCCGTCACAGGGAGAATTACCCAGGTTATGCTGTGCCCGTCTACACAACTCGGACGCCTGCAACCATGCTGTACGGCGTGCTCTAATGGCAACAGCAGAGCATCTGCTGACCGACAGGAAGGAGTCTAGAGAAGCATGAGAAAGGAACCCAGAGATATTCCTGCAGTCAGGGGCAGCCCAAGGGTGGTGCGGGGCCATGTGCGGAGACTCGGTGCGGGGCCTCATTTGCATAAGGGCCTCATTTGCATAAATATTTGCATAATGTTACCATACACTAACTTTTAGTAAACATGCCTCTTCATGAGTGTATGGATAAAGAAAGACAAAGATTTCTACATTACTATAATCCAGTGCCAACCGCCAGGCACATTAGGAACTACTACAAACACTGCCCATTTAGAACCCATAGCAAACCCACCGTATCCTAACAGCACTACCAGGACTCATAAAGCACCATACCCTACCTATCAAAAGGCAACACTGCAAATATTAAACCAATACATTTCAGAGAATAACAATACATGACCTTCTGGGGAAAGAGAACAAGTGACAATGTCAAATAGGAATTACATAAACAGAATACCTCAGCTCAGTTACACATGCAGAACATAGACTATCACCAAACAAGGAATCACAATTTAAAAACAGGAAGACAATAATTAAACTGGGAACCCTAAAAGCCAAACTTGGAATGTACAACAACAATGTAGAAATAAAACTATAAATTAATTTCCTCTTGTACTAAACAAAGCACAGACATTAATGATGCACATTTCCCAGAGCTGACATATTCCAGTTAATAAATTCAAAATAAAGAGATATCTTTGTACCTTTTGTGCATTTTTTTTCAGTTGCAATTGTTCCAGCCACTTTCTTCTGGTTTATTTGTGTCTTCTGCTATCTCTCCATCGTCTGCTGTCCATTTGTCCTTTCTTCTCTTCTAGTTTTTTTCCATTCTCTCTCTACATCTGCTTTAACATAATAATCTTTCTCCTTTTGCTCTTTCCTCATTCCTATTTCATCCACTCAAATTTTACCCCTCCATCCTCAATCCCCACTTAGTCTCCCAATACCCGGCCAATTGTACATTTTTCTTCCCTCCCACACAAAATATTTTTTCCCCTCTCCATTTCACTCTCCCAGCCCCATCCCCTTCTAATCTCCCCCAACATCAGCTCCCTTTTAGTTCCAGCCCCACCCAGTATCCGCTCCCTTCTAGTCCCCACATCAGCCCATTTCCAGTCCTGCCCCCCCCATCAGTCCATTTCCAGTCCTAGCTCCCCCATCCATTTCCAGTCCTATCCGAGTCCCTTCATCAGCTCATTTCCAATACCAGCCTCCCATCAGCCCATTTCTAGTCCTTTCCTAGCCCCACCATCAGCCCATGTTAAATCCTAGCTCCCCTCCACTCAGCCCATTTCTAATCCAAGCCCCCCATGAGCCTACTTCCAGTTCTAGCCCCTCCATGAGTCCATTTCAATCCAAGCCCCCACCACAGCCCATTTCCAATCTTAGCTCCCCCCAACACCCAATTTCCAGTCCTATCCTAGCCCCTCCATCAGCCCATTTCCTGTCCTAGCTCCCTCCCCTAAGAGCCCATTCCAAGCCCCCCTTCCCATCAGCTATTTGCAGTATTACAATAACTAAACAAATAAACAATATCACACAAACCTTGTATTAAAAGCCTGTAATAAACCTAAAGAACTCTTCAACATCGTTCATACCCTAACGAATGACCCAATAATGAAAAATGAAAGCAAGATGCACCCGCATACCTTTGCTGATTACCTAACAGCCAAGTACAGCACCAACAAACACCAAACGAACATCTCCCTCATGGACACACCAACAACATATGGCTCTACAACTACCAATCAATGGAAGAACTTCAGCATTCCATCAACACAACACATAGAACAAACCATCACGGCTCTAAACACCACCACCTCTCCATTGGACCCCTGCCCGGTAACTTGGATTAAATCCACCAAAGAAGAACTCAACACATTCATCCAAAAGATAGTAAGCACCTCTCTCACACAGGGCTACATGCCAAAATCCCTCAAGCAATCTACTATCCGCCCATTCCTAAATCTACCTCGTCCAACAGTATTGACTCTTCAACATACTGCCCAATATCCAGCCTCCCATTCCTAGCTAAAATAACTGAAAAAAATGTAGAGACAGCTCCAAGATCACGTTGTTGAATTTGCCCCACCAGCACGGATTCCGTCCAAAACATGGCGTTGAGACACTACTAATACACCTATTCAATAACATAATCAAAGGAATAGACAATATAAGGCAGGGCTTCCAAATTAATATTTATCAATATATCAGCATTCAACACACTCCCATCACATCCTATTGAAGCGCCTATTGGAGATCGGACTACAAGATACCACAATAAAATGGTTCCAATCATACCTTGAAGATAGCAGCAGAGTAAAATCCGGGAACCTCACCTCAGAACCCTTCAAGACTACACAAGGAGTCCCCCAAGGATCATCATTATCAGCTCTTCTCTTCAACATCTATATTCAGCCCATATGCAAAATATTTAATAAACACAAGATACAATACACCATATATGCTGGCGACATAATGGCATATACCGCTATCCAACTAGACTCCCCAGACTATACCACTATATCAACCTGCATTCAAGAAATAACAACCTGGCTAACCAACAACTTAAACATAAACATAAAAAAAAACTGAAGCAATTATCACGAGAGACTCCAAATTCATTCCTCCAACTGCTATCCAATACACAGATTATACAATAAAAGATGAAGTCAGATACCTTGGAGTGATTCTAGACAAGCAACTCACCCTACAACCACATAACAACAAATTATCTAGAACGGCCTTCTTCAAACTCGCAACTCTCCGGAGACTAAAACCCCTCCTCAATAAAGAACATTTCCGTACAGTATGCCAAGCAATCATTACACCTCTGCTGGACTACTGTAATATACTATTCCAAGGTCTGCCTAAACAAACCACCCGTCCCCTACAATTAGTCCAGAACACTGCTGCCCTCATTATTACAAGCGCCTCAATACAAGACCATATAACTCCAATACTACAAGATCTGCACTGGCTCCAATCACCTCACGCACAAAATATAAATCAGCGCACACCATCTTCAAAATTAAAAACATCTCAGCAGGAATACTACAAGAACTCACTGGAACCAAAACAAGTAAAAGACCAGACAGAAACAGCACCAAGAACAATATACCAACACCTACTATATTCACAAGAACAAACAAATCCACATCCACGCGAGCATTCTCTCTAGCTGCTCCTGCAATGTCCTCCCAGATAACCTAAAATCAACAACAGATATAAAAGAATTCCGGAAGCTACTTAAAACCACCCTATTCGTGGAACAATTCAATGAGGACCACCAATCAACCCAAACCACCCCACAATAAGACTTGTCCCTTTTGACTTAATTGTTGTTATGTAAAAAATGTAAACAGTTCCTGTACATAGCTCATACTGTATATAGCTCACCACACAATCAACCTCCTCACCCCACTCACACACCTCGATTTTTCACTGCATGCTCACACCCACGCACCAAACCACTTGATTTGTTTGCTGTGTATTTGATTTGTTTGCTGTGTAATCTGCTTTGATTACAGGATAAAGCGGTATATAAATCCTTTTAAATAAATAAAATAAAATAAACCTTCCAGGTAGAAATTTGAGAGGAACTGTTATTAGAGGCTCAAAGGGGGGGGGGTGTCTTAAAAACAACATTAAGGTCCCATGCTATGGCGGGGAGGGGGGCGCGTATTGGTGGCTTTGTTAAATGGAGCCTCCGCATGAACTTTGCTACTAGCGGATGAGAGGAAATTGAGTGATCCCCAATTGGGCAGTGAGAAGCTGAGATCGCACTCAAGTGGACTCGGACGGAATTAGTTTTCAGTCCAGATGAAGAAAGTTGGAGAAGGTACTGCAGTAAGTGCTCCACTGTACAAGTAAATGGATTAAGAGCTCTCTAGGAGCACCAGAGGGAAAATTTGTGCCATTTAAAAGGTATAGGTACGTCTAGTAGTATCCTTTCTGGAAGCCAGTAAGACTTGAGTCACGTTCTCTGGCAGCCCAAGGTCAGAGAGAATGAGCCCTCTCCCTCTATGCACCCCAGCTGTGGAATGATCTCCCGACCTCAACACGTGCAATCAAAGACCTAGTGGACTTTAGGAAAACCATAAAACCTCATCTTTTCCTAGAATACTTTGGACCCACCCCAGAAAACAATGATCCATGACAAAATGTACCTCTAAACACTGCAGCTGTTTATCTGTATATAGTTAGTAATTGTTAATTGCATGTTATACCTCAACTAACCTCCAAGTTGTAGTCCTCTCTTCTATGTAAAGCTTGTTGCTGTAACTGTTCCATCTAAACCACTTTGAATGTATGATAAGGCGGTATAAAAGACCTGTTAAATAAATAAATAAGCATTCAGCAGCATGCTGTCAAGGGCAAGGTTTTGAGACTGGGATGAAGTAGTGTCCTGTGGTCCTACGACGGCAGGTTGGATGCACAGCCTAATCGGAGAGGCTGACCTTGAGTCAGATGAAAAAGTAGGGGAAACCATGGTTGAAGGGGCCAGAATAGGCGATGAGAATCATTTGTCCCCGTCCAATTGTAATTTGAAGAGTGTTTTTGGAATGAGAGGATTTGGTGGGAAAGCATAAAGCAGACCCTGATCCCAATGGAGGAGGAAAGCATCCAAGCTTTCACTGCTTGGAGAGGGTATCCTTGAACAGAACAGAGGTAGCTGGGCATTCACTGGAGAGAACAAAAGGTCAAATATGTGTGTCACCAATAAGTGGAATAAGCATTGTGCCATCCAGTGATGGACACCCACTCGTGTGGATGAAGAACCCGGCTGAGCTTGTCGGCTAGATGATTCTCCTCTCCTGGGAGTTAAACTGCTTTGGAGATGAATGTGATGTACTATCACAAAACTCCAAAGTCAGATCACCTCTTTGCAGAGGAGGCAAGAGCCTGTACGACCTTGTTTGCTGACATAGAACATGGCAACTTGACTGTCGGTTTGAACTAGCACAGTTTGTCCCATTAGCTGGGGACAGAAGACTTGGAGGGCATTTGCAATTGTCCTGAGCTCCAAGAAAAGTATGTGATGAGAGGCCCCTCGAGGGGTCCATTGGCCCTGTGTGGTGAGGTCACGGAAATGTGCACCCCAGCCGTGCTTGGATGCATCGGTGGTCAGGGTACACTGCGGTATAGACCTTTGAAAAAGTAACCCGAAGAGAAGGTTTTGGTCTGTGCGCCACCACTGGAGGGGGTTCACCAGTTAAGATGAGATGGTGATCCTGTCTGAGAGATGCTGTAGACGGCATCCACTGCTCTGAGAGGGTCCATTGTCCCGTGCGCATGTTGAGACAGGCATATGGAACAACATAGACCATGGAGGTCATGTGGCTGAGAAGACATAGCATGTCTCGAGCAGTAAGAGTTGTTTGTTGTTGACAGTGGGTTGCAAGGGAGATGAGATGGTGAAGGAGTTCTTCTAGAAAGTAGGCCCAAGCTCTTGACATGACTAGACGAGTTCCTATAAATGCCAGAGTTTGAGTTGGAGTTAAGTGTGATATACCACAAACCCCAGATGCTGCAGAACCAGGATGGTATGATGAAATGATGAGGTGACTACTTGACGGATATTTTCCTTGATGACCCAGTCGTCTAAGTAAGGGAAGACAAAGATTCCCAAGATACGCAGGTAGGATGCTATGACTACCAAACACTTCGTGAAGACCCTTGGAGCCAAGACCAGTCCGAAGAGGAGAACACAATGATGATAGTGGTGCCCTTGGAACACAAATCTGAGATATTTTCTGCACAGGGTGTGGATCAGGATATTTGTGTAAGCTTCCTTGATATCCAGAGAACAGAGACAGTCTTTTTCTTGAAGGTAGGAGAGAAGCATGCCAAGTGAAATAAATTTTGAACTTTTCCCTCACTAGGAATTTGTTGAGATTTCTCAGGTTGAGGATAGGCCTGAATTGTCCTATCCTTTTGGAATGAGGAAGTAACGTGAATAGAACCCTAGGCCTTGATGAGGTGGAGGGATGTCCTCTACAGCTCTTTGAGATGCAAGACTCAATCTCCTGAAGTAGTAGAGAGCATTGTTGGAGATTCATATGAGCCTCACCCACAAAGAAAGTCTGGGGTATAGCCTTGAAATTGAGTTAATAGCCCACACTGACCAGTTGCAAGGTCCAGGGTTCTGAAGTTATGAGGGACCATCTGTGGGCAAAGAGTAAATCTTGCTGGAATGTGTAAAGGGAAGGGAGGTTTGGAAGGCCAACTGTCTATGCCCTCCAGGAAGGAGTCAAAAACTCTCCGGAGGCCGAGGCTGTGGAGTTGGCAGGGCCTTAAGAGCTTTAGGCTTCCTGGGCTGACAAGGACCCTGTTGCTTTTTGCTGTGACTGCTGAGGGCAACAGGAAAAGTAGGAGGGGGTAAGATGGATAATACCTTCCTCTTTTTGGAATTGAAGGGTTTCTTTGCAGAAGTCTTCTTTTTGGTCTAATCAGTTTTCTTTCTCAACAAGCGCTTCATGGTGAGATAGTCTGTTTCAATTTCACCTGCCTTTTTATGCCAGCCCTTCCCAAAGAGATTTTCTCGAATGAAAGGAATGTTGATAAGCTTATCTTGCAACTGCTCAAGAACAGAGGTCTGCAGCCATACTGTCCTCCTTGTTCCAATACAGGCTGCTGCTGTCCTGCTGGTAGCTTCAAAGGCATCAAAAGCTGCCCCAGTCAGAAACTTGGAGGTGTTTTGTGCATAAAAAACAATAGATTCATGAGGGACCTGCTTATCTGCTGGGAGAAGAAAGCTGAATTCAGTAAAGTCCCTGGAGACATCCCTAAAAAACATGCCCATGTAGAGCATGTAGGAATTGATCTTGGACCCCAACATGACAACCTGGAATGCTTTCCTACCAAAAGCATCAAGGGTTATAGCATCCTTTCCTGGAGGAACAGATGAATGGTTCTTGGTATTTTAAATCCTCCTCATAGCCCACCCTTTTAATCCTCCTCATAGTCCATTCCACCACCATAGAGTGATGTGGTAGTTGTGGTTTTTGGAAGCCTGGGCAAGGAGAAACCCGATACAGCATATCCAACCTCTTGATGATGGCAGGAGCCAAGAGTGGTTCTTCCCACATCCGAATCAAGTTTTTCGGGATGTTGTGAATGGGAAAGGTAGCTGCTTCCTTCGGTGCCGAGGGATACTGCAGGGTGTTTAACTCCTCCGCCGTTGTTTCCACCTCTGTTGTCACAGAGACTGAGGGGGCTGCTGCAATGTCCCTGACAAAATCCTGAAAGGACATGTCTTTGGGTGGAGACCGATGCCTCTCATGTGGCGGAGATGGATCCAATGGAATGTGTCTGTGGGACTCAGACTCTATAGACTCTGGTTCGGAATCAGAGGAAACCGAATCAGATTCAGGAAGAAACATAAGAACATAAGATATGCCATACTGGGTCAGACCAAGGTCCATCAAGCCCAGTATTCTGTTTCCAACAGTGGCCAATCTAGGTCATACGTACCTAGCAGTTTCCCCAAGGGACAGAGGTTCCACAATGCTTGTATTGGTTCAAGCATTGATATCCTGGGTCCCTTCTTAATAATGGTTTATGGACCTTTCCTCCAAGAACTTGTCCAAACCTTTTTTAAACCCAGCTACAAATGAGAGTCAGAAGCTGTAAAGATGTCTTACACATTGGAACATGGAACGTACGAAGCATGAACCAAGGGAAGTTGGAGGTGGTCAAGAATGAAATGGAACGTGTACAACTTGATCTGTTGGGTGTCAGCGAACTGAAATGGACTGGCATCGGGCACTTTGCATCAGATGATCACATGGTCTACTATGCTGGAAATGAAAGACAAAGAAGAAATGGTGTTGCGTTTATAATAAAGAAGAAACTTGCAAGAACTGTAATGAAATACAATGCAGTCAGCGAACGCTTAATCTCTATTCGTCTACGAGGATTGCCTATCAACACAACTATAATTCAAGTATATGCCCCAACAACAGCTGCAGAAGAGAATGAAATTGAAGAGTTCTATGAACAAGTACAAGCTGAAATTGACAGAACATGCAAACAGGATATCCTGATAGTCATGGGTGACTGGAACGCAAAAGTTGGCAACAAAGAAGAAGACAAAGTAGTTGGAAAATATGGACTTGGCAACAGAAATGAAGCTGGAGAAAGATTGATAGAATTCTGCAAGACCAATGATCTATTCATCTCAAACACCTTCTTCCAGCAACACAAGCGGCGACTGTACACATGGACTTCACCCAATGGATTGTATAAAAATCAAATTGACTACATCTGTGGAAGTCAACGATGGAAAAGCTCTGTAACATCAACCAAGACAAAACCTGGAGCTGACTGTGGTACAGATCATCAACTACTAGTATGCAAACTCAAGCTAAAGTTGAAAAAGAGCAAACCACTCATGAATGCAGCAAAATATGACCTTGAGAATATACCACTGGAATTTAAAGACTGCCTGCAAAATCGATTTGCTGCTTTAGATACAAATGACAGAGCTCCGGAAGAGTTATGGAATGACATCAAGAAGGTTGTGCTAGAAGAAAGGGAGAAGTCTCTACAAAAGGTGAAAAAGCAAAAACGGCCAAAATGGATGACGGAAGAAACTCTGAAAATTGCCCAGAAACGCAGAGAAGCTAAAGCCAAAGGAGAAAGAAAGACAATCGTAGAACTCAACAGAGATTTCCAACGTGCAGCAAGACAGGACAAGGAAAAGTACTACAATGACACTTGCAAGGAAATAGAAGCAGAAACTATTAGAGGAAGAACAAGATCGGCTTTCCTAAAGCTGCGAGAGTTAAAGAAAAAGTTCCAGCCTCGAATTGGAATGTTACAAGATGCTCAAGGTTCTATGTTGAATGATGCTGAGAAGATCAAGAAAAGGTGGAAGGAGTATACAGAGTTTTTATATGATAAAGATCAAGTGGACCAACAGCCGTTTCAACCTATACCTTATGATCAGGAACCATTGGTGATGAAAGAAGAAGTTGAAGCAGCATTGAAAGCCTTATCAAAGAACAAAGCACCAGGCATTGATAGCATTCCCATAGAAGTATTGCAGCAATCTGATGCAGCTGTTACCGTACTTACACGGCTCTGCCAAGAAATATGGAAGACAACATCATGGCCAACTGACTGGAAAAGATCTGTGTTTATACCAATAGTAAAGAAAGGTGATCCAACTGACTGTGGAAATTATCGCACAATCGCTCTGATCCCACATGCCAGCAAGATTCTACTGAAGATTATTCAAAAGAGACTACAGCCATACCTAGAACAAGAACTACCTGAAGTGCAAGCAGGGTTCAGGAAAGGGCGAGGAACGAGAGACATCATTGCGGATGTGAGATGGATCCTTGAAAAGACTAAAGAATACCAAAAGGATATCTATTTGTGCTTTATCGACTATAGCAAGGCTTTTGACTGTGTAAACCATGAGAAACTCTGGACCACATTAAGAAGAATGGGTATACCAGAACACCTGATCGTTCTCTTGCGCAATCTGTACATTGATCAAGAAGCAATAGTTCGAACGGAACAAGGAGAAACAGAATGGTTTAAAATAAGCAAGGGTGTAAGACAAGGCTGCATACTTTCCCCCTGCCTGTTTAATTTATATGCAGAACAAATCATCAGAGAAGCAGGACTGTATGAAGACAACAGAGGTGTGAAGATTGGTGGAAGACTCATCAACAACCTTCGCTATGCTGATGATACCACATTACTGGCTGAAAGTGAAGATGATCTGAAACATTTGCTTCTCACAATCAAAGAACATAGTCTCAAAATGGGCCTGCACCTTAATGTAAAGAAGACAAAGATCATGACAACTGGCAAAATCAACAGGTTCATCGTTGAAGGAGAAGAAATTGAAATCGTGAACAACTTTAACCTACTTGGATCACTATCAATAAAGAAGCAACAAGCAGTCAAGAAATCAGACGACGCATTGCTCTTGGCAGAATGGCTATGAAAGACCTAGATAAGATTCTCAAGAGCAGAGATGTCTCTCTCCATACAAAGATTCGACTTGTTCAAGCCATGGTATTTTCAATAACATCATATGGATGTGAAAGCTGGACAGTGAAAAAGACAGACAGGAAGAAAATTGATGCCTTTGAATTATGGTGCTGGCGGCGAATACTGTGTATACCATGGACTGCCCGAAGAACAAACCAGTCGGTACTAGAGGAGATCAAACCTAAGCTTTCTTTAGAAGCTCAGATGACAAGACTTCGACTTTCATACTTCGGACACATCATGCGAAGAGAGAGATCATTAGAGAAAGACATCATGCTTGGCAAGATAGAAGGTCAACGCAAAAGAGGAAGGCCAGCAATGAGATGGATCGCTACAATAACAGCAGCTACGGGTACCAGCCTGTCAACAATGAGCCGCCTGACTGAAGACCGAACACAATTTAGGATAGCTATCCAGAGGGTCGCCATGAGTCGACTCCGACTCGACGGCACTTAACAACAACACTAACAGCCTTTACTACATCCTCCGGTAACAAATTCCAGTTTGATTACACGTTGAGTGAAAAAATATTTTCTTTTATTAGTCTTAAATAGTTTACCCTGTAGCTTCATTGCATGTCCCCTAGTCTTTCTATATTCTGATAAGGTAAACAATCGATCTACGTTTACCCATTCCACTCCGTTCATTAATTTATAGACTTCTATCATATCTCCCCTCAGCCGTCTCTTTTCCAGGTTAAAGAGCCCCAACCTTTTTAGCCTTTCTTCATAGGAGTATCCTTCCATCCCCTTTACCATTTTGGTGGCTCTTCTCTGAACCTTTTCTAAAATCGCTATATCCTTTTTAAGATACGGCGACCAGAATTGCACACAATATTCAAGGTGTGGTCTCACCATGGAACGATACAGAGGCATTATAATATCTTTTGTTTTATTTTCCATTCCTTTCCTTATCATACCTAGCATTCTATTTGCTCTCTTGGCCACTGCTGCACACTGGGCCGAGGGTTTTAACATGGTATCCACAATGACGCCTAAATCTTTTTCCTGGGTGGTGGTTCCTAATGTGGAACCTTGCATCGTGTAACCATAGTTTGGGTTGTTCTTCCCTAGGTGCATAACCTTGCACTTGTCCACATTAAATTTCATCTGCCATTTTGATGCACAGTCTTCCAATTTATCAAGATCCTCTTGCAATTTTCCACAATCCTCTTGGGTTTTAACAACTTTAAATAGTTTTGTGTCATCTGCAAATTTGATAACCTCACTCGTTATTCCACTTTCCAGGTCATTTATGAATATGCCAAAAAGCAGCGGACCCAGCACAGATCCCTGGGATACACCACTATTCACCTTTCTCCATTGGGAAAATTGGCCATTTAGCCCTACCCTCTGCAAGTTATGCCTGTCAGTATCCTGATACAGATGATGTTCCATCCCAGACATTGAAGGTCGATGCCCATGGCATGCAGCATCAGAACCGGAATGCACGATGCTCCCGAATGTACCGGGGTTGGTGGAGGTTCCAAGCATGGCGGGGCCGATGCATCGAGCAGCCCTCCAGCAGCATCGGGCTCATAGATGTCAAGGGATGCTATCGGAGCAGCAAGCTCAGAGGTGATACTTAAGGACCTCGAAGGCACCGGCACAACAGCTGCCAGGATCATGGCCAGACTCTGCTCGATGGCTTGCACACACTCATCAAAGGTGACTGGAGAGGATTTGGTGAGTTCAGGCAGAAGCCTGACCTACCGTCCCCAAGCAAGATATTGGGGGCTCCATCAATGACATGGTCCTAGAGCATCCCTGAGCCCCTCTGTGGCTCTGGAGGGGGTATCCTCCCGCCGAGACTGTTTGGCCACTTGGCCTAAGTCTGGATCCACAGATGAGTGTCAGTGCTGATGTTGAGCATCAGAGTCTGAGGCAGACGGAGAAAATCAGGAGCCCTTCGATGCCAATGCCTTTGATACCTTATCTGCCGGAGACTCTTATTGATGCTTTTTGTTAGGTTTAGAAGTGGAAGATGAATATGAAGCACATGATGACTTCAACAGCGTGGAGGCCCCCCGAAGAGTGTGCCGAAGGAGCTGAGTCTGACCGAAACAGCTTAACACACTGCTGTTCTCGGTTCTTAAGCAATGCCGTTATGTGCTTGCAATAGGCACACGAAGAAAGCACAGTTACTTACCTGTAACAGGTGATCTCTGGGAACAGCAGGAATAAGTCTTCACATATGGGTACGTCGGTACCGACGGAGCCTGCGCGGGAACGCTCCCCAGCTTCCCAAAAAGGAAAGCTTTTGGGAGCATCCCACAGCGCCTGCGCGCTGCCTTCCTGCCTTTCCTAACCGCCTCTCCTCAGTTCGAGTTTTAAAGCTGAGACAAAAGAGAGAGAGAGGAAAGGAAAGACAGATAGAGAGATACAACTCCTAGGGGAGGTGGGTGGGTTGTGAAGACTTATTCCTGCTGTTCCCAGAGATCACCTGTTACAGGTAAGTAACTGTGCTATCTCCAGGAACAAGCAGAAATGAGTCTTCACATATGGGGACTCCCTAGCTAAAGATGCCTGGGAGATCCCCAAGGATATGAGACCCTGGGAAGGGCTCTACCTCCTCCTATGGATCTCAGGCATCCATCCAGGGAAGGAGGGCAGGAGTTGATTAAGAATGGAACAGGTGTTTGAGAACAGCCTGACCAAACAAGGCATCCCGGCGGGAGTCCTTGTCCAAGCAGTAATGGGCTGTAAAGGTATAAACCGAGGCCCAGGTGGCCGCTCGACAGATCTGGTCGATGGACACAGAATTTAGATGAGCCATAGAGGTTGCCATGGCCCTCACATTATGAGCTGTGACATGGCTCTCCAAAGAAAGGTTCTTACTCTGGTAAGCGAAAGAAATACACTGAGCAATCCAATTGGACAGTGTCCTTTTAGAGACTGGAAGTCCCAAATGAGAGGGATCAAAAGCAACAAAGATCTGGGAAGACGTTCTATGTTGCTGGGTCCTTTGTAAGAAAAAGGCAAGAGCTCTTTTACAATCCAGAGTATGAAGATTCCTCTCTGCACTTGATGCATGAGGAGCTGGAAAAAAGACAGGTAAATATACCTCTTGATTAAGATGAAAAGGTGAGACCACTTTAGGCATAAAGTGTGGATTGGTCCTAAGGACTACCTTATCATGATGGAACCTTGTATAAGGTGGATTAGCCACTAAGGCCTGCAGTTCACTGATGCGGCGAGCTGAGGTGACTGCAATGAGGAAAATAACCTTCCAGGAAAGAAATTTCAAGGAGGTGGTGGCTAAGGGTTCAAAAAAAGGCTTCATAAGCTGACCAAGAACCAGATTTAAATCCCATGCCACCGGAGGAGGCCTAATGGGAGGTTTAGTTAAAGTTAGGCCTCTCATGAATCTTGCAATAAGAGGATGAGAGGAAATAGGCTGTCCATTGATAGGCTTAAGGGATGCTGTAATAGCACTCAAATGGACCCTTACTGAATTCGTCTGAAGGCCTACATTGGAAAGATGCAGGAGATATTCCAATAGAGAATTCAAAGGTAGTGCTAGAGGGTCAAGACCCTTTTCAGTACACCAAATGGAAAACCTTTTCCATTTAAAAGCATAGGAACGTCTAGTAGGTGGTTTTCTGGAAGCATGGAGGATATCCTTCACTTGTTGAGAAAGATTCCAGCCTTGAAGGTCTAGGCCTTCAGTAACCAAGCTCTGAGGTGAAGGGACTTGAGGTTTGGGTGCCACAAAGTCCCCTCCTCCTGGGACAGAAGGTCTGGAGCAACTCCCAAGTCCAGGGAGGGGGCTTGGGCGAGATGCAGAAGTAGAGGGTACCACACTTGGCGTGGCCAGCGTGGAGCTATGAGGATCATAGATCCTTGATCGCTCTGGAGTTTGAACAGAGTCTTGGGAATCAAGGGAATGGGTGGAAAGGCATACAGGAAGCCTTGACCCCAGTGAAGGAGGAAGGCATCCTTGGTCTGAACTCCCTGACACGGAATTCTGGAACAGAACTGGGGATGTTTGGCATTCCACGGACTTGCAAAGAGGTCTATGTCTGGGGATCCCCATTCTTGGAAGATTCTGAGTACCTGATCCATGTGCAGGGACCATTCGTGTGGAAGCAGAACTCGACTGAGTCTGTCTTCCCAAGAGATTTGAATTCCTGGGAGGTATACGGCCAGGAGATGGATTTGATGCTCTCTGGTGAAGGCCCACAATCTTAAAGCTTCGTTGCAAAGCGACAGATAGCCAGTTCCTCCTTGCTTGTTTATGTAAAACATGGCTACTTGATTGTCCGTATGAATGAGGACTGTCTTGTAGCTGAGCAGGGTATGAAAGACCTTGAGAGCTAGAAAAACTGCTCAAAGCTCCAGGAGGTTGATATGAAGAGAGGTCTCCTGTGGAGACCAAGTGCCCTGAGTGGAGAGGTCTTGTAGTTGAGCTCCCCAACCTGTCTGGGAGGCATCTGTTGTGAGGGTTGCCTGGGGCAACAACTGTTGGAAGGGGGACCCCAGCAACAGATTTTGGGTGGACATCCACCATTGGAGAGACCAAAGAGACATTTGGAGGTTGCTATTTGGTCTGAGAGAGCTCCTGATGCTTGAGTCCACTGGGTGGACAAAGTCCATTGAGCTGCTCTCATGTGTAGGCGAGCATAGGGTACCACATGCACTGTGGATGCCATGTGGCCTAACAGTTGTAGCATCTCCCGGGCAGTTAAGTGGTTCTTTGACTGAACCTGGGAGGCTAACTGCACTAGACGTTGGCAACGGGCCTGAGGAAGGTAGGCCCTTGCAGTGGTAGTATCCAACCAGGCCCCTATGAACTCTAGGGACTGAGTAGGGGTGAGCTGAGACTTTGGGAGGTTTACCACAAGTCCCAGATACTGCACAATGCGTCTTGTGTGGTCCAGGGAAATCTGGGCCTCTGACTGAGATGGAGCTCGGATGAGCCAGTCGTCCAGGTATGGGAATACAAAGATTCCCAGAGTGCGTACAAATGCAGCTACTGTTGCCATGCATTTGGTGAACACTCTTGGAGCAGAGGCCAGACCAAAAGGAAGCACCCTGTATTGGTAATGTTTTCCTTGGAAAAAAAAACGGAGGAACCTTCTGTGAGATGGATGGATGAGGACATGTGTGTACGCATCCTTGAGATCTAGAGAACAAAGCCAATCCTGACTTGAAGGTATGGAAGGAGAGTGCCCAGAGAAAGCATCTTGAACTTCTCCTTGCATAGAAATTTGTTCAATTCCCTGAGATCTAATATGGGTTGTATCCCCCTGTTTTCTTTGGAATCAGAAAATAGGGGGAGTAAAACCCTGACCCTTGTTGAAGAAGAGGTACTTCTTCTATTGCCCCTTGGGCAAGAAGGGTAACCACCTCTTGACCTAGAAGGTCGAGAAGAGATGTTGGAGAATTGAAGTGTCTCACCATGGTGTGAGGAGGAAGGTTTGAGAAATGAAGTTTGTAGCCCTCCCTTATGATGGAGAGGGTCCACTGCTCTGATGTAATTTGCTCCCATCTGGGAGCAAAATGAGCTAACCTTCCTGGAATGGTGAGAGGCTCTGGCTGTTTTAAAGCCAGAAAGGCTAAGTTCTCTAGCATCAAGTCAAAAACCCTGAGGAGGTTGGGTCTGCTGAGTTGCAGCAGCCCCTGTAGACTTAGGCCTGGCCTGTTTAGGTTGCTGACGCTTAGTGGCAAAGCGACCTGTAGATGATTGTTGGCCAGAAGCAGAAGGGAATCTGCCCTTTTTGAAAAAAAGACTTCTTGAAGGGTTTTTTCTTGGCAGGAATGGAGGTTGACTTTGAAAGTCTATCCAGAGCAGAATTTTCTGCATCCATTTGAGTGGCTTTTATTTGCCATTCTTTGCCAAACAGGTTTTCACCTGTACAGGGAAGATTTCCTAAGCCATCTTGGACCCAAGGTTCTAAATCAGAAGCTTGGAGCCAAGCAATTCTGCGAGCAGCTATGGCAATGCCCGAAGCTCTGCTGGCACCTTCAAAGGAGTCAAAGGCTGCCCAGTTGGAAAACTTTGAAATGTCTTGAGTATGCTTAAGCCAAATAAGGAATTCTTCCCTTTTATCCTGTGGAAGAAAATGGAGGAAAGTGTGCCGCTTATCTGCAACTTCTTTTAGAAACATACCCATGTAAAGACTATAGGAGTTGATTCTGGCAATGAGCATACTGGCTTGGAAGATTTTCCTACCAAAAGCATCCAAGGTCCTGCATTCTCTTCCTGGAGGAGCAGAAGAGTGTCTCTTTGTACTCTTTATCCTCTTCATAGCTGACTGCACCACAATGGAATGGTGAGGAAGCTGTGTTTTATGAAAACCAGGACAAGGAGGGACACGATACATAGTGTCCAATCTGCGAGAATGAGGAGAGATAGTGAGAGGAGTCTCTCATAAGTCAATCATGTGTTCATAAAGAATCTCATGAATTGGTAAGGTGACTGCCTCTTTAGGAGCCTTAGAATAACCTAAAATATCTAATTTTTTTGCTCTAGGCTCTGATTCAGAGGTTACTGAAATAGAAAGTCCTTTAGTTACTTCTCTTACGAAGTCTTGAAAGGACAAGTCCTCTGGAGGAGACATTCTTCTTTTTGGAGAAGAAGGCTCTTCAGGAAGGGCTATGGATACTTCAGCAGACTCCTCTGATGTATCAGAATCATCAGAGGAATCAAAGTACCGCCTGTCAGGGTGCTCTTCTAAAGCTCGGTACGCGTATCGAGCGGTATTGACATCGGGCGTCATCGGTACCGGTTTGGTACCGATGAGCAGCCCTGGACAGGGAACCGCTGCAGTCGGTATCCTGGTCGATGCCGATGCAGTCGGTACCGGTACCGGAGCTGGCGCTGGTGCCGGTACCGGAGCCGGAGCCGATACCGACAACGGAGTTTGTTGTGGTACAGCGGCGTCGCAGCTTGAATAAAGGCCTTGATAGCCTGCTGCATGGATAGAACATTCTGATCCATCAACGCCATGAATGCCTGGAATTTGGTACCGGAAGGTTGCGCCGGTGTCTCAGAGCATTCTAACAGGTGATCGGTCGAGGCCGTGCCATCGATGTCAACCTGTAACCCCATAGGTGGAGCTTTGGAATCCGGAGCTTCCCGCCGGGGTTGTTTTGCCGGTGCAGGATCCTCGAGGGCAAGCCCGGAGGCATCTCGATGCTTAGAGGGAAATCTACCCTTCGAGGACCGGCTGGATTTATGTTTGGTTACCTGAGATCCATGGGAGGAAGAAGCAGCCCTGGAAGACGTCGATGCTACTGAAGCTGCATCAGAGGGAAACAGCACATGGAGCTTGGCTCCTCGGTTCTGTAAACCCCGTTTAGACATCAAAGAGCAGGACGGACAATCCGAAATGGAGTGTTCAGGACCCAAACATTTAAGACACCATTCATGGGTGTCAGTAACAGAAATAGTACCGCTGCACTTAGTGCATTTCTTAAACCCGGAGGCTGGTTTTTCCATGAGGAAAAATTTCTTGTGAGGCCTAAGGCCCAAAGAAGAAAAATACACTAAGTGAAGGAAAATATATATTGTTTTTTTTTTTGTTTTTGTTTTTTTGAAGAAAAGACCGGCGGTACCGGTCCGGAGTCGGGGGAGGCAGACACGCGACCAAAGAAATAAAATAAAACAAAGAACTTCTTCAGCGGTGACAGGACTCGACCTGCTGGCTCCGCGGCAAAGAAGAACTGAGGAGAGGCGGTTAGGAAAGGCGGGAAGGCAGGGCGCAGGCGCTGTGGGATGCTCCCAAAAGCTTTCCTTTTTGGGAAGCTGGGGAGCGTTCCCATGCAGGCTCCGTCGGTACCGACGTACCCATATATGAAGACTCATTCCTGCTTGTTCCTGGAGATCAGGTGATCTCTGGGAACAGCAGGAATAAGTCTTCACATATGGGTACGTCGGTACTGATGGAGCCTGCGTGGGAACGCTCCCCAGCGTCCAATCAGAAAGCTTTTGGGAGCATCCCTCAGCGCCTGCGTGCTGCCTTCCCACCTTTCCAGCTGTCTCTCCTCAGTTAAGTTTTATAGCTGAGAGAAAGAGAGAGAGAAAGAGGAAAGGAAGATAGATAGAGAGATACAACTCCTAGGGGAGGTGGGTGGGTTGTGAAGACTTATTCCTGCTGTTCCCAGAGATCACCTGTTACAGGTAAGTAACTGTGCTATCTCCAGGAACAAGCAGGAATGAGTCTTCACATATGGGGACTCCATAGCTTTAGATGCCAGGGACAGATCCCATAAATTGCGTTTTCCTGGAACAGGACTGCACCCCCCCCCCCCCCCACATGGATCTCTGGCATCCCATGAGGGATGGTGGGTAGGAGTTGATTAAGGATGGAACAGGTGTTTAAGAACAGCCTGACCAAACAAGGCATCCCGGCGGGAGTCCTTGTGCAAGCAGTAATGGGCTGTGAAGGTATGAACTGAGGCCCAAGTGGCTGCTCGACAGATGTCGTCAGTAGACCCAGAATTCAGACTACAGGTAAGGAGTCCTTGTATGTATGATAATTATGAAAAATTTTGAAAATGAAAAATCACAAAATGGACCTCACCTACTGGATTGCAGGAAGTAGAGAGGCTGATGAAGTCTACTGGGGATCCAGTAGAAGGATCTTCAAGTTGACCTCACTGAAGTGAAGGTGAAGGTCCAAATCTGGTAGTGACAGGTGATCCAGGTATCAACTGGGGTAGCAGAAAAACGGTAGGTCTTTAGTGGAAAGCTTTATGGAAAAAGCTGGGACTCTTTTGGCTACAGAGTTACTCACAGTTAGGAGCAAAAGAGGAAGACTGACCGATTTGGACAAAACTAGCCCAGTCCTGAAGGGAAGAAGGGATATGGGAAAAGCCCGTATTCCCAAGAAGGACCGATGTCTGAAGGATTGAAAGATCTACTGAAGATCCAACCCTGTCTTTCCTAACAGGTGAGAGATAGGAAAGATATTTGAGTATGGAACTTCAGGGATACCTAAACCTAGGGTTAAGGTAGGAACTGTGAGTACCACAGTAGTGGTTGTGTGCATAATACCCTAGACATACTGTGGGACAGTATGAAGATATGCAAGTCCACTGTCTGGAACCTATAGGAAGGTAAAACCTTTATAAGCATAGACAGTTAGAGAGATAAGAATAAAAATACATATCTAATTATAAGGAAGCATCTCGACAGATACACACATATATATATATATATACACACACACACACACGTCTATAGTAAGATCTGGAGGGGCATGACATATGCACACGCAGCTTACAGACATATGTATCTATATAGAAGTATATAGAGATATATACATACATGAATATATATGTCTAAAATAATGTCTGCAATTAAGCAGATAGAGATATGTCCATAAGAACATTCACATGGGAGATGTGAAGAGGAAAGATTCATCTAACAAGAAGGTGGAACCTACTTGAGAAGATATATAGAGAATCTATTCCCCCTGGCTAAGATGGTGCAGGAATGCTACTCAGTGAAAATAACCAGGATGGCTGCGTGAAAAAACAGAGGATAAAATCAGTCTGTAAACAGCAAGTCCTGAGTGCTGTAGAACTCTCGCATGGTAAATGGACAGAAAGCGCATAGGATGAGATACCCGGTTGACCCACTGGAGGGACACAAAGGGGTATCATGCATATTAATTAAATATGTGCTGTCCATGAAGGAGTAGGATACCATGAGGACAAGCTGCAAGGGAAAAAGAGCATATTCCTTGTAGGAATTGGAGAACTCCTTTAGACGTTCACGTAGCAAAAGCCTATGTCCTGTATTATAAAAGGAGATAGTAGGGTGCGGAAAACCCTCAGAGTCATGGAAAATGACTGAGGAAGCCTTTTCCAACCATATAGCATAGTCATTAGAGACAAAATACCATGCTCTCTAGCAAGGCCCATAGTAGAAAGCTTCTCTGTAAGATTGCAGAGAGCAATTTGCAGGAGAACTGGGAAAGAGCTGGCTGTTGGACAAAAACAGCTGCACGTCAACTATGCTGCCAAACCCAAAGGAATTGGAGATGGCAAGAAAAGAAGATAGTGTGACAAATCTGAAGAGATTAGGATTATCCAAGATAGATGGAAAACACTATCTTGGAATCACTACTACGGCCAGACAGAAGTAGTGGAAGACAAGACTGGAACTTGTGGAAAAGTACCAGTAGTCTAATCACTAACTCCTGCATGGGCAGCTGCTGAATAAGACAGCAGAGAGAATCTTTCTGTGTAAAACAGAGAGAACAGACAGAAGAAGAGGAGAAATTCCTGTCTCTGTCTGATGAGCTGCCCAGGCAAAAGGAGGGAGTTTATTCAAGAGAAAAAACTCCACACTGGAAAGAAGAATGATTAGTAAGACTAAAGAAGCTCTGCAGAGGTATGGTACCACTCTTTCAGGGGAAACCCTGGATAAGAGGGTAGAGAAATAGGAGCTGAAGGGTGACTTACCATATGGTAAGTCTGTGGAAGGAAAGAATTCATGTTGGAACAGAAAACTATCATGGGATAGTTGTTAAACCTCTCTTCTTGGTAGGAAGAAGAGGAGAAACCTGTGACCCATAGACATGAATATCCTGACAGCTCAACCCTAGGAGCAAAAGGATGTCCTAAGAAAAGGAATCCATGTGTAGAGTATGAATGAAAGAAACAGTGAAAAACTTCTACTGAGAAGAAATCAAACTGTAAACTTCAGGACCCTATGGTTGCTGGGTTTATACAGCCTGGCTAGAGTTTGGATTCTTCAGACCAGGGCGATGTTTCCCCTGCTTGGGAACATCTGTATGATGGGCAGGAGAAGAGTGAAACCTTCTTCCCCTAGGGAAAGAAGGTTTGGTAGGGCATTTCCTACCTACTGGGGAAGGAGAAGGCTTAGAATAGCCTCCAGAAACAGGGAAGTCAGTGGAGCACTGAGCAACCTGATTTAAAGACTCCTTATTGAAGAGATTTTCCCCAGTACAAGGAGTATTACCCAGTCTTTGTTGTGCCCATTTGCTTAAGTCTGAAGCTTGGAGCCAGGCTCTACGTTGTGCCCCTATAGCTATAGCAGAGGTTCTGCTAACAGACTCAAAGGAGTCTAGGGAAGCACGAGTAAGAAACCAAGAGATACTTTGAATATGACTAAGTAGTAAGGCATAGTCTGCAGTCTTGGGCTCTGAAAGAAAAGGAGTCAAAAGATATAGTTTCTTTGTGACCTCCTGAAGGGATAGACTCATATAAAAAATATATGAGAGAATCCTTGTTGACAGCATGGATGTCTGGAAGGTTTGCCGTCCAAAGGCATCTAGTGTCCTAGACTCACGACCTGGAGGGTAAGAAGAATGTTTCTTCTTACTTTTCATCTTCCTCATTGCTGATTCCACCACAATGGAATTATGGGGGAGTTGAGTCTTTTGAAACCCTGGAGAGGGGGGCACCTGATATAGAAGATCAGTTGACCTAGAGGGTGAGGGAACCCTTAAAGGTGTTTCCCACATTCTTAGAAGAAGATCTTGCAAAGAATGATGTAAAGGAAGCATTATATTTTCCTTTTCTCCAGTAGAAAGAAAGCCCTGTATAGGATCATAGCCAGAGATAGGAATAGCAAGAGATGTTGCCATATTCAGGAGAAAATTCTGATAAGAAGGATCTCCAAAAGGAACCATCCCTGGGCAGGCTAGACCTGAAGAACTAGCCTGGGCACCAGAGGATGTACTTGAGAATATAAGATTCTTCACGGTGCAAGAAAGGATCCTTAAGGGTTGGATGCTGGTACTGAAGGTCATGACCTGAAGTAGTCAGTACTGCATCGTCCATGCCAGGTATCGACTCCAAACTTGGTATAGAACGGAGCGATCCTGGTGAAAAAAGCATGGAAGGAGCTGGTCCCGATATCGATACCGGTAGCTATGTCGGAATCGAAGACGATACCGACATCGAAGCAGTCATCGATGGCTGCTCCATCGGTACTGAAGTAACCGAAAGCCTTTGGTAATCACCTCCGGTACAGAGTATCCGGAATCGGGAAACGTCGGTACAGAGACGTGTCGGTACCTAGTCCTCTAGACTAGAGATCGATTCCAGACTCGGCATAGAAGGAAGCGAGTCTATCTATGCATGTCTAGAGGGTACCGACTTCAGTGGTAGTATCAGCGTTGATGCCGATACTGGAAAGTCAATCTGGAGCGTATCGATCGGTCCCGAAGGTACCGAGAAAGCCAGATGACGATCCCTGTTGAGGAGTGAATCGCTCAACACCAGTGCCGATGCCAGGGTATCGGTACCGCTCGAAGCGGATGCCACCACCGAGCATGGCTCAGGTATGTTCTGTGAGGGGTGAGCCCCAGGAACAACCTGAAAACCCTGATAGGCTTTGGAGGCCGAAGACTTCCGCCGGGGTTTTTGAAGCCAATGGACCCTTGAGGGCAAGGCCGGAGCCGTCATCATGCTGAGCATGAGACATACCACTCAAGGTCTGGCTAGTCTTAACAGACTGTTTGTGGGTTACCTGATCTTGTGGAGAAAAATAAATGGTCGGTGCCCTAACACTGAAAGGGAACTCGGTATCGAGGGAAACTCGAAATGGAAAATCTCTTCTCACAATATTGTAGCCTAATGGCTCCGGAGAAAAATGGTCAGGACCCAAACAGGTTGGACACCAGTTCTTGGAGTTTAAAAACAAAACTGTACCGCCACAGCTTAGACACTTCTTAGGAAAAGAAGGTGGCGGCTCCATGATGGAGAGGCCGAGAAGGCCCAAAAAATATAAGACAGAAATTGAGGGAAAAAAATTCCCTGAAAAGAAAAAGAGAAAAAACACCGGCGGTACCGGTGGAGTCGGGGAGACAGCCGCGACCACAACAAAAACAAAGAATTAAAGAAAAAATTTTCTGCGGTGACAGGACGACGTACTGCCGGCTCTGCGGAAAAATGAAAACTGAGGAGAGACAGTTAGAAAGGCGGGAAGGCAGCACGCAGGCACTGAGGGATGCTCCCAAAAGCTTTCTGATTGGACGCTGGGGAGCGTTCCCGCGCAGGCTCCGTCGGTACCGACGTACCCATATGTGAAGACTCATTCCTGCTTGTTCCTGGAGATTTTAGTCTTCACATATGGGTATCGTCAGTACCGACGGAGCCTGCGCAGGAACGCTCCCCAGCGTCCAATCAGAAAGCTTTTCGGAGCATCCCACAGCACCTGCGTGCTGCCTTCCCGCCTTTCCCAACTGCCTCTCTCCATATCAGTTTAAAGCTGAGACAAAGAGAGAGAGAGGAAAAGGGAAAGAGATAGAGAGATACAACTCCTAGGGGAGGTGGGTGGGTTGTGAAGACTAAACTCCTGCTGTTCCTGGAGATCAACTGTTACAGGTGAGTAACTATGCTATCTCCAGGAACAAGCAGGAATGTATTCTTCAAATATAGGGACTCCCTAGCTTTAGATGCCAGGGAGAGACCCCAGAAGTTGTGTGTCCCTATGAAGTGCTCCACTTCCCCCCATGGATCTCTGGCATCCAACCAGGGATGGTGGGTAGGAGTTGATTAGGTATGGAACAGGTGTTGGAGAACAGCCTGACCAAACAAGGAATCCCAGCGGGAGTCCTTGTCCAAGCAGTAATGGGCTGTGAAGGTATCAACCGAGGCCCAAGTGGCTGCTCGACAGACGTCGTCGATAGACACAGAGTGTAGATGATCCATTGAAGCTGCCATGGCTCTCACATTGTGAGCTGTGACATGGCCCTCCAAAGGAAGGTTCTTACTCTGATAAGCAAAAGAAATACACTGTGCAATCCAGTTGGACAGTGTTCTCTTGGAGACTGGAAGTCCCAAATGAGAAGGACCAAAAGCAACAAAGAGTTGAGAGGACTTTCTATGTTGCTGTGTTCTTTTACAGTCCAAAGTATGAAGATTCCTTTCTGCATTTGATGCATGAGGTCTGGGAAAGAACACAGGCAGGTAGACTGCTTGATTAAGATGAAAAGGCAAGGACACCTTTGGCATAAAGTGTGGATGAGTCCTAAGGACTACCTTGTCATGATGAAACCTTGTATAAGGTGGATCAGCTACTAGTGCTTGCAACTCACTGATGTGGCACGCTGATGTGATTGCAATGAGAAAGATAACTTTCCAAGAAAGGAATTTCAATTATGTAGTAGCTAAGGGTTCAAAAGGTGGCTTCATGAGTTGACCAAGAACCAGGTTTAAGTCCCATGCCACCGGTGGTGGCCTAATGGGAGGCTTAGTTAGAAGAAGGCCCCTCATAAATCTTGCTATAAGAGGATGGGAGGAGATAGGTTGTCCATTTAGAGGCTTGAGAGAAGCTGCAATAGCACTCAAATGGACTCTTACTAAGTTCGTTTTAAGTCCTGCATTGGATAAATGAAGGAGATACTCCAGTAATGATTCCATAGGTATCGCAAGGGGGTGAAGACCCTTCTGCGAACACCATATGGAAAACCTCTTCCACTTGAAAGCATAAGAGCGTCTTGTGGAAGGCTTCCTGGAAGCATGAAGGACATCCTTTACTTGCTGAGAGAGATAAAGATCTTGAAGATCTAGGCCTTCAGCAACCAAGCTCTGAAGTGCAGAGATTGGGGATTGGGATGCCATAACATTCCGTCCTCCTGGGACAGGAGATCTGGAGAGGATCCTAACTCCAGGGAGGGAGCTTGAGAGAGATGTAGAAGCAGAGGGTACCATGCTTGCCGTGGCCAATGTGGAGCTATGAGAATCATACGCCCTCTGTCTCTCTGAAGCTTGAATAGGGTTTTGGGAATTAGGGGAATGTGTGGAAAGGCATAAAGCAAGTCTTGAGCCCAGTGAAGGAGGAAAGCATCCCTGGCCTGAGAGCCCTGAGCTGGAATTCTGGAACAGAACCGGGGAAGTTTGGAATTCAACGGACTTACAAAGAGGTCTATGTCTGGGGTTCCCCAAATTCGAAAGATCTTGGCCACCTGGTCTGCATGTACAGACCATTCGTGTGGAAGCAGAACTCAACTGAGTCTGTCTGCCCAAGAGTTTTGTATGCTTGGGAGGTACACTGCCAGGAGATGAATCTGATGCTCTCTGGCGAGGGCCCATAGTCGCAAAGCTTCGTTGCAAATCGACAAAGAGCCTGTTCCCCCCTGCTTGTTCACATAGAACATGGCTACCCGATTGTCCATATGAATGAGGACTGTCTTGTAGCTGAGCAGGGTATGGAACACTCGAAGAGCAAGGAAGATTGCTCTGAACTCTAAGAGATTGATATGTAGATGAGTCTCCTGTGGAGTCCAAGTGCCTTGGGTGGAGAGGTCTTGCAGATGAGCTCCCCAACCCATTGGTGAAGCATCTGTCGTGAGAGTTGCCTGGGGTAAAGGTTGTTGAAATGGGGACCTCAGCAACAGGTTCTGAGTGGACTGCCACCATTGGAGGAGAAAATAAGGCGATTTGTGTTTGCTATTTTGTCTGACAGGCACCCTGATGCCTGGGTCCATTAGGTGGATAAAGTCCACTGGGCTGCTCTCATATGGAGGCGAGCATAAGAACCACATGCACTGTAGATGCCATGTGGCCTAGTAGTTGTAACATTTCTTGGGCAGTGAGATGAGGCTTTAGCACTGCTTGAGAAGCTAGCTGCACCATGCGAACGCAACGGGCCTGGGGAAGATAGGCCGTTGCTTTTCTGGTATCCAGCAAAGCTCCTATGAACTCTAGAGACTGAGTGGGAGTTAGACTGGATTTTGGGATGTTTATGACCAGACCCAAATATTGAAGGATACGCATTGTGCAAGATAGAGAAGCTCTGGCCTCTGGCTCTGATGGGGCTCGAATGAGCCAGTCGTCTAAGTAGGGGAAGACGAATATCCCTAGAGTGCGAAGAAATGCTGCTACCACAGCCATGCATTTCGTGAACACTCTTGGTGCTGAGGCCAGGCCATAAGGAAGCACCCTGTATTGGTAGTGCTTTCCTTGAAAAAGGAACCGAAGGAATTTCCTGTGAGTTGGGTGGATGAGAACATGAATGTACGCATCCTTGAGATCTAGAGAACAAAGCCAATCCTGACTCTGAAGGTATGGCAGCAGAGTTCCCAGAGAAAGCACAGTTACTTACCTGTAACAGGTGATCTCTGGGAACAGCAGGAATTAGTCCTCACATATGGGTACGTCGGAACCGACGGAGGCTGCGCGGGAAAGCTCCCCCAGCTTCCCAGAAAGGAAGCTTTTGGGGCCTCCCACTGCACATGCGCGCTGCCTTCCCGCCTTCCTGACCAGCTCTCCTCAGTTCGAGTTTAAAGCTGAGACAATAGAGAGAGGAAAGGAAGATAGATAGATAGAGATACAACTCCTAGGGGAGGTGGGTGGGTTGTGAGGACTAATTCCTGCTGTTCCCAGAGATCACCTGTTACAGGTAAGTAACTGTGCTATCTCCAGGAACAAGCAGGAATAAGTCCTCACATATGGGGACTCCCTAGCTAAGATGCCTGGGAGATACCCCTCCAAGGGTAAACCATCTTCGTATGGATCTCAGGCATCCATCCAGGGAAGGTGGGCAGGAGTTGTTTAAGTATGGAACAGGTGTTTGAGGACAGCCTGACCAAACAAGGCATCCCGGCGGGAGTCCTTGTCCAAGCAGTAATGGGCTGTGAAGGTATGAACCGAGGCCCAAGTGGCTGCTCGACAGATCTGATCTATGGACACAGAGTGAAGATGAGCCATAGAAGTAGCCATGGCTCTCACATTGTGAGCTGTGACATGGCCTTCCAGAGAAATGTTCTTACTCTGGTAAGCAAAAGAAATACACTGAGCAATCCAATTGGAAAGTGTACGTTTGGTGACTGGAAGTCCCAAATGAGAAGGATCAAAAGCCACGAAAAGTTGGGAAGACTTTCGATGTCGCTGAGTCCTGTTGAGGTAAAAGGCGAGAGCTCTTTTACAGTCATGAAGGTTCCTCTCTGCACTGGATGCATGAGGAGCCGGGAAAAAAACAGGTAGATATACCTCTTGATTAAGATGAAAAGGCGAGACCACTTTAGGCATAAAGTGGGGATTCGTCCTAAGGACCACCTTATCATGATGAAATCTGGTATAAGGTGGATTAGCCACCAAAGCCTGCAGTTCACTGATGCGGCGAGCCGAAGTGACTGCAATAAGGAAAAGAACCTTCCAGGAAAGAAATTTCAGGGAGGTAGATACCAACGGTTCAAAAGGTGGCTTCATAAGTTGACCCAGAACTAGATTCAAGTCCCATGCTACCGGAGGAGGTCGGATGGGAGGCTTAGTGAGGGTCAGGCCTCTCATGAACCTTGCAATAAGAGGATGAGAGGAGACAGGTTGTCCATTTATAGGTTTTAAGGATGCTGCAATAGCACTTAAATGGACTCGTACTGAATTCGTCTTGAGGCCTGCATTGGAAAGATGCAGGAGATAGTCCAGTAGAGAATTCAAAGGAAGTGCTAGAGGGTCAAGACCCTGTTGCGCACACCAAATGGAAAAACGTTTCCATTTGAAAGCATAGGAACGCCTAGTAGAGGGTTTCCTAGAGGCATGAAGGATATCTTTCACTGGTTGGGAAAGATTAAACTCATGAAGGCTTAAGCCTTCAGTAACCAAGCTCGGAGATGTAGGGACTTGGGGTTTGGATGCCACAAAGTCCCCTGCTCCTGAGACAGGTGGTCTGGTGCAGCTCCCAGGTCCAGGGAGGAGCCCTGGGAGAGCTGTAGAAGGAGAGGGAACCACACTTGGCGTGGCCAGCGTGGAGCAATGAGGATCATGGATCCGTGATCCCTCTGAAGTTTGAACAGAGTCTTGGGAATCAAAGGAATGGGTGGAAAAGCGTACAGGAATTCCTGACCCCAATGTAGGAGAAAGGCATCGTTGGCCTGAGCTCCCTGACACGGAGTCCTGGAACAGAACCGGGGAAGTTTGGCATTCCACGGACTTGCAAAGAGGTCTATATCCGGGGTCCCCCATTCCTGAAAGATTCTGCGTATCTGGTCCATATGTAGGGACCATTCGTGTGGGAGCAGAACTCGACTGAGTCTGTCTGCCCGAGAGTTTTGAACTCCTGGAAGATATACTGCCAAAAGATGAATTTGGTGCTCTCTGGCGAAGGCCCATAATCTGAGAGCTTCGTTGCAAAGCGACAGAGAGCCCGTCCCTCCTTGTTTGTTGACATAGAACATGGCTACCTGATTGTCTGTTTGGATTAGGACAGTCAGGTTGACAAGGAGGGTGTGGAAGACTGTGAGGGTAAGGAAGATTGTTCGCAGTTCCAGAAGGTTGATGTGAAGGGTGGTCTCCTGAGGAGACCAGGTGCCCTGAGTGGAGAGGTGCTGGAGATGAGCTCCCCACCCTGCTTGGGAGGCATCTGTTGTGAGGGTTGCTTGGGGCAACGAAGGTTGGAAGGGGATCCCCAACAACAGATTTTTGGAGGATGTCCACCACTGGAGAGACCAAAACAGTCGTTTTGAGGTGAGTATTTGGTCTGAGAGCAGTCCTGATGCTTGAGACCACTGGGTGGCCAAGGTCCATTGAGCTGCTCTCATATGAAGACGAGCGTAGGGCACCACGTGTACCGTGGAGGCCATGTGGCCCAGAAGCTGCAGCATTTCTCTGGCTGACAAGTGACTTCTGGACTGAACCTGGGAGGCCAAGCTTATTAGTCTTTGGCCTCGGACCAGAGGGAGGTAGGCCCTTGCAGTGGTGGAGTCCAATTGGGCCCCTATGAATTCCACAGACTGAGTAGGGATGAGTTGGGATTTGGGAATGTTTACCACAAGTCCCAGATATTGAAGAATACGCCTTGTGCGGTCCAGAGACATCTGGGCTTCTGACTGAGATGGAGCTCGGATGAGCCAGTCGTCCAGATATGGGAAGACAAAGATTCCCATGCCTCTGAGAAATGCAGCTACGACTGCCATGCATTTTGTGAAAACTCTTGGAGCAGAGGCCAGACCGAAGGGTAGTACTCTGTACTGGAAATGTTTTCCCTGGAACAGAAATCTTAGATATTTTCTGTGGGATGGATGGATGAGTATATGAGTGTACGCATCCTTGAGATCTAGAGAACAAAGCCAATCCTGACTCTGAAGGTATGGAAGGAGAAGGCCCAGAGAGAGCATTTTGAATTTCTCCTTGAATAGAAACCTGTTCAATTCTCTCAGATCTAGGATAGGTCTGAAGCCCCCTGTCTTCTTTGTTATGAGAAAGTAAGGGGAGTAGAAACCTAACCCCTGTTGTGGAGGAGGAACCTCCTCTATTGCCCCTTGGGCAAGAAGAGAAGAGACTTCCTGACCCAACAGGGTCAGAAGAGATGGGGGAGAACTGAATTGCCTCACCATGGTATGGGGAGGAAGGCTGGAGAAATGAAGTTTGTAGCCCTCCCGGATAATAGAGAGGGTCCATTGCTCTGATGTGATTTGTTCCCATATGGGAGCAAAATGAGCTAGCCTTCCAGGGATGGTGAGGGGCTCTGGTTGTTCTAGAGCCAGAAACGGCAAGTTCTCTAGAGGCAAGTCAAAACCCCTGAGGGGGTTGAGCCTGCTGGGGTGTAGCAGACACTGCAGGCTTTGACTTTACCTGCTTAGATTGTTGACGCTTAGCCGCAAAGCGAGGCTGAGCAGATTGCTGGCCAGTATTTGTGGGAAATCTGGTCTTTTTATAGTAAGGCCTTTTAAAAGACTTCTTTTTGGCAGGGGTAGAAGTAGACTTGGAAAGTCTATCTAGAGTGGCATTTTCTGCATCCATTTGAGCAGCTTAAATCTGCCAGTCTTCCCCAAATAAGTTCTCACCGGTACAGGGCAGATTCCTGAGGCCATCTACAACCCAGGGTTCTAGGTCAGAAGCCTGGAGCCAAGCGAGACGTCGGGCTGCAATAGCAATTCCCGAAGCTCTGCCTGCAACTTCAAAGGAATCAAAGGCTGCCCTGTTGGAGAACTTGGAGACCTCTGAAAGTTGTGTCACCATAGAAAAGAAGTCCGCCCTTTGATCATCAGGGATAAAGGGGGCAAAATTCTGTATTTTTAGGGCAAGTTGCCCAAGAAACATGCCCATATAAAGGCTATAAGAATTGATCCTGGCTATAAGCATACTAGCCTGGAACATCTTTCTTCCAAAAGAGTCTAGGGTCTTACATTCTCGCCCTGGAGGGGTAGAAGAATGCCTTTTAGGACTCTTTATTTTCTTCATGGCAGACTTCACCACAATAGAGTGGTGATGCAGCTGAGTTTTCTGGAACCCAGGCGAAGGAGGGACCCGATACATGGTGTCCAACCTACGGGAATGGGGAGACAGTGTTAAAGGAGTCTCCCACAAATCCATCAAGTGTTCTTGAAGGATTTCATGGACAGGCAGAGTGACTGCCTCTTTAGGAGCTTTTGAGTATCCTAAAATGTCCAATTTTTTTGATCTGGGTTCTTTTTCAGAAGATGTAGCAATAGAAAGTGCTTTAGCTACATCAACAATGAAATCATGAAAGGATAAATCCTCTGGAGGAGACATCCTCCTCTTTGGAGAAGAGGGCTCCTCAGGAAGAGTAAGCTCAGCAGAGTCATCAGAGGAATTGAGTTCATCAGAATAATCTGAGTCTTCCCTCTGTACTGCCAATGTACGATACGCATACCGATCGGTATCGACATCGGGCGTATCGGGCATGGGATTGGTACCAGGCGAAAGCCGGAATCCGGCATGCGGAACCGATCGACGTTTGGAAGTCGATGGTCTCGGTTCCGGTGTGGATACCGGAACCGGGGTCGGTACCGATGAAATCGGTACCGAGGGCGTCGCAGCCTTTATGAATGCCAGAACGGCCTGCTGCATGGTCTGGACAGTACTGCCCATAGACGCAACTACTGCCTGGATGTCGGTACCGGTATGGGCCGGTACCCCAGAGCAGTCCAACAGGTGATCGGTCGAGGCCGTGCCATCGATGTCAACCTGTGACCCCATGATTGCTTTGGAGGCCGGAACCTCCCGCCGGGGTTTTTTGGCCTGGTCAGAATCCTCGAACTCAAAATTGAGAGCCTCTCGATCTTTAGAAAGAGATTTGCTTTTAGAGGATTTGCCCACAGAAGTTTTGGTTACCTGAGATCCATCCGGAGAGGAAGACCTGGATGACTGTGATGCTTCTGAAGGAAACAGCACATGGAGCTTGTTGGCCCGGTTCTGCAAACCACGTTTAGACATCTGGGTGCAGGATGGGCAGTCCGGTATGGAGTGTTCAGGTCCCAAACATTTGAGACACCATTCATGGGTGTCTGTGACAGAAATGACAGCACTGCATTTGGTACATTTTTTAAAACCAGGGACTGGCTTCTCCATGAGGAGAATTTGTGTAGGCCTTAAGGCCTAACAACAGGTACCAAGCTGTGCTGAAGAAAATAAAAAAGTCTTTTTTTTTTTTTTTTTTTTTTTATAAATAAAGAAAGAGAGACCGGCGGTACCGATTTCGGTATGGGGAAGGCAGGTACGCGGTCTAAAGAAAAATAACAAATTTAACAATTTCTTCAGCGGTGACAGGAACACGACCTGCTGGCTCCGCGGAAAAAGAGAAACTGAGGAGAGCTGGTCAGGAAGGCGGGAAGGCAGCGCGCATGTGCAGTGGGAGGCCCCAAAAGCCTTTCATCTGAAAGGCTGGGGAGCTTTCCCGCGCAGGCTCCGTCGGTACCGACGTACCCATATGTGAGGACTTATTCCTGCTTGTTCCTGGAGATAAGGCAAGAGCTCTTTTACAATCTAGAGTATGAAGGTTCCTCTCTGCACTGGATGCATGAGGAGCCGGGAAAAAGACAGGTAGATATACCTCTTGATTAAGATGAAAAGGCGAGACCACTTTGGGCATAAAGTGGGGATTCGTCCTGAGGACCACCTTATCATGATGAAACCTAGTATAAGGTGGATGAGCCACTAAGGCCTGTAGTTCACTGATGCGGCGAGCCGAAGTGACTGCAATAAGGAAAAGGACCTTCCAGGAAAGAAATTTCAAGGAGGTAGAAACCAACGGTTCAAAAGGTGGCTTCATAAGCTGACCTAGAACTAGGTTCAAATCCCATGCTACCGGAGGAGGTCGGATGGGAGGCTTAGTTAGAGTCAGGCCTCTCAAGAACCTTGCAATAAGAGGATGAGAGGAGACAGGTTGTCCATTTATAGGTTTTAAGGATGCTGTAATAGCACTTAAATGGACTCTGACTGAATTTGTCTTAAGGCCTGCATTAGAAAGATGCAGGAGATAGTCTAGTAGAGAATTCAAGGGAAGTGCTAGAGGGTCAAGACCCTGTTGAGCACACCAAAAGGAAAAGTGTTTCCATTTGAAAGCATAGGAACGCCTCGTGGAGGGTTTCCTAGAGGCATGAAGGATATCTTGCACTGGTTGTGAAAGATTGAAGTCATGAAGGCTTAGGCCTTCAGTAACCAAGTTCTGAGGTGTAGGGACTTGGGGTTTGGGTGCCACAAAGTCCCCTCCTCCTGAGACAGAAGGTCTGGCGCAGCTCCCAGGTCCAGGGAGGGTCCATGGGAAAGATGCAGAAGTAGAGGGAACCACACTTGGCGTGGCCAGCGTGGAGCTATGAGGATCATCGATCCGTGATCCCTCTGGAGTTTGAACAGAGTCTTGGGAATCAAAGGAATGGGGGGAAAGGCATATAGGAAGTCCTGACCCCAATGCAGGAGAAAAGCGTCGTAGGCCTGAGCTCCCTGACACGGAGTCCTGGAACAGAACCGGGGAGGTTTGGCATTGCACGGACTTGCAAAGAGGTCTATGTCCGCAGTTCCCCATTCCTGAAAGATTCTGCGTATCTGGTCCATATGTAGGGACCATTCGTGTGGAAGCAGAACTCGACTGAGTCTGTTTGCCCGAGAGTTTTGAACCCCTGGAAGATACACTGCCAGAAGATGAATTTGATGCTCTCTGGCGAAGGCCCATAATCTGAGAGCTTCGTTGCAAAGCGACAGAGAGCCTGTCCCTCCTTGTTTGTTTACGTAGAACATGGCCACCTGATTGTCTGTTTGAACTAGGACGGTCAGGTTGACAAGGAGGGTATGGAAGACTTTGAGGGCAAAGAAGATTGCTCGCAGTTCCAGGAGGTTGATGTGAAGGGTGGTCTCCTGTGGAGACCAAGTACCCTGAGTGGAGAGGTGTTGTAGATGGGCTCCCCACCCTGTTTGGGAGGCATCTGTTGTGAGGGTTGCTTGGGGCAACAAAGGTTGGAAGGGGGCCCCCAACAACAGATTCTTGGTGGATATCCACCATTGGAGGGACCAAAACAGACGCTTTGAGGTGAGTATTTGGTCGGAGAGCACTCCTGATGCTTGAGTCCACTGGGTGGCCAAGGTCCATTGAGCTGCTCTCATATGAAGAAGAGCATAGGGCACCACGTGTACCGTGGAGGCCATGTGGCCCAGAAGTCGCAGCATTTCTCTGGCTGTCAAGTGACTGCTGGACTGAGCTTGGGAGGCCAAGCACACCAGACGTTGGCCCCGGACTTGAGGTAGGTAGGCCCTTGCAGTGGGGGTGTCCAACTGGGCCCCTATGAATTCCAGAGACTGAGTAGGGATGAGTTGAGACTTGGGAAGGTTTACCACCAGTCCCAGATACTGCAGAATGTGTCTTGTGCGGTCCAGGGAAATCTGGGCCTCTGACTGAGATGGAGCTCGGATGAGCCAGTCGTCCAGATATGGGAATACAAAAATTCCCAGACCTCTTAGAAATGCGGCTACAACTGCCATGCATTTGGTGAATACTCTTGGAGCAGAGGCTAGACGGAAGGGAAGTACTCTGTACTGGAAATGTTTTCCCTGGAACCGAAATCGTAGGTATTTTCTGTGGGATGGGTGGATGAGTATATGTGTGTACGCATCCTTGAGATCTAGAGAACAAAGCCAATCCTGACTCTGAAGGTATGGAAGGAGAATGCCCAGAGAAAGCATTTTGAATTTCTCCTTGTATAGAAATTTGTTCAATTCTCTCAGATCTAGGATAGGTCTGAATCCCCCTGTCTTCTTTGGTATGAGAAAAAAAGGGGAGTAGAAACCTGTCCCTTGTTGGAGAAGAGGAACCTCTTCTATTGCCCTTTGGGCAAGGAGGGAAGAGACTTCCTGACCCAACAGGGCCAGGAGAGATGGGGAGAATTGAAGTGCCTCACCATGGTATGTGGAGGAAGGTTGGAAAAATTAAGTTTGTAGCCCTCTCTGATGATAGAGAGGGTCCAGTGCTCTGATGTAATTTGCCCCCATCTGGGAGCAAAGTGAGCTAACCTTCCGGGAATGGTGAGGGGCTCTGGTTGTTCTAGAGCCAGAAATGTTAAGTTCTCTAGGGGCAAGTCAAAACCCCTGAGGGGGTTGAACCTGCTGAGGAGTGGCAGACGCTGCAGGCTTTGACCTTGCCTGTTTAGGTTGCTGACATTTAGCAGCAAAGCGAGGCTGAGAAGATTGTTGGCCAATATTTGTGGAAAATCTGGCCTTCTTGTAGTAATCCCATAAGTCCATCAAGTGTTCTTGAAGGATTTCATGGATAGGCAGGGTGACTGCCTCTTTAGGAACCTTAGGGTATCCTAAAATATCCAATTTCTTTGATCTAGGTTCTTTTTCAGAGGATGTAGTAATAGAAAGTCCTTTAGCTACTTCTATAATGAAGTCTTGAAAGGACAAATCCTCTGGTGGAGACATTCTCCTCTTTGGGGAAGAAGGCTCTTCAGGAAGAACTAGAGACAGCTCATCAGAGGAGTCAAAATCCTCAGAAGAATCAGAGAATCCTCTATTTGCTTCCAACGCACGATACGCATACCGATCGGTATCGACATCGGGCGTACCGGGTATGGGATCGGTATCGGGTGAAAACCCGGATCCGGCATGCGAAACCGATCTGCGTTTGGAAGATGATGGTCTCGGTTCCGGTATGGAAAACAGTACCGGAACCGGACCCGGAACCGCTAGATGCGGTACCGAGGGCGTCGCAGCTTTAATGAAAGCCAGAACGGCCTGCTGCATGGTCTGGACAGTATTGCCCATAGACGCCACTGCTGCCTGGATGTCGGTACCGGCATGGGCCGGTACCCCAGAGCAGTCTAACAGTTGATCAGTCGAGGCCGTGCCATAGATGTCAACCTGTAACCCCATAGATGGTGCTTTGGAAGCCAGAGCTTCCCGCCGGGGTTGTTTGGCTGGGGCAGGTTCCTCTGACTCAAGATTGAGGGCCTCTCGATACTTTGAAGGAGATTTGCCTTTTGAGGACCTGCCCGAAGAAGGTTTGGTTACCTGAGATCCATCCGGAGAGGAAGACCTGGATGACTGTGATGCTGGATTATCTGAAGCAAACAGCACATGGAATTTGTTGGCCTGGATCTGCAAACCACGTTTAGACATCTGGGAGCAGGATGGGCAGTCCGGAATGGAGTGGTCAGGCCCCAAACATTTAAGACACCAGTCATGGGTGTCTGTAACAGAAATAACAGCACTACACTTGGTACACTTCTTGAAACCAGGGGCTGGTTTCTCCATGAGGAGAATTTGTGTAGGCCTGAGGCCTAACCGAAGTCACCAAGTTGTGCTAAATAAAAGTTGTTTGTTTTTTTTTGAAAGAAAAGAAAAGAGAGACCGGCGGTACCGGTTTCGGTATGGGGAAGGCAGGTACGCGGTCTAAAGAAACAAACTAAAATAAGAATTTCTTCAGCGGTGACAGGAACACGACCTGCTGGCTCCGCAGAAAAAGAGAAACTGAGGAGAGCTGGTCAGGAAGGCGGGAAGGCAGCGCGCATGTGCAGTGGGAGGCCCCAAAAGCTTCCTTTCTGGGAAGCTGGGGAGCTTTCCCGCACAGGCTCCGTCGGTTCCGATGTACCCATATGTGAGGACTTATTCCTGCTTGTTCCTGGAGATATCATCTTGAATTTCTCTTTGAACAGGAATTTGTTCAATTCTCTGACGTCTAAAATAGGTCTGTGTCCCCCTGTTTTCTTTGGGATAAGGAAATAGGGGGAGTAAAACCCTGTACCCTGTTGATGAATGGGTACTTCTTCTATTGCTCCTTGGGCAAGAAGCATAGTGACCTCCTGATCTAACAGGTTGATGAGAGAGGTCTGAGAATTGAACTGTCTTACCATTGTGGGAGGTGGCATGCACAAAAAGTGAAGCTTGTACCCCTCTTTTATAATGGAGAGTGTACAATGTTCTGCTGTTATCTGCCCCCATCTGGGGACAAAGTGACACAACCTTCCTGGAATGGTGGAAGGCTCTGGTCCATTGAAGGCCAGGAAGGCTAAGTTCTCTAGATGAAAGTCAAAGGCCTTGTGGAGGCTGAGACTGCTGAGACGGTTGAGGCTTAGCAGTCTTTGCTTTCTTTGTTTGGGTGGTTGCTGACTCTTTCGGGCAGGCTGACCTGCAGAAAGTCCCTGCTGGGAATAAGAGGGATAAAACCTCTTCTTTTTTGAGAAGAAGGGTTTCTTGAAAGATTTCTTTCTTGCAGGATCAGCTGTGGCTTTGGATAACCTATCCAAAGTGGAGTTGTCAGCATCCAACTCATTGGCTTTCTCTTGCCAATTTTTGACGAATAGATTCTCACCTGTAGAAGGGATATTGCCCAGTTTGTCCTGCACCCAGAGCTCCAAATCGGATGCCTGGAGCCAGGCAATTCTACGTGCACCTATGGCAATTGCAGAGGTTCTGCTTATGCACTCAAAACAGTCAAAAGCTGCACAATTGACAAACTTAGAAACATCCTGGGCATGTTTAACCAGTGTGAGAAAATCCTGCCTTTTGTCATCAGGAAGGAGAGGGCTTAAAATCTCCAAGTCTCCTGTGACTTCTTTAAGGAACATTCCCATATATAAAATATAAGAACTGATCCTGGCAGAAAGCATGGAAGCCTGGAAAGTACGACGTCCAAAGGCATCCAAAGTTCTACACTCACGTCCAGGAGGATTAGAGGCATGCCTTTTTGCACTCCTGATCCTTCTCATAGCTGATTCCACTACAATAGAGTGGTGAGGAAGCTGACTTTTCTGGAAACCAGGACAAGGAGGGACTCGATACATGGTATCCAGTCTGCTTGAGTGAGGAGAGATGGTAAGAGGTGTCTCCCACATTCTCAACATGAGATCATGTAAGATCTCATGGATAGGCAAAGTAGCTGCCTCCTTAGAAGCTTTGGGATATTGTAAAATCTCCAACTACTTAGCTCTGGGCTCTGTTTCAGGAGTCACAGTAATGGACAGATCTCGAGTCACCTCTCTGATGAAATTCTGAAAGGAGATATCTTCTGGAGGAGACATCCTACGTTTAGAAGAGAAAGGCTCCTCCGGGAGAGGTATTCCGGTACCAGCAGTGCTGTCAGAATCCTCAGAGTCCTCCGAGGATTCAAAGTACCTTCTGTCCGGATTCTCTTGAAGAGCCCGTTACCCGTACCGACTGAAGTCAGTACCGAGGGGAATCGGTACCGGTGTATCGGTACCGGAAGGCATCGCATGACTGGGTGCCAGCAAAGCACAGTTACTTACCTGTAACAGGTGATCTCTGGGAACAGCAGGTATAAGTTTTCACATATGGGTACGTCGGTACCGACGGAGCCTGCGCGGGAATGCTCCCCAGCGTCCAATCAGAAAGCTTTTGGGAGCATCCCTCAGCGCCTGCGTGCTGCCTTCCTGCCTTTCCAACTGTCTCTCCTCAGTTGAGTTTCATAGCTGAGACAAAGGGAGAGAAAGAGGAAAGGAAGATAGAGAGATACAACTCCTAGGGGAGGTGGGTGGGTTGTGAAGACTTATTCCTGCAGTTCCCAGAGATCACCTGTTACAGGTAAGTAACTGTGCTATCTCCAGGAACAAGCAGGAATGAGTCTTCACATATGGGGACTCCCTAGCTGTAAATGCCAGGGGGAGATCCCATAAAATGCGTGACCCTGGGACAGGACTGCACTTCCCATACATGGATCTCTGGCATCCCATGAGGGATGGTGGGTAGGAGTTGAAAAGAGAGGAGCTGTAGGAAAACAGCTAACCTAAGGACTACAGGAGAGGAGTCCTTGGTATGTATGATAATTACTATTAAAAATATTGAATGAGTAATCACAATATGGACCTTACCTACTGGATTGCAGGAAGTAGAGAGGCTGATGGAGTCTACTGGAGATTCAGTAGAGGAATCCTCAAGGTGACCTCACGGCAGTGAAGGTGAAGGTCCAAATTTGGAATTGGCAGGTGACCCAGGTGTCAACTGGGGTAGTATAAAAACGGCAGGTCTTCAGTGGAAAGCTTTATGGTAAAAAGCTGAAAACTCTTTTAGCTACAGAGTCATTAATATGTAGGAGTAAAAGAGGAAGACTGACCGATTTGGACAACTAGCCCAGTCCTGGAGGGAAGAAGGGGTATGGGAAAAAGCCCGTATTCCCAAGGAGGACAGATGTGTGAAGGGCTGAAACCTTAGAGCTACTTAAGATCTACCCTGTCTTTCCTAGCTGGTGAGAGATAGGAAAGATATTGAAGCATGGTACTTCAGGGATAGCGAGATCTAGAGGTAAAGTGGGAGCTGTCAGTAACACAGTAGTGGTTGTGTGCATAATACCCCCGACATACTGAGGGACAGTATGAACATATGCAAGCCCACTGTCTGGAACCTCTAGGAAGGTAAAAACCTTTATAGCATAGACAGTTAGGGAGATAAGTATATAAATACATATCTACTTATAAGGAAGCATCTCGACAGATACACATATATATATGTGGGAGGAGTGGCCTAGTGGTTAGGACAAGGTACTTCAGGCCGGAGGGCCGGGGGTTCAAGTCCCACCTGGGGACAGCAAACTCAGGCCGGAGGGACTGGGATTTCTAGTCCTATAGGCACTCCTTGTGGTCTTGGGCAAGCTACTTAACCCTCCATTGCCCATATTCCCTGTAAGTATTAGCGTATGTGTGTCATATCCCCTCGTGTTAAATGTATCTCCCAATTGACCGCTTTGACCCGGTGAAAAGCGGGATATAAATACAGCTAAATAAATAAAATAAATAAATATATATGTATATATGTATGTGTATATATATATATATATATATAGATATAGATATAGATATATATATATAGGGGCATAACGTATGCACACACAGCTTACAGACATATGTATCTATAGAGTATATAGAGATATATACATACATGAATATGTATGTCTGAAGATACATGTCTGCAAGTAAGCAGATAGAGATATGCCCATAAGAACATTCACATGGGAGATGTGAAGGAGATTAGATGAACCTACCTGAGAAGATATATAGAGAATCTATTCCTCCTGGCTAAGATGGTGCAGGAATGCTATCCAGTGAAATAACCAGGATGGTTGCGTGAAAAAACAGAGGATAATATCAGTCTGTAAACAGCAAGTTCTGAGTCTTGTAGAACTCTGACATGGTAAATGGACAGAAAACGCATAGGAGGAGATACCAGGTTGACCCACTGGAGGGACATAAGGAGTATCATGCGTTACTAGTAGAATATGTGCTGTCCATAAAGGAGTAGGACACCATGAGGACAAGCTGCAAGGAAAAAAGAGCATATTCCTGCAGGATTGGAAAAACTCTTTGGACATTCACGAAGAAAAGGCTTATATCCTGTATTATAGCAGGAGATAACAGGGTGTGGAGAACCCTCACAGTCATGGAAAATGACTGAGGAGCCTTTCCGAACCATATAGAATAGTCATCAGAGACAAAACCCCATGCTCTCTAGCAAGGGCCCACAGTAGAAAGCTTCTCTGAAGATTGCAGAGAGCATTATGCAGGAGAATTAGGAAATAAAACTGGCTGTAGGTCAACTCTGCTGCCAAATCCAAGAAAGTGGAGATGGTAAGAAAAGAAGATAGTGTGATAAGCCTGAAGTGATTAGGATTATCCAAGATAGATGAAAGCACTATCTTGGAACCACTACTAAGGCCAGACAGAAAGTAGTGGAAGACAGACTAGAAACTTGTGGAAAAGTACCAGTAGTCCAATCACTGGAACTCCTGCATGGGCAGCTGCTGAATGAGACAGCAGAGAAAATCTTCCTGTGTAAAACAGAGAGAACAGACAAAAGGAGAGGAGAAATTCCTGTCCCTGTCTGATGAGCTGCCCAGAGAAAAGAAGGAATTTATTCAAGGGAAAAAACTCTACACTGGAATGAAAGGCTAGAGAAGCCCTGCAGTGATATAGTACCACTCATTCAGGGGGAACCCTGGATGAAAGGGTAGAGAAACAGGAGCTGAAGGGTGACTTACCATATGGTAAGTCTGCGGAAGGAAAAAATTCATGTTGGAACAGAAAAACTATCATGGGATTGTTGTTAACTTCTCTTCTTGGTAGGAAGAAGAGGAGAAACCTGTGACCCATACACATGAATATCCTGACAGATCAGCATATCTAGGAGGAAAAAGATGTCCTGAAAAAGGAATCCATGTGTAGAGTTTTGAAGGAAAATACAGTGAAAAAACTTCTGCTAAGAAGAAGTTAACTGTAGGTTGTAACCTTCAGGAACCTATGGTTGCTGGGTTTGTTCAGCCTGGCTAGAGTTTGGATTCTTCAGACCAGGGCGAGGTTTCCCCTGCTTGGAAACATCTGTATAATGGGCAGGAGAAGAGTGAAAGCACAGTTACTTACCTGTAACAGGTGATCTCTGGGAACAGCAGAAATTAGTCCTCACATATAGGTACGTCGGAACCGAAGGAGCCTGCGCGGGAAAGCTCCCCAGCTTCCCAGGAAGGAAGCTTTTGGGGCCTCCCACAGCGCATGCGCGCTGCCTTCCCGCCTTCCTGACCAACTCTCTTCAGTTCGAGTTTAAAGCTGAGATAATAGAGAGAGGAAAAGAAAGAGAGAGAGAGAGAAAGATACAACTCCTAGGGGAGGTGGGTGGGTTGTGAGGACTAATTCCTGCTGTTCCCAGAGATCACCTGTTACAGGTAAGTAACTGTGCTATCTCCAGGAACAAGCAGGAATGAGTCCTCACATATGGGGACTCCCCAGCTAAGATGCCTGGGAGATCCCCAAGGGTATGAGACCCTGAAAGGTTCCTCGTCTTCCTATGGATCTCAGGCATCCATTAAGGGTCGGAGGGCAGGAGTTGTTTAAGAATGGAACAAGTGTCTGAGGACAGCCTGACCAAACAAGGCATCCCGGCGGGAGTCCTTGTCCAAGCAGTAATGGGCTGTGAAGGTATGAACCGAGGCCCAGGTGGCTGCTCGACAGATCTGATCAATGGATACAGAATGAAGATGAGCCATAGATGTGGCCATGGCTCTCACATTGTGAGCTGTGACATGGCCTTCCAGAGAAAGGTTCTTACTCTGATAACCAAAGAAATACAGTGAGCAATCCAATTGGACAGTGTTCTTTTTGAGACTGGAAGTCCTAAATGAGAAGGATCAAAAGCAACAAAAAGCTGAGAAGACTTTCGATGTTGCTGTGTCCTGTGGAGGTAAAAGGCAAGAGCCCTTTTACAGTCTAGAGTATGAAGGTTCCTCTCTGCATTTGATGCATGAGGAGCTGGAAAAAAGACAGGTAGATATACCTCTTGATTAAGATGAAAAGGTGAGACCACTTTAGGCATAAAGTGGGGATTTGTCCTAAGGACTACCTTACCATGATGGAACCTTGTATAAGGTGGATTAGCCACTAAAGCCTGCAGTTCACTGATGCGGCGAGCAGAAGTGATTGCAATAAGGAAAATGACTTTCCAGGAAAGGAATTTCAAGGAGGTAGTGGCTAAGGGTTCAAAGGGTGGCTTCATAAGCTGACCAAGAACTACGTTTAAGTCCCATGCCACCGGAGGGGGCCGAATGGGAGGTTTAGTTAAAGTAAGACCTCTCATGAATCTTGCAATAAGAGGATGAGAGGAAACAGATTGTCCATTGATAGGCTGAAGAGATGCTGCAATAGCACTCAAATGGACCCTTACAGAATTGGTTTTAATTCCTGCATTGGAAAGATGCAGGAGATATTCGAGTAAAGAATTCAAAGGTAGTGCTAGAGGGTTAAGACCTTTGTTAGCACACCAAATTGTAAATCTTTTCCATTTAAAAGCATAAGAACGCCTGGTGGAAGGTTTCCTCGATGCATGGAGGACATCCTTCACCTGTTGAGAAAGACTGAAGTTTTGAAGGTCTAGGCCTTCAGTAACCAAGCTCTGAGGTGAAGGTACTTGGGGTTTAGGTGCCACAAAGTCCCCTCCTCTTGAGACAGAAGGTCTGGAGCAGCTCCCAGATCCAGGGAGGGTGTCTGGGAGAGATGCAGAAGTAGAGGATACCACACTTGGCGTGGCCAGCATGGAGCTATGAGGATCATGGATCCTTGATCCCTCTGAAGTTTGAATAGAGTCTTGGGAATCAAGGGAATGGGTGGAAAGGCATATAGGAAGGCCTGACCCCAATGAAGGAGGAAGGCATCCTTGGCCTGAGCTTCCTGACACGGAATCCTGGAACAGAACCGGGGAAGTTTGGCATTGTACGGACTTGCAAAGAGGTCTATGTCCGGGGTCCCCCATTCCTGAAAGATTCTGAGTACCTGATCCATGTGCAGGGACCATTCGTGTGGAAGCAGAACTCGACTGAGTCTGTCTGCCCAAGAGTTTTGGATTCCTGGGAGGTACACTGCCAGGAGATGGATCCGATGCTCTCTGGCGAAAGCCCACAGTTTTAGAGCTTCGTTGCAAAGCAACAGAGAGCCAGTCCCTCCTTGTTTGTTTATGTAGAACATGGCTACTTGATTGTCGGTATGAACAAGGACTGTCATGTTGATGAGGAGGGTATGAAAGACCTTGAGAGCAAGGAAAATTGCTCGCAGTTCCAAAAGGTTGTTATGAAGGGTGGTCTCCTGTGGAGACCAAATGCCCTGAGTGGAGAGGTCTTGGAGATGAGCTCCCCAACCTGTCTGGGAGGCATCTGTAGTGAGAGTTGCTTGGGGTAACAAAGGTTGGAAGGGGGCCCCCAACAACAGATTTTGAGTGGATATCCACCATTGGAGAGACCAAAAAAGACGTTTCGAGGTTGCTATTTGGTCTGAGAGAGCTCCTGATGCTTGGGTCCACTGGGTGGACAAGGTCCATTGAGCTGCTCTCATATGTAGGTGAGCATAAGGCACCACATGAACTGTGGATGCCATGTGGCCTAGCAGTTGTAGCATCTCTCTGATAGTCAAGTGGCTTCTGGACTGAATTTGAGAGGCCAAGTGCACTAGACGGTGGCAACGGGCCTGAGGAAGATAGGCCCTTGCAGTGGTAGTATCTAGCCAGGCCCCTATGAATTCTAGGGATTGAGTAGGGGTGAGTTGAGACTTTGGCAGATTGATGACAAGTCCCAGATACTGCAGTATGCGTCTGGTGTGGTCCAGGGAAGTCTGAGCCTCGGACTGAGATGGAGCTCGGATGAGCCAGTCGTCCAGGTACGGGAAGACAAAGATCCCCAGAGTGCGTAGAAATGTAGCTACTATTGCCATGCATTTGGTAAATACCCTTGGAGCAGAGGCTAGACCGAAGGGGAGTACTCTGTATTGGAAATGTTTTCCCTGGAACAGAAACCGTAGGAATTTTCTGTGGGATGGATGGATGAGTATATGTGTGTACGCATCCTTGAGATGTAGAGAACAAAGCCAGTCCTGACTCTGTAGGTATGGAAGGAGAGTACCTAGAGAAAGCATTTTGAATTTCTCTTTGTATAGGAATTTGTTCAATTCTCTGAGATCCAGAATGGGTCTGTACCCCCCTGTTTTCTTGGGAATGAGAAAATAAGGGGAGTAGAAACCTGACCCTTGTTGAGGAAGAGGAACCTCTTCTATTGCCTTTTGGGCGAGAAGAGTGGTCACCTCTTGGCCCAACAGGTACAGGAGAGATGGGGGAGAATTGAATTGTCTCACCATGGTATGGGGAGGAAGGCTGGAGAAATGTAGTTTGTAGCCCTCTCTGATGATAGAGAAGGTCCACGGCTCTGATGTGATTTGTTCCCATCTGGGAGCAAAATGAGCCAACCTTCCTGGAATGGTGAGAGGTTCTGGCTGTTGCAGAGCCAGAAAGGTTAAGTTCTCTAGAATTAAGTCAAAAACCCTGAGGAGGTTGGGACTGCTGGATTGTAGCAGCCCCTGTAGCCTCTGTTCTGGCCTGTTTAGTTTGCTGCCGCTTAGGAGCAAAGCGAACTTGGGAAGATTGCTGGCCAGTATTTGTGGAGAATCTGGTCTTTTTATAGAAAGTTTTCTTAAAAGGTTTTTTCTTGGCAGGGGTAGAGGTAGACTTAGAAAGTCTATCTAAAGCAGCATTCTCTGCATCCATTTGAGTGGCTTTGATTTGCCACTCTTTGCCAAACAGATTTTCACCTGTACAGGGCAGATTGCCCAAGCCTTCTTGTACCCAGGGTTCCAAATCAGAGGCCTGGAGCCAAGCCAGTCTGCGAGCAGCTATGGCTATGCCAGAGGCTCTGCTTGCCCCCTCAAAAGAGTCAAAGGCTGCTCTGTTGGAGAACTTTGAAACATCTTGAGTGTGCTTTAGCAAAAGAAGGAAGTCCTCCTGTTTATCCTCTGGGATAAAGGGGAGAAACTGACGTATCTTTAATGCAATCTCTTTCAAAAACATGCCCATATAGAGGCTGTATGAATTGATTCTGGCAATAAGCATGCTTGCTTGGAAGATTCTTCTCCCAAAAGCATCCAGAGTCCTACATTCTCTTCCTGGAGGGGTAGAAGAGTGTCTTTTGGTACTCTTTATCTTTTTCATAGCAGACTTCACCACAATAGAGTGGTGAGGAAGCTGAGTCTTTTGAAAACCAGGAGAAGGAGGAACCCGATACATGGTGTCCAAACGTCGAGAATGTGGAGATAGGGTGAGAGGAGCCTCCCACAAATCCATCATGTGTTCTTGAAGAATTTCATGTATGGGTAAGGTGGCTGCCTCTTTGAGAACCTTAGAGTATCCTAAAATATCTAATTTTTTTGCTCTAGGTTCCTTTTCAGAGGATACAGATATGGAGAGTCCTTTAGCTACTTCAATAATGAAGTCTTGAAAGGACAAATCCTCTGGAGGAGACATTCTCCTTTTTGGAGAAGAGGGCTCCTCAGGAAGAGTAAAAGAGACGTCAGCAGAATCATCTGATGTATCAGAATCTTCAGAGGAGAGGATTCAAAGTATCGTCTATTTGCTTCCAGAGATCGGTACCGACATTGGACGTACCAGGTATCGGAGCGGTATCGAAGAAAGCTCCGGAAGCGGAGACCGGAACCGGCATGCTACTGGAAGTAGATGCTCTGGGTACCGGTATCGGTTGCGGTACCGGAATCGGAACCGATTGTCGCGGTACCGATGGCGGTGCAGCATTAATAAAAGTCAGTAAGGCCTGCTGCATAGATTGTACCGTAGTACCCATAGCCGCCACAACTGCCTGGAAGTCGGTACCGGTGTTAGCCGGTACCCCAGAGCAGTCTAACAGGAGATCGGTCGAGGCCGTGCCATCGATGTCTACCTGTAACCCCATAGGAGGAGCTTTGGAAGCCGGAGCTTCCCGCGGGGGTGTGGGGCGGGGGCAGGGTCCTCAGGATCAATTGCAAGGGCCTCTCGCTGCTTAGAGGGAGATTTGCCTTTTGAGGACTTGCCCGAAGAATGTTTGGTTACCTGAGATCCATCAGGAGAAGAAGACCTGGAGGATGTTGATGCTGGAGTATCGGTAGAAAACAGCATATGAAATTTAGCTGCTCTGTTCTGTAAGCCCCTTTTGGACATCAGAGAGCAGGATGGACAATCCGGAATGGAATGGTCAGGCCCCAAACATTTAAGACACCACTCATGGGTGTCTGTAACTGAAATAGTACCGGTACACTTAGTGCATTTTTTAAAACCAGACGCTGATTTTTCCATGAGGGAGACCTGGGAAGGCCTAGAGGCCTCACAGAAAAAATACACCAAGTGTAGAAAAAGTAATTATATATATATTTTTTTTTTTTTTTTTAAATAAACGAAAAAAGGACCGGCGGTACCAGTCTGGAATCGGGGAAGGCAGACACGCGGTCAAAGAAACAAATTAAAATAACAATTTCTTCAGCGGTGACAGGAACACGACCTGCTGGCTCCGCGGAAAAAAAAGAACTGAAGAGAGTTGGTCAGGAAGGCGGGAAGGCAGCGCGCATGCGCTGTGGGAGGCCCCAAAAGCTTCCTTCCTGGGAAGCTGGGGAGCTTTCCCGCGCAGGCTCCGTCGGTTCCGACGTACCCATATGTGAGGACTCATTCCTGCTTGTTCCTGGAGATACCTTCTTTTCCTAGGGAAAGAAGGTTTGGTAGGGCATTTCCTACCTACTGGGGAAGGAGAAGGCTTAGGATAGCCCCCAGAAACAGGGAAGTCAGTGGAGCAATGAGCAATTGACTCCCTATTGAAGAGATTTTCTCCAGTACAAGGAGTATTACCCAGTCTTTGTTGTGCCCATCTGCTCAAGTCTGAAGCCTGGAGCCAGGCTCTACGTCGTGCTCCTATGGCTATAGCAGAGGTTCTGCTAACAGACTCAAAAGAGTCTAGAGAAGCACGAGAAAAAACCAAGAGATATTTTGGCTATGACTAAGAAGTAAGGAATAGTCTGCAGCCTTGGGCTCTGATAGAAAAGGAGTCAAAAGAGATAATTTCTTTGTGACCTCCTGGAGAGATAGACTCATATAAAAAATATAAGAGATAATCCTTGTTGCCAGCATAGATGTTTGGAAGGTTTGACGTCCAAAGGCATCAAGTGTTCTAGATTCACGACCTGGCGGATAAGAAGAATGCTTCTTTTTGCTTTTTACCTTCCTCATTGCTGATTCCACTACAATGGAATGATGGGGAAGTTGAGTCTTTTGAAACCGTGGAGAGGGGGGCACCTGATACAGATCATCAGTTGCTGCAGAAGGTGAGGAAACCCTTAAAGGTGTTTCCCATGTTCTCAGAAGAAGATCCTGCAAAGAATGATGTAAAGAAAGCATTATATTTTCCTTTTCCGCAGGAGAGCCTTGAGTAGGATCACAGCCAGGGGTAGGAATAGCAAGGAATGTTGCCATGTCAAGGAGAAATTTCTGAAAAGAAGGATCTCCAATGGGAACCATCCCTGGACAGGCTAAAGTTGAAGCAGTAGCCTGGGCACCGGAGGATGTACTGGTCTGGTGCAGAAAAAGAGCCCCACTAGATGGATACTGGTACTGGCAGTTACGACTTGAGACAGTCAGTACTGCATCGTCCATGCCAGGTATCGACTCCAAACTAGGTATAGAAAGGAGCGATCCTGGTGAAAAAGGCATGGAAGTGGCTGGTCCCGATGTTACTGCAGGAACCGGCATCGATACCGATACCGGTAGCTGTGCCGGAATCTGAGGCGATACCGCCATCGAAGCAGTCATCGGAGGCTGCTCAAGCGGTACCGAGGCAACCAAAAACCCTTGGTGAGTATCCTCAGTATCGCGCATCCGGAATCGATAAGCGTCGGTTCCGAGACGCGTCGGTACCCAGTCTTCCAGACTAGATATCGATTCCAGACTCGGCATCGAAGGAAGCGAGTGTTTCGACAGGGACGTATTCATACAGGACACAATACAACACCTGAACATTACTACAGACGACCTGGAGGAACAAGTTTCCAGCTGGAACAGCATTTTTTTATTTATTTATTTATTACAGGCTCTTATATACCGCTCTATTCAGCATCAGCGCGGTTCACAATATAACAACAGACCAGAACAATAAACTGTTTGGTTTTACAGAGAACAAGGTCAGAGAACTTGGATAAAACATGGGACATGTTTGGGACATTGTAGCCAACGCCGCCAAACCATCCGATGGCGGGACCGAGAAACAACACCACAACAAGAGACAAAACAAACCATGGTACTCAGCAAAAATACGACAGGAAAAGAGGGAACTCAGGAAGATTGAACGGAGATGGAGAAAAAACAAAACAACTGCCGACCAGCATCTTTATCTAACGAAGCAAAAGCAATACAATGAACACATCAATCAATCAAAGAGGGAATTCCACACAAACATGATAAATACTTCCATCAACAAACCCAGAGAGCTTTTTGAAATAGTAAAAATCCTCACAAAAGAGCAAACAGAAGGGGAAGCACAAGTTGATCCACAGAAATTCGCCGACCACATCAAAGACAAATTTCACTCCACAGAACAAACAACACCTAGTAGGACAAGGACGGACGTACACTCCAAAACCTGGGGCACATTCTCCTCACCCTCAACAGAACAGATATCCCACATCATCTCTACAATCAACACAAGCACCGCTCCTACAGACCCATGCCCAGTGTCATGGGTCAAAGTCACCAAATCAAGCCTCATCCCCACCATACATAAAATGGTACACAACTCACTCACTCAAGGACTCATGCCAAAGCAACTAAAACTTGCCTCAGTAAGACCAATCACAAAGAAAACAGCTCTCGACAAAAAAGATCCAGCAGCATACCGACCAATCTCCAGCATACCCTTCCTCGCAAAAGTCATCGAAAAAACGGTTCAACTACAACTTCAGGATCACATCGACAAACACAAAACACTCGACGACAACCAACACGGATTTCGACCCAACCACGGTGTCGAAACGCTACTGATCTACCTCTTCGACAGCATCCTAAGAATAATTGACAACACCAGGAAGGGAATCATAATGATCTTCATCGACATCTCCTCAGCCTTCGACACAGTGGACCACAACACGCTCCTGGAAAGACTAAAGAGCACTGGTATACACGGTATCACACTGAAATGGTTCCACTCGTACCTAACCGAAAGACAGCTACAGGTCAAGGTGGGACACATCACCTCCCGACCCATAAAAGTCCGTCAAGGAGTACCTCAAGGATCTGCGCTCTCAGCACTCCTATTTAACATCTACATCCAACCAATATGCAACATCATGAAAGAGAACAACATTCAATACACAATCTATGCGGACGACATCATGATATACACCCCGATATCAATCGACAACCCAGACTTCTCTAAGATAACAGACTGCCTTACACAAATGACCAGTTGGTGTCAAGACAACAACCTCGCAATAAACTACAAGACTGAAGCTCTAATCATCACTCGGAACCAAAGCTTCATACACCCACCAAATTTAAAGATACAAAACACTACTATACCAATAAGGTCAGAAGTGAGATACCTCGGGGTTACGCTGGACAATAAACTCAATCTCAAGCCACACATAGACAAAACAATACAAAAAGCCTACTACAAGATGCGAATCATCAGGAGACTGAAACCACTCCTCGCCCCAGAACACTTCCGTACCGTCTGTCAAGCACTGATAACCCCACTACTGGACTTCTGCAATCCGATATACCTTGGACTACCGAAACAAGCCATCAAACCACTCCAACTGGCACAAAACACCGCAGCACGAATCATATCCGGAACTGCAAGACAGGAGCACATCACACCTACCTTAAAAGACTTACACTGGCTTCCGATAGGTGCACGCATAAGATACAAAACTATCATAAATCTATTTAAGATAAAACAGCTCACATCAGCCAACAGCCTGCACACCCTCATACAGCCAGACACCAGCACACGTCCTAGAAGAAAACAAACACACAACCGAGTCAGCACCCCAAGTGAATACAAACACACACGCAAGGACACAACGGACAGAGCACTCTCCATGGCTGCTCCAACAATATGGAACAAACTACCGGACGATTTGAGGGCAACTACTGACCTCAAGGACTTTAGAAAACAGCTGAAAACCATGCTGTTCATAGAACACTATGGACACATCACATAACCTAAGTGACTGTATAGCAGCACACGTTACCGCCTAACACTGTATGTATATAAAATGTTTTTAGCACCACTGTATATAGCCCACTTTGTACATAGCTCAAACCAATCTAGCACACAATACAACACGCACCCAACTAAATTTTCACCCTCACTCACACTACCAGATTGTTTGCTGTGATACCACCTTGATTATTATGATAAGGCGGTTTAGAAATACTGTTAAATAAAATAAATAAAAATGTCTAGAGGGTACCGACGTCGGTGGTCGTATCGGCGATGCTGCCGATACTGGAAAGTCAATCTGGGATGTATCGATCGGTCCCGAAGGCACCGAGAACGCCAGATGACGATCCCTGGCGAAGAGTGGATCACTCAACACCAGTGCCGATGCCTGGGTATCGGTACCGCTCGAAGCGGATGCCACCACCGAGCATGGCTCAGGTATGTTCTGTGAGGGGTGAGCCCCAGGAACAACCTGAAACCCCTGAAAGGCTTTGGAGAACGAAGACTCCCGCCGGGGTTTTGAAGCCAATAGGGTCTTGAGGGCAAGGCCGGAGCCATCAAGCTTGGCATGAGACCTACCACTCAAGGATTGGCTAGTCTTAACAGACTGTTTGTGGGTTACCTGATCCTGTAGAGAAGAATTGGTCGGTGCCCTGACACTGGAAGGGAACTCGGTATCGAGGGAAACTCGAAATGAAAAATGTCTTCTCATAAAATTGTAGCCTAATGGCTCCGGAGGAAAAGGGTCAGGACCCAAACAGGTTAGACACCAGTTATTGGAGTCTAAAAAGAAAACTGTATTTCCACAGTTAAGGCACTTCTTAGGAGAAGACGACTCCATGATGGAGAGGCCTTACAGACCCAAAACTTTAAGACAGAAACTGAGGGAAAACTCTCCCTGAGTTTGAGAAAAAGAAAAGAAAAAACCCACCGGCGGTACCGGTGGAGGCGGGAAAAACAGCCGCGATCACAAGAAAAAAAGAATTAAAGAAAAAATTTTCTGCGGTGACAGGAGGACGTCCTGCCGGCTCCGCGGAAAAACGAAAACTGAGGAGAGACAGTTGGAAAGGCGGGAAGACAGCACGCAGGCGCTGAGGGATGCTTCCAAAAGCTTTCTGATTGGACGCTGGGGAGCGTTCCCGCGCAAGCTCCGTCGGTACCGACGTACCCATATGTGAAGACTCATTCCTGCTTGTTCCTGGAGATAGCAGACACGGATGTTGATGCCGATGCTGTCGGTACCGGTACCGATACCGATGTCGATGCTGGTACCAGCTGAACTGTCTGACGCGGTTCCGAGTGTGTCGATGCCGCATGAAGAGCCGCCAGACTGCGTTCAATAGCCAGGAACCTCTGGTCTATCGACACTGCCAATGCCTGGGTATCGGTACCAGAAGCAGCCGGTATCCCAGAGCATGGCACCAGTAGTTCTGCCAAGGTCGAGGCCTCGAGAATATCCTGGAGCCCCGATAATGCTTTGGAAGCCGAAGCCTCCCGCCGGGGCAATTTTGCCGGTACAGAACCCTGAAGGGCAACGCCAGAGGCATCTTGATGCTTGGAAGGAGATCTACCCTTTGAGGACCGGCTAGACTTATGTTTAGTTACCTGAGATCCATGGGAGGGGGAGGAAGACGAAGCCCTGGAAGACGTCGATGCCACAGAAGCTGCATGAGAGAGAAAAAGGGCGCTGAGCTTGGCAGCTCAGTTTTGTCGACCCCTCTTGGACATCATGGCACAAGCCATACACTCAGAGATGGCGTGGTCAGGACCTAAACATTTAAGACACCACTCATGGGTGTCGGTGACGGAGATGGTACCGCCACACTTGGTGCACTTTTTGAAACCCGAAGCAGGTTTTTCCATAGTGGAGGAAATTTTGGGCCTAAGGCCTAAAATGGCTCGTGCACCTGGAAAAAACAGTTTGGAAAACATAGCATATATATATATATATATATATATATATATATATATATATATATATATATATATTTTTTTTTTTTTTAAAGGAAAGAAAGAACGAAAAACTGGCGGTACCGGTATAGCGTCGAGGAAGGCAGACGCGACCACAAAAAAGAAGGAAGGAGGCAAACATTTCCTGCAGTGACAAGAACGACGACCTGCTGGCTCCGTGGAAAACGAAGAACTGGAGAGAGGCAGTTGGGAAAGGCGGGAAAGCAGCACGCAGGCACTGTGGGATGCTCCCAAAAGCTTTCTAATTGGACGCTGGGGAGCATTCCCGCGCAGGCTCCGTCGGTACCAATGATACCCATATGTGAAGACTATATTCCTGCTTGTTCCTGGAGATTGCCCCTTGGGCAAGAAGTGTGGAGACCTCGTGATCTAGCAGATTGTCTGCAGAGATTTGTGAATTGAACTGCTTTAGACTTGTAGGAGGGGGTAAGCTGTGAAAATGAAGTTTGTACCCCTCCCCTACAATGGACAAAGTCCAATCTTCTGCTGTTATCTGATGCCATCTGTTGACAAAGTGGCATAAACTGCCGGGAATATTGGGGGACTGAGAACCCCTAAGAGGTAGGAAGGCAAAGCTCTCTAGGAAGGAGTCAAAGCCCTTGAGGGGGCTGAACCTGGAGAGCTGGTTGGGTTCTCTGGCCTTTTGGTTTCTTTTTTTGTCTAGTTTGTCCCTTTTGGGCAACCTGATCTGGAATCTGAGTCTGGTGGGTATAGGAAGGATAAAACTTCCTCTTTTTGCTAAAAGAGGGGTTTTTTTTATAAGGCTTCCTTTTGGCTGGAGTGGCTGTAGACTTTGACAATCTATCTAAGGTAGAACTGTCAGCATCAAACTTGTTAGCATTCTCCTGCCAGTTCTTGACGAAGAGATTCTCTCCCGTGCAAGGAATGTTGCCTAACTTGTCCTGTACCCAAGTCTCCAAGTCTGATGCCTGTAGCCAGGCAATCCGTCGTGCACCAATGGCAATAGCAGAAGTTCTGCTGATGCATTTGAAGCAGTCAATGGCTGCACGATTGACAAACTTGGAGACATCCTGAGCATGCTTAACCAGAGTAAGAAATTTTTGTCTCTTATCATCTGGGAGAAATGGGCTCATAAGTTCCAAGTCTCCCGTGATTTCTTTGAGGAACATTCCATATATAGGATATGGTGGATCAGGAACTGGTTAAAAGATAGAAAGCAGAGGGTAGGGCTAAATGGCCAATTTTCCCAATGGAGAAAGGTGAATAGTGGTGTACCCCAGGGATCTGTGCTGGGTCCGCTGCTTTTTGACATATTCATAAATGACCTGGAAAGTGGAATAACGAGTGAGGTTATCAAATTTGCAGATGACACAAAACTATTTAAAGTTGTTAAAACCCAAGAGGATTGTGGAAATCTGCAAGAGGATCTTGATAAATTGGAAGACTGGGCATCAAAATGGCAGATTTATTTATTTTATTTAACATTTATTTATTTTAATTAGTTTAATTAGTTTAGTTTAATTAGTTCAAATTAGTTTACTGTTCAAACTTTATATTGTTACCTGTAAATAGTTCCATCTGTTCTATGTAAAACGACTAGGTATGCTATTTCACATACCATATAATTTACTGTTCATTGTAAACCGCACTTGATACTTGGGAAAGAGCGGTATAGAAATAAATGTTAAATAAATAAATAAATAAATAAAAATGGCAGATGAAATTTAATGTGGACAAGTGCAAGGTTATGCACCTAGGGAAGAACAACCCAAACTATGGTTACACGATGCAAGGTTCCACATTAGGAACCACCACCCAGGAAAAAGATTTAGGCGTCATTGTGGATACCATGTTAAAACCCTCGGCCCAGTGTGCAGCGGCGGCCAAGAGAGCAAATAGAATGCTTGGTATGATAAGGAAAGGAATGGAAAATAAAACAAAAGATATTATAATGCCTCTATATCGTTCCATGGTGAGACCGCACCTTGAATATTGTGTGCAATTCTGGTCGCCGTATCTTAAAAAGGATATAGCAATTTTAGAAAAGGTTCAGAGAAGAGCCACCAAAATGGTAAAGGGGATGGAAGGATACTCCTATGAAGAAAGGCTAAAAAGGTTGGGGCTCTTTAACCTGGAAAAGAGACGGCTGAGGGGAAATATGATAGAAGTCTATAAATTAATGAACGGAGTGGAACGGGTAAACGTAGATCGATTGTTTACCTTATCAGAATATAGAAAGACTAGGGGACATGCAATGAAGCTACAGGGTAAACTATTTAAGACTAATAAAAGAAAATAGTTTTCCACTCAACGTGTAATCAAACTCTGGAATTTGTTACCGGAGGATGTAGTAAAGGCTGTTAGTGTAGCTGGGTGTAAAAAAGGTTTGGACAAGTTTCTGGAGGAAAGGTCCATAAACCATTATTAAGAAGGGACCCAGGATATCAATGCTTGAACCAATACAAGCATTGTGGAACCTGTGTCCCTTGGGGAAACTGCTAGGTACGTATGACCTAGATTGGCCACTGTTGGAAACAGAATACTGGGCTTGATGGACCTTGGTCTGACCCAGTATGGCATATCTTATGTTCTTATGTTCTTATATATGAGCTGATCCTAGCTGAAAGCATGGAAGCTTGAAAAGTTCTGCGTCCAAAAGCTTCCAGAGTCCTGCATTCACGACCTGGAGGATTGGATGCATGTCTTTTTGCACTTTTCATCCTACGCATGGCTGACTCCACTACCATTGAGTGGTGTGGCAGCTGAGTTTTCTGAAATCCAGGACATGGTGGGACTCGATACATAGTATCAAGTCTCCTAGAGTGAGGAGAAGTAGTCAGAGGTGTCTCCCACATTCTGAACATCAAGCTATGCAGAATTTCATGGATAGGCAGAGTAGCTGCCTCCTTAGGAGCTTTAGGATATTGGAGGATTTCCAATTCCTTTGCTCTGGGTTCCTCTTCAGGAGCAACTGTGATTGAAAGGCCTTTAGCCATATCACGGATGAAATCCTGAAATGACATGTCCTCTAGAGGTGACATTCTGCGTTGGGGAGAAGAGGGATTTCCTAGGAGAAACCCTCTAGTGCCAGCAGAATTGTCAGAGAGTCTTCGGAATCGGAGGAATCAAAGTATTCCTGACCCCAATGCTCCTGCAAAGCATGATCCTGGTACCGATCGAAGTCGGTACCGAGGTGACCCGGTACCACTTTATCCACTCCAGCCGGAGGTGGAATGGGAAGAGTTACCATTGGGGCCAGTACTGTCGGTACCGGCATCGGCGGTGTCGGTACCGGTGTCGGTACCGGCATCAGTGCCCTTGGGACCACCGGTACCGTAGCTGAGAGAAGAGCTGCGATACTGCGTTCAATAGCAAGAAATCTCTGGTCTATCGACGCTGCCGATGCCTGGGTGTCGGTACCGGTAAGAACGGCCGGAACCCCTGAGCATGGCACAGGTAGTTCTTGCGAGGTTGAAGCCTCGAGAACATCCTTAAGCCCTATCAATGCTTTGGAAGCCAAAGCCTCCCGCCGGGGCTGTTTTGCCGGTGTGGTTCCCTCAAGGGCAATGCCAATGGCCTCTTGATACTTAGCAGGAGAGCTACCCTTTGAGGACTGGCTTTTGCGTTTAGTTACCAGAGATCCATTGGAGCAAGAAGACGCCCTTGACGATGTCGATGCAAAGGATCTGGCATCTGAATAAAAGAGGGTACCGAGCTTTGCGGCCCGGTTCTGTCTTCCTGTTTTGGTCATTCCTATGCAGGAAAGCAGTTACTTACCTGTAACAGGTGATCTCTGGGAACAGCAGGAAAGCGTAGTTACTCACCTGTAACAGGTGTTCTCCAGGAGCAGCAGGAATCAGTCCTCACTTATGGGTGACGTCGGCGCCGACGGAGCCCTCGCGGAGCAATTTTCCCCAGCTTTCAAAGAAAGCCTTTGGGAATTGCAGCGCGCATGCGCGGTCGTCTTCCCGCCCGAAGGTGCCATCTTAGCCAGTCAGATGACATAGCTAAAAAAGACAGCATAAAAATTTGCAAAAAGAACATAAGCAGACGATTGCAACTCCAAGGGGAGGAGGGAGGGTAGTGAGGACTGATTCCTGCTGCTCCTGGAGAACACCTGTTACAGGTGAGTAACTACGCTTTCTCCAGGACCAAGCAGGAAGTCAGTCCTCACTTATGGGACTCCCAAGCTCAAGGCTACCGGAGACCCTAAGCACAAAAACGAGCTCCCTCTAGCTCAGCAGCACAGAAGGATAGAATCTTCGCTGAATTATCACCCACCGGTAGCCCACATCCGGGATGGAGGGTAGGAGTTGCTCAGACCTCAAAGAGATTACGGAGGACTGCCTGTCCGAAAGCACTGTCCCTACGGGACTCCCTCTCGAGACAGTAATGGACCGCAAAAGTCTGGCTCGAAGACCAAGTAGCGGCCCGGCAGATGTCTGCCAGCGGAACAGAGCGGAGGTAAGCCACTGACGTGGCCTTTGCCCGAACGCAATGAGCCGTGACTCGACTTTCTAAGGCGAGTCCGGCTGCCCCATAAGCCCAAGAGATACAGTCCGCCACCCAGATGGACAGAGTACGCTTGGAGACCGGGAGCCCCAATTTATTGGGGTCAAAAGACACAAAAAGCTGAGCAGCTTTACGGTGCTCCCGCGTACGGTCAAGGTAGAAGTTCAATGCCCTTCTACAGTCCAGGGTATGGAGGACCGTCTCAGCTCGGCTGGAGTGTGGTCTGGGAAAGAAGGTTGGAAGTACCACCTCCTGATTCATGTGAAAAGGGGAGACCACTTTAGGCAAAAACTTTGGGTGAGTCCGTAGGACTACCCTATTCTTGTAGAATCGAGTGTAGGGGGGATCAGACACGAGGGCCTGCAATTCACTTACGCGCCTAGCGGAAGTGAGGGCTATCAAGAACAGTGTTTTCCAAGACAGAAAACGTAGAGAACAGGTAGCCATAGGTTCAAAAGGCGGACAGGTGATCCGCTGCAAAACCACATTCAGGTCCCAGTCAGGCGCTGGCGGGCGCAGAGGTGGTTTAAGTAGAAGGAGACCTCGGAGAAACCTCGCTACGAGAGGGTCATTGGAGAGAGGTCTGCCGTCCACTGGCACATGATGTGCTGAAAGAGCACTGAGGTGAACCTTGACGGAGTTGGACTTAAGTCCCAGATTAGAGAGGTGCAGCAAGTACTGCAAGATCACCGACACCGGGCAGGAGAAGGGATCCTGAGACTGTTGGGTACACCAGACTGCAAAGCGACGCCATTTAAGGGCGTAGCATTTGCGGGTAGAAGGCCGTCGCGAAGCTAAGACGACCTCCTCCACCTCCGCCGGCAGGAGAAGGGGAGCAAGGACTACCCTCTCAGCAGCCAGGCCATAAGGTTGAGAGACCTGAGGTTGGGGTGCAGAAGGGACCCCTGATCCTGAGTGAGGAGATCCGGTTGTATCCCCAGAGGGATTGGGCCCTCCACCGCCAGTTGCAGCAGGAGAGGAAACCACGGCTGCCTGGGCCAGCGAGGGGCCACCAGGATCATGAAGGCTTTGTCTCGGAGAACCTTGAAAAGAGTCCGAGAGACCAGCGGGATGGGAGGGAAAGCGTACAGAAGGCTCCCCGACCACGAGATCAGAAAGGCGTCCGCCGCAACCCGAAGGGGGTGTGGCTGACGAGAGCAGAAGCGAGGAAGCTGCCGGTTGTGAGGACTGGCAAAGAGATCCACCGTGGGGAGACCCCACTTGAGGAAGAGCTTCTGAACTACCAAGGGATCCAGACGCCACTCGTGCGGCTGGAGGACCCTGCTGAGTTTGTCTGCAAGGCAATTTTCTTGGCCCGGGAGATAAACTGCCCTGAGGAGAATGCCGTGACTGACGGCCCAAGAGCAGAGCTTCTGTGCCTCCCGGCAGAGGAGGAAGGAGCCCGTGCCCCCCTGCTTGTTCACGTAGAACATGGCAACTTGATTGTCCGTCTCGACAAGGACGGACTGTTGGGAAGTCAGGTGGGAGAAGGCCTTGAGAGCGAGGCGGATCGCCCTGAGCTCCAGGAAGTTGATCTGCTGAGCAGACTCCCACGTGGTCCAGAGGCCCTGAGTACGTGCCTCTTGGCAATGTGCTCCCCAGCCCAGGAGGGATGCATCGGTGGTCAGCACCCGGGTCGGCTGAGGTGACTGGAAAGGCATTCCGAATATCAGGTTCGGCTGCCGGAGCCACCACCGGAGAGACGAGAGCAGCGGCTCAGAGACGCGCACTAGGTCTGCCAGGCCGCCTGTGGCTTGTCGCCACTGCTGGCGGAGACACCATTGAGCAGACCGCATGTTCAGGCGGGCATTGGGGGTCACATGGACGGTGGAAGCCATATGGCCAAGCAGTCTCAGGAAGCGCCTGGCGGAGACCAGGGGCTGGCTGCGAAAGCGGTCGGCTAGGTCCATGAGCCGTTGAGCCCTGTCGAGCGGTAGGTACGCTCGTGCCCGAGGAGTGTGCAGCCTTGCGCCGATGAACTCGAGATCCTGTGAGGGGAGCAAAGTGGACTTTGCGAAGTTTATGACAAAGCCCAAGTGCTGCAGCAGAGTCACCGTGCGGCACGTGGCGTTGGTGACCTCCTGAGCGGACGCTGCTCTGATGAGCCAGTCGTCGAGGTACGGAAAGACATAGAGGCCGTGAAGCCGGAGATGGGCCGCCACGACCGCGAGACATTTTGTGAAGACTCGCGGTGCGGAGGATAGGCCAAAGGGCAGTACTCTGTACTGGTAATGATTTCCTGCCACCACAAACCTTAGGTATTGGCGGTGGCTTGGGTGGATGAGGATGTGCGTGTAGGCATCCTTTAGATCCAAGGAGCATAGCCAATCTCCCTGCTGGAGGTAGGGCAGAAGGATTCCAAGGGTAAGCATTTTGAACTTCTCCCGCACAAGGAACTTGTTGAGGTTGCGCAAGTCCAGGATGGGTCTGAGGCCCCCTGTTCTCTTTGGTATCAGAAAATACCTTGAATAAAAGCCTTGACCTCTCAGGTGGTGGGGCACCGGTTCCACCGCCTGTTCCTGCAGAAGACCTGCTAACTCCTGAAGGAGCAACTCCCTGTGCAGAGGGGGGCGCGAAGGTTCTCCCGGAAAATAGGAGGGAGGGACCTGATGGAAGTGGAGAAGGTAGCCCTCTCGCACGACCTGAAGCACCCAGGCATCTGCGGTGATGCTGGACCACCTGTGGGCGAAGTGAACCAGCCGGCCTCTGGTGCTGGGAGGGACCAGCGGGGGGGGAGAGGCTATGCCGAGCGAGTCAAAAACCCCCTCCCTGCTGAGCAGGGGCTGGTGGTGCAGGCTTGGGGGCTTGCTGCCTACGGGACCCGTTACCCCGTCCCTTGGCCTGCTGGCCCTGTTGGGGAGCTGCAGGGGCCTGATAATGGGGGTACTGTTTGTAGGCAGCCGCCTTCCTCGGGTAAAAGGACTTTTTCCCCGAGCCCTTCTTTTTCTGGGAAGGGGCGGAGGTCTTCCTAGAAAGCCTGGTCCTGGTGAGAGTCTCAGTCTCAATTTGTGCAGCCTTTTCCGCCATGGGCTTGCCAAAGAGGTTTTCGCCTCGGCAGGGGACATCGACCAACTTGTCCTGTACCCAGGGCTCAAGGTCCGACGACTGAAGCCAAGCCTGTCGGCGGGCACCGATGCCGGCTGCGGCCACTCTAGCCGAGGCCTCAAAGCCATCATAGGCTGCTCGGGACATGAACTTTGAGCATTCCCGAATGCCCGTGGACAAGGCTAGGAACCTCCGCAAGGGCTCCTCGGAGAGACCAGCGGAAAATCCGGCTAGCTCTTTAGCCAGATCCCGGAGATACATGCCCATGTATAGCTGGTAAGTCTGGACACGACATGCGAGCATAGAGCCCTGGAAGCACTTCTTGCCAAGGCCATCCAGGTTACGGGCCTCCCTTCCAGGAGGCACCGAGGAGTGCATCTTCTGGCTCTTAAGACGATGCATGGCCGATTCCACTACCATGGAATGGTGTGGCAGCTGTGCCTTCTGAAAGCCAGGGCTCTTGCGGACCCGATAGATAGAATCGACCCGCTTGCTCAGGACCGGCGAGGAGGCCGGACTCTCCCACATGCGGAAGAGTAGTCGTTCCAGCATAGGAGGAACCGGCACAGTAAAGTGCTCCCTCGCGGGAGAGTCATACTGGAGGGCGTCGAGCTCTTCGGCTCGAGGCTCCTCCTCGGGATCCGCAGGGAAGGCCAAAGCCTTGGCCATATCCCTAACGAAGTCCGAGAACCGGGCATCCTCCGGGGGGGACTGCTTCCGAGGCTCGGACCCCGGTGAGTCCGATGGGACACACCGAGTCCGGAAAGAATCAGGTGACTCTTCCTCCTCAGACTCCCAGACCGACTCCGACGAGGACTCGGTGGGGTCGGCCCGGGCAGGGTGCGGCGCCAGCCGTCCCGACGTCGAGGGAGTCGGCGTCGGCGACCTCGGTCCCGAACGGGAGGCCGAGGGTGACCTCGACCGAGGATCGACTCGAGTTCTCATTGACTCGAGGATCGGCTCGGTCTCCGGGGTCGACTTGGACGTCGACGTCCCGGCGGTCGGGGCAGCGGCGCCAGCGAGGCCAGCGAGCAGTGCCCGCTGCTGGTCCATGAAGGCAGACAGTCTGCTCTCCAAGGCCGTCAACCTGAGTCCGAGCTCAGGTCACCCAGCAGCCCCCGACTCGGGCCCCGACGGCGTCGGGCCCGACGTCGGCTGTCGCGGAGGCGAGTCCAGAAGGACTACAGGACTTACCCGGGCAGGCATCTCCGACTCCAGGCGAGGTCGCTTCGGGAGATGTTCCTTCTCCAAGGACCCGGGGCGGCTGTCGGGGCTATGCGACCTGGCCCTCGCGGAGCCAGGAGCGTCCACCGACGCCGCCCTCGCGGGTTTTTCCTTCCGACGATGGTCCCCGGAGGGAGAACCCCGGTCGGAGGAGCTCCGGCGACGGTCCGAGCTGGAGCCCTTTGACACGGAGGCCTCCGACGAGGTCCGGGTACGGCTGGGGTCAGCGAAGATTCTCTCGCGCTGATGCCGCCGACTTCTCAACGCCTTCGAGGACAGTTTGCTGCAGGGCCCACAGATCAGTTCCTCATGATCCGGGCCCAAGCAGCGGAGGCAAAAGTCGTGTGTGTCGGTTAGTGACATATTTCGGTCACACCGACCACACCGCTTAAAGCCACTGGCAGCCATCGGGGGAAAAAGGGCCCCTGCGAGGTCAAAGGACCGGGCTGCCAGGGAAAACGAAAATGAAAGCTGACTAAGTCAGAAAAACCGAAAAAAACGCTAGAGGACTCGAGACCGGCGTCGCGAGTCCGGGCGGGAAAACGATCGGCGTCGAACCGAAAGAAAAAAGTATAAAAGAAAGAGGAAAATCAACTTTTTCGCGGGGACAAGACGGGGACGTCTGCAGGGCTCCGCGGAAAAAAGAAGACTGGCTAAGATGGCACCTTCGGGCGGGAAGACGACCGCGCATGCGCGCTGCAATTCCCAAAGGCTTTCTTTGAAAGCTGGGGAAAATTGCTCCGCGAGGGCTCCGTCGGCGCCGACGTCACCCATAAGTGAGGACTGACTTCCTGCTTGGTCCTGGAGAATTAGTCCTCACATATGGGTACGTCGGTACCGACGGAGCCTGCACGGGAAAGCTCCCCAGCTTCCCAGAAGGAAAGCTTTTGGGTCCTCCCACTGCGCATGCGCGCTGCCTTCCCGTCTTCCTGACCAACTCTCCTCAGTTCGAGTTTAAAGCTGAGACAATAGAGAGAGGAAAGGAAAGAGAGAGAGAGATACAACTCCTAGGGGAGGTGGGTGGGTTGTGAGGACTAATTCCTGCTGTTCCCAGAGATCACCTGTTACAGGTAAGTAACTGTGCTATCTCCAGGAACAAGCAGGAATAAGTCCTCACATATGGGGACTCCCTAGCTGAGATGCCCGGGAGATCCCCTGAAGGGTATGAGACCCTGAAAGGTTCCTCATCTTCCTATGGATCTCAGGCATCCATTCAGGGAAGGTGGGCTGGAGTTGTTCAAGAATGGAACAGGTGTCTGAGGACAGCCTGACCAAACAAGGCATCCCGGCGGGAGTCCTTGTCCAAACAGTAATGGGCTGTAAAGGTATGAACCGAGGCCCAGGTGGCTGCTCGACAGATCTGATCAATGGACACAGAGTTTAGATGAGCCATAGAAGTGGCCATGGCCCTCACACTGTGAGCGGTGACATGGCCCTTGTCACTCACCTACTACCCCGGAGGCGGAAGGCCTGGGGCTTCAATGAGGATCCTCTTATGTAGCAAGGACGGAGTAGTGCCCCCTGGGATTTTGAGTCCCAATAGCTATTCTAATAAGAAGGTAGCTGTGGTCGAGTAGCTATGCTTAAAGAGGTATTTATTTCCCTTCCCGGGAGAATTCTTGCAACAAGGGTCAAAAGAAATTAAACCATAAAACTGGTACAACACAAGTGGGAACTACAAATTACAACAAAAAATGCTTCTTGTCAGCTTTAAACAAACAAAAAGGGAAAACAGGCTTTTTCTTCTCACAAAAGCTTTCCAGTGAAATCTGTGTTCCTCCACAGATTTCTCTTAGGCAGGGTTTTACTCAGGCTTTAACAAAAAGAGGTTACGCTGTCTGAAAACACCATTGTACAGTCCATTTTACAAATATCTGAACTCTCTTCACAGAAGTCACATTCCATGTCCTCGTGTGCTTCTTGGGGATTATATTTGTCAGGGCTGTAATGTGTATCAGTGTTTAAAAGTTCCCTCTCTTCTTGGCTAGAGCTTCTCTCCCCTCGCAAAAAGGCTGGTTACCGTGCACTATGGATTCTCTTCTTACAGGGTCATATCCTTCAGGGCCAATGTAGTTAAAATCCAGTGCCCCTCTATTCAAGGTACTATGCCTTTCTTCAGGCTGAGCTCTGACTCTCCGTTTTGCAACCGGGAAGTTGAAACATTTCTCCCTTTCACTTCCCCTTAAGGGACGTCTTTCTCTCGGGTAGGAACTCACTTCTGGATAATAGCTTTTGCTCCCCAGGTACCTGCTTTCATGGGTATTCCCTCTCCCAGCTCCTCGTGGTTTGCGGCTTGGAATCTCTCTCTGTCCCCAACCGGACTTTGGCTTAGTGCAGCCCAACTTTCCAGCACTAACCTCTGAGAATTCCTCCTGGGCAAACCCCTCTGAGGTACAGATGGAATCCACGTCAGAAGCTTTCAGGTATGACTCCTGGCTCTCCTGAGCTCTACTCTTTCCTCTCCTGTGAATCCTCTCAGGGTCTCTTTCTCCCTTGGCATCAGAGAATGAGTCTGACTCCCTGCTCCTGTCTCTGTTCCTTCCTCGGTTCTCGAGACTGAGTCTGCTCCTCCCTCGGTTCTCTTCTTGATTCCTCTCTGCTTTGCTCAAGACTGACTTTTTAAGTGCGTCATTCTTTGAGACTCCTGTTAGCTCAAACTGCTGCAGCTGTGTCTGCTTCCCTGATGAGCTATGACGTAATGTTCTATCTGGGCGTTTACCTACAGCCTGTGCTCTTGTTTTGCTTGGTTGCTCATAGCAACCTCTAGCCATGTGTTTTGCACTGCAGGTTTTAAAACTGCCCTGTGTGTTTTCTTCTACTTTTATAGGCACTATCTGCCTTGCTCCATGACACCCTCCAGAGAAAGGTTCTTACTCTGGTAAGCAAAAGAGATACACTGAGCAATCCAATTGGACAGTGTTCTTTTAGAGACTGGAAGTCCTAAATGAGAAGGATCAAAAGCAACAAAAAGCTGAGAAGACTTTCGATGTTGCAGTGTCCTGTGGAGGTAAAAGGCAAGAGCTCTTTTACAATCTAGAGTATGAAGGTTCCTCTCTGCACTGGATGCATGAGGAGCTGGAAAAAAGACAGGTAAATATACCTCTTGATTAAGATGAAAAGGGGAGACCACTTTAGGCATAAAGTGGGGATTGGTCCTAAGGACGACCTTATCATGATGGAACCTTGTATAAGGTGGATTAGCCACTAGAGCTTGCAGTTCACTGATACGGCGAGCTGAGGTGACTGCAATAAGGAAAATAACCTTCCAGGAAAGAAATTTCAAGGAGGTAGTGGCTAAGGGTTCAAAGGGTGGCTTCATAAGCTGACCAAGAACCAAGTTTAAGTCCCATGCCACCGGAGGAGGTTGAATGGGAGGTTTAGTTAAGGTTAGGCCTCTCATGAATCTTGCAATAAGAGGATGAGAGGAAACAGGTTGTCCATTGATGGGCTTAAGGGATGCTGCAATAGCACTCAAATGGACCCTTACTGAATTCGTTTTGAGTCCTGCATTGGAGAGATGCAGGAGATATTCCAAAAGAGAATTCAAAGGAAGTGCTAGAGGGTTAAGACCCTTTTGAGTACACCAAATGGAAAATCTTTTCCACTTAAAAGCGTAAGAACGCCTAGTGGAAGGTTTCCTAGAGGCATGGAGGATATCCTTCACTTGCTGCGAAAGATTGAAGTGTTGAAGGTCTAGGCCTTCAGTAACCAAGCTCTGAGGTGAAGGGACTTGGGGTTTGGGTGCCACAAAGTCCCCTCCTCCTGAGACAGAAGGTCTGGAGCCGCTCCCAAGTCCAGAGAGGGGGCTTGGGAGAGATGCAGAAGTAGAGGGTACCACACTTGGCGTGGCCAGCGTGGAGCTATGAGGATCATGGACCCTTGATCCCTTTGAGGTTTGAACAGAGTCTTGGGAATCAAAGGAATGGGTGGAAAGGCATACAGGAAGTCCTGACCCCAATGAAAGAGGAAGGCATCCTTGGCCTGAACTCCCTGACACGGAATCCTGGAACAGAACTGGGGAAGTTTGGCATTCCACGGACTTGCAAAGAGGTCTATGTCCAGGGTCCCCCATTTCTGGAAGATTCTGAGTACCTGATCCATGTGTAGGGACCATTCGTGTGGAAGCAGAACTCGACTAAGTGTCTGCCCAAGAGTTTTGGATTCCTGGAAGATATACTGCCAGGAGATGGATTTGATGCTCTCTGGCGAAGGCCCATAATCTTAGAGCTTCGTTGCAAAGCGACAGAGAGCCAGTCCCTCCTTGTTTGTTTATGTAAAACATGGCTACTTGATTGTCCGTATGGATAAGGACCGTCATGTTGCTGAGGAGGGTATGAAAAACTCTGAGAGCTAGAAAGATTGCTTGAAGTTCCAAGTGGTTGATATGAAGGGCGGTCTCCTGTGGAGACCAAGTGCCCTGAGTGGAGAGATATTGAAGATGAGCTGCCCAACCTGTTTGGGAGGCATCTGTTGTGAGGGTTGCTTGGGGCAACAATGGTTGAAAGGGGGCCCCCAACAACAGATTTTGAGTGGACATCCACCATTGGAGAGACCAAAAGAGACGTTTGGAGTTTGCTATTTGGTCTGAGAGAGCTCCTGATGCTTGAGTCCACTGGGTGGACAAAGTCCATTGAGCTGCTCTCATATGTAGGCGAGCATAGGGCACCACATGTACTGTGGAGGCCATGTGGCCTAATAGTTGTAGCATCTCCCTGGCAGTCAAGTGGCTTCTGGACTGAGTCTGGGAGGCTAAGTGCACTAGATGCTGGCAACGGGCCTGAGGAAGATAGGCCCTTGCAGTGGTGGTAGCCAACCAGGCCCCTATGAATTCCAGGGACTGAGTAGGGACGAGTTGAGACTTTGGCAGATTGATCACAAGTCCCAGATACTGTAGAATGCGTCTGGTGCGATCCAGGAAAGTCTGAGCCTCGGACTGAGATGGAGCTCAGATGAGCCAGTCGTCCAGGTATGGGAAAACAAAAATTCCTAGGGTTCGTAGAAATGCAGCTACTATTGCCATGCATTTGGTAAATACCCTTGGAGCAGAGGCTAGACCGAAGGGAAGTACTCTGTATTGGAAATGTTTTCCATGGAACAGAAACCGTAGGAATTTTCTGTGGGATGGATGGATGAGTATATGTGTGTACGCATCCTTGAGATCTAGAGAACAAAGCCAATGCTGACTCTGTAGGTATGGAAGGAGAGTACCTAGAGAAAGCATTTTGAATTTCTCCTTGTATAGGAATTTGTTCAATACTCTGAGATCTAGAATAGGTCTGTACCCCCCTGTTTTCTTGGGAATAAGAAAATAAGGGGAGTAAAATCCTGACCCCTGTTGAAGAAGAGGAACCACTTCTATTGCCCTTTGGGCGAGAAGGGTGGTCACCTCCTGACCTAACAGGTTCAGGAGAGAAGGGGGAGAATTGAAACATCTCACCATGGTATGGGGAGGAAGGCTGGAGAAATGTAGTTTGTAGCCCTCGCTGATGATAGAGAGGGTCCATTGTTCTGATGTGATTTGCTCCCATCTGGGAGCAAAATGAGCTAACCTTCCTGGAATGGTGAGAGGCTCTGGATGTTTTAGAGCCAGAAAGGTTAAGTTCTCTAGAGTTGAGTCAAAAGCCCTGAGGGGGTTGGGACTGCTGGGCTGTAGCAGCCCCTGCAGGTTTAGCCCTGGCCTGTTTAGGCTGCTGACGCTTAGGAGCAAAGCGAGCTGCAGAAGATTGTTGACCAGTATTTGTAGCAAATCTGGCCTTCTTATAGAAAGGCTTCTTGAAAGATTTCTTCTTGACAGGGGCAGAGGTAGACTTAGAAAGTCTATCTAAAGCAGCATTTTCTGCATCCATTTGGGTGGCTTTGATTTGCCACTCCTTACCAAACAGATTCTCACCTGTACAGGGCAAATTTCCCAACCCATCTTGGACCCAGGGTTCTAGGTCAGAGGCCTGGAGCCAAGCAATTCTGTGAGCCGCTATGGCAATACCTGATGCTCTGCTAGCACCCTCAAAGGAGTCAAAGGCTGCTCTATTGGAGAACTTTGATATATCTTGGGTATGCTTTAGCAAAAGAAGGAACTCCTCCTTTCTATCCTCTGGGATAAAGGGGAGAAAATGGCGTATTTTCAATGCAATCTCCTTCAGAAACATGCCCATATATTTATTTATTTATTTATTTATTTAGACAGTTTTGTATACCGCCTTATCCTTCAATCAAAGCGGTCACAACACAATTGGGGGATACATTTAACACGCGGGGATATGAGACACATACACTAATACTTACAGGGAACATGGGCAATGGAGGGTTAAGTGGCTTGCCCAAGACCACAAGGAGCATCTGTGGGACTAGAAACCCCAGTCCTTCCGGCCCAAGGTTGCTGTCCTCTAGTGGGATTTGAACCCCCGACCTTCCGGCCTGAAGTACCGTGCCCCAACCACTAGGCTACTCCTCCCTAATATAGAGGCTGTATGAATTGATTCTAGCAATAAGCATACTTGCTTGGAAGATTTTTCTACCGAAAGCATCCAAAGTCCTACATTCTCTCCCTGGAGGAGTAGAAGAGTGTCTTTTGGTACTCTTTATCCTTTTCATAGCTGACTGCACCACAATAGAGTGGTGAGAGAGCTGAGTTTTTTGAAAACCAGGAGAAGGAGGGACACGATACATGGTGTCCAACCGACGAGAATGTGGAGATAGGGTGAGAGGAGTCTCCCATAAGTCCATCATGTGTTCTTGAAGAATTTCATGAATGGGCAAGGTGACTGCCTCTTTGGGAACCTTAGAGTATCCTAAAATATCTAATTTTTTTGCTCTAGGTTCTTTTTCAGAGGTTACTGAAATAGAGAGACCTTTAGCCACTTCAAGGATGAAGTCTTAAAAGGACAAATCCTCTGGAGGAGACATTCTCCTCTTTGGAGAAGAGGGCTCTTCAGGCAGAGTTAAGGATACTTCAGCAGAGTCATCTGATGAATCAGAATCATCAGAAGACTCGAAGTATCGTCTGTTTGCTTCCAGGGATCGATAAGCGTATCGACCGGTATCGACAACGGGGGTACCCGGAACCGGGAACCGGAATCGGTATCCTGGTCGATGTGAATGCCCTGGGTACCGGTATCGGTTGTGGTACCGGAACCGGAGTCGGTACCGCTGGCGTCGCAGCTCTAATAAAAGCCATAATAGCCTGCTGCATGGATTGAACTGTATGATCCATAGACGCCACGACTGTCTGGGGTTGTTTGGCTGGGGCAGGGTCCTCAGGGTCATGCCCGGGGGCATCTCGATACTTGGAGGGAGATTTGCCCTTTGAGGACCTGCCAGAGGAATGTTTGGTTACCTGAGATCCATCAGGAGAGGAAGATCTGGAAGATGTCGATGCTGGAGTATCTGTAGAAAACAGCATGTGAAACTTGGCTGCCTGGTTTTTTAAGCCACGTTTAGACATCAAAGAACAGTATGGGCAATCCGGAATGGAGTGGTCAGGCCCCAAACATTTAAGACACTATTCATGGGTGTCTGTAACTGATATAGTACCGCTACACTTGGTGCATTTTTTAAAACCAGAGGCTTGTTTCTCCATGAGGGAGAATTCTGTGAAGGCCTAGAGGCCTCACAGAACAAACACACCAAGTGGGGAAAAAGATATATATATATATATTTTTTTGTAAAGAAATAAAGAAAAAAGACCGGCGGTACCGGTCCGGAATCGGGGAAGGCAGACACGCGGCCAAAGAAACAAATTAAAATAACTTCTTCAGCGGTGACAGGAACAGGACCTGCTGGCTCCGCGGAAAAAGAAGAACTGAGGAGAGTTGGTCAGGAAGGCGGGAAGGCAGCGCGCATGCGCAGTGGGAGGCCCCAAAAGCTTTCCTTCTGGGAAGCTGGGGAGCTTTCCCGCGCAGGCTCCGTCGGTACCGACGTACCCATATGTGAGGACTTATTCCTGCTTGTTCCTGGAGATAGATATTCAGTTGGAGAATGATCAGGTCCTAAACATTTTAGATACCAATCATGGGTGTCAGTGACAGAAATGGTACTGCCACACTTAGCACATTTTTTTTTTTTTTTTTTAAACCACTAGTTGGCTTTTCCATGATTTTGGAAAAAATGGGGCCTAATGCCCAAAATGGCGCCTAGCACCAAAACAGGAAAGTTTCTGAAAAGAAACTGTCTACGTCTAGGAGTATTTTTGGTTTTTATTTTTAGGAAAAGAAAAGAACCGGCGGTACCGGTAAGCGGCATGCGGTAGGCAAACGCGACCACAAGAATTTTAAAGATGGAATTTTCTGCGGTGACAGGGAATAGGTCCTGTTGGCTCCGCGGAAAACGAATAACTCAAGAGGGACAGTTGGAAAGGCGGGAAGGCAGCGTGCATGTGCTGAGGGATGCTCCCAGAAGCATTCCTATTGGACACTGGGGAGCGTTCCCGCGCAGGCTCCGTCAGTACCGACGATACCCATATGTGAGGACTACATTCCTGCTTGTTCCTGGAGATGTGTTGAGACCTCGTGATCTAGCAGATCGTCTGCGGAGGTTTGAGAATTGAATTGCTTTAAAATTGTAGGAGGGGGCATGCTGTGAAAATGAAGCTTGTACCCCTCTCCTACAATGGACAAAGTCCAATCTTCTGCTGTTATCTGATGCCATCTGTTGACAAAGTGGCATAACCTGCCTGGGATATTGGGGGGTTGGGGACCCCTCAGAGGCAGGTAGGCTAAGCTCTCTAGGAAGGAGTCAAAGCCCTTGAGGGGGCTGAACCTGTGGAGCTGGTTGGGCTCTCAGGCCTTTTGGCTTTCTTTGCTGTCTGGTTTGTCCCTTTTGGGCAACCTGACCCTGAGTCTGACTCTGCTGGGTATAGGAAGGATAAAATTTCCTCTTTTTGCTGAAAGAGGTTTTTTTTATAAGGCTTCTTTTTGGCTGGAGTGGCTGTAGATTTCGACAATCTATCTAGAGTAGTATTGTCAGCATCCAACTCATTAGCCTTTTCCTGCCAGTTCTTGCTAAAGAGATTCTCTCCCATGCAAGGAATGTTGCCTAACTTGTCCTGTAACCAAGTCTCCAAGTCTGATGCCTGAAGTGAGGCAATCCATCGTGCGCCAATGGCAATAGCAATAGTAGAGGTTCTGCTAAAGCAGTCAAAGGCTGCACGATTGACAAACTTGGAAACATCTTGAGCATGCTTAACTAGAGTAAGAAAGTCTTGTCTCTTGTCATCTGGGAGAAATGGGCTCATAAGCTCCAGTCTCCTGTAACTTCCTTGAGGAACATTCCCATATATACTATATATGAACTGATCCTAGCTGAAAGCATGGAAGCCTGAAAAGTTTGGCGCCCAAAAGAGTCCAGAGTCCTGCATTCACGACCTGGAGGATTGGATGCATGCCTCTTTTCACTTTTCATCCTATGCATGGCTGACTCCATACCATTGAATGGTGTGGGGCAGCTGAGTCTTTTGAAATCTAGGACATGGCGGAACTCAAGCCATAGAATCAAGTCTCCTAGAATGAGGAGATGTAGTCAGAGGTGTCTCCCACATTCTGAGCATCAAGTTATGCAGAATTTCATGGATGGGCAGAGTGGCTGCCTCCTTTGGAGCTTTAGGATATTGGAGAATTTCCAATTCCTTTGCTTTGGCTTCCTCTTCAGGAGCTCCGTGATTGAAAGGCCTTAATAAAATCCTGAAAAGACATGTCCTCTGGAGGTGACATTCTGCGTTGGGGAGAAGAGGGATCTTCTGGGAGAAACCCTCTAGTACCAGCAGAATTGTCAGAGTTTTCGGAATCGGAGGATTCAAAGTATTCCTGACCACAATGCTCATGCAAAGCACAGTCCTGGTATCGATCAAAGTCGGTACCGAGTTGATCCAGTACCGACCTGTCAATTCCAGCCAAAGATGGCGTGGGAAGAATTCCCACCGGGGCCGGTACCGGTATCAGTGTCTGTACCGGTGTAGGTACCGGCACCGGTATCAAGGTCGGTTTAAAAGCGCCACGCTGATCGGGCAGGCCTGCGCCTGAGGGCCTTGCCAGAGGGCCCTTTGGCGTAGCCCTTAGGCGTGGACAAGCAGCAAGGACACACGACTCCATCGAAAACCCAGAAGACAGATCACAGCAAGTATAACACTCCATAAACAGTCGACTATAGTTGAGACTTTTTACACTCAAAACTACAGCGATTCTCAGTCAGACACATATACTGTAACATTACTAATAGTCTCCTATACTGTTGTCAGTAGCCCATGTACCTCATTAGCAGTCTCCTATACTGTTGTCTATAGCATATGTACCATTATTAGCAGTCTCCTATACTGTTGTCAGTAGCATATGTACCATTATTAGCAGTCTCCTATACTGTTGTCAGTAGCATATGTACCATTATTAGCAGTCTCCTATACTGTTGTCAGTAGCATATATACCATTATTAGCAGTCTCCTATACTGTTGTCAGTAGCATATGTACCATTATTAGCAGTCTCCTATACTGTTGTCAGTAGCATATGTACCATTATTAGCAGTCTCCTATACTGTTGTCAGTAGCATATATACCATTATTAGCAGTCTCCTATACTGTTGTCAGTAGCATATGTACCATTATTAACAATATCCCATACTATTGCCAGCAACCCCGAGGTCAGTAACCCATATATCTTTGTCAATAGCCACATACACTGTCATACTGTTGTCAGTAACCTATTTAGCGTTATCAGTAGCATTGACATCATCTGTAACATACATAACGTACATATCATTGTCAATAGCCACATATATTGCTGCACTACCGCATATACGGCTAAACTACCACCAGTAACCCCACCCTCAAAAAATACATAATGTCTCCAATAAAATGTACAAACCTCCCCCTCACTTTCCTCCTAATAATACTACTAACACAACACATTTATACATACAAATCCAACCAAAGCCCCTACCTCTAACATCCCCATCATTCATAACCACCACCAAAACCCATATAACATCCCCACCACACAAAACTCATATCAAAACCCACATTACACCACAACATACCCACACACACACAACCATTATTTTCGTCACAACTCAGGCAGACGCCCCCATAGACTTATTCAAATAAAATATCAACCACAAAGCAACATAAAGGACAATACAACTAATATAGATATTAGAACCAAGCTCATCCTAATAAATATCAGATCCATACGAAACAAAATACCAATAACACAGGTACACTAAAAATTTTTTTTTTTAAACTGCCTCTAATGTTTCGATTGATTTTTACGTTTTTTGGTGCGCTGAATCCAAATCTGGTAACCAATTTGCTCCATCACGTACAGATTTTTTGCTACATTGGGTTAGCAGTTTGAGGTGAACGTTTCAGATTGAGTGCGATCGAGATAAAAGTTTCTTGGATGAATTCTTTATACTAATTGTTTAGTAGTTATTCAAATAAGAATAAAGAAAATTGTAACAAGGCAGCACATAAGAATAGAGTAATGTCAACAAAACACACTGTGATGGTAGCAAAATTGTCTGCACTTAAAACAGCCACATACATGTGCACAAACATTGAACATATAAGAGCGAGGTTAGACACAAAGCAAAGCAAAGAAATGTGCAAAAAATGTTGTACAGGTATGTATGTAAGAATAGAAAACGCAAACCGCACCATTGCAATACATGAAGACAAACACCCGATGGTGTGAAAATAAAATTCTAATAAATGAGATCCGACACTGTGGTAATAACTAGAAAATTTTTATTTCAAAGTTTAGTAAAAACACGATATTTGTCAACACAGTTTAGATTTTAAAGTCATTCTTGGGTCAATCAATCTCCTGGTGGGCCCGTTTCTTCTTCCCCCGAATGCTTCTCTTGGTGCGCTGCTTGGCATATTTTTCATCTGGGGTTTCCCGCAGCAGCAACCAGCAGAAATCAGCCATCATAGTGGTGTTCCATCTTCCTTGGTACCTTCTCTCTGCGTCCTTGATGTCCTGGTGAAACCTTTCACCTTGTTCTTCACTGTACGCCCCCAAGTTTTTGGGAAAGTAGTTCACATGGGAGTGCAAGAAATGGACTTTCAGGCTCATGAGGGAGGAGTAGCCTAGTGGTTGGGGCAAGATGCTTCAGGCCGGAAGGTCGGGGGTTCAAATCCCACTAGAGGACAGCAACCTTGGGCCAGAAGGACTGGGGTTTCTAGTCCCACAGATGCTCCTTGTGGTCTTGGGCAAGCCACTTAACCCTCCATTGCCCATGTTCCCTGTAAGTATTAGTCTATGTGTCTCATATCCCCGCATGTTAAATGTATCCCCCAATTGTGTTGTGACCGCTTTGATTGAAGGATAAGGCGGGATACAAAACTGTCTAAATAAAATGTTACAGCCTTGTTCTTTGAAGGCATTGAGCATCCTGGCAACAATATCCTTATAGTTCTCATCCTGCCTGTTCCCCAAGAATTTGAGAACAACATCCTTGAAGGAATCCCAGGCTTCTTTTTCCTTCTCAGACATCGTTTCAGCGAATGCTCCATCTGAAATGAGTTTCCTTATATCATGGCCAACAAACACTCCTTCCTTTAGCTTTGCTTCAGAAAGTCGGGGGAACTTTGAGCAAAGGTACCGAAAGCACTCACCATCTTTTGGAAGGGACTTGATGAATTGCTTAATGAGACCCAACTTAATGTGGAGAGGTGGTAATAGAATTTTATCACGAGGTACCAAGCTCTCATGAAGAACATTTTTCTCACCGGGTCTCAAATACTCCCGAATTGGCCAGTCTTTTTTCCCCCAGTGTAGGTCGCGGGCCCGGCTATCCCACAAGCAAAGGAAGCAGGGATATTTGGTGAAACCGGATTGCTGCCCTAATAGCATGGATAGAATTTTAAAGTCTCCACAAATCATCCACTTATGCTCATCATAACGAATCTTCTGAAGAATCAGGGCCAAATTCTCGTATTTTTCTTGGAGAATAACAGAGTGAGCAATAGGAACTGAAGCGAATGTGTTGCCATTATGAAGAAGAACACCTTTTATGCTGTCTTTTGACGAATCAATGAACAGCCGCCATTCAACAGGATCATACTTGAGTTTAAACTTTTCCATCACTCCGTATATATCGTTGCAAAATACCAAATCTTCCTCTTTGCTGAAATACTTCAAAAATTGTGTCTCGCGGTTGCGGTACCAATAAAGCACAGTTACTTACCTGTAACAGGTGATCTCTGGGAACAGCAGGAATTAGTCCTCACATATGGGTACGTCGGTACCGACGGAGCCCGTGCGGGAAAGCTCCCCAGCTTCTTAGAATAGAAGCTTTTGGGACCTCCCACTGCACATGCGCACTGCCTTCCCGCCTTCCTGAACAGCTCTCCTCAGTTTCGAGTTTATAGCTGAGTCAACAGAGAGAGGACAGGAAGATAGATAGATAAAAGATACAACTCCTAGGGGAGGTGGGTGGGTTGTGAGGACTAATTCCTGCTGTTCCCAGAGATCACCTGTTACAGGTAAGTAACTGTGCTATCTCCAGGAACAAGCAGGAATAAGTCCTCACATATGGGGACTCCCTAGCTTAGATGCATGGGATCCCCTGTAAAGGTTCGCCATCTTCGTATGGATCTCAGGCATCCATTCTGGGAAGGTGGGCAGGAGTTGTTTAGGAATGGAACAGGTGCTTGAGGACAGCCTGGCCAAACAAGGCATCCCGGCGGGAGTCCTTGTCCAAACAGTAATGGGCTGTGAAGGTATGAACCGAGGCCCAGGTAGCGGCTCGACAGATCTGATCTATGGAAAACAGAGTGCAGATGAGCCATAGAAGTTGCCATGGCCCTCACATTGTGAGCAGTGACATGGCCTTCCAGAGAAATGTTTTTGCTCTGGTAAGCAAAAGAAATACACTGAGCAATCCAATTGGAAAGTGTACGCTTGGAGACTGGAAGTCCCAAATGGGAAGGATCAAAGGCCACAAAAAGTTGAGAAGACTTTCGATGTGGCTGAGTCCTATTAAGGTAAAAAGCGAGAGCTCTTTTACAATCCAGAGTATGAAGGTTCCTCTCTGCATTGGATGCATGAGGAGCTGGAAAAAAGACAGGTAGATATACCTCTTGATTAAGATGAAAAGGCGAGACCACTTTAGGCATAAAGTGGGGATTCGTCCTAAGGACCACCTTATCATGATGAAATCTTGTGTAAGGTGGATTAGCCACTAAAGCCTGCAGCTCACTGATGCGGCGAGCCGAAGTGACTGCAATGAGGAAGATGACCTTCCAGGAAAGAAATTTCAAGGAGGTGGAAAACATTGGCTCAAAAGGTGGCTTCATAAGTTGACCGAGCACTAGATTCAAATCCCATGCGACCGGGGGTGGTCTGATGGGAGGTTTAGTGAGAGTCAGGCCTCTCATGAATCTTGCAACAAGAGGATGAGAGGAGATAGGTTGTCCATTTATATGTTTCAAGGATGCTGCAATAGCACTTAAATGGACTCTTACCGAATTCGTCTTGAGGCCTGCATTGGATAGATGCAGGAGATAATCAAGAAGAGAATTCAAAGGAAGTGCCAGAGGGTCAAGACCCTGCTGAGCACACCAAATGGAAAAACGTTTCCATTTGAAAGCATAGGAACGCCTGGTAGAGGGTTTCCTAGAGGCAGAAAGGATATCTTTCACTGGTTGGGAAAGATGAAAGTCTTGAAGGCTTAAGCCTTCAGTAACCAAGCACTGAGGTGAAGGGATTTGGGGTTTGGGTGCCACAAAGTCCCCTCCTCCTGAGACAGGAGGTCTGGCGCAGCTCCCAGATCCAAGTAGGATCCCTGGGAGAGCTGTAGAAGTAGAGGGAACCACACTTGGCGTGGCCAGCGTGGAGCTATGAGGATCATAGTTCCATGATCCCTCTGGAGTTTGAACAGAGTCTTGGGAATCAAAGGAATGGGTGGAAAGGCATATAGGAATGCCTGATTCCAATTCAGGAGAAAGGCGTCCGTAGCCTGAGCTCCCTGACACGGAGTTCTGGAACAGAACCGGGGAAGTTTGGCATTCCACGGACTTGCAAAGAGGTCTATGTCCGGGGTCCCCCATTCCTGAAAGATTCGGTTTATTTGGTCCAAATGTAGGGACCATTCGTGTGGCAGCAGAACTCGACTGAGCCTGTCTGCCCGAGAGTTTTGAACTCCTGGGAGATACACTGCTAGCAGGTGAATCTGATGCTCTCTGGCGAAGGCCCATAGTCTTAGAGCTTCGTTGCAAAGCGACAGAGAGCCCGTCCCTCCTTGTTTGTTTATGTAAAACATGGCCACCTGATTGTCCGTCTGAACTAGGACAGTGAGGTTGGCTAGGAGGGAGTGGAAGACCTTGAGGGCAAGGTAAATTGCTCGCAGTTCCAGAAGATTGATATGAAGGATGGTCTCCTGTAGAGACCAAGTGCCCTGAGTGGAGAGAGTTTGCAGATGGGCTCCCCACCCTGTTTGGGAGGCATCTGTTGTGAGGGTTGCTTGGGGTAGCAATGGTTGAAATGGAGCCCCCAACAACAGATTCTTGGTGGAAGTCCACCAGTGGAGGGACCAAAACAGACGATCGGAGGTTTGTATTTGGTCTGAGAGCGCTCCTGACGCCTGAGTCCACTGAGTGGCCAGGGTCCATTGAGCTGCTCTCATATGAAGACGAGCATAGGGCACCACATGCACTGTGGAGGCCATATGACCCAGTAGGCGTAGCATTTCCCTGGCTGTCAAGTGAGTGCTGGACTGAGCTTGGGAGGCCAAACTCAGGAGGCGCTGGCCTCGAACATGTGGAAGGTAGGCCCTTGCAGTGATGGTGTCCAACTGGGCCCCTATGAATTCTAGAGATTGAGTAGGGATGAGTTGGGACTTGGGAAGGTTTACTACCAGTCCCAGATACTGCAAAAGGCTCCTTGTGTGGTCCAGGGAAATCTGGGCCTGTGACTGAGTTGGAGCTCGGATGAGCCAGTCGTCCAGATATGGGAAGACAAAAATTCCCATGTCTCTTAGAAATGCGGCTACGACTGCCATGCATTTTGTGAATACTCTTGGAGCAGAGGCTAGACCGAAGGGGAGTACTCTGTATTGGAAATGTTTTCCCTGAAACAGAAAGCGAAGATACTTTCTGTGGGATGGATGGATGAGTATATGTGTATACGCATCCTGTAGGTCTAGAGAACAAAGCCAGTCCTGACCCTGGAGGTAAGGAAGGAGAATGCCGAGAGACAGCATTTTGAATTTCTCCTTGAAGAGAAATTTGTTCAATTCTCTCAGATCTAGGATTGGTCTGAATCCCCCTGTCTTCTTTGGAATGAGAAAATAAGGGGAGTAGAAACCGGACCCTTGTTGAGGAAGAGGAACCTCTTCTATGGCCCCTTGGGCAAGAAGAGAGGAAACCTCTTGACCCAACAGGGTTAGGAGAGATGGGGGAGAATTGAATGGTCTCACCATATGATGGGGAGGAAGGCTGGAGAAATGAAGTTTGTAACCCTCTCGAATGATAGAGAGGGTCCATTGTTCTGTTGTGATTTGTTCCCATCTGGGAGCAAAGTGAACCAACCTTCCGGGTATGGTGAGAGGTTCTGGTTGTGTTAGAACCAGAAGTGGCAAGTTCCCTAGGAGCAAGTCAAAACCCCTGAGGGGTTGGAGCCTGCTGAGCTACAGTAGCTGCTGCAGGCTTAGCTCGTGCTTGTTTGGATTGCTGACGCTTAGCAGTATAGCGAGGTTGAGAAGACTGCTGGCCAGTATTTGAAGCAACTCTGGCCTTCTTATAGTAAGGCCTTTTAAAAGACTTTTTCTTAGTAGGAATTGAAGTGGACTTTGAAAGTCTTTCCAAGGTGGCATTTTCAGCATCCATCTGGGTGGCTTTGATTTGCCACTCTTCCCCAAATAAGTTCTCACCTGTACAGGGCAGATTACGTAAGCCATCTAGAACCCAAGGTTCCAGATCAGAGGCCTGGAGCCAAGCAAGACGTCGGGCTGCAATAGCAATGCCCGAAGCCCTACTGGCTCCCTCAAAGGAATCATATGCTGCCCTATTAGAGAACTTAGAAACCTCTAAGAGTTGTTTCACTAGGGAAAGGAATCCCTGCTTTTTATCCTCAGGGATAAAGGGGGCAAAATGCCGCACCTTTTTGGCAAGTTCCTCCAGGAACATGCCCATATAGAGACTGTAGGAATTAATCCTGGCTATAAGCATACTAGCCTGGAAAATTTTCCTACCAAAAGAGTCCAAAGTCTTACATTCCCGTCCTGGAGGGGTGGAAGAGTGCCTTTTGGTACTCCTAATCTTCTTCATTGCAGACTTCACCACAATAGAGTGGTGGGGCAATTGAGTCTTTTGGAAACCAGGAGAAGGAGGGACCCTATACATGGTGTCCAACCTACGGGAATAAGGAGACAAAGTCAAAGGATTTTCCCAGAAATCCATCAGTTGTTCTTGAAGGATTTCATGGATAGGCAGGGTAACTGCCTCCTTAGGGGCCTTTGAGTATCCCAAAATATCCAGTTTTTTGGATCTGGGTTCCTTTTCAGAGGATGTGGTAATAGAAAGGGCTGTAGCCATATCTAAAACAAAGTCCTGGAAGGACAAATCCTCTGGAGGGGACATTCTCCTTTTAGGAGAAGAGGGCTCCTCAGGTAAGTTGAGTGAAAACTCAGCAGAATCATCAGAGGAGTGAAAATCCTCAGAGGAATCGGTGCTTTCCTCTAACGCACGATACGCGTACCGATCGGTATCGATATCGGGCGTATCGGGTATGGAACCGGTATGGAGCGAAAGCCCATACGGTACCGACTTGCGTTTAGAGGTGGACGGCCTCGATACCGGCATGGCGGACGATACCGGTATCGGGCCCGGAACCGCTGAAAGCGGAACCGATGGCGTTGCAGCTTTAATGAAAGCCATGACGGCCTGCTGCATGGACTGTACAGTATCGCCCATGGACGCCATAGCTGCCTGGATGTCGGTACCGGAGTGACCCGGTACCCCAGAGCAGGCTAACAGGTGATCTGTCGAGGCCGTAGCATCGATATCAACCTGAGACCCCTGAATTGGCGTTTTTGGAAGTTGGACTTCCCGCCGGGGTTGTTTGGCTGGGGCAGGGTCCTCAAGTTCTAAGCTAAGAGCCTCTCGATGCTTTGAAGGAGATTTGCTCTTTGAGGACTTGCCCACAGAAGGTTTGGTTACCTGAGATCCATCCGGAGAAGAAGACCTGGATGACTGTGATGCTGTATTCTCTGAAGCAAACAGCACATGGAATTTGTTGGCCCGGTTCTGCAGCCCACGTTTAGACATGTGGGAGCAAGATGGGCAGTCCGGTATGGAATGGTCAGGCCCCAAACATTTCAGACACCAGTCATGGGTGTCTGTGACTGAAATAACAGCATTACATTTGGTACACTTCTTAAATCCAGGGGCTGGCTTCTCCATGAGGAGAAATTGAGTAGGCCGAGAGGCCTCTCTGAAGTGACCAAAAAGCTAAAAAATAAGAAAAAAGAATTATAATTTTTTTAAAGAAAGAAAGAAAAGACCGGCGATACCGGTATCGGTATGGGGAAGGCAGGTACGCGGTCTAAAGAAACAAATAAAATAACAATTTCTTCAGCGGTGACAGGAACACGACCTGCTGGCTCCGCGGAAAAAGAGAAACTGAGGAGAGCTGTTCAGGAAGGCGGGAAGGCAGTGCGCATGTGCAGTGGGAGGTCCCAAAAGCTTCTATTCTAAGAAGCTGGGGAGCTTTCCCGCACGGGCTCCGTCGGTACCGACGTACCCATATGTGAGGACTTATTCCTGCTTGTTCCTGGAGATAAAGTTGTTCCTGGTGACAATAGATTTTTCTGTTTAAGCCGAGAACCTAGCAGTTGGGCAGCATCTTTTGGGAGTCCTAAATCCCGGACTAAATCATTCAATTCAGCTTGAGAGAAAGGTTCAGGTTTCGGATCTGGTTCAGTTTCAAACTCGGAAGTACTGGACTCATCGGGAAAAGCCATCTGATGAGTCTCATCATGATCAGAACCGTCCACACAAATATGATCCAAAGATTTTGGTGTTTCAGGCACAGGTACTTCGTTGCTATGAGGCATAGGCCTAATTGCTGAGGGAAGGTTGGGGTAACTTATTACGTTCTTATTTTTTAAGTTGTATCCCTTCACAATGCAAGAGCAAAAATAGCAGTCACTGCTGTGGTCTCTTTGTTCACGCCACATCATAGGTATTCCGAAACGAAATGCTTGTTTTTTACCTTTCATCCATAAGCGTAGATCTTCCTCACATGTCTTTCACACTTTGTGAGGAGCCCACGGTTTGTCTTGATCGCCTAACTTCAAACCGAAATAGGCGAAATATACTTTTTTAATAAATGCAGAAATGTTCCTCTGCCGCTTTTTCACGGTATATTCCCCACAAATAAAACAAAAACTGTCCGGAGAGTTGACGCAACCTCTGGCTCTGTGAGCCATCACAAATACACAGCACTGCAAACTACAACTGTAGTGAACCACTTCGGAATAAAACTGGATTACGACTGAGCAAACAAAAGGTAATAATGAACTTGCAAGAAACTGAAATTTGACAGGAACGTTCATGTCGCAACCACCGTGTCTGAGCGAGCGAACGAGGCGAGGCGAACAGGAAAGAACATGCGCCAGCGCGAGTACTGGATTTAGCCCCCCGCCTCCCAATTGTCCTGTTAATGTATAAAATGAATACAAAACACTCTAAATTATCATGAGGGAGTGTTTCTAGTTAGTTAACCATTACAACCTCTATTTTGGGCCAAGAAAATAAACTGCAGTCGGCTAAAAAGAAATTATGTGAACATTCCTTATATGGGTAAGAAATCTAATTTTGCAAGAAAACGTGACGTGATGGAACATTTTGGCTATTTTTCCTGGATTCAGCACCCCAAAATCTATAGGAATCAGTTGCAAAACTGGAGGCAGTTTTTTGGTAGTGTACCTGTGTAATTAATGACATGATAAAGGACAAAGACCCAGATATTATCTGCATCACAGAGACATGGCTCTCACCCACGGACACCATACTATTAAATCAACTAACTACACATCAATATGATATATTCAGCTGCCACCGAGATGTAAAAAGAGGTGGTGGCGCACTCATACTCACCAAAAAAGTTCTACAATACACCTTAACAAGCTTAAATAATATAGATGGAATGGACATCATCAATATACAAAGCAGAACCCTGGCTCTCTCCCTTATTTATAGGCCACCCTCGGCTGATCAAAAAAACCTCTCCTCAATCCTTGAACTTGCATGCACAGCATCACAAAACAAACCGCTAATAATCCTAGGTGATCTAAACCTCCCCTCCCTAAATAAATCCCAATCAGACAACTTCATGGACGCCATGAACCAAATGGGATACACACAGATAGTTCATACTCCCACACACGTAAAAGGCAACATTCTAGATCTCATCTTCCTCCCTTCCTCCCTTAATAACCATCAACAACTTACCCCCCCAACTACAACTGAAGTACCATGGTCAGACCATCATCTCATAACCCTCCACCTCCCAACACAAGCAACACCAACTACAACGAGCACATCACCTCATTTATCACGTTTTGCACACTTTGAAAAGGATACCTTCCTCAATAAAGTATTACCAGCACTAAACTCAAGCTTCCCTGACATCAATTCCACCGTAAATCATTGGAACCTAACAATACATGAAGCAGCTATCCCCACACACACTAGACATAGACAAACAAAGAAATCAGAAAAATGGTTCACTAAAGAACTAGCAAACCTAAAAAAACAACTAAGGAAACAGGAAAAGAGATGGAGGAAAACCAAATCAGATGAAAATAAATTACAATACATGAACACACTCAACGAATACAAGAACGCAATAAATAAATCAAAAAGGGATTACCACTCTAAAGTAATAAATCTAGCCATCAACCGACCTAGAGAACTATTTGCAATTGTAAATACACTGACCAAAACAAAGAACTGTGATCCTAAACTACCAGCTATAAGCATTCAAACATTAGCAAATCACTTTGCAGAAAAACTATAATCTAAACCCAATAGTCTAACAACACCACTAACCACAAGCACCGAAACTAACAACTGGACAACGTTCCACATGGTTGACCGAAAACAACTTATTAAAATCATAACAATGATCAATACTACAACCTCCCCACTCAATCCTTGTCCTGTGTCTTGGATTAAATGTACAAAGGAAGAACTCGCTGAAAACATCCAACACATCGTAAACCAGTCCCTTTCTCAAGGCATCATGCCTGATGCCCTAAAACTCACAACGCTTCGCCCAATAATAAAAAACAACAAACTTGATTCAAAAGACCCCAACTCATACAGACCGATAGCTAGCATTCCATTTATCGCCAAAATAATAGAAAAAACAATCCAATTACAATTACAAGAGCATATCGATGAACATAAACCTCTTGACACACACCAATTTGGTTTTCGACCATACCACAGAGTGGAAACCCTCTTGATTACACTGATGGACCACCTCATCAAAGGCACAGATATCAACAATCAAGGTTTCCTACTACTCTTTATAGACATCTCGGCCGCCTTTGACCACATCAACCACCCTACCCTGACCTACAGACTAGAAAAATTAGGGATAGGTGGGGAACTGTCCTCAAATGGTTCAAGTCCTACATTACACATAGACTAATACGTGTCCAAATAGATCAAGAAGCATCAGAACCCTTCCCCCAAGGACAAGGAATACCTCAAGGATCGGCCCTCTCCACCCTCCTATTCAACTTATACCTGCAGCCTATCACAAACATATTTAGAAAACACATGATTAGTCACTTTATATATGCTGACGATATCATGCTCGCTATCCCCATAACCACAAAAAATCACACATACGACAAATTAGCTGAATGCATGGCTGAGACCACCTCTTGGATGGAAACCAATTACCTCAGCATTAACCTCAAAATAACCGAAGCAATGTTCGTTACAAGAACACCTGTGAATGAAGATACTTTTCCAACAACAATATCAATCAATAATACAACTATACCTGTTAAAAAAGAGGTAAAATACCTGGGTGTAATAATAGATCATACCCTCACCATGATACCACACATAAAGCAAACAGTAAGAACCATATTTCATAAACTCAAAACTATACAACACCTTAGACCCATCCTGTACACACATGACTTTAGATCGGTTGTCAATACACCTATCACACCCCATTTTGATTATTGCAACAGTCTACTAATTGGCCTACCACAGAAAAACACATACCTATTACAAAGAGCACAGAACATCTGTGCAAAAGTAATTACTAAAGCTCATCTAACAGACCATGTGACCCCTATACTCCTAGAACTACACTGGCTCCCTATAAACAGCCGTATCAGATACAAAATTCTCCTAACAACGTTGAAGCTCCTAAATGACATCACCCCATCACATCTTTCAACACTACTACAAACCCCATCTAAATCAAGAGCTCGCAGACAAAATGCAGCCCACTCACTTGATATGCCAAAATCATTAACGAAGACTAAAAAGTCCTCAAGTGACAGAGCCTTCACGTTCACTGCCCCAATGCTCTGGAATGAACTCCCGCTAGACCTCCGCACCATAAAAGACCTCTCCCAATTTCGAAAGGAACTCAAAACCTACTTATTCTCAGAACATTTCCAAATCCCCTACCCCCCAAGCCATGTCCCACAACCTCCACAGACACACCAACTCAGAACTCCCAAAACTAAAACTAGATAACCCCTCGCACACACAAAAAAAAAAAAAAAAATTATGATAAAATGGAAATAAATTCCACCACATACACAAGACACACGAGTATTCTGTAAAACATTATAAAAAAATCAACTGTAAATACCTTATGTAAATAGTTTGGACAGTCTTCTACACCTGTCATCATTTGTAAATATTAGATAGTTTATCTACTCAGTATATTGTATTCATTGTTCCATGTAAAAAGTTAGAAAGTTTTTTCTGTTCAATGTAACGTATACAGAAGTATACATAAGTTGTTAATTCGTTCCATGTAAACCGCCCCTGATCTCTGGAAGGGGCGGTATAGAAGAAATAAATAAATAAATAAATAAATAAATGTCGGTAGCGGTGCCCATTGAACCATAGGTGTCAACGGTACCGCAGCTGAGAGAAGAGCTGCAATGCTGCGTTCGATAGCGAGGAACCTCTGGTCTATCAACGCTGACAATGCCTGGGTGTCTGTACCGGTGAAAACGGCCGGGACCCCTGAGCATGGCACAGGTAGTTCTTGCGAGGTCGAGGCCTCGAAAACATCCTGGAGCCCCATCGATGCTTTGGAAGCCAAAGCCTCCCACCGGGGCTGTTTTGCCGGTGTGGTTCCCTCAAGGGCAATGCCAATGGCCTCTCGATGCTTAGCAGGAGAGCTACCCTTTGAGGACCGGCTTTTATGTTTAGTTACCTGAGATCCATGGGAGGAAGAGGAGGCCCTTGAAGATGTCGATGCAATGGATCTGGCATCTGAAGAAAAGAGGGTACCGAGCTTTGCAGCCCAGTTCTGTCTTCCTCTTTTAGTCATCCCCATACAGGAGAGACATTCAGATGGAGAATGTTCAGGCTCTAAACATTTAAGACACCAATCATGGGTGTCAGTGACGGAAATGGTACTGCCACACTTAGTACATTTTTTAAAACCACTAGTTGGTTTTTCCATGTTTTAGGAATATGGGGCCTAGTGCCCAAAATGGCACCTAGCACCAGAAAGAAAAGTTTCTGAAGAGAAACAGTTCAAAGTATAAGTTTTGGGGGTTTTTTTGGAAAAGAAAGAAAAGAACCGGCGGTACCAGTAAGCGTCGTGCGGAGGCAAACGCAACCACAAGAAAACAATTTTAAAGACGGAATTTTCTGCGGTGACAGGGTATGGATCCTGCCGGCTCCGCGGAAAACGAAGAACTGAAGAGGGACAGTTGGAAAGGCGGGAAGGCAGCGCGTATGTGCTGAGGGATGCTCCCAAAAGCGTTCCTATTGGTCGCTCAGGAGCGTTATCGCGCAGGCACCGTCGGTACCAACGATACCCATATGTGAAGACTACATTCCTGTATGTTCCTGTAGATAAATTTTTATGACTTTAAGACATATATAATATTAAAAATTATGTATATACATAAAAAAATTAAATTGTATAAAACTGCAAAAGCCAATATTAAAGTCATATGCCACTAAATCCCTACACTATTTTTTTTTAATTGCTAAAGGAGTGCAATAGTGTAATCTTGCAACTCCTTACAAAATGGTGCACTAACATTCTTCTTTTAGAATTTGGCATAGAAAGTAAAACATAGTTACTCACCTGTAACAGGTGTTCTCCAGAGACAGCAGGAATCCGTCCTCACTTATGGGTGACGCTGGCACCGGCAGAGCCCGTGCAGAGCAATTCCCCAGCTTTCAAAGAAAGCCTTTGGGATTGCTGCCACTCATGCATGGTCCTCTTCCCGCCCAAAAGGTGCCATCTTGCTCAGTCAGGTCCCCTAGCTAGAGCCCTACTAAGCAGATGGCAAGGGAAGGACAAAAATAGCAACTCTTCAGGGGAGGCGCAGAGTCTCCATATGAAAATGCGAGACCTGCAGGCAGCGGTTCACTTGCTTGAGATAGAGAATCAGTCGGAAGGAACCCTCCTTTTTTGGTACTACAAAAAAAATGGAGTATCGACTGCAACCACAATGGTTTCGTGGCACCGGCACCACAGCTCTGAGCTGCAACAGGCACTCTAAGGTGCTGCGAACCACTGCCGCTTTGGCCTGCGTTTTATAAGGGGACTGAATGAAAGAGCCACCCACCAGACGAGCCAGTTTGAGGGTGTATCCTGTGACAGAGACGCCCGTCTTGAACCCATGAGAATAGAAAAGGACATGGAATTGGACTTAGGGGAGAGCCCAGTTGTGTATTTCAAGGGTAACCTGAATCCTGCGTACACCGATACCCACGAAATCCCTGCCTGGCCTGGGTCTCAGGCCTCACGAAGGGAGAGGAAGAAGAGAGAGAGAGAAAGCCCAGGGTGCCACACCTAGACTCCTATGAGGTCCCTGCAGGCATGAGGAGAGATTATCATCACCTGGGAAGGGCCGGAAGGGAGGAGGAGGGGCTGGAACTCTGGAGGTGGAAATATAAACCCCTGCTAAGGCAAAGAGAGGGGAGGCTGGAGAAACAAGGAGAGCTGGAGAAACAAGGGGCTCAGGAGAGCCAAGAGAAGCTGGAGACGCAGCGGAGCCATAGAGGAGAGGAAAATAAAACAAAAGATATTATAATGCCTCTATATCGTTCCATGGTGAGACCGCACCTTAATATTGTGTGCAATTCTGGTCGCCGTAGCTAGTGCGCGGCAGCACAGTTTTCATCTAGTTCAGTGGTTTTGTAATGAATAGTACTATGGCGCTATAAGCAGACTCTGATTTTAAGAGGTCTTATCTTACACAGTTTTAGCCTCTTCTATGAGTTTAAGGAAGAGTATTTATAATAATAGAAGCACACGATATACAGCCATCATTTGCCCCTGAGGAAGGTGGTTACGAAACACGGCCAGTGTCGGGCCGGTGGCTGATGTGGAATTAAGAAATAAAAGTATTTGACTCCACGTCTTTTCGTTGCATTCCACGTTTCTTACTGTATTCCTATGGACTGTACTTTATGCCAAGCCAAGTGCGTTGAACTGTTATGCTGAGGGCTAACACTTTCTGAGAAGGTCTCTTAAAGCTGGAAATAACAAGACCCAGAGAACCGACAGGAGGCCGGGGATACTTTTGCTAGCACCCAGAGGTTTGTGACGCAGCCAGGAAAACTTGCAGGGAAGCTAAAAAGCTTGGTGAATATTTGCTGTCCGTGTCTCCCATATTTTGGTTTAAACTTAATCCGGGAAGGGAGTTAATTAGAAGCTTTTGTTCCAGTGGGACTAAGTTTCATTGTTGCCATTAATTGTTTTACAAGGCAAGGCTAAAAAGAGGCATTTTTATCCTTGCTAAAGAAGTGCTGTTTTTCAGGGCTGAGAAACGTTTGAAGCAGCTGTGTGTGTTTGAAGCTTGTGAAGCAGTTATGCTGTTCTAGTGCTGTATTACCAATAATCCTGCATAAGAAGGAGTCCTGTTACAGGGTACTTAAACTTTTGCGTAAGAAATAAAATTCTGTCACTTTGCCTTACCTCCGGACCATGACTACAACTTCTTCTTGAAGCCATTTTTGAAGGCAAACTACATATCCCAAGATACGCCTGGGGAAAGTTAGTTTGCCCAAACCAATCGAGACACGTTCCTCCGATACCACGCCCCTCTAGGCTAGAGGCGGGTGGTGAGGGCGCGACAATCCTTACCGAATAACATCCAGCACCCATTGGTCGGAGGTGATCTGGGCCCAAACTGTGTAAAAATCCCGCAGTCGACCGCCTACGGGATGCTCCCCCATGCCTGGACCCCCCCCCCCTCGTTTCATTGTAACTTCTTGGGTCCCGAGAACGAGGAATTGGCAAATTCTCTGGCTGCTCCTCAGAAGCCTCAAAACCCCTGCCCCCTGGAGGCAAATTGGCTCTTCTGAAAGGGGATAAAGCGCGGTGTACGAAAATGCCTAAATTCCCTCATCTGGCTGCAAGGCATGGAAGGAAGGCAGCTCTGCTTTTGCTTGTCCTTGGGAAGCCAGCCCCATTTGGACTCCCCTAGATCCTTCACCAACGTCTCCAGGTCCTCTCCAAAGAGCAGTTTCCCCCTGAAAGGGAGCTTGCTGAGCCAGGCCTTAGAGGAGCTGTTCGCTGCCCAGCTGCGCAGCGAAAGATAACGAGCCATGACTACTGAAGCCATGCTATTCGATAACCCTCTAATAAGGTCACAGTAGATATCGCCCCCGACTCTGGTCTGGCTGCCTCCCCCGCCTGGTCTGCTGTTGTTGCCTCTTGCTGCTGGACTCGTTGAGACCAGCAGAGGCAGGCTCTGGTCACCCAGGCACCGCAAACGGAGGCCTGCAATGAGAGGGCATTGACAAAGACCCTCTTTAGCAAGGTGTCCAAACTTCTATCCTGGGCATATTTTGGCACCACACTACCTTCCACCTGGATTGTCATCTTCTTCGTGACCACCGAGACCGCTGCGTCAACCTTCGGAGGATGAAAAAGGTTGCAGTCCTCATCCGACAGCAAATAGAGGCACGCCATAGCCCTCACCCCTTTGAGGCTGGCTTCCCGCAGATCCCACTCATCCTGAAACATCTGCTGTACCACTATGTACTGGAAAAACCTTCTGCAATTTACGAACCGCCTGCAGCAAAAGTATCTTCCAGTGCCTCCTCATCCAGCGGCCCACTAGTGGGCATACTGAGGGCTTTGAGAGACTCCACAATGAGTGCCGGAAACTCCTCCTGGCGGAACACACCCACTATCTGCGCCTGCTCCTTCTGCTCAGCAATCTCACCCAGGTCCTCTGCCTCGAGGTCCACATACAACTCCTCACCTTACGGCCCTTCAGACACCGGAGAGTCCACCTGACACACCTCCTGGGGCCAGGGCTTCTTCACAGGTATGGCCCCTGGTTCATTGCCCAGAGGACTCCCTGTCCTTTTGATTCTGCCCTGGGTCCCGCCGGGCCCCCTATCCGCGCCCTCTTGCATAGGCAGATTGCCTGGTGCAGCAGGAGAACTCCGGTGAAAACTTTCCTGGGATCCCTGCCTCTCCCAGGTCATGGGAGGTGGAGGGACCCGGAATGGCCAAGGAGCCAGCCACCACATCCTGCTGTGGCGGGCCGCCACCCCCCAGCTCCTGCGCCTCCCTAACCGGAGAACGCGCCAAAATTTGCGCACAGTCATTACTTAAAGTTTGCTCCATGGAAACCGTCTCTTGTGCACACACCCTATACTGTAGACCACATCCTCGGAAACCGCCCCTCGGCAGGTCCCACATACAAGCCACTGGGGTCTCGTGGGCATCCTAGTCCTATAGACCCCCAAGGCTTAGAATACTTGCCTTCTGGACCCTGTCTGCGGCCCCAAGGGGAGTTAACCTCTATCAACACCCTTCGGAAAGTAGTCCCGCCCCACCGAGAACTAACTGCAGGGAAACAGGAGAGAGAGCCTCTTTTCTGCCCTAGCCCTCTGCATCCATATGGAGCCTTATTAGTTTGCCTTTTTGAATCCTGTGCTTAGTCCTCTTATTCGAGCCTGTATCTCTCCTTATACTGGTGATGTCACTAGGAAAGTTTGGGGTTTCTCTCTCTATCGGCTGGTAGGGTAACAAACCATCAGTCTGGACTGGTCTAGCCAGATGAGAAGGAACAGTAGTGAAGCAGGGTTTTTTTTTTGGCATTTAAGAACATAAGAACATAAGATATGCCATACTGGGTCAGACCAAGGTCCATCAAGCCCAGTATTCTGTTTCCAACAGTGGCCAATCTAGGTCATATGTACCTAGCAGCTTCCCCAAGGGACACAGGTTCCACAATGCTTCAAGCATTGATATCCTGGGTCCCTTCTTAATAATGGTTTATGGACCTTACCTCCAAGAACTTGTCCAAACCTTTTTTAAACCCAGCTACACTAACAGCCTTTACTACATCCTCCGGTAACAAATTCCAGAGTTTGATTACACGTTGAGTGAAAAAATATTTTCTTTTATTAGTCTTAAATAGTTTACCCTGTAGCTTCATTGCATGTCCCCTAGTCTTTCTATATTCTGATAAGGCAAACAATCGATCTACGTTTACCCGTTCCACTCCGTTCATTAATTTATAGACTTCTATTATATCTCCCCTCAGCCATCTCTTTTCCAGGTTAAAGAGCCCTAACCTTTTTAGCCTTTCTTCATAGGAGTATCCTTCCATCCCCTTTACCATTTTGGTGGCTCTTCTCTGAACCTTTTCTAAAATCGCTATATCCTTTTTAAGATACGGCGACCAGAATTGCACACAATATTCAAGATGCGGTCTCACCATGGAACGATATAGAGGCATTATAATATCTTTTGTTTTATTTTTCATTCCTTTCGTTATCATACCTAGCATTCTATTTGCTCTCTTGGCCGCTGCTGCACACTGGGCCGAGGGTTTTAACATGGTATCCACAATGACGCCTAAATCTTTTTCCTGGGTGGTGGTTCCTAATGTGGAACCTTGCATCGTGTAACCATAGTTTGGGTTGTTCTTCCCTAGGTGCATAACCTTGCACTTGTCCACATTAAATTTCATCTGCCATTTTGATGCCCAGTCTTCCAATTTATCAAGATCCTCTTGCAGATTTCCACAATCCTCTTGGGTTTTAACAACTTTAAATAGTTTTGTGTCATCTGCAAATTTGATAACTTCACTCGCTATTCCACTTTCCAGGTCATTTATGAATATGTCAAAAAGCAGCGGACCCAGCACAGATCCTTGGGGTACACCACTATTCACCTTTCTCCGTTGGGAAAATTGGCCATTTAGCCCTACCCTCTGCTTTCTATCTTTAACCAGTTCCTGATCCACAATAGTACACTGCCTCCTATCCCATGACTCTTTAGTTTTGCCAAAAGTCTCTGATGAGGGACCTTGTCATAAGCTTTCTGAAAGTCCAGATACACAATATCAACAGACTCACCTTTGTCCACCTGATTATTCACTCCTTCAAAAAAACATAACAGATTAGTAAGACAAGATCTTCCTTGTCTACAGCCATGTTGGCTGTCTCCCAATAGGTCATAACACAACGTGCAATGGGTCTAAAATGTTTCTGAATGGATATATTCTATAACCAAATCTAAATAACTTCTCATTCAACCTGTAAAACAGAGTTAGAATATCTGAAAAGATTCTCCAGCTGATCTCAGATCAATACGTGCACCACTCTTATGTTTCAAAGAAACTTCAACGGTGTGCCAATTTCACATCAAGGATCTGCTGAGTTTTTAAATTGTTTCATCAAATGCAATTGCCAGTAGTTTCTAATTAATGATGTGACTGGGCTTCCAGCTTTCTAGCTTAAATGTCGTAAATTTTAAAAATACTTAGCTTGATAATCAAAATGTAGCCCAGCACATAACGAAGATTGTTGCTACTTGGCTATTGTCCAAATCCCAACGCTAATAATTTTGGCGCCTTGCGTTTCTCATTGAGGCGGTTCGTCAGGGGAAGTAAGGATCTCATGAACATCTGAAAAGATAGGAGAACTTAGGTGACATAACTCTTTTGTCAATTTATTTGCTCTAAAGCACAATTATCAAAAACTCATAAAAATGACCTTTCAAGATAAAATGAAACCAGTAAGGAAACGTGTGGTACCTCATGATGAATGCTGCCCACGTTTCACTGAAAAGATCTTCTTGTCTTCACTGAAAGATCATCTGGAAAGACGCCGCGCATGCGGAGAGACTATTTCCCCAGCTGCTTTAAAGGGACTCTGACGTCATAGAAACTTGAGAATTACCAGCCTGGATTGATTGACTACATTTAATTCAGAGGCAAACAGATCAATCGATTTCTGAATTTAAACCCCCGGGATATACTGTAGCTAGAGAGTAGATCCACCACTGCTCTCTATATAACAACCTTTGATCCCGGGTTTTACCAGAAACTGGAGACAATATCTTTTCAATGCACCAACAGCGAAGGTCTTCAAACTTATGATCATTTTGATTATCAAGCTAAGTATTTTTAAAATTTACGACATTTAAGCTAGAAAGCTGGAAGCCCAGTCACATCATTAATTAGAAACTACTGGCAATTGCATTTGATGAAACAATTTAAAAACTCAGCAGATCCTTGATGTGAAATCGGCACACCGTTGAAGTTTCTTTGAAACGTAAGAGTGGTGCACGTATTGATCTGAGATCAGCTGGAGAATCTTTTCAGATATTCTAACTCTGTTTTACAGGTTGAATGAGAAGTTATTTAGATTTGGTCCCAATAGGTCATGACTATCTACATGCTGAGTAATTTTATTCTTTATGATGGTTTCTACCATTTTTCTTGGTACTGATGTCAGGCTCACCGGTCTGTAGTTTCCCGGATCACCCCTGGAACCCTTTTTAAAAATTGGTGTTACATTGGCGATCCTCCAATCTTCAGGTATTAGAGATGATTTTAATGATAGTTCACAGATTACTAATAGCAGGTCTGCAATCTCGTATTTCAGTTCTTTCAACACCCTTGGATGTATACCATCCGGCCCAAGTGATTTGCTACTCTTCAGTTTATCTAATAGTTGTAATACATCTTCCCGATGTATCGATATTTCCTTCAATTCTTCCACACCTTTAAATACCACTTCAGTCATGGGTTACCCTACATCTTCCTCAGTAAAGGCTGAAGCAAAGAATTCATTCAGTCTCTCCGCTATCGCCTTGTCGCCTCTTAGTGCTCCTTTAACCCCTTTATCATCTAATGGACCAACTGACTCTCTCACAGGTTTTTTGCTACGAATGTACTTGAAAAGGTCTTTACTTCGCGTTTTTGCTTCCGCAGCAAGCTTCTTCTCAAATTCTCCCTTTGCCTGTCTTATCAATGCCTTGCATTTGACTTGCCAGTGCTTGTGCTGTTTCCAGGTTTCGTCGTTTGGCTCTTTTTTCCATTTCCTGAAAGATGCTTTTTTGGCAACAGCCTCTCTGACCTCACCTTTAAACTATGCTGGCAGTTTTTTGGACTTCCTTCCACTTTTCTTAAAGCATAGAATACAGCTGGTCTGGGCTTCCAAGATAGTATTTGGACAAAAAAGATTATCCACCCTTGATGTAAAGAAGGTCTAACACTACAATTGTTCAGGATATTTTTGCTTTAATGAGAAAGGACAGACTTCTATTTCTTGTGCCCACACTACCTTTCAAAAGCCATAAAGTCATTAAACATATCCAGCCTAAAGATGTTTAAAAAAAAGTTCCAGTTAAAATAGTACATTGGTTTTGAGGCTGAGAATTTACAGAAAGATTGTAATACTATTAGACCGCTATTATAACATCTTTATATAGTGCAATGATAGACTAAGGGGAGGTCATGCTATTTTGTAAAGATATCGGTCAGCATTTTTGCTCAAGTGTACTGTGTGATTTTGTCATTTTAATACTGGGGAAATGCAGCATTCCAAACCATCCAGAATAAGCAATGAGCATGCAATCTCTCGTTCAATGAAAGCACTTTTCAATTCTGTGCATTTGAAACATTTGAATACATAGGGCCACATATCAAAAACCTTTAGCTGGGAAGATCTGGAAAACGGGTGTTTATATATTGTGCCTAAAAAGAGTAATCTTCTATCAATGCCTACCTTGTAACAAACGACTTTCATCCAAATTCTTCTTAATCAAAGCTTGAATTTCTTCATTGACATTCCGATTATCCAAAAGAGAATGTCTCAGACTCTCCACCTTCTAAAGAAATTAAAATAGCATCATTGAGGGTACATTTAAAAACTAGGTCTTTATACACAAATTTCAAGATACTGAAACACAAAACTGCAGAAATCTGATGCATTTCTTAAAGAGAAAGCCCCTTTCGATTGGTATTTTAGTCTGAACAGTTGAAAAATGAAGCATGCATTTTGTTCCACCTAATTATGTGATTAGAATTGAGAATGAAAACTTGCTATAAAAGCATTAAATCATTTAATGTTGCACAAAGACGCCCTCCCTCCCCCCCCCCTCATATATGATGTAGTTTTGTTAGTAAGTTGAGCATTTCATTACCTTGCTGCTCTTCTACAAGTTTACAGCCCTACTGCCACTGCTTACAAGACAGGACCATTAAATCTACACAAGTATGATCTGTCAGTCTTCAGTTTAATTAGTCATCCTATTATAAAGCAAAGCTGTTCCTCTGTTACTGATGGACCAAGCACAGCAAGATAAAACAGTCCCACAGGTGGATGATGTCATGCCTGTCACATTGCCTTCACATTACCCTACTCTATGAACGCCTTGTAGCACTATACAAATGATATAGTAGTAGTAGTAGTAGTAGTAAGGTTAACCCCAATGGGCACTTAGTGCACTTGTCAGGTCCCCATCAGCACGCACCTATGCTGTACATTACAACAATCTGTTTTACATAGAACAATGAAACATTTACAGAGCAATTAATATATGCTAAAGATATTACATAGAACGGTGTAACTTATGTATATTAGCATACCTTGACAATATAACTTATGTACATTATAATACCTGGTCAGAAGGGGTAATTCGTTACATACAAGGTCGACTGTTCCTTAAGTCATTTGTCGATAGGAGGGGTCCGGGGAGAGAGTTCCAGAGGAATGGTGCGTACAGTTCAAATGCCCTGTTGCAAGCATATTGGGTGCTTTTGTTTTTTTCTTGAGGTATGCTTAACATGTCTATGTTGTTTTGTCTCTTTGATCTGCAAGAGTTGGTGGCATTCAAAAGGGACTGTAGATAGTGAGAGGATTGATTTTTGATTATCTTGAATGTTAGAAGTAGGACTTTGTAGAGTATGCGGCTGGGTAGAGGCAACCAATGGAGCTATTTTATTTATTTATTTATTTGTGTGCTTTTCTATACCGCCTCTTCCAGAGATCAGGGGCGGTTTACAAAGAACGAGTAAAATCAATTAAAACATTGAACACTGAATTACATAGAACATTTTAGCACAAAAATAACTATGATACATGGAACATGTTTAACTATTTACAGAGAATAATTTACAGCAGTGTTTTACAAATTACTAAATATCATATAGGAGAACAATGTACTATTGGAATGGTGAGTGGTACTTTGAGTTAGGTAGGGGAGGTGAGAGGTACTTTGAGTTAGGTAGGATAAACTTGTGTCAGTTGCGTTGTGTATTCTTGTGTTGTGTGTTCAAGAGTGGGCTGTAAGTTGTAGTAGTGTTGGGTGAAGAGATATGTTTTAAGCTCCTACCTAAAAGAAATAACATCTTTAATCTCTCTCAGGTTGATTGGTAGCTTGTTCCATTGACTGGGTGCATAGTAAGAGAAGGCAGAATTGGTAGTTATTTGCTTTAATTTTCTCAGAGTTAGGAATTAGAAGCATGTTGAGGTTTGCTCTTCTTCTTATTCTGTTTTCTAAGGGGGTATGAATTAATGTTGAAAGATGTGAGGGGGCTATGTCATTAATGAGTTTAAAAACGGTGACTAGGGTTTTATATTGAATCCTACTGACTATAGGTAGCCAGTGAAGAGCGTATAAAATTGGGGAAATGTGGTCAGAAAGTTTAGCTCTAAAAATGATCCGAGCTGTGACATTCTGAGCTCGTTGTAGGATGTGTATGTTCTTCTTAGATGTACCTTGGAGTAATCCGTTGCAGAAATCTAAATGTGGCGTTATAAGAGCCTGGACAACTATTCTAAAATCACTAATGTCAATGAGGGGTCTGAGTTGCTGGATGGTTCTGAGTTTAAAGAATATGGTTTTGGCGGTCTGTTTTATGTGATGTGAACCTATTTAAACCTATATGAACCTATTTAAACCTATTTGAGGATAGGAGTTACAGTATGTGCTCATACTTCGACACACCTTGAATTGTGCGTGCAGCGGTGTGCAATGCAGTGATTAGTGGAAGCAGAGTAGTTTTTGGTAGACCTTGGTAGACTGAATTGCAGTGGTCAAAGTGTGGTGTTATGATTGCCTGGTATGCTGTGCAGAAGTTGGATGGGTCCAACAGGGGGAGGAGATGGTGGAGAGTTCTGATTTTTGTAATATATTTGCTTTGCTAAGTTACTTATGTAAGATTTGAAGAGTTGCTGGTCAAGGGTAATTCACAGGTACTTGACACCTTTGTTTGTACTTGCACGTTTATGTCATTTAGGGTTATGGATGTTGGAGGTTAGAATCTGGTGTCTTTTGTTATGAATAGTGCTTCCGTCTTCTTATAGTTTATTTTTAGGGAGTTGTTAAGTAACCCGTTTTGGACCAGCGTATACATACATACATAAGGTTTCCATACTTACTACTCAACTGTTTACTAATTAATGGTTATAAATTCAGTGGAAAGCACAGTTACTTACCTGTAACAGGTGATCTCTGGGAACAGCAGGAATTAGTCCTCATATATGGGTACTTCGGTACCGACGGAGCCTGAGCGGGAAAGCTCCCCAGCTTCCCAGAAGGAAGCTTTTGGGGCCTCCCACTGCACATGCGCGCTACCTTCCCGCCTTCCTGACCAGCTCTCCTCAGTTCGAGTTTATAGCTGAGACAATAGAGAGAGGAAAGGAAGATAGATAGAAGATACAACTCCTAGGGGAGGTGGGAGGGTTGTGAGGACTAATTCCTGCTGTTCCCAGAGATCACCTGTTACAGGTAAGTAACTGTGCTATCTCCAGGAACAAGCAGGAATAAGTCCTCACATATGGGGACTCCCTAGCTAAGATGCCTGGGAGATCCCCTTCCAAGGGTTCGCCATCTTCGTATGGATCTCAGGCATCCATCCTGGGAAGGTGGGCAGGAGTTGTTCAAGTATGGAACAGGTGTTTGAGGACAGCCTGACCAAACAAGGCATCCCGGCGGGAGTCCTTGTCCAAACAGTAATGGGCTGTGAAGGTATGAACCGAGGCCCAGGTGGCGGCTCGACAGATCTGATCTATGGATACAGAGTGAAGATGAGCCATAGAAGTGGCCATGGCTCTCACATTGTGAGCTGTGACATGGCCTTCCAGAGAAATGTTTTTACTCTGGTAAGCAAAGGAAATACACTTAGCAATCCAATTGGAAAGTGTACGTTTGGAGACTGGAAGTCCCAAATGAGAAGGATCAAAAGCCACAAAAAGTTGGGAAGACTTTCGATGTGGCTGAGTCCTGTTGAGGTAAAAGGCGAGAGCTCTTTTACAATCTAGAGTATGAAGGTTCCTCTCTGCATTGGATGCATGAGGAGCCGGAAAAAAGACAGGTAGATATACCTCTTGATTAAGATGAAAAGGCGAGACCACTTTGGGCATAAAGTGGGGATTCGTCCTGAGGACCACCTTATCATGATGAAACCAAGTATAAGGTGGATGAGCCACTAAGGCCTGTAGTTCACTGATGCGGCGAGCCGAAGTGACTGCAATAAGGAAAAGGACCTTCCAGGAAAGAAATTTCAAGGAGGTAGAAACCAACGGTTCATAAGGTGGCTTCATAAGCTGACCTAGAACTAGGTTCAAATCCCATGCTACCGGAGGAGGTCGGATGGGAGGCTTAGTTAGAGTCAGGCCTCTCATGAACCTTGCAATAAGAGGATGAGAGGAGACAGGTTGTCCATTTATAGGTTTTAAGGATGCTGCAATAGCACTTAAATGGACTCTGACTGAATTCGTCTTAAGGCCTGCATTAGAAAGATGTAGGAGATAGTCTAGTAGAGAATTCAAGGGAAGTGCCAGAGGGTCAAGACCCTGTTGAGCACACCAAATGGAAAAGCGTTTCCATTTGAAAGCATAGGAACGCCTCGTGGAGGGTTTCCTAGAGGCATGAAGGATATCTTTCACTGGTTGAGAAAGATTGAAGTCATGAAGGCTTAGGAGTGGAGGAGTGGCCTAGTGGTTGGGGCAAGGTACTTCAGGCCGGAAGGTCGGGGGTTCAAATCCCACTAGAGGACAGCCACCTTGGGCCGGAAGGACTGGGGTTTCTAGTCCCACAGGTGCTCCTTGTGGTCTTGGGCAAGCCACTTAACCCTCCATAGCCCATGTTCCCTGTAAAATAGTCATTTCCAAGTTATAATGCCCTGTTCAATGTAATTTCAGTTTGTTCAATGTAAACCGCACTGATGCAGAATAGCGCGGTATATAAGAGAATGTAAATAAATAAATAAAATAAATAGGCCTTCAGTAACCAAGCTCTGAGGTGTAGGGACTTGGGGTTTGGGTGCCACAAAGTCCCCTCCTCTTGAGACAGAAGGTCTGGCGCAGCTCCCAGGTCCAGGGAGGGTCCCTGGGAAAGATGCAGAAGTAGAGGGAACCACACTTGGCGTGGCCAGCGTGGAGCTATGAGGATCATCGATCCGTGATCCCTCTGGAGTTTGAACAGAGTCTTGGGAATCAAAGGAATGGGTGGAAAGGCATATAGGAAGTCCTGACCCCAATGTAGGAGAAAGGCGTCGTTGGCCTGAGCTCTCTGACACGGAGTCCTGGAACAGAACCGGGGAAGTTTGGCATTGCACGGACTTGCAAAGAGGTCTATGTCCGGGGTTCCCCATTCCTGAAAGATTCTGCCTATCTGGTCCATATGCAAGGACCATTCGTGTGGAAGCAGAACTCGACTGAGTCTGTCTGCCCAAGAGTTTTGAACCCCTGGAAGATACACTGCCAGAAGATGAATTTGATGCTCTCTGGCGAAGCCCCATAATCTGAGAGCTTCGTTGCAAAGCGACAGAGAGCCTGTCCCTCCTTGTTTGTTTACGTAGAACATGGCCACCTGATTGTCCGTTTGAACTAGGACGGTCAGGTTGACAAGGAGGGTATGGAAGACTTTGAGGGCAAAGAAGATTGCTCGCAGTTCCAGGAGGTTGATGTGAAGGGTGGTCTCCTGTGGAGACCAAGTACCCTGAGTGGAGAGGTGTAGTAGATGGGCTCCCCACCCTGTTTGGGAGGCATCCGTTGTGAGGGTTGCTTGGGGCAACAAAGGTTGGAAGGGGGCCCCCAACAACAGATTCTTGGTGGACATCTACCATTGGAGGGACCAAAACAGACGCTTTGAGGTGAGTATTTGGTCGGAGAGCGCTCCTGATGCCCGAGTCCACTGGGTGGCCAAGGTCCATTGAGCTGCTCTCATATGAAGACGAGCGTAGGGCACCACGTGTACCGTGGAGGCCATGTGGCCCAGAAGTCGCAGCATTTCTCTGGCTGTCAAGTGACTGCTGGACTGAGCTTGGGAGGCCAAGCACACCAGACGTTGGCCCCGGACTTGAGGAATGTAGGCCCTTGCAGTGGTGGTGTCCAACTGGGCCCCTATGAATTCCAGAGACTGAGTTGGGATAAGTTGAGACTTGGGAAGGTTTATCACCAGTCCCAGATACTGCAGAATGTGCCTTGTGCGGTCCAGGGAAATCTGGGCCTCTGACTGAGATGGAGCTCGGATGAGCCAGTCGTCCAGATATGGGAATACAAAAATTCCCAGACCTCTAATAAATGCGGCAACAACTGCCATGCATTTGGTGAACACTCTTGGAGCAGAAGCCAGACCGAAGGGAAGTACTCTGTACTGGAAATGTTTTCCCTGAAACAGAAATCTTAGATATTTTCTGTGGGATGGGTGGATGAGTATATGTGTGTACGCATTCTTGAGATCTAGAGAACAAAGCCAATCCTGACTCTGAAGGTATGGAAGGAGAATGCCTAGAGAAAGCATTTTGAATTTCTTCTTGTACAGAAATTTGTTCAATTCTCTCAGATCTAGGATAGGTCGGAATCCCCCTGTCTTCTTTGGTATGAGAAAATAAGGGGAGTAGAATCCTGTCCCTTGTTGAAGAAGAGGAACCTCTTCTATTGCCCCTTGGGCAAGGAGAGAAGAGATTTCCTGACCCAACAGGGCCAGGAGAGATGGGGGAGAATTGAAGTGCCTCACCATGGTATATGGAGGAAGGTTGGAAAAATGAAGTTTGTAGCCCTCTCTGATGATAGAGAGGGTCTATTGCTCTGATGTAATTTGCCCCCATCTGGGAGCAAAGTGAGCTAACCTTCCGGGAATGGTGAGGGGCTCTGGTTGTTCTAGAGCCAGAAAGGTTAAGTTCTCTAGGGGCAAGTCAAAACCCCTGAGGGGGTTGAGCCTGCTGAGGAGTGGCAGACACTGCAGGCTTTGACCTTGCCTGTTTAGGCTGCTGACGTTTAGCAGCAAAGCGAGGCTGAGAAGATGGAAAATCTGGCCTTCTTGTAGTAAAGCCTCTTAAAAGACTTTTTCTTGGCAGGAGTAGAGGTAGACTTAGAAAGTCTATCTAATGTAGCATTTTCTGCGTCCATTTGAGTGGCTTTAATTTGCCAGTCTTTACCAAATAAGTTCTCACCTGTACAGGGCAGATTCCGTAAGCCATCCAGGACCCAGGGTTCTAGGTCAGAGGCCTGGAGCCAAGCAAGTCGTCGGGCTGCAATGGCAATGCCCGAAGCTCTACTGGCACCTTCAAAGGAATCAAAGGCTGCTCTGTTGGAGAACTTAGAAACATCTAGAAGCTGTTTCACCAGAGAAATGAACTCCTCCTTTCTATCCTCAGGGATAAATGAGGTAAAATGCCGTACCTTTAGGGCAAGTTCCCTTAGAAACATGCCCATATACAGACTGTATGAATTAATCCTGGCTATAAGCATACTAGCCTGGAAGATTTTCCTACCAAAAGAGTCTAGGGTCTTACATTCTCACCCTGGAGGGGTAGAAGAGTGCCTTTTGGTACTCTTAATCTTTTTCAGCGCAGACTTTTGAGGCAGCTGAGTTTTTTGAAAACCAGGAGAAGGAGGGACCCGGTACATGGTGTCCAACCTACGAGAATGAGGGGACAACGTTAGAGGAGCCTCCCATAAGTCCATCAAGTGTTCTTGAAGGATTTCATGGATAGGCAGGGTGACTGCCTCTTTAGGAACCTTAGGGTATCCTAAAATATCCAATTTCTTTGATCTAGGTTCTTTTTCAGATGATGTAGTAATAGAAAGTCCTTTAGCTACTTCTATAATGAAGTCTTGAAAGGACAAATCCTCTGGTGGAGACATTCTCCTCTTTGGGGAAGAAGGCTCTTCAGGAAGAACCAGAGACAGCTCATCAGAGTCAGAGGAGTCAAAATCCTCAGAAGAATCAGAGAATCCTCTATTTGCTTCCAACGCACGATACGCATACCGATCGGTATCGACATCGGGCGTACCGGGTATGGGATCGGTATCGGGTGAAAACCCGGATCCGGCATGCGGAACCGATCTGCGTTTGGAAGATGATGGTCTCGGTTCCGGTATGGAAGACAGTACCGGAACCGGACCCGGAACCGCTAGATGCGGTACCGAGGGTGTCGCAGCTTTAATGAAAGCCAGAACGGCCTGCTGCATGGTCTGGACAGTATTGCCCATAGACGCCACTGCTGCCTGGATGTAGGTACCGGCATGGGCCGGTACCCCAGAGCAGTCTAACAGATGATCAGTCGAGGCCGTGCCATCGATGTCAACCTGTAACCCCACAGATGGTGCTTTGGAAGCCAGAGCTTCCCGCCGGGGTTGTTTGGCTGGGACAGGATCCTCAGATTCAAAAGTGAGAGCCTCTCGATACTTTGAAGGAGATTTGCTCTTTGGGGACCTGCCCGAAGAAGGTTTGGTTACCTGAGATCCATCCGGAGAGGAAGACCTGGATGACTGTGATGCTGGATTATCTGAAGCAAACAGCACATGGAATTTGTTGGCCCGGTTCTGCAAACCACGTTTAGACATCTGGGAGCAGGATGGGCAGTCCGGAATGGAGTGGTCAGGTCCCAAACATTTAAGACACCAGTCATGGGTGTCTGTGACAGAAATAACAGCACTACACTTGGTACACTTCTTGAAACCAGGGGCTGGTTTCTCCATGAGGAGAATTTGTGTAGGCCTGAGGCCTAACCGAAGTCACCAAGTTGCTAAATAAAAGTTTTTTGTTTTTTTTTTTGTAAAGAAAAGAAAAGAGAGACCGGCGGTACCGGTTTCGGTATGGGGAAGGCAGGTACGCGGTCTAAAGAAACAAACTAAAATAAGAATTTCTTCAGCGGTGACAGGAACACGACCTGCTGGCTCCGCGGAAAAAGAGAAACTGAGGAGAGCTGGGCAGGAAGGCAGCGCGCATGTGCAGTGGAAGGCCCCAAAAGCTTCCTTCTGGGAAGCTGGGGAGCTTTCCCGCTCAGGCTCCGTCGGTACCGACGTACCCATATGTGAGGATTTATTCCTGCTTGTTCCTGGAGATCTATGTTTAGCTATTATCGTTATGTCAAAAAGTGTTATATACAGGACGGTCCCAAGATGGCGGAGGAGTTGGATGCCGAATGAGAGGTATGGAAGCTGTAAGTTTGAGTTGTTCCTGATGGGGAGAAAGAGGAAACAACGCTCAGTCAAATCCCCTGAAGCCTCTTCACCGGCCGTCGGTTCGACTCAATCCTCTATTCCGGCTTTCTTTCCCCCTATGGCGGCGTCGTTGGCTTCGGCAGACCCGTTGAATTCTTCGGCGGATCTGAGCGATGGGGTTGAGTTGAGCCCCGTACAAATATTGCCGCCGCAGCCCGGAAGGAGCCTCGGGGAAGGGCTGTGTGCAGGAACTCCACCGGAGTGTGGGAGTGCGGCTGCATGTGTGGGTGCTCGCCCAAAGCAGATTCTGAGCAGTCCCGCGGCTTCTGGTGGAGGAGGTGTGTTATCGGAGGTAGTTGGAGCAAGCGGTGGGGTAGAGCAGTTGAGTTCTGGCTCCCCTGAATGCTCAGTACCACGGGTGCTGTGTACTGTGGATAAACCGGCAATGGTAACATTAGATAGCTTATGGGATGCTATCTCCTCTCTTCACAAATCCCTGTTTCCCTTTGCTGCTGCTGTTTCGCAAGAATTGTCTGTTCTTAAAGTACAGAGTACAACGTTGGACTCTAATGTTGCAGAGCAAGCCGTTAGAGTTTGCGGCTAGAAACCCAAGTTGAAGAGCTCCAGAAATTGGGAGGCACCCAGACCAAGGATCGGTTGATTACCGCTCGGCGGTTGGAGTTTCTGGACAATCAATTGAGAAGAAACAACTTGAGGTTTTTAAATTTCCAAAGATCTCCATTAATGGATTCTATCGGGCTGGTTCGTAAGTACCTTACTGAGGGTGTTGCTCATGCCCGCTGATTCTTTACCTCCAATTGTTCGTGCTCAATATGTATCTATTTCCTCTGGGTGAGAAAGGCCTCGAGGGTGCAGCTGTACCAGTCCAATTGGATCTGACTGACTTTTTAGAAAGTTCATTGGAGGTAGTGACTAGCCGTGCTACACTTTTGGTATCCTTTGCCTTTGAGTCTGATCGAAACTCTGTTCTGAGATTGTATTTCTTGAAAAATGTCTGTTTCTCAATTTATGGGTTCAAAAATATTGAAATTTCCTGATTTATCAAGGGATACCCAAAGAAGGCGGAGAGCATTTCTGGCCTTGCGTCAGAGAGCTCTCGATTTGGGAGCACAGTTTAAGTTAAAATATCCTTGTAAATGTTTACTATTATATCAATTGAAACAATTTCTTTTTTTGAGCCCCAACAATTGACTTTGTTTCTTCAGGGTAAGGGAGGGGGGATGGGGGTATGATTCCTGTACCGGCTGCCATGTTTAACATCTTTGCTCATATGATTGGGGAGGTACCCTTTTTGGGTCTTTCCTTTTTGCTTTGTATGTCATTTCTTCATTTTGGGACCTTATTGTGGTTGTTTAATATTGAGGTCTAAACCAGATTGAATGGTTCTTTTCCTTTGTTTATAATGTTTCCTTGTATTACTTTCTATATTCATATTCAGCTGTATTCTGGATTGTATGGAAATTTAATAAAGATAAAATAAAAAAAGTGTTATATACAGATGTTTTATCTGAGATCTAGTTAGTTTAATAGGCATTCGAAGTTTGCTGATTTTGACGGTACTGGCGGCTCAACATAAAAAGATCACAAAAAATAGTAAGTAGCTTATAATGCTGTAATAGCTACTATTTTGCAAATAAAAGTATTTGTAGACTTTAGAAAGCAGGTTTAGATAACTATAAGTTATTTAGTGTCAGAGTTATTGGTGCGTATATCGGCCTTGTATGTTTTTCATACATTGGGCTAATATGTTGTCAAAACTAATTGCTGTCAAGCATTCTGTTCTAGGTGTTTCAATGGTGCAATATCGACGCACTGCATCAGAAGTGTTTTCATGTGTATCATATTCCGCCGTCACAATGGACTGTTGACAAACTATATTATATCATAATAAAGGTTTTTAAATGAAAACTGCAGTTTCAATAGTATCATACAGTATGTTTATGTCAATGAATGTTGGAACTGAATCCTATCTTTTCTGAAGATGGACAATATACTATATTGGACCAGTGTATGAAAAACATACACTATGTGAAACTTCTATTTTCTGCAAAGTTTTAATATATTTTATTATTGCCGGTATTTCATAGTTGTTTGAGTGTAACAAATCTAATAAATCATCCAGAACAGAGAAAGAATATGCAAGCTATTCAAAATGGGTTAACCATAGGGATATTTCTGAGAAGCATTTTTTTATTCCATCATATGCTGGTTTGCTGGTGTTGAATGGGGTATAGATTATTATGTCATCTGCAAAAATATGGAAGAGGATGTTGTGTGCAGATGATAGAACATAATGGCTGGAGATAGATGTTGAGTAAGAGCTGATAGGGAGAGCCTTGTGGGACACCTTGGGTTTGCAGATAAGAGGAGGCGGCATTAGATCCCATTATGACTTGCTGTTGACGATGTTCATCTTCTCTTGATGTTCACCTTCTCTTCTAGGAAATATCACAGCTATTAGGAAGAGTAATTTCCAAGTAAGCTGCTTAGAGAGAAGGAATCACATAAGAAAATAAGATATGCCATACTGTGTCAGACCAAGGTCCATCAAACCCTGTATCCTGTTTCTAACAGTGGCCAATCCAGGTCACAAGTAAAGTATTTCATCTAGAAACTTTACCCCCTTAGCATGTCCTGCTGTGACAATGACCAGTCAATACCGGCGTAATTGAAATCACCTACTATTACAGTGTTGTAACTTTTATTAGCTTCCCCGATTTCTCTTAGCATATCATCATCCATCTGTTCATTCTGTCTAGTCTAGGTGGATGGTAGTACACCCTCACTGCTATTGCCTTTCCCTTTTTAACATGGAATCCATAGAGATTCTACAGTGTCTTTTTGCTTCCCACAAAACTTTTATCCTGTTTGACTCAATTCCCTCTCTAACAGAGTGCAACCCTTCCACCAATATGATCTACCCTATCATTGTGATATAGTTTGTACTCAGGTGTCACAGTATCCCACTCGTAGTCCTCTTTCCATCAGGTCTCAGATGCCAATTATATCTATCCTTTCATTTAGTGCTTTCCCATTTTATTTTTAGGAAAACTACCAGCTTATTCATAAAATAAGTAGCAGCAAGATGCTAGCCAGGGGCAGCCCAAGAATTCTTCTCACTTGAAAGGACTACAAAAGGGGACTGCTACTTATGGAGAAAGATCTGCAATTATAAATATTTACTTCTGGGAATTTTTCTTTTTTTTTTTTTTTAAACTTTTATTTTCATTTTGCAACAAACAAAAGAAACACACCAAAAGAGACAAAACAAGTATACAATAAGGAAAAGTAAACCCATTACCCCCCACCCCGATGCTTCTTCTCTACCCGATTATATCAGCATGTGAGCGCTTCCAATTAACAGTGATTATACATCAAACAATCAAAAGAGTATCTACAATACAGCATGATCATGGGACAGAGATATATACAAAGTTAGACAGTCAGATGAGAGCATTTAGCAAAATGTACATAGTCATTGAGCATCTTCCATTGAGACCAATGAGAAGGAGTCTGAACGGAAGAAGCGAACAGACGAGGTATTTGATCATATTTACTGTAAAGACAGGCATGATTCCACCATTCATTGGGGCTCAAATGGGAGCTAATTTTCCAGTATTACTTAATTAGGGAAATAGCAATGCCAAGCATAAAGTTCGAAAGGAAATAAGCCAATTTTGGGAGAGAGGGGATCCCCGCAACTGGGCGAGGTCCCACTATCCTCCAAGAAAGGGGCTCCTGAGAGTGCGAGATAGACTAAATACGACCCCAGACCCGACGCCAGTAATACTGTAGTGCGGGATATTTATGCATAACATGAGGCAATGAACCAATGGCCGCAGGACGTGTCCAGCAACCATTGCCCTGAGTAGTGTTCCATTTGTCTAATCTGTGAGAAGTGTAAAAACACCGGTGGGCTAGAAAGAAGAGGGTCTGAATGAGTGAGGCGGATCGGGAACCCGTGTCCCTCTACTCCAGATAAGGCTCTATTGCTCCGAGGTCAAAGTCACATGCAATTCTCTCTCCCATACTTTCTGCGCTATAGGGGTATCTCTAGTTATAGCATTACAGAAGGTTTAGTAAAATTGGATGCTACACCCGGTGAACTACCGAGAGATCGGAAAGTCTCCAATCAACCTTATGTAGAGAATGCCGATGGCGGGAGTACTCTAGTGCACCGAAGGCGATGCTGAAGTTGCACTGACCAGAGTCGGGAGTCTAAAGATTGCATAAGAGTATTAAAGGCACCTAAAGTGTCTAAAAGCATTGGTGGATAGTGGGAGTCTGATGGGAGAGTCATACCAGGGAGAAAGGTAAGAGGAATCGGTTTGCAAAGGCCCGCTTCTATATCTAGCCACACAGGTCTACTCGGTACTGGATCTTCCAACCAACGAGCACCTTGTTTGAGAAGAAAAGATTGAGGGAACACTTGAGTAAAATCGCCACCAAGTATTAATGGGGCATTGGCAGAGGCCAAGGCCAACTGCGCAATACTTGCATAGTAAGCAGGGTTGTCCACATTCGGGGCATAATGCAAATACACGTGAATTCACTATCTCCAACCTCAAGGTGTACACGGGCCCATCTACCCTCCTTGTCAGCGCTAATATCAGGTACAGTAGCGTGCTAAGACTTCTTAACCAGAGTGGCTATCCCGTACCATTTGAAAACGGTGGGAGAATAGGCAGCTACCATGTGAGGCTTAGCATTGAGTTTCAGTGTTTCAGCAGAGTTTAAATGCGGTTCCTGAAGAAACACTAAATCAACATGCTCATGGCTAAGATAGCTAAGGATTTTCCTTCCTTTGAGTGGACCATTAATGCCTTTGACGGTGAATGATAAGATTTTACATAAGGCCATTCAGAGAAGTTAAAAATTCTGAGCATGATAGCACACATAATTTCACTATGTCCCTCAAACTGACTGTATCTGGCTGTACACATGACATAGGAAAAATAAACTAATATAATACAATGAAGCGCCCCACATTAACAAAGAAAACCGCAGTACGGTAGAGGAGAAGCAAAACCCCAAAATTACTGGCGACCATGTGTCTGCGGGGAGAAACCCCCGAGAAGGCCGAAATTGAAAAAACACATAACCTGTAGGACTGTGCGTGCTCCGAATCCGACCGAGGCACACATCATGAAGGGATAGGAGACCAAAAACAAAAGTCATATAGAGAAAGAAAGAAAGTCCAGGCTATTTCTGTGCTTGGCTATGACCGCCGCATCGGGCCCTTCAAAATGGCGGATAGAGCCGGCAAATAAGAGTCCAAGATTTGGGATTAGCGCATCTGCTCTGCTTCTTTGGAGTCTAAAAATGTTGATAGTAGATCAGGATCTTCGAACGTCCTGGTTTGGTTGTGGAGAGTCACTCGGAGCTTCGCTGGATACAACAGGCCAAAGCGAGCCTGTAGCTGTTGAAGTCGAGGGCGAAAAGCAAGGAGTTTCTTCCGCCGGTCAACGGTAGGCTTTGCCAAATCAGGAAAGAAGGAGACCTTACGACCTTCAAATTCCAAATGATGATTCGCTCGGGCAGCATGTAAAATTTGTTCCACTTGTTGATATCGTAGCAAGCTAAAGACAATAGGCCGGGGGGTCGTACGGTTGAGCGCCATGTGGGCAGGAACACGGTGTGCTCGATCGATTTCCAGTTCTCTGTGAAAAGTGATCTTCAGCAAGGAGGGAAGAGTTTTGAGCAAGAATTCTCTTATATCTCCTGCTTCCACCCCCTCCGGCATTCCGAGAAAGCCTCACATTGTTGCGACGGGCTCGATTATTGCTATCTTCTAACTCCTTTTGAAGATTCTGTATCTGGCGCTCAGCCTCGTCCAGTTTGCCCAAGCGCACCTCGTGCGAGTCGAGGACCCCCGCCATGTTGTCCTGCCGTAATGAAAGACTTTCAAGTCGGTCCTGGAGCACTCCAAAGTCTTCTCGCATGGCTCGAAGCGCTTCTCCATTGGACTGCACCAATTCCTTCACGCCGCGTATTTCCTCCAAAATCTCCAGGTGCATCTCGGGGTTTTCCACGAAATGGAACCATCTTCTGTGGGGAGGACACCTCTGTTTTGGAGCGTTTTCCGTGAGAAGAAGAAGGAGACCCGAAGTCCAAGCGCGCTGGTTTATGGGCCGCCATTCCCCCCGAGGTGCCCCGGTCAGCTCGGAGCAAAATAGTAAATTTGTATAGGTATTAAGTCAGGATTCTAAGTAGGCCTCTCGGGAGCTTCAACGCAAAGCGTCCTACCCGCTGGACATCAGGCTCCGCCCCCCTTCTGGGAATTTTTCTAAATCTTGAGGAAAAAGAAATTCTTTAGATTAAAGTTGATTAATTTATGAACCCAGTATATTTGTTAAATCAGTCAGGGCCTAGAAGCAGCAAAGAGCTTTCAGTTTAAATTTAACATACAGCAGAGAGCTGTGGGACTCCTCCTGGAAATTGGTCACAGATTACCTTAGAAAAACAGGACAGGGTACTCTGTAGCAGCCAGCTTTTCATAGGTCTTCTTTCCCTCTCTCCCTCCCCAACACCCACCCACCTCTGGGATAATCATAGCTTTATAGGTGCTTAGACCTCTTAAAAGGAAAGGAGGTGCTATATTCACTCTCGGGTGCAGCTGTTTATCCTCATCAGGCATACATTAAGGATCTGAGATTAATTAAGCTTCAGGTGAACAAAGTACATTAAACATATTAGGTATAGTTTTATTAGTATAAGTATCCCCAGCAACACTTAGTAAGTAAAGAACTTAAATATCTAAACACATCCTTAAAACTAAAATGCAAACAGCAGTACAGCAGCGAGATCGGGAGCTTTCCAGTCTTTTGCATTGAGTGTCACATGTATGATTTTCTCCCAGTTGGCGAGGGGTCTTACGTGTGCATTAGGTGCAAGGAGTTCTTTGCTCTCAGGGAACGACTCCAATCTCTGGAACCTAGAGTAGCAGACTTGGAAGACATAAGGAAGACAGAAAGGTACATAGACGAGGCCTACAGGGATATAGTCCTGAAGTCTCACTTCCAGTCTGGTAGCATCTCTGTCACCACGGAGGAGAGAGGTCACTTGACAGAAGAGCATCACTCTGGTGTGGCAGGAAGTGATCCTGTAGCTAGGACCTGTCCTCCACATGATGTAAAACTCTCTCGCACAGAGGAAGTTTCTCTAGGGCCATGTGCCCATGAAGGAAGGGTTAGGACAGCTGTTATAGTTGGTGATTCGAACATTAGGCATGTAGATAGCTGGGTGGCTGGTGGACGTGAGGATCGCCTTGTAACATGCCTACCTAGATCGAAGGTGGCAGACCTCACGCGTCACCTAGACAAGGTCTTAGATAGTGCTGGGGAGGAGTCTGCTGTCTTGGTACATGTCAGTACCAATGAGATAGGAAAATGTGGTAGGGAGATTCTGGAGGCTAAATTTAGACTTTTAGGTAGGAAGTTGAAATCCAGGGTAGCATTCACCAAGATGCTTCTCGTTGCACGTGCAGGACCCAAAAGGCAGGCAGAGTTCCGGAGTCTCAATGCGTGGATGAGACGATGGTGCAAGGATGAGGGTTTTGGATTTGTTAAGAACTGGGGAACATTCTGGGGAAAGGAGGGGCTCTTCCAAAGGGATGGGCTTCACCTTAACCAGGATGGAACCAGGCTGCTGGCATTAACTTTTAAAAAGGAGATAGAGCAGTATTTAAACAAGATAATAGGGGAGAGCCGACAGTCACCCAAGAGCGCATGGTTCGGAACAATGTATCCTTGAAGGATACTACCAAAAAATGAAGTTAGGGAATATCAGCAGAGAGGTTCCAATAAAGACAAAAGTAGCCCAAATGCCCTTGAGTACGGAGCAGATAGAGCTTAAAGATTCCAAATTACCCCTGGCCTACCGATAGCCAGATTAATATGAATAAAATACAGTCTCTAAAATGCTTGTATGCAAATGCTAGAAGTCTAGAAAATAAGATGGGAGAGTTAGAATATATAGCACTAAATGAGAGGTTAGATATGATTGGTATCTCAGAGACATGGTGGAAGGAGGACAACCAGTGGGACACTGTGATACCTGGGTACAAACTATATCGCAATGATAGAGCTGATCAAATTGGTGGAGGGGTTGCGCTCTATGTTAGAAAGGGCATTGAGTCACAAAGGATTAAAGTTTTCCAGGAAACAAAATTTGCTGTAGAATCTCTATGGATTGAAATTCCATGTAAAAAGGGGAAGGCGATGGCAGTGGGGGTGTACTATCAACCGCCTGGCCAGAATGAACAAATGGATGATGAAATGTTCAAAGAAATCAGAAAAGCCAACAATAGTTACAGCACAGTAATAATAATGGGTGATTTCAATTACCCCGATATTGACTGGGTCAGTGTCATGGCTGGACATGCTAGGGAGATAAAAAGTTTCTAGATGAAATAAATGACTGCTTCTTGGAGCAGCTGGGCCATGAACCGACCAGAGGGGAAGCCATATTGGACCTAGTCCTCGGTGGAACACCAGATCTGGTGCAAGAGATAAGGGCATTGGGGCCACTTGGCAATAGTGATCATAGCATGATCACATTTGATTTAATTAATAGAGGAGAGATGGTAAGGAAATCCACATTCGTAGCAAAAAACCTGTGAGATAGTCAGTTGGACCATTAGATGATATAGGGGGATAAAAGGGGCACAAAGAAAGAACAAAGCCATAGCGAGCAGACAATGAATTCTTTGCTTCGGAAGATGTAGGAATGTTACGCATGACTGAAATGTTATTTAAAGGTGATACTGCAGAAGAACTGAAAGAAAGCGTAGTTACTCACCTATAACAGGTGCTCTCCAGGGATAGCAGGAATCAGTCCTCACTTATGGGTGATGTGATGTTGGCACCGGTGGAGCCTGCGCGGAGCAATTCCCCAGCTTTCAAAGAAAGCCTTTGGGATTGCTACCACGCTTGCATGATCCTCTTCCCGTCCAAAGGTGCCATCTTGCTCAGTCAGGTCCCCTAGCTAGAGTCCTACTAAGCAGATGGCAAGGGAAAGACAAAAACAGCAACTCTTTAGGGGAGGTGGGAGGGTAGTGAGGACTGATTCCTGCTGTCCCTGGAGAACACCTGTTACAGGAGAGTTAACTACGCTTTCTCCAGAAACAAGCAGGAAGTCAGTCCTCACTTATGGGACTCCCCAGCTACAGGCTACCGAGCCTGTAACCCAAAAATGCCTCCTCGAGCCCGTGAACAGAAGTCGATGCCTGGAGGAGCCCGAGTCTTCGGATTCCCAGGGTGAAGCTCTTAGTAGCCGTCGAAGAAGGGTCGAAGGACAGGAGTTGCTTATATCCCGAACAGATTACGGAGTACAGCCTTGCCGAAGGCGCTGTCCCGGCGGGACACCCTCTCCAGGAAGTAGTGGACATCAAAAGTGTTTGCTGAAGACCAGGTCGCAGCCCGGTACATGTCCGTTAGAGGCACTGAGCGCAGCGAAGCCACCGAGGCTGCCTTGGCTTGGACGCTGTACGCGGTGACCAGTCGATCCAGTGGGGCGCCCGCCTTTCCTTGGGCGAAGGCAATGCAGTCCGCCACCCAGACGGAGATGGTGCGCCTGGTGACTGCCTGCCCCAGACGATTGGGGTCGTAGGTGACAAAGAGCCAATCGGACTTGCGATGAACCTGGGTACGCTGCAGAAAGAAGGCAATAGCCCTCTTGCAGTCGAGTGTATGCAACACCGCCTATGCCTGGTGGGCATGCGGCCTCGGGAAGAAGGTTGGTAGGACTATCTCCTGGTTGGGATGAAAGTCAGAGACCACCTTTGGTAGGAACTTGGGCTGTGTACGGAGGACTACCCTGTTCCTGTAGAATCTGCTGTATGGAGCCTCAGCCCTGAGGGCCTGAATTTCGCTGACTCTACGAGCCAAGGTCAAAGTCACCAGGAAGACCACCTTCCAGGAGAGATGCTGAAGCGAGCACGTCACCATCGGTTCAATCGGCGCTCGCATGAGCTGCATCAGCACCATGTTGAGGTCCCACTCCGCCGGCAGAGGTCGGATGGGAGGCTTGGAAAGCAATAGACCTCGCATGAAGTGAGAGACGAAGGGCTCTCAGGGGTTTCCATGGCGGGTTTAAGTGTCTCTTTTGAGGGAACCTCAGTCTCAAGGCGTGGGCCAAACGTACTCAGCATGAGCATCTGCTGAGCAGCTAATGCAGCAGAAATGCTGCGCTCTAGTGCCAGCATTCGAGACTCCCACGTGGGCGTGGGACCCTGCGATGCCGACACAGGAGTTACCGGATCTGGCATGGAGGAGGAGGGGGGTCCTCACCGGGACAACCCTCAGGAGACCAGGCACCATCGCCAGAGGCCTCTGTATCTGTACGAGGCACCTTTCTAGGCCGCTCCTTCTCTGATTCTCGAGAGCACCGCGGGGGTCTGAGTAACTGAGCGCTCAAGCATCTCCAGGAACAAGCAGGAATGAGTCTTCACATATGGGTATCGTCGGTACTGACGGAGCCTGCGCGGGAACGCTCCCCAGCGTCCAATCAGAAAGCTTTTGGGAGCATCCCACAGCGCCTGCGTGCTGCCTTCCCGCCTTTCCCAACTGCCTCTCTCCAGTTCTTCTTTTTCCGCGGAGCCAGCAGGTCGTGTTCCTGTCACCGCAGAAGAATTTCTTTATTTCTTTTGTATCGCGTCTGCCTTCTTCGACGCTCTACCGGTACCGCCGGTCTTTCTTTTCTTCTTTTAAAAAGAAAAAGTTTTTTGTTTTGTTTTTTTTTTTCTTCAGGTGCACTTGCGTTTTGGGCCTTAGGCACAAAACCTTTTCCTCAACATGAAAAAGCCTGCCTCAGGGTTTAAGAAGTGCACAAAATGTGGCGATACCATTTCCGTCACCGTCACCGACACCCATGACTGGTGTCTAAAATGTTTAGGTCCTGACCATTCCATCACAGATTGTATGTCCTGTACTATGATGTCTAAAAGAGGTCGGCAGAACCGAGCAGCCAAGCTCAGTACCCTGTTTCCCTCTGATGCGGCTTCGCTGGCATTGACATCTTCCAGGGCTTCTTCTTCCTCCCATGGATCTCAGGTAACTAAACATAAATCCAGCCAGTCCTCGAAGGGTAGATATCCCTCTAAGCATCAAGATGCCTCTGGCGTTGCCCTCGAGGATTCTGCACTGGCAAAATTACCCCAGCGGGAGGCTTCGGCCTCCAAAGCATCATCATCGGGGTTCCAGGATGATCTCGATGGCTTGGCCTCGACAGATCACCTGGTGCCATGCTCTGGGGTACCGGTGGCTTCCACCAGTACCGACTTCCAAGCATTAGCGGCGTCGATGGACCCGAGGATTCTGTCCATGGAACGCAGTCTGGCGGCTTTCCTTGTGGCATCGACGCCCCAGGTACCGCAACAGACTACTCCACCGGTACCGGCTCTAGCACAGACATCGGTGTCTGCTATGCCGGTACTCTGTCCTCTGAGGCCTCCGGTACCGATACCCCGGTACCGGTTATTCCCGATACCGATCCTTGTCGGTACGGGTATTGGGCTTTGCAGGAGCATCCGGACATTTATCTGCTCGAGAAATGTTAGTTACTAGGCCACATGGCATCCACTGTGCATGTGGTACCATATGCTCGCCTTCACATGAGGGCAGCTCAATGGACTTTGTCCACCCAATGGACCCAGGCATTAGACTGCCTGTCAGACAAAATAGCAAACACAAGTCGCCTCATTTTGTCCCTCCAGTGGTGGAAGTCCCCTCAAAACCTGTTGCTGGGGTCCCTGTTTCAGCAATCTCTACCCCAAGCAATTCTCACAACAGATGCTTCTCCAATGGGTTGGGGAGCTCATCTGCAAGACCTCTCCACCCAGGGCATCTAGACTCCACAGGAGAGTGGTCTACATATCAATCTCTTGGAGCTCAGAGCAATCTTCCTTGCTCTAGGAGTGTTCCACACCCTGCTCAGCTACAAGACAGTCCTTATCCACACAGACAATCAGGTAGCCATGTTCTACGTGAACAAGCAGGGCGGAAAAGGCTCTCTGTCGCTCTGCAACGAAGCTTTGCGACTGTGGGCCCTCACCAGAGAGCATCAGATTCATCTTCTGGCAGTTTATCTTCCAGGCGTTCAGAACTCAAGGGCAAACAGGCTCAGTTTCTTTCTTGGAAGGTTATCTTTCTCATTGCAATCACTTCAGCACGCCACATTAGTGAGTTGCAAGCACTAGTAGCTAATCCACCTTATACAAGGTTCCATCATGACAAGGTAGTCCTTAGGACTCATCCACACTTTATGCCTAAAGTGATCTCACCCTTTCATCTGAACCAAGAGGTATACCTACCTGAATTTTTCCAGGACCTCATGCATCAAGTGCAGAGAGGAATCTTCATACCTTGGATTGTAAAAGAGCTCTAGCCTTCTACTTAACAAAGAACACAGCAACAAAGAAAGTCCTCTCAATTCTTTGTTGCTTTTGATCCTTCTCATTTAGGACTTCCAGTTTCCAAAAGAACACTGTCCAACTGGATTGCTCGGTGTATTTCTTTCACCTATCAGAGTAAGAAACTTTCTCTGGAGGGCCATGTCACAGCTCAAAATGTGAGAGCCATGGCAACCTCAATGGCTCATCTACATTCTGTGTCTATCGGCGACATCTGTCGAGCAGCCACTTGGGCCTCGGTTCATACCTTCACAGCCCATTACTGTTTGGACAAGAACTCCCGCCAGGATGCCTTGTTTGGTCAGGCTGTTCTCAAACATCTGTTCCATACCTAGTCAACACCTACCCACCAACCCTGGTTGGATGCCAGAGATCCATGGGGGGGAACTGCAGCCCTTCTTAGGGACACACAGCTCTGGGGTCTCTCCCTGGCATCAAAAGCTAGGGAATCCCCATATGTGAAGACTCATTCCTGCTTGTTCCTGGAGATAGCACAGTTACTTACCTGTAACAGGTGATCTCTGGGAACAGCAGGAATAAGTCTTCACAACCCACCCACCTCCCCTAGGAGTTATATCTCTCTATCTATCTTTCCTTTCCCTCTCTCTCTCTTTGTCTCAGCTTTAAAACTCGAACTGGAGAGAGGCAGTTGGGAAAGGTGGGAAGGCAGCACGCAGGCGCTGTGGGATGCTCCCAAAAGCTTTCCGATTGGATGCTGGGGAGCGTTCCCACGCAGGCTCCGTCGGTACCGACGATACCCATATGTGAAGACTTATTCCTGCTGTTCCCAGAGATCACCTGTTACAGGTAAGTAACTGTGCTTTATCCGGAGCCCCCGACAGCGACTTCGAGGCCCTCTTCTTCTTATGCCACTCCACTTCAGGAAACCCCTGGTCGGCGTGCCACCGAGAACGTGGAACCGAAGTGGTGGACCCTTCCAGCGGAGGGACAACTGAGGGTGCCACTGAGGATTCCGGGGCCACCTTCTGGAAAATGTCATCAGACTTCTGCTCACAGCTGAGTAGAGCTTTGGAGGACATTTTCTTGCAAAGACAGCAGAGCTCCGGGTCATGGTCGGCCCCAAGACACCGAAGACAACAGTCATGGGTGTCCGTGAGCGACATGTTTTGGAGCATCTGTCACATATTTTAAAACCGGTGGCCATAGGGGCAAAAAAGACACCCGCTAGATCGAAGACCTTTGCAGCCAGCGGTTGGGAGAGAAAAAAGGGCATGAAGCCCACAACAGGGAAAAGTCTTAAGGAAGAATTTCCCCTTGCTCGAGGAAAAAGGAGAGCAGGGGAGGACGGAAGAGGATGGGTGCTACCAGAAAGCATAGTTACTCACCTGTAACACGTGTTCTCCAGGGACAGCAGGAATCAGTCCTCATTTATGGGTGACGTCGGCACCAACACAGCCCGCGCACAGCAATTCCCCAGTTTTCAAAGAAAGCCTTTGGGATTGCTGCCAAGCATGCGTGGTTCTCTTTCCACCCAAGGGTGCCATCTTGCTTAGTCAGGCACCTTAGCTCGAGCCCTACCAAGCAGATGGCAAGGGAAAGATAAAAATTCAGCAACTCATCAGGGGAGGCGGGAGGGTAGTGAGGACTGATTCCTGCTGTCCCTAGAAAACACCCGTTACAGGTGAGTAACTACGCTTTCTCCAGGAACAAGCAGGAAGTCAGTCCCGACAGGACTCCCTCTCCAGGCAGTAGTGTGCAGCGAAGGTATTCGTGGAAGACCAGGTTGCCGACCGGCAAATGTCCAGAGGTACACAGCACAATGAGGCCACCGAGGCCGCTTTGGCCTGAACCCCGTGTGCAGTGATGCGATGATCTAACGGGGCACCCGCCTTCGTATGAGCGAAAGCAATGCAGTCCGCCACCCAAACCGAGAGGGTGCGTTTGGTAACTGCCAGTCCCGGTCGATTGGGATCGAAAGTCAAAAAGATTCAGCCAGACTTGCAATGAGTCTGGGTATGCTGCGAGAGCCCTTCTGCAGTCGAGGGTGTGGAAAGCCGCCAACATCTGGTCGGTGTGGGGCCTCGGGAAGAAAGTCGGCAGGACTATCTCCTGGTTAAGATGGAAATCCGAGACAACTTTAGACAGGAATTTAGGGTGGATACGGAGGACCATCCTATTCCGATAGAACCTGGTGTAAGGGGCATCAGCCATGAAAGCCTGGAGCTCACTGACTCGGCAGGCCAAGGTCAGTGCCACCAGGAAGGCCACCTTCCAGCATAGGTGCTGAAAAGAGCACATTGCCATCGGCTCGAAGGGTGGACTGGTGAGCTGCATGAACACCACATTCAGGTCCCATTCCACCGGTGGAGGTCAAATGGGCGGCTTGGAAAGCAAACGACCCCACATAAAGCGGGAGACTAATGGCTGCCCCAAGAGGGGCTTTCCCTCAATGGGGAGGTGGTTCACCGAGATGGTGCTCAAGTGTACCCTGACAGAATTAGACTTCAGACCTTCCTTCAAGAAATGGAGGAAGCACTGGAGGATCCATCAAATGGGACATAAGAATGGATTGTTCTGGAGCCCCAAGCACCAGACCAAGAAGCGTCGCCACTTGAAGGCTGGGCCCATCTAGTGGAGTCCTTTCTCGAGGTGAGGACCTCCTCAACCTCCTCTGGAAGAGCCAGTGAGGCTAGGGAAACCCGTTCAGCCGCCAGGCAATGAGGGATAAGGACGCTAGATTAGGGTGCTACACCCGCCCCTCCTCCTGTATTAGCAGACCCAGGGCAGAGCTCAGGGGAACAGGAGGCTCCGTCGACAGCCGGAGCAGAAGCGTGAACCAAGGCTGCTGAGGCCATGAGGGGGCTACAAGGATCAACGATGCCCTATCCCGCTGAACCTTGAAAAGGGTTCTCACAATGAGAGGAAAGGGAGGGAATGCATAGAGCAGGCTGGATGGCCAGTCCAAAAGGAATGCATCTGGACTCTCCCTGCTTGGGTGCGGAATCGGGCCGCAAAAACGGGGAAGCTGCGCATTCTGGGGACTGGCGAAGAGGTCTATCGCCGGTGTCCCCCAGTGAAGAAACAGCCAGCTCGCTACCCCTGGATCCAGCCGCCATTCATGGGGTGCAAAGGATCCTGCTGAGCCTGTCTGCCAGGACATTCTCCTGACCTGGAAGGTAGGTCGCCTTGAGGGACATCTTCCGTCGGACAGCAAAGGAGCAGAGGAGGACCGCATCCCGGCAGAGGGTACGTGATCCAGTGCCTCCCTCCTTGATGACATAGAACATCGCCATGCAGTTGTCAATCGGCCGGCGTTCGAGCAAGTTTATCAGTTGCTGAGACTCCTCGGGCGACCACTGCCCTTGCATGCACGGTAGCCCGCAGTGGGCTCCCACCTTAACAGGAAAGCATCTGTAGTCAGCACCGCGTCGTGCTGTGGGGCCTGGAAGAGCAACACCCAGAGGAGATTGCGGGGCTTTTGCCACCAGCTCAGGGACAAGCGAAGGTAAGTAAAGACCTTATTTATTTATTTATTTATTTAAAGGGTACTTCTATCCCGCCTTATCCTTCAATCAAGGCGGTGTACACAGCAAACAATCAAAGTCAGTGGAGTTTATGTTGGATCAGTCTATGTACAGTGAGGGTGCGTGGGTGCAGGTGTGCTAATTAGTGTGAGCTATTTACAATGAGGGCTCTTTACAGCTATATACAAGATTTGCTGGATCCACAGCATGCTGTGATTTGTCTTCATGGAGTCTGAGGTTGGCACAAGTTTGTGGAGTCTGATTATGTGCTTGTGCCGTAGTGCTCAGTGAAGAGTACTGTCTTTAGGAGTTTCCAGAAGTCCTTCTGATCTTCAGTTGATCGCAGGTCGTCTGGGAGTTTGTTCCAAATTGTCGGAGCTGCCAGTGAAAGGGCTCTTTGAGTGGTGGAATTGCATGCTTTTGTGTAGTTGCTTGGTGTGCTGAGTGCGTCTGCTGTGGTTCTTCTTCTAGGTCTAGTGCTGGGGTCAGGGAGTATGAGAGCTTGGAGGCTGAGTGCAGAGCTTTTGCGTTTGATTCTGAATATGTTTAGTATCACTTTATACTTGATGCGGTGGCTGATTGGGAGCCAGTGGAGATCTTTTAGGATGGGGGCGATGTGTGCCTGTGTTGGAGAATCAGTGATTATTCTGGCTGCTGTGTTTTGAGCCATTTGCAGCGGCCTGAGAGATTGTTTTGGGATGCCGTTGTAAATCGGGTTGCAGAAGTCAAGTATGGGAGTGATAAGAGCTTGGCAGACTGTGCGGAAGTGGTTTTGTGTGAGTAGAGGTTTGAGGCGTCTGATTACTCTCATTTTGTAGTATGCGTTCTTGACGGTTTTTCTGATGTGGGACTGTAGGTTCAGCTCCCTGTTGAGTGTTATTCGAGGTATTTCACTTCATTCTTCAGTGGTATTGCTGTGTTGTTAGCTGTGATGAAGGGTGGGGGGCTGAAGTTGGTGTTCCGTGTGATGAGAGCCTCCGTCTTGCTGTAGTTTATGGATAGGTTGTTGTGCGTGAGCCAGGTGGACATGCTGTTGAGACAGTTAGTTATTTTGGTGTAGTCGGGGCTGTCGAGGTTGATTGGCGTGTATATCATAATGTCATCTGCGTAGATTGATGGGGTCCCTGAGGTGGCTGATGGACGGGCTTCATTGGGCACTGAGGCACCACTGAGCTGTCCACATGTGCAGGTGGGCATGAGAGACAACATATATGGTAGAGGCCATGTGGCCCAGGAGGCGTAGCATAGTCCAAGCTGTGACCTGAAGAGTGCTTTGGACCAGAGCCGCCAGGGCTCGGAGGCGGTTGGCACGACCCCGCTGGTAAGAATACAGTCGCCTGCTGAGTATTGAGGCGTGCCCCAATAAACTCGAGTGCCTGCATCGGCTCGAGGTGAGACTTTGGGTAGTTGACCAAGAACCCCAAGCCTTCCAACAGAAGGATGATGTGCGACGTTGCTCGCCGGGTTTCCTCGACAAAGGATCCTGTGAGGAGCCAGTCGTCGAGGTAGGGAAAGACAGGCACGCCCTGACGCCGGAGACAGGTGGCAACCATGGAGAGGCATTTCGTGAAGACTCGTGGGGCAGACGCGAGGCTGAAGGGGAGCACCTTTTACTGGAAGTGCTCTCCCCGCACCCTGAAGCACAGTTACTGCCTGTGCTGGGGGTGAATTAAGATGAGGGCGTAAGCGTCCTTTAGATCCAAGGAGCATAGCCAGTCACCCTGAGGGAGGAAGGGCAGCAGAATGCCAAGGGATAAGATTGTGAACTTCTTCCGCAGCAAGAACTTGTTCAACTTCCGGAGGTAGAGGATTGGCTGCAGCCCCTCGTCTTCTTTGGGACAAGGAAGTACCGGGAATAGAAGCCCCGACCTTGAAGGTGTGGAGGGACCTTCTCGACTACCCATTGGGCGAGGAGAGAGAGTAGCTCCCGCTGCAGTAAAACCTGGTATGCGGGGAGTCAAGGAGGCTCCGCCGGGGAGAAGGGAGGTAGAAGCCTGTCGAAGCGAAGGTGATAGCCGTCTCGAATGACCTGGAGAACCCAGGTGTCCGAAGTGATGGAAGCCCACAAAGGGGCGAAAGAAGACAGGCGTCCTCCCACAAGCTGCTGTGTCGCCGGAGGGCGAGGGGCTATGCCAATGGCATCAAAACCCCTATGCGGGTTGCGGCTCAGGCGGAGTTTGGCCTTTTGGCCCTTTCAGCTTGTGATGCCCTTGGCCGGACTTACCCTGCGCCGGAGTGGTCGGCGTGTGGGTAGTCGGGTAAGGTGGATAGCCACAGTACTGAAGGCCCTTCCTTGGAAAGAAAGGCTTCTTGGCCTGTTGCTTTTTCTGGGGCAGAGTGGAGGTCTTGCGCGAGAGACAGGTTCTGGTGACGAACTCCGTCTCAATCTCCGCGGCCATATCTTCCATCGGCTTGCCGAAGAGCTGTTCGCAGAGGCAGGGGACATCTAGGAGCTTCTCCTGCACCCACTGCTCCAAATCTGACGATTGGATACATGCCTGGAGGCGGTCCCCAATGCTCGCGGCCACCACCCAAGCTGATGACTCAAAGCCATCGTAGGCAGCTCAGGAGAGGTATTTTGAGCAGTCTGCGATGGACTTCAACAAGGTACTGAATCTATTGAAGGGCTCTCCCTCGAGGCCCACAGAGAAACCTCTGAGCTCCTTGGCTAGGTCACGCAAGAACATGCCCATGAATAGTTGGTATGCTTGAATGCAACAAGATAGCATGGAGCCTTGGTAGGCCTTGCGGCCCAGAGCATCAAGGGCTCTCCATTCTTGGCCCAGAGGGACCGACGAGTGTGATTTCGAGCTTTTTTGTTTCCTCATGGCCGACTCCACCACCATAGAGGCATGGGAAAGTTGGGTCTTTCTAAATCCCGGGCCACGCTGTACCTTGTACGTAGTATCAAGGCACTTGCTCACGATGGGGACAGAGGCGGGTGCCTCCCACATGTGGAGCAGCAGCCGAGGCAGAATGGGAGGGACCAGAACAGTGAGAGATTCCTTAGGCGGGGACTCATACTGAAGAATATCTAGTTCTTCAGCTCAAGGGTCCTCCCTATATCCATAACAAACACCAGGGAGGAGATGTCCTTGGGTGGCAATCGCCGCTGGAATGCAGGCGGGGAGGGGTCCAACGGAAGGTCCGGTGAGTACGGGTTTCCAGGGAGGTGTCACCATCGGACTCCCAATCCGAGAACTCAGTCGAGGAGTCTGAGCTGCGAAGCTCGCCCTGTGTGTCGGCTGGGGCCCGTTTGGAGCCGGAGGCCCTGGAAGATCTCGCATCCGAGGAATAGGAGTGCTAGTGAGACGGACGTCAAGGACCCTCACAAAGCCCATGGCTCTCAGGGGTTTCCTGGACAGATTTCGATGTCCCACGCAAGGGACCCATGAACTCTGGGCGCAAGTCAGCGAAGCTGGCTGTGAGTGCCTGCTGGGAAGCGATGAACGCAGAAACGCTGCATTCTTGCACAAGCATGCGGGACTCCCACGCGGGTGTGGGGCCCTGCGATGCCGACCCCAGAATCACCAAGTCGGGCGTCGAGGAGGAGAGGGGGTCCTCACCGGGATGGCCCTCAGGAGACCAGGCGCCTTCGCCTGAGGCCTCCATATTTGTGCAGGGTACCTTGCGGGGCCACTCCTTATCTGACTCTCGGGAACCTGAAGGGGGCTAAGCGACAGAGCGCAGGAGCGCTTGCACTTGTTGGGAGCCCCCACAACAGCAACTTCGAGGCCTTCTTCTTCTTTTGCTGCTGCACCTCAGGGGTTCCCTGGTCAGAGTGCTGTCGAGAGCAAGGGGCCGAAGAGGGGGACCCCACTGGGGGAGAGACGATCGAGGGTGCCACAAGGGATTCCGAGGCGGCCTTTTGAAAAATGTCTTCGGACTTCTGCTTACGACTGAGCAGGGCCTTAGAGGACATTTTCTTACAGAGCGAACAGAGCTCCGGATCATGATCAACTCAGAGGCACCGCAGACAACAGTCGTAAGTGTCTGTAAGCAACATGTTCCTAGAGCATCTATCACATTTTTTTGAAGCTGGTGGCCATAGGGGCAAAAATGGCCCCTGTGAGGTTGAAGACCCATGCGGCCAGCGGTTAGGGAAAGAAAAGGACGCAAAGCCCGTTGGCAAAAAGGTGAAGAAAAAAATGTCCTCGAACAGCTCTAAGAAGGTAGAGCAGGGGAAGGACGGGTAGAGGACCGGTGCAACCAGAAAATAGAAGGCCAGTAGGCCAAAAACAAAAGACTTTTTCCAAGGGACGAGGATGTGCGTCCGAAGGGCTCTGTGGAAAGAGGGAGACTGAGCAAGATGGCACCCTTGGACGGGAAGAGGACCATGCATGCGGGGCAGCAATCCCAAAGGCTTTCTTTGAAAGCTGAGGAATTGCTCTGCGCAGGCTCCGTTGGTGCCGTCACCAATAAATGAGGACTGACTTCCGGTTGTTCCTGGAGAAAAAACATTACCCAGAGGCCAAAAACTAAAAACATTTTCCGAGGGACGAGGACGTGCGTCCGAAGGGCTCCGTGGAAAAAGGGAGACTGAGCAAGGTGAGGACTGACTTCCTGCTTGTTCCTGGAGAAATATCGATACACTGGGAGGATGTATTACAACTATTTGATAAATTGAAGGAAGAGTAGCAAATCACCTGGACTGGATGGTATATATCCAAGGGTGTTGAAAGAACTGAAATATGAGATTGCAGACCTGCTGTTAGTAATCTGTGAACTATCATTAAAATCATCTTAATACCTGAAGACTGGAGGATGGCCAATGTAACGCCAATTTTTAAAAAGGGTTCCAGGGGTGATCCGGGAAAGCGTAGCTACTCACCTGTAATAGGTGTTCTCCAGGGACAGCAGGAATCAGTCCTCACATATGGGTGACGTCGGCGCCGATGGAGCCCTCGTGCAGAGCAAATCCCCAGCTTTCTAAGAAAGCCTTTGGGAATTGCATCACGCATGCGTGGTCCCCTTCCCACCCAAAGGTGCCATCTTGCTCAGTCAAATGAGACAGCTAAAAAGAAGGCAAAATAGCAAAATCATAATAAGACTGCAACTCCAAGGGGAGGAGGGAGGGTTGTGAGGACTGATTTCTGCTGTCCCTGGAGAACATCTGTTACAGGTGAGTAACTACGCTTTCTCCAGGAACAAGCAGGAAGTCAGTCCTCACATATGGAACTCCCTAGCTATAGGCTACCGAGAATCCATAGCTGAAAAATAGGCTCCTTCTATGAGAGCCGCAGCAGCCATAATAGGATTTTAACAGAGAGAAACACTCCAGTAGCCTGACACCAAAGGGTCAGAAGGTAGGAGTTACCTAGACCTCGAAAAGGTTATGGAGTACAGCCTGGCCGAAAGCACTGCCCCGTCAGGACTCTCTATCCAGGCAGTAATGGGTTGCAAAAGTCTGACCCAAAGACCAGGTAGCAGCCCGGCAGATGTCTGCCAGTGGAACAGAGTGGAAGTGAGCCACTGATGCCGCCACAGCCCTGACCCGGTGGGCCGTAACTCGACCCTGCAATGGAAGATCGGCTGCCCTGTATGCCCAGGCAATACAGTCCGTCACCCAAGTGGACAACGTAAGCTTGGAGACAGCCATCCCTAACTTACTGGGGTGATAGGATACGAAGAGCTAATAAGCCCTTCGATGCCCCTGCATACGCTCAATGTAGAAGGCCAACACTCTCTTACAGTCCAGGGTATGCAGCACTGCTTCTGCCCAACTGGCATGCAGTCTGGGAAAGAAGGTAGGGAGAACTACCTCCTGGTTGAGGTGGAAAGAGGAGACCACTTTTGGCAGAAACTTGGGGTGAGTGAGGAGCACCACCCTGTTCCTATAGAACCTTGTGTAAGGTCTGTCGGATACCAGAGCCTGCAGCTCGCTCACTCGCCTGGCCAACGTGAGTGCCACCAAGAAAACTACCTTCCAAGAAAGGTAGTGTAGATGGCAGGTTGCCATCAGCTCGAATGGTGGGCGGGTGAGCTACCCTAAGACCACATTTAAATCTCACTCAGTTGCTGGAGGATGAACCGGGGGCTTCACCAGAAGCAAACATCTTAGGAACCTGGACACCAAAGGGTGTGCAGAAACAGGTTTCCCTTCCACTGGAGAGTGGTGTGCGTCCAGGGCACTTATGTGGACCCTGACCGAGTTGGACTTAAGGCCCAAATCAGAAAGATGAAGAAGGTACTGGTACAGTAAGATGGCAGGAAAAAGGGTTTTCCTTCTGCGCTGCGCACCACACCTCAAACCTATGCCACTTGAAAGCATAAGTTTGTCTCGTTGAGTGCCTCTTTGAGGCTATTAACACTTCTTTCACATTTCTGGGAAGAAGGAGTGGTGCCAAATACTACCCTTTCAGCAACCATGCCATCCAGTTGAGGGATCTGAGGATGGGATGCAGGAGAGTGCCCCCTTCCTGTGACAGGCGGTAGGGATGTGATCCCAGAGGAATTGGGACCTCCACTGCCAGTTGAAGCAGAAGTGGAAACCAGGGTTGCCTCGGCCACCTTGGGGCTACCAGAATGACCGAGGCCTTGTCCTGGAGGATCTTCAACAGAGTCTTGGCCACTAGAGGCGTGGGAGGAAACGCAAAGAGGCGGCCCACAGACCATGAAATTAGAAAAGCATCTACAGCCACCCTGTTTGGGTGTGGCTGTCTGGAGCAAAATTTGGATAACTGATAATTCTGTGGGTACGCAAACAGATCTATGGATGGTTGTCCCCAGGTATGAAACAGCTCTTGGTCTATGTTGGGATCCAGCTGCCATTCGTACGGCTGGAGAATTCTGCTTAGCTTGTCGGCTAAGAAATTTTCCTGGCCCGGCAGGTAAATTGCTTTGAGATGCATTCCATGCCAGACTGCAAAGGAGCACAGGTCCAGGGTTTCGTGACAGAGGATGCGGGCCCCCTTGCCTCCCTGTTTGTTCACATAGAACATTGCCACCTGGTTGTCTAACTGTTTTAAAACAGGTTGATAAGCCAGGGTTTGACAGAAAGCCCAGAGAGCTAGGCAAATAGCTCAAAGTTCTAAGAAATTGATCTGTTGTGTGCTCTCCTGCTGAGACCACACACCCTGGGTACACAGTCCCTGGCAATGGGCTCCCCAGCCCAGAAGGATGCATCTGTAGTCAGGACCCTCGTGTGCAGAGGAGCCTGAAACTCCACCCCTACCACCAAGTGGTGTGGTTGAAGCCACCAAGTTAATGACTGCATCAGTCGTTTGGACACTTTGATCCTGTCTCGGAGTCTGCCTGTGGCCTGTGTCTACTGGTCCCCGAGGCACCACTGAGTTGTTCTCACGTGGAGGCGGGCACTGGGTGTCACATGCACTGTGGAAGCCATGTGCCCAAGGAGTCGCAGGAAGTGTCTTGCTGATATCTGGGACTGTCGACTCACTTGTGCCAGGGCCAGGAGCCTTTGTGCCTTGTCTTCTGGTAGATAAGCCCTTGCTTGAAGGGTGTCTAGCCTTGCTCCTATAAACTCCAGACCTTGAGTGGGAACTAGAGTAGATTTGGTGTGATTGATCACAAATCCGAGATGTTGCAGCACCTGAATGGTGCAAGATGTGGCCTGTTGGACTTCCAGAGCTGATGTGGCTCTGATGAGCCAATTGTCTAGGTAGGGGGAAGACAAATACCTCCTGGTTTCCAAGGAAGGCGGCCACTACAGCCAGGCACTTTGTGAATACTCTGGGTGCAGAGGCTAGGCCAAAGGGAAGTACCTTGTACTAAAAAAGGTTTCCTCCCACCACAAAGCGGAGATATTGTCTGTGACCTGGATGAATTAAGATGTGTGTATATAAGAACATAAGATACCTGGCAGTATCAATGCATCCTTTAAGTCTAAGGAGTACAGCCAGTCTCCCTGGCGGAGGTAAGGCAGCAATATTCCAAGGGAAAGCATCTAGAACTTTTCCCTCACCAGGAACTTGTTTAATTTGCGCAGGTCGAGGATGGGTCTTAGGCCTCCTGTTCTTTTTGGTATCAGGAAATACCTAGCGTAGAAGCCCTTTCCCTGCAGGTGGTGGGGCACTGGTTCTACCGCCTGATCCTTGAGAAGACCTACTAACTCCTTCAAGAGGTCCCTGTGAAGAGGGGGTCTGAGAAGCTCCCCTGGAAAGTAAGAGGGAGGTACCTGGGTGAAATGTAGCAGATAGCCCTTTTGGACTATCTGGAGAACTCAGGTATCTGTTGTGTTGGCTGGCTACCTGTGGGCATACAGGGCCAGCCTTCCTCCTGTGCATGGTCTTACTTCTTTGGATAGAGGGGTTATGCTTTGGGAGTCAAAAACACCCTCCAGGCTGGGCCGGAGCCAGTGCTTGGGGGCTTTTTGCTTACGCGGGCCATGCCCCTGTCCCTTGGCCTGCTGCCCCTGTTGGGGAGCTGGGGAGGCCTGATATGTGGGGTATCAAACTAAGAATAATTCCTACTGTACATACATGTATATACAGCATGTAAATAGTTTCAGTTAACAATGTCCCCCATGTGTATCCAAGTTGCTCATACCTGTTCTATGTAAAACCTGTTCTATGTAAAACCAAACAGCTTGTTGCTCTGGTCTTTTTGTTATATTGTAAACCGCGCTGATGCTAAATAGAGCGGTATATAAGAGCCTGTAATAAATAATAATAAATAATAAATAGTTGCGGTAAGCAGTACCTTTCCTAGGGAAAAAGGGCTTTTTACCCGAGCCCTTCTTCTTAGAAGGGGCAGAAGCCTTCTTCGAGAGCCGTGTCCAGGTCAGGTACTCAGACTCAATCTCAGCAGGCTTCTCTGTCATGGGTTTGCCAAAGAGGTTTTCACCTCAGCAAAGGACATCAACGAACTTGTCCTGTACCCATTGCTCCAGGTTTGATGACTGTAGCCATGCCTGGCGGTGTGCACAGATGCCGGTTGCAGCTACTTGGGCCAATGACTCAAAGCTGTTATAGGCTGCTCGAGTCAAACTTGTGGACAAGGTCTTGAAGCGCTGCAAAGGTCCCTTGGAGAGACCAGCTGAAAACCCGGCAATCTCCTTTGCCAGGTCTCGTAGGTACATGTCCATGTATAGCTGGGTATGTCTGGATTCGGCATGATAGCATTGAACCCTGGTAGCACTTCTTGCCGAGGGCATCCATGTTGTGGGCCTTCCTGCCAGGAGGCACTGAGGAGTGCGTCTTCTGACTCTTGAGCCGGAACATGGCCAATTCCACAACTATGGAGCTGTGCGGTAGTTGTGCCTTTTGGAATCCAGGGCTCTTGCGAACTCAATAGATGGAATTGATTCGCCTGCTGAGTACCGGCATCAACGCCGTTGTCTCCCACATGCGGAGCATCAGCCTTTCCAGAATCGGAGGCACCAGTACAGTAAGGGCTTCCGAAGGGGGAAAATCATACTGGAGGATCTCGAGCTCTTTGGCTTGAGGCTCCTCCTCAGCCACCGCCGGGAATGCTAACATCTTTGACATGTCCGGAACAAAGTCTAAGAACCGAGTGTCTTCCGGGGGGACCTTCTCCGAGGTTCGGACACCAGGGAATCCAAGGGAATTTCTCTGATCTGACGGGTGTCCAGTGACTCCTCATGCTCCGTATCCCACCCCGACTCCTCCGAGGACGAATCGAGGGGCTCCAGCCTCGAGGGCTTCGGCTTTGACCGCCCCGATGACCTCGGTCCCGAACAGGAGGTTGAGGGAGACCTCGGCCAAGGATCAACTCGAGATCTCATGGTCTCGAAAATCGGCTCAGCCTCCGGGGTCGACTTGGACGTCGATGTCCCAGTGGTCGGGGCAGAAGGACCGGTGAGACCGGCTATCAGCGCCCGCTGCTGGTCCATGAAGGCAGACATGCTGCACTCCAAAGCCACATTCTGAGACAAAGCTCAGAAGGCTCCGCAGCCCCCGGGTCGGGTCATGACGCCGTCGGGCCCAACACCGGTTCTCCCGGAGGAGAGTCCTGAACGAGGACAGTGGTTGCCTGCCTCGGCTGCTCCAGTTCCCATCAAGGGAGTTTTACAGGCCGCTCTGACTCCGAGGCTCCGGGACGACAGTCGGGGCTCCGCATCCAGTCCTGCGAGGAACCAGGCTGTTCGGAACCGTCCAACGACGATGCCCTCACGGATTTCTTCTTCCTCTGGTGTTCCTGTGAGGGAGACCCCCTTTCGGAGGATACCCGACGCTGCTCGAATTCACACAGCTCCCGAGATGTCAAGGCCTCCGATGAGGCCCGGGCGGGTGTGGACTCAGGAAAAGTACTATCATGCTGCTGCTGACGGCTCCTCAAGGCTTTAGAGGACATTTTCCTACACGGGCCATAGACCTTCGGGTCGTGGTCGGGCCCGAGGCACCGGAGACAGCAGTGGTGTGTGTCAGTGAGGGACATTAATTTTGTACACCGATCACACTTTTTAAACCTGCTGGCAGCCATCAGAGGAAAAAGGGCCCCTGTGAGGTCGAAGGACCGGGCTGCCAGTGAAAAATGAAAAAAGCGCGAACGCTAGTCATGAAGGACAAAAAAGAGCCGAAGGCAGGAAGGGGTGCCGATGTCGAATAGGTAAAAAAAGAAAAGTAATTTCTCACTTTTAAACACTTTTTTCTCGGGAACACTGGGACGACGTCCGTTGGGCTCCGCGGAAAAAAGGAGACTGAGCAAGATGGCACCCTTGGGCGGGAAGGGGACCGCGCATGCGTGATGCAATTCCCAAAGGCTTTCTTAAAAAGCTGGGGGTTTGCTCCGCACGAGGGCTCCGTCGGCACCGACGACACCTATATGTGAGGACTGACTTCCTGCTTGTTGATGGAGAAACAGAGTAGTTACTCACCTGTAACAGGTGTTCTCCAGGAGCAGCAGGAATCAGTCCTCACATATGGGTGTCATCGGCACCGATGAAGCCCCAGTGGAGCATTTCCCCAGCTTTCCATGAAAGCCTTTGGGAATGCTGGCACTCATGCACGGTTCCCTTCCCGCCTAAAGGTGCCATCTTAACTCAGTCAAATGACATAGATAAGAACAGCACACAAAAATGTAAAAACAAACTATGTACAACTGCAACTCCCAGGGGAGGAGGGAGGGTTGTGAGGACTGATTCCTGCTGCTCCTGGAGAACAACTGTTACAGGTGAGTAACTACTCTTTCTCCAGGACCAAGCAGGAAGTCAGTCCTCACATATGGGTGACACTCTAGCTCTGGGCTACCAGGAACCCAGGCTGAACAAGAGAACTCCCTCTAGTCACAGCATCAAAGAAAGGCTTTTCAAGGACACAACCTCCACCGGTAGCCCAACAGAGGGCAGGAGTTGCCTAAACCTCAAAGAGATTCCGGAGTACTGCTTGGCCAAAAGCACTGTCCCTATGGGACTCCCTCTCCAGACAGTAATGGGCCGCAAACGTCTGGCTTGAAGACCAAGTTGCAGCCCTGCAGATGTCGACCAAGGGCACAGAGCGGAGATGAGCCATTGAGGCAGCCATTGCCCTGACACGATGAGCCGTGACCCTACCCTGCAAAGGAAGGTCAGCCGCCTTGTAAGCCCAGGTGATACAGTCAGCCACCCAGATGGACAAGGTACGCTTAGACACAGCCAACCCCAACTTATTGGGGTCAAAGGAGACGAAGAGCTGAGTAGCCCTTCTATGCCCCTGCGTACGGTCAAGGTAGAAGGATAAGGCCCCTCCTACAGTCCAGGGTATGCAGGACTGCTTCAGCCAGGCTAGCATGAGGCCTAGGGAAGAATGTTGGAAGAACCACCTCCTGATTGAGGTGGAAAGAGGAGACAACCTTAGGAAGGAACTTGGGATGAGTTCTGAGGACTACCCTGTTCCTATAAATCCTGGTATAAGGTCTATCACAGACCAGGGCCTGAAGCTCACTCACTCGCCTAGCCGAGGTGAGGGCTATCAGGAAGAGAGTCTTCCAGGAGAGGAAGCGTAGAGGGCAAGTAGCCATCGGCTCAAAGGGTGGGCGAGTCAGTTGCTGCAAGACCACATTCAGCTCCCACTCAGGAGGAGGAGGATGGATGGGAGGCTTGAGCAAAAGCAAGCCCCTGAGAAAGCGGGACACCAAAGGGTGACAGGACAGAGAATGTCCCTCCACCAGTGAGTGGTGAGCTGCTAGAGTTGAGAAGTGGACTCGAACAGAATTGGACTTAAGTCCCTGATTGGACAAGTGCAGTAAGTACTGAAGCACTACTGGAACAGTACAGGAGAAAGGATCCTCTGTATGTAGCTGACACCACACAGAAAACCTCTTCCATTTGAGGGCATAGGTTTTCCTAGTGGACTGTTTCCTAGAGGCTAGGACAACCTCCTCAACTTCCTGAGGTAGGCCCCAGAGAGCCAAAACTACCCTTGCGGCCTCCAGGCCATCAAATTTAGAGCTTTGAGATTGGGGTGCAGAAGGGAACCCTGCTCCTGTGAGAGAAGGTCGGGTTGTAACCCCAGAGGTAGTGAGGAATCCACTGCCAGCTGAAGCAGAAGTGGAAACCAAGGCTGCCTCGGCGACCTGGGAGCTACCAGCAGGACCGAGGCCTTGTCCTGAAGAGTCTTGAAAAGAGTGCAGGCCACCAAGGGCGTGGGAGGAAACGCATATAGGAGGCCCTGAGACCAGGACATCAGAAAAGCATCTGGTGCTATCCTCAAAGGATGCGGTTGCCTGGAGCAGAATTTGGGCAGTTGCTTGTTCAGTGGACTGGCAAAAGAGATCTATCCAAGGGAGACCCCACTTCAGGAAGATCTTTTGAACGACCAAGGGATGCAGCTGCCACTCATGGGGCTGCAGAATTCTGCTCAACCGGTCGGCCAGGCAGTTCTCCTGGCCTGGAAGGTACACCGCCTTGAGAAGCATGTTGTGCTTCAGGGCAAAGGAACAAAGGTCCTGAGTCTCTCGACAAAGGAGCTTGGACCCAGTCCCGCCCTGTTTGTTCACATAAAACATGGCTACCTGGTTGTCTGTTTGAATCAAGACTGAGCGGTGAGCCAGGGCCGGAGAAAAAGCCTTGAGAGCTAAGCGGATAGCTCGAAGTTCCAGGAGATTGATTTGCTGGGCTGCCTCCCAGGGAGACCAGAAGCCCTGAGTGCACTTGTCTAGACAATGAGCACCCCAGCACTGCAGAGAGGCGTCGGTGGTGAGGACCACCGAGTATTCTGGCATTTGGAAGGGCTTCCCTTCAGCAGATTAGGTGTATGTAGCCACCAGCTGAGGGAGGCCAAAAGGGGTCTGGACACCTTTATCCTGTCTCTTAGGCGGCCTGTGGCTTGAGACCACTGAGTCCGAAGGCACCACTGTGCAGGCCTCATATGGAGCCTGGCATTGGGAGTCACATGCACTGTCGAAGCCATGTGGCCCAGAAGTCTGAGGCAGAGTCTGGCGGAGACCAGGGTTTTGTTTAGAAACTGTTTGGCCACGTCCATTAGCCTTTGGGCCCTGTCTTCTGGCAAGAATGCCTTTGCCAGTTGAGAATCCAGCCTTGCCCCTATGAACTCCAAGTTCTGGGAGGGAAGCAAAGTGGACTTTGCGAAGTTTATGACAAAGCCCAGGTTTTGAAACAGAGCAATGGTTCTGAGGGTGGCTTGTCTGGCCTCCAGGGATGTCTGACCCCTGATGAGCCAGTCGTCCAGAAAGGGAAAGACAAAGATGCCCTGATTTCTCAGGTAGGCTGCTACAACCGCCAGGCACTTGGTAAAGACCCTGGGAGCGGAGGTCAGGCCAGAAGGTAGTACTCTGTACTGATAATGGTTTCCTCCCACAATGAACCTGAGGTACTTTCTGTGGTCTGGATGAATGAGGATGTGAGTATACGCATCCTTTAGATCTAAGGAGCATAGCCAATCTCCCTGCTGGAGGTAGGGCAGAAGTGTCCCAAGAGTAAGCATCTTGAACTTCTCTTTCTCTAGGAACTTGTTGAGGTTCCTGAGGTCCAGAATGGGTCGAAGGCCACTGGTCCTTTTGGGTACCAGGAAATACCTGGAGTAGAATCCGTGACCTTGCAAGTGGGGAGGCACAGGCTCCACCGCCCTGTCCACCAACAGACCATGAAGCTCTTGGAGAAGAAGGTGTGTTTGCAGGGGAGGCCTTGGAGGCTCCCCTGGAAAATATGGTGGAGGCAGTTGGTGACAATGGAGGGCATAGCCCTTGTGGACTATCTCCAGCACCCAACTGTCCCCGGTGACAAGGGGCCACTGGTGGGCAAAGAGGGCGAGACGACCTCCTGTGCAGGGTTGGGAGAGCAGTGGAGGAGAGGCTACGCTCAAGGAGTCAAAACCCCCCACCCTGCTGAGTGGTAGCAGGGGCCTGAGGCTTGGGGGTCCTCTGCCTACGGGGCCCATTACCCTGGCCCTTGGCTTGCTGACCCTGGGGGGCAGCTTGGGCAGCCTGATACTGAAGGTACTGTTTGTGGGCAGTGCCCTTCCTCGGGTAAAAGGACTTTTTACCCGAGCCCTTCTTCTTATGTGAAGGGGCAGAGGTCTTCCTCGACAGCCTTGTTCGGGTAAGGTACTCGGTCTCGAGCTGAGCGGCCTTATCTGTCACGGGTTTGCCAAAAAAGGTTTTCACCTCGGCAGGGGACATCGACCAACTTGTCCTGAACCCATGGCTCGAGGTCCGATGGCTGCAGCCACGCCTGGCGTCAAGCCGCGATGCCGGCAGCTGCAACTCGGGCCGAAGCCTCGAAGCCATCGTAGGCGGCACGGGAAATGAACTTCGAGCATTCCCGAATCCCCGAGGACAAGGTCTTAAATCAGGTCTTGCAAGTACATGCCCATGTACAGCTGGTGAGACTGGACACGGCAAGCAAGCATAGACCCCTGGAAGCACTTCCTACCGACGCCATCGAGGTTGCGGGCCTCCCTGCGGGGGGCACCGCGGAGTGCATCTTCTGGCTCTTCAGACGATGCATGGCCGATTCCACAACCATGGAATGGTGTGGTAGCTGTGCTTTCTGGAAGCCAGGGCTTTTGCGGAGTCGATAGATGGAGTCGACTCGCTTGCTCAGAACCGGCGCCGAGGCCGGGGCCTCCCACATCCGGAAGAGGAGCCGTTCCAGCATCGGAGGAACCGGGACAGTAAAGGCCTCCTTCGGAGGAGAGTCGTACTGTAGAGCAGCAAGCTCCTCGGCTCGAGGCTCTTCCTCGGGATCGGCAGGGATAGCCAAGGCAGCGGCCATATCCCGGACAAACTCCGAGAATATAGTGTCCTCCGGAAGGGATCTACTCCGGGGCTCAGACTGTGGTGAGTCCGACAGGACGCACCGAGTCTTAAAAGTATCGGGAGACTCCTCGTCCTCCGTCTCCCAGGCGGACTCATCCGAGGAGGAATCAGGGTCGGACCACGCGGGGCCCCAAGGCACCTGCCCCGACACCGGGGGCACCGGCGTTGACACCCTTGGTCCCGAACGGGAGGTCGAGGGAGACCTCGACCGAGGACGACTTCGAGCCACGAGGGTCTCGATTATCGGCTCGGTCTCCGGGGTTGACTTCGAAGTCGACGTCCCGGTGGTCGGGGCAGATGCACCAGACAGGCTGGCCATCAGTGCCCGCTGCTGCTCCATGAAGGCAGACAATCTGCACGCCAAGACTGTCATCCTGAGACTCAGCTCGGGAGACGCAGCAGCCACCGACGCGGGCGCCGGGCCCGACGTTGGCTCTCTGGGAGGAGAGTCCACGAGGACTACGGGTCTTACGTGTCCAGCAGACTCCGGCTCCATGCGAGGAACTTTGGCAGGCTTCTCTTGGTCCACGGGCCCGGGACGGCGGTCAGGGGTCTTAGACCTGGCCCTCGAGGGACCAGGGACCTCCTCCGATGCCGCCCTCGCGAGCCGCTTTTTCCTCTGGCATTCCCAGTCGGGGGACCCCCTGTCCGAGGAGCTTCGACGGTGCTCGGGATCGGAATCCCGAGATGTCGAGGCCTCAGACGAGGTCCAGGCCCGGCCGGAGGCAGAGTCCGAGAAAAACCTTTCCTTCTGATGCTGTCGACTTTTGAGTGCCTTGGAAGACATCTTCCCACATGGCAAACACGACTTAGGTTTGTGGTCAGGGCCGAGGCACCGAAGGCAGCAGTCGTGTGTGTCGGTGAGAGACATAAGTTTCTTACACCGATCACACTTTTTGAAACCACTGGAAGCCATCGGGGAAAAAAAAAGAGCCCATGCGAGGTCAAAAGACCGGCCTTCCAGGGAAAAAATGAAAAAAGGGCGCGAACGCCAGCCACGAAGGGCAAAAACCAAAAAAGAAATAAACGGGTTCGATACCGGTGTACCAAACCCGGCAGGAGGGGAACCAGAGACGAACCGGAGAAAAATAGCGAAAAAAATCGCCAAAGAAAAAAAATCACTTTTATCCAGGAGAACAGGACACACGTTCGGTGGGCTTCTCGGAAAAAAAAGAGACTGAGGTAAGATGGCACCTTTAGGCGGGAAGGGAACCGCGCATGTGTGCCAGCATTCCCAAAGGCTTTCATGGAAAGCTGGTGAAATGCTCCGCTGGGGCTTCATCGGCGCCAATGACACCCATATGTGAGGACTGACTTCCTGCTTGGTCCTGGAGAATACAGAACGGTGAGGCAGACGTCAGTACCAGGAAAAAATGGTAGAAACCATAATAAAAAACAAAATTACTGAATATATAGATAGTCATGGCTTAATGGGAGACAGCCAACATGGCTTTAGACAAGGAAGATCTTGTCTTACTAATCTGTTATGCTTTTTTTAAGGTGTGAATAAACAGATAGACTAAAGGTGAGTCAGTTGATATAGTGTATGGACTTTCAGAAAGCCTTTGACAAGGTTCATCAGAGACTTTTGGCAAAACTAAAAAGTCATGGGATAGGAGGCAGTGTACTATTGTGGATCAGGTACTAGTTAAAAGATAGAAAGCAGAGGGTAGGGCTAAATGGCCAATTTTCCCAATGGAGAAAGGTGAATAACGCAGTACCCCAGTGAACTGTGCTGGGTCTGCTGCTTTTTGACCTGAAAAAGGGAATAACGAGTGAAGTTATCAAATTTGCAGATGACACAAAACTATTTAAAGTTGTTAAAACCCATGAGGATTGTGGAACATTGCAAGAGGATCTTGATAAATTGGAAGACTGGGCATCCAAATGGCAGATGAAATTTAATGTGGACAAGTGCAAAGTTATACACCTAGGAAAGAACCCCTCAAACTCTGGTTACACGATGGAAAGTTCCTACCACCACCCAGGAAAAAGATTTAGGCGCCATCATGGATAACATGTTAAAACCCTCCAGCCAGTGTGCAGCGGCGGCCAAGAGAGCAAATAGAATGCTATGTATCATAAGTAAAGGAATCAAAAATAAAACAAAGATTATTATAATGCCTCTGTATCGTTCCATGGTGCGACCACACATGGAATACTGTGTGCAATTCTGGTCGCCGTATCTTAAAAAGGATATAGTGTTATTAGAAAAGGTTCAGAGAAGAGACACCAAAATGGTAAAGGGATGGAAGGATACTCCTATGAAGAGAGGTTAAAAAGGTTAGGGCTCTTCAACCTGGAAAAGAGACAGTTGAGGAGAGATATGATAGAAGTCTATAAATTAATGAATGGAGTGGAACGGGTAAACGTAGATCGACTGTTTACCTTATCAGAATATAGAAAGACTAGGGGACATGCAATGAACCTACAGGACAAACTATTGAAGACTAATAAGAGAAAATATTTTTTCACTCAACGTGTAATCAAACTCTGGAATTTGTTACAGGAGGATGTAGTAAAAGCTGTTAGTGTAGCTGGATTTAAAAAAGGTTTGGACAAGTTCCTGGAGGAAAGGTCCATAAACCATTATTAAAAGGGACCCAGGATATCACTGCTTGACCCAATACAAGCATTGTGGAACCTGTGTCTTTTGGGGAGACTGTTAGGTACTTATAACCTAGATTGGCCACTGTTGGAAACAGGATACTGGGCTTGATGGACCTTGGTCTGATCCAGTATGGCATATCTTATGTTCTTATGTTCTCATGAGCGAGATCTTCTCCTGGAGGTATTGTCAGACTTTGATGTGGCCTTGTGCTTGGACTTCGAAGATACCTGAGATCCATGGAAGGATGATGAGGCCCTTGACGGAGTAGACATCATAAATATCTCATACAAAGCGAAGAGTGCTCCAAATTTAGAAGCCCGGTTTTGTAGGCCTCTCCATGTCATTTTCTGATAGAGAGAACAGTCTTTTGGCTGGTGGTCTGGCCGAAGCATTTTGAACATCAGATATGTGTGTCAGTTGCAGAAATGGTGCTGGCACAATTAGAACATTTTTTGAAACCACTATTTGGTTTCTCCACACCTTTGAGAATGTGAATGGTATGGTAGGCTTAAGGCCTAAAAAGGGCGTCTATGCCCTAGATTTTTTATTTATTTATTCATTTTTTAAAGAAGATAAAGGAAGAAGTAAAAGAAAAGAATAAGGAAACCAGCGATGTCTGACAGTGCCAGTTTCAACAGGAAGACAGAGGCGCTATCCACAAAAACATTTTTTCTGTGGTGATAGGATTTGCTTCCTGCTGGCTCGGTGAAAATGAAGAACTGAAGAGAGGGAGTTCGGAAGACCGGAAGGCAGTCGCACAGGCGCAGTGGAGTGTTCCCAAAAGCTTTCCAATTGGATGCTGGGTAGTGTTCCCGCGCAGGCTCCATCGGTACCGACGTCATCCATATATGAAGACTACATTCCTGCTTGTTCCGAGATAACAGAATTGTTTAACAAATATTTTTGTTCCGTGTTAACAGATGAAGGCCAGGAGTGGAACCTCAGACACATAGAAACAGAAAAATATGGCAGATCTTGAATGATTTGTGTTTGTGAGGAGCTAGCTAAACTAAAAATAGACAAAGTAATGGGGCTGGATGAAATATATCCAATAGAGCTGAAAGAGAGTAGTTCTAGTTACTCCACTATTTGATCTATTTAATGCTTCTTTTGAGACAGGAGCGTCCTGGAGTACTGGAAAGAGATGTGGTCTCTCTAAACAAAAGCTGGTGTAAGGAAGAGTTACTCTGACTTCTGGAGGTGAGTAAATTAATGGAAATGCAACTAAAAAAGGATAGTGCAGTTATTGGAATCCAAAGGATTGCTGTATCCAAGGCAACATGGCTTTACTAAAATTAGGCGCTGTCAGAGGAATCTGATTCCTTTCTTTGACTGGGTGATCAGAGTTAGATCAAGGAAGGGTGCTGGATGTAGTGTACTTAGATGTCAACAAAGCTTCTGATATGGTTGCTCATAAGCAGCTTATAAATAAGCTGAGTGCCTAAGGATGGACTTTAAATAAATGGCTGGTCTAGAAAGTAGTTGAGTGGGAAGAGACAAAGGGTAGTGGTAAGTGGTGTTCACTCTAAGAATAAAAATATTACTAGTGTTGTGCGTCTAGGAATCGGTCCTTGGTCCAGTTCTTTTTAACATTTTTCTAATTAACATTGCAGAAGTGCTCTCTTGAAAAATTTGCTTCTTTGCGGATGATACCAAATCTACAATAGGGTAGACACTCTGGAAGATATAGATAACATGAGGGGGGATCTAAAATCTCGATGAATTTGGCAGCTGAGATATAATGCCATAAAAAATACATAATTATACATTTGGCCTGCAAAAAACAGAACAGTATAGTTGTGGCAAGGTCAGCCATCCAGAACATGGGGGAGGTGAGCAGCATAAGGAATTCATCTTAATCAAAGGGCCTCTGTTAGGTGTGCAGAGTCAGAAGGCCAGAGCCACGTTTCAAAAGCAGAAAAACCCCAGCTGGAATAGGTTTCAGGAAATGCTTGATAGAGTAAGAGGGGGAGATTGCAAGCACGAGGACCAAAGCCCTTACTCTAACAAGTGCACTGATTATTCTAAGTTCAGAAGGCAGGGAGATTACAAACACCTGGGAGAGAAAGAGGTGGGGTTGGATCCCAGTGAGTATAAACCCTGGTTAGATTATGGACAGAGGAGCAGCAGGAGAGGAAGCCAAAGGAGCAGCGGAGGAAGCAAGAGAAGCAGCAGATGGGGAGAGGAACAGAGTCCAGAGCAGCAAGGACGATGGAAAGCTGGAGAAGCCAGAGCAGGTGCTAACTCCTGGAGAAGGGCTGAGCTACCCAGAGCTGTGAGAGCTGTTTTCCCTGAATCAGGTTGGCAACAGGGGTGGAAGCCAGGAATTGGAGAAGCATTAAGACCCCCAGAGAGATTGTCAGCTGAGCAGTCTGATCAAGTGAATGAGTCAGAGCCCATGCAATTGGGAGAACCAGAGCCAGAGGTGGGCGAAGAAGACATGTTTATGGATTGTTTATGTCAAGCTTTAGAACTGAAGTGTTGAAGAAGAGCCAGCCTTGAAAGAATTGTTCCTCTTGCAAAGGTAACCTTAAAGCATAAGCAGTAAGGAGGTAAATTCCTGTGTATTTTGGAAAGGAAATTTACTGCCACATAAGCTGGTAAAGGAAGCGGTGTTTCATGCCTGATTATCAGCTGTGGTAGAACTTTGCAATAGCAAGAAAGCTAATTGGCTGCTTTAAGAATTTGTGCTTTGCTCCTGTTTTATATGAAAAGCCTGCTAAGAGTTTTGAGGACATTTTGAATGCTTATTTCATATTCACTTGGAAGTGCAGCCCAGAGAATTGAGGCTGTTGCTCCTGTTTTATATGAAAAGCCTGCTATGATTAACAAAGGACTATAAGAGAAGTGGCACACTTATCTGTGAAAAGGCTAAGCTTCTACATTTAAGAGGACTTTGAAAAGCCATTGTTGAGTTCTGTTTGTTTTTGCCAGCAGTTTGCTGAACCTTAAGCAAAAGCCTATAATTTATCCTGTTAATGGAACCTTGAACCTGATCTCTTCTCTTGTGTTTAAAATAAACTTTTTCTGTCATAAGCCTTACCCTCGGTTTGTCTCAACTACAATCCTTTTTACTTGAAGCATAAATATAGCTGATAGAGGAAGGATATATCAACCACCACGCCCTCAACAACTAGAGACTAGTGGTTTTGGCGTTGTGCTTGTGACACAGTATAGAAGCTTACGCATTTCTGTCCAGGGAAGAACAGGACCTGGGGTTGAATCTAATGATCTTAAGGTGACCAAAGTAGAAAAGGAGAAAGCCAAAAAGAAGAATGCTTGGGTACAAGGGGAGAGGAACAGTCAGCAATAAAATGGACATGATAGTGGCTCTCTAAAGTCTCTACTGAAGCGTCATTTGGAGTTCTGTGTACAATTCTGGAAATAGCATCTTTAAAAAAATATATAAAAATGGAGTCTGTGCAGAGAGCAACTATTAAAATGATCATTGTTCTTCGTCATAAGGTGTCTGAGGACACAATATTTAAACTTTGGAAGAAAGGCAGGAGGCGGCAGATGTGAATGGAGACATTCAAATACCTCTGTGGCAAATGCACAGCACACAGGCCTCTTTCAAATGAGAGGAAGCCCTGGAAAGAGAGGGCATAAGATGAAGGTGAAAGAGTAGATTCAGAAGTAATCTAAGGAACTCATCTGTAGCAAGTGTTCTATGTGATAGCAGGAATAAGTTCTCACTTATGGTTGACGTTATCGACGTAGCCCCACTTCTATTAGAAGCTTTTGGGAGGTTCCACTGCACCTGCCTTCCTGCCTGATGAAGCTCCATCTTCTCCAGTATAACAAAAAGCTGTAACAGCATACAACTCATCGGGGGAGGTGGGAGGTTTGTGAGGGCTTATTCCTGCTGCCCATGGAGAAAGCACAGTTACTTACCTGTAACAGGTGATCTCTGGGAACAGCAGGAATAAGTCTTCACATATGGGTACGTCGGTACCGACGGAGTCTGCACGGGAACGCTTCCCAGCGTCCAATCAAAGAGCTTTTGGAAGCATCCCACCACGCCTGCGTGCTGCCTTCCCCAACTGCCTCTCCTCAGTTAAGTTTTAAAGCTGAGACAAAGAGAGAGAGAGAGGAAAGGAAAGATAGATAGAGATACAACTCCTGGGGAGGTGGGAGGGTTGTGAAGACTTATTCCTGCTGTTCCCAGAGATCACCTGTTACAGGTAAGTAACTGTGCTATCTCCAGGAACAAGCAAGAATGAGTCTTCACATATGGGGACTCCCAAGCTGAGATGCCTGGAGTCTCAGCATGTCATAGGTTGGAACATGCTATCTTCCAGAACACCAGGCATCCTGAGGATGGAGGGTAGAAGTTGAAGAAAGAAAAAATGCTGTGGAACAGCTAACCTAGCATAGGACTGCAGGGAAGGAGTCCATGCGTGGATGATGATTGTCATCAATGATGTTGCAGAAGATTGCAATAGAGACCTCCCCTAACAGGATTTCACAGAGTAAGGAGGTTCATAAATCTACTGGGAACCCAGTAGAGGAACCTTGAAGAGGACCTCACTATAAGTGGAGATAATAAACCTGTAGGAAAAAATGTGGAGGTCAGAATCCTGAAAGGAATAGGTAACCCCAGTAGGGAAAACTGGGGTAGTGCAAAAAACGGTGGGCCTTCAGAGGAAAGGTTTATGACAAAAACCTAACTCTTTTGGCGGGAGCGTGGCTCACTTTTAGGAGCAAAAAGAGAAAGGCTAACCGATTTGGACAAACAGGCATAGTCCTTGTGGGGAGAAAGGGTATGGGGACCCCCTGTATCCCAAGGAGAGAGGACAAATGCCGGAGGCGTTAAAGCCTGTGATTAACTGCAGATCCACAATGTCTCTCCTAACTGGGATATGCTAGGAGAGATATTGAGTATGGAGAGCTTCAAAGGTACATTAATCATTAGGCTATGGTATGAAATTTTTGACTACCATAGGAGTGGTGTGTGCGGAAAACCCCAAACCTGCTAGATAGCATGGGTATGGGTAAAAGCCCTATGTCAGAATCATATAGGTATATGAGAATAGACAGGGAGATAGATAAGTATGTGGATACATATCTATCTATCTATAAGAACATATCTCAACAGATAAATGTAGATAGATAGATAGATAGATAGATAGATAGATAGATATATTCTTATATGTCTATCTATCTATCTATAATGAGATATGGCAGGGCATAAAATACACACAAAAAATAAATATGGATATGTAGGCTTACATATAGGGGTCTGCAGGTAAACAGACAGAGATATGCCTACAGTACAGTGATCACATAGGCTATGTGGAGAGGAAAGATTCATCTAATAACAAGGAGGTGGAACCTACTTGAGAAGACATATAGAGAATCTATTCCTCCTGGTTATAATCTGCAAGAATGCTGGTTAGTGCAAAAGAACCAGGATTGTTACATGAAAGACCAAGGACAATATCAATGTGTAGCCAGGAAGTCCCGAGTCTTCCAGGACTCTGGCATGGTAAGTAGACAGAAGACGCCTAAAGATGAGAGACCATGTTGACCTGCTTAAGGGCAAAGGTATCATGCGTTCTTACCATGAAGACGAGCATATCCCTGATTGGGAATACTATGGACCAAAGCAGGGAACTGGCAACTCCTTGAGTCTGCACGTAAGAAAAGGCCTATGTCCCTTATATCAAAAAAGGAGATAGAAAGAAGGGGATCCTTCTAGTCATGGGAGACATGACTGAAAAGCCTTTTCTAACCAGCTAGGATAGCTGTTGGAGAAAAAAACCCCATGCTCTCTAGCAAGGGCCCACAGTGGAAAGCTTCTCTGTAAATTGCAAGAGAGCATGGAACTGGCTGGTAGAGAGCCAGTATCTCAGTTAACTATGCTGCCAACTCAGGAAATGAAGATGGCAGAATAGAAAAACAATCTAGAAGCTTGTAGTGATAGGATCTCCAAGAGAGATGGAGTACTGACTTGGAGCCACTACAAAGACTAAACAGAATGTTAGTGGTGGACAATCTGGTAGTTTGTGGATAAGAACCAGTGGTCCAAACATTAAAGCTCCTGGATGGGCAGCTGTTGCCAAGACAGCAGAAGAATCTTACTGTTCCAAAACAGAAAGAACAGACAGGACAGGAGTATGAACTCTGGACATGTCTGATAAGCTGCCCCAAGGAAGATTAAAACAGAGGAGGTGAACTCCGCACTGGAAAGTGAGAAAACTAGAGAGGCTGAAGAGAAAGCCTCACAGTAAGTAATTCCGCTCTTACAGGGGAAAAACTTGGTAAGAGGGTGAAGAGAATGGAGCTGAAGAAGACTTACGAAGTAGTAAGTCTATAGAAAGGAAAAATACATGCTGGCACAGGAACTATCATTTGATAGTGGTCAGACCTCTTTCCCTAGCAGGGAAAAGAGGAGAAACCTGTGACTTATAAGCATGGACAGCCTGACAGCTCATAGAAAAAATGAATATCTTTTGGAAAGAGATCCCTGTGTAGGGTTAGAATAAAGTGGTGGATTGCTTCTATTGAGAAGAAGCAACTGTAAATTCTAACCCCAAGGGTCACAAGCATCTGATGATGAATGATCAGAAACACTGCAGGTGCTGGGTTTGCTGAGCCTGGTGAGAGGTTGGATTCTTTAGACCAGGACGATGCTTTCCCTGTTGGGGAACATCTGTATGATGGGCAAGTGATGAATAAAACCTTCTTCTCCTGTGGGAAGAAAGTTTGGCAGGACATTTCCTACATACTGGGACAGAGGAAGGGGTAGAACCACCCCTAGGAACAGGTAAATCAGTGGACAACTGAGTAACCTGACGTAAAGACTCCTTGTTGAAGAGATTTTCTCCAGTGCAAGGAGTATGTCCCAGCCGTTGTTGTGCCCATTTGTCCAAGTCTGAAGCTTGGAGCCAGGCTCTACGTCGTGCCCCTATAGCTATAGCAGAAGTCCTGCTAACAGACTCAAAAGAGTCTAGGGAAGCACGAGAAAGAAACCAAGAGATATTCTGGATATGCTTAAGCAGTGAGGAATAGTCTGTACTCCTGGAATCTGAAAGAAAAGGAGACAAAAGATGCAATTGCTTTGTGACCTCCTCAAGAGAAAGACTCATATAAAAAATATATGAGAGAATTCTTGCAGAAAGCATAGATGTCTGGAAGGTTTGACGTCCAAAGTCATCTAGTATTTTAGACTCACGACCTGGCGGATAGGAAGAGTGCTTTTTCTTACTCTTTACCCGCCTCATTGCTGATTCCACTACTAGGGAATGATGAGGAAGTTGAGTCTTTTGAAACCCTGGAGAGGGGGGCACCTGATATAACAGATCAGTTGCCCTGGGAGGTGGGGGTACCCGGAGAGGTGTTTCCCACATTCCTAGAAGGATATCCTGCAAGGAATGATGCAAAGGAAGCATTATGTTCCCCTTTGCTTTGGTAGAAAGAGACAACCCAATCAATGGTCCCTTATCAGAGCAAAAAGTAGATCACTATTCATATAACAAATGCTCCACTTTAACTATTACGTTATGATTTTATAACAAATGGTGTGGGATACAGTATCCAGGTACTCAAACCATTAAAATGAAAAGTTATAAACAAAAGATAACTAACTCCGGAAAGGTCTCAGACTCAATAGCGCTGTAATGACTTCAGTACATGAAATACTGTTAAAAGCGCTGGCAACATCAATGACCGATCCGGAGATTGTGCAAATCGCAGGTGAGTTCACTAAAGTATTATAACGACTTTCATCTAAAAAACCCACACCATTGTGTCAGCAAAATGCTTATCTTAAAGAATATCGTGATGTAATTTCCCCTACGCCTCCTCTGGCGCCTCTCTGAACGTTTCACTCTTTCTACAGAGTTTCCTCAGGGGGTCTGCGAATAAAACCAACAAAAAATATATAAATAGGCATCCCTAATATCACAACGTATTCAACCCACTAATAAAATTGAAACACTGTAACCACATACCGGTTCGGACAAAGGTATCCTTGAAGGATACTACCAAAAGCAGTGAGGTTCCAAAAGGGAGTATAGTAGCCCAAATGCCCTTGAGTAAGGAGCAGACAGAGCATAAAGATTCCCAATTACCCATGCCTACCAATAGCCAGATTAATATTAATAAAATGCAGTCTCTAAAATGCTTGTATGCCAATGCTAGAAGTCTAAACAATAAGATGGGAGAATTAGAATATATAGCATTAAATGAGAGGTTAGATATGATTGCACTCTCAGAGACATGGTGGAAGGAGGATAACCAGTGGGACACTGTGATACCTGGATACAAACTATATCGTAATGATAGAGCTGAACAAATTGGTGGAGGGGTTGCGCTCTATGTTAGAGAGGGCATTGAGTCAGAAAGGATTAAAGTTTTGCAGGGAACAAAATATGCTGTAGAATCTCTATGGATTGAAATTCCATTTATGAAGGGGAAGGTGATGGCAGTGGGAGTATACTATCGACCACCTGGCCAGAATGAACAAATGGATGATGAAATGCTCAAAGAAATCAAGGAAGCTAACAAAAGCCACAACAGAGTAGTAATAATGGGTGATTTCAATTACCCCGGTATCGACTGGGACAGTGTCACAGCAGGACAAGCTAAAGAGATAAAGTTTCTAGATGAAATAAATGACTGCTTCTTGGAGCAGCTGGTTCATGAACCGACCAGAGGGGAAGCCATACTGGACCTAGTCCTTAGTGGAACGCCAGATCTGGTGCAAGAAATAAGGGTGTTGGGACCACTTGGCAATAGTGATCATAGTATGATCATGTTTGATTTAATCAGTGGAGGACAGATAGTAAAGGAATCCACAGTACTACCTTTTAACTTTCAAAAGGGTGACTATGATAGAATGAGGAATATAGTTCGGAAAAAACTAAAAGGAGCGGTTCCAAAGGTTAAAGACTTACAGCAAGCTTGGGTGTTATTTAAAAATACTATCCTCGAAGCCCAGACCAGCTGTATTCCACGCATTAAGAAAAGTGGAAGAAAGTCCAAAAAACTGCCAGCATGGTTTAAAGGTGAGGTCAGAGAGGCTGTTGCTGCCAAAAGAGCAACCTTCAGAAAATGGAAAAAAGAGCCAAATGATGAAAACTGGAAACAGCACAAGCACTGGCAAGTTAAATGCAAAGCATTGATAAGGCAGGCAAAGCGGGAATTTGAGAAGAAACTTGCTACGGAAGCAAAAAGACGAAATAAAGACTTTTTCAAGTACATTCGTAGCAAAAGGCCTGTGAGAGAGTCAATTGGACCATTAGATGATAGAGGGGTAAAAGGGGCAGTAAGAGGAGACAAGGCTATAGCAGAGAGACTGAATGAATTCTTTGCTTCGGTCTTTACTGAGGAAGATGTAGGGGTGTTACCCAAGACTGAAGTGGTATTTAAAGGTGATACTGCAGAGGAATTGAGAGAAATATCGCTACACCGGGAAGATATATTACAACTATTTGATAAACTGAATAGTAGCAAATCACCTGGACCGGATGGTATACATCCCAGAGTGTTGAAAGAACTGAAATATGAGATTGCAGACCTGTTATTGGTAATCTGTGAACTTTCATTAAAATCATCTGTAATACCTGAAGATTGGAGGGTCGCCAACGTAACACCAATTTTTAAAAAGGGTTCCAGGGGTGACCCGGGAAATTACAGACCGGTGAGCCTGACGTCAGTACCAGGGAAAATGGTAGAAGCCATCATAAAGAACAAAATTACACAGCATGTAGATAGTCATGGCCTAATGGGAGACAGCCAACATGGCTTTAGACAAGGCAGATCTTGTCTTACTAATCTGATCTGTTTTTTTGAAGGTGTGCATAAACAGGTAGACAAAGGTGAGTCGGTTGATATAGTGTATCTGGACTTTCAGAAAGCTTTTGACAAGGTCCCCCATCAGAGACTTTTGGCGAAGCTAAAAAGTCATGGGATAGGAGGCAGTGTACTATTGTGGATCGGGAACTGGTTAAAAGATAGAAAGCAGAGGGTAGGGCTAAATGGCCAATATTCCCAATGGAAAAAGGTGAATAGTGGAGTACCCCAGGGATCTGTACTGGGTCCGCTACTTTTTGACATATTCATAAATGACCTGGAAAAGGGAATAACTAGTGAGGTAATCAAATTTGCAGATGACACAAAACTGTTTAAAGTTGTTAAAACCCAAGAGGATTGTGGAAAACTGCAGGAGGATCTGGATAAATTGGAAGACTGGGCATCCAAATGGCAGATGAAATTTAATGTGGACAAGTGCAAAGTTATGCACCTAGGAAAGAACAACCCACACTATAGTTACAAGATGCAAGGCTCCACATTAGAAACCACCACCCAGGAAAAAGATTTAGGAGTCATCGTGGATAACATGTTAAAACCCTCCGCCCAGTGTGCAGCGGCGGCCAAGAAAGCAAATAGAATGCTAGGTATCCTAAGGAAAGGGATGGAGAATAAAACAAAGGATATTATAATGCCTCTGTATCGCTCCATGGTACGACCGCACCTTGAATATTGTGTGCAATTCTGGTCACCGTATCTTAAAAAGGACATAGAGTTATTAGAAAAAGTACAGAGAAGAGCCACCAAATTGGTGAAGGGGATGGAAGGCTACTCCTATGAAGAGAGGCTAAAAAGGTTAGGGCTCTTTAACCTAGAAAAGAGGCGGCTGAGGGAGATATGATAGAGGTGTATAAATTAATGAATGGAGTGGAACGGATAAACGTGGATAAATTGTTTACGCTATCAGAATATAGAAGGACTAGGGGGCATGTAATGAAGCTACAGGGTAAACTATTTAAGACAAATAGGAGAAAATATTTCTTCTCTCAACGTGTAATCAAACTCTGGAATCTGTTACCGGAGGATGTAGTAAGGGCTGTTAGTATAGCTGGGTTTAAAAAAGGTTTGGACAAGTTCCTGGAGGAAAGGTCCATAAACCACTATTAAAAAGGGACCCAGGATATCAATGCTTGGCCTAGTACAAGCACTGCAGAACCTGTGTCTTTTGGGGAAACTGCTAGGTACGTATGACCTAGATTGGCCACTGTTGGAAACAGGATACTGGGCTTGATGGACCTCGGTCTGACCCAGTATGGCATTTCTTATGTTCTTATGTTCTTATGAACATATCCACCACTAATACCGATGCTGCCCACGTTTCACTTGCAGTAAGCTGTTTGTTCAAAGCAATCTTCTCAAAAAACGCCGCGCATGCGGTCTAGATAACAAAAACCACAATTTAAACTGCAGGGCTCAGTGACGTCAACCAGCGCCAATTGGTACACCATCAAAACCACTAACTAAAACAGTCACAAAATACCTCACAAACATACCCCCCAATCAATACTGGTATTCAAACCCGTCGGTGTTAATGTCTTCAATCTAAAAATCCACCACATAATAGCAAAGACTGTTCCAATGTCTTACCCTGTCTAGCAAAATGGTAGAAAGAGAGCCTTGTGCAGGATCATGTCCTGGGATAGGAATGTCAAGAGATCTTGCTATATCCCAGAGGAAACTCTGAAAAGAGGGATCCCTAACAGGAATCTCTCTTGGACAGGTTAGATTTACAGAACTAGCCCGAGTATCCACAGAGGTATCCAAAAATATAGGAAGAGAAGATCCTGCACAGTGCAGTGTGGAATGCTTAAGAGATGGTTGCTGGTACTGGGTATCAGGAGCAGCAACCGTCCTTACCACATTGTCCATGTCAGGTATCGGCTCCAAGCGTGGTATAGAATGGAGCGATCCTGTTGAAAAAAGCATGGTAGGAGTTGGCCACGATGCTACTGTGGATACCGGTACCGAGGTCAAGACCGGTACCGATGTCGGAGTCGAGCCCGACAAAGACATTGGAGTAGTCATCTGTGACAGTTCAATTTGCACCGAGGTGACCGAACCCATCCGGCCAGTATCCTCGGTACCGAGGCACCAGTATCGATCGATGTCGGTACCAGAAGCTATTGGTACCGAGTCTTCTAGACTAGAGATCGATTCCAAACTCGGCATCGAGGGCAGAGAGCCTGATAAGCGAAGCATGGAAGGCACCGACCGCAAAGGTAATGAGGTCGTCGGTACCGATTTCGGTACTGTGTCTGACACCGGTGAAGCCAGTGGCAACTCAATCGGCGTGAAAGGAACCGAGAGTTGAAGATCGGAATTATTGGAACCGAGCCTTCGGTACCGCCGAGAGCCGGTACCAAGGCGAGTCGGTACCCAGTCCTCCAGACTGGAGATCGATTCCAGACTCGGCATCGAAGGAAGCGAGTCTATCGATACTACCACTGACGTCGGTACCCTCCAGACGTGTATCGGTGCTGGTACCGATAACGGAAAGTCAGTCTGGGGTGTATCTACCGGTCCCAAAGGTACAGAGGACGCCAGATGACGATCCCTGGTGAGGAGTATTTTATCCAACACCAGTGCCGATGTCGGGGTATCGGTACCGCTCGAAGAGGATGCCACCAACGGACATGGCTGAGGTATGTTCTGTGGGGGGTGAACCCCAGGAACAACCTGAAACCCCTTATTTTCTTTGGAGACCGAAGACTCCCGCCGGGGTTTTGAAGCCAGTGGGCCCTCGAGGGCAAGGCCGGAATAGTCTTCATGCTGCACATGAGACCTACCACTCGAGGACTGGCTAGTCTTAACAGACTGTTTGTGGGTTACCTGATCTTGTGTGGAAGAAGAAGGGGACGGTGCCCCAAAGTTGGAAGGCAACCGTGTATCGAGGGAATCTCGATGTTGAAAACCTCTTCTCACCAAACTGTAGTCAGGACCCAAGCAGGTTAGACACCGACTTTGAGGGTCTAAAAACAAAGTTGTACCGCCACAGGATGAACATTTCTTAGAGAAAGTGACTGGCGGTTCCATGAAGGAAAAAGAAGAGGCCTAAAAGGCCTAAGATCGTGGGATACTGTGAGGAAAAAGCACAGTTACTTACCTGTAACAGGTGATCTCTGGGAAAAGCAGGAATTAGTCCTCACATATGGGTACATCGGTACCGACGGAGCCTGCGCGGGAATGCTCCCCAGAATGAAAGCTTTTGGGGCATCCCACAGCGCATGCGCGCTGCCTTCCCGCCTTTCCTACCAACTCTCCTCAGTTCAAGTTTAAAGCTGAGACAATAGAGAGAGAGAGGAAAGGAAAGACAAAGAGAGATACAACTCCTAGGGGAGGTGGGAGGGTTGTGAGGACTAATTCCTGCTGTTCCCAGAGATCACCTGTTACAGGTAAGTAACTGCTATCTCCAGGAACAAGCAGGAATAAGTCCTCACATATGGGGACTCCCTAGCTAAGATGCCTGGGAGATCCCCAAGGGTATGAGACACTGAAGGGTTCCTCGTCTTCCTATGGATTTCAGGCATCCATTCAGGGAAGGAGGGCAGGAGTTGTTCAGAAATGGAACAGGTGTCTGAGGACAGCCTGACCAAACAAGGCATCCCAGCGGGAGTCCTTGTCCAAACAGTAATGGGCTGTGAAGTTATGAACCGAGGCCCAGGTGGCTGCTCGACAGATCTGGTCGATGGACACAGAATGAAGATGAGCCATAGAAGTGGCCATGGCCCTCACATTGTGAGCTGTGACATGGCCCTCCAGAGAAAGGTTCTTACTCTGGTAAGCAAAAGAAATACACTGAGCAATCCAATTGGACAGTGTTCTTTTAGAGACTGGAAGTCCTAAATGAGAAGGATCAAAAGCAACAAAAAGTTGGGAAGACTTTCTATGTGCTGTGTCCTGTGTAAGTAAAAAGCAAGAGCTCTTTTACAATCTAGAGTATGAAGGTTCCTCTCTGCAGTGGATGCATGAGGAGCTGGAAAAAAGACAGGTAAATATACCTCTTGATTAAGATGAAAAGGTGAGACCACTTTAGGCATAGTGAGGATTTGTCCTAAGGACTACCTTATCATGATGGAACCTTGTATAAGGTTGATTAGCCACTAAGGCCTGCAGTTCACTGATGCGGCGAGCAGAAGTGATTGCAATAAGGAAAATAACCTTCCAGGAAAGAAATTTCAAGGAGCTAGTGGCTAAGGGTTCAAAAGGTGGCTTCATAAGCTGACCAAGAACCAAATTTAAGTCCCATGCCACCGGAGGAGGTCGAATGGGAGGTTTAGTTAAAGTTAGGCCTCTCATAAATCTTGCAATAAGAGGATGAGAGGAAACAGGCTGTCCATTGATAGGCTTAAGGGATGCTGCAATAGCACTTAAATGGACCCTTACTGAATTCGTCTTAAGGCCTGCATTGGAAAGATGCAGGAGATATTCTAATAAAGAATTCACAGGAAGTGCCAGAGGGTCAAGACCCTGTTGAGCACACCAAATGAAAAATCTTTTCCATTTAAAAGCATAGGAACGCCTAGTGGAAGGTTTCCTGGAAGCATGGAGGATATCCTTCACTTGCTGCGAAAGATTGAAGTCTTGAAGGTCTAGGCCTTCAGTAACCAAGCTCTGAGGTGAAGGGACTTGGGGTTTGGATGCCACAAAGTCCCCTCCTCCTGAGACAGAAGGTCTGGAGCAGCTCCCAAGTCCAGGGAGGGGGCTTGGGAGAGATGCAGAAGTAGAGGGTACCACACTTGGCGTGGCCAGCGTGGAGCTATGAGGACCTTGATCCCTCTGAAGTTTGAACAGAGTCTTGGTAATCAAAGGAATGGGTGGAAAGGCATACAGGAAGTCCTGATCCCAATGAAGGAGGAAGGCATCCTTGGCCTGAACTCCCTGACACGGAATTCTGGAACAGAACCGGGGAAGTTTGGCATTCCACGGACTTGCAAATAGGTCTATGTCCGGGGTTCCCCATTCCTGGACGATTCTGAGTACCTGATCCATGTGCAGGGACCATTCGTGTGGAAGCAGAACTCGACTGAGTCTGTCTGCCCAAGAGTTTTGAATTCCTGGGAGGTATACTGCCAGGAGATGGATTTGATGCTCTCTGGCGAAGGCCCATAATCTTAGAGCTTCGTTGCAAAGCGACAGAGAGCCAGTTCCTCCTTGCTTGTTTATGTAAAACATGGCTACCTGATTGTCCGTTTGAATGAGGACTGTCTGGTAGCTGAGGAGGGTATGAAAGACCTTGAGAGCTAGGAACACTGCTCGAAGTTCCAAGAGGTTGATATGAAGAGAGGTCTCCTGTGGGGACCAAGTGCCTTGGGTGGAGAGGTCCTGTAGATGAGCTCCCCAACCTGTTTGGGAGGCATCTGTTGTGAGGATTGCTTGGAGCAACAAAAGTTGGAAGGGGGACCCCAGCAACAGATTTTGAGTGGACATCCACCATTGGAGAGACCAAAAGAGACGTTTGGAGTTTGCTATTTGGTCTGAGAGAGCTCCTGAAGCTTGCATCCACTGGGTGGACAAAGTCCATTGAACTGCTCTCATGTGTAGGTGAGCATAGGGCACCACATGTACTGTGGAAGCCATGTGGCCTAGTAGCTGTAGCATCTCCCGGGCAGTTAAGTGGTTCTTTGACTGAATCTGGGAGGCTAACTGCACTAGACGTTGGCAACGAGCCTGGGGAAGATAGGCTCTTGCAGTAGTGGTGTCCAACCAGGCCCCTATGAATTCTAGGGACTGAGTAGGGGTGAGCTGAGACTTTGGGAGGTTTACCACAAGTCCCAGATACTGCAGAAAGCGCCTGGTGCGGTCCAGGGAAATTTGGGCTTCTGACTGAGATGGAGCTCGGATGAGCCAGTCGTCTAGGTAGGGGAAGACAAATATTCCCAGAGTGCATAGAAATGCAGCAACTATTGCCATGCATTTGGTGAACACTCTTGGAGCAGAGGCTAGACCGAAAGGAAGCACTCTGTATTGGTAATGTTTTCCCTGGAACAGAAAATGTAGGAATTTTCTGTGGGATGGATGGATGAGTATATGAGTGTACGCATCCTTGAGATCTAGAGAACAAAGCCAATCCTGACTCTGTAGGTATGTAAGGAGAGTGCCTAAAGAAAGCATCTTGAACTTCTCCTTGCATAGAAATTTGTTCAATTCTCTGAGATCTAGAATGGGTCTGTATCCCCCCCTGTTTTCTTTGGAATGAGAAAGTAGGGGGAGTAAAACCCTGACCCCTGTTGAAGAAGAGGAACTTCTTCTATGGCCCTCTGGGCCAGAAGGGTGGTTACCTCCTGATCCAGAAGGTCGAGGAGAGATGTGGGAGAATTGAAATGTCTCACCATGGTGTAGGGAGGAAGGTCTGAGAAATGAAGTTTGTAGCCCTCTCTGATGATGGAGAGGGTCCACTGCTCTGATGTGATTTGCTCCCATCTGGGAGCAAAATGAGCTAACCTTCCTGGAATGGTGAGAGGTTCTGGCTGTTGTAGAGCCAGAAAGGTTACGTTCTCTAGTATCAAGTCAAAAACCCTGAGGGGCTTGGGACTGCTGGGTTGCAGCAGCCCCTGCAGGTTTAGGCCTAGCCTGTTTAGGTTGCTGACGCTTAGTAGCAAAGCGACCTGTAGAAGATTGTTGACCAGAAGTGGAAGGAAATCTGCCCTTCTTGTAAAAAGACTTTTTAAAAGATTTTTTCTTGGCTGGAGTGGAGGTAGACGTAGAAAGTCTATCCAGAGCAGCATTTTCTGCATCCATTTGAGTGGCTTTAATTTGCCACTCTTTGCCAAATAGATTTTCACCTGTACAGGGCAGATTTCCTAAACCATCTTGAACCCAGGGTTCTAGATCAGAAGCCTGGAGCCAAGCAATTCTACGAGCAGCTATGGCAATGCCTGAGGCTCTGCTGGCACCTTCAAAAGAATCAAAGGCTGACCTGTTGGAAAACTTTGAAATGTTTTGAGTATGCTTAAGCCAAAGAAGGAACTCATCCCTTTTGTCCTCTGGAATAAAAGGGAGAAAGTTGTGCAGCTTTTCTGCAACCTCCTTTAGAAACATACCCATATAAAGGCTGTATGAATTGATTCTGGCAATAAGCATGCTAGCTTGGAAGATTTTCCTTCCAAAAGCATCCAAGGTCCTGCATTCTCTTCCTGGAGGAGAAGAAGAGTGTCTTTTGGTACTCTTTATCCTCTTCATAGCTGATTGCACCACAATGGAGTGGTGAGGAAGCTGAGTTTTTTGAAATCCAGGAGAAGGAGGTACACGGTACATAGTGTCCAATCTACGAGAATGAGGAGAAGGGTGAGCGGAGTCTCCCACAATTCAATCAAATGTTCTTGAAGAATTTCATGAATTGGTAAGGTGACTGCCTCTCTGGGAACCTTAGAGTATCCCAAGATATCTAATTTTTTTGCTCTAGGCTCTTTTTCAGAGGTTACTGAAATAGATAGTCCTTTAGCTACTTCTATTATGAAGTCTTGAAAGGACAAATCCTCTGGAGGAGACATTCTCCTTTTTGGAGAAGAAGGCTCCTCAGGAAGAGTAACAGATACTTCAGGGGACTCATCCGATGAATCAGAATCATCAGAAGAATCGAAGTATTGTCTGCTTGATTCCAAAGATCGATAGGCGTATCGATCGGTACCGACATCGGGTGTCCCCGGTACCGGGTCGGTACCGAGAAAGAGCCCAGGACAGAGAGCCGGAATCGGTCTCCTGGCCGATGTCGATGCAGCCGGTACCGGCATCGGTACCGACAATGGAGCTTGTTGTGGTACCGACGGCGTCGCAGCCTTGATGAAAGCCAGTATAGCCTGCTGCATGGATTGCATAGTGTGATCCATGGACGCCACGACTGCCTGGATGTCGGTACCGGGAGATTGTGCCGGTACCCCAGAGCAGTCTAACAGGTGATCGGTCGAGGCCGTGCCATCGATGTCAACCTGTAACCCCATAGGAGGAGCTTTGGAAGCCGGAGCTTCCCGCCGGGGTTGTTTGGTTGGGGCAGGATCCTCAAGGGCAAGCCCGGAGGCATCTCGATGCTTAGAGGGAGATTTGCCCTTCGAGGACCTGCTAAAAGTATGTTTGGTTACCTGAGACCCATCAGGAGAGGAAGACCTGGAAGATGTCGATGGCACCGCCGGTGCATCCGTGGGAAACAGCACATGGAGCTTGGCTGCCCGGTTCTGTAACCCTCATTTAGACAGAGAGCAGGCTTGGCAATCCGGAATGGAGTGTTCAGGCCCCAAACATTTAAGACACCATTCATGGGTGTCTGTAACAGAAATTGTACCGCTACACTTAGTGCATTTTTTGAAACCAGAGGCTGGTTTATCCATGGAGGAAAAATTCTTGTGGGCCTGTAAGCCTAAGAAAAGAAATACACTAAGTGAGGAAAAGTATATATATATATATTTTTTTTTTTTAAAGAAAAGAAAAGAAAAGACCGGCGGTACCGGTCCGGTGTCGGGGAAGGCAGACACGCGACCAAAGAAATAAATTAAAATAAAGAACTTCTTCAGCGGTGACAGGAACACGACCTGCTGGCTCCGCGGAAAAGAAGAACTGAGGAGAGTTGGCAGGAAAGGCGGGAAGGCAGAGCGCATGCGCTGTGGGATGCCCCAAAAGCTTTCATTCTGGGAAGCTGGGGAGCATTCCCGCGCAGGCTCCGTCGGTACCGACGTACCCATATGTGAGGACTTATTCCTGCTTGTTCCTGGAGATATATATATCCCGCGGAAAAGGAAAATATTTTAAGAAAAGAAAAGAAAAACACCGGCAGTACCGGTGCTGTCGGGAAGACAGCCGCGACCACAAGAAAACTAAAAACAAGAATTTTCTGCGGTGACAGGAGGACGTCCTGCCGGCTCCGCAGAAAAACGAAAACTGAGGAGAGGCAGTTGGGAAAGGCGGGAAGGCAGCACGCAGGCGTGGTGGGATGCTTCCAAAAGCTCTTTGATTGGACGCTGGGAAGCGTTCCCGCGCAGACTCCGTCGGTACCGACGTACCCATATGTGAAGACTCATTCCTGTTTGTTCCTGGAGATCACCTGTTACAGGTGAGTAACTACCTTTTCTCCATGGACAAGCAGGGATGAGGTTCTCACATATGGGACTCCTAAGCTACAGGCTAATGAAAACCAAGGAGACTGAATATGCAACAGGGGGCGATTCAACTAAGGACTGGAGAAACAACTTTGTACAGCATTGGTAGTTCTCAAAGGCGAACTCATTTACTACTACTACGACTACTACTGAACATTTATATAGCACTACAAGACGTATGCAGTGCTGCAGACACATGTAAAAGACGGTCCCTGCTCATCAAGCTTACAATCTAGTCAAGACAGACAACACAGTAGCTGTAGAGATGGGATACAGCTAAGGGAAATGGTAAGGAAACAATTGAGATCTGAAAGAGGCCGTGAAGAGGTGAGTTTTCAGCCTGGATTTAAAAAGGGTCAGAGAAGGTGCCTGATGGACAGACTCGGTTTGTTCCAGGCATAAGTAGCAGAAAGGAATGAAGTCTGGAGATAGCAATAGAAGAGAAGGGCACAGATAGAAGCAATTTGCCAGAAGACCAGAGTTCCCAAGGAGGGGTGTAGGGAGAGATAAGAGAGGAAAGGTAGTGAGGAGTTGCAGAGTGAATGCACTTATAGATCAGCAGGACAAGTTTGAACTGGATGTAGAAATGGATAGGGAGGCAATGAAGTGATTTGATTAGAGGGATAATACGGTTCAGTTTCTTCACTATACAGTTTCATTAATGACCATTCATGCTCTGTGGTCTATTTTTGGTTTGTTTTTGGGTACCCTGGATGGACAGAAGAGACTGAGGGGTTAGAGTTTGATTCTAATCCAAAAACAAATGCCGGAATACAGATTGGCCGAAGTTGCTGTCATGTTGGTAATCCCCATCTAGACAATAGTGAGATGCAAATGTGTGAACAAAGACCACATTGTAGCCCTGTAGATCTCTTCCATGGAGAACGAGCGTGAGTTGCCCACCAACGCAGCCGTGGCTCATACATTGCGAGCTGTGACATGACCATCAAGGATCAGGCCAGTCTGGGCATAAGTTGTTGAGTGGGTTGAAGGTGGGACTTCGGCTAACTGACTACGAAACCCAACAACTCTAACATCTGGATGGTCAACTATGTTGATTGAAGAACTCCATGTGGAGTGGTGCTTTTTATGAGCCAGTCATCCAGATAAGGGAAGATAAAAAACCCCAGTGTTCTGCGATAGGCCACTACCACTGCAAGGCACTTTGTTAAGACTTGGGGTGCCAAGGTCAGTCCAAAGCGTAACACTCTGTACTGAAAGTGCCATCTTCCTAGGAGGAATCTGAGTTACTTCCTGTGGGCGAGACAGATCAGTATGTGGGCGTCCTGTAGATCCAGTGAGCACAGCTAATCGTCCTTCTGAAGATAAGGGAGTAGAGTCCCCAGAGAGAACATCTTGAACTTTTCTTGCATCAGGAAGGTGTTGAGGTTTCCGAGGTCCAGGATGGGCCAAAACACCCTCCCTTCCCATTTTCTTGGGGAACAGAAAGTACCTAGAGTAAAATCCAATTTGCTCCTGAAGCATGGACTCAATGGCAAGATTGGCCACAAGGGCAGAGATTCCTCCCTGAAGGAGGTTTAGAGCAAATAGTCGAGAAGATACACACTTGGGGGACAGTGAAGCAGCAGCTTGGTGAAGTGCAACATGTAGCTGCTTTGGACTATTTGTAGCACTCCAGCATCTGAAGTTGAGGGGTCACCTGTGGGCAAAGAGTGAGCTGTCCCCCCACCAGAAGGTACCCCTCTGTTGGCACCAGCACATTTGGCTGGCTCCTTCAGAGCCTAGTTACACCTGGTTCCCGGCCTGAGCTGCAGGGAAGACAAAGCCCGCTTCTCCTGACGCTGCAAGCGAGAAGCCCGCGACTTTTGCTGGAAAGCTTAAGGACCAGGAAAGTAAAGTACATGTCCTTAAGGGTAGGTATCCTTTTTCTAGCCCTCTTCCCGATACTTCCTGTGATACCATCCCGCTCCATGTTGGTATACCCCAGGGATGCGTCTTTAGGCCCCCTCCTTTTCTCTCTATACCCAATCCCTTGGCGCGCTTTCCTCCCATGGCTTTCAGTACCATCTCTATGCCGATGACTCCCAGATCTACCTCTCTACACCCGATATCTCTCCAGCAATCCAGACTAAGATCTCTGCCTGCCTTTCTGACATCGCTGCCTGGATGTCTCACCGCCACTTAAAATTGAACATGGCCAAGACTGAACTCCTTGTCTCCCCCCCCCCCAACTCCTCCCCTCCTCTTCCCCCATTCTCAGTCTCCATGTTTGGATCTACGATCCTTCCTGTTCCTTCGGCCCGCAATCTAGGGGTTATCTTCGACACCTCTCTCTCCTTCTCCACACATATCCAGCTCGTAGCTAAGACCTGCCTCTTCTTTCTCTACAACATTAGCAAAATCCGCCCCTTCCTTTCTGAACACACTACCAAAATGCTTATCCACTTAGTCTCCTCTTGCCTCGACTACTGCAACCTACTCCTTGCTGGTCTCCCCGTGAGCCATCTCTTTCCCCTTCAATCTATACAAAACTATGCTGCTCGACTTATCTTCCGCCAATCTCGCCATGCCCACATTACTCCTCGTCTCAAGTCACTTCACTGGCTCCCTATCCAATTCCGCATCCAATTCAAACTTCTCCTACTGACCTATAAATGCATTCACTCTGCAGCCCCTCAATACCTCTCATCTCTTATCTCGCCCTACATTCTCCCTCGTGAACTTCGCTCCGCTAACAAATTACTTCTTTCTAGGCCTTTCACTCGCACCGCTAACTCCCGACTTTGCTCCTTTCACCTTGCTGCTCCTTACGCCTGGAACAGCCTACCTGTGTCTATATGCCAGGCACCCTCTCTGGCCCTCTTCAAATCCAGATTGAAGACCCATCTCTTCACCACCGCTTTCAGATCCTGACTTCTATCCTTTATCTTAACCTGACTCCCATCAATTTTCATGACTGAGTTGTAAAGACCTTATTGTGCTTTGCACGGAACTGACTAATGCTCTGTATTGTCTCGACTAGATTGTAAGCTCGGACGAGCGGGACTCCGACGAGCAGGGACTGTCTCTTGTTTGTATGTTGTACAACGCTGCGTGCATGGCGCTATATAAGTGCTAAATAGTAGTAGTAGTAGGAGGATGTGCGTCTTGAGAGCCTGGTGAGGGTGATGTGCTGCTTCTCTATGACACCAGCTTTCTCCGACACCAGCTCTCCAAAGAAGTTCTTTCCCCGGCGCGGCATGTTCGAAAGCTTATTTTGCAACGACTGCTTCAGGTCGGAAGACTGAAGCCAGATGAGCCAGCAGGCTCCAATACCCACAGCTGCTGCTGCTCTGGACACCGTCTCAAAGGTGTCATAATCACCCAGACCAGGAACTTCGAGGAATCTTTGCTATGGCCCACCAGGGTACAGTAATGCTCCAGTTTCTCCAGAGGAAGGAATGGACACTAGTCAATGAGAACACATATGATGTTTGTCAGGAATATGCTCATGTAGAGCTGATAAGAGTGTATTCTAGCCATAAGAATGGAGCTCTGGAAGCACTTCCTTCCAATGGAGTCCAATGTACAAGCCTCCCTACTTGGGGATGTTGAGGAACGAGTCTTGGTGCTCTTAATCGTTTTAGGGTGGAGTCCACCACTAAGAAGTGATAAGGAAGCTGAGGCTTCTCAAGTCCTGGGGCCTTTTGAACCCAGTACATTGAGTTCAGCCTCCTACTAACCGAGAGCATAATAAGGGGGTTCTCACACATCTTCATTTGCAGTCTTTGTAGGATTTAGTGCACCGGCACTGTCAATGCTTCCTTAGAAGCAGAGGGGTAAGCGTAGTTACTCACCTGTAACAGGTGTTCTCCATGAATAGCAAATATAGGTGACATTACCGATGGAGCCCCGAATGGAAAATTCCCTGCTTCCAAAGAAAACCTTTGGGAGGTACACCATGCATGTGCGCCTGCCTTCCTAACCACTGCCGCACCATATCCTTCAGTATGATTACACAGCAGGAGCCAAAAAGGCAACTCCCTGAGGAGATGGGAGGATTGTGAGGACTTAATTCCTGCTTGTTCACGGAGAAAGCGTAGTTATTCACCTGTAGCAGGTGTTCTCCATGAATAGCAGGAGTCTTCAGGTATCGGACTTCCAAGCTTCAGATTACCGGAACCTGAGGAGAAAAAGTAGCCTAACTGGGCATTGAGAACTGAAGAAGCCAGGAAGACCAGAGAGGTAGTCCCCACCAAGGGACTCATCTGATGCAGTATCCACATTTGAGATTGACCAAGGGAATTTAGCAGGGTACCATTCATTATTGCTTCTTGTCACCATGAATATAGAATCCTTGTATCCTAACATCCCACAAGTAGAAGCGTTGAAAGCTGTAGAAAGACACTTGTTGGTATGCAAACTTCATAAAAGGATTCCCACAGTTTTCCTGACCCAATTGGCACATATAGCTCTTACTGAGAATTTCTTTTGTTTTAGAGATCTTTTTTATAAGCAGATAAAGGGTGTAGCAATGGGATCGTCAATGGCTGCAGACATCGCAAACCTGTACGTGCCAGAATTTGAGAATACGTTTTTAAGCCAACATCCTTTTAAAGATATTAAACTATGAATCCGTTATATACTGATAACATTTTAGTGATTTGGGATGGAAGCTTGGGGTTTTTTTTAGATTTTAACAAATGGATTAATGCAATTGGAGGACAATTTGTGGTTCCAAATTACCTATGAACAGGAACAGAGCTCATATTTGGACCTTTTGATAAAGAAAGGAGAAGATGGTTTCCTCACACGTTTATATAGAAAGCCTACACTTTTACATTTTAAAAAATGGTTCCACAACCCACCACTCAAGAGAAATCTTCCGGTTGGTCAATTCTTGAGAGCCAGACGAGTCTGTACTACTAATGAAGACTTTGACACTCAGACGAATGAGACGTAGGTTTCAAGTACGCGACTACCCCGAACGATACATTGAGAGTGCCTAAGGAGAGCTCAGGATACTCCGCATGAGTCACTGCTACAACTGAGACCTACCAAAAAAATCTCCTAAAGACCCCCCCATGAAACATTAGCATATCTTTTTGTCGGACCACATTGAGGGAGGTTCAGATAAGGTTCAAAACCACACCAGTCAACTGAGGTCCATTTTAATCACAAAAACAGTTCTTTAGTGAATTATATGGAAAAACTTATCTTAAAATGCTGAGAGAAGAAGCGCAAAACATTGTGTGAAACGTCCAAATTCATAAATCATGACGTGCACGTTTCGGGACAAAGCAGTCCCTGTATCAAGTGCTCTCACGCAGGTCGCATAAGTTTGATTCTTCTCTTGTCCATGTACAAAATAATGACCTTGCTTTTTTTTTTTTAAACCACCGGTGCTCACCGGACAACCTATCACTATGAGGGATCAATCCTTTTGCAATTAGTCGGCAAATCTGTCAATCTTCAAGGGAACCAAACACGGATAAGGGCTTCCCCAACACCTGTCCCTTAGCCGATTGGATGAAAACAGTTTGATGAATGTGAGAACGCCACATAATGCCCGATTCTATATCTACCAAAGAACAGCCCAAGAAAAAGGGAGAATTCCCACCACATCAAGGAATCCCTTAGTCATTAGGCTTTCCTCAAAAAATGCTCAACCACTCTATTTCCCGATTAAGGCCACCTGGTTGAACACTTGCCAAATCGTAGATCCACCGCTGTTCACAACGTTGTAATCGAACTGTTCTATCACCCCCTCTGGGATCCTCTGGGATATGGTCAATCACAGTCCATCGCAATTTGTCAAATGCATGTCCTTGCTCAACACAATGGTCCACTATAGGGGCTGATAGAACCTGTTGTTGTAAGCGAGATGCATGCTCGCTAATTCTAGTTCTAATGGATCTTATCGTACGGCCCACATAAATGAGAGGGCATTCACATTGGATCAAGTAGACTACAAAGGACGAAGAGCAGGTGGTGAACCATCGCCGTCTATAAGTGTGTCCAGTCCGAGGGTGGTCCCACGAAGTTCCGGACATCGTATTAAAACAAAATTTACACTGTTGGCATGGAAAGTGGCCCTTTATTGTACTCGGGCCGAGTGGTTTGTCATGTGTGGTGGTGGAATGTACCAACATGTCACGAAGACAAGGAGCTTTATTAAAAACCGGCATGAATGGATGGGCTAAACTAGGATGAACAGAGAGAATAGACCAGTGTTTGCGGAGGATCCCCACCACTGTATTGCTACGAACCATATAAGGAAAAACGCCCACTATCACTATCAACTGAGACCTAAGCAATCTGAAAGAAGGATAATGTGCCCTTTATTATATTCACATCATTCACAGAATATCATGAAGATTTTGCAAGAGGAATGGTATTTGATTTAAACAATACCAGGCTTTGCTGATGTACAGTTAACGGTAGCACATAAAAGAATATGTTGGTTTCATCGGCTTTTTACGGAAAGAAGGTTTCTTTCAAAACACAAGGGACACTATCAATGTCGAAGATGTTCTATATGCGTGCATGCGATACCCGTGAGGAGTTTTTTTTATTCATCCTATGACTAACCAGAAGTTTTATTTAGATGACTTCTCGAACCGTGAGACTGCTAATGTGATCCATGTCATTCAATGCCCATGCGCAAAATTATACGTAGGTAAAACGAGAAGTATAAAGAGGCGGATTATAGAGCACAGGAGTTGTATAGAGGCCTGATGGAAAAACCCCTTGTCATCCACTGGCAAGAACAGAAGCACAAGATTTCAGATTTACGGCTCTTTGTATTAAAAAAAGTAAAAGCAAACTGGAGAGGAGGTGATCTTAACAAAAGTTATCCTCCGACTAGAGCAGCGTTATATATTTATTTTAGATACCATGGCACCCAATGGTCTCAATCTTGAAACAGACCTGTCAGTGTTCCTTTAGATATTGCTCATTTATCTTCTGTTTTATTTGTTTTTTTATTCACGGTTCTTTATGGATCCCTCGGTTCCCCCCTTCTCTTCCTCTCCTCAAGGGTTACCAGCTCAGCATCCATGCCATGAGTGCCAGGGGGTGGACATTGGGATGCAACAAGGAGCTACTTTCCTGCGAGATGAGGTCTGGATCCACCCCTCGGCCTGGTTGTCAAGGCCAGTAGGGAGTGATGAGAATCATGGATCCACCCTTTGGCCTGGAGCTTCAGGAGAATCTTCGCAATGAGTGGAATTGGAGGGTAGGCGTAAAGCAAGCCTTCTCCCCCAGTGGAGAAGGCAGGCATCCGGAGCTAGGCGATCACTGGCCGGCCTCCGAGAGCAGAACAGAGCTACCTGGACATTCTGTGACATAGTGAGGAGGTCCACGCCAGGGATGCCCCACTCCCAGAAGATCCTCTTTCCACCACCTCCCTCTTCAGGGTCCATTCGTGTGGCAGAAGAACCCGGCTGAAGCGATTAGCAAGGCCATTGCTCTCGCCAGGCAAATTCATTGTCCTGTGGTCCATGCCATGGAGCACGGCAAACGTCCAGAAGCAAATGGCCTCACAACACAGGAGGGATGAGCCCATGCCCCCCCCCCCCCACTTGTTCACATAGAACATGGCCACCTGGTTGTCTGTCTGGATCAGGACCGCCTGATTCGCCAGATGCGCCCGAAAGGTACAGAGAACATTTGTAATGGCCTGGGCTTGAGGAAGTAGATCTGATGGAGGCTCTCACTCTTGGACCTGAGACCTTGGGTGCAGAGACTGTCCAAACGAAGAAACCAAGTTTGGAGACATCAGTTGTGAGCGGCCTGCAGGGCACTGCTGGTTGAACAGGAGGCCCCAACACAGGTTTCTGGGCACGAGCAACCACTCCAGGGACTGTGCAAGTGGTGCAGTGACCACAACCCTGTCCCGGAGGCGGCTTGAGGCTTATTACCATTGCTTTTGCAAGGTTCACTGAGCCTGCCACATGCAGAAGCAAGCCTGAGGGTTGGCATGCACCTTGGCTGCCATGTGTCCGGGGACTCTTAGCAGCCCACGAGGGGTAGTTTCCCCAAATGGGTTAATTTTGCACATACTATGACAGTCGTGAACCTCACCTCTAAGCCAGGGTATGTGGAGTATGATCTTAGTCTCTCAAATATACTGCTAATGCTTGGTGTAATACTTGCACCGTGCCAAAGAGAGTCTCCTGCTGGAGTTTGTAACATGTATAGGTAGTTTGTCAAGATGTGCTTGGAAATTCTTCTTTATCAAGCCTATGGCTCCCAGTACAATGGGAAATATTTTGGTATCTTTCTGCCACATTTTCTTGATCTCTGACTGCATTTCTTGGTACTTCAGGATCTTCTGCCTCTCCACCCAATTCATAGAATAATCACTCAGTACCAACACTTCTATTATCAATGCCATTCTGGTATTCTTCTCCTCTAACACTATGGTGTGGCGCTGGTGCTGCAATGTGCCCACCATCTAGATCAGAAGCTGTAGGCAGTCCACCGGCAGAAATGTTTTCACCCGAGTGGTATTGAGGAGAGCCCTGATGAACTCCAGTTGCTGTACAGGCTGGAGGTGGGACTTCAGATAGTTGATCATGAAAGTTGAGTCCTTCGAGCACCTGAATGGTAAGCTCTGTGGACTGCCGTACGCTGGCCAGTGTGGGACCTTTTCAAGCAAGTAATCCAAGTATGAGAAGACAAAGACCCCCCTGGGTCCGAAGAAAGGCGGCCATGCCACCAGGCACTCTGTGAAAACCCTGGGGGCTGCAGCCAAGCCGAAAGGCAGCATCCAGTATTTATAGTGCTGGCCACCCAGCATGAACTTGAAGGTACTGTCTGTGATTCAGATGGATCAGAAAATGCACGTATGCATCCTTTAGATCCAAGGAGCATAGCCAGTCTTGTAGGAGGAATGGGAGCAGCGTCCCCAACAAGACCATCTTGAACTTTCACACCAGGAACCAGTTGAGGTTTCACAGATCCAGAATGGGACAGAATCCACCAGTCTTTTTGGGGACTGGGAAGTATCTAAAGTAACTGAATTCAAAAACGCATGGGACAAACACAGAGGATCTCTAAAGGTAAAAAGGGGACTGTTGTAGTTGTTATGGAAGGACAGACTAGATAGAAATATGACGACAGAAAAAGACCACATGGCCTATGTGTTTGTTTTTTTCTAAAACCCCTGCCCGATCTGGGCCACAGAACTGGCTCCATGCCGAGGTCAGTCAGCAGGGCTACAACCTTGGTCTGCAGGAGGCTACAGTGTGCGGGGTCCATGGGGTACTCCCCAGGATTGTAAAGGGGCGGCAGCTGGATGAAATGTAACAGATAGCTGCTTTGGGTGCTCTGTAGCACCCAAGCATCCGAGATAACGAGAGGTCACCAGTGGGCGGTGGACGAGCCACCCCCCACTTATGGGGGGACCTTGGTGAACAACAGTCAACTGGTTATGCTCCTGAAGATTCCGTCAAAAAACCTGCACCTAGCTTAGGCTGGGAGGCAGGCTGCACTTTTGGGACTGTCTCCCTCCACTGCGAGCGAGGAGCCTGGTCCTTAGGATGCACCTGCAGTTGGGACAGAAAGTACCATCGTGGTCACAGAAGGCGAAGAAAGCGTTCTTGGCTTGTTGCTTCCTTCACATGAGGTCTGCAGTCTTTCTGGAGAGCCTAATGAAGATCACTTGCTCCTTTCTCCAGCTCCTCGGCCTTCTCCATGGACTTGCCAAAGAGGTTCTCATCTCAACAAAGGACATTGGCAATCTTGTCCTGGACCCACTGCTCCAGGTCAAAGGACTGCAACCAGGTCATCCGCCGAATGGCGATACCCACAGCCATCACCATACTGGCGGATTCAAAGGCATCATAAGTGCCCCGTACCATAAAATTTCGAGCAATCCTTGCCATTAACTATAAGGTCTCAAAAGGACTCACAGTGGTCCTCGGGAACGAGGGAAGCTAAGCCCTCGATATTCAGCATGACATCCTTGAAGAACATGGTCATTTAAGTTTGGTAGGCAAGGATCCAGGCTATCAGCATGGAACCCTGGAAGCACCTCCTCCCAAAGGATTCCAGAATCCTCGCCTCCTGCTTGGGGGGCATTGAGGAGTAAATTTTAGCACACTTTACATGCTTTAGGGCAGATTCAACCACAATGGACTTGTGGGGCAGTTGAGGCTTCTCAAACCCTGGGGCCTTCTGGACCTGGTACAGAAGTCGAGTCAGTGGCTGACAACCTGAAGTAAGTGGCACCTCCCACAGCCACAGTAGCAGCCTCTGCAGGACATGGTGGATGGGAACAATCACCACCTCATGGAGAAGTTCCAGTTCCTCCAACCTCTGTTTCTCTTCTGATTCCAGAGAAAAAGGGATGGCCTTAACCATGTCCCAAACAAAATTCTGGAAGGACATATTCTCCAGGGACGACTTCTGCCGATACGGAGGGGGCAACGGGTCAGATGGGAGATCTTGGGCCCGAAGGTCCGACACCATCGATTCCGCCTCCGTTTCCCATTCTAATTTGGACTCCAAGAGGAAGATGATGTAATCCCAAGTCTCCTCCAAACGCCGACTGTGTGGTTCAGATGAGGGTGGATGTCAACGGTCCCCCTTGTGCCCAGCATGCTGATGGCAATGCCCCAGGGCCTCAGACTCTGACACACTGGATTGAGCGATGACTCCAGCCAACAGAGTCTATACTGATCTCCTAACTAATGTCCCAGTTGCAACAGGCAAAGCATGGTTCTCCAGAATAAGCCGGAAGGAGTGTGATGATGACACGCTCTATGCCGTGAAGCCTCCGTTCTGCAGGGCTTCCACCACTGCCAAGTGAGCTTCCAAGGCTCGCAGGCGTTCCTCCAGAACCACCAGCAATGAGGGTGTCAATGCCACAGCCACTGCAATGTACCCTCAAGTGGGGACTCCACAATGACTGAAGTATCTGGAGACATCTGGCTGCCCTCCTAGGCACTGGGAGTACACTAAGCCGTCAGGTTTGGGTCATCTTGCCGGGGAAGCTTGGTCAGTCGTTCCTGACCCTCGCTGTCTGTCTTGCACCAAGATGGGCTGCAGTGGTGCTGCACCCAGATTTTCTCCTTGTGCTCCCCTTTCAACGTCGACAGGATCGCTGCAGAGGGTCTCCCCTCTTCGCTTGAACCCCTCTGCTTTTACCTTGGTCACCTTAGATGTGAACAAGGGAGTCAGGGCTGAGGATGCTGAATCAGATGAGCCAAAGAGGGATCCCTGCTTTTCCTAACCCTTCAGCCCTCGACGCACCATCTGCAAGTAAAGCTCACAGGATGTCGGTTGGTGGTCGGGTCCAAGGCATTGCAAGCACAAATTGTGGCGGTCAGTGGCAGAAATGATCTTGACACATTTGGTTCATCTCTTAAAGCTGCTAACTGGCTTAGACATACGGAAAAATACCGCCTCGGCAACATCAAACTGAAAATTGGCCTTGGGAAGTAAAAAGCCCCTGAAGGGGGAAAATGCCCAAAAGGTGCAAAAAAGTACAGAACAAAAACACATTCAAAGGGCAAGAAATAGGCTAACCAATGACAGGCGGGTGAAAAAATGAGCAACAGCTCAGCCACAAGGGCAAGAAATTTGAACATTTGTCAGACTGCAGAACATAGGGGCTCTTTGGAAAAAAGAAGATTGGAGAATATGGTGCCGTGATGGGTAGGAAGGCAGATGCGCATGCACGGCGTACCTCTCAAAAGCTTCCTTTGAAAGCTGGGGAGCGTTACATGCAGGACTCCGTCAGCGACATCATCCATATGTGAGGACTTATTTCCCACTTGTTCATGGAGAACTGTAAGATCTCCAACTCCTCTGCCATGGGCTCATCTTCACTCTCCAGTAAAAATGGGATGGACCATATCCCTCATGAAGTCCTGGAAGGCCATGTCCTCTGGAGAAGGCTTCCACTGCATGCGAAGGAGAGGGGTCTGATGGAAGATGAAGATCCAATTCCACATCGGTCACCCAGCCATCTGAGTCAGAGTCCAAGAAGCAGTCGAAGTAGCTCCAAGACTCTGTCTGAGGGGAGTGAGAGCATTGACGGGATCAACGATGCACTGAGTACTTTTGGAGCTTCGTTGAGCCATCAGAACTTGAGTGAGAGATGGCTCCTTGATGCCCCAATGTCTATGACTCCACAGGCAGAGCATGTGTTTCAAAGACTTGCTGCACAATGGTCGAGGACGATGTCCTGGACACTGAAAACTAGTCAGTTGTTGCTCCAGCATTGATGCAATGAGAGCCTCGCTGAAGGTGTTCCTCCATGGCTGTCGATTCCTAAGGACCTGGGCCTGAGCAGCTTCGACCAATATGCCCAGCATCCCTGCAAGGGTATCAGGATCTCAGTGGTCAGGAGACAGTTGGTGCCCTTCCAAAGTTGTAGAGGTCGATTCCTCTGCCTGGTCACCTTGGCTGGGCATTCATGATCACCGCACTTGACATCGTGTCAGAAAGTGCTCCGATGCTGATACACATGGGACTTAGTCCGGTACTCGGACAGGCCCCCTTTGACACCTATGGAGTCGAGGTAGAGTCCTCCTTTGATTCCAGGTGATGACCGAGAAAAGGCCGATGCTCTGAGGCACTACAGGTGCTTGACTTAGATTGAACCTGGGAACCTCTCAATGTTGATGCACCTTCAATGGATCCTAGGGGAGCCATTGAGACTGATCCCAGTGCTTAAGATGCTGAATAAGACCTCTGGCCAAAGAGTGATTCTCTCAACCCTTCAGGCCTCTCTTTGTCATGCCAGACACTGGAGGCACCAATTGTTCTGGTCTATGACAGAGACGGTCCTGGCACATTTGGTGCATTTTTTGAACCCACCGGCTGGTTTCTGGGACATTTCTGAGAAAACGGCATTGGCAAAATCAAATGGTTCGATGGTGCCCAGAGGCTCAGCTGGGTTGCGAGAAAAAACGAGAAAATAAGTTACCGAAAAGGCACTGAAACCAAAGGCAGAACTGCAATAGACAGACCCAACGCTACCAACGGGCAGGCAGAGAAGTAGAACAAATACAAAAAAAGAACCCCAGGGGGAAAAAAACAAAACATTTGCCGGCAAATGACAGACTCAAGTCTGTGGGGCTCTGCAAAAAATGAAGATGGAGAAGGTGGCGCTGCGGCAGGTGATACGACAGGTGTGCAGGCATGGTGGAGCCTCCCAAAAGCTTCCAATAGAAGCTGGGGAGCTTACCCATGTAGGGCTCCAATGGTGACATCGCCCATATGTGAGGACTTCATTCCTGCTTGTCCATGGAAAAATCTCTTTACAGATAGGGAAATGAATGCATAAATTAGCCTCTCAGCAGAGGTGACAAACTGTATATGAATTCAAAAAAACATGAGACAAGCACAGAGGATCGCTAAGGGAGAGAAGGGGACTGCAAAACTTATTTGTTATGGATGGGCAGACTAGATAGAAAAAAATGGCATGATGCCTATAAAAGAAATGATACTTGAAGGGCACAAAGATGACTTCTGACAGTTGATATGACGTCCAGATTCCAGAGAAAAGATAGTCTCATGCTTCAGTGCTAACGTATAACTTTCCAAAGGAGCAGCTAGGAGCCAGTCGGCTAGGTATTGAAAGAGCAGCAGTCCCTGCTTATGGAGGCAAGCAGCAACCACTACAAAGCATTTTGCGTGTACTCCAGGATCGGGTGACAGGTTGAATGGAAGGACTTTGTATTTAAAATGGTGTGTTTGAAGCGTGTTGCTCAGATATTTTCTGTAGCAAGAAATGAACTGATAAGAATATATGCATCCTAGAGATCTAAGCGACACAGTCAGTCCCCTTCTTTAAATAGGATAGAATGGAGGGCAGAGTATTCATTCTGAATTACACTTTCTGAAGACATCTATTCACATCGCAGACATTCAGAATGGGGCATACACTAGTCTACTACTAATCATCTGAATAGAGCTACAAGGTGTATGAAGCACTGTACATACAGATGTAAGACAGTCCCTGCTCATCAGAACTTGCTATCTAATCAAGACAAACAGCATCACAAGAGTGAACATAAGAAATGCCATACTGGGTCAGACCAAGGTCCATCAAGCCCAGTATCCTGTTTCCAACAGTGACCAATACAGGTCACAAATTCCCAAAGTCCACAGCTTCCACAATCCTCATCCTGGAGTAAGCAGTGGATTTCCTGGGTCCCCTTTAATAATGGTTTATTGACCTTTTCTCCAGGAATTTGTCTAAACCTTTTTTAATCCAGCTACACTAACAGCTTTTACTACATGCTCCGGTAACAAAATGCAGAGTTTGATTATGCACTGAGTGAAAAAATATTTTTTTTATTAGTCTTAAATGGGTTACATTGTAGCTTCATTGTGTGTCCTCTAGTCTTTCTACTTTTTGATGGCATAAACAACCGATCTACGTTAACCTGTTCCACTCCATTCGTTAATTTATACACTTCTCTCATCTCTCTCCTCAGTCTTCTCTTTTCCAAGTTGAAGAGCCCTAACCTTTTAAGCCTTTCCTCATAGGGATATTCTTACATCCCCTTTACCATTTTGGTGGCTCTTTGTACCTTTTCTAATTCTGCTATATCCTTTTTAAGATACGGCGAGCAGAACTGCACACAATATTCAAGTGCGGTCGAACCATGGAATGATACAGAGGCCTTATAATATCCTTGGTTTTATTCTCCATTCATTTCCTTATGATTCCTAGCATTCTATTAACTTACTTGGCCCCCGCTGCACACTGAGCGGAGGGTTTCAACATATTATCCATGATGATGTCTAAATCGTTTTCTTGGGTGGGGGGTTTCTAATGTGGTACCTTGCATCGTGTAACCAAAATTTGAGTTGTGCTTTCCTAGGTGCATAACTTTGCACTTGTCCACATTAAATTTCATCTGCCATTTGGACGCCCAGTCTTCAAATTTAATCAAAGTCCTCTTGGGTTTTAACAACTTTGAATAATTTTGTGTCATCTGCAAATCTGACCACCTCACTCGTTCTTCCCTTTTCCAGGTCATTTATGGCTATGTTAAAAAGCAGCAGGCCCAGCACAAATCCCTGGGGTACTCCACTATTTACTTTTCTCCACCGAGAAAATTGGCCATGTAGCCCTACTCTCTGCCTTCTATCTTTTAACCAGTTTCTGATCCACAATACTACACTGCCTCCAATCCCATGACTTTTTACTTTCGCCAAGAGTTTCTCATAAGGGACTTTGTCAAAGGCTTTCTGAAAATCCAGATACATTATATCAACCGGCTCACCTTTGTCTACCTGTTTATTCACACCTTCAAAACAAACATAACAGATTATTAAGACAAGACTTTTCTTGGCTAAATCCATGTTGGCTTTCTCCCATTAAACCATGACTATATACATGATCAGTAATTTTATGCTTTAGAATGATTTTCTACCATTTTGCCCAGTACTGATGTCAGACTCACAGATCTGTAGTTTCCCCGATCACCCCTGGAACTATTTTTAAATATTGGTGTTACATTGGCCATTCTTCACTCTTCAGGTACTGCAGTTGTTTTTAATAGCAGTTCATAGATTACTAACAGAAGGTCACTATAGTGGGGAGTAGAATATGGTAAGAAACATGTAAGTGGTAACCAAAAGAGTGAGGACATTAGGATCCAAAAGCAGTGTCAAAGAGGTTGGGGGGGTTCAACTTAATATTTATTAATTTTTCAATATATATCCAAAAAATAATATACACCATATGAATACAACATGAAAGAAAAAAAAACTGAAAACAAGAAAAATCAAACAAATAATATCAAATCCAAAAGGTAATTCCACAAAAAAGGAAAAAAGAGGAAGGCATCAGGAAATAATCAACAAAAAGATCTTAGGGCATAGCCCGTACTCCAACAATTTAGATCAAAAAGCCCAACTAAAAGCCCAAACAGGATGGAGACTTACGCATCAGCCATATGGGTATACCACATTCACCACAGGTCCCTCCCTTGCAAAAAGGAACTCCAAGAGCTGTCAAAAAACAGAAACGTTTTATCCAAATATGAAGTTATATAATGAGAAGGAAATCTCAAAAGCATAGTTCTCACCTGTAACAGGTGATCTCTGGGAACAGCAGGAACAGCTCTGCCCAATCGGGGCAGCCTGCACAGCTCCAGCCCTGCCCAATCAGGGCAGCTTGCACAGCTCCAGCCCTGCCCAATCGGGGCAGCCTGCACAGCTCCAGCCCTGCCCAATCGGGGCAGCCTGCTCCTGTTTTAAAAAGAGCACCATCGGGCGCAGCATCAGAAGCCCTCCACCGACCCAGCAGCAGCTCTCCCGGCGAGGATTGAGCCAGCGACCCAGACTTCCTGCTCCAGCTCTGCCCAATCGGGGCAGCCTGCACAGCTCCAGCTCTGCCCAATCGGGGCAGTCCGCTCCTGTTTTAAAGAGAGCGCCATCGGGCGCGCCCGCACCTGAGGGTCTCACCAGAGGGCCCTTTGGCATGGCCCTTAGGCAGGGACCTCAAAGAAGAAAACTCCCACCGAGAACCAATAGAATCCACGCCTACACGTGGAACGAGCATCAGGGACACAGATCAACGTAGGCCAAGCTTGCCACCAGCTCCAAACATAGCCAAAGCTGCAACAGAACACAAACACCGTCAGCAAAGTAGGTATGATAGAACACCATATGGAACACACTGAGCCAGGCACCACCCTTACCTAGGGAGCTTACCCAGAACATAGTTGTCTCGACCATGCATAAGAGCCATAGATGTTTACACAAGTAATGCTGTTACATGCCTATGTTACCGGTCTATGACTCTGTTCCTGTAGGTTTTTAAATCTGTCAGTGTTACTGTGCCACTTAGTAGCTACATAACAGCCTATAAGATACTGTACCTGCCATACTACTGTTTGCCTATAAGATACTGTGCCTGCTATAATACTGTTGTCTGCCTGTAAGGTTATGGTGCTTTGAGGAGCAGCAAACTGGTGTTACCATCTGGGATACTAGAGGCTATTACTTAGGGTAACTAAATACTCGTATAACAGCCTGTAAGAGAGCAGCACCTCCGCCTACCCTCCGGCCAACCCAAAAGAGTCCCTTGACCATGCACAACAGGACAGATACCACAATGGCCTCATCCCTCACTGCCATAGTCAGCTGCCACCTCCTCCTTGGATGGCTCAGTAACACATTGGCCCTAACACCTACCCACAACCACATACCAATACTACAAAGACACAAGAGGAGATGGTCCAGTACCTCTCATCACAGGTCAATGGAAGTCACCCGTATGACCCAGCACCTACTACACATCGCACTCCAACACACCAAAAAAGCCAAGCCGAAGGAAAGCTCACAGCCCCAACACCTAAAATGTGCCCTCAAATGCACGCTCAATCTGCAGGAAATGGACAGTGATCTCTGACCTGATACCCCTCTATGACCTCGACATACTCCTGATCATAGAGACATGGCTATCCAGTGATGACGCAGTCCTCCACGACCACCTTTTACCCACCAACTTCTCAACACACAGCTGCCAGAGACAGCAAAAGGGGCAGAGGAGTACTCATCCTCTCCAAAACTGACCTCCAATTCCGCCTCATCAACGCATCCAGCACAATGAATCTTGATACAGTTACCATAGCCAACAAATACTGCTCCATCAACTTAATGTACAGAGCACCATCAACCTCCCCTGATGACCTCTCAACAATAATCGACCTTGCCTGCAACGCCTTGGACCCTCGCACCACAACCTGGCTACTAGGGGACTTCAATCTACCAACCCTGCAGGACACACAAGCCGTAGCCTTCCTCGAAGCCCTCGAGGAACTAGGCTTCCAGCAACTAATCAATGAACCCACTCACGTAAAAGGAAACATACTGGACCTGATATTCACCCCACAAACAGCCTTTGAAAATGTCCATGTCCCTTCGCCGTCCTTCACCGCGATACCATGGTCCAATCACAAGCTAATCAACTTCCAGATACCAGTATCGGGCCACCACCAGAAGTACTCCAGAATCCCGAGCATCACCACCAGGACACCATCACGGAGTTTCCGACCTTTCGACAAGGAAACTATCCTGACCCAATCCCGCTCACTCCTTGCCCTGACAACACCTAACCTTGACGAGCTGATCTCCAGCAGGAATAACAGCCTCAGTACCATTGCACAACGCCCTCCATCAAACAAGCCTCCAAGGAAATGAGCCACTGCATCCTGGTACTCCACTGAGTTAAGAACATCTCTCCTCTGCCTAAGGAAGCTCGAAAGATGCTGGCGGCGTTCACGCTCCTCGGAAGACCAGAAAGCATATAATAGTCACCTGGCAAAACACCGTGAGGCAATCACAGGGAAAATAAGGCAATTCCACACCAATACTCTGAAATGCTCACTAAGCAAACCACATGACTTATTCAACCTTGTCAAGAACCTAACAAAAGAACCGGGACCGGAACAATCAAGTATGATTCACCCTCAAGAATTCGCAGATTTCCTGCAATCAAAGCTATGTCAGACCAACAAGTCCTCAGTACCCACCACTGCCCAAGAACCAACATACACAACACAACTGACCACCTTCTCCACCGCATCCAAGAAGCACATCGAAGACACAATCGCCTCGATCAACACCTCCACGGCACAGACGGACCCTTGTCCTGCCTTCTGGATAAAAGAGCTACGTAGCGAATTCAGCCCGTTCATAGCCAGACTCATGAACCTGTCTTTCGCAACCGGCTCGTTCCCCCAAAGCCTCAGACACACATCCATAAGGCCATTGCTGAAAAATAACAAGCTTGACCCTCAGAAGGTTGAATCGTACAGACCTATATCCAGCATACCACTACTAGCCAAAATAATTGAAAAAGAAGCCCAATGCCAGATACAACGCCACATTGACGACACCGCCCCGCTGGACCCCTGCCAACATGGATTCAGGGAATCCCATGGTGTGGAAACCCTACTCACTACCCTCTTCAGCAACATAATTACTGGAATCGATAACGCCCGCCAAGGGTTTGTCCTCGTCTTCTTGGATATAGCCGCCGCATTCGACTCGGTAAGCCATGAGATCCTACTGAAGCGGCTTGAAGAGAAGGGTATCTGTGACACAGCACTAAACTGATGCAAATCATACCTGCCTGACAGATGGCAGCACGTACGCTCGGAAACCTCAACATCGGAACCCTTCCACCAGAAGCAAGGCGTCCCACAGGGTTCCTCCCTCTCCGCCCTGATGTTCAACCTTTACATGCAGCCAATCTGTAACCTCATCCAATCTTTCAAGGTTAACTGCCTGATATATGCCGATGATGTACTACTCTACATGCCTTTCTTAACCGACCATCCAGACTTTTCCCCACTGACAGACTGCTTCGACGCAGTGGCCAACTGGATCCAGACCCAAAACCTCCAAATACAGCACAAGAAAACATAAGTTCTGTTTGTCACGAAGAACCAAGAATTCATCCCTCCAGCATGCTAGAAGTCAAGGAAGCAGAGCTACAAACCAAGTCCACAATCCGATACCTTGGGGTCACCTTAGACCAACGCTTAGACATGAAAGCGCACATTAGCAACATGGCAAAAGCAGTCTATCATAAGATCCGGACTCTCAGACATTTACGCTCCTTGCTAGAACCAGACGACTTCCAGACAATTTATCAAGCGCTGATCATCCCACATTTCGATTACGCCAATGCGATCCTACAAGGGCTTCCACGAGCCACACTATGTCCACTCCAGCTAGCAATGAATACCGCAGCCAGAGTGCTACATGGCGCCTCCAGGCGTGACCATGTGACACCCATCTTGAAACAGCTCCATTGGCTCCCTATCCAGAGCAGACTCACCTTCAAGACCCTACTGCTGACCTTCAAGGCCATCAACGGGCTCTCCTCCGCCTCACTCACAGAGCTCACCCACATGACTCCCCCCCAACAGGGCCAGAAGATTTGCAGCAATAAACACACTGTTAATCCCTAAAACAGTAACTCAATGCATCCAGGCAACAGTAAACAGGGCATTTAGATTCTGCGCACCCAGATGCTGGAATGCCCTACCACCTGACATCCGGGCAATCCCTGACCTAATACAATTCAGGAAGGCTTAAAAACACCACCTCTTCCTCAAACACTACTTAGACGTAGGTATACCAACAACCATCTCACATACACCAACACACCATCATTAATCTATGATAGGACCTGATATAAAGCCTATATGTAAATAGTTACCCCAGTTTATCCAAGTTTTAAGCACCTGTTTATTGTAAATACGGAACATTCCCCCGCACCGTATAAGTTTCTGTTTCATGTAAACCGCACTGATGTCGAATAGCGCAGTATAAAAAAGTCTGTAAATAAATAAAAATAGAGAAAGAAACATGAAAGAAACAAAACTGAAACAAGAAAAATCAAACAAATAATATCAAATCCAAAAGGTAATTCCACAAAAAAGGAAAAAAAGAGGAAGGCATCAGGAAATAATCAACAAAAAGATCTCAGGGCATAACCCGTACTCCAACAATTCAGATCAAAAAGCCCAAACAGGATGGAGACTTACGCATCAGCCATATGGGATACCACATTCACCACAGGTCCCTCCCTTGCTAATAGGAACTCCAAGAGCTGTCCTGGCTCAAAAAACAAAAATGTTTTATCCAAATGTGAAGTTATATAATGAGAAGGAAATCTCAAAAGCATAGTTACTCACCTTAACAGGTGATCTCTGGGAACAACAGGAATTTAGTCTTCACATATTGGTATCGTCTGTACAGAAGGAGCCTGCGCGGGAACGCTCCCCGGTGTCCAAGAGGAAAGCTTTTGGAAGCATCCCACAGCGCCTGCATGCTGCCTTCCCGCCTTTAACAACTGTCCCTCTCCAGTTGAGTTTAAAGCTGAGACAAAAGAGAGAGGGAAAGAGAGAGATAGAGACATACAATTCCTAAGGGAGGTGGGTGAGTTGTGAAGACTAAATTCCTGCTGTTCCCGGAGATCACCTGTTACAGGTGAGTAACTATGCTATCTCCAAGAACAAGCAGGAATGTAGTCTTCACATATGGGAACTCCCTAGTTGCAGATGCCAGGGAGAAACCCCCAGAAGTTGTGTGCCCTTGTGAAAGGGCTCCACTTCCCCCCATGGATCTCTGGCATCCTACCAGGGATGGTGAATAGGAGTTGATTAAGTATGGAACAGGTGTTGAAGAACAGCCTGACCAAACAAGGCATCACGGCGGGAGTCCTTATCTAAGCAGTAATGGGCTGTGAAGGTATGAACCGAAGCCCAAGTAGCTGCTCGGCAGATGTCATCAATAGACACAGAGTGAAGATGAGCCATAGAGGCTGCCATGGCTCTCACATTGTGAGCTGTGGCATGGCCTTCCAGAGGAAGGTTTTTACTCTCACAGGCAAAAGATATACACTGTGCAATCCAGTTGGACAGTGTTCTTTTGGAGACTGGAAGTCCCAAATGGCTAGGATCAAAAGCAGAGTTGAGATGACTTCCTATGTTGCTGAGTCCTTTGTAAGTAAAAGGCCAGAGCCCTTTTACAATCCAAAGTATGAAGATTCCTTTCTGCATTTGAGGCATGAGGCCTTGGGAAGAATACAGGAAGGTAAACCGCTTGGTTTAAATGAAAAGGTGACACCACCTTTGGAATAAAATGTGGATGAGTCCTAAGGACTACCTTATCACGATGGAACCTTGTATAAGGAGGATCAGCCACTAATGCTTGAAATTCACTGATGCAATGTTCTGTGATTGAAATAAGAAAAATGACCTTCCAGGAAAGGAATTTCAAGGAGGTAGTGGCTAATGGTTCAAAAGGCAGTTTCATAAGCTGCCCAAGAACCAAGTTTAAGTGCCATGCTACCAGTGGTGGCTTAATGGGAGGCTTAGTTAAAAGAAGGCCTCTCATAAACCTCGCTATGAGAGGATGAGAGGAAATAGGTTCCCCATTTAGAGGCTTGAAAGAAGCTGCAATAGCACTCAAATGAACTCTCACTGAATTGGTCTTAAGCCCTGCATTAGACAAATGAAGGAGATACTCCAGTAATCATTCCAGAGGTATCGCAAGAGGGAAAAGACCCTTCTGCGAGCACCATATGGTAAACTTTTTCCACTTGAAAGCATAAGAGCGTCTTGTGGAAAGCTTCCTGGAAGCATAAAGGATATCCTTTACCTGCTAAGAAAGGTTAAGACCTTGAAGTACTAGGCTTTCAGCAACCAGGCACTGAGATGCAGAGACTGGGGATTGGGATGCCACAGTAATCTGTCCTCCTGAGAAAGGAGATGTGGAACAGATCCTAACTCCAGAGGCGGAGCTTGAGAGAGATGTAGGAGCAGAGGGTACCACATTTGCCGTGGCCAGTGTGCAGCTATGAGAATCATATGACCTCTGTCTCTCTGAAGCTTGAACGGGGTTTTGGGAATTAGGGGAATGGGTGGAAAGGCATACAGGAAGTCCTGGCCCCAATGGAGGAGGAAAGCATCCCTGAACCTGACAACCCTGAGCCGGAATTCTGGAACAGAACTAGGGAAGTTTGGCAATCAGCGGACTTGCGAAGAGGTCTATGTCCGGGGTTCCCCAAATTTGGAAAATTTTGGCCACCTGGTCTGCATGGAAAGACCATTCGTGTGGAAGCAGAACTCGACTGAGTGTCTGCCCAAGAGTTTTGAAAGCCTGGAAGATACGCCGCAAGGAGATGAATCTGATGCTCTCTGGCGAGGGCCCATAGTCGCAAAGCTTCATTGCAGAGCGACAGAGAGCCTGTTCCGCCCTGCTTGTTCACATAGAAAATGGCTACTTGCTTGTCCGTTTGAACTAGGACTGTCTTGTAGCTGGAGCTGGGTGGGGAATACTCGAAGAGCAAGGAAGATTGCTCTGAGTTCCAGGAGATTGATATGTAGATAGGTCTCCTGTGGAGTCCAGGTACCCTGGGTAGAGAGGCCTTGAAGGTGGGCTCCCCAACCCACCTGTGAGGCATCTGTTGTTAGAGTGGCTTGGGGTGGGGGTTGCTGAAAAGGGGACCCCACCAAAAGATTTTGGGGTGATCGCCTTATTTTGTCCCTCCAATGATGGCAATCTGAGTTTGCTATTTTGTCTGACAGGCAACCTGATGCCTGGGTCCACTGAGTGGATAAAGTCCACTGGGCTGCCCTCATATGGAGGTGAGCATAAGGAACCACATGCACGGTGGATGCCATGTGGCCTAGCAACTGTAACATTTCTCGAGCAGTGAGGTGAGGTTTTAACACTGCTTGGGAAGCTAACTGCACAATGCAAAGGCAGCGGGCCTGTGGAAGGTAGGCCCTTGTCTGTCTGGTATCCAGCAGAGCTCCTATAAACTCTAGGGACTGAGTGGGAGCAAGGTTAGATTTTGGGAAGTTTATGACAAGTCCCAAATACTGAAGGATGCGCATTGTGCGAGAGAGAGCAACCCTGGCCTCCGGCTCTGAAGGGGCTCGAATGAGCCAGTCATTTAAGTAAGGGAAGATGAATATTCCTAGGGTGCGAAGAAATGCTGCCACCACAGCCATGCATTTTGTGAACACCCTTGGTGCCAAGGCCAGGCCAAAAAGAAGAACCCCGTATTGGTAGTGCTTCCCTTGAAATAGGAAGCGAAGGAACTTTCAATGAGTTGGATGGATGAGAACATGAGTGTACGCATCCTTGAGATTTAGAGAACAAAGCCAATCCTGGCTCTGAAGGTATGGCAGCAGAGTTCCTAGAGAAATCATTTTGAACTTCTCTTTGAACAGGAATTTGTTCAATTCTCTGAGGTCTAAAATGGGTCTGTGTCCTCCTGTTTTCTTTGGAATAAGGAAATAGGGGGAGTAGAACCCTGTACCCTGTTGGAGAATGGGTACCTCTTCTATTGCCCCTTGGGCAAGAAGTGTCTTGACCTAACTGGTTGTTGACAGAGGCCTGAGAATTGAACTGTCTTACCATTGTAGGAGGGGGCATGCCGAGGAAATGAAGCCTGTACCCCTCTCTTACAACAGACAGAGTCCAATTTTCTGCTGTTATCTGACCCCATCTGCGGGCAAAATGACATAACCTTCCTGGAATGGTGGAGGGTTCTGGACCGTTAAGGGCCAGGAAGGCAAAGTTCTCTAGATAGGAGTCAAAGCCCCTGTGGAGGCTGAATCTGCTGAGCCGGTTGAGGCTTAGCAGCTTTTGTTTTTCTTTGCCTAGGTCGTTGCTGCTGTCCCTTTGGGGCAGACTGACCCAAATGATGCCCCTGATGGGTATAGGAGGGATAAAACAACTTCTTCTTACTGAAGAATGGTTTCTTGTAGGATTTTTTCCTTGCAGGATCAGCTGTAGATTTAGACAATCTATCCAAGATGATATTGTTAGCATGTATCTCATTAGCTTTTTCCTGCCAATTCTTGCCAAAGAGATTCTCTCCTGTGCAAGGAATATTTCCTAGTTTATCCTGTACCGAAAGCTCCAAGTCAGATGCCTGGAGCCTGGCAATCCTACGTGCACCTATGGCAATAGCAGAGGTTCTGCTTATGCACTCAAAGCAGCCAAAGGCTGCACGAGTCACAAACTTGGAAAGATCCTGAGCATGTTTGACAAGGGCGAGGTAATCTTGCCTCTTATCAGGAAGGAGAAGGCTCATAAGCTCTAAATCTCCTGTGACCTCCTTGAGGAGCATTCCCATATATAATATATAGGAACTGATCCTAGAAGAAAGTATGGAAGCCTGAAAGGTTCGATGCCAAAGGCGTCAAGACTCCCATACTGACTTCCGGTGACGTCACCTACTGAATGGCGGCGTAGCGGAGGAGCTCCGCCACCAACCCGCAATAATTTGAAGCGTTTTAGCCCCCACGGGCAACGGAGCGGTGAGCCGAGGGGCGACGGAGAGAGCGGGGAGTGCCGGCGAGCCGCGGCGGCGGCGAAACAAGCGGGTGCGGAGGTGCAGAGAAGCTGGTGGGAGCGGACCGGACGAGGCAGCCTGACTTTCAGGGGGCTTCTGGGCCGGTGGCCGCGCTGAGCCGGACTTGTTGGGAGAGAGTCAGCAGGGCCAAAAGAGGCTTGCCGGTGAGCAGAGGCAGGGTGCTTCCCCGCGGAGGACGCCACGCCGCCGACCCCCACAGACCACGTGGTGGCAGAAGAGGGTGGCTAACAGAGAGGTGAATCCGGAGACAGAGGGGGCCGAGAAGGCCTAGCACGTGGCTGGGAGAAGCAGGAAGCAGGGATCTATGCTAAGCTGCAGCCCACAAGAAGCAGAGTGCAGAAGCAGCCAGCAGTGGTGAGTCTCATGCCCCCCCAACTGCACTAAGAAAGGGAGCAGAGGCAGAGAACTACCAACCACCAGAATTGTTCCCAGCAGAAGATATAGTGTGGTGAGTGGACGCCCTACCAGCTCTATAGGCCGGGGAGACCGGGGAGAGAGGGGCTAATCAGCCCAAAATGGAAAAAAAAATAATAAAAAAGAGACTCTGGCAAAAAAAAAGCTGGCCGAGTTCCGCTCCCCATATGCAACCACCAAAGGAGGGAAGGAGGCGGAAAAAAAAAGCAGGGAAACCTGGGACAGAAACCCCACAGAGCCCGGAGGGGAGCGAAGGAGGAGAGGAGGGCCTGTCGACAGCAGAACAGATTAAACAATGGCTCCTAGAGTTAAAGGAGGAACTGAAGATGGAGATGTGTGGGGTAAAAAATGAAATTAAAGAAGCAGTGCAGACTATGCGCCAAGACCTGCTGGAGCTGGGGGGACGTATGGAAGAGGTGGAGACCAAGTTGGAGAGTCAAGAGGAGACCCTGACGCAGGTCCAGAGCAGCTGGGAAGAGCTTCAGAGGACGCAGGAGACCCTGAAAGCCAAAACAGAGGACCTGGAGGACCGCTCGCGCAGATGCAACCTCCGAGTGAGAGGGGTGCCGGAGGAACCACAATATAAGAACTGTGAGGAGGTGGTCCAGCGGATCTTCCGGGACCTACTCGCAGCAGCCGGCCCAGGGAGACCTGCAGAGGAGACCCGCCTCGAAATAGAGAGGGCGCACAGGGGTATGGGGCCCATCCGAGACAATAGGCCAAGAGACATTGTGGTCTGCCTGCACTCCTTTAAGAGTAAGGAACTCCTGCTGGGTGCCAGCCGCAAGCTGAAAAATTTCCGTTGGGAGGGGCATACGGTGGAGCTGTACCAAGACCTGTCCCAAGGCACGCTACAAAGACGGAGGGAGATAAGAGAGGTCACCGCATATCTCAGACATGCTGACCTGCGCTACAAGTGGCTCTTCCCCTTCGGCCTCTTTATTACGGTGAAAGGACGATCGAGGACGGTGAGATCCAGTGTGGAGGCGTGGAGAGCACTGAGAGAGCTCGGTGCTGAGAATCTACCAGAGCAAGCCGAGGGCTCTTTCACTCCGCCGAGAACGGGATCCAGGACCGGAGGAGCAGCACAGATGAAATGGCAGAGGGCAAGTGGACGTAGACTGGCAAGAACCACCAAGGACGTGCACCAGAACCGGACCACAGAACAAGAGACTGGCTGAGCTGAAGCATCTTTATAATGGACTGGCATTCTTGAATAAGTTGGGCTGTGGGCGGGGGGGGGGGGAAGGAGAGATGGGCAGTAGGCTAAGGGGAGAGGGAGAGGGAGAGGGGAGGAGGCGAGGACTAGGCTGAGAGGGAGAGAGCCCAGGCTGGGTGGAGAGAGGAGGAGGGTTTAGAGGGGGGAGAGTTGGCAGCGAGGGGGGCTTAGGCAGGGGAGTGGGGGGGGGCTGGGGAACAGTAGAGGTGGGTAGGTGGGGAGGGAGAGAAGGTCACCGAATTGGAAGTCGTATCTCCGCAGAGGAGAGTTAAGAGGGGGGGGAGAGGGAGGAGGGGAGGGAGTAGCGAGGGGGGGAGAGGGAGGACGGGAGGGAGCAGCGGGAGGGGGAGTGGGGGGTGGGGGGAGGAGGGGGTGGGTAGGGGGGGGGGAAGAGGGGGCCAGAGGGGGAGGTGGGGGCGGAGGGACTTAGGGGGACGAGGCAGGGATCTGGGGGTAGGAAAGGAGTTAAAAATTCTCACGTTAAATGTGAAAGGTCTAAATTCACCAATGAAAAGACAGAAATTATATAAGGAGTTAACAAGACACAATGCAGACATAGTGCTGTTGCAGGAGACACATCTATTGAGACAACATGAGACATTGGTGCAACCCCGGGGGTACAAGCACCGTATGTTCGCTTCTAATCTTAAAGAGAAGAAGAAAGGCGGGGTGGGGGTCTTCATCAGAGAGACAGGCCCCATGGAGGTCCAGGTAGTGTCCCGGGATAGGGGGGGGCGGTATCTCCTGCTGAGGGTAAAGATAGGTGAGGAGTGGTTTTGCGTGGTAAATGTGTATGCCCCTACGGGCCCGCAAACTGAATTCTGGGATGCTTTGAGTGCGCAAGTGGCGGCAATGGGGGATGGGGTCCTAATCTGTGGTGGGGATTTCAATGTGGCATGGGAGGTAGGGAGAGATACGACTGGGCGCAGGGAGGGGAGAGGCACAGATAGGAAACATTACCACAATTTTGTGCGGGAGAACGGCCTGATAGATGTATGGCGGACACTAAACCCGGGGCGGAGGCAATTTTCTTTTTATTCTGCAGCACATGGCACTTACTCCCGGTTGGATGCCATATGGGTAGGGAAGGAGTTAACAGGGCGGCTCCTAGGGGGCGAGATGGAACCCATTACCTGGTCCGATCATGCTCCGGTGGTGGTGCGGGTGCGGGTGGAAGGGGAAGATAGAGGCCGCCAGTTCTGGAAGTTGAATGAGGGGCTCCTTGAGGACGAGAGGGTGGTGCGGGAGATTGAAAGGCTCATCCCGGAGTACTTTGACCAAAATGGCGGTGGGGAAGTGCTGGATGGAACAGTCTGGGACGCCTTCAAGGCTGTAATTAGGGGGGTTCTCATAAAGTGGGGAGCCCGCCTAAAGCGAGAGAGGGCGCAGAGGGAGGACCGGTTACGCCGGCAATTGCGGGAGATGGAGGAAAGAGACGGTCAGGACAGAACTGGACAGGTACGGGGTGAGGTGCTGGCACTACGAGCCCAGGTGAATGCTCTTGAAGCGGAGAAGATACAATTCCGCCTGCAGCTGTTAAAACAGAGGTTCTTTGCAGGGGGGAATAAAGCGGGGAAAACTTCTCGCGAGACAATTGCAGAGGCGGAGGGAGTGGAATAGGATTACACAGATTAGGAGTACAGGGGGGGTAGTGCGAGAGGCTCCACGAATAAGGGAGGAATTTGTGTCCTTCTATAGCAACTTGTATGCAGCCCGAGCTGCAAGGTCGGGAGAGGACATTCGGGAATATGTGAGGGAAGCAGGGCTCCCGACTCTAACGGGAGACGAACAAGAGGGGCTCGACAGGGAAATACAAGCTGACGAAGTCAGCCAGGCTATCAAGGGCTTAAAAAATGGAAAGGCCCCAGGGCTCGATGGACTGACGGCAAAGTTTTACAAGCGCTTTGGGAGCCTCTTGCTGAACCCGTTGACCAGGGTATTTAATGGACCGGGAAGGGGGGAGGCACTGCCTGAATCAATGGGCTGGGCAGGGATTACGCTTATCCACAAAGAGGGGAAAGACCCGCAGGAGTGTGCGTCTTACCGTCCGATCTCGCTGCTGAACCTAGATGCGAAACTGCTGGCGAAAGTACTAGCGGTGCGCCTCAATGGAGTGTTAGGTAAATTGGTGCATGAGGACCAGGCTGGATTTGTACCAGGCCGGCAAGTGGCGGATCATATCCGCAAAGTGTTAAATGTGATGTGGTCGACACAGCGGCAGAGGACGGGGGCCTTGTTGGTATCACTGGATGCAGAGAAGGCCTTTGATCAGGTGTCCTGGGATTTTCTCTACGCGGTGTTGGAGGCCCAGGGGTTTGGACCGGGGTTCACACAGTGGATAAGGGCTCTCTATGCTAGGCCGAAGGCATGTGTTCGCGTGAATGGGGGGTACTCTGGTTTCTTCCCCCTAGAAAGAGGGACGCGGCAGGGATGTCCACTGTCCCCCCTACTTTTTGTGCTATCCTTAGAGCCATTGGCAGCGAAGTTGCGCGGCAGCCCTGATATCACGGGGGTTAGGGTGGGACGGCAGGAATGCAGAACGTCCCTCTTTGCAGACGATATACTGCTGACACTCACGAATCCCAGCGAATCTCTGAGGGCAGTGATGAGAGAGATTCAAGATTATGGTGAAAGGGCGGGCTTCCGGATTAATTGGGGGAAATCGGAGATCTTGAGTGTAGGGGGGGAGGGGGAGGGGCAGCGTGACTGGCAGCAGAATTTCCCCTTCAAATGGGCAAAGACATCGATCCGGTACCTCGGGGTTCAACTCGGTAGAACCTTGGAGGAGTTGTATGACTTAAATTACAAGAAGTTGGTGGGGCAGGTGGAGGCGAAGCTACAAGGCTGGAGCAGGGGGTATTACTCGTGGTTTGGACGAATAGCGACGGTTAAGATGATGCTTCTCCCCCAGTTCCTCTTTCTGTTTCAGGCTTTACCAGTCCCAATCCCCCCGAAAGTGCTAAAGAAGATCCAACAACAGGTCGAGCGGTTTATCTGGGGGTCGAGGCGTCCACGGGTGGCGGCAAGGACGCTACAAGTCTCGGTACGGGAAGGAGGGATGGGGGTTCCCAATATCCGACTATATTATGCGGCAGCACAATTGCGAGCAGTCTACGCGTGGTTGAGGGAACCCCAGAAGCAGTGGGTTCAGCTGGAACTGGCCGAATACAGGCCGGGTGCACTTGAACGGTTAGTATGGGAGGGGAGGGGAGAGAAGGGGAGGAATCCCATTGTGGGGCATACTTTGAAAGTGTGGCAGCAGTATAGAAAGCGGCTGGTGGGTGACAAACGATGGTCGGCCACCATGTCATTACAAGCCTGCTGTGCGGAGAGCGGGGGACCGGGAGCCACAGTGCTCCGTAACTGGGCGGCGTTAGGATTGTCCCAGGTGTCTCAGATTGTGGTAGGAGGACATTGTAGAGGATTTGAGGGGGTCCGGGACCTCTATCGTTTGGGGGAGGTAGATAGATTCCCGTATAGGCAGCTATGTTCGGTAGTGAGTACAAAGGGAAGGGAGCAAGGGGGATGGGGGGGAGGTGAATGGTTTGAGGGTGCCTGCCTGGGATCCCTGGGAAGCCAGGGGATGCTCTCCAGGATTTACAGAGGGTTGACAGCGAGGGGGGAAGACAAGTTGAAATACATGGAAGCGTGGGAGAAGGATTTAGGGGTAAGCTGGGGGGTGGAGGAGTGGGAGACAATGGCATTAGGTATAGCACGATTCTCCATTGCCACGACATTGCGAGAGAGAATGGGTTTAAGGTGCTGAGTCGCTGGTATCTCACACCGGAGCGGTTGTGTAAGGCAGGGGTGTTGCAAACGGATGAATGTTGGCGAAAGTGTGGGGAGCGTGGCTCCTGGCTGCATATGTGGTGGACGTGTCCGGTAGTGGGAGAGTACTGGCACCGCATAGGGGCAAACATCAACAAAATGATGGGGGCGCACCTTGAACTTGGCCCTGAGATGTGTCTCCTGCATAGACCAGATGGGAAATGGGAGGGGGATTGGAAAATTATTTGGTATTGTGTCACAGCGGCCCGCTGCGAAATTGCATGGTACTGGAATAGACCAGCTCTACCCTCCATGGCGAGCTATGCACGCAGGGTGTCGCATCTTTATGCCATGTATAAATTGACTGGGGAGCAGGGAGGGAGAGGGGAGCAAATGGAGAAGCGGTGGGCAGGGGTTTGGAGGTGGTTGCGGGAAGAGGGGTGGAAGTAGGGAGGGGGTGGGGGGATGGCAAATAGGAGGAGAAATGATTAGACTGTGTGTTAGTTGAAGAGTTGTCTCTTATGCTGTTTGCTGAACCCTTGATGCCTTGGAGTTGTTGAGTATCTGCTAATGTAACTGTTACAAATGTTAATAAAAATTTAAATAAAAAAAAAAAAAAAAAAAAAAAAAAAGACTCCCATACTCACGTCCTGGAGGATTAGATGCATGCCTTTTTGCACTCTTGATCCTTCTCATAGCTGATTCCACCACCATGGAATGGTGTGGTAGCTGAGTCTTCTGAAACCCAGGACAAGAAGGAACTCGATACATGGTGTCGAGTCTTCGAGAGTGAGGAGATGTGGTTAGAGGTGTTTCCCACATCCTTAACATGAGATCATGCAAAATCTCATGAATAGCTAAGGTAGTTGCCTCATTGGGAGCTTTAGGGTATTGCAGGATTTCTAATTCCTTTGCCCTAGGCTTTTTTCAGGAGCCACTGTGATGGAAAGACCTCGAGCTACATCTCAGATAAAATCCTGAAAGGACATATCCTCTGGTGGAGACATCCTACGCTGAGGAGAAGAATCCTCAGGAAGAAGTACTCTGGTATCGGCAGAGCTTTCAGAGTCTTCAGACTCATCTGAGGATTCAAAGTACCTCCGATCCGGGTGATCGTGCAAGGCACGGTGCCGGTACCGATCGAAGTCGGCATCGGAGGGGTTGGGTACCGGCTTGTTGATACCGGATGGATAAGCATGACTTGGTACCGGTAGAATACCTGCCGATGTCGATGCAGTCAATGCCGGTACCGGTTGAATTGTCTGAAGCGGTTTCAAAGGCATCGAGGCCGTGAGAAGAGCCGCCAGACTGTGTTCAATAGCCAAGAATCTCTGGTCTATCGACGCTGCTGATGCTTGGGTATCGGTACCGGATGAAGCAGCTGGTACCCCAGAGCATGGCACCAGTAGTTCTGCCGAGGTTGAGGCCTCGAGAACATCCTGGAGTCCCGTTACTGCTTTGGAAGCCGAAGCCTCCCGCCGGGGAAATTTTGCCAGTGGAAGTCCCTCAAGGGCAACGCCAGAGGCACCTCGATGCTTAGAGGGAGATCTACCCTTTGAGGACCAGCTAGATTTATGTTTAGTTATCTGAGATCCATGGGAGGAAGACAAAGCCCTGGAAGACGTCGATGCAACGAAGGCTGCATCGGAGGGAAAAAGGGTGCTACGTTTAGTAGCTCGGGTCTGCCGGCCCCTCTGACATCATCCCACAGGCACCACACTCCGAAATAGAGTGGTCAGGACCTAAACATTTGAGGCACCACTCATGGGTATCAGTAAAGATCCCAATTTACCCATGTCTAACAATAGCCAAATTAACATGAATAAAATACATTCTCTAAAACGCTTGTATGCAAATGCTAGAAGTCTAAAGAATAAGATGGGAGAGTTAGAATATATAGCACTAAATGAAAGGTTAGATATGATTGGAATATCAGAGACATGGTGGAAGGTGGAATTATCAGAGACATGGTGGAAGGAGGACAACCAGTGGGACACTGTGATACCTGGGAGGAAGGAGGACAACCAGTGGGACACTGTGATACCTGGGTACAAACTATATCGTAATGATAGAGCTGATCAAATTGGTGGAGGGGTTCCGTTCTATGTTAGAGAGGGCATTGACTCAGAAAGGATTAAAGTTTTGCAGGAAACAAAATCTGCTGTAGAATCTATATGGATTGAAATTCCATATAAAAGGGGGAAGGCAATGGCAGTGGGGGTGTACTATCGAGCACCTGGCCAGAATGACCAAATGGATGACGAAATGCTCAAAGAAATCAAGGAAGCTAACAAATGTTACAGCGCAGTAATAATAATGGGTGATTTCAATTACCCCGGTATCGACTGGGTCAGTGTCACGTCAGGACATGCTAGGGAGATAAAGTTCCTAGATGAAATAAATGACTGCTTCTTGGAGCAGCTGGTTCATGAACCGACCAAAGGGGAAGCCATATTAGACCTAGTCCTTAGTGGAACACCAGATCTAGTGCAAGAGATAAGGGTGTTGGGGCCACTTGGCAATAGTGATCATAGCATGATCGCCTTTGATTTAATTAGTGGAGGAGGGATAGTAAGGAAATCCACAGTACTACCTTTTAACTTTCGAAAGGAAGACTATGATAAAATGAGGAAAACAGTTAAGAAAAAACTAAAAAGGAGCAGTTGCAAAGGTTAAAGACGTACATCAAGCTTGGGTGTTGTTGAAAAATACTATCTTGGAAACCCAGACCAGCTGTATTCCACGCTTTAAGAAAAGTGGAAGGAAGTCCAAAAAACTGCCAGCATGGTTTAAAGGTGAGGTCAGAGAGGCTGTTGTTGCCAAAAAAGCATCTTTCAAGAAATGGAAAAAAGAGCCAAACGACGAAACCTGGAAACAGCACAAGCACTGGCAAGTCAAATGCAAGGCATTGATAAGGCAGGCAAAGAGAGAATTTGAGAAGTTTGCTGCGGAAGCAAAAACGCAAAATAAAGACCTTTTCAAGTACATTCGTAGCAAAAAACCTGTGAGAGTCAGTTGGTCCATTAGATGATAAAGGGGTTAAAAGACCACTAAGAGGCGACAAGGCGATAGCGGAGAGACTGAATGAATTCTTTGCTTCGGTCTTTACTGAGGAAGATGTAGGGATGTTACCCATGACTGAAGTGGTATTTAAGGGTGCGGAAGAATTGAAGGAAATATCGATACATCGGGAAGATGTCTTACAACTATTAGATAAACTGAAGAGTAGCAAATCACCTGGGCCGGATGGTATACATCCAAGGGTGTTGAAAGAACTGAAATATGAGATTGCAGACCTGCTATCAGTAATCTGTGAACTATCATTAAAATCATCTCTAATACTTGAAGATTGGAGGATCGCCAATGTAACACCAATTTTTAAAAAGGGTTCCAGGGGTGATCCGGGAAACTACAGACCGGTGAGCCTGACGTCAGTACCAGGAAAAATGGTAGAAACCATCATAAAGAATAAAATTACTCAGCATGTAGATAGTCACAACCTAATGGGAGACAGCCAACATGGCTTTAGACAAGGAAGATCTTGTCTTACTAATCTGTTATGTTTTTTTGAAGGAGTGAATAAACAGGTGGACAAAAGTGAGTCGGTTGATATTGTGTATCTGGACTTTCAGAAAGCCTTTGACGAGGTCCCTCAGAGACTTTTGGCAAAACTAAAGAGTCATGGGATAGGAGGCAGTGTACTATTGTGGATCAGGAACTGGTTAAAAGATAGAAAGCAGAGAGTAAGGCTAAATGGCCAATTTTCCCAATGGAGAAAGGTGAATAGTGTACCCCAGGGATCTGTGCTGGGTCCGCTGCTTTTTGACATATTCATAAATGACCTGGAAAGTGGAATAACGAGTGAGGTTATCAAATTTGCAGATGACACAAAACTATTTAAAGTTGTTAAAACCCAAGAGGATTGTGAAAAATTGCAAGAGGATCTTGATAAATTGGAAGACTGGGCATCAAAATGGCAGATGAAATTTTATGTGGACAAGTGCAAGGTTATGCACCTAGGGAAGAACAATCCAAACTATGGTTACACGATGCAAGGTTCCACATTAGGAACCACCACCCAGGAAAAAGATTTAGGCGTCATTGTGAATACAATGTTAAAACCCTCGGCCCAGTGTGCAGCGGCGGCCAAGAGAGCAAATAGAATGCTAGGTATGATAAGGAAAGGAATGGAAAATAAAACAAAAGATATTATAATGCCTCTATATCATTCCATGGTGAGACCGCACCTTGAATATTGTGTGCAATTCTGGTCGCCGTAACTTAAAAAGGATATAGCGATTTTAGAAAAGGTTCAGAGAAGAGCCACCAAAATGGTAAAGGGGATGGAAGGATACTCCTATGAAGAAAGGCTAAAAAGGTTAGGGCTCTTTAACCTGGAAAAGAGACGGCTGAGGGGAGATATGATAGAAGTCTATAAATTAATGAACGGAGTGGAACAGGTAAACGTAGATTGATTGTTTACGTTATTAGAATATAGAAAGACTAGGGGGCATGCAATGAAGCTACTGGGTAAACTATTTAAGACTAATAAAAGAAAATATTTTTTCACTCAACGTGTAATCAAACTCTGGAATTTGTTACCGGAGGATATAGTAAAGGCTGTTAGTGTAGCTGGGTTTAAAAAAGGTTTGGACAAGTTCCTGGAGGAAAGGTCCATAAACCATTATTAAGAAGTGACCGAAGATATCAATGCTTGACTCAGTACAAGCATTGTGGAACTTGTGTCTCTTGGGGAAACTGCTAGGTACATATGACCTAGATTTTCCACTGTTGGAAACAGAATACTGGGCTTGATGGACCTTGGTCTGACCCAGTATGGCATATCTTATGTTCTTATGTGACGGAAATGGTACCGCCACACTTGGAACACCTTTTAAAACCCGAAGCGGGTTTTTCCATTTTAAAAGAAAAGGTTGGGCCTAGGGCCCAAAATGGCGCTTGGCACCTGAGGAGAAAATAGCTGGAAAAGACTCCAGAAGAAAGGGTGGGGTTTTTTTTGTTTTTTTTTGAAAAAAAGAAAGAACCACCGGTGGTACTGATGTAGCGTCGAAGGAAGGCAGACGCGACCACAAAAAAGAAGAATAAAAGGGAATTATTTTCTGCGGTGGCAGGATGTGCGACCTGTCGGCTCCGCGGAAAATGAAGAACTGGAGAGGGACAGTTGGGAAAGGCGGGAAGGCAGCACGCAGGCGCTGTGGGATGCTCCCAAAAGCTTTCCTATTGGACGCTGGGAGCGTTCCCACGCAGACTCCGTCGGTACCGACAATACCCATATGTAAAGACTACATTCCTGCTTGTTCCTGGAGATATAAACTTACCACCCAGGGAGAGGACCCTAGATCGAAGGGCTAGGAATTCCTTCCTCCTCTGCTGGGTAACCCATGAAAGGTCAGGAAAAATGCAGACATACGAACCCAAAAACTGCAAAGTGAAGTTCCTAAAATATGACTGAAAAACTATAGATTTATCAGATTCCAAGGCTAGAGTTACAAGGAGAGTAGTTCACTCGGTAAGTACATCAAGGGAACTCTCCAGAAACCCAGTAATGTCCCCAAGAGACCGAGAGGGATCACTGGAGCACACCCCCTAGATCCAGAACCCAAGGACAGATACTGGGCACATACAAGAGGGGGCAAATTATCAGGAGGCAACTTAAGTACCTCCTGAAAATATTTGCGCACCATCTTGGAGGAAGACAGAACAGCAGATTTAGGAAAATTGAGCAAACGTAAGCTATTCCTACGAACCTGATTGTCTAAATAGTCAGTCTTTCTCACAGGCACTTTAACTTGGGCTACACACGTCTCACAAAGTTGCAACAAATCCTCTTCCAGCTGAGCTATATGGAAATTACACTAACCTGGTAATTGTAGTTCCTGTAGGATCCAGTTTAGTCCTCCACAATCGGGTAATGCCCCTCCTACTGCAGCCTGGAGACTGGACCAATCAAATCTTCTGTAGTACATATCCAGCAGGAGCTCCCAGAAGCCCCCCAGTGTACTAGTAACAAAGCAAACTTAACGAAGCAACACATTAGATTATTATTAGGCTATCATTAAACTATGTACTCCCCCCCCTGGAATAACCAACTCCCTCCCCAAACGAGGAAGTCAGGACACTGCATGGCGCCGGTATCGACACCTTTAAATTTACACCGAGCTTCCCCCAGAAACTAAGGAGCTGACTGAACTCCAAAATAAAGGGAAGAGCCATAGCGATAAGCACGACTGTCGACAGAGTCCGCACGGGACGAAAACCATCCTACAGGCACCCGCTCGGGACAGCGCGCCGCAAAATCATACAGATAGTCGGGAGGGAAGGAGGACTAAACTGGATCCTACAGGAACTACAATTACCAGGTTAGTGTAATTTCCATTTCCTGTGCGGATATCCAGTTTAGTCCTCCACAATCGGGATGTAACAGAGCAGTTAAGACCGGGCGGGACTTTGCAGGCCGGCGCGCAAAACCGCCGAACCAAAACAAGAATCCCGAGCCGCTGACACATCCAAGCGATAGTGCCTGCTGAAAGCATGCAGAGACGACCAGGTGGCCGCCCTACAAATCTCTGCTGGTGGAACCAGGCTATGCTCCGCCCAAGAGGCCGCCTGAGCCCGAGTAGAATGAGCCCGGAGCCCCTCCGGGACCGGCCGCCGCTGCAACAGATCCGCGGACGCGATCGCTTCCTTGAGCCATCGAGCAATGGAGGCCTTAGCCGCCGCCTCCCCTTTTTTTGTACCCCCAAAGAGCACAAAAAGCCGATCAGTCTTTCGAAAGGACTCGGTAGACTGCAAATACCGCCGCAGCGCGCGGCCCACATCAAGCCGGAGAAGACTCTTGTCCACCGACTCGACCGAGCATGCCGAAAGCACTGGCAGAAATACCGCCTGATTTAAATGAAAGGGAGACACCACCTTTGGCAGAAAGGAAGGAACCGGACGGAGCACAATTCGCTCCGTAGAGAAAGACAAGAAAGGCTCTCGGCAGGACAGAGCCTGCAGATCCGAAATACGCCGTGCCGAGCAGATGGCAACCAGGAACACAGTCTTCAATGTGAGATCCTTCAAGGACGCCCTCCGCAAGGGCTCAAATGGTTCCCGAACCATAGCCCGCAGAACTAAATTCAAGTCCCACGAAGGAATCACCGCTCTGCGGGAAGGCCGTAAATGAAAAACGGCGGTCAAGAAACGCCGCACATCCGCATGAGCACCAAGAAGGCGGCCCAAGACCTTGCCTCTATAACACGAAATCGCCGCCAGCTGGACCTTCAGGGAACTGGCCGCGAGACCTTTCTCGAACCCATCCTGAAGGAAGCTTAGCACGACGGGCACAGAGACCGTCGCCGCCCGGACTCCTCGCCGGGAGCACCAGTCCTCAAAAATCCTCCAAATCCGAACATAAGCGAGAGAGAGAAGTGGAGGACTTTCTAGCCCGCATTAAGGTGGAAATCACCGCGGGCGAATAACCCTTCTTTTTCAGCCGAGCCCTCTCAATGGCCAAACCGTAAGCGAGAATCGAGCCACCTGGGGCATCCGCAAGGGGCCCTGAAGGAGAAGGTCCGGCAACGCCGGGAGGCGCCACGGCACGCCGTCTTGAAGCCGGACGAGGTCGGCATACCAGGGCCTCCGGGGCCAATCCGGAGCCACCAGCAGCACTCGGCCCCGATGGCACTCGATGCGCTGGACGACCCGGCCGATCAGCGCCCAAGGAGGGAAGACATACAGTAGCCCGGACGTCGGCCACGGCTGAATGAGAGCGTCGAGTCCTTCGGACATTCGCTCCCGCCGTCTGCTGAAGAAGCGACTCGTCTTGGCCGATTGGTAGGTCGCCATGAGATCCATGATGGGCGGACCCCACCGCCGAACTATTTGCGCATACACCTGTGGATTTAACTCCCACTCTCCGGGGTCCACCCGCACTCTGCTGAGGAAGTCGGCCTGGACATTTTCTGCGCCCGCTATGTGCGCCGCCGAGATCGCCGGCTGGCGAGTCTGCACCCAACTGAATAAGGCCGTCGCCTCTGTCTCCAGGGCCACACTCCCTGTGCCCCCTTGGCGATTGATGTACGCCACCGTGGTCGCATTGTCCGACCAGACGCGGACCGCCCGACCCCGGACCAGAGGCTCCAGGGCCAACAGGGCTAGCCTGACCGCCCGAAGCTCGAGACGGTTGATCGACCACGCAGCTTCCCGAGAGGACCACACCCCCTGCGTGAAGCGGGCCTCGCAGTGAGCTCCCCAGCCGGCTAGGCTCGCATCCGTAGTGAGGGGAACCCACAGAGGAGGCTCCAAGGGAATCCCCTGCGTCAGGTTCTCGGAGGAAAGCCACCATCGGAGCGACCGCCGCACTGCCTTCGGACAGGGCAGCCTCTTGTGCAAGGAATCGCACTGGTTGGACCAGCGGCGAAGGAGCGCCCTCTGGAGCGGGCGCATGTGGAACCGTGCCCATGGCACCACCTCCAAGGTTGCCGCCATCGTTCCGAGAAGCCTTAGGTACCACCACGCCGACGGAGCGGGCATCCCCCGAAAGAGTCGGACAAGAGCTCGCAACGCCAGGACGCGGCGCTCGGGGAGACACACCAGTCCCCGAGCGGTGTCGAAGCGCACTCCCAGAAACTCCAGGTCCTGCGAGGGACGCAGACAACTCTTTCTTTCGTTCACCACCCAGCCGAGAGATCGCAGCAGAGCCACCACCCTGCTCGTGACTCGCAGGCACCCCCGACTGGATTTTGCCCGTATCAACCAGTCGTCGAGATATGGATGGACCAAAATGCCCTCCTTGCGCAAGGCCGCCGCAACGACCACCATCACCTTTGTGAACGTGCGCGGAGCCGTAGCCAAGCCGAACGGCATGGCCCTGAACTGGAAGTGGCCCCATGGAAACGCAAAGCGGAGAAACCGCTGATGAGATGGATGTATCGGGATGTGCAAATAGGCCTCGGTGAGATCGAGGGACGTCAAAAACTCCCCCTGTCGCACCGCTACAATGACTGACCGCAAGGTTTCCATACGGAAATGCGGCACCCAGAGCGCGCGATTCACGCCTTTGAGGTCCAAAATCGGACGCAGGGAATCGCCCTTTTTGGGAACCACAAAATAGATGGAGTATCGCCCGGCGCCTCTTTCCAAAGGAGGAACCGGGAACACCGCTCCCAGCGCTAACAACCGATCCAGGGTCACACGGATGTCCCGCGTTTTTTTGCTCTCCCCTGCTGGGAGACAGAACAAATGAATCTGGAAGTGGGAACGCAAATTCCAGAGCGTAACCCTCTCCTATAATTTGTAGCACCCAGCGATCCGACGTGATTTGGGCCCAAGAGGAAAGAAAGTCGCGCAAGCGACCCCCGATAATCGGGCCTCCCTCCAGAGCCTGCCTCGCGTCATTGTGGCTTGCGCCCAAAAGAAGAGCCCGAGGAAGAGGCGGCTCCGGAGAAGCCTCTGCCGGCTCCCCTGAAGGTACGAAACCCTTGATTACGGGCTCCAAACCTGCCCCGCTGCGAAGCCCACAGGCGGGAGGAACGAAACCTGCGCTGATCCCGAAAGGACCCCCTCACCGAGGGGGAAGACCTGTTGGACCTTGGCCTATCCTCCGGGAGCCGGCCCCCCTTGGACTCACCGAGATCCTTTACCAACTTCTCGAGAGCCTCCCCAAATAACAATCTGCCCTTGAAGGGCAGCTTACTGAGGCGGGACTTGGAAGAACCGTCCGCCGCCCAGTTGCGCAACCAGAGGGACCGGCGTGCCGCAACCGCGGATGCCATACGCGCGGATTAAATCATAAAACAGATCCGCCAGATAGGCCGAGCCGGACTCCAGCCGGGTAACCTCCAACAGGCCCTGCTGGTCTAGCCCGGGGCTCGAGCGCAAATGCTGCGACCATCGCAGACACGACCGAGCCACCCAAGCCCCACAGATAGAGGCCTGCAATGACACGGCATCAGTATCGAAGGTTTGCTTGAGCAAATTATCAATCTTCTTGTCCTGACCGTCCTTGAGGGCAGCCGCCCCCTCAACCGGGATGGTGGTTTTCTTGGTCACCGCGGAAACCGCAGCGTCCACCCGGGGGGACCTGAACAAGTCCCTGTCCTTGTCGGCAAGGGGATAAAGCCGATTCATGGTCCGAATCCCCTTCAAGCCGGATTCCGGGTGCTCCCACTCCGCCTGGATCATATGATCCACCACGCGGTGAACGGGAAAAACCACCTGGGAATCCCTGACCGCCTGAATTAGAGGATCCTCAAGACCTTCCTCCTCCAGGGGCCGCACCGCCGAAAGGTTAAGCGCCTGCAGGGACTCCGTGACCAGAGGAACCAGCTCGTCCCTACGGAACACGCGAATGATCCGAGCCTGGTCCTCCGGCTCAAGGATCTCCCCATCCTCCAACTCCTCCGCTTCAGTCTCAGGATCGCCCTCTGCCTCGGAATCCAGGAGACCTAGGGCGTCCTGCTCCTGTTCCCCCAACCGAAGACGCTTGCCCCCGGGTGGCGAGGTGCATTGAGCCGCCCCAGAGGACCCCGGGGGGAGAGAGGGAGGCCAAACTGCCGGCAACTGACCGGACCTGCTCAAGCGAAACGCCTGATGCATGAGGAGCACAAAATCCGGGGAGAAATCCATAGGCGGTGCAGCTATAGCCGCCTACTGGAGCGCAGCCACCGACCTGCTGGCCGGTGGAACCGACCCAGACTGAGGGAGGCTCGGGGAAAGAACACTATCCCCTGAATTAGAAGCATCCCCAGGGGTAGGCTGATCCGGGAGACTCACAGATTGCTCTAACTCTGCAGGCACTGCAGCACAGCTCCTGCAGATGCCAGAGTCAGTCCCTACTGCTCTGCGGGACCCACAAATCACGCACTGGGGCTGGGAAGCCATCCCAAGGCCACCTCTGCCCAGCGGGATAGAATACAACAGTCACAGGGAAGCCCACACCACAGGGGCAATCCTATGCAAATCAGCCCCGATTTGAAATTAAAACTTTTTTTTTTTTTTTTTTTTTTTTTTACAAGAAACAAAATATGCCCCAGACTCCCTGGGGTGCCCTGAGCAAAATCGCCAGCAAGAGGAACCCCAAAAAACGCCAGGGGAACCTGTGCACAAGTGCTCAAAAGTGCCTCTAAAGCACACTTTTAAAATTCAAAATGGCCGCCGGACTTTTTCACCCGCGGTAAAAAACGGCGCGAAAATACAAAAGCCACCAAATAATATGGAAAAGAACTAAAACGACCCTCTAAGACAGGGCAAACGACCAAATTTAAGAAAAATTGCCAAATGGGCTCAGGAGAGCCTACAGAAATGCTGGCAGCTCTAACAGAGCACTGCACACAAGAAGAAATGAAATGAAAATCTCCTACCAGCTCAGGAACCACCAGGATTCAGCCAACATCTCCCAGTGCCAGCCACTACTGTATCAGGTATGGCTTTACCCCGTACTGTCCAGGGGGAGCTCACCCAGGGCTGTGAAAATTTGCTAGGCAGGAACACAGGAGCCAACAGGTCTGACTTCCCCCTAGTCTCCTGTGGCAGTGCTCCAGAGAGACAGGCTTCTTCTTTTGTCTTCCTTTTAAAGATACAGCTAGCTATCAAAGAAATAGCAAGGAAATGCCCCAAAACAAACCCTAAAACAACTAACTAACAAGTGTTGCTCCTGCAATAGTCACTCAGTGTGCCCAGGAGGACACACTTTTACGTCTTCAAGCTGCTAGAGACTGGACACACTGGGGGGCTTCTGGGAGCTCCTGCTGGATATGTACTACAGAAGATTTGATTGGTCCAGTCTCCAGGCTGCAGTAGGAGGGGCATTACCCGATTGTGGAGGACTAAACTGGATATCCGCACAGGAACTTCCCCACTTGCTCCTCCTGCAGCCGAGAAACCTCTGAGAAACTGGACTGCAATGAAGAAAGCTGGACTGCAATGAAGAAAGAAAGAACAGCAGGAATAAGTCTTCACATATGGGTATCGTCGGTACCGACGGAGCCTGCACGGGAACGCTCCCCAGCATCCAATTAGAACGCTTTTGGGAGCATCCCACAGCACCTGCGTGCTGCCTTCCCGCCTTTCCCAACTGCCTCTCTCCAATTGAGTTTTAGAGCTGAGACAAAGAGAGAGAGAGCAAGGGAAAGGAAAAGAGATAGATAGAGAGATCACTCCTAGGGGAGGTGGGTGGGTTGTGAAGACTTATTCCTGCTGTTCCCAGAGATCACCTGTTACAGGTAAGTAACTGTGCTATCTCCATGAACAAAATGGAAATTACACTAACCTGGTAATTGTAGTTCCTGTAGGATCCAGTTTAGTCCTCCACAATCGGGTACTGCCCCTCTCACTGCAGCCTGTAGACTGGACCAATCAAATCTTCTGTAGTACATATCCAGCAGGAGCTCCCAGAAGCCCCCCAGTGTACTAGTAACAAAGCATACTGAACGAAGCAACACATCAGATTATTATCAGATTAACATTAAACCTTGTACTTCCCCCCCTGGAATAACCAACTCCCTCCCCAAACGAGGAAGTCAGAACACTGCACGGCGCCGGAATCGACGCCCCTAAATTGACACAGAGCTCCCCCCAGGTACTAAGGAGCTTACGGAACCCCAAAAGAAAGGGAAGAGCCATAGCTATAAGCACGACTGCCGCTAAGGTCCGAACGGGACGCAAAACTATCTTAGAATCTCCCGCTCGGGATAGCGCGCCGCAAGATCATGCAGATATTCGGGAGGGAAGGAGGACTAAACTGGATCCTACAGGAACTACAATTACCAGGTTAGTGTAATTTCCATTTCCTGTGCGGATATCCAGTTTAGTCCTCCACAATCGGGATGTAACAGAGCAGTTAAGACCGGGCGGGACCTTGTAGGCCGGCGCGCAAAACCGCCGAACCAAAACAGGAATCCCGAGCCGCTAACACATCCAAGCGATAGTGCCTGCTGAAAGCATGCAGAGACGACCAAGTGGCCGCTCTACAGATCTCCGCTGGTGGAACCAGACCATGCTCCGCCCAAGAGGCCGCCTGAGCCCTAGTAGAATGAGCCCGGAGCCCCTCCGGAACCGGCCGCCGCTGCAACAGATACGCGGAGGCGATCGCTTCTTTAAGCCATCGAGCAATGGAGGCCTTAGCCGCCGCCTCCCCTTTCCGTGCACCCCCAAAGAGCACAAAAAGCCGATCAGTCTTCCGAAATGACTCGGTAGACTGTAAATACCGACGCAGCGTGCGGCCCACATCAAGCCGGTGAAGCCCCTTGTCCACCGACTCGACCGAGTCCGCCGAAATCACTGGTAGAAATACTGCCTGATTCAGGTGAAAAGGAGACACCACCTTTGGCAGGAAGGAGGGAACCGGACGGAGCACAACCCGCTCCGCAGAAAAAGACAAGAAAGGTTCTCGGCATGACAAGGCCTGTAGATCCGAGATGCGCCGTGCCGAGCAAATGGCTACCAGAAAAACCGTCTTCAACGTGAGATCCTTCAAGGATGCCCTCCGCAAGGGCTCAAAGGGTTCCCGAGCCAGGGCCCGCAGAACTAAATTCAAATCCCACGGAGGAATCACCGCTCTGCGGGAAGGCCGCAAATGAAACACGGCGGTCAAGAAACGCCGCACATCCGCATGAGCGCCAAGAAGGCGGCCCAAAACCTTGCCTCTATAGCAAGAGAGCGCGGCCAACTGGACCTTCAGGGAACTGGCCGCGAGACCCTTCTCGAAGCCATCCTGCAGAAAGCTGAGCACGACGGGCACCGAGACCGTCGCCGCCCGAACTCCACGCCGGGAGCACCAGTCCTCAAAAATTCTCCAAATTCCAACATAAGTAAGAGAAGTGGACGACTTTCTTGCCCGCAGTAAGGTGGAAATCACCGCGGGCGAATAACCCTTCTTTTTCAGCCGAGCCCTCTCAATGGCCAAACCGTAAGCGAGAACCGAGCCACCTGGGGCATCCGCAAGGGGCCCTGAAGAAGAAGATCCGGTAGCGCCGGGAGGCGCCACGGCACGCCGTCTCGAAGCCGAACGAGGTCGGCATACCAGGGCCTCCGGGGCCAATCCGGAGCCACCAGCAGCACCCGGCCCTGATGGCCCTCGATGCGCTGGACGACCCGACCGATCAGGGCCCACGGGGGGAAAACGTACAGCATCCCGGACGTCGGCCACGGCTGAATGAGAGCGTCGAGTCCTTCGGACATCCGCTCCCGCCGTCTGCTGAAGAAGCGACTTGTCTTGGCCGACTGGAAGGTCGCCATGAGATCCATGATGGGCGGACCCCACCGCCGAACTATCTGCGCATACACCTGAGGATTTAACTCCCACTCTCCGGGGTCCACCCGCACTCTGCTGAGAAAGTCGGCCTGGACATTGTCCGCGCCTGCAATGTGCGCCGCCGAGATCGCCGGCAGCCGAGTCTGCACCCAGCTGAACAAGGCCGTCGCTTCGGTTTCCAGGGCCACACTCCCTGTGCCCCCTTGGCGATTGATGTACGCCACCGTGGTCGCATTGTCCGACCAGACTCGGACCGCCCGGCCCAGGAGCAGAGGTTCCAGGGCCATCAGGGCTAGTCGGACCGCCCGAAGCTCGAGGCGGTTGATCGACCAAGACGCTTCCTGAGCGGACCACACCCCTGCGTGAAGCGGGTCTCGCAGTGTGCTCCCCAGCCGACTAGGCTCGCATCCGTAGTGAGGGGGACCCACAGAGGAGGCTCCAAGGGAATTCCCCGCGTCAGGTTCTCGGAGGAGAGCCACCACCGAAGCGACCGCCGCACTGCCTTCGGGCAGGGCAGTCTCTTGTGCAAGGAATCGCACTGGTTGGACCAGCGACGAAGGAGCGCCCTCTGTAGCGGGCGCATGTGGAACCGCGCCCACGGAACCACCTCTAAGGTCGCCGCCATCGTTCCGAGAAGCCGTAGGTACCACCACGCCGACGGAGCGGGCATCCCCCGAAATAGTCGGACAAGAGCCCGCAACGTCAGGACGCGGCGCTCGGGAAGGCACACCAGCCCCCGAGCAGTGTCGAAGCGCACCCCCAGATACTCCAGGTCCTGCGAGGGCCGCAGACAACTCTTTCTTTCGTTCACCACCCAGCCGAGGGATCGCAGCAGAGCTACCACCCTGCTCGTGACCCGCAGGCACTCTCGACCGGATTTTGCTCGTATCAACCAGTCGTCCAGGTAAGGATGGACCAAAATGCCCTCCTTGCGCAAGGCCGCCGCAACCACCACCATCACCTTTGTGAAAGTGCGCGGGGCCGTAGCCAAGCCGAACGGCATGGCCCGGAACTGAAAGTGGCCCCACGGGAACGCGAAGCGGAGAAACCGCTGATGGGCTGGGTGTATCGGAATGTGCAGATAGGCCTCGGTAAGATCGAGGGACGTCAAAAACTCCCCCTTTCGCACCGCTACAATGACTGACCGCAGGGTTTCCATGCGGAAATGCGGCACTCTGAGCGCGCGATTCACGCCTTTGAGATCCAAAATCGGACGCAGAGAGTCGCCCTTTTTGGGTACCACAAAATAGATGGAGTAGCGACCAGCGCCTCTTTCCAAGGGAGGCACTGGAACCACCGCTCCCAGCGCTAACAATCGAGCCAGGGTCACGCGGATGTCCCTCGTCTTTTGCTCGCCCCTGCTGGGAGACAGAACAAAGGAATCTGGAAGTGGGAACGCAAATTCCAGAGCGTAACCCTCCTCTATAATTTGTAGCACCCAGCGATCCGACGTTATTTGGGCCCAAGAGGAAAGAAAGTCGCGCAAGCGACCGCCGACAAGCGGTCCTCCCTCCAGAGCCTGCCTGGCGTCATTGTGGCTTGCGTCCAAAGGAAGAACCCGGCTCCCCTGAAAGCCCGAAATCCTTGGCTACGGGCTCCAAACCGGCCCCGCTGCGAGGACCACTGGCGGGAGGGCCGAAACCTGCGCTGATCCCGAAAGGATCCCCGCGCCGACGAGGTGGACCGGTTGGACCTTGGTTTATCCTCCGGAAGCCGGCCCCCTTTGGACTCACCGAGATCCTTTACCAATTTCTCGAGAGCCTCCCCAAATAATAATCTGCCCTTAAACGGCAGCTTACTGAGGCGGGCCTTAGAAGAACTGTCCGCCGCCCAGCTGCGCAACCAGAGGGACCGGCGCGCTGCTACCGCGGATGCCATACTGTCAGCCAACGCGCGGATCAAATCATAAAACAGATCCGCCAGGTAAGCCGAGCCGGACTCCAGCCGGGTCACCTCCACCAGACCCTGCTGGTCTAGTCCGGGGCTCGAGCGCAGTTGCTGTGACCACCGCAGACACGACCGAGCCACCCAAGCCCCACAGATAGAGGCCTGCAATGACACGGCATCCGTATCGAAGGTTTGCTTGAGCAAGTTATCAACCTTCTTATCCTGCCCGTCCTTGAGGGCCGCCGCCCCCTCAACCGGGATGGTGGTTTTCTTGGTCACTGCGGAGACCGCAGCATCCACCCGGGGGGACCTGAACAAGTCCCTGTCCTTGTCAGCAAGAGGATAAAGCCGATTCATGGTCCGAATCCCCTTCAAACCGGATTCCGGGTGCTCCCACTCCGCCTGGATCATCTGATCCACCACGCGGTGGACGGGAAAAACCACCTGGGCATCCCTGACTGCTTGAATCAGAGGATCCTCAAGACCCTCCTCCTCCAGGGACCGCACCGCCGAAAGGTTTAGTGCCTGAAGGGACTCCGTGACCAAAGGAACCAGCTCGTCCCTACGGAACACTCGAATGACCCGAGCCTGATCTTCCGGCCCAGGGATCTCCCCATCCTCCAAATCCTCCGCTTCAGTCTCAGGATCGCCCTCTGCCTCGGAATCCAGGAGACCCAGGGCGTCCTGCTCTTGTCCCCCCAACCGAAGCCGCTTGCCCCCGGGCGGTGAGGGACACTGAGCCGCCCCCAAGGACCCCGAGGGGAGGGAGGGGGGCCAGACAGCCGGCAACTGTCCGGACCTGCTCAGGCGAAATGCCTGATGCATGAGGAGTACAAAATCAGGGGAGAAGTCCATAGTTGAGGCAGCAACAGCCGCCTGCTGGAGCGCAGCCACTGAACCGCTGGCCGGAGGAACCGAGCCAGACTGAGGGATGCTTGGAGAAAGAACGCTGTCCCCGGAAGTAGAAGCATCCCCAGGGGTAGCCTGTTCCTGAACATTCACAGATTGCTCTAACTCAGAGGGCACTGCAGCACAGCCCCTGCAGATGCCAGAGTCAGTCCCTGCCGTCCTGCGGGACCCACAAATCACACACTGGGGCTTGGAAGCCATCCCAAGGCCACCTCTGCCCAGGGGAATAGAATAAGACAGCCACAGGAAAGCCCACACCACCTGGGCAATCCTATGCAAATCAGCCCCGATTTAAAAGTAATTTAACTTTTTTTTTTTTTTTTTTTTTTTTTTTTACAAGAAACAAAATATATCCCAGGATCCCAGGGGGGCCCTGAGCAAAATCGCCAGAAAGAGGAACCCCAAAAACGCTAGGGGAACCTGTGCACAGCGATCAAAAATGCCTGGAAAGGCACTTTTAAAATCCAAAATGGCCGCCGCACTTTTTCACCCGCGGTAAAAAACGGCGCGAAAATATAAAAACCACCAAATAATATGGAAAACAAATAAAACGACCCTCTAATACAGGGCACACGAGCAGATTGAATAAAAACTGCCAAATGGGCTCAGGAGAGCCTACAGAAACGCTGGCATCCCAGACAGAGCATTGCACACAAGAAAGAAAAAATGAAATGCAAACTCCTACCAGCTCAGGAACAGAAGATTCAGCCACAATCTCCCAGTACCAGGCACTGCCTTATAGGTATGGCAATTCCCCGTCCTGTCTAGGGGAAGCTCACCCAGGGCTGATAAAATGTGCTAGGCAGGCAACAGCAGCCAGCAGGTCTGACTTTCTCCTAGTCTCCTGTGGCACAGCTCCAGGGAGACAGGCTTCTTTTGTCTTTCTTATTTTTAAAGGCACAGCTAGCTACCAAAAACAAAAATAGTAGAGAAATGCCCCAAAACAAACCCTAAAAACAACTAACTAGTGTTGCTCCTGCAAAGGTCACTAAGTGTGCCCAGAGGACACACTTTTACGTCTACACACTGCAACGAGACTGGACACACTGGGGGGCTTCTGGGAGCTCCTGCTGGATATGTACTACAGAAGATTTGATTGGTCCAGTCTACAGGCTGCAGTGAGAGGGGCAGTACCCGATTGTGGAGGACTAAACTGGATATCCGCACAGGAACAGGAATGAGTCTTCACATATGGGGACTCCCAAGCTAAGATGCCTGGAGGAGGCCCCAGCATGTTACAATCTAAAGATGGGCCATGCTTATCCCTCAAAACCTCAGGCATCCAAGGGATGGAGGGTAGGAGTTGAACTTAGAAAAGAAAAAAAAAAAAGAGGTGCTGTGGAACAGCTTAACTAAACAAAGGTATCCAGAGGGGAGTCCTTGTGTAAATTATAAATATTAGAAAAATGTTGAGTCTTAATTTTTTAATGTGGATCTTACTCAAAGATATTGCAAATATAGTTGTTGAGGGTAATAAGGGTCTGTGGTTGAGAGCCAGATCATTATCCTCAAAGAAATTCCCCCAATGTGAAGTAGAGGGGAAAAAAATAATTTTGCAATACAGGAAGAGATGAGAAGCCCTCATGGCCAGAACTAACCCCAGATGAAAGTACAGGGGGAGTTCAATAAGGTTGGACTTTAGAGAAATAGCTAAAGCTTCTGTAAAGTCCAAAAAATTGAACTTCTTGTCCTTGGAGCAGAATAAGGTCCTAGGAAAGAGTGGAGATAATCTGGCTGGTTTAGATGAAAAGGTAGAAATACCCTTTGCAGAAAAAAGGGAATAGGTCTTTCAGACCCCCTTTATTCCAATGAAAGAGAAAGATATTTGTACTAGGCATTGAGCCTTCAATTTCTTGAAGATCAGTAAAAGTCTGTGATGTCACTTATGATGATGACCTTACATGTAGAGCTTCAGATGTGATGTAACCTAAAAGGTAACGGTAAAAGAAGGTATTTCGTAAATTACCATAGAAATTGGTTGTCCATTGAATTTATGGTATGATGGGGCAGCATTAATATGGACAGTAGACAAATCTTTCAAAGTCAGATGTTGTATAGAGATTGACGCAACAACAAGAAGGAATAAGACCTACTTGAGGATACTGATGGAGAATCTCTGTCTGGTTGAATTTGGAAGAACTATAGAGAAAGTTTTGTGGAAACTGTTAATATGTTCTTCACTTACAGGGATAAGATTAGACCTCTTGAAAAGATCTAGCCCCTGAATAACCAGGTCTCGAGATGTTCGTGAATGAGTGCAGAGGAGATCCTTAGTCCTAAGACAGCAAGTTTGGATCCTTCTATAATTTCAAATAGTAGCTGGAGAAAAAGATGCAATATAAGGGGATACCATGTTTGCCTCTTTATGAGGGCAATATGAGTATCATGCGTTCTCCTGTTCAACATAAGCTGCCATGAAGTATAGGAAATTAGAAGGAAAGTAGTGAATAAGGATCAACTGCAGTGAAACAAATGCATCCCTGTTGAGGAAGTTCCAGTGAGATGTGGAACCACCAGGGAATTGCACAATTTTCTACACTTTCACGTGGTCTAAACCCTGGTTACCTTTCCTTAAAAGGAATTTTTAAGGAATATGGTAAAAGTAGGAAAAAAACAGTCATGTAGGAGCATGACTGGCAGAGTCTACCAGCTGAAGCCCTTATTAACTATCTGGCAGCTACCTATTAGGAGTAGCTCTGAGGCTCTCTGGCAAAGGCCCACAGTTGCAGAGCTTTGTTGTAGAATTGCAGAGAGCATGTTGTAGGTTGCTTAGATCTGGCTGTTGAATTGCCAGTGTGCAACCTAATCTATTCTGTTGGAGCCAAAGAGAACTAAAGGTGGCTAAGAATAGTAGACAGGCCTGATGCCTGCAACAATAAATAGTCCAAATGAGTTCTGGATCTCTTTTGGAATTATCTGTTATTAAGGCAGCATAAAAGTTAGGTCCCATAGGTTGGAGAGGACAGATAGACATAATTTGGAGTAGTGATACCCAATTTCTGTCCGAAAAGCTGCCTTAAAAAGATATGTGAGAAGGAGATGAACTGCAAAAGGGGAGAAAACACTGTATGGAGACTACTTACTGGAGTAGGTATTGAAGAAAATCCTATGGCTTACAGGATAAGCCCTCCAGTTGATTAGTAGTACTCTTAGAGATTGAATGTCTGGGCTAAGAGGGATAGAAATGAATACAGAGTTGAGAAGACTTACAATTTAGTAAGTCTTTGAAGGGATAGGGTCCCCTTGGAGTTAAAAGTATGAGAATATCCTCGTACAGGAAACTGATAAGGTGAAAGGTATAGTTCACCCTGTTGTTAGTTATTAGTTCTCCTTTTGTTTTAAAAGGAGAAATCTGTTATCTCTGGGGTATGATAGTCCTTAATAGCTCTTAGCTAGAAGGATAGATTTCTCTTGTATCAAGAGATTCATGCCCAGAGGCGAGGATTAAGTCAATGTATGACTGATATCTCAGCATAGATGAGATGAATTTTTGATGCTTCTGTTAAAAAGAAGTAGGTTCAAGTTCTAAACCTCACACAGAAAAAGTGAATAAAATATCAGAAACCCTGCGATTGCTGGGTTTGCTGAGCCTTTTGAGGTTTTGGTTTTCTTAGCCTGGTATGGTGTTGCCCATCTTTGGAAACATCTGCAGAATGGGTAGAAGATGGATAAAACTTTTTCCCCTTGGGGGAATAAAGCTTTTATGAGATTTTTTATTAGCTGGGATAGAGGAAAGTTTTGACAATCCTCTGAAAGTAACAGCATCAGTGCTCAACTGATTAGCTTGAAATAAAGCCTCCTTGTTGAAGAGATTTTCACCAGTACAAGGAGTATTTCCCAGCCTTTCCTGAACCCATCTGTCCAAGTCAGAAGCTTGGAGCCAGGCTATGCGTCGTGCTCCTATGGCTATAGCAAAAGTTCTGCTAATAGACTCAAAACAGTCCAGGGAAGCACGATTAAGGAACCTAGAGCTATTTTGAGCATGATTGACTAATGAGGAATAGTCTGCTCTTTTCTGCTCTGGAAGAAAAGGGTTCAAAAACCTTAAGGTCTTTGTAACCTCTTCAAGAGATAATCCCATATAGAAAATATCAGATAATTCTTGCTGAAAGCATGGGTGCCTGGAAGCATCGACGTCCAAAGGCATCTAAAGTCCTAGACTCACGACCTGGCGGATAAGAAGAGTGCTGCTTTGCACTCTTAATACGCCTCATTGCTGATTCTACAACAATAGAATGATGAGGAAGTTGAGTCTTTTGAAAACCTGGAGAAGGCGGCACCTTGTACATAGTGTCAAGTGTCTTAGAATGTGGGGATACCATTAAAGGCGTTTCGCACATTCTTAATAGTAGATCTTGTAAGATCTGATGCAAAGGAAGCATGATCACCTCCTTTGGAATCCAAGGGAATTGCAATGTCTCTAAATTCTCCGGTAGGGATTCTTTACCAGGTATAGAAATGGCAAGTAGCTTTGCCATATCAAGCAGAAAAGCTTGAAAAGAAATCTCCCCCGAGGAGGACTCTCTAAAATGAGGGGTAAAGGCTAGACTTGTAGAAAAATCAGCCTTGGTACCGATGGATTCATCCCAGTCATCGGGATAGAAAGACTGAAAAGGATGAAGCATCGGATTTTCTTTAAAGCAATGTCTTTGGTACCGCCCGAGGTCGGTACCGAGACGAGTCGGTATCGAATCTTCCATGCTAGAGATAGATTCCAGGCTCAACATCGAGGGAAGCGATTCTGTCGAAGCAAGCATGGACGATGCCGACACCGATGCCGATGTCGATACCAGTACCGAAAGTGATACCGATACTTGAAGAACGGTCTGCAGCAACTCTAGCGGTACCAAGTAGCCGAGAGTGCTAGACTATGTTCATCGGTGAGGAGTATTTCGTCCATCACCATAGCCGATGCTGGGGTGTCGGTACCGCTCGAAGCGGACACAACCACAGCGCATGGCCCAGGTATGTTCATCGAGGTAAGAACCTCGAGAACAACCCGGAGCCCCGTTAATGCTTTGGAGCCCGAAAACTCCTGCCGGGGCTTTATTGCCAAGATGTCCTTGAGGGCAAGGCCAAAGCCATCTCAATGCTGAGAAGGAAATCTACCACTCGAGGACTGGCTAGTCTTTACAGACTTGTTTGGTTACCTGATCCTGTGAAGAAGATGATATTCTAGCTGGTAACATCGAGGGTGATGTGAACCGGGTATCGAGTTGTGCTCGATTCTGAAGACTTCTTCTGTTTGAGCTCCAGCAGGAGAGACACTCCAGAGGGCAATGGTCAGGACCTAAACATTTTAGACACCAAGTATGAGTGTCTGAAAAAATATCTGTACCGCCACACTTTGAGCATTTCTTAAGGATAGTGGCTGGCTTTTCCATAATGGAAGGGTAGAGGCCTAGTGGCCTAGAAACCATCAGGCACTAAACAGAAAAAAATTTCTAAGAAAAGAAGAAATTCTTTAGGAAAAGAAAAAGAAAAACACCGGCGGTACCGGCAGCGTTGAGGGAAGGCAGACGCGGCCACAAAAAACTAAGAATAAAAAGAAGAATTTTCTGCGGTGACAGGAATACGTCCTGCCGGCTCCGCAGAAAGCGGAAAACTGGAGAGAGGCAGTTGGGAAAGGCGAGAAGGCAGCACGCAGGCACTGTGGGATGCTCCCAAAAGCATTCTAATTGGATGCTGAGGAGCGTTCCCGCGCAGGCTCCATCGGTACCGACGATACCCATATGTGAAGACTCATTCCTGCTTGTTCCTGGAGATAGTTCATTACTCACAGTGAGGACTTCATTGTGGCTAAGGCATCCCACAGCGCTTCTAAAGTTATCTTACAAGGTTTCACCAAAGCTACGGTCACTGGAATCTGTACTGCTCCACCACTTGTTCCAGTGGAATCCTCAAGCACAAGAAAAGATGAACCCACTAATACACCAGCATTACTTGAGCCCACGAAAGCAAGGGAAGCAGACTGTACTGCCGCAAATCCTTCTTCACAGCCTCCCAGTGTGCTCAATAACAAACAGGGGAAAGCACTCCATCGGCTGCCGACTCACTTCCACGTCTCCGTAGAGAAGGGGGGTAGGAAGGTCACTGCTCTGGAGAGAGCCATATCTCCAACGCGCTCAGGGTGGTTCCAGGCTCCAAGATGCCGCTCCAGGCTCCAAGGCAGTAAAGCCACACTATGTAAGTATCCTTTGCACAGCAATGGTGTCTCCTGCCAAGCCTGAGAGTAGGCTGGCTTGCTCCCGTTTGTGGCACCCCATGGCTCCAAACAAACTGTCTTTGCAGGCTCCGAACCAACAATCAGAGGTGCTCTTGCCCTGGGACTGCTCCCTGCCGCCATCTTTCCTTTCCAAGCACCCGAAGAAGTGGGTTTTCAGCATGGATTTGTATAGAGCTAGAGAAGGAGCCCAACGTACTGACTCAGATAGCTTGTTCCAGGCATATGGAGCAGCAAGGTGGAATGACCAAAGTCAGGAGTTGGCATTGGCAGAGAAAGGTACAGATAAAAGGGATCTGCCAGAGGAGCAGAGTTGCCGACGAGGCGTATAGAACGAGATAAGAGAGGAAAGATAGTGAGAAAATGCAGGGGACCTCAAAGAGCACAATGGGTGCTGATTCCAAAACTCTGCAGTTCAAAATCCTTTCCAAGTAACTTTGCACTCTCAACCTAAAATCTTGAATCTTGGGCCACCCCCAATACATATGCCCGAGAATCACCCACAATTCTCCACACTTCAGGTAGTCCAAGCTGGGAACACTACCCATGGGAAAAACATGCCCACTGGAGTACTTTGTATTTTAAGTCATAAAAGGCTACATTGGTTATTATCTGAGGAAGTCTTCCAATGGTTTTTAAGAGCTCCTCCCCTGATATGTCACAGGTTCACTGTATATTAGAGATTTTAACTAATCCGATGTCCCTGGACAAAAAGAATTATTTCAGATCTCAACAGATGTCAATAGATAAGCAAGTCATACTGAGACTACAGACATAGCTAAGGACTTGAAAATAGGCAGACGTATCCTCGCCCCTAAGTCTGTATGATGACTGCAAATTCATATAATGGGGCAAGTGTCTACCGTCCCTCAACTGCTCCAACACTACTAAATCTTATCCCTCCTGGCCTGGAAGTTGCGTGACTGCAATTCTAGCAAAAAATCTCCCTTTCCCTTCAGTGGGAAGTAAACAGATTGTTGTGCAGAAATGCACAGGGTGTTGCAACAGGTGTGTTCCTGCCTGGGCCAAACCTGGACTATACTGAAACCTCTGAACTAAGGCAGCCTCTTAGCCAGAGTGTGAATAAAGCACAGTTACTTACCTGTAACAGGTGATCTCTGGGAACAGCAGGAATAAGTCTTCACATATGGGTACGTCGGTACCGACGGAGCCTGCGCAGGAACGCTCCCCAGCATCCAATCAGAAAGCTTTTGGGAGCATCCCTCAGCGCCTGCGTGCTGCTTTCCCGCCTTTCCAACTGTCTCTCCTCAGTTGAGTTTCATAGCTGAGACAAAGAGAGAGAAAGAGGAAAGGAAAGAGATATAGAAATACAACTCCTAGGGGAGGAGGGCGGGTTGTGAAGACTTATTCCTGCTGTTCCCAGAGATCACCTGTTACAGGTAAGTAACTGTGCTATCTCCAGGAACAAGCAGAAATGAGTCTTCACATATGGGGACTCCCAAGCTAAGATGCCTGGAGCCCTAACATGTTGAAGATTGAAAACATGCTAAACCTCATATGGCCAGGCATCCTGAGGATGGAGGGCAGGAGTTGAAAAGAGAGGAGCTGCAGAAAAAACAGCTAACCTAAGAAAGGACTACGCACAAGGAGTCCTTGTATGTATGATCATTATCAAAAGATATATTGAAATGAACAACCACCATAATATTGAAATGAACAATCACCATATGACGCTCACCTACTGGATTGCAGGAAGTAGAGAGGCTGATGGAGTCTATTGGGGATCCAGTAGAATAATGTTCAAGGTGACCTCACTGGAGTGAAGGTAGAAGTCAACATCTGGAAGTGAGAGGTGACCCCAGGATTCAATTGGGGTAGCACAAACACGTCAGGTCTTCAGTGGGAAGCTTCATGGAAAGCTGAAAACTCTTTTGGCTACAGAAGTATTCAGAGGTAGGAGCAAAAGAGGAAGACTGACCGATCTGGACAAACAGACCTAGTCCTTGAGGGAGGAAAGGGTATGAGAAGAACCCCATACTCCCAAGAAAGGACAGATGTTTGAGGAATTGAATCTGAAATACACTGAATATCCACCATGTCTTTCCTAACTGGTGAGAGGTAGGAAGACATTGGGGCATGGAGCTTCAGGGATACGTAAACCTAGGATACGGTAGGGCTGTCAGTACCACAGCAGTGGTTGTGTGCATAATATCCGAAATATACTGTGGAACAGTATGAAGCTGTGCAAGCCCACTGTCAGAAGCATACAGAAAGGTAAAAACCTTTATGAGCATAGACAGTCAGAGAGATAAGTATGGAAATACATATCTACCTATAATAAGTATCTGGACAGATACACACATATATGTAGATATATGTGTATATATATATATTATATTTTATTTATTTATTTATTTATTTTATTTATTTGAACAGTTTTTATATACCGCTGTTTCCAAGGATCAACAGCGGTTTACATTACAACAAAAGTTATACAGTTAAACAGAACTTTATGAACAATTTAAACAATATTACATTATAACGTGAGTTGAAAAGAACAATATTGATTAATGTAATTACAATATAACAACAATATTTGACTATGTTACAGAAGACTGTATATCGATAATATATTATAATATAACAGGAACAACAACAATATCAATATTTGAACTATAATACATTTAGATTATATAACAGGTATCATATGTTACATTGATTATATATATGTGTAAAATGATACTTATTTTATGATGAGTATCGTTTGCAGTAGAGGATGTCTAATTGTAGATATACATTTGGGTAATGTAATAGATTCTGTTATGGTGGTTGGGAAATTGTAATTGTTTCTCCATTGTTGTAGTGTTGACAAAATAAATGTGTTGTTAAATCTTTTCTAAATGTTAGTAGGTCTTTAGATTCTCTTAATTGGTCTGGAAAATTGTTCCATAGTATAGGTGCAACAAACGAAAAGGCACTATTACTAGTTGATTGCTTTGATTTTCTTATTAGATCTGGAACTGCTAGTGTGTTAAGGTTTTTTCTCCGTCTTTTCCTAGTTTCTAAGGGACTGTGAAGAAGAGTAGTTAAGTATGATGGGGCTATGTTATTAATTAATTTAAAAGTGGTTAATAGTATTTTGTATTGAATCCTACTGAATATGGGTAGCCAGTGTAGTGTGTATAAAATGGGGGTAATGTGGTCAGATAGTTTGGCTTTGAATATAACTCTTGCTGTTACATTTTGGGCCATTTGTAATATTTTGATGTTCTTCTTAGTTATGCCATGTAGTATACTATTACAGAAATCAAAATGTGGGGTGACCAAGGCTTGTGTAACGGTTCTAAAGTCTTCATCTTGTAATAGTGGTCTTAGTTGTTGTATAGAGCGCAATTTGTAATATATTGTTTTTGTTAGTTTTCTAATGTGTGTAGTGAAACTGAGAGCTTTGTCTATGATGACTCCTAAATATTTTATTTCTTCTTTGATAGGGAGGGTCGTGTTTAAGATTTTAATGTCAGTTGGGGGGGTATATTTCGTGTTTTTTGTCGCAATCATGGCTTCAGTTTTTTTGATGTTAATAGATAAGTTGTTTAAACGGAGCCATTCTTCAGCTTCTATTAGGCAATTTGTTAGATTGTTATGGTTTGGGTTGATTATGTTAAATTCTGAGAATAGCATGATGTCGTCCGCATATATATGATATTTAATCTTGTATTTTTTGAATATGGTACATATTGGCTGGAGGTATATGTTAAATAATAAGGCAGATAATGCAGAGCCTTGGGTATACCTTTTTCTTGTGGGAATGGGGATGAAGATGCTTGGTTATGATGAACGTATTGTGATCGATCGGATATATATGATTTGAACCAGTTCAAAGTAGTATTCAGTAAACCTATTTGTTTAAGTCTTGATATAAGTATGGTATGATTAATGCTGTCAAAAGCAGCTGAAATGTCTAGAAAAACTAAGATGAATGCTTGTTTTGGATTGTCCAAACCTTTGCTAAGAGTGTCAAGTAGTGCAATGAGCAAGGTTTCAACACCATGAAAAGGGCGAAATCCGTATTGGTGTTTGTCAAGGGGGGCAAATGTATCTATATGATCTTGTAACTGTAATTGAACAGTTTTTTCTATGATTTTGGATAGGAAGGGGATGCTAGCGATCGGTCGATAAGATGAAGGGTCATTTATATTTAATGAATTGTTTTTTAATATGGGACGGATTGCAGATAGTTTTAATTCTTTAGGTAATATCCCTTGTAAAAGTGATTGATTCACTATATTTAGGATAAAGGGTGCTAGTTCTTGTTTAGTTTGTTTAATCCATGAGACTGGACAAGGATCGAGTATGGATGTGGTTGTGTTTATATTTGATATTATATTGAGTAGTTGTTTCTTATCTATAGGTTGAAAAGTATTCCAGGTGTGATTATTAGAGGAAGGAATACTTTGGAGTGGTGTAGTTATTGTAGATGATTTAAGTTTGCTAGCAAAATAGTCAGCCATATCTTGTATGTTAATTGAGGCTGATTGTTGTTTATCTATGGGATTTTTAGATAATGAGATATATATATATATATATATATATATATATATATATATATATATATATATATATATATATATATATATATATATATATATATATACACACACACACACACATACGGGTATATAGATATATATCTATAATGAGATCTAAAGGGCATAGCATATGCACACTTAGCTGACAGACAGATACATCTACAGAGATGTATATAGGTATATATATACATAGATATATATACCTGAATATATAGGTCTAAAGATAGATGCCTGCAACTAAGCAGACAGAGCTATGCATATCAGGACATTCACATGTAGATGTGAAGGGAAAAGATTCATCTAAGAACAAGGAGATGAAACCTACTTGAGAAGATATATAGAGAATCTATTCCCCCAGAGATGATGGTAAAGGAATGCTATCCAGTGAATAACCAGGATGGTTACGTGAAAAAACAGAGGATAATATCAGTCTGTAAACCGCAAGTCCGGAGTCCTGTGGAACTCCAGCATGGTAAAAGGACAGAAACGCATAGAATGAGATACCAGGATGACCTACGTGAAGGACAAAGGAGGTATCAGGCGTTTTCCAGATTAATATGTGCTGTCCTTGAAGTATTAGGATACCATGAGGACAAGCTGCAAGAAAAAAAAATAAAAAAAAAAAAAAAAAAAAAGAGTATATTCCCTATAGGAATGGGATAACTCTTAGACTTTCACGTGGAGAAGGCTTATGTCCTTTTCCCTCTTTTTTTTTTTTTTTTTTAAAAGAAGATAGTAGGGTGTGAAGAACCCTCACAGTCATAAGGGATGACTGAGGAAGCCTTTTTCAACCATGATGGATAGCCATTAGAGAAACTCTATGCTCTCTAGCAAGGGCCCATAGTGGAAAGCTTCTCAGTAGGATTGCAGAGAGCATTATGCAGGAGAACTGGGATGTAGAACTGGCTGATGGAGAAAACTGACAGCCACGTCCACTACATTGCCAAACCCAGAGATTGGAGATGGCAAGGGTAGAAGATAGTGTAAGAAGCCTGTAGTGAAAAGGGATATCCAAGAAAGATGTAGAAAACTGTCTTGGAATCACTACTAAGGCCAGACAGGAGTGGTGGAAGACAAGACTGGGACTTGTGGAAAAGTACCAGTAGTCAATTACTGGAACTCCTGCATGGGCAGCTACTGAATAGGACAACAGAGAGAGTCGGTCTGTGTCAAACAGAGAGAACAGACTGAACAAAGAGAGCAAGCTGTCTCTGTCTGCAGAGCTGCCCAGATAAAGAAGGGAGTTTACTCAGGAGAAGAAACTCTACAGTGAAAAGAAAGACAAGAAAAGTCTCTCAATGGTATGGTACCACTCTTACAGTGGCGAAGAGGGTAGAGATAGAAGCTGAAGAAGGACTTACCACATGGTAAGTCCCTGGAAGGAAAAAATTCATGCTGGTACAGAGAAACTATCATGTGATAGCTGCTAAACCTCTCTTCTAGTCAGGAAGAGGTGGAAAACCCTGTAACTTATAGACATGAATATCCTGACAGTTCAGCATATTGAAGAGTAAATGGATTTCCTGAGAATAGGAATCCCCGAGCAGAGTTTTGAATGGAAAAACAGTGAAAAACGTCTGCTGAAAAGAAATTAACTGTAGCTATAAAACGATTAATCAGAAACCTATGGTTACTGTGTTTATTCAGCCTGGATAGAGTTTGGATTCTTCAGACCAGGGCGAGACTTCCCCTGCTTGGGAACATCCGAATGATGGGCAGGAGAAGAGGAAAACCTCTTTCTTTTAGGGAAAGAAGGTTTGGTAGGGCATTTCCTACCTGCTGAGGAAGGACAGGGCTTAGGATGGCCCTCAGAAACAGGAAAGTCAGTGGAGCAATGAGCAACCTGACATAAGGACTCCTTATTGAAGAGATTTTCTCCAGTACAAGGAGTATTACTCAGTCTTTGTTGTGCCCATCTACTCAAGTCGGATGCTTGGAGCCAGGCTTTACGACGTGCTCCTATGGCTATAGCAGAAGTTCTGCTAACAGACTCAAAAGAGTCTAGGGAAGCACGAGAAAGAAACCAAGAGATATTTTGGCTATGACTAAGAAGTAAGGAATAGTCTGCAGCCTTGGGCTCTGAAAGAAAAGGAGTCAAAAGAGATAATTTCTTTGTGATCTCCTGAAGGGATAGACTCATATAGCAAATATATGAGAGAATCCTTGTTGCCAGCATAGATGTTTGGAAGGTTTGACGTCCAAAGGCATCCAGTGTTCTAGATGCACGCCCTGGCGGGAAAGAAGAATGTTTTTTCTTGCTTTTTACCTTCCTCATTGCTGATTCCACTACAATGGAATGATGGGGAAGTTGAGGCTTTTGAAATCCTGGAGAGGGGGCACCTGATACAGAAGATCAGTTGCTGTAGGAGGTGAAGAAACCCTTAAAGGTTTTTCCCATATCCCAAGAAGAAGATTCTGCAAAGAGTGATGTAAAGGAAGCATTATATTTTCCTTTCCTGCAGAAAAACCCCGAGAAGACTCATAGCCAGGGATAGGAATATTAAGGAAGGTTGCCATGTCAAGGAGAAATTTCTGAAAAGAAGGATCTCCGATGGGAACCATCCCTGGACAGGCTAAATTTGAAAAGGTAGCCTGGGCACCGGAGGATGTACCTGTCCGGTGCAGAACAGGATTTGTAATGGATGGACACTGGAACTGGTAGTTATGAGTTGAGACAGTCAGTAGTGCATCATCCATGCCAGGTATCGACTCCAAACTAGGTATAGAGAGGAGCGATCCAGGTGAAAAAAGCATGGAAGGAGCTGGTTCCGATGATACTGCAGGTACCGGCATCGATACCGATACCGGTAGTTGTGCCGGAATCGAAGGCGAAACCGACACCGAAGCATGGTGATTATCCTCGGTACTGTGCATGCGGAATCGGTAAACATCGGTTCCGAGACACGTCGGTACCCAGTCCTCTAGACTAGAAATCGATTCTAGACTCGGCATCGAAAGAAGGGAGTCTATCGATGCATGCCTAGAGGGTACCGACGTCGGTGGTGGTATCGGCGGTACTGCCGATACTGGAAAGTCAATCTGGGACGTTTCGGTCAGTCCCGAAGGTACCGAGAACGCCAGATGACGATCCCTGGTGAAGAGCGGATCACTCAACACCGGTGCCGATGCATCGGTACCGCTCGAAGCGGATGCCACCACCAAGCATGGCTCAGGTATGTTCTGTGAGGGGTGAGCCCCAGGAACAACCTGAAACCCCTGAAATGCTTTGGAGCCCGAAGACTCCCGCCGGGGTTTTAATGCCAATGGGTTCTTGAGGGCAAGGCCGGGGCCGTCAGCATGCTTAGCATGAGACTTACCACTCAAGGATTGGCTAGTCTTAACAGACTGTTTGTGGGTTACCTGATCCTGTAGAGAAGAAATGGCCGGTGCCCTGCCAAAGGGAGGGAAAACGTTATCGAGGGAAACTCGAAAGAGAGAATCTCTTCTCACAGTATTGTAGCCTGACGGTTCAGGGGAAAAAGGGTCAGGACCCAAACAGGCTAGACACCAGTCATTGGAGTCTAAAAAGAAAACTGTATTTCCACAGTGAAGGCACTTCTTAGGAGAAGGCGGCTCCATGATGGAGAGGCCTTATAGGCCCAAAAAATTGTAAGACAGAAACTGAGGGAAAACATTCCCTCAGTTTGAAGAAAAGAAAAGAAAAAACCCCACAGGCGGTACCGGTGGCGGCGGGAAAACAGCCGCGACCACAAGAACACAAGAATTAAAAAATTAAAGAAAAAAGTTTCTGCGGTGACAGGAGGACGTCCTGCCGGCTTCGCGGAAAAACGAAAACTGAGGAGAGACAGTTGGAAAGGCAGGAAGGCAGCACGCAGGCGCTGAGGGATGCTCCCAAAAGCTTTCTGATTGGACGCTGGGGAGCGTTCCCGTGCAGGCTCCGTCAGTACCGACGTACCCATATGTGAAGACTCATTCCTGCTTGTTCCTGGAGATTATACTTGAGGAGAAAGGGGTAAACCCATGCTTGTTCAGAGGCTAAAGGAATATAGTCTGCCGTACTGAAGAGCCAGTTTCTTTTAAACGTCTTAGGAAAAAGGCCATGCCATAGCTTGCTATATCTCCGGTAAAGCGCTCGAGTGGTGCAGGTCCTACCTCTCTGACAGATGGCAGCAGGTTCGATCCAAAGACACATCTTCAGAACCATTCCACCAAAGCCAAGGTGTCCCACAAGGATCCTCCCTCTCTGCCTTGCTGTTCAATATATACATGCAACCTCTCTGCAACCTTATCCGGTCCTTCAACGTGAACTGCATGATATACGCAGATGACGTGCTATTATACATGCCTTTTGCAACAGAAAACCCAGACCTCTCACCAATAACATGCTGCATAAATGAAATATCCAACTGGCTACAATCCCAAAACCTCCGGATTCAACACAAAAAGACGGAGGTCATGTTCATTACAAGAAATCGTAACTTCACTGCGCCTACAGTACTAAAGGTGAAGGAAGCTGACCTCCAGATCAAATCCGCGATCAGATACCTTGGCGTCACACTAGACCAGAACCTAAATATGCAGGCGCATATAAGTAACACTGTAAGGGCAGTATACCATAAAATCAGATCCCTCAGATACCTACGATCGCTGCTGCAGCCTGACGATTTCAGGACCATCTTTCAAGCACTAATAATTCCGCATTTCGATTATGCGAATGCAATACTGCAAGGACTCCCCCAAACCACTCTGAACCCACTGCAAATGGCAATGAACACCGCAGCAAGAGTACTACACGGAGCATCCAGGAAAGACCATGTCACACCCATTATGAAACAGCTCCACTGGCTCCCGATTCAAGGTAGGATTACATTCAAGACCTTGCTACTCACCTTCAAAGCCACCAACGGTCTCTCGTCAACATCACTATCAGAGATAGTCCAGAAGACACCCCACAATAGGGACAGAAGGTCAGTAGCACAAAACACCTTGATAGTCCCAAGATCAATGACTCAATGCACCAAGTCAACATCCAGCAGGGCATTCAAACTTTATGCACCAATGATCTGGAACAGCCTCCCTCACAACATCCGAACAATCCCAGACATATTCCAATTCAGGAAGGCTGTGAAACACTACCTCTTCCTCCTACATTACCCAGAAACCAATGAAAGCTCAGCACCAATTACCGAGACCTCACAAATCTCCTCTGTCTGAAACCATAAGAACACATGACCAGCCTGTAAATTGTATATATTGTTATTGTATATAGTTACCCTGTTAGCCAAGTTGATTCTCCTGTTCATATGTAAACACAAAGTACTATTGGAAATGTGTATGTTCGTTGTTTATTGTAAACCGCACTGATGCTGAATAGCGCGGTATAAAAGAGACTTTAAATAAATAAATAAATAAATAAATAAATATCTGGAAATCCCGAACCTCTGTTTCCGCATGGGCTAATAAGCCTCTCTACAAGAACCTGGTCAAGGTATGTTCCATTCCTTAGTCATCTGTTTGTTTTTTCATTTTTTCAGGAGACACAGTTGCAACACCAACAGGACGTACAGACTTGATGTCCAGAGAGGTATGCTGCCTGCCTGGTGCCAAAATCCAAGATGTTATGGAGAGTTTGCAGAGACTCATCAAGCCCACTGACTATTACCGAATGTTGCTAATCCATGTCGGAACAAATGATACTGCCAGGTATCCCTCTGAGCGTATTAAAAGTGACTTCATGGCTCCGGGACAGAGGGTGAAGCAGTTAGGTGCACAGGTGGTGTTCTCTTCAATCCTCCCTGTTGAGGGTCAAGGCCAAGGCAGAGAGGCTTGCATCCTGGAGATGAATGCATGGCTGCGTGGATGGTGTCATCGAGAGCGGTTTGATTTCCTAGACCAGGGGTCGGCAACCCGCGGCTCCGGAGCCGCATGCGGCTCTTTCTCACCTTTGCCGCGGCTCCGGAGCACACTGCCCGCCCGGTATTAAAACGTGGCGTTATGGGCTCCCTCCATTTTCTGCAGCCGCGGCTCCCTGCCTCTTAAGGAACCGCGGCTGTGCTTTTAAAATCATCTCGGAGCCCTTCCTGTCTTGACAGGCTCCGTGCAGCATTGTCCCGCCTCTAAAGGAAGTTTTGGAGGCGGGACAATGCTGCCCGGAGCCCGTCAAGCCAGGAAGGGCTCCGAGATGATTTTAAAAGCACAGCCGCGGTTCCCTAAGAGGCAGGGAGCCGCGGCTGCAGAAGAAGGGAGGGGGGCTGACATGGAGGGAGGGGGCTGACATGGAGGGAGGGAGCAGATATGGATGGATGGAGGGAGGGGGGCTGACATGGAGGGAGGGGGCTGACATGGTGGGTGGGGGGATTACATGTAGGGCGGGAGCAGATATGGATGGATGGAGGGAGGGGGCTGACATGGAGGGAGGGGGGCTGACATGGATGGATGGAGGGAGGGGGGCTGACATGGAGGGAGGGGGCTGACATGGAGGGATGGAGGGGGCTGACATGGAGGGAGGGGGGCTGACATGGAGGGAGGGAGCTGATATGGAGGGAGGGGGCTGACATGGAGGGAGGGAGCTGATATGGATGGAGGGAGGGGGGGCTGACATGGAGGGATGGAGGGGGCTGACATGGAGGGAGGGGGCTGACATGGATGGATGGAGGGAGGGAGGGAGGGAGGGGGGGCTGACATGGAGGGAGGGAGCTGATATGGATGGAGGGAGGGGGGCTGACATGGAGGGATGGAGGGGGCTGACATGGAGGGAGGGAGCTGATATGGATGGAGGGAGGGGGGCTGACATGGAGGGGGCTGACATGGAGGGATTGGGGAGGCGGGCTGACATGGAGGGAGGGAGGGGGCTGACATGGAGGGATGGAGCACTGGTAATGGGGTTGAGGGGACGAGCACTGGAAATGAGCTGATTAGGGGAGGCTAGGACTGGTAATGATTTGATGGGGGTAGGACTGGTATTGGGCTGATTAGGGGAGGCTAGCACTGGTAATGGGGTTGAGGGGGGATTAGCACTGGAAGCGAGCTGATTGGGGGGCTTTGACTGGGCATGGGCTGATTGTGGGGAGGGGAGGATAGAGCTGCTGGCCCTGGAAGATAACTGGGGGCTAAGGCTACAAATGGGCTGATATGAGGGGATGGGAGAATGGAACTGGATCTGAGAGGGGCTGCCATGGTATTTGTACTAGAAGGGACTGGTCAGTGGGGAAGGAGGGGGACTGGAAGGAAATGGACACCAGTGGCAATCATGGGAATGCAAGTTGACATTGGAAGGTACTGGGAGTGAGGACTGGAAAGGGGCTGATATTGGGGAGGGTTACTGGGACTGGAAATAGGCTGATGGAAAGAAGTGAAGAAAACGAAAGAAGAGATAAGAAATGGCAGATGGACCACAGACCACAGAAAGAGAGCCAAGAGAAGAAAGGAAAGCAGAAGCCTCAGATCGGGACCAGCATGATCAAAGAATAAATTGGTCAGACAACAAAGGTAGAAAAAATAATTTTATTTCATATTAGTGATTTGACTACAAAATCATCATCATTTTGAAATCAAATATTGTTACTTGTTGTTGTGATATTTTCTGGCGTATTTCTTTTGGTGTGCGAAGGAAGAGGGGTAGTCTTATACGGCAAGTATAGGCCAAACACCTATATTTTAACAGGAAAAGTAGGGGGTCGTATATAGCATTAAGGTAAGAAACAATATATGCAGTGTTAGATTTGTTTTAAATGTCGCAATGGTTTTGCGGCTCCCAGTTTTTTTTTTCCCTTCGGAAACGGGTCCAAGTGGCTCTTTATGTCTTAAAGGTTGCAGACCCCTGTCCTAGACCATGGGATGCTGTTCCAAGGGTTGCAGAGCAGAAATGGCATCCATCTGTCCAAGAAAGGTTGACACATCTTCAGCAGTAGACTGGCTAATCTACTGAAGAGGGCTTTAAACTAGATTGGTTGGGGATGGGTGAAGAAAGCCCCCAGGTAAGTGATACATTAAATACCTTTATGGCAATGGGTAACAGAGGGAAGATGTATTACAACTATTAGATAAGCTGAAGAGTAGCAAATCACCTGGGCCGGATGGTATACATCCAAGGATGTTGAAAGAACTGAAATACGAGATTGCAGACCTGCTATTAGTAATCTGTGAACTATCATTAAAATCATCTCTAATACCTGAAGATTGGAGGATCGCCAATGTAACACCAATTTTTAAAAAGCGTTCCAGGGGTGATCCGAGAAACTACAGACCGGTGAGCCTGACATCAGTACCGAGAAAAATGGTAGAAACCATCATAAAGAATAAAATTACTCAGCATCTAGATAGTCATGACCTAATGGGAGACAGCCAACATGGCTTTAGACAAGGAAGATCTTGTCTTACTAATCTGTTATGTTTTTTTGAAGGAGTGAATAATCAGGTGGACAAAGGTGAGTCGGTTGACATTGTGTATCTGGACTTTCAGAAAGCCTTTGACAAGGTCCCTCATCAGAGACCGTTGGCAAAACTAAAGAGTCATGGGATAGGAGGCAGTGTACTATTGTGGATCAGGAACTGGTTAAAAGATAGAAAGCAGAGGGTAGGGCTAAATGGCCAATTTTCCCAATGGAGAAAGGTGAATAGTGGTGTACCCCAGGGATCTGTGCTGGGTCCGCTGCTTTTTGACATATTCATAAATGACCTGGAAAGTGGAATAACGAGTGAGGTTATCAAATTTGCGGATGACACAAAACTATTTAAAGTTGTTAAAACCCAAGAGGATTGTGGAAAATTGCAAGAGGATCTTGATAAATTGGAAGACTGGGCATCAAAATGGCAGATGAAATTTAATGTGGACAAGTGCAAGATTATGCACCTAGGAAAGAACCACCCAAACTATGGTTACACGATGCAAGGTTCCACCTTAGGAACCACCACCCAGGAAAAAGATTTAGGCGTCATTGTGGATACCATGTTAAAACCCTCGGCCCAGTGTGCAGCAGCGGCCAAGAGAGCAAATAGAATGCTAGGTATGATAAGGAAAGGAATGGAAAATAAAACAAAAGATATTATAATTCCTCTATATCGTTCCATGGTGAGACCGCACCTTGAATATTGTGTGCAATTCTGGTCGCTGTATCTTAAAAAGGATATAGCGATTTTAGAAAAGGTTCAGAGAAGAGCCACCAAAATGGTAAAGGGGATGGAAGGATACTCCTATGAAGAAAGGCTAAAAAGGTTAGGGCTCTTTAACCTGGAAAAGAGACGGCTGAGGGGAGATATGATAGAAGTCTATAAATTAATGAACGGAGTGGAACAGGTAAACGTAGATCGATTGTTTACATTATCAGAATATAGAAAGACTAGGGGGCATGCAATGAAGCTACAGGGTAAACTATTTAAGACTAATAAAAGAAAATATTTTTTCACTCAAAGTGTAATCAAACTCTGGAATTTGTTACCGGAGGATGTAGTAAAGGCTGTTAGTGTAGCTGGGTTTAAAAAAGGTTTGGCAAGTTCCTGGAGGAAAGGTCCATAAACCATTATTAAGAAGGGACCCAGGATATCAATGCTTGAACCAATACAAGCATTGTGGAACCTGTGTCCCTTGGGGAAACTGCTAGGTACATATGACCTAGATTGGCCACTGTTGGAAACAGAATATTGGGCTTGATGGACCTTGGTCTGACCCAGTATGGCATATCTTATGTTCTTATGTTAGGTAACATATGGAAAGCAGTGTGTATAAATGCCCGTGGCATGGAAATAAGATCCCTGATGTTGAAGCTTTGGTGGGAGTGGCCGACTTGGATTTAGTGGCAGTTACAGAAACATGGTTCAAAGAAAACCATGACTGGGATGTAACTATACCTGGCTATACTTTATTCAGAAAGGACAGAGTAGGAAGAAGGGGAGGAAGAGTGGCACTATATGTAAAAAATACTATTAAAGCTTTGGAATTACAGAGCTTAAAAGGGAGAGAGGAAAAATTGTGGGTTAAACTAGAAAGCGGGAAAGAGAAATCTATTTGCATTGGCATGATATACAGACCTCCCTCACTAGAGGAAGAGGTGGACAGAGTTAATTGAAGACATAAGCAGCATTGCTAGGAAAGGGGAAGTGCTACTGATAGGGGATTTCAATATGCCAGATGTTGATTGGCACATTCCTGCTGCAGTATCATCTAGAAGTAAAGCGATCCTGGATTCTCTACAGGGAGAACTATTCAAGCAATTGATAACAGTCCCCACACATGAAGGGGACATACTGGACATGGTGCTTACCAATGATGAAAGTGTTTCTGATGTTACTGTGGGAGATCATTTTACAGCCAGTGATCACCAGATGGTGTGGTTCAGTATTAGGACTAGGGCTGTTAGAATCCATTCAAAGGTGAGGGTCTTAGACTTTAGGAAGACTAACTTTACCAAGATGGGCTAATACCTCAGGAAGTAAAAAAACAGTGGGCAAAACTGAAAGGGGATATTTTAAGGGCAACCAACCTTTTTGTTAAAATGGTAAATAAATGTAAAAGGAAAAGGAGACCGCTATGGCTTTCAAAAGAAGTAGCTGAAAAGGTGAAGAAAAAGAGGGAGGCCTTCATGAAATACAAGAGATCAGAGAGAGAGGAAGACAGGCATCTATATTTGGAAAAACTTAGAGAAGTTAGCAAAGTAGTCAGGAAAGCAAAGATTCAAAAAGAGGAGAAAATAGCCAGTGCAATAAAATGGGGGGATAAGACATTTTTCAGATATGTTAGTGAGAACAGGGAGGGCAAAAGTGGTATTGTCAGACTCAAGGGTGAAGGGGAGGAATATGTAGAAGCAGATGAGGATAAAGTGGAATTGCTTAACAAATATTTCTGTTCTGTGTTCACAGATGAAGAACCAGGAGCAGGACCTCAGAAAACACCCACAAACAGCAACAGAAGCGAGGGACATCTTGAACAATTTTCAGAAGACTGTGTTCGTGATAAACCTGCTAAACAAAGTACACAAAGCGATGGGACCGGATGGGATACACCCTAGAATACTGAGGAAACTTGGGGGACGTTCTAGCAGCTCCACTGACTGACCTTTTCAATGCCTTAGAAACATAGAAACATAGAAATATGACGACAGAAAAAGACCACATGGCCTATCTAGTCTGTCCTTCCATAACAACTACAACAGTCCCCTTTTTACCTTTAGAGATCCTCTGTGTTTGTCCCATGCTTTTTTGAATTCAGTTACTGTCCTCATCTCTACCACCTCCACTGGGAGACTATTCCACGGATCCACTACTCTTTCTGTAAAGAAATATTTCCGCATATCACTCCTGAATCTATCTCCCTTTACCCTCAACCCATGTCCCCTCATAGCAGAACTTGCTTTCAATTGAAAGAGGCTCATTTCCTGAACATTTATGCCATGGAGGTATTTAAACATCTCAATCATATCACCTCTATCCCACCTTTCGTCTAAGGTGTACATATTGAGATCCTTCAGTCTGTCCTCATATGCTTTATAATGAAGACCACTAATCATTTTAGTAGCCACCCTCTGCACTGACTCCATCCTGTTCACATCTTTTGAAGGTGCGGTCTCCAGAATTGCACACTATACTCCAAATGAGGTCGCACCAAAGACTTATACAAAGGCATTATCACCTCCTTTTTTCTGCTAGCCATTCCTGTCCGTATGCACCCAAGCATCCTTCTAGCTTTTGCCGTCGTCTTTTCTACCTGTTTAGCTACTTTAAGATCATCAGACACAACCACGCCTAGGTCCCGCTCTTCTTTAGTGGACAAAAGTACTTCACCCCCTATTCTATATTGCTCCCTTGGATTGCTGCAGCCCAAATGCATGACCTTACATTTTTTAACATTAAATCCCAGCTGCCAAATTCTAGACCATTCTTCAAGCTTAGCTAGATCCCTCCTCATGTTATCTACACCTTCCTGGGTGTCTACTCTATTGCAAATTTTGGTATCATCAGCAAAGAGGCAAACCTTACCTGAAAGCCCTTCCGCTATATCACTAACAAAGATGTTAAAAAGAATCGGACCAAGGACAGATCCCTGGGGCACACCACTGATAACATCCTTCTCCTCAGAGTGAGCTCCATTTACTTGTACTCTTTGTCGCCTCCCACCCAACCAATTTCTAACCCAAGCAGTAACTTTAGGGTCCATCCCTAGGGTGCTCAGTTCGTTTATAAGTCGCCTGTGAGGAACAGTGTCAAAGGCTTTACTGAAATCTAAATACACCACATCTAGGGCTCTCCCTCAGTCCAAATCCCTGGTCACCCAGTCAAAGAAATCAATCAGATTTGTCTGACAAGACCTGCCTCTGGTGAATCCATGCTGCCTCGGATCCTTGTTTGCGTCGGGAGTCGGGAGTGGTGCCAAAGGACTGGAGAGAGGCTCATGTTGTGCATTTACACAAAAGCGGAAGTAAGGATGTGGTTGAAAACTACAGGCCGGTTAGTCTAACTTCGGTGGTGAGTAAATTATTGGAAACGCTGCTGAAAGAGAAAATAGTAAGGTTTTTGGAGTCCAGAAGATTACAGGATCCGAGACAGCATGGATTCACCAGAGGCAGGTCTTGTCAGACAAATCGGATTGATTTCTTTGACTGGGTGACCAGGGAGTCTTTTTAACATCTTTGTTAGTGATATAGCGGAAGGGCTGTCGGGTAAGCTTTGCCTCTTTGTGGATGATATCAAAATCTGCAATACAGTAGAAACCCAGGAAGGTGTAGATAACATGAGGAGGGATCTAGATAAGCTTGAAGAATGGTCTAGAATTTGGCAGCTGGGATTTAATGTTAAAAAATGTAAGGTCATGCATTTGGGCTGCAGCAATCCAAGGGAGCAATATAGTATAGGGGGTGAAGTACTTTTGTCCACTAAAGAAGAGTGGGACCTAGGCATGATTATATCTGAGGATCTTAAAGTAGCTAAACAGGTAGAAAAGGTGACGGCAAAAGCTAGAGGGATGCTTGGGTGCATATGGAGAGGAATGGCTAGCAGAAAAAAAGGAGGTGATAATGCCTCTGTATAGGTCTTTGGTGCAACCTCATTTGGAGTATAGTGTGTAATTCTGGAGACCGCACCTTCAAAAGGATATAAACAGGATGAAGTCAGTACAGAGGGTGGCTACTAAAATGGTTAGTGGTCTTCATTATAAAGCATATGAGGACAGACTTAAGGATATGTACACTTTAGAGGAAAGGCGGGATAGAGATGATATGACAGATGTTTAAATACCTCCGTGGCATAAATGTACAGGGGGAGAGCCTCTTTCAATTGAAAGCAAGTTCTGCTACGAGGGGACATGGGATGAGGGTGAAGGGAGATAGATTCAGGAGTGATATGCGGAAATATTTCTTTAAGGAAAGAGTGGTGGATCCGTGGAATATTCTCCCAGTGGAGGTGGTAGAGATGAGGACAGTATCCGAATTCAAAAAAGCATGGGACAAACACAGAGGCTCTCTAAAGGAAAAAAAGGGTAGTTGTAGTCATTGATATGGCAGGACAGATTAGATATGCCATGTGGTCTTTTTCTGTCATCATATTTCTCTGTTTCTATGTTTCTACAGCCATTTTGGAAAAAGAATAGTCTGAAACAAGGCCATCCTCACCCCTAATGATGGGAGTAATGCCTACCACTGCCTGAGTTTCCCCTCCAAATTCTTTAACAATGGAGGAAATAATTTGAGTAAAAGTCCCAATTTCTTTGCTGCAAAAGGACTGGCCCCATAGCACTTGACTAGAAAAGAATTCTTCTAAAAGTCTGAAATGTAAAAGCGAGTCCAGTGCAAGAATTAATAGCTTATTTTAACTATTTTGTGGCAATATTTTCCAAGGATTAAACAAGTAAACCTGAACAACCACAGGAAGGACAGGCTGTATACTGAACAAGAAGCTGATGTGCCAAGTTTGTTTCTGATGAAGATCAAATACCCTTTTAAAGTAGTAGAAATTGTTATGGTAGTGAAACAAAGGTATATTTTGAGGACAGCTTAGATTAGGGTGGGATAGCAGAGAGACGTTAAAGAACGGAGCAGTGATCTTTACAATGCCCATATTTCATTCAATCGATCGCTAAATAAAGAGTCCCCCTTTATGAGAGGTATCTAATTTGGAATGGACGCATTCATGGAGTGGTAGAAATTCAAACTATGAGCGTCCAAGCAACAATTTTTTTAAAGGGTCCCCAGAGCAGGGGAAGTCCACTTCAGAAGAAAGAGTAGCACTGCAAGTGAGCCTCTTTTCTTGGGGGCCCCCTGCACTGCAGGGGCCATTTGGGCAGAACTTGAACGATTGCACTCATGTATCCTGAATGCATGTGACCAAGCCAGGTGTATTAAACTGAAAACATCTGATTTAATCCAGTGGTCATAGTCTTCTTTGGATGAACTGCTTCTTGCTGCTAAAGCTCGACAAAGGTAAGATGTTGCAACTACTGATAGTAATGTTTTTTATTTTTTTAAACACAAATCCTATGCGCCAAACAAACTGCCACTAGGAAAACTGTCTTCAGTGTCAGGTTTTTCAGGGAAGCCCGTCCCAGAGGCTCAAAAGGCTCCCTTGCACTTAACGCTGCACTTAACGCTGAGGACTCAGAGGGAAGGCGGCTAAGTGTTATGTCATTGATTTGATAGAGTCACTGTTTAGCTGAAGAAATGACTATTGGAATACTGAATCATTTTTTCTGAGAAGAAATGCACATTAGAATACTTGGCCATTTTTTCTGAAAGGACTACATTTCAAAAATACAGTGGTAATCATTTTCTTAACTAAGGTCGTTGATGCGAACAGACGCATTAAACTGAGATGTACAGTCTATGTTTAGCGTCGCTGTAAGTCTGAGACCTTTGATCCACTGTTATGTTGTGTGCTTATAATAAGAATCAAGGTACTTCATGATTCTATGATTTTTATTGAGCTGATTGAACGATAATCTAATTAGGGACACCTATGAACTAAGGCATTGAGGCCCTCCGACATCCGTTCTCCTGCTGAAAAACTGTCTAGCCTTGGCCGATTCGAAGGTCCATGACCGGCTCACCCCAGCATTGCACCAGCTGCTCGAACACTTCCTGGTTGAGGCACCACTCTCCAGGGTCTACCCGAACCCAGCTGAGAGAGTCCACCTCCACATTGTGTATTCCCACTACATGCGCCGCCGACACTACCTGCAGCCGGGCCTCCGTCCAACCTAACAGCCTCTCGGCCTCCTCCTCTAGAGCTGGACTGCTCATGCCTCCCTACCGGTTTATATATGCGACTGTGGTCGCATTGTCCGAGAAAACCCATACTGCTTTTCCTGGCAAGAACTCTTCGAAGCTGCGCAGGGCCAGAACCACTGCCTGCATCTCAAGTCTGTTGATCGACCACCGAGCTTTCAGAAAGTTCCACTGACTCTGGGCAAAGCGTCCTTTGCAATGGGCTCCCCAGCCGGTCAAAGTAGCATCCGTAGTTACTGGGATCCACCCCGGGGCCTCAAGGAGCATGCCTCTCTCCAGGTTTCCCTGGCACAGCCACCATCTTAATTTCCTGGTGTCCTGCAGGCAGGGGAGAAACTGCATCAGGGGCTGGCTCTGGTGGGACCACCGAAGGAGCAATGCTCAGAGCAATGGACACACATGCGCCCTTGCCCATGGGACCAACTCGATCATGGCCGCCATGGTCCCCAGAACTTGCAAGTAATGCCAGGTCGATGGGCTTGTCAAGCCCAGGAAGCAACAAATCAAGTCTCGTAGTCCATGCGCTCATGCCCCTGGCAGAAAGACTGTGCCAACACAGGTGTCAAAGAGTGCCCCAAGGTACTTCAAGTCCTGAGGACTCAAATAACTCTTGGCCAGATTGACCACCCAACCGAGCCCTTGGAGAAACTCCACCACTCTCCCCTTGTCACTCTTTTGCTTTCCTCCCTGGACTTGGCCCGAATCAGCCAATCGTCGAGGTACGGGTGCACGAGAATCCCTTCCTTGCGCAGTGCTGCTACCATCACCACCATGACCTTGGTGAAGGTGTGTGGTGCTGTTGCCAGTCCAAAGGGCAACGCACAGAATTGGAAGTGACCCATAGGCACCGCAAAGTGGAGAAACCGCTGGTGATCTGGTCTTATGGGAATGTGTAGATATGCTTCTGCGAGATCCAGCGACATCAAAAATTCCCCGCTCCTTACCACCACTATCACTGACCGCAGCATCTCCATGTGAAAATGCGGGACCTGCAGACAGCGGTTGACTCCCCTTGAGGTTGAGGATCGAGCGAAAAGAGCCTTCCTTTTTGGGCACCACAAAATAAATGGAGTATCGACCGTACCCATACTGGTCTGGAGGCACCGGTTCAACGGCTCGCAGCTGCAGGAGGCATGACAGGGTTTCCACCTTGGCCCTGAGCCTTGCAGGGGGACTGAATGAAAAATTCTCTTATTGGGTGGATCAATTCCAGATCATGTCTGACCAATGGGTCCCTCTCTGACCACCTCCAGGACCCATTGGTCAGACATGATCTGGGCCCAGGCAGAGTAAAACTCCCACAGCCGACCTCCCACAGGCAACACCCCTGCTTGAACCCCCTTGCCTCATTGTCCTTTCTTGTGTCCCAAGGTAGCAGCAGCTCCAAAGCCCCTTCCTGCTCCTCGGAAACCACAAAAGCCCTGTCCACTGGCAGGGAACCTACCCCTCTGGATCTGGCTGAAGCAAGGGGTACGAAAATGCTTGAACTCCCTCAGCTGACTTCGAGCCGAGGAGGTACCACGGCTCTGCTTCTGTTTGTCCTCGGGTAAGCGGCCCCCCTTGGACTCCCAAGTCCTTAACCAACTTCTCCAAGTCTTCTCCGAAAAGGAGCTTCCCCTTAAATGGCAGCTTACTAAGCCAGGACTTAGAGGAACTGTCCACTGCCCAGTTCCACAGCCACAAATAATGGCAGGCCGCCACCATTGATGCTATGCTCTTGGAAAGGCCCCTGATGAGATCATAATGAGGGAGGAGTGGCCTAGTGGTTGGGGCAAGTTACCTCAGGCCAAAAGGTTGGTGGTTCAAATCCCACTAGAGGACAGCAACCATGGGCCGGAAGGACTGGGGTTTCTAGTCCCACAGGTGCTCCTTGTGGTCTTGGGCAAGCCACTTAACCCTCCATTGCCCATGTTCCCTGTAATTATTAGTGTGTGTGTCTTATATCCCCTTGTGTTAAATATATCCCCCAATTGTGTTGTGACCACTTTGATTGAAGGATAAGGTGTATACAAAACTGTCTAAATAAATAAATAAATAAATAATGGGTGTCCGCTAGATAGGCCACCCCCAACTCCGCCGCTTCCCCGGACATGGCCGGCTCCAAGCCCCTGGGCTCTGAAGCCTTTGCAACCAGCAGAGGCAAGCCCTAGCCACCCATGCCCAGCAGATGGAGGCCTGCAGGGACAAGGCAGAAATATCAAATGCCTGCTTCAACAGAGTGTCCAGCTTCCTATCCTGGGCATCCATGAGAGCTGCACTCCCCTCTATGGGGATAGTAATCTTCTTGTTAACCACAGACACTGCCGCTTCCACCTTCGGAGACTGCAGGAGCTCATGCTCCTGCTCAGGCAGGGGGTAAAGACGCAACAAGGTCCGCCCAACCCTCTGGCAGATTTCAATTCACAGAGTGGTCAGGCAGATGATCCAGCAGGAATGGAAAGACTGCTTGCAACTTTCGAACCGCCTGGAGCAGAGGATCCTCCAAAGACTCATCCTCCACCGGGAGGCTCGTGGGCATATTTAGTGTCTTTAAGGACTCTGTGATAAGCGCTAGGTGCTCCTCCTGACGGAACACTCTCACTAGCCTGGCCTGATCTTCCATCTCTGGAATCTCGCCTTCTTCCAGCTCCTCCTGAAGGTCCAGATCCGGTCCAAGTCGTCTCCATCTGGCCCTTCCGACTGGTGACAGATGCCACTCCTCAGGGCCCCTGGCTCTCTTAGCTGGGATTCCCGTCTTGCCCTCTGTTACACTTGCCGGCCTCTTCGACCCCAGTGCCGAAGAAGGGCCACTCGCCAAACCTTGCTGGCACCAGCAAAACGCCCTATGTAATAGTAACACAAACTCCGGCGAAAAATCCCACGAAATCCTGTTACCTCTTGGGGGATAAACATGGAGGGTCCCGCCAGGCAGTGACAGAGCAGACCCCTCTCCATCCTAGCCCTCCAGCACCAGGGTGATGGTCTCCAGACTTGTTTTGTCCTGCAGGTTCTGTTCCAAGGAGGTAGCCTCCTGTGTGCAACCGACACACACTGCAGCCTCCGAGACCCCCCCCCCCTCCGGCGGGTCCCGCAAACCAGGCATTGAGGCCTTGCTGGCATGTTGGGCTCTGCTGAACCAGGGACGCAGCATGCTCAACCCCAGCTGTCCTTCACCCCCTTCTCTGTATCTTCCTTTTCTTTTTTTTTTGTGAAGGCACTGACTCTTTAGGGCAAAATAAACCACTTAAAATGACTTAAAATAAATCAAATAAATCAAAATAAAGGCAGAAAACCCAGCAGCACAAAACTGACACCAAGCTTGTCACCCATCCACGACAACCCCTAGCTGTGCCTCCTAAAGATGGTGAACACAGGCCAGGGACTAAATCACGCACACTGTCTGGGCGGGAAGGCCGGCCGAGGGCTGCTCCGCATGCCGGAAGGAACCAGCCACCACGTGATCCAGGCCTCTCTGCCGTGGCACACCATATGACACACCCCACCCTCCACCACTGTCTCTGGCCTGAACCACCCCCCCCCCCCCCCTGCAATCCGCTGGCACCCCGGGCTTACCAGCCTAATACTCGCTTCCCTGCAGATTTACTTCAGCGCTCTCTTCCCCCCATGCTCAGCCGCACAATCAGGGCTTCGGCGCTGGGGGGGGGGGGGGGGGGGGATGGAGAGTCCCAACAGAGCAGCACTGGCCTAGAATTAGCAGCTCCTCACCAGCTACCGGGATCGGGAGCCACCTGAGGATCTCAGTTTAGAGCCCTCCTGACACTCCTCCGGATCCTGGCATGGGTGAGGGGAGGGGAGGGGAGTTCCCTTCCAACCCAGGCTCCCCACTCTTCTTTTTTTTTTTTAAATAAACTTAAAACAAAAACACTGCACCTGTAAAGACAGGGAACCAAAAAGCCCCCAAAACAAACTTAGAAACCTCACTAACTAAGCTCCTAATTTGTTCCTTCAGTAAGCCCAGCACCCTGGCTCACCACCTCCTGCAGCTGTTTGGAGACTGAGATTATTGGGGCTGGTAGGCAGTGCCAGCTGTATATATATACCGGGTGTCATCAAAAGATGACATGCTCAGTCTCCAAGCTGCTTGAAGAGGGGCACTATCCAGAGGTGCGAGACTGGACTGGAGGGACGATAAGGAATAGTAATTCTTCAATGCAAATAGAATACTCAATCTTAAAGAGGAGACAATGGCAGAAGGGAGTATCCCAAAGTATTCTACTCCATGTACCGCAGGAAACTCACTTTTACAATAAAAATCTACAACTGGAAACAAAGGTTAGTCTTCCTTTGATTAGAGCAAGGGTGAAGGACGTTTTGCCCCTTCAGATGCATTTTTTTAAACATTCTTAACCTAAGAACTCTGTGTTGCACAGACATATCTGAGTGATATTAGAACTACAACATAAGCATGCCTTTTTTTTTTTAGTGCCTTCAAGTCAGTGCTGACTCCTGGCAACCCGGCTGCCTCTGGGTTTTCTTGGCAATGTATTACTGGAAGTAGGATTGCCACCTTTTCTTCCAAGGCAATGGAGGGTAAAGTGAAAGTGACCTGCCCAAGATCACAAGAAGTGACCGTGGAAATCAAATCCTTGATCTTCTGAGTACTAGGCAGTTGCTCTAACCACTAGGCTACTCCTCTGCTAGGCATGCCATTACTATGTCCTTTTCCAAAGTGCTGTATCATGACCTGCAAGAACTCACATATGGGATAAAAATCAGTATATGCCCTCTCTTGGTCCTCTTGTTGAACTGGTGGATTATGATGATCTCTGTTTGATGATGGGTCCAGGCTGAAGAAACAGTGTGCTGCAGTTTAGTTTAGTTAACATGTGCTATGTCACCCCTTATTTAGTAAATAATACATTAAAGTGATTTACATTAAATTATAAACACAATATAAAATTACTGACACAGAGACAATAACAACCTCCATATAGAACCAGGGGGGCAAGAGAACAATCTTCTTGTTACCTGATTATTGCCCTTAACAATCTGCCCTATCAGTATATAATATAAAGCGCAGTTACTCACCTGTAACAGATGATCTCCGGGAACAGCAGGAATTGAGTCTTCACATATGGGTGATGTCGGCACCAATGGAGCCTGATGGGAACGCTCCCCAGCGTCCTATAGGAAAGCTTTTGGGAGCATCCCACTGCATCTGTGTAGCTGCCTTCCTGCATTTCCAACTCTCCCTCCTCAGTTGAATTTGTAGCTGAGATAAAAGGAGAGAGAGAGAGAAATACAACTCCTAGGGGAGGAGGGTAGGTTGTGAAGACTCAATTCCTGCTGTTCCCGAAGATCACCTGTTACAGGTGAGTAACTACGCTATCTCCAGGAACAAGCAGGAATGTAGTCTTCACATATGGGACTCCCTAGCTTGGAGATGCCAGGGAGATGACCACAGAGAGAGCTGTGAAACACAGGCCTAAGTAGGTCAGGTATCCTCCAAGGATGTCTGGTATCGAAACCTGGGACGGGTGGTAGGAGTTGATCTAAGTCTGAAAGAGATGCTGGAGAAAAGCCTGGCCAAATGAGGCATCCCAGCAGGAGTCCTTGTCCAAGCAATAATGGGCCGCAAAGGTCTGGACAGGGGACCAGGTTGCTGCTTTGCATATTTCATCAATTGCCACTGAGCGTAGATTTGACATGGAGGCAGCCATTGCTCGCACATTGTGTGCTGTGGCATGACCTTCAAGGGAAAGTCCCGCACTCTCATAAGCAAAAGATATACAGTCTGCAATCCATTTGGAGAGTGTTCTCTTGGAAATTGGTAGACCTAGATGACTGGAATCAAAAGCAACAAAAAACTGTGAAGCTTTCCTGCGCTGCCTAGTTCTCTGTAGATAAAAGGCCAAGGCACGTTTGCAATCCAGAGTATGTAGGCTTTTTTCTGCACTAATGGCATGAGGTCTAGGGATTAAAACAGGAAGGTAAACCGACTGGTTTAAATGAAAAGGCGAAACCACCTTTGGCATAAAGTGAGGATGAGTCCTAAGGACTACTTTATCATGGTGAAACAGTGTATAAAGGGGGGGGTCAGACACTAAAGCCTGGAGCTCACTGATGCGTCTTGCAGAAGTGAAGGCAATTAGGAAGATTACTTTCCAAGAAAGAAACTTCAGGGATGTAGTGGCTAGGGGTTCAAAAGGTGGCTTCATGAGCAGTAAAAGGACAAGATTGAGATCCCATGCCACAGGTGGTGGTCTAATGGGAGGCTTAGTTAAGAGGAGGCCCCTCATGAAGCGCACTACAAGCGGCTGAGAGGAAACAGGTTGTCCATCTAAGGGCATGAGAGAAGCCGCAATGGCACTTAGCTGGACCCTTACCAAATTGATTTTGAGTCCAGAGGATGAGAGGTGGAGGAGATACTCAAGTAACACTTCCACGGGAACGGTAAAAGATTAAGATCCCTTTTTGAACACCAGATTGAAAACCTTTGCCACCTGAAGGCATAAGAATGCCTTTTAGGAGGTTTCCTTGAAGAAAATAGGATCTCTCTAACCTATTGAGAGAGGTTGATGTCCCGGAGTTCTAAGCTCTCAGCAGCCATGCTGTCAGATGTAAGGACTGCAGGTTTGGATGCAGAGGCATCCCCTTCTCCTGAGACAGGAGATCCAGAGCACATCTCAACTCCAGAGGCTTGGCTTAAGAGAGATGTAGAAGTAGTGGATACCATGTTTGTCGTGGCCAACACGGGGCTATATGGATCATGTAGCCCCTATCCCTCCGGAGTTTGAAAAGAGTCTTGGGGATAAGGGGAATGGGAGGGTAGGCATATAGGAAGTCCTGACCCCAGTGGAGGTGGAAAGTATCCATCGCCTGACCGTTCTGAGCAGGTGTTCTGGAACAGAAGTGGGGATGTTTGGCATTCTGAGGACTTGCAAACAGATCTATATCTGGGGATCCCCAGATTTGAAAAATTCGAGCAACCTGATCCGCATGGAGAGACCACTCATGAGACAGTAGTACTCGAATGAGTTTGTCTGCCAGGAGATTTTGTTTGCCAGGGAGATATAACGCTAGTAGGTGGATCTGATGGCGTATGGCAAAACACCACAGAAGTATGGCTTCGTTGAACAACGCTTGAGAACCTGTTCCACCTTGCTTGTTCACATAGAACATGGCTACCTGACTGGCTGGATGAGAACTGTTTGGGAGCGAAGGTGGTTTTGGAACACCCCGAGAGCATTGTAGATGGCTCTGAGTTCCAAAAGATTTATGTGAAGTCTGCCTCTTCCTCAGTCCAAAGGCTCTGAGTGGAGAAATTGTCCAGATGAGCTCCCCAACCCAATTTGGACGCATCCGTAGTCGGGGTAGATTGGTGTGGTGGCATCTGAAAAGGTGGCCCTACAAGGTTTTCTGGTGATTACCATCATTGGAGAGACGAAATGAGACGTGCAGAGATCTTGATTCTGTCCCCCAGACAACCTGATGCTTGAGTCCACTGCGAATTCATGGTCCACTGAGCTGCACGCATATGCAGACGAGCATAGGGAACCACATGTACAGTGGAAGCCATATGGCCCAGCAGCTGAAGGATTTCTCGAGCAGTTAGGAAAGCTTTCATACCCGCCTGAGAAGCTAGCCCAACGATTTGAGCGCAGCAGGCCTGTGATAGAAAAGCTCTTGACTGCTGTATGTCTAGGAGAGCCCCTATGAACTCTAAGGTCTGAAAAGGGGTGAGTTGGGATTTTGGAAGATTTATTACAAATCCCAAGTGTTGAAGAACCTGCATTGTGCGGGAGAGAGCAGAGCTGTCGTTGCTCAGATGAGCCAGTTGTCTAAGTAAGAGAAGACAAATATCCCTAGAGATCTTAGGAATGCTGCCAGTACTACCATGCATTTTGTAAAGACTCTTGGGGCAGAGGCCAGACCAAAGGATATAACCCTGTACTGGTAATGTCTTCCTTGAAAGAGGAATCGTAGAAACCTCCTGTGTTCTGCGTGAATAAGGATATGGGTATATGCATCCTTTAGATCTAGAGAACAAAGCCAGCCCTGATCTGGAGGTAAGGGAGAAGAGTTCCAAGAGAGATCATCTTGAATTTCTCTCGGAGCAGATACTTGTTCAATTTACTGAGATCCAGAATGGGCCTGTATCCTCCTGTCTTCTTTGGGATAAGGAAGTAGGGTGAGTAGAAGCCCAGGCCTTGCTGAGAGAGTAGCACCTCCTCTATCGCATCCTGAGCGAGAAGGGTGGTAATTTCTTGGAGCAAGAGAGTGGCGAGAGGGGGCCGAGAGCTGAACTCTCTTGGAGTAGATGGAGGGGGCATACTTGGAAGTGAAGTTTGTACCCCTCTGCTACTATGGAGAGAGTCCAGCGTTCTGATATCTGATGCCACCTTAGGGACAAAGTAACATATTCTGCCTGGAATGTTGACTGGCTCTGGAATCTCAAGAGATAGGACAGCTAGGTTCCCTAGAAAGAAGTCAAAGACCCTGAGGAGGCAGGGTCTGTTGAGTTGGCTGAGCCCTGGGGGTCCGAGCCTTCCTTTGTTGCTTCGGTTGTTGCTGTCCCTTCTGGGAAGCATGGACCGGACAGTGCACAGCATAGGTATAAGAAGGGTAAAAAAAACTTATTTTTCTTGTTGAAAAAAGGCTTCTTTCTAGTCTTTCTTAGCTAGGTTGACAGTGGGTTCTAGAAAGCCTATTGAGAGTGGTATTCTCGGATTCTAGCTGAGAAGCCTTGTCCTGCTAATTCTTGCCAAAATGGTTTTCCCCTGTGCAAGGAATGTTCCCCAGCTTATCCTGCACCCACTGTTCAAGATCGGATGCTTTTAACCAAGCAATCCGACATGCACCGATGCAAATAGCAGACGTTCTGCTAATACACTCAAAGCAGTCAAAGGTTGCCCTGTTCATAAATTTGAAAACATTCTGGGCATGTTTTACAAGTGTCAGGTAATCAGCCCTCTTGTCATCAGGGAGAAGAGGAGCCATTAGTTCTAAATCCTTAGCAACCTCCCGAAGGAACATAATACCCATGTAGAGCATGTAAGAACTTATTCTGGCAGATAACATGGAGGCCTGAAAACATTGATGAATGAAGGCATCGAGAGTTCTTGCCTCCCAGCCCAGAGGATTTGAGGAATGTGCCTTGGCACTTTTGATTCGACGCATTGCCAATTCCACTACCATGGAGTGGTATGGTAACTGCATCTTCTGGAAACCAGGACACTGTGGTACCCGGGACATGGTATCGAGCCTCTGAGAATGTGGCGAGACAGTTAAGGGTGTCTCCCACATCCTAACAATGAGGTCATGCAGTATCCGGTGAATAGGGAGAGTAGCAGCCTCCTTCAGGGCTGCTGGATACTGAAGAATTTCAAGTTCTTCAGCTCTCGGTTCTTTCTCCAAGGTCACTATAATGGAGAGGCCCCAAGCCACATCCCGTATAAAGTCTTGAAAAGACATGTCCTCCGGAGAGGCATACGGCGTTGTGGGGAAGGATAAGGATCTTCTAGAAGAGCCTCCATTTCCCTGGTACCGATCGATTCATCAGACAAGTCTGAATCGAAGGACTCGAAGTATTGGAGGGCTGGGTGCTCCCGCCCAGCCCGTCGATGATACTGATCAAAATCGGCATCGGAATGTCTCGGTACCGGACCCTCGATGCCCGACACTGATTCTAAGGCCGGCATGGGCGGTAGCATGGAGAACGGCGCATGGTCGATGCAGACACATTCGGTACCGGTGTTGGTACCGATGGCTGTAGAACCGATTGCAGAGGTTTAGCGGTACTGAAGCTGCTAGTAAGGCCGCTAAACTCTGCTCAATGGCCAGGATACGTTGGATCCATGGAGCCAGCTGATGCCTGGGTATCTGTACCCGAACAGCGGGCCACGACCCCAGAGCATAGCACCAAGAGCTCTCCGAAGGTGGAGGCCTCGGGAGCATCCTGGGACCCTGTTAATGCTTTGGAGGCAAGGACCTCCCGCTGGGATTGTTTGGCCGGTGTATTCCCCTCCAGGGCAACGCCTAAGGCATCTCGATGCTTAGAAGGAGATCTACACTTGGCCAGCCTTCGAGGAAGACTTGGGTTTCCATATCTGAAATCCATGGGAGGAAAATGATGCAACTGACATTGCATCGGTGGCAAAGAGGGTGCCGAGTTTCGCAGCTCTATTCTGCAGGCCCCTCTCATCTTCCTGCAGAGACCACATTTCGACGGCAGATGGTCTGGTCCCAAACATTTGAGACACCAGTCATGGGTGTCGGTAGCAGAGATGGTACTGTTGCATTTGGAACACTTTTTGAAACCACTAGCTGGTTTATCCATCTTAAAAGGAAAAAAGGGACCTAAGGCCAAAATGGCACCTAAGCACCTGGAGAGCAAAGTACCCTCAGGGAAAAAACAACTGAATTTTTTTTTAAAATAAAGAAATAGAAACAGAAGAAACACCAACCATGCCGGTGCTAGCGTCGACGGAAGGTCAGACGCGACAACAAAAGTAGTAAATTTTCTGCGGTGACAGGAATTGCTCCTTGTCGGCTCCGCGTAAAATGAAAAACTGAGGAGGGAGAGTTGGAAAGGTGGGAAGGCAGCTACGCAGGCGCAGTGCAATGCTCCCAAAAGTTTCCCTATAGAACGCTGGGGAGCGTTCCCGCGCGGGCTCTGTCGGAGCCGACATCACCCATATATATAGACTACATTCCTGCTTGTTCCTAGAGATTTAAGACTCGTATATACATCACATTTCAAAAATAACATTCCCTAAAAGAGAGATATAATTACAATAGATTTACACTTGCTAAAACAGTGGCTATGGAAAAAAAGGAACTAGAATAAACAAGAGGGGAGAAGACTGCAACAGGCAAATAAAGTACTAACCATTTGCATTCAGCAAATCCCCACAAGCCCTAGGTATAATAAAAGGTTTTAAGGGCTTTACTGAATTTTTGGTAATTGGTTTCTGAAAATATGCAAACTGGAAGGGCATTCCAGAGAAGACTGTGGGAGGGGCTAAGGCAAAGAAAGCACAGTTACTTACCTGTAACAGGTGATCTCTGGGAACAGCAGGAATTAGTCCTCACATATGGGTACGTCGGTACCGACGGAGCCTGCGCGGGAAAGCTCCCCAGCTTCCTAGAATGGAAGCTTTTGGGACCTCCCACTGCACATGCGCACTGCCTTCCCGCCTTCCTGAACAGCTCTCCTCAGTTTCGAGTTTATAGCTGAGTCAATAGAGAGAGGACAGGAAGATAGATAGATAAAAGATACAACTCCTAGGGGAGGTGGGTGGGTTGTGAGGACTAATTCCTGCTGTTCCCAGAGATCACCTGTTACAGGTAAGTAACTGTGCTATCTCCAGGAACAAGCAGGAATAAGTCCTCACATATGGGGACTCCCTAGCTTAGATGCGTGGGATCCCCTGTCAAGGTTCGCCATCTTCGTATGGATCTCAGGCATCCATCCTGGGAAGGTGGGCAGGAGTTGTCTAAGAATGGAACAGGTGTTTGAGGACAGCCTGGCCAAACAAGGCATCCCGGCGGGAGTCTTTGTCCAAACAGTAATGGGCTGTGAAGGTATGAACCGAGGCCCAGGAAGCGGCTCGACAGATCTGATCAATGGAAACAGAGTGCAGATGAGCCATAGAAGTTGCCATGGCTCTCACATTGTGAGCTGTGACATGGCCTTCCAGAGAAATGTTTTTACTCTGGTAAGCAAAGGAAATACACTGAGCAATCCAATTGGAAAGTATACGCTTGGAGACTGGAAGTCCCAAATGTGAAGGATCAAAAGCAACAAAAAGTTGAGAAGACTTTCGATGTGGCTGAGTCCTATTAAGGTAAAAGGCTAGAGCTCTTTTACAATCCAGAGTATGAAGGTTCCTCTCTGCACTGGAGGCATGAGGAGCCGGAAAAAATACAGGTAGATATACCTCTTGATTAAGATGAAAAGGCGAGACCACTTTAGGCATAAAGTGGGGATTCGTCCTAAGGACCACCTTGTCATGATGAAATCTTGTATAAGGTGGATTAGCCACTAGAGCCTGCAGTTCGCTGATGCGACGAGCGGAAGTGACTGCAATTAGGAATAATACCTTCCAGGAAAGAAATTTCAAGGAGGTAGAAAATAACGGCTCAAAAGGTGGCTTCATAAGCTGACCAAGCACTAGATTCAAATCCCATGCGACCGGGGGGGGTCTGATGGGAGGTTTAGTGAGGGTCAGGCCTCTCATGAATCTTGCAACAAGAGGATGAGAGGAGATAGGTTGTCCATTTACAGGTTTCAGGGATGCTGAAATAGCACTTAAATGGACTCTTACAGAATTCGTCTTAAGGCCTGCATTGGAAAGATGCAGGAGATAGTCTAAGAGGGAATTCAAAGGAAGTGCCAGAGGGTCAAGGCCCTGCTGAGCACACCAAATGGAAAAACGTTTCCATTTGAAAGCATAAGACCGCCTCGTGGAAGGTTTCCTAGAGGCATGAAGGATATCTTTCACAGGTTGAGAAAGATTAAAGTCTTGAAGACTTAAGCCTTCAGTAACCAAGCTCGGAGATGTAGGGATTTGGGGTTTGGGTGCCACAAAGTCCCGTCCTCCTGAGACAGAAGGTCTGGTGCAGCTCCTAAGTCCAGGGAGGATCCCTGGGAGAGCTGTAGAAGCAGAGGGAACCACACTTGGCGTGGCCAGCGTGGAGCTATGAGGATCATAGAGCCGTGATCTCTCTGGAGTTTGAACAGAGTCTTGGGAATCAGCGGAATGGGTGGAAAGGCATATAGGAACGCCTGACCCCAATGGAGGAGAAAGGCGTCCGTGGCCTGAGCTTCCTGACACGGAGTCCTGGAACAGAACCGGGGAAGTTTGGCATTCCACGGACTTGCAAAGAGGTCTATGTCCGGGGTCCCCCATTCCTGAAAGATTCTGGTTATCTGGTCCACGTGTAGGGACCACTCGTGTGGCAGCAGAACTCGACTGAGCCTGTCTGCTCGAGAGTTTTGAACTCCTGGAAGGTACACTGCTAGCAGATGAATTTGGTGCTCTCTGGCGAAGGCCCATAATCTGAGAGCTTCGTTGCAAAGCGACAGAGAGCCCGTTCCTCCTTGTTTGTTTATGTAAAACATGGCCACCTGATTGTCTGTCTGAACCAGGACAGTCAGGTTGGCAAGGAGGGTATGGAAGACCTTGAGGGCAAGGGAAATTGCTCGCAGTTCCAGGAGGTTGATATGAAGGGTGGCCTCCTGTGGAGACCAAGTGCCCTGAGTGGAGAGAGTTAGCAGATGGGCTCCCCACCCCAATTGGGAGGCATCTGTTGTGAGGGTTGCTTGGGGTAGCAAGGGCTGAAAGGGAGCCCCCAACAACAGATTCTTGGTGGATATCCACCAATGGAGGGACCAAGACAGACGGTTTGAGGTTTGTATTTGGTCTGAGAGTGCTCCCGACGCCTGAGTCCACTGGGTGGCCAGGGTCCATTGAGCTGCTCTCATATGAAGACGAGCATAGGGCACCACATGTACTGTGGAGGCCATATGGCCCAGGAGGCGTAGCATTTCCCTGGCTGTCAAGTGAGTACTGGACTGGGCTTGGGAGGCCAAGCTCAGCAGACGCTGACCCCGAACCAGTGGAAGGTAGGCTCTTGCAGTGGTGGTGTCCAACCGGGCCCCTATGAATTCTAGAGACTGAGTAGGGCTGAGTTGAGACTTGGGAAGGTTTACCACCAGTCCCAGATACTGCAGAAGGTTCCTTGTGCGGTCTAGGGAAATCTGGGCCTGCGACTGAGTTGGAGCTCGAATGAGCCAGTCGTCCAGATATGGGAATACGAAAATCCCCATGCTTCTGAGAAATGCGGCTACGACTGCCATGCATTTGGTAAAGACTCTTGGGGCAGAGGCGAGACCGAAGGGAAGTACTCTGTATTGGTAATGACTTCCCCTGAACAGAAAGCGAAGATATTTTCTGTGGGAGGGATGGATGAGTAGATGTGTATACGCATCCTGCAGGTCTAGAGAACAAAGCCAGTCCTGACTCTGAAGGTATGGAAGGAGAATGCCCAAAGAGAGCATTTTGAATTTCTCCTTGTACAGAAATTTGTTCAATTCTCTCAGATCTAGGATTGGTCTGAATCCCCCTGTCTTCTTTGGAATGAGAAAATAGGGGGAGTAGAAACCTGACCCCTGTTGATGAAGAGGAACCTCTTCTATGGCCCCTTGGGCAAGCAGAGAAGAGATCTCCTGATCCAACAGGGCTAGGAGAGGAGATGGAGAATTGAAGGGTCTCACCATGTGATGAGGAGGAAGGCTGGAGAAATGAAGTTTGTAACCCTCTCGGATGATAGAGAGGGTCCATTGCTCTGTTGTGATCTGTTCCCATCTGGGAGCAAAGTGAGCTAACCTTCCAGGTATGGTGAGAGGTTCTGGTTGGTCCAGAACCAGGAATGGCAAGTTCTCTAGGGGCAAGTCAAAACCCCTGAGGGGGTGGAGCCTGTTGAGCTGCAGTAGCTGCTGCAGGCTTTGCTCTTGCTTGTTTCGTTTGCTGACGTTTAGCCGCAAAACGAGGTTGAGAAGATTGCTGGCCAGTATTGGAAGCATATCTGGCCTTCTTATAATAAGGCCTCTTGAAAGACTTCTTCTTAGTGGGAGTAGAAGTGGACTTAGAAAGTCTCTCTAAGGTGGCATTTTCAGCGTCCATTTGAGTGGCCTTAACCTGCCACTCTGCACCGAATAAGTTCTCACCTGTACAGGGCAGATTCCGTAAGCCATCTAGAACCCAGGGTTCCAGATCAGAAGCCTGGAGCCAGGCCCGACGTCTGGCTGCGATAGCAATGCCAGAAGCTCTGCTGGCTCCTTCGAAGGAATCAAAGGCAGCTCTGTTGGAGAACTTAGAAACATCTAAAAGTTGTTTCACAACAGAAAGGAAGTCCTCCTGTTTATCCTCAGGGATAAGGGAGGCAAAATGCCGTACTTTCTTGGCAAGTTCCCCTAGGAACATGCCCATATAGAGGCTGTAGGAATTAATCCTGGCTATAAGCATACTAGCCTGGAAGATTTTCCTACCAAAAGAGTCCAGTGTCTTACATTCCCTTCCTGGAGGTGTAGAAGAGTGCCTTTTAGTACTCTTGATCTTTTTCATTGCAGACTTTACCACAATGGAGTGGTGAGGCAATTGAGTTTTCTGAAAACCAGGAGAAGGAGGGACCCGATACATGGTGTCCAACCTACGGGAATAAGGAGACAGAGTTAAAGGGTTCTCCCAGAAATCCATCAATTGTTCCTGAAGGATTTCATGGATAGGCAGAGTAACTGCTTCTTTAGGAGACTTAGAGTATCCTAAAATATCCAATCTTTTTGACCTTGGTTCCCTTTCAGAGGAGGTAGTGATAGAAAGGCCTTTAGCCATTTCTAAAATAAAGTCCTGAAAGGACAAATCCTCTGGAGGAGACATTCTCCTTTTTGGAGAAGAAGGTTCCTCAGGAAGATCAAGGGAGAGCTCTGCAGACTCATCAGAGGAGACAAAATCCTCAGAGGAATCGGTGTATTCTCTAGTTTCCTCCAACGCACGATACGCATACCGATCGGTATCGACATCGGGCGTACCGGGTATGGAAGCGGTATGGAGCGAAAGCCCATACGGTACCGATTTGCGTTTAGAAGAGGAAGGCCTGGGTTCCGGCATGGCGGACGATACCGGAACCGGGCCCGGAACCGCTGGAAGCGGTACCGATGGCGTTGCAGCTTTAATGAAAGCCATGACGGCCTGCTGCATGGATTGGACAGTATTGCCCATAGACGCCACGGCTGCCTGGATGTCGGTACCGGTATGGGCCGGTACCCCAGAGCAGTCCAACAGGTGATCTGTCGAGGCCGTGCCATCGATGTCAACCTGTAGCCCCTGTATTGGCGTTTTGGAAGGTAGGGCTTCCCGCCGGGGCTGTTTGGCTGGGGCAGGGTCCTCAAAACTAAGAGCCTCTCGATGCTTTGAAGGAGATTTGCTCTTTGAGGACTTGCCCACAGAAGGTTTGGTTACCTGAGATCTATCCGGGGATGATGACCTGGATGACTGTGATGTTGGATTCTCTGAAGCAAACAGCACATGGAATTTGTTGGCCCGGTTCTGCAGCCCACGCTTAGACATTTGGGAGCAGGAAGGGCAGTCCGGAATGGAGTGGTCAGGCCCCAAACATTTAAGACACCATTCATGGGTGTCTGTGACTGATATTACAGCAGTACACTTGGTACACTTCTTAAATCCAGGGGCTGGCTTCTCCATGTGGAGAATTAAAGTAGGCCTGAAGGCCTAACTGAAGTGACCAAGTGCTGAAAAAATAATAAAAGAAAATCCTTTTTCTTTCTTAAAAAATTAAGACCGGCGATACCGGTATCGGTATGGGAAGGCAGGTACGCGGTCTAAAGAAACAAAACAAAAAACTACAATTTCTTCAGCGGTGACAGGATACACGACCTGCTGGCTCCGCGGAAAAAGAGAAACTGAGGAGAGCTGTTCAGGAAGGCGGGAAGGCAGTGCGCATGTGCAGTGGGAGGTCCCAAAAGCTTCCATTCTAGGAAGCTGGGGAGCTTTCCCGCGCAGGCTCCGTCGGTACCGACGTACCCATATGTGAGGACTTATTCCTGCTTGTTCCTGGAGATAATACACTTGCATGTAAATTTTGTGGCATGTGTTACTGAAGGAAGGTGACAGATTCTTGTGACAAGACTTGTTGGTCTAGATGTTTTAACTGGCAGGACATGATTAGCGAAGTAAAATGGTAACCTAGTGAAGTGGCTTTATGGGTTACAGAATTAATTTTAAAACCTTCCTAACACACAGGCAAACAACAAAGCAATGGAGTCACTCATATTTTGGCAAAATGCACAAATTTCACTGCTGTTCCTTGATTATTTTGTAGCTTCCTAAGATTCTTTTGTGTAAATCAACAATAGGAGACATTTCCATAATCCAAGCATAAGATAACAAATGCCTGGGCCAGCATCTTTAAATGCAGAATTATCCAAAAAGTGTCCTCAGCTGACAAAGTCAAAAAAATATGGTGCCTGATGTATCAATTCAAGTAGTCTATTCCAGGCATATAATGCATCAAGGTGGAAAGAATGAGTCTGGAGTTAGTAGTAGACGAGAAAGGCATAAATTATAAGTGATTTGCTTGATGAGCAGCATTGCCAGGGAGGCATATAAGAAGAGATATGAGGCTAGGTCCTGAGGAGACAGCGCATGAATGCATTTGCAGGTCAGTGGGAGAAATGTTAACTGTATGCAGAAATGGACAGGGAGCCAACGAAGTGACTTGAGAAGAGGGGTTACATGAGCATAACAACGCTGGCAGAAGATTAGCTGTGCAGCTGAGCTTTGAACAGATTGATGGGGAGATAGATGATTCAGTAGGAGATCAGTGAGGAGCAAGTTGCAATAGTCTACATGGTAGGTGAAGAGAGAGTAGATAAGGGTCAGGTAGTGTGTTCTGAGATGAAGGGAAGAATTTTGCTGATTTTAGAGAAAAATGTCAGGTTTTAGCTATGTTTGATATGTGTGGAGAAAGAGAGAAGAGTCAAAGAGGACCCCAAGGTTGCGAGCTAAGAGAAAGAATGATCGTGATATCCATTAAAATAGAGAAGAGATGAAAGAGGGAGGTGGATTTAGTACAGGAGTTCTCAACCCAGTCCTCAGACACACCTAGCCAGTTAGGTTTGCAGGATAACCACAATGAATAATCATGAGAGAGATCTGCATACAATGTAGGCACTGCGTGCCAATTTCTCATAATGCATATTCATTATGGTTATCCTGAAAACCTGATTAGCTGTATGTACCAAAGATTAGGTTGAGAGCCCCTAGTTTAGAAGGAAAGATAAGAAGCTCTTTCTTGGCTATGTTAAGTTTCAAGTGGTGGTAGGAAATCCAAGCTGTTAATTTTGTGAACTGTGTAGTATACTTTTTCCAACCAGTTTAGATTAAAAGAATAGATTAGAAAAATCAGTCAATAATTAGCAGGATCATTCAGATCCAATTTAGGGCTTTTAAGGCCTAGAGCACCAAAATTGGAGGGCAATAGAAAATGACCCCAAGAAGCCTTTAGAATGGTTTCAAAATAAAATAAAATGGTATCATCTTATTTTGGTTTGGTTAACTTATTGTTTGTAAAAAAGTGGGTACAACCATTTTTCTTGTGAGCCAGAACTAAAGCAGCAGCCTAGAGTTAGCATCTCAAATATCTTTTTCATATGCTTTTCAACTTCAGCTGACAACTGATAAGTAATCAACTTCAGTGGCTTACAGTTACCGTAAGAACATAAAATTTGCCATACTCTGTCAGATCAATGGTCTATCAAGCCCAGAATCCTGTTTTCAACCATGACAAATATGGGTCTCAAGTATCTGGCAGAGCCCTAAAAGGTAGACAGATTCCAAGCTGCTTATCCCAGGCATATAGCATACTCACCTGTAATGGGTGATCTTCAGGAACAGCAGAAATTTAGTCTTTACATATGGGTGACATCAGGTACCGATGGAGCCCACATGGGAAGCTCCCCAGCTACCAATAGGAAAGCTTTTGGGAGCACTCTAATGCTCCTGCGCCACTGCCTTCCCACTCTCCCAACTCCCTCTCCTCAGTTGAGTTTGTAGCTGAAAAAAAGGAGTAAAAAACAAAGGCAAACAAAAAAAAAACCCACAACCCTACAACTCCAAGGGGAGAAGGGTAGGTTGAGAAGACTAAATTCCTGCTGTTCCCAGAGATCACTCGTTATAGGTGAGTAAGTGTAGTTACCCACCTGTTAGAGGTGTTCTCCAGGGGTGGCAGGAATCAGTCCTTACATATGGGCGACATCGGTGCCGATGGAGCCTGCGTGGAAGCATTTCCCCAGTTTTCAAAGAAAGCCTTTGGGATATGCTACCACGCATGCATGATCTCCTTCCCACCCAAGGGTGCCATCTTGATCAGTCAGATGACATAGCTAGGATGGTAGTAAAAAGCTAAAACAAGGTAGGGAGGCAACTCCCAGGAGAGGAGGGAGGGTTGCGAGGACTGATTCATGCTGTCTCTGGAGAACACCTGTTACAGGTGAGTAATTATGCTTTCTCCAGGAACAAGCAGTAAGTCAATCCTCACATATGGGACTCCCTACTGAGAGACTTTGCAAGACCCTAGCGTCCAGCGGCACCATCACTCCAGTAGCCTGAACACAGAAGGGTCAGAGGGTAGGAGTTGCCTACACCTCAAAAAGATTGCGGAGTACCGCCTAGCCGAAGGCACTGTCCTGATAGGACTCAATCTCCAGGCAGTAAATGACACAAAACTATTTAAAGTTGTTAAAACCCAAGAGGATTGTGGAAAATTGCAAGAGGATCTTGATAAATTGGAAGACTGGGCATCCAAATGGCAAATGAAATTTAATGTGGACAAGTGCAAAGTTATGCACCTAGGAAAGAACCACCCAAACTATGGATACACGATGCAAGGTTCCACATTGGGAACCACCACCCAGGAAAAAGATTTAGGCATCATCGTGGATAACATGCTAAAACCCTCCGCCCAGTATGCAGTGGAGGTCAAGAGAGAAAATAGAATGCTAGCTATCATAAGGAAAGGAATGGAAAATAAAACAAAGGATATTATAATTTATTTATTTATTTATTTATTTATTTAACAATTATTTCTATACCGCTCTTTCATAATGCCTCTGTATAGTTCCATGGTGCGACCTCACCTTGAATATTGTGTACAATTCTGGTCGCCGTATCTTAAAAAAGATATAGCATTATTAGAAAAGGTACAGAGAAGAGCCACCAAAAAGGTAAAGGGGATGGAAGGATACTCCTATGAAGAGAGGCTAAAAAGGTTAGGGATCTTCAATCTGAAAAAAAGAGACGGCTGAGGGGAGATATGATAGAGGTCTATAAATTAATGAATGGAGTGGAACAGGTAAACGTAGATCGATTGTTTACGTCATCAGAATATAAAAAGACTAGGGGACATGCAATAAAGCTACAGGGTAACCTATTTAAGACTAATAAGAGAAAATATTTTTTCACTCAACGTGTAATCAATCTCTGGAATTTGTTACTGGAGGATGTAATAAAAGCTGTTAGTGTAGCTGGGTTTAAAAAAGGTTAGGACAAATTCCTGGAGGAAAGGTCCATAAACCATTATTAAAAGGGACACGGGATATCGCTGCTTGACCCAATACAAGCATTGAGGAACCTGTCTCTTTTGGGGAAACATGGACCTGGATTGGCCACTGTTGGAAACAGGATACTGGGCCTGATGGATCTTGGTCTGACCCAGTATGGCATATCTTATGTTGAAGACCTTGCAGATCTCAGTCACCAGCACTGAGTGCAGGTTTGCCACTGATGTGGCCATCACTTTCACGCGATGTTCTGTAATCCAGTGTTCCAGAGAGCCCAGCTCGCTCACAGGCAAGGGCAATGCAGTCCGCCACCCAAGTGGATAGAGTTTGCTTAGTCACAGGAAGCCCCAGTCTGCTGGAGTCATAAGAAATGAAAAGCTGAGGAGCTTTGCGATGACCCCAAGTCTGCTATAAGTAGAAGGACAGGGCCCGTTTGCAATTCAGTGTATGAAGTACAATTTTCTCTCGAATGGCATGAGGCCATGGGAAGAAGGTGGGAAGAACCACCTCCTAGTTGAGGAGAAAAGGAGATATCACCTTTGCAAGGAATTTGGGGTGGGTGCAGAGCACCAACCTGTTCTTGTAGAATTTTGTATATGGTGGCTCTGCCACCAGGGCCTGAAGTTCACTTACTCTCTGAGCGGGCGTGAGGGCCATCAGGGAGGCAACCTTCCATGAAAAATACCACAGATGGCAAGTGGCTAGAGGCTCAAAAGGTGGTCTGGTGAGCTGTGAGAGCACCACGTTGAGGTTCCATTCCGCTACCGGAGTGCCGACAGGGGGCTTAGACAACAGGAGACCCCGGGTTGACCCGAGAGGGGTTTGCCCTTGATAGGGTGGTGTGCAGCTATTGCACTCAGGTGCACTTTCACCAAGTTGAACTTCAGCCCAGTTTGTGACAGATGTAGTAGGTATTGAAGCACTAACTGCACCTGGCTGGAGAAAGGGTTCTCCCGTCTCTCTACACACCATACAGAGAATCTTCACCATTTGAAGGCATAAGTTCGCCTGGTGGAGAGCTTTTGGGATATTAGCAGGACTTCCTCAACCTCCTTTTGGAGGTTGAAAGGGGCGAATGCTATCCTTTCATCAGCCATGCTATTAGCATTAAAGACCCCAGATTGGGGTGTCAGGAGGTCTGGAGCATGGTCCAGCGGGACTGGGAGTGCCACCGCCAGGGAGAGCAGCAGTGGGAACCAGGGCTGTCTGGGCCACCTGGTGGCGAATAGTATTAGAGATGCCCCCTCACGCTGGGCCTTGAAGAGGGTCTTGGCGACCAGAGGGAAAGCATAGAGGAGACCTTCCTTCCATGGGATCAGGAAGGTATCAGTCGCCACCCTCTCTGGGTGTGGTTGCTGTGAACAGAAGCAGGGCACTGGGTGTTGTCCAGGGTGGCAAATAGGTCCATCACAGGCCTGCCCCAGAGGCGGAAGAGTTGAGCAGCCACTATGGGGTCCAAACACCACTTATGTGGATGGAGGACCCTGCTCAGCCTGTCCACCAGGAGATTATCCTGGCCTGGGAGGTGAAATGCCTGCAGGAGCATGTTGTGCACTGCAAAGGACAAAAGGATCACTGCTTCCTGGTAGAGAGAGTACGACCCTGTGCCCCCCTGCTTGACATAAAACAGCAAGCCCTCCTGTCAGGGATGCTTGGACTGATGGCCAGAGTATGATGAAGTCCTGGGAGAATCCCAATGCTCGAAACGGGCTCTCTCTCTTGATTCCCGTGACTTGCCTGAGGAATCTTTGGACTTCTCTCTCGATTCCTTCAACCTTTCTCTGGGTTCTCAAGACTTCTGTTTGTCTTTGGGAGATCTGGAACATTTGTCCTTTTTCTGGTCCGAGTGTTTGGCACCCTTGGAGAGCTTGGAAGCCTGGGAGGATGAAGATGTTCGAGGAAGTCAAGGCTAGTGACATCAAGTCCGGGGGAAGAGTTCATCCAAACTTTTAGGCCCAGTTCCCTAGGCCTCTCTGAGTCATCTGTTTACAGATGGAGCAGGCATGGGGAATATGGTTGGGACCAAGGCATTTCAGACACCAATCGTGATTATCTGTAACCAAAATGGTGCTGGAGTACTTGGTACATTTTTTTAACCTACTTGAGGGTTTATCCAATGTGAAGACAGCAGGCCAAGGCCTGGAGGAAAAAAATTAAAGAAAAGATAATATTTTTAGAAATAAATCAAAATACAAAAATGATACCGGAATCGGGACAATACCGGTGTGGTGAGGCAGAAGCACTTTGGAAAAAGTATTCAAGTTCTTTTCTCCGGCGACAGGGTTTTGACCTGCTGGCTCCGCAGAAAAAAAAAAAAAAAAACTGAGGAGAGGGAGTTGGAAGAGCAGGAATGCAGTGGCACAGGCACAGTGGAGTGCTTCCAAATTTTTCCTATTCGTAGCTAGGGAGTTTCCCTCACGGGCTCCATTGGTACCCGCTGTCACCCATATGTGAAGACTATATTCCTGCTTGTTCCTGGAGAAGTAGGGTATTTCCCCCAGTCCATTTTAGTAATAGTTTATGAATTTTTCTTCAAAGAATTTGTCCAAGTATTTTTTTAAGCCCAGCTACACTGACAGCTTTTCTACATCCCCTGGCAATGAATTCCAGAGCTAATTTACGCCTTCAGTGAAAAAGTATTTTGTTTGATTAGTCTTAAATGTACTACTTTGTAGCTTCACTGCATGTCCCCTAGTCTTTATACTTTTTGAAGGAGTAAAAAACAGATTCAGGTTTACATGTTCTACTCCATTCATTATTTTATGCACCTCTCTCTACTACCCTCAGCCATCTCTTCTCCAAACTGAAGAGCATAAACCTTTTAAGCCTTTCCTCATAGGGGTCCCTTTCCATCCCTTTTATAGTTTGCTGCCCTTCTCTATACCTTTTACAATTCTGCTATATCCATTTTAAATGCAGCAACTAGAACTGCATGCAATCCTCAAGGTGTGGCTGCACCATGGAGCGATACAGAAACATTATGATATAAGGAAAGGAATGGAGTATAAAAGAAAGAATAATTCCTTGCCTTCTAAGCTTCTTTGCTGCTGCTGCACACTGAGAAGACGATTTTAACATATTATCCACGAGCACATCTAGGTCTTTTTTTTCTGGGTGGTGGATCCTCCTGTGGAACCTTGCACCATGTAACTTACAGTTTGGGTTGTTCTTCCCCGAGTACATAACTTTGCAATTGTCCACATTAGATTCAAATCTTCCATATAGATGCCCAGTCTCGCAGTTTCTCAAGGTCCTCTTGCAATTCTTCACAATCCCCTTGTGATTTAAGAACTTTGAATAATTTTGTCTCGCCTAAAAATTTGATCACATCACTTGTTCACATTTCCAGGTAATTTATTAATATTTTAAAAAGCAGTGGGCCCAGCACAGATCCCTTAAGTATTCCACTATTTACCTCTATCGACTGCAAAAACGGACCATTAGGCCTTACTCCGTTTTCTATCTTTTAACCAGTTTCTAGTCCATAACAGCACAAACCCTCTTATTCCATGACTTTCTAATTTCCTTTAGAGTCTCTTATAAAGAACACTGAAAAACCAGATGACACTATGACCACCAGTTCACTTTTTATTTATCAGTGAGTCATTAGCGGGATGGGAACAGCTGGGGGATGTAGAAAAACAGTGGGCAAAACTGAAAGGGGATATTTTAAGGGCAACCAACCTTTTTGTTAAAATGGTAAATAAAAGGTAAAAGGAAAAGGAGACCGCTATGGTTTTTGAAAGAAGTAGCTGAAAACGTGAAAAAAAGGAGGCCTTTGTGAAATACAAGAGATCACACAGAGAGAGGAAGACGGGCATCTATATTTGGCAAAACTTAGAGAAGCTAGAAAAGTAGTCAGGAAAGCAAAGATTCAAAAAGAGGAGAAAATAGCCAATGCAATAAAAAGGAGGGATAAGACATTTTTCAGATATGTTAGCAAGAAGAGGAAGAGCAAAAGTGGTATTGTTAGACTCAAGGGTGAAGGGGAGGAAAATGTAGAAGCTGATGAGTATAAAGCGGAATTGCTTAACAAATACTTCTGTTCTGTATTCACAGATGGAGAACCAGGAGCAGGAACAGAAGCGAGGGGCATCTTGAACAATTTTCAGAAGACTGTGTTCGTAAGAAACTAGTTAAACTTAAAGTAAACAAAGCAATGGAACCGGATGGGATACACCCTAGAATACTGAGGGAACTTGGGGACGTTTCTAGCAGCTCCATTGATTGACCTTTTCAATGCCTCATTGGAGTCGGGAGTGGTGCCAAAGAACTAGAGAGGCTCATGTGGTCCCTTTACACAAAAGCGGAAGTAAGGATGTGGTTGAAAACTACAGGCCGGTTAGTTTAACTTTGGTGGTGAGTAAATTATTAGAAACACTGCTGAAAAAGAAAATAGTGAGGTTTCTGGAGTCCAGTGGATTACAGGATCTGAGGCAGCATGGATTCAGAGGCAGGTCTTGTCAGACAAATCTGATTGATTTCTTTGACTGGGTTACCAGGGAGCTGGACCGAGGGAGAGCCCTAGATGTGGTGTATTTAGATTTCAGTAAAGCCTTTGACACCGTTCCTCACAAGTGACTTATAAACAAACTGAGCACCGTAGGGATGGACCCTAGTTACTGCTTGGGTTGGAAAATGGTTGGGTGGGAGGCAACAAAGGGTACAGGTAAATGGAGCTCACTCTGAGGAGAAGGAAGTTACCAGTGGTGTGCACCAAGGATCTGCTCTGGGTACGATTCTTTTTAACATCTTTGTTAGCGATATAGCGGAAGGGTTCTCGGGTAAGGTTTGCCTCTTTGTGGATGATACCAAAATCTGAAATAGAGTAGATACCCAAGAAGGTGTAGATAACATGAGGAGGGATCTAGCTAAGCTTGAATGGTCTAGAATTTGGCAGCTGAGATAGCGTAGTTACTCACCTGTAACAGGTGTTCTCCGGGGACAGCAGGAATCAGTCCTCACATATGGGCGACGTCTGCACCGACGGAGTAAATCCCCAGCTTTCGGGATTGCTACCATGCATGCGTAACCCCTTCCCACCTAAGGGAGCCATCTTGCTCAAATGACATAGCTAAAAAATACCCGGCAAAACAAATGAAGATGGTATGACCAACTCTAAGGAGAGGAGGGAGGATTGTGAGGACTGATTCCTGCTATCCCTGGAGAATACCTGTTACAGGTGAGTAACTACGCTTTCTCCGGGAACAAGCAGGAAGTCAGTCCTCACATATGGGACTCCCCAGTTACAGGTTACCAAGAACCTATAGCCAAAAAAGGATCCCTCATGGAGAGCCACAAGCAGCAGCAATGAAGTCTATGCAAATGGGCCAAACAGGACCCCTGTGTCCGAGGAACTAGCACTCCGGTAGCCTGAACACAGAAGGGTCGGATGGTAGGAGTTGCCTAGACCCCAAAAAGGTTATGGAGCATGGCCTGGCCGAAGGCACTGTCCCGTCGGGACTCTCTATCCAGGCAGTAATGAGATGCAAAGGTATGGATTGAAGACCAGGTGGCGGCCCGGCAGATGTCTGCCAGCGGGACCGAACGCAGGTCGACTACTGAGGTCGCCGTAGCCCTGACTCAGTGCACCGTGACCCAGACTTCCAATGGAAGCCTCACCTCCTCATAGGCCTGGGCAATACAGTCCGCCACCCATGTGGTCAACGTATACTTGGACACCGCCTCCCCCAGCTTACTGGGGTCGTAGGAAACGAGGGACTTTTCGGTGGTCTTGAGTGCGTTGGATATAGGAGAACAAAGCCCTCTTACAGTCCAAGGTATGGAGGATCATCTCTGCCCGACTGGCATGCAGTCTGGAAAAGAAGGTAGGGCCTCTTTCCACCTCCTGGTTGAGGTGGAAAGAGGACACCACCTTCGGAAGGAATTTGGGATGCGTGTGAAGCACCTTCCTATTCTTGTAGAACCTGGTGTAAGCCTCAGCCACGAGGGCCTGTAGCTCGCTTACCCTACGGGCAGAAGTAAGCATGACCAGGAAAACCACCTTCCAGGAGAGATAGCAAAGGTGGCATGTAGCAAGGGGCTCGAATGGTGGCAGGGTGAGCTGCTCCAACACCTTATTAAGATCCCATTCGGACGCCGAGGAGGGGGGGAACTGGGGTCTTAGACAGGAGTAGGCCCCTTAGGAAGCGAGACACCACTGTGGGGGCCGAGAGGGGCTTCCCGTCCACCTGATGGTGGTTCGCCGCTAGGGCACTGAGGTGTCCCCTAACAGAGTTAGACTTGAGCCCCGCATGAGAGAGGTGGAGCAGGTATTGCAACACAGTGACCACCGGGCAAGAGAAGAGATCGGGCCCCCTGCTCAGTGCACCAAAGTGCATACCTATGCCACTTAAAGGTGTAGGCCATCTGGTAGACTCCTTGCGTGAGGCTAGCAGAACATTCTCCACCTCTTTAGGGAGGTGGAGCGGAGCTAAAGTCACCCTCTCAGCAGCCACACCGTCAGCGAGAGGGAGCCGAGGTTGGGATGTAGGAGAGCCCCCCCCCCCCTCCTGAGAAAGGAGCCGGGAGGGGTGGACCCCAGGGGTATGGGGTCCTCCACCGCCTGCTGCAGGAGCAGTGGAAACCACAGTTGTCTGGGCCACCTTGGAGCTACCAAGATGACAGAGGCCCTGTCATGGAGAATCTTGAACAGAGTCCTGGCGATCAGCGGCATCGAAGGGAAAGCGTACAGCAGTCCCTCTGATCATGAGAGCAGGAAGGCATCGGCGGCCACCCTGGCAGGGTGAGGCTGCCAGGAGCAGAAGCAGGGTAACTGGTGATTGTCTGGGCTTGCAACAGGTCCATCACCAGTTCCCCCCAGGTCTGGAAAAGCCTGCAGGTTACCTCTGGGTCCAGCTGCCACTCGTGCAGCTGGAGAATCCTGCTGAGTCTGTCTGCCAGCAAGTTGTCTTGGCCCGGCAGGTATACTGCTCTGAGGCAGATGCCCTGTTGGACTGCATAAGAGCACAGATCCATGGCTTCCTGGCAAAGGGTACAGGACCCCGTGCCTCCCTACTTGTTCACATAGAACATGGCCACCTGGTTGTCTGTCTGAACTAGGACTGACCGGTGGCCTAGACGATGATGAAAGGCCTTCAGTGCGAGATGAATGGCCCGCAGCTCCAGAAGGTTGATCTGCTAAGCTGTCTTGTCCGGGTACCAAGTGCCCTGGGTGTAGTAGCCCTCGCAATGGGCTCCGCAGCCCAGCAGGGAGGCATCTGTAGTGAGGAAGAACCGGATGTGCTAGACATCAGCGCCCACTGCTGGTCCAAGAAGGCAGTGACACTGCGCTCCAAGGCCGCCATCCTGGACTCCAGTCCCGGTGGCTCCGCAGCCCTCGGGCCCGACGCCGGGTCCCCAGGAGGGGAATCTTCAACAAGGACAGTGTGTACTTGCATAGGCCAATCCGTGACCAGATGCTTCCAGAGAATCTTGGTTGGCTGCTCCCTCTCAGACGTCTCGAGTGGACGCCTGGGGCTCCGCAACCAGGCCCAGGAGGATCCCGGCCAATCGGAGCCATCCAAAGACACCGCCTTCAAGGGCTTCCTCTTCCGCTTTGGTTCCCTCGAGGGAGACCCCCTCTCCGAGGATCCATGAAGACGCTAAGGTTCGGAGTGCTCCTCCCGAGGCGTCGTGGCCTCAGATGAGGTCCTGGCTCTCGGAGGCATAGGGGAGTCGGGAAAATTTTATCATGCTGCTGCTGGCGGCTCCTCAAGGTCTTAGAAGACATTTTCTTACACCGCACAGACCGCCGGGTCATGGTCCGGGCCAAGGCACCGGAGGCAGCAGTCATGTGTGTTGGTTAGGGACATAATCTTACCACACCAATCACACTTTTTTAACCCGCTGGTAGCCACGGGGGAAAAAGAACCCCAGCAAGGTTGAAGATCCTTCGGGCTGCCAGTAAAGAAAAAAAGGCGCGAAGACGCCCAAAAGAAAAATAAAAAAACTTAAGCAAAAAGGAATCGACCCCAATACCGAGGCACAGAGGTCAGGGTGGGAAAGGTACTGGCGCAAGACTGGAGACGAGCAAAACACTTGAGAAAATCAACTTTTTCCGTGACAAGAACAGACGATGTCTGATGGGCTCTGCAGAAAAAAAGGAGACTGAGCAAGATGGCACCCTTGGGATGTGTGGTAGCAATCACAAAGGCTTTCTTTGAAAGCCGTGGATTTGCTCCGCACGGGCTCTGTTGGCGCCAACGTCACCCATATGTGAGGACTGACTTCCTGCTTGTTCCCGGAGAACTGCAATATAAACGCTAAGCACTGTAGGTTTCCTGCCTGAGCTGAAAATGGCATGGTTGCCTGCCACACTGCATCCGGGGCCTCTATCATGCGGTTTGCAGGCCGAGGACCGCCCCCATCATCAAACAAGTAAATATCAGCCAAAGCCAGGCCCCCCCTTCCAGGCACACTCACCCAGGCTCCTTCAAGTGTCGCAGATTCAGCCACTCTCCCGGTGCTCAGCACTGCAGAGGGAGATTGATTGGAGCTGCCTTTTCTTAAGCAGCTCCTGCTTGCCTGGCTTCTCCTCAGCAGCTCCTCATCCACTGCGACGGGTTCGGGAGCTGCGATGGTTGCATGGCTGCACACTAAACAGGACAGAGTGCTGCTGGTGTGTTCTTTTCTTTCTCCACCTCTTGAATAGACCTGCTTAGTCCCATGTGGGCCGCAGGAGCTGCACCTTTTCCACAGGCACCCGGCCAAGAGAGAGGAGGGTGTGGGGGAAGGAGGGGCAACGGCCAGTAAGGAAATTAAAGAAATTAAAGAAAAATAAAGAAACATTATTTCATAGCTATCTTAAAGTAAGCCCAGAGCACTGACACCACCCACTCCAGCTGCTTGTAGACTGAGCTTACTGGGGGCTGGTAGGAAGAGTCAGCTGCCTATGTACACCGAGATCATCAAAAGTGGACATGCTCAGTCTCCAAGCTGCTGGAAGGGCAGCACAACCCAGAGGTGCGGGACTGGACTGGAGGGACGATAAGGAATAGCCATTAGGGAAAACTGCTACAAGATCTTGATGAGGTGGTACTACACTCCGGAGCGGTTGCACCGGATGTTCCCGGAGGTATCTCCAGAATGTTGGCGAGGCGGGGGGGGGGCGGGGAATTTTCTGGCAGATTTGGTGAACTTACCCCAAAATACAGGTCTTTTGGCTCACAATTCAGGGGTGGACTGAATGTTCTTGGGCATACAATTAAACCTAGAACTTGGCATCTTCCTATTGTCCTGGTGGGGACAGGGAAAGCAGGTGGGGAAGAGGAGGGCAACCTTGGCATATTTGAGTGCGGCCTGCTGTGAAGTGCCCTTTCATTGGAAAGGATGCAAGGCCCCAGACCTGAACAGTGAACAGTTCACTTACAACAGGTGCTGGTGATGGAGAAGCTGACGGCTCATATTTGCCAAATAATGGAGAGTTTTGAACAGGATTGGAGAATGTTATTTCAGGCTCTGGGGGGAAGGGGGGGATGGTAGAGGGGAGCAAGTAGGGGGGATGGAGGCAGGGCAAGGGGGAGAGTAACATCAGGTGTTTAAACTGTTAAGAAGCATAAGCTGTTAGTTTTTGGAGGTGGATGGGAGTGGTGTTATGTATAATAAAACGTTAAAAATTTAAATAAAGATGAGTGGATAGAGGAAAGGGAGGCTGGAGTCCTGCTGTTTTGATTTCATCATCACCTGGGGTCACGTGAATTTCCATTTGTTAAAATGGGGTCATATTAGATAAAAGTTTGGAAAGGCAATGCTCTAGCCAAAGCCTTCTTACACTCATTAGTTACCCCCATTTTCCAATCTCATCTAGTAGCACCCCCTCCTAAACATGTCTAACTGATGAACCTTAAGAGCACTACCCTCACAGGCACAGCTGCACCCAAAGTGAGTACCAACACGCAGCCCAAGCTTGTTTTCATTGAATGGCAAGATAGCAACAATTATAGCCACAACTTTAAATCAGTGTATTAGTTGGTTTTGGAATTGGGCTCTGTTTTTGGCTAGAGGATTTAGAATGGAGCAAACAATTTCTGCAATATCTAATTTAAGATTATGCACCCTGTGAAATTATCCAGCTTTTCAGGTCATGCACACATTGCACGAAAAACAATGCATTTAAAAATGTTACCTGTAGAGGTTTCAGAAGTTCTTGAGAAATAAACACACTACTGTTCTCACCAAGGAATTGTATTGAAGTAATGGATCCCAATCCAACCTTGTCCACCAAACATCTATACATCTAAAATAAAAGAACAGATTGTCATTAAATAGTTAAAGCCGGAGAAGAGATGATGGGGGGGGGGAACACCGCCATCTTAAGTATTCCTACATCAATACCTCTACACTCCAGTCTTAATATACATATTAAGGAACCCGGCAAGCCCTCCCGCTCAGGGACTCCAGCCCAATCGGGGCTGTGGGAGGAGGAGCAACCAGTAACTAAAAAGCACCGCCATCAGGCGGACCCATGCCTGAGGGCCTCACAAGAGGGCCCTTTGGCGTGGCCCTTAGGCGCAGACCAAGCAGCGGCCAAATAACAGCGTCTCAAGCCATCATCCATCGAAGTTAAATCCGCTGCCATACCTTGAACAGACAAATCACCGATTGTCAGTTAAGCCTGCTGCCTTGCTCTGCCTGGACAATCCATTGCTTGCATAAAATAACACTAACACTGTTACCTTGCCTGGACAATCACCTGCTTGTAGATTAATTGCAAAGAACCTGCCTTAACAACCAACTGCTTGTAGATTAACTGCATAGACCTTTGCCTCAACAACCAATTGCTTGTAAACCGATCAACTGCTTGTAGATTAATTGCTTAGAATTTAATACTGATACCTTGTCTGGGCAATCAACTGTTTGTAGATTAATGGCATAGACCTTGCTATCCAATTTGCATAGCCTAATAACAATTTACATAGCCTGGTTCATAAACAACTCACGCTACACAAACCTACTACCCCACTCAACAAACTACAACCCAGGTCAGCAAATACACGTTATAAAATGCACTCCACTACCCACTACTTTATGGCCTACCTCACATTCCTCCACATGTTTGCATTCTGCACATACAGCATCAGACTAAACAAATACCCCTGATAAACCTACATACCACCCAATCTAGATGCACACCACCATCACACATGCCCAAAGAACGCCAACATCAACCACAACACAGTTATATGTTTAATGTATGTTATGTAATGTATGAAATATGTTTAATGTCTTTTGTCCTCTGTAACATACTGTTTATTGTTCTTTGTAAATAGTTCCATGTAAATAGTTCTGAAACTGTTCCATGCAATGTTACCTATACATAGTTACAAATACCGTTCTATGTAAAGTATACAGAAGTATACAAAATATTAACTGTTCCATGTAAACCGCCCTTGATCTCTGGAAGGGGCGGTATAGAAGAAATAGATAAATAAATAAAATAAAAAACAAGCAAAGAACACAGCTCATAAACCATACAGGGACACACGTAACACACTCTCTCACCTCACAAATAATAGACATATAAACCCAATCATATCAACAAACATCAGATGTGCTCTACTAAATGCCAGATCTATCAGGAACAAACCAAATACTATCCTTGACCTAATCCAAGACAAGAAGCTTGATATAACATGTATCACTGAGACCTGGCTAGACGACTCAGACCAGGTCATATTAAATCAAGTAACCCCAACAGGATACTCAGCATTCAACTGCATCAGAGCACAAAAGAGAGGAGGAGGAGTACTAATACTCACCAGAAAGGATTTCAGATTCAAAACAATAGCCTCCACTAACACAATCGAATCCAACACACTCACTATAGCCAACAAATACCTAACCATCTCCCTCACATACAGACCACCAGGAACCACAACTGAATACCTATCCACAGTAATTGAAATGATATGCGCACACAACAGAAGACACAAACCTCTAGTTGTACTAGGAGACTACAACCTAACATCTGCACCCACCTGAGAAACTGCAACGTTCTTAAAAGCCATGGAGTCACTAAAATACTGCCAGACAATTAACGCCCCAACACACAAACATGGTACAACTCTGGACATGATATTCATGCCAACACAATTGGTGGAACAGAACAAAACTACAAAACCAATAATCACCCCAGTCTCCTGGTCAGATCACCATGTAATTGAATTCACCATGACCCTGAATAACACCACCCAACGCAAAGAAGATGAAAGAATAATCAGACGGTTCAAAACATTTGACAGAGACTCATTCATCAATGAAATCAATCCACAACTTCATTAGGAACAAGACACCCTAGATCTTAATATAGAAGAATGTAACACAATAATAGCCAATGCAGCATCTGCCCTAACCAACAATGAACCACAAACGTGCAAAAGATCCAACGCCCCATGGTATTCACAAGAAATAAGAATTGCAAAGTGCACACTAAGAAGACTAGAACGAAAATGGAGACAGAACAAGTCACATAACTTCCTAACACAATACAGAGACAAACAACGGGAGTATAGCAATCTAATAAATGAACGCAAACACCACCATACCAACCTAATCATGAAATCTACCAATAGACCAAGAGAACTTTTTAGAATTATCCAAAAGCTCACTAAGGATGACACGCAACTAAGCACCAACCATCTTGAGCCACAAAAATATGCAGATTACATGAAGTCAAAAAACACAAGCCAAACAAACTCTGCCTCACAACAAATGATCACACGATAAAGAAGAAACAATAAACATGGGAGAGCTTCAACATACCAACAAAACAGCAAGTAGAAGACATTATATCTGGTCTAAACATAACTTCACCATCAGATCCATGCCCAGTTGTCATGGATCAAAGCCACAAAAAGCCAGCTCTCTCATCACATTCATAAAATCGTCAAGGATTCACTCCAACAAGGATACATGTCGCAATCCCTAAAGCATGCAATGATACGATCAATAATTAAAAATAGCAATCTGAGCCCATCCGAACCAAAATCATACCATCCCATCTAGCCTGCCATTCCTTGCTAAAGTCATCGAAAAAGCAGTCCAAAGGCAACGTCAGGACCATATAGATATCAATGCCCCTCTGGAAGGATTCAAGCCCCAACACGGCGTGGAAACACTACTCACCTCCCTCTTTGACAATCTCCTAAGAGGCATTGACAACATAAAGAACGGCTTCCTCCTAGTGTTCATGGATATCTCGGCAGCCTTCGATACCGTGTTACACCCTAAGCTACTGCAACGCCTACAACAGATAGGACTATGCAAGAATACCCTAAAGTGCTTTAACATCATACCTGGAAGGGCGAATGCAACAAGTCAAATGCGATCAAAAGAAATCCCTACAATTCCCCGTCACGCAGGGAATACCTCAAGGCTCAGCCCTATCTTCAATGCTCTTTAGCATCTACATACAGCCCATATGCAACATCAAGAACCATAATCTATGCTACCACATTTATGCTGACGACATCATGGTGTACGCTCCAGTCAACTTACTGGCATTAAACACCACACCAATAACAAAATGCCTCGAAGACATGAATGACTGGCTCATAGACAACAACTTAACAGTCAACTACGACAAAACTGAGGCAATGTTAGTCACCAGGAAGTCCACATTCACACCCCCAAAAACCATAAGCATCCTAGACAAACACATAATAGTCAAAGAAGAAGTTAAATATCTGGGCATAACACTAGACAGAGCTCTGAACTTAAAATCTCACATCAACAAAACTGCGAACAAGGCATATCATCGATTGAAAACAGTTACACAAATCAAACCAATGCTCCGTCAAGACCACTTCCGCACAGTATGTCAAGCACTCATCACACCTCTGCTTGATTATGGAAACTCACTATACCAAGGCCTTCCTCACCAAACACTACACCCACTACAGATGGTACAAAATACTACAGCACGCATCATTACAGACACCCCAAGGACCGAGCACATCACTCCCGTCCTACAAACAACTACACTGGCTCCCAATGGTGGCAAGAGCTAAATACAAAACAATCATGATAATCTTCAAAGTCATTCACCATCTCTCAGCGGACGTACTCCAAAGCATTATAACAAGAGACATCAGCAATAGACCAAGAAGAACCAATAATAACATGATCAGCACCCTTGCAGGCTATCACAAAACCAAAAAAACAACCTCAAAAAGAGCACTATCACTACTGGCATCCTCAATATGGAACTCTCTACCAATGAGCCTGAGAGCTTTAGAAGACCTCACAGACTTCTGCAAAGACCTCAAAACATGGTTATTTATAGAAACCTATGAGCATTCAAGCAACATCCCTTACCCAAACAGCAATACTAACATCACCGCCAACTAACACCCACCCACCCCATCCACACGAACAAATTCATCACACCACGTTAGTAAATACCTTTATGTTATATGTTACCCCAACTGTACTGTCTAAATACTGTCACTTAACTGTACTATCTAAATGTTTACACGTACCCCAATGTTAAATGTAACCCTCCAATTGTGTTGTGACGTGACCACCTTGACTGAAGGAAAAGGTGGCATACAAATCTGTCTAAATAAAACAAACATATTGAATCCAATATAAAACATTTTTCCACATGTATGCATTACACCAATAAGGTGAAATTAGGTCTTATCTGCTAACTGTCTTTCCTTGGGTTCCTACAGTCCAGTCCCAACCTATGGATAGTTGCCTCTCAGCAGCAGCTTGGAGACTGAGCATGTCACAATTTCTGACATCACCCTAGATAGCTGGTACCACCCACCAGCCTCCAGTATCCTATTGACAAAGCAGACTCACAGGAGCAAAAAATAAGAAAATTTACTTCATAAAGAGTCATGTATCCCCCAACAGGCGGACAAACCCCCTCCCCCCAATATGAAACTGTATTGAAACAAACACACTTACGCGACCACTTCGCCATTCTGAGTTCTCCAGACGACCTCCTTTGGAAAAGAATCAGACGACTTGCCCAGGAGCCACCTACCTGTCTAACGTCTGGACCAAAAACCATTAACCTTCTTTAGGCCCGGGAACGCCATGGCATCATAAACAATTAGTAGACTAGGAGGGTTTCAGGACTGGACTGTAGGAACACAAGGGAAGACAGACAGTTAGCAAGTAAGACCTAATTTCACCTTCCTTATTGTTCCTCCATTCCAGTCCCAAACTATGGGACATACCATAACAGTACTAACCCTGGAAGGGATCCGTGGGCCCAGCCTGAAGTACCGCTGACCCCAACTGCAAGTCCCTAGCTGCCTGCACATCCAATCGATAATGCTTCACAAAAAAATGCAAGGATGACCAGGCTGCCACACTACAGATATCTGCTGGTGGTTTCATGCTGGATTCTGCCCATGAAGTCGCTTGCATGCGGGTCAAGTGTGCTTTCAACCCTCTGTGCAACTCCTTGTGCCGCAGCAGATAAGCCAAGGCAATGACTTTCTTTACCCAACACACAATGAATGCTTTTGAGGCCGCCTCTCCTTTACGCTAGCCTCCAAAGAGCACAGAAAAAAAGACGATCCAACTTGCAAAATGGTGCCATCTGCTTTAGATAATGTTGCAAAACTCACCCGACATCCAAAAGACGTAGACAAGGGTCCTCTGCCTCCCCCACCCCCCAACACTGGCAGTGTGACTAGTTCATTGAGAAGAAAAACAGACACCACCTTGGGAAGAAAAGAGGGCACTGGCCACAGCACTACTTTCTCCCTAGAAAGGCACAGAAATGGAGCGGCGCTTGCAACTCCAAAATTCTTCTGGCCAAATAGATGGTTATTAAAAACACAGTCTTCAACATCAAATCCTTCAAGGTGCTATCCTCTCAGTGGTTTGAAAGGCTCCTCTGTAAGAACAGACAATACGAGATTAAGATCCCAGGGAAGGCCCACGGTCCTAAGCAAGGATCGAATTTGCTTTATTGCCTGCAAAAAACAAACAACATTCAGATGCTTCGCTAGAGAAACTCCTTGGACCCTATTGTGATAGCAGGAGATAGCCACCACCTCTACGTGTAAAGAGTTGCATGCCAACCCTCTATCCAGTCCTGCCTGCAAAAAGGCAAGAATCTCCAGCACAGAAGCTGAAAGGGGGTGAGAGTCATGTTCCACTCCTTGAATATTCTCTACACCCCGATGAAGGCCAGGGAAATGGAACAGCCATGCTTTCTCAACCTAGCCCTTTCAAGAGCCAGACCGTAATCGAGAACAAATCTGCCTGAGGCATTCCGATGGGTCCCTGAACCAGAAGACTGTTCCTCACCGACAGTCACCAGGGACGATTGGCTGTCAGTCTAACCAGATTGGCATACTATGGCATGTGCGCCAATCGAGGATGATTAGAACGACTAGACCCTGATGTGCTTCTATTCACTGTACTATGTGACCTATCAGTGCTCACGGAGGGAAGATATAGAGAAGCCCGTCTGCTGGCCAACTTTGCACCAGCGCATCAAGTCCCTCCGACATTCGCTCTCCTCTTCTGCTATAAAACCGCTCTGCTTTGGCGTTCTCAAAGGTCATCAAATCCATGATCGATTGCTCCCAGCAGTGCATGAGCTGCGCAAAGACTGCACTGTTGAGAGTCCACTCCCTTGGATCCAATTGGACTCAACTTAGATAGTCCGCAAACACATTGTCCCTTTCAGCCACATTGTCCTCTACCCATTCCAGTAAGGGCTGGATCTCCTCTTCCAACTTTAGGCTGCTCGTGCCGCCTTGTCGATTGATGTACGCCATCATGGTGGCGTTGGCAGAGAACACTCTCACCCCCTTCCCCTGAAGAAAAGGCTGAAACATCCACAGCGCCAGGTACACCGCTCTCATTTCCAATCAAATGATCGGCCATGTGCATTCTGAGGGGACCAGACGCTTGAGACTCGCAATGAACTCACCAGCACGATAAGCTGGCATCAACTGTTAACTGAACCCACTGCAGGGTCTCTAGAGGCATCCTCGCAAGCAACTTATCAGGGCACAACCACCATTGGAGTGCTGCCCGAATGAGCCGTGGGCAGGGTCTCTACTTTTTAAAACCCCCTGTTAAAAGAAAAACACAGCTCCTGGTCTCTTAAGTCCACCCTCCTAAAAGCGCACTGGAAGTGCTCTCAAAATAATAATAAATGCATAGGAAGTAGCCTGGAGAGTCTGCACCTTCCCAGAGTCCTCCCCACGTGGAAAGAGCAGCGCAGCAAATGGCGGCAGTTCCCACTCACAATGGGAAAGCCCGCCCTCAGTCACGCCATACCTGTCAGCTCCTGCGGCCCCCAAGACACTCACCGGGATACTGCCTTCTTCCCTACTGCCCGAGCAGGCAAGCCTTCTGCTCGCAGCAGCAAACTGGTGCGGAGAGCCTCCAGAAACCACACAGCTGGCCTCAGTAATGCCAGCAGCAACAGGACACCAGTGCCCGCCAATTCTTCCAAAGGCTGTGAGTCTGTCAGCATCTCCACACTCACCAAAGAGTTCAGAAGCAGTTGATATTCCAAATTCACTGCATCAAATTTGTTCCCCAAAAAGGGTTTACTTATCTGTTAATGGAGATTGCTGCTGACCTTTTTTTGTTGTTTTTCCCCAAAGAAACTACTGTGCAGTCAATTGTCTCACTAATACTTTAACCAGCTCTCCAGCACCCCACAAATATGCCTCATCTTTGTCCCTTCTTTTATTTTTTTGACAATCTCTTAGTTGTCCCTTCAGTGAGTCCTATCCTGGGATTACATCTCATACTGGAGGCTTGTGGATGGTGCCAGCTATCTATCTAGGGTGATGTCAGAAATTGTGACATGCTTGGGCTCCAAGCTGCTGGTGAGAGGTAACTACCCACAGGTCGGGACTGGACTGGAGGAAAGATAAGAGGAAGCTCAGGAAAGACTGGTAGCGAAACCACCTGACCTAGATGAAACCGAGACACCACTTTTGACAGAAAGGAAGGAATCAATCTCAGCACCACTTTCTCTCCTTAGTCATTACCAGAAAAGGTTCTCTGCAGTAAAGAGCCTGCAACTCTGAGATCCGCCATGACGAACAACTGGCCACCAAGACGACTGCTTTCAAGGTGAGGTCCTTCAAGGACGCCCACGCGAGTTGCTCGAATGGAGGCCTTGTCAAAGCTTCCAGAACTAAGTTGAGATCCCTGAAAGGGTGGCTGGATGTGCTTCATCACAGCCAGAAAACACACCACATCCGGATGGCCCGACAACTACCATCCCTGAATCTGCCCCCTGTAGCAAGAGAGCACCACCACCTGCACCCATAAGGAACTATGCGCCAATCCCTTCTCCAATCCACCCTGCAGGAACTGCAAGATCTGAGGAAGAGAAGACAGAGGGCGCAGACTCAGAGAGAACACCAATCCTCAAATACTCTCACTTAGGCCAACATAGTGTATCTCTTCCTAAATTTTAGCATCATTGTGACCACCTGCACCAAACAGCCTCTGCACTTCAGCCGTGCCCTCTCAAGAACCAAGTCGAGAATCGAGCCACTTGCGGCATCAAAACTGGACCTTGAGATAGCAGATTTACTCCATTGGGCAGTCGCCAAGGACTGTCCGCCAGAAGGTGGATCAGATCCACATACCATGGATGTCAAGGCCAGTCAGGGTCTATAAGCACTACTATTTTATTCATTTAAATAGATTTTTTATACCGCCCCTTCCAACAATCAGGGACAGTTTACATCAAACAAGGCCCCCGTGCCTCTCGATCCACTGTAATAGTCAGCCTATTAACACCCATGGAGGACACATGTAAAGCAGGCCGCTTGTCAGCCTGTCCTGAGCTAGCGCATCAAGGCCCTTGGACATGTGCTCCCTGTGCCTGCTGAGAAAACAGGCCTTGACATTTCCTAGCATCGCCATGAGATCCATTAATCGGTTCCCCCCAACGCACTGTAATGTCGTTAAACACTGCCATGTTCAGCTCACTCACTAGTGTCAAACCTGTGCCAACTGATAAAGTCTGCCTGAATAGTCTCCTTTCCTGCAACATGTGCTGCAAACTGATTCCAAATTCTCCTCCACCCACATCAACAAAGTTTGACTCTTGGCTAGTAAGGTTGCACTGCCTGTGCCACCTTGCCAAATGATATACATCCCTGAGTCACCTGGGCCAGACAGTGCGCCTCCCCAGCACATCAGGCTGGCATCTGTTGTGACCAAGATCCACTGTGGCTGTTCGAGCGGCACCCCCACCAGGAGACAGTTGGCCCAGAGCCACCAGTCCAGACTGCGTTGAGGTTGTTCTGGGCATGGTAACCTCTGAGACAAAGGCTGGTGCTGTGGCAACCAGTGGGAAAGCAGTGCCTGCAGCAAGGGCCGCATATGCGCCCTCACCCAAGAAACGAGGTCCTGTGCCATCGCCACTGAACTGAGCAATTTCAGATAGAGCCATGTTGTTGCAGCCTGCTGCCGCCAAAAGTGTCGCATCTGTGACTGAATTTTGCACATCCTGCCCGCCGACAGAGACACCGTTCCTGCCCTTGTGTCAAACTGCGCACCTAAATACACGAGACGCTGAATTGGACAGAACTGACTCTTGGCTAGGTTGATCACACAACCCAGACTCTGTAGAAAATTCATCACCTGTCATGTAGCAGCCACCCCTTCTGCCTCCAACTTTGCTCTGATGAGCCAGTCGTCCAAGTACAGGTACACAGGGACTCCATCCTTCCGTAGAGCTGCCACCAACACCACCATGATCTTGGTAAATCTGCGTGAAGCAGTAGCGAAACCAAAGGGCAGCGCTCCGAACTGAGAATGCCCCTCCAGGGCCACAAACCATAGGTACCTCCGATGATCGGGGCGGATAGGGAAATACAAATAGGCCTTTGAACGATCCAATGCAGACAGGCTTTCTCCTCACCACACAGCCAGGATGACTGTGCACAGGGTTTCCATTCGGAAGTGCAGAACGCGTAGGGCCCAACCGACATGCTTGAGATCAAGAATAGGCTGAAAGGAGCCATCCTTTTTGGGCACCACAAAGTAGATGGAGTATCGACCGGACCCGCACTGGTCTCAGGGAGCTGGCACTACCGCCCTCTAATTGCAACAGGTGCTGAAGAGGGTCGCCAACTGTTTTTGCTTTCCGTTCTGCTTTGCAGGGTAAGAGAACAAAGGCGTCAGAATGAGGATGAGCAAATTCCAGCACATATCCATCCCGAATGATCTCCAGCACCCACTGGTTGGCTGTAATATCAGTCCAGGCGGAGTAAAAACATTGTAACCAACTGCCGATGGCCTCCTCCGCCTGGACCAGTCTGGCTGTATTAGGGCTTTTTCATCGAGACCTAAGGGGCTGGGAAAGCCCCCCAATTGGATCCTCTAACCCCGAAAGGGCTGTACTCTCGTCCCATACCGGAACTTCTGCTGAGGGGCCCCCGGCTTAGGCCCTTTTGGTTTATCTTCTGGCAGATGCCCTCCTTTGGCGTCTCAAAAGGTCCTTAACCAGTTTCTCCAGCGCCTCTCCAAACAGCAACTTACCCTTAAAAGGCAGTTTACTGAGGCAGGATTTAGAGGCAGCATCCGCCGACCAGTTCCGGAGCCAGAGAAACACTCGCACTGCAATGATATACGAGGGGGTACCCATAAAAAACAGGAATTATTTTTTTAAAAGCTATTTATTTCAAATTCTTTACAAAACAACCTTATCCCCTTCAAAATACTCTCCATTACAAGTGATACATTTGTCCCACCGATGCTTCCACTGTTCGAAACATTTTTTGTAGTCATCTTTAGAAACGGCTGACAGCTCCTCCCTCTTTTTTTTCTTGACTTCTTCAATGTTGTCAAATCGGTGTCCTTTCATGCCCCTTTTCATGCGTGGAAATAAGAAAAAGTCGCACGGAGCCAGGTCAGGCGAATAAGGTGCGTGGAGCAGCGGAACCATGCCATTTTTAGCCAAAAACTGTCTAACAGAGATGGCTGTGTGTGCAGGTGCGTTGTCGTGGTGGAAGAACCAGTCTCCTGTCTGCCACAAAGCGGGTCTTTTTTGACGAACACTGTTGCGCAATCTTCTTAAAACTTCCAAATAAAAGGTTTGATTGACGGTCTGACTTGGGGGAACAAACTCTGAATGAACTACCCCCTTGGCATCAAAAAAGCAAATCAGCATTGTTTTGATGTTTGATTTGACTTGACAACATTTTTTTGGACGGGGTGACGATGACGTCTTCCATTGGCTTTGTTTCTGTTTCATAACCATAGCACCATGACTCATCACCTGTAATGATCTTTGACAGAAAATCTGGATCAGTTTCAAGCTGTTGTTTCAAAACACGACATGTTTCAACTTGATGTTCCTTTTGATTGTCAGTCAGAACCCGAGGAACAAACTTGGCAGCAACCCTTTTCATTCCCAAATCTTCCGTTAAAATTCGCTGAACCGAGCTCCAAGATAACCCACTAATCTCTGATAGTTGATCAATTGTCTGTCGACGGTCTGTGAGCACAAGCTCTCTAATTGTTTCAATATTTTCGTCGATTCAGGCAGTTGATGGACGCCCAGAACGAGGTTTGTCATCAATCGACATGTCGCCATTTTTAAACCGAGCAAACCACTGGTACACTTGACTTTTTCCCATAGCGTCATCTTGATAAGCTGTTTTCAACATTAAAACAGTTTCAGCAGCATTTTTACCGAGTAGAAAACAAAATTTCACAGCTGCACTTTGTTCACTTAAACTTGTCATCATAAAAAAAGAAACAAGAACAAAACAGCGCTAGCAAAAACAATCACTGCAGATGAACAGAACAAGCCAGGTCGACAACACAGGCGGCACTGAACTGACAATGAGTTGCACTATACACGCCTAGCGGCAGATGTGCGTACTACACAAGCTCCGCCCACAGCAATGTTATTCCTGTTTTTTTTGGGTACCCATCGTAAGCCATGGTCTTGAAAGAGGCTTGAAACAATTCATAAAAGGAGGCTCCCATAAACACTGCCACCGACTCATTTGGCACCTTCAGACGCCTCCTGTCATTCCAGATCTGGCACAGCCAACCCCTGGAGCAAACGAATAAAAGCCCTAGACACATAGGCTCCACAAATGGAAGCCTGCAGTGTCAAGGTGTTGATATGAAAGACCAACTTAAGGAGAGACTCCAGCTTGCGATCCTGGAGATCCTTTGAGGCGGCACAGTCTTCCACTGGAATTGTGGTTTTCTTAGTGACCATCGAAACCAAGGCATCATCCTTAGGCATCTGTAGCAGCTCTCTCCTCACTCCGGGAATAAGGTACAAGCAAGCCATTACTCTGGCCCCTCTGAGTGCTACCTCCGGGAACTCAAATTAAGACACAATCAGTTTAGCTTTAAGTTTAAATTCAGAACCCAGCAGAGAGCTTTAAGTTTAAGTTTAAAATCCAGCAGAGAGCTTCTACTTTAAATTTAATACTCATTCACGGCCTAGTATCAGCAAAGAGCTTTAATTTAAATCAAATCAGAGTATAACTTAGCATAAAAGGAAAAACAGGGTCAGTATACTTTGAGAAATAAATTGTTTCTAGAGACCTGTACAAAGAGGCCTTTTCGACAGGGGGCAAGAGACCTGCGAAATTATTTTAAATAGGTGTTAAAGCCAACTGACAGATCAAAGGGGCATTTTGAAAGACTCCCTCTATCAAAGCAAGGACTGTGTGAATCATCCAGGAAATTGGTCACAGATTACCTTAGAAACACAAATCTGGGAACTGTGTAGTAAGACAGCCTTTACTAAGTGTTAGTTCCCTGACTACCACCCTGACTCCCACCTACCCCAGGAATAATCCTAGCTTTATAGGGTCTTACACCTATTAAAGGGGGAGTGGTATTCACATTCCCTTCTAGAATCAGCTGATTATCCTCATCAGGAATAGATGAGTTAAGGCCCTGAAAGTAATCCTGAGGTGAACAAAGTCCCTTAAACTTATTTGGTATAGTTGTATTAGTACAAGTATCCCTAGCAACTAAAAACAACTTAAATAACTAAACAAAACTTTAAAATTAATGTGCAGAGAGCAGTCCAGCAGTGAGATGGGGGTTATCCAGTCTTTTGTACTGAGTGTCACATGCACAATTTTCTCCCAGTTGGCAAAAGGTCTTATGTGTACACTAGGTGCAAGGAGCTCTTTGCCCTCAGGGAACAAGTGTGATCTCTGGAGGCTAGAGTAGCAGACTTGGAAGACATAAGGAAGTCAGAGAGATACTATGTCCCTGTAGGTCTCGTCTATGTATTAAAGCCCCACCTCCAGTCTGGCAGCCTGTCAGCTGCCATGGAGGAGAGAGGTCTCGTGAAAAGGGAGAATCACCTTGGTAAGGCAGGAAGTGATCCTGTAGCTAGGACCTATCCACCAGGAGATTTAACACCCTCTTGCACTGAAGAGGTTTCTCCAAGGCCATGTGCCCATGAGGGAAAGGTTTAGGATGGCCATTATAGTGGGTGATTCAATCATTTGGCATATAGATAGCTGGGTGGCTGGTGGACATGAGGATCACCTGGTAACATGCCTGCCTGGTGCAAAGGTAGCGGACTTCACATGCCACATAGACAAGGTTTTAGATAGCGCTGGGGAGGGGTCTGCTGTCTTGGTACATATTGGTACCAATGATAGGAAAATGTGGGAAAGAGGTTCTGGAGGCCAGATTTAGATTTTTAGATAGGAAGTTGAAATCCAGAACTTTCAGGGTAACGTTCTCTGAAATGCTTCCCATGCCATGCGCAGGGCCCAAAAGGCAGGTAGAGCTCCAGAGTCTCAATGCGTGGATGAGACGATGGTTCAAAGAAGAGGGCTTTGGATTTGTTAGGAAATGGGCAACTTTCTGGGGAAGGGAGAGACTCTTCTGAATGGATGGAGCCAGGCTGCTGGCATTAACTTTTAAAAAAGGAGATAGAGCAACTTTTAAACTAGATATTAGGGGAAAGCCGACAGTCGCCTAAGAGCACATGGTTCGGAAGAATGTATCCTTGAAGGATACTAACAAAACAAGGAAGTTAAGATTCAAACAGAGAGGTTCCAATAAAGATAACAGTTACCCAGATGCCATTAAGTACAGAAATGAAAGATTCCAAAATTACCCCTATTAACTGATAACCAGATTAATATGATTGAAATACAACCACTAAAACGCCTGCATGCAAATGCTAGAAGTCTGAAAAATAAGATGGGAGAGTTAGAACATATAGCTCTAAATGAGAGGTTAGATATGATTGGTATCTCAGAAACCTCGCAGAAGGAGAACAACAAATGGGACACTGTGATACCTAGGTACAAACTATATCACAATGATAGAGCAGATCAAATTGGTGGAGGGGTTGTGCTCTGTGTTAGAAAGGGCATTGAGTCATATAGGATTAAAGTTTTGCAGGAAACAAAATATGCTGTAGAATCTCTATGGATCGAAATTCCATGTAAAAAAGGGAAAGCAATGGCAGTGGGGGTGTTCCTCCGACCACCTGGCCAGAATGAACAGATGGATAAAGAAATGCTGAGAGAAATCAGGGAAGCTAACAAAAGTCACAATAGAGTAAAATTGGATGATTTCAGTTAACAGGTATCGACTGGGTCAGTGTGTCTCAGCAGGACATGCTAGGGAGATAAAGTTTCTAGATGAAATAAATGATTGCTTCTTGGAGCAGCTGGTTCATGAACCAACAAGAAGGGAAGCTATTTTGGATCTAGTCCTCAATAGCATACAGGATCTGGTGCAAGAGATAAGGGTGCTGGGGCCACTTTGCAATAGTGATCATAGCATTTGATTTAATAAAAGAAAGAAGGACAGCAAGGAAATCCACAGTATTCCCATTTAACTTTCAAAAGGGAAATTATGATAAAATGAGGAAAATAGTTAAAAAAAAATAAAAGAAGCAGCTGCAAAGGCTAAAGATTTGTGTGGGTATTGTTTAAAAATACTATCTTGAAACCCAGAACAGATGTATTCCACGCTTTAAGAAAAGTAGAAGGAAGGCCAAAAAACTGCCACCATGGTTTAAAAGCGAGGTCAGAGATGCTGTTGCGGCCAAAAAATCATCTTACAGGAAATTCAAAAAGGAGCCAAATGACGAAAATGGGAAACATAAGCATTGCCAAGTTAGATGCAAGGCATTGATAAGGCAGGCAAAGAAAATTTGCAAAAATGCATAATAAAAACTTTTTCAAGTATATTTGTAGCAAAAAAACTGTGAGACAGTCAGTTGGAGCATTGGATGATAGAGGAGTAAAATGAACACTAAGTGAAGACAAGGCCATAGCAGAGTGACTGAATGAATTCTTTGCTTCAATCTTTACTGAGGAAGATGTAGGGAATTTACCTTGCCTGAAATGGTATATAAAGGTCATATATCGGAAGAAGTGAAAAATATCGATAAATCAGGATGATGTATTACAATTATTTGATAAACTGAAGAGTACCAAATCACCTGGACCGGATGGTATATATCCAAAGGTATTGAGAGAACCGAAATATGAGATTGCAGACCTACTATTAGTAATCTGTGAACTATCATTAAAATCATCTATAGTATCTGAGGAGTGGAGAATGGCCGATGTAACACCAATATTTATAAAGGGTTCCAGGGGTGATCCAGGAAACTACAGACCTGTGAGTCTGACATCAGTACTTGGCAAAATGGCAGAAACCATTATAAAGCATAAAATTACTGATCATGTACAGAGTCATGGTTTAATGGGAGAAAGTCAACATGGATTTAGTCAAGAAAAGTCTTGTCTTTCTGATCTGTTATATTTTTTTTGAAGGTGTGCATAAACAGATAGAAAAAGGTGAGCGGGTTGATATAATATATCTGGATTTTCAGAAAGCCTTTGACAAGGTCCCTCATGATAGACTCTTTGCAAAATTAAAAAGTCATGGGATTGGCGACAGCGTAGTATTGTGGATCAGGAACTGGTTAAAAGATAGAAGGCAGAGAGTAGGGTTAAATGGCCAATTTTCTCCATGGAGAAAAGTACATAGTGGAGTACCCAAGGGATCTGTACTGGGCCCACTGCTTTTTAAGATATCTGTAAATGACCTGGAAGTGGGAACAACGAGTGAGGCGATTAGATTTGCAGACGACACAAAATTATTCAAAGTTGTTAAAACCCAAGAGGATTGTGAAAAATTGCAAGAGGACCTTGATAAATTGGAAGAATGGAAGTCCAAATGGCAGATGAAATTTAATGTGGACAAGTGCAAAGTTATGCACCTAGGAAAGAACAATCTAAACTTTGGTTATACAATGCAAGGTACTACCTTAGAAACCACCACCCAGGAAAAAGATATAGGCGTCATCTTGGATAATACATTGAAACCCTCCACCCAGTGTGCAGCAGCGGCCAAGAAGGCTAATAGAATGCTAGGAATCATAAGGAAAGGAATGGAGAATAAAACCAAAATATTATAATGCCTCTGTATCGTTCTACGTTTCGACCGCACCTCGAATAGTGTGTGCAATTCTGGTCACCGTATCTTAAAAAGGATATAGCATAATTAGAAAAGGAACCGAGAAGAGCCACCAAAACGGTCAAGGAGATGGAAAAATACCCCTATAAAGGAAAGGCTTAAAAGGTTAGGGCTCTTCAACTTGGAAAAGAGAAGGCTGAGGGGAGATGTGATAGAAGTCTATAAATTAATAAATGGAGTGGAACAGGTTAACGTAGATCGGTTGTTTACGCCATTGAAAAGTAGAAAGACCAGAGGACATGAACTAAGCTAAAATGTAACCCATTTAAGACTAATAAGAGAAAATATTTTTTCAATCAACGCATAATCAAACTCTGGATTTCGTTACCATGGGATTTAGTAAAAGCAGTTAGTGTAGCTGGGTTTAAAAAAGGTTTGGACAAATTCCTGGAGGAAAGGTCCAAAAATCATTATTAAAAAGGACCTGGGAAATCCACTGCTTATCCCAGGACGAGCATTGTGGAAGCTGTGGACTTTGGGTACCTGCCAGGTACATGTGACCTGGGTTGGCCAGTGTTGGAAACAGGATACTGGGCCTGATGGACCTTGGTCTGACCTAGTATGGCATTTCTTATGTTCATCCTCCTAATCACCTGGTGGACTGGAAAACACATCTGCGTTCCTTGAACGCCTGAAGCAAGGGGTCTTCCAGGGGCTCTTCCACTGCTGACAAGGAATGGAAGATGTTCAATTTTGCCAGTGATTGACCAATGAGGGCAGCCAACTCCTCTCTATGGAACACCCAGACCACATGGGGATCACCACCCAAAGCCCGATCCCCTTCCTCCAGATCCAGCCCCATTGTATCGCCCCAGAGATCCGAGGGGGGCCTTCCCCCGGATCTTCCGAGATATGAGACCGTGGATAGTCCGACACCAGCCAGGCTTCAGATTCCCTTGTATGTTTTTGGGGGGTAGGGTTTTGGGTTTTGTTTTGGGGGGGTGGGGGATTTGGTTTTTTTGTTTTTTTTTTTAACAAGAGGAAGCCCTTCCAAAGATGCATCCTCATGCAGAGGCAAGGCTGCTTTCAAGACTGGAGTCTCTCCCCCCTGCAGCTCCATCTGACCAGCTGTAGTCTGTCTCACCTTGATGCAATAAGCCTTGTGTAGAATGAATCAGCTGAAAAAACCTGCTCTAGCACAGTCACCAAGCCTTCCGTCAGTTCAGTGGGCTATCGATCTAATCCCTAACTTTGCTTTCACTTTCCTACCTTTAGCGGGCTCCTGCAAGGCTGGGACCAATGTAGGAAAAATGGCCACAGTTGCCGCAGAAACCACGGGAACCACTGACTCCGCTAATGCTCCTGCTGTGACTGCTGTTTACCCTTCCATATGTGGTTTTGGAACAAAAAGTGTAGTTACTTACCTGTAACAGCTGTTCTCCAGGGACAGCAGGAATCAGTCCTCACTTATGGATGACATTGGCACCGACAGAGCATGTTGTTGTTGTTGTTGTTGTTGTTGTTAAGTGCTGTCGAGTCGGAGTCGACTCATGGCGACCATCTGGACAGCTATCCTAAATTGTGTTCGGTCTTGAGTCAGGCGGCTCATTGTTGACAGACTGGTACCCGTAGCTGCTGTTATTGTATCGATCCATCTCATTGCTGGCCTTCCTCTTTTGCGTTGACCTATCTTGCCAAGCATGATGTCTCTCTCTAATGATCTCTCTCTTTGCATGATGTGTCCAAAGTATGAAAGTCGAAGTCTTGTCATCTGAGCTTCTAAAGAAAGCTTAGGTTTGATCTCCCCTAGTACCGACTGGTTTGTTCTTCGGGCAGTCCATGGTATACACAGTATTTGCCGCCAGCACCATAATTCAAAGGCATCAATTTTCTTCCCGTCTATCTTTTTCAATGTCCAGCTTTCACATCCATATGATGTTATTGAAAATACCATGGCTTGAACAAGTTGAATCTTTGTATGGAGAGAGACATCTCTGCTCTTGAGAATCTTATCTAGGTCTTTCATAGCCATTCTGCCAAGAGCAATGTGTCGTCTGATTTCTTGACTGCTTGTTGCTTCTTTATTGATAGTTGATCCAAGTAGGTTACAGTTGTTCACGATTTCAATTTCTTCTCCTTCAATGATGAACCTGTTGATTTATGACAGTTGTCATGATCTTTGTCTTCTTTACATTAAGGTGCAGGCCCATTTTGAGACTATGTTCTTTGATTGTAAGAAGCAAATGTTTCAGATCATCTTCACTTTCAGCCAGTAATGTGGTATCATCAGCATAGCGAAGGTTGTTGATGAGTCTTCCACCAATCTTCACACCTCTGTTGTCTTCATACAATCCTGCTTCTCTGACGATTTGTTCTGCATATAAATTAAACAGGTAGGGGGAAAGTATGTAGCCTTGTCTTACACCTTTGCTTATTTTAAACCATTCCGTTTCTCCCTGTTCCGTTCGAACTGTTGCTTCTTGATCAATGTACAGATTGTGCAAGAGTACGACCAAGAGTTCTGGTATACCCATGCTTCTTAATGTGGCCCAGAGTTTCTCATGGTTTACAAAGTCAAAAGCCTTGCTAAAGTCGATAAAGCACAAATAGATATCCTTTTGGTATTCTTTAGTCTTTTCAAGGATCCATCTCACATCCGCAATGATGTCTCTCGTTCCTCGCCCTTTCCTGAACCCTGCTTGCACTTCAGGTAGTTCTTGTTCCAGGTATGGTTGTAGTCTCTTTTGAATAATCTTCAGTAGAATCTTGCTGGCATGTGGGATCAGAGCGATTGTGCGATAATTTCCAGAGTCAGTTGGATCACCTTTCTTTAGTATTGGTATAAACACAGATCTTTTCCAATCAGTTGGCCATGATGTTGTCTTCCATATTTCTTGGCAGAGCCTTGTAAGTATGGTAACAGCTGCATCAGATTGCTGTAATACTTCTATGGGAATGCTATCAATGCCTGGTGCTTTGTTCTTTGATAAGGCTTTCAATGCTGCTTCAACTTCTTCTTTCATCACCAATGGTTCCCGATCATAAGGTACACGTTGAAACGGCTGTTGGTCCACTTGATCTTTATCATATAAAAACTCTGCATATTCCTTCCACCTTTTCTTGATCTTCTCAGCATCATTCAACATAGAACCTTGAGCATCTTGTAACATTCCAATTCGAGGCTGGAACTTTTTTTTTTAACTCTCGTAGCTTTAGGAAAGACGATCTTGTTCTTCCTCTAATAGTTTCTGCTTCTATTTCCTTGCATGTGTCGTTGTAGTACTTTTCCTTGTCCTGTCTTGCTGCACGTTGGAAATCTCTGAGTTCTGTTATTGTCTTTCTTTCTTTCTCCTCTGGCTTTAGCTTCTCTGCGTTTCTGGGCAATTTTCAGAGTTTCTTCCATCATCCATTTTGGCCATTTTTGCTTTTTCACCTTTTGTAGAGACTTCTCGCTTTCTTCCAACACAACCTTCTTGATGTCATTCTATTCATTCGTATCTAAAGCAGCAAATTGATTTTGCAGGCAGTCTTTAAATTCCAGTGGTATATTCTCAAGGTCATATTTTGCTGCATTCATGAGTGGTTTGCTCTTTTTCAGCTTTAGCTTGAGTTTGCATACTAGTAGTTGATCTGTATCACAGTCAGCTCCAAGTTTTGTCTTTGTTGATGTTATAGAACTTTTACATCGTTGACTTCCACAGATGTAGTCAATTTGATTTTTATACAATCCATTGGGTGACGTCCATGTGTACAGTCGCCGCTTGTGTTGCTGGAAGAAGGTGTTTGAGATGAATAGATCATTGGTCTTGCAGAATTCTATCAGTCTTTCTCCAGCTTCATTTCTGTTTCCAAGTCCATATTTTCCAACTACTTTGCCTTCTTCTTTGTTGCCAACTTTTGCATTCCAGTCACCCATGACTATCAGGATATCCTGTTTGCATGTTCTGTCAATTTCAGCTTGTACTTGTTCATAGAACTCTTCAATTTCATTCTCTTCTGCAGCTGTTGTTGGGGCATATACTTGAATTATAGTTGTGTTGATAGGCATTCCTCATAGACGAATAGAGATTAAGCGTTCACTGACTGCATTGTATTTCATTACAGTTCGTGAAGGTTTCTTCTTTATTATAAATGCAACACCATTTCTTCTTTGCCTTTCATTTCCAGCATAGTAGACCATGTGATCATCTGATGCAAAGTGCCCGATGCCAGTCCATTTCAGTTCGCTAACACCCAATAGATCAAATTGTACATATTCCATTTCATTCTTGACCACCTCCAACTTCCCTTGGTTCATGCTTCGTACGTTCCATGTTCCAATGCGTAAGACATCTTTACAGCTTCTGACTCTCATGCGCAGCTACATCAGCAGTCAGACGTCCCGAGGGCTTTGATCCAACCACATCATAAATGCTGTACTCTGAAAAGTCTTCAACTCTTCCCCAGTAGCTAGTTGAGTGCCTTCCGACCTGGGGGTCTCATCTTCTAGCACTATAGCACAATTTGTTTTGTTGTAACTATCCATTGGGTTTTCAAGGCAAGATACAGAAGTAAATTGCCGGGCCTTTCTTCCACGCAGTTTAAGTTTGGTGTTGTTGCCGTTGTCACAGAAATGTGATCCTCCGCCGTCAACACTATCCCATTCTGCTGCTGCCCCAACGGAGCATGCGCGGAGCAATTCCCCAGCTTTCAAAGAAAGCCTTTGGGATTGCTGACACGCATGGTCTTCTTCGAGCTCAATGGTGCCACCTTGCTCAGTCAGGTCCCTTAGCTCAAGCCCTACCAAGCAGATGGCAAGGGAAGGAAAAAAGTCAGGGGAGGCGGGAGGGTTGTGAGGACTGATTTCTGCTGTCCCTGGAGAACACCTGTTACAAGCGAGTAACTATGCTTTCTCCAGGAACAAGCAGGAAGTCAGTCCTCACTTATGGGACTCCCCAGCTACATGCTACCGAACCTGTAACCAAAAAACGTCTCCACGAGGCCGTGAGCAGAAGCCGATGCCCAAAGGAGCCAGAGTCCTCGGGTCCTCGAGGTGAAGCCCTCAGTAGCCATAAAAAGGGTTGGAGGGCAGGAGTTGCTTATACCCTGAACAGGTTACGGAGTACAGCCTGGCCGAAGGCGCTGTCCCGACAGGACTCCTTCTCCAGGCAGTAGTGGGCAGCGAAGGTATTCGTGGAAGACCAGGTTGCCGCCCGGCAGATATCCATCAGAGGCACGTAGCGTAGCGAGGCCACCGAGGCTGCCTTGGCCCCGAGCCCCGTGTGCCTTGACTCAACGATCTAGCGAGCACCCACCTTCGTATCAGTGAAAGCGATGCAGTCTGCCACCCAAACCGAGGGGGCGTTTGGTAACTACCTGTCCCGGCCTATTGGGATCGTAAGTCACAAAAGGTCGGCCAGACTTGCGATGAGTCTGGGTATGCTGCAAGTGGAAGGCGAGAGCCCTTCTGCAATTGAGGGTGTGAAGAGCCGCCGACACCTGGTCGGCTTGGGGCCTCGGGAAGAAAGTCGGCAGGACTATCTCGTAGTTAAGATGGAAGTCCGAGACGACTTTAGGCAGGAATTTAGGGTGGGTGCGGAGGACCACCCTATTACGATAGAACCTGGTGTAAGGGGTGTCAGCCATGAGAGCCTAGAGCTCATTGACTCGGCAGGCCGAAGTCAGCGCCACCAGGAAAGCCACATTCCAGGACAGGTGCCGGAGTGAGCACGTCACCATTGGCTCGAAGGGTGAACGAGTGAGCTGCATGAGCACCACATTCAGGTCCCATTTTGCCGGGGGAGGAGAAATGGGTGGCTTGGATAGCAGAAGACCCTGCATAAAGCAGGAGACTAACGGCTGCCCTGAGAGGGGCCTTCCCTCGATGGGAAGGTGTTTCGCAGACATGGCGCTCAAGTGCACCCTGAGTTAGACTTCAGCCCTTCCTTCAAGAGATGGAGGAGGCACTGGAGGAATCAGCGAATAGGGCACGAGAACGGGTCGATCTGGAGCTTCAAGCACCAGACCGAGTAGCGCCTCCACTTGAAGGCGTAGGCTCGTCTAGTGGAGTCCTTTCTCGAGGCAAGGAGGACTTCCTCAACCTCCTCCGGAAGGGCCAGCGAGGCTAGGGAAACCTGTTCAGCTGCCAGGCCATGAGGGATAAGGAGGATAGGTTTGGGTGCTGCACCTGCCCCTCCTCCTGTGTTAGCAGACCCGGGGCAGAGCCCAGAGGAACAAGAGGCTCTGTTGACAGCTGGAGCAGGAATGTGAACCAAGGCTACCGAGGCCATGAGGGGGCTACGAGGATCAACGATGCCCAATCCCGCTGAGCCTTGAAAAGGGTCCTCGCAATGTGAGGGAAGGGAAGGGAGAGGAGGGAACGCATAGAACAGGCTGGATGACCAGTCCAGCAGGAATGCATTGGGGCTCTCCCTGCTTGGGTGTGGTATTGGCCTACAAAAGCGGGGGAGCTGCACCTTCTGGGGACTGGAGAAGAGGTCTATCGCCGGTGTCCCCCAGCAAAGAAACAGCCAGCCCGCTACCCCTGGATCCAGCCACCATTCATGGGGGCGAAGGATTCTGCTGAGCCTGTCCACCAGGACATTCTCCTGACCCGGAAGGTAGGACACCTTGAGTGACATCTTCCATCGGACAGCGAAGGAGCAGATGAGGACCGCTTCCCGGCAGAGGGAGTGCAATCCCGTACCTCCCTCCTTGTTGATGTAGAACATCGTCACGCGGTTGTCGGTATGTACGAGAACTGACCTCGAAGGCCCGCAGGACCCACCAAATCGCCAGGAGCTTGAGCAAATTTATGTGCCGCTGAGACTCCTCGGGTAACCATTGCCCCTGCGTGCATAGCAGCCTGCAGTGGGCTCCCAACCCTAACATGGAAGCATCTGTCGTCAGCACCACATCATGCTGCGGGGCCTGGAAAGGCAGACCCCGCAGGAGGTTGTGGGGGTTTTGCCACCAGTTCAGGGACAGACAGAGGTCGGGTAGGACTTTGACGGGGTCCCTGAGGTGTCTGAGTGACAGGCTCCATTGGGAGCTGAGGCACCACTGAGGCGTCTGCATGTGAAGGTTGGAGTGGGGGACCACATGCACGGTCGAGGCCATTTGGCCTAGGAGATGTAGCATGGTCCGAGCAATAACCTGGGGAGCGTTCTGGACGTGAGCTGCCAGTGCTCGGAGGCGGGCAGGACGATCCACTGGCAAGAAGGCGGTCGCCTGTTGAGTATCGAGACATGCCCCAATAAACTCGACAGCCTGCCCGGGCTTAAGGTGAGACTTTGGGTAGTTGATCAAGAACCCTCAAAGCTCTCTAAGAGGGGGATGGTGCGTGACATTGCCCGCCAAGCCCCCTCGACCAAGGAGCCCGTAATGAGCCAGTCATCGAGGTAGGGAAAGACCGGTACGCCCTGACGCCAAAGATGAGCGGCGATCACAAGGAGGCACTTTGTGAAAACTCGCGGGGCAGATGCAAGGCCGAAGGGGAGCACCCTATATTGGAAGTGTTCTCCCCACACTTTGAAGGACAGATACTGTCTATGCGGGGGGTGGATTACAATGTGGCGTAAGCGTCCTTTAGATCCAAGGAGAATAGCCAATCGCCCTGCCGGGAGGAAGGGCAGCAGAACACCAAGGGATAACATCTTGAATTTCTCCCGCACCAGGAATTTGTTTAACCTGCGGAGGTCGAGGATGGGCCGCAGACACTGCCCCCCCCCCCCCCTCTTCTTCAGAATGAGAAAGTACCAGGAATAGAAGCCCCGACCTCGAAGTGTGGAGGGACCTTCTCAACAGTCCGTTTGGCAAGGAGAGAGTGTAATTCCCGCTACAGAAGTAGCTGGTGCGCGGGGAGTCAAGGAGAGACTGCCAGGAAGAAAGGGGGTGGAAGCCTGTCGAAGCGAAAGGTGATAGCAGTCTCGGACAACCTGAAGAACCTAGGCGTCTGAGGTGATTGAGGCCCACGAAGGGGCGAAATGGGACAGACGTCCCCCCACTAGCTGCTGCGTCACCAGAGGGCGAGGGGCTATGCCAGTGGCATCAAAACCCCTGAGTGGGTTGTGGGGGCCTTCGGCTTACGATGCCCTTGGCCGGATTTACCCTGCACCGGAGTGGTTGGCGTGGGTGCAGCTAGATATGGCAGGTAGCTGGAGACCCTTTCTAGGGAAGAAGGGCTTTTTGGCTGGCTGCTTCTTTAAAGGCAGAATGGAGGTTTTGCGGGAGAGAGACGGGTTCTGGTGACAAACTCTGTCTCTATCTACATGGCCTTATCCTTCATCGGCTTGCCGAAGAGCTGCTCACCGAAGCAGAGCACATCCAGGAACTTCTCCTGCACCCATTGCTCCAAATCAGAGGACTGGAGCCAAGCTTAGCGGCGGGCCACAATGCCTGCGGCCGCCACCCGAGCAGATGTCTCAAACCCATTGTAGGCGGCTCAGGAAAGATATTTAGAGCAGTCTGCGATGGACTTTAACAGAGTGCCGATTCTATTGAGAGGCTCTCCCTCGAGGCCTGCAGAGAAACCCCCGAGCTCCTTAGCCAAATTGCGCAGGAACATACCAATGTAGAGTTGGTATGCCTGAATGCGACAGGAGAGCATGGAGCCTTGGTAGGCCTTATGGCCCAGGGCATCAAGGGCTCGCAACGCCTGGCCGGGTGGTACTGACGAGTGCGATTTCTAGCTTTTTTGCTTCCTCATGGCCGATTCCACCACCATCGAGGTGTGTGGGAGTTGGGTCTTTTGGAAGCCCGGCCCACGTTGTACCTTGTACATCGTGTCAAGACGCTTACTCACGATGGGGACTGAGGCAGGGGCCTCCCACGTGCAGAGCAGCAGCCGAGATAGAATGGGAGGTACAGGCATAGTGAGGGGATTCCCTGGGCAGGGACTCGTACTGAAGAATGTCAAGTTCTTCAGCATGAGGGTCCTCCTCGGCCTGGGTAGCCAGGTTAAGGGCCCGTGCCATGTCCCGAATGAAAACCAGGAAGGTGGTGTCTTCGGGTGGTGAGCGCCGCTGGAAAGCGGGTGGCAAGGGGTCTGACGGAAGATCCCAATGAGTACAGGTTTCCGGGGAGACATACCCATCAGACTCCCACTCCGAGAAATCGGTCGAGGAGTCCGAGCCAGGCAGAACGCCCGCTTGGAGCCAGAGGCCCTGGACGACCTCGTCTCTGAGGAACAGGAGGTCGAGCGAGACTGATATCGAGGACCCTCACGAGGCCCACAGCTCTTGGGGGTTTCCTGGATGGATTTCGGTGTCCCACGCGAGGGACCAGTGATCTCTGGGCACAAGTCAGCAAAGCTGGCTGTGAGCGCTGCTGGGAAGCGAACACAGAAACGCTGCATTCCAGTGCCAACATGCAGGACTCCCACACTGGCGTGGGGCCCTGCAAAGTCGACACCAGGGTCACCGGGTCGGGCGTCAAGGAGGAGAGGGGGGTCCTCACCGGTATGGCCCGCGGGAGACCAGGTGCCTTCTCCGGAGGCCTCCGCTTCCGTGCGGGGTACCTTGCGGGACTGCTCCCTGTCCGGCTCGCGGAAACGCCGAAGGGGGCTAAGCGATCAGGCAAGGGAGCACTCGCGCTTGTCGGGAGCCCCCAATAGCGACTTTGAGGCCTTCTTCTTCTTGCGCCGCTACACCTCCGGGGACCCCTGGTTGGAGTGCCGCGAGAACGCAGGGCCGCAGGAGGGGACCCCAACAGGGGAGAGATGACCGAGGGCGCCATCGGAGATTCCAAGGAGACCTTTCGGAAAATGTCTTTGGACTTCTGCTTACGGCTGAGCAGGGGCCTTAGAGGACATTTTCTTGCAGAGTGAACAGAGCTCCAGATCATGGTCGGCTCCAAGGCACCGCAGACAACAGTCGTGGGTGTCCGTAAGCGACATGTTCCTAGAGCATCTATCATTTTTTTTAAGCCAGTGGCTATGGGGGCAAAAAAGGCCCCTGCGAGGTCGAAGACCCATGCAGCCAGCGGTTAAGGAAGAAAAAAGGGCACGAAGCCCGTAACGAAAAAATGAGGAGAAAAAAAAAGTAATCCCGACAGCTCTAAGAGAATATCGCAGGGGAAGGACAGGTAGAGGACCGGTGCAACCGTAAAATAGGAAGGCCTGTTAAGGCGAAAAACACGAAACTTTATCCGAGGGACGAGGACGTGCGTCCGATGGGCTCCGCGGAAAAAGGGAGACTGAGCAAGATGGCACCCTTGACCGGGAAGAGGACCATGTTTGCGTGGTAGCAATTGCAAAGGCTTTCTTTGAAAGCTGGGGAATTGCTCCGTGCCGATGTCACCCATAAGTGAGGACCGACTTCCTGCTTGTTCCTGGAGAAAAACCCAGTTCTCTAAATCTCCCCCCCCCCTCACAGCACTGTGGTGGGGGACTTCTTAAACCCGCAGCTCACGGGTATGGAATACTCCCAACAAAGGGGACAAAGGGACCTAGGGCACCCAGGTGTTTACCTCTTGAAGGCCTTTAACTGGTCCTGCTGTAACACACGCTCATCTGCACAGACAAGCACCACAGATAACAAAAAAAAAACCAAAAGCCCCACAAACACACTTTCATCTGTTGCCCCAAGGCTAACTCCTAAATGCTAGGGAGAGTTTCTCAGCCCCAGGATCGCCCCTCCAGGAGAATCCGCTACACACGAGCTCACCGGAGCTCCTCACTCAGCTGCTGAGGACTGATAAACTGGAGCTTGGAGCTGAAGGGGGTGCTATTGTACTGGCTCTTCAAGATTTAGATATGCTCAGTCCACAGCTGCTGGAGGGCGGTGATTACCCATGCGTAACTGCAGTGGCCTAGAGGTACGATTAGGAACCCTGCATTTTTACAGGATTGTTGTGGAAGGGTGATGATCATGACTGTTGAGTTAATTTTCCAAATTCAGGGGAGAAGGGACATGCTGAAGGTTTGTCTAGGACACCCAATAACTTGCACCGGCCCTTGGGCCAACCCTGTAGGCACTAGTAGACCCAAAGCAGAAACTAAACCCGTGTCAATTTCTATGTCACTAGGGAAGCCATTTGAGATTTGAACAAAAGAAGGGAATTCATGTTTTATGTTCAAGTTGAGAAGGTTTGAAGCCTGCATGAAAGAAGAAGAACAGAGTTAAGAGAACTAGTTCTGATGAGGACAGTGCTATGAGAATCATTATGCTAGGCCCTTTTTGAAACTTGTACAGGGTTCCTGTTATAAGAATTGACCAAGTCTAGTTTATAGACAAGTGCACCCCTTGATCGTCAGTTTGGGGATGGTGTGATTGTTTTTCCTTTTCCTTTGATTTTAATGGCATTCCTTTACCTTTCCCAATTTGATATTACATATGTAAATTTCTATGCCGGCCTGAAAAGCAGTATACAAAATTTTTTAAAAAAACAAACAATATAAGAACAATTTTGTATTTTCAGCGTTAGAAAAAGATCTACTTGAAGAGTGCCCCGATCCAAAATATGTCTTGCAAGGTCTGTTGGTCCAGACCATTCATGTTGTCAAAGAATGCTGCTAAGCTGGTATGCTGTCTAGTTCTTATTGCCTGGAATGTAAATTGTCCAAAGTTGAATGCAATGATGAAAATTATAGAAGTCCCAGATTTCTGCCATTTCCAGCATTTCTATGGAACTTGCATCTTCTAGTTTTGTTCACTAAACATGTTACTTTGATTGTTCATATATATTAAAGCCGATTGATCCTGAAGATGTGCACACACATTGAGGGAGTAAAATATCCTAAACTTCAGACACAGAGCATTTGTTTGGCTTGTAACAGGCTCCATGTGCAAGCTGAGAGGAGTCTAGATGGGCTCCTCAGCCAATAATGGTAGAAGAATTTGTTGTGAGAAATGAATAATATTGCAGTGGAATAAAGGAAATGCCTCTATTCAAACAGAGTTCCGACATTCACTATTGTAATATGTTCCAAAATGAAGGTGGACACATTGTGGTCAACAGAAGCTAGGTGTACTGATTCTACTGGACTTTGAGATCACTTCTAATTCTCATTTTGGAGGTGGACAATAGGTGTGACATGAGCTGTAGAACCCATATGGCCCAGCATCTGCAATTAGGTTCTGGCTGTGACCATCAGGGAACACTCAATCTTCTGGACACAATGCACTAGTTTAAAGTGTCTGTCTTGTGTAAAAAATACAAAAAACCCAACACATTTCAGTTCATCTCTGTTCAGTTAGCTATCAAAAATCAAATCTTGGTGGTAGGCTGGGTGTTGGCTTCTTGAAGCTGATGAAAAAGATAAATATCTAGGCCTTGGAGACACATCATTTCATCTGAAGGACAAGGATTCAAACTGCCACAGGCCAGCTGATGGATATGGAATGATTATAAACCTGTTTGTGTAGGCAAGATTTGGTAAAAACCCTTGACGCCAGAAGAATAGAGAAATTTAAATTTACATAGTCCAAATAAGAGGGTTATATCCCCTGTTAGCATATAGAGACAGGAAAAAAGAGCTCAGAGCTCATTGAGCTGGTGTTGACTTCTGTTCCACACTATACCTATGTCAAAGCTGAGAACCCAGAATGAAGAATCTATCAAAGGACAACTGTCTTGTTCAAGCTTCCAAAACACCATCAAAACCAAATCTGATATAGCCAAAAACATCTCCCTGATACTTACCCAAAGACAAGGTAAGAATTGAATCGGATGGTGCAACTCATCCAAAATAACTTACCTAAGTGTCTCTCCAGTAAGCCCTTTCCCTGGCTTACTGAGTCCCTCCAGCTGCTTGGAGACTGAGCATAATGGAGCTGGTGGGAAGTGCCAGTGGTATTTATATCCTAGTGTCAAACGATGACGTGCTCAGTCTCCAAGCTGCTGGAAGGGGAGCACAACACAGAGGAAAGGGACTGGACTGGAGAGACGCTTAGGAAGGCGGATATCCTGAAAGCCTGACTGATGAGTGTGCCCCAAGGATTGGGTTGAGAAACACTGTGCTAGGGGATGATGACACAGAGACCACTGCCCCGAGGCCTAGCAATACTGCTGCATCAGTCCACAGGTCCATACCATCCACTGTGGTCAAAGGAATACATTAAAAAAAAAAAAAAAAAGCAAAAGACAACAATCAGCCCCCAATCGTTTAGAGCTGAGAGCTGTTCGGTTGGCGCTGCAAAGTTTCGAAGTTCAAGTGACGCACCGAGCAGTGCGGGTTCTGTCCGACAATGCCGCGACCGTTGCTTACATAAATCGGCAGGGCGGTACAGGAAGCGTGGGCTTGGAAGCCCAATTGCTGTTCGCGTGGATAGAGCCTCGGTTACAGACTATATCGGCGGCGCACATTGCCGGGAAGGACAATGTGACGGTGGATTTTCTCAGCCGAGTTCACGTGGATGCCGGCGAATGGGAGTTGAATCACGAGGTGTTTCAACAGTTAGTACGCCGGTGGGGTCAGCCTGTAATGGACCTCATGGCCACCTTTCGGTCGGCGAAGGCTCCTCGGTTTTTCAGTCGGCGTCGGGAGCCAATGTCAGAAGGCATCGATGCTCTGTTGCAAACCTGGCCCCCGGTCGGCCTCCTTTACGTGTTTCCTCCGTGGCCACTTCTGGGACGGGTGATTCAACGGATCGAGTCTCACCACGACCAGCAATTGAAGGTATTCATCGTCACCTGAAGAAATTACTGCAGTATGGACTTCTTAGAGAATGCCAATCACCCTGGAACACCCCCCTTCTCCCAATCAAGAAGCCTGGGACAGGTGACTACCGCCCAGTGCAGGATCTACATCAAGTAAACAGTGCAGTTGAAACCCTACATCCAGTAGTACCAAATCCTTACACCCTCCTGGGACTGATTCCAGCAGAAGCCACTCATTTCACTGTTTTGGACTTGAAAGATGCCTTTTTCTGTATACGCCTGGCAGAGGCCAGTCAGCTTTTGTTTGCATTTGAATGGGAAAACCCTACCACAGGAAGACGAGTACAACTCACTTGGACTCGATTACCACAAGGATTCAAGAACTCGCCCACTATCTTCAGTGCAGCCCTCAGTCAAGATCTGTCAAGTTACTCTGTAACGCCGGGAAAAAGAATTCTACTCCAATACGTAGATGACTTGCTCATAGCCACCAACAACGAAACTGATTGTGTGCAAGCTACTAGTGATCTATTGCACCTTTTGAATGAAGCTGGATACAAGGTCTCAAGAGCCAAGGCGCAGCTGTGTCAGACAGAAGTGAAATACTTAGGGTTCCACCTGTCCAAAGGAACCCGGAAATTAGGACTCGAGCAAAAGGAAGCAGTATGCCGCATCCCAACCCCCACAACCAGGAAGCAGGTGCGAGCTTTCTTGGGAGCGGCAGGCTATTGCCGAATATGGATACCAAATTTTGCGCTCATGGCAAAACCCTTGTACCAAGCCACCCAGGGAGTTGAACGAGCCCCCCTGGAATGGGGCCCAAAACAAGATAAAGCATTCAAATCATTGAAAACAGCATTGATGTCATCCCCAGCCTTGGGCCTACCGGATGTGCAGAAAACCTTCCGTCTATATGTACATGAGTCAAGCGGAAACGCATTGGGAGTCTTGACCCAGCCTCTTGGGTCCTGGCAGCGACCTGTGGCCTACCTGTCAAAACAATTGGATCCTGTTGCCAAAGGTTGGCCACCTTGCCTGAGAGCTGTAGCAGCCACAGCCCTCTTAGTGAGCGAAGCTGACAAGCTCACCTTAGGACAAAATCTTCGAGTCACTGTACCACACTCTGTTCTAACCCTAATGGAGCACAAAGGAAATCATTGGCTCACTAATGCTCGAATGTTGAAATATCAAAGTATGTTATGTGAGAATCCGCGATTGCAATTGAGTGTCAGCCAAACCCTGAACCCAGCTACCCTATTGCCAACAGACCCAGGCCCTCCTGATCATGATTGCTTGGAAGTAATGGACACTGTATATTCGAGTCGCCCAGATTTAACTGATGTTCCCCTGAGCCATCCAGACAAAACCTTCTTCGTGGATGGGAGTAGCCTCATAATTGAAGGACAGCGATGTGCTGGTTATGCAGTGGTGACTCTGGATATGATAGTAGAATCGTCAGCCCTAGCCCCAGGAACCTCAGCACAGAAGGCCGAATTGATAGCTCTTACACGTGCACTCAGAATTGGAGCGGGAATTAGCCTGAATGTATATACAGACTCTAAATATGCTTTTACAACACTACATGCCCATGGGGCCCTGTACAAAGAACGTGGATTGATCACCTCAGGAGGCAATTCTGTCAAGTATGGCCCAGAAATATTGACTTTGTTGGAAGCAGTATGGGCCCCCAAACACGTTGCTGTAATGCATTGCTGACGCCATCAAACTGGAGATGGAGAAGTGTCCCGAGGAAACAGATTTGCTGATGCCTCAGCCCGAGAAGCAGCCATTGCAGGACAAATTATCACCCCACATGTACCCATTCAAGCAGCCATATTTCCAGTACCTCTTAGTGCGTGGACACCCAGATATACCAAAATGGAGATGGACCATTACTGTCAAAAGGAGGGGGGCAATTATCAGACACTGGATGGATAGTGTTGCCACCGCCTGAAGGGAGCTCCACCCTGGTATGACTGATTCCTGAAGCACTAGGCCCTGTCTTTGTTCAAGCCTTTCATCAAGCCACACACTATGGAAAAACAAAGATGGCACATGCCCTAAAGCCATATTTTTATATCTCCTTGTTGGGTCCTTTGACCACCTCGGTAGCCCAACGATGTGTGACTTGTGCCAAGAACAATGCCCGACAAGGTCCTGTACCACCCCCAAGAGTTCAGTCAGTAGGAGTTACCCCCATGGGAAATATCCAAATAGACTTTGCAGAAATGCCACAAGCCAATGGATATCGTTACTTGCTAGTCCTAGTTTGTACCTTTTCTAGATGGGTGGAAGCTTTTCCCACCAGAACTGAGAAGGCCATAGAAGTCACTAAGGCCTTGCTCCATGAGATCATTCCCCGATTTGGAATACCATTGACTATGGGGTCTGACAATGGGCCCTCTTTTATATCACAAGTAACTCAGCAACTAGCCCATGCCCTGCAGATACAATGGAAGTTACACACAGCCTATAGGCCCCAGAGTTCAGGGAAAGTAGAGAGAATGAATCGGATCCTGAAGTCTCAGATATCCAAACTTTGTCAAGAAGTCCACTTGAAGTGGCCCCAAGCTCTCCCCATTGCCCTTCTCCGAATACGTTCAGCCCCCATCACGCCATTAAGAGTATCCCCGTTTGAGATTTTGTATGGGAGGCCCCCACCTATAATACAGGGGGATAAGGGGAGAAATGAATCAAATTGGATCAGAAATCACTAGGCAAGAATTGTTGGCTCTGAGTTCTGTTTTGCAGAGCCTTCATACCTGGGTGCAGAACCAGTTGCCTATCAATCTAACAGAGCCATTGCATCCTTTCAAGCCTGGAGCCTCGGTGTGGGTAAAGGAGTGGAAGAAGACACCGTTGGCGCCTCATTGGAAGGGACCATACATCGTTTTGCTATCCACCCCAACAGCAGTTAAAGTGGCCGAGATCGACTCCTGGATCCACCACAGCCGAGTGAAACCAGCCACAGTACCTGAGAGTCGTCCCTGGACTTCGATCGCTAATCCTGCAGCACCATTGCGACTCACGCTGCGAAGGAAAGATCCGTCATCGTAAAGGCTTTGCCAGCCTGTTCCTGAAAGAGACATCCTTCAGTTTTGTATCACCCTGTCAATCCTTACCTATCTACCTCAATCAACCATCATCTACCTCAGTAATCATCAGAGACTAAAATCATGATGATTACCAATTGCTGCTATTTCCTTCTTGCGGTAGCCTTGGGACTCTTGAGAACCACTCTTGCCTTGCCCCCTTGTGCAGCCTGTATAACCACCACCCGAACTGGTATGCAAGTTACTCAGACTTTGCTTTATCACTCATACTATACTTGCACCGGTGTAGTCAGCCAGTGTATCTATAATGGTACAGAACTGAATGTCTGCACAAAGGGAAAGATTCGTACTTGCTTCAGACCTCGTCAGAATCCATCTTACTATGTCCTGGAACTGAGATGGAATGATGAAGATGGAGCCCTTATCAATGCTACAAGTCAACTCTCTGATCCCAATCAACCTGCTTACCTGTATTTTGATGCTTGTGACTTGATTAATAGAAATAATTACTACAGGTGTGGATCATGGGAGCAAGCCTACTACTATGATGAGAAGTACATGTGTCCTGAAGGTGCGTACAACTGGGGAGTATGCACTGGGATACATTCCCCAACAACCTATAGCAGATCATCGGAAGCAGATTACTTCTGTCCAAAATGGGATTGTGTGTACTATGCTACCTGGTCTGGTAGCCCTACAGGACAGACTGGAGACAATCGCAAGGCGCTGCTGGAAAGATTACCTTTACTGAAACCTGAACAGTGCAAGAAAAGTGCCTGCAATCCTCTACGACTTCAAATCTTCGACCCTAACCAGTGGAAGCATGGATTCCGATTCGGCCTGCGCATAGCAGGAGGTGGAACTGATCCTGGAACCATTATATTCATCCAGCTGAATGTAAAGACTCATGTTTCTTCACCATATCGCATACATCATACCTTCCATGAGGCCATGAAGGCAGAATTTGTAGTTCCCCATGCTTCACAGAATTTGTTCATCGAACTAGCTGGAGCTGTGGCATCCAGCATCCATGTCTTGGACTGTCTCTTTTGTGGAGGAACTCAAATGGGAAACCAGTGGCCTTGGGAAGCACAAGAACTGAATTATTCCGTACCATATAACCAAACTGATGTGCATAACACTAACAATGAATGGGTCCTAGCCCACTCTATAGTGGGTAGACTGTGTTTTGTACGAGCAGGACCACAATTGACTGCATTGGTAGGACAATTGGTCTGTTTGAACCAGAAATATTACAATGCCACTACTGGAAAGACTTCTTGGTGGTCAGGTGCCAATACTCCAGAACCTTCTAATCCTCTGATCATCTTTCCTTATTTGGCCAGGATATGGACAGATCTGGCTACACACAGCACTTGGCAAGCTCCACCTGGACTATATTGGATTTGTGGCACCCGAGCATATGCTAAACTCCCTGCCAAATGGGGAGGAGCGTGTGTTCTTGGAACAATACGGCCATCTTTCTTTCTTTTGCCCCTTTCCCACGGAGAACAATTGGGGTTCCCTGTATATAAAAGTCAACAGAAACAGGAGCTCTGAGAATTGGCCAGTGGGACAAATGGGATGCAACCTCTGAAGAATGGCCGCCAGAGAGAATTGTTTCTTACTATGGACCTGCTACCTGGGCGCAAGATGGTTCTTGGGGCTACCGCACCCCTATATATATGTTAGATCGTATTATACGTTTGCAAGCTGTTGTTGAAATTATAACCAATGAAACTAGTAGAGCACTAACCTTCTTAGCTAAACAAGCCACACAGATGCGTACAGCCATTTACCAGAACCGCTTAGCTTTAGATTATCTGCTTGCAGCTGAAGGAGGACTTTGTGGCAAATTGAATTTAACTAACTGCTGCTTGCAAATAGATAATGAAGGACAGGTTATAGAAGACATAGCCAATCACATGAGAAAGCAAACGTATGTTCCAGTCCAAACGTGGCATGGCTTGCAACTAGATGGCTGGTTTGGTTCTTGGTTTTCAAGCCTAGGCGGCCTGAAAACACTTGTTATACTTGTATTCCTGATTGTAGCTGTTTGCATATGTATCCCATGTTTCCTTCCCTTATGCTTGCGTATGCTGAACTCCATTATTGATAGTATTATTGACCGCAAGGCAGCTGCACATATATTAGCATCATGGGATTATTACCCTATACCACGGAGTGACCCCTCTACCATAGTCTAGAGTATTTTACATTTTACTATACATCTATGTGTGATTTGATTCGCACCCTTTTTCACTTGCGGGTGTGAATAATCAAAAGGAGGGAATGTGATAGGCGATGGCCTAGTATGCAGCTGAGGCCTGTCAGCTAGGCCTGAAGCCCTCTCCCCTACTTTAGAATAGTATTGCTGACTTTGGAATTTACAGAAATGCCTGTAGCTGTAAGCAAAAAAACCGCTCTTCTCTGCTTTTGATAAGAGAATAAAACTTTCCTATTGTTTACTGTGTTGATAAGCACAGATGTCTTTTCAGTGTTATGTTTCTCTACTATATGTGCTGCGACCTTGCAAGTAGAATGGGAAAGCAGAAAACTGTTAGAATATTATGTCTAGTGCTTTGAGCCATGGCGAGAGAGAGGTGCACAGGGGGGGAACAAGGGGGTAAGCCCAGTCACAGATGGCTATTGGATGAAAGTAGCTGGGCCACCAAGACCAATGAGGAGTTTTGCCTGTATTAGATTGGGGAAGAAAGGTATATAAACTGTCATTTTTCTGAGCTCTGGGCTCAGCCATTTTGTATGTATCATTGTCTGAGTCTGTGCACATTAATCCGGCTTGAATTCTCGTCAATAGACTCCTGGTTTTATTGGTTGCGGACACTTCGCTATTACAGCGGAGCTTGAGAGACATGTAGGAGCAGAGGGTACCACATTTGCCGTGGCCAACGTGGAGCTATGAGAATCATATGACCTCTGTCTCTCTGAAGCTTGAACAGGGTTTTGGGAATTAGGGGAATGGGTGGAAAGGCATACAGGAAGTCCTGACCCCAATGGAGGAGGAAAGCATCCCTGGCCTGACAACCCTGAGCTGGAATTCTGGAACAGAACCGTGGAGAACATGGCTACCTGATTGTCCGTTTGAACTAGGATTGTCTTGTAGCTGAGCTGGGTGTGGAATACTCGAAGAGCAAGGAAGATTGCTCTGAGCTCCAGGAGACTGATGTGTAAAATAGGCCTCCTGTGGAGTCCAGGTACCCTGAGTAGAGAGGCCTTGTAGGTGGGCTCCCCAACCCACTTGTGAAGCATATAGTAATTACACTAACCTGGTAATTGTAGTTCCTTTAGTGACGACAGCTTAGTCCTCCACCTCTGGGTTGTGAACCTCCTCCTGCAGCTTGGAGACTGGGCATGACAAACTTGTGACATCACTGGATATACCCTGCTGGAATCTCCCATCAGTCCCAATGTACTACTGACAAAGCAGACTCAAAAGAGCAACAAATAAGTAGTTATATTAACAATAATAATACAACCCTGAAACTAGAACAGTATAACCAAGAATTTCTCGGCCACCCAATTCCCTTCCGACTCCAGGGAACGTGTGACCGCACTCGCTCCCCAGCCCTCTGCCAAACCAGAGACACCAGACAGAGAGCATAGAATAGTAAAGACTTAGTTCGAACACTCACCTGTAATGTTGTACTGAATTTCACGGAACGCGCTCAGACAGAAATCCATCCCTGGGCGGGAACAAGGACTAAGCTGTCATCACTAAAGGAACTACAATTACCAGGTTAGTGTAATTACTATTTCCTTAGCGTTCCTCCAGCTTAGTCCTCCACCTATGGGATGTAAAAGAGCAGTATTAACAGGAGGGGCCTGTCCAGCCAGAGGGCAACACCGCCGACCCGAAACAGGCATCATTTGCCGCCAGAACATCAAGGCGGCAGTGTTTACTGAAAGTATGAAGAGAAGAACAAGTAGCCGTTCTACAAAATTTCCACTGGCGGAACCAAGCTGTGTTCCGCCCAGGACACCGCTTGCGCTCTAGTAGAATGAGCCTGTAACCCTACCGGCGCTGGGCGCCCCTGCAAAACATATGCGGACAGAATGGCCTCCTTAATCCATCTGGCAATAGACGCTTTCGCCGCCGCCTTCCCTTTCCGTGGTCCCCCGAACAATACGAAGAGACAATCCAATCTGCGAAAAGAATCGGAAACCTTCAGATAATGCCTCAGCACCTTCTTGATGTTGAGGCAGCGCAAACCACGGTCCGACACAGTTTCCCCTCCAGCCCCGAGGACCGCCAAAGACACCGTTTGATTTAAATGAAACGGAGAGGAAACCTTCGGCAAAAACGATGGCACCGTGCGAAGAACAACCTTTTCTTTAGAAAAGCACAAGAACGGCTCCCTACAGGATAGCGCCTGCAACTCTGAAATGCGTCTCGCCGAACAAATGGCTACCAAAAAGACGGTTTTCAACGTGGCATCCTTAACCGATGCCTGGTCTAAGGGCTCAAAGGGTTCTTTGACCAGAGCCCCCAAGACCAGGTTGAGATCCCAGGGCGGCACCCAAGTACGCCGTGCAGGCCGCATTTTGGTGACTGCTCTAAGGAAACGCACCACATCCACGTGCGATCCAAGAGGCACTCCTTGAACTTTACCTCTATAACAGGCTAGGGCAGCTAATTGCACCTTTAGTGAAATGGCTGCTAAACCTTTATCGAAACCATTTTGAAGAAAAGCCAAGAGCAACGGTATGGACGCCGTAGCTGCGCAGCACTGCCACCGCAAACACCAGTCCTCAAAAAGGCGCCATACGCGCACGTACGCTAACGACGTGGAACGCTTACTTGCTTATAGTAAAGTGGTAATCACCTCTCTGGAATACCCCTTCTTCCTCAACCTCGCCCTTTCAATGGCCAAGCCGTAAGCGAGAACTGATCCACCTGGGCATTTGGAGCGGACCCTGGATCAACAGCGTCTCCGATACCGGCAACCTCCAAGGGTCTCCGTCCAATAAGCGCATGAGATCGGCGTACCATGGGCGCCTAGGCCAGTCTGGAGCTACTAACAGCACCCGACCCCGATGCACTTCGATCCGCTGAACCACTCTTCCGATGAGCGGCCACGGTGGAAAGACATACAGGAGTCCTGCCGACGGCCACGGCTGCATGAGAGCGTCGATACCCTCCGACATCCTCTCCCGCCGTCTGCTGAAGAACCGTGTCGACTTTGCGGACTGAAAGGTCGCCATCAGATCTATGACTGGTGTCCCCCATCTCTGAACTAGTTGCTCGAACACGTCCGGATGCAACTCCCACTCCCCTGCATCCACCTGGACCCAGCTGAGGAAATCTGCCTGCATGTTGTCCTTTCCAGCAATGTGCGCTGCCGAGATCGCTGTCAACCGACGTTCCACCCAAGAGAACAGACTTTCAGCCTCCTTTTCCAGCGCTACACTTCCTGTACCGCCCTGCCGATTGATGTAGGCCACCGTCGCTGCGTTGTCGGACAGTACTCGTATGGCCCGGCCGGTCACTCTTGACTCAAAGTTTCCCAGGGCTAGCCAGACCGCCCTGAGCTCCAGTCGATTGATTGACCATTTGCTCTCTTCCGGAGACCAAACTCCCTGCGTGAAGAGCTCCCCGCAGTGAGCTCCCCACCCTGCCAGACTGGCGTCTGTTATCAGTGGAAGCCACTCCGGCGGCATCCCCAATAACAGGGACTCGGGCTTCAGCCACCAACAAAGGGCCTGCCTGACCTGCGAAGGACAAGGAAGTCGCTTGCTCAATGACTCGGTCTGATGAGATCAATGAATCGGTCTGATGAGACCATCGGCGCAACAACGACCTCTGCAACGGCCTCATATGAAATCAGGCCCACGGTACCACCTCCAGGGTCGCTGCCATTGTTCCCAGCACCCGAAGGTAACTCCATGCCGTGGGCGCTGGAACTGATCTGAACTCTCGCACCAGCTGCTGGAGCGCTCACACTCTCCGATCCGGCAGGAACACCGCTCCTCGCTGCGAATCGAACCGCACACCGAGATACTCGAGGACCTGGGTCAGCACCAGCTGGCTTTTGGACGGATTGATCACCTAGCTGAGACTCTGAAGGAACGTCACCACCTTGACTGTGGCCGTCTTGCTCTCAGCTGCGGACTTTGCTTGAATCAACCAATCGTCGAGGTAAGGATGAACCAGGACTCCTCCTCTTCGAAGGGCTGCCACGACCACCACCATGATCTTGGTGAAGGTGTGCGGAGCTGTAGCCAGCCCGAAAGGTAGAGCTTGGAACTGATAATGTCCCCAAGGCAGAGCGAAGCGCAAGTACCGTTGATGGGACGCTCTGATCGGGACGTGAAGGTACGCCTCCGTGAGATCGAGGGAAGTCAAAAACTCCCCTTGCCTCACCGCCACGATGACTGATCTTACAGTTTCCATTTGGAAATGCGGTACTCGGAGTGAGCGATTTAAGAACATAACATAAGAACATAAGATATGCCATACTGCGTCAGACCAAAGTCCATCAAGTCCAGTATCCTGTTTCCAACAGTGGCCAATCTAGGTCATACGTACCTAGCAGTTTCCCCAAAAGACACAGGTTCCGCAATGCTTGTACTGGGTCAAGCATTGATAGCCTGGGTCCCTTCTTAATAATGGTTTATGGACCTTTCCTCCAGGAACTTGTCCAAACCTTTTTTAAACCCAGCTACACTAACAGCCTTTACTACATCCTCCGGTAACAAATTCCAGAGTTTGATTACACGTTGAGTGAAAAAATATTTTCTTTTATTAGTCTTAAATAGTTTACCCTGTAGCTTCATTGTATGTCCCCTAGTCTTTCTATATTCTGATAACGTAAACAATCGATCTACGTTTACCCGTTCCACTCCGTTCATTAATTTATAGACTTCTATCATATCTCCCCTCAGCCGTCTCTTTTCCAGGTTAAAGAGCCCTAACCTTTTTAGCCTTTCTTCATAGGAGTATCCTTCCATCCCCTTTATCATTTTGGTGGCTCTTCTCTGAACCTTTTCTAATAACGCTATATCCTTTTTAAGATACGGCGACCAGAACTGCACACAATATTCAAGGTGCGGTCTCACCGTGGAACGGTATAGAGGCATTATAATATCTTTTGTTTTATTTTCCATTCCTTTCCTTATCATACCTAGCATTCTATTTGCTCTCTTGGCCGCAGCTGCACACTGGGCCGAGGGTTTTAACATGTTATCCACAATGACGCCTAAATCTTTTTTCTAATGTGGAACCTTGCATTGTGTAACCATAGTTTGGGTTGTTCTTCCCTAGGTGCATATCTTTGCACTTGTCCACATTAAATTTCATCTGCCATTTTGATGCCCAGTCTTCCAATTTATCAAGATCCTCTTGCAATTTTCCACAATCCTCTTGGGTTTTAACAACTTTAAATAGTTTTGTGTCATCTGCAAATTTGATAACCTCACTCGTTATTCCACTTTCCAGGTCATTTATGAATATGTCAGAAAGCAGTGGACCCAGCACAGATCCCTGGGGTACACCACTATTCATCTTTCTCCATTGGGAAAATAGGCCATTTAGCCCAACCCTCTGCTTTCTATCTTTTAACCAGTTCCTGATCCACAGTAGTACACTGCCTCCTATCCCATGACTCTTTAGTTTTGCCAAAAGACTATGATGAGGGACCTTGACATAGGCTTTCTGAAAGTCTAGATACACTATATCAACTGACTCACCTTTGTCCACCTGTTTATTCACACCTTCAAAAAAACATAACAGATTAGTAAGACAAGATCTTCCTTGTCTAAAGCCATGTTGGCTGTCTCCCATTAGGCCATGACTATCTACATGCTGAGTAATTTTATTCTTTATGATGGTTTCTATCATTTTTCCTGGTACTGATGTGAGGCTCACCAGTCTGTAGTTTCCCGGATCAACTCTGCAACCCTTTTTAAAAACTGGTGTTACATTGGCGATCCTCCAATCTTCAGGTATTAGAGATGATTTTAATGATAGTTCACAGATTACTAATAGCAGGTCTGCAATCTCATATTTCAGTTCTTTCAACACCCTTGGATGTATACCATCCGGCCCAGGTGATTTGCTACTCTTCAGTTTATCTAATAGTTGTAAGACATCTTCCCGATGTATCGATATTTCCTTCAATTGTTCCGCACCCTTAAATACCACTTCAGTCATGGGTAACATCCCTACATCTTCCTCAGTAAAGACCGAAGCAAAGAATTCATTCAGTCTCTCCGCTATCGCCTTGTCGCCTCTTAGTGCTCCTTTAACCCCTTTATCATCTAATGGACCAACTGACTCTCTCACAGGTTTTTTGCTACGAATGTACTTGAAAAGGTCTTTATTTCGCGTTTTTGCTTCCGCAGCAAGCTTCTTCTCAAATTCTCTCTTTGCCTGCCTTATCAATGCCTTGCATTTGACTTGCCAGTGCTTGTGCTGTTTCCAGGTTTCGTCGTTTGGCTCTTTTTCCATTTCCTGAAAGATGCTTTTTTGGCAACATCCGCCTCTCTGACCTCACCTTTAAACCATGCTGGCAGTTTTTTGGACTTCCTTCCACTTTTCTTAAAGCGTGGAATACAGCTGGTCTGGGCTTCCAAGATAGTATTTTTCAACAACACCCAAGCTTGATGTATGTCTTTAACCTTCGCAACTGCTCCTTTTCGTTTTTTCTTAACTGTTTTCCTCATTTTATCATAGTCTCCCTTTTGAAAGTTAAAAGGTAGTACTGTGGATTTCCTTACTATCCCTCCTCCACTAATTAAATCAAAGGCGATCATGCTATGATCACTATTGCCAAGTGGCCCCCAACACCCTTATCTCTTGCACAAGATCTGGTGTTCCACTAAGGACTAGGTCTAATATGGCTTCCCCCCTGGTCGGTTCATGAACCAGCTGCTCCAAGAAGCAGTCATTTATTTCATCTAGGAACTTTATCTCCCTAGCATGTCCTGACGTGACACTGACCCAGTCGATACCGGGGTAATTGAAATCACCCATTATTATTACTGCGCTGTAACTTTTGTTAGCTTCCTTGATTTCTTTGAGCATTTCATCATCCATTTGGTCATTCTGGCCAGGTGCTCAATAGTACACCCCCACTGCCATCGCCTTCCCCCTTTTATATGGAATTTCAATCCATATAGATTCTACAGCAGATTTTGTTTCCTGCAAAACTTTAATCCTTTCTGAGTCAATGCCCTCTCTAACATAGAGCGCAACCCCTCCACCAATTTGATCAGCTCTATCATTACGATATAGTTTGTACCCTGGTATCACAGTGTCCCACTGGTTGTCCTCCTTCCACCATGTCTCTGATATTCCAATCATATCTAACCTTTCATTTAGTGCTATATATTCTAACTCTCCCATCTTATTCTTTAGACTTCTAGCATTTGCATACAAGCATTTTAGAGATTGTATTTTATTCATGTTAATTTGGCTATGATAGACATGGGTAAATTGGGATCTTTAAGCTCTGTCTGCTCCATACTTGAGGACATTTGGGCTACTGTACTCTTTTGTGGAACCTCTCTGGCTTTTGGTAGTATCCTTCAAGGATACATTCTTCCGAACCATCCGCTCTTGGGAGACTGTCGGCTTTCCCCTAATATCTAGTTTAAAAGCTGCTCTATCTCCTTTTTAAAGGTTAATGCCAGCAGCCTGGTTCCATCCCGGTTAAGGTGAAGCCCATCCCTTCGGAAGAGCCCCTCCTTTCCCCAGAATGTTCCCCAGTTCCTAACAAATCCAAAACCCTCATCTCTGCACCATTGTCTCATCCACGCATTGAGACTCCGGAGCTCTGCCTGCCTTTTGGGTCCTGCGCGTGGAACAGGAAGCATTTCAGAGAATGCTACCCTGGAAGTTCTGGATTTCAACTTCCTAGCTAAAAGCCTAAATTTTGCCTCCAGAACCTTCCTACCACATTTTCCTATGTCATTGGTACCGACATGTACCAAGACAGCAGACTCCTCCCCAGCACTATCTAAGACCTTATCTAGGTGGCGCATGAGGTCCGCTACCTTCGCACAGGCAGGCATGTTACCAGGCGATCCTCACGTCCACCAGCCACCCAGCTATCTACATGCCTAATGATCGAATCACCAACTATAACGGCTGTCCTAACCCTTCCCTCATGGGCACATGGCCCTGGAGAAACTTCCTCGGTGTGAGAGGGTTTTACATCACCTGGAGGACAGGTCCTAGTTACAGGATCACTTCCTGCCACACTAGGGTGATGCTCTCCTGTCACGTGACCTCTCTCCTCCATGGCAACAGGGGTGCTGCAAGACTGGAGGTGGGACTTGTGATATGGAAGCTTATCATAGCTCAGGAAGGAGCTATAGGAAAGGTGAAGTGACTCTGAACAAGCAACCTGTCAGTTCTGGTAGAAATAAAAAAACAGAATTTTCCCATAAAAGACTACCAGTCCCAGAATGCACCAGGTTTCCAACAGCCATTAGAGGAGCTGAAGTGGGGAAACGTGTGTTCAATCAGGAGGGCTATGAGGTAATCCCTAAGCACTCATCTCAAAGGGCAGGGCCTGATTCAGCACAGCTGCGCTGTATTAGGGGGGAGCACTCATCTAGGCAGAATAAAGGTAGGGTTTATTCTACAGAGAATTATCCTCATTATCCTAAGAATCAGCTTGAGCTTGATCATCAGTTTCATCTGAAGGATCATCAGAAGCAGAAGCCAAACTGGACGGACAGAGAGGGGAAGAAACCCTTTGGAAGAAGGAAGAGAAAAGCCTTTGAGAGGTCTAGAAGAGTCCAGAGCAGTACGTATACTGGGAGGCATTTCAAGGGCCAGCATACACCATTGGACTGGGGAAAGCCAGAGGAATGGTGCTGCAGAGCTAGGAAACTCCAGACGCTACCTGTGAGGGAGACGGCTGCACGTGGAAGGGACCCTAAGACCTGTGCCAGAAGGTATGTGAAGAGAGATCCAGTGTCCAGGAATCTGGATTGGAAGGCTGGACATAAGAACTGGACTACATACTGGCCAGGCTATATAGAGAGGAACTCTAACAGCAATGGAAGCTCAGGTATGAACACTGATCTACGCCCTAGCTATAACCTTGAAAGACAGCAGGGAAACAAGTATTCTCCTGAAAGTGCTCCATTGAGAGATTCATCTGTGCCAATCCATGATATTGAACCCATGCTTGTTGAAGAAGGGGGAATGATTGCAGATGAAGAATGTGTTTATATGGACTGCTCTCTGTCCAAACTCCTTTGGTGATTTTCTGTTATAAAGTACAGCAACCATCACAAAGAAATAGTAATTACACTTACCTGGTAATTGTAGTTCCTTTAGCGACGACAGTGCAGTCCTCAACTTCTGGGTTGTCAACCTCCTCCTGCAGCTAGGAGACTGGCATGTGCAAATTTATGACCTCACCGGATATATCCTGACAGCTTCCCTCCTACTTCCAGTGTGAACTATTAACAAAGCAGACTCAAAGGAGCAAGAAATAAGTAGCCTTTCATGATATCCAAAAATAAAACGTTTCTGAAATAATTCTCTTTTTTTTTTTTTTTTAAAAACCACCATACTAAGCGTGCTCACGCCCGGCCTTCCATCTCTGCGCCCCGAGCCAGAGAAGCAGAGGCAAGAGACAGACCATAAAGGCAGAGACAAATAAACAAGAAGCGGAGTCGGCTCACCTGTAAATATTCTTCAGACCTCACTCCACGCCGGAAACCTGTAAAGGACCAAAAGAGGGCGGGATGGAGGACTGCACCTTCGTCGCTAAAGGAACTACAATTACCAGGTAAGTGTAATTACTATTTCCTTAGCGCTCCACAGTGCAGTCCTCAACTTCTGGGATGTACCAGAGCAGTACCTAATGGGCGGGATCTTTCCGGCCGACCGACAACACCGCCGACCCGAAGCAAGAATCCTTAGCCGCCTCCACATCTAAACGATAATGCTTACTGAAAGTATGCAAGGACGACCAAGTAGCCGCCCTACAAATATCCCCCGGCGGAACCAAGCGATGCTCCGCCCAAGAGCAAGCCTGCGCCCTGGTGGAATGTGCCCTTAATCCTGACGGCACTGCACGACCTTGAAGCAGATAAGCCGCCGAAATTGCCTCTTTAATCCACCGGGCGATGGAAGCCTTCGCCGCGGCTTCCCCCTTACGGACTCCCCCAAACAGGACAAATAACCGATCAGACTTGCGAAGAGAGTCCGTGACCTGCAAATAATGACGCAACACCCGCCTAACATCCAACCGGCGGAGATCGCAATCAAGAGGAAGCGCATCGCGCGCCCTGAGAACCGGCAAAGAGACCACCTGGTTCATGTGAAAAGGCGAGACCACCTTAGGTAGGAAGGAGGGCACGGTACGCAACACCACCTTATCCGCCGAGAAGGACAGGAACGGCTCCCGGCAAGACAGAGCTTGCAACTCGGAAATACGCCTCGCCAAGCAAATCGCCATGAGAAAGACCGCCTTCAAAGTCAAATCCTTCAGAGAAGAGCACTTCAACGGCTCAAAGGGAGAACGAGACAAAGCTCGAAGAACTAAATTAAGATCCCAGGATGGGACGCCCACCCGAAGGGAGGGTCGCAACTTAGAAATCGCCGATAAGAAGCGCCGAACATCTGGATGAGACCCTAACGACACACCGTTGACTTTACCCCGATAACAGGCCAACGCCGCCAGCTGAACCCGCAAGGAGCTGGCCGCCAGTCCTTTAGCGAAGCCGTCCTGCAGAAAATCCAGAATAACTGGAACGGCCACCGTGGCCGCCCGAATCCAACGCCGAGAACACCAATCCTCAAAAATGCGCCAAATTCTCACGTAGGCTAACGACGTGGAACGCTTCCGAGAAGCCAACATCGTGGAAATCACCGCCGCAGAGTAACCCCGCTTTCTCAAGCGTGCCCTTTCAATGGCCAAACCGTAAGCGAGAACCGATCCACCTGGGGCATGAAAAGGGGACCCTGAACCAGGAGATCCGCTCGCTCCGGGAAACGCCAGGGACGACCGTCCAGCAGACGAACCAGATCCGCATACCAAGGACGCCGGGGCCAATCGGGAGCCATTAGAAGAACTCTCCCCGGGTGTCGGCCTATCCTCTGAACAACCCGACCGATCAATGCCCACGGGGGGAACACGTAGAGGAGTCCCTGGGTCGGCCAAACTTGCAGTAGCGCATCTATACCTTCCGACATCCTTTCCCTTCGCCTGCTGTAAAAGCGAGGGACTTGTGTGGAGAGAAAGGACGCCATCAGATCCATCACTGGCGTTCCCCAGCGCTCCACAAGCTGACCGAACACCTCGGGATGCAACTGCCATTCCCCGGCCTCCACGCGAACCCGGCTTAGGAAGTCGGCCGTCACGTTGTCTTTTCCGGCAATGTGGGCCGCTGAAATCAACGGAAGACGAGGTTCCACCCAACGGAACAACTGATCTGCCTCCAGCTCCATGGCGGCGCTGCCCGTGCGGCCCTGCCGACTGATGTAGGCTACCGTCGCCGAGTTGTCGGACAGAACCCGTACCGCCCGACCTTGAACTAAGTGCTGAAAAGCCTGAAGAGCGAGAAAGACGGCTCGAAGTTCCAGGCGATTGATCGACCACGCCGCCTCCATCTCCGACCAGAGGCCCTGCGCAAAGCTGCCCTGGCAATGCGCCCCCCAGCCCACCAGGCTGGCGTCCGTCAATAGAGGCAACCAATCGGGTTGATCCAGCGGCATCCCGGCCGCTAAAGTCCGGTGAAGAAGCCACCACCGGAGAGACCTGCGCACCGCTAGAGGACAAGGTAGCCTCCGGCTCAGGGGATCTGCCTGATGAGACCAGCGACAGAGCAGGGCCCGCTGCAACGGTCTCATGTGCACCTTCGCCCACGGAACCACTTCCAGAGTCGCTGCCATGGAACCCAGTACCCGCAAGTAGTCCCAGGCTGTTGGAGCCGGAGTGGCTCGGAATTTGCGAATGAGAGAGCGCAAGGCTTCGGCACGCGGGGAAGGGAGGAACACTTGACCCAAGCGCGTGTTGAAATGGACTCCCAGGTACACAAGTTCCTGAGTGGGTTCCAGATGACTCTTTGCAAAATTGATCACCCAACCTAGACTCTGTAGAAAACGCACCACCTTGACGGTAACCTGAAGACTTTCCTCCTTGGACTTCGCCCGAATTAACCAGTCATCCAGATACGGATGAACCAGAACTCCTTCGCGCCGCAAAGCCGCCGCCACGACGACCATGATCTTCGTGAAGGTACGGGGAGCGGTCGCCAGGCCGAACGGAAGCGCCAGGAACTGATAATGCCCCCACGGAAGAGCAAAACGCAGAAACCGCTGATGAGCCTCCCGAATGGGAACATGCAAGTACGCCTCTGTCAGATCTAGCGATGTTAAGAACTCCCCGGGCCGAACTGCAACGATGACTGACCGCAAGGTCTCCATCCGAAAGTGCGGCACCCGCAAACAGCGGCTGACGGCCTTGAGATCCAGAATGGGCCGGAAGTCCCTGCCTGGCTTGGGAACCACGAAATAAATAGAATATCGACCCATACCGTAATCGCTTTTGGGAACCTCCGCCACCGCTCCCAACCGAAGCAGTCTGGCGAGCGTGGCGGACACCGCCGCCGTTTGACGCCCCCTTGCAAGGAGAGCGGATGAAGGAATCCCGAACGGGTCGAGCAAACTCGAGGGCGTACCCGTGTTGAATGGCATCGAGCACCCACTGATCCGTTGTGATGAGGGTCCAAGCGGAGAGAAACTCCCGCAGGCGGCCGCCTAGCGAAATGCTCACCGCCGGGACCCGCCTCATCTCATTGTGGCTTGCGAGCAGTGGAGGGGGAGGCTGCAGAGAATCCCCTAGCGCCACCTCGGAAGCCCCGAAACCCCTGCGTACGGCCCTGGAAGCGGCCCCTAGAGAAACCGGCATAGCGAGGGGACCGAAACCGGCGAAAATCCCGAGGCTGCCCCTGAACCGAGAAGGTCGAACGAAGGGGCTTAGGCTTATCCTCTGGAAGCCGTCCAGCCTTGGACTCCCCCAGGTCTTTGACCAACTTGTCCAAATCCTCTCCAAAGAGCAACCCTCCTTTGAAGGGAAGCTTGCTAAGACGAGACTTGGAAGGGCCATCAGCCGCCCAATTCCGGAGCCACACGGAGCGTCTGGCCGCTACCACCGACGCCGTACTGTTGGCCAAAGCGCAAATCAGGTCGTAATGAACGTCCGCCAGATACGCCGCCCCGGACTCCAAGCGATCCAAGTCCTTCACGTCCTCCTCTTCCAGACGCGAGGACAGACGCAACCGCTGGGCCCAGCGTAGACACGCCCGGGCCACCCAAGCGCCACACACGGACGCTTGCAAGGAAATGGAATCGGCCTCAAAGGTCTGCCGCAGCAAACCATCAACCTTTCTGTCCTGAGCGTCCTTCAAGGCCGCACCTCCTTCAACCGGGATAGTGGTCTTCTTCGTTACTGCCGAGACCACCGCATCCTGAATAAAATAAATAAAATGTAAACAGAAGAAGCAAGCTAGGCAGGGCTGACATGGAGGAGAGACAGGAGGCCCCAAAAGTGCTGAGCACTGACCCCTCCTCCCTCCAAACAGGCTGACCGAAATTTAAAGGAAAAGAAGCCCGCCAATTAAGGAAGGGAAAAATAATAAACCAAATGACCAAAAAGCTAATAGCTGCTTATTTGATTCCCACAGTGAGCCCCCTCCTGGGCTCACACGTCCTCCTGCTGCAAGGAGACTGGTCACACTGGAAGTAGGAGGGAAGCTGTCAGGATATATCCGGTGAGGTCATAAATTTGCACATGCCAGTCTCCTAGCTGCAGGAGGTGGTTGACAACCCAGAAGCTGAGGACTGCACTGTGGAGCGCTAAGGAAATACAAACTTGTTCTTTAATCTACTCAGAAAAGCTCCTGAAGCAGGATTTGACCCACACAGTAGAAAGCAAGCCATCTAAGGGGTTTCAGCTGGATAACTGCTAACAATTGAGCCTTACCTAATTGCTTGTGAGCTAGGAGAGAATCACTTCTGAATCTATGTGGGAAGTTATCAGAAGTTAACCTGAAAAGAACAGGTTTTTTTTTCTTGCTTTGTGGCGTTTGGTTTGTTGTTTGATATATGCTAAGAAAACATTAGCTAATGCCTGACAAGTTTGAATGTTTTCCTGATTCTGATTTTGTTTTTCCAAGTTAAACACTGGAAGCAAGCAACCTGATTTATGTGCTACCAAGCATATCTGTGTTGGGAGAAATAACCCCATAAATAAATATCTTATTGGCTTTAACACTTGAGCACAACTAAATTATTGTCAGCAGCTGTGTCTGGTGTAAATGAACTGCATTGTCCACAATCCCTTGCAAATCATATAGATATATGCACTTGCCAAGACTGTGAAGATTCTCACCCAGGCAGCCGTCTGACAGACTTCAGGACTATATCCCTGTAGGTCTCGTCTATGTACCTCTCTGTCTGTCTTATGTTTTCCAATTCTGCTACTTTAGCCTCTAGAGAACGGACTTGCTCCCTAAGAGCAAAGAGCTCCTTGCACCTAGTGCACACGTAAGACCTCTCACCAACTGGGAGAAAATCATACATGTGACACTCAATGCAAAAGACTGGAAAGCCCCCATCCCGCTGCTGGACTGCTGTCTGCATCTTAGTTTTAAGTTTGTGTCTAGATCTTTAAGTTCTTACTTACTAGGGGTTGCTATGGGTATTTATACCAATAAAACTGTACCTAATACGTTTAATATACCTTGTTCACCTGAAGCTTAATTAATCTCAGGTCCTTAGTGTATGACTGATTTGGGTAATGAGCTTCACCTGAAAGCACCTCCTTTCTTTTAAGATGTGTAAGTACCTATAAAGCTACGATTATCCCAGGGGAGGGAGGGAAATAACACTTATTAAAAGAGGGCTGCTACACAGTACCCTGTCTTGTGCTGCTGAGGTAAGCTAAATTCTGATTTGATTTAAATTATAGCTCTTAGCTGCTTCTAGGCTCTAACTTCTTATGAAATTTAAACTACAAGCTGTCTGCTGGGTACTAAATTTAACCAGAAAGCTCTCTTCTGTGTGTTAAATTTAATCGGGGGAGGGGCCCTGACCACCCGCAGTGGCCTACCCTCCCCGCTGCAACAGCCACGCGGTAAAAACCGCCGACTTAAAATGGCCGCGGCTGCAAAGGGGACCTGGTTTTGGGGCGCAGCCCTGAACAGAAACACCCTTCGGCCTCAAAAATACCCCCCGAATTCGGCACCGCTGCCGAAAGTGGAGAACTCACCGCTGGAGACCCTGGCCCTTCAAGCTTCAGCGATACCCCGCTCTAGGAGTAACGTTCGCAGCGAGAGCATGCTGTGCCTGTGCTGCCACCGCCGAACCCGCTCCCGCCAGAATTCAGCGCGTCGGGCCATGCAGTAAAGCAGAATGAAAACTGAAGTGAAGAGACAGGCGATCCGCTTCAGGAGCTCTCTCCCGCGCTGTCCATGGAGAGAATTCCTATAACAAAAACAGAGGTCCCGGTGCAGCAGGGAGACTGACCAGCGCCCCCCCCCCCTCCGTTTTTTTTTGTTTTTGTTTTTTAATTACAGAGATACAATTTAAAGGGATATCCAAAATAAAGAATGTTACAGGAAGAAATCAAATTGGACAAAACTCAAATAATTTAGGGACCTAAAACCTAGCACCCTGACTAAGTTGCTCCTTATCCGCTTCTCTAGTGAGCCCAGCACCTAGGCTCACGACGTCCTCCTGCTGCATGGACATACTGGGGCTAATGGGAGATTCCAGCAGGCTATATGCAGTGATGTCACAAATTTGTCATGCCCAGTCTCCAAGCTGCAGGAGGAGGTTCACAACTCAGAGGTGGAGGACTAAGCTGGAGGAACGCTAAGGAACTGTTTTTAGAGTGGCTTGGGGTGGGGGCTGCTGAAAAGGAGATCCCACCAAAAGGTTTTGGGGTGACTGCCACCATTGGAGGGACAAAATAAGGCGATCTGAGTTTGCTATTTTGTCTGACAGGCAACCTGACGCCTGAGTCCATTGAGTGGATAAAGTCCACTGGGTTACCCTCATATGGAGGCGAGCATAAGGAACCACATGCACGGTGGATGCCATGTGGCCTAGCAACTGTAACATTTCCTGAGCAGTGAGATGAGGTTTTAGCACTGCTTGGGAAGCTAACTGCACAATTCGAAGGCAGCGGAGCTGTGGAAGGTAGGCCCTTGTCTGTCTGGTATCCAGCAGAGCTCCTATAAACTCTAGGGACTGAGTTGGAGCAAGGTTTGATTTTAGGAAGTTTATGACAAATCCCAAATAGTGAAGGATGCGCATTGTGCGAGAGAGAGCAACCCTGGTCTCTGACTCTGAATAAGTAAAGGAAGATGAATATTCCCAGGGTGCGGAGAAATGCTGCCACCACAGCCATGCATTTTGTGAACACCCTTGGTGCAGAGGCCAGGCCAAAGGGAAGAACCCTGTATTGGTAGTGCTTCCCTTCAAACAGAAAGCGAAGGATCTTTCGGTGAGTTGGATGGATGAGAACATGAGTGTACACATCCTTGAGATCTAGAGAACAAAGCCAATCCTGACTCTGAAGGTATGGCAGCAGAGCTCCTAGAGAAATCATTTTGAACTTCTCTTTGAAAAGGAATTTGTTCAATTCTCTGAGGTCCAAAATGGGTCTGTGTCCTCCTGTTTTCTTTGGGATAAGGAAATAGCAGGAGTAGAACCCTGTACACCGTTGGGGAATGGGTACCTCTTCTATTGCCCCTTGAGCAAGGAGCACAGCGACCTCTTGACCTAACTGGTCATTGAGAGAGGTCTGAGAATTGAACTGTCTTACCACTGCAGGAGGGGGCATGCTGAGGAAATGAAGCTTGTATCCCTCTCTTACAATAGACAGAGTCCAATTTTCCAATAGACAGAGTCCAATTTTCTGCTGTTATCTGACCCCATCTGGCCTGGCAGCAAAATGACATAACCTTCCTGGGATGGTGGAGTGTTCCGGGCCGTTCAGGGCCATAAAGGCAAAGTTCTCTAGATAGGAGTCAAAGCCCCTGTGGAGGCTGTGTTTGCTGAGCCGATTGAGGCTTAGCTGCTTTTGTCTTTCTTTGCCTAGGTTGTTGCTGCTATCCCTTTTGGGCAGACTGACCTAAACGATGCCCCTGCTGAGTATAGGAGGGATAAAACAACTACTTCTTACTGAAGAACGGTTTCTTAGAGGATTTTTTCCTCGTAGGATCAGCTGTAGATTTAGACAACCTATCCAAAAGTGATATTGTCTGCATCTCTCTTATTAGCTTTTTCCTGCCAATTCTTGCCAAAGAGATTCTCTCCTGTGCAAGGAATATTCCCTAGTTTATCCTGTACCCAAATTTCCAAGTCAGATGCCTGGAGCCAGGCAATCCTACGTGCACCTATGGCAATGGCAGAGGTTCTGCTTATGCACTCAAAGCAGTCAAAGGCTGCACGATTGACAAACTTGGAAACATCCTGAGCATGTTTGACAAGGGCGAGGTAATCTTGCCTCTTATCATCAGGAAAGAGAGGGCTCATAAGCTCTAAATCTCCTGTGACCTCCTTAAGGAACATTCCCATATACAAGATATAGGAACTGATCCTAGCAGAAAGCATGGAAACCTGAAAGGTTCGATGTCCAAAGGCGTCAAGAGTCCTACACATGTCCTGGAGGATTAGATGCATGCCTTTTTGCACTCTTGATCCTTCTCATAGCCGATTCCACCACCATGGAATGGTGTGGTAATTGAGTCTTCTGAAACCCAGGACAAGGAGGAACTCGATACATAGTGTCGAGTCTTCGAGAGTGAGGAGATGTGTTTAGAGGTGTTTTCCACATCCTTAACATGAGATCATGCAAGATCTCATGAATACGTAAGGTAGCTGCCTCCTTGGGAGCTTTAGGGTATTGTAGGATTTCTAATTCCTTTGCCCTAGGCTCTTTTTCAGGAGCCACTGTGATGGAAAGACCTCGGGCCACATCTCGGATAAAGTCATGAAAGGACATATCCTCTGGTGGAGACATCCTATGCTGAGGAGAAGAAGAATTCTCAGGAAGAAGTACTCTGGTATCGGCAGAGCTTTCAGAGTCTTCAGGCTCATCCGAGGATTCCAAGTATCTCCGATCCGGGTGATCGTGCAAGGCACGGTACCGGTACCGATCGAAGTCAGCATCGGAGTGGTCCGGTACTGACTTGTCAATGCCGGATAGACACGCATGACTTGGTCCCGGTAGAATACCTTCCGATGTCGATGCAGTCGGTGCCGGTACCGGTTGAATTGTCTGAAGAGGTTTCAGGGGCATCGAGGCCGTGAGAAGAGCTGCCAGACTGCATTCAATAGCCAAGAATCTCTAGTCTATCAACGCTGCCAATGCTTGGGTATCGGTACCGGATGAAGCGGCCGGTACCCCAGAGCATGGCACCAGTAGTTCTGCCAAGGTTGAAGCCTCGAGAACATCCTGGAGCCCCGTTAGTGCTTTGGAAGCCGAAGCCTCCCACCGGGGCAATTTTGCCGGTGAAAGTCCCTCAAGGGCAACGTCAGAGGCATCTCGATGTCTGGAAGGAGATCTACCCTTTGAGGACTGGCTAGATTTATGTTTAGTTACCTGAGATCCATGGGAGGAAGACAAAGCCCTGGAAGACGTCGATGCCACGGAGGCTGCATCAGAGGGAAAAAGGGTGCTAAGTTTAGCAGCTCGGTTTTGCCGGCCCCTTTTCGACATCATCCCACAGGCAACACACTCTGAAATAGAGTGGTCAGGACCTAAACATTTGAGGCACCACTCATGAGTGTCGGTGACGGAGATGGTACCGCCACACTTAGAACACTTTTTTTTTTTAATTGTAAAAGTTTTTTATTGCATACATCAACAAAAACAGTGCAGAACATACCACCAAGTATATCACCCCCCCACCCACCCCAAGCTATCCACAGTCTAGGGACCGTGCCAAACAACCCCAGTTAAAACCAGCAACAGTAACATTCAAACAATTTAGGCACGGTATCTTCGTATCTCTACACAGCAAACAACCAACTGTCCCCCATATACCACACTGCCCAACTTACACCCAAAAAGATTTCCCCCCTCCCCCCCCCTTCCCCTCCCCCCTTCCCCTCCCCCCCCCAGGACCTCCAACCCTATAACAATACCCTATGGGGCATTCTCCCGCTCCAAATATTTCCCCCAGATGTTGGAAAAGCTCCGCATACTCCCATTCTTTAATGCGGTGAGCTTACCCATCAAGAAAATCTGCCCCACCAACGCCTGCACCTCCCCCAGCCCCGGAAGCACCGTCTGTTTCCATCGCCTGCCCACCAAGATGCGCACCGCCACACAACAGAGATTCAGAAAACCACACTCCGCCTTATTCAACCCCTCCACCCGTATCCCCAATAAGGCCACCGCCGGTATGGGCGTCAGCTCTTTACCTAAAATCCCACTCACCCACTCAAACACTGCTCCCCATACCTCATGCAGCTCCCGACACTCCCACCACACATGCAAGTTCGTACCCGCCGCTCCACAGCGGTGCCAGCATTGCCCATCCAGGAGCTGGTACATAACCTGCAGCCGCACCGGCGTCAAATGCCATCTGTACAGAATTTTATAGTTATTCTCCAACAGGTGCGCCGCCAACAACCCCTTATATCGTGTCTTAAAAATTTGCTCCCACTGTGACTCATCCCAACAACCCCCTAAATCCTTTTCCCACTGCACTTGGAAAGCCTCCTTCCCCCCCGCAGTTCCCATAAGATTATAAAACTGCGTAACCACCCGCTTGGAGGGCCCCAGGAGCCCCATCACCTCAATACCCGTGGGATCCCGGGCCAGCTCAGGTAAGATTTTATGCCGGACATAATGGCTGAGTTGTAGGTAATGATATTCCTCAGAGCCCTCCAAATGATATTGACTCCTCAGGGTGTGGAACGCCACAATTTGTTGCCCATCCAGCAGCTGTCCCACCCGTACCAAACCATTCTCCGCCCACCTGATGAAAGCCGGGCACTCCAGTCCCGGGGGAAACTCTGGATTCCCCCTAATGGGCACCAATCTAGACCGACCACCCCTCCCCAACCAGCCCTGCTGCCATTTATTCCATAGGTCCACCGTCCGCCTAGTGTAGGGGGGTTCCTCACCAGGATGCCTCTCCGCCGCTCTCGCGGAAGCCACATCCATTCCCCCAAGTTCTGCACCCCCAACTCATCCGCTTCCATTTGTACCCACTCTTTCACCTCATCCCCCCACCAGTCCACTATAGCCCCCAATTGTGAAGCTTCCAAATAACGCGCAAGATCGGGGACCGCCAACCCCCCCTTATCCTTGCCCTTCATTAAAATCCGCCACGCCACACGACACGGCCTCCCCCCCCCCCCCCCCACAAACTGCATCAGGGATCGCTGCCACCGCTCCACTGCTTTCTTCCCCACCCATATGGGCAATGACCTAAAAAGGTACAGCCACTGCAGTAGCACCACCATCTTCACGGCCACAATCCTCCCCAGCCAGGAAAGCCCCTTACTCTGCCAAACCTCCAATTCCCTCCGGATCTTACGTTCCAGGCGCCCAAAATTAGCCCCAAATAGATTCCCGTCCGTCGGGGTGAGATGTATTCCCAAATATTTTATCCCCTCACTCGCCCACCTATAGGGAAACCTACCCCTAATCCGCTCCCGGGACACCCTATCCAAAGAAATATCAAGCAGTTCTGACTTAGATGCGTTAACCTTAAAACCAGAGCACTCCCCATATTCCCGCAATATGGTAGCTAACGCTGCCAGAGAGTCCAAAGGTCGGGTCAGTATGAATAGTAGGTCATCAGCAAATAGGGAAATTTTACTGGTCACGCGGCCCCCAACCACCCCCCAGACCTCAGTGCTCTCACGGATAAACTGGGCCAACGGCTCCATAGACAACACAAATAGAAGTGGGGAAAGTGGGCACCCCTGCCGCGTCCCCCGAAATAGTTCAAAGGCGTCCGTATATTCCCCGTTAATTCGAATCTTAGCCAGTGGCCGAGCATAAATAGCTTTCACCCACTCCAAATATGCCCCCCCCAACCCCATCCGCTCCATCACTTTAAACAGATAGGGCCAATAGACCCTATCGAACGCCTTTTCGGCATCTATAGCTAACAAGACCAGGGGTTCCGCACAGCTCTTCGCCTGCCATACCGCATTCAGCACCCTCCTTATATTATCCCCCGCTTGCCTCCCGGGAACAAACCCGGCCTGATTTTCGTGGATCAACCGTGGCAGGTAATCCCTGAGCCTATTGGCCAAGACCTTTGAAAAAATCTTAAAGTCCGACCCCAAGAGCGATATCGGCCTATAGGAGCCACACAATTGGGGATCCTTCCCCTCTTTCGGCAAGATAGTTATTCCTGCCGTACGCATTGTTTCAGGGATCTGTCCCCCTCCTGCAAACGAGTTATACAACCTGGCTAACGGCTCACACAGGACCGTTGCGAACTTTTTATAGAACTTATTTGGGAAGCCATCCAGGCCCGGAGCCTTCGAGGCCGGCAACCCCTTGATAACCAAGGCCACTTCCCGTTCCTCAATAGGACGGGAAATCCACGCCGCCTCCTCCACCCCCAAACTCGGGAGCTGGACCTGCAAAAATTTCTCTACCGGGGCCTGGGAGCTAATCCCCTCCACCGCATACAGCTGTTTATAAAATTCCACAAACCTATCCTGAATCTGTTTACCGCCCCGCAACTCACGTCCCTGCGCATCCCGGATTTTTGTGATAAAATTCCGAGTCCGTAGCCTCTGCAGCCGCCGTGCCAAGAGACGCGATGGCCTATTGCCCCATTCAAAAAACTGCTGCTTCAATTTATCTTGTGCAAATTTAAGCTCCGCTAGGTCTAACTCCCCCAGTTCCCGATTGAGGCGTCGCAACTCCTGCTCGTGCTGCTGCTGCTGCTGCTGCTGCGGGACCCGCCCCACTTTCTGCAGCGCTTCCAATTGTTGGATCTGCGCCAGTAGGGCTTCCTTTTTACTCTCCTTCAACCGCTTCATATAAGAGCCAATAGATATCAGCTCCCCCCGCACTACCGCCTTCAAACATTCCCAGATCGAAGCTATCCCACACTCCCCATTATCATTAACTACCAAATAATCCTTTATCCCTTTCTCCATTCTTAACACTACCTGTAGGTCATCCAAGAGAGATTCGTTAAGCAACCAGCCTCCCCTCTTCTTCCCTTGGGGCCCCACCCGCATTTCAATCCACACCGGCGCATGATCAGAGAGTGTCCGTTCGCCTATCTCACACCTCGCAACCTCCGGTAGTAGGGATCTCGAAACCCAGATCATATCCAAGCGGGAGAAGGAATGGTGAACCGGAGAATAAAATGTATAATCTTTCTCCCGACCCCTCAATTCTCTCCAAGTGTCTGCCACCCCAAGATTATCACCCATAGCCTTTAACAGCCATCGAGCTCTAGCGTTCCCCTCCCCCGCCCCTGTGGAATTGTCCAGCCTAGGGTTGATAGTCAAGTTGAAGTCCCCCCCCATAAGCACCTGGCCTTCGGCGAACTTGTCAAGGGCGGAGTTTAACTCCTGGAAAAAGGCCCCTGCGCATCATTCGGGCCATAAAGATTAACAAAGGTGAAGATCTGGCCATGCAGTTTAAGCTTAAGAAAGATATACCTCCCTCCCCGGTCTCGTTGAATGGCACACACCTCATGCGGTATAATACCTCGAACTAGTATACCCACCCCCTTACGCACCGCTAATCTGTTGGAGGAGAACCACTGGTCCCGAAATTTGTTATGGGACATTCGCCACTCATCCTGTTTCTTCAAATGGGTCTCTTGCAAGAATATTATATCCCCCTTCAAACGTTCTATTTCATTGTATACTCTCTGCCGCTTAACCGGCGCATTCAACCCACGCACATTCACTTCCTGCTTGTTCCCAGAGAATAAGCCAATCATCCATGCAAAGACTGACCAAGATCCCCTCTTTGCACAGCTACTATCACCACCACAATCTTAGTGACGACCGAGGTGCTGTGGCAAGACTGAAGGGAAGAGCTCTAAACTAGAAGTGGGATCCCAGGAACATGAATCTGAGAAATCAGATGAAACAAAATTATTCAACACTGTTAAAACTCAAGGATTATGAAAAATTGCAAAAGAACCTTAATAAATTGAAAGACTGGACTTCAAATTGCAGATGAAATTTAATGTGAACACGTGCAAACATTATGCACCTAGGAAAGAACAACCCAAACTATGGTTACACGATGCAAGGTTCCACATTAGGAACCACCACCCAGGAAAAAGATTGAGGCGTCTTCATCAATAACACTTTGAAACCCTCCACCCAGTGTGCAGTGGCAGCCAAAAAGGCAAATAGAATGCTAGGAATCATATGGAAAGAAATGGATAATAAAACAAAGGATATTATAATTGTTCCATGGTGCATCTGCACCTTGAATATTGTGTGCAATTCTGGTCACCATATCTTAAAAAGGATATAGCGGAATTAGAAAAGGTACAGAGAAGAGCCATCAAAGTGGTAAAGGGGATGGAAGGATACCCCTATGAAGATAGGCTTAAAAAGTTAGGGCTCTTCAACCTGGAAAAGAGATGACTGCAGACTGCCAATTTAAGGCATTTACAACCTGGAAAAGAGACATATAGGTGCTGCAGACTGCTGCCTGCCAACCCAGGGACAACATCTCAAAGATCTGAGTAGAAATATGATAAATGAATGGAGGGAAATGGCTAAACATAGATCAATTGTTTACGCCATCAAAAAGTAGAAAGACTAGTGGTCATGCAATGGAACTACAGTGTAACCCGTTTAAGACTACTACTACTGAACATTTGTATAGTACTACAAGATGCATGCAGCGCTGCACAGACACACGTAAAAGACGATCCCTGCTCAAAGCTTACAATCTAGTTAAGACATAAGAGAAAATATTTTTTTTACTCAACGCGTAATCAAACTGTAATTTGTTACCGGAGGATGTAGTAAAAGCTGTTAGTGTAACTGGGTTTCTGGAGGAAAGGTCCATAATCCATTATTAAAGAGGACCTGGGAAATCCACTGCTTGCCCCAATACAAGCACTGTGGAACTTGTGTGTCTTTTTGGAAAACTGCCAGGTACTTATGATCTGGATTGGCCAATATTGGAAACTGGATATTGAGCTTGATGGACCTTGGTCTGATCCAGTATGGCATTTCTTACATTCTTATCGCAGATTGGGATGTGAAGTTAGGCCTCTGAAGTCTAGCGAGGTAAGACACTCCCTTGCTGCAAACAGTCAAAATAACAGAATGCAGTCGTCTCCATCTGAAAGAGCAGGGCTTGTAGAACTAAAGTCATGCCCTTCAAATCTGGAATAGGATAGAAGGAGTCCCCTTTCTTGGGAACCGTAAATGCTGTACAAATCTTTCTCTCACTCCTGCTGGAGAACCAGGACCACTGCCCTAGATCCTGCAGCTTTTGCAAAGTAGACAGCACTGCTACTCGTTATTGGACTGTGACAGGTAGATATCAAATACAAACAGTCAGAGTAGGAAGACTCCAGCTTGAATGACATCCAGCAGCCACTGATCTGTCATTAGGTTGGTCCATCCCTAGTAGAATGCAGGAAGACGACTGCCGAACTGCTCACCCAAAGAAAGGGTCTCCAAATCCTCATTGGACTCTTTTGGAGGCCCCTGCCCCCTTGGAGCCCTGGAAACATCCCTTGTGTTCTGAGCAAAAGGATGCCTGATAATAAACTTAGAGTTGGGGACGTGCCTTCTAGAAGGTCCCACTTTTGGACGAGCCAGCGGTACAGTCTTGCAAGGGGAATTCCCCTCATCACATTCCCTTTGTCATCTTTTTGCTGAGGCTGGAAGCACAGCCTGTGACAAAAGAAAGGCCGTGCATCTCAAAAACCAGCATACGGGGAGGGGTGGCTCCCAGAAATGCCAAGGACCACATGCATTTTTTTTCCTTGAGACCCCATTGGACTGAGGGGAGCCCAGCCTTTTTGGATGAGAGCAGCCGATTGTCCATGTCCCCGGAAGGATGATGTACAGTGGAGGATCTCCCTCTAGCCAGCATCTCACACTGACCAGTACTGTTCCTTGGAGCTCCACGGTAGGAGCAGCACTTGGCCTGCTCACTCAGTTTCCATTCTGAACAGCAGCTGCCTACCAACACACTGCTCCCCAAGCTCGCTACAGTTGTATGAAGCACAGTTCCCTGCTGTCACAGCTCTACCTCCCTCTCAAGAAATACCAGTGTGCAGGCCGTAACCTCGAACTAAAGCTGAGGCATGCCTGTCGCAGTTTCAGGCGCTCCTTCCCAGAAGGCCCTGATGGGCCAGCTAACATACCATTTAGCTCCACTGCCAACTCCCATGCAGAAAGGAAAAAAGGGCATCACCAAGTTAGCACAGTTCTCCACTGTATAGCCGCAAAAATCCCTGTGGTTTTTTTATACTTGCCCCACCAGTGGCAGACGGGAAGTGGGGACAATACTAGGCAAGGCAAGAGGAAAAAATAATTAAACTAAAGAAAAACCAATGAGAAGGGAAGAGCCCAAAGAAAGATTGAAGCATCTTGTGCCGGCCGGCCAGAAAGAGAGATCTGGACTCCTCCAGGTGTCACTAATGGGGGAGAGGGGCCTCAAATCTGGCTGCCCACCTACCACAGAGCTCAACTGAGCAACCAACCCTCTGACTGGGCTAAGAGCCTCAATACCACAGACTAGAAGAGTTGCACAGTATGCCATCAACATCTGCTGGAGACAGAAAATACTGGGAAGCTAGTGACTGCACGGAGCCTTATATAGGCCAGAGCTCACTGCTCTATAATCTGTCTTCATCTGCTGATCAATGGACATAACCCATGTATTCTGAACTAGTCTGGTGGATGATAAAGAATTAGGTATTTTAGAAGATCTGAGTATGCTATTTTTAAAGAACATCTAATTTTACTGAAGGTGTCGCAGGTTCCAAGCATTACAGTGAAGCTCTCAAGTACTTCCTCACAAACCAGAAGATTCCGAAAATAAAATGTTATACTTGCCATTGCAGGCCACTGAACAGTGTCCATTTTACTGCCTGGAAGTCTTCTTTCTGCCAATACTAAATTGAATTCAATCAGAAAAACCTTCAGCTGATGGCCATAAATCTCTATCCATCTTCTTTTCTCCCATGTCTCATCATCTAACTCCACACACACCTGAAAAAGAAAGAAAGAAAAAGAAGCCTTAAGATACCATTACTGAATAGAAATCTCGAACAAAATTTAAACATACCAGAAGCGTAAAACCATATTCTTCCTTTGAAAAAAGCTGAATTGTAAGTTTTACAGATAATGAAATGTGTAATCTATGAATATGGAAAACACAATTTTAACTATCAAGAGCGCAAACCACCTGAATCAGAAGATAAATGACAGCATAAGTCTAAATATGGGAAGCACTTGGGGGGGGGGGGGGATTTTTCCATACCTTTTTATTTCATTTCCTTGCATCCTACTAAACCAGTCCAGACAAGTGGGTTATGCTTCCTCTCCAACAGATTGATTATTTAACAAATTTTGATATACCACTTTTCTACCAAAGTGGTTTACATAGAACTTAGTTTTTACAAGGAACAGATTTTGATCAACATTGGAACTTGTACAATAAATATAGGGAACTCATAACAAAAAACTTTATAAGGTTATTAACAAATGCAACTATATACAGTGGGCTGAGAGGTTAGCAGGAATGAGGTCAAATGGGTTTCGAGAGGGTGGTGCGGAGTGGGGTCAAGTATGTTGCTTATTGTCAAAATGCTTCTGGAAGAGGTGAGTCTTGAGATGTTTTTGAAATTCAGTAGAAGACTTGAATGTCTGGGGTTAGTGCATTCCAGAGGGTGGGGCATATAGTGAGAAAGTTCTTGATCTTGTAGACTGCTCGCAATTACAAAACCTTTGTGGGATGCTGAGGAGTTTCTGGGTGCTTTTTCTCCTTGGTCTAGTAGAGTTTGAGGTGTGAATTAAGTCATGTAATTGCTCTGCTGATGTATTATTCAGGGTTTTGTGGATGAGGGTTAAGACCTTGTACTGTATTCTTGAGTTGATGGGGAACCAATAGAGATGTCCGAGGATGGGTGTGATGTGAGGTTTGGAAAATGGTTCTTGCAACAGTGTTTTGTGCAAGTTGCAGAGGGAGGATTGTGTATGTAGGTAGACCATGATAAATGGAGTTACAGTTATTGAAAAGAAGTGTGATGGTGGTCTGGCAGACTGTATGGAATGTATCGGTGGATAGGAAAGGGAGTAGGTTTTGGATGGCTTTTAGTTTGTAGTATACCGCTTTGGTGATGCTGTGAATTTGTTCCTTGAAGTTGAGTTGCTGATCAAGTACAATTCCCAGGTACTTTGTGTGGGAGCTGACTTGGATTTCAGAGTTGCCGAGTTTGACAGAAGCAGGAGGGGTGAAATTGGGGTCTTTTGTTACGTGGAGGAGCTCTGTTTTACAGAGATTGATGGAGAGGTTATGATGGTGGAGCCAGCTGATGGTTTCAGTGAGGTAGCTTGAGAACATGGAATAGTCTGGGGCGGAAGTGGAAAATGGTGTGAAAATCATTATATCGTCGGAATATATCAGAAACTGGGCTGGGAATTACTGGAGGATATCTAATAGAGGCCGAATGTATATATTGAATAGTAGGAAGGAGAGAGAACAACCTTTTGGTACACCCTGGTTAAGGGTGAATGAGTTGAGGTGTGTGTTTGAATCCTTATCTGCTGATAGTAATTGGTGGAGATATGAGTGGAACCACTTGAGGGGGGTGCCATGGACTCCAATTTGGTGGAGTTTGTTAAGGAGAAGCTGGTGGGATACAGTGTCAAAGGTGGCAGAGATGTCTAGGAAAAGCAGGAGGAAGCTTTGTGTGATAAATTCACTTATCACTGGCATTAAATCAAACAGGGAGGCCATCAGAGTTTCCGTGCCATGATTGGGTCTGAATCCATGTTGCTGTGCGTTTAACGGTGCATGAAGGTCTATGTGATCTTGGAGTTGTGTTTGTATGGCTTTTTCAATGATTTTGGAGATGAAGGGTATACTGGTTATAGGTCTGTAGGAGGATGGCGAGTATGGATCCAAATTAGGCTTCTTCAGGAGTGGTCTGATGGATGATTGCTTGAGGGAGGGGGGAAGGAATCCTTGGGCGAGGGAGAAGTGGACAATATCAGATATGAAAGGTAGGAATTGGTCCTGTGTAACTTTCAATCAGGAGACCGGACATCGGTCGAGCAGAAAGGTAGTGGTATTGAGATTGCAGATGATTGTGCTGAACCTCTCATGTGAGAGGGTGTTGACAGTGGTCCAGTGTTGATCTTGATGAGTCTTTTCATTAAAGGTTGGGATAAGGAGGCTGGTTGATGGTATCAGTTTGCTCTTGGCTAGTAGGTGTGAGGCCATGTCTTGGGGATTGAGGGAGTAGTCCCAGTTGGAATGAGAAGGATCTTTAGTGAGTGATTTGACGATTTCGAAGAGTTCTCTAGGTTTGTTTATGGAGCGTGTGAGTAGGTTGTTGTAGTATTCTCGTTTGGCCTGGAAGGTGGATTCGTGGTATAGTCCGAGTTCCTGTAGATCAGAGGTACTCAAATCCAGTCCTGGAGGGCCACAAACCAGTCAGATTTTTGAGATATCCCTAATGCATATGTATGTGATATATTTGCATGCACTGCCTCCATTGCATTTGAATCTATCTCATGCATATTCATTAGGGATATCCCGAAAACCTGACTGGTTTGCGGCCCTCCAGGACTGGATTTGAGTACCTCTGCTGTAGATATTGAGATTTGAGTTGTGGGTTTTTCTCCATAGACGTTCAAGTCGACGCAGGTTGCATTTCTGTGTTTTTAAGGCTGAGGAGTACCAAGGAGCATATGATCATTTGGTTCCTGTGAAGACTTTGGCGGGGCCATTGTGGCAGAGCAAGACAAAATTTCAAAGACTTCCATCACCTACGTAAATGGTGGTGCGGTACTGGAATTTGCTAGTATGACACTTCCAAAACAGGAGTTAGGAGGGCCTAAAATACACAACTCAGGTAAACAACATTCACAGATCATAACAACTAGCCCTTAATCATCTTAAACATAGTTTGCATCTTTCTTCCCCCTTCTTCCAAAAGGAACAGCTCGCTTTTATTCAGCTCAAAAATTGTGCAAGAAACGACTGAAAAAAGGCAGGACTTCCCCCCTGACCCAGCCTTCCCAGGACTGGTCCAGCAAAACTCAAGGAAAGGAAATTAACAGGTATGGAAAATTTCTCATTCCTTATGATCCTACTAGACTAGTCCAGACAAGCAATTAAGGCCTAGAGTGGGAGACGATAATGCGCTATTGAGGGCTGCCCTCCCAAAAGGGGTACAATCTTCTGCAGAACCCTACTGAAATATGTAGGGCCCGATATTCAACTGGGATGGCTATGCGCTGCTATGGCACATAGCCGTCAGAGTCTGCCTTTAACCTCGGATATTTAATGCCGGGGTAATATGCAGCCCAGGCACTGAATATCAAGGATTGCTGCACAGCCCACAAGCCAACAGAAGCTAATCGGGCAGCGGTGATATTGAGCCACTGCCCAGTTAGTTCCCATGGGTAAAGATAGGTGCAGCAAAAGATGGCTTATCTTTTACCTGCAGGTGCTAACCGGGCAGCAGTGCAATATCGCCACTGCCTAGTTAGTGACTGGTGCCGCCCCCAGACCACCCATGACCTGCCCTGACGCTAAGCGGTTAGCATTGGGGCGTGTAGCGAAGATCATTGGTTGATATTCAGCAGCACTAACCATGTTAGTGCCGCTGAATATCCTAAGCGGCATATACACGATTTACAGGTCTGTAAACTGTGTAAATGCCTTTGAATATCAGGCCCAAATGCTTTACAAACATATTCTATTAAACAATCAAAACCCCTTTTGGTCTCCCATATAAACTATCCAAACAAACAAGGGAAACAACCATGAACAAACTATTTTTTGTTGGAACTCACACTATGAGGGAACCTCCCTCTCGTTGTGCGTTGTTCCGATTTTATCTTAAATTCAAAATAGGGACGCAACCCCAACAAGGATTAGGGGAACCTCAACCACCTAATACCAATCGGATAAACCTGATTCACACCAGGTTTAAAACCCCAGGCTTAAGGCAAATTCAATGCACATAAGGCATGAGCCAAATGAAAGTCACTTAACTTGAGTGTAGGCTTCTCTCCGATATCTTTACAGGTGTCCAGCATATCAGCATATCCGCAAATAGTCCACCACACTGGCAAACCATCAAAGCCCGCTCTAGAATCGCATGGCTGCATTCACTCTCATCAACTGATTGTTTAATAGTTAATTTCTAACCTGGTTCACAATGGCCTCTGACGATTCAGAATTGACAACAAATACTGCTACTTTTGCATATTCAGAGGATAAAATCAATCAATTGGCTAATCGTCCACTATTGTTTGAATTAGTGGAGGAAGTAGTGCAAGATACTCCCTCCCCCTCTTGGTTGGATTTTAAGAATCTCCAGAAAAAACAAATCAGGATTCAATTACATGCGGTTACAATGGCACAATATTTGAAACACCGAATGATTCCTCAAGGTCTTGGGGTTCTAAAACCACCGCATATGTTCCAAGATGATCAAGAGTTTTGTATGATTTGGGATAGGATTTTGAACAAATGTGGCCTGGATTTACTAGCCTTATTAGTTGAGCACCTGAGTACGGAAGAAATAAAAATTAGAAAACAGGTTAAAATAATGGAGGAACAATTGAAAACAGCTTTGTCATTAGAAAAGTTTCAATTGGATTTGAAGGACTTAGAACTTCAACTGAAACAGTTCCAGGATTCCATAAAACAAAAAAAGATTACAAAATATAAATGTGACACAGGGGACTTATGAGACGAATCAGGTCTATACCTGGAGACAATTTATTTCAGTGCTTTTTTTTTTTTATTTTATTTCAGTGCTTTTTTATACCGCCCCTTCCAGAGATCAGGGGCGGTTTACAAGGAACTTAAACAACAATATAGCAGAACATTGCAATATTGAATTACATTAAACATTAGTTGAGCAAAAACAAGGAACTTAAACAACAATATAGCAGAACACTGCAATACTGAATTACATTAAATATTAGGTGAATATAAACTAGGTTACATAATAACTAGGTTAAATGGAAAACAATGTGAGGGTTATTAACATAAAAGGAAATATAAAACTATGTTACAAGGAGTCATAAAACTATGTTACAAGGAACCAGAAGGGTAGATTTACATGGTTAGTAAGAGACTATAATAGTTATTTGTGATCATAAATAAAGTATTGGGAGTAGATTAACTTGGGTGGATGAGAAATGAAGTCCGGCATTAGGTGGGGTAGACCTGTGTTTGGTTTGTTGCATGTTTTTGTGTAGTAAATTTGGTTCCAGGTTGTAGGGCAATTGTTACAACAAAGGAAACATAAGAAAAAACGACAAGTTACCTTTGAGGATTCAACTGAGGAGAGTGAGAGTTCCTCGGACACTACAGCCTCCAGAAATTCTACTGCATTACGGGGGGGGGGGTTGTCTCACCGTCCTTTTTTCAGGGGCCGCCCTCAAACACACCGGCCCCCTTATGTCGAGGAAGGTCGGAGGGGACCAACCACCAGATCACACACGAAGTCTCAATAATTAATTTATCAACAAAGGAACTAACTGAGGATCAAATGCGGGTGTTGCAATTAGGGTTGTCATTTGTTCCCTCTCCTAAATATGATCCTTTCCGGATTCGGGTGGCCCTTTATAAGTTTTTTAGAAAGTTACAAGTCACTCATTTTTTTCAATCTCGGGGGACTATGGGGTCAACCATTGATAACTCCATGATCCGTAATCCGTCAAAATGGATTCCCCCAGGAGTGGTGGATCCCGCTATTGAAACCTTTCAGAAGTTGGTATTACGGGATCTAGCACAATGAGAGGGGAAGAGATCACGTAATGAATTTTCAAACCTTGGAAAGGAACAACATAAAGCACTAAAATCTTTGAGAGAATGTAAAGATGTTATTATCCATAGGGCTGACAAGGGAGGGGCGACAGTGCTTCAAGATGTGCAGGATTATCGGGGTATAGTTAGGGCACATCTATTGGATGTGAAGTACTATGTATTATTACCGGGAGATCCTACTGCTTTAATTCAGGCTGAAATACAGGAACTCACAGCATCAGCTTTATCCTCTAATTGGATCACGTCCAAAGAATATCAGTTTTTGAATAAATTACACCCGGTCACCCCAATACTTTATATGGTGCCCAAAATACATAAGGATCTTCAGCATCCTCCAGGTCGGCCAATAGTGTCGTACCGAGGCTCTCTTTTAGAGCCGCTTTCCCAGTTTTGCGATTTATTTTTTCGCCCACTACTGCCCACCATTCGATTATACGTATGGGACTCTTTTCATTTTTTTGACAGCTTTACAGGAGTTACCGGGTGATAAGTCGACTTGGTATATGGTGACCATGGATATAAAATCCTTGTACACCAATATAAATCAGGATGCAGCTTTGGATATGGCGGAACAAATCCCTTTTGAGTTACCAGCTCGCCTACCGAAATCCTTTTTAAATTAGTTTGTTGAAGTTGGTATTAACTAAGAATTTCTTTTTGTTTGAGGCTCAATATTGTCAACAGGTAAATGGGATCGCAATGGCTGCGAAGGTGGCACCATCGGTAGCCACGTTTTATATGGCTGATTTTGAAACTAGGTTCATATATCCTTCCCCGTGGTTCCAATGGATACGAATGTGGTCCAGATTTTTGGACGACAACTTTTTCTTTTGGATTGATACGGAAGTAACATTAGGGGAGTTTTGTTCTTGGATTAATACGTTATAAACAGACCTTCAATTTACTCCTACTTTTCATAAAGAGACAACAGATGTTTTGGATATTCGGTTATTTAAGGATGGTTCTGGGGTGGGCTCCACTTTATATCGTAAGGAGGTCCAACGTAATACCTTACTCCATTACCAGAGTTACCATCCGGGCCCCTTGAGGAGGGGTCTACCGGTAGGTCAATTTATCAGATTACGTCAGTTGTGCTCTACCTTGGAGGAATTTAAACTTCAGGCTTCAAGACTGAAGTCTCGATTGTTGGATCAAGGATATCCTTATACTATAATCAATCAAGCATACCGACGGGCTCGATTTAACCATGGTGAATGGTGGAATGTTTCCGGGTCCACCTCTACTGGAGAGGATTCTCCTCCATTTGTAGGGGTCGTACCATACATGCCCGGTACGACGGATGTGGTAAAAATCCTAAAAGCTCATTGGGCTATATTATCCCTACACTCCAGTTTTGTTAAACCACTGCTGTTCGCTTTTCAAAGGGGCAGAAATATAGCGGACTGGGTAGTTCATCATGACAGCTCTATCCAGGAGGTCGGGAGGGGAGATTTGGTAGGTCATCTTGAATGTACTGAATGTGATTTTTGTGCTATGACACTGGAGGGCCCTGTATGGGAACACCCATTTAACCATCGGAAGATCTATAGCAAATTTGCTACGACCTGCTTATCCGTCTTTGTGGTATATATTTTAACCTGCCCATGTAATTTGGTTTATGTGGGCAAGACGTCGAGAACCATGAAGAAAAGACTTCAGGAGCATCGCTCTCGGATTAATGGAGCTGTTTTGACAGCTCCGTTGGTTTCACATTGTCAGGAATATCATGTGTTCACTGATTTGCGATGGAGAATAAATTGATCACATTCCACTTAATATCAGAGAAGGGGATAGGCATTCTCGTCTGAGTTATAGAGAACAATTTTGGATTTATACTCTGAATTCTGTTGATCCCCATGGCTTGAATTCAACAGTGAAATGGTGGGCCATGGTGTAAATAGCGGGATCTGAGTCTGTCAGAGACCTATTGGTTACCAATCGGTCACGTGTTTACGTCAGGGGAGTTTAAATTTCTACGTTTTAAATGGAATCGGGAGCAACAGTGTTTGAAAAAGAGCTGGGAGGACCGAGGGCTCGAAACAATTGCAACATTGGGTTACCTTAAATGGAGAAGTGATCTCCTTAAATTGTTGCTTGGAGAATGAAAGTGAAGCAAAGTCACTTGGAGAAAGCTTCCCCGAAGTGGTTATTTTGATATCCAGCGTTACTGGTTCCTTCATTGAAGATCTGGGGCTTTATAAATATCTGCCCGAAGAGAACCTCTGCGGTTTGATGAGAGTGAATGCAGCCATGCGATTCTAGAGCGGGCTTTGATGGTTTGCCAGTGTGGTGGATTATTTGCGGATACGCTGCTATGCTGAACACCTGTAAAGATATCGGAGAGAAGCCTACACTCAAGTTAAGTGACTTTCATTTGGCTCATGCCTTATGTGCATTGAATTTGCCTTAAGCCTGGGGTTTTAAACCTAGTGTGAATCAGGTTTATCCGATTGGTATTAGGGGGTTGAGGTTACGTCCCTATTTTGAATTTAAGATAAAAACGGAACACCGCACGACGAGAGGTAGGTTCCCTCATAGTGTGAGTTCCAACAAAAAATAAATAGTTTGTTCATGGCTGTTTCCCTTGTTTGTTTGGATAGTTTACAAACATATTCATCAATAACCACATCACTGCCTTACAGACATCTTCTGGAGTCATAGAAACAGATTCTGATGAAATGGATGCTTGAACTCTAGTAGAATGAACTCTTAAGACCTTCTGGCACATGCCTATGACTCAAAATGGAGTCTGATCTAATAGCTTCCTTAATCCAGCTGGCAATGGAGGACATGTGAGCCCCCAAAAAGGACAAAGATAGTCTGAAATTTAAAAGGGACTCATGACCTTCAGGTACTGGAACAGAACATTTTGACGTCTGTGATAAGGAAGCTTATCATAGCTCAGGAAGGAGCTATAGTAAAGGTGAAGTGACTCTGAACAAGCAACCTGTCAGTTCTGGTAGAAATAAGAAAACAGAATTTTCCCATAAAAGACTACCAGTCCCAGAATGCACCAGGTTTCCAACAGCCATTAGAGGAGCTGAAGTGGGAAAACGTGTGTTCAATCAGGAGGGCTATGAGGTAATCCCTAAGCACTCATCTCAAAGGGCAGGGCCTGATTCAGCACAGCTGCGCTGTGCTAGGATGGAGCACTCATCTAGGCAGAATAAAGGTAGAGTTTATTCTACAGAGAATTATCCTCAGAATCCATATCCTCAGGATCAGCTTGGATATCCTCATCTTGGACATCTTCATCATCTGGAGGATCATCAGAAGCAGAAGCCAGAGCGAACGGACAGAAAGGGCAAGAAACCCTTTGGAAGAAAGAAGAGAAAAGCATTTGGGAGGTCTAAAGGAGTCCAGAGCAGTACGTATACTGGGAGACATTCAAAAGGCCAGCATACACCATTGGACTGGGGAAAGCCAGAGGAATGGTGCTGCAGAGCTAGGAATCTCCAGAGGGTACCTGTGAGGGAGACGGCTGCACTTGGAAGGGACCCTAAGACCCGTGCCAGAAGGTATGTGAAGAGAGATCCAGTGTCCAGGGATCTGAATTGGAAGGATGGACATAAGAACTGGACTACATACTGGCCAGGCTATTTAGAGAGGAACTCTAACAGCAATGGAAGCTCAGGAATGAACACTGATCTATGCCCTAGCTATAACCTTGAAAGACAGCAGGGAAACAAGTATTCTCCTGAGAGTGCTACATTGAGAAATTCCTCTGTGCCAATCCATGATATTGAACCCATGATTGTTGAAGAAGGGGGAGCGGTCTTAGATACAGGCTGTGAATATATGGATTGCTCTCTGTCTAAACTCCTTTGGTAATTTTCTGTTACAAAGTACAACAACCATCACAAAGAAATACAAACTTGTTCTTTAATCTACTCAGAAAAGCTCCTGACTAGAATTTGAGCCATGCAGTAGAAAGTAAGCCAGCTAAGGGGTTTCAGCTGGATAACTGCTAGCAATTGAGCCTTACCTAATTGCTTGTGAGCTCTGAGGGAATCACTTCTGAGTCTATGTGTGAAGATATAAGAAGTTAACCTGAAAAGAACAGTTTTTCCCTACTTTGTGGGTTTTGTTTGTTGATTAAAGCACTGCTAAGAAAATATTAGCTAAAGCCTACAGAAAAGACCATTCTGTTACCATCCTGGTCTTTATTCTTTTGCTTTGATTGCCTGACAAGTTCAAATGTTGTTTTCCTGATTTTGTTTTTCCAAGTTTAACACTGAAAGCAAGTATCCTGTTTTATGTGCTACCAAGCATATCTGTGTTGGGAGAAATAACCCCATAAATAAATATCTTATTGGCTTTACACTCAAGCACAACTAATTATTGTGAGCAGCTGTGTCTGGTGTGAATGGACTGTATTTCCCACAATCCCTTGCAAATCATATTGATATATGCACTTGCCAAGACTGTGAACATTCTCACTCAGGCAGCCGTCTGACACGTCCAATGCCCCTAAAGGCATTCTGCTTGAGATACTCCCCAGACAAAGCTGATAAAACACTGTCCTATTCAAGTGAAAGGTAGATACAGCTTTGGACAGGAAAGATGGTATTGTTAGAAGCGAGACAGTGCTCACAGAAAAGGACAGGAACAGGTTCCTTCATGACAAGGCCTGGAGCTCAGAGATGTCTCTAGCTTAAGTCATGGCCATCACACATACCTCTTTAAGGGTCAGATCCTTAAGGATGGCCTGCTGCAAAGGTTCAAAGGGAGGGCCTGTTAAGGCTTTCAGAACTAATGCAGATCCCATTGTGGCACCAACCTCGAAGGGGCCAAAACAGCTTCACCCCCCTAAGAAAACACAACCTGAACTCTACCTAAGTAGCAAACAATAGTTGCCATCTGCACCATAATGAAATTAAGGGCCAGACCTTGATAGAGTCCATTCTTCAAGAAAGCCAGAACAAAAAATCCACATTGGCCTTGTGCTGTTCCAAAGTGCAGGAAGCATACCAGGACTCAAAAAAACTTTCGACCCTTACAAAGGCCAAAGATATAGAGGTCCTGCAAGCCCCGAGTAGGGTATTCACTACAACCATGGAGTAAACGTTGCTCACTAATTTATGCCTCTCAAGGGTCAGGCTGTAAGAGAGAACGGTGTAGGAACTCCATGAGCACAGGACACTGACGCAAGAGGCCATGATCCTGTGGAAGCTGGAACAGGAAGTGCATCAGGAGTCCCAGAAAAACCACATACCATGGCTTGCGTGGCCAATCCGGTGCCAACAGAACGACCAGATCTGGAAGGGTCCAGATCCTGCTCAGCATCCAGGTCACAAGGAGCCATGTCAGAAACATGTACAAGAATCCCTCCATAGGTCAAGGCTGAATCAGAGCATCCAGTCCAGCTACCCGAGTATCCTTCTTGTGACTGAAGTGTTCCACATTGTGGGTCACTATTAGGTGGAATACTGGAGAACCCCAATGTCTCACTATGAGCTTGAATATCTGTGGACCAAGCTCCCACTCCCAGGGGATGTCCGTTTGCACATTTTCCATGCTTGCTATTTGGGCCACAGACCAAGCTGTCAAGTGAAACTCCACCCAGCTGCATAGGGCGGTCACCTCTTGCTCATGTATGCCACCAATATGACATTGCTGGAGAACACAGACTGCCTTGCCCACTACTAAGTTGAAAACAACTTTCCAGAGCTAGACAGATCATCCTCATCTTTAACTAGGTGATGGTCCAGAAGGTCTCCTGCAGCAACAAATGGAAATTACACTAACCTGGTAATTGTAGTTCCTGGAGGGTCCAGTTTAGTCCTCCAACATCGGGTAGTGCCCCTCCTCCTGCAGCCTGGAGACTGGACCAATCAAGTCTTCTGTAGTATATATGCAGACGGAGCTCCCAGAAGCCCCCAGTGTACTAGTAACAAAGCATACTTATCGAAGCAACACATTAGATTAATATACAAAATGACATAATGAAAATGACATAATTAAAGAACAATTTGTTTCCCCCCCACAAAAATATCCAACTTTCTCCCCAAACGAGGAAGTCAGAACACTGTATTGCACTGGAACCAACGCCCCAGAAATCAAAATACAGTTCCGTATCAGAAATCTCAGGAGCTGACTGAACACCTGAGAAAGGAAGAGCCATAGCCAAAAACGCGGCTGCAAAAAAGGTTCGAACGGCAAGAGGAACCATCTTATGATCCACCGTTCGGAAAGCGCGCCGCATTTTTATAACAGATAGTCGGGAGGGAAGGAGGACTAAACTGGACCCTCCAGGAACTACAATTACCAGGTTAGTGTAATTTCCATTTCCTGTTCGGTAATCCAGTTTAGTCCTCCAACATCGGGATGTAACAGAGCAGTTAAGACCGGGCGGGACCTTGCCATCCGGCGCGCAGAACCGCCGAACAAAAGAGGAATCCCGAGCCGCTGACACATCTAAACGATAGTGTGTACTGAAAGCATGCAGAGACGACCAGGTGGCCGCCTTACAGATATCTGCTGGCGGAACTAGGCTATACTCCGCCCAAGCGGTAGCCCGAGCCCTAGTGGAATGATCCAGTAGCCCCTCCGGAACAGACCGCTGCTGCAACAGATACGCAGACGCGAACGCTTCCTTGAGCCATCTTGCAACGGAGGCCTTAGCCGCCGCTTCCCCTTTACGTGCACCACCGAAGAGCACGAATAACCGGTCAGTCTTCCGAAAAGATTCGGTAGCCTTCAAATAACGACGAAGTGCACGACCCACATCGAGACGGTGAAGACTTTTGTCCGCCGACCCGACAGAGTGGGAAGAAAGAACTGGAAGAAACACTGCCTGATTCACCTGAATAGGGGAAACCACCTTCGGCAAAAAGGAAGGGACCGGGGAAAAAGACAAAAAAGACAAAAAAGGTTCTCGGCAGGACAACGCATGTAGATCTGAAATACGCCGTGCCGAACAGATGGCTACAAGAAAAACCGTCTACAGCGTAAAATCTTTCAGGAACGCCCTACTCAGGGGTTCAAAAGGTTCACGAACCAGGGCCCGCATCACTAGATTCAAGTCCCCCGGAGGAACGAAAATCCTGCGGGAGGGCCGCAAATGAAAAACAGTCGTAAGAAAACGACGTACGTCCGGATAAGAACCGTGGAGACGGCCTAAAACTTTGCCTCGATAACAAGAGATAGCCGCCAACCGGACTTTCAGGGAACTAGCCGCAAGGCCCTTATCAAAAGCAACCTGAAGAAACTTAAAAACGACGGAAACGGAAACCGTCGCCGCCCGGACTCCACGCCGGGAGCACCAGTCTTCAAAGATCCCCCAAATCCGAACGTAAGTAAGAGAAGTGGACGTTTTCCCCGCCCGCAGTAGGGTAGAAATCACCGCGGGGGAGTAACCCTTCTTTTTCAGCCGAGCCCTCTCCATGGCCAAACCGTAAGCGAGAATCGACCCACTTGGGGCATCCGCAAGGGTCCCTGAAAAAGAAGATTCGGCAGCGTGGATAGGAGCCAAGGAATGCCGTCGCTCAGCCGGACCAGATCGGCATACCAGGGCCACCCAGGCCAGTCCGGGGCCACCAGTAACACTCGACCCCGATGGCCCTCGATGCGCTGAACGACCCGGCCAATCAGAACCCACGGGGGAAAGACATAAAGAAGGCCGGACGTTGGCCACGGCTGAATGAGAGCGTCGAGCCCCTCGGACATACGCTCCCTTTGCCTGCTGAAGAAGCGTCCTGTCTCGGCCGATTAAAATGTCGCCATGAGATCCATGAAGGGCGCCCCCCCCCCCCCGACGAACTATTTGCGCGTAAACTTGCGGGTTTAGCTCCCACTCTCCGGGGTCCACCCGCACTCTGCAGAGAAAATCGGCCTGAACATTGTCTGCGCCTGCAATAGGCGCTGCCGAGATGGCCGGAAGACGAGACTGCACCCAATAGACCAAGGCCATCGCTTCTGATTCCAGGGCCATGCTGCCGGTGCCCCCTTGGCGATTGATGTAAGCTACGGTGGTCGCAATGTCCGAGAGGACTCGCACCGGCCGGTCGAGAACTAGGGCTTTGAGGCCAAGAGGGCTAGCCGCACCGCCCGCAATTCGAGGAGGTTGATCGACCAAGAAGTCTCCAGGGGAGACCATTCCCCTTGAGCGAAGCGGGTCTCGCAGTGAGCCCCCCAGCCGGTTAAGCTGGCATCCGCTGTGAACGGAACCCAAAGTGGAGGCTCCAGGGAATCCCCCGCGCCAGGTTCTCGGAGGAGAGCCACCACCGGAGTGATCGGCGAACCGCCCTTGGGCAAGTCAATCTCCTGTTCAACGAGTCGAATTGGTTGGACCAACGGCGCAGCAGAGCACTCTGCAGTGGGCGCATGTGGAAGCGCGCCCAGGGCACCACCTCCAAGGTTGCTGCCATCGTACCGAGGAGCTGTAGCTATCACCATGCAGACGGAGCGGGCATCCCCCTGAAGAGTCGGACAAGAGACCGAATGCGGCGCTCCGGCAGGCACACCAAGCCCCGTGCTGTGTCGAGGCTCACACCCAGATACTCGAGATCCTGAGTCGGGCACAGACAACTCTTGCATTCTTTCACCACCCAGCCGAGGGACCGCAGCAGAGCCACCACCCTGCTCGTGACGTGCACACACTCCCGACTGGACTTTGCCCGAATCCACCAGTCGTCGAGATACGGATGGACCAGGATGCCCTCTGTGCACAAGGCCGCCGCGACCACTACCATCACGTTTGTGAAGGTGCGGGGGGCCGTGGCGAGACCAAACGGCATGGCCGGAAATTGGAAGTGGCCCCACGGAAGAGCGAAGTGGAGAAACTGTTGATGAGACGGCCGGATGGGAATGTGTAATGTGGTCTGCAGCGGCTGTGGAAGATCCTGCAGCAGGGGCTCTGAGGAGGGGGGAGATAAGGTGCTGAGGGACCCAGCTAGCAACGCAGTGGGTATGGGGAAAGCCTCCGGGATGCAGCGTGCAGGTGTAACACAAGCAAGCTATTAATGTACCCTTCGGCTGATTACATTTCACATATAATACAGCCAGAGAAAAAAGCATTGTAGAGACTTAAACCACCTTTCCTCTTCTTGTGTGGGGTTTCATTTATTTATTTATTTATTTATTTTTTATTATTTTTTTTTGCATTTAAAACAAAAAGCAAGGAAGGCTCAGGGAAACCCAAGACTGTTTAAGAAAAGGATTTTGAAACTCCACGTGCCTCCACAGCATGATTAAGTGTGTGGAAACTGCTGTTTAGAGCTGTTTCCTCTAAAAAGAAACACTGAAGAGAAAAACAAAACAGCCGCTGGCACCGAAAAACTGTCAGGTATTCGCAGAACTGAGAAGGGAACTGTCAGTCATTCACTGTGCTGGCATAGAGAAACTTTCAAGGTCAGGGTAAGGCAATTACAGTGACTGAAAGTAGGGAAATTAGAGTGGGATCCCTCCGCAGCCATTCAGACCTCCATGGTAGGGGCTGAAAGGTGTTTCTGGGGAGGGATGTAGAAGCTCAACCCAGCCATAGGAAAATTACAGTGAGCATGCTTAATTAGGCCGAGCCCAAAACAGTCAGGATCCAAAACACTGACTTAAAACCTCAACCAAATGGTATATTGAATAAGACAGGTACAATAATCAGTAGGACGTACAAAGTAACCCGGTTGCAGTTTGTGGACTAAAAAGTCAAAGTAGGCACTTCCAAACTCAGGGGCAGCCGGTCCGGATACAGCTGAAAGCATCCCAGAGCAGCTGAGGCAAGGAAGAAAAAACAAAAACAGAGTACTCACAGTTTTCTTACAGAAAATGATACCTGAACTTCCTGGAGGTATCCAAACCCTCGTGGTAAAGACTCAGTGCAGCGTAAAGCCAATGGAGAGCTCCCCCGAAGCCAAGCTCCGGAGTTCCCAAGTTCCTCAGGGGAAGCAAGATGCTGGGGGAAGAGCAGAGCTGATGCCTGAGGTCCCTGTGTTTCTTCTGACAGCCTATGCAGCGTAAACCTGAATAAGGCACAGGGAGAACTAAAAAGAAATAACTGCGTCCCGCAGGAACAGGCATTTAACAATATTCCCCATAATAGGTAATGCCTCAGCCAGCCTTCTTTGTTGGGCACAGTGGGGAATGGAAGCCATGAGCCCTGCACCCTTCGTCAGTGACTCAGCATTGTACTGTGGCTCTGAATTGCATACTGTTCTCTATCCATGCCTTCTGTACTTTATCCATTATGTTCATACAGAGGCAGAGAAAAAAGTAACCTCTGCACAACTGATATCTAGCAAGTGTTGTGGAAAGAAGAAAAAAACTGAAACAACAATATAGCTTTTAGAAGCCAGCAGAGAAGTAATCTGGCTTCCCGCCAAAAACTGAGGCTCATTAGCTATTCAAAATGGCCACCAGCAAAAATAAAACACCAAAAGAGTGAATTAAAACCCCCAAAAGCTAAGGAATTAACTTAAAAAGTCAAAGAAGAAGGTGGGAGGGTTGCAGGCATGAGAGAAATGCCTAAAATCGCTGAAAAATCAAGAAAAATCAATCGAGTTACCACAGAGCTGCAAACAGCAGAGGGAGAAGACATTCCAGTTCTGAAGAAACTGCAGCACAGCTCTTGCAGATGCCAGAGTCAGTCATTGTACCTCTGCGGGACCCACAAATCACACATTGAGGTTTGGCAGCCATGCTAAGGCAACCTGCTTCCAGGGGGAAAGAAGGAAACAGGAACAGGGAAGCCCACAGCAAAGGGACTAACCATATTCAAATCAGTACAGCTTTAAATTTAAAACGTTTTTTTTTTTGTTTTTACAGAAAACAAAATACTCCCCAGAATCCTAGGGGTGCCCTGAGCAAAATCGCCAGCAAAAGAAACCCCAAAAATGCCAGGGGAACCCGTGCACAAGTGTTAAAAAGTGCCCTTAAAAAGCACACTTTAGAAATCCAAAATGGCCGCCGCACCTTTCCACCCACAATAAAAAAAGGCACGAAAATACAAAGGTAACCAAATAATATGGAAAAGAAAGAAAACGACCCTCTAATACAGGGCAAGCGAAAAAAATCAGGAAAAAGTGCAATTCGGAAGCCAGGGGAGCCGACAGAGCCTCTGACAATGCAAAAAACAACAGAGCTGAAAAGATAAAGCAAGGAAAATTCCTACCAGCTCAGTGAACAGCAAGGAACTCAGCCAACTTCTCCAAGTGACAGGCAATGCTGTAGCAGGTATGGCTCTTCCCCGAACAGTCTTGGGGAGAGCTCAACCCAGGTTTCAGATATTCCCAGGCAGGAGCCCAATGCAGGTCTGACTTCCCCCGGGATGTCCCCTGTGGCAGTGCTCCTTTGGTTTTTTTTGTTTTTTGTTTTTTTAAAGATACAGCTACCTAGCAAAGAAATGGTAAATAAAGGACCCAAAATAAAACCCCAAAAGAACTAACTAGTGTTGCTCCTTCAAGTGTCACTTAGTGTGCCCAGAAAGGGCACAGAAGTCTGCAAGCTGCAAGGAGACTGGACAGACTGGGGGCTTCTGGGAGCTCCGTCTGCATATATACTACAGAAGACTTGATTGGTCCAGTCTCCAGGCTGCAGGAGGAGGGGCACTACCTGATGTTGGAGGACTAAACTGGATTACCGAACAGGAACCAGCATTCCTGGGCAAACTGGTCCCAACAATGGGCTCCCCAGCCTAAGAGTGGCATCCATGAATACAATAATCCAAGTCCATGCCTCCAAAGGCATGCCTTTAACAGTTGATCCGCCTGAAACCGTCAGTCTAGATCGTGCTTAAACCTAGTTGGAAGGGAGAAATGCTGTTTTAATGGACAGCAGATGCCTCTGCATGGCTGCTCACAGCACTAGGTCCAGAGTGGACATCATCAAGTCCAGGACTTGGGTGCTCCAAAAATGTAAAACTGCCAGAGTTGAGTCTGCAGCTTGGTCATTCAGCCCTGAGTCAGGAAAACCCGATCCAGCTACATATCAAACTGTGCTCCTTGAAACTCGAGTCTGAAAGGGAAACAGGCTGCTTTTGGTGTAAGTGACCACCCAACCTAGACTCTCCAGGCACCGAAGGACCTCTGTAGTCACTTCCTTGGTGCCATCCAAAGAATCCACCCAATTGCCCAGGTAAGGGTGAAACTCTATGCTTTGTTTCTGCAGAAAAGCCGCCACCACTACCACCACCATGACCTTTGACAAGGTTCTTGAGACAGCAGCCAATTTGAAAGGAAGAGACTGACACCAATAATGTCTCCACAGACACAGAAAATTTGAGATAGCACTGTAATTTCCAAATGAAAATATGAAAAAAGGCCTCAGCAAGATCCAGGGAGGTAAGGAACTTGCCCAGCTGTATGCTACAATAACCAATCTTAAGGTTTCCGTATGAAAAACAGGGAACCTAGAGTTTTGTGTTGATAACCGTCAGATCCAGAATGGGCCTGAAAGATGACTTCCCCTCTTTTCTGGAAGCACAAAGTAGATGGAATACTGACTTAGTCCCTGCTCTGAGGGCATGGGTACGATAGTTTCTAGTTGCTGAAGGCATTGAAGGGTCTCTTTGATGGCTGCTCTCTTTGCCAGGGAAACCCAAACATCAAAAATTAACCTCATGAGCCAAAAAAACAGTTCACCAAGCTCCAAAATATAATGAAATAAAAAAAGTGAACCAAAATCAAGGAGTGTGTATCCCCAAAGCCCCCAGTTTTTTGTCAGACAAACTTCCTCTCGCCGAAGCTACCAACCGTGAAGCTACGGCATAGGAGAAAAAAATGTCCATTTTAATCAAAATGCAGTTGAGGGGATAGACCGGTACATTCACCCGGACAAAAAACCCAATAACAAATCTGCAAGTTATCAATTATCTTTTATTTGCAAACAGCAGCAAAGTTATCACTTATCTGCAAATTTTGGCGAGGATGCTGAGATTGGTGATATATGCACGACACAGTCCTGCGTTTCGGGTATTTACATGTCATGCACCCTGCTTCAGGTAAAATGGATATTTTTTCTCCTATGCCGTAGCTTCACGGTTGGTAGCTTCGGTGAGAGGAAGTTTGTCCGACAAAAAACTGGGGGCTTTGGGGATACACATTCCTTGATTTTGGTTCACTCTTTGCCAGGAAGCCACAAGGCAGCTCTATGAAGACATCTCACAGGGGTTTGGCAAACTCCAGTGCATAATCATTCTGAACACAGAAGACCCACTAATCCAAGTAATATGGGCCCACTCAGAGAAACAGATGGAGATGCCCCTTACCAGGCATCTTGGAAAGGGCCCACCTGATCTTACTAGGAACCTTTGGCATCTAAAGAGGCTGCACTTGTCCAGTATAACTCTCTGGGTCCCCTAAAAACAGTTGATTCTTCCGAGACTTGTCATAAGAGGAGTAGGAGGGAGCAGCACCATCTCCTGTCCTTTGCTGTCCCGTCTCTGTGCTGCAACTTGCGTTAAGGGCCTTTCCCCCCGGACCTATCCTCCAGCAATGAGTCTGAGAATCCACCAGATCATTTCCATGTTTTTCTGGGACTTCCCTGAAGAGTAACTTGTCCTTAAAATAGGAGCTTATTAAGATGCAACTTGGATGCTGCATCTGCTGACCAACTGCGCAATCAAAGCCACCAGTGTGCTAATACTACAGCAGCCACGGTCCTGGAGGATATGCAGATCAAGTTATACATGTCTTGTTACCACAAAAGCAGCCCTGGACTTTAGTTTAGCCACCTCAGAAAAAAATCTGGCAACTGTTGGATCCACCGCAACAGGGCTCTGGCTGCAGTGCCAGTACAAAATCTCTGCCTGGGTCCCTGCACCAATGCCAAAAACCACACATTCTTCAGGAAAACTTTAGCCTTCCTGACAGACTCCTTGAGGGCCAAGCTGCTCTCAACTGGAATAGTCATGCACTTGGTCACAGCTGTGACTAGAGCATTGACCTTAGACAGGCTAAAGTCCACTGGTGTAAAGTATACAGCTGAGACAGTATGCTAGTGCCCTTCAAGAGCCCCCGAGGGGCCACTCACAGAGATCACCAGCTTCCACAGAGGCTCCAGAATTGGAAATATCCCTAACAGATGCCTCAAACTCTCCAAGATGGGATCAATGTCAAGCATCACCTCAGGAGAGGGCTGCAAAATGCACTGTAACACCATAGATTCAGCAATCAAGGCTGGGAGGTCCTCACCTATTAAACAAATCACTAAACAGCCCTCCCCTATTCAGCAGAGAGGCTAACAGGAGACAAAGATGCCTTCTCATCCTCCAAGTCCCCACACAAAGATGCAAGGGCTGGGTTCCTCAGGGCACCATCCAAAGAGAGGGACAGCCTAGGCTTTTTGGCAACTTTAATTTCCTCTGGGAGAGGGGCCTATGCCACCTGTATCTTCCCAATAGTAGAAGACAGGTGGTCTACCTTAGCGGATGCTGCCTGACAAACAGCCAACATGGCTTGGAAGCAACCTTGATGAAAAGCAGCCAGGGGAATCTGGGGACCTGCCAGTGACATGTTCCATTCCCTAGGAGGCAGACCACCCTCTGCTAGGACCATGCAGCCATCCAAGATGGAGATTTTACATACTTGATTATTTTCTTTCCTTGAATCCTACTAGATCAGTTCAGATGGGTGGGTTATGCTCCCTTGCCAACAGGTGAAAACAGACTTGAACATCTTTCAATGATGTCATTAGTAGGTATATATGCTGATGCAACACTTAGAGAAGCCAGCATGACTCTTCCAAGCAGTAAGCAAGACTAAACCTCAGAAACCATTAATATTAGTAACCAATTTTATTGAAATAGTTCTCTATTTGTTCATGATAACTCCAAGACCAACCGACGGCAAGGACCCTCATAGTGGTCGCATGCATTAAGTGTGCCCAGGAACCATATAGATGCTGCCATCCATCGGAAACAATGTAGGATTACCAAGCCTGGGGAGCCAGCTGCACCCGAAGACTGCCAGCTGGAAACAACAAATTTGCTGCCCTCTCTCTAAGAACTGCATCACTCGGGCCAACATCCAAGATGTGGCCAACTGCAATCAGGTTGGAATGAGCCAGTAGCTCAGATATGGATGACCGCAGCCTCGAGCCTCAGCACTGTGGCCATCACCTCCAGACCTCAAAGCAAGAGACTTCAAAGTGGCGACAGGTCAAAAGTAAGAGCAGCAACCTGAAATTGAGCTGAGGCTAACAAACTGGAGTGAGAACTGTTGATCCTAGTGGAACTAGGAGTGTGGAAAAGAACATGAGAAACTCCCCACACCACATCTCCTGGCTCACTGAACCCCACCATGGAGGTTGAGAATGCACTCCTCCATGACAGAGATGGGGCACTGGTCTTTGCATCCTTCTGCAAAGGGACTGCGCAACTGCTAACAGGCAGAGCAAGCCTTCCAGTGTAGAGAGCATGGTGACACGCCTGGCCGCAGAGCCATAGAGAAAGCTGACATAGGCACTCAGAATAAATTCTGCATTCCAGAATGTAGGCATGTTTTGTGTCAAACACCCAAACAAACTTTGGAGCCCTGACCCACTCTAGATAGAGAAGATGTAGCCTGCCCCCCTATAGAGGTCCCCAGAATGAGCCCCCAACTGTCACTGTGTTGGATGGGAGGAAAAGGTTCTGGGAGGTGGCCAACTCCCATGGGGAACTGAATTCTAAAGCAGCAAAAGTGGTCTTTCCGGGACGATACCGGCAGAATCTTGGAACTCCAGAGATCCAGTAACCACAAAGAGCAGCAGCCCTTGCAGAGTGTGGGAACAAAAACACAACAAGCGAGTGGCATATGGAGGTCCCAGGTGCCTTTATTTGTTAAAAAAAACCCCTACGCGTTTCAGCGTTTTGCCTTCCTCAGGGGGAGGGCGGAATGCAGTTATACACTCTGTGAAAAACCCTTTGGACAACCACTAATGCGCAATTATAACTCTGATTCACTTTCTCTGTGAAAACAGACCTCTGACAGCAGTCAGAGGTCTGTAAGAAACTACTGCTGTCAGAGGTCTGTTTTCACAGAGAAAGTGAAACAGAGTTATAATTGCGCATTAGTGGTTGTCCAAAGGGTTCTTCACAGAGTGCATAACTGCATTCCACTCTCCCCCTGAGGAAGGCAAAAAGCCAAAACGCATAGGGGTTTTTTAACAAATAAAGACTCCAGAGATCCAGCCATCAAGAAAAGTGAAGGCTGAGGAAGAGGATGCTCCACCTATTTTCCAGGCCCCCTGAGTCTATCCTCTGGAAGACAGCAGAATTTGGGCTCACCAAATCCTGAAACAGCTTCTCCAAGTCCCCTCCAAATGTGGTTTTCCTTAAATGAGCTGGACCCACCAGGGCTTGGAAGCTAAGCCCACCGCTCAGCGACAAAGCCATCACCATCGTTATGCCACGACACACATCAAGCATTCAACAGATACGCTGCTGCCAATTCCAGAAAGACAGAAGTACCATCTGGAGGGAACAGTGGAACTTATTGAAAAGGAGTGAGAGTTAAATTGTCAGATCTGTTCAAGCTGCTAAGTGGAAGTCACAAACTGACCTTCCAGAAGCGCTTTCATACTGAGATTCAAAATGGCACTAATGTCACTGTATTTTTGTTTTTTGGGGGATTTTATTATTAATTTTATTATTATTATTATTGCTACACATCAACAGGGATGGTAGTCCATCTCATGACTGTCTGGAGAGGTGCCTCCACCAAAGGCATATCAGACCAAACAGTGTAATTTTCCAGTGATATGGTGTAGGGACTCTTCATGGCCCTGACCCCTTTCAGCAGGGAACCAGGAAAAGCCCTGCTCTGAGCAGACCATGCACTGTTCGTCCCCATAAACCTCCACACCCCTACAAGGTAGGGAAGGTATACCTGTGGTGTCCGCAAAACGAGAACTCCTGAACAATATGGAGCAACTGCAAGGCAGGATATCCTGAGCAATACCGCCAGGTCTTTCTGAACAGATGGAAAACCACAGTAAGCGTTCTGATACACAGAAGGGAAAAAAAAAAGACATGCCGTCCTCAAATGTTGACCTCTCCACTGGTGCCAGAATTGCCCTTGGGGCAGAGGAAACAGCCTGAACCTCTGGACGATACACTCTGCCAAAACATTTGAGGCTGTGATGCCCATGCTGGGCTCTGACCATCCTGTGACCCAGGACCTCTGCCAATTGAGTAGAAATACTTTGACAGATTGCTGAAGAGGAATTCTGAGGACAACTCAGAAACCGGGAGCTTCCCATCAATATACACTTCATCATCAGCGAGGGCAATGCACCATCGAGCCCCTAAATGAAAGTGAGAAGTCCATAGAGCCAACACTCGAGACCAAGGTCTGTGGAAAATCCTTCTCTACTTCCTGCAGCGAAGACAAGGCCAGGGCAACCATGTACCCTGCTGTGGGGAAAAGGAGAGGAAAGGACACATCAGAAGCTTCATATCCAGGCGCAAAAACAGGAACTCAGGAACGGAGAGCTTCCCTCGGAGCAATCAGCATTAGTAGAAAGTGGCATACATCTGCACCAATGTTGTATGTGTCGTGCATCGCCAACAGCCTGGCTTCAAAGGCTCAGAATGCACCAATAACGTGCACTGCAAAGTGCGCTCCAGCCACATAGGCATTACAATGGTGTACTATGGCCACTTACAGAGTTAAGGCGCACACTAAGCGCACACAGTGCCGCTAACGCTCGCAGGCAGCACAATGAGGTGGGAAACAGAAGGAAAAAACACACGCACAACAACAGGCACCCTGAGCAGCTCATCCAGGTGTACACACACTGCACAGTTAACGAGGTTATTTAGCTCCTTTAGAGAGGGACGTGAAGAAGACTAGGGTCTCTCGGGAAAGTTTGAAGGGTGAAAGCAGTCTTTGAAGGTGAAATTAGCAACTCCACTGACTAACCTTTTCAATGCCTCATTGGAGTCTGGAGTGGTGCCAAAGGACTGGAGAGAGGCTCATGTGGTGCCTTTACACAAAAGCAGAAGTAAGGATGTGGTTGAAAACTACAGGCCGGTTAGTTTAACTTCGGTGGTGAGTAAATTATTGGAAACGCTGCTGAAAGAGAAAATAGTGAGGTTTCTGGAGTCCAGCGGATTACAGGATCCGAGGAAGCATGGATTCACCAGAGGCAGGTCTTGTCAGACAAATCTGATTGATTTCTTTGACTGGGTGACCAGGGAGTTGGACCGAGGGAGAGCTCTAGATGTGGTGTATTTAGATTTCCGTAAAGCCTTTGACACTGTTCCTCACAGGCGACTTATAAACAAACTGAGCACCCTAGGAATGGACCCTAAAGTTACTGCTTGGGTTAGAAATTGGTTGGGTGGGAGGCGACAAAGAGTACAAGTAAATGGAGCTCACTCTGAGGAGAAGGATGTTACCAGTGGTGTGCCCCAGGGATCTGTCCTTGGTCCGATTCTTTTTAACATCTTTGTTAGTGATATAGCGGAAGGGCTGTCGGGTAAGGTTTGCCTCTTTGCAGATGATACCAAAATCTGCAATAGAGTAGACACCCAGGAAGGGGTAGATAACATGAGGAGGGATCTAGCTAAGCTTGAAGAATGGTCTAGAATTTGGCAGCTGGGATTTAATGTTAAAAAATGTAAGGTCATGCATTTGGGCTGCAGCAATCCAAGGAAGCAATACAGTATAGGAGGTGAAGTACTTTTGTCCACTAAAGAAGAGCGGGACCTAGGCGTGGTTGTGTCTGATGATCTTAAAGTAGCTAAACAGGTAGAAAAGGCGACAGCAAAAGCTAAAAGGATGCTTGGGTGCATACGGAGAGGAATGGCTAGCAGAAAAAAGGAGGTGATAATGCCTCTGTATAAGTCTTTGGTGCGACCTCATTTGGAGTATGGTGTGCAATTCTGGAGACCACACCTTCAAAAGGATGTGAACAGGATGGAGTCGGTGCAGAGGGTTGCTACTAAAATGATTAATGGGCTTAGTTATAAAGCATATGAGGACAGACTTAAGGATCTTAATATGTACACCTTAGAGGAAAGGCGGGATAGAGGTGATATGATTGAGATGTTTAAATACCTCCGTGGCATAAATGTTCAGGGAGAGAGCCTCTTTCAATTGAAAGCAAGTTCTGCTACGAGGGGACATGGGATGAGGGTGAAGGGAGATAGATTCAGGAGTGATATGCGGAAATATTTCTTTACGGAAAGAGTAGTGGATCCATGGAATAGTCTCCCAGTGGAGGTGGTAGAGATGAGGACAGTAACTGAATTCAAAAAAGCATGGGACCAACACAGAGGATCTCTAAAGGTAAAAAGTGGACTGTTGTAGTTGTTGTTATGGAAGGACAGACTAGATAGGCCATGTGGTCTTTTTCTGTCATCATGTTTCTATGTTTCTAGACCTTACCCGCTAATTGTCTTTCCTCGAGTATCTCCAGTCCAGTCCCAACACGGATGGGTAGTCATGCATGTCAACAGCTTAGAGACTGAGCATATCACATTTCTGACCTCTGCACACTTGGGTAGCCAGAAGGTCCTCCCAGCCCCCAGTATCCTACTGACAAAGCAGAGTTAGAAAAGAAAAGGACATATGCATCCTGCAATACCAGGATGGTAATTAAGAACAGAAAAACACTCTTTGAGAACTAAAACCTGTGAATCTCAACAGGACACCAAGGAGAAAGAAACCCCCTCCCCCCCTATGAGGAAAAGGGTAGGCTCCAGAATGAGCCAGATTGCCCAAGGACCCAACTTACCTTATGAACATTGCTGGGAAACCCAATTCCATCTCCTCCAGACCCTAATGTAAGGTAGTGAAGCGGAACACTAATGCACTTTCAGCGGGAAATAACTGTGCCTGAATAACCCCGCTTAACTAAAGCGTGCTCTCTCAAGAGCCATGCCATAAGCAAGAATCGATCCACCTGAGGCATCAGGACTGGTCCCTGCGCAAGCAAGTCGCTCCTGTTCGGGAGCCGCCAGGGGTTGCCACCAGCAACCTAACAAGATCGGCATACCATGGTCTGTGCGGCCAGTCTGGTCCAATTAGGATGACCAGCCCCCTGTGCACCTCGATCCGCTGCACCACCTGTCATATCAGGACCCAGGGTGGAAACACAGAGCAGTCCCACTGCTGGCCACGGTTGCACTAGTGTGTTGAGGCCCTCCGACATCTGTTCTCTTCATCTGCTGTAGAAACTATTTGCCTTCCCAGATACCAGGGTTGCCATGAGGTCCATAACTAGGGGGGAGGGGGGGCCCAGTGGCGAACCAGCTGCGCAAACACCTCGTCATTTAGCGTCCATTCGCCAGGATACACTCTTACTCTGCGGAGGTAATCAGCCACCATGTTTGTTATTCCTGATACGTGTGCCACTGACAAAGCCTGGAGATTGTCCTCCGCCCATGCCAGCAAAGGAGCAACCTCGCTTAACAGGACGCTGCCCGTGCCACCTTGTCTGTTGATATATGCCACTGTAGCGATGTTGTCTGAGAACACTCGCACTGCCCTCCCTCAAAAGATTTGAGAAACTCTGGAGGGCCAAGGACACTGCTCTCAACTCCAGTCTGTTTATGACCCATGCGGCTTCTTCCGCCGGCCAGCTGCCTTGTGCCACCTGTGCCTGACAGTGGGCCCCCCCAGCCTGTCAGGCTGGCATCCGTTGTTAGGGTAATCCGCCTCAGCATCTGCAATGGCATCCCCGCTAGTAGTTTGTCGGGCCTCAGCCACCATCGAAAAGCTACCTTGACATCTCTCATGCATGACAGGCGCTTCTCCAACAGGTGACGCTGGGCTGACCATCTCTTCTGGAGAGATCTCTATAGTGGTCTCATATGCAACTGTGTCCAAGGCACCAGCTTGATTGTTGCGGCCACTGAGCACAGAAGTTGTAAGTAATGCCAGGCTGTTGTAGCCGGTGTCCGTAGGAAAAAACCTGACCTGCAAATGCAGTTTGTTCATCCGCTCCAAGAGTAAGGAAACATAGAAACATGATGACAGAAAAAGACCACATGGCCTATCTAGTCTGTCCTTCCATAACTACAACAGTCCACTTTTTTACCTTTAGAGATCCTCTGTGTTGGTCCCATGCTTTTTTGAATTCAGTTACTGTCCTCATCTCTACCACCTCCACTGGGAGACACTTCCATGGATCCACTACTCTTTCTGTAAAGAAATATTTCTGCATATCACTCCTGAATCTATCTCCCTTCACCCTCATCCCATGTCCCCTCGTAGCAGAACTTGCTTTCAATTGAAAGAGGCTCTCTCCCCGAACATTTATGCCACGGAGGTATTTAAACATTTCAATCATATCACCTCTATCCCGCCTTTCCTCTAAGGTGTACATATTAAGTCTGTCCTCATATGCTTTATAATGAAGACCACTAATCATTTTAGTAGCCACCCTCTGCACCGACTCCATCCTGTTCACATCCTTTTGAAGGTGCGGTCTCCAGAATTGCACACCATACTCCAAATGAGGTCGCACCAAAAACTTATAGAGGCATTATCACCTCCTTCTTTCTTTCTGCTAGCCATTCCTCTCCTTATGCACCCAAGCATCCTTTTAGCTTTTGCCGTCGCCTTTTCTACCTGTTTAGCTACTTTAAGATCATCAGACACAACCACGCCTAGGTCCCGCTCTTCTTTAGTGGACAAAAGTACTTCACATCCTATACTGTATTGCTCCCTTGGATTGCTGCAGCCCAAATGCATGACCTTACATTTAACATTAAATCCCAGCTGCCAAATTTTAGACCATTCTTCAAGCTTAGCTAGATCCCTCCTCATGTTATCTACCCCTTCCTGGGTGTCTACTCTATTGCAGATTTTGGTATCATCTGCAAAGAGGCAAACCTTACCCGACAGCCCTTCCGCTATATCACTAACAAAGATGTTAAAAAGAATCGGACCAAGGACAGATCCCTGGGGCACACCACTGGTAACATCCTTCTCCTCAGAGTGAGCTTCATTTACTTGTACTCTTTGTCCCCTCCCACCCAACCAATTTCTAACCCAAGCAGTAACTTTAGGGTCCATCCCTAGGGTGCTCAGTTTGTTTATAAGTCACCTGTGAGGAACAGTGTCAAAGGCTTTACGGAAATCTAAATACACCACATCTAGAGCTCTCCCTCAGTCCAACTCCCTGGTCACCCAGTCAAAGAAATCAATCAGATTTGTCTGACAAGACCTGCCTCTGGTGAATCCATGCTGCCTCAGATCCTGTAATCCGCTGGACTCCAGAAACTTCACTATTTTCTCTTTCAGCAGCGTTTCCAATAATTTACTCACCACCGAAGTTAAACTAACCGGCCTGTAGTTTTCAACCACATCCTTACTTCCGCTTTTGTGTAAAGGCACCACATGAGCCTCTCTCCAGTCCTTTGGCACCACTCCCGACTCCAACGAGGCACTGAAAAGGTCAGTCAGTGGAGTTGCTAGAACGTCCCCAAGTTCCCTCAGTATTCTAGGGTGTATCCCATCCGGTCCCATCGCTTTGTCTACTTTAAGTTGAGCTAGTTTCTCACGAACACAGTCTTCTGAAAATTGTTCAAGATGTCCCTCGCTTCTGTTCTTATTTGTGGGTGTTTTCTGAGGTCCTGCTCCTGGTTCTTCATCTGTGAACACAGAACAAAAAAGGAGACCTTGCTCTCTTGTGTCTGAAAGTGAGCCCCCAGGTAAATCAACTCCTGAGCCGGGTTTGTGTTGCATTGACTACCCAGCCCAAGTTCTGAAGGAACTCGACCACCTGAGCAGTGGCCCTTACACTCTCTTCCCTTCGTCGAGGTATGGGTGTACCAGAATTCCTTCCTTTCGCAGAGCCACCGCTACGACCACCATGACCTTGGTAAAAGGTCCTGGGTGCTGTTACTAGGCCGAATGGCAATGCGGAGAATTGAAAGTGTCCCATGAGCATATGGAATCTTAGGAACCGCTGATGTTCCCTCCAAATCGGAATATGTAGGTAGGCTTCAATGAGATCTAGAGTCGTAAGGAACTCTCCTTCCCTGACGGCCACAATTATGATTCACATGCTTGAGGTCCAGGATGGGCCCAAAGAAACCCTCCTTTTTGGGGACCACGAAATACATGGAGTATCAATGTCACCCCCTCCTTTTGCACCACCATTGGCTCCGTGTTTCATATCGCATACAATTCAAAATTCTTATCTTTGTCCACAGAACTATTCACACTGGTGTTCCTTTGTACCTTGCTGATCTGATACACCTTCACACCCCCTACCGTTCTCTCCATTCTGTCCACTCCAACCGCTTGTTCCTTCCTTCCTCGTCCCAAGCCCACCTAGAATCTACATGGTCTTCCGCTTTTTACTTTCTTGGGCCCCGCCTCTGGAACTCGCTCCCCCCTGCCCTCTGATTGGATTCTTCTTTCAAATCCTTTAAAACCCACTTAAAAACTCACCTTTTTTGTATGGCATTCAACCTTCCACCCCCTCCCTCATCTCCTACTACCTTCCCCCTTAACGAGTATTGTAATTAACTTCTTTATTGGTTGTCTTGTCGTTTGTTTTTTTACTTTTCTGTTCTCTTTCCTTTCCCCCACTTGGAAACTTCTAAATTGGCGTTCTCTTTCCTTTCTGCAGCCTTTTATGATTGTAAACCGCTCTGATACCCTGTGACGGGCGGTATATAAAGTTTTAAATAAACATAAACAAACATCAACTGCATCAGAGTTGGCTGTGTGGTACCTCCACCACTGCACCAACCTTTGCAGGGTATCCCACGTCGCTTGGAACTTGCAAGGTGCTCTGCAAAAGGATCGCATGAAACTTTCCTTAAGGGGCGAGCAAACTCGAGGGCATAACTCTCCTCGATGACCTCCAGGACCCACAGGTTGGAGGTGATCTGGGCCCAGGCAGAATAAAATTTGCGCAGTCTTCTCCCTACGGGAACAAATTCTGACTGGACCCACCTCACTTCATTGTGGCTACTTGTTGGAGGTGGAAGTGAAGAACCCCTCTCTGCTCCCCGGAAACCTCGAAAAGGCTGACCTCTTGTGAAAAACCTCCCCCCTCTGATAGGGTGCAAATCGAGTAGAACTGAAATGGCGTAAGTCCCGTGCTTGTCCTCAGTCCTGCACTAGTAATCGTCCCGGCTTGTCTGTCCTCTGGGAGTCTATCACCCTTGGATTCTCCCAAGTCCTTAACCAACTTTGAGCGCCTCTCCGAACAGAAGCTTCCCCCTGAATGGGAGTCTGCTCAAGCATGATTTGGAGGACCCATCTGCCCACCAATTCCGTAGCCACAAGTATCTACGCGCAGAGACCACTGCAGCCATGCTTTGGGCTTGGCACCTGATCAGGTCGTAAGAGGCATCTGCCAAGCAGGCTGCCACCGACTCTAGATTGGTGGCTTCTGTGGGAGCTGGTACCAGCTGCTCTGATTCCTCCTGGAAGCCCTGTGCCCAGTGCAGACAGGCCCGAGCCACAACCACACCACACATTGAGGCCTGTAGGGAAGCCACATTAATATCGAAGGCCTGCTCCAGCAAAGTCTCCAGCTTCGTGTTCTGGACATCCTTGAGGGCCAAGCTGCCTTCCACCAGGATGGTCGTATTCTTGGTCACTGCCGAAACAACAGCATCCACTTTGGGATAGCCAAACAGACCATTCTCTTGCCTAGGGATTGGGTAGAGGTTTGACATGGTCCGCACCCCTCGCAGCCCCGAATCTGGAATCTCCCATTCATCCAGAATCATTTATTTGATGACCCGATGCACAGGTAACACTAACACTGTCTATGATTTTCTGACCGCCTGGAACAAAGGATCTTCCAGAGGTTCCTCCTCTGCCCGAGACCCTGGGGTCATATTGAGGGTCTTCAAAGAATGCACAATCAGTGCCAGCAGCTCCTCTCCTCCTTGTGCGGAATCTCGCCCTCCTCCGGCTTGTCCACCTGTAGGGCTTCCCCGTCATCCTGCACTTCCGGCTCCTCAGACAGCTTCGAGGCAGAGTCATTCCAGACCTCAGACCTGTCTCTAGTTTTGGCCGGGGCTCCTACCTGCACACTGGCAGACTGCTCCACTTCAGTTGAGGGCCTCTTACGGGCTCCTCCTGCAGACAGAGCCCTCGAGCCCTTCTGTTTAATGCAATAGGCTTTGTGCATAAGGAGGACGAACTCTGATGGGACATCCTTTGAGATAGAAGCCCGAGGAGCTTGGGATTCCCTATCTCCTGTAGGAAGCTTAGCATGCCCCACCATACATGGCTGGGGCTCCCCTGAATCTTCTGAGGTACCTGCCCTGTCCTGCAGATCGTCCTCCAGAGATCATGCTTCGGTCTCACAGCCTCTACAGAAGCCCTCTTCTGACACGGCTCCCCTTCTGGATCCCCAAGTTAAACAAGTTGGTCTGGCATTTTTTAAAAGAAATGCTTCACAAAAGAGACAACTCCTGAAACTGATGGAAGAAAAACAATCCCCGCCTGTGCAGGACCCGGGAGGACTTGGTCTCCATGTCAAGGGAGGAAGGAAGAAAAAGAAAAATGGCTGCCTTCAATTCTCCCCACCCAATAAAACAAGGATTCTCAAGAGCCCCAACTCAACAAAAAACAATAAAATGCACTGATTTACCTTTAAATGAGGAAGAAAAAAAAACCCCCGGAGGGAGAGAGGCTCTTGTCCTGCATTCCGCTCAGCCTACTGAATGCTTCAGCGGCTGCAGGAATCCCTGGAGGAAGTAGTTGTTTTGCCTTGTGCCACCACACACTGCTCAACCTGCTCCAATGCGTCAGCAGCCGCGGTGCTGCTAAACATCGGAAAATTCAACTATACAGCTTCAGCAAAGATGGACTCAACGGCAATAGTAACATAGTAAGTGACAGCAGCTAAAGACTTTCTACACTTCAAATTCATGATGGTCAGCCATAACACTCACTAAACAAGACTCTCTTGCCTCTGACCCTCACCAACTCTCAACTCTCTCCTCAAGGTGCCTCAGACCCCTCCTTCCCTTTCTGCCCAAATACTGGCTGACTACTTCCACGACAAAATCCACAAGATCATACTCCAATTCCCCAGTAAGTTGGCAAAAGTAGGTGCACCTCCCGCTACGTACAGGCCACCCCTCCCCATGTCTTTGTTTTAGGGGTGACCCCAACGCTCCATGTTAGATAGTTAAGTTTATTTTGATTTTATCCTGTTGCTGTAAAGGGATCCACTGTGTCTGTCCCATGCCATTTTGAATTCTGTCACTGTATTTGCCCCCACCAGTTCCATCGGGAGGGCATTCGAAGCATCCACCATCCTTTCAGTAAAAAAGTATTTCTTGACATTCCCTTCCAATTTACTCCCTTGTAACTTCATGTTATGCTCTCTAGTTTTACAGCTTCCCCGTCTTTGGAAGAGGTTTATTTGTTCATTATTTCTCTTTAAGTATTTAAAGGTCTGAATCATATCTCCCCTATCCCTCCTCTCCTCCAGAGTGTAGATATTTAGGTCTTCAAGTCTCTTCTCATAAGGCTTCTGACGCAGGTTCCAAATCATTTTGGTCGCCTTCCTCTGAACAGTTTCCAGTCTTTTTACATCCTTTGAAAGATATGGTCTCCAAAACTGAACACAGTATTCCAAGTGAGGCCTCACCAGCAACTTATACAGTGGCATTAGTACCTCTTCCTTTCTGCTGGTAATTCCTCTTTGTATGCAATCCAACATCCTCCTGGCTTTTGCCACTGCATTGTCATAATGTTTTGCCACTTTGAGATCCTCAGAAATCACACCGAGGTCATTCTCCTGGTCCGTGCACACCAACCTCTCGCCCCCTATCGCGTACATTTCCCTTGGATTTCTGCTTTCCAAGTGCATGACACTACACTTCTTTGCCTTAAATCTTAACTGCCAAGCATTAGACCAGTCTTCCAGCTTTTGTAGATCTTTCCTCATGTTATCCACTCCCTCAGGAGAGTCCACTCTGTTGCAAATTTTCATGTCATCTGCAAAAAGACAGACTTTTCCATTCAGTCCTTCAGCGATATCACTCACAAATACATTGAACGGTGCTGGGCCCAGGACCAAATCCTGGGGCACCCCGCTAATCACTCTCCTTTTATCCGAGTGAGCTCCATTTATCATCACCCTCTGTTGTCTTGTCAGTCAACCAATTTCTGATCCAGTTCACCACCTTGGGACCCATCCCCAAACTACTGTTTATTGATAAGCCTCCTATGAGGAACAGTATCAAAGGCTTTGCTGAAATCCAGGTAGATGACATCCATCGCATGCCCCTAATCTCGTTTTCTGGTCACCCAGTCAAAGAACTCAGATTTGTTTGGCAAGATCGTTCTTTGGTAAAACCATGTTGCCTCGGATCATGCAACCTGTTGGTTTTGAGAAAGTTCACTATTCGCTCTTTTAGGAGCGCCTCTATTACTTTTCCAGCCACCGAGGTAAGGCTCACGAGCCTGCAGTTTGTCACTTCTTCCCCATCAACCACTTTTGTGAAGAGGTACCAAATCAGCCCTTCTCCAGTCCTGAGGAACTTTTCCTCTTTCCAAGGATCTGTTGAAAACATCCTTTAACAGCTCTGCAAGAACCTCTCTGAGCTCTTTCAGTATCCTGGGATGTATCCCATCTGGTCCCATGGCCTTTTCCACTTTCAGTTTTGCAAGTTGTTCTAACACATCATTGTCTGTGAATATAGTGTATCTATTTCATTCCCATTTTTATATTTGGGAGTCACAGATGGTCCTTCTCCAGAATTTTATTTAGTAAAAACAGCAGAAGTATTTGTTTAGCAACTTCGCTTTTTCAATGTCACTTTCCACGAGTCTGTTCCCAGTACTTCCGAGTCCTGCAATTCCATCTCTGATTTTCTTCCTCTCCCGAATATATCTGAAGAAGGTTTTGTTGCCACACTTCACATCTTTAGCCATCTTCTCTTTTGCCTTTGATTTTGCTTTCCTTATTTCTCTTTTTGTCTTTTAGTTTGATCCTGCATTCCTTTCTGTGTTCCTGTTTGCAAGCTTTTGAATTTTGTGAAAGCTGTGTTTACCTTTTTTTGAGCAGCCACTTCTTTGGAGAACCAAATAGGTTTCCTTCTCCTCTTGTTTTTATTTACTTTCCTTACATATTTATCTGTTGCCCCTTTTATTACCACTTTTAGTTTAGCCCATTGCAATTCCACTTCCCTTATCCTCTCCCACCCTGCCAACTCCTCCTTCAGGTACTTGGCCATTTTATTGAAGTCAGTGTTTTTGACGTCTAGGACTTTGAGTTGCTGATTGGACTGTACCTTGGCTTTTATCTAAAACCACACCATGTGATGATCGCTGCTGCTCACAGGGGCACCCACCCAGACATTCAACACGCTATCACCGTTGGTGAGCACTAAATCCAGCATTGAGCTTTCCCTGGTTGGTTCCATCACCATTTGTCCAAGTAACGCATCTTGGAAAGCATCCACAATTTTTTTGCTTCTTTCCAGATTTGCAGAAGGGGTAATCCAATCCACATCAGGTAGATTAAAGTCACCCAATATGATCACTTCCCCCTTTATAGATATTGCCAAGATAGCCACAATCAATTTGTTATCTATTTCTTTGATTTGAGTTGGAGGTCTGTAGACTACACCAGTATGGATGACAGTGCCATCTCCTCTTTCCAATACAATCCAGAGCGTTTCTTCTTTTCCCCATGCATTTCAGTAGCTTTAATATTGCTTTTGACACACAAGGCTACTCCTCCTCCTTTTCCACTTTCTCTGTCTCTTCTGAATAGATTATAGCCAGCTATGGCTATAGCCCATTCATGCGATTCATTAAACCATGTTTTTGTAATGGCCACAATGTCCGAGTCCATTTCCACCATTAGGGCTTCTAGGCCCGGAACTTTGTTGGCTAAGCTTCGAGCATTTGTGCTCATTGCTTTCCAGCATTTAACTGGCTTGCATGTATTTTGCATTGATTTTGTTCTGCCCACTTCTCAATGATGTGTGGTTTAAAAGTGTGGCTAATTCTGATGTTATTCTGCTTTTGCCGGGAGCGACGTCCTGAACTTGTCCGCCCCATCTGTCACCCCCTTATTCTAGTTTAAATGCATATCCACATACTGCCTGAATTTTTCACTTAGGATTCCTTTCCCTACGACAGAGATGTAGTCCATCCGTTTCCTCAGTCACCTATAAATCTGAATCTGTATTGTTTGCACCAGGTCTGGGGCCATGTATTAAAGCTGTTTATGCGATGCAGCTTTTCTGCCCCCTTACCAAGAACAGGTAGAACTTCTAAGAATGTTAGTGTTAACAATGGGCTTGAGTTTCTCTCCCAGAGTTTGGAAGTCCCTTTGAACTGCAGAGGCACTGTTTCTAGCCAGGTCATTTATACCCAAGTGGATGACAACATCAGTTTTGTAGTGCTCACTTTCTGTGCTAAGTACATTAACAATTTGGTTTGTATTCCTGCTAGCTGAAGAGCCTAGGAAGTATTTGACTATCTTCTCTCCTTTGAACTGTGTTCCCAAGTTGGTGCCTCTGATGATGGAAACTCTAAGTAGTAGTTTTCTGTTTGGTGAGTTTTTCTTCATATTTGGTGCTTTATCAAGAGATTTGGCATTGACTGTCTCATTTAAGGGCCCTTCAGTTTCCATGGATTGGGCATCCTAATTAACCAAAGCAGAGAAGGCATTATGCAGGGATATCTCTTGATGTATTAGGGTGTCCCTGCGTTACAGGTCGCAATCTACCCGAGCCCCCTGTGATCCATTGATTCCTGGGATGTTTGATTCTTTGTGGAAGCGGTGGTGGACTTTGTTTGGTTTGTATCCTAGAAGCGGTGCGTTTCATTGCAGCTAGTTCTTCCCTTAGAGTCAATTCTTTATGCATGGCAGCTAACTTGAGGCATATAGGACAAGCTCTTAGGTTCCAAATGATTCTTCTCAGAATGAAAGCACCAGTTATTGCACTGAATACATGACATGCTGATTAAGCGGTCCTAGAAGGAGAAGAAGAAAAGGTGGTGATGGGTGGGTGGGGTGAGGGGTAGGGTGAGCGGGAACCTAAGTGTCCCTGGCCAGTAGACCTTACATGAACTGAGGGCACACTCCGATATCTGATTTAAGGGCTACACAAGGAATGTAGGTAGTCAGAATATTCCCAAAAATGAATGTATAACCAACAGTTAAATTCTATATTAGCAACAAAAGAGGCAAAAGATAGAAGGCTGAAAGCTTAGCTGTGTGGAGGCTCTGGAAGCTGTGAAGACTAGAGTTGATCAGGTACTTGTGGAAAGGCTGTAAGATAATTCAATTAGCCCCGCCCTGTCAGCAGGCAATGAGGGGGATCGTGGACCGCAATTCCTTTCCAGGCAGGAACTGGGTCTTGTGCTCTCGTGCTCCACCGGGAGGTCCCTTTGCTTGCTAATAAGAAAAAACCCAAAAAGGTCCTATAGCACTGAGATCGTAGGCCGCCCGAGGAAGGGTCCCACTTCAAGACGTCTCCCTTCCCCTAGCAATGGTGCTGCCGATGCAAAAAGGAAAAGGAAGAAAAGGAAACAATAAATTCTATAGATCAGTCAACCTGTGTCCACTCACGGAAAGACACGTCTCTGCACCTGCTTGGAGAATGAATACTGAATACTGGGGGCTGGGAGGAGCTTCCAGCTACCCAGGTGTGCAGAGGTTGGAAATCTGACATGCTCAGTCTCCAACTGCTGGACAGACATGACTATCCCATCCATGTTGGGACTGGGCTGGAGGATACAAGAAGGAATGTGTTATTATGCCACTGAGGACATGTATGATTCATGGTGAAACTGTAAAGGGTGTATGCTGAACAAAAAAAAATGTATGTTTGCAAACCTGACATGTCAAAACGAGAGTTAATTGTGTCTGAGTTCTTAACTTACATATGAAGTACGGATTAACAAATAGCAAGGCAAAGTATGATGTATGGATGATAAGACAAAAATGGAAGTTTTTGTAAATAAAAGGAAGTGCTGCGGACAGCAGAGGGAGAGTGTTCCGGGTGACTGCTCCAAGTTTGCAGCCCTGTGACTGTCTCTCTAAAGCTTTATCAGAACTTGTTATTGTATAACTAACCAAAGAAGGTTTTGGTACTCAGCCCCATGGGAGCCACAGGCTGTTAAAACCCATGCCAGACTCAGGGTTACTCTCTTGCTAATCTGCAGTCATACACCTCTGGGGAGACTTATGGTTTATGGTTTAGGCACTTGATACACAAAGTAAAGGGCAGTATATCAGAGCAGTTTACAGATATATATTCTAATAGGCACTTTCTATTCCCTTGGCCCCGAAGGGCTCACAATCTAAGCGTACCTGAAGCAATGAAGGGTTAAGTGGCTTGCCCAAGGCCACAGGGAATGGCGATGGGACTAGAGACACCAGTCCCTCCAGCCTGAGGTTACTTGTCCCTAAGTGGGAATTGAACCCCCGGCCCTCCAGACTGAGGTAACCTGTCCCAACCACTGAGCTGCTCCTTCCTCCTCTTCTTCACAACTTCAAGGGTTCAGAACTTCAGGGGAGAGCCGGGGGGGGGGGGGGGGAGAGGAGGAGTGGGCAAAGAGGTTGGGCAAGGCTTGAAGAATCCTTCCAAACTCCTTTCCAAATTTCTGACTGCTCAACTAGTCCTTAACAGTATAAGCAGCACAAAGAGCTGACCATGTTATCAATAAAGCTCTTTCCTTTGTGCTGCTTTGTGCCCACAGGAGGTGCCTCCCTTCTGCGCTCTTTGGCCTTAACAGTATAAAGGACAAGGAACTGAACCACTTTCCCTCCTCGTTATGGCAATATCCAAAAAAACACCGGGTTTAAGAGTGACTCTAGTGGAGCCACTAGCACTGCACTCCAGTGAGACAGTCACCCCAAAGGGTGGTGAAACATGGATGAAATCAATTTTCTCTTAACTGCTTTTTCAGATCTTTTTTCCAGATTTCACCAGAGCTGTAAAAACATCCAACCTCTGCTAGAGAGAGATATACTAAGGTATGTCCCTAGGGGTATTGGCTGTTAATGGCAGGATGATGTCATAAGAAGTCTCTGGAAGATTTTCTCCATCTCCACCTCTGCTGGTAGGGAAACATAACCCACTTGCCTGGACTGATCTAGCAGGATGATATGAAAAGACAGTTTGCAGCAGGACAGTACCTGCAGCTCTGAACCTGTATGGTGGAAGCAATAGCCACCAGAACCACCACCTTAAAGAGAGTCAAATCTCTGAGAGAAGCCTTATGGATAAGATAAAAAAAAAGAGGGCCTTTTCAGTGCTTTCAACACTAATGAAAGGCTCCACCGGGGAGCTACCGATGTACAGAGGCCAATTTTGCTTAACCCCCCTAAGGAAGCAAGACAGACAAGTCCCAAATACATCCCGCAGTAGCATACCAAGGTCGCTACATGAACCTTAAGAGAATTCAGGGCCAACACCTAATCCAAGCCTGCCTGCAAAAGAACAATACAGCACCTATATCCGCTTTCCTAGCTGTCAGGACCTAAGACCACCACCACCACCACCTCTCAAAACTCCTCCAAACCCTCTCAGAGCTTAAGGAGGTAAAGGCCCTATGGGCCCTGAGCAGGGTATTCACTACCACTTCAAGGTAGCCTCTCTGACAGTTTACAATTCTCAAGGACTTCACCGTAAGCTAGAAGGAAGCAAATCCTCCATCATTACATGTCTGATGAAGGCCTTTCTCCTGCAGGAGCTGGAATAAGGACTCCGCTAACAGCTCCTTTAGATTTGTATAGCATGGTCTGTACAGCCAGTCCAATGCTACCAGAATCATCAAGCCTGGATGAGTCTGAATTCTGCATAGGAGGCGGTTCATCAATGACCATGGAGATGCCCTTCTGGAGCCACACATGGAGCAAGGCATCCATGCTCACCACTTGCAAGTCGCTCTGGAGGCTACAATAGTCGCTCATCTTGGCACTATCCTGTGTGGCCATCAGATCGAACACTGGGAAGTTCCATCTTTGCTGAATGCATGGAGGCTCAATTCCTATTGCTAGGGATCTACCATATTCCAACTCAGGAAGTCAACCTAAATGTTGTCAACTTCTGCTAGACTGCTGTGGACAGAGCCACTAGGTACATCTCCACCCAACTGCATAAGGCGGATACCTCAGCGCTAGAGCCCTTCTTGTTTGTTAACATATGCCACTGCTATGGCATTGTCTGAGAACACATGCATCACTGCTATAAATGTTTGAACCCTCTCCAGCTGACTGATAAGCCAGGAGGACTCCTGAGGGAATCAAAGGCCCTGGGTCATCTGGTCTAGACAGGAAACCCTCTAGCCCTTCAGGCTAGCATCGGTGGCAAGAACCGCCCAATCCAGGGGTTTTCAGTAACATGCCAATCAGCAGATGGTGGGATTAAAGTCACCATGCTAAACTGTTCCCGGAGCTCCTAAAGGAGGGAAAGGGTCTGGTCGAAGAGATAATATAGAGACCAGAGGGAGAATAGTTATCTCTGTAGTGAGTACACATGTGCCCTGGCCCATGAGACCAAGACCAGTGTCATTATCATGAACCTCAGGAGCTGTAGATGGGGGAGCTTGAGCATGGCACTGACTGCTTTTAGGTCCAAAATAGCCACAAGTAGATAGAATATCAGCCCTGACCTGAAAGATGTTCATGTCTTCCTCCATTAGCTCTTGTTCATTCAATGTATCACTTCAGTTCAGTATTCCTATAAGCAATTCAATTATCTAATACAGGTCTCAAGTAAACGTTGGCACTAGAATTCTGGGTATTATATATCCCCAGTTATGTGCCCGTTATATTTACAGAGGTCATTGATGCTAACGGGCACATAACTGGGGATATATAATACCCAGAATTCTAGTGCCAACGTTTACTTGAGACCTGTATTAAATAATTGAATTGCTTATAGGAATACTGAACTAAAGTGATACATTGAATGAACAAGAGTGGTTTATTTGTACCGTGAAGTATTCATTCAAGGAGAAGACCACTAAGTTTTGTTTCCTCCATCAGCTGGCAAGAGAATATAACCCACTCATCTGAACTGGTCTAGCAGAACAATAAGGAATGGCGTTTTAATATGTCCTATATCAAAATCCAAAAGGGTCCAAGTTTGATCTTCACCATAAAAATTAGTGGAAATTCATCATTCTCCTAGTTAAGAGAAATTTCAGGGGACCTTCAAAAAGAGTAGCTAATGCCATCCACCTAGGTAGTTAAAGGGCCATTTCTAAACATCTACTGCTCCATCCACAAATGACAAAGTAGGAGATTACAGCAACTATTCATGAGTGAGATGGGCAATCTTGGCAGGACAAAGAACAAACCATTAAGTCATCCATAAAATCACAATGATCCCAGATGTTCAGACCTCTCTTGCTACTCCATATGCCTAAAAAAACTACCAGTCAGTGTATCAGGCTCCTTCTCTAACCCTAATCAAATCCAGGCTTGAAAAACGCACCTCTTTGAGGCTGCTTTTGGTTCCTGATGCTTTTCACTCTTTTTCACTACTTATGTAAATCTTACCATACTGTACACTCCCCAGTTTTGTGATGTTTTTCATCTTGATTAGATTGTAAACTCTGATGAGTAAGGAATATGCATAGCGCTGTGTATGCTTTGTAGCGCTATACAACTAATTATTAGCATCAGTAATCTTGCGACAAAAAGCCAACAAAAACCCTGGCTTCCAAAACAACTTCAGCCTGTCAAGCATCGCAGTAGTGATATTATGGTGTACGGCTGATTTGCTGCATGAGGACCTGGAAAACTTGCCATTACTGACGGAATCATTAATTGTTTGATAGCAGAAAATTTGAGAGAAAAATGTTAGACCATCCAGCCATGAGCTGAAGCAGAGCTGCAAGTGAATCATGCAGTAAATAACCTCAAACATAGCTGAAGAGATTTTGTATGTTCGATTGGCCAAGTGGGTCCTGCCCTAAACATTACTGAAATAGTGTATGAAGACCTGAAGTGGGCAGTACACTCAATCCTCAAATGTCACTGAGCAGGTGGTTTTCCCGCCTGGGAGCATCAGGCCACTGGCACACATCCAATGCGCTCAGATGCCACCTTAAAGTGGGGACCACAGATTAAAAACTACTACATGGACCAATTCTCTCTCCTCCCACCAGCTTAATATTACCCATCCGCCCAAAACACTTCCCAAATCTCTAGACAATACCTTCCATGGACCCTCTACCCCCCTCCTGCCCCATATGGATTGTAGAGGTATGCGCCTAGGTGGGAGGGGGCGCTACACTTCAATTTCTAAAGCACCAGCCTTTTCAAGTCATTTCCCCAGGAGCACTGTGCATTGAACTGCCTGAAGTGCAAGCACAGTTCAAGAAAAGGTGAGGAACTAGAAATATTATCGCGGATGTGAGATGGATCCTTGAAAAGACAAAATACCACCAAAAGGATATCCATATGTGTTTTAACAATTACAGTAAGGCTTTTGACTGTGTAAACCATGAGAAACTCTGGGCCACATTAAGAAGCATGGGTATACCAGAAAAAACCTGATCGTTCTCTTGCACAACCTTTACACTGATCAAGAAGAAACGGTTCGAATGGAACTAGGCAAAACAGAATGGTTTAAAATCAGCAAAGGTGTATGACAAGGCTGCATACTTTCCCCCTACCTATTTAATTTATATGCAGAACAAATCATCAGAGAAGCAGGACTGTATAAAGACAACCGAGATGTAAAGACTGATGGAAGACTCATCAACAACCCTCGCTATGCTGATTATACCACATTACTGGCTGAAAGTGAAGACGATTTGAAACATTTGCTTCTCAAGATTAAGAAATATATAGTCTTAAAATGGGTCTGCTCCTTAATGATAAGAAGGCAAAGATCCCGACAACTGGCAAAGCACAGTTACTTACCTGTAACAGGTGATCTCTGGGAACAGCCAGAATAAGTCTTCACATATGGGTACGTCGGTACCGACGGAGCCTGCACGGGAATGCTCCCCAGCATCCAATCAGAAAGCTTTTGGGAGCATCCCTCACGCCTGCGCGCTGACTTCCCGCCCTTTCCACTTCTTCTCCTCAGTTGAGTATCATAGTTGAGACAAAGGAGAGAAAGAGGAAAGGAAGATAGATACAACTCCTAGGGGAGGTGGGTGGGTTGTGAAGACTTATTCTTGCTGTTCCCAGAGATCACCTGTTACAGGTAAGTAACTGTGCTATCTCCAGGAACAAGCAGGAATGAGTCTTCACATATGGGGACTCCCTAGATAGAGATGCCAGGGGGAGATCCCATAAAATGCATGTTCCTGGATCAGGAGTGCATTTCCCACACAGGATCTCCGGCATCCCATAGGGAATGGAGGGTAGGAGTTGAGAATAGAAGAGCTGTAAGGAAAACAGCAAACCCAAGGACTACAGGAGAGGAGTCCATGGCATGTATGATAAGTACCATTAAAATTATTTAATGAACAGTTATAATATGGAGCTTACCTACTGGATTGTAGGAAGTAGAAAGCGTGATGGAGTCTACTGGATATGCAGTAGCGGAATCCTCAAGGTGACCTCACAGCAGTGAGGGTGAAGGTCCAGACCTGGAATTAGCAGGTGATCCAGGTGTCAACTGGGGTAGGATTAGAACGGCAGGTCTTCAATGGAAAGCTTTATGAGAAAAAGCTGAAAACTCTTTTAGGTACAGAGTCATAACATTGAGGACTAAAAGAAGAAGACTGACCGAATTGGACAACTAACCCAGTCTTGGAGGGAAGATGGGTTATGGAAAAAAGCCCATATTCCCAAGCAGAACAATGTGTACTCAAAAACAATGAAGATGTACACTATCTTTCCTAGCTGATGAGAGATAGGAAAGATATTGAAGCTTGAATCTTCAAGGATAGGGAGACCTAGAGCAAAGCGGAAGCTGTTATCACCACAGTAGTGGTTGTGAGCATAACAGTCCCCACATACTAAGGAACAGTATGAAAAAGGGAGCCCACTGTCTGTAACCTCTGAGAAAGGTACAAATTGCTATAGCATAGACAGTGAGGAGAAAGTATGTAATACATATCGATCTATAAAAGTCTCCCAAACAGATACATTATATATATACACACACACGCACGTATATGTGTGTATATATATATATATATATATATATTCATATATATCTATAAAAATATATATATATATATATATATATATATATATATATATATATATATACACACATATACACATACCTCTGGGGGCATAATTATGCAAACACAACTTACAGACATATGTATGTAGAGGCATATATAGAGATATTTACATACATGACAATAAGTCTGAAGATACACTAAGCCCCATAAGAACATTCACATGGGGAATGTGAGGGGAAAGATTCATCCAACAACAAGAGGGTGAAATCCACTTGACAGATATATAGAGAATCTATTTCCGTGGGCTAAGAGGATGCAGAAATGCAATCCAGTAAAATAACCAGGATGGTTGCGTGAAAAACAGAGGATAATATCAGTCTGTAAAGAGCAAGTCGAGAGTCCTTTAGAACTCTGACATGGTAGATGGGTAGAAACGCATAGAGGAGATACCAGGCGGACCCACTGGAGGGACATAGGGGTATCATGCGTTACTAATAACCTTGGATATTCACGCAGAAAAAGCTTATATTCTGAATTATAACAGGAGACAAGAGGGTGTGGAGAACCCTCACAGTCATGAGAATGATTTATAAGCTTTTTTCTACTATATAGAATAGCCCTCAGAGACAAAGATCAATGCTCTGTAGCAAGGGCCCATAGTAGAAAGCTTCTCTGAAGATTGCAGAGAGCATTGTGCAGGAGAATTATGAGATAAAACTGACTGAAGTCAGGTGTGTTGCCACATCCTAGGAAAAGGAGATGGCTAGAAAGAAGATAATGTTAGAAGCCTAAAGTGAGTAGGATTATCCAAGATAGATGAGGACTAGCTTGGAATCACTACTGAGGCTAGACAAAAATTGTGGAAGATTGAACTACTGGTACTTTTCCACAAGTTCCAGTCTATCACTGGAACTCCTGCATGCACAGCAGCTGAAAAAGACAGCAGAGAGAATCCTACTGTGCAAAACAAAGAGAAACAGACAAAGGGAGAGGAGATATTCCCGTCCCTGCCTGATGAGTTGAGTTATCTTGAGAATGTATTCAAGGAAACAAAAATTCTACACTGGAATGAAAGCTAGAGAAGCTTTTCAGTATGGTACCACTCAGTCAGGGGAAACCCTGGATGAGAGGGGGAGGGTGACTTACCCATATGGCGAGTCAGCTGAAGGAAAAAAAAAATGTTCATGTTGGGACAGAAACTATCATGAGATAGTTGTAACCTCCCTTCTTGGTGTAAGAAGAGGAGAATTCTGTAACCCATGGACAAGAATATCCTGAGAGCTTAGCATACTGAAAAAGGAAAACCCCAGTGTAGAGCTTTAAGAAAAAACAGTGAACAAACTTCTGTTAAGAAGAGGTTAACTGTAGATTGTAACCTTCAGAACCTATGGTTGCTGGGTATGTTGAGATTGGCTAGAATTTGGAAACTTCAGACTAGGACGAGGTGTCCCTTGCTTGGGCACCTCTGGATGATGGGCAGGAGAAGAGTGAAACCTTCTTTTCTTAGGGAAAGAAGGCTTGGTAGGACATTTCCTACCTCCTGGGGAAGAAGGCGGCTTAGAATGGTCTCCAGAACCAGGGAAGTCAGTGGAGCAATGAGCAACCTGATGTAAAGCCTCCTTATTGAAGAGATTTTCTTCAGTACAAGGAGAATTACCCAGTGTATGTTGTGCCCATCTGCTCAAGTCAGAAGCTTGGAGCCAGGCTCTACGACGTGCTCCAATGGCAATAGCAGAGGATCTGCTAACAGACTCAAAAGAGTCTAGAGAAGCACGAGAAAGAAACCAAGAGATATTCCGGCTATGACTAAGAAGCAAGGAATAGTCAGCAGCCTTAGGCTCTGACAAAAAAGGAGTCAAAAGAGATAATTTCTTTGTGACCTCCTGGAGTGTTAGACTCATAAAATATATAAGAAATAATTCTTGATGCCAGCATAGATGTTTGGAAGGTTTGACGTCCAAAGGCATCAAGTGCTCTAGAAGCACGACCTGGCGGATAAGAAGAATGTTTCTTCTTGCTTTTTACCTTCCTCATTGCTGATTCCACTACAATGGAATGATGGGGAAGTTGATTCTTTTGAAACCCTGGAGAGGGGGGCACCTGATACAGAACATTAGTTGCTGTAGAAGGTGAGGGAACCCTTAAAGGTGATTCCCATATTCTCAGAAGAAGATCCTGCAAAGAATGATGTAAAGGAAGCATTATATTTCCCTTTTCTGCAGGAAAGCCTTGGTTAAGATTACAGCCAGGGATAGGAATAGCAAGAAAGGTTGCCATGTCAAGGAGAAACTTCTGAAAAGAAGGATCTCCAATGGGAACCATCCCTGGGAAGGCTAAGGTTGAAGATGCAGCCTGAGCACCAGAGGATGTACTGGTCTGGTGCAGAAAAAGAACCTTACTAGATGGATAATGATACTGGCAGTCACGATTTGAGGCAGTTAGTACTGCATCGTCTATGCCAGGTATCGATTCCAAACTAGGCATGGAAAGGATCGATGGCACCGATGTAATTGCGGGAATCGACATCGATACCGATACCGGTAATGGCATCGAGGCCGTCATCGGAGGCTGCTCAAGCGGTACCGAGGTAACCAGAGAGTCTTGGTGAGTATCCTCGGTACTGCGTATCCGGAAACGACAAGAGTCGGTTCCAAGGCGCGTCGGTACCCAGTCATCTAGACTAGATATCGATTCCAGACTCGGCATCGAAGGGAGCGAGTCTATCGATGCATGTCTAGAGTGCACCGACATCGGTAGTGGTACCGGCGATGCTGATACAGGGAAGTCACTCTGGGTCGTATCGATCGGTCCCAAAGGTACCGAGGACGCCAGATGACGATCCCTGGTGAAGAGTGGAACACTCGACACCAGTGCCGATGCTGGGGTATCGGTACCGCTCAAAGCGGATACCACCCCCGAGCATGGCTTAGATACAGGAAAGTCAATCTGGAACGTATCGATCGGTCCCGAAGGTACCGAGGACGCCAGATGACGATCCCTGGTGAAGAGTGGAACACTCGACACCGGTGCCGGGGTATCGGTACTGCTCAAAGCGGATACCACCCCCGGGCACGGCTCAGGTATGTTCTGTGAGGGGTGAGCCCCAGGAACAACCTGAAATGCTTTGGAGCCCGAAGACTCCCGCCGGGGTTTTAATGCCAATGGGGTCTTGAGGGCAAGGCCGGAGCTGTCATCATGCGTGGCATGAGACCTACCACTCAAGGATTGGCAAGTCTTAACAGACTGTTTGTGGGTTACCTGATCCTGTAGAGAAGAAAAACCTGGTGCCCTCACTGTAGAAGGGAAAACGGTATCGAGGGAAACTCGAAAGAGGGAAGGTCTTCTCTCAGCATTGCAGCCTGATAGTTCAGGGGAAAAAGGGTCAGGACCCAAACAGGTTAGACACCAGAGATTGGAGTCTAAAAAGAAAACTGTGTTTCCACAGTGAAGGCACTTCTTAGGAGAAGGCGGCTCCATGATGGAGAGGCCTTGTAGGCCCAAAAAGTTAAGACAGAAACAGAGGGAAAAATCTCTCTGAGTTTAGGAAAAAAAGAAAGAAAAAACCACCGGCGGTACCGGTATCGGTGGGAAAAACAGCCGCGACCACAAGAAAACAAGAAATGAAGTATTTAAAGAAAAAAGTTTCTGCGGTGACAGGAGGACGTCCTGCCGGCTCCGCGGAAAAACGAAAACTGAGGAGAAGAAGTGGAAAGGGCGGGAAGTCAGCGTGCAGGCGCAAGGGATGCTCCCAAAAGCTTTCTGATTGGATGCTGGGGAGCATTCCCGTGCAGGCTCCGTCGGTACCGACGTACCCATATGTGAAGACTCATTCCTGCTTGTTCCTGGAGATAATCAATTTCATCATTGATGGAGAAGAAATTGAAACAGTTGACAGCTTTAACTTACTTGGATCAACAATCAATAAAGGACTAGCAGTCAAGAAATCCAACGACGTATTGCTCTTGGTAGAATGGCTATGAAGGACCTAGACAAGATCCTCAAGAGCAGAGATGTCTCTTTCCATACAAAGATTCGACTTGTCCAGGCCATGGTATTTTCAATAACATCATATGGATGTGAAAGTTGGACAGTGAAAAAGAGAGACATGAAGAAAACTGATGCCTTTGAATTATGGTGCTGGCGACAAATACTGTGTATACCATGGACTACCCGAAGAACAAACCAGTCATTACTAGAGGAGATCAAACCTAAATTTTCCTTAGAAGCTCAGATGACAAGACTTTGACTTTCATACTTTGGATATATCATTCAAAGAGAGAGATCAATGGAAAAAGACAATGCTTGGCAAGGTAGAAGGTCACCATAAAAGGAAGACCGGCAATGCGATGGATCGATATAATAACAGCAGCAATGGATACCACTATCAACAATGAGCCGCTTGGCTGAAGACCGAACAAAGTTTTAGGTCAACTATCCAGAGGGTCGCTAGGAATCGACACAGACTTGACAGCCCTTAGCAACAACAAAAAAACTGTGCATTGCGTTAGCAGTCTGATATTTCCAGGGAGAAGAATAACGCAGTTTGTGAGGTTGATCCCAAGTTGCATTATTTCTTTACCATGAAAAAGACACTTACCTATGGTACTGAATTACAGTAGGTTAGTGACACCCACAGTAAATTAAGCTAGAGTAAAACTTGGTATTTCCCCCTTATTGTTGAATCTTTTTATCATATACATCATTTTTTCTGAGTGATTTATTCAATGGCCTTCCTCTCTTATCAGATCACATTTCAATAAATTGTGCTCAAATCCAAACCACCTTATGTGCTTCATTAACCTTTTCTCAGTACATCAAGAGACCAGAGGATCCATGAATAAAGGTAAAATTAGACCTACTGGCTAGTTGTCTTTCCTTGAGTTACTCCAGGCCAGTCCAGTTACGCTTGGGTTATCTCCCTCCAACAGCAGCTGGGGGCCGAGTATATCAGGATTGTGAATACCAGTATAAGGGCTCCCTCGAGGCCCCCCAAAACTAATTACAATTTACTGAGTGAAGGCATGACGTGGCACCAGAGCAGACTTGCTAAATCCCCCAAGTACCACTTTACAGGAGACTCCTGTTCTGATTATATCGACCTTTTTGCAGATGCCTTCACTAGGAATGAAAAACTGTTCTCAGCAATTGTATGTCCCTTAACATTTTCTGGCCGGTCTAGAGCTATTGTTAATATCTTGAAACAAGAGTGGCATCTCCTTACCACCTTACCTTCCTTTGCCACAAAACGTTTGATGATCGCCTATAAGCAAACCTCTAACTTATCTAATTTACTTGTTCCATCCGCTCTTACCATTGCCAGACCCTCCCCTACAATTAAGGGTCACTACAGTTGTGGTAACTGCTCTGTGTGTACACATGTCATTACAATTTAAAACTTTTTTTCAGATAAAACCACTGGTCGTAAATTTTTCTTACAGCAGTATTCAAATTGTAAGAGCACCAATGTTATTTATTTTATTCAATGTCCTTGCCAAAAATTATACATAGGCAAGACCCTGAGGCAGGTCCGTACCCGTATAATTGAACATAGAAGTAATATTCTCAGAAAACAAGCGGATAAACCACTGGTATCCCACTGGTTGGAGAAAAACCATAACATCAGTGACATTAAATACGCTGTGCTTAAAACCATTGTTCCACATTGGAGAGGAGGTAACTTGGATAAAACTCTTCTGAAGTTCGAACAGCGTTATATCTATGAACTAAATACTTTGGAACCATATGGTTTAAATCAAGAATTGGATTTATCAGTCTTTCTGGGATAATGCCTTTATGGTTTCATTTTAATTGTTTTAAATATTTTCCTTTGAGTTTTAAATATTTCAGTCACCTTTGAAGATGTTACGTTATATTTAAGCTCAATTTGCATATTCGGGTTGAAGGTTCAGTCCGTTTATTTTTCCTGTTTTGTCACCTTATTCATCACATTGAGCTGCATTAACATATATATATGTGCAACATTTTGTTCTTACGCTCTCTTGAATATTTTTTTTCAGTTTGCATAGTATTATGGTCTCTTAGGTGTCCTGACGTGTACTCCTCCCCTAGTATCGGGTTTCGTCTGTTTTGGCGCGAAAATCGGCGTTTATATAACAGCACAGCAAAGCTTTGAAAGTACTTGCTGCGACTCTGCTCCCTTACGGGTTTGATTTTACACAGTAAGGTTTTATTGTTAGTTTCTGCTTTTACACTTCTTTTTGGCAAGATACATCTTTCTAGCTGGTGGCTCACGGTAGTTTCATTTTTTACATTACTATTTTCGGTGTTCCTGGTCTTTTAGCAACACTGTGGCTATTTCACACATAAGACCGCCTCTGACTGCATTAGGTTTTTATCGTGTGTAAGGGTGAGTAGCTTTACTCTAATGTTACCATTTTTGTGCTCACAATAGATACCTGATACAATGTTTTCATCATTTGTGTCCGTCTCAACAAGGGACCTTATATTATTAAGTCTGCTGAGTTGTCTTCAGTTCCTTTCTTTTGTAGCTATTGTTGTGACCCATCGGTCCGATATTTACATTTGTATTTCAATTATTAGTTATTTATTTTATTTGCTTTTATTTTACACATAACAATTCAAGGTTTTTTGGTTCATGGTACACCATATTCTGTTCTCTGTTTTTTAATTTGCATACTGTTATCAGCACTTTTTTAATTAATTTTTTTAATTTATTATGTTTATAATTTATAATTTATTATTTTTTAGCTTGATGATCCTATTTGGATTTAATGTAGGTTTTAAATTATGGTCATTCCACCAATTTAATTGCTCATATGAGCATGTTGTTGTAACTAACCCTATGTTGCCTCTTCATATTTTAGTTGTTGTATAATGTGTCATATACTGTGCACGTCTGTGTCTATATTTATTTAATTATACATTGCATTGTTCATGTTCATTACAATGTTTTATTTTTAAATATAGCCGTATTTATTATTTTTTTATTTTCTATGCTTATCTATTTTACATTTATTATTTTCATGTTTTATCGTTTTAGCCACATACATGCATATTTATTCTGTATTTATATGTATAATTAATTTACATTTTAAATATTTTTTAATAGGACAGTTTATGATATATTATTTATTAACATTATTTAGTTAATTCTATTGTTATTGCTCTATGTTGGTTTTTATACCCATTTGGTCTCTCAGCCCTGCTTTTATCTTTTTATTTTTGTCTCTTTACTTTTTATTTGTTCTTATCATTAGATGTGCTCATGTTTCTTTGTCATGCCGGTGCTTTCACATGTATTGTTATTTTAATATGGTTTTGAATATATTTTTTATTTTGTTTTTAATTATGCTCATGTTTTTATCATTATTTGTTAGTGCTACTCCCCCTGAGGAAGGCATTGCCGAAACGCGTTGGGGTCCCTTTTTGAATAATAAAGACCCGTCTGTTCTTCCAACAACTCCTGCTTCTTGTGTTTGTTCAACCCGAATGGGAGGGCATGAAACTGGAAGTATCTTGCCGGGACAGCAAAACGCAGGAACCGCTGATGGTCTGGTCGAATCCAGATGTGCAGGTAAGCCTCCGCGAGGTCCAGCGCTGACAGGAACTCGCCCTGTTGCACTGCCATGATGATAGACCACAAAGTCTCCATCCTAAAATATGGTTCACATGCTTGGGGTAGAGGAAGGGGCGAAATGACCCCTCCTTGGGAACCACGAAATAGATGGAGTATTGATCTAAGCCGCACTGATCTCACGGTACCAGCACTACGGCCTGCAATTTCAGCAGACATTGAAGGTATCTTGTACTGCTTTTGCCTTCTCGGGTGCTTTGCAAGGGTGAGAGGACAAAAGCCTCAAACTCTACCGCGTAAACCTCCCGGATGTTCTCCAAGACCTACTGGTCCATAGTTACTGTGGCCCAGACAGAGTAAAACTGTTGTAATCTGCCTCCTATTGCCATCTCTGCCTGGACCACCCTGACTTCACTGGGGCTTCTTCGCTGTAGCCTATGAGGCCGGAACTGTGGAACCCCCAAGAGGGCTGACCCTATGTCCCATAGCGTCCCCTCTGATACGGAGCGAAGCAGCTAGCCCTGAAGCATCGAAAGTCATGCAGCTTCCCCCTCTGGAGCGATCCGTTTGGGGCCATTGGGTTTGTCCTCTTGCAAACGACCTCCTTTGGTCTCTCAGAGGTCCTTTACCAGCTTGTCCAACGTTCTATCCAGAGTGGTCCACCATGCGGGGACTCCCTCCACAGCTGCTGAGCACTGAGAGACTGGATTCTAGGGCAGTAGAGGGAGTCCTTATATTGATGTCCAGAATCCTGACATGCTCAGTCCCCGCCTGCTGTTGGAGATAACCCAAGCGTAACTGGACTGGCCTGTAGTGACGATAGTTTTTTTCCTTATTTCCCCTTCTTGTACCTCTGAAGAACCGCTTCACTTTGGTGCTACTCAGGGATGCCCCCATCAACTGATAATATTGTGGAACACAGCCGGATTCAGTTCCCATTCTCCCAGATCTAACTGGTGTCGACTGAGAAAATTTGTCTGAACATTTTCTTTGCCTGCCATGTGTCCCGTTGATAGGGCCATCAGGTTTGCTTCCGCCCACAACAGTAGTGGTTGAATTTCTTCCGCCAATGTAGCACTGTCCGTGCCTCCTTTACAATATATGTAAGCTACCATGGTCACATTGTCTGAGCAGACTCTCACTGCCTTCTGAAAAATGAGAGGGCGGAAGACTTGGCACACTAGAACTGCTCTCATTTCCAACTGATTGATGGACCACATGCTCTCCTCCAGAGTTCAGCTTCCTTGAATTACATGCAACTCGCAATGTGTTCCCCATCCCGAGAGTCTGGCATCGGCTGTCATGAGAATCCAATCCAGAGGTTCCAGCGGCATTCCCACTGTGAAATGGACCGGATGTAGCCACCAGGACAGCCGCATCCTTGTGTCCAAAGGACAGACCAGCTTCTTTGATAATGGTCTCCACAACATCACCCCCTGAGACAGTAAGGCTTGTTGCAGCAGCTTCTTGTGTGCTCATGCCCAAAGCACCAGATTCAAGGCAACTGCCATGGACCCCAGGAGCTGTAGATAGTATGCCGAAGAGCTCCCATTGCTAGAAAACTGCACATTTTATGCTGAATCTTCTGTGCTCTCTTGGCTGGTAAAGAGGCTAATCTGACCTTGGTGTCAAAATGAGCTCCCAGATAGACCAGACTCTGGACTGGTTCGAGTTTGCTCTTGGCAAAACTGACTACCCAGGCTAGACTTTGGAGGAAATCCAACACTCTTCGGGTAGCACTTACTCCCTCTGCCTCCGATTTCGCTCTGGTCAAAACGGTCACCTAAGTAGCGGGTGCACCAAATGCCTTCTTGTCTCAGTGCTGCCACGACTTTGATGAAGGTGCAAGGAGCTGTGGCCAGGCCAAACAGCAAAGGGCGAAAAAGAATATGTCTGATTGGTACGGCAAACCGTAAGTTCTATTGATGATCTGGTCAAATCAGGATATGGAGGTATGCCTTTGTCAGGTCTAATGTGGACAGTAACTCGTTCTTACTGCAATAATGACCAACCGCAAGGTTTCCATCCAGAAATGTGGCACCTTCAAGGCTCAGTTTACGCGTTTGAGATCCAGGATAGGCCAGAAAGATCCTTCCTTTTTGGGAACCACAAAATAAATGGAGTATCAACCTAAGCCACACTAATCTATCTGGACCGGCACCACTGTCTGCAGTCACAGTAACATGTGCAGAGTGTCCTGAACCGCCTGCTTTATGGAGAGGGCCTTGCATGGGGATTGCACAAAGGCTTTGGAGAGAGGACAAGTGAACTCAAAGGCATATCCTTTCCAAATGACCTCCAGAACCCACTGGTCTATTGTAATTTTGTCCCAGGCAGCATAAAACTGCTATAAACCAATCTCTACTGGTACCACCTCCACCTAGGCCTGTCTTGCTTCATTGGGATTTCTTGGAAGGAGTCAAAGGGGCAGAGTAGAATCCCCTACTGGATCCTCTATAGCCTCAAAAATGTTGACCTTTTGGCAAGTAGCACCCCCTCTGAAAAGGAGCTAAATGTGCAGAACTAAACTTTCTGTAGTCCCTGGGCTGGCCTCTGGGAATGATACCCTGCTTCTGACCTTTGGGGCAGCCTTCTGGCAAACAAGAGGCTTTTGAGTCCCAAGTCCTCAACCAATTTATCCAGTGCTTCTCCAAAAAGTAACTTGCCCTTAAAAGGAAACTTACTGAGTCTTGTTTTGGAAGACCAATTCCACAACCACAGAAAATGTCAAGCCATGATAACTGATACCATAGTCTTAGCCGAGAATTGGATCAAGTCATAGAAGCCATCGGCTAGATAGACAGAGGCTGATTCTGGCTTCACTGCCTCCAATGCTACAATCTGAGGTTCTAAGTGTATTGCCGGCAAACTTGTATCCATTGAATAGAAGCCATGGTCACATAGCTCCACAAATTGATACCTGTAGGGACATGGAACTGGTATCAAATGCCTGTTTCAAAAGAGTCTCCAGCTTACGGTCCTGCACATCCCCTCCACAGGGATAGTAATCTTTTTTGGTCACCGCCGAAACCAATGCATCCACCTTGGGCATCTTAAGGTAGTCTTTTTCTTCATCTGGGATGAAGGTACAAGCGACTCATGGCCCTTCTCTCTTTAAAGCTGGCTTCTGGCACCTCCCATTCTGTCTATCATTTTCTTAATGACTCTGGACTGGAAAGGCAGCTTGAGAGCTTTTGAAACCCTGCAACAGGGAATCCTCTAAGGCACAGGTTCCCAACTCCAGTCCTGGAGGGCCAAACACCATTCAGTTTTTCAGGCTGTCCCTAATGAATATGCATGAGATATATTTGAATACAATGGGGGCAGTGCATGCAAATGCATCTCATGCATATTTATTAAGGACAGCCTGAAAACCTGAATGGTGTTTGGCCCTCCAGGACTGGAGTTGGGAACTTCTGCTCTAAGGGCTCCTCAGCTGTGCCAGAGACAGGAACAATCTTAAGCGCTGCAAGAGAGTGGTTTATCAGGGAAGACAGCTCCTCACAGTGAAAAACTCTTACCCTATTGGGATCTTCCCCCTGTGGTATCTCACCTTCCTCCAAACCTGGTTGCACAGACTCACCCCGAAATCTGACAAGCCCTCTAAGGGATATTCAGAAGTAGGCGATTGAGAAGCCTGTTCTATCCAGACCACTCCCTCCACACACTTTCTTAGGAGGAGGATCTCCTTATCAGAGGATCCTTCCTGCGGGGATTCCACTGTGCTTTGCAAAGGACAATTTCTTACAGCAGGGGTGTCCACACTGCTACCCTGTTTCCTCTTCATGCAATATGCCTTGTGCATTAACATAACAAAATTGTGAGAAAAAGCAGTGTCTGCCACCTCAGAAATGTCTAAATACATGATCCCTTGTGCTGAAATATGCTTTGCCTTGATTTATGCCGCTTCCCCCTTCCCTAATGAGGAAATGTCAGCCGACAGTAAAGGGGCCACGATTCCCACCACATTCGCCGGAACCGCCATCTCAGAAGCACCCTGAAGGGAAGCCCCTGACTCACTGTCCATGGCTCCAGTACAAAAATCACACTCTGGCGACTTCCCCCGACATGCACAAGCTCGCAAAGCCCCTTAAAAATGAAACCACGGCTTCCCCCACAGACGGCACAAATTAAAGGGAGACACAGCATGCAAGCCCCACGGTGGCAAAGACACACTAACAGTTTGGGAGACAGAAGAAAAGTTAACTCACCCTGCACTAAAACCAGACCGACAGCTAAGCAGTGAATAGGCATGAAGCAGAGCCTCACCTCTGAATCACTGAGAGAAAGATCCTGATGCAGAATATAGAAGTCCTTTCACTTTGAAATGTTTGGGTTTTTTTAAAGGCACAGAGCCTATCAGTGTCTCTGACATAGTGCAAATGATAATTACACTTACCTGGTAATTGTAGTTCCTTGAGTGACTACAGTTCAGTCCTCTACCTCTGGGTTGTCAACCTCCTCCTGCAGCTTGGAGACTGGCATGTCAGAATCATGACATCACTGGATATAGCCTGATCTCTCTCCTCAGTCCCAGTGTGAACTATTAAAGCAGACTCAAAGGAGCAACAAATAAGTAGCTAGAATAATCATCGTAACCTAATCTAAACTACCATTAGAACTATTTCACATTCTGGCAAGGCTTTCTTACGCCCTTTACTGCCACACACAGCATCCAATATAAAAGAGAGCGAACATTAACAATTGGAAAACAGACCTACCTGTAGTGCTTCTCTTCTTGCTATTAAATCTTTACCCCTCCTGAAAGAGCTCCGGGTGGGATGGAGGACTGAATTGTCGTCACTCAAGGAACTACAATTACCAGGTAAGTGTAATTATCATTTCCTTATCGTTCCTCCAGTTCAGTCCTCTACCTTTGAGAAGTACCAGAGCAGTACTCATCGGGAGGGACCCAATACTGCCGACCCGAAACAGGCATCATTAGCTGCCGCGACGTCAAGACGGTAATGCCTACTGAACGTATGTAGAGACAACCAAGTCGCCGCCCTACAAATGTCTCCTGGCGGGACCAAACTGTGCTCTGCCGAGGAAGACGCTTGCACTCTGGTGGAATGAGCTCGCAACCCTGTGGGCACAGATCGACCTTGAAGCAGATAGGAGGAAGCAATCACCTCCCGAATCCACCTGGCAATGGAAGCCTTAGCCGCCGCCTCTCCTTTGCGCACACTTCCGAACACCATGAATAGCCGGTCCGACTTGCGAACACTTCGTTACCTTCAAATGCTGTCGCAATACCCTCTTTACATCCAAACGGCGTAAACTGCGGTCCAGGTCGCCTCCTTCTAGCGAACCCAGAACTGGCAAGCACAGTGACTGATTCAAGTGAAAAGGAGACACCACCTTAGGCAAAAAGGATGGAACTGGACGCAGAACTACCTTCTCCCTCGAGAAGGACAAGAACGGTTCTCTACATAACAACGCTTGCAACTCCGAGATGCGCCTAGCTGAACAGATCGCCACCAGAAATACTGTTTTTAACATCAAGTCCTTCACCGAAGGCCGATGCAACGGCTCAAAGGGCAGTTTGGATAACACTGCCAATACCAAATTGAGATCCCAAGGTGGAATTATCACTCTACGCGCCGGCCGTAATCTAGAGACCGCCTTCAGAAACCGCACCACATCAGCATAAGCTCCGAGAGCCACTCCCTGAACCTTGCCGCGATAACAGGAAAGAGCCGCCAATTGAACGCGCAAAGAACTGGCTGCAAGACCTTTATCAAAGCCATCCTGCAGAAAACTTAATATAGAAGGTACGGAGACCGTGGATGCTCGAATCTGACACCTCGAACACCAATCTTCAAATATATGCCAGACGTGCACATACACCAAGGATGTGGGACTGTTTCCGTGCTCTAAGCAGTGTAGCAATGACCGATGCCGAATAGCCTTTCTTCCTTAGCCTGGCCCTTTCAACAGCCATACCGTAAGCGAGAACCGATCCACTTGGGGCATGAAGAGAGGCCCTTGTAGCAATAGATCTGCCCTCGCCGGCAGCCGCCAGAGCTCTCCGTCTAGGAGACGCACAAGGTCTGCGTACCACGGGCGTCTCGGCCAGTCGAGTGCTACCAGAATCACCCTTCCCAGGTAAGCTCCGATTCGCTGAATTACTCGGCCTATCAATGCCCACGGAGGAAAGACATACAGAAGGCCTGAGGATGGCCACTGATGCAACAGCACATCTATCCCCTCCGACATTCTTTCTTGCCTCCTGCTGAAGAACTGGCCGGCCTTCGCTGACTGGAAGGTCGCCATTAAATCCATTATCGGCGTCCCCCAACGAACCACTATCTGCGCAAAGACGTCGAGATGCAGTTCACACTCCCCTGCATCTACTCGAACTCTGCTGAGGAAGTCTGCCATCACACTGTCCTTTCCTGCAATGTGCACCGCCGAAATCGCTGTCAACCAACTCTCTACCCAAGTAACAGCAAGTCCACCTCTTTTTCCATTGCTGCACTTCCCGTGACGCCCTGACGATTGATGCGCGACTGTCGCAGAGTTGTCGGGAGAGGACACGAACCGGGCAACCTACCACCAATTCCTCGAACGCCTGAAGCGCCCGGGCAACTGCTCGAAGTTCCAGACGATTTATCGACCAGGAAGCCTCCAGAGGAGACCAGATAGCCTGCGCAAACCTGCCCCTGCAATGGGCTCCCCAGCCCGCAAGGCTGGCGTCTGTTAACAACGGAAGCCACTCCGGTTGCTCCAGTGGCATTCCAGCCGATAGTGATGACTGGAGCAGCCACCACTGAAGAGACTGCCTGACCTTGTTTGGACACGGAAGCCGTTTGCTCAAAGGATCCGACTGATGCGACCAGCGGCGAAGCAGGGCCCTTTGCAGAGGCCGCATATGAACTCTGGCCCAAGGCACCGCCTCCAGAGTCACCACCATTGTTCCCAGCACGCGAACATAAGTCCATGCCGACGGTGCTGGAGTGGATCTGAACTTGCGAACCAGACTCCGAAGCGCCTGAGCTTTCTTGAACGGCAAAAACACCTGTCCCCTCTTCATGTCAAACCGGACCCCTAGATACTCGAGGACATGAGAGGGCTCCAGACGGCTTTTGGTTGGATTGACCACCCGAGACTCTGCAAGAACTCTACTACTCTGCTTGTCACCTGGATGCTCTCTGCCTCGGACTTGGCCTGAATTAACCAATCGTCGAGATACGGGTGCACCAGAATTGCTTTTTTGCGCAACGCCACTGCCACCACCATAATTTTGGTGAAAGTACGCGGCGCCGTTGCCAGACCGAAGGGCAACACCTGGAACTGATAGTGTCCCCATAGAAAAGCGAACCGTAGAAACCTCTGATGAGCTGCCCGGATGGGTATGTGCAAGTACGCCTCCAAGAGATCCAGAGACGTTAAGTACTCTCCCTGACGCACCGCCACAATGTCCGATCGCAAAGTCTCCATCCGGAAACGCGGAACCCGCAGGCAATGATTTACACATTTCAGATCTAAAATGGGCCGCAACGCCCCACCCTTCTTTGGCACCATGAAATAAATGGAATACCGACCCACACCGTACTCTGCTTTCGGTACCTCCACAACTGCTCCTAATTGCAGCAGCCGCTCCAAAGTACTGCGAATTGCTAGGGTCTTCTTTTGGCCCCTGCAGGGGGACATGATGAAGGAATCCCGCACGGGCCGTGCCAACTCCAGCGCATATCCCTGCCGAATTATCTTCAACACCCACTGGTCAGATGTGATGTAGGTCCAAGCAAAAAGAAACTCCCGAAGCCGCCCGCCAATGGAAGTTCCCACCACCGGGACCCGCCTCATTTCATTGTGACTTGTGAGCTGCTGATGCGGGGCTTAAAGGAAAAACCTCTATTAGCTCCCCGAAACCCTCAAAATCCCTGGGCTTGAGACGGAAAGCGGCCCCTTTGGAAACTGCTGAACCGCGACATACGAAATCTCCGGAAATCCCGAAACCGGCCCCGAAAGCCCTGACCGGACTTTCCCCGTTTCGGCTTATCCTCTGGAAGCCTACCACCCTTGGACTCCGAGGTCCTTTACCAACTTATCCAAATCTTCCCCAAACAGCAACTTTCCTTTAAACAGCAGCTTACTGAGTCGAGATTTGGAAGAACCGTCCGCCGCCCAATTGCGTAACCACACAGACCTACAGGCGGCCACCACGGAAGCCGTACTATTCGCCAGAGCTCTGATCAAATCATAATGCATGTCCGCTAAATATGCCGTCCCAGACTCCAGACGACCCAGCTCCCTGAGCTCCTCTAGATCCAGGTGCAAAGACTGGCGCAGTCGCTGAACCCAGCGCAAGCACACTCGCGCCAGCCAAGCCCCAAAAATGGAGGCCTGCAACGACAGCGAATCCGCCTCAAAGGTCTGCTTCAGTAAGCCATCAACTTTATGGTCTTGAGCATCCTTCAAGGCTGCACTGCCCTCCACCGGAATGGTGGTCTTTTTTGTAACTGCTGACACCACCGCGTCTACCCGCAGCACACGGAACCTTTCCTCATCGGCCAGAGGATAGAGCTTTTTCATAGTCCGTATACCTCTGAGCCCCGCTTCTGGCTGGTCCCATTCTTCTTGGATCATTCTGTCGACTACTCTGTGCACCGGAAACACCACCTGTGTCTGCCGAACCACCTGAATAACCAGATCCTCAACCTCCTCCTCCGTGGTTGTCTGTGTAGCAAGATTCAAAATCTGCATAGATTCCGTGATCAACACCGTAAGCTCCTCTTTACGGAAGACCCTAATGATCTTAGCTTGATCTTCAGGTTCTGGGATCTCCCCTTCTTCCAGATCCTGCGCACCCTCGTCATGCTCCCAGTCAGGATCCTCAACTTCTGGCCAATCGCCTTCCGCAGATGACGAAGCTCGTGCTTTCGCTCTCTTAGACACCAGCGACCCCTCGCCGACCTCGTCAGTCACCTCCATTTGTTGGGAAGGAACGGAAAACAGCAATGCACACGGCATCTTACCCTGACGCCATAAACATGGAGTGGAGGAGTGGCCTAGTGGTTGGGGCAAGGTACTTCAGGCCGGAAGGTCGGGGGTTCAAATCCCACTAGAGGACAGCAACCTTGGGCCAGAAGGACTGGGGTTTCTAGTCCCACAGGTGCTCCTTGTGGTCTTGGGCAAGCCACTTAACCCTCCATTGCCCATGTTCCCTGTAAGTATTAGTCTATAAGGTACGGAGCACAATTCGCGCCCGCTGCCCTCTCCATAGGAACCGCGACAGATGCCAGCCTAACTGCTCAGGATCGCGGCGCGACAGCCATACCGGGAGATGACGCAGGACATAGGCCCATTGGGGAAACTCCACCATATTAAATAATGCTATCCTTCCATGCAGCGACAGCGGCAACTGCTGCCAAGACTGCAAACGCCGGGCCATCCCCTCCATCAGCAAGGGGACATTCACCTGGTACAATCGATCTGGCCGGTCGGGAAGCTGAATACCGAGGTAGTGAATCTGCCCTTCCGCCCACATCAGGGGGAACCGGCCAGCCCATCGTCGTCGAGAGTACCCACCCACATCGAGCCCTAGAGACTTGGCCATATTAATTTTCAAACCCGAAAAGGTACCAAAATTCTCAATCAGCTGTAAAGCCCGCAGTAAGGCCACCTGCGGGTCCGTGAGGCAAAGCAACATGTCATCCGCAAACGCACTGATCTTAAACTCACCGGCCAGCCAAGGTACCCCCGTCACATCACTCTGGCTCATTAGCTTCACCAAAAGAGGTTCCAAATGTAAAATGAAGAGAAGAGGCGACAGAGGGCACCCTTGGCGAGTCCCTCTCTTCAAGACAAATGGTTCCGAGCGGTCTCCCCCCACCATAATAAACGCCCTCGGCTCCGCATACAAAGCACGTATCCATCCCACAAACTGTCCAGCAAAGCCGAAGCGGTGCAAAGCCTCAAATAAATAACTCCAGGAGACCCGATCGAAGGCCTTCTCAGAGTCCAGGCTCGCCAATAATAGGGGACAGCGTTTTTGGAGGCATCTCTCCATACTCAGCAGCACCTGCAGAATATTTTTAGCTGCGACCCTTCCGCGTACAAAACCCGCCTGGTAGGGTCCGATCAATCGAGACAGAATCTCCTGCGCTCGCGCGGCCAACACCGCCGCAAGAATCTTCATGTCGACGTTGATAAGCGAGATAGGTCTATAGGAAGCGGGATCCTCCGGGTCTTTCCCGGCCTTAGGTATCAATGTGATGGAAGCCGTTCGCATATCCCTTGGGAATTGTCCAGTCTCCAACACTTCCGCATAGACCGCCCCCAACGTAGGCACAACCTGCCGCTCCACAATCTTATAAAACTCCATACCGTACCCGTCGGGTCCTGGCGCCCTATGTAGCTTCCCTTCTCGAATAGCCTTCTGAATTTCTGTCCCCGAGATCGGCTGATTCAGCATCTCCCTCTCCTGCGGAGTCACCTGGTGCAGAGATACGCCATTCCAAAAAGCCAGCATTTGTTGCTGGTCTTCCCCCTCCGGGGTATAAAGACAACTATAGAATCGCCTAAAGACCTCAGCAATCTCCGCTTGCGGTTTTCCCTGCTCGTCACGGATCCGCACCACCAAATGGCTCCCCTGTCGCCCTCGCGCCAACCTTGCGAGCAACTTCCCAGACCAATTACCAAAACGAAACAGCTGATGCCTATAATACTGCTGATCAAAAATCGCTCGCTCCTGGAGAAGATTATTCACCTGCCTTTGGGTCTCAAGATAGGCCTGATGTGCCCCTCCACTCCTAGGACAACACAACACATCTTGCTTCTTCTCCTGCAACACCTGAGAAAGCTGCACCAACTCAGTATTTACCTTTTTTTGTAACCGAACCACATAAGCCATCACATGCCCACGAACTACCGCCTTCCCAGCCTCCCACAATGTGGTCACCGAAGCAACGCTGCCCTCGTTAAGTTCCAAAACTTTGCACCACTGACCCCGAATATACTCCTGAAAATCCCTCCTGAGCCAAAGGTGGCTGGGAAAGGACCATCTACCCCCCACTCTACGACATCCTGTCCAAGCCATAGTAACCATCGCATGGTCCGACACCACAATGGGACAAATGTCCGTTTTCCGAACTCTCCCAAGATCAACCCGCCGCACCAAAATATAATCTATTCTAGACCACGTCTGGTGCGCACGTGATAAATGGGTATAATCCCGTTCACTCCCATGGAGCAGCCACCAAATATCTAACAAATCGTTGACCTGGCAAAGGTAATTCACTCCTCTAGTAGTCCACCTACCCATTTTCTCTCCTGAGGAAGACTTATCCAATGCCAGATCATGTGGGCAATTAAAATTGCCTGCAAGAACCAATGGAACATTAGGTAAACCACTTATCTTTCTAGCAATCATCTCAAAGAAAGCATGTGAATACTGATTAGGCGCATAAATATTACCCAAAATCAACTCCTCACCATTAAGTTTCACATGCACCCACAGGTAGCGCCCCAGTGGATCCGGTTCCTCACTTACAATTTCTACCATAAAGCGCTTATGAAATAGGAGTGCAACCCCCTTTTTCTGACCCTCAGCCGCCTCTGCTGCACAGACATGCCCCACCCATTTTTGTTGCAACTTGGCATGCTCTCTAGCACTTAAATGTGTTTCCTGGAGAAAAGCCACTTGGGCTCCTGCTCTCTGAAGTGCCTGAAGTGTCTTAGTGCACTTTATCGGTGTGTTTAAACCCCCAACATTCCAAGACACAAACCTCAAATCAGTACCCATTTCCCTGCTGTGAACATACCCAGTTCCAAGATTGCAACCAGTGTACCGAGAGCTGCCCAGCCTCAGCGCTCAGCACCCCTTTCCATCCACACACCACACAGGTCACTAGACAGGAGCCACTCGACCTGTTCCTGCAAACAGCCAGACTTCTCCCCCAGATCCCACCTTCATTGCCTGCCTAACCACACCCTCCCCTCTCCCCCGCACCTCCCTACCCCAGCCCCATAGTCTCCCCTCCTCCCCCCACCCACCCCTTAAAAAAAAACAAAGAGTAAATCCTGGCCCACCCTGCCAGGCCTGAGACCGACCGCAGTACGCTACAGGGCCGTCCTGCCCACTGGTGCTCCCTCCCCTTATTCGGGGATGGAGCAAGAGTCCCCAAACCATAGTGCAATATGAATCCCGGGGAACCAGTCTGGACCCACCATACACTCTCCAGCCACACTCTTAGTCCCCCCTCCAACCCTCAGCACCTACACTAATACCCCCAGCCATACCAGACCAACTCAACTCCCAGCCCAAGAAGCCCCCTTCCAAACCTAGTGATATTCATACGTCACTATCAATCACCCAGCCACACGTTGTATCTGCATCAAACAATCAGCGCCGTTCTCAGGAAACCCCTCCGGGCTGCCCCTTAAAGGGTAATGTAGGTCTAAAACAAACATAAAAGCAACAGTTCACTCTCAGGAAATCGAGTCAGAGCTGGTCCTCAAGCAGCTCCCGGTGAAGATCTCCAGCAGCATGACGATACCAGGCCTCACTCCCTGTGGTGTCCATCAGCGGCATGCTCACTCTGCTGTCCGCTCTGCTCCAACTCCGCAAGAAATCTCTTCGCCTCCGCGGCTGTAGCTAGCACACACTGCTTTCCCTCCTGTTGCACCTTAAGGGTCGCCGGAAAAGCAAGGGTAAAACGGACATGCTTACTGAAAAGCGCTGCGCAGACCAGTGAGAACTCTTTTCGTTTTGCCGCCACTGAAGCAGAATAGTCCTGAAAAATCAGTACCGAGTTGTTATCCAAACACAGGTCTCGCTTCTTGCGAAACGCCTGCAGCAACTGCCACTTGTGCTGAAAATTGAGGATCTTCACAATGACTACTCTGGGGCGCTGTCGAAACTCCGTTTTAGGCCCTAGGCGGTGCGCACGTTCCACCTTCATGTGACCCACAAGGTCTGCAAGGCCCAACTAGCGCGGCAACCAGGTCTCCACTAAGTCCAACAACATTGCGTCTGTTTTTGACTCTGGAATGCCCACGAGGCGTATATTATTCCTCCGGGACCGGTTTTCTAAATCGTCGACCTTATCCAGCAGATCGTCCACTTGCTTCTGCAACCGACTCTCCTCTCGTGAGCGTTTGCCCTCCTCTTCTTCGAGTGCTGACACTCTGTGTTCCAATTCCTCTACTCGGTGTGTGCACTCTGTGAGCACCTCAGTCACCGTTTCTAACTTGTTAAGAATCAAGTCAAATTTAGGTTCAAGCAACCTTGCCACTTCCCGCGCCAGCTCTTCCGGGCCCGAGTCCACACTCTAACCCCCCCCCCCGGTGATCGGGGCGCCACCATACTAGTAGTTGGTCCAGAGGCCGTGGAGGCCCCAGCTCGCGGCACTTTCTCTTTGTCTTTCCGCGCTGGAGGAGGCATTATGCAGCTGGCCCTTCAACTCGTGGTAGCAGACAGATATCACCTGTCTCCCCCCGGGGTTTTTCATCCCAATTCACTGGGGTGAGCAGTTAAAAGTTGCCGATTAATCGCAGGACGGTCCCGGAGCGAGCAGAGACACCTCTTACTCGCTCATGCGTCACGTGGTCTCCCTGTAAAAAGTTTTAACGTTATAATGTATGCACCACGCTCCCACCCTGAGGTTCTCTGTAACAAGTTGACGTTCTCTGTAAACCGCTATGACAACCTGAAAAGTGGTATAAAAGAAAGTTTAAATAAATAAAAATAAAAACAAACTTGTCTGGGTTTTGTTTTGAAACGCTAGGCCCAAACGTCTGTCCAGTGGCGTCCAGCTATGCAGAAGCTCCTCATCTAGCTGCTGGAGATTGAGGTACTGGTTCCTGGAGCATAAGGAGAGAGTTCTTTCTACTGTGACATCACAACTCTGACATGCTCAATCTACAGCTGCAGGAGGGAGACAACCCACTCATACTGGACTGGAAGGACGATATGGAAGTTTGGGGGTTTTTTCTTGGAGCGAAAAACTCAGACCCTGAGTCGCCCCAAACGAGGGGTATCGAAGGGGTTGGCCCAGAAAAGGGACACACAAATAGCTACCTTCAAGACTATACATAAGAACATAAGATATGCCATACTGGGTCAGACCAAGGTCCATCAAGCCCAGTATTCTGTTTCCAACAGTGGCCAATCTAGGTCATATGTACCTAGCAGTTTCCCCAAGAGACACAAGTTCCACAATGCTTGTACTGGGTCAAGAATTGATATCTTCGGTCACTTCTTAATAATGGTTTATGGACCTTTCCTCCAGGAACTTGTCCAAACCTTTTTTAGACCCAGCTACACTAACAGCCTTTACTACATCCTCCGGTAACAAATTCCAGAGTTTGATTACACGTTGAGTGAAAAATATTTTATTTTATTAGTCTTAAATAGTTACCCTGTAGCTTCATTGCATGTCCCCTAGTCTTTCTATATTCTGATAAGGTAAACAATCGATCTACGTTTATCCGTTCCACTCCGTTCATTAATTTATAGACTTCTATCATATCTCCCCTCAGCCGTCTCTTTTCCAGGTTAAAGAGCCCTAACCTTTTTAGCCTTTCATAGGAGTATCCTTCCATCCCCTTTACCATTTTGGTGGCTCTTCTCTGTACCTTTTCTAAAATCGCTATATCCTTTTTAAGATACGGCGACCAGAATTGCACACAATATTCAAGGTGCGGTCTCACCATGGAACGATATAGAGGCATTATGATATCTTTTGTTTTATTTTCCATTCCTTTCCTTATCATACCTAGCATTCTATTTGCTCTCTTGGCCGCCGCTGCACACTGGGCCGAGGGTTTTAACATGGTATCCACAATGACGCCTAAATCTTTTTCCTGGGTGGTGGTTCCTAATGTGGAACCTTGCATCGTGTAACCATAGTTTGGGTTATTCTTCCCTAGGTGCATAACCTTGCATTTGTCCACATTAAATTTCATCTGCCATTTTGATGCCCAGTCTTCCAATTTATCAAGATCCTCTTGCAATTTTTCACAATCCTCTTGTGTTTTAACAACTTTAAATAGTTTTGTGTCATCTGCAAATTTGATAACCTCACTCGTTATTTCACTTTCCAGGTCATTTATGAATATGTCAAAAAGCAGCGGACCCAGCACAGATCCTTGGGGTACACCACTATTCACCTTTCTCCATTGGGAAATTTGGCCATTTAGCCCTACCCTCTGCTTTCTATCTTCTAACCAGTTCCTGATCCACAATAGTACACTGCCTCCTATCCCATGACTCTTTAGTTTTGCCAAAAGTCTCTGATGAGGGACCTTGTCAAAGGCTTTCTGAAAGTCCAGATACACAATATCAACCGACTCACCTTTGTCCACCTGTTTATTCACTCCTTCAAAAAAACATAACAGATTAGTAAGACAAGATCTTCCTTGTCTAAAGCCATGTTGGCTGTCTCTCATTAGGTTGTGACTATCTACATGCTGAGTAATTTTATTCTTTATGATGGTTTCTACCATTTTTCCTGGTACTGACGTCAGGCTCACCTGTCTGTAGTTTCCCGGATCACCCCTGGAACCCTTTTTAAAAATTGGTGTTACATTGGCGATCCTCCAATCTTCAGGTATTAGAGATGATTTTAATGATAGTTCACAGATTACTGATAGCAGTTCTGCAATCTCATATTTCAGTTCTTTCAACACCCTTGGATGTATACCATCCGGCCCAGGTGATTTGCTACTCTTCAGTTTATCTAATAGTTGTAAGACATCTTCGCGATGTATCGATATTTCCTTCAATTCTTCTGCACCTTTAAATACCACTTCAGTCATGGGTAACATCCCTACAGCTTCCTCAGTAAAGACCGAAGCAAAGAATTCATTCAGTCTCTCCGCTATCGCCTTGTCGCCTCTTAGTGCTCCTTTAACCCCTTTATCATCTAATGGACCAACTGACTCTCTCACAGGTTTTTTGCTACGAATGTACTTGAAAAGGTCTTTATTTCGCGTTTTTGCTTCCGCAGCAAGCTTCTTCTCAAATTCTCTCTTTGCCTGCCTTATCAATGCCTTGCATTTGACTTGCCAGTGTTTGTACTGTTTCTAGGTTTCGTCGTTTGGCTCTTTTTTCCATTTCCTGAAAGATGCTTTTTTGGCAACAGCCTCTCTGACCTCACCTTTAAACCATGCTGGCAGTTTTTTGGACTTCCTTCCACTACTTTTAAAGCGTGGGATACAGCTGGTCTGGGCTTCCAAGATAGTATTTTTCAACAACACCCAAGCTTGATGTACGTCTTTAACCTTCGCAACTGCTCCTTTTAGTTTTTTCTTAACTGTTTTCCTCATTTTATCATAGTCTCCCTTTCGAAAGTTAAAAGGAAGTACTGTGGATTTCCTTACTATCCCTCCTCCACTAATTAAATCAAAGGCGATCATGCTATGATCACTATTGCCAAGTGGCACCAACACCCTTATCTCTTGCACTAGATCTGGTGTTCCACTAAGGACTAGGTCTAATATGGCTTCCCCTCTGGTTGGTTCATGAACCAGCTGCTCCAAGAAGCAGTCATTTATTTGCTGCACTATTTACAAGCAAAAGTCACAGCACACAAACTATGCTAAGTACAGTGCAAAGAAGTTAGACTTCCTAGCCCCCCCCCCACTCCCCACAAAGGAGAGCTGAAAGAAACCAAACAAGAAAATTTCCCACTGAATGGACAAAATAAACCAAGTTTTTTTTGTTTTCTTTTTTCTTAGCAAGCAAAAAGTGACTTGCCCTAGGTATGCTAGGGAGAACTGAACCTTGATCTCCTGGGTATAACACTGTTGCCCTAACCACTAGACTGCTCCTCCACCTTTTTTTTTTTTCTTAAATCGTAAATGCTAACCCCTGGGATCTTCAGTCAGCCCAAAGAAGCAAGAGAATTATAGTAGAACCGCAGAAACGCTAGCCACCACAGGAACCCAAACCACAATTATCCTCTGCTTGCCCAGCAGCGAGCTGACTGAGAAACAATATTGTAATGGCGGCCTTTTTGCCAAAATGTACCAACAATGATAACCTGCTCACCTCACTTGAGAACAGAGGCTCCCTTTTGTCTCCCCGATAAAAGTGCTCCAACTCCATCAAGAACAGGGTCTGCACAAGATCAGGAAGGCAGAATGGTGGCTGTTGGCGCTCCTAAGTTTCCTGCTTAAGAGAGCTATCAGCATGTTACAGCAGCCTTCCTATTTCACCGCGCTGCGGCTTCTTCCCAGTTAAAAAATGCAAAGTCATGCATTTGGGCTGCAGCAATTCAAGGGAGCATTATAGTATAGGGGGTGAAGTAGTTCTGTCCATAAAAGAAGAGCGGGACCTAGGCGTGATTGTGTCTGATGATCTTGAAGTAGCTAAACAGGTAGAAAAGACGATGTTGAAAGCTAGAAGGATGCTTGGGTATATAGGGAGAGGAATGGCCGGCAGAAGGAGGTGATGGTGCCTCTGTATAAGTCTTTGGGGCGACCTCATTTGGAGTATTGTGTGCAATCCTGGAGACCGCACCTTCAAAAGAATATAAACAGGTTGGAGTCAGTACAGAGGGTGGCTACTAAAATGGTTAGTGGTCTTCATTATAAAGCATATGAGGACAGACTGAAGGATCATAATATGTATACTTAAGAGGAAAGGCAGGATAGAGGTAATATGATTGAAATGTTTAAATACATTTGTGGCATAAATGCACAGGAGGAGAGCCTCTTTAGACTGAAAGCAAGCTCTGCTATGAGGGGGACATAGGATGAGGGTGAAAGGGGATAGACTCAGGAGTACAATGCAGAAATATTTCTTTACGGAAAGGGTGGTAGATGCGTGAATAATCTCCCAGTGGAGGTGGTAGAGATAAGGATAGTATCTGAATTCAAAAAGTCATGCGACAAACACAGAGGATCTCTAAATGAAAAAAAGGGGACTGTTGTAGTGCTCGATATGGAAGGGCAGACTAGATAGGCCATGCGGTCTTATTCTGCCATCATGTTTCTAGTAAAACTGGTTTGTTTGTTTTTTTAATGCAAAAAATAAAGCATAGTCGCCAACCATGTACAAACACTTCCGACTACCGGAAAAAAACCCACCACTACCACCAAGAGACGTGTGCCACTGAGAATCACCAGAGCCTACATGCCAAAAAAAAAACCCACTGCAAATTAAGCCGGAGCTTCAGAGATGAGCCCTAGCAGACCAAAACATTGCCACAAAAATCCCAAGAGTGAAACCAAGCAACGTTACTCGATGCCTGCCCCTGAAATGGCCGAGACACAGAGGCACTGGAGGAACACTTACCCGCACAGACGTGGCTTAAAGGTTACCTCCTGAACGCAAACTACAGTCGCAGAGTGCAATGGCCTCATTCTTCTCAAAAAAAGAAAAACGGTCATCATTCATACCCATACTGATGCACTCCCCACTCAAGGGGACGGAAGCCAAGGGACCCCAGATAGCTATGGATTTTTTTTTTTATCTTTTTAGTGATTATGCCTCCAAAGACCAAGGAGGAGTGAGCAGGTAAAGAAGGGGGAGGCACCTAGCACAACCAGGTTACACACCCCAAGGCCCAGCTGGCCCCAAATCCAAAACCATCCACCCAATTCAGTACAGACTGCACATGGACTGGACAGACGATAAGGAATGAATCCCTGCTCAGTATTTTCAGCTAAATGATTGTCTTTAGGAAATTAATTTTGTGCTATTCACTTCCCTCCCCTGTGGTTTTGGATGAAGGACTTTGTTGTCTTATGTAATGTTCTCTTGTAATATGGCTATTTTTTTTGTTGTATACCGCCTTGATGGAGAAGTCAAAACGTTTTACTGTATACCAAATAAATGCAAGCAAACACCAACTCCCTTTCTGCCCAAGTCTAAGAAACAACTTCTCAACTCTCTTCTCACATAAGTTCCAAGCATGACCAAAATCTATCATATTGCTGGCTTCTTTGTACAAATTTCTTGGAGTCCTGATACAGCTCTTGAACAGAACATGTATGATTGCAACCACCATGCCAGGCAGGTTAGCCCATAATTTGCTTCATTTCCATTTTCTTGCCACTATGAACCCTGCTTTTCCCCCATTTTTTAATTCTATTAAACGATTTCCCCCCACTCTCCTCTGGAAGGGCATTCCAAGATCTGTTGACATTATTTCTTAAAAGTGGTGAATTTGCAAGATAACTTCCTGGGGAACTTCACTGTCCCAACCCATTTGGATGCTATAGCTGCTCATGGTTAATTGTCATGCATGTGCTTTCCTCATGGAGTGGAAATACTGTACCTGTGTCAGGTACACACTTTTTTTTGTTACAGATGTAAGTCAAAGCCCACAGTGCAAATAAACTAAGTAAAGTTTCTTGTGGATATGCAGCACTTGGGGAGGGGGAAGGAAAATGTTTAAAGTCCAGATCCAAAGCTGACAGCTATGAACCAAAAGATTCCAGTGTACCAGTTAAAGGGAAAAACAATCCACTGCTCCCAAAATGATAGGCTTGGATTCGGACAACTAACACAAACATTTTAAAAAATTCTAGTCTTGATTAGCGCTCAACCAGTGAAGACTTGCCATCGATATCCTGGACACTAATTACATTTAATATACACTGGCTTTAAATGTTCTTTCCTACATAGGAGAAAACAATGTGGGACTACAAAAGAACTTTAATTTCACCTATAGAAGCTCAGATAACAAGACTTCGACTTTCATACTTTGGACACATCATGCGAAGAGAGAGATCATTACAGAAAGATATGTTTAGCAAGGTAGAAGGTCAATGCAAAAGAGGAAGGCCAGCAATGGGATGGATCGATACAGCAACCGCAGCTATGAATGTCACTCCATCAAAAATGAGCCGCCTGACTGAAGACCGAATACGGTTTAGGACAACTATCCAGAGGGTCGAAATGAGTCGACACTGACTCGACGGCACTTAACTACAACAACATACAAAATGTGACAAACAAGTCGGAGGTCAAAAAGTTTCCATACCATACTAATCACCAATTCTGTTTTATCAGTGAACTCATTTTGGACTATGTTTTATGTTATTCTGCGCCAGCATCCATTTAGTCGGCGATAAAAAAAAAGATATTGCGTTAGTATGAAATAAGATCATCAATAAACAAAGGCAAGATTACCTTTCAGACATACGGTTGCTAGTTTAATAGAGGACAGAAACTATGAGTAACTGAAGCCGAGTAGATAAGCAAGTCAATTTCTGCAAGGAAATTAAGCATTTAAACACATCTTCAGCTCTCAAAAAGTGTTAACCGCCCAAACCTTTCAAAAAATAGAATTACAGAGCCTAAGTTTATAAAAAGCTCAGCACTAAGATTAAAACAGCCTGAACCCCTCAATAACTTCAGCGCCTTTCCTCTCATATATTACATAGAAAGGAGATTGGTCGCTCATAACAGACACACGCTCCCGAAACCCCGCCTTCGCACCATTTAAGGCCAAACCCCACCTCCACCCATTCGGCTCGGCTAGAATATAACAACGCTTTGAGTTTACATCCCAAGCATAACCCCTCCCCCTTCTGCCACCTTCCTCTTACACATGCACGTACACACGCGAAAACGGGGAAAAAATTCCGTGTAGCCTCCGTGCGTAAATAAATACTGTTTTGTGTTCTAGGAACACAACAGTGGATTATCGTATTCGTTCAACTATAGCGTATAATGCCTCTGCGAAAAGCATCACCACCTTAGGCTCTCCCTTATGCGAGCACGAGAAACGTGATGAACCATCAGCGAAGGAGACACAATGGACTAGCCTACGAAAAATCCTTAAGTAACGGCACAGGCGAAAATAACAATTAAAACGATAATTTTCTGCTTTGTTCACTCACCTTCAGGTCTCGATTGCTCACGTCCTTATGGGAGACAGCTCGGATTCTGCCCATCTCCCAGGGCCACTCAGAGACCCTGCCCACCTCCAGGCCGATCTCGCCGGAGACACTGAGAAACCTCTGGCCCACCAAAAGCAGCGAGTTGTCCTGCGTAGTCATACCAGCACTTCGCTCCGTCTCGCAGTCTTCTCTACTGCCACTAAGACCCGAGAACAATCACTGGCAACTCTCTCATCAGCCGAGCAGTGCCGACTACTGTCGGGCAACTCTCTTTAGCTACACTTGGGAGTCAGATGGAGACCAAGAACCTTGTTAATTCACGTCTTTATCCCTCTCTCAGCTTCCACCGTGCGGTTTATTTTCTTTTCAATCCCTATCCGCCTTTCGAATAATTAAATTGATTTACTTTTCTCTAGACACAGAAAATCGTATCTTAAATTCCTTTTCAATTCAAAACTTCTTGAACTTCACCTTTCACAGCTTTGCAACACAAATAGCCCTGATACAAAAAGCAACACTTTATAACCCATTCTCTCACCACAGCTGAGAAAAACACCGTACATACACCAGTCCCCCGACGCCCCGCCCACCGTGAAATGCGATTGGTTCCCCAGTGAAAAGGGGCACGGCTTAATTCTAAAGAATCCTTTTGGATTTGTCAAGTAACCAGGCAATCAAATCCCTCTCCTCCCAACCTCTCCTTCTGCTAGCCGAAAACTGCACTAAGCCTTGCCTCTTTCCTGGGATTTCAACGCGCACAAAACGTTATTCTGAAGTGTTCTTCCGCCGAGAGGGATTTTTTTGCACCCTTTATGTTTAGCGGAGAGAAACTCGAGTACTAGTGACAAAAAGTCCTGGTACATGTGGATCGCGTGAGATCATTACGAATAAATTGTGAAAGGAAAACCAATCTCCAATCGGCACGGAAGCTATTTTCTATTATTTCACTCTCTAGCACACCATTAAAAAATATGTGAGGCTTCCCCGGCGGAAGGTTTTTGAGTGTCAAGTCCCGGCAGTTGGCTGTCATCTTGTACGTGCAGGTGCTAGCGTTTGCTGTTGATAGATCCTGGTTTTTAATCGGTTGAAGGTTTGGTTTGACTGGAAGAAGCTCACGCTTGAGCAGTTTTCTTTTGTCAGCGCAGGGGTGGCCACCGGCCATATGCGCTTTAGATTCCAGAACGAGGCTGCGGAGCGTCTATCGTAGCCATTTTTGAGTCTTGGTTACAACGGTTACATTGTGTTGGCAGTGTGGTTGTGTTGAGGGTTATTATTTTTCTGGTGTCTAGTTTCATAGGTTGAGTAAAGATCTTCATTGACTTATTCCACAGTATGGAAAAATGGAGGAGTGATTAGACTTTGGGATTCTTATATCGGTATTGAATTTATACGTATCTATTAGATAAAAAGGTGTATCGTTGTGGAGGTCTTAATGAGTAAATACAAAATTAAGCTCGTTTTAAATGAAAGTTGTAGAGTCTAGAAATTTCATCTAAATTGCCTAGAACGTTCATCTAAAACGTCTAGATTCTAGACGTTCAAACAGGAAGTTTTCTCCCTGGCTCGTGATGTAAGTCTTTACGATGGCTATTAAAATAGATATCTGAACCTTTATTTTTAGTAATTATTTAGTAAATAAGTGGATAACTTTGCAATTAGAGTTCTATAAATAGACTGGCACCTAGAAAATAATGCCTGTAAAACTTCATTAGGAGAATTGAAGTAAGGGCAAAATTGGAATCATCAATAATGACAGGCTTTTAGGTTCTTTAGTAATATTCTTTAATTCAGAAATGTTTTGTAAGCTTTCTTTCGTTCTTCTGAACTGTTTCTTAGGAAAGACTAACACGATGTAGGACTGGAACTGCTCAGAAGACTAGAAAGAGGACCTGATGTTTAAAAAAGGTCTGGTGTATTGCTGAGCGGCTTAAAAAATAAAACAAATATATATGTTTAGTGGCTTCATCTATAAAGGGATATGTTTACTAAAACGTGATAGTTTACTATGTGTTCAACATCAAAGCTTAATGTGGGGATGGTGCTGGACTCGTGCCAATGCACGGCATATTCCCTTGCAATTACTGTTGGTCCACCTGCACCCTGTGCTAAGCTGTTTGCTGTCATTACTGTAGGTGTGGTGGTTACCAATACCAGCCATTGAGGTGATGGTAAGTGCATCTGTTCTAACTGCAATATTGGCATGAACGGGTGCTCTAGAAACCTACAATGTGCAGTTAGTGCCCAAATTTACCTCCCTAACCAGCTCAGCTGTGTTTCTACCCAACCCATAGTAAGTAGTTAGCATGGGATTTTCAGTGCGTGTTACTGGTTGTGGAGGAGTAACTGCTCAGTGGTTAGAGCACTGGCTTTGATATCCAAGAGACCAGGGTTTGATTCCCACTGGCGCTCCTTGTGACCTTGGGCAAGTAGTTAATCCTCCATTGCCTTGGAAGAAAGGCCTGGCAATCTCCTTCTGGTTACGCTTCCAAGAAAACCCAGTAGCTGCTGGGTCACCAGGAGTCAGCATTGACTGGAAGGCATATATTGCACTGTATTGCATTTACAGTGGCAGGTTTAGTATGTGGTAACAGCGCAGTTTAGTAAACATCATATAATCTGATACATATATGGTACATCCCTTTTACACTGTGTATGCTGCCAGATAAGTGTCAATTTTAAATATTTTATGTATTACCTAGATATCTGGTTTGGATGCAGAAAAAGCAGACATCAAATATTGTGGCCAAGCCAGAGGTATAAGCTCCATGTAGATAACCAGTATTTTCTGAGTACCCATGTCAATATTCTTTTGTGGACTTATCTGTTTACATAAACTTGGGCCTCGCTCTCCACTTTAGCGGCGACACTGACTCTTCTGACCATTTGTGGTGACATTGTTCTCACATTTTAAGCTTTTTGGGTTATGGTCTAGGAAGTTATTAGTCATGTTCTTCAAGTGTGTGTCCCAGAGAGGCCAAATTCTTTCAGGAGTTGGTTATGATAGTTCATCAACAGCTTTTTATTAAAATCTATTAATTTTTAAATATTTTTTGAACTATTTTCTCATTGCTACTTCATAGCAAACCTTCACTCTCTCAGAGCATGCCAAATGATGTACACAGTGTTTGTCTCTGCAAAAAATGAAACGCAATATCTCTAAAGAGGCACATTTGGCAATTCACTCGTTATCATCTGATCCCACCATCCTAATTCGACCGGCTGATAAAGGGGGAGGAATAGTTCTCCTCAATAAGTTAGATTATAATGCTGAAATTTTGGAACAATTGGATGCCAGTTTTACCGCCCTTTACAGGGGGACCCAACTTCAGATATACAAGCTGAAGTATTCACATTGTTAGAATCAGGACTAGTGAAGGGTTTGATCACAGATAGGTTATTTCGGTTCTTATGATCACCATATCCCAGTGTTCCAGCCTTTTATATAGTTTTGAAAATCCATAAGGACTCTGAAGCCTCCGGGTAGGCCTATTATGTCAGCAAGAAACTCGGCGCTGGAACTATTATCAAAGTTTGTGGATCATTATTTAAATCCTTTGGTTAAATGCTCTAGATCTTATGTGAGGGATTCAAGGTCGATGTTGCTGTTACAGGATGTATGTATGGAAGATACATGGATCTTGGTTACTATGGATATAGTATCATTCCATATCGTCTCTCCGGGCCAGTCCAGGCAAGTGAGGGTTATCAACCTTCTCTAGCAGCTGAGGACTGAAAAAAACCTGAAGTTTTGCTGAACCAGTATCTGGCTCCCCCTGCTGGTCAGACCTCAGTCTTTTCAGTCCTCAGCAGCTGAAGACAACGTCTCTTGTCTGGCTCCCTGTGATTTCTTCCATTTTCCTTTGAATTTCTTTTAATTTTCTTTGCTGGTCTTTGGATTTCATTCTTGGGCCGTTAGGGGTAAGGGTTCTAGCAGGGCTCTCCCCTACGGCTGGATTGGCATTCTACAGTGAGCTAGAGGCAGAGCCTGCCTCGTCTTCAGCTCCGGGCCCAGAGGGGAAGGCAGTGACAGGTACTGGGAGCCCCAGAGACCATCAATTAGCCTCCGGAGCCGCAGGCATGCCGCCGCTAGCAGCGGGGGGTCAGCTGCCTTCCTCAAAAGCCTCCGTGGTCGGCGAATCCCTCTGGTGCTCCGTTCAGTCAGGTCAGTCAGTTCGCTCAATTTTTGGCCTGCGGGATTGCTTGGCACGGTGTGTTAGCTGGGTTTTGTATTTTTTTCGTTTCGCCGCGGTCTGGATCGGGCAGTCTCGTCAGGCGTTTGGTTTCCTTTTGTTTTCTTTCTTTTGCTGCGCCTTTTCGCCGGCATGGATCCCTGATCGGAGGTGCAGGAGCTCTCAGGAGATTTGTCGTCGGCCTCAGATTTGGCAGGAACGGCGGCCATGTCGTCAGGGGCTGCTTTCTTGCCTTCTGCTCACAAGAGTTGTTCTAAGAAAAAGGCTAGGGCAAAAAAGCCATTTTCGGTGAAGGAAGCTCCTTCACTCTCTTTGCCCTCTGAACAGCAGCCTTTGGATAAGGCTTTAGGGGATACCTTATAATACTTTTTCTGCAGCCTTTATCCTGGCTATGCACAAAGCCTATTGTTTGAAATGGCATCAGGCTCAGCTTAAGGGCTCAGGTCCTCTCCTCTCCCAGGGATCAGATGCAGCACCTTCTTTTTTGGACCCGGGGGAAGGGTCCTCAGGCGGTGTCCAGGCCTCTCAAGGGATTGCCGATACCTTCGAGTTACCCGGCCCAGAGCTTCCCTGTCTGGAAGAGGGGGAGCTTTTCCTTGATCCTGCCCTAGAGCAATGGGCGGCTCTCGAGGAGGGAGAGTTGGAAAGCGCCGACGATCCTAGTCTTTTCAGGGTCTTTCGGAAGGAGGAATTGGGGGCTCTGATTTCCCATACGCTGCAAGCATTGAATATCGTGCTGCCTCCGGCACAGGACCAATTGTTGGAAGATTCGCTCCTACAAGGTTTTAAAACGGAACAGAAATGTTTTCTGGTACACCGCGTTATGAAGCAAATGGTGGAATCCGAATGGGAATGTCTTGAAACGACGCTGCGGGGGGGCACGGGTTATCGCCTGCTTATATCCCTTGCCGCAAGAGGAGCTGGAGTTGCTTCGATTGCCTAAGGTGGATGCCTTGGTGTCGGCGGTTACCAAGAAGACCACCATTCCCATAGAGGGCGGAGCGGCCCTCAAGGATTTACAGGATAGGAAGCTAGAAGCTCTGCTTAAACAGACCTTTGAAACTTGCGCCCTGTTGCTCCGAGCGGCCTTCTGTGGGGCTTATGTGTCCAGGGCTTCCATTAGATGGATTCAAGGGGCCCAGAGCACCGGCGACGCGGAGGACGGAGCGAAGCTCGAATCGGCGGCTGCCTATCTCGCAGATACTTTCTATGACCTGGTCCGAATTTCGGCAAAGTTTATGGCGTCCATCATCGCTGCTCGGTGTTTCCTCTGATTGCGCCATTGGGCAGCAGACGTTTCATCTAAGACTTGTCTCACTAAGCTGCCCTATAAGGGCACTTTGCTTTTTGGGACGGCCTTAGAAAAGATTGTTAAAGACTTGGGTGACTCCAAAGGGGGTCGCCTTCCAGAGGACAGGCCTAAGGGTCAACGTCCGGCCGGGGGACCCAGGTTGGCGGGGCGGGAGTCTCGCAGGTTCCGTGGTGCTCGGTTTGCCCCCTATCCGAGAGGACGCTCTTCCGCGCGGGGTCAGTCCTTTCGAGGAGCTCGGGGGTTCGGCAGGGGTTATTTCCAAGCCCAGCAGAACTCCAGCAAAAAGCCTCAATGAAGTGAGGTTGGCCCAGATGGAAGTTCTGGTGGAGGGTCGTCTTCAGCGGTTCCTTTCTGTCTGGGCCACCATAACGTCGGATCTCTGGGTGCTCGAGATTATACGCAACTGTTATGCCGTCGAGCTTGCACGACCGTTGTGTGACGCTTTCGTGGCGTCTCCCTGTGGTTCTGCGGAAAAGGCAGCGGCGGTGGTATTCGAGACCCTTCAGCGCTTGTTGCGTCTGCGGGCAGTGGTGCCGGTCCCACTCGACCAGTTGGGGTCGGGTCGGTACTCCATTTATTTCGTGGTTCCCAAGAAGGAGGGTTCCTTTCGCCCTATCTTGGATCTCAAGCACGTGAACCGCTGCTTACGTATTCTGCAGTTTCGCATGGAGACTCTCCGGTCCGTAATTTGCTCCGTGCAGCTTACAGAGGTCCTCACTTCCATCGATCTGACAGAGGCCTACCTTCATATTCCCGTGCGACCGGAGCACCAGAAGTTCCTACGGTTTGCGGTACCCATGGGTCATTTTCAATTCCAGGCCCTTCCGTTTGGACTAGCCACGGCGCCGCGGACCTTCACGAAGGTGATGGTGGTGGTTGCGGCGGCGTTGCGCCGAGAGGGCATACTGGTACACCCTTACCTCAACGATTGGTTGATTCGGGCGCCATCAGTCGCGGAGTACAAGGTGGCCACAGCTCGAGTGGTGGCCTTACTCGAGCAGCTGGGCTGGGTGATCAATCAGTCCAAGAGCCATCTGCAACCGACTCAGACACTTCTATATCTTGGGGTGTTGTTCGACACAGCATCGGATCGGTCTTCTTGCCCGAGCCACGGATAAAAAAATTAGTGAGACAAGTGCGGGCGTTTCTGTGCCTGCGGGCGCCAACGGCGTGGCGTTACCTGCAACTGCTCGGTTCCATGGCGGCGACACTGGACCTGGTCCCCTGGGCTCGGGCGCATATGCGTCCGTTGCAACATGCGTTGCTCTCGCGGTGGTCTCCTCAGCTCCACCCTCTGTCCTGCAGATTGCCTCTCGCTCCGTCCGTGAGCGACAGCCTGCTCTGGTGGTTGGATCCCGCTTATCTCCGGGCAGGTATGCACTTGCGGTTCCCGGAGTGGGTGTTGCTCACGACGGATGCAAGTCTCGTGGGCTGGGGGGCTCACTGTCAGTCTCACCTAGCTCAAGGGCTATGGACCCTGGAAGAGTCGGCCTCGTCTATCAACCTGCTGGAGCTTCGAACAGTGCGGCTAGCGCTGCAAGCGTTTCGCGGGCTCGTTGCGGGCAAAGCGGTAAGAGTTTTCTCCGACAACTCCGTGGCGATGTCTTACATCAACAAGCAAGGGGGTACCGGCAGCGCGCCTCTCTTAGACGAGAGTCAGCAGCTAATGGCCTGGGCGGAAGCTCACCTGGTAGCGCTTTTGGTGGCTCATGTGGCGGGCCGCGACAACGTGCAAGCGGATTACCTCAGCCGGCACGCCGTGGATCCAGGGGAGTGGGAGTTGAACACAGCCGTGTTCCATGCCCTGGTTCTCCGTTGGGGGCAGCCGACGATGGACTTGATGGCCACCTTCGACAATGCGAAAGCCGATCGGTTCTTCAGCAGGAGACGGGAGCATATGTCCGAGGGACTGGATGCTCTGGCGCAGCTGTGGCCGTCGATGGGGCTGCTCTGTGTTCCCTCGTGGCCGTTAATAGGTTGAGTCCTACGGCGGATAGAGCGTCACGACGGACGGGTAGTCCTGGTTGCCCCGGATTGGCCGCGCCGACCTTGGTACGCGGATTTGGTCCGCTTGCTGGTGAACCATCCTTGGCGGCTTCCGCCGCGGGCGAATCTCTTGTCGCAAGGTCCGCTTCTCATGCCGGACGTGGAAAGATTCTTGCTTATGGCTTGGCTCTTGAGCGGGAAAGGCTGAGGCGTAGAGGTTATGCGCCATCAGTCATCGACACTCTCCTTCGGGCCAGGCGTTCTTCTACTTCCCTGGCGTACGCTCGCGTCTGGAGAGTGTTTGAACGCTGGTGTGGGGAGTGCGGTCTTCGACCGGGCTGCTCCTTGGTGCCTGAGATTCTGTCTTTTCTGCAAGGAGGTTTTGAGAAGGGTTTGGCTCTCGCTACGCTCAAGGTGCAGGTTGCTGCACTTGCGTGTTTTCGGGGTAGGATTAAGGGGGTTCTCCTCTCTCGTCATCCCGATTGTCTTGCGGTTCCTTCGCGCCGTCTAGAACTTGCGTCCTCCGGTTCGCTCCATCGTTCCCGCTTGGGATCTTAATCTAGTATTGGAGGCTCTTGCTCGACCTCCCTTTGAGCCAGCTAGGGAGGCGTCTTTGCAAGAACTTACTTGGAAGACTGCCTTCTTGGTGGCCCTGTGTTCCGCTAGGCGGGTCTCGGATCTTCAAGCTCTTTCATGTCGGGAACCGTTTTTGCACTTCACACGCAAGAAGGTGACGTTGCGTCCGGTGCCCTCCTTTCTTCCGAAGGTGGTTTCCCGTTTCCATGTCAATCAGTCGATTTCCCTCCCGACCTTTCCGGAGCGCGAAGGCACACCCATCGATGCTGTTCTCCGGAGGTTGGATTTAGGGAGGGTTCTTAAACGGTATCTTCATCGGACGAAACCTTTTCGCAAGACTGACAGGCTGTTCGTCTTGTTTGGGGGGCCTAGAAAGGGGGAGGCTGCCTCCAAGGCCTCCATAGCTCGCTGGGTTAAATGTGCGGTATCGGCAGCGTATCGAGCGAGCAGACAGTCGCCGCCGGAACTTTTCCGTGCTCATTCGACTCGTAGCCAGGCTACGTCCTGGGCTGAGCTGGCTCTCGTTCCGCCAGTGGATATCTGTAGAGCGGGGACTTGGTCGTCGTTGCACACTTTTTCGATGCATTATCGGTTGGACGTACAGGCTGCGGGGGACGCCAAAGTGGGAGCGTCTGCAGTCATTGCAGGGCTCGCCGGTCCCTCCCAGGGTTAGTTACTGCTTTGGTACTTCCCTCACTTGCCTGGACTGGCCCAGAGAGACGATATGGAAGAAGAAATTAGACCTTACCTGCTAATTGTCTTTCCTTGAGTTTTCTCTCCGGGCCAGTCCAGGCCCCGCCCGTGAGGCTCAGTGAGACTCCGTTTTTGATCCCATGGCATTGTCAGGCGATGCGGAGGTTTTTTGAAGAGTGAATATTGCGGCTTCCGCATTTGTTGGCAAGGCTTGGTATGGTCGATGGGGCTCCATGACAGACTATTCAGGGTTTGTTTTGTGGGTATTCCTTGGCGTTTATTCCGGGAACACAAAACACATAAAAAAAAAACAACCCACAAATACTCATCATATGTATATATATCGGCCACGGGAAGAGCCCTTGCTTGGCATAATCTAGTTGGCCTGTGTGGGGGTTTGTAGTTTTTCTGCAGTTTTCTTCTTTCTTTTCTTTTGGTTCTCTTTCTGCTGCTTTGTAAGTTAAGACTGAGGTCTGACCAGCAGGGGGAGCCAGATACTGGTTCAGCAAAACTTCAGTTTTTTTCAGTCCTCAGCTGCTAGAGAAGGTTGACAACCCTCACTTGCCTGGACTGGCCCGGAGAGAACTCAAGGAAAGACGATTAGCAGGTAAGGTCTAATTTCTTCTTATTTGCCCACATTCCTGTGTTACAGGCTATAGAAGTTGTTCGCTATTTACAACAGGAATCATTAACAATGAATTTTGTGTATTTTTGGTACAATTGTTTACTTTTGGTTTTGGGGCATAATTATTTTCAGTTTGGGGGTCAGTTTTTGTTGCGTGTTTTGTGTTTTTTGTTTTTTTTTCTCATCAAATTCATGGAGTGGCAATGGGGGCCATGGTGGCACCCACCGTGGCCTGTTTAAAGTGTCTTGCAAAAGTATTCATCACATTTTTGTCTTGTCACACTACGTACTACTAGAATGAACATGCAGGTTCCTGAGCGGTCCTCCAGTTTAGTCCTCCATATCTGGGTAGTGCACCTCCTGCAGCATGGAGACTGGACCAATCAGAATCTTGTCCTCACCAGGTGTATGCTGCTGGAGCTCCCATCAGCCCCCAGTGTGTCCAGTCTCCATGCAGCAGGGGGATGTGTGAGCCTTGAACTGGGCCCACTTAGGGACTGAATAGGCAACACTAGTTAGCTTTCGGTTTTACATTTTATTTATTTATTTTTTATTTTTTTATTTTTTTTTCCTTTTGACTTCGTTTGGTTTTATTTGCTTTCCAGGTTGCGGTTTTTTGTTTTTTTTTCAAGACGAGCCACGTTGCTGAGGAGCTGGGCTCCTCTTGCCTCTCTGCATTCTTTTCAGGGTACAGGCAGCAACTTCAGATCTCTCCTCCTAGACGGCATGGGGGAGAGATCTGGGAGGCACAGCTTCACGCTCTGCTCTGCGGGGTTCCGAGAACGGGCTCCATCGCGTCTCAGCGGGCGTCAGCGTGCATGGCTCGGTGGTTCAGTTTAAGGCTCAGTTTTCGGCGTGCATGTCGCTCAGGACTCGAGCAGCGTTGCAGCGCGTTGAGCTGTTACTGCAGGGGTAAGTCGTCTTCTTTGTAGGATGCCCGACGGCCAGCGATCCGGGGTGTAGGGATTCAGGGGTTTTCACGCCTCTTTGTTCGGCAGTGGTGGCCATTTTGTTTGATTTTCCCACTCGGAGTAGAGGGCCTCGCTGCGGGGGTTTTGCTTGGTGACACGAGCGGGCCTGTGGCTGGAGGCTTATTTCTGCTTCGCTCACAGCTCAAGAGATATCTATATCTCTCTATATAATAAATGAAGTACATTAACTGCTGTTTTTTCCTGAAAAGAGATCAGTAAAGCCAAAGCCTTTTCACTCTTTGGTACTAGGTTTTTGTCTAGTACTTCATGTCTTCTCGTCCTCAGTGCGTGGTCTGCGGTTCACACAGGGGGACGGTGTTGGATACAGGTATTTGCAGGGGCTGCGCTACTGTTTCTTCCAACATGGAGTAACAAATGGAAGACAGGGCACTACAGGACTCCTTAGACCCTGCGGTAAGCGCTGTGGGTGAGCCATCCACGGGAACTCCGGCCACTTCTCCTCCAGCTACGCCCGCAGGGCAGTCGGGCACTCAGCCAGAAGGGGCTGCTGAAACGTCCTTGGGGGATTTTTTCCCCGGACTTTGTCCTTTATTATGCATCAGGCTGTTCGTTTAGGGTGACTAGGAAAGTTGCCAGAGGCCTTGGTGCTGTTGGTGCCTCTGCATTCCCCCTCAGGAGAAGATGTGAGGGGAGATATCCCGAAGCTGGCGAAGCGGCTTCGGGCCGCGGAGATGGAGCACGTAGATACAGAATGGCAGGATGCAGAGGTTGCTGAAGTAGAGCCTGAGGACAGGGTTGACGAATTGGAGGAGGGGGAGATTCCGGAGCCTGAAGATCAGGCAAGGATCATACGGGTGTTTCGCAGGGAGGACCTGGTACCCCTGATTACGGGAGGACGGGCTGGAGGATCCCTTCATTCAGGCGGTGTGAGACTCTCGCAAATGTTTTTTTTCCGGTTCACAGAGTGATAGATCAGATGATTCAAACTGAGTGGGATCAGCCGGAATCGGGCTTGAAGGGCATCCGAGCAATGAACCAGCTCTATCCTTTGGTGGATAGAGACAAAGAGAAATTTCGGTCTCCACGTGTGGACGTGGTGGTGTCGGCAGTGACCAAGAGAACAACCATCCCAGTGGAAGGTAGTGCTGCCTTGAAAGACATGCAGGACAGAAAGGTGGATGGTTTATTGAAACAGGCCTTTTGATAACAGAGCAGTTATCATTGGGTGGGACCTTGCCAACCAAAGAAATTTATCTGGCCAATATTGGGAGGTACTGTATATAGTTGTTTGGTCTAGATATATTGATGACGACTTTTTTTTTTTTTTTTTTTTTTTTTATTTGGCATGGATCTGAGGCTAGACTGATTCAGGTTTTTCTTTTGTTTTGTTTTTTGAGTGGGTGAATGCTTCACATAGTTATTTGAAATTCACCCTGAAGTATTCTTTCAATAGATTTCGTGTTGTGTGGCTTTTTTTTTTTTGGATGTTATTTATACAGGGGTGAATGGTTACAGACAACATTATACTGTAAGACAACTGATCGTAATAGTTGTACTATTCTAGTTTTCATTTGTGACATCTCTGGGACAATATACCTATGGGCCAATTTTTACGGGTTTGTAGGGTGGTGTGTTCAGGAGAGGTTTATTTACGTCAGCGGGCCAGGGGATTGTCTCAAAGATTTAAGCAAAAATTGTATCGCCACAGTGTGATCAGAAGAGCATATGTTAGGGGTAAGGAGTGTTAATCGTGATTTTTCTATTCCAGCAGGATAAAGAATTTGATTTTGTGGGACAGGTCTGTGTTCTACCATATTCTTTGAAAGCCTTTGCTATTAAAAACATTGTGAAGAAGCATTGGCATTTGCTTGAAACACATCCAGTGTTTTACTTCGTGATTTGCAATTTGCATTTAGTCGTTCCCAGAATTTACAGGAATGTTTGGTCGCTATTCGTCCGCAATGCTTATATGAACAACAGGGTGGACATCAGGCGTGCGGGCGTTTTTTGTGTTATTTGTCCACTAACAAATGTTAGAATTTCGTCACTCTGATTTGCAGCGCCTGTATGCGTTCAGATCTAATACTATACGTGAGTCTTGGGCAGTTGTGTATATGATTCTTTGTCCTTGCAGCAAGATATACATTGGACAGATGTCCTGGAAATTCAAAACCAGGATTATTGAATATGTCTCGGCTCTGTCGGAATGTGGTTTCAGCCCCCCCTGGTAGAGCATTGGCAAGCCTGTAATCATCAAATTTCTCAATTGAGATGTGTACTCTGATCACAGTGGAGGGTGGTAGGGATTTAAATCTGCATTTATTGAAGCGTGAACAGAACTATATCTTTTGCTGGCAGACCAAGATTTTTTTGAAAGGGGCCACAGTCTCAATAAAGAATGAGTAGTTTAGATAAGTTTGGGACATGATTTTTTTTTTTTATGAAACAACTGACTAGTTTGATATAGGGGAACTTTTTAAGCATTCTGAAGTTTTTTCATAAAAAAAAAATCATGTCCCAAACTTATCTAAACTACTCATTCTTTATTGAGACTGTGGCCCCTTTCAAAAAAATCTTGCCACAACATAAGCTGCCAGTAAAAGATTTGGGATAAAAAAAAATGAAAACTTCATTCCACTATGACAATATCAAGGGTAACTGGATGTAGAATCCCTTAATGTCCATCTGATCATTCCACTTATGCAAGGGAGAAAAGGATCTCAGTAACTCAAACACCACCAAAACAGCTTACCAATGTTGCTGCCTATGGTACAAAGACAAGGCAGAATTTATCAAGCCTTAGGTGCACAGACATCACCATCATGGATCCTGAAAAACTCCCCATTTGCCAAATCTTAAATCATTTTATTAAAATCTATTAATCAGTTTTTAAATATTTTTGAACTATTTTCTCATTGTTACTTCACAGCAAACTTTCACTTTCTCAGAGCATGCAAAGGAAGTTCTTTCCAAATGAAATGCATAATATGCCACATTTTTTAATGCTACTCCGCACTTATCTGTGGTCATCTAAAGAAATTAGCTGACCGCAAATTGTGGCATTGGGACATTGCTGCTGGTGCAGCTAATTTCTTTAGTTGATATGCTACTCCGCACTTATCTGCATTCATTTGGTCTTTGCTTTTTTTTTTAATGTTGACTAAGGAAATATAGAAGGTTATTTGACTTGAACATTCCACTCGGATGGTGAGCTCTGTACATGTTTACACTGGCTCTTTGGCTGGCGGAATTGGATTGCCAGAAAGCTGATTTGACCACTGCTTTAATCAGATATGTTTTTAGCATATTCTGGAGGGAAGGTGAATTGTATGTTCTCTATGGATAGTTGTATATGCCTGCTGTTTGGATTTTTTTTTTCTGTCATTGGGTGGGTATAAACGGTTTTGTCTGAGGGCAATGGGAAGGGGGGTTATTATGAGAGAGTTTGAGTGGTTATTATTCAGATTATGGGATACACTGTATGGAACTACTCAACTGAATGGTTTATTTACTTGGAGGACTGCCTCCCCATGATGTTTGGTTAATGTGGGTTATTTTTACCTATTTCTTTTCTTATGAAAATTCAATTTTTTTTTTAAAAGCCAGTATTCACCACTTCCACTTGGAGCTTCCATGTAGAAATATCAGTATTTAGCACTTCTACATTTACAGGTATAATCACTGGTGCTCATTCTACATATAAAAATGAGGGCAGATAGTCTATCCAGTCTGCTCATTAATGAGAACTATTAAATTCTAGAATCCTTTCTTCTCCCTCAGACCCTCTGTACTTGTCCCAAGTTTTCTTGAATTTAGAGACCGTTCTCGTCTCACTACATCCACTGGGAGGCTGTTCCATGTATCCACTATCTTTTCCATAAAGAAATCTTTCTTCAGATTACTTCTGAGTCTATTACCTTTCACCTTCATCCTATGATCCCCTTTCCAGAGCTTTATTTCAACTGGAAGAGGGTCGTAGCCACCTATGCTTTTATACCATGGAGGTATTTAAATGTCGCCATATCGCTCCCATCCCACCTTTCTTCCAAAGTATACATATTTAAGATATTTAAGCTTATCCCCAAATGCCTTATGATAAAGACCAATGCCCATATTTTTTTTAGCTGCTCTCTGGTCAGTCTCTATCCTGTGAATACTCTTTCAGAGGTTCAGTCTGCAGACTTGTACACAGTACTCTCCATGAGGGATCATTAGAGACAAAAAAAAACGAGGAGGAAGTGACATCACCCAGCAGATGGCAGCTTAAAGTTGGACCTCCTGTCGGGGCACAGTAATTAGTGGTGGGAAAAGTGCATTCCTTATTGGTCCTCCAGTTCAGTCCTCCACCACTGGGTACATCCTCCTGCAGCATGGAGACTGGGCATGTCAAAACTCTGACCTCACTTGATGTATCCTGCTGACCTCTCCCATCAGCCCCAGTGTGTCCAGTCTCCATGCAGCAGGAGGACGTAGTGAACCTAGGTGCTGGGCTCACTCTAGAGGACAGATAAGGAGCAGTTTAGGATAGTGGGTTTTGTTTCTTTGATCTCATTTAACTTTGTTCATTTATTTATGTTTCAAAAAATATGTTTTACTTTTTTGGCCAGAAGGGCTTTGGGTCAGCTGAGGAGCCTCCTTCCTCCTCCCTCCATTTTCCGGGGCCCTGGTTTGCACTCCCCCCCCCCCAGTTGGCACGGGGGGGAGCCTTGCAAGACACAGTCGGTCTAGCTTTCTATTCTTTCCTGGCCGCCGCGGGAGACAGAAGCGGCAGCAGAGCCTAAGGATGAAAGCCCTCTCTGCAATCACAGCTCACCCAGAGGGTAGCTGTGTCGCAGAGTGGAGACCTGAAGCACACAAGAAGCCGACAGTAGGAGGTTAGTGCGGGAGCGCTGCACAGGTCTGCAGGCAGGCGCTGTTTCCCTGCGACTGCATGGGTGCCTAGAGGCCCAACAGCAGTGTGCAGCCTCTTCCTGTGCTTTGGAACCGCGCGGCAACGGCTGTTATGTTTTAAAAAGTTGAAGTTAATGTTTTAAGCTACTTATTTGTTGCTCCTTTGAGTCTGCTTTGTCATTAAGGCACTGAGGCTGATAGGAGAGGTCAGCAGGATAACATCCAGTGAGGTCGGAGTTTTGACATGCCCAGTCTCCATGCTGCAGGAGGACGTACACTACCCAGTGGTGGAGGACTGAACTGGAATTCCTGAAGGAACTACAATTAGGTAAGTCTAATTTCTTTTATCTCTGAGTAAGTGGATACATCCAGGCCTTTCAGCTGCTCTGAGTCTAGTATAATGTCGGTCCGTAAGAAGCTGGTGAAACTTAAATCTGCATACGCCCCTGCTGAGATGCATAAGCCCCTGCTGAGATGCATAAGCTGAGAGACCCCGGCTGACCGCATGACTTCCGAAGAGAACTTGAACGAAAATCTAGAGCATGCGGACGAGTTGTACACGCAGCAACATCTGGGGCTGGATGTGTACTCTAAAAAAACGAAATTGTCTCCACATGAGGGGAGATTAGAAAGGCATTGTCAGATCTTAAAGGTGAGATTCGTGACCTGGGGAATTGGGTGGACAGCCTGGAGGAACAGGTTGAGCAGCAGGCCGATAGAGTGCTGCCGAGGCCCAGATCCAGACACTTCGGGCGGAGCAGGAATTGTTCAAAGATAAAATCGATGATTTGGAGACTCGCATTAGACAGAATAGTATCCAAATCTGGGCGGATCCCTGAAACAGAGTGCTATGTGGACACCTCGGTAGTGCACAAATTGTGTCAATGGAGGTGACAGGGAGCCTGAGCACATTGGAGTGGATACGGCCCATAGAGCATTTGGTCCCTGACTAGCTGGGAGGCTGAGAGACATTGTGGCCTGCTTAACGTCATATGTGCAAAAAGAGGGTGATGAGAGTGGCAGGCCGGAAAGGGCGATTTGCTTGGGATAGTACTGAGAGAGAAGTGTTTTCATGAATCTCCAGGAACAAGCAGGAATAAGTCCTCACATATGGGGTAAGTCGGAACCGACGGAGCCCGCGCGGGAAAGCTCCCCAGCTTTTCAGATGAAAAGCTTTTGGGGCTTCCCACAGTGCATGCGCGCTGCCTTCCCGCCTTCCTTACCAGCTCTCTTCAGTTTCTCTTTTTCCGCGGAGCCAGCAGGTCGTGTTCCTGTCACCGCTGAAGAAATTGTTATTTTAATTTGTTTCTTTTGACCGCGTACCTGCCTTCCCCATACCAAAACCGGTACTGCCGGTCTCTCTTTCTTTTTAAAAAAAAAAAAAAAAAAAAAAAAATCTTTTTTTATTTTCTCAGCACAGCTTGGTAACTTTTGTTAGGCCTTCAGGCCTACACAAATTCTCCTCATGGAGAAACCAGCTCCTGGTTTTAAAAAGTGTACCAAGTGCAATGCTGTTATTTCTCTCACAGACACCCATGAATGGTGTCTTAAATGTTTAGGACCTGACCACTCCATACTGGACTGCCCATTCTGCTCCCAGATGTCTAAACGTGGTATGCAGAACCGGGCCAACAAGTTCCATGTGCTGTTTGCTTCAGATAATCCAGCATCACAGTCATCCAGGTCTTCCTCTCCGAATGGATCTCAGGTAACCAAACTTTCTGTGGGCAAATCCTCTAAAAGCAAATCTCTTTCAAAAGATCGAGAGGCTCTCAATCTTGAGTTCGAGGATTCTGCCCAGACCAAAAAACCCCGGCGGGAGGCTCCGGCCTCCAAAGCATCACCTATGGGGTTACAGGTTGGCCTCGACTGATCACCTGTTAGACTGCTCTGGGGTACCGGTCGATACCGGTACCGACATCCAGGCAGCAGTGGCATCCATGGGCAATACTGTCCAGACCATGCAGCAGGCCGTTTTGGCTTTCATTAAGGCTGCGACGCCCTCGGTACCGATTCCATCGGTACCGACCCCGGTTCCGGTATCCACACCGGAACCGAGACCATCGACTTCCAAGTGTCGATCGGTTCCGCTTGCTGGATTCAGGCTTTTGCCCGATACCAATCCCATGCCCGATACGCCCGATGTCGATATCGATCGGTACGCGTATCGTGCATTGCAAGCACAGAGAGAATACTCAGATTCCTCTGATGACTCTGCTGAGTTTGATCTTCCTGAGGAGCCCTCTTCTCTAAAGAGGAGGATGTCTCCTCCGGAGGATTTATCCTTTCAGGATTTCATTGTTGATGTAGCTAAAGCACTTTCTATTGCTACATCTGCTGAAAAGGAACCCAGATCAAAAAAATTGGATATTTTAGGATACTCTAAACCTCCTAAAGAGGCAGTTACTCTGCCTATCCATGAAATCCTTCAAGAACACTTGATGGATTTGTGGGAGACTCCTCTAACCCTGTCTCCTCATTCCCGTAGGTTGGACACCATGTACCGGGTCCCTCCTTCTCCTGGGTTTCAAAAGACTCAGCTGCCTCACCACTCCATTGTGGTGAAGTCTGCTATGAAGAAGATAGAGTCCTAAAAGGCATTCCTCTACCCCTCCAGGGCGAGAATGTAAGACCCTCGACTCTTTTGGTAGAAAGATCTTTCAGGCTAGTATGCTTATAGCCAGGATCAAGTCTTACAGCCTTTATATGGGCCTGTTTCTCAGAGAACTTGCCCTAAAGGTACGGCATTTAGCCCCCTTTATCCCTGAGGATAAAAAGGAGGACTTCACTACTCTGGTGACACAACTTTCAGAGGTCTCCAAGTTTTCCAACAGGGCAGCCTTTGATTCCTTTGAGGTTGCTGGCAGGGCTTCGGGAATCGCTATTGCAGCCCGACGTCTTGCTTGGCTCCAGGCTTCTGACCTAGAACCCTGGGTCATGGATGGCTTAAGGAATCTGCCCTGTACAGGAGAGAACTTATTTGGTGAGGACTGGCAAATTAAAGCTGCTCAAATGGACGCAGAAAATGCCACTCTAGATAGACTTTCTAAGTCTACTTCTACTCCTGCCAAAAAGAAACCTTTTAAAAGGCCGTACTACAAGAAGGCCAGATTTTCCACAAATACTGGCCAACAATCTTCTCAGCCTCGCTTTGCTGCTAAACGTCAGCAATCTAAGCAAGTAAAGTCAAAGTCTGCAGTGTCTGCTACACCCCAGCAGGCTCAACCCCCTCAGGGGTTTTGACTTGCCCCTAGAGAACTTACCATTTCTGGCTCTGGAACAACCAGAGCCTCTCACCATACCGGGAAGGTTAGCTCACTTTGCTCCCAGATGGGAGCAAATAACATCAGAGCAATGGACCCTCTCTATCATCAGAGAGGGCTACAAACTTCATTTCTCCAGCCTTCCTCCCCATACCATGGTGAGGCAATTCAGTTCTCCCCCATCTCTTCTGACCCTGTTGGGTCAGGAAGTCTCCTCTCTCCTTGCCCAAGGGGCAATAGAGGAGGTTCCTCTTCCTCAACAGGGGTTAGGGTTCTACTCCCCTTATTTTCTCATAACAAAGAAGACAGGGGGCTTCAGACCTATCCTAGATCTGAGAGAATTGAACAAGTTTCTATTCAAGGAGAAATTCAAAATGCTCTCTGGGCATTCTCCTTCCATACCTTCAGAGTCAGGATTGGCTTTGTTCTCTAGATCTCAAGGATGCGTACACTCATACTCATCCATCCATCCCACAGAAAATATCTTCGATTTCTGTTCCAGGGAAAACATTTCCAATACAGAGTACTTCCCTTCGGTCTCGCCTCTGCTCCAAGAGTATTCACGAAATGCATGGCAGTCGTAGCCGCATTTCTAAGAGGCATGGGAATCTTTGTGTTCCCATATCTGGACGACTGGCTCATCCGAGCTCCATCTCAGTCAGAAGCCCAGATTTCCTTGGACCGTACAAGGCGTATTCTTCAATATCTGGGACTTGTGGTAAACATTCCCAAGTCCCAACTCATCCCTACTCAGTCCCTGGAATTCATAGGGGCTTATCTGGATTCCACCACTGCAAGGGCCTACCTTCCTCTGGTCCGAGGCCAACAGCTAATAAGCTTGGCCTCCCAGGCTCAGTCCAGAAGTCACTTGTCAGCCAGAGAAATGCTGCAACTTCTGGGCCACATGGCCTCCACGGTTCATGTGGTGCCCTATGCTCGTCTCCATATGAGAGCAGCTCAATGGACATTGGCCACCCAGTGGTCTCAAGCATCGGGACTGCTGTCAGACCAGGTACTCACCTCAAAACGTCTGTTTTGGTCTCTCCAGTGGTGGACATCCTCCAAAAATCTGTTGTTGGGGACCCCCTTCCAACCTTCGTTGCCCCAAGCAACCCTCACAACAGATGCCTCCCAAGCAGGGTGGGGAGCTCATCTTCAACATCTCTCCACTCAGGGAACCTGGTCTCCCCAAGAGACCACCCTTCATATCAACCTTCTGGAACTGCGAGCAATCTTCCTTGCCCTCACAGTCTTCCATACCCTCCTTGCCAACCTGACTGTCTGTCTGAACTAGGACAATCAGGTGGCCATGTTCTATGTCAACAAGCAAGGAGGGACGGGCTCTCTGTCGCTTTGCAACGAAGCTCTCAGATTATGGGCTTTCGCCAGAGAGCATCAAATTCATCTTCTGGCAGTGTATCTTCCAGGAGTTCAAAACTCTCGGGCAGACAGACTCAGTCGAGTTCTGCTTCCACACGAGTGGTCCCTGCATATGGACCAGATACACAGAATCTTCCAGGAATGGGGGACCCCGGACATAGACCTCTTTGCAAGTCCGTGGAATGCCAAACTTCCCCAGTTCTGTTCCAGGACTCCGTGTCAGGGAGCTCAGGCCAACGACGCCTTTCTCCTTCATTGGGGTCAGGAATTCCTGTATGCTTTTCCACCCATTCCTTTGATTCCCAAGACTCTGTTCAAACTTCAGAGGGATCACGGGTCGATGATCCTTATAGCTCCACGCTGGCCACGCCAAGTGTGGTTCCCTCTACTTCTACAGCTCTCCCAGGGCTCCTCCCTGGACCTGGGAGCTGCGCCAGGAGAAAGGGACTTTGTGGCTCCCAAACCCCAAGTCCCTACATCTCCGAGCTTGGTTACTGAAGGCTTAAGCCTTCATGAGTTTAATCTTTCTCAACCAGTGAAAGATATCCTTCATGCCTCTAGGAAACCCTCTACCAGGCGTTCCTATGCTTTCAAATGGAAACGTTTTTCCATTTGGTGTGCTCAACTGGGTCTTGACCCTCTGGCACTTCCTTTGAATTCTCTACTAGACTATCTCCTGCATCTTTCCAATGCAGGCCTCAAGACGAATTCAGTACGAGTCCATTTAAGTGCTATTGCAGCGTCCTTAAAACCTATAAATGGACAACCTGTCTCCTCTCATCCTCTCGTTGCAAGGTTCATGAGAGGCCTGACCCTAACTAAACCTCCCATCCGACCTCCGCCGGTAGCATGGGATTTGAACCTAGTTCTAGGTCAGCTTATGAAACCACCTTTTGAGCCTTTGGACTCTACCTCCTTGAAATTTCTTTCCTGGAAGGTTCTTTTCCTTATTGCAGTCACTTCGGCTCGCCGCATCAGTGAACTGCAGGCTTTGGTGGCTAATCCACCTTATACCAGATTTCATCATGATAAGGTGGTCCTTAGGACGAATCCCCACTTTATGCCCAAAGTGGTCTCGCCTTTTCATCTTAATCAAGAGGTATATCTACCTGGTTTTTTTCCCGGCTCCTCATGCATCCGGTGCAGAGGAACCTTCATACTCTTGACTGTAAAAGAGCTCTCGCCTTTTACCTCAACAGGACTCAGCCACATCGAAAGTCTTCCCAACTTTTTGTGGCTTTTGATCCTTCTCATTTGGGACTTCCTGTCTCCAAACGTACACTTTTCTAATTGGATTGCTCAGTGTATTTCTTTTGCTTACCAGAGTAAGAACATTTCTCTGGAAGGCCATGTCACAGCTCACAATGTGAGAGCCATGGCTACTTCTATGGCTCATCTTCACTCTGTATCCATAGATCAGATCTGTCGAGCAGCCACTTGGGCCTCGGTTCATACCTTCACAGCCCATTACTGTTTGGACAAGGACTCCCGCCGGGATGCCTTGTTTGGTCAGGCTGTCCTCAAACACCTGTTCCATACTTAAACTCCTGCCCACCTTCCCTGAATGGATGCCTGAGATCCATACGAAGATGGTTTACCCTTGGAGGGGGATCTCCCAGGCATCTTAGCTAGGGAGTCCCCATATGTGAGGACTTATTCCTGCTTGTTCCTGGAGATAGCACAGTTACTTACCTGTAACAGGTGATCTCTGGGAACAGCAGGAATTAGTCCTCACAACCCACCCACCTCCCCTAGGAGTTGTATCTTCTATCTACCTTCCTTTCCTCTCTCTATTGTCTCAGCTATAAACTCGAACTGAAGAGAGCTGATAAGGAAGGCGGGAAGGCAGCGCGTATGCGCTGTGGGAAGCCCCAAAAGCTTTTCATCTGAAAAGCTGGGGAGCTTTCCCGCGAGGGCTCCGTCGGTTCCGACTTACCCCATATGTGAGGACTAATTCCTGCTGTTCCCAGAGATCACCTGTTACAGGTAAGTAACTATGCTTTATCAACGGGCATGTTACAGTGTTGGCGAGCCATTTAAACCGGTGACTCGGTGCCTGAGAGCGGAGAAAACCAAAGTACCAGTGGCTCTATCCTTTTGCTCTGTTGCTGGACATCAATGGGAGGAGTTTTCGAGTGCATACTCTGGATGTGGCCTGGTCTACACTGTGGCAGGAGGGAGCACCAAACTTGCCAGAATATCTCCAGACCTCTGGTGAACCCACTTCAGCACGGACATTTTCTAAGTGGGAAAGGGCTTCTGCGAAAGAACAGTGCTTCAGGAGGAAATCAGGGGGCACTAACAAAAGTGGGGGCCAGAGTGCAGCAGAACTGAACAGCCACGTGAACATCCTTGGACTTGAAGGTGCTCTTTGGAGCAGGTTTTGCTACCGAGCATTTAAGGAAAAGAGGACGATTCTGTCCATTAGTGTGGTATTCTTGGGGTGTATTGGAGTGATAAATGTTTCTGTAGTGGGAGGGGGAGGGTGTGTGGTTTTTGGGGGGATTTTCCTTCTTTTCTCCTTTCTTTCTCAACTGTAGGGAAAGAAATGGGGGTGGTGTGTGAGTGATTGCTGGTTTGTTGAGACATGGCCGGAAGAGTAATGTGTGGGGGAGTGGAAGGGGGGGATAACTATAGGCTTAGAGTGCACAGAGGGAATTCCAGCACCCACGGGGGGGGGGGGGGGGTGTCTCTTCCTCAATGGAGAGGAGGGGAGCTCTGTATATTTGGGGAGGGGATGATGATGAGGGGGGAGGTATCTACGGTTCTACTGCAGTGAACCTGAGAGTAAAGAACTGTGTGACTGGCTTGCAGGTTGAAGGTAGGTACTCTAAATGTGCAGGGCCTCAACTCTCCCCAAAAGAGGAAGCTGTTGTTGCAGGAACTTAGAGAACGTCAGTGGCAGGTGGCATTTATCCAGGAGATACATTTTGCAGAAGCAGGACGAGCGCTGGCTCAGACACCGGGCTTTTCAAAGCTTGCTTGCGGCAGAGGAGGGGGATCATCAACGTGCAGGAGTGGGGATTTTGATTATAGGGGATATCCCCTTTGTTTTGGTGGAGATGGACCAGAAATCCGACAGGCGAGCAATTGTGGTTTGGGGGGGAGCTATTTGGAGAGACTGTAATATTGGACTCTCTGTATGGTCCCAATATGGAGCAAATGTCTTTTTGGGGGGACCTGTATCGATGGCTGGCTGGGCGTATCCATTGAAGACTCCTGGTGGGGGAGCGATTTGTAATATCACCATAGATGGGCATTCCAGGGGTGGGGGCAGGGATCAAGGTTTGTTAGCTATGCAGGAGTGGTTGAGGGAGTTTGGGCTGTTGGATCTCTGGAAGCTGGCCAGTCCATCTATGTGGGACTCCACCTTTTATTCCGCTGTGCAAACATCATATAGTTGCCTTGATTATGTATTTGGGATTCTTACTGGGGAGACTTGCTAGGCAGAGCCAAGATTGGACCCATTACTTGGTCTGATCACGCCCCTTTGGATGTGTGTTTTGGGACCCCGTTAGAGCCGAGTCAGAGAAACCTTTTGAAGCTCAGTGGGCAGTGCAACAGCTGGTCATATATTCCACTTTTACTCTCTCTATCAATGATATAGGGGAGGTCACAGCGGGGACTTTGTGGGATGGATTAAAGACAGTGTTCCGGGGTAGTCTCCTCCCATTGAGGGCTCAGAGGAAGTGTCAGCACGAGAAGCAGTCCCGGCAGTCACCTCTTGGTTACAGGAACTTGAAAAGGTACATAAACAAGGGGGGAATCTGAAAGTGCGGGTGCAGTTGGAAGAGACCCGGAGACAGTTAAATGCGCTTCACTTGGACCCATTGTAGCTGATAGAATACCTTATCAGATTTATTATGAGTTTGATAACAAGTCGGGTTCTATCCTGGCTAGCAGGCTGCAAGTCTAGGCACGGCGACAGGCTATTGCCAAATAGAAGGGTCTGCAGGACAAAGTACCGTTTAAGGGGAAGGAAATTAGGGGACTAGTTTGAGATTATCCAGCTCTATACATAGCAGAGCCCGTGGCAGGTGTGCTGGGTATTTTTGGAATTCCTGCATAAGGAGGGGGTGGGGAGTGGACAACTTGATGCCTCCATGGGAGAGCTGTTGGAACAGGACTGAAGGTTAGATGTACAATCAGTCTTTCGGAGGTTGGTGCTTCATAAAGCGCCATGTTTAAATGGCTCCAAGAAACTTTGTGGAGACACTGGGGCCCCTGTTTCGGGTGTTCAGTGCAGTGTTGCAGGGAGAGGATTTGCCGGTGTCCATGTGCCAAGCAGCCATTACCATGATCCCCCAAACCGGGTAGAGATCCAGCACTGTCTAGTTCATATCGCCTGATTTCCTTATTAAATACTGATGTTAAAATATATTAGCAAATATTTTGGCTGAGTGATTGGGAGTGGTACTCCTGGGGTTGATACACCCAGATCAGACCGGGTTTATACAGGGTAGATAGGTGGCGGATGGGGTGCGGAGAGTACTCCAGCTGCCTTTGCTGGCTCGCAGAGAACAGCAAGAAGCAATGCATTTGACAGGGTCCAATGGGATTTTCTCTTTGCAGTATTAGAACACATGGGAGTAGGCCTGAATTTTCTGGCCTGGATTCGGGCTCTTTATACATCCCTGGAAACGTCAGTGTACGTCAATGGGGGCTACTCTGATATTTTTTTTTTTTTTTTTTTATTTTTTTTTTTTTCTCTTTGGAGCAGGAGACTCCTACTACTACTGATTTGTATGAGGTCAACTATCACCCATTATTTCCCCAGATTCATGGAGACCTGCTTAAATGGCGGGAAATAGAATTGTCCTGGCTTGGTCAGGTGGCAGCTCTAAAAATGAATGTCCTTCCCTGCCTGTTATATCTGTTTCAGACCTTGCCAGTGCGGGGGGGGGGGGGGACAGTCCAACTTAGGGTGAGCCGTTGTGATGTGTGCCACTCGCTGGAAGGGTGGTTTAGGGGCCCCTGATTTCTCAACGTATTATATAGCCTCTCGGATGCGCCAAGCTCTTGAGTGGTGGATGAATGATCAGAATCCTAAGCGTTTTTGAGAAATAGAACAGTATTGGTTGGGTGAGATGGGCTTACAGTATTTACCCTGGATGATAGGTCCCCCTCTGAGGGGCGATGGGGAGGAAATCCTGTATTTGTGGCACCTGTATTCTCAATGGAGGTTAGGCAGGCGGCGCATTGTACCGAGGGCCAGCTTTTCGGTTTTGGGCCCTAGTTGGAGTAATGCCAGGGTTCCTTCTGGGGAGAGAGCAGGCCTTGGATACCTTTTGACAAAAGTATTGCAGATGGGGAATTGGTCCCTTTCTCTATACTCCGGATAGAGTACCATTTGCCCAATGGGGATTTCTTCGCTCATCTTCAGATTGCCCATTTTCTGCAGTAGAAAGCAATCCGAGGGGCTTACAAGGAGGGGAGTGATGCTTTGGAACTGTTGTGGATGAATTACTGGCATAGTAAGGGATTTATTCGTGTATTATACCAGGCTTTTCAGGGGGTTCCCTCTCAGAGGTTCCTGCACCAACAGGCATAGGAAAGAGATTTGGGGAGAGAGCTGGATGAAAAAGAATGGATGAGGGTGAATGAGATTCCAGTACATCAGGTGCTATCAGTGTCAGTGCAGGAGACCTCTTATAAGCTTCTTTACCGCTGGTATTACATTCTGGTAAGACTCCATAAGATGTATCCTGCAATATCAGAATGGTGTTGGGGACAATGTGGTGGGCTGGGCATGTTTGTTCGTGTCTGGTGGGAGTGTCCCTTGGTTCTTCTTTACTGGGGAGAGATTAGAGATCAAGTGAAATTGATATCAAACTTAGATATTGGCCTGGATGTGGGGTTTTGTCTGTTGATTTGGTCAGCCTTCACACCTCGGAAGTGGGTTCGACCAGTTCGGGCCTGCATCCAAGTGGTAGGAGTGAGATTGCCCGGGCCTGGAAACGAGTAGTATTACTGGGACTGGAGCACTGGAGGTTTCGGCTGCACAGACATGTTTTGATGGAGCAACTTACAGCCCTGCGGCGGCATCAGATTGAGGGTTTCGGCAAGTGATGGCAACCCTTATTGGACAACTTGGGGAACTGAGATACCTTTCAGAGGAGGGGGTGTGGGGGAGGGAGTAGGGGAGGAATGGAATGTTATTCTGGTAGAGGCAGTGGAGACATGGTGTAAAGTATATTGTTTGGGGGGGGGAGTTTGAATCCTGTATACTGCTGAAGAGTTGCTGTTGTCTATTTGGTTGATTTTGTTAAAAGCTAATTAAACACTAAATATGAATGCCTTTTGTTTGTTTTTATCACTTCCCCTTTTTCCTGCTGGCCATTTTGTTTCCACTACCATGTTTACCTGTTTGGTTACTTTAAGATTGGCCAATACAATCACTCCAGGTTACACTCTTCTTTTATGCATTTGGGTATTTCATCCTGATGCTGTACTGCTTCCTTGTTATAGCTCTGATGCATCACCTTGCTTTTTTTAGTATTTAGCTGCCAAATTTTCTACTATTCAAGCTTTGCTACACATATTATCCACATCTATCAGGGTGTCTTATCACCTTGTTTCAGATTTTGGGATCATCCACAAAGTGACATACCTTTTCATGAGACCTTCCACAATATCTTGTACAAAAAAGTTAAAGACTAGGACCAAGTACAGAGTCCTGCAGCATGCCTTTGGTAACACCTCTTGTCTTCAGCATGAATGTCATTTACTACTACCCGTTGTTTCTCCCAATCAATCACTTTAGGGCACTCTGTTCATTTATAAGGTGCCAATATGGAGCACTGTTAGAAGGCTTTCCTGAAAACTTAGTATATTATATCTAGCACTCTTTCCCATGATAAGTTTCTGGTCGGTCAGTCAGTTGGATTCATCTAACAAGACCTACCTTTTATTTATTTTATTTAACCAGTTTTGTATACAGTTCTATCCTTCAATCAAAGTGGTTAAAAACTCAACAGGAGGGGGATGACAGGACATACACAAACTATTGGGGGTTGATTCTCAGTTCTCATTAAGGTGTGCAGGCTGTTTGAAAGTTTTTTTTTTTTTTATAATCTCCAGGAACAAGCAGGAATGAGTCTTCACATGTGGGAGACGTCGCTGACAGAGCCCGCACGGGAATGCTCCCCAGCATCCAATCAGAAAGCCTTTGGGAGCATCCCCTGCGCTTGCGCGGTGGCTTCCCGCCCTTCCTACTGCCTCTCCCCAGTTTTTCGTTTTCCGCGGAGCAGGCAGGACGTCCCTCCTGCCACCGCAGAAATTTCTTTCTTTTTTGTTTCCTTTGGTCGCGGCCTTTTTTCCCTCCGACAACAGCACCTTCCGTGCCCCTTTTTTTTTTTTTTTTTTTCCTTTCTTATTCTTCGTCACCTAGAGGGAACCCTTTCTTTCCCTCGGATCGTTGAGACTTACCGGGCTTACAGCATGGAGCCTTCTTCTCCCCAGACGTGCCCTCACTGCGGAGGCTTAGTTTTCCATTTAGACTCCAACTCCTGGTGCCTCTCCTGTTTGGGTCCTGACCCTTTCCTCCTGGGTCCTCTGGGCTACAGTATCGGGAGAAGACCTTCCCTTTTCCAGGTATCCCTCGATGACGTCTTCCCGCCCAAGGCGCGGTCATCGGGTTTTTCTTCTCTACAGGATCATGTAACCACACAACAGTCAAGACTAGCCAAGTCTTGAGGGGCAAGTCTCATGCGCGGCATGGCGACGGCTCCGGCCAACCCCTCAAGCCCCCCTTGGCCAATATACCCTGGCGGGAGTCTTCGGGCTCCAAAGCATCCACGGGGTTTCGGGTTGTTCCTGAGGTTCACTCCTCACAGAACATTCCCGAGCCATGCTCGAGGGTGGCATCCGCTTCGAGCGGTGCCGATTCCCCGGCGTCGAGTGTCCCACTCTTCGCCAGGGATCATCAGCTGGTGTCCTCGGCACCTCTGGGGCCGATCGACTCTACCCAGTCTGGCTTCCCTACATCCCAGCCATGCGCAGAAGTGGTATCCGCTTCGGGCGGTACCAACCCCCCCCCCCCCCCCCCGGCATCGGCATCAGTGTCCCACTCCTCACCAGGGATCGTCGGCTGCTGTCCTCGGCACCTCCGGGGCCGATCGACTCGAACCAGTATGGCATTCCGACGTCCCGGCCATGCGCAAGGGTGGTATCCGTTCGGGCGGTACCAATCCCTCGGCGTCGGTGTCGAGCGTTCCGCTTCTCACCGGGGATCGTCAGCGGCTGTCCTCGGCACCTCCGGGTCCGATCGACTCGACCCACTCTGGCGGTCCCACATTCATGCCATGCGCGGAGGTGGTACCCACTTCGGGCGGCACCTCGGCGTCGAGGATTCCACTCTTCGCCGGGGACTGGCATCTGGTGCCCTCGCTTCCTTCGGGGCCGATCGCTTCGACCCGCGCTGGTTTGCCGGTATCCCCGCCCTGCGCGGGGGTGGTACCAGATTTGGGCGGCGCCGCTGCCCCGGAGCCGGCAGGGGCGTCAAACTCCACTCGTCTCCGGGGACCGCCGTCGGCCTTCCCCGGTGTCCTCGGGGTATGGCGATCCCCCGGCATCGACGCGGACGTCGAGGGCCCTGCCCATTGCTCGAAGGGGGACCCCGGTGTCTTCGATCGCTTCAATCCAGCCTGGGTTCCCGTCGTCCCGGCCTACCAGGGGGGTTAGTTCCAGCATCAAGAGGCGCCGGTGCCCTGGCGTCGGCGCCAGAGTTTTGCGCTTCCCTCCCCGCGGGGGCTCGTCAGGTTGCCTGTGTACCCTCGGGGACGGGTCGTCTGTCCCAGAAGGATTTCCCTCCGGGCAGGACGGGTTCGAGAGGGGGCCCGGCATCTGGCAGCGCCTGCCGCCCGACATTGGCGCTGGTGTCGGATGACCCCCTCTTCACCGAGCTTTGATCTCGGGTGCCCTCGATGCCCGCGACGCCGATCGACGCGGTTCCAATTCGCTCCCCGGGGTCAGCATCGCCGGCACGGCCGCCGCCGCCGGAGTCCCCTAGGAGGGAGTCTATCTCCTCGCTCGGTTCAATGCCCAGCCTAGAATTGGTATCCAGCCTCGAAGGCTTGGCTAAGACACGCTTCAGGACTGGCTCCTGTCCCTTCCCGCAACACAGAGCAGAGGTTACTAACCACTGCCCTCCGGCTGCCGCGGAACCGCTTTAATCACCGGGGGCAGTACCGAGGCCGATTCCTGCGGTCCCATCAGTGCCATCAACCCCTTCGATGCCTAGCTTGGAATCAATTCCAGGTACCGACGACGCCTTGCTGACTGCCCCGATCCGGAACTGTTGGTACCCTCCTCGGCCCAGCGGACATCAGTCCGATAGGCCTTTTGGTGCCCTGGCGGCCCCTCCCGCCATCGCCTCTCACGGCATAGCCCCTCTGGGAGAGCCATCTTTTCAGGATTTTCTTCTTGACATGGCGGACCTGCTTGCTATTCCCATCCAGGGTCCTTCCCTAAGTCCAGGTCCTGCGGAACAGGAGGCTGTAATGCTTCCTTTACATCAGGGGTCACCAACCTCCAGAGGGCCGCGGGCCGCACAGCCGACTACCGGGAGCCTCGCGGGCCACACCCCCCTTCTCCCCGCATCCATCTTGGCGTACTCTGGGTGGATGGACTCGAAGTGGCGCTTCACATTGTAGTCCTTCAGAACGCCAACGGTCTTCTGACAGATGACACACAGCGCACGATCCTTGTGCAGCGTGAAGAAGAGCTTGTTCCACTCAGGGTTGAAGCCGCGGTTCTCATCGCTGAGCTTGCGCTTCTTGTTCGTGGGGGAAGCCATGGGGAAAAAATGGTGGGAATCCTTGGCGGGCCGTACGTAATGTTAACCGGGGTAGAGCCTTGCGGGCCGCACGAAGGGACCGGCCCGCGGGCCGCAGGTTGGTGATCCCTGCTCTACATCCTTCCCTGCAGGATCTTCTACTGGGGGCATGGCGGTCGCCTTTTGAGGGTTCCTGCACTGTCGACAGCGATGCATGCTCTGTATCGGGTGCCCCCCTCCCCGGGGTTTCAGCAGCACCAGCTTCCACATCATTCCATCGTGGTGGAATCGGCGCTGAGGAAGGTGGGAAGCAAGAAGAAGCATTCTTCTCGCCCTCCAGGTCGCGCCTCAAACGCTGGATACCCTGGGGCGTCAAACCTTCCAAACGTCCATGTTGGCTTCCAGAATTCTTTCATATATTTTTTATATGAGCCTGACACTCCGGGAGGTCACCAAGAGATTATCTCGGTTGTCTCCCTTTTTGTCTGCAACCAAGGCCTCTGAATATTCCTTGCTTTATCACTGCAGGAATATCTCTGGGTTCCTTTCTCGTGCTTCTCTAGACTCCTTCCTGGCGGTCAGCAGATCCTCTGCTATTGCCATTAGAGCACGTCGTACAGCATGGTTACAGGCGTCAGATTTGTGCAGACGGGCACAACATAACTTGGGTAATTCTCCCTGTGCTGGAGACCACCTCTTCAATAGTGAAGCCTTACGTCAGGTTGCTCAGTGCTTCGCTAACCCTCCCAGCGTTAGAAGCCATCCTAGGTCCCGTCTTCCCCCTGGGGGTGGGAAAGGCCTCTCTACACCTTCCTTCCCTAGGAAGAGGAAAGGTCATCCCTCCGCCCACCCGCCAGGGGCACCCAAGCAAGGGACCTCTCACTCTGGTTTGAAGTTCCCGGGCCCGCGCCAGGATACTCATACCAAACAGTTTTAGGCTCCTGTAGGCGGCTGCCTGCAATTAACCTTCTCTCACCAGAAGCTAAAAATTGAGCTCTACTCTGGGGCAAATGGTTCGAATGTTTATCCAGGGGTTCAGGTATTCTCCTTCCGTTGGAAGAGGGAGATCACCTCTATTCCATGTTGGCTCTGGCCCATGGACTCCCTACCCCTCAACTTACTTACCCTTAGGTACGTTCCCCGAACCCTTCTCTGCCAGGGTTCCCCTGCTGATTGATACCATACCGGTTTGTCTGCTGTCCCTCGCAGCATGTTCGGAACAATTCCTCGACAAGGCCGGATCAGCCCTGTTCCCCTTGTCTGGTTTCTCTGTTCAGGCAGGAGAACCCACCCGGCTATAGTCCCCCAATGCTTACCAAGGACTATACCCTCTGTCCTTCACGCCACCGTGCTGTTAGTTCGCCGATCTGCCCCTGCTCCACTGGAATAGATCCCTCCTCCCGGACGGATCTTGACACCCCCCCAGGGGGATGTTTCTGTGGATCAATGGCAGGTCCGCCTTATCAGTGTTATGTTCAGGGAGGTAGGTTCCTCGGCATGCCTGCATTAGTGCCTGGGTGGGCGTTCTCCGTGCCCAACTACCTAGATATATCAGATATTAACTGTTCAGTAGGCGCATATTGGGAGGTGTCCACAGTGCCTGTGCTCTACCGCCTTTTTCCCCTATGGCCGGTACTCACGCCGCCCCCCCCCCCCCCCTTCCGAGGTCCGGCCAGTCCTCCTGCCTATTTTCCTTGGATCGGCCCTCGGACTGGTTGTACTCTGCGTACTGCTGTGAGGTCCACAGCTTCTACTTTTAGTTATGCCCTCCTCCCGGAGGTTCAGACCCTTGTCTCCCTATCCCTTAGCTAGGGAAGACTCTGTACTCCTTCTGCTCCGGGGTACACCCCTACTCTTCTCCGGACTAGGCTATCCAGATCGGCCAGTCTTCTACTGTTAGTCCTCTGAGTGAGTTATGGACTCTGCTCCTAAGGGAGTGCTCAGCTTTTTGCATAAAGCTTCCTTGAAGACCTGCCGTCCTTCTCCTGACCCAGTTGACAACTGGATCTCCTGTCCTTCCGGATTTGGAACTTCCTCCTCGCTGCTGTGAAGTTCCCTTGAAGACTTCACTACTGCATCTACAGTACCTGCATCACAGCTCCACTTCCTACAACCCAGTAGGTAAGCTCTACATGGTACTAGGTCCTTAATTCATTAAATGCTTAATGATACTTCTCATGCATTCTAAAGGCTACTCTCCCTGTAGCCTTTGGGTTTTTTGCTGTTCCTCTCTCTCAACTCCTACCCTCCATCCCTCAGGGGATGCCGGGGATCCAGGTTGGGGAAATGCCATCCTGGCCTGGGCTGCGCTGATGGGATCTCCCCGGGCATCCTCAGCTAGGGCGTCCCCACATGTGAAGACTCATTCCTGCTTGTTCCTGGAGATAGCACAGTTACTTACCTGTAACAGGTGATCTCCGGAACAGCAGGAATTAGTCTTCACAACCTGCCCACCTCCCCTAGGAGTTGTGTGTCTATCTCTCTATTCCTTCCTCTCCTCTCCTTCCGGCTCAGCTATAAAACTCAACTGGGGAGAGGCAGTAGGAAGGGCGGGAAGCCACCGCGCAGGCGCGGGGGATGCTCCCAAAGGCTTTCTGATTGGATGCTGGGGAGCATTCCCGTGCGGGCTCCGTCGGCGACGTCTCACACATGTGAAGACTAATTCCTGCTGTTCCGGAGATCATCTGTTACAGGTAAGTAACTGTGCTTTACTTGTCCATATGAATCCACGGTGGGTTTTGAGGGATTTGCGGAAGTCCTTGAGGTCATTTTGGGCTCTTAATTCTTCGGGAAGGGAGTTCATAGAACCGGCGCCAAGAGTGAAATAGCCCTTTTGGACGTAGCTTGTTTTGTCTTATGGAATCCTGCGGGAGTTCAGAGTCTGTTGCTGCCTTGGGTTTGCCTAGGCCTGCTGCTTGTGTCTTTGGATACTATGGCCTGTAATATGTCTGCTGAGCAATGATGTATGATTTTAAATATGATTAGTATTGTTTTGAATCTTGCCTATGCAATTATAGGTAGCCAGTGCAGCTGTTGAAGTACGGGTGTGATGTGTTCGTATCTGGCAGTGCCTGTGATAATGTGTGCTGCAGTATTCTGATTTAGTTGAAGTAGATGGACAGACTGCTTGGGAAGACCCTGGTATAATGAGTTTCTGTAGTCCAGTATCGGGATGATGACTGTTTTGGCATACTGTGCGGAAATGTTCCTGGCTGAGGATTGGTTTTAAGTCTCCTGATGAGCTTTAAACGGTGGTATGCTTTTGCTGCAGTCTTATTTATATGTGATTGTAGGTTCAGGTTCTTGTCTAAGGTGATGCCTAGATACTTTACCTCATCCTTTATTGCTGTTGTCCTATTTACGATGTTGATTTCTTGTGGTGGGTTGAATGTCTGGCTTCTGGAAAGGAACACTGCTTCTGTCTTATCAAAGTTCACCTTCAGGTTATTGTTGGCGAGCCAGGCGTTCATATTGTCGAGGCACTTGGTCATTTAGGTTATGTCAGTTGTGCTCAGGTCAGTTGGGGTATACACATGATATCATCTGCATAGAGGTGGTATTGTATTCCGTGTTTGATGCTGCATATGGGTTGGATATATAAGTTGAATAGGATTGATGATAGGGCTGATCCCTGAGGTATTCCTTGCATAATGGGAAACTGAGTTGATTTTCTATCTCCGCATTTGACTTGCTGCGTTCGATTGCTCAAGTAGGAGGTGAACCATTTTAGCATGTTTTTGAGTAGTCCAATTTCTTGTAGGAGTATGGAGTGTGATACTGTGTCAAAGGCAGCCAAGATGTCAATGAAAATTAGTAGGAATCCATTCTTTATGTTGTCTAGACCCCTCAAGAGGCTGTCAGAGAGGGAGATGAGTAGAGTTTCTACATTGTGATGTGGTTTGAAACCATCTTGGTTCATGTCCAGCGGAGCATGAAGATCGACGTGATCCTGCAGTTGTCTTTGTAGTACTTTTTCGATGATTTTTAAGATAGAGCAGTAAAATTTTTTGGATCTGAGGTGTTCAGCGTGTTGCCTCTGAGGATTGGTCGTATCATGGCTTGCTTGAGTATTTGTGGTAGGTATCCTTGTTGGAGGGACTCCTTCACGATTTTGTGTAGGTGATGGCTTAGTTGGTTCTTGGCAGCTTTGATCCATTCCAGTGGACATCGGTCGGTTGGGAAGGTTGTTGTATTAAGGATGCCCACTATATTTTCTCTCTGCTGTGTCATTTGGTATAGTGAAATCCATTCCAGGTTTGGTCTGATTCATCACAGGTTTGGTGGGATTCCATCACTATTGGGTTGTGTTCTATAGAGGGTATGGTGTGTGCTGTATTGGAGTTTTTGTTCATTAAGTGATTTGCAAATTCTTGGGGAGGTCTCTCTAGTGAGCTGTTGCACGATGCTGAATAACTCCCTTGGTTTGTTGGCTGATTTCATGATTAAATTGGTGTGGTGTCGTTTACTTGTGTTTATTGATCAGGTTGTTTAGCTCTGTATTAGAGCACCGCATCTTCCGACTTGTTTTGTCTCCATTTTCTTTCAAGTCTTCTGAGCATGCGTTTTTTGCTTCTCTGACTTCATTTGAGTACCAGGGAGCATTGGTTTTCCTGCTTGTGTGCATCTTTTCCTTATTTGGAGCAGATGCGACTTTGGATATGGTGGAGTTCCATTTCTTTATGGTTTCATCTAGGCCATTGCATTCTTGTTGTATTTGTGGTATTATTTCCTTTTGGTAGACTCTGAATCTTCTTGTTTTGTTTTCACCTTCTGTGTGGTGCGGTGGTGTTTCCAGGAGTAAGGTGAAAGAGTATGTGGTGATCTGACCATGGAATTGGAGTGATTGAGATTGTGACTTGGTTCTGTTTTTATTTGTTCTATTGGGATGAAAACAAGGTGCAGTGTGGTTCCACGTTGATGTGTTGACCATCTGTTGGTAATCTAGTGATTCCATGGCTTTGAGAAATGCTCTGGCTTCTTTAGTGGGTGTGGAGACCAAGTTGTAGTCACCCAAGGCAATCAGCGGCTTACGTTAGGTATTGTATGCACATATTGATTCCAGTATTGCTGAAAGATGCTCCTTTGTGGCATTAGGGGGTCTGTAGGTGAAGCAAATGCTGATGTGATGGTTGAAAATAATTGTGTTTGACTCGGTTGAGTTGCTGGTGGCCATCACTTTAAACCTGTAGCTTTTTCTGGCTAGTATTAGAGTTCCTCCTCTTATGTTCTATAGGGTAGCTGAATGCTGTGAAGTCTGGTGTAACTTGGTTCAGGATGACTTGGTCCGTGTCTGTAAGCCATGTCTCGGTGATGCATATGATGTCCAGCTTTTGTCCAAAATGTAGTAATATATAGTATTTGGTTTATTCTGGATTGATCTAGCATTTACTAGTGCGCATTTGATAGCAGATGCGAGAATGGGGTTGCTGGTGGGTGTTTGTGGCAGTAGGGCATGCACCTTGTTAGGTGTTTTGCTTGTTTGGCGCGCTTGTGAGATGGTGCTCCATGCTTGAGTAGGTAAGAAAGGGTATATAGGCATATGCGTGTTTGGTTGGACTCTCTGTGTAAGAAGCAGTAGAGTGAAGTATGCCATTATGCGCTGGTAGGCTGTATGCATATTTGTTTGCTTTGGTTGGAGGAATGGGGAGCTTGGATTCCTTTCCACTTTTCTGTTATTTCCCCTGCCTACTTTTTGTATATATGCCTTGCCTGTGGGGGTGTGGAGGGGCTCGGGCTATCTTTGGCAGTTGCAGTGGGAGTAGAGTTTGCTGGGCCAGAACTGTGTTCTGCTCCCCCTACTTATGAATTCCTGGTTAGAATCCACCCATCAAAGGCCTGGCTTGCCCTACAACAAAAACCCGAACCAATTAAACTTTTCGTATTGGTGGCTGGGTGGGGCAGGAGTCTCTCTAGGATGCCACGCCTACCGTGAAGGACTCAAGGTCCCTCCTGCTGCTCCCTCCCCAGACTGCGCCCCCCTCTCCTCAGGTTCCCTTCTATCTTACACTTCAGCTCGGATCTGACTGCAATCCAGCTTATTAGTGTCTGAGGGGCTGAAAAGAGAACTGTGTGTGTTTGTTAGATGCAGCCACACCGCAGTCCAATACCCTATCTTTCTCCGGCGAAGGACTGAAAACTCTGTGTAAGAAGCAGTAGAGTGAAGACCATGGAGCAGCTGCTGCCGTTACAGTCGTTAGAATTGCTGTTACTTTTGGAATCTCTTTTTGGGGGCGCTACTTATCCTGATCTACTCCCTTCCGAGACAATCGGAGACGTCGGCCCTCCGTTTCAGTAAGTTTTTGCTGTTCTTAGGAGGTATGTTATGCTTTTTTTCGGCATCTTTGGCGACAGAGCTCTCTTCTCACGCCGCCATTGAGCTCAGTGACGTCATGCAGTAAAGGCATGTCTCAGATCCTTAATCCCTTGAATTTTAGAAACTCCGCTATCCTGTGTTAGGATATCAAGAAAATGAATGAAAATGCTGCTGCTGCTGCTAGACTAATCAAAACAAATGGGTTATGCTACCCAGCTAGCAGGTGGAGGCAGACCAGAGCAACTTTGTCATCACTTGGTATATGTAATGGTGCAACACTGAGAGAAGCTAGTTTTGTTTTACCTCCAGCAGGTGTCAGTGTTGACAGCATGCAGGCCAACATCCTTTAGTTGGAGTTCAGTGGATCCTGGTGAGTGGGAGCTAAGCCCTCACATGTTCAAACTTAGTGTAAGTGGGGCTTTCCAGTTTTCAACTTGATGGCCATCCAGGCAAATGCCAAAGTGGAGAATTTCTTCAGCTGCAGGTAGTGTGATTGGATGTCATGCTTCTGGACGGGCTTCTATGTCTTCCACCATCCCCCCCCCCCCCCCCCCAATATGGCGACCCATCTTTTTCACAGAGTTTGATTTCACCAGGACCTAGTGATTTTAGTGCTGCTGGCTTGGCCTTGGTACACAGATCTCCTGAGCCTTTTGGATTGACACACCCCTCCCCACCCCTTGTTCCCTGAAGAGAAGGAACAACACAAGAAAAAGGGGAAAGGAGACAGCTCCTACCAACAAAGATTTGGGACAAAAACAAACAACAAAGAAGGGGTCAATAAGAGAGCTACAGAACAAATGGCATTCAGCTTGATATGGCTGTGTTTCATCATGAACTGCCTGTGTTGGAGGCAAATAGATACTTTTTTTTAGAATGCATTAACTAGATGATGGCTTTAGCAAGATCCTACAGACTGTACAGAATTGCAGCTTTAGCAAGATCCTATCTAGTTAGATATACGAGATATGACAAAGAAACAAGACTGTGTCCCATAAATGTTTTATCACAAAATCTACAGAGAAATTACGCATTGTCCCTTTTTCAAAGAATTCCCCCCCCCCCCCCCGAGTTACTTCGCTTCTGCCACGTATGGAAGGACTCGGTAAAGTCCTGCTCCTTGAGGTCCCTCGGCTCCCTCATCACAGTGGCCTTGATCTCTTCTACAGAGGTAAAATGAGTTCCTTTTGAGCACAGTCTTCAGCCTGGGGAAGAGCCAGAAGTTGCATGGTGCGAAATCTGGGGACTAAGGAGGGTGGTCAATAGCTGTGATCTGTTTGGCCAATGTGGAAAAGGGCGACTCAACCCAGGCCCCAGAACTAAACTAGAGACCATAAAATAAACTGAGTTATGTACTAAAGTGACTTATACAACTATGGATCACCCTGTCTACTGCAATTTGGATTTAGAGGTAGACAGTGACAGTGATAATGAATCTACATATGGAATTCTGGACGTAGGTACTGGCAGCGATAGTACAGAAAATCATGAAACAGGACTGTAAAGGTAGTTAGCTATAGGCAAAATATATGCTTATTGTAATTCACAAGCTAAACTGAAATATCAAAGAGTTTTTCTCTACTAGATTGTTCTTCTGCAAGGGTTACTGTTAGCAATTGCATCAGATATTAGCTAACAGAGCTGTGTACATAGTTATTGGGTCACAGGCCAGCTTCTCTAAAACTTAATGATTACAGACAGTGCTTCCCCTTATTTCTGCAAGATGATAGGTTGAAAATTAGTAACTAGGTCAGCATGAACTTTCTGAGAATCAGACCTTAGGTCAACATATAACTGGAAATTAAACAAAGCTTGAATAAATAACAAAAATTCAGCAAATATTATGAGTAACTAATCAGCTTTTGTTTGATGGAAGAATTATAGCGACACCTGTTGTGTCTGGCGAATATAGTCATGATCTTGTAACTTCTGCTTTCTCATGTTGCTTGGCAAAGATAGCAGCAGATTCTATTTTAGACGTGTAATTTTGTAATATGAATATCACCAGATGTTAATTAAAAATTAACTGTCAGCTGGTAATCCTCAATAAAAGCCGGATCTCTGGCTAAGAAATCTTTGAAGGAAATCGGATGGAAAGGTCTACTTTGGCCCCTGATCCTTCCTTGCAGAGCTCTGGAACAATAACTAAATAATTGTGTCTCTTGTTCTTTTCCTTTCTGTTAGAAGGTTTCAGATAATTTATCTATAAGAATCCAGGTTCACTGCAGGAGGGCAGGCCCTGAGAGAAGGGTTCAACAGCCAAGAACTGCCTCACACTGCGCAGTGTATGCGGGCGAGGTGTCATGGTGGAGCAGCCACAACTTGTCTCTCCACAGAGCCCGCCTGCTGTGCCAAACCCGGTCATGGAGGCGATTGAGGACGCTGGTTGACTGTCTGACCCTCAGGCACAAACTCATGATGGAGCACTCCCTTCCTTCTGGTCAAAGGATGCGATCAGCATGACCTTGATCCTTAATTTGGACATGCGTGCCTTCTTGGGTCTAGGTGACAGTCTTCCACTGCAGGCCGTGGCTCTTGCTTTCAGGGTCGTATTGGAAGACCCAAGTCTTGTCTCCTGTGATGACTCTGCCAACAAACTCTGGATCTTCTCCAGAAAGTCTCGACAAACATTGACCCAGTGCTCCTTCTGGTCATCAGATTAAAACCTTGGGCACCATCTTGGTACACACCTTCCGCATCCCTAGCTCCTGCACCAACATGGTACGCACTGACTCCCTGTTCAGGCTAAGCTCCTCAGCTATCATCCGCACCATTAATCTGCGATCACTCAACACCAGCTGGTTCACTCTGTCAGTATTCTCAGCCGTCTTTGTCGTGGAAGGCCATCCTGACTTGGGATCATCCTCTACCTCCTTGTGGCCAATCTTGAAGCATTTGTGCAACTCGAAGACTTGCGGCCTTGACATTGTATCTTCTCCATAAGCCGTTTGGAGAAGTTGGAGACACTCAGTTGGACCCCTCTCCAACTTAACCAGAAATTTCAAGTTGATTCTTTGCTCAATATTTCTGCCACCTCTAGTTGCGTGGCAAAGTGATAGAGCAGTGTACTACAAAAAACCTGAAAAAGAAAACCAGAGTGAGAGAGATGAAAAAATATTATAGCAGAATAGTGGCGAGATGTTGCACAACACAGTGACATAAGCAGTTAGCCAGTTGGCATTGAGTCATGGGCGTGGCTGCCAGTCTCATTTCTTTTTTTGTCATACCTTGTATCTTTTGGAATGTGTTATTTGCCCCTGACACAGGCAGATCAACCTGACATGGCCATATTTCAGCATGAATGCATTTATTCTGTGGCTTTCTTATTGACCACTCCTTTTTTTGTTTTTTTGGCCGTGGACCCTCAAGAGAAGGACCTTCTGTGACGAGGACCCCTGGTAAAGGAGGATCCTGTTACTTTTTCACTTACAACCTGGTCCTTAAGAGGAGCAGACTGTCCAGGTAGAGTTACTCTGGAGTGACAATAAGTATTTATTTTTCTTAGGGTCCAGAGGTCCTCTACTGCTTTGGCCTATGTGAGAGTCTGGCAGGCCTTTTGAGAGGTGATATTCCTTTCAGATCCTACAGGCCAAGAAAGCAACCATCATAAATTTAGTCTTTTTCTGCAGACCAGTTTGGACCAAGGATTGGCGCTGAGCTCTTAAGGTAAAGGCTGTGACACTAACATGTTACTGTGGTTGAATTTAGGACATAGCTTTGGCAGCACAACATGTCATCTCCCACTTCCTCAGAAGCAGATCCCTCTTGCACTACAGTTTATCCGTTGAATCTGTCTCTGGTGTTGAAGGCTCTAAAAGGCCCCTCTTTTTGAGCCTGTTATAAGGCCTCCTTGAGGATTTGACCCTTGGTAGTTTTCCTGGTTGCTATCGCCTCTGCCATCAACAGTAGTTTATTTTGCAAGGTAAGTGCCTGGCTTTTTTTTTTCCTTCCTGGATCAGGATGTAGACACAACAGGAATTTCTCAGGGTCCAACAAGATGGTAATCCCCAGCATTCTGCCCACCTTCCAGGCTATTTGCTCCCAGAAGTGATGATTTACTGGACATTCACACCACATATGGTCAAAAGAACTTGTGCCCCCCCCCCCCCCCCACACAACCTCTCCAACAGGTCCCTTCTGCCCTTCTCCCTGCCTTCTGTAATCGCTGTGGAGTCAAATAGGTATGGCGGAGCCACTGTAACGGAGTCTGTCGCCAGTAAGTCACAGTGTCGACTTGGATATGCCTACATGAACTTTATCCCACTGGGCAACAGTCGGGCCTTTTACCAACCACATGTCCATCACTGCACATGTAAAGGTAGTTTCCCACTTTAATCCTCCAACAAACCCCTATACAACCTGGAAGTAAGCCCCTTCTTAGATCTCTCTCTCTCTCTTTCCCCCCCCCCCCCCCCCAATAAGACTGATTCCAACCAAGTCACTTTCCTTGTTAATTGCACCCGACCCCTTGCCAAATTTAAAAAGAATCCAAGTTGAAAAGGCTGATAAAAGGGCCGCTGCGCCTTGTGATAAGGAAGCTTATCATAGCTCAGGTAGGAGCTATAGAAAAGATGATGTGACTCTGAACAAGCAACCTGTCAGTTCTGGTAGAAGCAAGAAAACAGTTTTCACATAAGACTACCAGTCCCAGAATACACCAGGTTTCCAGCAGCCATGAGAGGGGCTGAAGTGAGAAAATGTGTGTGCAATCAAGAGAGCTATGAGGTAATCCCTAAGCACTCATCTCAAAGGGCAGGGCCTGATTCAAGACAGCTGCGCTGTGTTAGGGAGCAGCACACATTAGAACAGGATAAGAATAGAGCTTATTCTTCAGATAACAGTTACTACAAGCTCCAGCCCAGCTTCAGGGAGAACTTCAAGAACAGCTTCAGCAAAAGCCACAGAAAGAGCTTGGGGGAGAGCTTCAGCAACGGCTACAAGCACCAGTATCACCTGGAGAAACAGAAGCCAAGCCAAGCAGATAGAGAGAGAAGGAAACTCTCTGGAAGGAAGAGAAGAAAGGCCATTGGAAGGTCTGGGAGATTCCAAGGCAGTACTCATACTGGGAGGTATTCCAAAAGCCAGCAGAGTCCATTGGACTGGATTCAGCCAGAGGAATGGAGTGGCAGAGATAGGAATCACCAGTGGCTACCTGGAAGAGAGAAGACTGCATGTGGAAGGGACTTTCAGACCAAGGCCAGAAGGTATGTGAGAGGAGATCCAGTGTCCAGGGATCAAGATTGGAAGGCTGGACATCAGAATTGGATTACATATTGGCCAGGCTATACAGAGAGGAATAATGATAGCAGGAGAGGCTCAGGTATGAACACTGATCCAGACCCTATCTATAATAGAGAATGGCAGCAAGGGAATGAGCATTCTCATGATAGTGCCTTAATGAAAGACTCGTCTGTGCCAATGTATGATAATGACCCTATGCTGATTGATACAGCAGATGAAAGTACAGTTTATATGGACTGTTCTCTATCTAAATGCTATTGCTAGCTTTCTCTGAGCAAACACATCAGCCATCACAAAGAAACCTAACTTAGTTCTTTATTTCCACTGCAAACAGCTCTTAAAGCAGGATTTGGGCTCACACAGTAGCAGCCAGCCAGCTAAAGGCTTTCAGCTGGTCCATTGATAGTAATTAGGGCTGCACCTGATTGTGTGGGTGAGCAAGGGAGAATCACTGCTGAGATCTGCGTGGAAAATAAGCAGAAGTTAACCTAACCAGCAAAGTTTATTCTTTTCATTGTGCCTTTGTATTTGGTAATTATTTGCTAAGAAAACATTAGCTAATTGCCTGACAAGCTGAAGGTTGTTTCTGGTTTACTTTGTGATTTTTGTTATCCATTTAAACACTGCAAGCAAGTAACCTCATTTATAGTGCTATCAAGCATACATGTGCTGGGTGAATTAAACCCCATCAATAAAAGAAGTATTTTATTGATCTTACCACTTGGTTTCACAACTCAAATTATTGTCATCAGCTGTGTTTGGGAGTGAATGAACTACAATACCCACAATACCTTGCAAGAATCATATGAATATATGCATCGTCAAGATTGTGTAAGTTCTCACCCTAGGCAGCCGTCTGACAGCCTCCAGCTTCACCTCCAGTTCCTGTTGTCCCAAGCACCGCCCTTCTGTCCATAACTCTGAAATTCAGGCAATCCCTTGTACCTGCTACGTACTGTAGCAATTGAGAGGCCTGGCCCTGGTAAGGGCTGAAAATCACAGATCCTAGATCATTTAGACAGCGGAGTCTGAAGCAAACCCTCCCTAACACACCTGCTCCAGACCCTCTTCATTAGTCCCAAGAAGGGATGGTCTGCCACGCCCTCCATTCAACTTGAGCTGAATACACCTGACATGGTATCCTCAAAGATGGAATGAGGTTGCAGGATATAGCACTCTAATTCCACCTACATAGCTTCTGTTGGATGATTTATGGTGGTCCTTAAAAGCTCTTAGTACCACCGCTTGGTAATAAAGGTTTAATCATGGGACTTTCACCCCTTGATTTTTACCCAAAAGCTTTTTGGGCCCAATACAGGTTCATTTTAACCCCCCCCCCCCCCCCCATACAAATCTTGATCTTCTGCTCCCACTTACGAAGGAAGTCTCCCTCAAGAGCTAGGGCAATTGCATAAATTGTTAAATTTTGATATAATGTTCATCTTCAAGGCCGCTGTTCTCCCCAACCAACTAAGATGCAAGTCGGCTCATCTCCGAAGATCACCCTCTTAACTGCCATCAAAGGAGGGTAATTAAGCCTCAATAGATCCTGCAAATCTCTCCCTACAAAAATTCCAAGATGCAGGAGGGAGAGGACAGCTGTTGGCCTGCATTTAACGTGACTTGGTGCAGTTGAGCTGCTGTGGGGAGCAACCACTGCCAACACTCTCCACCAAGCGCAAACGGTGTGAGCTTTCAAGGCCTGCAATAGTGGCTCTGCAGTTGAATTCCCAAGCCCACTCAGGTGCTGCCCAAACACATGCTGCCCCAGGTACTGTCAGGGTTGTTTGTTTGTTTATTTTTGTTTTGTTTTGTTTTGTTAAGTGTAAGGCCTTGCTCTTCTGTGGAGCAGAGTGCCAAAAAATGCATGTTGTTCCCGCATTTTCCAGGTAGCATGCTTTAGTAAACTACCCCTGAGACAATTACACAGCAAAGATGATTGTTACTTATGTTTTTTATGTATTTAACATCAGGTCAAAACATAATATACCAAAAACTAAAACTACAAGCAATATACATCAGATTTATGGTGTCATACTAAAGTCACTAAACAAACAAGCAAATCATAGTTGTGCAGTTTCTTCAAAGGTACATCTGAAGAGCCATGGCATTGGGTATCGAGGAACATTAAGTGAAGGAACTTCCAGTGGTAAGGATGAGTGGAGATGTCTCCTTAAGACTCAAGGATGCTTATACCCACAAGCCAGTTGTCTTTTTGAATGAGGGGCAAAATAGTGGCTCCATGTTCATTTTGAACTTTTGCTTTGTGAAGTAAATATTTAATTGCCTCAAATTTTAAGGATGGGTAGTTGCCCTCTGGCCTTCTTCAGAATGAGGAAGGCTTTGGTCGCAGAGTAAAGGAGAAAAAGTTCTACAGCTGTGGATTCTAGCAAGCACTTGAGTACTTGCTGTAAAATTTGTGAGTGCTGTTTTGGAAGGAGAGCACTGACATAGAGGTGAAGAATGGGGAGGAATGTTGATTAAAAGTAATGGGGAGTCGGGCATCTTTGAAGTATATGAGGTGACCCCCTACTAGAAGATGGTCAAAAAGCAGGAGACTGTTTTGGTAGTGGTGCAGTTAGAGCAGACTACCTGCTTGCATTTTCTAGGTCTTTGATGGGGTAACTATGCAGATAGCACTCTTTCATAAGGCTGGTATTGTTGCCTGGGGTAGAAATGCTGAAAGTAATGCTGAGGGTAGGGCTTTCTTAAATAGGCAGGTTGCACCTTGTGAAATGGAGAGACTGTGTCCAGAGTAGGCATAGATAGCTCTCAGATGGTGGAGGAGTTAATCCTTCATCTGACTGATGGTAGCTTCCATGTTCTCTCCAAAGAGCATGTTACCTGTGCAGAGGGCATTGGCAAGACAATTTGTGGTAGTCTTCTCCTAAGCCTTGATGAACAGAACTATGCTGTTCTCTCCATAGTGACCACTGCAGCAAAGTGTGAAACAATGTTTTATAAGCATCATAAGTGCTTTTAAGAGGTGGTAGGTACCAGCGCTATACCTAGCCCTGTGTGAGCAATGCAGATGCACAGGGTGCAAAATAATAGGGGCACATTTTGGGGTTGCCTGCCTCTGCTCTCCCTGAGCTGCCTGCCCTTGCCCTGCTGCTACTTTTCTTGTTCCCTTAGTGGCAGTGGTGGAAGCGGAGCGGACCACCAATTGAAGGGGGGGGGGGAACCCACGTGGGTCTTTCTGACTTTGTGCTTGCATACTGGTCTTATCCCTCTGTAGGCTTGTCAGAGGAGGGAGGGACCAGACTAGCCATTCAAGTGTGGAGTTGAAAAGACATGTGTTTGAATGGCTAGTCTGGTCCCTCCCTCCTCTGACGCAAGCCTACAGCTAGAGGAGGGAGGGATCAGACCAGCATGCAAGCATGGAGTTGGAAAAACCTGTGTTTCATTTTTGCATTGGAGGTCTGCTTAACTCCTGCTGCTGCCAAGGGAATACTTAAAGGAGCAGGGCAAGGGTAGTAGGGGGGGGGGGGGAGGTAAAATGGGGAGATGCTGGGCATGGGGCAAATGATAAATGGGGGGGGCACAAGGTTTGCAAGTCACACAGGGCACATTTATGGCTTGGTAAGGCCCTGGTAGGCGCATGCCTGAATGGCAGTATGAGACTGAACCAAGTCTTTTCTGGACATGTTAGTATGTAACCTGCTCATGTGGTTCACAGCAGATTTATACTGGGAGAGATACCAGCGTCAGGGAAAAGAGGTTAGAGAAGCACCTGGCCTGCCATGCAATCAACCCCTTTCCTTGCCTGCTGTCAGACGAAATTGGGCAGCAGCATGTAAGGATGAAACTAGAGTGGTGGGTGACAAAAATGGTGATTGCAATGATGAGCAAGGTCAGCCTGCCCTAAAGGTGATGCAGGGCCATATTCAACACCAGAAAAATAGAGACAGCTGCATATAAAGAGCACTTTTTTCATAGTGGTCCATGTAGTATCAAATTACAAAAAAATCAGACATTTTTATTTAGCAGTGCTTTTTTTTTATTTGACAAATTTCTAAACTGCTCAAAATTTAAGATGGAGAAATACCTCAAGGAGGCACTGGCTGTATGGGAATAGCTGGGTGATGTAGAAAAGCAATGGGCAAAACTGAAAGGTGATATTTTACAGAGAACAAACATTTTTGTTAGAAAAATTAAATAAGGAGGCTGCTATGGTTCTCCAAAAGAAGTAGCTGAAAAGGTAAGGAAAAAGAGGATGGCCTTCATAAAATACAAAAGATCGCAGAAAGAGGAAGTCTAGCAACAATGGGCCTGATATTCAAAGGCATTAAATGCTGCTAAGCGGGATATTCAGCGGCACTAACTCAGTTAATGCCATTGAATATCTGCGGGTGCTGCCTCTACATGCCTTGATGCTAACTAGCTACCATGGGGGGCAGAGGGGAGGTAGCACCAATCGCTAACCAGTTAGCAATATGCGGCAAAAGCCAGGCACAGAAAACCCTAGCCTAACTTTTGCCACATATCGCTAATCAGGTACCTGCTGAATATTGCCACTGCCTGATTAGCGATGGGCAAATACGGTGAACCCAGATATTCAATGCTGAGGCCAGATATGACCCTGGCATTGAATATCTGGGTTTAATGTTCAGCTCCGTCAACTAGCCGTATTAGCGGTGCTAGCTGGTGGCACTGAATATTGGGGCCTATGTTTCTAAAAGCTAAAAAGTTGAGAAAATAGGAAAGCAAAGCCACAAATGGAAGAAAAATAGCCGATGCAGTAAAATAGCAAGGGGGGATATTTTTTTTAATATTTTCTGTTCTGTGTTCATAGATGAAGGGCAGGGAGTGGGACGTCAGAAAACACAAACAGGACTGGAAGTGCGGTGGATCTTGAATGATTTTCAGAAGGCTGTTCATGAGGCGCTAGCTAAGGGGGTAATTTTAGAAGCCATATTCATTATTTCCATGTCTGAAAATGCCCATTTCAGTACATCCTGCTAGACCAGTCCAGACAAGTGGGTTTAGTCCCCCCTACCAGCAGATGTCGGAGACAGAGACAAATAAAAAAAAAATACCAGTAGCCTGATAGGTTGTTCCCTGGTAATATCTAGCTACCCCCAGTAGAGGGCGCTCCAGTATTTCTCTGTCTCCAGCAGATGTGGAGTATAGTTTGATTTTTTTTTTTTTTTTCTCTCTGTTCTCTTAAACCTTTTATTTCTTGCTGGGTGCACCCAGGGCGCACTAGAGGTGCCCCTCTGGGTTTCCCAGCCGCATACATACATATATATTTAGATTTGTTACCCCAGTTATCCCTGTTTTATTCCCTGTTATCTGTAAACTTGACATATGTTATATGTTTTAAGTATAAAGTTGTTAAATTGTAAACCGCGCTGATGATGAATAGCGCGGTATATAAAAGCTTTTAAATAAATAAAAATAAAATAAATAAAATTTATAGATATACTGAGTGCCGGCAGCTTGAGGTTGAGCTCCTGGTCAGGAGGATCAGTTGAGCTTCCTTCTCTGTAGAGGAGAAAACCTGCATCAGCTCATGAGGAGCTATGCAGCTGGTCCTCGGGGGGAACCTGCAGGTTTTTTCTTGACAGCTTTATCTCTCCTCTACTGTGACTTGTCTGCCTTGGCTTCTCTGCACTATTTCTGTTCCAGGCACAGTGAGTTGATCTTCAAAGTCCCCCTCCCGATTTTCATCGGGATGATCTGGGGCCAGTTTTGGAGAATAAGCACCCTATTTAGGGTCCTTATAGCCCTAGCTCCTCAAATCTGTTAGTTTTGTAATTTTTCTGTGTTTAAGGTTTCAGGGAGCTCTTTTTCTCGGCTGGATTTTTAGCAGCAGCCATTTTGTTTTGGCGGGAATTTTACAGTATAGCGCTGGTTTGGGGGGTTTTTTGTTTTTTTTTTTTGGGAGGGCTTTTGTGGGCATCTTAATATATTAATTTCTGCCTCCCCTGCCAGTCTGTGCCTCCCTGAGGGTTTTTTAAGTGGGTTTTGAGAGATTTTTTGTGGGTTATGTTTTGTGTTTGGTTTTTTTATGTTTGTTTGTTGTTTTTTTTTTGTACCTTTCGGGACCGCAGTCCATTGCTATTTGCCTCTATTATGCCTTCCCTTCAGCAGTGCATGGTCTGCACTAAAACATAAGGATTTGCAGGATGGCATTTGTAGTGTGTGCCTTGATCATCCTTAGGAGACCTCTGCGACATTGGCCAAGGGGGGCTCAGGACAGAGACAGTCCTGCTGCGCATCCTCAGGGCCTAGAGGGACCCAGGCAGCTTCCTCCAGTGGGTGAACCTGCCTCTACTCCTCACTTATCCCCTCTTGCTCCAGAATCTTTCAGTCAACAAGAGCCACTGCATGCCTTTGATACCCAGTTTTGGGCACTTTTTAGGCAAGCCTGGGATCTCTAGCATACTAATACTTTCAGATCTACGGTGGATACCCTGGCTCAGATCCCTCAATCTGCAGCCACAGCCTCCCGCTAGACCAGAGGACATATCCAAGATTGATACTCCGTCTCCTAAGGAAATTTCCTGGGCTACTACTGCTTGGCCAAAAACCCCGGAGGACGGCCCATCCTCTGAGGAGAGTGATGGCTTGTCAGACCGGGAGGATGGGGAATGGTCACCCTCAGTTTTCTGTGGAAGGCCAAGCAGAAGCGCAGGATATTTGTTTGTTTCGCAAAGAGGAGTTGCCGGCATTAATTGTGCAGGTGGTTGAAGCCCTACATTTGACAGATCAACAGGAGCAGCAAGATCCGCAGTCTGCTGCTACTTCTCAGCCAGACCCACTATTACAAGGCATTCGCAAGCCCTCTAGAGCCTTTCTATTCCCGGCAGAGCTGCAACAGATGGTGTCGCAGGAATGGGACACTCCGGATATCCCCCTCTGGTCTGCCTAACGTCTAGGACAGCTTTATCTCTGGGCGTTGCCGGACTTAGATAAATGGCTAACATGCGCCAAGGTGGATGCCCTTATGACCGGGGTAACAAAGTACACTACCATTCCCGTGGAGGGTGGTGCAGCACTTCGTGACCAACAAGATAGGAAAGTTGAGAGTTTTCTCAAGGCGGCCTTTTTGGCTTTGACTTTATCTCTCCAGGCCTCTGTTTGGGGAGGTCTAGCAGCCCGAGCCCGTGCCCGTCTCAGGTGGATTCAGCATCTGCCGGAAGATCCAGTTTTGGCCTGTCTAGAATCAGTCATAATGTTCTAGGCGGATACCTTTTTTATGATCTCTTGCGCCTCTCGGCGAGAGTGGTGGCTGTGGTCACAGTATCTCGCAGATGGCTCTGGCTTTGGCAATGGTTAGCAGACTCAGCATGTAAAGCACACCTCTCCAAACTTCCCTTCAGAGGGAAGCTTCTTTTTGGGGAGGATCTGGACAAATAGGTCAAAAACCTAGGGGAAGTTCAACCACAGCAGCTCCCGGAAGATGAGCCTAAGTTTGCTAGTAGGCGTTCCTCTCAGCAGTATTCGCCTATGTCGAGACGCACCTCCAGATTTCGCAATGCTCGTTGCTATTGCCTGGGTAAGCTTTCCTCCTCTTCGACTTCTGGATGTTTTGGCCAGAGGTCGCAGTCCTTTCGGGGTGCCCGTAAGGGATCTGAAAACTACTCATCGTCTTCCAAGTTCGCCGGGCACACAATCTTCCTGCTGACTGGCTGGACAGTCCGCATCAGGAAATCTTTCTGGAGGGCAGTCTGCCCAAAGAGATCCCTCTGATAGGTGGATGTTTGACTCTGTTTTATCGTCAGTGGTCTCTCCATTACTTCAGATCAGTGGGTCCTTGACATAACCATGAGAGACTATGTTCTCGAGTGTTCCCGACTCATTCCCGAGGTGTTTGTCGTCTCGCCAGGTGGAGGACCGCTGAAGAGTGGCGATTTGCTCCACCATCCACTGCCTGCTTCTTTTGAGGGCTATTCGGCCTGTCCCTCGAAGAAAGAGACCGTGGGTGTTACTCCATTTATTTTGTAGTGCCCAAGAAGGATGGTGCCTTCTGCCCAATTCTAGACCTGAAAGGCGTAAATCGGTGTCTGAGGGTTCCACGTTTCCAGATGGAGACTCTCCGATCAGTGATCCAGGTGGTGCGTGCAGGAGAGCTCCTTGCCTCTCTGGATCTGGCAGAGGCTTACTTCCACATTCCCATAAAGGACGACCAGCAGCGTTTCCTCTGCTTTGCAGTACTAGGTCAGCACTTCCAGTTTTGTGCAGTGCCTTTCGGCCTGGCCTTGGCTCCACGCCTTTTCAAAGGTCATGATGGTAGTTGCGGCAGCTTTGCGCAAACAGGGAATCCAAGTACATCCTTACCTGGATAACTGGTTGATTCGAGTGGACTCCCTGCTGGAAGCGCGTCAGGCAGTGACTCAAGTGGTTTCTTTCCTCGAAGCTCGGCTGGGTGGTAAATGTTGCCAAGTCATCTTCAACTGTCTCAGCAACTCGAGTTTCTAGGAGCATGCTTCGACACGGCAAAGGGAAAAGTCTTTCTAACACACAGGCTTCGAAAGTTCACAGCCTTGCTGCGTTTGTTCCTTCTTCTGACTGCCCCGAGGGTCTGGGATTACCTACAGCTTCTGGGGTCCATGGCAGCCACTATTGAGATCATGCCTTGGGCCAGAGCGCACATGAGGGGACTCCAAAGGGCTCTTTTGCGCTGGTCCCCTGTGTCGTAAATCTACAACATACATCTGCCGTTCCTCCCGGAGACCCAATGCAGTCTGCAGTGGTGGCTGGCACTCCATCATCTACTCAAAGGTGTTTCCCTGGAGACTCCTCGTTGGTTTCTAGTGACAACGGATGCAAGTCTCTCCGGGTGGGGTACACTGTCAGCATCAATCGATCCAGGGGACGTGGTCGACTCAGGAGGCGCAATGGGCCATAAATCAACTGGAAGCATGGGCGGTTCACCTAGCTTTGTAGCATTTTCTGCCTCTCCTCGAGGCACGGGCGGTACGAGTTCTATGCGACAACGCAACGACATCTATCATCTGCCAGGGCGGCACCAAGTCCCTAGGAGTATCCAGGGAAATGGCCCTTCTCCTTCCCTGGGAAGAAGCACATCTGCAGGCTCTGTGTCAGCGCAACACATCGCCGGGGTGCAAAACTTGCAAGCCAACACACACTCTCGATCCCGGAGAGTGGGAGCTAGCCCTTTGGGCTTTTCAGAGAATTGTCTGGACATGGGGGGCAACCGATTAATGGATCTAATGGCGACAGCAGCAAATGCCAAAGCACCGGTCTTTTTCAGTCACAGGAGGGAGTTTCAGTCCTCTGGATTGGATGCCCTGGCTCAACCATTGCTGCAGGGGGAGCTACTATCCGTGTTTCCTCCATGGGTTTTCATCGGAAAAGTCTGTCACACCGGGGGAGTGTGATCCTGGTAGCTCCCAACTGGCCTTGGTATGCAGACCTCGTTCAATTTAACTCGAGTACCACCGTTGCATCTGGGTGCTTGTCGGGTTCTACTACGTCAAGGTCAAATTCTGATGGACGACCTGATTCGCTACTTGCTTACGGCCTGGCTCTTGAATGCTGATGCCTAAGCGGTAAAGGTTATTTGAGTAGCGTGGTCGCAACCCTTCTAAAGGAGCGCCATCCATCGACTTTGTCAGCGTATGCCTGAGTTTGGCATGTCTTCAAGGCTTGGTGCGCGCAGCGGAGTATCTCTCCTTCGAAGATGGGAATCCCGAAGATTCTTACCTTCCTCCAGGAGGTTCTGGGTAAAGGGTTAGCGCTGGGGTCCCTCCGGGTGCAAGTAGCTGCGTTGACTTGTTTTCGGGGGCCTGTTGGTGGTCGCTCTGTAGCGTTCTATGTGGATGTGTCCCATTTCCTTAAGGTGTTTCGGCCTCTGGTATTGAAATGGGATCTGTCCTTCGTTTTAGGGGTTTTGATGCGGGCTCCTTTTGAGCTGCTTAAGCATATCACCCTGAGAGATTTAACGCTTTAAAACAGTGTTTTTAGTAGCAATGACTTTGGCACGGAGAGTATCCGAATTACAAGCACTGTCCTGCAGGGACCCTTATCTTTCCTTCTCAAACAAAGGGGTCCTCTTGCGTACTGTTCCTCCTTTCCTTCCAAAGGTACATATGTCAATGAGCCGATTTTTTTTTTTTTTTCCTACTGTTTTTTCGGAGGATCAGTGTGTGGACGAAAATAAGGGACTCTGTTTATCTGGATCTTGGCAGAATCCTTCAAAAATATCTTCGCGTAACCAATCCTTTCCGTGTCTCGGATCATCTTTTCATGCTTTTTCTGGACCCTGTAAGGGTCAAGCTGCTTCCAAGCACATAATCGCTCGGTGGTTGCGTGTGGCAATTGAATCGGCGTACACACTTAAGGGGAAACCTGTTCCTATCAGTCTCCGAGCACACTCTACGTGAGTGCAAGCTATGTCTTGGGCGGAGTGCGCTCAGGTTTATCGATTATGTGTCGGGTGACCACATTATCCTCCCTGTCCACTTTTGTGTGTCACTATTGACTCAATACTCAAGCTCAGGAAGAAGCGCGGTTCGGTCTCGGTGGCTGTGTCTTCCCACCCAAAGGACAGTTAGCTTGGGTACTTCCCACTTGCCTGGACTGGTCTAGCAGGATGTACTGGAAGGAAAATTTTTTTCATTTACCGTTTAATTTCCTTTCCTGGAATCCTGCTAGACCAGTCCAGGACATCCTTCTCCCTATTCTGACTATCTGGTTCAGAGGTGTATTGCGGAGCAGCCAAGATTTGTAGCGGAGTGCTATTGCCTCTTGTAAATATTAATGTTTGGGTTTTTTGAATTTTTTTTGCTTCGTTACATCTGTTTTCCATTATGGCTTGTTACAATACTGGAGCGCCCTCTACTGGAGGTAGGCTATTCCTTGTAATATCTAGCTATCGGGCTACTGGTATTTTTTTATTTGTCTCTGTCTCCGACATCTGCTGGTAGGGGGACTAAACCCACTTGTCTGGACTGGTCTAGCAGGATTCCTGGACAGGAAATTAACGGTAAGTGAAAATTTCTCCTTCAGATGTGGCAACCACATTGGCGTACCCAAAGTCATTTTAGAAAAGCCTGAATTTATACGTGTCTGGTGCATTCTTGGGGCGTTCCTATAAATATCAGTGTGTATGCCCAGTTTTAGAATGGTGCCACACATTTTGGAATCACTGCTGGATACATCCAAGGCTGTTCCTGCTCCTGGACACAAATAGGCTCCAAAAAACTGCTTGTTTCAGCATTATAATCCATGTCAACAGAAGAGGAGAAACCCCTCACGTTCCCCCAATAGTTTTTGCTCTTCAAAAAAAATTGCTGGTAAATAAAGAGACCCTTTTTCTGGTTATTGCCGCTCATGTCTTCACTTGCAAAATGGCAGGCCTGAACGTGTACAAGATACAAGCGCCCATTCTGAAATACCATTGCAGGCATGTCTGTCTAGACCACCACCATCTAAATTGTGCAATAACTTTCCCATCTCTAGACCATTATTCAGTATGTTCCCTTTTTGTTCTGGTTTGATGGAGACCTTTATCTTTTAGGGTGGAGACAGGTCGATTTTAAGACACTTTCACAGCTACTCCTTGTTTGCGTGCTTTGATCCTGACGGGATAACAAGCAGCAAAATCCAACCCCTAGCTGCTTGACTTCAAGTCATCCCCCTGATTTCATTTTATTAGGAAAAAACTTGCCATATTGTACAATTTCACCTTATCACTCTACGTCATGCTTCTTGATTTGCCTTTTTGTTTATCTACATATTAAAAGTCAAGCTAAACATTACATGTTATGGGTCATGCCAAACACAAACATATTGCTCACGCTTAATCAGGACAAGCATTCTGCATGCAAAAACATTTTGTCTTCATAAGATCTGTCTAGCTGTTTCTGTAAAGATTGTTTCTGTGACGATATGACCTTCGGTTTTCTCCTACATATCTTTCCATATCTTTTTCTAAGCTGTTAACAAAATTCTCATTTTCCATATTTCTGAACTTTTCCCTGAGAGAACCTTTTTGAAAGAGCTGAAATCTGCTATTGGTAAAAGGAATCCTGGAAATATTTGAGCTGCTAGCAGACAGATGTACAAAACTTATAGATGGCTACAAGAAACATTTGGAGGCTGTCATCGCTGCCAAGGGTTGTGCAACCAAATATTAGTGAAGGGTGCCATTAATCCTGTCCAGGTCATATTTTGTGTTTTTTTTTTTCTCTCAGAAATCACTACGTCTAAGCTGCACAGACCCTTTTTGTTGTCTACCTTTGAACATACTATTCAAATATTGTGATTACATGCAGTTGGAATATTTCCAATTATTTCTCAAGATACTGTACACAACATACCTAATATGCAAAGGAACCACAACTCTATAGTTAATCTTATTATTTAAGGTATAACAAACATTAAAACATAACTAGTAGTTTATGGCTAATAAATTAAACTCATTTCAATGGTTTACCAAAAATTCTTAGGAAGGTTCTCTTATCATAGATAATGGTTTAACTCGCATTACTTTGAATTTTGTCAGTAATATAGCTATCTGATTAACAGACATTTCAGCTCACAAAGGAAGGAAGTTGGGACACAAAACAAAAGGTATAGATTTATTTATTTATTTACATTCTCTTATATACCGTGCTATTCTGCATCAGTGCGGTTTATATTGAACAAACTGAAATTACATTGAACAGGGCATTATAACTTGGAGATAACTATTTTACAGGGAACATGGGCTATGGAGGGTTAAGTGGCTTGCCCAAGACCACAAGGAACACCTGTGGGACTAGAAACCCCAGTCCTTCCGGCCCAAGGTTGAAGTCCTCTAGTGGGATTTGAAGCCCTGACCTTCCGGCCTGAAGTACCTTGTCCCAACCACTAGGCCACTCCTCCACTCCACATAAACATTGTGCTCAAGAAAAGGTAATACATTCATAACCACAAAACTTTTAAAAACATAAACATAAATATTAAACCAATCAGAATATCAATTGTACATTGGTTTGTTACACTGTTTTCAGCACAAAACATAGTAGTAAAGGATCGATTAATCTCTTGCACAGAGTACATGAATTTACATCTTGATTCTACCTCAATCAGCGATACAAATTTAGGGTATGTTTGCTAATCAATGATAGCGGCTTCTGTGCGATATTGGAGCCGCGGCCCTATTGAATTCAGTGGAGCTGCAGCTCTGATATCACACAGAAGCCACTACCGCAGCTAAGTAAACAAACCCCTTAATCAGTCTTGGTGTTTGCTTTACCTATTCTACTAACTACATTTGCTTTACACTTCCAAATAATATCAGTTCTGCAGGGATCATTCCATAATAAACTTTCATGGATGTGTTGTGTACCAGGATTCTCAGTAAATCTGCTAGCATAAAAGAAAGCACTATAATAAACATATTTACCACCTTGGTTTAATTACTTAATGAATAATACAGCTCCATTTTAATAATTAAATTATTATATTGGTGCCTCTGTATAAGTCTTTGGTGTGACCTCATTTGGAGTATAGTGTGCAATTCTGGAGACTGCACCTTCAAAAGGATATAAACAGGATGGAGTCAGTACAGAGGGTGGCTATTAAAATGGTTAGTGGTCTTCATTCTAAAGCATATGAGGACAGACTTAAGGATCTTAATATGTACACCTTAGAGGAAAGGTGGGATAGAGGTGATATGATTGAGATGTTTAAATACCTCTGGCATAAATGCAAAGGGGGAGAGCCTCTTTCGATTGAAAGCAAGTTCTGCTACGAGGGGACATGGGATGAGGGTAAAAGGGGATAGATTCAGGAGTGATGTGTGGAAATATCTCTTTACGGAAGAGTGATGGATCCATGGCATAGTCTCCCAGTTGAGGTGATAGAGATGAGGATGGTATCTGAATTCAAAAAAGCATGGGACAAACACAGAGGATCTCTAAAGGAAAAAAGGGGACTGTTGTAGTTGTTGTTGTGGAAGGACAGACTAGATAGGCCATGTGGTCTTTTTCTGCCATCATTTTTCTATGTTTCTAAAATAGAATATGTGCTTAATCATTCTCCAGAGGTGCTTGTCCCCTGTAACTGTGTTGACAATGGGGGGAGGAGGGGGCTGGAAGGGAACTAACAAGGGAAGGTGAAGTGTACAATGGGACTGACCCAGGGGAGAAGGGGGCTTGAAGGGAATTGACATGAAGGGAAGGTGGGGTCTGCAACTGGGTTTACACTGGAGGAAGAGGGGGGCTGGAAGGGAATTGACAAGGGAAAGTGGGGTCTACAAGGGAGCTGACATGGGGATAGGTGGGGACTGGAAGGGGGCTGATGGGGGGGCTGACACAGGGAGGGAGGAGAGGGCTGGAAAGGAGCTGACACGGGAAGGTGGGCTCTGGAAGGGGGCTGGAAAGGAGCTGATACCTGGAGATGGTACTGGAGGGGACTGGAAGGGTGATGATATTAGAGAAGTGAGGAGAGGGATGAAAGGAAGCTGATACTTGTGATGGGACTGGTAGGTGGCTGGGTAATGGGGGTTGGACTGGAAAGGAGGGGACACTGGCACTGGGATGGTATTTGGACTAGAAGGGGCTGGACAGTGGAGAAAGAGAGGGACTGGAAGGGAATGGGCACCAGTGGAAGTCCTGGGAATGCAAGGGGGCTGAAATTGGAAGGTACTGGGAGGGGAGGACTGGAAAAGGTTGATACTGGGGAGGGTTACTAGGACTGGAAATAGGCTGATGGAAGGAAGTGAAGAAAACAACAAAAAAAAGACAAGAAATTGCAAATGGATATAGACCATAGAAAGAGAGCTAAGAGAAGATAGGAAAGCAGAAGCCTCGGATCAGGACCAGCATGGTCATTTTATTCTCTGATCACACAACAAAGGTAGAAAAATAATTTTATTTTCAATTTAGTGATTGGACTTTGCACTATCTTTATAGGGAACTACTCTTATTTATCTGATGTTGCACTTCATGCAAAGTCTAGCTTTTTGGGGATTCAGTTTAATTTTTGTCTACATGTTTTTATTTTTACTTTAGGTTGTAGTCCCTTATTCTGTACTTTGGTGAGGGTCTGTGTTCTGAGTGTGTGACTGAGGCCATGTGTTCTATTAACATGGAGTTTGTACATAGGAATCTATACAGTACTGTAGTAATTTGACTTGTTCAGCTTTTCAAATAGGTGTATGGATATTCTAGGGATTATAGCAGTGTTTATAGTGCGTCGTTTTTCTGGGTAGGTTCCTTATGTGAGTTTTGGAAGTTTATCCTGGTATGTGATCGTAGACTTGGCCTTGTAGATCTTCATTGACACTTGTAGGGTTTTATATTGGTTCCCAATATGTCTGGTGCTGGAGAATGATGTTGTTGAGATGACCAGAATCAGATTTAATTTTTTTTTTAATATATTGAGTTCTGTGGATGAATGTCCTTCTGCTCTGCACCCATTGTTGAGGGAGAGGTTTCTGTGGATGCAGAATATATATTCCAAAACAAAAAGCAAGAACCATAACACAGTATATAACAAAATTAAAATGAGTTATAATTTGGGTTTGATTCCCATTAGTACTCCTTGTGGCCTTGGGGCAAGTCACTTAACCCGCCATTGCCTCGGAAGAAAGGCCTGACAACACTGCCAAGAAAAACCAGGAGATTCTGGGTCGCCAGGAGTCGGCATTGACTCAAAGGCATACATTGCATTGCATTATAAACTGCCGTGGTTCTCACTTTTTCTTTTAGCTCCTTTGGTGTGCAAGCATCTTGCATTTGCTTTGTTCTTTTGCAGAATATATTTTTTACATTAACACCATACTGGTCCAGTGTGCAGTTTCACGAGTTGTTGGGGTTGCCAAGCCCTTCTTGGTTACAAAGTCTCTTGTTTTTCAGAGGGTGGGAAGTGCTTGTTGGGGTGCCAAGTTGCTCCTGTTTTTGTGAAAATGGAGGTGCTTTAGGGTGTTGGTTGGGGGGGGAGGAGGAACTGGAATATGTATTGTTTTTGAGATTTGCAGTTTTGTGTTCTTTATGCTGCCAGACTGAAATTTTTAAAATATTTTGTCAGGTCAGATTAAATTAAATTTCAAATTTTACGGGAATGTCTCAGTTTAATTTTGTTTAATAGTCTGATATCTTTACCACTGCTGAGTTCCAGACTTTCCAGCTCTAGCACAATCCAATCCAACGTTTGAATTCATGGGTACCAGGATTAGTTTTTCTCATTTTATATCTTCCCTCCTCATCAATCTGGTCATAGCGAAATAAATCTGATGTGCAGATTGGTGAAGGTTTGATTTGGGGGGGGGGGGGGCTGTGTAAGTGGCTTTTCATTAATCAAATTTAATGTTTTTATATTTGTTTTATTGTAACCATCTGTTTTACTAAATGGCATGTATATGTTTGGAAGCTACCTAGGATTTTAGATTGGTAGCATATATATTTTTAAATCAAGATAAATTTATGCAAATGCTGCATGAATCCCCTTACATGGTTCTGCATCACCATGCTGCCCCTGGGAGGAAGTAAACGGGGGGGGGGGGGGGTGCACGAGGAGGTGGAGGAAAGCAGAAACCTCAGATTGGGACAAGCATGATCAAGAATAAAATGGTCAGACAATAAATGTAGAAGAGAATTTTATTTTCAATTTAATGAACAGTCTTGGTGCTATCTTCATATTTTATAAAATACAGGGAAATGCATCTCTTTCTATTTCTCTGGCATTGCATTGTATGCAGAATCTGACTTTTTGCGGTTTCAGTTTAATTTTTATCTATATATGTTTGTTATTAGGTTATGGTCACTTATTCTGTACTTCGGTGAGGGTCTGTGTTCTGAGTTTGTGGCTAAGGACAGGTGTTCTGTTAACATGGAGTTTGTACATAGGGATCTGTTCTATAGTAATCTAAATTGTTCAGCTTTTGAAATACATGTTTGGATGTTTCAGGGTCTGCTGCAGTATTTACAGTTATGCTTTTAATCTCCAGGAACAAGCAGGAATGTAGTCATCACATATGGGTATCGTCGGTACCGACGGAGCCTGCGCGGGAACACTCCCCAGCGTCCAATTAGAAAGCTTTTGGGAACATCCCACAGTGCCTGCGTGCTGCCTTTCCCAACTGCCTCTCTCCAGTTCTTCTTTTTCCGCGGAGCCAGCAGGTGGTTGTTCCTGTCACCGCAGAAGAATTCTTCTTTATTTCTTTCTTTTTTGTGGTCGCGTCTGCCTTCCTCGACACTTTACCGGTACCATCGGGTTTTTTTCTTATTTTCTGTTCTTAGGAAAAAATGTAGAGTTTTATTTTCCTTCAGGTGCACGCGCCTTTTTGGGCCTTTAGGCCCAAAATCCTTTTCTTACAATGGAGAAACCTGCCTCAGGTTTCAAAAAGTGCACCAAGTGTGGCGGTACCATTTCCGACACCCATGAATGGTGTCTAAAATGTTTAGGTCCTGAGCACTCCATCACGGATTGTATGTCCTGCGCCATGATGTCTAAAAGAGGTCGGCAGAACCGAGCTGCTAAGCTCAGTACCCTGTTTCCCTCTGATGCAGCTTCGGTGGCATCGACGTCTTCCAGGGCTTCCTCTTCCTCCCATGGATTTCAGGTAACTAAACATAAGTCCAGCCGGTCCTCAAAGGGTAGATCTCCTTCTAAGCATCGAGATGCCTCTGGCATTGCCCTTGAGGATTCTGCACCGGCAAAATTGCCCCGGCGGGAAGCTTCGGCTTCCAAAGCATTATCGGGGCTCCAGGATGTTCTCGAGGCCTCGACTTCGGCAGAACTACTGGTGCCATGCTCTGGGGTACTGGCAGTCTTTTCCGGTATCGACATCCAGGCATTGGCAGCGTCGATAGACCAGAGAGTCCTGGCTATTGAGCGCAGTCTGGCGGCTCTCCTTGGCGGCATCGATGCCCTCGGAACCGCGACAGACAATTCAGACGGTACTGGCACCGGCCCCGGCATCGGTGTCTGCTTTGCCAGTACCCAGTCATCCGATGTCCTCCGGTACCGACTTCGGTTCCTTATCGGTCCTACAGTTCAGTCCTCCACCACTGGGTAGTGCACCTCCTCCTGAAACATGGAGACTGGACAAGTCAAACTTGTGACATCACCGGGTATATCCTGCTGGTCTTCTCCCATGATCCCCCAGTGTGTCCAGTCTCCATGCAGCATGAGGACGTAGTGAGCCTAGGTGCTGGGCTCACTTGAGAAGCAGTTTAGGAGCAGTTAGTCAGGATTTGATTTACCTTGCATTTCTTTTGCCCTTCTTCAGGTGTAATCCTGTAAATTGAATTCATTTTCATTTTCATTTAATTTCATTTACTTTTACTTTATTTATTTTCACCTAGTCTGCCTTAGTGTAAAGGGGGGTTCTGTCCCTTTTCAAAGTTCACGCTGCCAGCTAGCCTCTCTGCTTGGGATTCTTCGGTCTCTGTGCCCGGTGATGATCTCTCCCCCAGGACTGTACGGGGGAGAGCTCTGTGGAACACCTGCGTTTTGGCAGTGTCCATGCGGCAGATTCCCATCGCGGCGGGAGCCTCAGGCCGTTCGAGGTTCTTTAGCCGGTGGGCCGGGGCTCGCAGCGTCTGCTACTTCTGGTGGCGTGAGGCAGCAGCGTGTCTGGACAGCTCTTCACCCCGCAGCTACAGCGGGGTAACTGCTGCATCCCGACGCCACAAGGGAGTCTCTCGAGTCCGCATGGAGGGGCTCTGAGCTCTTGCCGCCTCTGTGGTGGTTGGCGCCAAACGGGCCTGCTTCGGATTGGCGCCATTTTCTCGGCAGGGCTGAGGCCTCGTGGCGGAGAGCGGAGCAGCCCCGCGTTTGAGCAGACGACGCTGTTCCACACGGCTACACCCAGATAAGGACTTCCTTTTGCTGTTACTTTTAATTTTAATTCTAATTTTAATTTCCTTTTAATTTTAATTTCCTTTGAATTTCATGATAGTTTATAGTTCTTTGAATGCAATGTGATTGGTTTGGGTTTTACTTCTTGGGGGGTGCCTTTACCTTTGTCTGCATTCTGGCAGTTTGCGACGTCTGTCAGCAGCAGGTTTCCGTGCTAGGATTTGGCCATTCAGGGTCATCGGCGGCACAACCACCTACAAATTGAGCCCTTTCTGAAATTGTCATTTACATAAGGATGCTATTTCCATGTTTATACGCTTGGAAATTGTGCAGACAGCCTCTAAATGTCGTTATGCCATCTGCAAATTTGATCGCCATGCTTGCTGATCTCTTTTTTCCAGATCATTTCAGTGCAGTAGATGTTACCAGATGCCAGTTCCAGTGCAGATCCCGAGACATTCCACTATTTACGGGTCTCCTGTGAGAACTGGCCATTTAGTCCTATTGTGTTCCTGTTTTTGATCCATTTCCCATTCTATAATAGCACATCATCTCCTTCCTCAGGAGAAGTTCATAAGGGGCTTTGTCAAGTACCTTCTAAAACATCCAGATACATATCATTTGGCTTACTCACATGTTTATTAACCCTTTGAAAAGACAGCTTGGTGCTGCTTTTCAGAACAAGTTCTATCATTTAACTGGCACTGAACTCAGATTCATTGGTCTGTAGTTTCCAAGATCGCCTTTGAAGCTCTTTAAAAAAAAAAAAAAAAAAAAACAATTAGTGTTACATTAGTAACTCTTCAATCTTTAGAGATCATTAATACTAATATTATGATTGAGCCTGGCTGATATTATGAATGATCACTATTAGACAAAAAATAGCTAGGTTAAGACACTTTGATTTGGTTTTCTGCACTATGTTATCAGAGCGCAGCTTGCCCATTTGGCAGGAACACTGCCCATCTGGGGAAAGGCCCCTGCTGGGGATCGTGAGAAGTGTTGCTGGATGGCACAGTCCGGGGCTTAGTGTTCCAGGGTCCTGGAAGGGTTGATAGCGGCAGTCAGGCCTCCCTGTCTTTGCTATGACGGTCACCTAGGTTCAAGCGTCCTGTGTTTTGGGTGACAGGAGTGGGACACCTGGACATGTGGTGCTGGATGTTGGATAGGCTCATACTTCTTAGGTACACTCTCCTTGAGTGCGTCTGCATGTCCGTGTTCCGTCTGTGATCTCATGCTCAGGTGATTGTTGCAGCAATGACAGAGATCGCTTGGGATATCGTGAGCGGGGTTGTCATGGTGTTGCATGGGGTTGCCAATGCAAGACGGGGCCATCCTGAGGAGTTTGGGCCTCAGTCATCAGCTTTCCCTTCGGTGGCTCGGCTGTCCAGGAGGCACCCCTCCAGATCCGCCGGTCCAGTTCTTCTCTGCCTCTTCTCAATGTGGGCAGGGGGGCTGGCAGATCTGGAAATTCACGTCCACTGCACGTTCTACTGTTTTAACCTCTGTCTTGGGGTTCTGAGGTCATATATTCCCAATCATTTGTTTGGTGGGGTGCTGCTGTCTGTTGTGCAAGACAAGGTGGTCAACAGTCGGAGGCTGTCGTCTATTCCCCTTACCCCTGAAGGTGCTCACAATTTAAGTTTTTTGTACCTGCGGAGGTGTATGTTGTTAAAGGCTAGCAGGCGCACCTGTGGGACCAGAATCCTCGGTTCTTCCGACCTTCCGTTGAGGTGCGCGTGTGGGGTTTACTCCCTTGGTCGGCTAGCAACTTACTTCACCCATTGGGCCTTCCCTTTCCTCAAGGCATCGTTGCGTCCCACTTCTTCGTGGGGGATCGCCGCAGGGCCTGGAGTTATGCTCAGCCGGTTCCAGCCAGGGCTGAGTCCTTGGGGGGGAGGCTCCGATCCTAACGATACAGGGAGTGCTGGGATCCGTTCAACCAGGTTCCTTCGGGCCCAGCGTACGTCGTCTTTTGCTGGCCGGTTTAGGTCTTCGGGTCATGGCGGTGCTCCGAGAAGACCAGTAGGCTGCACAGTGCTTGTCTTGGAGCAAGCGCGGGATATCTGTAGGTTCATATTCAAAGCCGTCCAGTTACATGTCCCTCCATTGTGGAATGCTGTACTAGTAGGCATACTTCATATGCTGGGTTTACAAGTTGGCTTCCGCGCTGCTCGGCATCAGCCAAGGTGACTGCCGGTTTAGGCTGTGGAGTCAGCCTGGAGAAGGGGCCTTGCGTTCTCTGGACAATACCCTGTTTGGTTGTGTGCCTTGTGGCCCTTATGGAGTTGTAAAAAAAAAAGAAAAAGAAAAATCAAACAGGAAAGCCTTCCTAATTGTCCCCACTTCTTTTTTATAAGGTTCTGTCCCTTTCTTCCGGGAGCTTGGCCGGAGCGTGGTTAGACTCAGCTACATTTTGGGGATCCTTTATGTACAAGGCGTTTTCATGTACGCAGCACGCCCAGTGTTCCATCGTCTGACTGGAACGGTACGCGATACTTCAGCCGTGGCAGGCGTTCACGGACACGGTAGCGGATCGAGCGCTGTAGGTGCTGTCTGAGATCTCCGGGATGGTGGCCTATTTCGATCGGCAGGGTGGAGTCGGTCGGGTGGTCAGGGTGGCCCGAGCGAAGGGACAGCATGCGCGGTTGAAGCCTTGGTGGCCTGCGTTTCGGTGGGGACACTGTGGTGGCGAATGTCCTTAGCGGGGTCCGAGTGTTTGCCGGAGGAGTGAGATTGCATCAGGCGGTGTGCGCGCCGCGTGTGCTCAGATGCGGTCAGCCCATATTGGACCTCATGGCGACCTGTCAGTCTGCGGCGATGGGTCGATGTTTAGCAGAGGACATATGAGGCTACTGGATAGCGTCGACGCATTGGTACGGGGCCGTGGCCTGGTCCATTCTATGCCTTTCAGAGGTCATAGTGAAAATGGCCGACTGGGTCTGGTTGCTAAGATATGTGCTCTTCATTAGTCAGTGGGGACCATTACCAGTGTATTCTGCAACATTTGCGTGGGCTTGCATAATCTTTACTTGCAACCAATCGAAATAACTGTCCAAAACCAGTTGATGCAGTCACTACTTAAATTTGCCTCGCTTGACAGTAAAAAAAAAAAAAAAAAAAAAAAGACACATTTATTTTATACCGATAGGTCACTCGCAGCATATTTGGCGATTCCTCGTCCTGGTGTTAATCATGCAGATAATTTCTGCTCTAGTTGTGGTGTTGTGACTTTTACATCACAAAAATGGCATATGACTGTGGCCGTTCAGAAAGCCTACAATTTATATTTTGGCTGCAGAATAAAAGATCAGGATAAAAGCTAGGCGCCACACATTTGCTGCAATACATGTGTAGCAGATCTCAGGCTGTGGATGGATGGGAAAAGACCATCAAAGTCTTTTGCGGTTCCAATGATCTGGAGAGGGCCCATGGATCACGTTGGCGATTGCTACTTCTGCATGGTTCCTCCAATTCCGGAGGGCATATCCAGGTGATGTAAGCGGTTGGCCTACTGGCATTGCGTCGTGGGCGTGGCTACCAGAGTCTCTTTTCTTTTGTCACACCATGTAAGACTCCACATCTTCTGAAACAACGCTGGACTCTGGGGCACTTGACACCCTCTTATATGCCCTTGGTGGATCACGCTTGGTTTATTGCAACTCATTGCTTAGCTGCATTCCACATTCTCAATTAAAAAGACTCCAACTGGTCCAGGACATAGCTGTAGAGCTACTTTGTGTTGCAAAGAATAAAGCCCTTAAGAGGTGTGACAAATAGGGTGTTTGACGCTGGTGGTTTTTCCATTTCCCTCATTTTGCTTCCCACCTCTGTCTGGATGGACCTCGGTTCCGTTCTCCCTCGTGGAATCCGGCTATGCCTGTTTAGTTGTCGGTTTGGGACTTACGCAAGAACACTTTGCTTGTAACCAGCGTTCCTTGGACCTTAGGTGAGGTTCCGTCGCTTTCTGGGAGGTCTCTTCGCTGCCTGTCCCTCCGTGGAGGCGGGTTCTGCAGGAGAGCAGCGGTTGCTAACACTTGACACCCTGGTGGGGTTGAGAGCCAAGGGGGAGCTTGAGCGGATTTTTTCAGGCGGAGCTCCAGTAGCCTTCTCAGTAGTTCTGTTTCTAGGGCGTTCAGTGTGTTTGCGATGGCGAGTTTGTCTTTCTGAAGCACTAGCGCTGCTTGGGGCAGAGTTCTGTTCTGTTTTCACCAGTGAAGAGGATCCAAGTGGGCTCTTGGTCGTGTCTTCCTGGTTGGCTTACCGCCTGTTGACGTGAGGAGCGGGCTGGGGTCGGTGCCTGCTCTGTTCGTTTAGGGGCCGAGTCGACTGGATAGGTCCCTCCCAATGATTACTGCTCTGGTACATCCCAGTGGTGGAGGACTGAACTGTAGGACCGATAAGGAAATGGAAATTACACTTACCTGGTAATTGATGTTCCTTGAGGGAGTACAGTTCAGTCCTCATTCCCGCCCGGGGATGGATGTTTCAGACGCGAGGCGTCAGTTCCGAGTATGCTTTCGGATCCTAGAGTCGGCAACGGGCTCTGATTGGCCGGTAATCGCGAGAGCAACCTTTTTTGCCTCTACTCTTCCTTAGTTCTCCTTCCTTCTAGCTCTCTGTCTTCCGCTGTTTGGTGCGCAGGGGGACAGGGGCACGGAGGAGGGTGTTTTCGGCCTTTCTTTTTGGGGCCCTGTGATTTTAAAGTTGAAGTTTGAGCATAGCTTTGTATTTAGTACTTTAACTGGTTGTTTGTTTGCTCCTTTGAGTCTGCTTTGACAGTAGGTCACTGGGGGATCATGGGAGAAGACCAGCAGGATATACCCGGTGATGTTACAAGTTTGACTTGTCCAGTCTCCATGTTGCAGGAGGAGGTGCACTACCCAGTGGTGGAGGACTGAACTGTACTCCCTCAAGGAACATCAATTACCAGGTAAGTGTAATTTCCATTTGGTACGGGTATCGGGCTCTTCAAGAGCATCCGGACAGACGGTACTTCAAGTCCTCAGAAGAATCTGAGGATTCTGACAGTTCTGTCGATGCAGGAATGCTTCTCCCAGAGGAGCCCTCCTCCCCTGAGCGCAGGATGTCTCCTCCAGAGGATATTTCCTTCCAGGATTTTATCAGGGAGGTGGCTCGGAATCTGTCCATTACTGTGGCCCCTGAAACAGAGCCAAGAGCCAAGGAGTTGGAAATTCTACAATATCCCAAAACTCCTAAGGAGGCAGCTACCTTGCCCATTCATGAGATTTTATATGATCTCATGTTAAGGATGTGGGAGACACCTCTTACCACCTCTCCTCATTCTCGCAGACTAGATACTATGTATCGAGTCCCTCCTTGTCCTGGTTTCCAAAAGATTCAGCTTCCTCACCACTCTATTGTAGTGGAATCAGCTATGAGAAGGATCAAGAGTGCAAAGAGGCATGCCTCTAATCCTCCAGGACGTGAGTGCAGAATCCTGAATGCTTTTGGATGTCGTGTCTTCCAAGCTTCCATGCTTTTCTGCCAGGATCAGTTCCTATAGTCTTTACATGGGAATGTTCCTGAAGGAGGTCACAGATGATTTAGAAGCATTAAGTCCTATCCTTCCTGAGGATAGACAGGATTTTCTCACATTGGTCAAACATGCCCAAGATGTTTCTAAATTTGCCAACTGTGCAGCCTTTGACTGCTTTGAGTGCATAAGCAGAACCTCTGCTATTGCCATAGGTGCACGTAGAATTGCTTGGCTCCAGGCACCTGATCTGAAGCTCTGGGTACAAGACAAATTGGGAAATATCTCGTGTACTGGTGAGAACCTCTTTGGTAAAGATTGGCAGGAAAAGGCCAACGAGATGGATGCTGACAACTCCACATTGGATAGGTTATCCAAGTCCACAGCTGATCCTGCTGAAAGAAATTATTCAAGAAACCATTCTTTTCTAAGAAGAAAAGATATTATCCTGCTTATGTTCAGCAGGGACGTTCTGCAGGTCAGCTTGCCAGGAAAGGTCAGCAACCACCCAAACAGAAGAAAGCAAAGACTGCTAAGCCTCAACCGTTCCAGCAGTCTCTGCCTCCACAAGGCCTTTGACTTTCAACTAGAGAACTTAACCTTCCTGGAATGGTGGAAGGCTCTGGTCCCTCGAGAGCCAGAAAAGCTATGTCACTTTGCCCCCAGATGGGGGCAGATAACAACAGAGCATTGGACACTCTCCATCATAAAGGAGGGGTACAGGCTTCATTTTTCAAGCATGCCCCCTTCCACAATGGTAAGGCAGTTCAGTTCTCCGACACCTTTCATCAACCTATTAGATCAGGAAGTCACTATCCTTCTTGCCCAAGGGGCAATAGAAGAAGTACCCACTCCTCAACAGGGTATGGGGTTTTACTCCCCCTATTTCCTTATCCCAAAGAAAACAGGGGGATACAGACCTATTTTGGACCTCAGAGAATTGAACAAATTCCTTGTCAAAGAGAAATTCAAGATTTCTCTCGGAACTCTGCTGCCATACCTTCAGAGTCAGGATTGGCTTTGTTCTCTAGATCTCAAGGATGCGTACACCCATGTTCTCATCCATCCAACCCACAGAAAGCTCCTTAGATTCCTTCATCAAGGAAAGCACTACCAATACAGGGTGCTTCCTTTTGGCCTGGCCTCAGCACCAAGGGTGTTCATGAAATGCATGGCTGTAGTAGCAGCATTTCTCCATACTCTAGGGATATTCGTCTTCCCCTACTTAGACGACTGGCTCATTCGAGCCCCAACAGAGTCAGAGGCCAGGACTTCTCTGGCCTACACAATGCGTATCCTTCAGTATTTGGGTCTGGTCATAAACATCCCAAAATCCAGTCTAACTCCCACTCAGTCTTTGGAGTTCATAGGAGCTTTGCTGGACACCAGAAAGGCAAGGGCCTACCTCCCCCAGGCCCGTTGTCTTTTTGTATGGTGCAGTTAGCTTCTCAAGCAGTGCTAAAGTCTCAACTCACTGCTCGAGAAATGTTACAACTACTAGGCCACATGGCATCCACCGTGCATGTGGTGCCCTATACTCGTCTCCATATTAGGGCAGCCCAGTGGACTTTATCCACTCAATGGACCCAGGCATCAGGATGTCTGTCAGACAAAATAGCAAGCACAAGTCACCTTATTTTGTCCCTCCAGTGGTGGAAGTCCACTCAAAACCTGTTGCTGGGTTCCCCTTTTTAACAGCCGTTACCCCAAGCAACTCTCACAACAGATGCTTCTCCGATATGTTGGGGAGCTCATATGCAAGATCTCTCCACCCAAGGCACCTGGTCTCCACAGGAGACTCATCTACATATCAATCTTCTGGAACTCGGAGCAATCTTCCTTGCTCTTCGAGTGTTCCATACCCTGCTCAGCTACAAGACAGTCCTCATTCAAACGGACAATCAAGTAGCCATGTTCTATGTGAACAAGCAGGGGGGAACAGGCTCTCTGTCGCTTTGCAATGAAGCTTTGCGACTATGGGCCCTCACCAGAGAGCATCAGATTCATCTCCTGGCAGTGTATCTTCCAGGCATACAAAACTCTTGGGCAGACAGACTCAGTTGAGTTCTGCTTCCACACGCGTGGTCTCTGCATGCAGACCAGGTGGCCAAAATTTTTCAAATTTGGGGAACCCCGGACATAGACCTCTTTGCAAGTCTGTGGAATGCCAAACATCCCCGGTTCTGTTACTGAATTCCGGCTCAGGGGGCTCAGGCCAGGGATGCTTTCCTCCTTTACTGGGGTCAAAACGTCCTGTATGCCTTTCCACCCATTCCCCTAATTCCCAAAACCCTGTAGAAGCTTCAGAGAGACAGAGGCTATATGATTCTCATAGCTCCACATTGGCCATGGCAAGTGTGGTACCCTCTGCTTCTACATCTCTCTCAAGCTCCCTACCTGGAGTTAGGGTCTGCTCTAGATCGCCTATCTCAGGAGGACGGAATGTTATGGCATCCCAATCCCCAGTCTCTGCATCTCAGGGCTTGGTTGCTGAAGGCCTAGATCTTCACGATCTTAATCTCCCTCAGCAAGTAAAAGATATTCTTTTTGCTTCCAGGAAACCTTCCACAAGACGCTCTTATGCTTTCAAGTGGAAAAGGTTTACCATATGGTGTTCGCAAAAGGGTCTTAACCCCCCTGCGATACCTCTGGAATATCTCCTTCATTTATCCAATGCAGGACTTAAGACTAAGTAAAGGTCCATTTGAGTGCTATTACAGCTTCCTTTAAGCCTCTAAATGGACAGCCTGTTTCCTCTCATCCTCTTATAGCAAGATTTATGAGAGGCCGCCTTCTAACTAAGCCTCCCATTAGGCCACCACCGGTGGCATGGGACTTAAACCTGGTTCTTGGGAAGCTCATGAAGCCACCCTTCGAACCTTTAGCTACTACCTCCTTAAAATTCCTTTCTTGGAAGGTTATCTTTCTTATTGCAATCACATCAGCACGTCACATTAGTGAGTTGCAAGCACTAGTAGCTAGTCCACCTTATACAAGGTTCCATCATGACAAGGTAGTCCTTAGGACTCATCCACACTTTATGCCAAAGGTGGTCTCGCCTTTTCATCTGAACCAAGCGGTCTACCTACCTGTGTTTTTTTCCAAGGACTCATGCATCAAATGCAGAGAGGAATCTTTATACCTTGGACTGTAAAAGAGCTTTAGCCTTTTACTTACAAAGAACACAGCAACACAGAAGGTCCTCTCAACTCTTTGTTGCTTGTGATCCTTCTCATTTGGGACTTCCAGTCTCCAAGAGAACACTATCTAATTGGATTTCTCAGTGTATTTCCTTCGCCTATCAGAGTAAGAACCTTTCTCTGGAGGGCCATGTCACAGCTCACAATGTGAGAGCCATGGCAGCCTCAATGGCTCATCTGCACTCTGTGTCTATCGACATCTGTCGAGCACCACCTGGGCCTCAGTTCATACCTTCATAGCCCATTACTGCTTGGACAAGGACTCCCGCCGGGATGCCTTGTTTGGTCAGGCTGTTCTCCAACACCTGTTCCATACCTAATCAACTCCTACCCACCATCCCTGGTAGGATGCCAGAGATCCATGGGGGGAAGTGGAGCCCTTCTCAGGGGGACACAACTTCTGGGGTCTCTCCCTGGCATCTAAAGCTAGGGAGTCCCCATATGTGATGACTACATTCCTGCTTGTTCCTGGAGATAGCATAGTTACTCACCTGTAACAGGTGATCTCCGGGAACAGCAGGAATTTAGTCCTCACAACCCACCCACCTCCCCTAGGAGTTGTATCTCTCTATCTCTTTCCTTTTCCCTCTCTCTCTCTGTCTCAGCTTTAAAACTCAACTGGAGAGAGGCAGTTGGGAGAGGCAGGAAGGCAGCACGCATGCGCTGTGGGATGCTCCCAAAAGCTTTCTAATTGGACGCTGGGGAGCATTCCCGGGCAGGCTCCGTCGGTACCGACGATACCCATATGTGAGGACTAAATTCCTGCTGTTCCCGGAGATTACCTGTTGTTGTTAGTCTGAATCAGACTTTTTTTGTTTTTTAAAGAAATTGAGTTCTCTGGGTGAATATCCTACTTCTGCTCTACACCCATTGTTGAGGGAGGGGGTTCTGTGGATACAAAATTATATGTTCAAAAAAGAAAAACAAAGCAAGAACCATGACGCAGTTTATAACAAAATAAAAATGAGTTATAATTTGGTGTTATAAACAGTGCTGCGGTTCTCGCTGTTTGTTTTAGTTTCTTGTGTGCAAACATCTTGCATTTCCTCCACACTATCTAATCTGCTTTTTGGTTTGGTTCAGTCCCTGACTGGAGTTTTGCGAAAGACAGCACCCCCCCCCCCCCCGGAGTGGGGAGGGGGGATATCTCATCTCTCGCCTCAGGCAGCAGATTGCCTTGAGCCGCCCCTGGCAGTAAGTACAACAAATTGAGCACTAATAATATCGGCTAAGGGAGCACTTTCTATAACTTCAGAAGTACCTCAGCTGGAAAGAAACCTGTTTGAATCTACTATATAAGGAAAATCACAATATTGAAATCATTACTTAAACTAATGATTACTAAAACAAAAACAAAAATCAGCATGTACCCGAATCACAGAGTTACAATATATACCTGGGTTTTTTTTTTCTCTTAGACTAAGATCAGAAAAGCTTTCAAAACAAAGTTAACTGGAAACTAAAACGTATAACTCAAATACAGGAAAACAATTGAGATTACCTTAAGACCCAAGAGTGAAATAAACAAAACAAGACAAATCTGTGTAGTCTTTATACATTGTTGTTGTTGCCGTCGAGTCAGAGTCGACTCATGGCGACCCTCTGGATAGCTATCCTAAATTGTGTTCGGTCTTGATTCAGGCGGCTCATTGTTGACAGACTGGTACCCGTAGCTGCTGTTATTGTATCGATCCATCTCATTGCTGGCCTTCCTCTTTGCGTTGACCTTCCATCTTGCCAAGCATGATGTCTTTCTCTAATGATCTCTCTCTTCGCATGATGTGTCCAAAGTATGAAAGTCGAAGTCTTGTCATCTGAGCTTCTAAAGAAAGCTTAGGTTTGATCTCCTCTAGTACCGACTGGTTTGTTCCTTGGGCAGTCCATGGTATACACAGTATTCGCTGCCAGCACCATAATTCAAAGGCATCAATTTTCTTCCTGTCTATCTTTTTCATTGTCCAGCTTTCACATCCATATGATGTTGTTGAAAATACCATGGCTTGAACAAGTTGAATCTTTGTATGGAGAGAGACATCTCTGCTCTTGAGAATCTTATCTAGGTCTTTCATAGCCATTCTGCCAAGAGCAATGTGTCGTCTGATTTCTTGACTGCTTGTTGCTTCTTTATTGATAGTTGATCCAAGTAGGTTAAAGTTGTTAACGATTTCAATTTCTTCTCCGTCAACAATGAACCTGTTGATTTATGTCAGTTGTCATGATCTTTGTCTTCTTTACATTAAGGTGCAGGCCCATTTTGAGACTATGTTCTTTGATTGTGAGAAGCAAATGTTTCAGATCATCTTCACTTTCAGCCAGTAATGTGGTATCATCAGCATAGTGAAGATTGTTGAGTCTTCCACCAACGTTCACACCTCTGTTGTCTTCATACAATCCTGCTTCTCTGATGATTTGTTCTGCATATAAATTAAACATGGGGGAAAGTATGTAGCCTTGTCTTACACCTTTGCTTATTTTAATCCATTCTGTTTCTCCTCGTTCCGTTCGAACTGTTGCTTCTTGATCAATGTACAGATTGTGCAAGAGTACGATCAGGTGTTCTGGTATACCCATGCTTCTTAATGTGGCCCAGAGTTTCTCATGGTTTACACAGTCAAAAGCCTTGCTATAGTCGATAAAGCACAAATAGATATCCTTTTGGTATTCTTTAGTCTTTTTAAGGATCCATCTCACATCTGCAGTGATGTCTCTCGTTCCTCGCCCTTTCCTGAACCCTGCTTGCACTTCAGGTAGTTCTTGTTCCAGGTATGGTTGTAGTCTCTCTTGAATAATCTTCAGTAGAATCTTGCTGGCATGTGGGATCAGAGCGATTGTGCGATAATTTCCTCGGTCAGTTGGATCGCCTTTCTTTAGTATTGATATAAACACAGATCTTTTCCAGTCAGTTGGCCATGTCTTCCATATTTCTTGGCAGAGCCTTGTAAGTACGGTAACAGCTGCATCAGATTTGCTGTAATACTTCTATGGGAATGCTATCACTGCCTGGTGCTTTGTTCTTTGATAAGGCTTTCAATGCTGCTTCAACTTCTTTCGATCATAAGGTACATGTTGAAACGGCTGTTGGTCCACTTGATCTTTATCATATAAAAACTGTATATTCCTTCCACCTTTTTCTTGATCTTATCAGCATCATTCAACATAGAACCTTGAGCATCTTGTAACATTCCAATTCAAGGCTGGAACTTTTTCTTTAACTCTAGCTTTAGGAAAGCTGATTTTGTTCTTCCTCTAATAGTTTCTGTTTCTATTTTCTTGCAAGTGTCATTGTAGTACTTTTCCTTGTCCTGTCTTGCTGCACGTTGGAAATCTCTGAGTTCTGTTATTGTCTGTCTTTTTCTCCTCTGGCTTTAGCTTCTCTGCGTTTCTGGGCAGTTTTCAGAGTTTCTTCAGTCATCCATTTTGGCCATTTTTTGCTTTTTCACCTTTTGTAGAGACTTCTCGCTTTCTTCCAACACAACCTTCTTGATGTCATTCCATAACTCTTCTGGAGCTCTGTCATTTTGTATCTAAAGAAGCAAGTCAATTTTGTAGGCAGTCTTTAAATTCCAGTGGTATATTCTCAAGGTCATATTTTGCTGCATTCATGAGTGGTTTGCTCTTTTTCAACTTTTAGCTTGAGTTTGCATATTAGTAGTTGATGATCTGTACCACAGTCAGCTCCAGGTTTTGTCTTTGTTATAGAACTTTTCCATCGTTGACTTCCACAGATGTAGTCAATTTGTTTTTTATACAATCCATTGGGTGAAGTCCATGTGTACAGTTGCCACTTGTGTTGATGGAAGAAAGTGTTTGAGATGAATAGATCGTTGGTCTTGCAGAATTCTATCAGTCTTTCTCCAGCTTCATTTCTGTTGCCAAGTCCATATTTTCCAACTACTTTGCCTTCTTCTTTGTTGCCAACTTTTGCGTTCCATTTACCCATGACTATCAGGATATCCTGTTTGCATGTTCTGTCAATTTCAGCTTGTATTTGTTCATAGAACTCTTCAATTTCATTCTCTTCTGCAGCTGTTGGGGCATATACTTGAATTTATAGTTGTGTTCATAGGCATTCCTCGTAGACGAATAGAGATTAAACATTCGCTGACTGCATTGTATTTCATTACAGTTCTTGCAAGTTTCTTCTTCATTATAAATGCAACACCATTTCTTCTTTGTCTTTCATTTCCAGCATAGTAGACCATGTGATCATCTGATGCAAAGTGCCCGATGCCAGTCCATTTCAGTTCGCTGACACCCAACAGATCAAGTTGTACACGTTCCATTTCATTCTTTACCACCTCCAACTTCCCTTGGTTCATGTTTCGTACGTTCCAATGCGTAAGACATTTTTACAGCTTCTGACTCTCTCTCATTTCATGTGCAGCTACATCAGCAATCAGACATCCCGAGGGCTTTGATCCAACCACATCATAAATGCTGGCTTTACTCTGAAATGTCTTCAGCTCTTCCCCAGTAGCTAGTTGAGTGCCTTCCGACCTGGGAAGTCTCATCTTCCAGCACTATAGAACAATTTGTTTTGTTGTAACAGTCCATTGGGTTTTCATGTCAAGATACAGAAGTAGATTGCCGGACCTTTCTTCCACGCAGTTTGTTTGGTGTTGCCATTGTCACAGAAATGTGATCCTCCGCCCTCAACACTATCCCATTCTGCTGCTTCCCCAATGGGTGGTTTTGTCTTGGTCTGGCATCTCAGCTGAGACCTGTCCATCTTGGGAGACCCTGCCAGTAGTTAAACTACCGATAGTTTAGTTCTCAGCATCACTGATGCACACAAGCCCTCACAGCACGACAAGCTGAAAACCAAGTGAGGGCTTTATACATTATCAACTAACAATGATAAGAAAACGGACATTTCAAATATCAACTTGCAAGTTGTGATAAGGAAGCTTATCATAGCTCAGGAAGGAGCTATAGAAAAGGTGAAGTGACTCTGAACAAGCAACCTGTCAGTTCTGGTAGAAATAAGAAAACAGAATTTTCTTATAAAAGACTACCAGTCCCAGAATGCACCAGGTTTCCAACAGCCATTAGAGGAGCTGAAGTGGGGAAACGTGTTCAATCAGGAGGGCTATGAGGTAATCCCTAAGCACTCATCTCAAAGGGCAAGGCCTGATTCAGCACAGCTGCGCTGTATTAAGGAGGAGCACTCATCTAAGCAGAATAAAGGTAGAGTTTATTCTACAGATCATCATCTTCATGATCACCTTGGATATCCAGAGAATTATCCTCAGTTTCATCTGAAGGATCATCAGAAGCAGACGCCAAACCGGATGGACAGAGAGGGAAAGAAACACTTTGGAAGAAGGAAGAGAAAAGCCTTTGAGAGGTCTAGAAGAGTCCAGAGCAGTATGTATACTGGGAGGCATTTCAAGGGCCAGCATACACCATTGGACTGGGGAAAGCCAGAGGAATGGTGCTGCAGAGCTAGGAATCTCCAGACGCTACCTGTGAGGGAGACGGCTGCACGTGGAAGGGACCCTAAGACCTGTGCCAGAAGGTATGTGAAGAGAGATCCAGTGTCCAGGGATCTGGATTGGAAGGCTGGACATAAGAACTGGACTACATACTGGCCAGGCTATATAGAGAGGAACTCTAACAGCAATGGAAGCTCAGGTATGAACACTGATCTATGCCCTAGCTATAACCTTGAAAGACAGCAGGGAAACAAGTATTCTCCTGAAAGTGCTCCATTGAGAGATTCATCTGTGCCAATCCATGATATTGAACCCATGCTTGTTGAAGAAGGGGGAATGATTGCAGATGAAGAATGTGTTTATATGGACTGCTCTCTGTCCAAACTCCTTTGGTGATTTTCTGTTATAAAGTACAGCAACCATCACAAAGAAATACAAACTTGTTCTTTAATCTACTCAGAAAAGCTCCTGAAGCAGGATTTGACTCACACAGTAGAAAGCAAGCCAGCTAAGGGGTTTCAGCTGGATAACTGCTAGCAATTGAGCCTTACCTTTATTGCTTGTGAGCTAGGAGAGAATCACTTCTGAATCTATGTGGGAAGTTATCAGAAGTTAACCTGAAAAGAACAGGGTTTTTTTCTTGCTTTGTGGCTTTTGGTTTGTTTGATATATGCTAAGAAAACATTAGCTAATGCCTGACAAGTTTGAATGTTTTCCTGATTTTGATTTTGTTTTTCCAAGTTAAACACTGGAAGAAAGTAACCTGATTTATGTGCTACCAAGCATATCTGTGTTGGGAGAAATAACCCCATAAATAAATATCTTATTGGCTTTAACACTTGAGCACAATTAAATTATTGTCAGCAGCTGTGTCTGGTGTGAATGAACTACATTGCCCACAATCCCTTGCAAATCATATAGATATATGCACTTGCCAAGACTGTGAAGATTCTCACCCAGGCAGCCGTCTGACAAAGTCTGGCAAAATATGGCCCTGTCTTATTAAAAAAAAAAAAAAAAAAAATCAGCATATGAAAACACTACAACTCAGTACCAAGTTAAAGCCAAGCTGTTTAAATCTTTTACAACCAGAAAATGTTATCCTTTTTAAAAATGACATAAGAAAAGCAAGCGGGGACTTTCGATGGTGCAGTAAGCTAGGTCGCATGTGCATGATGATTATGTTTATTAACTTAATATACCGCTAAACGAAAAACATCATAGTGGTTTACATAATTTAAAATAAAGAAAAAACATAAGGGAAAGGAAGTTATAATGGTGGATAGGAAAGCATGCCTAAACATATTCATACGACAGGACTAAGATTTGGCTCTAGGACTTTCTGATGCCCCAATTAATGCTAAACTTGCCAGAGAGCCCCTATCCATGCTAGATTTACCCTCCTACTAACCCAGGGATCCCCGCTGTTTAAATTGGCACTTAGCAGGGAATAGCTGCGAATGGTGTTGAAACCGAAAAGAAAATAAAGCCTCAGAGTTGAACCAAAATGGCAGACACTGCAGTCCCACCGAGCCCAAAATCCACTGATGTGATGGTGGAAGAGGTAGAGGCAAGGAAGGAATTTATTACTCTTGTTTCACAAAGCCAGGCCCGACACAGGCCGTGTTTCGTTTATGCCTTCATCAGGGGCTATTGGCTATAATAACATATAAAAACACCATTAAAAACATTCATAAACTTTAAAAACAAATGATATCAACACAAAAACAGCACCTATGAGTTCATTAATACACAATTGATTAACTAATATATCCATCAATAAATAACTAAATAAATGTTAAATGCTAAAGTACAGCAAATAGTCTGTCAGCTAAAAACATAAATAAATATACATGTATAAAATAATCCATAATCCATATAAATATCAAACCATACATGTATAAAAAGTAAACTAAAATATATATGTACCGAAGGACATGAATTAATCATTATAAATAACCAAATAAACACAATTTGAGAAAACATAACCTGCATCTTCCTTTTATGGAAAAAAACTATCATTACTCTCACCTATTCAATTCTTCTACAACACTATAATTACTAGAAGAATTGAAGATTTGAAAAGGGGGACCACTCTCGACGACCATGCCATCATTTATGCAATCAGCAAACCAATATTTTTTAAAAAATTCTTTATATAAAAAACTTTAGGTAAAATGAAAACATGAACATAAAACACATACTTAAAGCTAGACTTATGGAGAACCATAAATGAATGAATAAATAAATTAATAATAAACAAGAACCAGGGAAAGCGCAACAGGATTAATTTAATGATCTACTTATAATCTTTCAATCTTTTTTCTTTTCTTATGCCTGTGCTTACCTCTGCAACTGATGCTTCAACAAGCATATGCTCTGTGTACCTCACTGTTATTAACCCGAAACAGGCTTGTATTAAAACCACCATACTACCTTTTATTTGGAAACCTTTGATTCCTTTAGCCATGGATTATAACAGTCATACAATTCATTGATTCCACTCAAATCTCCTACCAAAATTTAAAACTCACTGATTAAAAAAACTCTTTTTAAAATATCTTCAACGCGATTCAACCCAATGCTGATTTTAAGCAAGGAAGGACATGACTCTTCTTATTACTCCATCGCCGATTCATCTATCCTCCCACGATTCTCAACTGGGAGGGGAGGGGAGGGAAGGGGGGGGGGGAAAGGAGGAGAAGGAGAGGGGGAAAGGGAAGGAGAATTGACAATAAGAGCCCCGAATATACCGCAATGACAGGGATCACGGGAGGAGAGTAATTTATAGCTGAAATTCTTGTTGTAACGTTTATAGGCTTTAGTTTATGGTGGATATCTGTAGCCTCAAGTTTTTGTAGATATATTCAGTGTATATAGATGAAAGTGCCCACAGCCATAATGTAATATTACTGTAGGGGTGGTCCTTAAGAACACTCGGGGTTTTGTTTAGAGTTTTTTAAGAATATTTATTCATGTGAATAGGTGCATATCTGACAGTTGAGAATCGTGGGAGGATAGATGAATCATTAGATGAGTATTTTTAGACTTTGGGTTCTAATATAGTGAAACTTAAAATCTACAGCATGAAAAGGATATGTAATGCAAATTGATGTTATATTTCCCGCGCTTTTAGAACCTCTAGGTTACCACGCAGCCGGGGGCGATTTTAGAGGTTTGAGCAGGAAGAGAATGATTACAAGTAGCTGCTCTGCTCAGTTTGGCACGGAGTATTTTTAAAGATATGGTAAGTTATAAGGGTTTGGAATCGTTGATGTAAATGTAGAGGAAACAAAAAATCCTCGGCGATGGAGTAATAAGAAGAGTCATGTCCTTCCTTGTTTAAAATCAGCATTGGGTTGAATCGCGTTGAATACATTATCATTTTTACCATCTTGAATGTCCAGTCGATTCAACAAGTGCAGTTGGGCAAATATGACGTAATTGAAGGAGACATCTCTGACTCGGGACAACGCTTGGGGTAGGGATTGGTGAAAAAATGTAAAAAACAGCATTTTCTCCAGGACCAAGCAGGAAGTCAGTCCTCACATATGGGTGACGTCGGCGCCGACGGAGCCCTCGCGGAGCAATTTTCCCCAGCTTTCACAGAAAGCCTTTGGGAATTGCAGCGCGCATGCGCGGTCGCCTTCCCGCCCAAGGGTGCCATCTTAGCCCTTCTTTTTTCCGCGGAGCCCTACAGACATACCCGTCGTGTCCCCGCTAAAAAAGTTGATTTTCGTGAGTTTTACTCGTTTTTCAATTCGGTTCGACGCCGGTCGTTTTCCTGCCCGGACTCGCGACGCCGTTGCAAGTCCTTCCCTTATTTTTTCGGTTTTTCTGATTTTTGGTCAGTTTCGTTTTCGGTTTTTCACTGGCAGCCCGGTCCTTTGACCTTGCAGGGGCCCTTTTTCCCCCGATGGCTGCCAGTGGTTTCAAGCGGTGTGGTCAGTGTGACAGAAATATGTCACTCACTGACACACACGATAATTGCCTCCGCTGCCTGGGCCCGGATCATGAAGAAATGATCTGTGGAGCCTGTGGCAAAATGTCCTCCAAAGCGTTGAGGAGTCGGCGGCATCAGCGGGATAGAATCTTCGCTGACCCCAGCCGTACCCGGACCTCATCGGAGGCCTCGGCATCCAGAGGCTCCAGCTCTGAACATCGCCGAAGCTCCTCCGACAGGGGTTCTCCCTCCGGAGACCATCGACGGAAGACAAAACCCGCGAGGGCGGCGTCGGTGGACGCTCCTGGCTCCGCAAGGGCCAGGTCGCATAGCCCCGACAGCCGTCCCGGGCCTTTGGAGAAGGAGCACCTCCCGAAGCGACCTCGCCTGGAGTCGGAGTTGCCTGCTCGGGTAAGTCCTGTGGTCCTTCTGGACTCGCCTCCGAGAGGTCCGACGTCGGGCCCGACGCCGTCGGGGCCCGAGTCGGGGACTGCTGGCTCACCTGAGGTCGGACTCAGGTTGACGGCCTTGGAGAGCAGACTATCTGCCTTCATGGACCAGCAGCGGGCACTGATCGCTAGCCTCGCTGGCGCCGCTGCCCCGACCGCCGGGACGTCGACGTCTAAGTCGACCCCGGAGACCGAGCCGATCCTAGAGTCCATGCGAACTCGAGTCGATCCTCGGTCGAGGTCACCCTCGGCCTCCCGTTCGGGACCGAGGTCGTCGCCGCCGACTCCCTTGGCGTCGGGGCGGCCGACGCCTCCGCCTGCCCGAGCCGACCCCACTGATTCCTCCTCGGAGTCGGTCTGGGAGTCTGAAGAGGAGGAGTCACCTGATTCCTTTCGGACTCGGTGTGTCCCCTCGGACTCACCTGAGTCCGAACCTCGGAAACAGTCCCCTCCGGAGGATGCCCGGTTCTCGGACTTCGTCAGGGATATGGCCAAGGCTTTGACCTTCCCGGCGGATCCCGAGGAGGAGCCTCGAGCCGAAGAGCTCGACGCCCTTCAGTACGACTCTCCCGCCCGGGAGCACTTTACTGTACCGGTGCCTCCCATGCTGGAACGACTACTCTTCCGCATGTGGGAGAGTCCGGCCTCGTCGCCGGTATTGAGCGAGCGGGTCGATTCCATCTATCGAGTCCGCAAGAGTCCTGGCTTCCAAAAAGCACAGCTACCACACCATTCCATGGTAGTGGAATCAGCCATGCATAGGCTGAAGAGCCAGAAAATGCACTCCTCGGTGCCCCCTGGCAGGGAGGCCCGTAACCTGGATGGCCTTGGTAAGAAGTGTTTCCAGGGCTCTATGCTGGCTTGTCGTGTCCAGACCTACCAGCTATACATGGGCATGTATCTCCGAGACCTGGCTAAAGAGCTAGCCGGATTCTCTGCTGGACTGTCCGAGGAACCTTTGCGGAGGTTCCTAGCCTTAACATCTGGTATTCGGGAATGCTCCAAATTCATGTCCCGAGCAGCCTATGATGGCTTTGAAGCATCGACTCGTGTGGCCGCAGCCAGCATCGGTGCCCGCCGACAGGCTTGGCTTCAGTCGTCTGACCTTGAGCCTTGGGTGCAGGACAAGTTGGTCGATGTCCCCTGCAGAGGTGAGAACCTCTTTGGCAAGCCCATGGCTGAAAAGGCTGCACAAATCGAGACGGAGACTCTCACCAGAACCAGGCTTTCTAGGAAGACCTCCGCCCCTTCCCAGAAAAAGAAGGGCTCGGGAAAAAAGTCCTTTTAACCCGAGAAAGGCGGCTGCCTACAAACACTACCCCCAATATCAGGCCCCTCCAGCTCCCCAACAGGGTCAGCAGGCCAAGGGACGGGGTAACGGGTCCCGTAGGCAGCAAGCCCCCAAGCCTGTACCACCAGCCCCTGCTCAGCAGGGTGGGGGTTTTTGACTTCCTCAGCATAGCCTCTCCCCCTCAGCTGGTTCCTCCCAGCACCGGAGGCCGGCTGGTTCACTTCGCCCACAGGTGGTCCAACATCACTTCAGATGCCTGGGTGCTTCAAGTCGTGCGAGAAGGATATCTTCTCCACTTCCATCAGGTCCCTCCCTCTTATTTTCCGGGGGAACCTCCGCGACTCCCTCTGCACAGGGACTTACTCCTTCAGGAGTTAGCAAGTCTTCTTCAGGACCAGGCTGTGGAACCGGTGCCCCACCACCTGAGAGGTCAAGGCTTTTATTCCAGGTATTTCCTAATACCAAAAAGGACAGGAGGCCTAAGACCCATCCTGGACTTGCGCAACCTCAACAAGTTCCTTGTGCGGGAAAAGTTCAAGATGCTTACCCTTGGAATCCTTCTGCCCTACCTCCAGCAGGGAGATTGGCTATGCTCCTTGGATCTAAAGGATGCCTACACGCACATCCTCATCCACCCAAGCCACCGCCAATACCTAAGGTTTGTGGTGGCCGGAAATCACTACCAGTACAGAGTACTGCCCTTTAGCCTGTCCTCCGCACCGCGAGTCTTCACAAAATGTCTCGCGGTGGTGGCGGCCTATCTCAGGCTTCACAGCCTCTGTTTTCCCGTACCTCGACGACTGGCTCATCAGAGCGTCGTCCCCCCCGGCAGTCACCAATGCCACACACCGCACGGTGACTCTTCTGCAGTACTTGGGCTTTGTCATAAACTTCGCAAAGTCCACTTTGCTCCCCTCACAGGATCTCGAGTTCATCGGCGCAAGACTGCACACTCCTCAGGCTCATGGACTTAGCCGGCCGTTTTCGCAGCCAGTCCCTGGTCTCCGCCAGGCGCTTCCTGAGACTACTCGGCCATATGGCTTCCACCGTCCACGTGACCCCCAGTGCTCGCCTGAATATGCGGCCGGCTCAATGGTGCCTTCGCAAGCAGTGGCAACAAGCCACCGGCGGGCTAGCCGACTTAGTGCGCCTCTCCAGACCGCTGGCCTCTTCCCTACAGTGGTGGCTTCATCGGCCGAACCTGGTGCTCGGAATGCCTTTTCAGTCGCCTCAGCCGACTCAAGTGCTGACGACCGATGCTTCCCTCCTGGGCTGGGGAGCTCATTGCCAGGGGGCGTGTACTCAAGGTCTCTGGACCGCGTGGGAATCTGCTCAACAGATCAACTTCCTGGAGCTCAGAGCTATTCGTCTGGCGCTCAAGGCTTTCTCCCACCTGACTTCTCACCAGTCCGTCCTTGTCCAGACGGACAATCAAGTTGCCATGTTCTACGTGAACAAGCAGGGCGGCACGGGCTCCTTCCTTCTCTGCCGAGAAGCTCAGAAGCTCTGCTCTTGGGCCGTCAGTCACGGCATTCTTCTCAAAGCAGTTTATCTCCCAGGCCAGGAGAATTGCCTGGCCGACAAACTCAGCAGGATACTCCAGCCGCACGAGTGGCGTCTGGATCCCTTGGTAGTCCAGAAACTCTTTCTGAAGTGGGGCCTCCCCACGATGGATCTCTTTGCCAGTCCTCTCAACCGGCAACTTCCTCGCTTCTGCTCGCATCAGCCACATCCCCTTCGGGTAGCGGCAGATGCATTTCTGCTCTCATGGTCGGAAGGCCTTCTCTATGCTTTTCCTCCTATCCCGCTAATCTCCCGAACTCTGTTCAAGGTTCTCCGGGACAAAGTGTCCATGATCCTGGTGGCGCCTCACTGGCCCAGACAGCCTTGGTTTCCACTCCTGTTGCAATTAGCGGTAGAGGATCCGTTCCCTCTGGGGTCTCAACCGGATCTCCTAACACAGGATCAGGGGTCTCTGCTCCACCCCAACCTCCGATTGCTCAACCTAATGGCCTGGCGGCTGAAAGGGTAGTCCTTGCTCCCCTTCTCCTGCCGGCAGAGGTGGAAGAGGTCGTCCTAGCTTCTCGGCGACCTTCTACCCGCAAATGCTACGCCCTAAAATGGCGTCGCTTTTCCGTTTGGTGTGTACAGCAGTCTCAGGATCCCTTCTCCTGCCCGGTGTCGGTGATCTTGCAGTACCTGCTCTACCTCTCTAATCTGGGACTTAAGTCCAACTCCGTCAAAGTCCACCTCAGTGCTCTTTCAGCACACCATGTGCCGGTGGACGGCAGACCTCTTTCCAGCGACCCTCTTGTAGCACGGTTTCTCCGAGGTCTCCTTCTACTAAAACCACCTCTGCGCCCGCCAGCACCTGACTGGGATCTGAATGTGGTTTTACAGCGGATCACCTGTCCGCCTTTTGAACCGATGGCTACCTGTTCTCTGCGTTTTCTTTCGTGGAAAACCTTATTCCTGATAGCCCTCACTTCCGCTAGACGCGTAAGTGAATTGCAGGCCCTCGTGTCTGATCCTCCATTCACTCGGTTCTACAAAAATAGGGTAGTCCTACGGACTCACCCAAAATTTCTTCTAAAAGTTGTCTCCCCTTTTCACATCAATCAGGAGGTGGTACTTCCAACCTTCTTTCCCAGGCCTCACTCCAGCCGAGCTGAACGAGTCCTGCATACCCTGGACTGTAGAAGGGCATTGAACTTCTACCTTGACCGTACGCGGGAGCACCGTAAAGCTGCTCAGCTTTTTGTGTCTTTTGACCCCAATAAATTGGGGCTCCCGGTCTACAAGCGTACCCTGTCCATCTGGGTTGCTGACTGTATCGCTTGGGCTTATGTGGCAGCCGGACTCTCCTTAGAAAGTCGAGTCACGGCTCATTGTGTTCGGGCGAAGGCTACGTCAGTGGCTTACCTCCGCTCTGTTCCGCTGGCAGACATCTGCCGGGCCGCTACTTGGTCTTCGAGCCAGACTTTTGCGGTCCATTACTGTCTCGAGAGGGAGTCCCGCAGGGACAGTGCTTTCGGACAGGCAGTCCTCCGAAATCTCTTCGAGGTTTGAGCAACTCCTACCCTCCATCCCGGATGGGGGCTACCGGTGGGTAATAATTCAGCGAAGATTCCTTCCTTCTGTACTGCCGAGCTAGAGGGAGCTCATTTTTGTGCTTAGGGTCTCCGGTAGCCTTAAGCTTGGGAGTCCCATATGTGAGGACTGACTTCCTGCTTGGTCCTGGAGAAAGCGTAGTTACTCACCTGTAACAGGTGTTCTCCAGGAGCAGCAGGAATCAGTCCTCACAACCCTCCCTCCTCCCCGTGGAGTTGCAATCATCTGCTTTAGTTTTTTTGCAAATTTTTATGCTGTCTTCTAGCTATGTCATCAGACTGGCTAAGATGGCACCCTTGGGCGGGAAGGCGACCGCGCATGCGCGCTGCAATTCCCAAAGGCTTTCTGTGAAAGCTGGGGAAAATTGCTCCGCGAGGGCTCCGTCGGCGCCGACGTCACCCATATGTGAGGACTGATTCCTGCTGCTCCTGGAGAACACCTGTTACAGGTGAGTAACTACGCTTTATTAGGGTACATGAATGCGTGTAGGAAAGTCGGTATCCATTGCATCTGTTAGGACTATTGAGTGTAGCAAGGTATAACTTAAAAAGTTTTTTAAAAAAGTTTTTTTTAATCACAGTGAGTTTTAAATTTTGGTAGGAGATTTGAGTGGAATCAATGAATTGTATGACTGTTATAATCCATGGCTAAAGGAATCAAAGGTTTCCAAATAAAAGGTAGTATGGTGGTTTTAATACAAGCCTGTTTGCGTTGCAGCTGATAGCGGGTTAATAACAGTGAGGTACACAGAGCATATGCTTGTTGAAGCATCAGTTGCAGAGGTAAGCACAGGCATAAGAAAAGAAAAAAGATTGAAAGATTATAAGTAGATCATTAAATTAATCCTGTTGTGCTTTTCCTGGTTCTTGTTTATTTATTCATTTATGGTTCTCCATAAGTCTAGTTTTAAGTATATGTTTTATGTTCATGTTTTCATTTTACCTAAAGTTTTTTATATAAAGAAGTTTTTAAAAATATTGGTTTGCTGATTGCATAAATGATGGCATGGTCGTCAAGAGTGGTCCCCCTTTTCAAATCTTCAATTCTTCTAACCCCCTTTTTTCTTTTAGTAATTATAGTGTTGTAGAAGAATTGAATAGGTGAGAGTAATGAGTTTTTTTCCATAAAAGGAAGATGCAGGTTATGTTTTCTCAAATTGTGTTTTTTATTTGGTTATTTATAATGATTAATTCATGTCCTTCGGTACATATATATTTTAGTTTACTTTTTATACATGTATGGTTTGATATTTATATGTATTATGGATTATTTTATAAATGTGTTTTAAATGTATTATGGATTATTTTATACATGTATATTTATTTATTTATGTTTTTAGCCGACAGACTATTTGCTGTAGTTTAGCATTTAACATTTATTTAGTTATTTATTGATGGATATATTAGTTAATCAATTGTGTATTAATGAACTCATAGGTGCTGTTTTTGTGTTGATATCATTTGTTTTTAAATTTTATGAATGTTTTTAATGGTGTTTTTATATGTTATTATAGCCAATAGCCCCTGATGAAGGCATAAACGAAACACGGCCTGTGTCGGGCCTGGCTTTGTGAAACAAGAGTAATTAATAAATAAACAATTCCTTCCTTGCCTCCACGTCTTGGACTGGGTCAGTATTTGGCACGTGGATTTGTGCTTGTTTGTTGGACTGCATGGTGGAAGAGGTATCCACCACAGTAGTGCAAGCGCTGAATGACTGCTTCCGAGACTTGCAACCCAAATTGAGCAGGTGAATACCTTAATGCAGGACTTAACTTGGCGAATGCAATAGCTGAAACAGCATGTATCCATGCTAGAGGATGACAAACACAAGTCTGAAAAGCGGCTGTGGGCCCTCGAAGACCAGGTCTGGTGACAGGAGCTCAAACTATATGATTTAGAAATAGGGGACAGCGGAAGAACTTGCAGCTAATTGGTATACCTGAAATGGTTCTGGATTTGGAGCTTAAGGGGTTCTTGGGAAAACTAGTTGCCAGGCGGCCTACATCTAGCGGAACTGAAGGGAAGGATACAGACTGAGAGCGTACATAGGGTAGGCCCCAGGAGAGAGGGGGATCTCTGACTGCGTGAGGTCCTGGTTCGATTTTTGAGCTACCAGCAAAAGGAATGTACTCCAAGAAGGGCCAGGAACCAACAACAAATGAAGCATGATTGAAAAAGGATACTGATCTTCTATGATTACTCAGCGGCCGTGGTTCAAAAACGGAAGGCCTTTTCTGCAGTATGTAGCCTATTGGTACAGAAGGGCGTTCGATTCTCGCTGGTCTACCCAGCCAAGCTGCGTTTCACATTTAATGGACAACAATCGGTTTTCAACACCCCCACAGAGACAAAAACGTTCTGTGACATACTTCAAATTACCATAGCTGCTAAACCTGGACCAATGGACAATTTAACCCCCGTGGACACTATAAGACCATTACAATATCAGAGGGGTCCTTACTGGCAGGTCAGAGATGCATGGAGACCCACTGCAGAGAGCCCGTGGATTCTGCGACGAGGGGACTTTGAATATGGACTGCACTGCAGTCAGGAGCACCGCTCCACTGGCAAGTGAGATGCAGCTTTTTTCCAGCTGCATAACCAAGGGCCTACTTGGCAGGTGACTCGAGACACTATGCCATAATCTGTGGCTGAACTAATGTATTTAAGTCCTGAAGGACTCTGCTGATTGCTGAAACTCCCTAGGGGACATCTGTACCCCTGAGCCCCAAGCTGGGGGCATCCTTAATATCCACTCTTAAACATTACTTCTCCACTTTCAGTTTATTTAACAGTCAACTTAATATCCATTTTATTGATGTTACTGTGTGTAATATGCGTTGGAAGATAGAAGGCTGGGGAGCTGTGGGCGGGTGGGGGTCCTCGGGCTAGTGGGAGAAGCAGGGTGAAGAGGAGGGCTTGGAGAAAATTCTTCTGAATCCCCCTCTGTCCTCCACCAAGGGATGAATGAGGCTGGGAGTGTATGTGATGGGAAAGGAAGTGAAATGAATGAAGCTATGATATAGAGGGGGAGGGGGAAGAATGAATTGGGGGAATCAGGACCTGGGCTATTAAAGTTTAGAATGGGGGGGGGGGGGCTAATGGCGGATATCTGGGATAACGGAAGACTGTAAATTAGCAGAAAGTGAGGATGTTTGAGTTTCATGTGGAAAATACTCTTCTTTTGAAACAATGGAATGGGGGACAGGGATTTTGGGACCTCCCGAGATATGAAGTGATTGCTTGAAGGGCCAGGACAGTGCTGCTTGCTTCCCTGACCAATGGAGATGTTTGTTGGAGGGCATAGGGGAACTTTGGTCACAGACCCTCTCCTGCACTCAGTTGCCACCTGACTCAAACGTTCGGGAAGGGGAGAGGATGCATCCTCAAGGCTAGAGGGGAGAATTAGGAAAACTTGAGCAAAGGAGAGATTTCTCTCATGCATGTTTGACTTGTTTGGTTGGATATGGGGTTGTTAGGACATGGAGGGGAAGTTGGGAAATCCTTGCAAAATTATACTGGAGGTAGCCTCATAATCGAGGCACACTCGGATAGGGCGATGGGAGATAAGAGGAGGATGGAGGGGAGGAAGGATGGGGAGGGGGTTTAAGGAAGGGGAGAAGGGATTTTGGGGGAGGGGTCAGATACATAATAAAGTCTGAATGGCTGCAAGGGACACATGGTGGGGTTCAGGGCCCTAGGCTGGGGGGGGGGAGGGGCGCTTATGCGGTCTATGATATGCTATGCAGTTGATAGGAGAAAATTGTTTGCCTTCTGACTATGGTTGAATCCCTCCAAATAGTTTCATGGAATGTATGTGGGATTAGGCACACTATTAAGCGCCACAACATACTTAAGACGCTGCATGACAAGCATTCTGGCATTGCCTTCCTTCAGGAGACGCACCTCACTGAGGGAGAGCATGCTAAATTGCAGCGCTGGTGGGTAGGTGAAGTAGGTGGAGCCGCCTCTGATCGGAAGGCAGGAGTAGTAGTTCGTTTTTTTTTTTTTTTTTAATAGATTTTAATCAGTATAACAGAACCAACCAAAAATACAGGCCAATCAGCTGAGAAAGGAATACAGCATAGTAATACAAAAGTAACATATGATAAAGTTCACATTACGGGAACCTGGATATGAAAATAAAATACAAAACAGAGATGAGAACAGGCAAACAAGGCATAAAATGCCCACATAATAGGAGGTAAAACATAATTATTCACCCTGACCACCTCAGTTAAACCCTGTCATTCCAAAATAAGCTTTTCCAAATGAGCAACATCTGAAAAAAAATATGTAGCACCTTCATAGTTTATAACATACTTACAGGGAGAGCGTAGAAAAAAACGTAGCATCCAAACTCAGAACTTGAGGCTTTAAAGCTAAAAAAAAAAAAAAAAAAGCCTCTTCCTGAGTTGGGTGCTACGCGAAACATCCAAAAAAATGTTCACCCTGTGTCCACAGAAAGTAGCTGACTTAAACTTAAACGCCTTAAGAATACGCTTTTTACATTCTAAAGATTTCAAAGTCACTACTAACGTGGACCTCGAGTTAGTTAATTCTAGGGCGTCCTCTAAGAAAGCAGTCAGGTTTGAAATAGAGGGCTCAATCACATCAAGCTCCCCTTCAACGGGATCAACTTGTTTAGAACTAGACGGAATACAATAAAGCAGGGAAACGTCAACAGAATCATTGATGAGCAAAACTTCTTTCAAATATTTGTCTAAAAGGATTTTAGGAGCAAGAAGGGAAGTATAAGGAAAATTTAAAAAACCGTAGGTTACATGAACGTAAAGAATTTTCAAGAGCTTCCACCTTGTTATGCAGAATCAAGGAATCTTTAATCCCTGCTACGTTAGCCGTATGCAATGGAAGGACCTGGGATTCTAATCTAACAAAAGCTGCATCCACAAGGGAAACCTGTCCATCAAGTTGTTGCAAAGAAACAACCGTTTCTTGAGAGAAATCTTGCTAAGATTATGGCAGATCAGTTGACACCATACTTGCTACTACTGGTGCGGGATTCACAGGTGGGTTTTGTGCAAGGCCACAACATTGCGAAGAACATCTGAAAATTTTGGTGGCTCAGTTGGTAACTATCCAGAGGGACCTTCCAACAATGCTTATCAGTTTTGATGCTGAGAAAGCTTTCGATAGAGTACAGTGGGAGTACATATATATGGTTTTAGAGAAATTTTGGCATCGTGGGATATTTTGTCGATGCGGTATGGTTTCTCTATGCCAATCCCTGGGAGATCATACTAGTGAATGGGACAATGACCACAGCCTTTCTGTTAGAACGGGGGACCTGACTAGGGTGTCCTCTCTCACCTTTGCTGTTTGTACCACAACTCAAACCCCTACTAGAACGAATCCATAAACATCCCTTGTTAAAAGGAGTTCAGGTGGGGAGGGGGGACTTCTGAGTGTCTGCTTTCGCAGGTGACATGCTGGTGTATCTGGGTGACCCAGAACCATTACTGGAGACTTTTCTGAGTGAATTCCAACTATACAAACTTTTTGCGGGTCTTAAATTAAACTTAGATAAGTCAGAAGCTCTGGCCATGCTTTCCAATATGCAACAGGTATGGGTAGGGCCATTTCCTCTAAAATGGGCTAATAAACAATTTAAGTATTTAGGAGTCTAACTTCCTGCAGATACTGGGAAACTATAAGGGAGGAGTAGCCTAGTGGTTGGGGCAAGGTACTTCAGGCCGGAAGGTCGGGAGTTCAAATCCCACTAGAGGACAGCAACCTTGGGCCGGAAGGACTGGGGTTTCTAGTCCCACAGGTGCTCCTTGTGGTCTTGGGCAAGCCACTTAACCCTTCATTGCCCATGTTCCCTGTAAGTATTAGTGTATGTGTCTCATATCCCCACGTGTTAAATGTATCTCCCAATTGTGTTGTGACTGCTTTGATTGAAGGATAAGGCGGTATACAAAACTGTCTAAATAAAATAAATAAAAATATGATCTCAATATTGCTGCTCTGATGCAGGACCTAGAGGGGAGACTGAGTCACCGGAGAGACCTGCCCCTGTCTCAGCGGTTGAGTTAACGTGTATTAAATGGGTTATATTTCCACGATGGTTTTATGTGCTACAAACGGTACCTATTTTTCTGAAGAGCAGTGATTTAAAGCAAATAGACCATTTATTAGGATCTTTTCTGTGGAGGTGGAGGTGCTCAAGACTGAACCTCGAAGCACTGAGGCAGACTTGAAGCAGGGGAGGCTTGTGCTTACTTGACATGCGGATCTACAATTTGGCATGTGTGGGATGACATATACAGGATTGAGTCTTTGGCACATCGGAGTATACCCCTATGGCTATGGAAGCGTCTCTTCTGGCGCCCCTTTCTCTCTGCTGTGTCTTACATAGGGGCTCCACTCATGGACATACTTCCATGTCTGGTGTAGTGGTTCCTATGTTGCCAAATGCACTGGATGTCTTGGACATCGTCCAATATGCCCTTTACAGGTAATTCTGACTTCCTTCCTGGCTTTGTGGGTGGGGCCTTCGCTCGATGGAAGTGCTGAGGAATAGAAACTGGAACAGATGGTAACGGAAGAAGGGAACATAGTGCTTTTGAGACAATGCGGGAACATTTTGACCTAGATACATCCGATCAATTTATATATTGGCAGGCATGAAGCTATGTACGCTCCCTACCTTATATGGCCCTACAAGGTATAGTCACTTCTCAAGTTGAAGAATTGTTTATGATGGAGCCAGACTGAGACTAGAGTTGCAGTGCTCCGCAAAGCCATTGTAGAGTTATAACCCATGGTATCTTTGGCAGCAGTGGTGGAGAGTTGGAAGGAGGAGTTGGGGGTTTCTCTTGCAGGGATTGAATTATTAGAGGTCCTGTCTTGCATCCTGATGCTAAGTATAAACACTGATCTCCGTAAGACACAGTTTAAAATTGTGAGATGCCTCTGTTTTTCTCCCAGTAGAGCCCATCATGCGAGCATGGCGATGTCCTCGGTGTTCCGAAGAAAGGGTGACCCTTGGACATATGTTTTGGAGATGCTCAGTAATATCGTGATATTTGACTCAGGTCTGACGATATATCCAGTAGGTTCAAGGAGATGAGTTAACCCTGTCTCCCCGGAAGGTGGTCCTGGACTTAGGAAACTCTGAAGAGGCTTGGTGGGGGTCAGATAAGTTGGGGGTCAGACTTGCACTATTGCCCACCCATAAGAGCATATTATGTTTCTGGCTAGAACGTAAAGGGCCAACATTTCAACACTGGCCTTTTATATCGCCTCTTGGGAGAGAGCCAGTGGATGGGCGTGGGAGCTTTTTATGGAAGTTTGAGGTCCTTATATTCAATCTTTACCCACAAAAAGTAGAAGCCAAGTTCTGAACCACTGCCTCGCTTAGCTTCTTGAGACTGGGGTTAGGGGGGTACTTAATATGAAGTGGTGAAATGTGTGTTTGCCAAAATTGGGGAGGAACGTTGGGGTGGAAATCATCCACAAATAGATGACTAGTAGGTGATTGTCCTTCCTAAAGAGAGCTATTATTAGCTGATGTCCCTAGTAGCCAATGAGAGGTAGGGAGAGGGGAAGGGCAGCTAAAGGTGAGGATGCACAGGCGACAGGGGACTGTGTAAGAACCCACACAGTCCCTAACTTAGCAATATAATGCCTAAGAATGATGAGCACGCTCGCCAGCAGACTGATGCCTCCCAATGGTTGTTCCTTTTTCATCTTCTTGACACATAAGAAGGAAGAGGGGGAAGGGAAGGGGCATCTGGGAAGGGTGGTTGAATAAGGGGAGAGGATTAAAGGAGGGAGGGGGAAAATGAGGAAATCCCCTGGTATAGCGTTGATATACATATACATATACAAATGAAATTACATTAATGCTGCTTGGAGTGTAAACGTTTTTTATCACTGTTTTTAGACTTAATGTTGTAGTTTGCATGTGTTTATTGATCCAATAAAAAAAGATCTGAACATAAAGAAAAGCAAACAAATGAATCCTTATGCACTTTGTCTTCTAATACAACTTTATATTTTTCTTGAGACTTTTCAAATGCAGTTAGTTACAGTTTTTTTTAGACATGATATACTGCCTATAGCAGTGCAACTAAGTGGTTACAAAAGAATATGGTGGGGGGGACCAAGACAAAATAAAATGCAAGGGTAGGGAAAAGGAAAACACAAACAGAGGGGATAGGAGGCCTAGGTTATAAAGTGATGATGATTGTAAGTAAACATGGAAAACAAGACAAAAGAAGAGAGACCAAGAACAGAGGAAACCAATTGACTAACATTGCAATGGAAGAATCAAGGAGGGAAGGCCAGTACAAAAAGATGTGCTTCAACTGGGATTTGAAGCAGACAAAGGACAATTTGAGAGCAAAGAGAAGCGGGCCATTGTCTACTACCATGTAAGGATGAGTCTCTCAGGACTAGTGTCCAGTCCCCCTAAATCATTGACTGCCATTCATATTTCAAACATTGAAGCTTCTTTGAAAAAGTCCCTCCTAGGAGAAATAGTAATGCTTCATTACCACAAATCATTGAATGGCATTGTGCTACAGGGTTTCATTTACTACACATATACAGTAAGACAGACTGCCTCTCTTAAATGCTAAAGCCTGTGCCTCAGACTGAGTCTGTCTGCGACTAAGCAAGTTATCTATCGTACTTAATACTCGCAATCCTCCATCTGCCTTGCCTTGAATGCAGAGAAAAGGAGATCCGAGTCGCAGCACAAACTGCATGCTCTAATCCTGACTGGGGGCAACAAGCAACAAAATTCAACCCCAGCCCTTTGACTCCAATTCCCTGGATTCAGCGCAAGTGAGAAGTAGTGAAATGAAAACAAAACACACACAGAATTATACCATAACAAAGTCTGCTTAAGGTCTAAGCGAGGAATCCACAGACCTGCAAACCTGGAAGGTCTCCTGTAAGTCCTCCCCCTGACTGCCACAGCACTTCTTTTTATTAGGAAAAAAACCTGCCACGTTGTACAATTTCATCTTATCGCTCTGTCAGGCTTCTTGCTTTGCCTTTTTGTTTACATATTACAAGTCAAGCTAAACACTACATGCCAAGCGCAAACTTGTTGCTCATGCTTAATCAGGACAAGCATTCTGCAAGCAAAAGCATTCTGTCTTTATAAGAACTCTATCTAGCTGTTTCTATAAAGGTTGTTTCTGTACAGATATGACCTTGGCTTTTCTGCTACATATTTTTCCATATCTTTCTAAACTGTTAGCAAAATTCTCACTCTCCATATTTCTGAGCCTTTCCCTGAGAGACCCCAGCCCCCACTTCAAGTCCCTTTCTACAGTCCCCCCCCCCCCCCATGGAATTTCAGACATTTTGACACTGACATAGTAACATAGTAGTTGACGGCAGATAAAGACCAGCATGGTCCATCCAGTCTGCCCAGCAAGATGGCAAGAGTAGGTGCACCTGTCGCTCCGCGCAGGCCACCCCTCCCCATATCCTTGTTCAGGGGTAAACCCACCACTCCATGTAGGACACCCCTATTTGTTGAGACGTTATATGGTTCAGAAGTTAGATGGTACCGTTTATTTTGTTTTTATCCTATTTCTGTAAAGGGATCCTCTGTGTTTGTCCCATGCCTTTTTGAATTCCGTCACCGTGTTCGCCCCTACCACTTCCGTCGGGAGGGCATTCCAAGCATCCACCACCCTTTCAGTGAAAAAATATTTCCTGACATTGCCTTTCAATTTACCCCCTTGCAGTTTCATGTTATGCCCTCTAGTTTTACAGGTTCCCCGTCTTTGGAAGAGGTTTGTTTGTTCATCATTTCTCTTTAAGTATTTAAAGGTCTGAATCATATCTCCCCTGTCCCTCCTTTCCTCCAAAGTGTACATATTTAGGTCTTCAAGTCTCTTCTCATAAGGCTTCTGATGCAGGCTCCAAATCATTTTGGTCGCCTTCCTCTGAACAGTCTCCAGTCTTTTTACATCCTTTGCAAGATATGGTCTCCAAAACTGAACACAGTATTCCAAGTGAGGCCTCACCAGTGACCTATACAGTGGCATAAGTACCTCTTCTTTTCTGCTGGTAATCCCTCTTTGTATGCAACCCAACATCCTCCTGGCTTTTGCCACCGCCTTGTCGCACTGTTTTGCCACCTTGAGATCAGCAGAGATAATCACACCAAGGTCTTTTTCCTGAACTGTGCATACCAACCTTTCTCCCCCTATCGCGTACATTTCTCTTGGATTTCTGCTACCCAAGTGCATGACACTGCACTTTTTTGCATTAAATCGTAGTTTCCAAGCTTTAGACCAGTCTTCCAGCTTTTGTAGATCTTTCTTCATGTTAACCACTCCCTCGGGGGAGTCCACTCTGTTGCAAATTTTTGTGTCGTCTGCAAAAAGACAGACTTTTCCATTCAGTCCTTCAGCAATATCACTCACAAATACATTGAACAGTGCCGGGCCCAGGACCGAACCCTGGGGCACCCCGCTAATCACCTTCCTCTCATCCGAGTGAGCTCCATGTACAATCACCTTCTGTCGTCTGTCAGTCAACCAATTTCTAATCCAGTTTACCATCTTGGGACACATCCCCAAGCTACTGAGTTTGTTGACAAGCCTCCTGTGAGGAACAGTATCAAAGGCTTTGCTGAAATCCAGGTAGATGACATCCATCGCATGCCCCTGATCTAGTTCCCTGGTCACGCAGTCAAAGAACTCGATCAGATTTGTTTGGCAAGATCGTCCTTCGGTAAAACCATGTTGCCTCGGGTCTTGCAAGCTGTTGGTTTTCAGAAAGTTCACTATTCGCTCTTTCAGGAGCGCCTCCATTACTTTTCCCGCCACCGAGGTAAGGCTCACGGGCCTGTAGTTTGACACTTCTTCCCTGTCACCACTTTTGTGTAGAGGTACGACATCAGCCATTCTCCAGTCGTGAGGAACCTCTCCTGTTTCCAAGGATCTGTTGAAGACATCCTTTAATGGTCCTGCAAGAACCTCTCTGAGCTCTTTCAGTATCCTGGGATGTATCCCATCTGGTCCCATGGCTTTGTCCACTTTGTTTAGCAAGTTGTTCTAACACCTCTTCTTCTGTGAATGGTGTGGTATCTACTTCATTCCCATTTTTATATTTGGGAGTCACAGCTGGTCCATCCCCAGGATCTTCTTTAGTAAACACAGAGCAGAAGTAATTGTTTAGCAATTCCGCTTTTTCAGTGTCACTTTCCACGAGTCCTTTCCCAGCACTTCTGAGTCCTGCAATTCCAACTCTGATCTTTTTTCCTTTCCTGAATATACCTGAAGAAATTTTTGTTGCCACCCTTAACATCTTTAGCCATCATTTCCTCTGCCTTTGATTTTGCTATCCTTATTACTCTTTTAGACTCTTTGAGTTGGATCCTGTATTCATTTCTGTGTTCTTCTGTCTGCAAGCTTTTGAATTTAGCAAAAGTTGTGGTTTTTGCCTTTATATGAGCAGCCACCTCTTTGGAAAACCAAATAGGTTTCCTTCTCCTCTTGCTTTTATTTACTTTTCTTACATATTTATCTGTTGCTCCTTTTATTGCCTCCTTTAGTTTAGCCCATTGCAATTCCACATCCTTTATCTCTTCCCACCCCGTCATCTCCCCCTTTACGTACTCTGCCATTTTATTGAAGTCAGTGTATTTGAAGTTTAGGACTCTGAGCTTGCTATGATTGGCCTGTACCATGGCTTTTATTTCAAACCACACCGTGTGATGGTCGCTGTTGCTCACAGGGGCACTCACGCAGACATTCGACACACTATCACCGTTGGTGAGCACTACATCCAGCGTTGAGCTTTCCCTGGTTGGTTCCATCACCATTTGTCTAAATAATGCATCGTGGAGAGCATCCACAATTTTTTTGCTTCTTTCCAGATGTGCAGAAGGAGTAATCCAATCCACATCAGGTAGATTAAAGTCACCCAATATGATTGCTTCCCCCTTTGATGCTATCTTGGCAATATCTATAATCCAATTCATTGTCTCTCTCTTCAAGTTGAGTCGGAGGTCTATAGACTACAGCAATATGGATGACGGTGCCATCTCCTCTCTCCAATGCAATCCAGAGCGCTTCTTCTTTTCCCCATGTCCCCTGCATTTCAGTAGCTTTAATATTGCTTTTGACATACAAGGCTACTCCTTTTCCATTTTCTCGGTCCCCAATACATTTTTCCTAGGGGGGGAAAAAGGTGCTGGTACTGAAATGCAGGACTCTTTCATTAATACATGAGGACCATGGGTCATTTTTTTAGCAATGAAAAAGGTGTCGGTACTCTAGAAAAAGGGGGGAAAAAAGCCCTGAACATCCCAGACTTCATCTACATGGTCTTTCTAAAATGTGCCTTTATACTAAAAGTAGATAAGGTGATAGGGCCAGATGAGAGACATCCAAGGATATTGAAGGAAATTAGAAAAGTTATGACCGTTTTATTATCAGACTTTTTCAATGCTTCTTTGTATTTGGGAGTGGTCCCAGGGGACTGGAGAAGTTCCTAGATACAAAAGCAGAAATAAGGAGGAGATTGGTAACTACAAACTGGTTAGTGTAACCTCCTGTGGTAAGTTAATGGAAATACTAAAATATAGGATAATGAAGTTTCTAGAAGCCAGTGGCTTGTAGGATCTGAGGCGCATGGTTTTACTGGAGGTGGGTCTTGTTAGATGAATCTGATTAATTTCTTTGAGTGGGTGATCACAGAATTGGACTGAGGGAGAGTGATAGATGTGGTGTGCTTAGATTTCAACAATGCCTTTGACACAGTTCCACAAAGATGACTTATAAATACGTTGAGAATCCCAGCAATGGACCCTAAAGAGACTGACTGGGTTAGAAACTGGTTGAGGGAGAGGCAACAAAGTTTACTGATTAAGTTCACTCTGAGAATAAGGACATTGCTAGTGCTGTGCCACAGGGATTATTTCTTGGTCTAATTCTTTAAAACATTTTTGTAAGTGATATTGTGGAAGGAATGTCAGGTAAAGTTTTTGCTTCTTTGCAGATGATACCAAAATATGCAATGGGGTAGACGCCAAGGAAGGTTTAGATAACATGAGGCAGAATCTAGCAAAGCATGAAGAATGGTTGAGAATTTGGCAGCTGAGATTTAATGCTAAAAAATGCAGGGTCATGCATTTGGGCTGCAAAGGTCCATGAGAGTGATACATTGTAGAGGGTGGATGAAGTACTTCCATCCACAAAAGAAAGGCAGGAGCTGGGAATGATTGTTTCTGATGATTTTAAGATGGCGAAACAAGTAGAAAAGGTGACTGAAAGCCAGAAGAATGCTTAGGTGCATATGGAGAAGAATGGCCAGCAGAGAGAAGGTGAGACTGTGTGGAATACTGGAACAGTATTGGAGACTGCACCTTTGAAAGGATATAAACAGGATGGAGTTGGTGCAGAGGGTGGCTACTGAAATGGTCAGTAGTCTTTGTTATAAAGTATATGGGGGCAGGCTTAAAAATCTCTATGTATTCTTTAGAAGAAAGGAGGGAAAGGGGAGATAAGAGAGAGGCATTTAAATGCACAGGAGGAGAACCTCTGTCAATTGAAAGAAAGCTCTGGAATGTGGGGCAAAGGATGAATGTGAAAAGGGATAGACTCCGGAATAATCTAAGGAAATATTTCTTTATGGAAAGAATGGTGGATGTGTGGAATAGCCTATCAGTGGAAGATGATAAAGGCAAGGATTTTACCTAAATTCAAGAAAGCATGGGATAAACATAGGATCTCTAAGAGAAATGTGATAGCCGTGTTGGATTACTTTAAGGGTAGCTTTAAAAGACAAAGGAAAATATGGTTATACCTTTTTATTGGACTAACTTAATATATTTTTGGACTAGCTTTCAAAGGTTAAAACTTTCTTCAGGTCAGGACAATATGAACAACAGATGAAAAGAAGGGACCGTAGAACTTACTAGATGTCATGGATGGGCAAACTGGATAAACTGTATGATCTTTATCTGCCAACATGTTTCTATATAAATTATAAACCTAACATATACCAATCAATACATTTTAAATAAAATTATTTTTTTTACCTTTGTTGTCTGTCCATTTTATTTTATTTTTGTGTTTGTTCCAGGTTCTGACTTCTGCAGGTCTTAACTCTTTCCAGGATCTTAAGTCTATTTGCCACTTCTTTCCCCTTCTTCACTTCCTCCCTACATCCATTTCTGACACTGACCATTTTCCTTTTAGCTTTCTTCCATTTATATTTCTATCTTTCTATGGATTCAGATTTCATTCCTCTTCTTAACATCTTATCCTCAGTCTACCTACCATGTTTCAATCCTAATGCAAACACTTCCATTCCCCATCTTTCTCTCCTTCCCCAGTCATTTATTTCCCAGTCTTTCACTACCCATCCTCCACTGTGTCCAACATATCTCTCTTCTCTCTCTCTCCCCCCCCCCCCCCCAGCCCACTCTAGATTCCTCTCTATTCCCCTCATATCCAGCATTTCTCTGTGACCAAGCAGGAAGTCAATCCTCATGGATGATGTCACAGACCAAGGTTCCCTCTAATTTTCTATAGGCTGTGTCCGCATAAAATATCAGCTGTGCAGCTTTTGAAGGAAGGTTAAATTTATCTCCAGGAACAAGCAGGAATGAGTCTTCACATATGGGTACGTCGGTACCGACGGAGCCTGCACGGGAACGCTGCCCAGCTTCCAATCAGAAAGCTTTTGGCAGCATCCCTCGTGCCTGCGCGCTGACTTCCCGCCTTCTCCAGAGCCTCTCTTCAGTTTTCGTTTTTCCGCGGAGCCGGCAGGACGTCCTCCTGTCACCGCAGAAACCTTTTTCTTTTTACTTACTTTAATTACTTTAGTTTTTGTTTTCTTGTGGTCGCGGCTGTATTTCCCGCCGCCACCGGTACCGCCGGTGGATTTTTGACTAAATTCTGAGAAACTTTTTCTTCAGTTTTTTTGCCTTAACTTGTTGGGCCTACCAAGCCTCTTCCTCATGGAGCCTTCTTTTCCTAAGAAGTGCATTTGATGTGGAAACACCTGTTTCCTTTTAGACTCCAATAGTTGGTGTCTCAATTGTGTGGGTCCTGACCCTTTTTCCCCTGACTTGTCAGGGGATACTTTTGTGAGGAAACCTTCAGGTTTTTAGAGTTTCCCTCGATACCGTTTTTTATTCGGCAGTGAGGGAACCCGGTTTCTCCTCTTCACAGGATCAGGTAACCCACAAACAGTCTGTTACCACTCAAGCATTGACTAGTCTTATGTCCCATGCCCAGCATGGTGACGGCTCCAGCCTTACCCTCAAGAATCCATTGGCATTACCCCTGCGGGAGTCTGCGGGCTCCAAAGCATTAAAGGGGTTTCAGGTTGTTCCTGGGGCTCACCCCTCACAGAACATACCTGAGCCATGTCCGGGGGTGGTATCCACTTCGAGCGGTACCGATCCCCCGGCATCGGCACCGGTGTCGAGTGTTCCACTCTTCACCATGGATCGTCATTGGGCATCCTCGGTACCTTCGGGACCGATCGATGTAACCCAGGCTGCTTTACCGGTATCGGCATCGCCAATACTACCACCACGTCGGTACCCTCGAGACATGCATCGATAGACTCGCTTCCTTCGATGCCGAGTCTTGAATCGATATCTAGTCTCGAGGACTGGGTACCGACGCGTCCCGGAACCGACTCCCGTTGTTTCCAGATAAGCAGTTCCGAAGATCCTAGCCATAACTCTCGCATGATCTCGGTACCATTGCAGCAGTTCCCGATGACAACTTCAACTGCTGGCCCTGTGTCAGTATCGATGTCGATGCCTGTTCTTGCACCGATGCCTAGTTTGGAACCGATACCTGGGGTTGCTGATGCAGTCCTCACTGCCTCTAAGTTACCATACCAGTATCCTTGTCCATCTACTAGGTTTCTCTCCTCACACCACGGTACGTCCTCTGGTGCTCAGCCTCTTTCTTTAGCCTTACCAGGGAAGGTTCCCATAGGAGATCAGGCTTTTCAGGCTTTTCTCCTGGATATGGCAACCTTTCTTAATATCTCTATCCCTGGTTGTGATGCTATTCATGGCTCACCGGCACAAATGGAAAATATGATGCTTCCTTTACATCCTGCTCTGCAGGATCTCCTTCTGAGGGTCTGGAAATCACCCTTACGGCTTCCTCTACCTTCTACAGCCACTGAGGTTCGGTACCGGGTGCTTCCCTCCCCAGGATTTCAGAAGCCTCAACTTCCTCATCGTTCCCTTTGTAGTGGAATCAGCACTGAGGAAGGTTAAGAGCAAGAAGAATCATTCTTCTTATCCGCCAGGTCGTTCTTCAAGAACACTCGATGCGTTTGGTCGTCAAGCCTTCCAAACATCTATGCTGGCCTCCAGAATTCTTTCATATATTTTCCACATGAGTGTCACACTCCAGGAGGTCACGGAGAGATTGTCTCTTTTGACCCCTTTTATGCCAGAGCCCAAGGCTACTAATTATTCCTTGCTACTCAATCATAGCCGGAATATATCTTAGTTCCTTTCTCGTGCTTCTATAGACTCTTTTGAGTCTGTTAGCAGATCCTCTGCTATTGCCATTGCAGCACGTCGCAGAGCCTGGCTCGAAGCTTCAGACTTGAGCAGATGGGCACAAACTATATTGGCTCATTCTCCTTGTACAGGAGAAGGTCTCTTCAATAAGGAGGCTGTACGTCAGGTTGCTCAATGCTCCGCTGACTCTCCTTCCACTAAGGACCATTCTAAGCCACCTCCTTCTTCGAATGGTAGGAAATGTCCTACCAAACCTTCTTTCCCTAGGAAAAGAAAGTTTCATTCATCTCCTGCCCAGCATTCGGCTGTACCTAAACAAGGGACAACTCAGCCTAGTCTGAAGTCCTCCAGCTCTGGCCAGTCTCAGCATTCCCAGCAACCATAGGGGCTGGGAATTATACTCTACAGTTCACTTCTACCCATTAGAAGTTTATTCACTGTGCTTTTCTTTTTCAGTGTACTAAGCTGTCGGAAAAATTTTGTTCAGGGACTACAGACTTCTCCTCTTCTTACTCTCTAGAAGAGCAGTTGCAACTATCCCCTGATAGTTCTGTCCCAACTGAACATTTTTTCCTTCAGTTGACTTACCCTATGGGTACGTCACCCTCCAATTACTTGCTCTACCCTCTCAACCGGGCTTTTTCCCTAACTGAGGGGTACCATACTGAAAGGCTTCTCTAGCAAGCTCGTTCCTCAGAGAGGGAGAAGGGATATCTCCTCTCCTTTCTTGTCTGTTTTTCTTTATTGGGCACAGGACAATCTCTCTGCTGTTTCCGTCAGCAGCTGTGCCTGCAGGAGTTACAGTGATTGTATTACTGGTACTTTTTACAAGTTCCAGTCCCTTGTTCAAAATTTTGTCTAGCCTTAGTAGTGATTCCAAGCTACTCGTCAGCTATCTTGGTTCCTCCTACTCTTTTAGGCTTTCGCACATTATTCTATTCATCTCCTCTCCTAGGATATGGCAACACACCTGACTTCAGTCAGTTTATCTCATATCTCTCCTGCACAATGCTCTCTGCAGTCTTCAGAGAAGCTTTCTACTATGAGGGCCTTGCTATAGAGCATTGACCTTGTCTCTAAAGCTTCTCTATTAGTAGGGAAAAGCTTATAATCCCTTCCCATGCCTGTGAGGGTTCTCCACACCCTCAGGCCTGGGGTGTTAACATGAAATATAAGTTCTTCTGCGTGAAAATCCAACGCTGATGTTTACGCATGCTACCTCTGGGTCCCTCCAGTAGGTCCCTCTGGTATCTTCTCTGCGTTTCTGCACATCTGCCATGTCAGTGTTCTGTGGAACTCCCGCCTTGTTCCTTACAGATTCATATGATCATCTGTTCTCACGCAAACATCACGGTTATCTTGTTGGATTGCCTTCCTGCATCCCTCAATCCACGGAAATAGATTCTCTATACCTATCTCAAGTGGGTTCACCCTCTTGTAGAGCGAAGAATCTTTTTTCTTTTATATTCCCTATGTACAATTATGGGGCTGGGTGGTAGACATGTATCTTCAACTTGTTATCTTGTATGTAGCATCTCCATATATGTCTACATACCTATATCATTACTCTGGTGGTGCAAAACCATGCCCCACAAATGTATATATATTTCGGTATAGATATATAGATATATATGATATATCTCTTTTGATACATTTCTCCACCCATATCCTAATATACACATATGGACATATGTGTGTGTGTGTATATATATATATATATATGTGTGTGTGTCTGTTGGGGGGCTTCTTAAGAGTTGATATGTCTTACACACTATCACCCTTACTGTCTATACTAAATGTTTTACCTTCTAGAGGTTTTAGACAGTCTATCGCCCTACTTCGCATATCATATTACGATACAGAAACTGTCATGCACCTATAACTACTGTGGTGCTAACATCTTCCATTTTTTCTTTAAGTCCTTGAAGCATCAAGCTTCAATATTTTTCCTACCTCTCGCTGTGGTAGGCGACGGCCTATGATCCATGCTAATTGAACTAAGCAGACAGGCCTGAGCAGCTTGACCTGTAACTGAAGCCTGTAGTTAGGCCCAGAGGAATGAAAACCCCCCTGAATGATGACACCATAGAATTGAAACTTAACTCAGTTTAACTGAACATAGCTAAGCAGAAACGAAACTTGGAAAAATAGAAGAAAAAACAAGTTTAATTGGTACTGATAAGGTGTGCTATGCTTCTATGGAATTAATTAACTCTGCAGAGAGCAAGGTCACAGTGCCTCTGCTTCCCATATGTTTTAACAAGCTCAGCGACCTTGGAGGAGAGAAGTAACAAGTTGGAGACACTGACCATTGTAATTGGGACTAGAAGGGGGGCAACCAGGTGCTGGGCCCAGACCAGAGTCCCGATTGGGTAGCCATATCAGTACCGGGACCAATAGATGGGTGAGAGGGGTACTGGGACCAATGAAAAGTTTGCCTATGCTTAGAATGGACAAGAAAGCTATAAAAGTTGTTGTTTTACTAGAAGCCATTGCTCAGCCATTTTGAAATTGCTTATTGCTTGAGCCATGTGCACATTAAACTGGCTTGGATCCTTGAAAAGACTCCTGGATTTATTTATTGCATGCTTATCTGCTGCTACATTCTTGGTGCGTTGGCCGAGAAGTGCGAGTGGTGGATAGTGTTCAAGTGAATAAATCCACGTAATTCGCCTTGAGGTTTGGTCCAGTTGGAACCATGCCAATCCGACGCAGGGGAATTTCCCTGGGCCCACCGATCCTCTTGTATCGGAGGGAGTTCTGCCTGGCCTCGGCAGGCACTGAGTCCAGCTGGCCAACACTTCCGACCCGGGGGAGTCCAGGATCCAACTCAGAAGCTTGGGAACCAGATCTGGTAAGTATAGTTTTGAAAACCTGTCTAGACAGATGAGTTAGAACTGCAGTTTGAAACTTGTAACTTGTAATCTCGAGAACTTGGAACTTGGAATTTGGTAATGAGAGCACTGATCCCCTCTCAAGGACGGTCCTATTAACCTTGCATGAGTATGCGCGAGGTGAAGCCATCGTCCTTCTTGTTTGGTAAGACTTAAGTCTTTGTTTGAAAATCCTTGCATGAGTATTCGCGAGGTACAGCTGTTTAAAAAAAATAAAAAAATAAATCATGATTTAGTCTAGTCAGAACAGACAGGAACTTGGAATTTGTAATCTCGAGATATTGGGAATTGGTAAGAGAGCATGATCACCTCTCAAGGAAGGGCCGAGTAACCCCGCATGGGAATTCGCCGGGTGAAACCCTCATCCTTTTTGTAATTGGGAAAAAGACTAGTCAGAATAGATAGAAAGGAATGCATTCTGAGATACGTTGCTAGCATGATTGTGTGAATGAAGTGTGAATGAGAGGTCTGGCAGCACGGACCAAGCAGAGTGGACTCTGGACTAGCGCAGTTCCTAGTCGGGTGACTGCGTCTAGGTCGCGAAACGGATGAAGCGTTTGGTGTATTGTCTGTCCTGTGTATTTGATTTTTGCTATCTGTTGAAACTGCGAGTTTCCCTTCTGTTATAAGTGTGAGATTATTCTGTTGAGTAACTTGTGACAGTTCACTGATTAAGAAATTGTATTAATAGAGCAGAATGAAGACCCAAAACACCTACAGTCATTTTTAGAAATCAAAAAGCTGGTCTGACCCAGTTAGTTTTTCTACTGCAGTGTGAAAAACTGACAGGGGGCGTGTCTGAAGGAAAGAATGTGCAGTGTCTTTCTAACTCTGTTCAGGTTTAAATCTCAATGCTGTTAGTTTAATAATAATGTTCCTTCTGCTGTGGTTATGTAATATATATCATTTATATATCATTTAATAAGAATGTTTAGTCAGGATTATGGGTCCCGATAGTTTTGGGGCTTAGCCTGGAATGCCGGCATGTCTCTGTCTCTGTGTGTGTGTGTGTGTGTGTGAACAGCTAAGCTGTTTCCAACGAGCCACACAGCAAGAGGACAGAAAAAAAAAAAAAAAAAAATGAAACCGCAGTTCCCGATTGAAAAGTTTCTTGCTTGTTTAAAATAAAGGATTCATTCAAAGTGTGATAGGAGATGAATTTATAATTAGTTTTCTAGTGATTGCTTTAAATTGTACTTAGCCGGGAAAGGGTTAAATTCCTGCTCGAATTCCCGTACAGATCAACAGGACTTTGCAGATCGCAACTTAAAAAGTGCTTTGAATCCTGAGTGAATGAGGGGTTAATCGTGTATGAGTTTTTTCGTTCCTGATACAGCAAGCGCCTCATAGAAGACATGTTTATTGTTAATAAAATGAACTAGGAAGGAAAATGTGTATTTGTGTTCTAGATGTCCACCCGCTTTATTGAAAAAAGTATCCGGAATGTCTTTTGAATATCTTCTTCCTAAACTGTAATCTTTTGCAGAGACGTTATTCACCTTAAGTGCAGATTACGGCTGGCAGCTAGTTTCTTCCAGCCATACGTAATAGTTCTCTCTGTTGGGATTGTTGTTTATAACATGTTGCAAAAAAATAGTTTTATATTTGAAGGAATTTATCTAAATTGTATTTATTTAGAATGAGATTATTATGCCTAGTCACAGGAAAATGCAGCCTGACAGACCGCCTTCTGTCTGTTGTTAACTACGTCACCATGGGGGGAGGAAGGGGGGTCAGAGTCCATGCAGATTCCAGAGTTACTTCATGGCCCCGTAGTTTCCCGTGTTTATCAGATTGTACAGAGAATAGTTCCCCTATATAGGATTCTTGGTTAAATGTTTAAAAAAAAAAAAAAAAAATCCTGCCTGTTTATTTCCCTGAGCTCTGCCATCATCCCGGGCAGAGCCTGGAACAAGGGGGGGGGGGGGCGGAGGGGGGATGACTTCTCCCTACAGATTCCCAAGTAGTTTGCTAGCCACCTCTGCAACAGGGGAATGTCCACCCCCTCCGGACTAGAAGTGAAAGTCAGCTGACCAGACTTGTTTAGAACTGAAAAAAAACTGCACTGAGAAGTTTTAGGACTTGATTGAACTAATGAACGGAAATTGCAGAGAACTGGATGAATTTGCGGGCATAATGGTTAAATGAAAGTTAATCAGAGGGTGTGTGAATTGTGAAAATAAATGTAACAGAGAAAGTGAATGATATTTTAGTTGGATGATGTGGAGTTTTTCCTAATCGAAGGAGCAGCGGATGTGAAAACTGGGTGTGAGTGCGCCCATTATAGAAAAAGAAGGACATTAGAGAAGTGAATGCCCGTATCTTGACTCCCGAGGGAGTACTTGATTGCAAAGTCATAAAACAATAAACCAAGCACAGTGTTTCAGCACGAGAGTGAAGCAGCTATAGCGTGAGTGGCAGCCGAAGAGGGCTACAGCATGGATGAAGACTAGGCCAGACCGGACTCTCCAGTTTCCCTGGGTCCCCAGGAGTCAGTCTGAAAAATAGGGGACCAATATATGGACTTTTATGGGGGATACAGGAGCAGAATACTAAAGCCAGTAGCCCCTGTGTTTTTCTCGCAAAGCCTTTTCTGCAGAACCACATGTGTGAACTAGAAAAAAAATAATAATAATAATGTACCAGTTCCTGTATATGCCTGAATGCCCTATTCCATTTTTGGAGCCGAGATCTGCTTGCAAAGCTTCAAGCACAGATATCCTCTGTTGAAGGAAGGAAAAAATGAAACTCAAACTGTCCCCAAGAAGAAGAATGGCGGTTCTATTCGCCTGCATCCAAAGCAACAAGCTGTACACTTACCAACCTCATAGCCCCACCTGGAGGATGGGCAGAAGATAATCCACCTGGCCTAGCGAAGAACATAGCCCCTGCCATTGTCACCCTCAAGCCAGTCAAGAAGCCTGGGACAGGTGATTACCGCCCAGTGCAGGATCTAAGAAGAATGAATGATGCAGCTGAAACTATACAACCAGTGGTACCAAAATCCTTATATTCTCTTGGAACTGATCTCTGCTGAAGCTATACATTTCATCATTCTGGACTTAAAAAGATGTTTTTTTTCTGTATACGCTTAGCCCAAGACCCCACACTACAAGGAGGTAGGGCCAACTCACCTAGACAAGATTACCACCAACTCAGAAAGTGAATGTCCACCAGCCACCAGTGAACTCTTGCACCTTTTTAATGAGGCTGGATACAAAGTCTCAAGAGCCAAAGCATAATTATGTCAAACAAGTTAAATACCTAGGATTCCAGTTGTCCAGCGGAATTCGACGCCTGGAACCCTTACCAGAACGCAGAGCAGCTGTATGCAGTATTCCTACTCCAACCACCAGGAGGCAAGTGAGAGCCTTCTTGGGTGCCACAGGGTACTGTTGTATATGGATCCCCAATTTTGCGCTGCTAGCAAAACCATTGTATCACATTGTATCAAGCTACCAAAGGAATGAAAAAGTCTCCATTGGAATGGGGACTTGAATAGGAATGCAGTCTTTTGATCTTTGAAAACCCTCTGATGTTATCACCAGTTCTGGGTCTACCCGATGTCCAGAAAACCTTGCAGTCTCTATGTTCATGAGTCGCAAGGAAATGTTCTGGGAGTGTTGACTCAATCTCTTGGACCTTATTTGAGAAGCTGTTACAGCTATAGCCTTCCTAGTAAGCAAAAACTAAAAGAAAAATCACTTTGAGATAGAATCTTCAAGTTACTGTACCACACTCTGTTCTAACCATTATGAAACACAAAGGAAATTACTAGCTAACAAATCTATGAATGTTGAAATATTAGAGTATGTTGTGTGAAAACCCCAGATACAACTGAAGGGTCAGTCAAGCTTTCAATCCTGCTATGTTGTTATCAGTTGGTCTTGATCCCCTGATCATGACTGTTTAGAAATTATGGACACTGTATTCTCAAGCCGCCTGGATTTGACTGATGTCCCTATGGAGAACCCTGAACAGACTTTCTTTGTGGCTGAAGGCAGTTTCATCATCAATGGACATTGTTGTGCTAGATATGCAGTGGTGACCCCTGATTTGGTAGTTGAGTCCTCAGCCCTGGCCCCAGAAACTTCACCACAGAAAGCTGAACTGATAGTCCTCACTAGAGCACTAAGAATAGGAAAAGAGCCCTGTCTAAATGTGTACCCAGATTTCAAGTATACCCTTACAACCTTGCATGCATATGGGGCCCTGTACAAAGAATGAGGGTGGATAACCTTAGGAAGCAAGTCCATTAAGTATAGCCCAAGATATCGATATTAATAGATACATACTGCCTATAGATCTCAGAATTTAGGAAAAGTAGAATGTATGAATAGAACCCTGAAATCTCAGTTGTCTAAACTTTGCCAAGAGGTTTACCTGAAGTGGCCCCAGGTTCTTCCCATAGCCCTTCTTAGGATATACTTAGTCCCTGCTAAGTCTTTAGGAGTTTCCCTTTTGAGATTCTGTATGGGCAACCCCTGCCTATTGTATAGGAAATAAAAGGAGATATGAGACAGATAGGATCTGAAATTATTAGACATGAACTATTGGTTTTAAGTTCTGTTTTGCAGGAGTCTTCATACCTGAGTACAAAATCGATTACTCATCAATTTGCCTGCACCCCTGCATCCTTTCAAGCCTGGAGTCTCGGTGTGGATCAAAGAGTGGAGAAAGATACTGTTAGCCCTGCATTGGAGAGGACCCTATGTCGTCATCCTGTCTACTCCAACTGCAGTAAAAGTCGCAGAATTTGATCCTTGGACCCATCATAATCAAGTGAAGCCAGCAGCTGCTCTTGAACCTGATCACTGGACTACTGTACAGCATCCTGAGACTCCATTGCACCTCACCCTACAACAACAACCACGGACCTAAGACTTATTGGTCCCTCAGAAACTGCACTATTTCAAGACTGTTTGTTTATCTGAAGGTAAGCCTCGCATCTTAAAAAAAGAAAAAAAAAAACCTGCAATCATCAGAAAGAGACTGTGTTGTGTTAAGAAATTGAATCTTCTAAGAGACTGTGTTTAAATACTCTGAAAAGACTGTTTTGATCTCCTAAAGAGTGAACTGCTCTAAGGAAGCAATAATAGCCTAAGAGACTATGCTATGATATTTTAAGAAATTGAGACATCCCAGAGGACAGTGATACTTTGGAATCTACAGCCCTACTCCTGCCAAAAAGCTGGTAGGTCTACGTACGGCAGAAGCTTGAGGATCTACAATCAACCCTACATCTGTTATCTGTTGTGGAAGTTGACAGTTCCACCAATTTTCCAGAGACTATGCCCATTATGAATTATTATTATTGCTTTATTTTGGCAGCAGCCTTGGAGTGCTTTGAAATGACTTTTGCCTTATCTCCCTGGGCAGCCTGTATAAGTACAACATGAACTGGACCGAAGGTCACTCAGACCTTGTTTTATCATTCTTCCTATACTTGCATTGGTATACTCTCCAATCCAAAAGTTGTTCTAGATCTTGACTTTCTACAAGGCTATGCAAGCCACCGTTGCAATTCCTCATACCACCACCAGAACTTGTTTCTTGAACTTACTGGAGCAATAGCATCTAGTCTCCACACTTCTGACTGTTTCTATTGTGGAGGAACTAAGATGGGAGATCAGTGGCCCTGGGAGACGCAAGAACTGAACTATTCTATCCTATACAATCAGACTGATTTACATAATACTACTAGTGAGTGGGTATTGGCCCACCCCATTGTTGACAGTTTGTGTTTTGTTCGGACTGGACCACAATCTACTACGAAGGATGGACAGCTGGTCTGTCTAAATCAGAAGCTTTACGACAGCACAACAAAGATGCAACCGAACCTTGTAATCCTTTAGTTCTTTTTCCCACTCTTGCCAAACTATGGACTTTGACTATCTGCCTGTTGCTCCCTTGTTTCTTGCCATTTTGCTTGCAAATGATAACTTCAGTTATTAATAACACTGTAGAGCGTAAGACAGCTACAAAGATGCTAGCTATGTGAACTTACTACCCTATACCACAGAGTGATACCTTTACCTAGTATTATGTGATTTGATTCTCACACCTTATTAACATGCGGGTGAGAATAATCAAAGGGGGGAATGTGGTAGGCGACGGCCTATGATCCATGCTAATTGAACTAAGCAGACAGGCCTGAGCAGCTTGACCTGTAACTGAAGCCTGTAGTTAGGCCCAGAGGAATGAAAACCCCCCTGAATGATGACACCATAGAATTGAAACTTAACTCAGTTTAACTGAACATAGCTAAGCAGAAACAAAACTTGGAAAATAGAAGAAAAACAAGTTTAATTGGTACGGATAAGGTGTGCTATGCTTCTATGGAATTAATTAACTCTGCAGAGAGCAAGGTCACAGTGCCTCTGCTTCCCATATGTTTTAACAAGCTCAGCGACCTTGGAGGAGAGAAGTAACAAGTTGGAGACACTGACCATTGTAATTGGGACTAGAAGGGGGGCAACCAGGTGCTGGGCCCAGACCAGAGTCCCGATTGGGTAGCCATATCAGTACCGGGACCAATAGATGGGTGAGAGGGGTACTGGGACCAATGAAAAGTTTGCCTATGCTTAGAATGGACAAGAAAGCTATAAAAGTTGTTGTTTTACTAGAAGCCATTGCTCAGCCATTTTGAAATTGCTTATTGCTTGAGCCATGTGCACATTAAACTGGCTTGGATCCTTGAAAAGACTCCTGGATTTATTTATTGCATGCTTATCTGCTGCTACATCGCCAGCTAGGAAAAATAGTGTACATCTTTATCTTTGAGTACACAGCTGTTCTCCTTGGGAATAGGGGTTTTTCCAGTCCCCCTCTTCCCGCCAGGACTGGGCTAGTTCTCCAACTCTGTCAGTCTTCCTCCTTTAGTCCTCAATGTTAATGACTTTATGCCTAAAGGAGTTTTCAGCTTTTTCCCATAAAGCTTCCATTGAAGACCTGACGTCTAATCCTACCCAGTTGACACCTGGATCGTCTGCTACCTCCAGGTCTGGACCTTCATCCTCACTGCTGGGAGGTCACCTTGAAGATTCCGCCACTGCTTATTCAGTAGACTCCATCATGCTCTCTACTTCCTACAATATTTTAAGTGTACATTAAAGGTGTTTTAATGCTATTCATCATATATACCAAGGACTCCTGTAGTCTGTAGGGCCCTGTAGTCCTTGGCTATGCTGTTTCTTTCCTCACAGCTCCTTTATTGTCAACTCCTAACCTCTCTCCCACTTTGGATGCCGGGGATTCCTGGAGACAAAATGCACCCCTGGTCCAGGCTCCTGCATTTTTATGGGATCTCCCCCTGGCATCTCCAGCTAGGGAGTCCCCATATGTGAAGACTCATTCCTGCTTGTTCCTGGAGATAGCACAGTTACTTACCTGTAACAGGTGAAATTAGTCTTCACAACCCTCCCACCTCCCCTAGGAGTTGCATCTCTTATCTTCTTCTTCCTTTCCTCTCCTCGCCTTTGTCTCAGCTTTTTAACTCAACTGAAGAGAGGCTCTGGAGAAGGCGGGAAGTCAGCGCGCAGGCGCGAGGGATGCTGCCAAAAGCTTTCTGATTGGAAGCTGGGCAGCGTTTCCGTGCAGGCTCCGTCGGTACCGACGTACCCATATGTGAAGACTAATTCCTGCTGTTCCCAGAGATCACCTGTTACAGGTAAGTAACTGTGCTTTGTGCACCACAACGACACTCGGAGTTATATACTTTAAAATTTGACTACATGTCAGAATACAGTATGTACACCACATTGATTTTAATCAAATTAAATGAAAATAGACGATTACTAAATGAAGCGAAAAATGTCTAGTAAGTACAATCACAAATGCGGTAGTATTTCAGTTAATTTTTATTGAAAGTCATTGTTTCGTGTAAATAATTTATGTATGGAAGAAGAGAATGAGCTTACTATTAACAGTTCATTCTCAAAATTTTTCTCTTCGATCTTTCAAATTTAACCAGTCTGAATAAATTTTATCAAGGTTGACCGATCCGCCATCTTGAAGATGATTCTTAACACGCATCAACATTTCCAAATGTTCTAACTGTAAGCGATTCCTTATTTTGGTTTTTAAACTGTTCATCAAGCTGAAACCACACTCAGTCTGCACTAGAAGCCAAAAATGTTCCACCAATATCCATCAATTTCACTAAATCTGCAAAGTGAGCATTCTGAAATGCCAAAGTCACCATATCCGGAAAACTGTTTATCAGTTTGCTTTTGATTTTTTTCTGCAACTAAGAACTTGACGTCATTGTACTGCTGAATAACAATATGTTCCTCCATAAGAAATTGTTTGTACTTTAAGCAGAGTGATCAAACGTTTTCAATTCCAAATTCATAATCACACTGTGCTATTGCTGTCAAGTCAAAAGCAGACCATTCCTCAATTTCATTTTCAGGAAATCTTTCCCCTAAATGCAGACACAGCATATTAATGAAAATAAGTGTGGAACCAGTATCCACTGAAACGTCTCCAGGTATCTTGTCGAAGATTTTTAACATTATCACTCCATTTTACTGTGTCACCCAAGTATTGCATTCGGATTTTGTTCAGCTTAACCTGTGCAAGATTATATGCTTCCAGTGATATTAGCCCACGTTTTTGAAATGCCATTGTTAATGAAGCTAGTTCAGATAAAACATCATTCAAAATTTGCAGTGTTATATGGAATTGATGGCTGTTTAGCTTTTTATAACAGTACTTTGCAATAGGATCATTATACTTCTCTTTTTCAAAGTATTTTAATAATGGATCATAATTTTGAATAATTGCTTGAAGAACAAAATGTCTAGATAACCACCGCACTTCATTCAGAGGTCTAAAAGCAATTGACGCGCTTCAGAAACATCTGCTAATTCTTTAAACTGTGACCTTTTAGTAGAAGATCGACAAAAGGTTGTGTAAACAGTTCTCATGAAAGTTTCAACTTCTTTCATCAACTTTACTTCCTTCCATGATTCAGAGATCCCCAAATCTTCATGATGGGCAACACAATGCTGCTGCACGAAATGCGCAGCAACACCATTTATTCTGCCTGACATGACAGAAGCACCATCCGAAGTAAACATGACCATTTTGTTAAGGTCAAGCTTGTATTTCCCATAGAATTCCTGGAGTGCACTGACTATTGATGCAGCATCACATGCTTCCAACTGTAGCATCCCACCAAATGAAGTTGTATACAGACATGAATTTACTGGCTGATATTTGAAGTACAGTATTAAGTATTTGTTGACAGATATATTTGTGCTTTCATCAATAGTCAATGTATGATACGCTGCTGATGCAACATCTGCTATGAGCTTATCTTGGACATTGATGTTTATAATTTCAAGAAATTCAAATGAATAGTTTTTTGTTTCTCCAGCTTTCAGGTATGGTTATGTACTTGGACATGTGTTCATTTAATATCTTGAGAAACAAAGGAGGAGCGTAACTCTTGCAGATACACAGGGGAACAAACGGATCAAGAGACGAAAGTAGGTTTGGACCAGACTGCTTTATTGAAGAATATCCCTACGCATTTCGGCTTGCGCCTTCTTCGGGGGACATACAGCTATCATGGATAAAACAAACAATGTTATAGCAATGGATATACAACATACAAATCCAATAAATAATATGATGTATAAATTAGAAATTAAAAACAAATAAATAAATGTATAAAAAATATATTAGGACAATAAAATGACTAATATATTATGTCTAAACAAATACTTAAATAATTGTTACATTTAAACCAACCAGAGGACAGAGCAGAGAGTAAAAAATCAATAAAACAAAATAATAAAATAATAATAAGATCAATGCAATAGAATTAAAATCAATTGAACTACATCTAATTAAATTAAATTAAATAAACGAGGGCCGAGACAGAGGACTAAGATATTGTGAAAAGCAAATTAAATTAAAACAAGTTGACAAACCACATGAATACAATTCTGTACATGTATACATATAGAGAGCAGAAATAAAATTATATATTAAACAAATAAATATAAAAATGATAATAATGAGACAGATAAATATGTAAAATATATAAAAAAATATATATATATACAAATGAATATAATAAAATAGTAACATACCAGTATTGTACAGGTTGAAATGTCTCATAAGGACAATTTGGTAAAAAGCACTATGTATTGATAGTGCCGTGGTTGATGAGGTTGTCTCTTAAAGACAATTGAGTCGTAGCACTATATAATGGCTATAAAAGGAAAAACTATATAATCACTAATTGGAACAAATAATATATGAAAGACAAAACATCAAATATACCAAAAATAATAAATAAATAAATGATTACATAAAAATAGATAAAATGGGGAATAAAATTAATGATAATAATAATAATAAATGTATCTATAAATAAGGTAATATTTAAATACTTACATATAAGTTTATAAATCGTAAGATGTTAAACAAACTTAAGACATACAACCAAAATAAAATACTTATAAAACAATAATATATTAAAAATATATTAAAAATAAGAATATATATGAAAAAAGAATTAGCACACAATAATGAATGCAGTGAAATAATATAATAAAAATATATATTAATATTAAATAAAAAAGAACTCTAAGTGAGTAAATCTATAAACAGAACATCCTCTTCATAAGTGAATATTTCACACAGTTGATCGCACGTTTTATCCTGAGATTTTGGTGTCTCAGTTTCAACAATTTCTTCAAGCCATTCAGGTTTAAAAGCTCCGGCCGTTCTCTTACGTTTTGTACCTCTCATTGCTATCGGTTTCAACATTTTAAAAATTAACTTCTTTCAGCTTTCAATGTAATAAAAAATTTAATAATGCAATTCAAATTACAGATTACAATTGGACTACTCACGCATGTCGCAAGCCAAAGTATGGAAGCGGAAGTTTCTCAATGCGCTAATTAAAGTTTAAGACCAAAATCTTATATCCTGAAGGTCTATAAGATTGCACTAGAAAATTTTGTAGAACTTGTGAAAACTGTAAATACACAACTTTTAAATTTTAAGATATCTGTGTTTTCTATCAGAATCAGAACCGTAATTTTTGTGCACTCTGTTGTAAAGTGCACACACGTGCACAGCTTAGAGGGAACAGTGTCACAGACTGAGCCCACACAGGAATACTTCCCAGCTTTCAGGAAGCCTTTGGAAGGTGCAGCATGCATGCACGCACACTGGTCTTCCCATCTGACTGAGCCATCTTTACTTCAGTCTTCTTTTTTTCTGCAGAGCCCGTCAGATGTTAGTCTGATCTTTGGGAAAAAGTTTAACCTTCAATATCGTTCTTTGGTATCTTTTCTCCTTTTTTTTGGTCATGTGTCGGTCACCTTCTTTTTGCCTGTGCCCAGGAGTGTCAGTGCCTCGGGCACCATGTGAGGTTTTTTTTTCTTCAGGTTTCCTTTTTTGTTTGAGGCGCGCGAGTTCTTTTTTTTTTTTTTCTTTATCTCATGCCCCCTGGTCAGCTGGAACATTGGAGTCTTTTTCACTTGGCAGAAGCCATCTTCCCTAACACGTCCAAACCGTCCAATGGTTTTAAAAAATATGCCCAATATGGTCAGACCATCTTGATGATGGACTGCCACAACTCATGCCTTCAGTGCCTCCAGTCATACCATGAGCCTTCTACTTGCGCACTCTGTCTTCAGATGATGCGTAAAGGTGAAACTGGAAATCACTCTTTGGAGCTTCGGAGTAGTCGGCATCGGCACTGCCATAGACATCGGCAGCGATGCCCTCGAAGGCTCACCCCGAGGCAGTGGCCTCGTGCAGAGCTGCAAGGTTGTGGGGCTTCAGACCAGAGGCTGTCCTTTGAAGTTGAAAGCCTCTAGAAGGAGCAGTCTCAAGCCACGTTGGTGTCAAAGGGGAATACCGAGCCCCAAGCAAAGGCCCATGGGTATTGGCAACACAGCCCTCAATGAGACTCGGAGGGTGAGAGTTGGAAGTGACTTCCTAAGCTGCCCCAGCAGGAGGAATTGCCTCCTGAAGCTCTGAGGGCCAGCAGCTGACGTCGGAGGTAGTTACCATTGTGGAGTCCCCCGCCAAGGGAATCGGCATCAGTGCCGGCGGTTGCTCTGCCGGCTGCAGCATTAGAGACTGCGCTCTTTACCCAGCACTTGAAGGTCCTTGAGCACAGCCTGTCTGCATTCCTTGCTCAGCAGGCTAGCCAGGACCCGATTGCCTCAGTGCCAGCGACGGCCCTCCACAGCAGCGGACTCTCCATCAGAGATGCAACCAGTCTTGGAAGTGCCTGCCCTCCCCCGAGGTGACAGCGGTTCCAGGTGTCACTCATAGTTGCTCTCGGTGCTCCACTTTTCTTCATCGAGCATTTGAGTCAGACCGCTGAGAGCCTCGGACACTTTCCACCCCTCCTGGTCGACACCGATGCTGGGAGGAATCCCCATCAGTGCTTCTTTCCTCTCGGAGTTGGACTTCGATGTTTAGGAGACTGAGGAGGAGGAGGAATCACCAGAGACTGTGTGGCATCGGGATATCCCGTCTAATCCTTTTCCACCCTATGAAAGAAGAAAGTTCCCGCCAGAGGACTTGTTGTTCCACGAGTTTGAGAGGAATATGGAAAAAGCCTTGCCCTTCACTATTGAAGCCGAGGGCTGAGGAACTTGACATCCTCTATACTCTACTCCTCTCCCCCGAAGGAAGACATCACAGTGACAGTGTACAGGATCCTTGAGAGGCTCCTTTTTCGGATGTGGGAAACGCTTCTCACTGTGCTCACTGTGAATCATTGTCTTGATTCGTTTCTACAGGGTGAGCAAGAGCCCCGGCTTCGAGAAGCCACAGCTCCCCCATAACTCTATGGTGGTAGAGTTGGCCATGCGCCACATCAAAAGCTCCAAAACGCACTCCTTGGTTCCCCCAGGTCAGGAGGCACATACTATGGATGGCTTTGGTAAAAAAAAAAATGCTACCAAGGCTCGATGCTAGTGGCCTGTATTCAGGCCTACCAGCTGTACATGGGGATGTACTTCAGGGATCTGGTTGGGGATTTCTCTGGTTTCTCCATGGAGCTGTCTGGGAAGCAACTCCAATGGTACCGAGCCCTTGTTGCAAAAACAGACTGCTCCAAATTCATGACTCTAGCTTATGATAACTTCAAGTCGGTGGTTTGGGTGCCTGCAGTGGGCATAAGGGCCCATCACATTGCATGGCTCGGTCCTCAGACCTGGAACAGTGGTTCCAGGACAAACTGACAGATGTCCCCTGCGGAGATGAAAACCTCTTTGGGAAGCCAATGGAGGAGAAGGCTGGGAGCCAGAGTAGCTAACCATGACGTGGCTCTCCCAAAAAGACCTTCTTGGCAAAAATCCTCAGAAGTCGTCCTACTTCCCTGAGAAGAAGTAATTTGGCTCCTATAGCTCGTACCAGTCCTACCAGCTGCCACAGCACAGCCAACTAAATAAAAACTCCAAAGATTGTAGTGCAAGCAAAGTATATCAATAAATCATTTTTGTCGGATCTCACACGACAGGGGAGGATAATTATGATTTAACTCCCAATGTGAACATGACCCATTTTAATAATATAAAGATCAAAACGAAATTAGAAAGTAGCTAAACTTAGCTTCCAGCAGTCCAGAATCCACTGCTACCACATTCCGCAGACACGCGTGTTTCGGGCTGATTAGCCCTGCCTCAAGTGCGACCCGCTTCAGAGAAAAGAATCTGGTGCCAAAAATCGCCGAGTCCCAAGGCTCGTATTTCACAGTGCCTGCACATGTGATTGGCTGCTTTAAAATTACGTCATCCAAAGAAGAAAGCTTTCAACCAATGAATCATATCCATAGAAAAGTGTCTTACAAGCTCCCCATTCTAATTCTAAATTTTAAACCTCCAGGGATTACGGTTCTCAAATGATAAATCCACCTCTGTTTGAGCCATTGCAAACGCTGTAACCGATCGCCTCCTCTCGGATCTTCTGGGACCATATCAATCACTCCATTTAAAATCCAGGAACATGTGACCTAAAGAGATAGTGTTCCACTAAGGGAGCAGAGAGTGTAGAGGTCCTAATCCAAGCTGCATGTTCAATGAGGCGAACCTTCACCAGACGGCTAGTGCGGCCAATATAAAGCAAATCACAGGGGCATCATAGCAAATATACAATAGGTTCAGCTTTTACTACAGCTCCCCCATGGATACCTAAATCATTTTTGCTAGACCTCATTCGTTTTGGTTTTGACAAAAAAAATTTTGTTTCAAGGCACTTTTTACCAACAGTGTGGGAGGATCGTGATGGGAGCAACAGTGGCCCCTTCCATTGCTACTCTATATTTGGGGGATCTTGAAGAATCCATGATTTATCCTGCAGCAGCCTTTGAGCATGTTCCATTAATGGCTGCAATTTTTAGATGACATTTTATTTCTTTGGTCATCATCGCTGGATTCTCTTCATGAGTTTATTGCATGGCTTAACACTTTGAAACCTAACATCTAGTTTACATCCCACATCGATCAACATAACTTGGAATTTTTGGATGTTTGGATAACAAAATCGGAGGATGGATTCATCACCACCTTGTTTAGGAAATCTAACCAGCGCAACAGTTTACTTCGTTTCCGTAGTCACCATCCAGCTCCTTTGAGAAGGGATTTGCCATATGGCCAATTTTTGAGGATACGATGCATATGTTCTACGGTGGAGGAATACAAGCAGCAGGCTTTGGACCTATGGACATGTCTGGCAGCACGGGGTTATCCCCGTAGGATCATCAAGAGGGCATATACTTGAGACCGATATACAGATAGAGATTGGCTTTTTCAGCCCTCAACGGGGGAATCTACTCTAGAGCGTGACAGAATTGTGGGTATTCTCCCTTTTATTCTGAATTTCTCTCAACTGATAAAAATCCTTCGACATTGGAGCATTCTTAACCTTCTTCCTTGCTTTCAGACTTCAGTGTGCTTCGCTTTCATCAGAGGCCGTAACCTTCGAGATCATTTGGTTCACTCAGCCATGCCATTGGATCGCCCGTTAAGGCATACGGCTAACACGGGTCATGTAGCTTGCCAGGCCTGTCAGTTTTGTGTCAACACCCTGGAGGGGGTTGATTGGTTCAATCCTACCACAGGCTGTAGGTATCGATTTCTAGGTGACAGCTCATGCATTAGCAGCTTCGTTGTATATTTGCTACGATGCCTCTGTGATTTGCTTTATATTGGCCGCACTAGCTGTCCGGTGAAGGTTCGCCTCATTGAACATGCATCTTGGATTAGGACCTCTACACTCTCTGCTCCCTTAGTGGAACACTATCTCTTTGGGTCACATGTTCCTGGATTTTAAATGGAGAGTGATTGATATGGTACCAGAAGATCTGAGAGGAAGCGATCGGTTACAACATTTGCAATGGCTCGAACAGAGGTGGATTTATAATTTGAGAACCGTAATCCCTGGAGGTTTATATTTAGAATTAGAATGGGGAAGCTTGTAACATGTGCAGGCACTGTGAAATACGAGCCATGGAACTCGGTGTTTTTTGGCACCAGATTCTTTTCTCTGAAGCGGGTCGCACTTGAGGCAGGGCTAATCAGCCCAAAACATGTGTGTCTGCGGAATGTGGTAGCAGTGGATTCTGGACTGCTGGAAGTTAAGTTTAGCTACTTTCTAATTTTGTTTTGATCTTTATATTATTAAAATGGGTCACGCTCACATTGGGAGTTAAATCATAATTATCCTCCCCTGTCATGTGAGACCCGACAAATGATTTATTGTTACACTTTGTCTGTAGTGCAAGCAATCTTTGGAGTTTTTATTTAGTTGAGTGGTTGTTCTGTGGCTCTTTTGGTGTTTTGGATTTTTTGTTTACAGCACAGCCAACAGCATAAAGGTCAGGGACAGCATCCACCATACCATCCTAAGACCCCAAAGCTCCAACTGATGCCGCAGCCGCCACTGCAGCTGAGGGGCGGATTTTAACTCTTTCTTCAGGGACATGGCCCTTCTTCCCCTCCTGAAGACTGTTCCCTTCCAGGTTGGGGGAAGATTGATCCACTTTACCCACAGGTGGCCAAGAACAACAGACTCCTATGTCCTCAGAATTGTCCAGGACAGCTACCCTACTGCACTTCGATCTTCCTCCTCTGTTCCTTCTAGGGGAGTGCTCTCTCAACCAATGCAGTCACCTGTTACAGCAGGAGGTCCATTCCCTCTTAGCTGACAAGTTGGTAGAACCGGTTCCTCCATCGCAGACAGGGTCAGGTTTCTACTTCCTGGTTCCCAAGAAGACAGGATGGTTCTGGCTCATTCTGGACCTCTGAAACCTCAACTGGTTTCTAGTGAGGGAAAGGTTTAAGATGTCTCTAGGAACGTTATTACCCTACCTCCAACCACAAGTTTGACTGTTCTCTGGATCTCAAGGATGTGTACGCTCACATCCTCATTCACACCCTCCCCAGGCAATCTCTTCATGCTCAGTGGATGTCACTACCAGTGCGGAGTACTGCACTTCAGCCTTGCCTTTGCCCCAGGGTCTTCACTGAGTGCCTGATGGTGGTGGTGGCTTTTCTTTGCATCCAGGGGATCTTTGTCTTCCCTTATCTGGACAACTGATTGATCACAGCCAGCACACCAGTGGAGGTCCAGCACTCAGCCCAGCTCACAATCCAGGTCCTGGGGAACCTTGGCTTCGTGATCAACTATTCCAAATCTCATCTTGTTTCCTTGTAGTGGTTCCTCAATGCTCAATTATATCACCATCTCTTTTTTTTAATGTGTTTTTGAGCCCCCTTGGCTCTCATTCAGAGTTTGGTTGTTTTCAGTTACATTTATGCTGATGATATACTGTTAGTATTTCCTACCGACAAACTTTCACCTGACATTTCACAGGTTAATGTAAGTTTGGGCGTGGCTGTCTCCAAATGCACCCTTTCCATTTGGGTGGCAGATTGCATGTCCTTCGCTTATGCTCAGGCTGATCTCTCGTTGGAACACCACGTAAAAGTGCATAATGTTAAGGCCATAGTTGGTTCTGTAGCCCACCTGCGCTCAGTCTCTATGGTGGAGATCTGTAGGACTGCTATGTGGTCTTCTGTCCATATCTTTACAGCCCATTACTTTCAGGGTATAGATTTCCAGCGTGACAGCAACTTCAGCCAAGCCATGCTGTGGCATCTTTTTGGGATCTGAAGCAACTCTTTCCCACCGGCTTTTCTGTCAGACCAGGCTACCGTAGAGTACAAACTGATGTTGATGTCCCTGCCGAATCTTTCAACGCTTTTCATGCTATTTTTCTGGTTGCCCTGTTGGGCTTTTTACAGTAGTCTGTTGAAAGAGAAAATAGTGAGGTTTCTGGAGTCCAGCGGATTACAGGATCCGAGGCAGCATGGATTCACCAGAGGCAAGTCTTGTCAGACAAATCTGATTTCTTTGACTGGGTGACCAGGGAGTTGGACCGAGGGAGAGCTCTAGATGTGGTGTATTTAGATTTCAGTAAAGCCTTTGACACTGTTCCTCACAGGCGACTTATAAACAAACTGAGCACCCTAGGGATGGACCCTAAAGTTACTGCTTGGGTTAGAAATTGGTTGGGTGGGAGGCGACAAAGAGTACAAGTAAATGGAGCTCACTCTGAGGAGAAGGATGTTACCAGTGGTGTGCCCCAGGGATCTGTCCTTGGTCCGATTCTTTTTAACATCTTTGTTAGTGATATAGCGGAAGGGCTGTCGGGTAAGGTTTGCCTCTTTGCGGATGATACCAAAATCTGCAATAAAGTAGACACCCAGGAAGGTGTAGATAACATGAGGAGGGATCTGGCTAAGCTTGAAGAATGGTCTAGAATTTGGCAACTGGGATTTAATGTTAAAAAATGTAAGGTCATGCATTTGGGCTGCAGCAATCCAAGGGAGCAATACAGTATAGGAGGTGAAGTACTTTTGTCCACTAAAGAAGAGCGGGACCTAGGCGTAGTTGTGTCCGATGATCTTAAAGTAGCTAAACAGGTAGAAAAGGCGACGGCAAAAGCTAGAAGGATGCTTGGGTGCATACGGAGAGGAATGGCTAGCAGAAAAAAGGAGGTGATAATGCCTCTGTATAAGTCTTTGGTGCGACCTCATTTGGAGTATGGTGTGCAATTCTGGAGACCGCACCTTCAAAAGGATGTGAACAGGATGGAGTCGGTGCAGAGGGTTGCTACTAAGATGATTAGTGGTCTTCATCATAAATCATATGAGGACAGACTTAAGGATCTTAATATGTACACCTTAGAGGAAAGGCGGGATAGAGGTGATATGATTGAGATGTTTAAATACCTCCGTGGCATAAATGTTCAGGGAGAGAGCCTCTTTCAATTGAAAGCAAGTTCTGCGACGAGGGGACATGGGATGAGGGTGAAGGGAGATAGATTCAGGAGTGATATGCGGAAATATTTCTTTACGGAAAGAGTAGTGGATCCGTGGAATAGTCTCCCAGTGGAGGTGGTAGAGAGGACAGTAACTGAATTCAAAAAAGCATGGGACCAACACAGAGGATCTCTAAAGGTAAAAAGTGGACTGTTGTAGTTGTTATGGAAGGACAGACTAGATGGGCCTTGTGGTCTTTTTCTGTCATCATGTTTCTATGTTTCTGTAGACTGGGAGTTGCATATGTGAGGACTGATTTCCAGCTTGGTCCTGGAGAACACGTAGTTACCTGTACCTGGGAAAAGCAGGAATCAATCATTACCCTCCTTTCTCCCCATGGAGTTTGCATTTTTGGCCCGATTTAAGCTATGTTGTCTTACTGAAGTAAAGATGGCTCCTTTGGGCAGGACGACCGGCAAGCATGCTTGTTGCACCTTCCAAAGGCTTCATTTGGAAGCTGGGAAGCGTTCCTGCGTGAGCTCCATCAGTGGCATCACCCATATGTGAGGACTGATTCTCTAGGAACAAGAAGGAAGTCAGTCCTCACATATGGGTGACAATGCCGACGGAGCCCTGCGGAAGCTTCTCCCCAGCTTTCAAAGAAAGCCTTTGGGAGATACCACTATGCATGCGTGGTCCCCTTCATGCCCAAGGGTGCCATCAGTCACCCTTTTTCCGTGGAGTCCTACAGACGTTCGTTTTTCTTCCCCTCGAAAAAAGTTGATTTTCTCATGCATTAAGTGCATTTTTCTTCTCTGGTCCTTTTCCTGCCTCTGAGCCCCGTCGCCTCAGCATTGAGTCTCGGAACCATTTTTAGGGTTTTTTCTCCAGCACAGTTTCGCGCCTTTTCTAACAGCAGGTCCCATTGAGGGTCTTTGACCTCACAGGGGACCTTTTTGCCCCATTGGGTTCAAAAAGTGTGATCGGCGCACAAAGAACATGTCCTAACCGATGCACACGACTGCTGCCTCCGGTGTCTAGGTGCCGACCATGACCCAGAGATCTGTGCCCTGTGCAAAAAAGATGTCTGCTAGGGCCATCCAAGGCTGTCTGCAGAAGCAGGATGACATCTTCCACAGGTCAGACTCAGCCCTGGTGTCTCTAGTAACCTCACACTTTAGGGCCTGCATGGATCCTCGGAGTCGTTTAAAGCCCCCGTGGCGCCCCATTGGGCCCGCGGACACTCCGACAAGCGTTCTCCAGAGCAGGAGCGCAAGAAGAAGAAATCCTTGAGGATCTCATCCTGGGAATTGGACATACACAGCAAGTCCCTTGCAAAGTCCCACAGTCCCTGGAGGGTATCCGAAGATTCGGAGTGGGAGCAGCCAGCAAAGGTGCCCAGAACAGATGCCGAGGCCTCCGCCAACAGATCACGGACCCCTGAGGCCTGACCTGTGGAGGACTACCTCTCCTCACCGATGCCAGACCCGGTCACCCTGACATCCACATCGAAGACTGCAACTTCTGAGTGGGAAGCCAGGATGATGGCGTTGGAACGCAGTGTCTCTGCTTCCTTGCCTCATAGCAAACATTGATGCCTGGCTCCACTGGTGCTTGCGCAGGGACCTCGATGTTGAGGACTCCCCAGGCCGCTGATATGATCCTCGTGAGCCCTGGGCCTCGAACCGATCCTTGGTAAAGGTCTCGATCCTGCTCCAGGTCCTCGGGAGTAACATCCTCCCCAGCAAGCGCTTGTGGATCTGGCCAAGCAACAGCCGTGGGTCATCGAAGACCCAGTATGATCTTGATGCCTCAGGAGCCGTCAGGCCTCGAGTCCTCAATGGGCTACTCGAACTGGGAGTCCGAGGACAAGATTTCCCCAGAGATGCAGAAACACTGCGATCTCCCCTCGAATCTGTCTCCCCTGACGTCGAGATGCTGATCCCCTCCTGAGGTCATCTTGTTCTTCAAGTTTGTCCGAGACATGGCGAAGGCCTTGTTTCTCAAAACGGAGTTGGAGGAGGATTCTCGCACAAAATATCTTGAAATCCTCCAGTATGAAGCTCCACCTAAGGAGGCCCTGACGGCCCCCATCCCTGCCATATTCAGGCAACTCCTCCTTCGAATGTGGAAGATACTCGCGTCAGTGCTGATAGTTAGTTAGCTAACACCTGGACACCAGGTACTGGATCCAGCGGGGCCCTGGCTTTTGGAAGATGCAACTTCCTCACACCTCTAGGGTGGTGGAGTTGACCATGTGTCGGCAGAAAAGCCTGAAGACTCATTCTTCTGTGCCCCTGGGCAGGGAGTACCATGCGTTGATGCACTTGGACGCAAATGCTATCGGGGCTCGATGGTAGGTTGCAGAATATAAGCATATCAGCTATTAGCATGTATCTCCAAAACCTAGCAAAAGAACTCTCAGGTTTCTCAGTGGGTCTCAGTGGAGATCACCTCCAGCACATACTTTATGAAGTGCATCGGGGAGTGCTCAAAGTAAATGTCTTGAGCCGCCTATGATGGCTTTGAGTCTGACACCAGGGTGACCGCCGCAGTCATCGGTGCCCAATGCCAGGCCTGACTCCAGGCATCGGACCTCGAACAATGGGTCCAGGAAAATCTCCTCGCTGTCACGTGCCTAGGTGAAAACCTCCAGCAAACAGATGGAGGATAAAATGGCGTAGATCAAGACTCAGTTTGTCACCAGGACCTGGCTCTCTAGGAAAATCTCCACCCTTCCCAAGAAAAAAATGCTGGGGAAAAGTCCTCCCTTCCATAGGGAAGGCCAGCCCTACCAAGGCTATCCCTAATACCAGGTCCCCCAGACCCCGCAGCAGGGTCACCAGGGCAAAAAAGCGGGCCAGGGCCAATGCAAGTCTAAGGGCGCTAAGCCCCAAACACTAGCTCCTGCCCAGGCTGGGTCGAGCATAGCCTCTCCACCAATGGGGGAGCAGCTGCCAACAGGGGGGCATCTGATTCATTTTGCCCATCGATGGCCTGCCATCACCACTGACACCTGGGCACTTCAAGTGGTCAGAGGGGGCTAGCTACTTCACCTGGACCAGACGCCTTGCCCTTTCTTTCCAGGAGAACATCCTCGGACTCCTCTGTACCAGCCCCTGCTACTGCAGGAACTCACAGGCCTTCTCAGGGACAGGGCCGTGGAGCCAGTACCCCTCCACCTAAGAGGGAAGAGGTTCTACTCCAGGTACTTTCTGGTCCCAAAAAGAACAGGGGGCATAAGGCCTATCCTAAACTTGTGAAACCTGAAGTTCCTGGTGTGGGAGAAGTTCAAAATGCTCACCCTTGGAACATTGCTACCCTTTCTCTAGCAGGGAGATTAGCTATGTTCCTTGGATCTAAAGGATGTTTATACCCACATCTTTATTCATCCCAGTTACAGGCAGTATCTGGGGTTCATAGACGGGAGTGACCACTACCAATACAGGGTACTACCCTTCGGCCTGGCCTCCATACCGAGAATCCACCAAATGCCTGGCAGTGGTGGTCACCCACCTCTGGTTCCAAAGGGCTTTTGTCTTTGCATACCTGAACGACTGGCTCGCGAAAGGGAACAGGCCACGGCCCATACCATCAAGGTCCTGCAGCATTTGGGGTTCATGATAAACCACCCAAAATCCCACCTCACTCCAACACAGGATCTGGAGTTCATAGGAGCTCGTCTGGACACTCAGGCCAGGACCTGCCTCCCCTGGGCAGGGCATATCACCTCAGGGCCCTGGCCATTGAGGTACAGCACCACCACTCAATGTCGGTGCGGTCCATGCTCCATCTACTAGGCCACATGACATCCACAGTCCATGTGGTTCCCAACACCTGCCTCCACATGTGGTCAGCTCAGTGGAGTCTCGGCTCACAATGGACACAAGCCACAGGCAGGCTCTGGGACAGGATCTCAGTGTCCTGTCAGCTAGCAGAGTCGCTCAACTGGCGGCAGGGCACACGGCACCTGTAAAAGGGCATGCCTTTCCAGCCCTCAAACTCCAGAGGGTCCTCCCCATGGATGCATCCCTACTGGACTGAGGTGCCACTGCGAGGAACTGTGCATACAGGGAATCTGGTCCCTGGCGGAGATCCAGCAGCAGATCAATCTGCTGGAGCTCAAGGCCAGTCGTGCTAGTTCAGCCAGGTTGCGATGTTCTACCTGAACAAGCAAGGGGCACAGGGTCTCGGCACCTCTGACAGGAGGCAGTAACTCTCTGCGCGTACGTGATTGATCAGGGAATGCTTCTCAGGGCATTATACCTTCTGGGCCAAGACAATGCCCCAGTAGACAGGCTGAGCAGGGTCCTCCAGCCACACGATGGCGTCTAGACCCCAGAATGGCACAGCGGCTGTTCCAACTCTAGGAAACCCCAAGTCTGGACCTCTTTGTCGGTCCAGCCAATGCTCAGCTGCCCCACTTCTGCTGTCCCCAATCGCATTCGTCCCGGATAGCAGTAGATCCCTTCCTCATTTCATGGTCAGAGGACCTTCTGTATGCCTTCTCTCTCACACCACCAATCGCCTGTACCCTCGTCAGAGTCCTGAGGGACCAGGCCTTCATGATCCAGGTGACCCCATGGTGGCCCAGGCAGCCTTGGTTCCCCCTGTTGCTCCACCTCTAGACAGAGCTCCCGGTCCCTCTGGGGAATGCCCTAGGGCTACTGACCCAGGAGGAGGGCTCGTTCGTTCACCCCAACCTGAGTCCCTGTCATTAACAACATGGCTTTATCTTTATTTGTAACATTTGATATACCGCCCGTTACCAAGGTGTCAGAGCGGTGTACAATGGTAGGAAAAAAAAATTGCGGCTGGTGAAAATAAAGGAGGAAAAAAGGAATGCCATCAAAATCATAGGAAAGTAAGGAGAAAAGGAGGAAGGATAGAAAAGGACAGTAATGAACAAAGAACATCACAGTAATAAACAAAGAAACATCATAGATATCAGACATAAGGGGAAGATGAGGTTTGGGGGAAGGAAAGGGAGTGGGCTGTAACTGGTGTTCCAAATAAGATCAGGGAGTTATTGTAATGGAAGGACAATCTAATGGTATCTAGATAAAGAATGATCAGAGGAGATGGGAAGATCATAGGCTTGACAGTAGAGGTGGGTCTTGAGAAGGGCCTTAAACCAAGGGAAAGGTCGCCTTAGCACCCTTCAACCTCCCAAGGGAGGTGGAGAATGTCCTCCTGGCCTCTCATAAGAACTCCACGAGATGGGCCTACACCTTCAAGTGGTGCAGATTTGAGTATGGTGTGTGGAGCAATGGGTAGACCCATTCTCTTACCAGGTGCACACAGTGCTGCAGTACTTGCTCCACCTTTCGTGAACCGGTCCCAAATTCAACTCTGTCAGGGTGCACCTGAGCGTGCTTTTGGTGCACCATGATTCCATAGAGGGAAAACCCCTTTCTGTACAGCTCCTCATTACCCAATTTTATATGGGGCTTGTTGCTCTCTGTCTCCCATCGGCCCCCCCCCCCCCGACTGAATGGGATCTCAATGTGGTTCTGATGCAGTTCACCAAGCCACCTTTTGAACCTCTGGCTACCTGCCATTTATGTTATCTATCCTGGAAGGTCGTCTTCCTGGTGGCGTTCACCTCTGCCTGCAGAGTCAGCGAGCTTCAGGCCTTGGTGGCCGAGACACCTTACACCAGGTTCTACAAAAATAGGGGCATGCTTTGCACCCACCCTAAATTCCTTCTGAAGGTGGTATCCGCCTTCCACCTCAAATAGGAGGTGGTGCTCCCCCACCTTCTTTCCATGGCCCCACACTAACAAGGTGGTGGCTGTTCTCCAGGAACAAGCAGGAAGTCGGTCCTCACATATGGGTAACGTCGGCACCAACAGAGCCCGCGCAGAGCATTTCCCTATCTTTCAAAGAAAGCCTTTGGGAATGCCACCACGCATGCGTGGTCCCCTTCCCACCCAAAGGTGCTATCTTACTCAGTCTCCCTTTTTCCCTTTAAACATGCGTCTCGTCCCCGGAAAAGGTCTTTTCGCTGTTTCCAACCGGTTTATGCTCTGCCGGCCCTCGCCGGTCCTCTTCCCGCCTCCCTAGCACCTCTGCTTTGGCTCTCGTCTCGGGTTTTCTTTTGTGCCTTTTTTGTTTTTATCGCGCTTCGCACCCTTTTTAAACATGGCCACGTCAATGGTCTTCGACCTCGCAGGGGTCCTTTTTGCCCCAGTGGCCTCCGGTTTTAAGAAATGTGATAGATGCTCCAAAAAACATGTTGCTCACGGACACCCATGACTGTTGTCTCGGGTGTCTAGGAGCCAACCATGACCCAGAGCTATGCTCCCTCTGTAAGAAGGCCAACCAGAGTCATAAGCAGAAGATGGATGATCTCTTCCGTAAAGCAGTCCCAGTATCACCAGTAGCCTCCTGCTCTTTGGCTCCACAAGCTCCGGAATCTCCCAAGGCTCCTCCCCGGGCTGGCGGTACTCTGATCAGGGGTCACCTGAACGCGAGTGGAAGAAGAAGAAGAAGGCCTCGGACTCTGTCGGGGGCGCCAGACAAGCATGAGAGGTCACGCTCCCAGTCTCTTGGCCCCCCTCGGCAGTCTCTAGAGTTGGAGAGGGAGCAGCCCATTAAGGTACCTCGAACCAATATGGACGCCTCCGGTGAAGGCACCTGGTCTGCCAAGGGTCGTCCCGGTGAGGACCCCTTCTTCCTCGACACCCGACCCAGTCACCCTAGCATCAGTGTTGCAGGGCCCCACTCCCGAGTGGGAGGCCTGGATGCTGGCCTTGGAACGCAGCGTTTCTGTATTCCTCACTGCCCAGTAGGCACTGATGCCCGGCCCCGCTGGTATGTGCCTCGAGACCGCAGGGACCTTGACCTCGAGGACTCCCCGGGTTCCCATTGTGACCCCTGAGAGCCAGAAGCCTCATGAGTATCCTCAGCGTGGATCTTGATCTCCATCCCGTTCCTCAGGCGCAAGATCTTCATGGGCAAGCGCATCTGGCTCCGGGCAAGTTTTGGCCTCAGAGTTCCAGCACGGGTCACCAACCCGTCTTGAGCCACCCAACCTCAAGTCCTCCATGGATTACTCGGACTTGGAGTCTGACGGAGAGACCTCCCTGGAGACTCTGTCCCACCAAGACCTCTCCCACCCCTCCCTGGTCACCTCCCAAGGACACCTCCTTCCTGGAGTTCGTCTGGGACATGGCACGGGCCCTAGCGCTCGCCACTGAGTCATAGGAGGAGCCCCACACTGAGGAGCTTGATATTCTGCAATACAAAGCTCCTCTGAGGGAGGATTTCTCGGTGCTGGTTCCTTCCATTCTGAACCGCCTCCTACTCCGCATGTGGGAAACCCTGGCCTCTGTCCTGATTGTGTGAAAGTGCCTGGATGTTATGTATAAGGTCCAGTGAGGTCCGGAATTCTGTAAAGCCCAGCTTCCCCACATCTTGATGGTGGTTGAATCGGCCATACGGAAGCTAAAGAGCCCAAAGACTTATTCATCAGTCCTGCTGGGCAGAGTCTTGTACTCTTGATGCACTCTGGCGCAAGGCTTACCAGGGCTGCCTGCTGTCATGCCACATCCAGGTTTACCAGTTATACATTGGGATGTTCCTCCATGATCTTGCTAGGGAGCTCGGAGGCTTCTCGGGGGGCCTTGATGGAGACCATCTCTGACATATTCAGGCCCTCTCAAAGTCCATCGGGGAATGCTCAAAATACCTCTCACGAGTAGTGTACGACAGCTTCTTCTGCCCGGGTGGCGGTGGCTGGCATCGGAGCCCGCCGGCAGGCTCGGCTCCAGTCCTCAGACCTGGAATAGTAGGTCCAGGAGATGTTGCTAGACATTCCTTGCCTCGGGGAGCAGCTATTTGGCAAGCCTATGGAGGATGAGGCCACGAAGATCGAGACCAAGTATGTGACTTGTACTCTTCCAGAAAACGTCCTCCCTCCCCAGGAAGAAACAAAGCAAGAAGCTTTTCTTCCAATGAAAGCGACTCCCATACAGTGGCTACCCAGCCTATCCACCGATGTCAACTCCCATTCAGGATGGCCAGGGCAAGTCCACGGTCCACGATCTTTGCAAGCCGAAGAGCCCCAAGACCCAACCCCCAGCTCAGGCTCAACCAGCCTCTTGCAGGGTGGCTATCCTTCGGGGGTGCATCTGGCCCATTTCTCCCACAGGTGGGAGTCCATCTCCACCAATGCCTGGGTTCTCCAGGTTGTTCGAAAGGGCTATCACCTCCATCTGGACCAGGCTCCTCGTCCGTACTTTCCCAGGGAACTACGTCGGCTTCCCCAGCACCAGGCCCTCCTGAGTCAGGAGCTCGCAGACCTCCTCAAGGATGGCATGGTAGAACCAGTCCCACCACAACTTCATGATCGGGAGTTTTACTCCTGATACTTCCTCGTCCCGAAGCAGACAGGGGGCCTTCAGCCCATCCTCGACCTGCGGAACCTCAAGTTCCTGGTGCGGGAGAAATTCAAGATGTTCTTCCTTGGAACATTACTGCCCTACCTCCAGCAGGGCAATTGGCTATGCTCCTTGGACAAGGATGCTTACGTGCACATCCTCATCCATCCCAAGCACAGAAAGTACCTCTGTTTTATGGTTTAGGGAAACCATTACCACTACAGGATACTTCCCTTCGGCCTCGCATCCGCCCCGCTGTGCCTGGCTGTGGCTGTGGCCCATCTGCAGCTGCAGGGCATTTTCATCTGTCATAAGAACATAAGATATGCCATACTGGGTCAGACCAAGGTCCATCAAGCCCAGTATTCTGTTTCCAACAGTGGCCGATCTAGGTCATATGTACCTAGCAGTTTCCCCAAGGGACACAGGTTCCACAATGCTTGTATTGGTTCAAGCATTGATATCCTGGGTCCCTTCTTAATAATGGCTTATGGACCTTTCCTCCAGGAACTTGTCCAAACCTTTTTAAACCCAGCTACACTAACAGCCTTTACTACATCCTCCGGTAACAAATTCCAGAGTTTGATTACACGTTGAGTGAAAAAATATTTTCTTTTATTAGTCTTAAATAGTTTACCCTGTAGCTTCATTGCATGTCCCCTAGTCTTTCTATATTCTGATAAGGTAAACAATCGATCTACGTTTACCCGTTCCACTCCGCTCATTAATTTATAGACTTCTATCATATCTCCCCTCAGCCGTCTCTTTTCCAGGTTAAAGAGCCCTAACCTTTTTAGCCTTTCTTCATAGGAGTATCCTTCCATCCCCTTTACCATTTTGGTGGCTCTTCTCTGAATCTTTTCTAATAACTCTATATCCTTTTTAAGATACGGCGACCATATCTAGACGACTTGTTCGTAACAGGGGGCACAGCCTCCAAAGCCAGACAGTCTACGGACTGCATCATTTGCCTCTTAGAGTATCTGAGGTTTGTGATCAATTACCCAAAGTCCCACCTCACTCCAGTTCAGTCCCTGGAGTTCATTGGGGCTCATTTGGACACCCTTCAGGCCATGGCTTTTCTTCCTCAGAACAGAGCAGACCGCCTTGTGTCCGAGGTGTGGTGCCTCTGCTCTGTCCTGGCCCGTACGATGCTTTGCCTTCTCAGCCACATGGCCTTCTCAGTCCATGTCGTGCCCAACACTCATCTCAACATGCAGGCGACGCAGTGGTGCCTCAGAGCGTAATGGGTGCAGTCTGTTGGCTGCCTCTGAGACCCTGTCTCGGTCTTCCTTGGCGCGGCAGAGTCTCTAGCTTGGTGGCAGGAGTTTCGGAACCTCCTTCGTGGTATGCCCTTCCAAGCCACGGCGCATCAGGTGGTCTTCACCATGGATGCCTCCCTGGCGGGCTGGGAAGCCCCCTGCAAGGGATGGCACACTCAGGGTTCCTGGTCCCTTGAGGAGTCCCGGCAGCAGATCAACCTGCTGGTACTCCGAGCAATTTGCCTCGCTCTCTCTGGGTTTTCAGGGACCGCTTGCAGCACCGAGCAGTGCTGGTCTGGACGGACAATCGGGTCACGATGTTCTATGTAAACAAACAGGGGGGCACTGGCTCCTATAGCCTCTGTTTGGAGGCGACAGCCCTGTGCTCCTTTGCAGTGAGCCAGGGTATGACCATCCGAGCCACTTACCTCCCGGGTCAGGACAATGCATTGACAGACGGGCTCAGAAGGGTCCTCTGGCCGCAGTGCCTCTTCCAGCATCGGGGGACTCTGGATCTGGACGTCTTTGCCAGCCATCGAACTCACAGCTTCCTTGGTTCTGCGGTGCCCTCCCGCACCTGGACAGGATGGCCCTTATGCCTTCCTCATTTCGTGGGACATGGGGTTGCTGTATGCCTTACCCCCATGCCCCTCATCACCCGGACCCTTCTCAAGGTCCAGCGGGATATGGCCTCGATGATTCTCATAGCCCCGGGGTGGCCCAGGCAGCCTTGATTTCCCCCGCTGCTCCATCTCTCGATGGAGCCCCCGGTCCTGCTCGGGTTCTCACCGTAGCTGCTGACACAGGAGGAGGGTCTGCTTCTTCATCCCAATCTGAGGTCCTTGTCCCTCACAGCTTGGCGGCAGAGTGGGTTGCTCTAGCCTCCTACCATCTCCCCGTGGAGATCGAGGACATTCTTTTGGCCTCACGAAAGGACTTGACTAGATGGGCTTACGCCTTCAAGTGGCATCATTTCTCAATGTGGTGCTCAGAGCTCTGAGCGGACCCGTTTTCATGCCCTACCAGTTTGGTCTTGCAGTACCTGCTCCACCTCTCAGTCTGGGCTGAAGTCTAACTTGGTCAGGGTCCACCTGAGTGCCATCTCAGCGAAACACCACCCCATTGAGGGCAGACCTCTTTCAGGGCTACCGCTTGTCTCTCGTTTCATGTGAGGCCTGCTTCTTTCCAAGCCCCCCTACCCACCCTCCCCCGGCAGAATGGGGACCTCAGTGTGGTTCTCACACAGCTGACCAAGCCACCCTTTGAGCCCATGGCTACCTGCCTGTTGTGGCACCTGTTGTGGAAGGTGGCCTTCTTGATAGCTCTCTCCTCCGCCTGGAGAATCAGTGAGATCCAGGCGCTGATGGTCAAGGCACCGTCCACAGGGTTCTGTAGGAACCGGGTGGTTCTGCGCACTCGCCCCAAGTTTCTTCCAAAGGTTATTTCGGATTTTCATCTCAATCAAGAGATGGTGCTGCCCACTTTCTTCCCGAAGTCCCACATTGACTGGGCGTTGGTGATCCTCCACACCCTGGATTGTAAGAGGGTGCTCTCTTTCTACCTGCAGCATACTCTGAACTACCGCAGATCCGGGGAGCTCTTTGTTTCCTTCAACCTCAGCCGCTTGGGGCTGGTGGTCACCAAACATACCTTGTCCATCTGAGTGACAGACTGCATCACCTTTGCCTAGTCCCAGACTAGTTTTCCCCTGGAATGTCGAGTCACGGCTCACAATATCCAAGCGATGGCAATGTCTGTTGCTAGCCTGCACTTGGTGCCACTGGCAGACATCTGCCGGGCCACCACCTGGTCACTCACACCTTCATGGTACATTATTGCTTGGGGAGGGAGTCCCGTCGGGATGCCACCTTCAACCAGGCTGCACTCCATAATCTGTTTGGGGTTTAAGCAATTCCTGCCCTCTGACCCTTCTTGTTCCGGCTACCGGGAGCGTGGCCATCCATGGACCTGGGGTCCTCGGGCTGCCTTCAGCTTTCACTGGCAACTGCTCATGGCGATGCTATGTTTTTTCCTACAGGTCCTCTGTAGCCTGTAGCTAGGGAGTCCCATATGTGAGGACTGACTTCCTGCTTGTTCCTGGAGAAAGCGTAGTTACTCACCTGTAACAGGTATTCTCCAGAGAAAGCCGGAATCGGTCCTCCCAAACCTCCCTCCTCCCCTTGGAGTTGCTGTATATTTTTGCCATCTTCTTGAAGGGGCTATAGCTATGGCACCTGACTGAGTAAGATGGCACCTTTGGGCGGAAAGGGGACTATGCATGCGTAGTGGCATTCCCAATGTTTTCTTTGAAAACTGGGGAAATGCTCCGTGTGGGCTTTGATGCCAATGTCACCCATATGTGAGACTGATTCCTGCTGTCCCTGGAGAACATCTGTTACAGGTGAGTAACTATGATCTCTCCACACTCTGAACTGTAAGAGGGTCCTGTCTTTCTACCTGCAACGTACTCAGAGGTACCGCGAAGCCTCATAGCTTTTAGTTTCATATGACCCCAGTCGACTGGGGGAGGCTGTTACCAAGCGGACCCTGTCCTCCTGGGTGGTGGACTACATTACCTTTGCCCACAGCCAAGCAGGGCTCTCGTTAGAGCGCCAAGTCACGATACATAACGTCAGAGCTATGGTGACCTTTGTTGCACGCCTACGCTCTGTCCCTATGGCAGACATCTGCCGGACTGCCACCTGGTCCTCAGTTCACACCTTTGCAGCTCACTACTGCCTGGAGAGGGAGTCCTGATGGGACAGTGCCTTCGGCCAGACCATACTCTGTAATCTGTTTGAGGTTTAGGCAACTCCTGCCCTCTGACCCTTGTTCAGGCTACCAGAGCAATGCTTCTCCCTGGACACTGGGGTCCTCAGAGTCTGTCCTCAGATTCGCTTGCAGCTGCTTATGGCTGGGTTATGTTTTTTCTACAGGTTCTCTGTAGCCTATAGCTAGAGAGTCCCATATGTGAGGGCTGACTTCCTGCTTGTTCCTGGAGAAAGCGTAATTACTCACCTGTAACAGGTGTTCTCCAGGGACAGCAGGAATCAGTCGTCACAACCCTCCCTCCTCCCCTGGGAGTTGCCTCCCTACTTTGTTTTATTTTTACTACCATCCTAGCTATGTCATCTAACTGAGCAGGATGGAACCCTTGGGCGGGAAGGGGACCATACATGCATGATGGCATCTCCCAAAGGCTTTCTTTGAAAGCTGGGGGGGATACTTTTGCGAGGGCTCCATCAGTGCCAATGTCACCCATATGTGAGGACTGATTCCTGCTGTCCATGGAGAACACCGGTTACAGGTGAAAAACTATGCTTCTCTGCTGTTTTTTGGAGAACACCCTGCTACAGGTCAGTAACTACGCTATTCTCCCTCTCCCTATCCCCCTCCATGTCCAGCATCTTCCCTCTGTTTCTCTACCTTCTTCATACCCTGTGTCTAGCATCTCCTCTCTGTCTCCCTATGCTGCCTGCATCCAGCATCTTCCCTTCCTCTCCCTATTCCCCCTCCCCGTGTCTATTTCCCCCTCCATCTCCCTTTGCCCCCTGTGTTCAGCATCTCCCCTCTGTCACCCTACCCTCCTCTTTTACCTTTTTTAGCTTTCTATTTAATTATCTCACCTCTTTCCTAGATCATCCCCTACTTGCTCTGCCCTAGCCCCTTCTCCCAGCCCGAGCATCAGCCCCCTTCCCCCATCTCTGTCCCCAGTATCTTCCAGCATCAGTCTGCTTTACCCATCCTGTGTATCAGCCTCTGATTTTAATATCAGACCCATCTTCAAGTCTCTGGTCCCCTTCTCCTCTCACTCCTACCCATGTTCAGCATCTATCTCTCTATTCTACACTTGCACCGCATGTCCAGCATCTCTTGTCTGTCTCCCTATTCTCCCTTCCATCCAGCATCTCCCACTGTCTTCATAGTCACCCCCAATGTCCAGCATTTTTCCTATTTCTTTCCTCTCCCCTCTCCTATGCCCCTTCCACTATGGTCAAGCATCTCCCCTCTTGTCTTTAGTCCCCTTTCCCTCTATGGTCCACCATCTCCCCTCTTGTCCTTAGCCCTCACCCCATTAGTTCAGCATTCCAACCTCCTTCCTTTTGCCATCAACTAGCTGAGCTGCAGCCCAGGAGTAGAGGTAATGCTAAAAATGAAACGAGCATCTTGAAGATACTGTGCTCTGTGAAGTCTTGTTATGTCCTGCCTCTCTGAAGCTACTTCCTGTTGCCATGGGAGTGGGACACAACAAGGCTTCACAGAGCACAGGACCATGCTGGCTCCATGATGCTTATTTCTTTTTTAGTGTTACCTCTGCCCCTGACCCCCAGCTCAGTTAGTTGATGGCAACAGGTGGTCAGGAAGGAACAAGGAGGAAATTTTAAATTTGAATCAGGCTGTGTGGCTCCCATACTCTTTGCTAACATTGACTCAGCATGTCTCTTAGGCCAGTGCTCTGAGGCCATGGCCTACCCACACCCTCTTGATACATCACTGCTATTGCAGTGTTTGTACCCTGTGTCGGATACATTCCCCACCTTCTATGGTGTCTGTCTGCCACAGGGTGCAGGCAATGCAGCAGCATTCACATTAGCACTGCGTGTATTACATTATGCTTCTAGGTGCACCCCTTTCACATCCGCCTTTTTTTTTTTTTTTTTAATCTTTCATTCAAATGAAGGAGTATAGATATCAATTCAAGCCCTACAAAAATAAAAGTCCAGGTATAAACATTCCACCAGAGTTGGCAGGGGTAGCTTACTTGTAAAGCTCATCATCCCTCAGCAGCAGATGTTCTCCGGGAAAAAGCAGAAAGTCAGTCCTCACATAAGGGTGACATTGGTGCCAATGGATCCCTCACGGAAGCATCTCCCCAGCTTTCAAAGAAAGCCTTTGGGAGATTCCACCATGCATGTGTGGTTCTCTTCCCACCCAAGGGTGCCATCTTGCCTCAGTCTTCTTTTTTCCGCAGAGCTCACCAAATGTATGTCTGTTCCCCTGGAAAAAGTATCCGTTTTTGAGTTTTTTACTCTTCTTTTCTGGTCTTGCACCGGTACTCTTTCTGCCAGAGTATGCTGCCTCGGCATCATATCTCGCATCAGTTTTAAATTTTCTCTTTTTCCTCAGTGCGGTTTGCACTTTGTGCCACTGGGAAAGCCTTGGGTCTTTGACCTAGCTGCATTCTTTTTCTCCCCATGGCCTCCAGTAGCTTCAAGAAGTGTGATCGGTGTTCGAGAGTCATGTCCCTCACCAACACGCAAGACTGCTTGGGCCAGGCCATGACTCTGTGGACTGCGGCCTTTGCAAGAAAATGTCATCCAAGACCCTCAAGAGCCATCAGCAGCAGCAGCACAAGTTCTTTCCAGAGTGTCTAGTGACACCACGCTCCAAGGCCCCCTCTGAGGCTTCGGACTCCTGTGATGACTCCGTGGCCAAGAGCGAGGCTGCTGGTCCTCTGAGCGGAGCTCCCCGGTCAGGGAACACAAGAAGAAAAATAAACCCTCAAGGGCCGTGTCCACGGATGGATCCGGGAAAGTGGGTAAGTCCTGAACCAGATCCCGCAGTCCATGCCACTCGCCCAAGAGCTCGGAGTGGAATCGACCTATTAAGGTCGCCTGGAAAGATTCTTCCAGTGATCAGCCTCGGATCCCGGAGGCCATCCTCAGTGAGGACTCCAGCCCTGGACCAGAGTCCCTCAATGCCTGTGCTGATTGCTGCGGAGCCTTCTGGACTGGAGACCAGAATGGTTGCCTGGAGGCACAATTTGCCTGCCTTTGTGGCTCAGCAGCAGACCCTGATGCCTGGCTTTGCCGGGACATCCATGCCCAGACTACTGAGCCCTCGACGTCAAGGACATCCCCGGACATCAAGCTGATCCTTGAGAGCATACAGCCTCGAGTTGATCCTCGACATTGGTCTCGATCCTGATCCCATTCCATGGGACCAAGGTCCTCCCCAGCAAGCGCCCAAGACTTTGGCCGTGGAGCCTCTGAGGGACCTGGGCAAGGCTCGGGGCCAGATCATCCAGCCCGGCCCTCCTTCGACGACTCCACCGATTACTCGGACTAGGAGACCAAGGATGAGGAGTCCCTGGACACCTGTCATCACCGTGACGTACGCTCAAACCCATTGCCCTCAGAGACTCTATGCTGATCCCCACCCGAGGACATGGCGTTCCTCGACTTCATATGCGACATTTTGAAAGCGTTGGCATTCATTACTGAGTCGGAGGAGGACCCTCATATGGAGGAGCTCCAGATCCTCCAGTACGAGGCCCCACCGAGGGAAGCATTGAAAGTGCCCATCCCATCCATTCTGGAATGGCTGCTTCTTCACATGTGGGAAGTACCGGCATCAGTGCCCATCATGAGTCGACAGCTCAACTCGATGTATCGAGGCTTCAAAAAAGCAGAGCTGCTGCATAACTCCATGGTGGTGGAGATGGCCATACGTCGGCTCAAGAGCCAGAAGACACACTCTTCGGTGCCCCCGAGTAGGGAGGCCTGCACCCTGGATGCCCTCGGCAGGAAGTGCTACCAGGGCTCAATGCTCAACGGCCAAATACACAAATAATGAACTCACTCTATCATAGACCGTGTAATTATAGAAAAAGGTGTCTGTTTGTCAAAACTGCCCAACGTCTCAGCATAAACGGGCATGCGGTGACCAGGTAGACCAGAAATAAATCAGGACCACCACCACCAACACTACGCCCAATCACATCAATGACCTTGGCAGAGATATTCACAGTGCTGATCTATTCAACAATGTATCCAAGCATAAGACCACTTAGCTGTACACATTATGCCTGGGAAAATAACAGCACCCAACAGCTTGCCCCAAATACAGGCATACCAGCTGTACATGGGCATATTCCTGAGCGACCTGGTGAAGGATTTCTCCGAGGAGCCAAAACCATCCGTTCCGTGAATGCTCCAAGTTTGACTTGAGCAGCCTATGATGGCTTCAAGTCATCAGCTAGAATAGACGTGGTGGGCATCAGTGCCCAACGCCAGGCTTAGCTACAGTCTTCTGACCTGAAGCAATGGGTTCAGGACAAGTTGGTTGATGTCCCCTGCCAGGGAAAGAATCTCTTTGGCAAACCCATGACCAATAAGACTGCTGAGTTGGAGACCAAATTCATTACGAGGACCAGGCTCGCCAAGAAGACATCTACCCTCCCCTGATGGAAGGGCTCGAGTAAAAAGCCCCTTTACTCGAGGAAGGGAGCTGCTTACAGAAACTATCTGCAGTATCAGGCCTCCCCAGCTCCCCAGCAAGGTCAGCAGGCCAAGGGACATGGGCATGGCCCTCGTAAGCAGAAGGCTCCCAAGACCCAGGCACAGGCCTCAGCCCAGCCGGGAAGGAGATTATGATTCCTTGGGCATAGCCTCTCCACCACCAGGAGGCCAGCAACCCACAGGGGGATGTCAGATCCATTTTGCCCATCAGTGGCCTGGTGTTATCACTGATACTTGGGCACTCCAGGTGGTCAAGGAAGGTTATCTCGTCCACCTGAGACAAATGCCTCCCCCTTTCTTCCCAGGGGATCTACTACGGCAGGAACTTGCAGGTCTTCTTGAGGACAGGGCAGTGGAACCAGTGCCCCAACTCCTCTGGGATAAGGGTTCTATCCCAGGTACTTCCTTTTGCCAAAAGGAACAGGGGGCCTAAGGCCCATCCTAGACCTGTGGGACCTGAACAGGTTCCTGGTGAAAGAAGTTCAAGATGCTCTCCATTGGAACATTGTTGCCTTACCTCCGGCAAGGAGACTGGCTATGCTCCTTGGATCTGAAGGATGCTTGTACTCGCATCCTCATTCATCCCAGCCATAGCCAGTATCTCAGATTCATGGTGGGGGCGGCCACTATCAGTACAGAGTACTACCCTATGACCTGGACTCTGCCCCAGTGTCTTCACCAAATGCCTGGCGGCAATCACTGCCTATCTTCGACTCTAAGGGGCCTTAGTCTTTCCCTACCTGAACAACTGGCTCATAAAGGAGGACATGGCCTGCACCATCTACATCCTGCAACATCTGGGGTTCGTGATAAACTGCCCCAAGTTTCACCTCCTCCTGACACAATGTCTGGAGTTCATCGGGGCAAGGCTGGACACTGCTCAGGCCAGAGCCTTCCTCCCCCTGGACAGGGCTGACTATCTCAAGGCACTGGCCACAAACGTACAGCAACGACTATCGGTGTCCACTCACCTCCTGCTTTGTCTACTCGGCCACATGGCCTCCATGGTCCACGTTACCTCAGATGCTCATCTTCATATGAGGATGGCCTAGTGGTGCCTCTGCGCCCAGTAGACACAGGCCACGGGCCAACTGCGAGACAGAGTCTTAGTGACCCGCCAGTTGGCAGAGTCCCGGAGCTGGTGGCAGAAACACAGCACCTTTGAACGGGGATGCCTTTTCAGACCCCACCCCCCAGAAGGTCCTCACTATGGACGACTCCCTGCTGGGCTTGGGAGCACATTTTAAGGAACTCTGCGCTCAGGGCAGTTGGTCCGAAGGCAGAAAGCCAGCAGCAGATCAACCTCCTGGAGCTCCAGGCCATACTGTTATGTTTGTTTTTTTTGAAGGTGTGAATAAACAGGTAGACAAAGGTGAGTCGGTTGATATAGTGTATATGGACTTTCAGAAAGCATTTGACAAGTTCCCTCATCAGAGACGTCTGGCAAAACTAAAAAGTCATGGGATAGGAGGCAGTGTACTATTGTGGATCAGGAACTGGTTAAAAGATAGAAAGCAGAGGGTAGGGCTAAATGGCCAATTTTCCCAATGGAAAGAGGTGAATAGTGGAGTACCCCAGGGATCTGTGCTGGGTCTGCTGCTTTTTGACATTCATAAATGACCTGGAAAAGGGAATAATGAGTGAGGTTATCAAATTTGCAGATGACGGAAACTATTTTAAAGTTGTTAAAACTCAAGAGGATTGTGGAAAATTGCAAGAGGATCTTGATAAATTGGAAGACTGGGCATTCAACTGGCAGATGAAATTTAATGTGAACAAATGCAAAGTTATGCACCTAGGAAAGAACAACCCTAACTGGTTACATGATGCAAGGTTCCACGTTGGGAATCACTACTCAAGAAAAAGATTTAGGCGTCGTCGTGGATAACATGTTGAAACCCTCCGCCCAGTGTGCAGCGGCGGCAAAGAGAGCAAATAAAATGGTAGGTATCATAAGGAAAGGAATGGAAAATAAAACAAAGGATATTATGCTGCTTCTGTATCGTTCCATGGTACAACCGCACCTTGAATATTGTGTGCAATTCTGGTCGCCATATCTTTAAAAGGGTATAGCGTTATTAGGAAAGGTGCAGAGAAGAGCCACCAAAATGGTAAAGAGGATGGAAGGATACTCCTATGAAGAGAGCCTAAGAAGCCTGGGGCTCTTCAAACTGGAAAAGAGATGGCTGAGGGGAGATATGATAGAGGTCTATAAATTAATGAATGGAGTGGAACGGGTAAACGTAGCTCGATTGTTTACGTTGTCAGAATATAAAAAGACTAGGGGACATGCAATAAAGCTACAGGGTAACCTATTTAAGACTTATGAAAGAAAATATTTTTTCCCTCAATGTGTAATCAAACTCTAGAATTTGTTACCAGAGGATATAGTAAAAGCTGCTAGTGTAGCTGTGTTTAAAAAAAGGTTTGGACAAGTTCCTGGAGGAAAGGTCCATAAACCATTATTAAAAGGGACCCAGGATATCACTGCTTGACCCAATACAAGCATTGAGGAACCTGTGTCTTTTGGGAAGACTGCTAGGTACTTATGACCTAGATTGACAACTGTTGGAAACAGGATACTGGGTGTGATGGACCTTGGTCTGACCCAGTATGGCATATCTTATGTTCTCAGTCCAATCTATATGTTTAAGCTCTACTGTTCACCTTCAAGATGATATACATCAAAAAATTCCTTAGTGTTGCAACACATCCATAGCTTGATAGAAATGTGCAACTGGGTCTCAGAACCAGACTAGGGCGACTTATTGAACACATATATTCATATGGAAACTGCGCCCAAACCATACATCAATGACCCAACTAGTTGCTTATTCATTAATCAATCACTAAAAAGGATGCAATGTTACTCAAAAATCAGTATCAAAGGATGCTTATCTGAAACATAATGAGTGTACTCCCAAAAGGATATAATATTACTCAAAAAATCGATATCAGAGGATGCTTATCTGAAACATGATGAGTGTACTCCCAACGCCTGAATAATGGTGCCGTAGCGTTTCACAATCCAACGTTTCGTCAGGGGATGCTCAGCACAACTGCTCAAACTTAGCATCAGTCCTCAATGATTATCTGTAATGTTGAAACAACGCTGGGTATTACTATATGCATCATCTTCTACTTTATTATTTATTTATAATTACTTGCAATACACAATTAAAACATCGTCCGCTAGCACTCACCCCATGCCGGCTGTTGCATCATCTGTCAAAAAACGCCACGCATGCGAACTAGGACTTAACTGGAGATTTTTATTGACGAAACAGAATCCCATGTGGTCCACTACCTAGCTTTTGATTCGTCAATGACATATGCCCCACTCTATTTGTGAATTCAAGCCTTTCGGATACACTGTGTCCAAAGTGAAGATCCATTTTTGCTCTGTTCGTAACAATGTAAGATCCTTAGATTTGCCTTCCCTACCTCGCTCAATTTGGTCAATGCAAAAGCATTTCAAAGAATCAAAACTATGTTTTAAGTCTAAACAATGTTGAACTATAGGAGCTTGTATGTAACCACATTTCAGTTTACTTCTGTGCTCCCTCATGCGTACTCAAAACGATCGTGTGGTTTTGCTGATGTAAGCCAACTGGCAAGGGCATAAAATACAGTACACCACATGAGTGGAACTACAAGAAGTGTCATGTGTCAGACGAACCTTTCTCTGGTTATATTCAAAAACGTCTAATTCTTAAGTTATAGGGCAAATATCACAGGAGCCACATTTATGATGACCGGAAGTATCTTGTGTTGTGCCCACTGGTTCAGACCGCAAGACAGTTGGACTAAGAAACTCTTTCATATTTCTTTGTCTTTGCCAAACACAGCGTGCATAATAATTCTCCAATCTAGGTATACTGTGTAAAACATTCTCATGTCTCTTCAATATTTTTGTGATGATATGGCTATATGGAGAATGTTTGGTAATAAGATTGACACAATTCTGAGATGGTACATACGCGTGTCGTGGGGTCAATAGACTATCCCGATTATAATATAAAGCCCGTTTATATGCTGATTCGATTATATGATGCGGATATCCGCGTGCTCGAAATTTATCTTTTAACCCCTTTGCCTGTGTTTTAAACACATTTAGTTCTGAGCAATTGCGACGAAATCTAAGGAATTGCGAAAAAGGAAGGTTGTCCTTCTTCAACTTCTTTGGATGAGCACTAGTATAGTGCAACAAAGTGTTGCGATCCGTAGGTTTACAATAAACTGATGTGTTCCATTTGTTGATCCCCTTAGATATCCTCAAGTCCAAAAACGCAATGGAGTCTTCGCTGCTCTCATAAGTGAACTGGATGTTAGCATCACAACTATTGAGCCATTGTACACAATTGGCCAAGGTTTCTGATGTACCCTGCCAAAACATAAATACGTCGTCTATATAGCGACGCCATAATTTTATGTTACTAGCAAAACTGGACGTAGAGATCCATTTACGTTCAAACATTTCCATATAGATGTTAGCTATCGAGGGGGTGCAGGTAGCGCCCATAGCTACTCCTGAAATTTGTAAATAGAGAACTTTCTCAAATTGAAAATAATTGTGGAACACCACCAAATGTGCTAGCCGCATCAAAAATTGTTGATGAATTTGTGAAAGATCTTGTCTGCCGATGAGAGCTGCCTCTAGAACTTGAACTGCTGCATCTTGTGGGATCTTTGTGTAAAGAGAACAGACATCTAAGGTCACCAACAAAAGGTTACGTACTGTGGCCAAATGTGAATGGACTTCCAAAATTTGTAAAAAATGTGAGGAGTCCCTAATGTACGAAGGAATATTAATTAACAGTCGAAGGAAAGAATCCACATAAATCGATAAGGGCTGTAACACAGAGCCCTTCGTTGACATGATTGGCCTGCCTGGTGGCTGCACGATGTTCTTATGAATTTTTGGAACTAAATATAATTTCACCACCGTATCATCCGTGTCATTTAAAAATTGGCGTTCTTTTTTTGAAATGACTTTATCTATCAATGCTTGCCGTGTCAAACTATGTATCTCCTCCTTTAATTGCCAAGTGGGGTTGATAGTTAGAACCCTATAAGTAGTTTCATCTGCCAGTTGGCGTGCTGCCTCATCCAAATATTGTTGCCTATCCCATACTAGGGTACTCCCCCCCCCCCTTATCTGCTCTCCGAATAATGACATCCCTGCGGGCCTGTAAAACTCTCAAAGATTGTTGTTCTTTCGTTAATGTAGTAACTGTTCTCCTGCGTCCTTGCGACAGAGAAGCTACATCTTGTTATAACCAAAGTTTTGTATAAAATCAAAGAAGGTGGTACCGGGCCTGGGGGAGTGCAAGTGGATTTTAGTGGTAACGGGACTCGATTACCAGAACCCTCCTGTATTAAATCTCCTTCTTGATGAGCGAAATATGCCTTCAATGCTAATTTTCGAAAAAATGACTCCAAATCAATTCTAAGTTGAAATTCATCAAATCGTAATGCCGGCACGTATGATAATCCTTTATTCAGAATTTGCATTTGAGCAGATGGAATATCACAGCCAGACACATTAATTACTGTTGAATCCATCATTGTGTGCGTTTTTGGCGGCTCGGGGCTCGACGTGTCGGCTGTTCTTTTTGTTTTGATTTCTTTCGAGTCTCTTCTTCGACTTCTTCTTCGCCTTTGGCACGGCCCTTAGGCTAAGGCGATAACAAAACACACAAGAACAGTCCAGAGACTCGAACATCAACGCCAGAAGAATAGCTAAGACATCATCCACAGCTGGAGCTCCTCTAGGGTTGAGCTAGCATACGATCATCCTTCCTTCAATATCTGCAAACGTGGCAAGTATACCCTAATCGGAACATTCCTATAACTGACATTGCTTCCTAATAGATTATTGTTTAATTACATTAGACTACTTCACCTTCAGTTCAGCTAATTATCATTGTTGGACTCAGTTTCACTACACAATAGCAATACTACTTAATGAGTTATATCAATATACTGTAGCTAACACATTCACACTGTATATTTCTGTGATTTCCACTGTTGACAGTAGTCACCTCCTATAAGTACAGCCAGATGTTATACTGTTGCCAGTAAGTCACTTTTAACTATTACTTGATTTATAACTACAGCCTGATTTTATACTGCTGATAAATAAGTCATTCTTAACTACTGCCTGATCTATACTGTTGCCAGTAAGTCATTTATAACCACTACATGATTCAAACTGTTACCAGGAATTCTTTAACTATTGTCTGTATTAACACTGTTGCAACCAACCTTCTACTCTGTATAAGTTACAACTGTCACAAATATTTGTTAACTGCTATTGCTACTCTTAGATACAAACTACTGCAACTCTTACTGCTACTACTAGACACAAACCAACTGCTAGCACCATAATCCACAAAAAACACCACCCAATTTTTGAACATGTCACACTCAAACAACATGATACTAAAAATAACATACAGCTGTCTATTATTGACAATATTAATTAACCTAACACTAAGCTTAACTTCTAAAAATCACTTACCAATCCCTATAATACAATCTTCAATTAGAAATCACAGCCACATTGGACACACCAACTCAATCCACCAAGCAAAAATAAATTACCACAGACTTATACAAATAAAACAATCTAACTCTCCACAAATAACAAAGGAAATTAACATCAATAATACCACTTCCCTAACTTGCATCCTTATAAATGCCCGCTCTATGAAAAACAAACTCCCTATATTCAATGATTTAATAACCGACTCAAAACCTGATATGTTATGCGTAACGGAAACATGGCTAACTGAAACAGATACAGTATACTTAAATCAACTTAATAGCGATGAATACGATATAAACCATACACATAGAACTAACAAAAAAGGAGGAGGAGTACTTATAATGACAAAAAAGGGACTAAACGCAAGACCAATACCATCCACCATAACCAACAATATTGACACTTTAATTATAAAAACCAACATTTGTAGAATTTGCCTAATATATAGACCCCCTGACCAAAAAACAGATAGCCTAGATTCCCTAACGGAATTCCTAAGCTCATCTACAGAAAATAATCCCATAATCATGCTAGGCGACTTTAATCTCCCATCACTTCCAGCATCTGAAGCCAACTTGTTCCTAGAAACCATATCAGACATGGACTATCACCAAATAATTAATACAACAACACATATAAAGGAGGCATCCTTGACCTTATTCTCCTCCCAAGCACACTCTACAAGTTATTCAACACAAACTCCATCGAATATACACAAATACCCTGGTCTGATCATTACATTATCAAAACAAACTTCACATTCCACACCAACAACACTAAAAATAACACACAAATAGATTCCACTTCAAAATTCAAAAAATTTAATGAAACTGAATTCTTAGATACAACAATACCTCACCTCTCATCATCTCCAATGAATCTAGATGAAGCTGTAATAACTTGGCACGAAATAATCAACAATGCAGCCAAACTTGATCAACATACCAAAAAGCCCCCTAATTTAAAAATAAACAGAAATCCATGGTTCAACAACACGCTAAAACAAATGAAAAAAGAACTAAGAAAATTAGAACACAAATGGCGCAAAACCAAATCAATCATCAACAAGGAAATATATAACAACCATCTCACAAAATACAAAGATACATTAGATAATACAAAAAAATCTTATTTCGCTACAATCTTATCAAAATCTTATAACAGACCACGAGAACTTTTCTCAATTGTTAGAAATCTTACTAATAATCCTCAAACATCGAACACTGCAATCACCGAAATTTCGGTACAAACCTTAGCCACCTACTATCAAAACAAATCTACACAACCTATAATGACCCTAAACAATATAAATACAGTTCATTACTGCTCAGATGAATGGTCAAAATTTCACCCCATATCAAAAGACGCACTAAAGAACATCATTTCTAACCTCAACACCACAACATCCTTTCTCGATCCATGCCCAGTAACATGGATAAAAAGTACACTCTCAATACTTCTATCATTCATCCTCCCTATAGTCAACCTCTCATTGCTTCAAGGACACCTCCCTTCTACGCTCAAACACGCACAAATCCGGCCAATTCTCAAAAATAACACGCTTGACAAAACATCACCAAAATCATACAGACCCATTTCAAGTATCCCTTTTTTGGCTAAAATAATAGAAAAAGTGGTACAAACCCAGACACAAGATTACCTAGACTCATCCTACCCACTTGATGACCACCAATATGGATTTAGGCCTCAACACGGAGTTGAAACACTTTTAACAGTCTTAACGGATGTACTATTCAAAGGGATTGATAATCATAAACAAGCATTTATACTCTTATTTATAGATATTTCGGCCGCATTTGATAGTGTTCACCACACTATAATGCTTAATAACCTGAAACAAATAGGAATAAAAGACACCGTACACAAATGGTTTACCTCTTACTTAAATAATAGAACACAAAATGTAAGAATCGGTAACCAAACATCAACCATATATAAACAAGAAATTGGTCTCCCACAAGGCTCCGCACTATCAGCCCTCCTGTTTAATATTTACATAAAACCTGTTTGTGACATCTTTAAAAAATTCGGAGTATACTATCATCTATATGCAGATGATATTATGATGTACATCCCTTTCACAATCCCTAATTTACCAATAAAACTACTATCAGACTGCTTCAACGAAATTACAACATGGTTAAAAGCTCAAAACCTTCACATTAATCATTCAAAAACAGAAGCCCTAATTGTAACAAAAAATCAATCATATATCCCTCCAACCCACATAACATTACAAAACCATGACATTAAAATAAAAAACGAAATAAGATACCTAGGTGTTATTCTAGATACCCATCTGACGATGACCACTCACATCAGAAACACCATAAAGAAAATATACTTTAAACTTAAAATCCTTAAACAATTACGCCCGTTAGTACACCAACCAGACTTCATTAATATAATCCAGGCTACAATAACACCACACTTTGATTTTGCCAACTTAATTCTTTTAGGTATAACGAAACAAAACATAAAAAGAATCCAATTAGCACAAAACGCAGCAGCCAGAATTATAATGAAAGCACACTCAATCCAGCATATAACACCAATACTAGCTTCCCTACACTGGTTGCCAATTCAAAGTAGGATAATATATAAAACCACAATAACTACTTATAAAGCTTTAAACAATATGGCCCCAATCCCATTAAGCACACTAATTAGCATGGAATCGCAAAAACCGCGCACAGAAAAGGATACTCAAATAAACTAAATACTCCTAAGGATTTTATAAAAGCAAATAAATTAACTAACAAAAGAGCTTTTTCTCATGCCGCCCCATCTATTTGGAATTCCCTTCCGGAGGAACTACGAACTATAACTGAAATTATGGAACTCCGTAAAAAACTAAAAACCTACTTATTCTCCATGCACTACGGCAACATAGATAACCCCTCGATACACTCAGATAAAGGCTAAAAATCATGACTGAGGAATACTATATCCAACAATTTAACAGACAATACACTATTATAAAAACACTATGATTCAATTCCAGAGGACCCACAACATGTATTTGTATATAGTTTATTGTACATAGTTACAAGTCAGTTTTGCTATTATGCATTAGTTCATACTGTTAACCTTTACTTTTATTATTACAAAATGTTCAATGTTACAAAATGTTCGATGTAAAACTAAGCGTCTGCTTTGTGGATTGTTGTTTTATTGTGAACCGCAACTGAACCCTGGAAGTGGCGGGTTATAAATATATGTTAAATAAATAATAAATAAATAAATAAAAAATCATCTTGCGACCGTGCACTAGAATTGGAAGATGTTTGGTCTTCAGAGGTATCAGCAAACTCCACTCGTTTTCGTCTGGTTGTAGACTTCTCTTTCCGCCGCGGGTTAAGCCAGGGATACACATAGCTGACCATGTAGTCCTCATAGTCACGTTTGAGTTTTTTTGATTTAACTTTCGTGACCTTATCCTTAGTAAATTCCACTGACTTTTTTTGTTCTTCCATCATTTTTAAAAAAGTTTCTGTTGTCTCTGTGTCTTTTAATTGCGTCATCAGTTGTTGTTCTTCTCTTTGCAATGTTTCTATGTTTTGTTGAGTAGTGTCCACTATCAAGACCATATGATCAAGTGAACATTTGTTCAATATTGAATTCCATTTTTTCATAAATAATGGATCTAACGTATGCATTTTAGGTTCTTTATAAACGCGAAGCCCTCTGGGGATGTGCTGACGCCAGATATATTCTACTAATGATAACCTATGTAGGTCCAAACGTGTCATCTTTTTACGAAGCTTCAATAGATCTTCCCAGGATCCCTTAGACTGTGTCTCTGCCTGTAGATCAATCGCAAATGGGGTGATTTCTTTGCTTACGTGTTTTATATGTTCACCTGTATAACTAAATGTATCTTTCCATAAAGTGTGACTTTCCATTTTGTATCCAAACAAGTATGTCTTCGTGTCACTTCTCAGAGCTGTATATACCTTCACAGTCCAATCTATATGTTTAAGCTCTACTGTTCACCTTCAAGATGATATACATCAAAAAATTCCTTAGTGTTGCAACACATCCATAGCTTGATAGAAATGTGCAACTGGGTCTCAGAACCAGACTAGGGCGACTTATTGAACACATATATTCATATGGAAACTGCACCCAAACCTTACATCAATGACCCAACTAGTTGCTTATTCATTAATCAATTGCTAAAAAGGATGTAATGTTACTCTAAAATCAGTATCAAAGGATGCTTATCTGAAACATGAGTGTACTCCCAAAAGGATATATTACTCAAAAAATTGATATCAGAGGATGCTTATCTGAAACATGATGAGTGTACTCCCAACGCCTGAATAATGGCGCCGTAGCGTTTCACAATCCAACGTTTTGTCAGGGGATATAACCAGAGAAAGGTTTGTCTGACACATGACACTTCTTGTAGTTCCACTCATGTGGTGTACTGTATTTTATGCCCTTGCCAGTTGGCTTACATCGGCAAAACCACACGATCGTTTCGAGTACGCATGAGGGAGCACAGAAGTAAATTGAAATGTGGTTACATACAAGCTCCTATAGTTCAACATTGTTTAGACTTAAAACATAGTTTTGATTCTTTGAAATGCTTTTGCATTGACCAAATTGAGCGAGGTAGGGAAGGCAAATCTAAGGATCTTACGTTGTTACGAACAGAGCAAAAATGGATCTTCACTTTGGACACAGTGCATCCGAAAGGCTTGAATTCACAAATAGAGTGGGGCATATGTCATTGACGAATCAAAAGCTAGGTAGTGGACCACATGGGATTCTGTTTCATCAATAAAAATCTCCAGTTAAGTCCTAGTTCGCATGCGTGGCGTTTTTTGACAGATGATGCAACAGCCGGCATGGGGTGAGTGCTAGCGGACGATGTTTTAATTGTGTATTGCAAGTAATTATAAATAATAAAGTAGAAGATGATGCATATAGTAATACCCAGCGTTGTTTCAACATTACAGATAATCATTGAGGACTGATGCTAAGTTTGAGCAGTTGTGCTGAGCATCCCCTGACGAAACGTTGGATTGTGAAATGCTACGGCGCCATTATTCAGGTGTTGAGAGTACACTCATCATGTTTCAGATAAGCATCCTCTGATATCGATTTTTTTGAGTAATATTATATCCTTTTGGGAGTACACTCATTATGTTTCAGATAAGCATCCTTTGATACTGATTTTTGAGTAACATTACATCCTTTTTAGCAATTGATTAATGAATAAGCAACTAGTTGGGTCATTGATGTAAGGTTTGGGCGCAGTTTCCATATGAATATATGTGTTCAATAAGTTGCCTTAGTCTGGTTCTGAGACCCAGTTGCACATTTCTATCAAGCTATGGATGTGTTGCAACACTAAGGAATTTTTTGATGTATATCATCTTGAAGGTGAACAGTAGAGCTTAAACATATAGATTGGACTGTGAAGGTATATACAGCTTTGAGAAGTGTCACAAAGACATACTTGTTTGGATATCTTATGTTCTTACACCGCTCTCTGGGCCTTCCACCACCGTCTGCAGCACCAGTCAGTGCTGGTTCAAACGGACAATCAAGTGGCAATGCTCTATGCAAAAAAAGGGGCACGGGGTCCTGCACTCTTTGTCACAAAGTGGTGGGTCTCCGCTTTTATGCGATTCACCAAGGGATGCTCCTGCGGGAGGTGTACCTGCTGGGCCAGGACAACACCCTGGTGAACAGACTGAGCAGGGTCCTCCAGCCACCCGAGTGGTGGCTGGACCCCATTCGGCTTTTCCAGCTCTACAGGACCCCACTAGTGGATCTCTTTGCCAGCCTGGACAATTCCCAGTTGCCCCCGCTTCTGCTCCCAGCAACCCCACCTGTCCTGGGTGGCTACGGATGAATTCCTCATCCCATGGTCAGAGGGTCTACTGTATGCCTTCCCACCCATGCCATTGATTGCCAAGACCTTCTTCAGGGTTCTTTGCAACAGGGCATTGCTGATCCTGGTGGCCCAGGCAACCATGGTTCCTGTTGCTTCTCCACTTGATGGTGGAGGCTTCTCTTCCCCTGGGGAGTGCCCCAGGGCTATTGCCAGGAGGAGGGCTCCCTCTTGCACCCCAATCTGTGGTCCCTGTCACTGACAGCTTGGCTGCTGAGAGGGTGCCTTGGTCCCTTTCAATCTCTTGGGGAAGGTGGAGGAGGTCCTTTTGGCCTCCTGTAAGACCTCCTTCAGATGTGCCTATGACTTCAAGTGGTGCAAGTTTTCAGTGTGGTGCGTGGAGTGACAGGTGAACCCATTCTCGTGTTAGGTGTATTCTGACAGAATTGGATTTGAGCCCAGATTTTGACAAATGAAGTAGGTATTGCAGCACCAGCTGCACCGGAGTGCTCTTGCGGCACACCACCGCCCTTTCAAGGGCAAGCCTCTCTCACTGCAGCCTCTTGTGACCTGCATCCTGCGGTGTCTCCTGTTGTCTAAGTCCCCAATCCATCTACCAGTGGCGGATTGGGACTTCAGTGTGGTGCTAGTACAGCTCATTGGGCCACCATTTTGAGCCCCTGACTACCTGCCACCTGAGGTATCTCTCATGGCCTTGGGCAAGTCAATTAACCCTCCATTGCCTCATAAAAATCCAGGTTATCTTTGTCCCTGTTTAATGTACATTACCAAGTTTAAGTTTCAATGTAAACTGCTTTGATTGAAATGATAAAGCGGTATATAAAACCTGTTAAATAAAAATGGAAAGTCATCATCCTGATGGCGCTCACAGGGTCAGCGAGCTCCCAGCCTTGGTAGCAGAGCCCACCCTACACCAGATTCTACAAAAAAGGGTCATGCTCCGCACACACCCCTAATTCTTCCCGAAGGTGGTGCCCCCATTCCATCTCATTCAGGAGTTGGTTTTCCCCCACCTTCTTTCCACGGCCTCACACCAGCAGGGCGGAGGCCGTCCTCCATACTTTGGATTGTAAGAGGGCCCTGTCTTTATCTTCATTACTAGGGCCACCTCAAAGCTGCATAGCTTTCCTATGACCCCAGTCAGCTGGGGGAGGTGATGACCAAGCGGACTCTGTCCACCTGGGTGGTGGACTGCATTGCCCTCAACTATGAACAGGCTGGGCTTTTGCTGGAGTGCTAGGTTATTGTGCATTGTCAGGGCCATGACAGCCTCTGTGGCAAGCCTGTGTTCCATCACGATGGACATCTGTCGGACGCCACCTGGTCTTCGGTCCATGCCTTCACAGCTCATTACTGCCTGGAGAGGGAGTCCCAACGAGACAGAGCCTTCGGCCAAGCTGTACTCCATAATCTGTTTGGGGTTTAGTTAACTCCTACCCTTCTGTGTTCAGATTACCAGAGTGCTCGTTCCTCACTGGACACACAGGTCCTTCCTGAGTCTGTATCCTTGGACTCAATTGCTGCTGCTCATGGTTCCCCTTGGTGACATCCATATTTTTCTATGACCTTTCGGTAGCCTGTAGCTAGGAAGTCCCATATGTGAGGACTGACTTCCTGCTTTTTCCTGGAGAAGGCATAGTTACTCACCTGTAACAGATGTTCTGCAGGGACAGCAGGAATTGGTTCTTACAACCCTCCCTTCTCCCCCGTGGAGAAGCTTCTCAACATTTTTGCTATCTTTAGCTATGTCATCTGACTAAGGCAAGATGGCACCCCTTGGGCGGGAAGGGGACCACTCATGCGTGGTGGCATCTCCCAAAGCCTTTCTTTGAAAGCTGGGGAGATGCTTCCATGAGGGCTCCTTTGACTCCAACATCACACATAAGTGCGGACTGATTCCTGCTGTCTCCTGAGGACATCTGTTACAGGTCAGTAACTACGCTATACTTCCTCTCAAATACCCATTTGATGCCCAATCCCTTAGGATCACCCCATATACAGACTTTCATTTCAGAACATTCTCCTTCCCTTGGTTAGAAGAGAGACATACCTTTTAATACCCAACTGGTATGAAACTGATCAGTTGTACAAATGTAACAAGAGAACCATATATAACATCTTTAAACATAAATAACATGGTTGCTCCAATGAAGAAACAGCAAATGTCCCTCAGTGTGCTTGGTGGTCCTCATCCTGCAGTGCCCCCCATGGAAACCTCACTACCCCCTCCCCACATATCCACTGGCTCCATTTGTCCCATTTTTGCCACACTTCCTCCCAGGAACCCTTCTTGCCATGCAGGTCAGAAGTAATCTTATCAAATGTCCTCACTTCTCCCACTTTGTTCCACCAGTCCTTCACCTGGAGGCCCCCTAATGCCTTCTAGTGCCATGCTCTGATTACTCGAGCCATCAGCAACAGTTTGGCACCTAGCAAAACCTCCTGTTTATTGCCATATTCTATGCTACCTAGCCCTAACATGAATTCCCCAGGGTTGGTGCTGCGCATCTGCCCAGATTTGGCCCAGTGCTTGTGCTGTCTGCATCCAATATTGTACCACTACAGGACAATCCCACCACATGTGGAAAAAGGATCCCGCACACCCACAACCACACCAGCAATCTTTATTTGCTATTCAACTTCTTTTATGTAGTTGCACTGGGGTTAAATCTTTATCTTTATTAAAATTTGATATACCGCTGTGGCAAAGCATTAAGCGGTGTACAATAAAATTGATTAGCACCACAATCCAAGAAACAGAACGCCAAAATTTAGGACAGAAAAGAGGGTTAAAGAAAAGTATGATGTAGGAGCTGCAGTTGGATTTGTTGCCTATTAGTAACCAATGTCCATTTGAACATCCCCTGACATATCCTCTCCCATTCCGTATCTGTCTGGGCTTTCCCCAGCTAATCCTCTCACCCTTTTATGTGAAAGGAACTTTATGTCCCTCCTCAAGAAGCCCCGCATATAGCTTAGGGGTAATTTTTGCCCTGCTGCCCCCCTTCATTAGAACATCTTCCAACCATGTGGTTCTTCTAGTTAACTGGGATTCAAACCCCTGACGCTGCATAAAGAACTGTAATTGAAAGTATTGATAGAAAGAAACCTACCCGCTCTTCCAACTCCTGGTGTGTCAGACATTGCCTCCTATCCAGCAAGTCAGAAAATTTACGAATCCCTTTCCTTTGACCCCAGTAAAGCTGTATACTCCGGACTCGAAAAAGGCACATAATCCTGGATCAGCACCATTTGACTATGGGGGTCTGGAAGAGGCCCTTTTTGCAACAGGAGCATCCTTCCCCCAAAAGCCGTCTCAGAAAGGGATGGGTCAGCCATCCCACCCTCTCGCTAGTCCAGTTTCTTGTATACCTCCTATTATCCTCCCACTCAAAAAATGAGGAGGGGGATAATACTTGGTGGTCGACATCTACCCATAAGGCCTCAACCAGCCAGTCTTGATGAGCCTCAATTGCCTTTAATGCTGCAGCCCGGTAATACAACTGCAAGGCTGGGAGTTTTATCCTACCCTGCTCTTTTGTCCAAGCCAAGTGATTGGTGCCTATGCGGGCTCGCCGATTTTTTTTCTCTCCCCCCCCCCCCCATACAAATTGAAGAAGTCACGTCTCCCACTTACGAATATAGCTGTCTTTGAGAGGAATAGGCAATTGAAAAAATAAGAAGTTAAAACTTGGAGATGGATGCTCATCTTAAGGGTTGCTACACGCCCCAATCAACTCAAATGCAAATCTGCCCAGTGTTGGAGATCAGTCTCCAATTGCGCCGCTAACATGGAATAATTAACGTGGAAAAAGATCATGTGGATCCCGACCTATACAAACCCCCAAGTACTGGATTGCGTGATCCGCCCAATGAAAAGGAAAGTTGGGAAGGTCGCCCCTAGTCAGTATTTCCAGATTTAAGGCTTCTGTTTTACTAAGATTCAGCTTAAAACTGGATACAATCGAGAATCTCCGAATTTCCTTAAAGTGCAGAAGTGATTCCTGCGGCTGGGAGAGAAAAAAAGGAGTATTATATGCTCCTGTAGACCCACCAGAATGGGTTGAACTTCTGGGTTCCCTCTCACTCACATAACAAAGGCCACGATCACCATCGCTAAGAGCGTGGGAGACAGTGGGCACCCCTGTCTTGTTCTCCTCTGCAAGGCCTCCGACCTATCCCTGTTAGCTAAAATCCGAGCCGAGGGGCCTCTATAGAGTGCCTGAATCCTGTACAGAAATCCCTCTCCCACTTTAAATTTAGCATTTAAAAAAAGTTCCACTCAACACAGTCAAAGGCTTTTCTGCATCTAAGGCCACACACAAGGCTGGGCTCTCTTACTACTTAGTGATCTGCAGCATATTCATGGCTTGTCTAACATTATCCAATATTAAGTGTTCCTTTAAATCCGCTAAAAATTATCCTTCAAAGTTTTTTTTTTTTTTTCTCTGTTTGCATACCGGTTCCTCTTCCCGCCTTGAGCTGGTGCCATCCCCTGCGCCGTTCTCGGCTCTTCCCTTCTTTTTTGACGAGGCTTGCCTCAACCGGCGTTCGCACCCTTTTTCCCATCGGGATCATTGACCCCAGTCGGGTGTCTCCCACCATGTTTCCCAGTGGGTTCAAAAAGTGTGACCGCTGCAGTTAAACCATGTCTGTTACAGACACCCACGACTGCTGCTTGCACTGCCTCGGCCCGGACCACAACAGTACCACCTGCGACCTATGCCAGGCCATGCCTCCGAAAACCAATAAGAAAAGATCAGAGTTGCAAGAGAGGATGTTCCCACGGTCCGACTCAGCCCTGGCTTCTCCAACGCTGAGCTCGAAGCCAAGCACCTTCCGTGAGGCCCAGGCGTCTTTGGAATCTCATGGCGGTGGCTCCTCTGTAAAAACCCCGGACCCTAGGAAGAAAAAGAAAAAATCCTTGAGACCAGTCGAGGTTCCACCAGTGAAACCCGGTAAGGTCCTGCAACGGGACTTGGGTGACTCCGAGTAGTGCCCCTTTAAGGTCTCTAGGAAGGAGTCCTCGGCTAGCGGTGACCATGCGAATCTCCACATGGCCATGGTCCTCATTGACGAACTCGCAAGAGTGCTGGTGTTGGGCCTGAGTCCAGAATGGCGGCCCTGGAGTAGAATATCTCTGCCATCCTGGCCTTGCAGCAGACAATGATGTCTGGTTCGTCCACATTATCTGCCCCAACAACTGGGCCCCTGGCTACGGGGGAGTTCCTGGGTGTTGAGCCAGGCCCCGAGTGTCATTGGCCTCGGGCGAGCTCTCGGCACGAATTGAGGTCCCCGTCCCGATCCTCGGGTGTCTGGTCTTTCCCGTCCAGTTTCTTGGAATCTGACCTGAGATCCACTGGGGGACCCCGGTTCCTCAGGGCCAGCCTCAAGGCGTGGGAGTCTTGAGTCCTTGACACCCTCTGGTTCTGACTGGGAGACAGATGTCAAGGCTTCCCAGAGACCCTGTGACACCGAGATGTCCCTTCAGAGCCATCTCCCCTGGAGTCCCAGCGCCATTCCCTGCCCGAGGACATAGCCTTCCACAACTTTATCCGGGACATGGCCCGGGCCCTCTCGGTCCTGACCGAATCTGAGAAGGACCCGTGCTTCAGATAACTGGAGATCCTACAGTATGAGTCCCTGCCAAAGGAGACTCAGTGCCGGTACAGCCCATCCTCGAGCTGCTGCTCCTGCGAATGTGGGAGACCCTGGCCTCAGTGCAGTTGGTCAGCTGACACCTTGACGCTATCTATCCTGTCAAGAAGAACTCTGGGTTTCCAAAATTCCCAACTCCGGCATAACTCCTTGGTTGTGGAGTCATTTATGCAAAAGCTTAAAAGCCAGAAGAATTACTCTTCTGTTTCCCCGGGCAGAGAGGCCAAAGTCCTCGATGCCCTCGGGCGCAAGTGCTTCCAGGGATCCATGCTGGGCTGTGAGATGCAGGCCTATGAGTTGTACATAGGCATGTACCTCAAGGGCCTCATCCAAGAACTGGCGGGCTTCTCCACAAGCATCACCAGGGAACCCCTCCAGAGGTTCCAGGCCCTGACAGCTGGGATCTAGGATTATTCAAAGTTCCTATCCCGTGCCGCTCACGACATCTTTATATCAGCAGCCTGCCCCGGCACCAGGCCTGGTTGCAGACCTCTGACCTTCAGCAATGGGTGTAAGAGAAATTGCTCAACGTCCCCTGCACCGGGCAAACTTGTTTGGCAAGTCCATTGCCGACAAGGTGGCTGAGATAGAGGCAGAGGTTGTGACCAAGCAGAGGCTCTCGAGGAAGACCTCAACCTTACCCCAGAAAGGAAAAAAGTCCGGAAAAAGACCACCTTTCCTGAGGAAAAGGGATCTTTTCACCAAGGCCATTACTAACCCTTCTCAGGGCAACAGCAACAGGGCCCCCAGCCCAAGAACCAGGGTCATGGGCAGAAGAAGCCAAAGGCTCAGAAGCCTCAGCCACCAACTCTCACCCAGTCTGAGGGGAGTTTGTGACCCCCCAGGAGACCCTCCCCAGCCCACAGGGGGCCACTTGGCATTCTTCACCCACAGGTGGGCCAGGGTCACCACGGACTAGTGGGTCCTACAAGTGGTGAAGGAGGGCTTTCTCCTCAGGTTCCAACAAACACCCCCAGGTTTCTTCCCAAGAGAGCCAGTGCGGCCTCTTCACCAGACCTTGCTCCTCTCAGGGCTCGCAGGCTTGCTCAGGGACAAGGTGGTAGACACTGTACCCAGGTATTTGTGGGGAAAGAGGTTCTACTCCAGGTACGTCCTTGTCCCCAAAGGAACTGGGCGTCTTAGGCCCATACTAGACCTGCAAAACCTGAACAAGTTTCTAGTGAGGGAGAAGTTCAAGATGCTTTCCCTTGCAACTCTGCTGCCCTACCTCCACCAGGGAGATTGTCTGTGCTCCTTAGACCTAAAGGATGCATACACCCCATATCCTGATCCACCCCTCCCACAGATAGTACCTAAGATTTGTGGTGGGAGGAGAGCACTACCAGTACAGGGTACTTCCATTCAGCCTGGCCTCCTTGCCAAGAGTTTTTACAAAATGCCTGACGTTCGTGGCCGTCTACAAGGGGCCTTCATCTTACCCTATCTGGATGACTGGCTCATCAGAGGCATCCTGGCCCCCCGCAGCCAGCCAGGCCACAGGGTGAACAATCTGCCTCCTGCAGCACCTAGGGTTCGTCATCAACCACCCCAAATCCTACCTCTCTCAAGCCCAAAACTTGGAGTTCATAGGTGCCCAGCTGGACATGTTGCAGGTCCCAAAGGAAAGGGCACTTTTCCTTGTATGGCTAGCAGGAGAAGTACAGAGGCACTGGTCGGTACCAGCTCACCACCTCCTCCGTGTACTGGGCCATTTGGTTCAATGGTCCACGTCACACTCCTAGCCCGCTTGCACATTCGGGCAGCCCACTGGTGCCTCTGCTCCAAGTGGACTCAGGCCACAGACAGGTTGTGGGTCAGGGTCACCCACCAATTGGCAGACTCCCTCAACTCGTGGCAGTCACTATGCCACCTCTGAGCAGGGATGCCATTTCAGGCGTCTGCGCCACAGAGGATCCTGACCACTGATGCCTCCCTCCTTGGTTGGGGAGCACACTGTGGAGCCCTCCGCACTCAAGGCAGCATCGGATCACAGCGCATCGCGTGAGGGCGATGGTCAACCTCCGCTCAGTGCCGGTGATGGAGATCTGCAAGGCCACCACATGGTCTTCAGTTCATATGTTTGCAGCTCACTACTTCCTGGAGAGTGAGTCCCACAGGGACAGTGCCTTTGGCCAGGCAGTACTCCGTAATATTCTTGGGGTGTAGGCAACGCCTGCCCTCCACCCATCTGTGTTCTGGCTACTGGAGTGATAGGTCAGAGAGGCTGTTGTAGCCAAAAAAGCAACTTTCAGGAAATTGAAAAAGGAGCCAAATGATGAAAACTGGAAACAATATAAGCACTGGCAAGTTAGATGCAAGGCCCTGATAAGGCAGGCAAAGAGAGAATTAGAAAAAAAGTTTGCTGTGGAAGCAAAAATGCATAATAAATTTTTTTTCAAGTACATTTGTAGCAAAAAACCTGTGAGTCAGTTGGACCATTGGATGAGAGATGAGTAAGAGGGGACAAGGCCATAGCAGAGAGACTGAATGAATTCTTTGCTTTGGTCTCTACTGAAGAAAATGTAGGGTAGTTACCCATGCTTGAAATGGTATTTAAAGCTGATGCAGCAGAAGAATTGAAAGAAATATCAATAAACCAGGAAGATGTATTACAATTATTTGATAAACTGAAGAGTAGCAAATCACCTGGACCGGATGGTATACATCTAAGGGTGTTGAAACAACTGAAATATGAGATTACAGACCTACTATTACTAATCTGTGAATTATCATTAAAATCTTCTGTAATATCTGAAGATTGGAGGCTGGCAAATGTAATGCCAATTTTTAAAAAAGGTTCCGGGGCTGATCCGCAAAACTACAGATCAGTGAGCCTGACATCAATTCTGGGAAAAATGGTAGAAACCATTATTAAAAACAAAATTTCTGAACATGTAGATAGTCGTGGTTTAATGGGAGACAGCGAACATATCTTTAGCCAGGGGAAGGTCTTGTCTTACAAATCTATTTTTTCTGAAGGTGTAAATAAACAGATACATCACATCAACTGACCCACCTTTGTCTATCTAGATTTTCAGAAAACTTTTGACAAGGTCCCTCATGAGAGACTCTTGGCAAATTTAAAAAGTTATGGGACAGAAGGTAGTGTACTTTTGTGGATCAGAAACTGGTTAAAAGATAGAAAGCAGAGGGTAGGACTAAATGGCCAATTTTCCCAGTGGAGAAAGGTGAATAGTGGAGTACCCCAGGGATCTGTGCTGGGTTCGCTGCTTTTTAACATATTTGTAAATTATCTGGAAATGGGAATGACGAATGAGGTGGTCAAGTTTGTAGGTGAAAAATTTGCAAGAGGACCTTTAAATTGGAAGACTGGATGTTCAAATGGCAGATGAAATTTAATGTGGACAAGTGCAAAGTTATGCACCTAGGAAAGAACAACCCAAACTATGGTTACACGATGCAAGGTTCCACCTTAGGAATCGCCATCCAGCAAAACAATTTAGGCGTCGTCGTGGATGACACGTTGAAACCCTCTGTCCAGTGTGCAGTGGCGGCCAGGAGAGCAAATGGAATGCTGGAGTCATGGGGAAGGGGAATTGAAACAAACGATGTTATAATTCCTCTGCATCGTTCCATGGTGTGACTGCATCTTGAATATTGTGTGCAGTTCTGGTCACCGAATTTTAAAAAGGATATAGCGGAATTAGAAAAGGTACAGAGAAGAGCTGCCAAAATGGTAGAGGGGATGGAAGGATACCCCTATGAGGAGAGGCTTAAAAGGCTAGGGCTCTTCAATTGGAAAAGAGATGGCTGAGGTCTACAAATTTTATTAATGGAGTGGAATGGGTAAACGTAGATCAATTGTTTATGCCATCAAAATGTAGAAAGACTAGGACATGCAATAAAGCTACAGCATAACCCATATAAAGACTAACGAGAGAAATATTTTTTCACTCAATCTGTAATCAAACTCTGTAATTTGTTACCGGAGGATGTAGTAAAACTGTTAGGGTAGCTGGGTTTAAAAAAAGGTTTGGACAAGTTCCTAGAGCAAAGGTCCATAAACCATTATTTAAGGGGACCTGGGAAATCCATTGCTTTTCCCAATACAAGTATTGTGGAACCTGTGCCTTCTGGTGAATCTTCTAGGTACTTGTGATCTAGATTGGCCACTGTTGGAAACAGGATACTGGGCTTGATAGACCTTGGTCTGGCCCAGTATGTCATATCTTATATTAGATAGGGACCTGATTGCTGTTTGCACTTCATTTTCACTGATTGGGCCACCCATCTGTGCCCCTTTCAGACTTATCCAGATGTGGTATGACCAGAGAATACAGTTATTCTCTGATGGTGTTCCCTTATGCTACATACTCCTGTTTATACAAATCCTCATAGAAGGCCTTGAATTCCGCGTAGATCCCCTTGGTAGAACAAATTCAACTTCCTTCTCTCGCTTTAAGTTCAGTGACTAGCCGTGAAGCCCTCCGCTTCTTTAGCTGCCTGGTCAGCAGTTTCCCCGCTTTATTCCCCTGTTCCATATATTGTCTCTTGGTGAGACTCAGGAGGCTGGCGATCCACTCTCTAGGGCTGAATGTTTATGCCAAACCTCCGTAAGTCTACACAGCATTTCCCACTTGCCGCTTTTATGGTTATGGTTTAGGAACTTGATATACTGCCCTGCTGGAGCTCCCTCAATTGATGCAAAAGCTGCACCTTAATACTCTGTTACTTTCTTTGCATGGGCAGCCCATTGTATCAACATCCTCCTCAAAAAGGCTTTCCCACCATCCCATCTGATACTTCATAGTTGTCATTAATGAGTAAATACTGCCATTCTTGCTTCAACCTAGTCAACACTTCATCCTTCTGTATCATTATGGTGTTGGCCCACCAACCTGACCAGTTGGCCTGCTCCCCTGGCCCTGCTGGGTTCTAACAACATTCAATCATCCCATGATCTGACACTTCAATTGGGTGAATCTTCACCTTATCAAATCAAACCCCACTTGCTGTGGTGGTTAAAAGTTAATCTATGTGGGAATAAGAGTAAGTTCTGGGGGCATAACAACAAGTATCTTCCCTACTGCCTCCATTCTGATCCCTCCAGATATCTATCAGTCCCCATTTCTTAATGCATTTAAGTTCCCATCCGTCCCATTTGTGCAATTTTGCCATAGAATGATCTGCTGGCCCCCCCACGTCCCCTCCCCCCCCTCCCCTCCCCCCCCCGGGCACAATTAAAATCCTCTGCTACCACCCAGTCTCCCTTAGCCACCTTGGCAAATTCTTCTACCTTTCTCTGGAAAAAAGTGCCTTTTAGCATGTTAGGGGTATATGTTAAGAAGAGCTAATTTGTGCTGTTCTATCCGCCCCGTAACCCACACCATCCGCCCCTGTGCATCCCCTCTTGAGGCATAATGAACAAAGGGAACCCTTTTGTGTATTATGATGGCCACTCCTCATTTCTTTGAGTTGTAGGCAGAACAGAACATTTGGTCATATCCTCTAGCCTGATGTTCTTTGTTCCCTCTCTGTTAGGTGGTTTTCCTGTAATAGAGAAATATCTATTTTGGACTGGAGCAGCACATCTAACACCTTGCACCTCTTTCTAGAGTGATTAATTCTCCTGATATTAAGAGAGGTAATCTTAAATCCCTCCATTCCTAGGGTATGTGAGCCTCCTGAGACTGAGTCAGCTCACCAGCACACCCATACTTTCCCTACTTACCCCAACACATCCTCTCCACTGAGCAATAATAATAAGCATAATACAACCAGAACATGTATTATGGAAGTATGTATTGTTCAACTCTCCTTCATCCTCTATCGCCTCTCATTTTCCTTTTAAAAGACTTCTCCTCATAAAGCATACCACTCGTAACACTGAAATTTATTTATTTATTTAACAGCTCTTATATACCGTGCTCTTTGTTATCAGTGTGGTTTACATTCAACAATATGTTACTCAGACAGTTAAGACCTGACCTAAGTTTACAGATAACAGGGAACGTAACATGGATATGAACTGGGGGAAACTATTTACATTTGAACAGATATTGTGATGGTGTTCTATTTACAGTAAAGTACATCATGCAGCAGTACAATTCTATATGGTCTATGGTCTGTGTTACATCCCCTCCCTCCTTCCTGCCCCCCCCCCTCCACACAGCATCTTCATCCATAATCTTCTTGTACCCCAAACACTCACCTGTCACTCAAACTAAACCACATACATTGACGGTCCCCCAGAAAGCAATGCCAGTCCAGTCCCCATGCAGGAAGCCTCCAACAGTCTCCTCACAAGTGGCCAAGGAGGCCAAGAGTAAATAACCTTCTAACATCACCCTCTATGATCAATATCCCCTCTTCACGGGGTTTCTGAAAAAGTCACCTTCAGGTAGCTTCATGATAACAGTTCCCACTGCAACCAGACAATTTAACAAATCTCAGACGATTGAAGCTCAACCTGGTCTGTACAAGCAGTTGCTGCAGCTGAGATCTCCAACTCCAGCTCCATGGTGGCAGTATGGTGCGTTAATGAGCTTACACCCTCCACATTGTTTTGTGACATACACAGCCCCGCTGAATCACCATCTGTAGATGAAAATTGGCTGAGCTCTGCTCCTGTATGCAGAGATATTCCATTTTTGACTGGTCCCATGTGTTGAGATGGCGTGAGTGTGGAACATATGCACATCTGCTGTAATGGTAAAGAAACGTCGGACTCCATTCTCAATAAAAGTTAATTTGGCAGAGTAACAAATTACCGTTTTGGTACCACAAGCAATCAGCAAATCTCGGCATTTCATAAGTTCTTGTCACTGGCGAACAGTCTCAGTAGCAAGATCAGGGAATATCATAACCCTCCAGGTCTTATATGAGACAAACCCAGTTTTCCGGGCTGCACATATTATGAAGTCTCACTCTTGGAATCGTAACAAACAAATTATAAAATCAAGAGGGTGTGCATTAGTGCCTGGCCTCAGACGGAGCTCCCTGTGTGTCCTCTTGCTAATTCAAATTCCATGGGAGCAGGAGAGCCAGGAAAACAATTACTTAGCAAGGTTTGTATAAAAAGAACAGGATCTTGCCCCTCTGCTCCTTCGGGAACTCCAAAGATACGTATATTAATGTTTTTCCTGATTTTCATAGTCCTCCAATTTTCCCTGAGCTTGTAGCATTTGTTTTTTGAGGCTGCTGATGTCCTCCAATAACGCTTGCTGAAAATCCTCCATTCATTTGACTCTATCCTTTACTTGGTCAAGCTGGTCCCCTCTGACCACAAATATTTCTTCAATTTTTTTGAAGACCTTGTCAACAATTTCCGTTTTAGATACTCAAAATTCACGGAGAGCAGTCATAAGCATTCTCTGCGAACCAGCAGGAAGTCAGTCCTCACATATTGGTGATGTCGGTGGTGACGGAGCCTGCATGGTAACCTCTCCCCAACTTTCAAAGAAAGCCTTTGGGAGATGCACCACACAAGTGTGGTCTCCTTTCCGCCTAAGGGTGCCATCTTGCCACAGTCTCCTTTCCGCGGAGCCCATCAGATGTGTGTCTGTCCTCACCTGGAAAAAGTTGGTGATTTTTTTTTTTGTCTTTTATTTTTTTCTTTCTTTCTCTGGTTGCATACCAGTCCCTTCTCACTCCCGAGTCTGCTTACCTTGGCGTTGCATTCTCGGGTTCTTTTCTTTTTTCTCTTTTTTTTTTTTTCTTCATTGGCATGGATTTGTGCCTTTTTCCTGGCTGGGCCAAGTGAGTTTGACCTCACAGGGGCTGTCTCCCCCTGCCATGGCCTCGGTCAGTGACTTCAAGGCCTGCGACCACTGAACACAACATGTCATGCACAGACCTGCACGACTGCTGCCTTTGATGCCTCAGGCTGGATCACGATCCCTTGGTCTGCAGTCTCTACAAGCAGAAGACTCCCAAGGCCCTCGAGAGCTATCAGCAGCAGCACAAGTCAGTCTTCCAGAAGACCATCTCAGCCCCAGTGTCGTCCACGAGACCATGATCCAAGACCCCCTCCGGGACCCCAGATCCTTGTGGAGCCCGGGCGGCCTTGGGGCCATAGAGCCTCCAATCAGAGCTCCCTCGACTAGGGCTGCTCTCTGAAGAGCCAGAAGCCCTCAATGACCTCTTCAGGTGACGAGTCAGGGAAAGTGTGAAAGTCCCATGGGCTCCGGACCCGCGGTCCCCAATGTATGGCCGAGGTTGACGGCCAGGATAGGCCTACCAAGTTGCCTCGATGGGAGCCACTGATGTTAAGGGATCGGCCTCAGTCCCCAAAAGCCACTCTCGTTGAGGACTCCCCCTTGACAGAGGCAGCATCTGGTCTGAAGTCCTCTGTGCCCGAGCCGAGGGCTGTAGGGCCATCTGGCCTTGAGGCCAGGATGGTGGTCTTGGAGTGCAGTTTGTCTGCCTTCATGGCCCAGCAGCAAGCCCTGATGCCCGGTTCCTCCGGGTCATCACTCCCGATCACCAGGCCCTCCATGTTGAGAAACTTCCCGGAAGTTAAGCCGATCCTTGAGCACCACTGGCCTCAATAGACACCTCGACCTCTGTCCCCATCCCGGTCTTGATCTTCAGGGCCGCAGTCTTCCCTGCTCAGTGCCCTCGGCTCTTAGTGCAGGGCACCTGGTGCACCAGAGGCATCTGGGCCGGGGCATGACCTGGAGAACCCTAGTCTCCTCCACTGCCTCTGAGTCAGACTGGGAGACTGAGGACAACGAGTCCCCAGACACCTGCTGCCATCGGGATGTGCCCTCAGACCCTTCTCCTTTGGAGACGCGGTGCCAGTCCCCACATGAGGACTTGGCCTTCCTTGACTTTGTGAGGGTTATTGCAAAGGCCCTTGCCTTCACCACCATTTCAGAGGAGGACCCTTGCATGGAGGACCTTGCAATCCTCCAGTACGAGGTTTCCCCAAAGGAGACACTCACAGTGCCTGTTCCTTATCGGTCCTCCAGTTTAGACCTCCACCTCTGGGTTGTGCACCTCCTCCTGCAGCATGGAGACTGGGCATGTCAAAGTCATGACCTCACTGGATGTAGTCTGCTGATCACTCCCCTCAGCCCCAGTGTGTTCAGTCTCCATGCAGCAGGAGGACTTAGTGAGCCTAGGTGCTGGGCTCACTCGAACACATAAGGAGCTTTAGAGTAGCATAGATTAGTTTGGGGGGGTTCTTCCTTTTCCCTAACATTCTCCTTTAAAGTTCACTTTCACAATTTGGGTACTGTTTCTTTGAAAAAAAAAAAAAGAAAAGAAAAGAATTAGGAGAGTGTATTTCTTGTGCCAGTTCCTGCTGTTTCTCTGTGGGCTTCTGGCTTTGGGCTCAATTTCTAGCAGATCTCTCCCCTTGGACGACACAGGGGGGAGCGCTGTGGCAGGCAACAGAGGTGTATCGGCGATTCTGAAAGCCGCGACCATCCTAAACCTGATGGCACTGGGACAAGCTGCTCACCGGGCAGCACTCTGCTCACGGCAAGGTGGAGCGGGGGTGAGCTGGCTTGAGCCCTGCAGATACAGATCGGGTGCTGAAGACGGGGGACCCGTTGCTGAGAAAGGCAGGTAATCGCTCTAGCGAGCGCGGGAACAGTCGTGACAGGGCTGTCTGCCCTCGCGGTGCATTTTGGTGCCTTTTTTCCCTCCTCTAGACTATAGCGGCGGCCATTTTGTGGCATGTTCGTCGCGTGACAGGCGCTTCCCCGATGCTTTAATTTTCCCTTTGTTTAATGCTAGTGCTGCACTGCCACGAGGGGGGAAGATTAGCTGCAGTTCCTTTTTAATTTCTCAGAGTTAATTGCCCTTTGTTTTGTTTTTTTTGACGGGCTGTGAGCATCCCCTTAGGGTTTCCCTTCCCTTGGGCTTCTTCTGGGTGTCCTTTGGTGGGGTTGATTGCTGCAAGGGGGAGTTTGGTCTGGAAATTGGTTTTCCCTGGTGGGGCTGGTCTAAAAAAAAAAAAGTCTAAGTCTAAGAAGGAGATTGTAAGAGTACCTGGTGTATGGCATCCCAGCCTCTCTGAATTGTCTGTGGCACCCGCAGAGGGACAGTAGCGGATTCAGGTATCTGCAAGGCCTGTGCCACAGTTTCCACCAGCATTGAGCAGCAGATGGATATTAAGGTTGCTCAAGAGCCCGGGGGGGGGGGGGGGTCCGGAGCTGTCAGAGAGCTTCCTGGACCGCCGGCCTTAGGGGATAGTCAGGAGGAGACCATTGGTCCAGCTACTTTGCAAGCGACCTTGGACGCGGGGTTGCAGCTCGAAGATTTCTGTCCAGATTTTGTCCTATTGATGCATCAAGCCTTCTGTTTGCAGCGTCAAGGTAAATTACCGGAGCCAGTGGCGGGGCCTAGTGCGGCACCTCAACCCAGGTTGGTCGGAGTAGTATTGTTAGACCTCCAAAGCGATCAAGACCTCCGGAGCCCTCCCCCTCGGAGGTGGAGTGGCACGAAACCGTGGAGGCAGAGATGGACCTGGAGGCCGAAATGGAAGACTTGGAAGAAGGCGAGATTCAGGAGCCTGAAGATCAGGTGAAAATCATTAAGAGTGTTCCGGAGGGACGAGTTGATGGCGCTCATTACGGAATCCCTACAGACGTTGAAGCTAGCCCCAGCTCCACCGAGTGAGGAAGAGAGTGGGGAAGATCCTATAATCCAAGCAGTATGGCAGGCTCAGGTTGTGTTTCCCGTGCACCGCGTGGTGGACCGGATGATCCAGGACAAATGGGATCAACCCGAGTCTGGTCTGAGAGGGGTCAGGATTATGAATAGACTTTATCCCTTAGCAGATAAGGACAAGGAACTGTTTCGCTCTCCGAGCGTGGATGCGGCAGTGTCAGCCGTTACCAAGAAGACCACTATTCTGGTTGAAGGTAGCGCAGCATTGAAGGACGCGCAAGATAGGAAGGTGGATGGTTTGTTAAAACAGTCGTTTGAGGTGGATGCCTTGTCCTTACAGGCGTCCATTTGTGGTGCTTGGGTGGCAAGAGTGTGTCTCAGGTGGTCTCAGAGTTTACGTCAGTCTATCCAGCTGGATCAGGAGAGTCTTCGAGAGATCGATCGCTTCGAGTCCGGTACTGCATATTTGGCGGATGTACATTACGACTTGATTCAGGCTCTAGCTAATAGTATGGCTTCGCTAGTTGCCGCACGCAGAGCCCTATGGTTAAGGACTTGGGCAGCCGATGGTTCGTCCAAATCGCGTCTCGGCAAGCTGCCGTTCAAAGGGCGGTTGTTGTTTGGAGAGGATCTTGACAAGTTGGCTAAAGATCTAGGAGTCCAAGGGCAGGCAGCTTCCTGAGGATAAGTCTCGGCAGGGGAAATCCTATCTGGCCTTTCGGGGTCAGTTTTGAGATTTCCGGAGGTTCTGTTCAGCTCGTTTCGTGAGGTTCCAGAGAGGACGGTTCCCGTCTAGAGCCCAGGGGTTTTGTGGATTTCGTGGTGCAAGCAGGGGATTCACAACAACATCCTCAGCTGCATCTCAGAAGCCCCAATGAAAGCTGGCGGGTCCCGGCAGGAAGTCAACCGATAAGCGGGAGGCTTCAGGGGGTTCCTTCCTGCCTGGACCCGAATAACATCCGACCAGTGGGTTTTAGAGATCATTCATGAAGGATATGCGCTGGAGTTCGCAAGACCGGTTCAGGACTCTCTTGTGCTGTCTCCCTGCAAGGGTCATCAGAAAACTCTGGCAGTCTGCAGCATACTTGATTGGCTTTTGCAACTGGGTGTGATCATGCCGGTACCGGCAGCAGATTGTGGTACGGGTCAATACTCAATTTATTTCGTAGTGCCAAAAAAGGACAGCTCGCTCCAGCCTCTCTTGGACCTAAAATGAGTGAATCGGTGTCTTCGAGTATCACATTTCAGGATGGAGACCTTAAGATTGGTCATTGTAGTGGTACGCAAGGGGGAATATTTAACTTCCCTGGATCTTACGGAGGCGTATCTACATATTCCCATCAGAGCGGCTCACGAGAAGTTCCTACGCTTCGCTCTCCCTTGGGGACATTATCAATTCCAAGCGTTGCTGTTCGGGTTGGCGACGGCACCGCGAACCTTCACCAAGATCATGGTGGTAGTAACAGCAACATTGCGGAAAGATGGGATTTTGGTTCATCCTTATCTCGATGATTGGTTAATTCGAGCGAAGTCAGAGGCCGAGAGTGTTCAAGTTACCGGCAAGATGGTACAGTTTTTTTACAGGACCTAGGCTGGGTGGTCAACCCGTCCAAAAGTCATCTAGTGCCCTCCCAGGATCTCGCATACTTGAGGGTTTGGTTCAACACTCCAGGAGGGTGCAGTGTTCCTGCCGCATCGACGAGTTCAGAGCCTTCGGCAACTGATCCGCAAGTTCAGGGCTGATCCGGCGCCTTCGGCATGGAATTACCTGCGAGTGCTAGGCTCAATGGCGGCAACCCTGGAAGCGGTACCGTGGGCCAGGTTTCATATGAGGCCCTTGCAGCGAGCGCTTCTGCGTCGGTCACATCAGTCCGACTCATTGAACAAGCGTCTACCCTGTCCGCACCAAGTCAGGTAATCCCTGCAGTGGTGGCTACGTCCCGGAGTCCTGACGAGAGGGATGCCCCTGGAGCAGCCGGAGTGGATCCCTCAGTTGACAGATGCGAGTCTTGCGGGGTGGAGGGCACATTGCGGAGCTCTCTTCACGCAGGGCATCTGGTCCATTCTCTTCACGCAGGGCATCTGGTCCATTCTCGAGAGGTCTTGGTCCATCAACCAGCTAGAACTGAGAGCGGTTCATCTAGCACTGCTGCAGTTCGAAGCCACGGTCACCGGTCGGGCAGTGAGAATGCTGTCGGACAACTCCGTGACGGTGGCCTACATAAATCGCCAGGGCGGCACGCGAAGTACAGCCATAGAAGAGGAAGCTGAGGCGCTGTTTACCTGGGTGGAAAGTTGTCTACCAGCAATCTCGGCGGCACACATTGTGGGGAAGGACAATGTGACGGCGGGCTTCCTCAGCAGGGTTCACGTGGATGTGGGAGAATGGGAGCTGCATCCGGATGTGTTTACGCTTCTGGTACGCAGATGGGGTCCGCCGTTCATGGATCTCATGGCGACCTTTCAGTCAGCAAAAGCGAGTCGCTTTTTCAGCAGACGGCGAGAGAGGATGTCGGAAGGCATCGATGCTCTGATGCAACCTTGGCCGTCGGGGCTTCTGTATGTATTCCCGCTGTGGGCCCTAATAGGCTGGGTGGTGCAGAGGATCGAAGCTCATCATGGGAGAGTTCTGCTGGTGGCGCTGAACTGGCCAAGACATCCGTGGTATGCCGATCTCATTCACTTGCTCGACGGGGAGCCGTGGAGGATGCCGGTCTCGGAAGATCTGTTGATTCAAGGACTTCTTCTTATGCCTCAGGTGAATCGGTTCTTGCTTGCGGTTTGGCCATTGAAAGGGCAAGGTTGAAAAAGAAAGGTTACTCGGCAGCGGTGATCGCAACTTACTCCGAGCGAGAAAAGCATCTATGTCTCTAGCTTATGTTCGAATTTGGCGTATTTTTGAGGACTGGTGCTCAAGGCAGCAAGTTCGAGCGGCTACAGTATCAATTCCCTTGGTCCTCAGTTTCTTGCAAGAGGGGTTTGATAAAGGCTTGGCAGCCAGTTCTTTGCGAGTGCAGTTAGCAGCCCTGGCTTGCTATAGGGACAAAGTGCAGGGCATTGCGCTTGGGGCGCATACAGATGTGTTGCGCTTTCTTAAAGCCGTATCAAGGTTCCGTCCTTCTAATAGAGTTATCATCCCACCATGGGATCTCAATTTGGTCTTAGGGGTGCTGGTGTGTGAACCGTTTGAACCGTTATAGCAGGCATCGGTTAAAGATTTGACTTTAAAAACAGTATTTTTGGTGGCTGTCTGTTCGGCAAGGCGAATTTGAGTTGCAGGCGTTGTCCTGTCGAGAGCCATTTTTGTCATTTTCTAGAGAAAAGGTCGTGTTGCGGCCGGTACCATCTTTTCTGCCAAAGGTAGTCTCCCCATTCCGTTTGAATCAATCAATTTCCCTTCCGGTACTCAGTTCGGGGGAGGGAAACGCTTCGGCCCGTAGTTTGAGCTGGCTGGACGTCAAACGGGTATTGCGAAGGTATTTGAAGGTCTTGGAGTCCTTTTGCAAATCGGACCGTCTGTCTTGTTCGGAGGCACTCGCAAAGGGGAGGCAGCGGTGAAGGTGTCTATCTCTAGATGGATTAGGGAAGCGATTGCATCAGCATATTTAGTGCAGGGTCATTCAGTCCCAATGGGGTTACAAGCTCATTCGACCAGAACGCAAGCGACTTCCTGGGCGGAACACTGCTTGGTTCCGCCAGGGGCCATCTGTAGGGCGGCCACCTGGTCGTCTCTTCATACTTTCAGTAAACATTACTGCCTTGATGTGTTAGCGGCAGAGGATGCAGGTTTCGGCTTGGCTGTGTTGAGGGCAGGATGGAAAGGCCCCTCCCATTGATTACTGCTCTGTTACTTCCCAGAGGTGGAGGACTAAACTGGAGGACCGATAAGGAAATAGAAATTATACTTACCTGGTAATTGTCGTTCCTTTAGGAACTCCAGTTTAGTCCTCATTCCCGCCCGAGTCGTATCGTTGACTGTGGAGGTTCAGTTATTTGCGGTGAAAATTTACAGGTACGTAGAGTTATTACTACAGTTTGGTTCATTGGTGGCTGTTTGTTTCCTTTCTCTCTTCTTCCTCTTTCTTAGCTCTGCATATGATTAGGGAGGAGGAACAAGGCACAAGAAAACGTTTATCCTTTCTGTGGGACATTTAGTTGTCACATAGATAGTAGTTAGCAGACTGTCTACTTATTTGTTGCTCCTTTGAGTTTGCTTTGTCAATAGTTCACTGGGGCTGAGGGGAGTGATCAGCAGACTACATCCAGTGAGGTCACGACTTTGACATGCCCAGTCTCCATGCTGCAGGAGGAGGTGCACAACCCAGAGGTGGAGGACTAAACTAGAGTCCCTAAAGGAACGACAATTACCAGGGAAGCGTAATTTCTATTTCTCCTCATCCTGGAATGGCAATCCTCCACACATTGGAGACCCTCTCCTCAGTGCCCATACTGAACAGGCGGCTGGATTTGATGTACCGGATCTGCCGGAGGCCTGGCTTCCAGAAATCCCAACTGCCTCATAACTTCATGATGGTAGAGTCGGCCATGCTTCGTCTCAAGAGTCAGAAGACGCACTTCTCTGTGCCACCTGGGTAGGGCGGTCTACACCATGGACGCCATAGGCAGAAATTGCTTCCAGGGCTCAATGCTTGTCAGCCGGAACCAGGCCTACCAGCTGTACATGGGCATGTACTTGTGGGACCTGGCTAAGGAACTCGCCGTGTTCTCGGCTGGTCTTTCAGAGGAACCCACTGCCTGCTTTGAACTTGCTACCCACTGTTTGCATAGAACTTGCCACCTACTGCCTGCATAGTATGTGCCACCCATTGTTTGCATAGGACTTGCTACCCACTGTTTGCATAGAACTTGCTACCCATTGCCTGCATAGAAATTGTTGCCCATTGCCATGGCCCCACATCACATTGTCCTTCTTTTCCTCATCCTCCCCAACTGCCTCCCCTCCTACCAACACCCTTCCTCCTCTCCCCCTACCCCCCCCCACCTTCCTCACTTCTCCCTCCATTATGTCCTCTAGTCTAGCATCTGCTCTTGAGCTTCAGCACACCATCCCCCACATTCAGCCAGCTCCTCTCTACTACTACTACTCCTCCTCTTTCTCTCATCAGGTAATATCAACCCCAACCCTGGCCCCCCTCGATTTCTTTCTCACCCTAAAAAGAGTTCCTCTCATACCTTATCTAATCCACATCCCGCAACTCCCCCCTTCCGCCCTCCCTCACTCATCCAGAGATATCAACCCCAACCTTATCTCAAAAAAGAAATCCTCACATAACCTATCTGATACCATCAATATCACCCCTCACTTCCCCTCCCTCAAATCCCTCTTGGAGGGCACACACATCCAGACATATCCACCCACACCCTGCTCCCTCTAAATCTCTGCACTACTCTAGAAATAAAGCCTCATGTTACTCTGTACTTTTCTGTACAGCTTTTGATCTTCCTCCCCCTTCTTCTCTCCCTTCCCAAGTAGCAAGAATAAAATAAATTGATCATTTCTTTTTTTCTTTTCTTTTATTGGTTGTCTTGTCTTCCTCTTTCTCTGACTCTGTCCTTTCTCCCCCCTTTTGTAAATTTTTAAATTGGCGTTCTCTTTTCTTTTTCTGCAGCATTTTTTTGTAATTTTTTTTAAATTTGTTAACCGCTCTGATACCCTGTAATGGGCGGTATGTAAAGCTTTAAATAAACATAAACTCTGAAAGAAATCCTCACGTAACTTATCTAACCTTATCCATATCCCTCTCTTTCCCCCCTCCTCTCTCCCGTTTTCATGTGCCCTATAGAACACATGCTCAGTCACTAACAAACTTCCTTTTACTCACGATCTCTTTATCTCTAATGCCCTACACCTTCTTGCCCTGACTGAGACCTGGCTCCCCCCAGACGACACCGTATCCATTGCTTCTCTCTGCTATGGGGGTTACCAGTTCTCCCATACACCTCGAACCACTGGTCGCGGTGGTGGCATTGGTCTCCTACTTTCTCCCTCCTGCCAATTCCAACCCCTCCTGCTACCTCAGTCACCCTCCCCCCTCTCTTTTGAAGTCCACTCCATTCACCTCATCATACCACTTCCCCTCCGAGTAGCTGTTATTTATCGCCCACCCGACAAATCCAAATCAACCTTCCTCACCGACTTCGACTCCTGGCTTTCCGCCTTTCTGGATCCCTCTTCCCCTACTCTTATTCTTGGAGATTTTAACATTCACGTCGACAACCCCTCCGATCCCCATGCCTCAAAGTTCCTCACCCTCACCTCCTCGTACGACCTCCAACCTTGCTCCACCACCCCCACCCACCTACACGGCCACTGCCTTGACCTAATACACTTTTTTTTTTTTTTTTCTAATTCCTCTCCCTCAAATTTCTGCAACTCAATCCTTCCCTCATCTGACCATCACCTTTTAACCTTTACTCTTCAGCTTCCACCGTCTCAACCTCATCCTGTCTCCTCCGACCTATTTAGAAACCACCATAATATTGATCCCCTGACACTCTCCTCCACCATTTCTCCATCTCTTTCCTCCATTATAGCCTCCAAATCCTGTTGATGAGGCATTATCTTCTTACAATGCTACACTATCCTCAGCTCTTGACACTCTTGCCCCACCCACCCCACGTCCAGTCAAACGATCTACTCCCCAGCCCTGGCTTTCGCCCACTACCTGCTATCTACGCACCTGCGCCCGTGCTGCTGAACGTGCCTGGTCCAAATCCCGCTCCGCAGAGGACCTTCTACACTTCAAATTCCATGCTTGGCTCCTTCCAGTCAGCCATAGCACTTACCAAACAAGACTACTACATCCATCTGACCAACTCCCTTGCCTCTGGCCCTCACCGTCTCTTTAATACCCTCAATTCTTTCCTCAAGGTCCCCCGGTCCCGCCCTCCCTTTCTGCCCAAACCCTAGCCGACTACTTCCACGACAAAATCCACAAGATCACCCTCCCCAATTCTCCCCCGCATCCATACTTCCTCTGCCACCCTCTCTTCCTTCCCTCCGATCTCTGAAGAAGAGAAACCGCGCTCTTCCAAACCCACCACCTGTTCATCCGACCCTATCCCCACCCATCTCCTACACCCCATCTCCCCCACCATTGTCCCTCCCCTCTCTCATATCCTCAACCTCTCACTCTCCACTGCAACTGTCCCCGCTGACTTTAAACATGCTGTTGTCACACCCCTCCTCAAGAAACCCTCACTTGATCCCACATGCCCTTCCAACTATCGATCCATCTCCCTCCTTCCCTTCATATCTAAACTACTAGAATGAGCCGTCCACCGCCACTGCCTCGACTTCCTCACCTCCCAGGCCCTCCTGGACCCACTACAATCCAGCTTCCGTCCCCTACACTCCACTGAAACGGCTCTCGCAAGAGTCTCTAATGACCTGTTCCTGGCTATCCTCATCCTTCTTGATCTCTCTGCTGCCTTTGACACCGTTGACCACAATCTTCTCCTCACCACCCTCTCCTCCCTTGGCTTCAAGGACTCGGTATTATCCTGATTCTCCTCCTACCTCTCCCAACGCTCATTCAGTGTATGCTCTGGCGGTTCCTCCTCCTCCCCTACCCCGCTCAATGTAGGTGTACCTCAGGGGTCCATCTTGGGCCCCCTCCTTTTCTCTCTCTACACCCAAGCCCATGGCTTTCAGTACCATCTCTATGCCGATGACTCCAAAATCTACCTCTCTACACCTAATATTTCTCCAACAACCCAGTCCAAGATCTCTGCCTGCCTTTCCGACATCGCTGCCTGGATGTCTCATCACCGATTGAAATTGAACATGGTCAAGACTGAACTCCTTATCTTTCCCCCCAACTCCTCCCCTCCTCTTCCCCCTTTCTCAGTCTATGTGGATGGAGCTACTAGCCTTTCTGTTCCCTCTGCCCGCAACCTAGGGGTTATCTTTGACACCTCTCTCTCCTTCTCCGCACATATCCAACTTGTAGCTAAGACCTGCTGTTTCTTCCTCTACAACATTGGCAAAATCCGCCCTTTCCTCTCTGAACATACTACCAAAATGCTTATCCACTCCTTAGTCTCCTCTCACCTTGATTACTGCAACCTGCTTCTTGCTGGTCTCCCCATCAGCCACCTCCTTCCCCTTCAATCTATACAAAATCACGCTACTCGACTAATCTTCCGCCATTCCCACCATGCCCACATTACTCCTCTTCTCAAGTCACTTCACTGGCTCCCTGTCCAATTCCGCATCCAATTCAAGCTTCTACTGACCTATAAATGCATTCACTCTACAGCCCCTCAATACCTCTCATCTCTTATCTTGCCCTTCATCCCCTCTCGGAACCTGCGCTCCACTAACAAATTACTTCTATTTATGCCTTTCACTCGCACCGCTAACTCCCGACTTCGCTCCTTTCACCTTGCTGCACCTTACACCTGGAACAGCTTACCTGTGTCTATACGCCAGGCACCCTCCCTGGCCCTCTTCAAATCCAGGTTGAAGACCCAGCTCTTCACCATTGCTTTCAGATCCTGACTTCTATCTTTATCTTATCTTAACCCCCGTCATTTCTCATGACTAATTGTATAGACGATACCGTGCCTTACACTAAACTGACCAATGCTCTCTATTGTTCTGACTGGATTGTAAGCTCCGATGAGCATGACTCTGTCTGGCAGGGACTGTCTCTTGTATACTGGCTGCCTCTCGTAGGTTAGCTGTACAGCGCCACGTGCGTGGTGCTATACAAGTGCTAAATAGTAGTAGTAGTAGTAGTCCCCTCCAGCGGTTCTGGACCCTGGCTTCCACAGGCAGTCAGAGTGCTCGAGCAACCTGACAGCTTCAAGTTGGTGGCTAGAGTAACTGCGGTGGGCATTAGTGCCCGCTGCCATGCCTGGCTACAGTCGTTAAACCTGGAGCAATGGGTGCAGGACAAGCTGGTTGATGTCCTGTGCCAGGGAGAGAACCTCTTTGGCAAACCCATGATGGATAAGGCCACCGAGAGAGTCCAAATTTCTGACAAGAACTAGGCTCTCCAAGAAGACTGCTGAACCTTCCCAGAGGAAGGCTTCAGGGAGAAAGCCCTCATACCCAAAGAAGAGGAAGATTTATAGAACTACCCCCAATACCCGGCCTTCCCAGTTCCCCAGCAGGCCAAGGGACAGGGGCATGGCCCATGTAAGCCTAAGACCCACAAACCCCAGACCATGCCCCCCGGTGCAATCTGGAGGGGACTTGGGCACAGCCTCTCTCTCCCCCAGGAGGCACAGCCCTGTAACATACAGGGGGATATCTGGTGCTCGAACCCATATGTGGCCCTCCATCATCAATGCATGGGCCCTGCAGGTGGTCAGGGAGGGTTACCTCTTCCACTTCCATCAGATGCCCCCACCATTCTTCCCAGGAGAGCTCCCCAGGATTCCCCTTTAGCGGGCCCTGCTCCAGCAAGAGCTCACAGGCCTCCTAGCAAACCAGGCAGTGGAATCCATCCCTGTTCACCTCAGGGGGAAGGAGTTCTTCTGCTGTTTCCTTGTCCCCAGAAGGACTGGAGAGTTTTGTCCCATCCTAGACCTGCTGGACCTCCACAGATTCCTGATGAGGGAGAAATTCAAAGTACTCTCCCTTGGAACGTTGCTGTCACACCTCCAGCAGGGAGACTGGCTGTGCTCCTTTGACTTAAAGGATGCATACATCCTTATCCACCCCACCACAGGTAGTATCTTCACTTCGTAGTGGAAGGTGGTCACTATCAGTACAGAGTGCTACCCTTAAGGCTAGCCGCTGGTCCATGGGTATTCACCAAGTGTCTGATTGTAGTCGCAGCTCACCTCAGGCTCCATGGGGGTCTTCATCTTCCCCTAGCTGGATGACTGGCTAGTAAAGGGCAGCACCGCTGCCAAGGCACCATCCTTGTTCTAGAGTACTTGGGGTTTATTATCAACTACCCAAAATCTCATCTCCAGCCTGCTCAAAGTCTGGGATTCATAGTGGTGAAGTCGGACACTGTCCAGGCCAAAGCTTTTCTTCCAAGGGACAGGGCCCTGCACCTACAGGCACTCGCAATGGGTACTCAGCGCTGTCATCCCTCCACATGCTCTACATTGCTGGAATACATGGCGCCAATAGTGCATGTCACTCTGGACGCCCACTTACAGATGTTGATGGCCCACTGGGCCTTCCGCTTCCAGTGATCCCAGGTCACTGGGCACCTATGGGACAGGGAGACCATCACCTATTCCCTGACCGACTCTCTCGACTGGTGGCAACACCTTCAGCACCTGCTGGCGGGGATGCCTTTCCAAACCTCAGAGGATCCTCACGACAGATGCCTCCAAACTGGGGTGGGGAGCCCATTGCGGCAACCTCTGCACTCAGGGCAGTTGGTCGCCAGCAAAGAGCCTCCAACAAATCAACCTCTGGGCTTTTTGCCACCACCTGCGGAATCGAACAGTACTTGTCCAGACCAAAAATCAGGTGGCAATGTTTTACATTAACAAGCAAGTGGGCACTGGTTCGCCATGAAGTGGTGAGCATCTTTTCTTATGCCAGCAGCAATGGGTTGCCCCTATGGGCTGTATACCTCCCAGACCAGGACAGTGCCCTGGCAGACTGGCTCAGCTGGGTCATCCAGTCGCACAGATGGAGGTTGGACCCCAAGGTAGTCGACGTTCTATTCCGGTGCTGGGGGTTTGCACAGATAGATCTCTTTTTGCCAGCCCAGCCAATGCCCAACTGCTCCGCTTCTGTTTCTGGCAGTAGTACCCTGCAAAGTTGGCTGCGGCTGCATTCCTGATCTCATGGGCAGAGGGCATCCTTTATGCCTTCCTGCCCACACCTCTGATCACCAGGACCCTTTTCAAAGTCCAACGCAACAGGGCCACAGTGTTCCTAGTAGCTTCATGGTGGGCCAGGCAGCCATGGTTTCCCCTGCCCCGTGGCCTGTTCACAGCACCCCCAGTTCCCTTGGGGTGCAACCCAGGCCATTCTCCACATACTAGACTGTAAGCGGGCGCTATACTTCTACCTGCGGCTCATCCAGGACCACCATTGAACTTCTCAGCTCTGTCTCCTTTGACCCAAGTCAGCTGGGGACAACGGTCTCCAAATGCACCCTGTCCACCTGGATAGTGGACTGCATTGCCTTTGTCTGAAAGCAGGCTGGTCTCTCACTGGAATGCTGTGTTACGGCACACAGCATCCAGGCCATGGTGGCCTCTGAGGCAAACCTGCATTCCGTTCCCTTGTTGGAAATCTGCCGAGCCGCCACCTGGTCCTCAGTCCACACCTTCGCTGCTCATTACTGCCTGGAGAGGGAATCCTGCCAGGACAGCACCTTTGGTCGGGCAGTACTCTTGTCATTTGTTTGGGGTGTAGGCAACTCCTGCCCTGCGGCCTTTGCTGGGTTCAGGCTACTGGTGCACTGGTTCCTCACTAGACACTTGGGTCGCTCATGGGTCTGTTTTTCAACTCAATTGATGTTGCTCATGGCTCACCTTTTTTTTCTGATCACCCATGGCTTCTTACAGGTTTCTGGGTAGCCTGTAGCTGGGGAGTCTCATATGTAAGGACCAACTTCCTACTTTTTCCTGGAGAAAGCATAGTTAGTGACCTGGAACAGGTGTTCTCCGGGGGCAGCAGGAATCCGTGACATTATCGACCCACCACAGCCCATGTTGGCAGCTAGTACCAACAATTCTTAAAAACAGTCTGCAAAGGAGGTGGAGCAAAGCATAAGAAGTTCCTTGAGAAACAATAGGGGGTGCAATAGCTGCAGTCCCATGGAGAGATGGAGGAGATGATTTAAGGAAGCTAGAGCCAGCCCAGAGAGAGCACCATCATACTACCAGCAAAGTAAATTGTTTTGTCACTTTTCTGAATGCCAAATAGAGCGATCTGCCCCTGCAACAGAGTTTGTTTCTAAAAGAAAGAAACTGTAATCCTAGCTGCATGAAGAAGATGTGTGATCAGTTTCCTTTTAAGTTTGGGCATCTGTCGGTTATTCCACCTGCCAAGAAGGTACAAGTGAGGTGAAAATTCAAAAGAGCAGCCTATCATGCCTTTGATCACAGCATGGACCTCTGACCAAAACCTGGTGACAATATCACTGGTCCATTATATGAGAAAAAGTGTCCTCGATGCCACTGCTTCACTAATAAAGAGGGCTAGCACTGATGAACATTTTAAAATACAGAGGATACCTATAGGTGTGGTGATATAATTTGTATAACAGCTGTTGATGTTTATTACAAACCTACACCACAGGGCGTTCAAGGGTGCCTGCCAGTCCTCCATATCTACTGTAGTCCCAAAGCAAGATCAGAGTTCCATCTGCTTACAAGTGGGTTTGTAACCAGCTCCTACTCTTTATTCATCAAGTACTCAGCAGGGGGGAGGTCAAATTTCTATCCTGTTTCTGCTTCTTAACTCTGCCCCCCCCCCACACCCCCTTTAGCTCTATGATCTTCTGGATTTGAAGAATTAAATAATGTATTTGTGCATACGAATTCTGATACTAGGTCTGTAATAGATTTAATTTTCTGGGACCAAGCAGGAAATTAGTCTGAGCCAATGGAGCCCGTGCGGGAATACTTCCCAGCTTCCATAGGAAGGTTTTGGAAGGTGCTCCATGCATATGTGCCAGTCTTCCCACCCCCATTGCTACCTCAGACTTCTTTTTTTCTATGGAACCCTCCAGATGTCATCTGTGTCCCGGAATTTAGTTGATTTTTTTTTCGCTATTTTTTTGCTAATCTTTTGGTATCGCATGCTGTACAGTGTCTTCCTGTCATATTCGGGAACATTGGTGCCACACATTTTTCTCAGGGTTTTTGCCTTTTTCCTCTTTAGTGTGCAGGATTTTCCTCTTGCGCCATCCTGGTCACTGAGGACATTGGAGTCCTTTGACTTGGGCGGAAGCCGTCTTCCCTACCATGTCAGAACTGGCCAGTGGCTTCAAGAAGTGCACCCAATGTGGCCAGACCATCTCCATCACTGACTGCTGCAGCTGGTGCCTTCAATGCCTCAGACCTTGCCACGAGCTCGGACTACACTTTCTGCTTGCAGATAACGTGCAAGGGACTTAAGAACCAGGAACGGTAGCAGTAATCACTGGCTCCGAGGCATCAACCTTGGCATCAACACCCCAGAAGGTCACTTCCGAGGCTTTGGCTTTGCGCAGAGGCTAGGCCTATTTGGAGCTGAGAGGTCACAGAGCACCAGAATGATGGCTCTCCTTTCTTTCTTTCTTTCTTTCTTTTATTTATTTATTTAAATGGATTTTTATACCGCTTTATCCTTAAATCAAAGCAGCTTACAATAAGGAGCACCCCCCAGAAGGACTGGACTTCAACCTTGTCGGCATCGAAGGGTGATGCTAAGCCCAGGGCAAAGGCCCATGGACATTAGTATCAGAGCCCCGGCCAGAGGAGTTGCCTCCTAAGGCCTCAGAGACTGGCATGAGATACCTGAGGTCGGGACCATCATGGAGTCCCCACTGAGGGAGCCAGCATTGGCACTGAAAGCTGCGGCACAGACTCTGGTGGCAGTGAAAACCTCTATCTTCTCAGAGGTTGCAAGCCCTCAAGTATAACTTTGCTGTGTTCATGGCTCAGCAAGCTGCCAAGAACCTGGTGATGGCCCTGTCCATGGCGGGTGCCTCACCTGCAGAGGTGCAGCTTATCCTACAGGCTCATGCTCTCTTGGGGCCCATGCTCTCTTGAGGTCCTTTGTGTAGCGAGTGTCCCCCTCCCCCGAGTGCTTCGAGTTTGGACAGACGGGAGCTGAGAACTCCTTAGACTTCACCAAGCGCCACTGGCGAGGTCACCATTTGTGGTGGTACTTCAAGTTCCACTTGGACTGATTGGGAGACTGAAGAGGAATCTCGGGAGACTGTCTGTCACTGCATTGTCCCCTCCAATCCCTCGACCCCATATGAGCGGAGGAGGCCCCCTCCGTAGACATCTTCATAGAGTTCATGCGGAATATTGGGAAGGCTTTGCCTTTTACTACTGAAGCAAAAGAGGACCCTTGGGCAGAGGAGATGGAAATCCTCCATTATCCGACTCCCCCTAAAGAGGCTATTATGGTTCCAATCCACACGATACTGGAACGGCTTCTCTTTAGGATGTGGGAAACACTGCTCATGGTGCCAACAGTTAGCCGATACCTCGATTCCATGTATGAAGTGCACAAGGGTCTTGGGTTTGAAAAAGTGCAACTCTCTCAGAACTCCATGGTGCTGGAATCGGCCATGCACTGGATTAAAAGTTCAAAGATGCAGTCGGTGCCCCAGGGTAGGGAAGCGTGCACCATGGACAGCTTTGGTAGGTAGTTCTACCAGGACTGAATGCCCTGGCTTAGATCAAAGTATACCAATTATACATGAGCATGTACCTGCGTGAACTGGCAGGGGATCTTGCAGGGTTCTCAGATGGTCTGTCAGGAGAGCACCTTGAGTGCTTCTGGAGCCTGGTGGACAAAACAAAGGAGTGCTCTAAGTACATCACTCGGGCAGCCTATGACAGGTTCGAATCCGTGGCTGCAGTGGGCATTGATGCCCGCCACCTGGCATGGCTACAGTCTTCAGACTTAGAGCAATGGGTTCAGGGTAAGTTGGCCGATGTCCCATGCTGGAGAGAGAACATCTTTGGCAAATCCATTGCGGAGAAGGCCGCAGAGTTGGAAACAGAGAAACTCACCATGAACAGTCTCTTGAGAAAGATCACTGACCCTTCCAGGAGAAAGGCTTCAGGGAAGAAGTCCTTTTACACTAAAAAGAAAAAGGCCTATGGTACTTACACCCCAAATTATTCGTACCAGTCACCCCAACAGGGGCAATAGGCTAAGGGTCAAAACCAGAGGCAGCAGCATAAGCTGAAAGTTCCAAAGTCTCAACCAGCACTACAGCCCCAGCCAGGCAGGGGCTTTTTTGATTTCTCGCTTTGGATCATGGCCTGTCTTCCCCTCCCAGCTTCCATTCCACCACAGGTGTAGGGGTGGGGGGCAGCTGATACACTTTGCCCACAGGTGGCCCAGCATAACAACTGATGCCTGGGCACTGCAGGTGGTCCACTAGGGCTACCTGCTGCGCTTCGCTCAGATCTACCCCTCCCCCCCCCCAATCTTCTTTCCTCTCAAGCATCACCAATGCAAACTACTCCAACCGGAGGTCCAGGCCTCCTGGCATTACAGACAGTGGAACTTGTTCCACCATCCCAAACAGGACAGCGTTTCTACTCCTGTTACTTCCTGGTTCCCAAGAAAACAGGCAGGTTCCAACCCATCCTGGATCTCCTCTGCAATCTCAATTGCTTCCTAGTGAAGGAAAAGTTCATGGTATCCCTTAGAACATTGTTGCCCTACCTTCAACAGGAAGATTGGCTGTGTTCCTTAGAACTCAAAGACGCCTACATGCACATCCTCATCCACCCCCTGCACCGTCAGTACTTCCACTTTATGCTCAGTGGATGGCACTTATCAGTACAGGGTTCTGCCCTTCGGCCTTGCCTCTGCCACAAGGATCTTCACCAAATGTCTGGCAGTCATTGTTGCCTTCCTCCATGTCCTGGAAATCTTTGTCTTCCCGTACCTGGACAACTGGTTGGTCAGGGGCAGGATGCTGAGCAAGGTTAGGCAGTCTGTACAGCGCACCATTCAGGTACTGGAACAGTTGAGCCTTGTCATCAACTACCCAAAGTCCCACCTGCATCCCTCTGAATGCCTCGTTCATTGGGGCTGTCCTAGACACCACACTGGCTCAAACTTTCCTTCCGGCGGCAGGACCCAGCACCTGGTCACCTTGGCAAGGGTCATCCAGCATTGCCTGGTTGTCTGGGCTTGGCATATGCCTTGCCTCCTGACCACATGGCCTCTACAGTCCATGTTACCCCTTCAGCCCGACTTCAGTTGTGTCGGACATAATAGTCGCTCTGCACACATTGGCAGCAGGCGATGGGACATTTTTCAGACAGGGTCACAGTGACTCTGCCTCTCCAAGAGTCCCTATCCTGGTTGCAGCACCCTGCTCACCTGCTTGCAGGACTTCCCTTCTAGGCCTTGCCGCACCAATTTAATGTTTGATGCCTCCAAACCTGGCTAGGGGGCACATTTGAATGACCTGTCCATACAGGGCCTCTGGACTGTGGGGGAAAGCCACCATCAGATCAAATTCCTGGAGTTTTGGGCCATTGCCAATGCCCTCCAAGTGTTTCAGTAACAGCTCTCCCACCAGGTCATTGTCATACAGATGGACAACCAGGTGGCTATGTTCTACCTCAGAAAACAGGATGGCATGGGTTCATACCTCCTCTGCAGTCCACCTCTGGAAGTTTGCAATATTGCACGGTATGCTTCTTAAAGCGGTATACTTACCAGGGGAGTTCAACGTCCTGGTGGATCACTTCAGCAGGGTCCTTCAGCCACATGAGTGGTCTCTGAACAGGCAGGTTGCCAATCGCATCTTCCAGATGTGGGGCACGCCATCCATAGACTTCTTTGCCAATCCCCCCAATGTCCAGCTCCCACTGTTTTGCTCCAAAGTGCCCTGAAAGAATCGCTTGGCTCCCCATGCTTTTCTCCTGAACTGGAGTGAGAGTCTTCTCTATGCCTACACACTGACCCCGCTGGTGGCCAAGACCCTTTTCAAGTTGGCGCTACCATGATCCTTATTGTGCCGCACTGGCCCAGGCAGCTCTGGTTTCCATTCCTACTCCGATTGTCTCAACAACTGCTCAGACTGGGCTGTGCCCCAGACCTCATCTCGCAGAATGACAGGACTCAGCGCTAGGGACGATAGGTTGGAAGCAAACAGTTTGGCTGCTGAGTGGGCAGTATTTGCAGAGCTCCGCTTACCACAGGACATGGAGAATTCAACAAGATGTGTTTTTTGCCTTCAAATGGCGCAGCTTCTCCGTCTGTGTGAACAAATCTCTGGACCCCTTCTCCTGCTCTGTGGAAACAGTGCTGTCTTATCTTCTGCAACTGTCAGACTCTGGTCTGAAATCCAACTTGGTCAGAGCGCTGTAGCCATTTATCATCAGCCCATGGCTGATTGACTGCTCTCTGCTTAACACTTAATGGCTCACTTTATGTGGAGTCTTCTGTCCTCTCGCCCTCCCATTAAAGCACCTCTGGTGGCATGGGACTTTAATGTAGTGCTCGGACAGCTCCTCACACCTCCCCCTTTGAACTACTTAGCTCTTGCCCTCTCCAATTCCTTACCTGGAAACATAGAAACATGTGGCAGAAAAAGACCACATGGCTTATCTAATCTGCCCTTCCATATCGCCCACTACAAGGGTCCCTTTTTTGCCTTTAGAGAGCCTCTGTGTTTGTCCCATGCTTTTTTGAATTTAGATACTGTCCTCATCTCTACCACCTCCACTGGGAGACTATTCCATGCATCTGCCACTCTTTCCATAAAGAAATATTTCTGCATATTACTCCCAAGTCTATCCCCTTTCACCCTCATCCTATGTCCCCTCCTAGCAGAGCTTGCTTTCAATTGAGAGGCTCTCCTCCAGTGCATTTATGCCATGGAGGTATTTAAACATCTCAGTCATATTACTTCAGTCCCACCTTTCCTCTAAAGTATACATATTAAGGTCTTTAAGTTGTCCTCATATGCTTTATAACAAAGATCATTAACCATTTTAGCAGCCACCCTCTGCAGCAACTCCAACCTGTTTATATCCTTTTGAAGATGTGTTCTCCAGAATTACACACAATATGCCAAATGAGGTCGCACCAAAGACTTATATAAAAGCACTATCATCACCTTTCTCCTGCTGGCCATTCTTCTCTCTATGCACCCAAGCTTCCTCCTAGCTTTCACCGTTGCCTTTTCTATCTGTTGAGCTACTTTGAGATTGTCAGACACAATCACGCCTAGGTCCCGTTCTTTCATGGACAGAAGTATGTCACCCCCCTATACTGTACCGCTCCCTTAGATTGTTGCAGCCCAAATGCATGACCCTATATTTTTTTAGCATTATATCTCAGCTGCTAAATTCTAGACCATTTTTCAACCTTAGCTAGATCCCTCCTCATGTTATCTACACCTTCCCGGGTGTATACTGTGTTGCAGATTTTGGTATCATCTGCAAAGAAGCAAAACTTACCCGACAGCCCTTCCACAGTATCACTAACAAAGATGTTAAAAAGAATCAGACCAAGGACAGATCGCTGCAGCACTCCACTGGTAACTACCTCCTCCTCAGAGTGAACTCCATTTACCTGTACCCTTTGTCACCTCCTATTCATCCAATTTCTAACCCAAGCAGTAACTTTAGGATCCATCCCAAGGGTGCTTAGTTTGCTTATAAGTCACCTGTGCGGAACAGTGTCAAATGCTTTACTGAAATCTAAATACACCACACCTAGGGCCCTACCTTGGTCCAACTTGCTGGTCACCCAGTCAAAGAAATCAATCAGATTTGTCTGACAAGACCTGCCTCTGGTGAATCCATGCTGACTCTGATCCTGCAATTGGTTGGACTCCAGAAAGCTCACTATTTTCTCTTTCAGCAGCGTTTCCAATAATTTACTCACCACCAAGGTTAATCTAACCAGCCTGTAGTTTTCAACCACATCCTTACTTCCGCTTTTGTGTATAGGGACCACATGTGCCTCTCTCCAGGCCACTGGCATCACTCCCGACTCCAAAGAGGCATTGAAAAGGTCAGTCAGTGGAGCTGCTAGAACCAGAGTTCCTTCAGTATTCTTGGATGTATCCCATCTGGTCCTATTGCTTTGTCCACTAGCTAGTTCCTCACGAATACAGTCCTCTAAAAATCATTTGAAATGTCCCTTGCTTTTGTTCCTGTTTGTGGGTGTTGTCTGAAGTCCTGCTCCCGACCTTTCATCTGTGAACACAGAACAGAAATATTTGTTAAGCAATTTTCCTTTATCCTCATCAGCTTCTACATATTCCTTCACTTCACCCTTGAGTATGACAATACCACTTTGCCCTTCCTCCTCTCACTAACATATCTGAAAAATGTCTTATTCCCCCCCCCCCCCCATTTTATTGCATTGGCTATTTTTTCTTCTTTTTGTACCTTTGCTTTCCTGACTACTTTGCCAGCCTCTCTACGTTTTTTAAAATATAGTTGCCTGACTCCCTCTCTATGAGATCTCTTGTATTTCATAAAGGCCTCCCTCTTTTTCTTCACCTTTTCTGGTGGCACTTACTTCTGCGTGCAGAGTCGGCGAATTGCAAGCGCTGGTAGTGCACCTTCTGTACACCAGGTTTCATAAGAACAGGGTGGTTCTCTGAATCAAAGGAGAAGGTAGTTGGCACAATAGCGGGCTGTCTTATAATTAGGTTAAAGGAGACAGTTCCTCTATTGGCCTCCCCGTTTCTTTTTAATATGTCATATCTTGAAAGTATGAGTTAAGGAAGCACTGCCCCTGCACATCTTATGTAACTGTTATGCCTCTGGTGGATACACTAACAGCATCATGAGCTCGATTCCACATGACTGCACCCATTCCGCAACAGCACTGTACCAAATCGCTGCCTGGCCACTAATGTAGAACGAGTGCTCTGGCAGCCAAATAATACAAATGTAGATTTGTAACTTCTAAGCCTCCACAAAATATACAGCAATTGAAATGTGGTGCATTTTTATTTTGTGGAGGGTTCTTATTCCAAATAAAATATGACCTAGGGGAATGCAAAAATCTAAACACTGTGCCAGAAACATTACATGGCAGATGCTGAAATAAGTATAGCAACCTGGGCAACACCAGAATTTTAACCAGAAATACTAAGGGCATGTTCAAAGCAATTAATGTGGTTAACAGACCTGCTAACCATGTTAATTGTACCAAGCGAGATATTCAGTAGCTGAACATCCCCCTCTAGTGCTGCTAGATGCTCCGATGCTGTGTAGCATTGGGGCATGCTGTGGACGGCTCTAAAGATAACCAGTCTGCTGTGATATTGAGCTGCTGCTCTGTTATCTTAAAGCAGCTCAAGTTAGGAAGAATAAAGGCTGTCCTAACTTTAGCTGCTTCAGCTAATCGGGCAGCAGCTGAATATCGCCACTGTCCAGTTAGCTACAGCATTATTCAGCCAACCTAGATATTCAGTGCTAGTGGCTCTGGAGTAAAGTTCATCCCTCTTAATCTCTTTCACGTGTTTAATAGCTGTAATGTAATTGGATTTACAAAGATCTGAAATCTTTAAGGGGCTTTAATCCCCAAAAATTTAAAATAGCTGGATGTCTGATTAGGTTTCGCAAGCAGCTTGGCAAAAGGGCAGGAGAGTATCTTCACTGCTATAGATTTTAAATTAATTCCGTAGCTTGTGAAGTTCCTGTATTTCTCCAGGACCAAGAAGGAAGTCAGCCCTCACTTATGGGCGATGACACTGACTGAGCCTTCGCGTGGGAACCCTCCCCTGCTTTCACAGTAAGCCTTTGGGAGAGCCAGCACATGTGTGATCACCTTCCTGCCCAAACAGAGCCGCCATCTTTTTTCCATGGAGCCCTCCAGACATTCATCTGTATTCTGGAGATAGGGTAAAAGCTTATCGATAGTTTTTGCCGCTTGGTACTCCTTTTTTTTTTTCCTCTTTATTCATGTTTTTATTTGCCTTCCTCTATTTCCTGGTATTGTTGCTGCCTCAGCGCCATGTATTTTTCGGGTCTTTATTTTCAGCATACAGTTTTTATCTTGTCGGGGCATTGGAGTCTTTTGACTTGGCGGATGTTATCTTCCCCAATGTTCACCCCGACCAGTGGCTTTAAGAAATGCGCCAGATGTGGCCAAACCATTTCCATCATGGATCTGCATAACTGGTGCCTTCGGTGCCTTGGGCCCGACCACAAGCCCCCTACATGCACTCTCTGCTTGCAGATGACATGCAAGGGAATGAAGAACTGTGAAAAGCAGCAGGAATCACTATTTGGCTCCAAGATATCGACATCAACCCTGGTATTGACATCGGCATTGATGCACTCAAAGGGCACCGCTGAGGACTCAGCCTCGTGTAATGAACGGACTGTTTTGGAGAAACGATATCACGAGGCTCTAGAATGGAGACTCTTCTTTGAAGAGGAGCATCTTCGGAAGGAATGGACTTCGTCTCAGTCATCGTTGACTAGTGATGCTGAATCCAGGGTGATGACCCATGGACATCGCCATCAAAGCCCTCAATGCATCTCTGAGGGCGAAGGCTGGGAGCAGCCTTCGAAGCTGCCCTGGTGGAAAGAGGTGCCTTCCATGGCCTTGGAGGGGCTGGTGCACGACCCCGAGCCTGTTACCATCAGAGTCCCCACCAAAGGAACTGGCATTGGCACTGAAGGATGTGGTGCTGGCAGCTGCGGAGCATTTCCTCCTAATAGGCTGCACTCGAGTCACCAACTGCTCTATCTGCCTTTGTGGCACAACACAAGCCTCAGGAACTGGGAATCTCTGGTTCCTCATGGCTGGTGGAGGTCTAGCTGATTCTCAAAAAGCATGCTTCCTCCAGTTCCTGGGACCATTCTTGGTTCCAGTCAATGCAACGCATCTCCTCCCTCCCCCCCCCCCTACCAAGTGCTTTGGGCTCGGAGTGCAGGGAATAGAGGTTGCCCTTGACTCTGCCACTGGGGCATCAACGTGTTTCCCGTTCCCGTTGATACTTTGAATTCTTGTCTAATTCTGATTCCGAATGGGTGGGAAATTTAAGAGGAATTCTTAGAGATGGTGCAGAACCGGGATGTCCCTTCGGATCCCTTGCCCCCATATGAGCACAGGATGTCCCCTCCCGAGGACCTCTCCTTCTTGGAGTTCATCAGGGACAGGCCTTCACAATTAAAGCTGAAGAGGAACCTTGGGCAGAGGAGCTGGTGATCCTCCAGTATCCCACTCCCCCAAAGGAGGCCATCGCCGTTCCAGTGCACCCTATCCTGAAAAGGTTACTACTGAGGTTGTGGGAGACCTTGGTTATGGTGCCAATTGTGAGCAGAAATCTCAGTACCATGTATCAAGTCCAGAAGAACCCAGGCTTTGAGAAAACACAACTGCCTTACAACTCCATGGTTGTGGAATCAGTCATACACCATGTTAAGATTAACAAGACACACTCCTTGGTGCCCTCTGGTAGAGAGGAATGCACCATGGATGGATTTGGCAGGAAATGTTACCAGGGCTTGATGCTTGTTGCCCGTATCCAAACGTATCCAACTGTACATGGGCATGTATGAGAGACCTGGCGGGGGAGCTTGCCGGGTTCTCTGCTGGCTTATCTGGAGACCATCCAGCACTTCCGAAGCCTGGTAGCTATGATCAAAGAATGCTTCAAATATGTGACTCATGCAGCCTGTGATGGCTTTGAGTCTGTGGCTAGAGTGACTGCGGTGGGTATTGGCACCGCTGCCCGACATGGCTAAAGTCGTCAGACTTGGAACAATGTTTTTTGATCAACTTGTCCTATGTCCCATGTTGTGGAAGAGAACCTCTTCAGAAAACCCATGACGGAAAAGGCCACAGAGTTGGATACTGAACAGGTCACCATGAACAGGATCTTGAGAGACTGCTAATCCTTCCCAATGGAAGTCCTTAGGGGAAAAAGTCCGTCTACCCAAAGAAAAAAAAGTCTATGGTACTTATATCCCTTACTATTCATACTAGCAGGCACAGCAAGGGGTGTTTGACTCCTAGAACCAGGTCCTTCTTCCCCTTTCAGGCCCAGTTCTGCAGCACATTGGGGGGCCATGATACTTATTGCCCCATACTAGCCCAGGCAACTGTGGTACCCCCTGTTGCTTTGCCTCTCCCAGGCACCTCCTCTTCACCTTGGCCATTTATTTATTTGTTTATTTAACAGGTTTTCTATACCACTTCATCCTTAAATCAAGATGGTTTACATATCAACTCAGAATTTACAAGGAACAGTGTAACAGTATAAATTAATTTTACAGAGAACAGCATGCTAAACAACATCATCAACAATTGTTAATCCAAAGGGAATAACATAAAGTGTGGGTGCCCTTAACTTGTACCCTAACTTATGTACAAGTTGTATTTACAGTGGGTGATCTTGTATCGGTAGTCGTAATTATTTGAGCCATGTTGATGTTTTGTGTCATGATAGAGATGCATTAGGTGATATTTCCAAAGTATTCTGTGTATAAATGTGTGTTTAACTTTTTCCAGGAGTCCTTAATGTCCTTGATAGGTCTTATATTTTTTGGAAATGCGTTCCAAAGTGCTGGAGTCAAGGAAAATGCTGTTTTGGATGTAAAATGCTTAGACTTTGGATAGATGCTAGTTGTAAGAATCATGTTCGTGTTGTTGGTCCTCCTAGGTCTGTTGACTGGGTCCTTCGTAATTAGTTCCTATAGTATGTCGGCTGAGTTGAGCGTTAATATTTTGAATATGATAAGAATGATCTTAAACTTAATGCAATAGTGTATTGGTAGCCAGTGTATTTGGTTAAGAAGAGGTGTGATGTGTTCATAGGGAGGAATGGCCTAGTGGTTGGGGAAAGTTACCTCAGGCCAGGGGTTTGAATCCTGCTAGAGGACAGCAACTTTAGGCCAGAAGGACTGGGATTTCTAGTCCCATATGTGCTCCTTGTGACCATGGGCAAGCCACTTAACCCTTCATTGCCTCAGGTACAAAAACATAGGTTGTGAGCCCTTTGGGGACAAGGGAAATATATACTGTATACAGTATCTGAATGTACACTGCTTTGACTTGTAGAAAAGCGGTATATAAGCCTAGTTAAATAAAATATTTTGCTGAGCCTGTGATTATGCGGGTTTCCGAGTTCTGTGCCATCTGAAGCATGTGGATTGATTGTTTTGGGTTACCCTGATAGATTGAATTACAGTAATCTAGTATTGGTGTGCATTCTCTCTCTTTGCCCCTACCACACAACGCCTTCCCACCTGAACTGAGAAGATGCACTGACCAATCAGACTTCAGGAAGAAACTCAAAACCTACCTTTTTCCACAGATATTTTTGCACAACTATAACACAGCACCTACGGTCAAGTGTGACTTAAAAAAAAAATTGCTACTATCCACATCAAATGTCACAGACCCGTACCATCCAATGTACCTAGAAGATCCCTACTGATCTCCTGCATAATGTATCTCCCCCCCCCCCCACACACACAATTTTGTGCATTGTTATTGTAAATCTTGTTCATACTTATATAGCTCACCAAATGGTTATGTATACTCAGAGTTCTTGTTCTTTGTACAACTGTTGCACCCCTGCAACGCTCTACCTGTTTTGTTAACTGTAAACCACCTTGAATAGTAGAAAAATTGTATATAAAGAAATTTAAATAAATAAATTGCTTGGACTACTGTGCGGATGTTATCCTGGTTGAGAAGTGGTTTCAACCTCTGTCATATTTTCAGCATCGGGGAGGTGAGCGGAAGAGCAAGCCCCTCCCCGATCTCCACCGCAAGGCCAATCGGGCCATTCGGGCGCTCCTGCAGAGAACTTTAAATTTCAACAGTACCGTCAGGCCTGTGCCTGAGGGCCTCGCCAGAGGACCCTTTGGCGTGGGCCGAAAAGACAGCCATGCCAGTCCTCAGTACAAACAACCCTACATGCCACAAGTCCCCAGCAATGGAGAATAAACCACCATCTATCCTAACGTTGTGCTGCAACCCATGAGGTAGGTGCATGGGACTGACACTATAGGACACGGTAGCTCACAGAAAGAAACCTAAAACATAGGGGATCCACCCTGCTATCAGCAGCACAAGAACATAACACTCCAGTAATAAAAAAGAAAATAATAAAAACGTGTCTCTCTCTCTCTCTCTCTCCCCCTCCACACACTCACACTCTCTCTCTCCTATTACTTATTTGACTACTATTTCTTCTGTAAGGCAAGCCAGAGCCTTCCCAGCATATTGCAGTATTCTCCAGGAAGAAGCAGGAAGTCAGTCCTCACTTATGGGTGATGGCACTGATGGAGCCCGTGCGGAGCAATTCCCCAGCTTTCAAGGAAAGCCTTTAGGATTGCTACCATGCATGCATGGTCCTCTTCCCGCCCAAGGGTGCCATCTTGCTCAGTCTCCCTTTTTCTGCAGAGCCCTGCGGATGCATGTCCTCATCTCTCGGAAAATGTTTCATTTTCCTCGCCTTAACAGGCTCTTTTCCTTTGTTCCGGTTGCACCGGTCCTCTATCTGTCCTCCCCTTTCTCTCTTTTTCTGAGCCTATGGGGATAGTTTTTCAAAAAAAATTTCTTACGGGCTTCGTGCCCTTTTTTTCTCCTAACTGCTGGCTGCATGGGTCTTCGACCTCGCAGGGGCCGTTTTTGCCCCCATGGCCACCGGGTTTAAGAAATGCGATAGATGCTCTAGGAACATGTTGCTTACGGACACTCATGACTGTTGTCTAAGCTGTCTGGGAGCCAACCATGACCCAGAGCTCTGTTTGCTTTGTAAGAAAATGTCCTCTAAGTCCCTGCTCAGCCGTAAGCAGAAGTCCAAAGACATTTTTCGAAAGGCTGCCTTGGAGTCTCCGTGGCACCCTCGGTCGTCTCCCCTCCAGTGGGTTCTCCTGCTGCGGCACCATGTTCCAGGTCGCATTCTGACCAGGGGTCCCCTGAGGTGGAACGGTGCAAAAAGAAGGCCTTGAAGTTGCTGTGTGTGGGGTCCCCGATAAACACGCGAGTGCTCCTATGCCCGGTCGCTTAGCACCCTTTGGCGTTCCCAAGAGTCGGACAAGGAGTGTCCCTGCAAGGTACCTCGCAGAGAAATGGAGGCCTCCGGTGAAGGCACCCAGTCTCCTGAGGGCTGTCTTGGTGAGGACCCCCTATCCTCCTCAACGCCCGATCCGGTGACCCTGGTATCGGCATTGCAGGGCCCCACGCCCACGTGGAAATCCCGTATACTGGTGCTGGAATGCTGCGTTTCTGCATTCATCGCTTTCCAGCAGGCGCTCATGGCCAGCTTCGCTGACTTGTATCTGGAGACCGTGGGTCCCTCGCGTGGGATACCCAAATCCGTCAAGGAAACCCCCAAGAGCCACGGGCCTTGTGAGGGTCCTCGACGTCAATCTCGCTTGCTGTCCTGTTCCTTGGGGGCGAGATCATCTAGGGCCTCTGGCTCCAGGCCATCGGACAGGGTGAACCGCCCAGCTCTGATCCCTCAACCGACTTTTTGGACTGGGAATCTGATGGGGACACATCCCCGGAGAACTGCACCCACTGGGATTTTCCATCGGACCCCTCGCTGCCTGATCTCCAGCGGCGTTCACCCCCGAGGACACCTCCTTTTTGGTGTTTGTTTGGGACATAGCTCAGGCCCTCAACCTGGTCACCCAGGCTGAGGAAGACCCTTGTGCTGAAGAAATTGATATTCTTCAGTATGAGGCCCTGCTCAGGGAACCCCTCACCATGCCAGTGCCATCAATTCTATCTTGGCTACTGCTCTGCATGTGGGAAGCCCCAGCCTCGGTTCCCATTGTGAGCAAGCGCCTTGACACAATGTACAAGGTGCAGCGAGGGCCAGGCTTCCGAAAGACCCAACTTCCACACACCTTGATGGTGGTGGAATCAGCCATGAGGAAGCAGAAAAGCCCGGTCCCACTTATTGGTACTGCCGGGCCGAGAATCAAGAGCCCTTGATTCCCTGGGCTGCAAGGCCTTTCAAGGTTCCATGCTCTCTTGCGTCCAGGCATACCAATTATATATTGGTATGTTCCTCCGTGACTTGGCACAAGAACTTGGAGGTTTCGCCACGGGCCTCGAGGGCGAGCCCCTTGACAGGTTCTGCACCCTGTTGAAATCAGTGGCTGATTGATCCAAGTATATCTCTCGAGCCTCCCATGATGGCTTCAAGACATTAGGCTCAGGTGGCGGCCACGGGCATAGGAGCCCACCGCCAGGCTTGGCTCCAATCTTTGGATTTGGATCAGTGGGGACAGGAGAAGCTCCTGGACATGCCCTGCTTCGGCAAACAGCTTTTTAGTAAGCTGTTGGAGGAGAAGGCCGTGGAGATTGAAACAGAGTATGTCACTAGGACCTATCTTTCCCGCAAGACCTCTACACTGCCTTGGAAGAAGCAACCTACCAAGAAGCCCTTCTTCCCCAGGAAAGGCTTCCAGTACCATGGCTACCTGCTGTACCTGGCTACCCCCATGCCGACCAGGGCCACCATAAACCAAAGGGCCCAAAGGCCCAGATGCCGGCTCCCCCACAACCCCCTCAGGGGTTTTGACACCAGCGGCATAACCCCTTGCCCTCTGGTCATACAGCAGCCAGTGGGGGGACGCCTATCCTGCTTCGCCCCATCGTGGGTGTTTAGCCCTCCCAGATGATCTGGAGGACCCAGGTGTCTGAGGTGATATCGTCTCCACTTCGACAGGCTTCCACCCCCTTTCTCCCTGGCGGAGCCTCCTTGACTCCCTGCACACCAGTTCTTGCTTTAGTGGGAATTACACTCCCTTCTTGCCCAACAGGCAGTCGAGAAGGTCCCTCTCCACCTTCGAGGTCAGGGCTTTTACGCCCAATACTTCCAAAAAAGACAGGGGGGTCTGCGGTCCATCCTCGACCTCCGCAAGCTAAACAAGTTCCTGGTGTGGGAGAAATTCAAGATGTTATCTCTTGGCGTGCTGCTGCCCTTCCTCTGGCAGGGCGACTGGCTATGCTCCTTGGATCTAAAGAACGCTTATGCCCATATCTTGATCCACCCCCCAGCACAGGCAGTACCTGCACTTCAGGGTGCAGGGAGAGCACTTTCAGTACAGAGTGCTCCCCTTCGTCCTTGCATCCACCTCACGGGTCTTCACGAAGTGCCTTGTTGTTGCTGCCGCTCACCTTCGGCGCAGGGGCATGCCGGTGTTTCCCTACCTCAACGACTGGCTCGTTATGGACTCTTCCGCTGAGGAGGCCTGGCAAGCGATGTCGCGCACTGTTCTCCTCTTGGAGAGCTTGGGTTTCTTGGTCAACTACCCAAAGTCTGACCTTGAGCCAACACAGGCTCTCAAGTTCATTGGTGTGCACCTCGATATTCGGCAGGCCATTGCCTTCTTGCTGGTGGATCACTCCACCCACCTCCGGGCTCTGGCGGCTCGTGTCCAAAGCGCCCACCAGGTCACCACTTGGTCCATGCTATGTCTCTTTGGCCACATGGCTTCAACTGTGCATGTGGTTCCTCACTCCCGTCTGCACATGCGGATGGCCCAGTGGTGTCTCAGCTCCCAATGGAGTCAATCCCTCAGACACCTCAGGGACCCCGTCAGGGTTCTTCCTGACCTTTGTTTGTCCCTAAACTGGTGGAAAAACCCTTGCAACCTCCTGCGGGGATTGCCCTTCCAGGCCCCAGAGCACAATGTGGTACTGACCACAGATGCTTCCCTGTTAGGGTGGGGAACCCATTGCGGGTCTCTCTGCACGCCGGGGCAGTGGTCACCTGTGGAAGCTCAGCAGCACATAAACCTGCTTGAGCTCCGGGCCATCCGGTGGGCCCTGAGGGCTTTCGAGGATGTTCTCACCGGGAAGTCTGTTCTGGTGCAGACCCACAACCGGGTAGCGATGTTATACATCAAAAAGGGGGCATGGGGTTGCGCTCCCTCTGCAGGGAGGCAGTCCTCATTTGCTGTTTTGCCACTCGACAGAGGATGTCCCTCAAGGCGATATACATCCCGGGTCAGGAGAATGGCTTGGCAGACAGGCTCAGCAGAATCTTTCGCCCCCATGAGTGGCACCTGGATCCCAAAGTGGCAGGCTGGCTGTTTCTATGCTGGGGCACTCCAGCGATGGACCTCTTCGCCAGCCCCCAGAACACATAGCTCCCTTGCTTCTGCAGCCTGGTGCCGCACCTGGGCAGGGATGGACCTGATGCATTTCTCCTGGACTGGTCCTCCAGTCTCCTATATGCATTCCCTCCTTTCCCCCTCATTGTGAGGACTCTGTTCAAGGTTCAGCAGGATGGGGCATCGCTGATTCTCGTGGCCCCCTCAGCCTTATTTATTTATTTATTTATTTATTTAACAGTATTTCTAAACCGCCTTATCTTAATAATCAAGGTGGTATCACAGCAAGCAATCAGGTAAAGTGTGTGTGTTGTACATGCAGTGAGGATAAAACTTAGTTGTGTGAGGGATGTGTTGGGTGCTTGATTTGTTTGAGCTATATACAGGGTGGGCTATTTACAGTGGTTCCCATTCCTGCTCCAGCTGTTGTCAGAGCCTCCGATTTCCCTTGGGTTCTGCCAGGGACTTGTTGAAGCAGGAGGAGGGTCGGGTACTACACCCAAACCTACCCTCCCTATCCCTCATGGCCTGGCAGCTGAATGGGTCTCTCTAGCCTCTCTGGCCCTCCTGATGGAGGTTGAGGAAATCCTCCTTGCCTCAAGGAAGGACTCCACTAGGAGGGCTTACACCTTTAAGTGAAAACACTTCTCCATCTGATGCTCGGAACACCAGATCGACCCCTTCTTGTGCCCGGTTCGGTGGGTTCTCCAGTACCTCCTCCACCTCTCGCGGGAAAGGCTGAAGTCAAACTCTGTTAGGGTTCATTTGAGCGCCATATTGGCTAATCATCTCCCTATCAAGGGAAAGCCTCTCTCAAGGCAACCACTTGTCTTCTGCTTCATGCGGGGCCTTCTGTTATCCCAACTGCCCATCCGTCCCCCTCTGGCAGAATGGGGCTTGAATGTGGTGCTCATGCAGCTCACTCACTCACCCTTTGAGCCGATGGTGATGTGTTCGTTCTGGCATGTGTCCTGGATGGTGGTCTTCCTGGTGGCACTGACCTTGGCTTGCCAAGTCAGTGAGCTTCAAGTGCTCATGGCTGGTGCCCCTTACACTAGGTTTTATTGGAACAGGGTGGTACTCCGGACGCACCCTAAGTTCTTACCCAAGGTCATGTTGGCCTTTCATCTGATCCAAGAGATAGTGCTCCCGCCCTTCTTCCCAAGGTCCCATGCGATCAGGCCTCTCCATACCCTCGACTGCAAATGGGCCCTCACCTTCTACTTGCTGCGTAGCCAGACTCACCGCAAGTCTGACAGAATTTTCATGACCCATGATCCCAATAGGCAGGGGCAAGCAGTCACCAAATGCACCCTCTCTGTTTGGGTGGCGAACTGCATCATGTTCGCCCATGCGAAGACGGGTGTCCCCCTGGATTGTTAAGTCACGTCACATCACATTACATGGGGTCTGAGCCAAAGCGGCCTCGCTGTGCTCTGTGCCCATGATGGACATCTGTCGGGTGGCAACCTGGTCTTCTACAACTACCTTTGCTGTTCACTACTGCCTGGAGAGGGAGTCCTGCTAGGACTGTGCCTTTGGCCAGGCTCTACTCCATAATCTATCTGGGGTATAAGCAACTCCTGCCCTCTGACCCTTTTTCATGGCTACCAAGGGCTTTGACCTGAGGACTCGGGCTCCTGCTCCTGGCCTCGCGGAAGCATATTTTGGTTACTGGTTCGGTAGCCTGTAGCTAGGGAGTCCCATAAGTGAGGACTGACTTCCTGCTTGTTCCTGGAAAAAGCGTAGTTACTCACCTGTAACAGGTATTCTCCAGGGACAGCAGGAATCAGTCCTCACGACCCTCCCGCCTCCCCTGATGAGTTGCTGAATTTTTGTCCTTCCCTTGCCATCTGCTTGGTAGAGCTCGAGCTAACCTGACTGAGCAAGATGGCACTTTTAGGTGAGAAGAGGACCACTCATGCGGGGTCGCAGTCCCAAAGGCTTTCTTTGAAAACTGGGGAGTTGCTCCATGCTAATGTCACCCATAAGTGAGGACTGATTACTGCTGTCCCTGGAGAACACCTGTTACAGGTGAGTAACTATGCTTTCCAATTGCACTATTACCAGTAGACATGCAATGCAATACTCTGTGTCATTTCCAAACCAAGCACACACAAACATTTATACCCATTAGACAGCAACACAGATATAATATGCATAATGGAAACTTGGCTCTTAGAAACTGACCAAGTTCTCCTAAATCAACTCACACCCCACACGTACATGGCCTTTAACTGTCCAAGATCACACAAGTGAGGAGGAGGAGTGCTGATAATCCCCAAGACTAACTTCAAATTCAAAATGATCTCAATGAATAGTACAGAGGAAAGCAGCACTGTAATTATCTCAAACCAAACATCACATTTTGCCTCACTTACTAAGCCCCCTATGCCAAAACGGATGAGCTCTCAATAATACTAGAAATGGTATGCGCCCTTGTGTGACATCACAAACCCATGCTAACAATGGGGGACTTCATCCTCAACTCAGCAACCCAAAAGGAGACTAGCTCTTTCCTTAGAACCATACCCAGTTAATACATGAGCCCACAATCAGACAGGGCTCCACCCTGGATCTCATCTTTACCTCATCCACTCTAATAAATGACAAATGCATCCCCCCCCCTTGATATCACCTACTCCATGGTCTGATCACTCTATAATAACATTTAAAATAATGATTCCAATCCCTGATATGTACACCCAGGCGCAACACATTGAGAGGAGATTTAGGACATATAACAAAGAACAATTCTTGAATGAAATATTATCTAGACTGGACCACAACTACCCTGACCTGGAAAGTATAATGGAAAACTGGAACCACTCCATCTCAAATGCGGCAGTGGCACAACATAGAACGGCTACAACACAAAATAAACCACAAACCCCCTGGTACTCAAAAGAAATCAGAGAAGCCAAAGGAATCTCAGAAAAAGAGAGGAAATGGAGACGAACAAAAGACAAGTTGCTCTACAAAAATACAGGACTATGCGAAACAATTACAACAACATCATCAATAGAAGCAAACAAGAATATAACACAAACCTGGTAAGGAAGACGGTGAACAAACCAAGAAAACTCTTTGGAATAGTCCACATGTTAACAAGAGAACCATCACAGGAATACTCCACTGACATACATCTGCAACAACTAGCAGATTACCTAATGTCAAAGCAGCTCAGCAATCAGCCAAATAACCTACTGCAACACACTGAGACATGGGGAGACTTCACTATCCCAACACTCAGACAAGTGGAACACACTATAACAAACTTGAACACAACAATCTCACCAACCGACCCCTGTCCAGTGACATGGATAAAATCAGCTTAGGAACCACTTAGACCAGCTGTATTCCATGCTTAAAGAAAAGTGGAAGGAAGTCCAAAAAACTGCCAGCATGGTTTAAAGGTGAGGTCAGAGAGGCTGCTGTTGCCAAAAAAGCATCTTTCAGGAAATGGAAAAAAGAGCCAAACGACAAAACCTGGAAACAGCACAAGCACTGGCAAGTCAAATGCAAGGCATTGATAAGGCAGGCAAAGGGAAAATTTGAGAGGAAGCTTGCTGCAGAAGCAAAAACACGAAATAAAGACCTTTTCAAGTACATTCGTAGCAAAAAACCTGTGAGAGAGTCAGTTGGTCCATTAGATGATAAAGGGGTTAAAGGAGCACTGAGAGGCGACAAGGCGATAGCGGAGAAACTGAATGAATTCTTTGCTTCGGTCTTTACTGAGGAAGATGTAGGGATGTTACCCATGACTGAAGTGGTATTTAAAGGTGCGGAAGAATTGAAGGAAATATTGATACATTGGGAAGATGTATTACAACTATTAGATAAACTGAAGAGTAGCAAATCACCTGGGCCGGATAGTATACATCCAAGGGTGTTGAAAGAACTGAAATATGAGATTACTAATAGCAGGTCTGCAATCTGTGAATTATCATTAAAATCATCTCTAATACCTGAAGATTGGAGGATTGTCATGTAACACCAATTTTTAAAAAGGGTTCCAGGGGTGATCCGGGAAACTACAGACCGGTGAGCCTGACATCAGTACCGGGAAAAATGGTAGAAACCATTATAAAGAATAAAATTACTCAGCATGTAGATAGTCATGGCCTAATGGGAGACAGCCAACATGGCTTTAGACAAGGAAGATCTTGTCTTACTAATATGTTATGCTTTTTTGAAGGAGTGAATAAACAGGTGGACAAAGGTGAGTCGGTTGATATAGTGTATCTGGACTTTCAGAAAGCTTTTGACAAGGTCCCTCATCAGAGACTTTTTTGGCAAAACTAAAGAGTCATGGGATAGGAGGCAGTGTACTACTGTGGATCAGGAACTGGTTAAAAGATAGAAAGCAGAGGGTAGGGCTAAATGGCCAATTTTCCCAATGGAGAAAGGTGAATAGTGGTGTACCCCAGGGATCTGTGCTGGGTCCGCTGCTTTTTGACATGTTCATAAATGGAATAATGAGTGAGGTTATCAAATTTGCAGATGACACAAAACTATTTAAAGTTGTTAAAACCCAAGAGGATTGTGGAAAATTGCAAGAGGATCTTGATAAATTAGAAGACTTGGCATCAAAATGGCAGATGAAATTTAATGTGGACAAGTGCAAGGTTATGCACCTAGGGAAGAACAACCCAAACTATGGTTATACGATGCAAGGTTCCACATTAGGAACCACCACCCAGGAAAAAGATTTAGGTGTCATTGTGGATACCATGTTAAAACCCTCGGCCCAGTGTGCAGCGGCGGCCAAGAAAGCAAATAGAATGCTAGGTATCATAAGGAAAGGAATGGAAAATTAAAACAAAAGATATTATAATGCCTCTATATCGTTCCATGGTGAGACCGCACCTTGAATATTGTGTGCAATTCTGGTCGCCGTATCTTAAAAAGGATATAGCGATTTTAGAAAAGGTTCAGAGAAGAGCCACCAAAATGGTAAAGGGGATGGAAGGATACTCCTATGAAGAAAGGCTAAAAAGGTTAGGGCTCTTTAACCTGGAAAAGAGACGGCTGAGGGGAGATATGATAGAAGTCTATAAATTAATGAACGGAGTGGAATGGGTAAATGTAGATCGATTGTTTACCTTATCAGAATATAGAAAGACTAGGGGACATGCAATGAAGCTACAGGGTAAACTATTTAAGACTAATAAAAGAAAATATTTTTTCACTCAATGTGTAGTCAAACTCTGGAATTTGTTACCGGAGGATGTAGTAAAGGCGGTTAGTGTAGCTGGGTTTAAAAAAGGTTTGGACAAGTTCCTGGAGGAAAGGTCCATAAACCATTATTAAGAAGGGACCCAGGATATCAATGCTTGACCCAGTACAAGCATTGTGGAACCTGTGTCTTTTGGGGAAACTGCTAGGTACTTGTGACCTAGATTGGCCACTGCTGGAAACAGGATACTGGGCTTGATGGACCTTGGTCTGACCCAGTATGGCATATCTTATGTTCTTGTGTTCTTAACCACTCATATTTTTTATCCACCACATCATACATACATCCCTTGCACTGGGGTATATGCCGATATCTCTCAAACTGGCATCAATCAGGCCCATTCTAAAAAGCTCCAAAGCTGACAAGACAGATCCCAAATCATATCGATCAGTCTCCAGTTTACCTTTCATGGCCAAAATAATAGAGAATACAATTCAGTTACAAGATCACATCAACTCCTATGCATCCTTGGACCCACATCAACATAGATTCGGGCAATACCATGGGGTTGAAACCCTACTAATGGCTCTTTTTGACGAAATCATCAGAGAAATTGACAGTATAAAAAGGGTATTAGCCTAATATTTCTCAACATATCAGCTGCCTTGAACTCCGTGTCATGCTCCATACTTCTAAGATGCCTTCAAGAAATTGGTCGGAAACAGGAAACAGAACACACACCTCTCCTGCAGTAGTGAAGCACAAAAAAAGGGAGCAGGCTGAGCCACACCCCTGGTAGACAGAGCTTTCATTTGTAGTCACAAGGGTCAGCCCTACACGTGTTTTGGCAGAAGCCTTCTTCAGGGGACTGTGAGCTTAAAACATAACATACACAGTACAAAATTATATATATAAAAAAACAAAAATACATTATGGAAATGCTGGCCAATATAAAATGAGTATACAACAACAACAAACATATTAAAAACATTAAATAGGAAAGGGGGAGCCAAATTCAATTCATAAATAATAAAAAAATAAATAATAAAAAGGGTTAATAAAACAATGGGAGCTCTTAATAAGATACATAATAATATAAATCATAATAAAAGCAATGATAATAGCCAGTGATCAATTAAAAATAAAATCAATTGTACTTGGGAAAATAAAAGAACCCAAAGGAAGGGAGGGGGAGGGGAAACCTGCCATGGAGACCTGCCTGGGTTTGTCAATTACATAACAGAAAAACAGATATATTGAGTAAAACATTGATACAATGGACAATTAGGGACACATTTCATACAAGTGATTGATACTGAAGACCATTATACATCAAATTAATTGCCAAAATAACGTTTTAGACAAAGGGATGTATATGTGTCAGCAAAGGTAGGAAAGCCATCCACCAGAAAATATATGTTAAAAGGGATGCTAAAAACAATGAACAATTGGTTAATAAAAAGAAACCATCTTAAAAAGGGCACAACAGAGCATGCCATCAGAAAAAATTTCAGACAGCTGAAAATAGCGGGTTGGTAAATAAAAGGCTCAATGGTAAAGTTCCTAGAAACCCCATCCAAACACTTTAAAAACCACCGGGAAAAATGTGGGAGGAGGGAGGAGAGAGAGAGCACAGGCAAGCAAAACTAGTGTCCAAAGGAGACTCTTCTGTATATACCTAGAATAAAGCTTGAACAGCAAATGAGGGAAGTTAAGCGATAAAAACGGGCTTATAATGTCTCAGCAGTAAACTCAACCAAAGACGTAGGGCAATTATTCAGCAATACGAAGCCCAAAAGGTCAAAGCAGAGGAGAAGGGGTATTTATGAGGAATCATTAAGAAGTGAACCATATATAACCAGAAGGAAAAAAAATTAAATACCATAGAAAACAGTTATCCAATGTGTTTAAAATAAAAAAACAAACTTCAGTGAAATCACCACAACCTAAACACATGTGCAAACTTCATGATATAAATAACAAAGGCAAAGCATATCAAAACAAAGGCACTCCACCAAGACTTTGCGCATTTGAGCCTGAAAAAAGGGGAATATAAAACCAAGACATACTATGAATTACTGGACAATAAAACATGGGAAGTATGCTTATATTAAAAATATATAAACATATAGATAAATCTAAAAAGTGCATAAGCAGTCTAAAAATGGAGAAATAAAATAAAATAAATTGAATTGCCCAACAATGAATAGTATGTGGTGCGTATAGTATTGTTCCGCCCCTCTGGACGGTCTCTACGCTCAGCCTTTTGTATCCGTTTGGTAATGTATTTTAATGTATTTTGTTTTCTTTTAACATTTTTGTTTGTATACGAGTATCACATTTTATATATTTTAACTGTGTGTTTGTGTCTGTTTTTAGACCCCTGACGAAGGCCTAGGGCCGAAACTTGTTAAGTTGGGTCTTCAATAAAGACTTTTTTGATTATTCATATAGTGTTTGGCTGTGGTTCTTGCCCTCCGCTACTGTTTATATTGTTCATTTGCAGAAGGCCTCCTTCTCCTGGTTTTGTTCCCTTTTGAAGTCTACCATGGTCTACACTCAATGGGACGATGTTTTTAGTTATTCAGAAGATCATCTCAACCATCTTCTGCAAGAACCATCTCTAATAGAGGATGAGTCCGAAGACATAAGCTTTGCTGACCGGTGGATTGATATGATCCGCACTAAGAAGGTGGTCATTAGGTATGAATTACATTATGCCAGCTTATTACAATATTGCAGAGTCGAGAGGATCCCAAGAGGTCTAAGGATGACAAAAGAACCTAACATGTTCCGTGATGACAAAGCTTTTATGGACAGATGGTGTGCTATTTTAAATAAATATTAACTTGACTTTATGGTCCTCTTGGCAGAGACTGCTAAGAAGAAGGCAGAGAATATTCGAGTAGAAGCTGAGAGAAAAATGGACTCTTTAAGATCTGAGGATAGACATTTTGACAGACTCATCAGCGACTATAATAAGAAACTGGATGAATACCGCAGAGACATCAAGAAAGGCAAATTAGATAAACATAAACATGATGAACTAGATTACAAAAATGGCAATGTATACTTGTGGTTGAAACCGCATGCTCCCTACAATGCTCCACATCAAGTCAGTTTCAAAGAAGATAATCATAATACTCATAACAATGACAATTCAAGAAAATATGATTATTCTGAATGTAGGTATGATGAAAATTTTACATCTAAAAAGAATGATTTTTCTGCACGTAGGTATGACAACACACAAGAGAGAAGTAAGAAACGTATAAGAAGTGATTCAGAAGAATTGTTTGCCTCCCCTGTCTCCACGCCTCGCCCGTCTCCTGGCACGTCTAAAGATTTTTTGTTCGAGGACATTTGGGAAAAAGAATCGGTGCAGCACAAGTCTTCCAAAAAATCCTTCCCTCACCCCCCTCAGTTAGAATTCAGAGGGAGAGGAAGAGGCAGAGGCAAAACAGTACGCCCTTTTCAGAATCTCTCCCACGATCTCTATTAATCTGTGATAATGATCTGTTACATTCATGTATCTCTTCACATATTGATCTTCCTGTTTTGAACCTTTCCTCTGTCACTATAACCAAATCTGAAATTGATCTCCTACAGAAGGGCCTCTTTTGTATCCACAGCTTGATATGCTTTTCAAACTCGCATTGATCTTCATAGATTCTTTTGTAAGCTTCCGATTTAAAATATTTTTTTCAGATAAACCTAGCGAATCTATAGATCCCTCCGTCTTATGTAACAAGTCCTGGTGGTATCCACCTTGCCCTATGGATCCTGCTATTCAGTCCTTTATGGATTGTGTCTTAAGAGATGTCCAACTACTTGAAAGTAAGTCCAGATGTAGATTTAATAATATCTCACGAGATGAAAGATCTGCATTACACACCCTGAGGTAACGATCTGATATTATTATTAAACCAGCAGACAAAGGCGGTGGTATTGTCATTTTAGATTGCTCCTATTATATACAAGAACTTTTGAGCCAACTTAATGACAATAATTTCTATCGTGTTTTGCCTTGTGATCCTACATCTGCCATTAAACAGGAAATAGATTCTGTTCTTCTAATTGGCCTTAATGCAGGTTTTTTGACCCAATGTGAGTACTCATACTTACAGGTAACACATCCCATTATACCTACCATATATACCATTCCGAAAATTCGCAAATCACTCCCCTCCCCTCCTCATAGGCCCATTGTCTTTGGTATAGGTTCCGTACTCGAACCCCTCTCTCAATTCATTGATTTCCTATGTCCATTTGTTCCCTGCATCACATCATATGTTAGAGACTCAGCAGATGTTATCACCTTTTTGGATGGCTTTAATGGAGATCTCTCTGATGTCATTTTGGTGACACTTGACATTGAATCCCTTTACATGAATATACCTCAGAAAGGTGCCCTTACAGTGATCACCAAATATTTGAACATACGTACAATGCCGTCTTGCATACCCACTCAGTTTTTAGTAGAATTGGCTCAGGTCGCCTTGACTCAGAACTATTTTCTTTTTGATAACAAATTCTATCAGCAAATTAAAGGTACAGCCATGGGTGCCGCAATGGCACCCGATATAGCCAACCTGTATGTGGCAAATTTTGAAGAAACCTATTTTAAAGTTTTCCCCTTTTCATCCTTCGTTATACCTTGGAAAATATATATTGATAATATCCTTATATTATGGAAGGGCACTGATAGTGAGCTCAAAGATTTTTTTAATTGGCTCAATACTGTGGATATTAATCTTAGTTTTAAGATGCAATCCAGTCCCACTGAAATATCTTTCCTTGACATTCTCATTAGAAAATCTCATACTGGTTACAGCACTATCATTTTCCGTAAGCCTACTGACCATAATAAGTTCTACATTTTGACAGTTTTCATAGCAGCCATCTCAAAAAGAATTTATCTGTTTCACAGTTTTTAAGGCTCCGGAGACTGTGTACTGATAATGCAGAGTTTAAGAGCAAATCTTATGACATGGCCAAACGCTTTTATGCCAGAAGCTATCCTATTGAATTATCAAAAAAGGTTACAGCCGTGCCTGTTCTACCTCTAGACAAGATCTGCTCTTACCCAAACAAAAAAATTCAGATGATAAATTTGTGTGCATCTTTCGCTTTTTACACTTATCCTCAGGCATTCAAAATCTTGCAAAACCACTGGCACATTTTGCAGACACGTCCTTGCTTTTGTAATCAATGATTGACTATTGCTTACAACAGGGAATGTAACCTAGCTGACACATTAGTTTCTTCCTATATGCCCCCAGTTTCTATCCCTTTACCATCTAAGAAAGGACACTATAAATGTAACAATTGTTCAGTTTGCAAACACGCTGTGGTGCTTAACGACATGTTTGTACATCCATACACTAAAAAATAGTATAAATTAAACACCAGGACAGACTGCCGGTCTACACATGTAGTGTACATCATTATCTGTCCTTGTTCTCTTCTTTATGTAGGTAAACCATTCGAGCCATTAAGACATGGATTCAAGAACACAAGAGCTGCATTAGAAGGAGAGTAGTTACGGCTCCCCTTGTGGAGCACTGGATCCAACTGCAGCATACTCCTGATGACATTAAGTTTTTTTGTCATTAAGAAGGTCAGTCCCTCACTTTGGGGTGGGAATTTGGACCGTATTCTGCTCCAAGAAGAACAATGGTTCATTTTTCAACTCAACAGTGTATCCTGGTGGTTTGAATAAGGAAATAGAATATAATGTATTTTTATGAGGTGTACCCTCTCCCCTCCCCCCCTTCTCCCTCCCCCCCCTTTTTGTTCTGGTTCCTTGACATTTTTCAATACATTTTTTAAATGTTTTATTTTTACTTTTATTATATATAACTTTTCAAGATATGCATTTTTGATATATGGTCAATTTTAAGTCCTTCCCCCCCTTTTTTTGGTTGTTTCCTTTAAGTGGCTACTAATGTATTTACAATCATCTGTTAAAGCCCCTTTAAAAGATTCTATTGGTTCCTTATAACAGACATTTCTTTGAGACATGTACCTACCTTTGCTGTCAGCAGGTATGATGTTTCCTAGGGTGGGAGGAGTCACTGCTGTATTTTTAATGCCTCTCCTGTTCCTGCGCGGCGTTTTCCCATGTTTGACAGCACTCACAGGTATGGCTCTCCATTGGTTTTCCCTTTAAGCCTTTAAACTTTTTTGTATCAGCGTTTTTTTATATCTTATAATTTGCCATTTGATACTCTCATTATCAATTGCTGCTGTATTATCTATTTTTTGACGAATGAGCTATTTTTTCAAAAATGCACGCTTTCACCTTACTATGCACGGTGTGTCAGTTTTTACTAGAAGTATTGGCTGAGACTTTTATTTATAATTGCGATTTCTCTTTCTTTTTTTAGTTGGTGCACAATTGAGGCTGCTACTACATGATTTTATCTGACTTTTTCTTACAATTGCGATCTCTTTTAATTCTTCTTTTTTTAGCAGTTGCACAAATTGAGGCTGCTGCAACATGATCTTACCCGTCATTTTGTTGTTTCCTACATATACACATCGGTGTCTCTTGCCATTTTTTTGGTTTCTAAAGAGTCACTCTCAGCAAATAGAATCTATCTGTGCACATGTATATACTCCCTGGTACAGTTTCACAATTATACATACACGTTCCTACTGTACAACATGATCATTTCCAGTCGAACTGGCCCCTTTCTCTTTTTTATTCTTTTATTTCAGTTTTTTAAAAAGAATACAATAATATATCCATGGAGTGTTTTTTTAAATTAGTGTATAGTATAGTGTTTTCTCAAGAATTTTTAGAGGACTCTTTAGTATATTCTTTTGCTGCATTTTTGGATGATATCTGTACTCCTCTATTAGTATTTTGGTTTATTTATGTATATACATCCTCTCATTTTGGATTCTGCTGTCAATGTTTGTTTTCCTTTCACTACTGTCATATGCTTTTGCATTAAAAACTGTCTAGTTACTTTTATACGCTCCTATCACACATATGATTGGTTACATTGTATAATAGTCTTTCTTATGTAAGCTATGTTTAGCAGTTTTTATTATATTATTCTATATATACGTATGTGGATCACTTACTACGGTTTTAACATTTTTAATATAATCCATTGGCTATTAATGTTGTTTTTATGTTTATATATATATATTTTTTTTAATGATTGTTATATATTTTTATATGTAGCCTGTTAATATTCACCATTGTCTACTATTTTTCATATTATATAGCATTTGTTTTATTCCCTTCTTTTGTTATTATCAGTTCTGATATTTGTTGCCCTTCTCTGTCCTATTGTTTGTGTATCCAATATACATTATCTATTCATTTGTTTTAGATTGGGAAAGAGTGGTATTGTTCTGCCCCTCTGGACGGTCTCTACGCTCAGCCTTTTGTATCTGTTTGGTAATGTATTTCAATTTATTTTGTTTTCTTTTAACATTTTTGTTTGTATATGAGTATCACATTTTATATATTTTAACTGTGTGTTTGTGTCTGTTTTTAGACCCCTGATGAAGGCCTAGGGCTGAAACTTGTTAAGTTGGGTCTTCAATAAAGACTTTTTTGAATATTCATATAGTGTTTGGCTGTGGTTCTTGCCGTCTGCTACTGTTTATATACAACTTCATTGGCTCCCAATAAGGAGTTATGCAAGATTCAAAACTATCACTAATATATTCAAAATACTCCATAATGAATCAGCTGAATCACTCCAAGATCTAATAAAAATATACCCTGAAAACTGTCTATCAAGAACAAGCAACAAAAACATTTTAACCACACCAAAGAGATTCTCCAAAGCTAAGCAGTGCACCTTAGATAGAGCCTTTTCACTACATGCGTCAAATCTATGGAACTCGCTACTAAACAATATCAGATGCACGAATAACACTAAAGAATTCAGGAAAATGCTAAAGATGTTCCTATTCACTGAACATTTCGGCAACATCACATTAGACCCGGACAATGACCACTGAACAATATCCACAACCATACAATATGACCACAAACCAAAGATGTAAATAAGTTATGGAAACATACTGTTATGACACAATGTCTCCAAGTTACAGAGTTGTAAAACACCCTGTTACAATGTAAATACTTGAGTTCAACAAAGGAGTTTAATGTAATCAACTTTGTTTCACAAGGTAGAAATTGAGTTTTAATGTAAACCATCTTCATTTAAGGAAGAGGTGGTTATATAAAAACTGTTAAATAAAATAAATAAAATTTGTGGTATGCAGTGTGTGTGGTCTTATGTGTGATTGTAGGTTTAAGTCCTGGTCCAGGATCACTCCTAAATACCAGACTTCTTGTTTCACATTTATGCTGGAACTTGATAGTTGAATTATGCTTGGTGATGTGAATGCTTGATTTCTAGTTATGCATAGAGCCTCTGTTTTCTTGTAGTTTAAGGTTATGGTTGCTGAGTCATGTGTCCACTAAATGTACCCAAATAACTAGAAACAGAGCATTTACACTATATGCTCCGACGTGCTGGAACAATCTCCCACCTCATATAAGATCAATTACTGACCTCTCGCAATTCGGAAAAGCTATTAAACATCACTTGTTCTGCCTTTATTTTACCCACACTAACCTAATACATTCACATCCAACACCTCATCTCACCCACACAGCATCTGACATACCAACAACATAACCCCAAGTGCTTTACAAAAGAAACTCACCATTAGGGACACTCTCAATCAGCATGACTACTCTACGACTCTATTATATAACATAACTTAAATAATTTATAAGCTCCTTTGTTTGAACTGTATATAGTTATCCTGTTACTTCCAAGTTACTATCCCTGTTATAATGTAAGCAAAAGATCTTGTTCTAATGCAAAATGTTGTTATAATGTAAACCGCACTGATTCTAAATAGCGCGGTATATAAGAATTTGTAATAAATAAATATCTCCAGGAACAAGCAGGAATGAGTCTTCACACGTGGGAGAACATAAGAACATAAGAACATAAGATATGCCATACTGGGTCAGACCAAGGTCCATCAAGCCCAGTATTCTGTTTCCAACAGTGGCCAATCTAGGTCATACGTACCTAGCAGTTTCCCAAAGGGACACAGGTTCCACAATGCTTGTATTGGTTCAAGCATTGATATCCTGGGTCCCTTCTTAATAATGGTTTATGGACCTTTCCTCCAGGAACTTGTCCAAACCTTTTTTAAACCCAGCTACACTAACAGCCTTTACTACATCCTCCGGTAACAAATTCCAGAGTTTGATTACACGTTGAGTGAAAAAATATTTTCTTTTATTAGTCTTAAATAGTTTACCCTGTAGCTTCATTGCATGTCCCCTAGTCTTTCTATATTCTGATAAGGTAAACAATCGATCTACGTTTACCCGTTCCACTCCGTTCATTAATTTATAGACTTCTATCATATCTCCCCTCAGCCGTCTCTTTTCCAGGTTAAAGAGCCCCAACCTTTTTAGCCTTTCTTCATAGGAGTAGCCTTCCATCCCCTTTACCATTTTGGTGGCTCTTCTCTGAACCTTTTCTAAAATTGCTATATCCTTTTTAAGATATGGCGACCAGAATTGCACACAATATTCAAGGTGCGGTCTCACCATGGAACGATATAGAGGCATTATAATATCTTTTGTTTTATTTTCCATTCCTTTCCTTATCATACCTAGCATTCTATTTGCTCTCTTGGCTGCCGCTGCACACTGGGCCGAGGGTTTTAACATGGTATCCACAAGGACGCCTAAATCTTTTTCTTGGGTGGTGGTTCCTAATGTGGAACCTTGCATCGTGTAACCATAGTTTGGGTTGTTCTTCCCTAGGTGCATAACCTTGCACTTCTCCACATTAAATTTCATCTGCCATTTTGATGCCCAGTCTTCCAATTTATCAAGATCCTCTTGCAATTTTCCACAATCCTCCTGGGTTTTAACAACTTTAAATAGTTTTGTGTCATCAGCAAATTTGATAACCTCACTCGTTATTCCACTTTCCAGGTCATTTATGAATATGTCAAAAAGCAGCGGACCCAGCACAGATCCCTGGGGTACACCACTATTCACCTTTCTCCATTGGGAAAATTGGCCATTTAGCCCTACCCTCTGCTTTCTATCTTTTAACCAGTTCCTGATCCACAGTAGTACACTGCCTCCTATCCCATGACTCTTTAGTTTTGCCAAAAGTCTCTCATGAGGGACCTTGTCAAAGGCTTTCTGAAAGTCCAGATACACAATATCAACCGACTCACCTTTGTCCACTTGTTTATTCACTCCTTCAAAAAAACATAACAGATTAGTAAGACAAGATCTTCCTTGTCTAAAGCCATGTTGGCTGTCTCCCATTAGGTCATGACTATCTATATGCTGAGTAATTTTATTCTTTATGATGGTTTCTACCATTTTTCCCGGTACTGATGTCAGGCTCACCGGTCTGTAGTTTCCCGGATCACCCCTCGAACCCTTTTTAAAAATTGGTGTTACATTGGCGATCCTCCAATCCTCAGGTATTAGAGATGATTTTAATGATAGTTCACAGATTACTGATAGCAGGTCTGCAATCTCAAATTTCAGTTCTTTCAACACCCTTGGATGTATACCATCCGGCCCAGGTGATTTGCTACTCTTCAGTTTATCTAATAGTTGTAGGACATCTTCCCGATGTATCGATATTTCCTTCAATTCTTCCACACCTTTAAATACCACTTCAGTCGTGGGTAACATCCCTACATCTTCCTCAGTAAAGACCGAAGCAAAGAATTCATTCAGTCTCTCCGCTATCGCCTTGTCGCCTCTTAGTGCTCCTTTAACCCCTTTATCATCTAATGGACCAACTGACTCTCTCACGGGTTTTTTGCTACGAATGTACTTGAAAAGGTCTTTATTTCGCGTTTTTGCTTCCGCAGCAAGCTTCTTCTCAAATTCTCTCTTTGCCTGCCTTATCAATGCCTTGCATTTGACTTGCCAGTGCTTGTGCTGTTTCCAGGTTTCATCATTTGGCTCTTTTTTCCATTTCTTGAAAGATGCTTTTTTGGCAACAACAGCCTCTCTGACCTCAGCTTTAAACCATGCTGGCAATTTTTTTGACTTCCTTCCACTTTTCTTAAAGCGTGGAATACAGCTGGTCTGGGCTTCCAAGATAGTATTTTTCAACAACACCCAAGCTTGATGTACGTCTTTAACCTTTGCAACTGCTCCTTTTAGTTTTTTCTTAACTGTTTTCCTCATTCTATCATAGTCTCCCTTTCGAAAGTTAACACTTATTAAAAAAGGGCTGCTACACAGTACCTTGTCCTGTGCTGCTGAGGAAAACTATATTCTGATTTGATTTAAATTATAGCTCTTTGCTGCTACTAGGCTCTAACCTATTATGAAATTTAAACTACAAGCTCTCTGCTGGATTCTAAATTTAACCAGAAAGCTCTCTTCTGTGTTTTAATTTGAAACTAAAAGTACTTTGCTGATGCTAGGCCCTGAGTGACTATGAAATTTAAACTACAGCTGTCTACTGGGTATGAAAGGTAACCAGAAAGTTCTCTTCTGTGTTTTTAAATTGAATCTTAAACTGTTGCTACTAGGCCCTGACTGATTTAACAAAAAAAAATAGTGGGTTCACAGATTAATTAGCTTTAAAAGAAAAACAATTCCTTTCAGAAAAATTCCCAGAAGTATATACTCACAATTTCAGATTTCTCTCCAGAAGTAACAGCCCCCCTTTCCAGTCCGTCGCCGATGGAGCCCGCACGGGAATGCTCCCCAGCATCCAATCAGAAAGCCTTTGGGAGCATCCCCCGCGCCTGCGCGGTGGCTTCCCACCCTTCCTACTGCCTCTCCCCAGTTTTTCGTTTTCCGCGGAGCAGGCAGGACGTCCCTCCTGCCACCGCAGAAATTTTTTCCTTTGTTCTTGTTTCTGTAGTCGTGGCTTTTTCCCGCCGACGGTGGCACCTCTGTGCCCCTTTCTTTCTTTCTTTTCAATTAATTTTCATTTAAATTTCATTTATTTTTGGTCGCCCAGAGGGACCCTCCCCTCGGGGCACCGAGGCCTACCGGGCTTACAGCATGGAGCCTTCTTCTCCCCAGCAGTGCTCTCACTGCGGGGACCTAATTTTCCAATTGGACTCCAATGCCTGGTGCCTCTCCTGTTTGGGGCCTGGCCCTTCTTTCCTGGATCCCCCGGGCTACAGTGTCAGGAGAAGACCCTCCCTTTTTCGGATATCCCTCGACGACGTCTTCGCGCCCAACGCGCGGTCGTTGGGTTGTGCTTCTCTCCAGGATCAGGTATCCACACAACAGTCTGTTAAGACTAGCCGAGTCTTGAGGGGCGAGTCTCATGCGTGGCATGGCGACAGCTCCAGCCGACCCCTCAAGTCCCCCTTGGCTAATATACCCCGGCGGGAGTCCTCGGGCTCCAAAGCATTTACGGGGTTTCGGGATGTCCCTGAGGTTCGCTCCTCATAGAACATTCCCGAGCCATGCCCGAGGGAGGTACCTGCTTCGAGCGGTGCCGATTCCCCGGCATCGGCGTCGAGTGTTCCACTCTTCGCCAGGGATCGTCAGCTGGTGTCATCGGCGCCTCCGGGGCCGATCGACTCGACCGGGTCTGACCTCCCTACATCCCAGCCATGCTCAGGTGTGGTACCTGCTCCGGGTGGTACTGAGACCCCAGCGTCGGTGTCGAGCGTTCCGCTCATCACTGAGGATCGTCGGCTGCTGTCCTCGGCGCCTCCGAGGCCGATCGACTCGGTCCAGCCGGGCGTTCCTCCATCACTGCCATGCGCGGGGGTGGTACCCACTACGAGCGGTACCGACCCCTTGGCGTCGGCGCCGGTGTCGAGCGTCCCGCTCCTCACCGGGGATTGGCGGCTGCGGTCCTCGGCGCCTCCAGGGCCGACCGACTCGTGCCGGTAGTATCCGCTTTGGGCGGTGCCGACCCGTGGGTGTCGAGTGACACGCTCCCCACCGGGGATCGCCAGCCGCTGCCCTCGGCACCTCTGGGGCCGATCGGCTCAACACAGCCTGGCCCTGCATTCCGGCCATGCGCGGAGGCGGTACCCGCTTCGAGCGCACCGGCGTCGATGGTTCCACCCCTCGCCGGGGATGATCTCCTGGCCTCGCTCCCCTCGGAGCCGCTCACTTCGACCCGAGCTGGGTCGCCGGTACCCCAGCCCTGCGCAAGGGTGGTACCGGTTTTGAGCAGCACCACTCCGCCGGCGACGGCAGGGGCGTCGAGCTCAAGGAACCGCCATCAACCTTCCCCGGGGACCTCGGGGTGTGTCGACCAGCACACGGGCGACCCCCCGGCATCGATGTGGCCGTCGAGGGCCCCGCCCTTTCCTAGAAAAAGGGCCTCGGGGTCTTCGATCACCTCGATCCCACCGCAGGCTTCCCCCCCTGCAGGGACTCGTCGTCGGGTGACCTGGCTTCCCTCGGGGACGGGCCGTATGCCCCGGCAGTTTTTCCCTCCGGGTAGGACGGGTTTGAGAGGGGGCCCGGCATCGGGCAGCGCCCGCCCGTCGACATCGGCGCCGGCGTCAGATGACCCCCTCTCCACCGAGCACCGTCCTCGGGGGCCCTTGACGCCCGCAGCACCGGTCGGCGCGGTTCCGATCCGCGCTCCGGGATCTCCACCACCAGCGCGGTCGCTCCCGCCGGGGTCCTCGAGGAAGGAGTCGATCTCGCTCGGTTCGATGCCCAGCCTGGAGTCGTTGTCCAGCCTTGAAAGCCTGGCCACGGCACGTCTCGGGATCGGCCCCTGTCCCCTCCTGCAGCGCAGAGCAGAGACCGCTGGCCCCTGCCCTCCGGCGGCCGCGGATTCTCTCCAGTCACGGGGGGGAGCGCCGCCCCCGGGTTCGGGGCCGAGGCCGATTCCTGTGGCGCCGTCGGTGCCATCGACCTCTTCGATGCCTAGCTTGGAATCAATTCCAGGAGCCGACGACGCCATGTTGACTGCCCCGATCTGGGTTGGTTGGTCCCCTCCTCTGCCCAGCGGGCATCGGCCCGAGCGGCCTCTTAGTGCCCTGGCGGTCTCTCCCGCCATAACTGCTCTGGCAGAGCCGCCTTTTCCGGATTTCCTCCTTGACATGGCGGACTTGCTGGCCATCCCTATCCCGGACCCGAGCCCAGGCCCTGCGGAACAGGCAGCCGTGATGCTTCCTCTGCATCCCTCCCTGCAGGATCTCCTGCTTGGGGCTTGGTGGTCGCCTTTGAGGGTTCCGGCGCCGTCGACTGCGATGCAGGCTCTGTACGGGATGCCTCCGTCCCCGGGGTTTTGGCAGCACCAGCTTCCACATCGGTCCATTGTGGTGGAATCGGCGCTGAGGAAGGCCGGAAGCAAGGAGAAGCATGCTTCTCGCCCTCCAGGCCGCGCCTCGAAGACGCTAGATACTCTAGGACGTCAAGCCTTCCAAACGTCTATGCTGGCGGCCAGAATTATTTCATATATATTTTATGAGTCTGTCGCTTCGGGAGGTCACCGAGAGGTTATCTCGGTTATCCACCTTCGTATCTGCAACCAAGGCCTTTGAATATTCCCTGCTTCTTTATCACTGCAGGAATATCTCCGGGTTCCTTTCTCGTGCTTCGCTGGACTCCTTCCGGTCGGTCAGCAGAGCCTCTGCTGTTGCCATTAGAGCACGCCGTACAGCATGGTTGCAGGCGTCCGAGTTGTGTAGACGGGCACAGCACAACCTGGGTAATTCTCCCTGCAACGGAGATCACCTCTTCAATAGCGAAGCCTTACGTCAGGTCGCACAGTGCTTCGCTAACCTTCCCAGAGTTAGCAGCCAGCCTAGGGCCCGGCTCCCCCCCGGCGGTGGTAAACGCCTCTCGAGACCCCCCTTCCCTAGGAAGAGGAAATGTCAGCCCTCCGCCCACCCTCCAGGCGCGCCCAAGCAAGGGACCTCTCACCCCGGGTTGATGTCCCCGGGCCCGCGCCAGGACTCTCATACTAAGCATTTTTAGGCTCAGGTGGGCAGCTGCCTGCACTTAACCTCCTTACCAGAAGTTTAGAATAGAGCTCTACTCTGGGGCTCGTTCAGTTGGAAAATGGTTCGGGGACTTAAGAACATAAGAACATAAGAAATGCCATACTGGGTCAGACCGAGGTCCATCAAGCCCAGTATCCTGTTTCCAACAGTGGCCAATCTAGGTCATACGTACCTAGCAGTTTCCCCAAAAGACACAGGTTCTGCAGTGCTTGTACTAGGCCAAGCATTGATATCCTGGGTCCCTTTTTAATAGTGGTTTATGGACCTTTCCTCCAGGAACTTGTCCAAACCTTTTTTAAACCCAGCTATACTAACAGCCCTTACTACATCCTCCGGTAACAGATTCCAGGGGTTCTTATCTAGGGGTTCAGGTTTTCTCCTCCGTGGGAAAGGGAGACCACCTTACGCCATGATAGCTATGGCCCACGGTCACCCTACTTACTCTTCGGTACGTCCCCGAACCCCTCTCAGCCAGTATTCTCTTGCTGATTGCTTCCGTACCGGAATTCCCCTTCCAGCCGCTATAGTCCCCCTATACTCACCAGGGACTATACCCTCATGTCCCCCGATTGTGTGAGGGACAAGTTCTACGTGCAGGTCCTGGGGACACATATAGGGCCTCCAACCCCTGCGGCGTTCTACCGGACTGATGCTATCCTCCGTCCCCCACGCTACCGCGCTCTTAGCTCGCCGATCTGCCCTTGCCCTCTGGAAAAGATCCCTCCCCTGATGGATCTTGCGGCCACCTCTCCAGGTGGACGTTCTGGGGATCGATGGCAGATCCGCCTTACCAGGGTGCTGCTCATGGAGGCAGGCCCCCCGGCGTGCCTGCGTTAGTACCGGAGGGGGCGTCCCCATGTCCACCGGCTTAGATATACTAGATATCACCTGCTTGGCAGGCGCCTTTTGGGGGATCCCCACAGTACCTGTGTTCTACCGCCTTTTTCCCCCTATGGCCGGTACTCACCCCCCCCCCGGGGGTCCGGCCAGTCCGCCTGCCTATTCCCCGATCAGCCCGCGGACTGGTGGTACCCTACTGCTGTGAAGTCAACAGCTCCTTTTTTCAGTTAGGTCCTCCTCCCAGAGGTCCGGACCCTTGTCTCCCTATCTCTCGCTAGGGCAGACTGTGTACCCCTTCTGCTCCGGGGTACACCTCTACTCTTCTCCGGGATAGGCTCTCTAGTTCGGCCTGTCTTCCACTGTTAGTCCTCTGAGTTATGGACTCTACTCCTAAGGGAGTGCTCAGCTTGCCGTGAGCCCCCTGGAAGACCTGCCGTCCTTCTCCTGACCCAGCTGACGCCTGGATCTCATGGCCTTCCGGATTTGGAACTTCCTCCTCGCTGCGGTGAAGTTTCCTTGATGACCTCGCTACTGCGTCTACAGTGCCTTCATCACAGGACTACTTCCGACAACCCGGTGGGTAAGCAGTACAGGGTTCTAAACCATTAATTCATTAAAACCTAATGGCCGGTAAGCTCTATATGGTACTAGCTCATTTACTCATTAAATGCTTAATGATTCTCTTCATGCACCCCTCTGACTACTCCCGTAGCCTGGTTTTTTTTTTGCTGTATCCTAATGGTACCTGTTCTGCACTCTAAAGACTTGCCTCCGTAGTCTTTGGATTCGCTGTTCCTCTATAAAACTCCTGCCCTCCATCCCTCAGGGGATGCCGGAGATTCAGGTTGGGCAAATGCCATCCCGTCCTGGGCTGCGCTTATGGGATCTCCCCGGGCATCCTAAGCTAGGGAGTCCCCATGTGTGAAGACTCATTCCTGCTTGTTCCTGGAGATAGCACAGTTACTTACCTGTAACAGGTGATCTCCGGAACAGCAGGAATTAGTCTTCACAACCCGCCCACCTCCCCTAGGAGTTGTATCTCTCTTTTTCTCTATTCCTTCCTCTCTTCTCCTTCCGACTCAGCTATGAAACTCAACTGGGGAGAGGCAGTAGGAAGGGCGGGAAGCCACCGCGCAGGCGCGGGGGATGCTCCCAAAGGCTTTCTGATTGGATGCTGGGGAGCATTCCCGTGCGGGCTCTGTCGGCGACGTCTCCCAAGTGTGAAGACTAATTCCTGCTGTTCCGGAGATCACCTGTTACAGGTAAGTAACTGTGCTAAATGTGATCATGTCTTTGAGGCAGTTAATTACTTTTGTATCATCTGGCTTATCGGTATCAATTGGCATGAAAATTTATGTCATCGGTATATAGCCTATTTTGTACATCGTGCCGTTTTATGACTTTGCAGATAGACTGTTTGTTTATATATGTTACAAAGCAGCGATGGCATTGCTGAGTCTTGTGGAATCCCCTGTTTTATTCCAAGAGATGTGGATTTTTTCAATTTGTTTTTCACTTGCTGTCTTTCAGTTAGGTATGATTTGAACCATCTATATGTAACATGGTGAAGGTCATGCCCTGGATCTGCTTTCTCAGGAGGAAAACCTCCTAAATCCCAGTCTCAAGTCCCTAGCCCTTACGGCTTGGATGCTGAAAGGCTAGCTCTTGCCTAGTTTCACCTGCCTAAGGACATGGAGAATATTCTCCTTGCATCCTGCAAGGATTCCACCAGACATGTATATGCCTTCAAATGTTGCAGATTCTGTCTGGTGTGTATACAGAACCCTTAATCCTTTCTCCTGCTCAGTGGAGCAGGTTCCACCATACCTTCTACACCTTTCTCATGCTGGCCTGAAATCTAATTCAGTTTGAGTACATCTTAGTGCTCTGGTAGCCTACCATCATGTTATAAATGGTTGGTCCCTTTCCACTCACCCCCTCATTGGCCACTTCATGAGGGGCCTCTTGCTATCGCGTCCACCGATCTCATCACCATTGCTGGTGTGGGACCTTAACGTGGTCCTCGGACAGCTGATTGCTTTCTTGGTGGCGCATACTTCAGCGCGCAGTGAACTACAGGCGCTGGTGGTGCATGCACCCCATAGCAGGTTCTACAAAAATAGGGTGGGCCTCTGCACTTATCCTAAATTTCTGCCTAAGGTGGTTTTGCCTTTTCATCCCAACCAGTTTGTGGTACTTCCCACCTTCTTTCCCAGGCCTCATGCGAACAGGGCAGAGGTCTCTTTCCATATCCTGGATTGTAAGAGAGCGTTGGCTTTCTGTCTAGAATGGACAAAAGTCCACTGCCATCCCTCCCAGCTCTTCATCTCCTATGACCTGAACAGACTGAGCAAGGCAGTTTCTAAATGCACCCTTTCCATCTGGATGGCTGACTGCATCTCCTTTGCCTATGTCCAGGATGGACTTTCCTTAGAATGCCATGTCATGGCGCACAATATCTGTGCCATGGCAGCCTCTGCGGCTAACTTGTGCTCAGCCTCCTTGCTGAAGATCTGTAGGGCTACAGCATGGTCTTCTGTCCTCATCTTTGCAGTCCATTACTGCCTGGATGTGACTTCCTGGCATGACAGCACCTTCAGGCAAGCTGTAGGAATTAATGCAACTCGTTCCCTCCGGCTCTTCTGTCTGTCCAGGCTACCAGAGAGTTGTTCTCTTGCTTGATCCCAGGGCCGTATGTTGATTCTTGGAACCCTTCAGTGTTTTTCTGCTGTTTTCATGGTTCAGTTTTTCTGGTTGCCCCGTTGGGCAATTTACAGGTTTTTTTTCGGTAGCCTGTAGCTAGGGAGTCCCATAAGTGAGGACTGACTTCCTGTTAGGTTCCGGAGAAAGCATGGCTACTCACCTGTAACAGGTGTACCCCAGGAGCAGCAGGAATCAATCCTCACTACCCTCCCTCCTCCCCCTGGAGTTGTTTTTTTTTTCTTTTTGAATCAAGTAAGCTATGTCATCATACTGAGTTAAGATGGCTCCGGGTGGGAAGGCGATCATGTATGCATGCTGGATCCCCCAAAGGCTTTCTGTGAAAGCTAGGGGGGAGGGGGAGTTCCCGTGCGAGGGGTCCATCAGTGACGTCACCCGTAAGTGAGAACGGATTCCTGCTGCTCCCAGAGAATACCTGTTACAGGAGAGCAGCCATGCTTTTTCTAATAATTCTGCTAGGGCAGACCTCTGCATATTAGAAATATATAATAGCATGTCATCTATGTTCAAGTAAATTCTCTGCTCTGTCTTTCTACCTAAAGCCTTTAATATCTGGGGAGTCCCAAATCATTTGAGCTAGCAGTTCAGGCATCAGATTAAATAATATAGGGGACAAGGGCATCTTTCTCTGGTTTATGAACTGTAGTAATAAGTGAATCCAATACATTTCCAGAGGACAGTAGAGAGGTCCTAAGGGCATGTAGCTTGCTCTTTCAAATTATTAGCTCACTTGTACCTTCTCAGCAGATGGAATAACCCACAGATGCCTACTCCCTTGCTTAATATCAAATGAATCTGACTGATGACAATGCACTACTACCCTTGCCTTGTGATCTGAATGTAAAACTTTGTTCTAGACCAGGGGTCTGCAACCTTTAAGACATAAAGAGCCACTTGGACCCGTTTCCGAAGGGAAAAAAAAAACTGGGAGCCGCAAAACCATTGCGACATTTAAAACAAATCTAACACTGCATATATTGTTTCTTACCTTAATGCTATATACGACCCCCTACTTTTCCTGTTAAAATATAGGTGTTTGGCCTATACTCGCCGTATAAGACTACCCCTCTTCCTTCGCACACCAAAAAAAATACGCCAGAAAATATAACAACAAGAAGTAACAATATTTGATTTCAAAATTATGATGATTTTGTAGTCAAATCACTAATATGAAATAAAATTATTTTTTCTACCTTTGTTGTCTGACCAATTTATTCTTTGATCATGCTGGTCCCGATCTGAGGCTTCTGCTTTCCTGTCTTCTCTTAGCTCTCTTTCTGTGGTCTATGGTCCATCTGCCAGTTCTTATCTCTTCTTTCGTTTTCTTCACTTCTTTCCATCAGCCTATTTCCAGTCCCAGTAACCCTCCCCAATATCAGCCCCTTTCCAGTCCTCACTCCCAGTACCTTCCAATGTCAACTTGCATTCCCATGATTGCCACTGGTGTCCATTTCCTTCCAGTCCCCCTCCTTCCCCACTGACCAGTCCCTTCTAGTACAAATACCATGGCAGCCCCTCTCAGATCCAGTTCCATTCTCCCATCCCCTCATATCAGCCCATTTGTAGCCTTAGCCCCCAGTTATCTTCCAGGGCCAGCAGCTCTATCCTCCCCTCCCCACAATCAGCCCATGCCCAGTCAAAGCCCCCCAATCAGCTCGCTTCCAGTGCTAATCCCCCCTCAACCCCATTACCAGTGCTAGCCTCCCCTAATCAGCCCAATACCAGTCCTACCCCCCATCAGCTCATTACCAGTCCTAGCCTCCCCTAATCAGCTCATTTCCAGTGCTCGTCCCCTCAACCCCATTACCAGTGCTCCATCCCTCCATGTCAGCCCCCTCCCTCCCTCCCTCCATCCATATCAGCTCCCTCCCTCCATGTCAGCCCGCCTCCCCAATCCCTCCATGTCAGCCCCCTCCATGTCAGCCCCCTCCCTCCATGTCAGCCCCCTCCATCCCTCCATGTCAGCCCCCCTCCCTCCATCCATATCAGCTCCCTCCCTCCCCGTCAGCCCCCCTCCCTCCATCCCTCCAACCACACCACCTCCCTCCCTCCCTTTCATCCCCCCGCCCTCCCTCCCTCCATGTCAGCCCCCCTCCCTCCATGTCAGCCCCCCTCCCTCCCTCCCTCCATCCATTCATATCAGCTCCCTCCCTCCATGTCAGCCCCCCTCCCTCCATCCATTCATATCTGCTCCCTCCCTCCATGTCAGCCCCCTCCATCCCTCCATGTCAGCCCCCCTCGATCCATCCCTCCATGTCAGCCCCCTCCATCCCTCCATGTCAGCCCCCCTCCCTCCATTCATTCATATCTGCTCCCTCCCTCCATGTCAGCCCCCTCCAGCCCTCCATGTCAGCCCCCTCCATCCCTCCATGTCAGCCCCCCTCCCTCCATCCATCCATATCTGCTCCCTCCCTCCATGTCAGCCCCCTCCATCCCTCCATGTCAGCCCCCCTCCCTCCATCCATTCATATCAGCCCCCCTCCCTCCATGTCAGCCCCCTCCATCCCTCCATGTCAGCCCCCCTCCCTCCATTCATTCATATCTGCTCCCTCCCTCCATGTCAGCGCCCGCCCTCCCCTCCCCTCCATCCATCCATCCATTCATATCTGCTCCCTCCCTCCATGTCAGCTCCCCTCCCTTCTTCTGCAGCCGCGGCTCCCTGCCTCTTACGGAACCGCGGCTGTGCTTTTAAAATCATCTCGGAGCCCTTCCTGTCTTGACGGGCTCCGTGCAGCATTGTCCCGCCTCCATTACTTCCTTTAGAGGCGGGACAATGCTGCACGGAGCCCGTCAAGACAGGAAGGGCTCCGAGATGATTTTAAAAGCACAGCCGCGGTTCCCTAAGAGACAGGGAACCGCGGCTGCAGAAGAAGGGAGGGAGCTGACAGGGAGCCCATAACGCGACGTTTAAAGCCGGCAGTGTGCTCCGGAGCCGCGGCAAAGGTGAGAAAGAGCCGCATGCGGCTCCGGAGCCGCGGGTTGCCGACCCCTGTTCTAGACTATGGGATATGTTTACTAAACCAGGTTAATGGTTAACCCGTGCTATCTGCAACTAGGTCCCATGTTATTCATGGGACCTAGTTGCAGATAACCCTGGTTCCTTATTGTCCTTCCAGTCCAGTCCCACACCTCTGGATAGTGTACCTCTTCCAGCAGCTTGAAGACTGAGCATGTCATCTTTTGATGGTACCAGCCCCAGTATACTCAGTCTCCAAGCAGCTGGAGGAGGTAGTGAGCCAGGGTTTGGACACACTGAAGGGACAACTAAGGAGCATAGGCTAGCTTTCTTTTTCTTTTTCTCTTTTAGAGCACAGTGTGCTGTTTTTATTTCTTTATTTAAGTTCAATAAAAAAAAATAAAGGCAAAAGGCTCTGAGGAGTACCCCCCCCCCCCCAACCCCAGGCTGATAGAGGGGTTTTATGGGGGACCTTGAGCAGACCGGGCTTTTGGCGGTTCCTGAACCCGTCATTGGGTGGAGAGCTGCCGCGGTTCAAGTCCTGCACCAGTGGGGAGAAAGCAGCCTGCAGTCAGCCTCGGTCAGTTTCCCTCAACACTGAAGCTGGCTTGAGCAATTGAGCATGAGGTGTGTGAGTGTCAGACCTCAGCAGAAGACTTATTTGCAGGTAATTGCCAGTATGGGGGGTCTCAGCAGGAGCCAGACAATGCAAGTGGTGTGTGTACGATTGCGGCCCAGATGTGTCGGCGGCAACTCTACACCGTGTGGAAGAGGCCTGTTCGAGTTGCTGCAGTGTGGGAAAGCTGCAGCACATTTTTTTTTGCTCGGGCCCTGCTGCGGTCCTTTTGTAGGCCTGTGGCTTCACAGCACAAGTTTCTCCCGGGGGCATTGCTCGTGACAGTTTTTTCTTACCTGACCCGCCTATTGCAAGACAGATTTAGAGATAGAAGAATTTTATTTTTACTTTTAGTTTTAGTTTTTTTTAACTTTTTTATCCTGTTCTCTGTCCTTTATTGTTCAGTTAGTTGTAGTTGGGGGCCCCCTCTCTCTCCTCCCACTGCTCTCTTTTTTTGCCTTTTTGTCTGGGTGCAGAGTGTTTCGGGGAGACGATTCCTAAGATCGGGGATGCTCACATCATGCCGGCTCGACTGCAGTGCCTGATTTGCGGAACCAGGAGGGGAGCGGTTTTGGAGGCAGGCATCTGTCATGGGTGTGCACAAGAAGTCACCTCAATGGAGCAAGATCTGCAGGAGAAAGCAAGACAGGACCAGTCTTTCTTTCCATCTTGAGAAGTCCAAGCCTCAGTGGGCCCTCCGCTGCTACCACCAGAGGCAGTCCCAGGCTCCCTGGCCATCCCCAGACCCTCCAAGTCTCAGACCCTGGGGGAGGTGGGCGGCCTGGGTGGTTTTTCCCCAGAGTTTGTCCTGCTTCTGCATAGGTCATTCTGCATGCACCAGCAGGGCTTAGCTGGTGGTTCTGCAGCGGCAGAGCGTGGGACAAAGAGGACAGCGGATTTGAATGAAAGTGAGCTGGGTCCTGCAAAGAGAGCTAGGGTCTTGGAGGAGTGGCAGGGCCAGTCCCCAGTGTCTGAAGGACCGGACGGGGACGACCTAGACATGGAGTTGGATTTGGAAGGTGATGAGTTGGAGGAAGGGGAGATTCCGGAACAGGAAGAGCAGTCCCTGATTATCTGGGTGTTCCGCTGGGATGAATTGCCAGCACTCATTGTGGAAACGTTGAAGGCCTTTAACATGCCCACTACTCTGCCTGCGGAAGACGAGGCATTAAAAGACTTGCTGCTCCAGGTGGTCCGGAAAATACAGAAGGTGTTCCCGGTACATAGAGTGGTTAGGCAAATGATTCATGATAAGTGAGACATGCTGGAGGCTGGTCTCAAGGGTGTGCAGACCATGACACGCCTGTACCCGCTGCCGGATCAGGACCGCGAGCTGTTCTGGTCTCCTAAGGTGGATGCAGCAGTTTCAGCGGTTACCAAAAAGACAACGATACTGGTCGAAGGTAGCATGGCACTCAAGGATGCCCAGGATAGGAAGCTGGACATGCTGTTGAAACAGGCCTTTGATATCAACTCCCTTTCCCTGCAAGCGTCCATTTGCGGGGTCTGGGTCGCGAGAGCCTGCCTCTGCTGGTCTAACAGGTGCAACAGCTGGGCGAGCCAGCGACAGATTCATCATGGGAGGCGGTCAAATTGGAGTTAGGGACTACCTATCTCATGGATACTCACTACAATTGCATTAGAGAGCTGGCAAAAGCATAGCCTCATTGGTAGTGTCTCGTTGCTATCTTTGGCTCCAAAACTGGGCGGCAGATAGTTCTTCCATCTCAGCAAGCACCCCTTTAAGAGGAAACTGATATTTGGAGAGCACTTAGATAAGTTAAGGAGTTGGGAGAATCTAAGGGTGGATGTCTGCCCGAGGAGAAGCAGAAGCAGAGTCGTAACCCTACTGCGGCTCGGGGCCAACCACAGGACTTCCAGTGTTTTCATACAACAGGCTTTAACCCCTACCAGAGGGGAAGATTCTCCTCTAGGGGCAGGGGTTTTGAGGTTTTCGAGGAGCAGGCAGGAGATTCGGAGCTGCTTCATCCTCGGGACCCAAGAAAGCAAAGTGAGGGGTGCCCAGTTGGAGGTGTGGCCCATGGTGGTCGGCTACGGGAGTTCTACTCTGCCTGGGGCCAGATCACGTCTGACCAGTGGGTCCTGGAGGTAATCTGAGAAGGCTATGCCTTTTGAGTTGGCTCAGCCAGTACAACTTTCCTTCATTCAGTCCTCCTGCAAAGCATGCGGAAAAGTGGTGGTGGTACAAGACATGTACTGCAACTAGGGGCCATGGTTCTGGTTCCCCGAGACCAGTTTGGCTGCAGTCAATACTCCATTTATTTTGTAGTACCCAAAAAAGGATGGGTCCTTTTGGCCGATACTCGATCTCAAAGGCGTGAATAGTTGTCTATGAATACTGCACGTCCATATGGAGACCTTGCATGCCATCATAGTGGCGGTGAGAAGCAGAGAGTGTTTGACATCTCTAGATCTCATAGAGGTGTATCTGCACATCCCTATCTGACTGGAACACCAGAAGTTCCTTCAGTTTGTGGTGCCGATGGGACATTTCCAGTTTCAGGCTTTGCTGTTTGGTCTTGCCACAGCCTCTCATATATTCACCAAAGTTGTGGTGGTGCTCTGCAAGGAAGGGTTTCTGGTGCATCCCCCACCTTGATGACTGGCTGATTCAGGTGAAGTCCAGAGCCGAAAGCGAACTAGAAACTGCGATGTAGTGCAGTTCCTACAAAGTCTAGGCTGGGTAATCAATGTGGCCAAGAGCCATTTGGTCATATCTCAGGAGCTAGAATATTTGGGAGTGCATTTCAACACTCATCAGGGGAGAGTCTTCCTGCTGGATCAGTGGGGGCAGGTGCTGTGGTTTTTGGTGCACCAGCTTCTCAGGATGGCAGAGCTGATGGCCTGGCATTATCTGCAGGTTTTAGGGACAATGACAGCCACCCTCAAACTCGTTCCATGGGCAAGGGAACACATGCAGCCTTTGCAGAGCACTCTGCTCGTCTCACCAACTGCATCCCTTGTCTCAGAAACTCCCATGTCTGCAAGGAGCCAGAAGGGAGCTCAAGTGATGGCTTTACCTGGGTAACTTGGAAACAGGAATGCCCTTCAAGTTGCCCCACTGGATCCTGCTAATGTCAGTTAAACTGGTTGGAGAGCATTTTTTTTTTTTTGGTGCCATCAAGTCCAGTGCTGACTCCTGGTGACCCAGCTGCCTCTGGGTTTTCTTGGCAATGTATCACCAGAAGTAGATTGCCAGGCCTTTTCTTCCAAGGCAATGGAGGGTAAAGTGACTTGCCCAAAGTCACAAGGAGAGCCAGTGGGAATTGAACCCTTGATCTTCTGGGTACTAGGCAGTTGCTCTAACCACTAGGCTACTCCTCTGTTGCAAAGGACAAATTGCCCAGGGGCAGTGGAATGCACAGGAAGCCCTTTGATCAACCAATAGGCTGGAGATGCAGGCTCTGCAGATTCGTTCCATTGTTGCAGGGAAAGGTTGTCCGGGTTTTCTCAGATAATGCAACCATGGTAGCCTACATCAATCGCCAGGGAGGCAAGGGCAGTTCAGCCCCTGAGGAAGAAGCTGTTGAGTTGGGCAGATGAGCATCTGCAAGCCCTGTTGGCGGCACACGTGGCGACAACGTAATGGTGGACTATCAAAGCCAGGTCCACATGGACCCTGGGGAGTGGGTACTCAATCCGGAGGTGTTTGCACAACTGGTACACAGGTGGGGCTCACCGGTTATGGACCTAATGACAATGTTCGAGTCAACCCAGGTGAGCCACTTCTTCAGGAGAAGGGAAAGGATGTCGGAGGGCCTGGATGCCCTAGTGCAAAGGTGATCCCTGGAGGGCCTTCTCTACGTTTTTCCTCCATGGGCTCTTATAGGCCGGGTTGTGCAGTGCATCGAAGCTCACTGGGGTCTCATTATTCTAATCACCCCGGACTGGTCAAGACGCTCATTGTATGCCAACCTGGTACAGCTGCAGGTGGACCGACCGTGGCGGCTGCCAACGTGGGCAGACCTGCTAACACAAGGGCCACTGTGCATGCCTCAGGTGGATCGATTCTCACTTACAGCATGGCTCTTGAAAGGGCGAGACTGAAGAAGAAAGGGTATTCAGTCTCGGTAATAGCAACCTTGCTGCAGGCCCGGAGGAGGTCTACCCGCCTTGCATACATCAGGGTATGGCATATCTTTGAGTCGTGGTGCGCAGATAGGCAGGCTTGCCCATTCACGGCCTTTATCCCGAACATCTTGTCGTCTTTACAATTCAGGTTTGATAAGGGGCTAGCTGCTAGTTCCTTAAGGGTGCAGCTGGTAGCACTTGCTTGTTATAGGGGAAAGGTCCATGGGGTGTCGTTGGATGTACACCCAGACATACTGAGATTTCTAAGGGCAGTGAATCACCTTCAACTACCAGAGAGGGTGGTAGTACCGCCTTGGGACCTCAATCAGATGCTAACGGTGCTTTCCAGGTAGCCTTTTGAGCCATTGAGTCAGGCTTCTCTGAAGGATTTGACCCTGAAGACAGTGTCCCTGGTGGCGATTTACTCAGCACATAGGATTTTGGAGCTTCAGGCCTTATCGTGTCATTCTTGAAAGAGAAGGTTGTCCTGCGGACGGTTCCTTCCTTTTTGCCCAAGATAGTTTCGGCTTTTCATGTGAACCAGGTGGTTTCCCTCCCGGCTCTGATGATCACAGCAGTGAAGTCTGCCATTCCACAATTGCACCTCTTGGATGTCAAAAGAGTCCCGTGGACAGCATCTTTTTGGAAATCGGATCGTCTGTGCTGTTTGGGGGGCCGTGCAGAGGAGAGATGGCAGCAAAGGCCTCCATTTCCAGATGGATCATGGAGGCAATCACATTGGCATACATTTTGAAGGGTAGAGCAGTGCCAGCAGGGTTGGGAGCACATTCCACGATGGCTCAGGCGGCCTCGTGGGCAGAGTATAGTTTGGTGCCACCAGTGGAAATCTGTAGAGCGGCAATGTGGTCGTCGCTTCATACTTTCACTAAACATTATCGCCTGGATGTCCAGGCAGCAGGAGATGCTTGTTTTGGATCAGTGGTGCTTCAAGCTGGTTGTGCGAGTCCCTCCCATTAGTTTACTGCTCTGATACATTCCAGAGGTGCAGGAGTGGACTAGAGGGATGATAAGGAAAGAGAAATTAGACTTACCTGCTAATTGTTGTTCTTGAGGAACTCCAGTCCAGTCCTGAATCCTTCCCAGACATTTTTATTCTGCTGTTGTCATGATAATCTGTAGGTTCCCAGGCTTGAAGCTAGTTTCCCGGATGGAGGATGGGACCAGCAGGTGCCAGAGAGTTTGGAGTTGTCGGCATTGGGGGGAGGGCTGACCAGGAGAGTTGTCAGTCTCTCGCTCCCTGCTGGTTGACAGCCTTCGGGCGCTTAACAGGTAAGCCTCCTCATTCTGGGAGAGGGGAACAATGGAGTCCTTCCCAGGTGGTGTGGGGGGGGGGGGGGTTAGGTTACTTAGAAGTAGAATTGTTTTATGCATTTTGAACTACTACTTTGTTGCTCCTGTGAGTCTGCTTTGTCAATAGGTTACTGGGGCTGATAGGCAGTGCCAGCGGTATAAGTACACTAGTGTCATCAAAAAGATGACATGCTTAGTCTCCAAGCTGCTGGAAGAGGTACACTACCCAGAGGTGTGGGACTGGACTGGAGTTCCTCAAGGAACAACAATTAGCAGGTAAGTCTAATTTCTCTTTAACCATTAGCCTGGTTTAGTAAACATACCCTTATGAATTCCTCTGGTAAGCCAAACTCACACAGGATAACACACATGAATTGCCAGGAGACCTGGTCAAAGGTCATGTTTGTATCCAAGGCCATAATCAGACCAGGTATCTTAAACTATTTTAGTATTGTGTTAAAAATAAATACATTTAAGAGACCCCTTAGTATATTAATCAAGGATCTCTGTTCTATGAAGCTAGTTTGCTCTTCATTAAATTAGCAGGGTAAGAACATTCTCTAGCCTAATTTATTTATTTATTTCACATTCTTATATACTGCCTTATCTGGCAATCAAGGCGGTTTACAATAAACAGAACTCTGATTTTACATCAAACTTTTTAAACTATATACAATAACAGAATTAACTATTTACAATATAACTGGTCAGAAGATAAGGGGGTGGAAGATAGATTGATATCCATATGTTGGTTAACTGAAAGGCATGTAGGTGTGTATTTGAATGTATTAGGGGATAGAGAAGAAGTTAGGAAAAGGAAATAGAGCGCTGTTAAGACCACCTTTTGCTAGATAGTCATAGGTTCCGAGTGTAAGCTGCCATAGTGTTCAATGAAAAAGAAAATATTCTATCTTTTTCTGAAGTTGGTAAGATCTTTTATTTCCTTTATTGTTGGAGACAGGGAATTCCAAAGAGTTGGGGCATAATGGGAGAATGCTCTTTTGTTTGTTGTTTTGTTTGTCTTGAGGAAATCAGGTGGTATGCATAGTGAATTTTATGAATAACTCCTCTGTCTGGTATCTGGGGTTTTGGATATTAGAGTGGATATGTGTGAAGATGCTATATCATGTAGTAGTTTAAATATGATAACCAGATTCTTATATTTACTTCTACTGGATATCGGTAGCCAGTGAAGGCTGTGAAGGATTGGCGTTATGTGATCTGAATTGGATGCTTGCATTATTACATGTGCTACTGTGTTCTGTGCAAGCTGGAGGTGTGTTAGTGTTCGTTTTGGAAGACCATGGAGAATGCTATGTGGGGACTGATCATTGCTTGGATGACTGTTCTAAAATCCGATGGTTCCAATAGGGGTCTCAGTCTTTGCAGCATTTTAATCTTTCTATATATGGCTTGGGTGGAATTATTTATGTGGGTGATGAGGTTAAGGGATTTATCTATGATGATTCCCAGGTATTTTATCTCTTCTTTTACTGTGATTGCTGTTTCTCCAAGGTATATCTGTGGAGGTGGGGTGAAGTCTTTATCTCTCATTATGAATATGGCTTCTGTTTTATTTATGTTTATTTTCAGATTGTTTGATGCAAGCCACTGTGAAGCTTCCTGAAAGCATGCTGTAATTTGTTTTAGGTTGAGTTTTAACGTACTGATTGGGAGATGCATCATAATATTGTCAGCGTAAATATGGTATAGGACTTTGTGTTTTTGGAAGATTTTGCATATTGGCTGGAGGTAGATATTGAACAAGAGGGCAATTAGGGCTGACCCCTGGGGGATTCCATGGTTTTGACTGAAGGGTAGCAATGAAGTTTAGTCAATTTGTACTTGTTGGGTGCCATCTTTAAGGTAGGAAGTGAACCAGGTTAGGGCTACTCCACAGATGCCGATTTGCTGCAATCTTGATAAGAGCATATTATGGTTAATGGAATCAAAGCTGACGCTAAATCTAGGAAAATCATGATGATGGCGTTTTGGGGTTTTTCAATATTTTTCGTAAGAATATCAAATAGGACTATGAGGAGGGTTTCTACACCATGATGAGTTCTGAAACCATATTATTGTGAATTAAGAGGAAAACTTGAGTCTAAGTGGTCCTGAAGTCGATTTTGTACCACCTTTTCTATTATTTTTGTTAAGTATGGGAGGCTTGAAATTGGTCTATAGGAGTTTGGTTGTAGCTTGTCCAGCTTGTTAGATTTTAATATAGGGCGTATAGAGCTTGTTGAAGAGAATTTGGCATATAGCCTTCAGTTAGTGATAGATTTACAATTTTTTGGATTATTGGTGCTAGGGCCTCATGAGCCTCCTGGGGCAGTGGTTGTGTTTATTGTAGTGACAATTTTCTCTAATTGTGTTATGGAGATTGTAGAGAGTGAGGTTAGTTTCGGAGAGTCATGTGGGGGCTCTATTATGGAATTGGGGGGAGGGTCGTGTGAGGTAATAGATAATTTGGAATGGTAGTAGTTTGCCAGTGTGTGGACTAATTTGGGCAGAAGGGTTATCTGTGTCTGGTGATTTGGTTAGGGATTTTACTATTTGAAATAGCTCCCTTGGTCTGTTGAGGGATTTCATTAGTAATCTAGTATGGTTTTCCTTCTTGATATTGTTTATGGCATCTTTGTATTTGTGTATGGTATTCATGTATTGGTGTTTGTCTTCTGAGTTTTTGGTTTTCTCCAGTTTTTTTTCTGTTTTACAGGAGTCTTCTTAGGGATCTTAACTCATCATTATACCATATGTTAGAACTTCGGGGGTTCCACTCATTTGTTGATAATGGGGCAATTGCTGCTTTTGACATGGTATTATTCCAGGAGGTCAATAGGGCATCAATGTCCATTGTGTCATGGTTTAATTGTAGAAGGATGCCACGAAGAAAAGATTCCTTATCATATATTTTGAAGTGTTTTTTGGGTGGTAACAGTATTTTTGCCAACAACTTTACATTGGTATTTATGAATGAGATAGGCTAAGAGGTATGTTTACTAATTGGCGGTAGCAGCTTCTGTGTGATATCGGAGCTGCAGCCCCATTGAAGGCAATGGGACTGCGGCTCTGATATCGCATGGAAGCCGCTACCGCCGCCAATTATAAACATACCCCAAAGAGTCAGATTCTATGGGACCTCTCTCTAGTTTAGGAAAGCTATAAGTGCATATAGTACATTTCCAGAGGACAATAGAAAGATCCTAGAGAAAATTTAACCAGCAGACATGTAACCATGCATTTGACCTCTATGCACCCTCACTTTGGAACTCCCTTCCAACCCATATCTGCTGCAACAATGACCTATCTGCATTTAGAAAGCAGATAAAAACCCTCCTCTTCCACGAGCACCTAGGGTCAACACAGAACAGCACCCAGTGAAGTTCTCCAAGGAGGGCTAAGACAAAAGAGTAAACCAGAACTGTAAAGAATATGACCTAAGAATATGACTGTAGAGAGAACCAGAAATGTAACCGTGATTGGAGACATCTCGCAAGAATGTAAATATGTTTATCCCCCCCTCCCCCCCCCCCGGTGATGGTATACCCCGTTCCCCCATGTATTTGCAAACAATCCTGTTCAATGTATCCCCCCTGTTTATTGTAAACCATTTTGACCCGGTGAAAAGCGGTATATGAACACAGATAGATAAATAAATAAATAAAATCCTGAGGAATTATACAACTTTCTAAGGAATGTTATAAAAATTTAAATGAAATCAGCTTGGGCTTATACCGTTTGGCATGTACTTTTTTTAGGCCTTTAAAACTACCGAGTCCGTGATAGGACTCTGTAGTTTTAAAGGCCTAAAAAAACCTTTCTTTCTCCACATAAATAACTCTGTCACAAGTATTTTTGAGATTGCCTTAGCTCTTCTTGAATATACCAACCTGATCTAATTATGTTTGATGTACATATGTATATAGTTACCCTGTTGATCCAAGTTTAAACTCCTGTTTCAATGTAAGCACAGAACAGTCTTCTGACTGTGCAACCTTTGTTATATGTAAACCGCACTGATAACAAATAGCGCGGTATAAAAAAATTGTTAAATAAATAAATAGGGGCTGTCAAATGTGCACAGCACTCTGATGTAATACTTGGTAACTGAATATTGATTAAGAACTCAGCCATATTAGGCTCTGGCTCAGAATCCTGCACATTATATTGGTCAGACACATATACATGAAACATCAAGGCAGTCTCCAAAGGATAGTACTTAAGGTTTCCTCTGCTGTCCCTGAGGACATTAATAACTTCCTATGGGACCATATTAATTTGGCCAATAAGGATCCAGACTTGTTCCCACCTCTGTCTGATGTAGTGCAAAGATCTTTAGATTTGTCCATTCTGCAATGCTCTTAGTTTATCCTTAGCTTGTTAAAGAGCTCTACAGGTTTTAACTGAGCAATCTTGTTTGTATTGCTGCTTTGGTTGTTGAAATTCATTGGGTCAGGGACATCTGCCTTGAAAGCCTGAATTTATGATTATAGCTGGTATATGATATGATGTGACCCTTACAGGATGGCCTTTAGGGCCATGTTTACTAGACATTAGCATGTGCTATCTGCCACCATGTCCATAGGAATAACATGGGTGCTGCAGCAGATCATGCACATTAACATTCAGTAAACATCGCCCTTAATGTTTCTCACTAGAGATGTGGAGTATACTCGTACTGTGGAGAATGTACCTTATTTATATACCGCCTTATTATGAAATCAAAGCGTTTTACATTTGAAGATAACATTTTACATATAACATACAGTGCATGAAACCATTTACTGTGAGTATAATTTGGGTTAGATAGTGTCTAACATCATAGTTGGTGGAACTATATACCATAACTTTGTTACCTAGCTAATGAATCTATACACAATAACTTTGTTACATATGGTGTTATGGTGATGTCTATTAAGTTGCTGGGTTCCATTTTATGTAGGAAGTTGTAGCTCCAAAATAAGTAAGAACGTCTTTAGTTGTCCTCCGGACTGTGTAAATGTCAGCTTGTCCAGGAGTGAGTTCCAGAGTATAGGTGCATAGATTGAAAATGCTCTGTTACTTGTATTTCTATTGGATTTCTAAATTGTGATGGTACAGCTAGTGTCATTTGTGCATTTCCTCTCCGCTGTCTGTTGCTAGGTGTGAGGCTTATTAATGAACTAAGGTACGTGGATGAAACTCTGAAACATAAGATATGCCATACTGGGTCAGACCAAGGTCCATCAAGCCCAGTATCCTGTTTCCAACAGTGGCCAATCTAGGTCATACGTACCTAGCAGTTTCCCCAAAAGACACAGGTTCCGCAATGCTTGTACTGGGTCAAGCATTGATATCCTGGGTCCCTACTTAATAATGGTTTATGGACCTTTCCTCCAGGAACTTGTCCAAACCTTTTTTAAACCCAGCTACACTAACAGCCTTTACTACATCCTCCGGTAACAAATTCCAGAGTTTGATTACACGTTGAGTGAAAACATATTTTCTTTTATTAGTCTTAAATAGTTTACCCTGCAGCCTCATTGGACTGGTATTGGGTTGGGGAGTTGCTAGGACTGGAAATGGGCTGATGGGGGGCTAGGACTGGAAATGGGCTGATGCAGGGACTAGAAGGGAATGGATGCTGGGTGAGGCTGGAACTAGAAGGGAGCTGATGTTGGGGGAGGATTAGAATGGGATGGGGCTGGGAGAGTAAAATGGAGAGGGGAAAAATATTTTGTGTGGGAGGGATGAAAAATCTACAATTGGCCGGGTATTGGGAGAGTAAGTGGGGATTGAGGATGGAGGGGTAAAATTTGAGTGGATGAAATAGGAATGAGGAAAGAGCAAAAGGAGAAAGATTAGTATGTTAAAGCAGATGTAGAGAGAGAATGGAAAAAAAAACTAGGAGAGAAGAAAGGACAAATGGACAGCAGACGATGGAGAGTTAGCAGAAGACACGAAGAAACCAGAAGAAAGTGGCTGGAGCAATTGCAGCTGAAAAAAAATGCACAAAAGGTAGAAAAATATCTCTTTATTTTGAATTTATTAATTGGAATATGTCAGCTCTGGTAAATGTGCATCATTAACATCTGCGCTTTGTTTAGTACAAGAGCAAATTAATGTATAGTTTTATTTCTACAGTGTTGTGCATTCCAAGTTTGGCTTTTGGGATTCCCAGTTTAATTATTGTTGTCCTGTTTCTAAATTGTGATTCCTTGTTTGGTGATGGTTTATGTTCTGTTCATGTGTAACTGAGCTGAGGTATTCTGTTTATATAATTCCTAATTGACATTGCCACTTGTTATCTTTCCCCAGTAGGTCATGTATTGGTATTCTCTGAAATGTATTGGTTTAATATTTGCATGTTTCCTTTTGATAGGTAGGGTATGGTGCTTTGTGAGTCCTGGTAGTGCTGTTAGGATACGGCGGGTTTGCTATTGGTTCTAAATGGGCAGTGTTTGTAGTAGTTCCTAATGTGTCTGGCGGTTGGCACTGGATTATAGTAATGTAGAAATCTTTTAGTCTTTCTTTATTCATACACTCATTAAGAGGCATGTTTACTAAAAGTGAGTATATGGTAACATTATGCAAATAAGGCCCCTTATGCAAATGAGGCCCCACACCGAGTCTCCGCACATGGCCCCGCACCCCCCTTGGGCCGCCCCTGAATCAAACCCTTGATCTTTTGGGTAGTAAGCAGTTGCTCCAACTACTAGGTTACTCCATCCATTAGATCAACACAAAATTTGATGATATGTTTAATGGAGGACTGATGATGAGTCTATCTTGGCAGCCTGGTGTATGTATTAATGTTTAAAAGTATGATTCTCAGTTATGTGTTTTTACATGATCCTTTTGGGAGGAGAGGTGTAGAGGTGATTATGATGGTTGAGTTTAATTCATAATCTCCTGGAGAGGAGGGCACCTTGGGGCCTGAACCTTTATTGGGGCGGTGGCAACGGTGAAGGTTCACCTAGAATAATGCCAAATCTTCTTGCACCAGATCTGTCCATATGTGCGTATATAGCCATTTATTGCTCATGTCCTTTTATAAAACCTAATACTGACTGAATTTAAGGTTAAAATGTTTAAGAAAAATTATATAGCTTATAGAAAGTAACATTGTATAATAAAAGGGAATCTATGAAGAAACCTAAGGAAAAATTTGCGGAAGTCTTGAGTAGTAAAACCAAAAATCATTACGTGTTTTGTCGGTTTTTAAATTTTTTTTTTGTTCGACCCAGCCCAGGTCGTTCTGCTTTCCAGCTTGGCGGGGGTGGGAGTCGCTTTTCAGGTCCTCAGCCTTGGCAACACAGAGGGGGCTGCGCGCTTCGATGCCAGAGCTGCACAATCAGCCGCATGCCGCTCCCCTCCCCCACCCTCTCTTCACGCGGCTTACAGGCTGCGGATCTGAGCACAGACAGGAGGTGCAAGCGGGGCAGTATCTCACCAGCCAGCCACCGGCACTTCTCTCCTCTCTTCCTCTTCTCCTCCTCCTTGCAACATTTGCCCCAGAGACGAAGAGGGAAACCAAGCCTAGAGCGGCGGAGGGGCTGAGAGGCCGCTGATGGCTGAAGCTCTTATCGGGTGGCAGAGGGACGGCCAGAGCCAAGAAGGAAACCCCTCCCTGTGAGACAACAAAAAGCGCACAGCCAGCTCCCCACCATGGTTTCATGGATCATATCCAGGCTGGTCGTGTAAGTGTATTTCAAGATCTGGAGCCCCCGTCTCCGCTATTCTGCCTTGCATGTGTGTAGTCCGTGTAGGTGCATGTCTGCAGTGATTTTCCTATTGACGTTACTTGATCTGCCAGTGTCAACTAAAAATAGCAAGTATCTGTTGTCTAATCATGAAACATTTGGGGATAGGGGTTTGGGGAAGAGAGATGTAAAAAATATTACAGGAAAAATAATCTACATTATTGAAAAAAGACTGGATATATCTGTCGAGGGTTTCAGCGAATTAGCTGTGTGCGAATAGTGCTTATGAAGATACTGTATTAGAGGATCATTTTCTGAAAGGCTCACTCTTTTGGCAGCACACGATATTCCAATAGAAAGCAAAGGACTGAAAATGAAAGTCTTTTTATTCTAAAGCACGGTTGTCACTGTAAAATAATATACACATAATTAGCGCTCACAAGAGGGCGCCACCAGGACTAAGTGTAAATATATATATATTTTTTTTGTTCTATTTAATGTGTCTGATCTTCAACCAAATAGTCACATATGTATGTTATATATATTTTTATCTGCCTTAATACATGTTTATGGAGCTTAAAAAGACATCAAATGTTTGTTTTTGAGGCTTGAGGGGCAGTGGCTGGAAATGCCTTTGGACCAAGCTCATATGATGCAGACATTAAAACTACAAACATGACAGCTGTTTGAATCTGCTCTAAATTAAGGTGTTTCGGAACAAAATGAGGTAATAGACAGGTTCTACCTCATGATATAACAGCTGGATGACTGACTTTATAGTTATTATTTTGCTCATTTATTAAAAATCAGTAGAGGGACTTTTATTTCACGTTGTTTTTGTATGTCTTTATGTCTTTATTTGATTTGTATTACCAAATTAATATCCAAATAATACGAAGTATATTGTAGAACTGGAGGCAGCAAATTAACACCTTGCAATGTGTTTGGTGGCCTACCAGTTCCTTTGTTTGATATAAAATGTGAGATGATGTGTCATGATCAACATGCTTCTGAAACACTGGATTTTTATATTCTCCTTGACACATGAAACATGAAAATGAAAGGTGCTGTTGTAATGGTCTCTATAATTATTACCACCCGTGCCAAGTAGGTTTGGTTTAAGAATATGTTTCTGGGCTTGCTTACAAGAATTAGGGTGCATTCCTTGGGAGCCCCCTGAATGAGGAGAACCATTCACAGCTGTTACATGTTTTTTACTGAATCTCACTATTTCTTTTCTGAGAAAGCATGTAAAACATTCTGGTAATCTACTTGAGCATTATAATTTTACTGACAGAGAAATGTAAGATATCAGTGTGAGATGCCTATTTTAAGTCTCACTTGAGAACGTTTTGTCTTCTAAATATCATGAACACCACCTCCTCTTTTGTGCAATGGCCTGGGTATTTCTGAGTTCTAAAGAAGATGTAATAGGGATGTGGTACCGATCTGTGCATTCCTAAATGTGTAAGAGAGCCATATTCCATTTCATTTCTCAGTGATTCCAGTTAATTGAGCCGTCCAAGTTCCCATATCCTGTTTGCTGGGCTGAGTATAAGAAGAATGTTGCCTTTGTCAAAGGATAGTTGGGGGCATTTTTATTGCTGTAAATGAATGGTAGGATGTGGAGGGGAATGCTGCAGAAAGTAAAATGCAATCCCAGGCCTGTTAATTTTGTAATTTAATTTATTTTTTGCTGAGCCACACTCTTTAAACAGCTGATTGGCTTTAACACCATCCGCATGCCTTGGAAATATTTGAACATCTTTGCCCTGCCCTGCCCTGCCTTACAGTTTTCCAGCAAGTCTTTCCACCTGCTTATCATATACTGCTCATTTTACAAGTAACTTCTGTTCACTTATCATGGATTATTGTGTGTTTCCTCAGATAAAGCAACAACTTAATACTGAGAAAATGACTCTTCATTTGCCCACTGTTGCAGTGTTGCCTGAACTGAATTAAACTAGGAATGCAAACACAAAATGATGAAAAATAAATAGTATAATTGATTCTTGTGGTGGAGTTCTAAGCCTAGCCATACTTCCACTGGTTCTGACAAAGATGATTGAGCAGATGATATAGTAGACCATGCTAGAGGTAATTTCTTCAGTTCTGTGTTTGGCAGGCCCCCTCTCTTCCTAATGGTTCTCTAATTCCACCAGGCAGTGGGTTCTTTAAGCAGGCATATGCCAGTCCTTTGAAACACCCATCTCACTCAAACCCAAATCCTAATCCTTAACCCTCCAGCTGCCTCAGGTACAAACTTATGGGCCAGTGCAGAAAGACTAACATGCCCTTTGCACGCAGATAACTGTAAACTTAAGACAGATCCTATTCTGAGTAAAATTTTGTTGTATGTAAACCGCACTGATAACAAAGAGCGCGGTATATAAGAATGGTTAAATAAATAAAATAAATAAATAACACAACTTATACGCACAAGTTCTGCCATGCCAAATGCAGAAAAGAGATCGACATGTGTAAACAGCAAAGAAAAAGTATGCACACACAGTAACGTCAACCTTATTTAAATAATATACAAATGAGCTGCACATATTAAAATGGCATACTAATAAGGTCTGCGCCTGATGCAGAAAAACGCATAGAGGATTACATAACCAGCAGGAGCTTCACTATCTCTACACCTGGTCTGAGGTACCTTAAACGTCTCGCGTGTGTAAGGAAAAAGATTTCAAGGTGTGTCCCGATGAACAATTACCTTCAATGTAAAAATTGTATGTATCTTTTCAGCGTATAAGTGAAAGTTCGGTGTTCAAGAAGAAATGTTTTTTGCTTCTTATCCTTGTGTGTTTTTTGTACTCATATTATTTATCTTTGATTTTAGGTCTCTTTCTTGTGATTTCATTAAAAAATGTTTTTGGGTGCAATAGTATTGGTTATTATGGAGTGAGTGCATATAACGTGAGCATTTGATATTTATGTTCATGCGTAAACAGACACTTGTAACCAATCTCTTGTTTGCACATGCGTTGGCTCCCCTCCTTTCAACTTTACACCGATGTTTTGCGCAGAGCTCATTTGCATACATGCCCTTTGCTGCATACTAGCTCTGAAGTCTCAAGTTATCGGCATGCTACGAAAACCTCTACACAGCTACTAATGTGCAACTTCAGCACCGGCTTTCTGCATTGGCCTGTTAGATTGTAAGCCCTCTGGGGACAAGTAAACACCTACAGTACTGTTCCTGCATGTAACTTGCCTTGAGCTACTACTAGAACATAAGAACATAAGATATGCCATACTGGGTCAGACCAAGGTCCATCAAGCCCAGTATCCTGTTTCCAACAGTGGCCAATCTAGGTCATACGTACCTAGCAGTTTCCCCAAAAGACACAGGTTCCGCAATGCTTGTACTGGGTCAAGCATTGATATCCTGGGTCCCTACTTAATAATGGTTTATGGACCTTTCCTCCAGGAACTTGTCCAAACCTTTTTTTAAACCCAGCTACACTAACAGCCTTTACTACATCCTCCGGTAACAAATTCCAGAGTTTGATTACACGTTGAGTGAAAAAATATTTTCTTTTATTAGTCTTAAATAGTTTACCCTGCAGCCTCATTGTATGTCCCCTAGTCTTTCTATATTCTGATAACGTAAACAATCAATCTACGTTTACCCGTTCCACTGCGTTCATTAATTTATAGACTTCTATCATATCTCCCCTCAGCCGTCTCTTTTCCAGGTTAAGGAGCCCTAACCTTTTTAGCCTTTCTTCATAGGAGTATCCTTCCATCCCCTTTACCATTTTGGTGGCTCTTCTCTGAACCTTTTCTAATAACGCTATATCCTTTTTAAGATACGGCGACCAGAATTGCACACAATATTCAAGGTGCGGTCTCACCATGGAACGGTATAGAGGCATTATAATATCTTTTGTTTTATTTTCCATTCCTTTCCGTATGATACCTAGCATTCTATTTGCTCTCTTGGCTGCCGCTGCACACTAGGCCAAGGGTTTTAACATGTTATCCACAATGACGCCTAAATCTTTTTCCTGGGTGGTGGTTCCAAATGTGGAAACTTGCATTGTGTAACCATAGTTTGGGTTGTTCTTCCCTAGGTGCATAACTTTGCACTTGTCCACATTAAATTTCATCTGCCATTTTGATGCCCAGTCTTCCAATTTATCAAGATCCTCTTGCAATTTTCCACAATCCTCTTGGGTTTTAACAACTTTAAATAGTTTTGTGTCATCTGCAAATTTGATAACCTCACTCGTTATTCCTCTTTCCAGGTCATTTATGAATATGTCAAAAAGCAGCGGACCCAGCACAGATCCCTGGGGTACACCACTATTCACCTTTCTCCATTGGGAAAATTGGCCATTTAGCCCAACCCTCTGCTTTCTATCTTTTAACCAGTTCCTGATCCACAGTAGTACACTGCCTCCTATCCCATGACTCTTTAGTTTTGCCAAAAGTCTCTGATGAGGGACCTTGTCAAAGGCTTTCTGAAAGTCTAGATACACTATATCAGTGATGGCTAACCTTTTTGAGCCCGAGTGCCCAAACTGCTGCACAAAACCAAAGAATTTCCTCAAAGTGCCAGCACGTCATTTGCATAAGTGGTCTTATTTGCATAAATATTTGCATAATGTTACCATACACTAACTTTTAGTAAACATGTCTCTTAATGAGTGTATGGATAAAGAAAGACTAAAAGATTTCTACATTACTATAATCCAGTGCCAACCGCCAGGCACATTAGGAACTACTACAAACGCTGCCCATTTAGAACCCATAGCAAACCCGCCGTATCCTGACAGCATTACCAGGACTCACAAAGCACCATACCCTACCTATCAAAAGGCAACACTGCAAATATTAAACCAATACATTTCAGTGAATACTGGGGAAAGAGAACAAGTGGCAACGTCAAATAGGAATTTCCTCTTGTACCAAACAAAGCGCAGATGTTAATGATGCACATTTCCCAGAGCTGACATATTCCAGTTAATAAATTCAAAATAAAGAGATATCTTTTTACCTTTTGTGCATTCTTTTTTCAGTTGCAATTGGTCCAGCCATTTTCTTCTGGTTTCTTCATGTTTTCTGCTAACTCTCCATCGTCTGCTGTCCATTTGTCCTTTCTTCTCTCTTCTAGTTTTTTTTCCATTCTCTCTCTCTCTACATCTGCTTTAACATACTAATCTTTCTCCTTTTGCTCTTTCCTCATTCCTATTTCATCCACACAAATTTTACCCCTCCATCCTCAATCCCCAATTACTCTCCCAATACCTGGCCAATTGTAGATTTTTCATCCCTCCTACACAAAATATTTTTCCCCTCTCCATTTTACTCTCCCAGCCCCATCCCATTCTAATCCTCCCCCAACATCAGCTCCCTTCTAGTTCCAGTCTCACCCAGCATCCATTCCCTTCTTCAAGCCCCCCACTTCCCCTCAGCCCATTTCCATTCCAAGCCCCGTCCCCATCAGCTATTTGCAGTTCAAGCCCCCCACTTCCCCTCAGCCCATTTCCATTCCAAGCCCCATCCCCAACAGCTATTTGCAGTTCAAGCCCCCTTCCACTCAGCCCATTTCCAGTCCTAGCAACCCCCCCAACCCATTACCAGTCCTAGCCCCCCATAGCCCACTCCCAGTCCTAATCCCACCAGCCCATTTCCAGTCCTAACCTCCCCATCAGCCCACTCCCAGTCCTAATCCCCCATCACTCAATTTTTAGTTTAAGCCCCCCCAGCGCCCATCACCACTCCTAACCCCCCCAGCGCCCATCACCACTCCTAACCCCCCCAGCCCAGCGCCCATCACCACTCCTAACCCCCCCAGCCAGCCCAGTGCCCATCACCACTCCTAACCCCCCCAGCCAGCCCAGTGTCCATCACCACTCCTAACCCCCCCAGCCCAGTGCCCATCACCACTCCTAAACCCCCCCAGCCCATCCCATGACTACTCCTAACACCCAGCCCAGCCCAGCCCATCACTACTCCTAACCCCCAGCCCAGCCCAGCCCATCACCACTCCTAACCCCCCCCAGCCCATCACCACTCCTAACCCCCCCAGCCCAGCCCAGCCCATCACCACTCCTAACCCCCCCTCCAGCCCATCACCACTCCTAACCCCCCAGCCCAGCCCAGCCCATCACCACTCCTAACCCCCCCAGCCCAGCGCCCATCACCACTCCTAACCCCCCCAGCCAGCCCAGTGCCCATCACCACTCCTATACCCCCCCAGCCAGCCCAGTGTCCATCACCACTACTAACCCCCCCAGCCCAGTGCCCATCACCACTCCTAAACCCCCCCCACCCCAGCCCATCACTACTCCTAACACCCCCCAGCCCAGCCCAGCCCAGCCCATCACTACTCCTAACCCCCCCCAGCCCAGCCCAGCCCAGCCCATCACCACTCCTAACCCCCCAGCCCATCACCACTCCTAACCCCCCCAGCCCAGCCCATCACCACTCCTAACCCCCCCAGCCCAGCCCAGCCCATCACCACTCCTACCCCCCCCTCGAGCCCATCACCACTCCTAACCCCCCCAGCCCAGCCCAGCCCATCACCACTCCTAACCCCCCCAGCCCAGCCCAGCCCATCCCATCACCACTCCTAACCCCCACCCCCCCCAGCCCAGCCCAGCCCAGCCCAGGGAAAATTAAAAAAAAAAAGAAAACCTGTCTGCTGCCGCTGTCGGGGCCGCCGCGGCAGAATCGAGCGTGCCGCGGGGCCCCCCTGTACCCACCCGGCAGAGCCTGCCCTCCCCGTAGCAGCTCTCTCTTTGGAGCTGCAGTCAGACGCGCCGGCTTGCAGAGCGCGAGGGCAGAGTTCCCTCGCAGCTCAGTTAAGTCCGCGGGGGCAGATGGGAGTTCCCATCAGCCCCCGCGGGCGTAACGGAGTCGCGAAAGGGAAACTCTTCCCTTCGCGCTCTGCAAGCCGGCGCGTCTGACTGTAGCTCCAAAGAGAGAGCTGCTACGGGGAGGGCAGGATCTGCCGGGTACAGGGGGGCCCCGCAGCACGCTCGATTCTGCCGCGGCGGCCCCGACAGCGGCAGCAGACAGGGTTTGTTTGTTTTTTTCGATTGCGGACCTTCCCGCGTGCCAGCTGCAAGGCCTTCGCGTGCCACAGCTGGCACGCGTGCCATAGGTTCGCCATCGCTGCACTATATCAACCGACTCACCTTTTGTCCACCTGTTTATTCACACTTTCAAAAAAACATAACAGATTAGTAAGACAAGATCTTCCTTGTCTAAAGCCATGTTGGCTGTCTCCCATTAGGCCATGACTATCTACATGCTGAGTAATTTTATTCTTTATGATGGTTTCTACAATTTTTTCTGGTACTGACGGAGGCTCACCGGTCTGTCTCATATTTCTGTTCTTTCAACACCTTTGGATGTATACCATCCGGCCCAGGTGATTTGCTACTCTTCAGTTTATCTAATAGTGGTAATACATCTTCCCGATGTATCGATATTTCCTTCAATTCTTCCGCACCTTTAAATACCACTTCAGTAATGGGTAACATCCCTACATCTTCCTCAGTAAAGACCGAAGCAAAAGAATTAATTCAGTATCTCTGCTATCGCCTTGTCACCTCTTAGTGCCCCTTTAACTCCTCTATCATCTAATGGACCAACTGACTCTCACAGGTTTTTTGCTACGAATGTACTTGAAAAAATCTTTATTTCGTGTTTTTGATTCTGCAGCAAGCTTCTTCTCAAATTCTCCCTTTGCCTGCTTTATCAATGCCTTGCATTTGACCTGCCAGTGCTTGTGCTGTTTCCAGGTTTCGTCATTTGGCTCTTTTTTCCATTTCCTGAAAGATGCTTTTTTGGCAACAACAGCCTCTCTGATCTCACCTTTTAACCATGCTGGCAGTTTTTTGGACTTCCTTCCACTTTTCTTAAAGCGTGGAATACAGCTGGTCTGGGCTTCCAAGATAGTATTTTTCAACAACACCCAAGCTTGATGTAAGTCTTTAACCTTTGCAACTGCTCCTTTTAGTTTTGTCTTAACTGTTTTCCTCATTTTATCATAGTCTCCCTTTCGAAAGTTAAAAGGTAGTACTGTGGATTTCCTTACTATCCCTCCTCCACTAATTAAATCAAAGGCGATCATGCTATGATCACTATTGCCAAGTGGTCCCAACACCATTATCCCTTGCACTAGATCTGGTGTTCCACTAAGGACTAGGTCTAATATGGCTTCCCCTCTGGTCGGTTCATGAACCAGCTGCTCCAAGAAGCAGTCATTTATTTAATCTAGGAACTTTATCTCCCTAGGATGTCCTGCCGTGACACTGACCCAGTCGATACAGGGGTAATTGAAATCACCCATTATTATTACCACGCTGTAACGTTTGTGAGCTTCCTTGATTTCTTTGAGCATGTCATCATCCATTTGTTCATTCTGGCCAAGCGGTCAATAGTACACCCCCACAGCCATCACCTTCCCCTTTTTACATGGAATTTCAATCCATAGAGATTCTCCAGCAAATTTTGTTTCCTGCAAAACTTTTAATCCTTTCAGACTCAATGCCCTCTCTAACATAGAGTGCAACCCCTCCACCAATTTGATCAGCTCTATGATTACAATATAGTTTGTACCCAGGTATCAGTGTCCCACTGGTTGTCCTCCTTCCACCATGTGTCTGTTATTCCAATCATATCTAACCTCTCATTTAGTGCTATATATTCTAACTCTCCCATCTTATTTTTTAGATTTCTAGCATTTGCATACAAGCATTTTAGAGACTGTATTTTATTCATATTAATTTGACTATTGGTAGACATGGGTAATTTGGAATCTTTAAGCTCTGTCTGCTCCATACTCGAGGGCATTTGGGCTACTTTACTCTTTTTTGGAACCTCTCTGCTTTTGGTAGTATCCTTCAAGGATACATTCTTCCGAACCATCCGCTCTTGGGCGACTGTCAGCTTTCCCCTATTATCTAGTTTAAAAGCTGCTCTATCTCCTTTTTAAAAGTTAATGCCAGCAGCCTGGTTCCATCCTGGTTAAGGTGAAGCCCATCCCTTCGGAAGAGCCCCTCCTTTCCCCAGAATGTTCCCCAGTTCCTAACAAATCCAAACCCCTCATCTCTGCACCATTGTCTCATCCACACATTGAGACTCTGGAGCTCTGCCTGCCTTTTGGGCCCTGCACGTGGAACGGGAAGCATTTCGGAGAACGCTACCCTGGAAGTTCTGGATTTCAACTTCCTACCTAAAAGCCTAAATTTAGCCTCCAGAACCTCCCTACTATATTTTCCTATGTCATTGGTACCGACATGTACCAAGACAGCAGACTCCTCCCCAGCACTATCTAAGACCTTATCTAGGTGGCGCTTGAGGTCCGCTACCTTCGCACCAGGCAGGCATGTTACCAGACAATCCTCACGTCCACCAGCCACCCAGCTATCTACATGCCTAATGATCGAATCACCAACTATAACAGCTGTCCTAACCCTTCCCTCATGGGCACATGGCCCTGGAGAAACTTCCTCGGTGCGAGAGAGTTTTACATCACCTGGAGGACAGGTCCTAGTTACAGGATCACTTCCTGCCACATCAGGGTGATGCTCTCCTTTCACGTGACCTCTCTCCTCCATGGCAACAGGGATGCTGCCAGACTGGAGGTGGGACTTCAGGACTATATCCCTGTAGGTCTCGTCTATGTACCTCTCTGTCTTTCTTATGTTTTCCAAGTCTGCTACTCTAGCCTCTAGAGAATGGACTTGTTCCCTGAGAGCAAAGAGCTCCTTGCACCTAGTGCACACGTAAGACCTCTCACCAACTGGGAGAAAATCATACATGTGACACTCAATGCAAAAGACTGGAAAGCCCCCATCTTGCTGCTGGACTGCTGTCTGCATCTTAGTTTTTAGTTTTTGTTTAGATCTTTAAGTTCTTTAGGTACAGTTTTATTGGTATAAATATCCATAGCAACCCTTAGTAAGTAATCTGTTTAATATACTTTGTTCACCTGAAGCTTAATTGATCTCAGGTCCTTAGTGTATGACTGATTTGGGTAATGAGCTTCACCTGAGAGCATCTCCTGTCTTTTAAGATGTGTAAGTACCTATAAAGCTACGATTATCCCAGGGGGGGGTGGGTGGGGAGGGAAATAACACTTATTAAAAGAGGGCTGCTACACAGTAACCTGTCCTGTGCTGCTGAGGTAAGCTATATTCTTATTTGATTTAAATTATAGCTCTTTGCTGCTGCTAGGCTTTAACTTATTATTTTATTTATTTATTTATTTAACAGTTTTTATATACCGCACTATTCATCATCAGTAAGGTTTACATTAAACAACAACATACCTGCCAATATATAACTGATCTAGGTTTACAGATAACAGGGAAGGTAAACTGGGTGCGAACTGGGGATAACTATATACAATTAAATATGTTACATCAAGGTTTGGTATTTGACGAAATATGAAATTTGACGAAATATGAAATTATGAAATTTAAACTACAAGCTCTCTGCTGGGTTCTAAATTTAACCAGAAAGCTCTCTTCTGTGTTTTTAAATTTAAACTAAAAGTACTTTGCTGCTGCTAGGCCCTGAGTGACTATTAAATGTAAACTACAGCTCTCTGCTGGGTATTTAATATAACCAGAAAGTTCTCTTCTGTGTTTTAAATTTAAACTTAAACTGCTGCTACTAGGCCCTGACTGATTTAACAAAAAATAGTGGGTTCACAGATTAAATAGCTTTAATAGAAAGAATTCCTTTCAGAAAATTCCCAGAAATATATACTCACAATTGCAGATCTCTCTCCAGAAGTAACAATTCCCTTTTCTAGTCTTTCAAGAAAGACTAGAAAGGCGTGAGCTAAATACTACTAAATAAATATATAAATAGCAGTACCAATTTGCCAATTTTTATGGAAGGAAACCCAGGAAAGACTTGAAAGTCTTACATACTCCACAGTAAAGTCTATGGACAACAGGCAATTAGTAGCAGATCGGTGTTTCCATATTTTGCCTATGAGTTAATTTAGGGTACTAAACTATAGGACTAGGTGTAAAGGCTTAGAATTACTCATCTTGAGTACAGTAGCGATGTAAAGACTCAGAAAAGAAATGGTAACATTCAGACAAAAACATGACCTTTCCATTTTTTTTACTGAGCTTTTCAGTTTTTCCCAACATGTCCAGTCTTACATTTCTGTACTTGAGGAAAATAGGGAAATGTGGTGTTTTTCTGCATTTTTTTCAATTATTTTTCTGGGCTTTCACATCTCTGGTCATGAGGAAAGCTGCAAACCCTGCTGCTGCATCAACAGTTATTGCAGTTTCTCCTCTGTGCAGCTGACAAAAGCAAAACAAGGCAAAAAGAGAATCTTTCACTCATTCCAAGTCTCTTCCTTTATAGCCATGATGATAGATCACTGATGATCAAAACAAGACTATGCTCATATTTAGTCCATGCCCATTAGTCTTCTCAACTAATCTCCCACTCATACAGTATAATCCTTCATTTTTATCAGTTCCCCTCCCAATTTTAATAACATAGGAAGGTGGGACACACCTCCACCCCTCCCTCCAAAATGAGCTCTTTGCTGTCTGGCCACACGGCCCAATGAACACCTACATGCAATTGTGGGTTAAACTTAGCTGCAGCTTTATTGTCAGATCAACATATGCTAATTCATATATATATATATACACACGTGTGCAACATATTTACAAGAGATGAAGTTCCCGGTGCAGTCACCCAAGCCAGGTGTAATGTGCCCTTCTTTCTTGTGGCCAAGCTGTTCCATCACGGAGACTGGGTGTCTGCCTTGCCAAAATGAGCTGGGCCCACCCCAGTACTAGTGGTCTAGTTGTGCTGCCTTAGAAGACTGCCAATGCTGGGTCAGTCATCATTAGGGGGACTCACCGGGGCGCCTCACCTTGGTGGCTGCTAGGGCACCCTGCCCCTTACTTGTGCTGTGTGTTTGTGTCCTGGCTCTGGAAAACACTGAGATCTAGCAGTGATGAAAAAAACTGTGAAGCCCCCTGAGCTGGGGGGGGGGGGGGCTGAGGGGCAGGGAAGTAGGCGATCCAAAAAGGGAAAAACACTGGACTGCCCCCCTTTTATTGGGGGCCGTGATCTCGTCCAGTGATGCGGTTGTGACAATTGCTGTGAGGTACTGAGCTGCAGCGAGAAATTTTCCACCACAGCCTGGTGAGATTGCGGTCCCCAGGGGGAGGGGGCGGACAGCCCACCCCCGTGTTAAGCAGCAGGCCCTTTGCACATACCCTCCAGCCTCCACGCTAACATAGGCAGGTGGGACACACGTCCGCCCCTCCTCCCGAAATGAACTCTTTGCTCTCTGGCCACATGGCCTAATGAATACCTACATGCAATTGTGGGTTAAACTTGGCCACAGCTTTATTGTCAGATTAACATAAACAAATGCAAATACTTATATACATACAGACATAGTAACATAGTAAATGACGGCAAATAAAGACCAGTATGGTCCATCTAGTCTGCCCAGTAAGATGGCAAGAGTAGGTGCACCTGCTGCTCTGTGCAGATTACCCCTCCCCATGTTTTTGTTTAGGGGTAAACCCACTGCTTCGTGTAGTACACCCTTGTTTTTTGAGAAATTAGATAGTTACGTTTATTTTGATTTTATGCTGCTGCTGTAAAGGGATCCACTGTGTATGTCCCATGCCGTTTTGAATTCCATCACTGGATTTGCCCCCACCACTTCCATTAGGAGGGCATTCCAAGCATCCACCACCCTTTCAATGAAAAAGTATTTCCTGACATTGCCTTTCAATTTACCCCCTTGCAGCTTCATTTTATGCCCTCTAGTTTTACAGCTTCCCTGTCTTTGGAAGAGGTTTGTTTGTTCATTAATTCTCTTTGTATTTAAAGTTCTGAATCATATCTCCCCTATCCCTCCTCTCCTCCAGAGTGTACATATTTAGGTCTTCAAGTCTCTTCTCATGAGGTTTCTGACGCAGGCTCCAAATCATTTTGGTCACCTTCCTCTGAACAGTTTCCAGTCTTTTTACATCCTTTGTGAGATTTGGTCTCCAAAACTGAACACAGTATTCCAAGTGAGGCCTCTCCAGTGACTTATACAGTGGTATTAGTACCTCTTCCTTTCTGTTGGTAATTCCTCATACGTGTGCAACATATTTACAAGAGATGAGGTTCCCGGTCCAGTCACCCGAGCCAAGGTGTGATGCGTCCTTCTTTCTTATGGCCAAGCTGGTCTGCCACAGAGACTGGGTGCCTGCCTTGCCAAAATGAGCTGGGCCCACTCCAATACTAGCAGTTTAGTCATGCTGCCTTAGCAGACTGCCAACGCCAGGTTGGTCATTGTGAGGGGGATCGCCGAGGCGCCCTGCCTTGGTGGCAGCTAGGGCGCCCTGTCCCTTACTCATACAGTGTGTTTGTGTCCTGGCTCGGGAAACTGCCATGGGTATGTGGAAGCTCACCTTCCACATGCCCCCCACGAGGGAACCTCCACCCAGACCCGGGATTGGTAGAGTGCCCACCAATCCAAATGCTGGCTCGGATAATGGCCTCCACAATCTCATGCAAGTCATTAAGAAAAAAGTCCAGTCCAATGTCTGATAGGTGCAGCATATTATCATTGAAATATCCAGGCAATGGGGGGTGCGCCCATTCTTGCTGAATTTGCCATCCTCCCGCACGCAAGACATTGAGGCCATCCTGCCTGTTAACTTTCCCTGCCCCACAGGCAGGTACCTACCCCCTTGAAGTATGGGATGAGGTCGGACCAGATGAATAGCGTGTGGGGGAGGTAACATGACACCCAGGAGAGGTCCGTTCTGATCTGGTCGATGAAATGTTTGCCGGAGACTGGTCTAAGATCAGTTCCCCCAAGGTGCACTATCAGAGCTGCTGGTGGAGTATAGGTCTGGAGGTGCTGTTGCAGGTACTGCCATCCCATGCCCGGGAGGCTCAGCCATAGGAGGCACATGCCATGATTGAAAAATCCCAGGTGGGTGCTGATGGCTGCATGGGTGCCCTGTCAGTTGTCTGAAGGAGTGTCCAATTGTCCAAATTACGAGCTCTGCAAAATAGAAGTGCCAGAGTTAAAGACAGCAGTATCAGTTTGTTGCGTGTATCGTAGCCTGATGGATATTGTCACCCGTGAAGGTCCCCAGAGGCCAGAAGCGTGGGTAATTCACCGGGGCCTGTTCTTCAGTAGCTGTGGAGTGTTATAGAAAGGCGTTGCAGTGCCCCCTGGGAGTTGTGGTTCCACAAACTAGCAAAAGAATGTAGTTGCAGTGAAGTGGTAAGGCTTTTAAACAGGACTTTTTATTCCCCTTCCCGGGGTTGGATTTCCATCACAATGAAACAAAGGAACATAAAGACCATTTGTCTGGTACCAAATTAAAGAAACACTGGAACAAAAACTCTGCTTAACTTCAGCTTTGCAACGGACAAAAAGGAAAAGAAAACAGTCTCTTTCAAATCAAATAACTTTCTTCCTGTTTTCTTTACAAACACTTTTTACAGCACTTCAGCACAAAGAAGTGATGGCATCAGACATGGTATACGTACAGTCCATGCAATTTTCATAAGCAGGTTCCTCATAGGAATCACACTGCATTTCTTCAACACCGGAATAAGTTTCCCTTGAACTGAAACTTCCGTTATTGTTACAGAGTTCCTCCCCACAGCTCAGAGAGTTCCCTTCCTCCTCCCGGCTAGAGTGGAATGGGTAATTACCATATTCTCTGTAGTTTCTTTTAGGAGAGCCACACAACTCTTGATATGTACAGGGCAATTCGTTATACTCTATTCCTCTTCTATTAGGATCAATAAGCCTACCTTCCAGCACTCTCTCTTCAGAGTTTCTCAGCTGAGCAGAGCTTTGCCCGTACGGAAGCCTTTTACTATGTTTCTCTTTCAGCTTTCCTCTTGGCATAAAACTATCTTCAGGATAGACGCTCTCTCCCCCATGGTACCTGATGCTGGGCAACTTGGCTTTCCTCAGCCTGGTTCCAGGACTACCTTCTCTGCTCCCTCCGTAGCAAAGTTCCCTGGGATACTGTTCAGCTGTGCACTACTTTCCAAAGCAGTTCCTCGTGGGTTCAACAGCTCTGTACTTCCCTGGTAGTCTCTCTCTGTTACCAACGGCTCCTGAATTCCCCGGTGCTCTCTCTCTGTCAGCAACGGTTCTTGAATTCCCTGGTGGTCTCCCTTCACTACCCTCTGGTAAGTGATTTTTAACTGCGTATGTCCTGGTGTTTGCTTGGGCTCCACCCCTTCCCAGCTGCCCCTCATTCCCTAATGAGCTATGAGCTAGCTTACTGTTTGGGCGTTCTCTCACACCTTGTGAAGCAGCTTGTGTACGTTGCCTATAGCAACCTTGGGCCATGTGCAGATCTGAGCTGTCAGTGTTAGCTCTGTTTTGCTCAGAGTTTCCTGTCTCCATAGGCTCTGACTGATCTACCCCATGACAATATATGATGAGCATGCATGGGACTGCCAATGCACAAGTGCCTTGATTGCCCATATCGGAAGGCCTCTTTCTGCTGCTGCCATTGTTACTCCAATCTGGAAGGAATGTTTGCAGAACTGGCTGGGGGCAATCCTATAGCCACCAACGATCGCTTGAATGCAGTTGTGAACTGGAATTTGAAGAGTGACGTGACATCCAGGTGTATCAGAAACTGTGGGCTCAAGGGAGGCTAGGCTGCGAGATATCTGAGTGTGTTGGTGATGGTGCATGTGCAGAGATAGGACACCCCCGTGAGGGAGATGACCTGCCCCTTTCTTTTAGGATCATTCTTGGTCCCTACAATCGGATGGACAGTAGCCTCTCGGAGACCAGGACTTCCGAAAACTGAATGCTTGAGGGGGGCCCAGATTTCTTGGAGGCAGCCACCAGTTTACCAATTCAGAAAGCACCAAAGAAAGCAAGAGGTGAATGCTGTCTGGAACAGGCAAGTCTCATATTCCAATGAGCATACGGCATACAGCACTTCCCTTAGCCTGTCCAGCAGTTTGTGTGTGACGGGATGTCATGTATCACGCTGTCAGGGGAGACTCCTGGCCCATTCTTTCATGAGTGTGCTCAGCAAAAAAATCATCGCAAGGGTAGCCCCAGCCTGCCAGCTTCATGAATAATGAGAACCCCGACAGGTGAGACTGGATCGTGTGGTGAGAGGGACCTTGGGCTCCAGTGCACGAGATGTAGGCATCTAGCAGTCTCTTGTTCAGCAGTCCATGCCTCCATCCATGCGATGTCAGGAAGGTCGAGATGACTACATCCTCACAGGTATGCAGCCCAGGAGCAAGGAGCCACAGCCTGCTGGATGAGCTGCTAATCTACGTGGAGATCAGGTCCCGTATTGAGTTTGGTAATGGTGTGGGGTGCTCTCTGCTGCAGGGGCCCATCATTGGAATGCATCTCATGGGAAACGGGAGAGGGAATCAGCAATGTTGTTAGACTGTCTAGGCACATGACGTGCACATGCCGTAACATTTAGCTGCAAGCACTTCAAGACAAATTTCCTCAAGAGCTCCTCCACCATGACACACCTGGCAGAATGCTGTTGACAGTGGAAATGACCGCCTTGTTATCACAGCAGAAAAGGATTTTTTGGTCCCACAGGTGGTGGCCCCACACACACAATGCCACATACAGGGGGAAAAATTCAAGAAGTATCATGTTTTTGGTGAGGCATCCGGTCACATAGTATTCCGGCCATGGTGTGGCAGCCCAGGATCCTCTGAAGAGCATGCTGAGTCCAGATGCCCCCACCGTATTCATGAAGAGATCCAATTCCACATTGTTGCATGTGCCCTGCTGCCACAGGTTCACACAATTGAACATGTCGAGGAAGAAGGTCCAGCTGTCAAGGTTCTGCTTCAGACCACATGACAGACGAAGTCAGTGGTGTCTTTCACACATGCAGGCCGTCACGTGGGTGAGGCGTCTCAGGAAGGGCCTCCCAATTGGGATCACTCTGCAGGTGAAATTCAGCAAACCAATAAGAGACTGAGCCATTCGGAGGGTGATCTTCCGCCGGCCTTGCACCAAGGCAGTTTTGTCTTTGAGGTCCTCCAGTTTGTCACGGGGGAGCTGGGTGACACCTTGCTTCGTGTCTATCTCAGTGCCTCGGAATGACAGCGCCTGAGCGGGGCCCACTGTCTTGTCATGTGCCAGTGGGATGCCGAATTTCTCTGCCATATCCTGGAAAGCATTGAAGAGCATCATACAGGCATGGGAATGTTCTGGCCCGATGAACAGAAAGTCATTGAGATAGTGCTTTGATTGTTGATGCACTATCTGCTGCTGCACAACCCAGAGTAGAAAGGTACTAAATGCCTCGAAGGCCGAGCAGGACATTGAGCAGCCCATGGGCAAGCATCTGTTGAAGTAGTACATGCCTCTGAATAGGAAGCCCAGCAGGGGAAAGCAAGTGGGGTGGATAGGAAGCATCCGGAATGCCGACTCAGTGTCGACTTTTACCAGGTACAATCCCTTGTCGGAGGCCTGGACAAAGTCTCCATGGGGGAAGGAGAGGTTGTGAATCAGTCTATACTTCCCGGGGTCCTTTTTGGGGATGACTGTCAGAGGGGAGACACAAAATTCTGGAAATGGTGGGTTGCTATAAGGACCGGCCATGCATTGAAGGCGGATTTCATGGTCAATCTTCTCCTGCACAATGTGCCACAGTTGCCATGGTGGTTGTTTAGGATGGATGATGGGACCTTGAATGCACCCTTGGAATGGAATGATGAAACCAAGTCAAAAGCCTTCGCTGAAATGCCTGGCATCGGTTCTCTTGTAATAGACATCTAGCCAACGGCACATGGCCGTTATGGAAACTGATGAGGGGGCCTGCTGGAGCTTCAGGTTACTACTTCTGTTGTTGGGTCGACTTTGGCTGCAGTCTCCTGTTGTACGGAGAGGCGGGGTGAGGGGCCACACAGTGCAGGCAAATATGCAGATATTTGCAGTTGAGAAAGGAGCATGCGCCTCTGTTGTAGTGTCTGCAGATGTCGTTGTTTGTCATGGGTTTGCTTGCACGAGCTGGAGCCTTCCTTTGAAAATTCTGTCTATACTTCGAGTTCATCCAGAGCCAAATACCCATGTCATTCACTCCCCACGACATGTTGGATCGTATTTCCATTTTGTCATGGAAATGTTCATCATAGGTCAGCCAGACATACCATTGTAAATGCCACAAAGGAATATGAGGGGTATCTATGTATGCCAGAATGTGCCCTAGCGTAGGTAATGGTCCAGTTGATTATGTTATGTGAGACATGGTGTTCCCCTGGATACAGCAGATTGCCCGACTTTGCCCTTTTTTGGCATTGTGCCTCAGTCGTCCTTCCAGGAGCTTGAAGATGTTGAAATATTCCTTCCTGATGACCTTCTTCCTGAAGGACGGTCTCCGACAGTTGTGTTATACTGGGTGGCATGAGTACTGGCAGTCCTGGCCCTCTCTGCTTTGAGGGAGGAAGAGGAGGAAGAAGATTGATGAAGACCATGAACTGGAAGAAGAGGATAATTGAGACTGTGCCTCTTTTTTCATTTGCGCGAGGGCTTGAGGGCTGATGTGGCAGGGTTGGGCTGGGCGCTGGAGGCAGTCACTGGGGGAATAGATAGGGGGGTAGTATAGTGTCTCACCTGGTTTCTCTGTTGCCAAGGATCTTGGTGGCATTGGCATTGTCATGGCTGCTACAGATCCACCATCTGACGGTACAGTTTGCTGCAACTCTGGAGGCCGGGGCTTGTCAGCCATGGTGCTCCTGGAATCTTGCTGTGCAACCTGCGCTCCAATGCAGGCCAGTGGCAGACTGAGGCGGGGGGGAACCACGGTTCTGGGACATGTGGTGATGGCGATGTCTCAGTCGTCGCAATCTTCAGGAGGCAGAGCGACTCGAAGAGTTGTGGGAGGAGTGGTGCCCTCCCTTTCAGCACCGGCAATGTGAGTGATGACTCTGCTTGCGTGATGATCTGCGTCATCACCGGTGTTGACTCCGTGCCATGTTCGATGAACTCCAACTACTGCTGCTCTCAAGCGAGGATGTAGAGTGATGCCTCCTCTGCCTGGAGAGTGTCCGAGGTGTACTGGTGCTTCTGCGGTGCCTTCCCAAGGTCCCAAAGGAATGGCAGTTGGGAAAAGGGGGATGCAGCTGTGGTAAGGTCATTACCCGCAGTTCCGGTGCTAGATGGCTATGCTGAGCAGCTGCCCTAGCTCTCTGGAACCACATGGATGGGGTAGAGAAATCATACGGTCCTCATTAATGTCTGCGGTCAAGCATTCTTGATTGTCAGCCTGCAGCTTGCCCAACACAGTGCTTTCTGAGCCCAGATCAGACATCGGGGGGGGGGGGCATGGAGAGGGTGCCCAGAGCTGTCCTCTTCCCTGTGCCCCCCCTTTCTTAGTCACCGGGGTGTCGGAGGTGCCAGCATATCTTGCTGGAAGCCTCCTGAGTCGCTGCGGGCAGCTCTTCCTGGATGCTTCCACCTGCCATGTCTAAGGGATTTTTGGGCTGTTCAGGATGCTCACTATGCTGCTGGTGTTTTCCAGGCATGACGTTGGAAACCCTCGTCACTCTGTCCCCTTCTCTAAGTAAGTCCCCCCTGTAAGGGATGTGACAAAAATGGTAGGTGTAACCAGAGGCGTAGCGTGGGGGGTGCAGGGGGGGCCGGCCGCACCGGGCGCAACATGGGGGGGGGCGCTCGCACTCGCAGCTCTCTGTTGCCGATGAGGGGGAAAGGCAGGTCCCTATGATACATGTTGGCGCGTACGCCATCTGGTGGTGGCACTGCAAAGAGGTTTGCACTATAGCCCTCGAGCCCGCAGTCCTGGGAGTCGCATTGTTCTTGGCAAACCCTCGGCACCAAAGCGCAGGCGATGCGATTGACCCCCTCTAGGTAGCTATTTCACACAAGCTGCCGGGGCGGGGTGGGAGGGGGACTGTTTATCGTGTCGTCGCCCCTCGATCTCAATGTAAAGCTGGGGTTGGGGTCGGATCGCCCTGTGCGCTCGAGAAGGCGGAGCTGCAGGGCGGCATCGCGAGTTTCTGGTTCCGGATCTCCTCCTCTTCCCTGCTGTTGGGCGTTTAACCATGCTTGTCGGGCTCTTGCTGCTGTGCTGTTCGTTTCCCTGGACTCCGGCTCAGCGAGGTCAGTGCTGACGATCGCTCCCTCCCGGGGTAGGATCACGGTCGGCTCCCCCGCGCAAAGAAGCTCCCCGGCGGCTAAAATCCACGGGTTAGGGGGCGCAAATTACTTGCCTTGCCCCGGGTGCTGACAACTCACGCTACGCCACTGGGTGTAACTCCTCCCCCTCCAGCTCCTCCACGTACTGGCTACTCTGAGAGTGAGACACAGTCCGATCCTTGTTGGGCCTGCAACAATGGATTGCCTCTGGGTGGAGCACTGGTAGGCCTTGCTAGATGGTTGCACAGGAGCCGGCCAGCCGGGGGCAAATTTGTGAGCAGGAGCAGCCAGATGAGGGAGAAAGTGCAGCACTGGACTGGAACACGAGCAAGAGTCTATGTTCAGCTGGGTGCCTACTCTCACTCCCAGGGCAGTGGCGTCTGCAGCTTAGATGGTCCTCAAGAGTCTGTTCTGCTCGGGCTGGGGAGTCTAAAGCACTGGCGGTCAAAAGACTTGATGTGCTGGAGCCGCTGAATATGTAATGATTCTTCCTCCTCCTCCTCCGGTGTGTTTTGTGTGCTATGTGGCCAGTGCTGAGTCTCTGAGCCAGTGCAAAGCTGCGATCGTTCTCACTGTAGCTAAAGCCGACCAGGCGCCATAGAAATGTTTCCTTTCCTAATGGAGGTCGGAAGGCACCAGGCGGCTTCTGCTACCTTCAACACATGGCTTCTGCAAATGGTGAAACAGACGATCTGAAAAGGGGAAAGCACTGGACTGCCCCCCTTTTATTGGAGGCTGCGATCTCGTCTGGTGACGCAGCTGTGGCAATTGCCGTGAATTTCCTACCACAGCCCAGCAAGATCGTGGTCCCCAGAGGCAGGGGGAAGGGTGGATGGGCTTGCCACCGTGTTATGCAGTGGGCCTATTGCACACACTTCTTCTTCTTGTCATTTGTACTGCAAATAAGTGTCCTAATGTTTAAATCACTCTGCCACACTGAAGTTCAAAGAATGAAAATGCACTTAAGTGAAAAACTTATCATTGAAGGGCCGCTGTTAATACGGCATTCAGTTGAAAGGAGTGGCTGCAGAAAAACTGAACTACCATCAGAGTTCGGTGAACTCGAAATACGGACCATGATGGGTTTTATACAAAAAGTGTAGAACTGTCTGGTCTGTTGAACGAACAAACTGGAGATTTAAGTCCTTCAATGATAGAGATTTTAGATAAGTGCACTTTCATTATTTGAAATTTGTTGTGGCAGAGTGATTTATACATTGGGATAGTTTTATTCCAGTAAAAATGACAAAAGAATACAATTATGAAGAGAACTGATAAAACCAAAGTAATGGACCATATGAGTGAGAGAAAGTTGACATGTTAGAGGCACATGGCAGTTCTGCAGAATTATTTTGAAGAGAGTGTTGGGTGCAATACTGATGGTCTTTCCCCACTTACATTTATTGTATTTATTGATTTTGTGCATTTATACTGAGTAAACAGCATATCGGCAAGGTCTTGTTTTGATGGTTTGATTCAATTGACCTTCCACGTCTTTTCATTGGATAGGTCATTGATGACATCATAGCTTAAAGGCACAGATTTCTTAAACCACCCCTTACTGCTTAACAACAGGAGGAGGAGTGGCCTAGTGGTTGGGGCAAGGTACTTCAGGCGGGAAGGTCAGGGGTTCAAATCCCACTAGAGGACAGCAACCTTGGGCCGGAAGGAACTGGGGTTTCTAGTCCCACAGGTGCTCCTTGTGGTCTTGGGCAAGCCACTTAACCCTCCATAGCCCATGTTCCCCATAAAATAGTTATCTCCAAGTTATAATGCCCTGTTCAATGTAATTTCAGTTTGTTCAATGTAAACCGCACTGATGTAGAATAGCGCAGTATATAACAGAATATAAATAAATAACCTCCCTCTATACTGTTTTTTATGTTAGATATACATAGATCTAATGATTAGATTTTTAGGATCAGAGTCCCAATGTATAAACTGTATTAAGCTATACTAAATTAGCTTCATTCTGGGTGCATTTTAGAGCTCATGAGAAGGATGAGCGACTTCTGGTGGATTAAGGTTTAGTGCACATGGCTATTGTACTAGCTTCCCATGCCTCACATTCCCAACCCACACCCCCTTAGCTGTCCATTTCCTCAACTTCTCATGTTGGTGTAACTGGTGCCCATTTTTGCCATGGAAACGTAATTAGATGCTGTATTGAGGTCACCAGATTCAGTTCATATGGGATCTGGATGAGGATTATTATAATAATGTAGAAAAATTCCAAACAGATTTTACAGTTTTCAGTTTCCTATTCTAGTGGATGTGGAAAGATTTTAAAAAGGGATGGTTAGGATATCATCTTTTATCACCGAAGGCATCGGAGGGTTAAGTGGCTTGCCCAAGGCCACAAGAAGCACCTGTAGGACTAGAATCCCCAGTCCTCCTGGCCCAAGGTTGCTGTCCTCTAGCGGGATTTGAACCCTGGCCCAAGGTAACTTGCCTCAACCACTAGAGTTGCTTCAAGGTGTTGGTGCCCTAGGCAAACCTTGAGCTTTCTGCCACCTCTGGTTGTCAGAATCTATTGTTTAGCTCAGGCCATGACAAGCTTTCTTGGAACCTAGGAGCCAGATGTCAAAATCTAGGTTACAGTGCATGCCCCACTCCCCCCCCCCCCAAAGATGTATTGCAGTTACTTTTTTAAGTCTTTGTGCCTGATTTATTAAGACTGCTTTCCCATTTGCCTTGAGAAAAAGCTTAATGAATCAGGCTCTTAATGAGCCACTGCATAGTGCCAACAAAAGATAGTGGCCCCACTCTTCCTCCTCCATCCTCTCCTGACACTCCCACTGACCCATTAAGCTGCGTGCGTGTGTATGTGTGTGCAGGGGCTGCCTAACTCCTCTGTGATTGGTGGGGGACCAAGCTCCATCCTGACTCCATTCCAAGCTCTGCCCTAACTCCGCCTCATCCCCTCACGACCTTCCCCTGTGTTCTGTGATTGTAGTGAACTCCTGTCTGCCCATGGGAGATCAGATTCTCATGGGCAGGAGGGAAAGTTTGCAGCTCTTGTCTGCCCATGGGGATCTCCCGCAGGCAGACAGAAGGAGTCTTTGCTGCGATTGCAGCAGTCTTCCATCTTGTCTGCAGGTATCCGATCGCCCATGGGCAGACAAGAGTCTGCCGCGATCGCAGCATCTCTCTGCAGATGGTGTCAAAATTTTGGTGGGGCTAGGGCCTGTGTGCCCCACTCCATTTTGATGCCTATGCATGTATATGTGGATGCATGTGTGGTGTGGAGGTGGGGGTGCCTGCGTGTGTGTGTGATGTGGAGATGGGGAGATGCGCCTTTTGCACATACACATTGTGGCCTTTACTTCCCATGCACTCATCCCTTCCCTTCCCACTCCAGCCCCTGATGTCCCTCCACTTGCATTCACCCCCTGACCTCCATTCGCCTCCCAAAATTCACACAGATGGCTGAATACATTAAAGGAGCAGTAGGTCTTAGTAACTAAATTAAAATTTTAATTTATTCAGCCAAACTCACCAACCTTTTTTTGTTTGAAGACTGCAGTCACTGTCCCTCTTCGGCACTTCTGCTCATGGGGGTTGGGATCCTTGCGTGCAGACACCGGCTCTCCCGATTTTGCTTTTCTGCCCATGTGTTCTGAGCCCCACGTGTTAGGTCCAATTTTTTGGTTGCTATGGTGACCTGGTGCCTGGAGTTTGTCTAACCCTGGTTTAGCTCTAAATTCCTTGCTATTTGCTGCCCTCCTAAAAGCTGTCACCCTAGGCTACTGCCTAGTTTGATGCATTACCCAGCTCTGACCTTCTTCCTTCTCTCCATCATATCTCTGTCTTTTATGTGTGCTTTGAATGATCACGCAGCTCTGGATCACAGTGGGAAGGATAATTTTATCCTATTATAACTAATGCCCCAACGCTCAAGAGAATTCCAGGACAGTAAAGTTGAAAGAAATAAGGTCCAGTCCCACCTATTGTTGATGAGTTGAAACTATGGGCTTAAGTCACTCAAATCTGGGACTTTGCAAAATTTTCAGCTGCGACTGTCGAAGGTCTGTAGGTCAAGTATTCCAAATACTGCAACTGCAGGCAGTGCAGTGATTCAGCTTGTTTGGCCAGGAGAACTGTCATTCTCCATGAACAAGCAGGAAAAAAAGTCCTCATTTATGGGTGACATCATCCGATGGAGCCCCACATGGGAGTATTTCCAGCTCCTTCTAGAAGCCTTTGGAAGCTCCTCTGCACATGCGTGTACCTTCCCATCTGCTGCCGCGGCACCATTTTGACTTCAGTCTGTTTTTTTCCGCAGAGCCCTTCAGACATCTTTCAGTGTCATCACTTTTGAGTAACTAATTTCACAATTTTTCTTTTTTTTTTTCATTAAAATTTTTATTGGGTTTTCCATTGCACTAATCAATACAAAACATGACAGTCTCTTATTAATCATTAAGCACACTTATACAATTCTATCCCCACCCTCCCTCCTCCCCCTCTTATACATAATTAGACAAACCATCAGCTTATCCCCCTATCTCCAGGAACAAGCAGGAATAAGTCATCACATATGGGTACGTCGGTACCGACGGAGCCCGCGCGGGAAAGCTCCCCAGCTTTTCAGATTAAAAGCTTTTGGGGCCTCCCACTGCACATGCGCGCTGCCTTCCCGCCTTCCTGACCAGCTCTCGTCAGAAATAGTTAATTTTATTGTTTTCTTTAGACCGCGTACCTGCCTTCCCCATTCTGAAACCGGTACTGCCGGTCTCTCTTTCTTTCTTTTGAAAAAAAAAAAATATATATATATATTTTTCTTTTCTTCAGCACAGCTTGGTACTTTGTTAGGCCTTCAGGCCTACACAAATTCTCCTCATGGAGAAGCCAGTTCCTGGTTTTAAAAAGTGTACCAAGTGCAGTGCTGTCATTCCTCTTACAGACACCCATGAATGGTGTCTTAAATGTTTAGGACCTGACCATTCCATACCGGACTGCCCATCCTGCTCCCAGATGTCGAAACGTGGATTGCAGAACCGGGCCAACAAGTTCCATGTGCTGTTTCCTTCAGAAGCATCACAGTCATCCAGGTCTTCCTCTCCGGATGGATCTCAGGTAACCAAAACTCCAGTGGGCAAATCCTCTAAAAGCAAATCTCTTTCTAAAGATCGAGAGGCTCTCAATTCTGAGTTCGAGGATTCTGCCCAGGCCAAAAAACCCCGGCGGGAGGTTCTGGCCTCCAAAGCAATCATGGGGTCACAGGTTGACATCGATGGCGCGGCCTCGACAGATCACCTGTTGTACTGCTCTGGGGTACCGGCCCATACCGGTACCGACATCCAGGCAGCAGTGGCGTCTATGGGCACTACTGTCCAAGTCATGCAGCAGGCCATTCTGGCTTTTATTAATGCTGCTACGCCCTCAGTACCGCAGCCAGCGGTACCGGGTCTGGTTCCGGTAATGGCTTCCATACCGGAACCGAGGCCATCGTCTTCCAAACGCAGATCGGTTCCACATGCCGGATCCGGGCTTTTGCCCGGTACCGATCCCATACCCGGTACGCCCGATGTCGATACCGAAGGGTATGCGTATCGTGCGTTGGAAGCACATAGAGGATACTCTGCTTCTTCAGAGGATTTTAACTCCTCTGATGATTCTGATGAGTTCTCCCTTGATCTTCCTGAGGAGCCTTCTTCTCCTAACAGGAGAATGTCTCCACCAGAGGATTTGTCCTTTCAGGACTTCATCATAGAAATGGCTAAAGGTCTTTCTATTGCTTCATCCTCTGAAAAGGAACCCAGATCAAAGAAACTGGATATTTTAGGATACTCTAAGTCTCCTAAAGAGGCAGTCACCCTGCCTATCCATGAAATCCTTCAAGAACACTTGATGGACTTATGGGAGGCTCCTCTAACATTGTCTCCTTCTTCTCGCAGGTTGGACACCATGTACCGTGTCCCCCCTTCTCCTGGTTTCCAAAAAACCCAGTTGCCTCACCATTCTATTGTGGTGAAGTCTGCAATGAAGAAGATAAAGAGTACCAAAAGGCACTCTTCTACTCCTCCAGGGCGAGAATGTAAGACTCTAGACTCTTTTGGCAGGAAAATTTTCCAGGCTACTATGCTTATAGCCAGGATTAATTCCTATAGTCTTTACATGGGCATGTTTCTCAGTGAAATCGCTCTAAAAGTTCGGCATTTTGCCCCCTTTATCCCTGAGGATAAGAGGGAGCAGTTCATTTCCTTAGTGAAACACCTTTTGGATATTTCAAAGTTCTCCAACAGGGCAGCTTTTGATTCCTTTGAGGGTGCTGGTAGGGCTTCGGGCATTGCTATAGCAGCCCGACGTCTTGCTTGGCTCCAGGCTTCTGATCTAGAACCTTGGGTCCTAGATGGCTTACGAAATCTGCCCTGTACAGGTGAGAACTTATTTGGTGAGGAGTGGCAAATTAAGGCCACTCAAATGGATGCAGAAAATGCCACCTTAGATAGACTTTCTAAGTCTACCTCCACTCCTGCCAAGAAGAAGTCTTTTAAGAGGCCTTATTACAAGAAGTCCAGATTTTCCACAAATACTGGCCAACAATCCTCTCAGCCTCGTTTTGCTGCTAAACGTCAGCAACCTAAACAGGCAAGGTCAAAGCCTGCGGCGTCTGCTACGCCTCAGCAGGCTCCACCCCCTCAGGGGTTTTGACTTGCCCCTAGAGAACTTAACTTTTCTGGCTCTAGAACAACCAGAGCCCCTCACCATACCCGGAAGGTTAGCTCACTTTGCTCCCAGATGGGAGCAAATTACATCAGAGCAATGGACCCTCTCTATCATCAGAGAGGGTTACAAACTCCATTTTTCCGACCTTCCTCCTTATACTATGGTGAGGCAGTTCAATTCTCCCCCATCTCTCCTGGCCCTCTTGGGTCAGGAAGTCTCCTCCCTCCTTGCCCAGGGGGCAATAGAGGAGGTCCCTCTTCTTCAACAGGGGACGGGATTCTACTCCCCTTATTTTCTAATACCAAAGAAGACAGAGGGCTTCAGACCAATTCTGGATCTGAGAGAATTGAACAAATTTCTTTTCAAGGAGAAATTCAAAATGCTTTCTCTGGGCATTCTCCTTCCATACCTTCAGAGTCAGGATTGGCTTTGTTCTCTAGATCTAAAGGATGCGTATACACACATACTCATCCACCCATCCCACAGAAAATACCTTCGATTTCTGTTTCAGGGAAAACATTTCCAGTACAGAGTACTCCTCTTCGGTCTAGCCTCTGCTCCAAGAGTGTTCACCAAATGCATGGCAGTCGTAGCTGCCTTTCTAAGAGGCCTGGGAATTTTCATATTCCCATACCTGGACGACTGGCTCATCCGAGCTCCCTCTCAGTCCCAGGCCCAAATTTCCCTGGACCGCACAAGGCGTCTTCTGCAGTATCTAGGACTGGTAGTAAACCTTCCCAAGTCTCAACTAATCCCTACTCAGTCTCTCGAGTTCATAGGGGCCCAGTTAGACACCATCACTGCAAGGGCCTACCTGCCTCAGGTCAGGGCCCAACGCCTGCTGAGTTTGGCCTCCCAAGCTCAGTCCAGCAGTCATTTGACAGCCCGGGAAATGCTGCGACTTCTGGGCCACATGGCCTCCACGGTACATGTGGTGCCCTACGCTCGTCTGCATATGAGAGCAGCTCAATGGACCTTGGCCACCCAGTGGACTCAAGCATCTGGAGCGCTCTCCGACCAAATATTCACCTCAAGCCGTCTATTTTGGTCCCTCCAATGGTGGACATCCACCAAGAATCTGTTGTTGGGGGCCCCCTTCCAACCTTTGTTGCCCCAAGCAACCCTCACAACAGATGCCTCCCAGACAGGGTGGGGAGCTCATCTTCAGAACCTCTCCACTCAGGGCACTTGGTCTCCACAGGAGGCCACCCTTCATATCAACCTCCTGGAACTGCGAGCAATTTACCTTGCCCTCAAGGTCTTCTATACCCTCCTTGTCAACCTGACTGTCCTAGTTCAGACAGACAATCAGGTAGCCATGTTCTATATAAACAAACAAGGAGGGACAGGCTCGCTGTCGCTTTGCAACGAAGCTCTCAGAATATGGGCCTTCGCCAGAGAGCATCAAATTCACCTTCTCGCAGTGTATCTTCCAGGAGTTCAAAACTCTCGTGCAGACAGACTCAGTCGAGTTCTGCTTCCACACGAATGGTCCCTACATATGGACCAGATACGCAGAATCTTTCAGGAATGGGGGATCCCGGACATAGACCTCTTTGCAAGTCCGTGGAATGCCAAACTTCCCCGGTTCTGTTCCAGAACTCAGTGTCAGGGAGCTCAGGCCCACGATGCCTTCCTCCTGCATTGGGGTCAGGAATTCCTCTATGCCTTTCCACCCATTCCTCTAATATCCAAGACTCTGTTCAAGCTCCAGAGGGATCACGGGACTATGATCCTCATAGCTCCCCGCTGGCCACGCCAGGTGTGGTTCCCTCTACTTCTGCATCTCTCCCAGGGATCCTCCCTGGACCTGGGAGCTGCGCCAGACCTTCTGTCTCAGGAGGAGGGGACTTTGTGGCACCCAAACCCCAAATCCCTACATCTCAGAGCTTGGTTACTGAAGGCCTAAGTCTTCAAGACTTTAATCTTTCTCAACCTGTGACAGATATCCTTCATGCCTCTAGGAAACCTTCCACGAGGCGTTCTTATGCTTTCAAATGGAAACGTTTTTCCATTTGGTGTGCTCAGCAGGGTCTTGACCCTCTAGCACTTCCTTTGAATTCCCTCTTGGACTATCTCCTGCATCTTTCAAATGCAGGCCTTAAGACAAATTCAGTAAGGGTCCATTTGAGTGCTATTGCAGCATCCTTAAAACCTATAAATGGACAACCTGTCTCCTCTCATCCTCTTGTTGCACGTTTCATGAGAGGCCTGACTCTAACTAAACCTCCCATCCGCCCTCCTCCGGTAGCATGGGATTTGAACCTAGTTCTAGGTCAGCTTATGAAGCCACCTTTTGAGCCTTTGGACTCTACCTCCTTCAAATTTCTTTCCTGGAAGGTTGTTTTCCTTATTGCAGTCACTTCGGCTCGCCGCATCAGTGAACTGCAGGCTTTAGTGGCTCATCCACCTTATACTAGGTTTCATCATGATAAGGTGGTCCTTAGGACGAATCCCCACTTTATGCCCAAAGTGGTCTCGCCTTTTCATCTTAATTAAGAGGTATATCTACCTGTCTTTTTCCCGGCTCCTCATGCATCCAGTCAGGGGCGGCCCAAGGGGGGTGCGGGGCCATGTGCGGAAACGCGGTGCGGGGCCTCATTTGCATAAGGGGCCTCATTTGCATAAATATTTGCATAATGTTACCATATACTAACTTTTAGTAAACGTGCCTCTTAATGAGTGTATGGATAAAGAAAGACTAAAAGATTTCTACATTACTATAATCTAGTGCCAACTGCCAGACACATTAGGAACTACTACAAACACTGCCCATTTAGAACCCATAGCAAACCCGCCGTATCCTAACAGCACTACCAGGACTCACAAAGCACCATACTCTACCAATCAAAAGGCAACACTGCAAATATTAAACCAATACATTTCAGAGAACAAGAATATATGACCTACTGGGGAAAGAGAACAAGTGGCAATGTCAAATAGGAATTATATAAACAGAACACCTCCAGCTCAGTTACACATGCAGAACATAGACCATCACCAAACAAGTAATCACGATTTAGAAACAGGAAGACAATAATTAAACTGGGAACCCCAAAAGCCAAACTTGGAATGTACAACAACACTGTAGAAATAAAACTATAAATTAATTTCCTCTTGTACCAAACAAAGCGCAGATGGTAATGATGCACATTTCCCAGAGCTGACATATTCCAATTAATAAATTCAAAATAAAGAGATATTTTTCTACCTTTTGTGCATTTTTTTTCAGCTGCAATTGCTCCAGCCACTTTCTTCTGGTTTCTTCGTGTCTTCTGCTAACTCTCCATCGTCTGCTGTCCATTTGTCCTTTCTTCTCTCTTCTAGTTTTTTTCCATTCTCTCTCTACATCTGCTTTAACATACTAATCTTTCTCCTTTTGCTCTTTCCTCATTCCTATTTCATCCACTCAAATTTTACCCCTCCATCCTCCATCCTCAATCCCCACTTACTCTCCCAGTACCCGGCCAATTGTAGATGTTTTATCCCTCCCACACAAAATATTTTTCCCTTCTCCATTTTACTCTTCCAGCCCCATCCCATTCTAATCCTCCCCCAACATCAGCTCCCTTCTAGTTCCAGTCTCACCCAGCATCCACTCCCTTCTAGTCCCTGCATCAGCCCATTTCCACCCATCCGACCATTTCCAATCCTAGCAACCCCCCAACCCAATACCAGTCCTAGCCCCCCCTATAACCCATTACCAGTCCTAACCCCCCCCATCAGCCCACTTCCAGTCAGCCCCCCATAGCCCATTGCCAGTCCTAACCCCCTCCCCCATCAGCCCACAGCCTATTACCAGTCCTAACCCCATCAGCCCACCTCAAGTCCTAACCCCTCCCCATCAGCCCATTTCCTGTCCTAGCCCCCCATAGCCCATTATCAGTCCTAACCCCCCCATAGCCCATTACCAGACAGCCCACATCAGCCCACAGCCCATTACCAGTTTCACGAGAGTGAACTAAGTGGAAAGACAGACAGAGTCCTTTATTACCAGACGGCTGCCCGACACGGGCCGTGTTTCAAACCCTTCATCAGGGGCTAGCCAGGCGAGAAACTAAAAACAAACATATTCAATTATAAAAACAACACAGGAACAGAAAAACCATCCCTTAATACTACATTACAAACATTCATACATTAAAAACATAAAACAATAAATACTTAAAAGCTATACATCTAAAACATAAAATAATAAATATTTAAAAACTGCTTAAAAACAAGCGTACAGAAAATCAAAGCATAATAGATACGAATGCTGGAATCAAATAAAGTGCTGGTGGACCAGAATGAAGAATGCTACATAAAATAAAATACTAACCTCTGTTGCAGTTCGTGAAGAAATTGAACTTCACACTGTTGTACTAATATATAAATGGTATGCTAATGCTAAGAAATAAATGTACAATTAAAACACATATATACATAATTGTAACCAATAATTCTAAAGCAACTAAATGGGAGAACACAGAAGAGGGACATGAAACAGTGTCTCTATAAAGTACTTATAGGAAACACAATGTAAAAACCAAACTGACATGATGTCTATAACCTAAACAGAAAAAACCAGGACGACGACATAGGACAGAATATGCACAAGCATCTAAAGCAAGACAGCCATAATATCACATTAAAAAAAGAGGAAGAGAACAATTGTTTAAAATGCTAAAGGAGTGAGTCAGTGAGCCCTTCGATGCAGATACTTACTTACATAAGTTATATGCTGAACTTATCATAATGATGAAAAACGGCAATGTGCCAGTCTAGAAATATAAAGTAAAAAGGCATCTTAAAGATTGGCAGTGTATATGAACGAACCCTGCACACAATAGTAATGAATTAAAACACCCAGACGGGGATCTAAATAATAGTACACTAATATAATTGTAACACGAATCGGGACGACATCGAAGTTGCCATTGCTAAAAAAAAGTGAGAAAAATTTTTATAAATTCTGAAATACAAAGCGGGTTTTGCTATAGATTTTGCTATGCAGAAGAGTGCCTCTATAGATTATAGTTTTGTGTATCAATGAAAGCGGCACGAGTACCAGTCTATGAATATAAGGAACCCCGTGGCCAAGAATACATCAGCATGTACGGGCTAACCCGCCCCAAATTGACAGCCGATTTAGTGCACTTTACAATCTAAATCTAAACATAAAACTTAGCCACAATTGCACTATGCTAATAAAACCAATATGAGAATATTAGGTAAAAAGCTGAAAAAGCAAGACAGTCAAACCTCCAAAAAACTGCTGTCTTCGCACAGTCGACGAGCAGCAGAAAGAACGCCCACACATGCGTGCTGAAAAGGAGGAAGGAGGGGGCGGGGCCTCCAATGGCGGGATTTACACAAATAAAAAAAGAGGATCATAAAACCAAAATCAAGGCATAAAAAATATTGAATTGTTGTAGTCCTTAAGAAAAATCGCTAAAAAGGCCATTGTGGCCTATATAGTATCATTTAATGCTGCCGATCCTACAAAAGAGTGCTCCATAGAAGATATACCTCATCAGCCACTCCGGACTTATACAGAAGATCCTCATATGCAAAAGATAATACATAATGCATAATAAATAAACGGACAGAAATGGTATGGGCTTCTCACCTATATTAAAAGATACAAAATCAAGAATATACATAAAAACGTTTTAAAAACCATTAAAAACTAAGGGACTACAAACCAACTCAGAAGAGCACCGGCTGAACCAAGGGATAACATACACTAATTATAACCATCGTGTCTCTGTTAAGCCCGCAGGGGCTGATGGGAAATTTCCATCTGCCCCTGCAGGCTTAACAGAAACGCGAGGGAGACACTCTACCTTCACGACTCTCAAAGCCGGCACGGAGAGGCTCAGCCGGCACGGAGGGAGGTAGCAGCCAGCGTTTTTTTTTTTTATTTAATTTGAAAAAAGCAGAATGTTCTTTGCGCGGGGCCCCCTGAAACGCGGGGCCCTGTGCAAAAAACATTCTTGCTCAATGGACGGGCCGGCCCTGCATCCAGTGCAGAGAGGAACCTTCATACTCTGGATTGTAAAAGAGCTCTTGCCTTTTACCTCAACAGGACTCAACCACATCGAAAGTCTTCCCAACTTTTCGTGGCTTTTGATCCTTCTCATTTGGGACTTCCAGTCACCAAGCGTACACTTTCCAATTGGATCGCTCAGTGTATTTCTTTTGTTTACCAGAGTAAGAACATTTCTCTGGAGGGCCATGTCACAGCTCACAATGTGAGAGCCATGGCCACTTCTATGGCTCATCTTCACTCTGTGTCCATAGATCAGATCTGTCGAGCAGCCACTTGGGCCTCGATTCATACCTTCACAGTCCATTACTGCTTGGACAAGGACTCCCGCCGGGATGCCTTGTTTGGTCAGGCTGTCCTCAAACACCTGTTCCATACTTAAACAACTCCTGCCCACCTTCCCTGGATGGATGCCTGAGATCCATGCGAAGATGGTTTACCCTTGGAGGGGGATCTCCCAGGCATCTTAGCTAGGGAGTCCCCATATGTGATGACTTATTCCTGCTTGTTCCTGGAGATAGCACAGTTACTTACCTGTAACAGGTGATCTCTGGGAACAGCAGGAATTAGTCATCACAACCCACCCACCTCCCCTAGGAGTTGTATCTCTATCTATCTATCTTCCTGTCCTCTCTCTCTATTGTCTCAGCTTTAAACTCGAACTGACGAGAGCTGGTCAGGAAGGCGGGAAGGCAGCGCGCATGTGCAGTGGGAGGCCCCAAAAGCTTTTAATCTGAAACGCTGGGGAGCTTTCCCGCGCAGGCTCCGTCGGTACCGACGTACCCATATGTGATGACTAATTCCTGCTGTTCCCAGAGATCACCTGTTACAGGTAAGTAACTGTGCTTTCTCCTTCTTCCCCCCCCCCCCCCCGAACCAAAGACTTGAAGGACTACAAAAGGAGAGAGATCTGGAGAGAGATCTGCAATAGTGAGTATATACTTCTGGGAATTTTTCTGAAGGGAATTCTTTGGCTTAAAGCTGATTAATCTGTGAACCCAGTGTATTTGTTAAATCAGTCAGGGCCTAGTAGCAGCAGTTTAAGTTTAAATTTAGAACCCAGCAGAGAGCTTTTAGTTTAAATTTCATACTGAGTCAGAGCCTAGCAGCAGCAAAGAGCTTTAATTTAAATCAAATCAGAATATCACTTAGCATAAAAGACAAAACAGGGTCAGTATTTTTTGAGCAATAAATAAAGTCTTCTAGAGACCTTTACAAAGAGAACTTCTACCTAGGGAGAAAGAGACCTGTGAAACTTTTTAAATAGGTGTTAAAGCCAGGTGGCACGTCAAAAGGCCATTTTGAAAGACTCCTTCTATCCAAGCAAGGACTGTTAATCACCCAGGAAGTTGGTCACAGCTTATCTCAGAAGCACAGGCATAAATAGTTCAACCAGAGTTCTGTGATCCTCAGTCTTGAAGGACTACAAAAGGGGACTGCTACTTCTGGAGAGAAATCTGCAATAGTGGGAATTTTTCTGAAGAGAATTCTTTGGCTTAAAGCTGATTAATCTGTGAACCCAATGTATTTGTTAAATCAGTCAGGGCCTAGTAGCAGCAGTTTAAGTTTAAATTTAGAACCCAGCAGAGAGCTTCTAGTTAAAATTTCAGGTGAACAAGGTATAGTAAACGTATTAGGCACACTTTTATTAGTATAAGTATCCACAGCAACCCTTAGTAAGTAAACAACGTAAAGATCTAAACACAAGCTTAAAACTAAGATGCAGACAGCAGTTCAGCAGCGAGATGGGGGCTTTCCAGTCTTTTGCATTGAGTGTCCCATGTATGATTTTCTCCCAGTTGGTGAGAGGTCTTATATGTGCACTAGGTGCAAGGAGCTCTTTGCTCTCAGGGAACGAGTCCGTTCTCAAGAGGCTAGAGTAGCAGACTTGGAAGACATAAGAAAGAAAGACAGGTACATAGACGAGACCTACAAGGATATAGTCCTGAAGTCCCACCTCCAGTCTGGCAGCATCCCTGTTGCCATGGAGGAGAGAGGTCACTTGACAGGAGAGCATCACCCTGGTGTGGCAGGAAGTGATCCTGTAACTAGGACCTGTCCTCCACATGATATAAAACCCTCTCGCACCAAGGAAGTTTCTCCAGGGTCATGTGCCCATGAGGGAAGGGTTAGGACAGCTGTTATAGTTGGTGATTCAATCATTAGACATGTAGATAGCTGGGTGGCTGGTGGACATGAGGATCGCCTGGTAACATGTCTGCCTGGTGCGAAGGTGGCGGACCTCACATGTCACCTAGATAAGGTCTTAGATAGTGCTGGGGAGGAGTCTGCTGTCTTGGTACATGTCGGTACCAATGACATAGGAAAATGTGGTAGGGAGGTTCTGGAGGATAAATTTAGGCTTTTAGGTAGGAAGTTGAAATCCAGAACTTCCAGGGTTGCGTCCTCCAAAATGCTTCCCGTTCCACGTGCAGGACCCAAAAGGCAGGCAGAGCTCTGGAGTCTCAATGTGTGGATGAGACAGTGCTGCAAGAATGAGGGTTTTGGATTTGTTAGGAACTGGGGAACATTCTGGGGAAAGGAGGGGCTCTTCCGAAGGGATGGGATTCACCTTAACAGGGATGGAACCAGGCTGCTGGCATTAACCTTTAAAAAGGAGACAGAGCAGCTTTTAAACTAGATAATAGGGAAAAGCAGACAGTCGCCCAAGAGCGCAGGGTTCAGAAGAATGTATCCTTGAAGGATACTACCAAAAGCAGAGAGGTTCCAAAAAAGAGTAAAGTAGACCAAATGCCCTTGAGTATGGAGCAAACAGAGCTTAAAGATTCCAAATTCCACATGCCTACCAATAGCCAGATTAATAAGAATAAAATACAGTCTCTGAAATGCTTGTATGCAAATGCTAGAAGTCTAAAAAAATAAGATGGGAGAGTTAGAATATATAGCACTAAATGAGAGGTTAGATATGATTGGAATCTCAGAGATATGGTGGAAGGAGGACAACCAGTGGGACACTGTGATACCTGAGTACAAACTATATCGTAATCATAGAGCTGATCAAATTGGTGGAGGGGTTGCACTCTGTTAGAGAGGGCATTGAGTCAGAAAGGATTAAAGTTTTGCAGGAAACAAAATTTGCTGTAGAATCTCTATGGATTGAAATTCCATGTAAAAAGGGGAAGGTGATGGCTGTGGGGGTGTACTATTGACCGCTTGGCCAGAATGAACAAATGGATGATGACATGCTCAAAGAAATCAAGGAAGCTAACAAAAGTTACAGCACAGTAATAATAATGGATGATTTCAATTACCCCGGTATCGATTGGGTCAGTGTCACGGCAGGACATGCTAGGGAGATAAAGTTCCTAGATGAAATAAATGACTGCTTCTTGGAGCAGCTGGTTCATGAACCAACTAGAGGGGAAGCCATATTGGACCTAGTCCTTAGTGGAACACCAGATCTGGTGCAAGAGATAAGGGTATTGGGGCCACTTGGCAATAGTGATCATAGCATGATCGCGTTTGATTTAATTAGTGAAGGAGTGATGGTAAGGAAATCCACAGTACTACCTTTTAACTTTCGAAAGGGAGACTATGATAAAATGAGGAAAATAGTTAAGAAAAAATTAAAAGGAGCAGTTGCAAATGTTAAAGACTTACATCAAGCTTGGGTGTTGTTGAAAAATACTATCTTGGAAGCCCAGACCAGCTGTATTCCACGCTTTAAGAAAAGTGGAAGGAAGTCCAAAAAACTGCCAGCATGGTTTAAAGGTGAGGTCAGAGAGGTTGTTGTTGCCAAAAAAGCATCTTTCAGGAAATTGAAAAAACAGCCAAATGACGAAAACTGGAAACAATACAAGCACTGGCAAGTTAAATGCAAGGCATTGATAAGGCAGGCAAAGGGAGAATTTGAGAAGAAGCTTACTGCGGAAACAAAAATGGGTAATAAAGACTTTTTCAAGTACATTCGTAGCAAAAAACCTGAGAGAGAGTCAGTTGGTCCATTAGATGATAGAGGAGTAAAAGGGGCACTAAGAGGCGACAAGGTGGTAGCAGAGAGACTGAATGAATTCTTTGCTTCGGTCTTTACTGAGGAAGATGTAGGCATGTTACCCATGACTGAAGTGGTATTTAAAGGTGTGGAAGAAATGAAGGAAATATCGATACATTGGGAAGATGTAATACAACTATTTGATAAACTGAAAAGTAGCAAATCACCTGGAACGGATGATATACATCCAAGGGTATTAAAAGAACTGAAATATGAGATTGCAGACCTGCTATTAGTAATCTGTGAACTATCATTAAAATCATCTCTAATACCTGAAGATTGGAGGATGGCCAACGTAACACCAATTTTTAAAAAGGGTTCCAGGGGTAATCCGGTAAACTACAGACCGGTGAGCCTGACGTCAGTACCGGGAAAAATGGTAGAAACCATCATAAAGAACAAAATTGCTGAACATGTAGATAGCCATAGCTTAATGGGAGACAGCCAACATGGCTTTAGACAAGGAAGATCTTGTCTTACTAATCTGTTATGTTTTTTTGAAGGTGTGAATAAATAGGTAGACAAAGGTGAGTCGGTTGATATAATGTATTTGGACTTTCAGAAAGCTTTTGACAAGGTCCCTCATCAGGGACCTTTGCCAAAACTAAAGAGTCATGGGATAGGAGGCAGTGTACTATTATGGATCAGGAACTGGTTAAAAGATAGAAAGCAGAGGGTAGGGCTAAATGGTCAATTTTCCCAATGGAGAAAGGTGAATAGTGGTGTACCCCAGGGATCTGTGCTGGGTCTGCTGCTTTTTGACATATTCATAAATGACCTGGAAAAGGGAATAACGAGTGAGGTTATCAAATTTGCAGATGACACAAAACTACTTAAAGTTGTTAAAACCTATGAGGATTGTGGAAAATTGCAAGAGGTTCTTGATAAATTGGAAGATTGGGCATCAAAATTGCTGATGAAATTTAATGTGGACAAGTGCAAAGTTATGCATCTAGGGAAGAACAACTCAAACTATGGTTACACGATTCAAGGTTCCACAATAGGAACCACCACCCAGGAAAAAGATTTAGGCGTCATTGTGGACAACATGTTAAAACCCTCTGCCCAGTGTGCAGCGGCGGCCAAGAGAGCAAATTAGAATGCTAGGTATCAAAAGGAAAGGAATGGAAAATAAAACACCTTGAATATTGTGTGCAATTCTGGTCGCCGTATCTTAAAAGGGATATAGCATTATCCCTTTCCCAGGTCATTTATGAATATGTCAAAAAGCAGCAGACCCAGCACAGATCCCTGGGGTACACCACTATTCACCTTTCTCCATTGGGAAAATTGGCCATTTAGCCCTATGCTCTGCTTTCTAGTTTTTAACCAGTTCCTGATCCATAATGGTACACTGCCTCCTATCCCCCTCCCTTTGCATCCCAAAGTTTGGTGATATAATTTCAGGTTTGTTTTCTCTTCAGCTTATATGCGAGGAGCCTACTTACCTTTTTACCAAGTTCATAGTAGTTCAGCTGTAAGCGTTCCAATTTAAATTTAATTTGCTCTAATTGCAGTTCCGACAGTCTCCTTTAACTGCTGAAGCTCCTGTCTCCCTACCCCCCCCCCCCTCTCTTTTGCTGTCCCTCCAATTCTCAAAGTCGTTTACATAACTCCTCTGCTCTCTGATTCTGCATCTTTTTCTTATGGACCCCCACCACTATTAATTTCCCCCATCCCACTGCCTTGAGAGAATCCAAACCACCTCCAGGGGACACTGGCCATCATCATTTGTGTCCAGGTAACCCCCAATCACTTTCACTACACTTGCCACCGTCTCTGGGTCATCCAGCAGGGCCTCATTAAGTTTCCACCATTGTTCCCCCTTCCTCCCTTGAACTCCCCCCCACATTGGTGCATGGTTGGACCAGATTTGCTCCCCTATGTCACACTGTATAGCCTTTCCTGCCAACTCCCTATCCACCCAAAACATATCTGTTCTTGAAAAGGAATCGTGTACTGATGAATAAAATGAATAATCCCTTTTCTGACCATGGAGGTCCCGCTACACATCAACCAGTCCCAAGTTGTGCATCAACAATTTTAGGCATTTTTAATGCTTTCCTGTCCCCATTTCCTCCCCCTGTGACCTATCCAGTTTAGGGTCAAGAACTAAATTAAAGTCCCCCCATCACAATATATCCCTCCACAAAATCAATAATGGGGCGCAACAATGCCTTATAAAAGCCACTGTAGTCATAGTTTCCGGAGGACCTACGAACTATAACCGAAATTACGGAACTCCGTAAAAAACTAAAAACCTATTTATTCTCCATGCACTATGGCAACACAGACAATCCCTTGATACACTCAGATAAAGGCTAAAAAATCCTGATAAAGGCTAAAAAATCCTGACTGAGTAATACTATTTCTAACAACTTAACAGACAATACACTATCCTAAAAACACTATGATTCAATTCTAAAGTACCTACAACTTGTATTTGTATATAGTTTATTGTACATAGTTTACAAGCCAGTTTCGTGCTGTTATGCATTGGTTCATGCTGTTAACCATTACTCTTTATTGTTACAAAATGTTCGATGTAAAACTAAGCTCTTGCTTTGTGGATTGTTTTATTGTAAACCGCAACTGAACTCTGGAAGATGCGGGTAATAAATGTTTGTTAAATAAAAAAATAAATAAATAAAATAAATCCTCACCAGGGTATAAACGTGCCCTTGCCAGGCAGCCTTGACCATAATATACTATTCTCCAGGACCAAGCAGGAAGTCAGTCCTCACTTATGGGTGACATCGACGCCGATGGAGCCCCCGTGTGGAGCATTTCCCCAGCTTTCTAAGAAAGCCTTTGGGAATACTGCACGCATGCACGGTCCCCTTCCCGCCTAAAGGTGCCATCTTGCTCAGTCTCTCTTTTTCCGTGGAGCCCATCGGACGTCTGTCCGAGTCACCCGGAAAAGCTGACGTTTCTTTTTCAACGATTACTTCGCCTTTTTCTCCGAGTTCGACGCCGGTTCCCCTTCCCGCCGGGTTCGGTACACCGGTATCGAGCCCGTCTTCTATTTTTCGGTTTTTGCCCTTCGTGGCTGGCATTCACGCCTTTTTTCTGTTTTTCCCTGGAAGGCCGGTCCTTTGACCTTGTGGGAGCCCTTTTTTCCCCGACGGCTTCCAGCGGTTTCAAGAAATGTGATCGGTTCAAGAAACTAATGTCTCTCACCGACACACACGACTGCTGCCTTCGGTGCCTCGGCCCAGATCATGATCCAATGATCTGTGGCCCGTGTGGCAAAATGTCCACCAAGGCACTTCGAAGCCGTCAGCACCAGAAGGAAAGGATTTTCTCAGATTCTGCCTTCGGCCGGGCCCGGACCTCGTCTGAGGCCTCGATGTCTCGGGAGTCTGATCCCGAGCATCGCTGGGGTTCCTCGGACAGGGGGGGGGTCCCCCAACCGGGAACGCAAGAGGAAGAAGCGGCTTGTGAGGGCGGCATCGGAAGAGGTCCCTGGTTCCTCGAGGGCCAGATCTAAGACCCCCGACCGCCGTCCTGGGCCTTTGGAACAGGAGAAGCCGTCCAAAGTACCTCGTGTGGAGCCGGAGACCTTCGGGCACGTAAGTCCTGTAGTCCTCGTGGACTCTCCTCCGAGGGAGCCGACGTTGGGCCCGGCGCCGCCGGGGCCCGAGTCGGTGGCTGCTGAGTCTCCTGAGCTTGGACTCAGGCTGACAGCCTTGGAGTGCAGATTGTCTGTCTTCATGGATCAGCAGCGGGTACTGGTGGCCAGCCTCGCTGGTGCATCTGCCCCGACCACCGGGACATCGACGTCGAAGTCGACCCCGGAGACCGAGCCAATACTCGAGACCATTGAGGCTCGAAGTCGTCCTTGGTCAAGGTCCCCCTCGACCTTTCGCGGGCGTCGATGCCAGTGCCTTTGGTGTCGGGGCGGGTGCCACCTCGACCTGTGTGGTCGGAGCCCCTCGACTCCTCTTTGGATGAGTCAGCGTGGGAGACGGAGGACGAGGAGTCCCCTGACACCTTCCAGACTCGGTGCGTCCCTTCGGACTCACCGCAGTCCGAGCCCCGGAGTAGGTCCCCCCCGGAAGACACCCGGTTCTCGGAGTTCGTGCGGGACATGGCCAAGGCATTGGCGATTCCCGCGGATCCCGAGGAGGAGCCTCGAGCCGAGGAGCTCGAGGCCCTCCAGTATGACTCTCCTCCGAAGGAGGCCTTTACTGTGCCGGTTCCTCCGATGCTGGAACGGCTCCTCTTGTGGATGTGGGAGGCACCGGCCTCGGCGCCGGTCTTGAGCAAGCGGGTCGATTCCATCTATCGACTCCGTAAGAGCCCTGGCTTCCAGAAGGCGCAGCTGCTGCACCATTCCATGGTGGTGGAATCGGCCATGTATCGTCTGAAGAGCCAGAAGATGCACTCTGTGGTGCCCCCCGGCAGGGAGGCCCGGAACCTGGATACTTTCGGCAGAAAGTGCTTCCAGGGCTCGATGCTTGCTTGCCGTGTCCAGTCCTACCAGCTGTACATGGGCATGTACTTACGAGACCTGGCGAAAGAGCTTGCCAGGTTCTCTGCTGGCCTCTCCGGGGAACCTTTGCAGAGGTTCCAGACTTTGTCCGCAGGAATCAGGGGCTGTTCTAAGTTCATGTCCCGAGCGGCCTACGATGGCTTCGAGGCTTCGGCTCGTGTGGCGGCAGCCAGCATTGGAGCCCGACGCCAGGCATGGCTGCAGTCATCGGACCTCAAGCCCTGGGTGCAGGACAAGTTGGTCGATGTCCCTTGCCGAGGTGAAAACCTTTTTGGCAAGCCCATGGCCGAGAAGGCGGCTGAGCTCGAAACCGAGCACCTGACTAGGACAAGGCTGTCCAGAAAGACTTCTGCCCCTTCTCACAAAAAGAAGGGCTCTGGTAAAAAGCCCTTTTACCCGAGGAAGGCGGCTGCCTACATACCTTTCCCTCAGTACCTTAGTACCAGGCCTCCCCAGCTCCCCAACAGGGGCAGCAGGCCAAGGGGCAGGGACATGGGCCCTGTAGGCAGAAGACCCCCAAGCCTCCGGCTCCTGCTCCTACCTAGCAGGGAGGGGTTTTTTGACTCCCACAGCATAGCCTCTCCGCCTCTGCTGCCCCATTCCTGCACAGGAGGTCGCTTAGCCCTGTTTGCCCACAGGTGGCCACCCATTACAGGGGATGCTTGGGTATTAAGCATAGTCTACAAGGGCTATATGCTTCATTTCCAGCAATTACCTCCTGTCTGCTTCCCAGGAGAGCCTCTGAGGCCTCTCCTGCACACAAACCTCCTCCTCCAAGAACTTCAAAGTCTGCTTCTGGACAAGGCGGTGGAGCCTGTACCTCCTCGCCTACAGGGGCACGGTCTCGTACTCCAGGTACTTTCTGGTGCCAAAGAGAACCGGAGGCCTAAGGCCTATCCTAGACATCAGGAACCTCAACAAGTTCTTGGAGAAAGAGAAGTTCAAGATGCTTACTCTTGGAACACTTCTGCCCTGCCTCCAGCAGGGAGATTGGCTATGCTCTTTAGATCTAAAGGATGCGTACACTCACATCCTCATTCATCCAGACCACAGAAAGTACCTCAGGTTCATGGTGGGAGGAAACCATTACCAGTACAGAGTGCTGCCTTTTGGCCTAACTTCTGCCCCACGAGTCTTTACAAAGTGCCTTGCTGTGGTGGCGGCCTACTTGAGGACTCTAGACGACTAGCTCATCCGGGGTCAGACTTACCAGGAGGCCAGGTAGGCCACCTTCAGGACTGTATCACTCCTTCAAGACCTAGGCTTTGTCATAAACTTCGCAAAGTCCACTTTGCTCCCCTCCCAGAACCTAGAGTTCATAGGAGCACGGTTGGACTCTCTGCAAGCAAGGGCTTACTTGCCAGAGGACAGAGCTCAAAGGCTCATGGAGTTGGCATCCCGGTTTCTCAGCCTGCCAAGGGTTCCTGCCAGGCTCTGTCTGCAGCTCCTCGGACACATGGCATCGACTGTACATGTGACCCCCAATGCCCGCCTCCACATGAGGCCTGCACAGTGGTGCCTCAGAACTCAGTGGAAGCAAGCCACTGGGAACCTACCAGACAAAGTCAGGGTGTCAAAGCCATTCCTGACTTCCCTTCAGTGGTGGCTACACCCCCCCAACTTGCTTCAGGGGGTGCCATTTCAGGTGCCTGTCCCCACAGTGGTGTTGACAACAGGTGCCTCATTACAGGGCTGGGGTGCACACTGTCAGGAGAGCTGCACTCAAGGCCTCTGGTCCCCATGGGAAGCCACGCAACAGATCAACCTACTAGAACTGCGGGCTATTCGCTTAGCCCTCAAGGCTTTTTCTCACACTTTGGCTCACCAGTCTGTTCTAGTTCAGACGGACAATCAAGTAGCCATGTTCTATGTGAACAAACAGGGCGGCACTGGATCCAGGCTTCTATGCCTGGAAGCACAGGCCCTTTGCTCTTTTGCCCTCAGGCACCAGATGTTGCTGAGGGCTGTTTATCTTCCTGGCCAGGAGAACTTTCTGGCAGACAGATTAAGCAGAATTCTGCAGCCCCACGAGTGGCAGCTGCACCCGTTAGTGGTTCAAAAGATTTTCCTGAAATGGGGACTTCCATCCATGGATCTCTTTGCTAGTCCCCTGAATCACCAATTGCCCAGATTTTGTTCCAGGCAACCGCATCCCCTAAGGGTAGCGGCGGATGCCTTCCTGACTTCCTGGTCCCAGGGCCTACTGTATGCGTTTCCTCCCACGCCTCTGGTGGCCTGAACCTTGTTTAAGATTCTCAGGGACAAGGCCTCGGTCCTTCTGGTTGCTCCCAGGTGGCCGAGGCAGCCCTGGTTCCCACTCCTACTTCAACTGGCAGTGGAGACACCACTGCCTCTGGGGTTCCAACCCGACCTTCTCTCTCAGGTTCAGGGTTCCCTTCTGCACCCCAATCTCAAATCTCTCAATCTGATGGCCTGGAGGCTGCAAGGGTAGTCTTGGCTCCCTGGGGCCTGCCTCAGGAAGTAGAAGAGGTGGTCTTGGCCTCTAGAAAGCAATCCACCAGGAAAACGTATGCCCTGAAGTGGAGGAGGTTCTCCTTGTGGTGTCAGCAGCGCAAGGAAGATCCTTTCGGCTGCACTGTGCCAGTAGTGCTCCAGTACCTTCTGCACTTGTCCAATCAGGGCCTTAAGTCCAATTCTGTTCGGGTCCACCTCTCTGCTCTGGCAGCTCACCACTCAGTGGTGGAGGGACACTCTTTGTCGGTTCATCCCTTGATATCCCGGTTTCTCAGAAGCTTACTATTGCTCAAGCCTCCTCTCCGTCCACCGGCCCCTGAGTGGGAGTTGAATGTGGTCTTGCAGCAACTGACTCGCCCACCTTTTGAGCCAATGGCTACATGTCCTTTACGCTTCCTTTCCTGGAAGACTCTATTCCTAGTGGCCTTGACCTCGGCCAGGCGAGTGAGTGAACTTCAAGCCCTGGTCTGTGACAGACCCTACACTCGCTTCTATAGGAACAGGGTAGTCCTTAGGACTCATCCTAAGTTCCTCACAAAGGTTGTCTCCTCTTTCCATCTCAACCAGGAGGTGGTTCTTCCAACGTTCTTCCCTAGGCCCCATGCCAGCCGGGCTGAGACAATCCTGCATACCCTGGACTGTAGGAGGGCCTTATCCTTCTACCTTGAGTGTACGCAGGGGTATAGGAGGGCTACTCAGCTCTTCGTATCTTTTGACACCAATAACTTGGGGGTGCCTGTCTCCAAGCGTACCTTGTCCATCTGGGTGGCTGACTGTATCACCTGGGCTTACAGGGCAGCTGACCTTCCTTTGCAGGGTCGGGTCACGGCCCACCATGTCAGGGCAATGGCTGCCTCAGTAGCTCATCTCCGCTCTGTACCGTTGGCAGACATCTGCAGGGCTGCAACTTGGTCCTCAAGCCAGACTTTTGCAGCCCATTACTGCCTGGAGAGGGAGTCCCGTAGGGACAGTGCTTTCGGTCAGGCAGTGCTCCGGAATCTCTTCGAGGTTTAGGTAATTCCTACCCTCCAGCCCTCTGGTTGGGCTACCGGTAGAGGTATGTTTCAGTAAAATCCTTTCTCTGATGCTGAGGCTAGAGGGAGCTCATTTTCAAGCTCTGGGTCCCCGGTAACCTGAAGCTGGGGAGTCCCATAAGTGAGGACTGACTTCCTGCTTGGTCCTGGAGAAAGAGTAGTTACTCACCTGTAACAGGTGTTCTCCAGGAGCAGCAGGAATCAGTCCTCACAACCCTCCCTCCTCCCCTGGGAGTTGCAGTTGTACATAGTTCATTTTTACATTTTTGTGTGCTGTTTTTTTAGCTATGTCATTTGACTGAGCAAGATGGCACCTTTAGGCGGGAAGGGGACCGCGCATGCGTGCAGTATTAGAAACATAGAAACATGATGACAGAAAAAGACCACATGGCCTATCTAGTCTGTCCTTCCATATCAACAACTACAACAGTCCACTTTTTACCTTTAGAGATCCTCTGTGTTGGTCCCATGCTTTTTTGAATTCAGTTACTGTCCTCATCTCTACCACCTCCACTGGGAGACTATTCCATGGACTATTCCATGGATCCACTACTCTTTCCGTAAAGAAATATTTCCGCATATCACTCCTGAATCTATCTCCCTATCTCCCAAAGGCTTTCTTAGAAAGCTTGGGAAATGCTCCGCACGGGGGCTCCATCGGCATCGATGTCACCCATAAGTGAGGACTGATTCCTGCTGCTCCTGGAGAACACCTGTTACAGGTGAGTAACTACTTTTTCCTCCTTATCCCAACATACCTCTTTAATCTGAGTCTGGAGCCTTCCTGATATTAAAATTGCTATCCCCATTTCTTTTTCTCCACTCTATTAGATGCAAAATATTGATGCGGGTATTGAGGGTTGGTCAGCCTCCATTCATCCTTCCACAGCAAATAAGTTTCTTGTACAAACCCCACATCACATTTCAACCTGTATAATTCCTTATAAAGGAGTTTAAGTGTTGAGGCCATGGACATTAAAGGTAGTGACTCTGAATTTATCCATTTTCATCCCACCATGAAAGATAACCTCCTACAAGGGCCATGGTCACCAAATCCCTCCCTCTCCTCTTGCTTCCAAAACCTCCCTCCTCCCTCCCACTGAGCTCCTATCCCCTGCCCCTCCTCTCATTCCCTACTACTCCTGCTCAGCTCCAATTCTCTTTCTGGGCCCATTGGAAGCGTGACCTCTCCTGCAGCCAACCCAAACACTTCCTTCTTTTCCCCATCCAGCCCTAGAACCACCCAAACTTCCTCTCCAACAGCCCCACATAATACACCTTACACCCTTACCAGCCATCCTACTATGCATTCAAACACTATTTAAACCCAAAGATTGCACTGTCTTTAAACGGGTCCCAGTCCAAACTAGAACAGTTCAACGCAGGGCTTCCACCCAGGCTGGCCATCCACTAGGCGGGCTAGGTGGCCGCCTAGGGCGGCAGACCATGTGCTTTGGCAGACATGGCCTGCTTCCCCTCCGTGCACTGAGCCATTTCGCCCCCTTACCGCTGATTCCGGTAGCAGGATCATGGGGGTAGCTAAGCTTGGCAGCAGCAGCCCACAGCAGGCCATGTGCTTCGGTTTGCATGGCCTGCCACTTCTGATCCCCCAAAGTTGTGTTGGAGAGGGGGATCAAAAGTGGCAGGCCATGTGTGCTGAAGCACAGGGCCTGCTGCCGAGCCAAGCCACCACCCTCCCGAACCTGCCACTGGAGAATCAGCGGTAGCGGGGGACGGCGGCACAGTGTGGCATGGCTGGGGCTTCTTCCTAGGGTGGCAGAAACCCTTGGGCCGGCTCTGCTTCCACCCCTGTCATCTTCTGGTGATGCAGACTCTTTTCTTTCCCCTGTGAGTTGTCTAGCTGGTCTCCACTCGGGCTCTCTGTTGTTGCAGCAATGCAGCACCAGAATCTTCCACAACTGGCAAATTGTTCCACCCTGCCTTTTGCATGGCTTTAACTGCATCATCCAGTTTTAGCATATATTGTGGTGCCTAATATGGTGAACCGCAGGCCTACTGGCAACAGCCATTTATATCTAATGCACTTATCCCTGAGCTGCTTAGTAACCGAACTATAGTCTCCTCTTTTGCATGGTCATCGGGGACAGATCTCCAACCACCTCTCTCATGGTTGTCCCATTGGATTTCCCTAGCTTTCTGGCCGCAGCTTGGATGGCTTCTTTCTTGGGATATTCATGCATGCACACTACAATATCCTGTGCCCCCATCACGTTTAGACCCAAGGACCTGGTGGGTGCGCTCCACTTTGAATCATAAAATAGCTTCTTTCAACCCAGCTGCTCAGGCTAGTGCTTTACAAAACTGCTCCATAAGCACCTTATAATTAACAGAGTCCTCCATTTCTGGGACCCCTCGAAGGCCCAAATTCACTAAACGGGACCTGTTCTCAAGGTCTTCTAACTTAATTAGTAGCTCTTCCTGTGCAGTCCGGAGTAACTCATTATCCATCTTTAGGATAGTCCTCTTGGATTTCTGCCTTGCTTTCCATCTCTTCCAGGCACTGTCCCATCTCATTAACGTCCCCCTTCAACTCATTAATCCATGTCTGGGTGTCCATTTTAGATGCCTTTATTTCCTGTCTGAGTGCAGCAAGCCACTCTTTGATGTCTCTGTGCAGCTGCTGCATTTCACTGCTGGCCACATCATCTGGCTCAGTGCTGCCTTTCCTGCTCTCCGAGTTCAATCCTGCTGCCATTTTGGATTTCCCTGGGGTCGTGTTCACTGCCATCTTGAAAGCATAGCTTTTAAGATCGATACCTTCTTTCCTGCCATCAGCTCACCGGAGGTTACTCACCAGTATCCCCCACAAATCGGGTGGTTTTTGGTAGGTAAACACGATATTCAAAAAGGTAAATCACACCAATTCCACAGAGCCAATCTCCTAAGCTGCTTCCTCCAGCTTTCATATACAATTTTTCAATATATTTTCATGTGCCCTGTCATCGTGGGTTCTTCTGTTCTTCTCTCTAGTTTTCCCTAGTTTAGTGTTTTCATGCATTTTAAGGTTTCTTTTATTTTCTGCAGCACCATAGCCCCCTTTGGTTTTGGTGATCCGGCTGTGTTCTGTTATCTTTTTTTCTGTTAAAAAAATGAATTCTAACCATTTGATTTCACTGCAGCTCTTTTTCCTAGCAGTATGTCACCAAAACTAACCAGTGGGTTTACAAAGTTCCAGTTGCTCAAGGACCATATCCATAACGAATGCTCATAGTTGGTACCTTCAATGCTTGGGACCCAATCATCAACCCTCTTTTTGTAAATTGTGTTTACAGATGACAAAAAGAGGGCTCAAGAATCATGAGAAACAGCATGAAGTTATTTTTGACTCTTCTAAGTACGATCCATCAACACTGACATCGGTGGCACTGGTTTCTTTGGTATCACAGGCTGCATTGGACACTGGTGGTGCACTGACATTGAGGAGCCCTTGAGCCATCTTGGAGCCAAGCTCCCATAGTATCCTGGAGCATTGGCCATCGATCAGTGTTTTCCTGAAAGTGATGAGGGCTTCATCTTCATCAACGCTGAAGGGAAGGCATGTCGAGCATCAAGTAGAGGCTTTGATGCATTGGCATTGGAGCCTTCTGAGGCATGGCATCAGAAGCAAAGAGTGTTCACAGGAGTGCCCCTCTTAGCAGCCCTGTTCATCCTCCAAGACATTGGAGGGGCAGTAACAGCCTACAGAGAGCCGAGACCAGCTGATACACCCTCTCAGATTTCAGGACCATTGATCAATTCTGTTGTAGCCCTGAAGCCTTTGGAGACAGCAGCCCTGGAGAAATGCCTTCTGAAGGCTATCAATTGTCCAGGCAGGCTCCAGCGTCAGGGTCCTTTGATGCCCCGATCAATATCAATATCTGCTGCATTGGAACTGGCAGCAGTCCAGCTTATCCTCAAACATCGAGTGCCTGCGGGAGAAGCATCGACATCAGGGCATCAAAGGGCCCTGACGTTGGAGCCTGCCTGGACAATTTCACTGTGTAGTGCTTTGGGGTCTGATGCACACCTGAAGCCTACAAAGCCATTGGTGCACAACGCTCCCAAAGGAGCTCCCATTCCACGAAGGGCAGGAGAGTCCTCTAGACTGAGACTCAGAAGTACTTTGACTTTCTCTCTGAGTCTGAATCAGAAGACTGGGTCACGAATGAGTCTGAGGGCATGTTGGAGGACAGGTCCCCAGAATTCCCTTCTGACCCTTCTCCTTCTGATGAGAGATAAGTCACCTCTTGAGGACATGACTGAAAGATTTTGTTCCGGATATGACTAAGGCCAAACCATTTTCTCTGGAGACTGAGGATGAGCCCACTACAGAAGAATTGGAGATCCTCCAGTACTCCTCCTTCCCCAGAGACGCAGTGACACTGCCCATGCACCATATCCTTCAGAGAGTACAGATGAGAATGTACTTTCTGTACCTCCAGTGAGTTCAAAAAGCTCCTGGATTCAAGAAGCCCCAGCTTTTTCACCATTTGTTGGTGTTCAAAACGTCCCTCAAAAGGACTAAAAATTAGAAATTGGTTGAGTGGGAGGTGACAAAGGATACGGGAAAATAGAGTTCACTCTGTGGAGAAGGATGTTACCAATAGTGTGCTGCAGGGAGCTGTCTTTTGTCTGATTCTTTTTAATATTTTTGTTAGTGATATTGCAGAAGGGCTGTCGGGTAAGGTTTGCCTCTTTGCAGATGATACCAAAATTTACAATAGAGTAGACATCCAGGAAGGAGTAGATAACATGAGGAGGGATAAGAATGGTTGAGAATTTGGTAGCTGAGATTTAATGCTAAAAATGCAGGGTCAGGCATTTGGGCTGCAAAATTTCAAAAGAGCGGTACAGTATAAGGGGTGAAGTATTTCTCGCCAGGAAAGAAGAGTGGGACCTGGGTGTTATTGTTTCTGATGCTCTTAAAGTGGCTAAATAGGTAGAAAAGGTGACAGCAAAAGCCAGAAAGATGCTTGGGTGCATAGGAAGAAGAATGACCAGCAGAAAAAAGGAGGTAATAGTGCCTCTGAGGAAGTCTTTGGTAAGACCTCATTTGGAGTATTGTGTGCAATTCTGGAGACCACACCGTCAAAAGGAATAGTCTCATGGTGGAGGTAGTAGAGACGGGGACAGTATCTGAATTTAAGAAAGCATGGGACAAACACAGAAGATCTCTAAAGGAAAAAAAGGGACTATAGTAGTTGATATGGAAAGGCAAATTAGATAGGCCATATGGTCTTTTTCTGCCATCATGTTTCTGTTTCTGTGTAAAAGCTCCAAAATGCACTCCCAGGAAGGGAGGTTCAGACATTAGATTCTTTTGGGAGCAGGGTTTTCCAGAGTCCCATGCTTGTGGCCCACATGGCCTCTTACCAGCTCTATATGGGCATGTTCTTGAAAGACATCATGTGTGACTTTGATGATAGGTCCCAATATCTTCCTCCAGAGAGATTGGAGCAGTATCGTTCCTTGGTGAAACACAGCAGATACTGCTCAGAGTTTCGTGGTCCGAGTGACACATAATAATTTTGATACAGTAAGAGCTTTTGCAGCAGGTATTGCCGCTCGGAGGCTTGCTTGACTCCGGGTTTTAGATCTTCAACAATCTGTGCAGGAGAAGCTTGCAGATGTACCGTGCCATGGAGAGAATCTCTTTGGAGATAATGTTGAAGAGAAGGCTGACTTCATAGAAAAGCAGCCTATCACCCTTAGAAACCTTTCAAGGTGCACGTCTGAGCGTCCTCCTACTGAGGTGGTAAACCAGAAAAAGACCTACTACTCTAAAAGGCGTAGGTATTTTCCTGTTTCTCGTTATTCCTTATGCAGGATGGGAGAAGAGAGGAAAAGCTGGATGAAGGCTGAGGGGAGAGGGGGAGAGAGAGAGAGAGAGGAGCTGCTGAATTAAGGGTGGTGGAGAGAGAAAGATTGAGAGATGATACTAGACCTCTGCAAGGCTGGACCTGTTGTCATTGCCCCTCATCACCAATTGCTATCAGACTGTGTCTTTCCTTTCCCTCACAGCTGATTATTGCCGCCAGTCCAAGTTTGTGCTTTTCCTTCCCAGCTAGTCACCTCTGCTGGCCTGGGCCTGCTGTACTTTATCCCCCATGTCCTCCCCATGACAATAACTACAACCATTGTCCAAGCAGGAGGAGGAGATAGTGCATGCCTTATAGAATTATTTGCTTTCACTGTGTGTGTGTCTATGGTCCATTGCACCATTGTTCTCCTGCTGGCTCTAATAGGGCTTGAGTTGGACACTTTTTGAAAAGGGGACTGTAAAGGGGGCAGATTTCAAAGTGACAAGGGGTGACAGAAAGATAGGTTGAGCTTGGGTAGTGGGAGAGGTTGTCAGCCTGGGAGTCAGAGGCAGTGGTTGGACCTAGTGGAGATGATTCTGGGGAAGAGGGCTGATAATAGATGAGTCTTGTTTGGGTGAGCTAGAAGGAAATTGCCTTTTGTGGTGGTTAAGACAAAAGAACTGAGTTTGGGGAGGTGAGCTTTGGGATAAACAGAGGGAATGAGCCTGAAACAGAAGAGGGGATGAGTCTGAGGGAGTTAACCCATGGTGGGATGTGAGAGAGGGGTGAATCAGATGATGGGGAAGGGAGTAAGACTAGATTAGTGGTTGAGTCTGACGGGAGAGTGGATGAGTGATTGAGTCTGTGTGATGAGAGTGGATGAATCTGGGAATATGAGTAAGCCTGGAGTGTATGAAACAGGGAGGTGAGCCTGTTGTGGGAGGCTGAGAGAGAGAGAGAGAGAGAGAGTGAGTTGAAGGAAAGTGAAGAGAATGATGGGAAAGAAGATGAGAATAAATGGAAGGGAAGGGAATGTGGGTGGCAGAAGGGAGAATAGGTGGTAACTCACACACCTTGCCCACGCAAAACACACTTTACTTACTATTTATGTAGTCACATACACAGACATCCAAATCCACTCAGTTGCACAAGCACACAAATCCACTTCTACACCCACCCCATCCACTCATTCCATCATGCACATACTTCCATCTATTCACTCAGTCTCACACACATACTCCCTTACTCATTCAGACCCCCCCACTACAAACTTGGTAGACAACTCTCTGTCCCTCTATCCTTAGCTCCCACCTCTAACTTGCAAATTCGTGTGTCTCAGGCATGGTGAGTATATCAAATAATCACTTTAAAAAAGATTTATATATTTAGATGTTACTGAAACTTTAAATAACACAATCAATTTGATTTTGTCACCATTGAGGGTCATATGCAAAAATGGGGGTCACATGAAAAAAAAAGGTTTGGGAAGCACTGCTTTAAATTTTCAGGACAGTCTTTACATTTACTAATACTCAATGTGCAGCTATGCTCACTGCCCAGGACAGCACACGCACGGATCTGCTATTTGCTGGCACTGCTCTGCCCCCTGGTCAATCAGGAGTCTGCTGTGCTGAGACAGAATCACCTTTTGATGGCGGTGGCATTGGCAGGGCAGGCGCAGACACACTTAGCAAGCCGTATACTGCATGTACAGAAGATGTGGCGGCATGATATGCTGTGTTATCCTTGTTCCAGAGGAGGCTGAGACCATACTCAGCCCATGCTTTCTGAGTTGGTGGAGAGACTCTCATTTGTTTTGTGGTGCTCTGCAAACACTGCCACCCACCGCCTGTCCTTTAAGGCTGCTCCACTACAGACTGGAATACTGGGGTGAGCTTCTCTGCTTCATTCAGCCACAGACTTATTGCTGACATCCTTGTCACCATACTAACTAACTGAGCTAGTTATTACAACCACTGCTGCCGAACCCACTGTGGAGAGAGAGGTTATAGGGCTTCCCGGGCACCAGGTCTCCATTGCTTCTTGTGTTCAGGATTTCATGGTATTGTGTGCAATTCTAGAGACCACACCTTCAAAAACATATAAACAGGATGGAGTCAGTAGAGAGAGTGGCAACCAAAATGGTCAGTGGTCTTCGTTATAAACCATATGGGGGCAGATTTAAAGATCTCAGCATGTATACTTTAGAGGAAAAGCAGGCTAGAGGAGATGAGATAGAGATGTTTAAATACTTCCGTGGCATAAATGCACAGGAGGAGAGCCTCTTTCAATTGAAAGTAAGTTCAGCAATTAGGGGACATAAGATGAAGGTGAAGGGTGATAGACTCAAGAGTAATATGCAGAAATATTTATTTACGGAAAGAATGGTGGATGTGTGGAATAGTTTCCCAGTGGAGGTAGTAGAGACGAGGACAATATCTGAATTTAAGAAAGCATAGGACAAACACAGAAGATCTCTAAAGGAAAAAAAGGGACTATAGTATTTGATGTGGAAGGGCAGATTAGATAGACCATGTGGTCTTTTTCTGCTCACATGTTTCTATATATCGCCATTCGATATTTACAGCATAGTGGTTTACAATAGAGGAATGAGCAGTCTAAATGCATAACAAAACATGAAACAGCAGTTGTTATCAATTTCACATCAGGGAGGGATGAATAGCAAAATAATCTTTACCTTTGAACATAACGTATAGCAGAGAGACACTAGGGGGCAAAGGGTATGGTCATTCGATTAAGCCATGCTGAGGCGAATACTAATAGAAAGAAGGCCTTGGTAAAAAAAAAAAACAAGTTTTTAGGCTCTTTTTATATTTCTTGTATGAGCTCTCTTGTCGTAAATCTTGGTGGAGCACATTCCAGAGCGGAGGGGGAGGGGGGGACTTGATAGCTAAATGCACTATTCTGAAAGAAGGCTAGTCCAAGTCTTATTCCTTATCATCCCTCCAGTCCAGTCCTGCACCTCTAGGTAGTGTGCCTCTTCCAGCAACTTGGAGAATGAGCATGTCATCTTTTGATGACACCAGTGTACTTATACAGCTGGCACCGCCTTCCAGCCTCAGTATGCTCAGTCTCCAAGCAGCTGGAGGAGGTAGTGAGCCAGAGTGCTGGACTCACTGAAGGGACAACTAAGGAACATAGTTTTAGGCTAGAATTGCGGAAGAGGAAATGTGACACTACTGCCTGAAATTTCCCCCTTAAGTTTGGTGGTAGAACGGAAGGAGGATTCCCCAGGGTTTATTTAGATCCGCTTGATTTTTTTATTTTTTTTTCTTTAATTAATTTTGCCTTGATTTCTCTTTAATTTTTCTTTAGCTTGCTTTCAGTGCCTTTAATTTCCTTGGGTGACTTGGAGGTTTTTCTAGTTAAGAGGCAGATCACAATCCTGCCCAGCATGCCAGCCAGACTGCAGTGCCTGGTCTGCGGGACCCAGCGTGGGACTGTCTCAGAGGCTGGCATTTGCCAGGGCTGCATGCAAGAGGCCACTTCGGCGGAACAGGATCTCCAGGACAGGAGTCCCTCTCCTTCACAGGAATCCTGGGACACAGAGAGGCCCACGCTGCCATCTCTGGAGTTGGCTGCTGGGTCTCCGGCCATCCCCGGACTTTCCACCTCAGAGAACCAGGAGGTAGTGGGGCTCCGGGAGGATTTTTCGGTCGGGGAGCAACCCCGTGGTGCCAGAATGAGGTGATAAGAGGAGCGCGGATGGCAGCTGCCAAGAGGCCTAGGCCCTCCAAGGAGTGCCAGGTTCACTCTCCTTGCTCAGAGGAACCAGACAAAGAGGACTTGGACACAGAACTAAAGTTCTAAGGGGCAGAGTTGGAAGAAGGAGAGATCCCGGAGCAGGAGGAGCGCTCAAGGATTGTGCGGGTGTTCCGACGGGAGGAACTGCGGTTTTCGTTGGGGAGTCCTTGAAGGCCCTTAATATGCCTGATAGCTTTCCAGCAGAGGATGAGTTGCCGGAGGATCCACTGCTCCAGGCAGTGCAGAAGATGCAGAAGGTCTTCCCAGTGCATAGAGTGGTCTATCAGATGATCCAGGATGAATAGGATCTGCCAGAGGCTGGCTTCAGGGGAATTTGTACCATGTCGTGTCTGTACTTGCTACCGGATCAGGACCACGAGCTGCTGCTCTCGCCTAGGGTGGACGCGACTGTGTTGGCGGTCACAAAGAAGACAGCGATCCCGGTAGAAGGGACTGCGGCACTTAAGGATAGCCAGGATAGAAAGCTGGACACCTTGTTAAAACAGGCCTTTGATGTCAGTGCCCTCTTGTTGCAGGCCTCCATCTTTGGGGCTTGGGTGGCTAGGGCCTGCCTTATCTTCCTTATCATCCCTCCAGCCCAATCCCGCACTTCTGGGATGTAACAGAGCAGTTAAATTAATGGAAGGGACCTGCACAACCAGCCTGAAGCACCGCCAATCCAAAACAGACATCCCCGCCACCTGAACATCCAGGCAATAATGCTTAGCAAAAGTATGAAGCGAAGACCACGTTGCCGCCCTGCAGATTTCTACCAGCGGCACTAGACTATACTCCGCCCATGAGGCCGCCTGAGCCCTTGTAGAATGTGCATGCAACCCCGCTGGCACGGTTTTACCCTTCAAAATTTATGCTGAGGCGATCGCTTCCCTGATCCATCTGGCAATGGAAGCTTCAGCCACCGCCTCTCCTCTGCGCGGCACCCCGAACAGTACAAATAAATGGTCAGACTAAAGAAAAGATGCTGTCCTCTTCAAATAATACTGCAGGACTCTGCTGACATCCAAGAGCTGCAACTGCGGATTAGCGGAGCCCATCTCCGCATCTGCCAGAGCTGGAAGGGAAATTGACTGATTAAAATGAAAGGCCGAAACTACCTTTGGCAAAAAGGAAGGCACCGGTCGAAGGACCACCTTTTCCCTTGAGAATGAAAGGAACGGTTCCTGACAAGATAAGGCCTGAAGCGCTGAAATTCAGCAAGCCAAGCAGATCACCCAAGGAATACCGCTTTCAGGGTCAAGTCCTTCAGCGACGCCCAACTCAACAGCCCAAAGGGCTCTCTGGAAAGCATTGCCAGCACCAAATTAAGATCCCATGGTGGCACCATTGACCACCTTGGAGGGCGTAGGTGGGATAAGGCCTTCAGGAAGCGCCTTACATCTGGGTACGTACCCAAAGCCATCCCACAGACCTTTCCTCAATAACTGGAAATTGCTGCTAACTGCACCTTCAAGAAACTAGTGGCTAAACTCTTATCATAACCAACTTGCAAGAATGCAAGGAAGTCTAGAACAGATGCCATGGCGGCATGAGCTTGCTATTCGCCCACTATGCCTCAAAAACACACCATACCCAGATGTATGCTAGATAGGTAGACCTCCTCTGCGCCTTCAGCAAGATTGCTATTACCGAGTCCAAATAACCTTTCCTCTTCAGCCTCGCCCTTTCAAGGGCCAAGCCGTAAGCAAGAATCGATCCACCTGAGGCAGGGGCACCTGCCTCTGTGACAGGAGATCCTCTCGAGCCGGAAACCACCATGGCCGGTCCGCCAGAATCTGCAAAAGGTTGGCATACCACAGGCACCTTGGACAATCCGGGACGATTAGAATGACTAATCCCTGGTGAGCCTCTATCTAATGTACAATCCAGCCTAGGAGCGCCAACAGGGGAAAGACATACAGAAGACCCTCTGCTGACCACCTCTGCACAAGGGCATCCAGGCTCTCTGACATCCTTTCTCTTCTCCTGCTGAAAAACCGGCTTATCTTGGCCAACTGTAATTTTATTTATTTATTTATTTATTTATTTATACATAGATTTCTTCTATACCGCCCCTTCCAGAGATCAAGGGCGGTTTACAGTTAACAATTGAACAACTTTTACATGGAACAGTGGTATTAACTATTTACAGGGAACATATTGTACAAACAAACTTGTGTGTCAGCTTTCTATTTATATATATACAGAAGTCAGCCTATTCTAAACTTAGCTTTTTCTTCGGATGGGTGGGGCAAGGCTCTGGGGTTGTTTAAGTAGGGGGCGAGGGGGGGGAAGTAATGTCGCCATTAAGTCCATGACCGGTGTGCCCCATTGGTGCACCATCTGTTTGAAAATCTCCTGGTTGAGAGCCCACTTTAACCTTCCTTCAAAAGCTGCACAGCTAATATTTTATGCGCACACAGCCTACAGAAAATTAGAGGGAACATTGGTCCACGTGCACCCAGCTTAGGTAGTCCGCCATCACGTTGTCGATGCCTGCTACTTGCGACACCGATAACGCCAGGAGATGATTTTCCGCCCAGCCTAATAGCCTTTCGGCCTCCTCCATTAAGCTTACGCTGCCCATGCCTCCCTGGCAGTTGATGTAGGTCATCGTGGTTGCATTGTCTGAGAAGACCCGGACTGCCTTCCCTTGCAACCAAAGCTCAAAGTTTTGGAGCACCAGGGCCACCGCTCGCATCTCCAGCCTGTTGATCGATGAAAGGAGGTGAAGCATGGTCTCTTTTCTTTGCACTATAAAGAAGCACAATGCTTGAAGAAGTTATGTCTAAAATTGAGGATATTCATGGCGATCTTAGAGAGCTGGGAGAATGTATAGAAGAGGCCGAAGTTAACCTGGAGGAGCAAGCAGAGGTCCTCAATGACATGCATTGTGTTGTGGACCAGAATAAGCAGCAGGCTGAGGAACTATATTTTAAGATGGATGATATCGAGAACCGCAATAGGCAGAATAATGCTAATGCAGAGTCCTTGAAGTAGTGGGGGTGGAGAATGCTGAGGAAGTTGTGCAGGTGCAGTATATAAAGCTGCTGAAGGGGGATAAGCAGGAGATGCATGTAGTTATACTTGAAACTGAATGGGCACATAGAGTTGTTGGTATACTCCTTTCCCAACCTCCAAAAACAAACCCAGAGGTATATAGTGTGGATTCCTCAATTTTCCAGATGCAGCTTTCATATTGCATAAGAGCCATGACAAAAAGAGTGTGGTCTATGGAAATACAAAAATGACTCTTTTTCAGGATATTTCAGCATTTGTTGTTGCTAAAAGGTGAGAGTTGAAGTCTGTCATTAATGAGAACTGCAGGAATGTAGTAGAGAAGTCTTACCTCCAGTCTGGCAGCCTTTCTGTTGCCATGGAGGAGAGAGGGCAGTGGGAGGAGAGCATCACCTTGGTGTGAAAGGAAGTGATCCTATAGCTAGGACCTATCCTCCAAATGATGTAATGCCCTCTTGCACCGAGAACGTGTCTCCAAGGCCATGTGCCCATGAGGGAAGGGTTAGGACTGCCGCTAAAGTTGGCGATTCGATCATTAGGCATATAGATAGTTGGGTAGCTAGTGGAAATGAGGATCGCCTGGTAATATGCTTGCCTGGTGCGAAGGTAATGAAACATGCTCCTCTGGGGCTGTTATTGCTGCCGCTCCTCCTAGCTAGTGACCTTCGCCTAAAACCTTCAAGACAGTGCCCCCCTCCCCCGGTGGGCTTCCCGGGCACCAGCTCCACTGATTTAAGTTAATAAAATCACCCCAAGGCCAGCATCAGGCCTGCGGCCTTTTGAGAGGGCCCAAGGTTGTTCAACAATCCACCCACCTCCGAATGTAATTCATCTGCTCCTATCTGCTGCAGCCCCCAAGGAATGCTAACTTTGGCTGCTGGCTCTTAATGGATCCCTCTGTTCTTACTTCATAAGCTGCTCAGCTACTTCTGCATGTCCAGCTGACTGGATTGGAGGTCCGTGGCCCAACAGTGTTCACCCGCACATGTTCAACCATTTCTCTATGGTGTCATGCTTCCCTGCCGATCGTACAACTTTACTGAGAAACTTTCCCACTCTCCTTCAACAAGGATCCCCCAGATCATCTGATCAGCGAAATTTAATGCCTAATCTGTAAAGCATGAGCTACTAGGATACTGACGCAGCCATCTGTAACGCAGAGCCTGGACAACCTAGAGGCCTACCTTGCATCTGAATTATAGCCTACTCCAGCTGCCCAACCACCCTCCGTGCCTAATCTGACCCTGGGTTGCAACCAGAGGTTTCCAAAATCTGCGCAGGTTCAACTATCCTTCAGTACCAAATCAAAAGCAGTGTTTCACTAGCAAAGAAAGATGTATTTGGACTTATCCATGGAGGTACCCCGTCTTATGGAGTTGCAGATTTCTTGATGCCTTCAAATTTCCACCATTCCGCCCTTAGCTTTAGCATAGAAACTGGATATAGACACCCAAACCTGCATTTCAACTAAAAAAACTTTAAACCTGTACCTTGGCTCAGCCTGCACCCTGCAACATGAAGTGCTCTGAGGAGTCCCTTAGAAACTGCAGAATAAAATAAGAAAATAGAGACTGAGAATCTGTTCACAAATGTTTTTCCTAGCTTTTTTCATCTCATAAGTGTCCCAGAACTCTGAGTTCAAAGGCTATTTGTGAGCAGGGACAGTCTCTTACAGGCCAGGTGTGTAGTGATTTGGATTGGGTCAGTGGGCTGAGGAGAGTACTTTCTCATATTGGCTTTATCAGTAGATGTGGTTGGGGAGATGGGATTTGGTTAAAGGAGGTGAGTTAGGATGGGTGGGGATAGAGCGGGGTCTATGTAAGGCTGGGACACTACTGTGCGATGGTGGGAGGGAGATGAATGGTGATGTTCTCTTTTGCTATGTATGTACTGAATTGAAGGTGAGCATATGGATATTTAGTAATGGATGGAGGGGGAAAAACATGATCAGTCATACTTAAGACTTTCTATAAATGTTGTGACATAGAAGCCCACACAGAACCTATGCAAATAGATAGAAAGGAGGAATTTACCTTTGAAACTGTTAGTCAGCCAGCATATACAGCTCATGAGAAACAGGGAAAGAGAGGAGCAGAGCTGACACACACTAGCTCTGACGTAACAGCAAGCTCAGAGCTTGATTACACTCACCTGGGCAAGAAAGCCGAGCCAGCCTGCAGGGAACGGAGAGATAAAAGCCGGAGGGTAGCTCCAGCAAGGGAGTGCTGTGATTCCCCAGAGAGAAGGGAGTGCTGTGATTCCTCAGAGAGAAACAGTGGGCGTGTCAGAGAAGCAGGAAGCAGCAGAGGAGAAGCCTCAGAGAAACGTGGCTGGAAAAGCACACAGCCTACAGGCAGCTGGAGATCCTGTGAGGAACCAGGTTGCAGCTCAGAGAGAGAAGCCAGGGCAGCAGAAGGAAGGAAGGCATACCCTGTGGCTAGGAACCTACCTGAACCAAGAGAGCAGGGAGTCTCCCAGACCTCACTACCAGAGGAGAGGCTTCAGCATTCATACAGGTGGGAGCCTAGCACTATAATAAGGAAAGCCAGAAGTTCTGTTCGGAATAGAGGGCCAGGGCACTGCTCAACACAAGAAGTGTCAGCAGAAAGTTATAAAGGAGTTCCTGATAACTGGAGGGAACAAAAGGAGAGCCGGGGAAGAAACACTACAGCTACAGGTACTTTTAAACCTCACTGTATGGAACTGTGTTCTTATGAGATACCCGAATTCTCAGCGAGGGTTTTTTCCAGAGACAGCAGTAAAGGTCTGAAGCCAAACCCCACACACACTGAATGTGAGGATATGCAATGGGAGTGTAGCACTAGTGAACCTGAATATGCTCCTATGGATTGTACGCTATGCCTTGCAGACAACATTGAGTCTTTATGCTAAGTTTTGTTTATAGCAAAGAAAAAGAAGATATTTTTCTTTCAGAAGAAGTTGTTTGTTTTCCATGTTTTGTTTGCACTTAAAAATCCTTTGGGAAGGGGAATAAATTCCTTGTTATGTTTTGCCTTGAACACTCGACTTACGACTATTATTTGCTAACAGAAGATATCAGGGTAACCCCAACCTTCGCACCCTAGGCGAAGGCCTGGCACCCGTTTACAAGGTTAAAGGGCTGAATGTTCTGAAACAGCGCTCCATGTTTTTTAGGGAAGCAGCAGTACTGTGAGGAAATGTACTCTTTCTCCAGGAGACCCACCTCAGGGAGCCATATTCAGAGATGGCTGAAGAGGAGGCCTTATGGTGAGGTGTGGGTTGCTTCAGAGATCTCTGCTTGTAAAATGAGAGGCATTGTCATCCTTTTTCATCATGCTCTACAAGTTGAGTCACTTGAATCTGAGCGAAACTAAAAAGGGAGGTGGATATTTCTAAATGCTTAAATTAAGGGAGAAATGTCTACATTTGCTAATATATATTCACGCAATGAAAACCAAGCAGCATTTGTTGCAGAAGTCGAGGTTTCTCTGGCCCTCTTTACAAAAAGATACATAAATTTTAGGGGGAGATTGTAATGCTTACTTTCAGCCGCAGCTGGACTCTACAGAAAGGAGCGCACAGTGGGAAAGCCCTACAGAATGTGTTCTTAGAGCTAGGCCTTGTGATGTTTGGAGGGACCTACATCAGAGAGGGGGGTACACATTTTACTCGCAGACCCATAAAGAACACCCGCAGAGACTATCTTTTGATAGACCAGCACCTGAGAGCAAAGATACAAACAGCAGAGATTGGGGCCATAATGTGGTCTGAACAAGGCCCCTCTTGGGTGGAATTGACTGGGATGGATGGGGAGGAAGGCCAAAGGTTGACTGAATAATTTTTGGAGTAAGACTGAGGTTAAATGAGCTCATGAGTCTCTTATCCAGAAATATTTTGCAGTTAATAATACAGGGGAAGTGACTTTAGCAGTGATTTTGGATGTGTTTAAAGCTGTAGTGAGGTGTTCTTTATTGACCAGGCTTCACATAATAAGAAATGGTGGGATCATGAGATTGATTTCCTGAGATGGGAAGTGGTGCCATGCCAGAGGGAACATGAGCAAACAGGGTCACACAAATCCTGGAAGCAGTTGGGAGGCATTGATGGCCCATCTTGAACAATGGGCAGAGCAGGATTGTGAGTTTCAATGATGTAGGCTCTGCCAGGTTTATTATGAGAGGCAATAAAGCAGGTGGTAAGTAGCTGGTGTCTATGCTGTGTAAACAGCTGGCGGCGTGAATGGTGAATGAGGTGAGAGGGAATGATGGTAGGCATCTCTTCAAACTGGTGGAGATACAAAAAGCTTTTGCATTCTATTTGGAGCAGTTGTATAGGGCAGAACAGGTATCCCCAGATCAAATTGATGTGTTCTTAGAGGAAGTGGCGCTGGAAGCCCTGTCTCCATCTGAGAAGGAGCTGTTGAAGGCAGAGATTACGGCCCTATAAGTACAGCAGGTGATTCAAGCACTTCCTGTTGGCAAGGTGCCTGGAAATGATGGTTTTATGCGAGAATACTATAAACATTTTGAATTCTCTTTGGCCTCCGTGCTGGCAGAGGTCTTTGATGTTGCCTTGAAGGGCAACCCCTCTGCCCCCCTTGCAGATGGAGGCAGTTCTCTTGGTTATTTTGAAACCAGGGAAGGATAGATTTGAGGTTGCCTCATATAGGCCGATCTCCCTTCTGAACTTGGATGTGAAAATTTTGGAAAAAATATTAGTGAAGTGATTAAACAGAGTGCTACCTTGGTTGGTTAACAGGGATCAGGTGGGCTTTGTGGAAGGGAGACAGGCAGCTGATATCATGCTGGGTATTACATCTGATGCATTTGGTGAGGACGAGTATCAACAATCCATTATGTTATCAATTGAGTTTCCACATAAAGTGTTGACTAAAATTGGGTTTGGCCCTAACTTCTAGGGCTGGGTGCAGAGTCTGTATTGTGACACAAAGGCTTGTGTCCGGGTTAATGGGGGATGCTCAGATCTGTTTCAGTTAGGGCGAGGGATGCACCAGGGATGCCCCCTATCCCCATTATTGTTTACCTAAGAGATTCTATCACTAAGGTAAACAATAATGGGGATAAGGGACATCCCTGGTGCATCCCTCACCCTAACTGAAACAGATCTATAAATATTATTGGAATCCGAGTGGGATATCATAAATACAAAGTGGCTGTATTTGCTGGTGACATTTTGTTGATCCTGACAACACTCCTAACCACTCTCCCAAATTCAATACATCTGTTTACAACTTTTTCTACGATGTTGGGTTTTAAAATAAATGTTTCTAAGTCACAGATTTTGAATATTAATGTAGGAGCTGAGCTCTATATTAGGTTGCAGACCCATTTCCTTTTTAAATGCATTCCTGCTTCTTTGCAATATTTAGAAGTAAACCTGACAAATAGCCGGAGACCTTGAGATATGGTCTGGACTAACAATATCCTGGTTTGGGCTGATAGCCACTATTAAGATGGTGGTCCTCACAAAACCTCTTTATCTTCTTCAGGTTTTGCCTTTAGAGCTTCCACTTAAGGTTATAGAGCGGTTGCAGTGGCAGATAATAGGCTTTATTTGGAAATATGGGAAGCCCAGAATAGGGCGGCATATTCTCTATGCCTGTAATATAGTAGTAATATGTGTCTGCACAGGCTTGGGCTGTGGTTGAATGGATGAATGGGATGAGCACTAAATCTGGGGTGTTAAGAACATAAGATATGCCATACTGGGTCAGACCAAGGTCCATCAAGCCCAGTATCCTGTTTCCAACAGTGGCCAATCTAGGTCATACGTACCTAGCAGTTTCCCCAGAAGATACAGGTTCTGCAATGCTTGTACTAGGTCAAGCATTGATATCCTGGGTCCCTTCTTAATAATGGTTTATGGACCTTTTCTCCAGGAACTTGTACAAACCTTTTTTGAACCCAGCTACATTAACAACCTTTACTACATCCTCCGGTAACAAATTCCAAAGTTTGATTACACGTTGAGTGAAAAAATATTTTCTTTTATTAGTCTTAAATAGTTTACCCTGTAGCTTCATTGCATGTCCCCTAGTCTTCCTATATTCTGATAACGTAAACAGTCGATCTACGTTTACCCGTTCTACTCCGTTCATTAATTTATAGACTTCTCTCATATCTCCCCTCAGCCGTCTCTTTTCCAGGTTAAAGAGCCCTAACCTTTTTAGCCTTGCTTCATAGGAGTATCCTTCCATCCCCTTTACCATTTTGGTGGCTCTTCTCTGAACCTTTTCTAATAACGCTATATCCTTTTTAAGATATGGCGACCAGAATTGCACACAATATTCAAGGTGCGGTCTCACCATGGAACGGTATAGAGGCATTATATCTTTTGTTTTATCTTCCATTCCTTTCCTTATGATACCTAGCATTCTATTTGCTCTCTTGGCTGCCGCTGCACACTGGGCCGAGGGTTTTAACATGTTATCCACAATGACGCCTAAATCTTTTTCCTGGGTGGTGGTTCCTAATGTGGAACCTTGCATCGTGTAACCATAGTTTGGGTTGTTCTTCCCTAGGTGCATAACTTTGCACTTGTCCACATTAAATTTCATCTGCCATTTTGATGCCCAGTCTTCCAATTTATCAAGATCCTCTTGCAATTTTCCACAATCCTCTTGGGTTTTAACAACTTTAAATAGTTTTGTGTCATCTGCAAATTTGATAACATCACTCATTATTCCACTTTCCAGGTCATTTATGAATATGTCAAAAAGCAGCGGACCCAGCACAGATCCCTGGGGTACACCACTATTCACCTTTCTCCATTGGGAAAATTGGCCATTTAGCCCAACCCTCTGCTTTCTATCTTTTAACCAGTTCCTGATCCATAGTAGTACACTGCCTCCTATCCCATGACTCTTTAGTTTTGCCAAAAGTCTCTGATGAGGGACCTTGTCAAAGGTTTTATGAAAGTCCAGATACACTATATCAACCGACTCACCATTGTCCACCTTGTTTATTCACACTTTCAAAAAAACATAACAGATTAGTAAGACAAGATCTTCCTTGTCTAAAGCCATGTTGGCTGTCTCCCATTAGGCCATGACTATCTACATGCTGAGTAATTTTATTCTTTATGATGGTTTCTACCATTTTTCCCGGTACTGACGTGAGGCTCACCAGTCTGTAGTTTCCCGGATCACCCCTCGAACCCTTTTTAAAAATTGGTGTTACATTGGCGATCCACCAATCTTAAGGTATTAGAGATGATTTTAATGATAGTTCACAGATTACTAATAGCAGGTCTGCAATCTCATATTTCAGTTCTTTCAACACCCTTGGATGTATACCATCCGGCCCAGGTGATTTGCTACTCTTCAGTTTATCTAATAGTTGTAATACATCTTCCCGATGTATCGATATTTCCTTCAATTCTTCCACACCTTTAAATACCACTTCAGTCATGGGTAACATCCCTATATCTTCCTCAGTAAAGACCGAAGCAAAGAATTCATTCAGTCTCTCCGCTATCGCCTTGTCGCCTCTTAGTGCCCCTTGAACTCCTCTATCATCTAATGGTCCAAATGACTCTCTCACAGGTTTTTTGCTACGAATGTACTTGAAAAAATCTTTATTTCACGTTTTTGCTTCCGCAGCAAGCTTCTTCTCAAATTCTCTCTTTGCCTTTTTTATCAATGCCTTGCATTTGACCTGCCAGTGCTTGTGCTGTTTCCAGGTTTCATCGTTTGGCTCTTTTTTCCATTTCCTGAAAGATTCTTTTTTGGCAACAACAGCCTCTCTGACCTCACCTTTAAACCATGCTGGCAGTTTTTTTGACTTCCTTCCACTTTTCTTAAAGCGTGGAATACAGCTGGTCTGGGCTTCCAAGATAGTATTTTTCAACAACCCCGAAGCTTGATGTAAGTCTTTAACCTTTCCAACTGCTCCTTTTAGTTTTTTCTTAACTATTTTCCGCATTTTATCATAGTCTCCCTTTCGAAAGTTAAAAGGTAGTACTGTGGATTTCCTTACTATCCCTCCTCCACTAATTAAATCAAAGGCGATCATGCTATGATCACTATTGCCAAGTGGCCCCAACACCCTTATCTCTTGCACTAGATCTGGTGTTCCACTAAGGACTAGGTCTAATATGGCTTCCCCTCTCGTCGGTTCATGGACCAGCTGCTCCAAGAAGCAGTCATTTATGTCATCTAGGAACTTTATCTCCCTAGTGTTAATGGAAAGAGCTCAAACTAGATTGTTAGACCTAGGGGGACAGCTCTGTGCTACAAGTGAGGAGTAGGGTATGTAAAGACGGAGGAATCCATATGTCGATGAAATGTTGGGATAGATATTTTAAGCTCCAGGGAGAAATCTCTCGCTTATCGCTATCACTGATAACACTGGACAACAAAGATATTGCTTCCTGAACCGTTTTGGGCATATCTTATGGATTTTGGGTTGCCGATCATGAAAATCACCTTGAAATTTTCCTCTCACGCACCATTTTTTTGCAATTGCCTTTTTTGTGATTTCCTCACTCGGTGCAGGCACACAACATGCAATGAAAATGCTACTGCTCAGGAATGCGTGGGCATGCTTAGGATGGATGCTGGCAGTACAGGCTATACAAGCAGCTTTTTTGGCACAGATGCTATGCATGACATTGATATCAGTTTGTGTACTTAACAATAGTATTTACATGTAAGCTTCTTGTCTAAGCAACGATTCGTTACAGCAGAAATGTCTCGTCAATGTTAACAGCAGCCGCGATACATTCTGTTAGATTTGTGATGAGTATACGCTTGAACCTCAAAGATGCAGTATGATTGCACTTATTAAGGAAATGTTGAGCTCTACTTCAGTTGTAAAGTTAGAGATCAAGACAAATCCTGCGCTTCTCACATTTGCTGTGCAAAATGTGCTGTCGATCTCAGAGCTTGGCTCAGAGGTACTCGGAGGTCAGTGTCATTTGCAGTCCCGATGATATGGCGAGAACAGAAGGATCATGTGATGAACTGTTACTTCTGTCTGACCAATATATCTGGCTTCTTTGCTAAAAATAAGAAATCTATTGAATACCCCAGTTTGCCCTCAGCCATGAGACCAGTGGCGCATGATGACAGTATGCAGCACCAAAGCCACCAGAAACATAGAACCTAGATGAGACAGGCGAAGATGATACAATGCACTGGCCAGATGTGGAAAATCAGTACCAAAAAGAGCAAAAGGATCCGCACACCAATAAGGAACAAAACAAGCAGAACCTGGACTGACAACAATTACACAGGTACACTACCAAAAAACTGCCTCCAGTTTTGCAACTGATTCCTATAGATTTTGGGGTGCTGAATCCAGGAAAAATAGCCAAAATGTTCCATCACGTCACGTTTTCTTGCAAAATTAGATTTCTTACCCATATAAGGAATGTTCACATAATTTCTTTTTAGCCGACTGCAGTTTATTTTCTTGGCCCAAAATAGAGGTTGTAATGGTTAACTAACTAGAAACACTCCCTCATGATATTTTAGAGTGTTTTGTATTCATTTTATACATTAACAGGACAATTGGGAGGCGGGGGGCTAAATCCAGTACTCGCGCTGGCGCATGTTCTTTCCTGTTCGCCTCGCCTTGTTCGCTCGCTCAAACATGGTGGTTGCGACATGAACGTTCCTGTCAAATTTCAGTTTCTTGCAAGTTCATTATTACCTTTTGTTTGCTCAGTCGTAATCCAGCTTTATTCCGAAGTGGTTCACTACAGTTGTAGTTTGCAGTGCTGTGTATTTGTGATGGCTCACAGAGCCAGAGGTTGCGTCAACTCTCCGGACAGTTTTTGTTTTATTTGTGGGGAATATACCGTGAAAAAGCGGCAGAGGAACATTTCTGCATTTATTAAAAAAGTATATTTCGCCTAGGCGATCAAGACAAACCATGGGCTCCTCACAAAGTGTGCAAGACATGTGAGGAAGATCTACGCTTATGGATGAAAGGTAAAAAACAAGCATTTCGTTTCGGAATACCTATGATGTGGCGTGAACAAAGAGACCACAGCAGTGACTGCTATTTTTGCTCTTGCATTGTGAAGGGATACAACTTAAAAAATAAGAACGTAATAAGTTACCCCAACCTTCCCTCAGCAATTAGGCCTATGCCTCATAGCAACGAAGTTACCTGTGCCTGAACCACCAAAATCTTTGGATCATATTTGTGTGGACGGTTCTGATCATGATGAGACTCATCAGATGGCTTTTCCCGATGAGTCCAGTACTTCCGAGTTTGAAACTGAACCAGATCCGAAACCTGAACTTTTCTCTCAAGCTGAATTGAATGATTTAGTCCGGGATTTAGGACTCCCAAAAGATGCTGCCCAACTGCTAGGTTCTCGGCTTAAACAGAAAAATCTATTGTCACCAGGAACAACTTTTTATTGGTACCGAACCGCGAGACACAATTTTTGAAGTATTTCAGCAAAGAGGAAGATTTGGTATTTTGCAACGATATATACGGAGTGATGGAAAAGTTTAAACTCAAGTATGATCCTGCTGAATGGCGGCTGTTCATTGATTCGTCAAAAGACAGCATAAAAGGTGTTCTTCTTTATAATGGCAACACATTCGCTTCAGTTCCTATTGCTCACTCTGTTATTCTCCAAGAAAAATACGAGAATTTGGCCCTGATTCTTCAGAAGATTCGTTATGATGAGCATAAGTGGATGATTTCTGGAGACTTTAAAATTCTATCCATGCTATTAGGGCAGCAATCCGGTTTCACCAAATATCCCTGCTTCCTTTGCTTGTGGGATAGCCGGGCCCGCGACCTACACTGGGGGAAAAAAGACTGGCCAATTCGGGAGTATTTGAGACCCGGTGAGAAAAATGTTCTTCATGAGAGCTTGGTACCTCGTGATAAAATTCTATTGCCACCTCTACACATTAAGTTGGGTCTCATTAAGCAATTCATCAAGTCCCTTCCAAAAGATGGTGAGTGCTTTCGGTACCTTTGCTCAAAGTTCCCCCGACTTTCTGAAGCAAAGCTAAAGGAAGGAGTGTTTGTTGGCCATGATATAAGGAAACTCATTTCAGATGGAGCATTCGCTGAAACGATGTCTGAGAAGGAAAAAGAAGCCTGGGATTCCTTCAAGGATGTTGTTCTCAAATTCTTGGGGAACAGGCGGGATGAGAACTATAAGGATATTGTTGCCAGGATGCTCAATGCCTTCAAAGAACAAGGCTGTAACATGAGCCTGAAAGTCCATTTCTTGCACTCCCATGTGAACTACTTTCCCGAAAACTTGGGAGCGTACAGTGAAGAACAAGGTGAAAGGTTTCACCAGGACATCAAGGACGCAGAGAGAAGGTACCAAGGAAGATGGAACACCACTATGATGGCTGATTTCTGCTGGTTGCTGCTGCGGGAAACCCCAGATGAAAAATACGCCAAGCAGCGCACCAAGAGAAGCATTCGGGGGGAAGAAGAAACGGGCCCACCAGGAGATTGATTGACCCAAGAATGACTTTAAATTCTCCAGGACCAAGCAGGAAGTCATTCCTCACTTTAGGGTGACGTCGGCGCCGACGGAGCCCTCGCGGAGCAATTTTCCCCAGCTTTCAAAGAAAGCCTTTGGGAATTGCAGCGCGCATGCGCGGTCGTCTTCCCGCCCGAGGGTGCCATCTTAGCCAGTCTTCTTTTTTCCGCGGAGCCCTATACAGACGTCCCCGTCTTGTCCCCGCGAAAAAGTTGATTTTCTTCTTTATTTTATCCTTTTTTCTTTCGGTTCGACGCCGATCGTTTTCCCGCCCGGACTCGCGACGCCGGTCTCGAGTCCTCTTACTTTTTTCGGTTTTTCTGACTTAGTCAGCTTTCGTTTTCGTTTTCCCTGGCAGCCCGGTCCTTTGACCTCGCAGGGGCCCTTTTTCCCCCGATGGCTGCCAGTGGGTTTAAGCGGTGTGGTCGGTGTGACCGAAATATGTCACTAACCGACACACACGACTTTTGCCTCCGCTGCCTGGGCCCGGATCATGAGGAACTGATCTGTGGGCCCTGCAGCAAACTGTCCTCAAAGGCGTTGAGAAGTCGGCGGCATCAGCGTGAGAGAATCTTCGCTGACCCCAGCCGTACCCGGACCTCGTCGGAGGCCTCCGTGTCGAAAGGCTCCAGCTCGGACCGTCGCCGGAGCTCCTCCGACCGGGGTTCTCCCTCCGGGGACCATCGTCGGAAGGAAAAACCCGCGAGGGCGGCGTCGGTGGACGCTCCTGGTTCCGCGAGGGCCAGGTCGCATAGCCCCGACAGCCGCCCCGGGTCCTTGGAGAAGGAACACGTCCCGAAGCGACCTCGCCTGGAGTCGGAGATGCCTGCCCGGGTAAGTCCTGTGGTCCTTCTGGACTTGCCTCCGCGACAGCCGACGTCGGGCCCGACGCCGTCGGGGCCCGAGTCGGGGGCTGCTGGGTCACCTGAGCTCGGACTCAGGTTGACGGCCTTGGAGAGCAGACTGTCTGCCTTCATGGACCAGCAGAGGGCACTGCTCGCTGGCTTCGCTGGCGCCGCTGCCCCGACCGCCGGGACGTCGACGTCCAAGTCGACCCCGGAGACCGAGCCGATCCTCGAGTCGATGAGAACTCGAGTCGATCCTCGGTCGAGGTCACCCTCGGCCTCCCGTTCGGGACCGAGGTCACCGACGCCGACTCCCTCGGCGTCGGGGCGGCTGGCGCCGCACCCTGCCCGGGCCGACCCCACCGAGTCCTCGTCGGAGTCGGTCTGGGAGTCTGAGGAGGAAGAGTCACCTGATTCTTTCCGGACTCGGTGTGTCCCATCGGACTCACCGGAGTCCGAGCCTCGGAAGCAGTCCCCCCCGGAGGATGCCCGGTTCTCGGACTTCGTTAGGGATATGGCCAAGGCTTTGGCCTTCCCTGCGGATCCCGAGGAGGAGCCTCGAGCCGAAGAGCTCGACGCCCTCCAGTATGACTCTCCCGCGAGGGAACACTTTACTGTGCCGGTTCCTCCTATGCTGGAACGACTACTCTTCCGCATGTGGGAGAGTCCGGCCTCCTCGCCGGTCCTGAGCAAGCGGGTCGATTCTATCTATCGAGTCCGCAAGAGCCCTGGCTTTCAAAAGGCACAGCTGCCACACCATTCCATGGTAGTGGAATCGGCCATGCACCGTCTTAAGAGCCAGAAGATGCACTCCTCGGTGCCTCCTGGCAGGGAGGCCCGTAACCTGGATGGCCTTGGCAAGAAGTGCTTCCAGGGCTCTATGCTCGCATGTCGTGTCCAGACTTACCAGCTATACATGGGCATGTATCTCCGGGATCTGGCTAAAGAGCTAGCCGGATTCTCCGCTGGTCTCTCCGAGGAGCCCTTGCGGAGGTTCCTAGCCTTGTCCAATGGCATTCGGGAATGCTCAAAGTTCATGTCCCGAGCAGCCTATGATGGCTTTGAAGCCTCGGCTCGAGTGGCCGCAGCCGGCATCGGTGCCCGCCGACAGGCTTGGCTTCAGTGTCGTCAGACCTTGAGCCCTGGGTGCAGGACAAGTTGGTCGATGTCCCCTGCCGAGGCGAAAACCTCTTTGGCAAGCCCATGGCGGAAAAGGCTGCGCAAATTGAGACTGAGACTCTCACCAGGACCAGGCTTTCTAGGAAGACCTCCGCCCCTTCCCAGAAAAAGAAGGGCTCGGGGAAAAAGTCCTTTTACCCGAGGAAGGCGGCTGCCTACAAACAATACCCCCATTATCAGGCCCCTGCAGCTCCCCAACAGGGCCAGCAGGCCAAGGGACGGGGTAACGGGTCCCGTAGGCAGCAAGCCCCCAAGCCTGCACCACCAGCCCCTGCTCAGCAGGGTGGGGGCTTTTGACTCGCTAAGCATAGCCTCTCCCCCCCCGCTGGTTCCCTCCAGCACCGGAGGCCGGCTGGTTCACTTCGCCCACAGGTGGTCCAGCATCACCGCAGATGCCTGGGTGCTTCAGGTCGTACGAGAAGGCTATCTTCTCCACTTCCATCAGGTCCCTCCCTCCTATTTTCCGGGAGAACCTCCGCGCCCCCCTCTGCACAGGGAGTTGCTCCTTCAGGAGTTAGCAGGTCTTCTGCAGGAACAGGCGGTGGAACCGGTGCCACACCACCTGAGAGGTCAAGGCTTTTATTCAAGGTATTTTCTGATACCAAAGAGAACAGGAGGCCTCAGACCCATCCTGGACTTGCGCAACCTCAACAAGTTCCTTGCGCGGGAGAAGTTCAAAATGCTTACCCTTGGAATCCTTCTGCCCTACCTCCAGCAGGGAGATTGGCTATGCTCCTTGGATCTAAAGGATGCCTACACGCACATCCTCATCCACCCAAGCCACCGCCAATACCTACGGTTTGTGGTGGCCGGAAATCATTACCAGTACAGAGTACTGCCCTTTGGCCTGTCCTCCGCACCGCGAGTCTTCACAAAATGTCTCGCGGTCGTGGCGGCCCATCTCCGGCTTCACGGCCTCTATGTCTTTCTGTACCTCGACGACTGGCTCATCAGAGCAGCGTCCGCTCAGGAGGTCACCAACGCCACGTGCCGCACGGTGACTCTCCTGCAGCACTTGGGCTTTGTCATAAACTTCGCAAAGTCCACTTTGCTCCCCTCACAGGATCTCGAGTTCATCGGCGCAAGACTGCACACTCCTCAGGCGCGAGCATTCCTACCGCTCGACAGGGCTCAACGGCTCATGGACCTAGCCGACCGCTTTCGCAGCCAGCCCCTGGTCTCCGCCAGGCGCTTCCTGAGACTGCTTGGCCATATGGCTTCCACCGTCCATGTGACCCCCAATGCCCGCCTGAATATGCGGTCTGCTCAATGGTGTCTCCGCCAGCAGTGGCGACAAGCCACGGGCGGCCTAGCAGACCTAGTGCGCGTTTCCGAGCCGCTGGTCTCGTCTCTCCGGTGGTGGCTCCGGCAGCCGAACCTGATATTCGGAATGCCTTTCCAGTCACCTCAGCCGACCCGGGTGCTGACCACCGATGCATCCCTCCTGGGCTGGGGAGCACATTGCCAAGAGGCACGTACTCAGGGCCTCTGGACCACGTGGGAGTCTGCTCAGCAGATCAACTTCCTGGAGCTCAGGGCGATCCGCCTGGCTCTCAAGGCCTTCTCCCACCTGACTTCCCAACAGTCCGTCCTTGTCCAGACGGACAATCAAGTTGCCATGTTCTACGTGAACAAGCAGGGGGGCACGGGCTCCTTCCTCCTCTGCCGGGAGGCACAGAAGCTCTGCTCTTGGGCCGTCAGTCACGGCATTCTCCTCAAGGCAGTTTATCTCCCGGGCCCAGAAAATTGCCTTGCAGACAAACTCAGCAGGGTCCTCCAGCCGCACGAGTGGCGTCTGGATCCCTTGGTAGTTCAGAAGCTCTTCCTCAAGTGGGGTCTCCCCACGGTGGATCTCTTTGCCAGTCCTCACAACCGGCAGCTTCCTCGCTTCTGCTCTCGTCGGCCACACCCCCTTCGGGTGGTGGCGGACGCCTTTCTGATCTCGTGGTCGGGGAGCCTTCTGTACGCTTTCCCTCCCATCCCGCTGGTCTCTCGGACTCTTTTCAAGGTTCTCCGAGACAAAGCCTTCATGATCCTGGTGGCCCCTCGCTGGCCCAGGCAGCCGTGGTTTCCGCTCCTGCTGCAACTGGCGGTGGAGGATCCAATCCCTCTGGGGGTACAACCGGATCTCCTCACTCAGGATCAGGGGTCCCTCCTGCACCCCAACCTCAGGTCTCTCAACCTCATGGCCTGGCTGCTGAGAGGGTAGTCCTTGCTCCCCTTCTCCTGCCGGCGGAGGTGGAGGAGGTCGTCTTGGCTTCGCGACGGCCTTCTACCCGCAAATGCTACGCCCTTAAATGGCGTCGCTTTGCAGTCTGGTGTACCCAACAGTCTCAGGATCCCTTCTCCTGCCCGGTGTCGGTGATCTTGCAGTACTTGCTCCACCTCTCTAATCTGGGACTTAAGTCCAACTCCGTCAAAGTTCACCTCAGTGCTCTTTCAGCACATCATGTGCAGGTGGACGGCAGACCTCTCTCCAATGACCCTCTCGTAGCGAGGTTTCTCCGAGGTCTCCTTCTACTTAAACCACCTCTGCGCCCGCCAGCGCCTGACTGGGACCTGAATGTGGTTTTGCAGCGGATCACCTGTCCGCCTTTTGAACCTATGGCTACCTGTTCTCTCCGTTTTCTGTCTTGGAAAACACTGTTCTTGATAGCCCTCACTTCCGCTAGACGCGTGAGTGAATTGCAGGCCCTCGTGTCTGATCCCCCTTACACTAGGTTCTACAAGAATAGGGTAGTCCTACGGACTCACCCAAAATTTCTGCCTAAAGTGGTCTCCCCTTTTCACATCAATCAGGAGGTGGTACTTCCAACCTTCTTTCCCAGACCACACTCCAGCCGAGCTGAGACAGTCCTCCATACCCTGGACTGTAGAAGGGCATTGAACTTCTACCTTGACCGTACGCGGGAGCACCGTAAAGCTGCTCAGCTTTTTGTGTCTTTTGACCCCAATAAATTGGGGCTCCCGGTCTCCAAGCGTACCCTGTCCATCTGGGTTGCGGACTGTATCTCTTGGGCTTATGGGGCAGCCGGACTCTCCTTAGAAAGTCGAGTCATGGCTCATTGCGTTCGGGCAAAGGCCACGTCAGTGGCTTACCTCCGCTCTGTTCCGCTGGCAGACATCTGCCGGGCCGCTACTTGGTCTTCGAGCCAGACTTTTGCGGTCCATTACTGTCTCGAGAGGGAGTCCCGTAGGGACAGTGCTTTCGGACAGGCAGTCCTCCGTAATCTCTTTGAGGTCTGAGCAACTCCTACCCTCCATCCCGGATGTGGGCTACCGGTGGGTGATAATTCAGCGAAGATTCTATCTTTCTGTGCTGCTGAGCTAGAGGGAGCTCATTTTTGTGCTTAGGGTCTCCGGTAGCCTTGAGCTTGGGAGTCCCATAAGTGAGGACTGACTTCCTGCTTGGTCCTGGAGAAAGCGTAGTTACTCACCTGTAACAGGTGTTCTCCAGGAGCAGCAGGAATCAGTCCTCACTACCCTCCCTCCTCCCCTTGGAGTTGCAATCGTCTGCTTATGTTCTTTTTGCAAATTTTTATGCTGTCTTTTTTAGCTATGTCATCTGACTGGCTAAGATGGCACCCTCGGGCGGGAAGACGACCGCGCATGCGCGCTGCAATTCCCAAAGGCTTTCTTTGAAAGCTGGGGAAAATTGCTCCGCGAGGGCTCCGTCGGCGCCGACGTCACCCTTAAGTGAGGACTGATTCCTGCTGCTCCTGGAGAACACCTATTACAGGTGAGTAACTACGCTATCTAAACTGTGTTGACAAATATCGTGTTTTTACTAAACTTTGAAATAAAAATTTTCTAGTTATTACCACAGTGTCGGATCTCATTTATTAGAATTTTATTTTCACACCATCGGGTGTTTGTCTTCATGTATTGCAATGGTGCGTTTTGCGTTTTCTATTCTTACATACATACCTGTACAACATTTTTTGCACATTTCTTTGCTTTGCTTTGTGTCTAACCTCGCTCTTATATGCTCAATGTTTGTGCACATGTATGTGGCTGTTTTAAGTGCAGACAATTTTGCTACCATCACAGTGTGTTTTGTTGACATTACTCTATTCTTATGTGCTGCCTTGTTACAATTTTCTTTATTCTTATTTGAATAACTACTAAACAATTAGTATAAAGAATTCATCCAAGAAACGTTTATCTCGATCGCACTCAATCTGAAACGTTCACCTCAAACTGCTAACCCAATGTAGCAAAACATCTGTACGTGATGGAGCAAATTGGTTACCAGATTTGGATTCAGCGCACCAAAAAACGTAAAAATCAATCGAAACATTAGAGGCAGTTTAAAAAAAATTTTTTTTAGTGTACCTGTGTTATAGGTGAAAAACCTTGTTTATTACGCCCCGACGTGTTTCGGCTACCAGCCTTCTTCAGGGGGTCTTAAAAGGAGCACACCTCAAAGAAAAATAATAACAATAATAATAGATGATGATAATCATAAACTTATATACAATAAATACCATTAAAACATGAATTTAATTATTACATTAATCAAACAGTTAAAAACCTGCGATACTAAACATATCTTAGAAAATAGGGGCAATCAATTGAGATAAACATATAGAAATATTATCAATAAAAAACTAAACTTTTAAATAATGATATAGAAACAAGAATGTGTCACTGAATAAATAAAAGTTAAAATAAACAATGAAAAGCAAATTAAAAGCAAAAGAAGAGAGATGAGGAGGACAAAAGGGGTGAATAAATACCTTAAATCTGTCAAGTAGAACATTAAAACATGAACCAGACATGTAAGACGCTAAAAGCTGACAAATAAATAAATAAGTATAGTGCAATATATCTAAAAACTCATGTATTAAACAAATCAACACCATTTATAAAATGACACTTGTCATAAAAGCAATTATAAATAACTGATACAATGATATTAAAATAACAAGCAATTATCAGATGCAGAATATGTGAAAATAATAAAAGCACGTCTTACATAAATACATTTGATGTGGAGAACCATCTCTCCAAATGTAATTAGAAGTAAATAACATTAAAACTTTGACTAATAGGCAGGAGCGCTTGTAAAAATAAAAAGTAATTGACTCAAGACCTTGAATAAAGAGTGATGAAAAAAAGTGTTAAAAAAGATAATGAATAAATATATTGAGCAACTGCTCAACAACTCAAAAGATGTTCAAAAGGAATTGACATCACAGCTGAAGCTAAGGAATCATCCAAAAATGTGCAGTGTGCGTTTTGATACAAGTTAAGTAATAATACAAAAAAACGGCAGAGTATAACCGAACCATTGTATCACATAAAGTAAAACAAATTATCTGCTGCTAGCAAAACCATATTGAATAACGTTGAAAGTAATCCTATTTAAAGACCATATGCTTTGTAGCTTTAAAAATAGCCACCAAACAGTGGACAGCCAAGGATGCCATTGAAGCATATGTCATATGCAGATCCTAAAAATTGGATCTTAAAAAATAGAACAACCCCAGGTAATTTAATCTTTAAAAAGAGGCAATTCAATCTTCAAAAAGGATGTGCCATAAAATTGTGTCATGAATCCTTATAAATTAATGCATACAACAATAAAAAAGGTGCGTGAGCCCCCGAAAAAAAGATGAGAGGGTAAAAGCTTTCCGTGAGATACATTCTGACAACGACGCTTTCTAAAGTAACAAATTACATGTTTTTCATTAAGAGCATTATGTGGTACAATTCATTTAGAGCTGTTTTGTTTGCCCTGCTAACCCCTACTTTAAATGCGGGAATGTGCCATTTTTATCGGCAATGGACGTTAAAATGTCCTGAAACCCGTTGCTGTTAATTCACACCGTTGTCTTTGTTTCAAATGCTCCACACGACGTGCACGTTTCGGGAAAAACCCCTGTATCAAGTGCTTTCACCAAAATGTAACATACAAGAACAACTGTAGCCGTCGGCGTTCTAGTCACAGTTGTTCTTGTACGTTACATTTTGGTGAAAGCACTTGATACAAAGACAACGGTGTGAATTAACAGCAACGGGTTTCAGGACATTTTTAGATAAGTTTCGTTTTTAATGTTTTAAGGTGGGGAACCTTAAAGAATAAAATGTAGTCTGTAGTCTGGAGTGGGTTAGATATTAAATTCTTACCCTCCCTCGGCACGCTCCGACATCAATAGATTAAAAAAGCAACAAAAAACAAAATATGAAAAAAATTTGGGGAGTTTCTGGTGAATTTTAAAATTTATGATGTTGTTTATTCACTAATATTGGGTTTGAGTTAGTAGGTTGAAACACATACAGCATAACAACTACAACTGGAACATCTGTGGTGATCTAAAAGTAGTGGCAGTGCTAGTAGCAATGCAGCTTGGGTATACCAAGTACTGTTTCATTTGCGAATGGGACTCCCATGCTAGAGAATCTCATTAAATTAAAAAAAGCTGGCTGCTCCGTAAGTGTTTTGTTCCAGGACAGAAAAATGTGGTACATAAACCACTTGTCGACACAAGTATCTTTTCTTTATCTTTATTTAAAACTTAATATACCGCCAGAACCGAGGCATATGGCGGTTTACAATAAAAACAAAGGGAATACTGCTGAAGAAGGAAATGGAAAAGGAACGCCATTTGTTGATAGGAAAGGGACAGCATTAGAGGGAAGGGACAGTAGGCAGCAATAACAACAAGAAGTACTCATTTGGGTATCAACGAGGGGGGGAGAGGAAGAGGGAGAGGGGTTAGGAAGGTCAAAAGCTGTGCAGAAAAGATAGGTTTTGAGTTTCGCTTTGAAGGCGGGAAAAGAAAGTTCCAGATGGAGGGCAGATGGCAGGGAATTCCAGAGACGAGAACTGAGAAAGAAGAAGGCGGAAGAGCGCGTTGACTCAAGGCGAGCCTGGGATGGAGAGGGAAGAAATAAATGGTTGGCATGAATGGATCTGAGGATTCTTGGGGGGGCAGTGAAAATGGACCAGATCGGAGAGGTAAAGTGGAATGCCGGTGTGGAGTGATCTATGTACGAAAATGAGGATCTTATACTGAATACGGAAAGGGATAGGTAGCCAGTGTAACCGGATAAGAAGGGGGGTGATATGAGCAGACCGAGAGTAAGATATTTTTGCCTTCTCTTCTTATAAAACTCAGACCGATGAAAAACTTCGGGAAAGCGATGAACAAGGAAAGTAAAGGATTTCGATATTTGAGACAGATGTTTCCAAGAATAACTGATGCAAAGATTAAGGAAGGCATTTTTGTGGGTCCACAAGTCATACACTTCATCAATGAAAAGCAGTTCAAAGATCTGCTAGTGGGGCCTGAGAAAATTGCATGGAAGGCATTTAGGGATATTGTTGGGAATTTTCTTGACAAGGCACCAAACTACATCCAGCTGGTTGACAGCATGTTTCAAGCATACAAAACCATGAAGTGCAATATGTCACTGAAAATTCATTTTCTACATTCACATGTTGACTTCTTCCCTGTTAATTTTGCAGTAGTCAATGACGAACATGGTGAAAGGTTTCACCAGAACACTGCGACGATGGAAAAGTAGTATCAGGGCAACTGCAAACCATCAATGCTGGTTGACTGTTTTTGGACACTGAGAAGCATCAGATGTTGAGTACAAATGAAAATCAGGAGCAAAACATTTTTAGCTCAGGTGAAGTAGTGCAATATGTCAGCATCATTGTGCAATTAAACATGCTAAATTCTGTCAGGGGGAGCGTGTGTGGAGGTGAGCTGCTGCCCGAGTGTGCACCGTGTCTTCCCTGCTTGTTGCAGGCAGTTGGGAGTTCCCGGATCATCGATGTGACGCGGTGCCTGGTCCCGAGTCATTTCTGGGGCCTTAAGTTGCGGCCTACACCGCTGGTCACGGTCGTGATTGCGCTCTGAAGGGGTGCGTCTAAAGGGACTTGTTAAGCCCCTTTTGTGCCCCTTCGGCGCACGAGGAGCAGTGGAGTTGGAGCCCTGGAATGGGCAAACGTGAAAAGAAACTAAATGTGAGTACTGTAAATCCTTTTAAATCTGTTAAAGTTATTGGTCCTATGGATAAGCACGTGGTTTTTGTGAGTGGAAAGGAAGAGCTTCCCGTTGCCGTTCCCAGGTCTCCACTCTCACTAGATAACTCCTCGTCTTTGTTGGGGGTTTCTAACTCTGCCCCACTTGCTAGTGAGGAAGTTATCCACCCAGTGACTTCTTCACCGATGGTGGAGGAATAGTCCTGACGTTTGGATTTGGCATCTCCAGTGGTTTCCTCTGGTTCTCTGTCTGACATTGTGGCGGTTCCTTTGCCGCATGTTCTTCAGGTCCCGGAGGTTTTCGTCAGGGCTCAACAGGATGGTTCTTCCATTTTGCCTGTGGACATTCAGAATATTTCCTTAACTGATGTTTGGCGAGTCCTCTCACGTATTGAAGCTTCCTTGTCTTCTGTGGTAACCCAATTCTCTGATTTATTAAGAGACTCTGTGGCTAAGTTGGCCCAACATGATCTTCAGATAGTTGCTTTAGATAATAAGTGTCAGACGTTAGATGCTCAATGTACTTTGTTACAGTCTACTAATCTGTCATTTATTAAGGATAACACAAAAAAACCCCAATGTAAGCAGTACAAAAATCACTCAAAACAACAAGCCACCTACTAATTCCCACCCTAAGAAATATAATAATAATTTAAATATTATTTTTGTCGGAGGGGGCCAGGGGAGGTTAGAATTGTAGTCGAACCACACCTGATGGCACCATCCATTTTTTTAAGAGAACAAACATTTGTAAGGAGACTTAGCTTAAAACCCGACGTGCACGTTTCGGGTAGTGCTCCCTGTTTCAAGCGCAATCCATTAATTTCCTAAGCAGGCCCAACCCTGCTTGGCTTCCGAGATCACCCGAAACGTGCACGTCGGGTTTTAAACTAAGTCTCCTTACAAATGTTTGTTCTCTTAAAAAAATGGATGGTGCCATCAGGTGTGGTTCGACTACAATTCTAACCTCCCCTGGCCCCCTCCGACAAAAAGAATATTTAAATTAATATTATATTTCTTAGGGTGGGAATTAGTAGGTGGCTTGTTGTTTTGAGTGATTTATTAAGGATAGTCTTACATTGCATACTCAACAAGAAATGCTTGAAAATAGTCTGCGAGCTGTGAATATTAGATGTTTGAATTTTCCTCATACTCGCTTATTATCGCCGCAGATTTTATTTGACAAGTATTTGATAGAAATCTTGGGGTACCGAGTAAATACTAAATCTGTTATCACTAAAATGTATTTGCCCCAGTTGGGGGCGATAGCCGGTGGGTTGCCGCAGGCTGCCGCCCCGTATTCTTCTTTAGATTCATTAGATGTGTCTGACTTCATTGAATCATCTCAGGGATATGATCACTACGAGATCTACTCTTCTTGTGTCTTTTTCCTCTGAGGCTGACAAAAACAATTATGCATTTATATTTTCAGAATACGAATGCTGATTTTTGTGGGGGGAAAATTAATATTTTTCCCGATGTGCCCAGGCAAACTCAGTCCAGACGCAAGGCTTTTTTGGCTTTAAAGCCACGGGTCTTAGCAGCTGGTGCAACTTTTTTCCTTAAGTTTCCCTGCAAATGCCTGGTCACTATCGGGGGCACTAAGTATGTTTTTTATGAAGTTTCTTCTTTGGGAACGTTTCTACTGAATCAAGTCCCACAGGTATAATATGAGTGCTATATTGCTTTGCTGGATTTTGTACATTAGCAATGTTAGTAATAATTAGTGTTTTGTTTAGTTTTAGGGCATCATCTTCGATCCATGCATATTTTTCCTTTTGATTTTTTTTCTTTTTGCTGTAATAGCTATTGATTAATGCTCCCCTGGATGTGGACTATTGGATTTTTCTTTTTCTTCTTTAAAATGTGTATTGTATACATTTGGAATTTATTAATAAAATATTAAATTATAAATTGTCAAAATTTAATTTCATATTTCTCCAAATTCCTGTTTGATACAGTCAGTCTGAAATGATACTTGTGTTGAGATTAAAGCTGTCTATCATAATCACCCAAAACCTTTCAGGAATCAAAACTTTTGAACACATTTGTTGTCTAGTGTAATGCAGCATTTGCACAAGGGATAGGTTCATTGATTTTTCAATGACAGGGGATCTAGGGTCTGAGGCATCTGGGTCAATTGTTTGAAGATGGTTGGCTCGTGCCATTTCAGACATAAGAGGATTATGAGCTCCCTCAGTTGCATGCATATTATTATACTTAATTGGTGCATTGGGTGGGGCAACAGGAAGTTAAGAAGCAAGTAGCAAGAGAAAATTCTGAACTGGAGTATCTGTGTGAGGATAGGACCTTTCAACAAAGGTCTGATTTAAGTTCTTGATTGCCAACAGAATTTGGCATATAGGTTTGGGGAACATAGAAAGTACTGGACACAGGAGCTGAATGTCCAATATTCTGAGAAACAGTGGGGGTAAATTGAAAAAAAGCTGCACAAGATCTCTGTGGCAGTGAATATACAGGAAAATAATTACAAACATTTATATGGGTGGTATGAGTCCAGAATGATTAACTAAGGCCTTCCTTGTTTCCTCCAACGAGTGCTGGAAGCATTGTGGAATGAAGGCTGGGTCGATGCTATCAGGTGAACTAGGCAATTGCCTAGAGCACCTGCTCTCTGGAGGTGCCCATTGTTGCCGCTGCTGCCCCACTCCGAGACCTGCAATAGAAACATAGAAACACGATGACAGAAAGACCACATGGCCTATCTAGTCTGCCCTTCCATATCAACCACTACATCAGTCCCCTTTTTTCCTTTAGAGATCCTCTGTGTTTGTCCCATGCTTCTTTGAATTCAGATACTGTCCTCATCTCTACCACCTCCACTGGGAGACTATTCCACGGATCCACCACTCTTTCCATAAAGAAATATTTCCACATATCACTCCTGAATCTATCCCCTTTCACCCTCATCCCATGTTCTCTCGTAGCAAAGCTTGCTTTCAATCAAAAGAGGCTCTCCTCCTGTGCATTTATGCCATGGAGGTATTTAAACGTCTCAATCATATCACCTCTATCACACCTTTCCTCTAAGGTGTACATATTAAGATCTTTAAGTCTGTCCTCATATGCTTTATAATGAAGACCACTAATCATTTTAGTAGCCACCCTCTGTACTGACTCCAGCCTGTTTATATCCTTCTGAATGTGCGGTCTCCAGAATTGAACACAATATTCCAAATGAGGTCGCACCAAAGACTTATAGAGGCACCATTACCTCCTTTCTTCTGCTAGCCATTCATCTCCCTATGTACCCAAGCATCCTTCTAGCTTTTGCTGGTGCCTTTTCTACCTGTTTAGCTACTTTAAGATCATCAGACACCATCACACCTAGATCCCACTCTTCTTTAGTGGACAAAAGTACTTCACCCCCTCTACTATATCGCTCCCTTGGATTGCTGCAGCCTAAATGCATGACCTTGTATTTTTTAACATTAAATATCAGCTGCCAAATTCTAGACCGTTCTTCAAGCTTAGCTAGATCCCTCCTCATTTAATCTACACCTTCCTGGGTGTCTACTCTATTGCAGATTTTGGTATCATCCGCAAAGAGGCAAATCTTACCCGACAGCTCTTCTGCTATACCACTAACAAAGATGTTAAAAAGAATCGGACCAAGGACAGATCCCTGGGGCACACCGCTGGTAACTTCCTTCTCCTCAGAGTGAGCTTCATTTACCTGTACCCTTTGTCGCCTCCCACTCAACCAATTTCTAACCCAAGCAGTAACTTTAGGCCCATCCCTAGGGTGCTCAGTTTGTTTATAAGTCGCCTGTGAGGAACGGTGTCAAAGGCTTTACTGAAATCTAAATACACCACATCTAGGACTCTCCCTCAGTCCAACTTCCTGGTCACCCAGTCAAAGAAATCAATCAGATTTGTCTGACAAGACTTGCCTCTGGTGAATCCATGCTGCTTCAGATTCTGTAATCCACTGGACTCCAGAAACCTCACTATTTTCTCTTTCAGCAGTGCTTCCAATAATTTACTCACTACTGAAGTTAAACTAACTGGCCTGTAGTTTTCAACCACATCCTTACTTCCACTTTTGTGTAAAGGCACCATATGAGCCTCTCTCCGGTCCTTTGGCACCACTCCCGACTCCAACGAGGCATTGAAAAAGTCAGTCAGTGGAGCTGCTAGAAAATCCCCAAGTTCCCTCAGTATTCTAGGGTGTATCCCATCCGGTCCCATCACTTTGTCTACTTTAAGTTTAGCTAGTTTCTCACGAACATAGTCTTCTGAAAATTGTTCAAGATGTCCCTTGCTTCTGTTCCTGTTTGTGGGTGTTTCTGAGGTCCTGCTCCTGGTTCTTCATCTGTGAACACAGAACAGAAATATTTGTTAAGCAATTCTGCTTTATCCTCATCAGCTTCTACATATTCCTCCCCTTCAATAGCCCCCAAACTGCCATATAGGACTTACTAAGACACTCTGGTGCTGTGTCATCATGGTTTCCTTTTCTTCCTATGTGCTGTTTTCGGCTTATGCAAAGAGAAGGAAATCACGAAATAGTGCCGGAGTGTGTTAGTAAGTGCTGCATCACGGTTTGGGGGCTATTGCCATTGCTGCAGGCTCCGGAAAGAGGCGGCAGTGAGGATGCCATTGGGGGGGGGGGGCGGGCAGTTACAGGATGGAGGGCTCGCTAGGGCATCTCCAGTCTTTTTGCACCGGCCCTAATGAAGGGGACCCTTGTGCTTGAGTGGTAGGTTTGCCTCCAGGTTTGGGACTATTGAAAGGGGATGCAGTGCACAGTGCAAAATCTTTTTGGGAAGGAGATAACCTGGGGTCGAGGGATTTAGTTGTTTAATATGTCTGTACCTGGGGTGAAGACCCTGCAGCAGGAGCTGGTGAAACACTGTATGAATGTGGCCAAATTGAATTTATATTTGACCTGGAAGCAGATGCCTCCTCCCCCAGCACTATCAGCATGGCTTGTACATATGTGGGAAGTATACAATATAACATTGAAAAGATAGTTGCTATGAAAAAGATGCGAGTGGAGTGGTTTGATCAGATATAGGAACCTCTTGTGAAACTGTAAGGCCCTTGTAACGATGAAAGATAGAAAACTATTTTTGTAATGTATGGACGCTCGGGGGGGGGGGGGGCGAGGAATGGGAGAGGGGTACACATGGGGTTGGGATTAGAAGGGAGGTGGGAAGGGAGTAGTCTTTATCAATTTTTAATAGTTTACCAATAGGGTTTGCTCCTCTGAATAGGGATTGTTGGGAGATGCGTGCTACTATTGGGTGGGACTTTCATTTCTTAAGATGGGGAAAAGAACTATAAAATAGTTAAAGATATGATTGTGTTATTGATACTGGCTGAATAGCTTTGCACATTTTGTTTGCATTTGACCTAATGTACTGTTTGAAAATTTAAAAAAAATCATTGCTAAGCTCCTAACTCTTTTTTCTCACCCTGAATCCACTCCAATTGCCATCCACTTTTTAGGTTCCTAAATTTAGGAGTTTTGTGAAATTCTGAGTATAAAAATATAGACACTCTGCTGTAGTAAATTTTCAAAGAGGCCAGTTTAGGAGCGTAACTCTCAAAATCAAGAGCACAAATCCTTTGAATTTTGGGTCTGTTATTATTATTATTGGAGGACATATTCAAAGGCATTTATGCTGTTTGCAGACCTGCAAACTGCGTAAATGCCACTCATTGGGATATTCAGCAGGACATACCCGGTTTATGCTGCTGAGTATCTCCACCTAGCCCAGTAAAATGTCCCAATGCTAACTGCTTAGCGTCAAGGTGTTCCAAGGGCAGAGCAGGGATGGCAACAAAGGTTAGCTGGTCATTGGCAATATTGAGCTGCTAACTGAGTAAAGTTAGGAAGAAAAAAGGCTATCCTAACTTTAGCCAGTTTAGCTATCTGGTCAGTGGCCGAATATTGCCACTGACCCGATAGCTAAATCGCTATCTGGCAAAACTGGATATTCAGTGCCGCTGGCCAGATATGGCCCTGACTCTGAATATTCGTGGACAGTTTAAAACGGTGATGGCGTCTGCTGAATATGCTCATTATTTTTTGTCCTTATGTTTTTATGCTACTGTTCTTTTGCTGGTTCATTGTAAATTCTACTGTGAAAACTAGTGGCAGTACTATGTAGTTTCTGTACTGCTAAGTAGTGATGGAGAAGCATGGCATTACCTGATGCTGCGAGGCAGTGGCAACCTGTGGTTAAACTGTAAAATCTGTCCTTTGACATATGTTGAGAGTAACATCTAATGGTTAAATATATTAGCACATTTTGTTTCATTTCATTATTCTTTCCAAAGCAACAGAATGTTTGAATACCAGTCCATTCAAACTGGCCCATCTCACTTCTTTCCAAGTCAGAGTTACACACAACAGAGACAGCACAGATACACACACACATGAGTTGGAAAGAATTCCATGAGCCATGTTTCACATGCTTTCCCCATTTGTTTTTAATTTTGAAAAGTGCGCAGGGAAGGGTTGCTCTATGACCTGCAGTGGAATAGTCCATTCATGGTGGTTCTGCTTGTGCTGATTCTATACACTTGTTGAGATGGGATGAAGGGGGGACTACAAGTCAACCAGTTGAAATAATTTGATTGGCTGAACACCTAATATTGTGACAGCTTAAGTATATTTTTCTAAAATTTTAACTGATATAGTTATTCCTAGCACTCAATGCATTTCATTTGATACATTGTATAATGGTAAATTGTTATTGTTAAGTGCCATAGAGTTGATGTCAACACATAACATGCATAGTTATCCTAAACTGTGTTCTGTCTTCAGTCAACTTTTAATGTGAAAGGTCACATAGTGCATTTCAAATCACAGAAAAAGCCAGATGAAACTGGTGGCTTCCTTCGAGAAGAGTATGATGAGCTTGGAGGATGGAAGGGGAACTATATTGGCCTTTACAGCAATTTCAAATGCTGGAAAAGGAGGAAAGCAAAGGATAGTGTTCTCAAGGGTGAGGCAGATAACCATCCCCTTGCTTCCCTCCTTTCTCCAGCATGTGGCTCTTTGAAGAGTTGGTGGTGGGTAGATAGCACTCTGGTTTTGCCGTCTCAGCAGCCAAAAGCACTAGCACACACTCCAATTGCTACAGCCCTAAGGTTGGAGAAAGATACAATCCCCCCCCCCCCCCCAATTCATGTATCATCAAGATTGGGAAACATCTTCAATCCCCAGTAATGAGAACCAATCCATGACAGATGCAAACCAGGGCTGAACTGTGATCATACAGATTGAAGGCAGTTGGGTAGATTCACTTTTGACAGTTCACTAACTCTGGGTTCAGGAGGTGATGGTTATTCCATGCCCTGTTGCTCTCTCACCTGATTCCTGGGCCTCTTGCCACTTTTGTGGCAGATGAAAGAACAAAGAGGATATCAGCAGTGAGGGAGGAATAGAGAGAGAAGGACCACCGAGACTGAGGCTACTCAGCCAGCAGAAATTCCTGAGTTGCAGGAGGGAGGGAAGGAGGAAGGAAGAGGCAGATGGTGTGTTTGGCAAAAATCATGTTCTGGGGGCTGGAAAAGCAAGGGGACCAGGAAAACCTTTTCTAAGTGCTGCATCTGGCTCATGGACCTTAGTCTGGGGATCCCTTCTGTAGACAGTGCTTTGATTAGGATGAGAAAGACAGAATCACTTTCCTATGCTGGAAACCTGCTACTGTTTTATTGTAGGATATAATTGTGCATATTGTACCTACTCATTTCAAACATTTCCTCCAGAATTAAAATAGAGACTATTTATAGAGACATTTTATTTAAATGACCAGGACTTGAAATGCATCAAACTGTAATTTTGGCAGGCACTTACCTATACCACTTTCTTAGACAGTCAGTCCTCAAAAGCAGATTGCTATGTGCCTGGAAAGGCATGAAAGACAGCAGAAACTGAGGTGTGAGTGGTGATATTGCTTAGTTAAGGGATTGTAGGAAAGCTTTAGAATGCAGTGATCAAGGATTTTTTTTTTGAGTTGCTATGCAGTAGTAGGGAGTACTGGCACCTTTTTCATTGGCTGATAATTTTGATCTCATGTATTAATGAAAGAGCCCTGCATTTGAGTACCGGCACCTTCTTATCTAGAAAAAAACGTACTGTCCATGATTGTACTGTAAATTTCAAAATGTAATGCAATGTGTGCCTTCGAATTTATGTTGACTCCTGGTGACCCAGAAGCTCCTGGGTTTTCTTGGCAGTGTGACCGGAAGTAGATTACTAGGCTTTTCTTCCAAAGCAATGAACGATTAAGTGACTTGCCCAAGGCCACAAGGAGTGCTAGTGAGAATCGAACCCTGGTCTCTTGGTTACCAAGCCAGTGCGCTAACAATTAGGCGGCTACTCCAGAAATGTCAAAATATGTATTTAAAAATGTTTTAAACATCATTTCTCCAGAAACAAACAGGAAGTAAGTCCTCACATATAGGTGACATCGGCATCAACGGAGCCTGCACGTTAATCACTCCCCAGCTATCAAAGAAAGCCTTTGGGAGTTGGGCCATGCATGCACTGTCACCTTCCCACCCAAAGGTGCCATCTTACCCCAGTCCTCCTTTTTTTTTTTCCGTGGAGCCCTGCAGACATCCTGTCTGTTGTCCCTGGTAAAAGTCGACTTTTCTACTCAGCATTTTTTTGCTGTTCTTTTTGTTGGTCAGTTCCTGATCATCTTTTCATGCCTGAGTTCGCCCTCGCCTCAGCGTCATGTTCTTCTCTGGTCCTTTTTTCTTTTTCCAGTGCACAGGATTTTTCTCACACCCAGCCTGACCAAGACATCTGAGTTTGATCTCATGGGTGCCAAATTCCCTGCTATGTCTTCAATCAGCGGATTTAAGCAATGTGGCAAATGCCCCTGTATTATTTATTTAGTTTTATTTAGCTGTATTTATATCCCACTTTTCACTGGGTCAAAGCGGTCAATTGGGGGATACATTTAACACGAGGGGATATGAGACACATATACTAATACTTACAGGGAACATGGGCAATATTATGTCCATCATGGACCGCCACAGTTGCTGCATCAAGTGCCTCGATGCGGATTATGACAACTTCACTTGCTACTCTGCCTGCAGATGTCGAGCAAGAGCCGGAGGAATCATGAAAAGCAGTGGGGAGAGCTTTTTGACTTGAAGACCTCTGCCATGGTTCCGGCATCAAGCCTGGAATCACTGCCCTCGGAAACTGTCTAATGACTCAATGTCAAATGCATGTGTTTGATCTTAGCCCTGAGATCGCAGAGCCTCAGACTGGGGGTCGTCCTCTGAGAATCTCACGGAGCCAGAGGTAAGATCTCTGGTCCCCAGCCTCTAAGTCCTCGATCCAACACAGAGGGGGATGGCCAGGAGCAGCCTTGAAGCTGCCCCGGTGGGAGGAGACTTCCACAGCATTGGGGGATCGGGCTTAGTCCTCCGACGTGACCTCTATTGGTGATTCCCCATCAAGGAGCTTACCAGCTCCAACGCCTTCAGTTAATACAAAACACAGCCGCTCGTCTCATCACCTTTGCTCGTCGTTTTGATCATGTTACTCCCATTCTCTATCAACTTCACTGGCTACCTCTCCGTTTTCGGTTCCAATATAAGTTTCTCATTCTGACTCATAAAGCCATTTACACTGCCACCCCTCGTTATCTATCTGACCTCATTGCACTTCACACACCATATTGCCAGCTTCATTCCCTGCATACCAATCGTCTGTCCCTACCCTCCCCATCACAGGCACATTTGGAACAAACCTGTCATTCAGCCTTCTTTTTCCTCAGTCCCGCACTTTGGAATGCCCTGCCACCTTCCCTCTGTTTAGAATCCTCTTATCCTAAGTTTAAAGAGCTACTGAAAACCCATCTATTCCAACAAGCTTTCGACATCCCTCCCAACATCTCCCCCTAAGTTTTTGTTTGTTTATGTATAGTATGGTTTGTTTTATCTCTGCCTATTCTGTTCTTTCTTTCTTTCCTATTTTTTATTATGGCGTTCCGTTTCCTTAGTTTTAATTGCGTAGACTTTTTTATTTTATTGTAAACCGCTTTAATGCTTTGGCCAAAGCGGTATATAAAATGGAGAAATAAAGATAAAGGGAACCGGCTTCAGGTTCGATGCCTTCAAGGCTCAAAACACTCACTGCAGAGCCTACTGGCATCGAAGCCAGGATGGCAGCCTTGAAACACAGCCTGGCTGCCTTCCTCGAGGCACAATGGGGCCAATGCCAGGAGCCTCCAGATCGTTGGTGCTGATGTTGGAACCCTCTACTGCAAGGACCTTCCCAGAGGACATCCAGCCTGTGCTGGAGCAACTTTCAGCTCGCTTGGAGCCATATCAGTTGGCCTCCCACTCGAGGTGCAGCTCGCCCTTGAGCACCTCTGGGTTGACTCGTTGGGCTCCTCATTCCCCCTCAACGCCAACTCGTTCCAATGACCTTTCGAGGCTCAAGGTCTCATCTGGCTCCGAGTTGGACTGGGAGACCGATGACGAATCGCCCAACACCAGGATAGACAGAGATATTCTCTCTGACCCGTCTCCCCCCTCAGGAGTGCCAGAGGTCCCACCCGAGGACCTTGCATGCCTCAGGTTTGTCTGGGAAATGTCAAAGGCCCTGGCCTTTGTGGTGGATCTGGAAGATGATCGTCATGCTGAGGACTTGGAGATCCTCCAATATGAGACCCCTCTGAGGGAGGTATTCATGATGCCGATACCTCCCATCCTGGAGCAATTGCTGTTCAGGATGTGGGAGATCCCTGTGACGGTGCTAATAGTGAGCCGGCGGCTCAATTCCTAGTATTGAGTTGGCAAGATCCCGGGCTTTACGAAGACACAGCTGCTTCACCACTCCATGGTGGTGAAATCGGCCATGCATCTTATAAAGAGTCAGAAGATGCACTCTTCGGTGCCCCCTGAAAGGAAGGCCCGCACCATGGGTGGGTTTGGCAGAATGTGCTACCAGGGATCGATCCTCACAGCCCACATCCAGGCTTACCAACTGTACATATATTATACATGTACCTGAGGGACCCGGCAAAAGAGTTTGCTGGGTTCTCAGTTTGGTTGGCAGGTGAACCTCTCGAGCGCTTCTGGACCCTCATACTCTTGGTCAAGGAATGCTCCAAATTCTAGATCTAAGCAGCCTATGACGGCTTCGAGTCTGTGGCTTATGTGGCTGTGGTGGGCATTAGTGCTTGCCGCCTGGCTTGGCTACAGTCCTCGGACTTGGAGCAATGGGTACAGGACAAACTGGCTGATGTCCCTTGCCGAGGAGAGAACCTCTTCAGCAAACCCATGATCGACAAGGCTGCCGAGTTAGAGTCGGAATTTATGACCAGGACTAGGCTATCCCAGAAAATTGCTGATCCTTCCTGGAGGGGGCTGCTTTTGACTCCTTAGGCATAGCCCTTTTTCCCCTCGAGGACCAGCCACATGGGAGGATGTCTCATTACTTCGCTCACCTCTGGCCAGACATCACCACCAACACCTGGATGCTGCAGGTGGTGTGGGAAGGTTACCTTCCCAATTTCAACCAAATGCCAGATGTTCCCTGTAAGTATTATGTATGTGTCTCATATCCCCTTGTGTTAAATGTATCCCCCAAATGTGTTGTAACCACTTTGATAAGGTGATATACGAAACTGTCTAAATAAATGCCTCCTCCCTTTTCAGGGGAACTTCCCTTGATTTCCCTACACAGAGAGCTCCTTCAGAAGGAACTTGAGACTGGACTTTCAGAAAGCCTTTGACAAGGTCCCTCATCAGAGACTTTTGGCAAAACTAAAAAGTCATGGGATAGGAGGCAGTGTACTATGGTGGATCGGGAACTGGTTAAAAGATAGAAAGCAGAGGGTAGGGCTAAATGGCCAATTTTCCCAATGGAAAAAGGTGAATAGTGGAGTACCCCAGGGATCTGTACTGGGTCCGCTACTTTTTGACATATTCATAAATGACCTGGAAAAGGGAATAACTAGTGAGGTTATCAAATTTGCAGGCGACACAAAACTGTTTAAAGTTGTTAAAACCCAAGAGGACTGTGGAAAACTGCAGGAGCATCTGGATAAATCGGAAGACTGGGCATCCAAACAGCAGATGAAATTTAATGTGGACAAGTGCAAGGTTATGCACCTAGGAAAGAACAACCCACACTATGTTTACACGATGCAAGGTTCCACATTGAGAACCACCACCCAGGAAAAAGATTTACGAGTCATCGTGGATAACATGTTAAAACCCTCTGCCCAGTGTGCAGTGGCAGCCAAGAAAGCAAATAGAATGCTAGGTATCATAAGGAAAGGAATGGAAAATAAAACAAAGGATATTATAATGCCTCTGTATCGTTCCATGGTGAGACTGCACCTTGAATATTATGTGCAATTCTGGTCGCCGTATCTTACAAAGGATATAGCGTTATTAGAAAAGGTACAGAGAAGAGCCACCAAAATGGTAAAGGGTCATTCTCCAGACATCCAAAATTCCTGCCTTAGGTGGTGTCCACCTTTCATATTAACCAAGAGGTGGTCCTCCCCACCTTCTTTCCTAGGCCTCACGCATCCAGGGTGGAGGCCTCGCTTCACACCTTGGATTGCAAAATGGCACTGGCCTTCTACCTCAAGAGAACAAAGGCCCATCGCCACTCATCACAGCTGTTTGTTTCCTATGATATCAACAGGCTCGGGGTTGCAGTCTCTAAGCGTACCCTGACTACCTGAGTGGCAGACTGCATCTCTTTTGCCTATGAGTAGGCTGGACTCTCTCTGGAGCATCATGTCACCATGCATAATGTGCATGCTATGGTGGCCTTGATGGCTCACCTGCGCTCAGTCCCCTAGCAGGACATCTGCCAGGCTGCCACCTGGTCTTCGGTCCATACATTTGCAGTGCATTACTGTTTGGAGGAGGGGTCATGACGTGACAACACCTTAAAGCAGTACTTCACCACCTCTTTGGGGAATAGTGCAACTCCTTCCCTCTGGCCCTTTGTGTCCAGGATACTGGTGAGGGGATTCCATCATTAGTGTTGGGGCTGCACCACTGGACTTCAAGCCATTCAGCACTCCTTGCTGCCCTTCATGGTTCACCTTTTTGGATCAGCCGTGGTTCCTTCAGGTTTTTTCGGTAGCCTGTAGCTTGTGAGTCCCATAGGTGAGGACTTCCTTCCTGCTTGTTACCAGAGAAAGCGTAGTTACTCACTTGTAGCAGGTATTCTCCGGGAACAGCAGGAATAAGTCCTCACAACCCTCCCACCTCCCCGTGGAGTTGTTTTCTTTTATGCTTGATTAAGCTATGTCATCATACTGAGTTAAGATAGCACTTTTGGGTGGGAAGGTGACCGCACAGGTGTGGCCTAACTCACAAAGGCTTTCTTTGAAAGCTGGGGAGTTATTACCATGTGGACTCCATCGATGCGGATGTCACCCATATGTGAGGACTTATTCCTACTGTTCCCGGAGAGCACCTGTTACAGGTGAGTAACTGTGCTAGTTGGAGTGTGGTAAAGTGTTCCCTTGTCCTAGCAGTGGTGAAGCCATAGAGAGTATCCGTGGTTGTCTCCTTTAGGCATAGGTGAAATGAGGCTCAAGTGTTCATCCAAGACTTCAGTTCAAGATGCAGTCTCATATCAAAGAAATGCACGGTTCTGGCCACTGAAGCATGGTTTGGGCCTCCCCATTTTCATTTTGGTTCCTGAGGGGGGGGGGGGGGTTGGCATTCCATCGCTAGGCCTGGGCCTTTCATTTTTCTGCTGCCTGTGCCAGACAGACAGGCCCTTCTCTGTAACCAGCAGAATGACAAAACAAAAATCTTCTCTGATAAAGTGTAACAAAACGGCCGGGGAAATGACAATCTTAGTCAAAACCTCTCCAGAAAAGGCTTTCAGAGAGCACATTCTGTGAGAGCTGTTTCTATTGTCTTCCCTCCATTTTTAGAGCTATTTCTTTCATAAGAACATAAGATATACCATATTGAGTCAGGCCAGGGGTCCATCAAGCCTAGTATCGTGTTTCTAACTGGCCAGTCCAGGTCACAAGTACCTGTCAGGTTCCCTAAAAGTAGAAACCTCTTTTAAACCCAACTACACTAACAGCTTTTACTACATCATCTGGTAACGAATTCCAGAGTTTGATTGTTGAGTGAAATAATATTTTCTCAGTTAGTCTTAAATGTGCTACATTGTAGCTTCATTGCAGGTCCCCTTTCCTTTCTACTCTTTGAAGGAGTAAAACAACCGATCTACGTTTACCCGTTCTAATTCATTCATTATTTTATAGATTTAATTTAATTTAATTAACAGATTTTTTATATACCGCTCCTTCCATTGATCAGGTGCGGTTTCCATATAACAACAATAAACAGGGCGAGCTGTTTTTACATATAACAGTTTGTAGCTAGGTAATTACAGTTAACAATTAACAATTGGTGAACTATTTACAATTGAACAGAAATTAAACTATATACATAGGTTTTTGTTTTTTATATTTCTTAATCACTTTGTCTTAGGGCTACAGCATTTCATTCCTTTATTGACTAATGTATTACATGGGGTAGGATTATCCTTTATCTAGCTGAGAGGTGAGAAATGGGCTGGTCATAGATCCATAATGTTTAGTAAATAAGTGTGTTTTGAGTTTTTTTCTGAACTCCATTATATCAGGTAATTGTCTTAATTCTATTGGGATTGAGATCTGTATCATATCATATCATATCAGATCTGTATCATATCTCTCCTCAGCCTTCTCTTTTCCAAATTGAAGATCCCTAACCTTTTAAGCATTTTCTCACAGGGATATCCTTCCATCCCCTTTACCATTCTGGTCGCTCTTCTCTGTACCTTTTCAAATTCTGCTATATTCTTTTTAAGATATGGCAACCAGAATTGCACACAATATTCAAAGTGCAGTCGCATCTAGGAGCATTATAATATCTTTGGCTTTATTTTCCATTCCTTTCCTTATGATTCCTAGCATTATATTTGCTTTCTTGACTGAGGTTCACACTGGGCAAAGGGATTCAATGTATTATCCACGATGATGCCCAGATCCTTTTTCCTGGATGGTGATTACTAATGTGGAACTTTGCATTGTGTAACTGTAGTTTGGGTTCTTCTTCCCTAAGTGCATAACTTTACACTTCTCCACATTAAATTTCATCTGCCATTTGGACACCCAGTCTCCCAATTTTTCAAGCTCCTCTTACAATTTTTCATAATCCACGTGTTTTAACAACTTTAAATTTCATCACGTCACTCGTTATTCCCATTTCCAGGTCATTTATAAATAGGTTAGAAAGCAGTGGGCCCAGCACAGATCCCTGAGGTACTCCACTATTCACCTTTTTCTGTTGAGAAAATTGGCCATTTAGCCCTACTCTCTGTTTCTGTCTTTTTTTATTTATATATTAGGATTTTTACAAACTATACAATGTCAAATAACAGTATACAAAACACAATAATCATCCATAATACATGACAAGGTAAATAAGAAAACAAAAGTACATTAGCCCACATTTCAGGGAAATTACAGCCAATAATAAATAAAAAGAAGAAAAACAAAACAAGAGACCACAGAACCCAAAGGAAAAGTGTCCCTTGCAAATAGAAACAGCCTATCCATCAAACAACCCCCCTCCACCTGATAACCATATCCAAGGAAATAATCTAGGAAAGGAAAAATCACTGTGCCTTTTCCTTAGCAAGAATCCACTTTTCCAATTCTGAAGATGACAGAAATACAAATTTATCATATCCAAGAGACACCAAACATTTACAGGGGTAACGCAAAAAGAATGTAGCACCTAGAGCAAGAATTCTAACTTTGAGAGCAAGAAAAGCCTTCCTACGTGTTTGTGTAACACGAGATACATCAGGAAAAATAGACACTTTGTCCCCACAATACAGATTAGCTTTTTTCCTAAAATAGGCCTTAAGGATGGCAATTTTATCATCTTCAGAAAGCAGAGTGACTAATAAAGTGGCTCTGGTAGAAATAATATCCTGAGTATCTTCCAAAAACGCAGTCAAATCAAAATTATTTTTATCCTCAAGGACTACCACTTCCCCCTCCCACTATACTTGGAAAAGCAATTTTAGTAGAAATATAATAACATTTAGCGAATACTAAAGAATCAGTGTTTGGGAGGAGAAGAACATCCTTCAAGTATTTCCTAAACAAGATTAATGGAGAGAATAAACTGCTACAAGGAAAATTAAGCACTCTCAAATTCTTATTCCGAGACAAATTCTCAAGTTTCTGATGTAAAATAAGACTATCTTTCATGTTGGTAGACTGAAACGAAGCAAAAGATTTAACTTATCCATATTCAAAATACATGAATTCAAAGTCCCAACTTGAGTATCCAAATTCTGAAACTTAAGAACCGCATCCCTAGTAAACTGACATAAAGAGGGAACAGTCTCAGCAAGAATCCGCTCAGTTCGATTAACCACCTGCCAAATATCCAAAAGTGAAACTGAGGAGACTTGTGAGTCATTAGAAAGAACAGAAGGCTACTTCCGAACTACTGCTTTGGGGATCTCACCGTCCATCTGGAGGCTCAAACAGGGCGGAGGCATATCAGACAATTCCAAAAAAACAGGCGGAAGTGGAGGCGTATGCTCCAGAGAGCTAAGACTCGCTCCCTCAATGGCTGGGTCAAAAGAGACAGTACCTAGAGTTGTTGTAACCGGCGTGGAAATCACATGCTTATCCATTGGTCCAACACAGACACCACCGCAAGGGGTTTCTTCTTCCTCTTACATAAGAACATAAGAACAAAAGAACATAAGATATGCCATACTGGGTCAGACCAAGGTCCATCAAGCCCAGTATCCTGTTTCCAACAGTGGCCATTCTAGGTCATACGTACCTAGCAGTATCCCCAAGAGACGCAGGTTCTACAATGCTTGTATTGGGTCAAGCATTGATATCCTGGGTCCCTTCTTAATAATGGCTTATGGACCTTTCCTCCAGGAACTTGTTCAAACCTTTTTTAAACCCAGTTACACTAACAGCCCTTACTACATCCTCCGGTAACAAATTCCAGAGTTTGATTACACTTTGAGTGAAAAAATATTTTCTCTTATTTGTCTTAAATAGTTTACCCTGTAGCTTCATTACATGTCCCCTAGTCTTTCTATATTCTGATAGCGTAAACAATCGATTTACGTTTACCTGTTCCACTCCATTCATTAATTTATAGACCTCTATCATATCTCCCCTCAGCCGTCTCTTTTCCAGGTTGAAGAGCCCTAACCTTTGTAGCCTCTCTTCATAGGAGTAGCCTTCCATCGCCTTTTACCATTTTGGTGGCTCTTTTCGGTATCTTTTCTAATAACGCTATATCCTTTTTAAGATATGGCGACCAGAATTGCACACAATATTCAAGGTGCGGTCGTACCATGGAACGATACAGAGGCATTATAATATCCTTTGTTTTATTTTCCATTCCTTTCCTTATGATACCTAGCATTCTATTTGCTTTCTTATCGGCCACCGCTGCACACTGGGCGGAGGGTTTTAACATGTTATCCACAGTGACTCCTAAATCTTTTTCCTGGGTGGTGGTTCCCAATATGGAACCTTGCATTGTGTCACCATAGTGTGGGTTGTTCTTTCCTAGGTGCATAACTTTGCACTTGTCCACATTAAATTTCATTTGCCATTTGGATGCCCAGTCTTCCAATTTATCCAGATCCTCCTGCAGTTTTCCACAATCCTCTTGGGTTTTAACAACTTTAACAGTTTTGTGTCGTCTGCAAATTTGATAACCTCACTAGTTATTCCCTTTTCCAGGTCATTTATGAATATGTCAAAAAGTAGTGGACCCAGTACAGATCCCTGGGGTACTCCACTATTCACCTCTTTCCATTGGGAAAATTGGCCATTTAGCCCTACCCTATGCTTTCTATCTTTTAACCAGTTCCCGATCCACAATAGTACACTGCCTCCTATCCCATGACTTTTTAGTTTTGCCAAAAGTCTCTGATGAGGGACCTTGTCAAAGGCTTTCTGAAAGTCCAGTTACACTATATCAGCCAACTCACCTTTGTCTACCTGTTTATTCACACCTTCAAAAAAACATATCAGATTAGTAAGACATGATCTTCCTTGTCCAAAGCCATGTTGGTTGTCTCCCATTAGGCCATGACTATCTACATGCTGTGTAATTTTGTTCTTTATGATGGTTTCTACCATTTTCCCCGGTACTGACGTAAGGCTCACCGGTCTGTAGTTTCCTGGATCACCCCTGGAACCCTTTTTAAAAATTGGCGTTACATTGGCGATCCTCCAATCTTCAGGTATTACAGATGATTTTAATGAAAATTCACAGATTAGTAATAGCAGGTCTGCAATCTCATATTTCAGTTCTTTCAACACTCTTGGATGTATACCATCTAGTCCAGGTGATTTGCTACTATACAGTTTATCAAATAGTTGTAATACATCTTCCTGGTGTAGCGATATTTCACTCAATTCCTCAGCAGTATCACCTTCAAATACCACTTCAGTCTTGGGTAACATCCCTACATCTTCCTCAGTAAAGACCGAAGCAAATAATTCATTCAGTCTCTCCGCTATAGCCTTGTCTCCTCTTACTACCCCTTTTACCCCTCTATCATCTAACAGTCCAATTGACTCTCTCATTGGCCTTTTGCTACGAATGTACTTGAAAAAGTCTTTATTTCATGTTTTTGCTTCCGTAGCAAGTTCCTTCTCAAATTCTCGCTTTGCCTGCCTTATCAATGCTTTGCATTTAACTTGCCAGTGCTTGTGCTGTTTCCAGTTTTCGTTGTTTGGCTCTTTTTTCCATTTCCTGAAAGATGCTTTTTTGGCAGCTACAGCCTCTCTGACCTCACCTTTAAACCATGCTGGCACAACCACTGGGCATTGCAGCTCACCAGACTACCCTTGCTCCCAATGTGCTCCTAAGGAGCATACATACCCCTTTGGATACGCCCCTTAGGAGACGCCCAAACAAGGCGCCGATGTCTAAGCACTGTAGTATGCACAGATCTTTTATGGGGGCCTTGGAATGACGTCGGAATAGCTGCCCTGCATGGGCCGGCAGGTCTCAACACCAGCTGCTCTCACCCCTCAGCAGCGAATTCAGGCTGCAGGAAACGCTCCCAAAGAGAAGCACCATGCATAGATCTTTTATGGGGGCCTTGGAATGACGTCGGAATAGCTGCCCTGCACGGGCCGGCAGGTCTGAACACCAGCTGCTTTCACCCCTCCGCGGTGAATTCAGGCTGCAGGAAGTGCTCCCCTGTCTTTTAACCAGTTCCTAATCCACAACAGTACACTGCCTCATACCATGACGTTTTAATTTTGCCAAGAATCTCTCATTTGGGACTTTGTCAAAGACTTTCTGATAATCCAGATAAATAAAGTGTATTTATAGTAAAAATGTTATACCACTATATGCACAGAAATTGGCATTCTAGTGGTTTACAAGAAAAGTATGCATCAACGGAACAAATATAAAACATAAGACAAACAATAACAAAATAGAACTGAGAAGATAAGGTGTGACTAGCACAACAATATTAATCCAAAACTGTACAGAAGGGGGAGGGGAACATATAATACCCGAACCTATATTACCTCTCCCTCCCTTTCTGCCCAAACCCTGGCTGACTACTTCCATGACAAAAACCAAAAGATCACACCCCAATTCCCCATGAGGTCAACTACTTCCCCTCCTCCCCCTCTTTGCTCCCAACTTCTCCCCCTATCTCTGCTACCCATTCTTCCTTTCCTATGATCTCTGAGGAGGAAACCACTCACCTTCTTTCCTCATCCAAATTCACTACCTGCTCCTCTGATCCTATTCCCTCCTGTCTCCTTAACGCCATCTCCTCCACTGTAGTCCCTTCCATCTCTCATATTCTCAACCTATCACTCTCTACTGCAACTTTCTCTGCAGCCTTAAGCATGCTGTGGTCATTCCTCTCCTCAAGAAACCCTCACTAGACCCTACCTGCCCTTCTCACTATTGACCCATCTCCCTCCTCCCCTTCATTTCTAAACTACTTGAATGTGTGGTTCACCGCCATTGCCTTGACTTTCTCTCCTCTCAAGCCTTTCTAGATCCTCTACAATCCGGCTTTCGTCCTTCACATTCTACTGAAATGGCTCTTGCCAAAGTCTCCTCTGACCTATTCCTGGCAAAATCCAAGGGCCTTTACTCAATCCTCATTCTTCTTGACCTTTTTGCTGCTTTTAACATTTGACCACAGTCTTCTCCTTGATACCTTGTCCTCACTTGGGTTTAAGGGCTCTGTGCTATCCTGGTTCTCTTATCTTTCCCATCACACTTTCAGTGTTTGTTCTGGTGGATCCTCCTCTATTGCAATCCTGCTCTCAGTTGGTGTACCCCAAGGATCTGTTTTGGGTCCACTCCTTTTCTCTCTCTATACCCTTGGTGCACTCATCTCTTCCCATGGCTTTCAGTACCATCTTTACGCTGATGACTCCCTTATCTACCTCTCTACACCTGAAATCTCTCCGGCAGTCCAGGCCAAGATCTCTGCCTGCCTTTCTGACATTGCCTCTTTGTCTCACCGCTGCTTGAAATTGAACATGGTCAAAACTGAGCTTCTTATTTTTCCCCCTAAATCCTCCTCTCCCCTTCCTCCTTTCTCAGTCTCTGTGGCTATCTCTCTACTCCTCCCTGTCTCCTCAGTTCACAACCTTGAGGTTGTCTTTGACACCTCTCTCTCCTTCTCCACACACATCCAACTGATAGCTAAAACCTGTCATTTCTTTCTCTGCAGCATCAACAAAATTTGGCCATTCCTTTCTGAACACACTACTAAACACTTATTCACTCCTTAGTCACCTCACATCATGACTATTGTAATCTACTCCTTGCTGGTCTCCCTCTGAATCATCTCTCTCTCTTTCAATCTGTTCAACACTCTACTGCGTGGCTAACCTTCCACTAGCCTCGTCATGCTCATGTTACCCCTCTTCTCAAGTCACTTCATTGGCCTATCCATTTCCACATCCAGTTCAAACTTCTCCTCCTGACCTATAAGTGCTTTCACTCTGTAGCTTCTTACTACCTTTCCTCTCTTATCTCTCCCTACACCTCTCCTCGGGAACTCTGCTCTTCTTGCAAATCACTTCTATCTGTGCCCTTCTCTTCTGCTGCTAACTTCAGACTTTGCTCCTTTCACCTTGCTGTTCCCTATGCCTGGAATAAACTACCTGAGTCTGTACATCAGGCACCTTCTTTGATCCTTTTCAAATCCAGACTGAAAACTCATCTTTTTGTTGCCGCTTTCGGATCTTGACTTACCTGATCTCCTTTCTGTTTTCTTACCATTCCCCCTAGATGAAACCTTTGTCTACAGCTACTGTGTTGTCTGTCTTGACTAGATTGTAAGCTCTGATGAGCAGGGATGGTCTTTCACATGTGTCTGTGCAGCACTGCTTACGTCTTGTAGCGCTATACAAATGTTCAGTATAAGATTTCTTGAAGAGCCAAGTTTTCAACAACTTCTTAAATTTCTTGTGAGAGCTCTCTCCACAGATCAGAGGAGGAAAGAGTTCCATAATAAAAGGGCGCAACAGGAGAAGTTAGCTTCTCTAATCCATTCATACCAGAGCTGCCAATAGGAAGAGACCACAAGGAAGTAGGCCCGCAATAAGCAAAGGGATAGACTAAGGTTATTAGGGATAAGAAATGCTGATAAGAGGGAAACATGTATAGAAAGCCTTATGAACCAATAAATAAAATTATTTCAAATTTAATCTGGAGATGGGTAGCCAATGCTCTTTAAGTATTAGTGGATTGACATGTTCAAATCGGCCTGCATTGTGAATTAATTTTGCTGCGATATTTTGAATAAGTTGCAGACGTATGACCAAATACTGAGAAACACCGGCTAAGAGAGAATTGCATTAATCCAAATAGCTAAGGACTAGATCATGAATTAACAAACATTAGGAGGGAATATCTAGAATGGGTTTCAATGATCTCACCAGTCCAAGAGCATAAAAATATTTTCTCCTAGGATAAGCAAAATGAGTCAGCCACACCTGGCGATGTCATCCAATAGCACCATGGATATGGAAGTGCTCTCCTAGAGTTCAGAAAGGCAAGAATTTCTAAGCATGTGCTGGCTGTCCCCACCCCTGAGCCCTCCCCTACCTGACTCAGTTCTTGTTCTTCCACCCTGCCATATGGACGGAATACCAGCTGTCCTACATTGAACAATTAAACATGGATAAAGAGAAGCAAGGAAAGAAAACCAAAGAAAATCGGGAGAAGACCATCAAACCTGGATTCAAGAAATGCCCAAAAGTGTGCAAAGAAAATGAATTCTACAGATGTCCATGACCGCTGTGTGCGCTGCTTGGGGAAGGACCACCTCATAGAAGACTGCCTTCATTGTGCCCACATGTCACCCGCCGATCCCGCAGCCACACACTACTGGACTTCTTCTCTGGGAAAGATTCAACCCCTGAGGCCTTACCTTAAGTCCCTTCTTCCAGGGCTCAACCCAGCACTCGCACGAAGAAGAAGCAGCCCATAGAAGTTGAGGGGAGCAATCGCATGGTTGCATACAACATGGCCGCTGCCATCCAGGACACTGGATCTCCCTTGGCCACGGCCTGGGATGTGCCTCCAGGGGCCTCCATCCCTGGCCCAGGTACAGCAATGCCTCCTCATATGCTTGCTCTGGCCAAGACTTCTGCAGCTGCAGCAGCGGAAAGAACCAAGGATTCCCGAGTGCTTCCCCATACCGGTGCCGATCTCTGGACAACAACTCTGACTCCTCCCCCAGACTGTGCGATTGGCCAGCATCCCGATGATGTCAGTCATCATTACACTGATCAGGAGATCACCCGTGCCAGCCCTCTTTGCGCCGTGCAATCCCTCTCTCCCCAGCGTCGGCCCCACACTCACTGCCATGCTGGCAGAAGATCGGGTAGTGACAGCCGCAGAAGCAGCTGGAGGAGTAAAAAGGCACAGGCACCGACAATCGAAGAGCCTCTCCAGCAACCCTTTCTCCCCTACCTCATATACCCCTCCCCACAAGAGCCAATGGAGGGAGATCTCCAGCCATGCACACTATAGGCCAGCACCTCCAGCTTACCCCGCGGCGCTCAACCTGTATCACCCACCTGTGGCCATCATGGACCTATGGAGGAGCTTCTTAGCACAGAACTGCCCCACACAAAGCACCCAGATGCTACAGCTGCCACAGCCGCCAGCTTCAACCCCAGCTTCAACCCTCAGACACCACCTCTGCGAGAGTCACCTGCACTGGTTGAATTCCCCCTGGGGCCCCTCTCCACGGATAGTGAGGTGGAGAAGGAGGCAGTAGAACTGGCCTCCACGTGCAGCTCCTCCCCTCCAGTTGACAGTGAGACCCCCTCAGAGCCCTCTCCTCCACCACCTTTTCTGCTGCCATCACTCCCGGAGAACTTAACTTATCCCAGGTTCCTGCAAAAACTGTCCTCACGCCTGGCTCTCGCCCCCCATGGATATCCTCTTGAAATACCTTGACGCACCCAGATTGGTGATCTCCATTCAGATCCACTGCCTCTTGCTAGACAACCTCACCTGCAACTGACAGACACCCACATCCATTCCTGCCACATCAAGCAGATTGGACGTTAATACCAAGTGCAGTTGACACTGGGTTTGACAAGACCCAACAGCCGCACCAATCTGTCATCATGGAGTCTGCCCTAAAGCAGGTGAAGAGCTCTCGCACACATACCAACGCACCTCCCGGAAAGGACCACAAGCTCCTAGATGACCATGGGAGGAAGAGCTACCAAGCGACCATGCTGAGCGTGAAGATCTCTGCGCATCAGTTTCAGCAGGTGCTATGTCTCGACACCATCCTGGATAGCCTCAAGAAAGCCACAGAGGGACTACCCCCTGAGTCCAAGGCCACCTTCTCACCCCTCTTGGGGGACCTGAGTGAGTGTGGTAAGCATCTTATATGCTCTACCTTTGATGCTTTCAACGCCACATCTAGAGGGGTTGCAACAGCCATCACAGCCAGATGCATGGGCTGGGTTCGGGTCTCCGAGCTATGGGAGGACAAAACGAGTGCCTTGTGGTTGCACTTTGCGCCAGCGACAACCTCTTTGGAGCAAAGGTAAAAGAGATAATGAATGATATGAAGAAGCACTTCAACATTCTGCAGACACTAGCCTCTGACAGAAGCTCCAGCTCCAGTAAGTCACAAGGGTCCTACTACTGAAAGCCCTATCCATCCAAACGGTACCAGCCACAACACAAGTGGCAACCGCAACGTTCCAAATACTAGCCTTACTGGCTGGCCTACCAGCCTTACAACCAAAAACCATGTCAAAAGGAGCGCAGGCAGCAGAAGCAAATGACGACCTCTTCTGGGAAGAACACCCCATCCTTTTGACAGCACGCATCCACATTCCTGCCAGTAGGGGGACACATCGCCGCTTTCAAAGAGACGTGACAGAACATCACCACCAACAAGTGGGTGCTACAAATCATCAACCAAGGCTACCGCATCCAATTTACAACAACCCCACAACAGAAATCCATTCCCCTCAGCTGCACACCAGACCACCTGCGAGACACTGCATCCCTAGAGATCAAGGCCCTCCTGGATGCCCAGGCATAGAGCATGTTCCCCAGGGAGAAACAGCATGAGGCTTCTACTCCAGGTACTTCCTGATCCCCAAGAAGTCTGGAGGGGTACCCCCGATCCTCGACCTACGTCATTTCAACAAATTAATCCACAAAGATCGCTTCAGGATGTACTCCCTGAGGTCCATCTTGCCCCTCCTGCAACAGAACAACTGGCTGGCCTCGCTGGACCTGCAGAATGCTTCCACCCAACACACAAGAGGTTCCTGCGCTTCCACGTCAAGGACAAACGCCACCAGTACAAGATACTCCCTTTTGGCCTTTTCCTGGCCCCGAGAATATTCACCAAGTGAATTGCGGTGGCTGCTGCTCATGTCTGTGTTTTTGCTTACCTCGATGACTGGCTGATAGCTGCCCCTTCCAGATTGGCAGTGGAGGTGGCTGCGCACGGCACCATCTCTTTCCTATCTACTCTGGGCTTCCTGGTCAGCTTCCAGAAATCACAATTATGACCTACACAAACCTTGGACTTCATTGGTGTGACGCTCTGCACCCACCAAGCGAAAGCTTTCCTCCCATCGACTTGGGTGGACACCATTACATCCCTGGTACGGGAATTCTTGGTGGCCAAAGATGTATCAGCCAGGATGCTTTTACGCCTCTTGGGATACATGGCAGCAACTGCTCACCAGGCACCACATGAGGCCTCCAGTGGCACCTCCACCGCCGCTGGAACCAGCGAACCCAGCCAGTGTTGCAACGGATAGATATTGATGAGAAGGTACGGGTCTTCCTCACCTGGTGGATGCACAAAGAACACCTCACGGCAGACCCTTCCAGGACCCCACACCTGACCTCGTCCTCGCCACAGATGCTTCCAAGCTGGGGTGGGGTGCCCACCTACTGCACCTGTGCACCCAAGGAACTTAGACTGGTCAGAGGGCTGGCTCCACAACAACCTGCTTGAACTGAGGGCTATCAGGTACACCCTCCAAGCCTTCGAAACATGGATAACCAACAGAGTGATACTGATCCAAACAGACAACCAAGTCGCCATGTTCTTCATCAACAAGCAAGGCGGTATGGGATCGCTGGCCCTTTGCAGGGAAGCACATGTAATCTGGAACACTGCATGGGCCAAGAATTGCCACCTCCCAGCCACCTACCTTCCCGGTGAGCACAACCACCTGACAGAAAGACTCAGCTGCTAGTTGCAATCGCACAAAAGGTTCCTCCACCTGGACATCGCAGCCTCTCTGCCCCAGAGGTGGGGTTACCCACAGGTGTACCTCTTCACACACCCTGCCACTGCAAAGTGCGCAGAATTCTGCTCTAGGCACGCGGCAGAATGGAGAATAGCAGTGGATGTGCTTCATGTGAACTGGGGAAGCTGCAAATTGCTGTACGCGTACCCCCCCCCCCCCCGATGCCGCTCATCTGCAAAGTTCTGCAGAAGACCATCGCCGACAGGGTCACAGTGATTCTCATTGCACTCTACTGGCTGAGGCAGAGGTGGTTCCTCTACCTGCAATGCTTCACAGAGAGCCTGCCAGTGCACCTGCTGAAACGGCCGGATCTCATCACCCAGAACAAAGGGAAGACCATGCACCCCAATCTCTCTTCCCTAACTGCCTGGAAGTTGAGAGGTCCCAGCTATCTGCCATGAACCTCACAGGCGAGGTCCAGCAAGTCATCCTAGCTAACTGGAGGGAGTCAACTCAACATTCATATATTCTGAAGTTGAACCAGTTTGATGCTTGGTGCAGGGCATCAGGGGTCAGCCCCCTGATCTCCAGATTTCATCCATCAGGGTCCATTTCACTGCCATCACGGCCTTCCACTACCATCTTGACAGCCAACCTATCTCCACACACCCGTTGGTCTCGTGTTTCATGAAAGGCTTCGCCAACCTGCAGCCCCCAGTGAAGAAGATGATGCCCTTCTGGGACCTCAATGTGGTGCTGGAGCAACTTTAACCACTGGAGCAAGTGCTGCTCAAATATGTCATATGAAAGACTCTGTTTCTCGTCACTATTACGTCAGCCAGGAAGGTGAGTAAGCTCCAGGGGCTCGTCGCGCACCTTCCCTAAACCCTGCTCCACTCGAATTACACATCACTGTGAACCCACACAAAATTCCTACCCAAGGTGGCCTCGCACATCCATATCAACCAGACCATCGAGCTCCCTACCTTCTACCTGGAGGCCACATGACAATCCAGAAGAACGCCGTCTCCACACCCTAGACTGCATAAGTGCACTATGAACCTGGCACACACTACGACAGCCAATCAAGGGCCCCGACTCTTCATGGCCTTCGACCCCAACAATCCTGGATGGCCAGTTACAAAGTGGACACTGTCCCAGTGGATTACCGCATGCATTCTCACAGGCAGGCGCCGACCCTCCGGCACACATCCAGGTCCACCAGCTATGGGCCATGGTGGCCACTCTGGTGAACCTCAGTGTAGTCCCGCTACACCACATCTGCAAAGCCGCAACTTGGGCCTTGCCGCACACCTTCCAGAGAACCTACTGCCTGGAATAATTGACACTGACTGACAGCTCGTTTGGACATTCCATCCTAGAGGCCGGGACCCGACCAAAGGATGGACTACCAACCCCTGGACACCATGGCCTGGGATAGCAGCCCGGCCCCCTGTTACCGCAACCTCTGACTGTTGATTCCGAGCTGAGCCACTTTGTTACTGTTAACTGTTGATTGCTTGTTGCACTTGTTTGATTGTTCTTGCTCGTTGCAATTGTTATGATTACCGACTGTTCATTGCTCATTGCATCGAGCCAATTGTCATTACCGGTTCATGGCATTGGTGCTCAGTATAACAGGAGTTCTCCGTGGACAGCAGGATAAGTCAGCCACACTTTTACGTCCACCTCCCCTATGGACAAAGGCACCATGGCTCACTCCACTGTGCTATCTAGATGGGCCACATCCCTACCAGGCAGTGAGACTGACATAAGCTCGGTTCGAACTGAGCCAGGTAGGGGTAGGCCCAGGGATGGGGGCAACCAGCACATGAGAGCACTTCTGTATCCATGGCGCTATCAGATGATGTCACCAGGTATCACTGACTTATCCTGCTGTCCACGGAGAACCCCTGTTACAGGTAAGTAATCTTGCTTTCTCGCTACAGAGGAAATATGTGAATGAAAGGACAGGTCCTTAACGATTACTCCCAAGGAATTAATGGAGTCTTTTTACAGGTATAAAAGTATTGGCCATCATAGAGAGAGAGTCTAAGAGTTATTCACATCTCCCTCTTATCTCTCCTTACGCCTCTCCTCAGGAACTCTGCTCTTCTGGCAAATTGGTTCTATCTGTGCCTTTCTCTTCCATTGCTAACTCCAGACTTTGCTCATTTCACCTTGCTGCTCCTTATGCCTGGAACAAACTACCTCAATCTGTACGTCAGGTGCCTTCTCTGACCCTTTTCAAGTCTAGTCTGAAAACTCACCTCTTCGCTTCTGCTTTCAGATTTTGGCTCACCTGATCATCTTTGTGGTTCCTTACCATTCCCCCTAGATGCATCCCATGTCTACAGCTACTGTGTTGTCTGTCTTGACTAGATGTAAGCTTTGATGAGCAGGGACTGCCTTTTACATGTGTCTGTGCAGCGCTGCGTACATCTTGTAGCGCTATACAAATGTTAGTAGTAGTAGTGGTAGATAGTCATAGTGGGAATCATCCTTAGTGAATAAAATAGCAGAAGACTTTGAAACATTCAGAACCAATTTCAAATTAGAGAATCAATCCAAAATCTAAGCAAGCACAAAAGTTGGCATCCCAGTAATCATTACTTATAATAATCTGAATATCATCAATGTAAATATATAACCCAAAATTAAGATCCTCAATTAGAGTTGCTAGTGGGGCGATGAAAATGTTGAACGGTATAGGGGACAAAATAGAACCCTGAGGAACACCACAGTGAAGGGGAAAGAGAAGGAATAATGTTCAGTTGAGGTTCCAGCTTTAAAGGTGCGCTGAGATAAAAAGGACTGAAACCAGCCCAGTACTGAGCCAGTAAGGCTGATGTCAGATAGTCTTGCCAGTAAAAGGTGGTGATCCACCAAATCAAACGGGATGAAGAGGTCCAATTTAATTAAAAAGGACCCTTTTCCTGCCATCAAGACAGGTTAGGATGTCATTATTCAAAGTAGCCAATAACATTTTCATACTATGAAATGGCTTAAAACCGGACTGCTTAGGATGTAGGATATTGATTGATTCAACGAAGGAAGATAAATTTTTCCATCACCTGTCACCTTAGCTAGGAATGGGAGAGTTGAAATGGGACAAAAACTAGCTGAGAGATTTGGGTCTAGCTTAGAATCTTCTGTAGGGGTTTGACATAAGTACACTTCCAAGAGGAGGGAGATGTGCCAGTGGCTAGGTTGTCATTGACTAAGGGGTATGTTTACTAAACCGGGCTAACGGTTAACCCGGGCTATCTGCAACTAGGTCCCATTGAATAATATGGGACCTAGTGGCAGATAGCCCGGGTTAACTGTTAGCCCGGTTTAGTAAACATACCCCTAAGTCTAGGATCCAGCTTGAGAGATGAGGAAGAAGTTCTGTCAAAAGAGGAGGAGGAAAAGAATATGATGGAGATAACTATCTCGAGGACTACTTTAGTAAGAGGAGAAAAAGCACATGTAATACTGCAAGGAACATGCTGTGAGTGAGCTGAACTAAGTAGAGATCCGGATGGAACACTTATCAGAGAAGCTACAAAAGAGTCATTTGAAGGCTGAGACATACAAACCTGCTCCTCCTCCAAAGGAGAACATGAAGAAAAAGCAGCAATAAGATCCATCATCTTCTGTCTAGAAACAAGTCCGAAATGATCAGGAGGGTACTATTTTATAGCAAGGCCTTTAGTCTTAGGGAGAGGGGCTAATATTCAAGCAAGTCTGAAAAGGTGACTAGATGAACAGCCGTTCTTTTGGATGAGACTTGAATGATGGTATTCTCTGACCTTTCTCAGCAAACAATGTTGGCGGCATAATACAAAGTATTCTCCATGGACAAGCAGGAATGAAGCTCTCACGTATGGGTGACATCATCCGACGAAGCCTGCGCAGGAACGTTCCACAGCTGCTAGTGGAAGCTTTTGGGAGGTTTCATCGCACATGCATGCCATTTTCCTGCCTACCTCCATGTTGTCATTTTAGGACAGTCTTTGTTTTTCCACAGAGCCCAACAGATGCGTTTCATGTCATCTCCACCACTCTGGTAATTTTTCTCCCTCCAGGGACCCTGCCGCCTTTACTGGAGTTTTCCCTTCTTTCTCTTCCTGTCGTCACAGTCTGTCTTCTTTCTTCCTTTAGTTAGTACATTTTTTGTTCATTTTTAGTTTCCTTTCTTTTCCACGGCACCTCTGTCCCCTTAGGTGCCAGTGCTCCGGCCGTGGTCCTGCTTTTTTTCAGTGGGTTTAAAAAGTGTTCCTAATGCTCAAGGACCATATCCGCCACAGATACCCATAGTTGGTATCTTCAGTGCCTGCGACCCGATCATCATTTGCCTTCTTGTAATTTATGTTTGCAGATGACAAAAAGAGGACTCAAGGGTCAAGAGAAACAGCACAAATCATTTTTTGGTGCTCACAAGTCTGATCATCCATGTCGGCATTGATGGCACTGGTCTCAATGGCTTTCTTAGGCTGCATTGGACGCTGGCGGTGTATCGACAATGAAATATTCTCGTGTCTACTCTGAGCCGAGCATGTGTAGTGCCTCAGAGTATCAGTCATTGATTGATCTCCACATGAGGATGAGAAAGGATTAGACTTTATCTTCATAGAAATATGATGACAGAAAAAGACCACATGGCCTATCTAGTCTGTCCTTCCATATCAAGAACTACAACAGTCCCTTTTTTACCATTAGAGATCCACTGTGTTTGTCCCATGCTTTTTTGAATTCAGTTACTGTCCTCATCTCTACCACCTCCACTGGGAGATTATTCCACGGATCCACTACTCTTTCCGTAAAGAAATATTTCCGCATATCACTCCTGAATCTATCTCCCTTCACCCTCATCCCATGTCCCCTCGTAGCAGAACTTGCTTTCAATTGAAAGAGGCTCTCTCCCTGAACATTTATGCCACGGAGGTATTTAAACATCTCAATCATATCACCTCTATCCCGCCTTTCCTCTAAGGTGTACATATTAAGATCCTTCAGTCTGTCCTCATATGCTTTATAATGAAGACCACTAATCATTTTAGTAGCCACCCTCTGCACCGACTCCATCCTGTTCACATCCTTTTGAAGGTGCGGTCTCCAGAATTGCATACTATACTCCAAATGAGGTCGCACCAAAAACTTATACAGAGGCATTATCACCTCCTTTTTTCTGCTAGCCATTCCTCTCCGTATGCACCCAAGCATCCTTCTAGCTTTGGCCGTTGCCTTTTCTACCTGTTTAGCTACTTTAAGATCATCAGACACAACCATGCCTAGGTCCCACTCTTCTTTAGTGGACAAAAGTACTTCACCCCCTATACTATATTGCTCCCTTGGATTGCTGCAGCCGAAATGCATGACCTTACATTTTTTAACATTAAATCCCAGCTGCCAAATTCTAGACCATTCTTCAAGCTTAGCTAGATCCCTCCTCATGTTATCTACACCTTCCTGGGTGTCTACTCTATTGCAGATTTTGGTGTCATCTGCAAAGAGGCAAACCTTACCCGACAGCCCTTCCGCTATATCACTAACAAAGATGTTAAAAAGAATCGGACCAAGGACAGATCCCTGGGGCACACTACTGGTAACATCCTTCTCCTCAGAGTGAGCTCCATTTACTCCATTTCATCGATGCCAAAGGGAGATTGCGCCGAGCACTGAATGAAGGCTCTGGTGCACCGGCATTGATGCCTCTCGAGGAAGGGCATCGAGAGCGATGAGGGTCCACGAGAGAGCCCCCTCCAAGCTGCTCAAAAGAAAGGAGAACTCTTCTTCTAGGACACTGGAGGAGCAGCGATGGCCTGCTGAGAGCTGAGATGAAGCTGCTGATTAACCCTGTATGGATTCCAGGTACACTGGTCCAAGTTGCTGAAGCCCCGCAGCCTTTGGAGTCAGTAGCCATGGAGAAAAGGAATGGATCACGGTGCTCTGGCCTTGCAGCTGTATTTAGCATATATATTTATTTAGCATATATATTTATTTAGCATATATTTGTATACCGCTACTTGACATTGGCAACCATCCATCCAATCCTAGAGACGCACAGTTTGCAAGCAGGAGAGGCTTTGACATCAAGTCATCTAAGGACTCCGACACTGGTGTCTGCCAGGCTGATATCACGCTCTAGTGTTTCGGGGTCTGATGCACCCTCAGACTAGACAAGCATTGGTGCATTGTCTCTCCTGAAGGAGTTCCCAGTTCCTGCAGGTCAGGAGAGAGATCCAGGCAGAGACTCAGAAGTACTTTGATTTCCTCTCTGAGTCTAATTCAGAAGGCTAAGTCATCAGTGTAGAGTCTGAAGACTTGTTGAAGGACAAGTCTCCTGAACTCCCATCGGACCCTTCTCCTCCTCATAAGCAGTGCAGGTCCCCTCCCGAGGGCATGATCTTCCAAGATTTTGTCAGGGAAATGGCCAAGGCCATACTGTTTTCTTTGGAGACTGAGGATGAGCCCAGGGCAAAAGAATTGGAGATCCTACAGTACTCTTCAGCCCCTAAGGAGGTGGTGACAGTGCCCATGCACTGCAACCTTCGGGTCCCTCCACTGTACCTCCAGTCAGTAGAAGGCTTGACTCCATGTAAAGAGTTCAGAAGGCTCCCAGATTCGAGAAGCCCCAGCTTCTGCCTCATTCCTTGGTGGTCAAATCCGCCCTTAAGAGATTCAAGCGTTCCAAGGCTCATTCCTCGGCAACCCAAGGGAGGGAGGCTCGGACATTAGACTCTTTGGGGAGAAGGTATTTTCAGAGTTCCATGCTCACAGCTCACATTGTCTCCAACCAGCTCTACATGGGCATGTTTTTGAAGAGCATCATGTATGACCTCGCTGATCTGTCCCGGTATCTCCTTCCAGAGAAATTGCAACAATATCATTCCCTAGTGGCAGATGGCAAGGACTACTCAAAATTCATGATCCGTGTGACCTATGATACCTTCAAAATGGCATCAAGAGCTTCTGCCTTGGGGATTGATGCTCAGAGACTCGCTTGGCTCCGGTCCTCAGACCTGAAAAAATCAGTGCAGGACAAGCTTGTTGACATGCTATACCGTGGAAAGAATCTCTTCGGAGAAATGGTTGAAGAGAAGGCTAGCTTCATCGAAAAGCAGCACGTCACCCTTCGTAATCTGTCAAGGCACACGTTCCAGCTGGCCTCCTATCTCAGCAGGTACCATGGAGGGATACAGAAAAGACCTATTAGTTTCGGACGCGCAGGTACTTTCCTGGGTCCCAAATCTCCCAGTCCAAGCAGGCTCCTCAACCACAACCATGGTGGGAGAAGTCTCAAAGCCTAGCTTGCTCCTCAGCCAAAGCCTGGGGTGGGGATTTGATTGGTTCCTTCAGAGTATAACCACTCTACCAGTAACTGTAGTGGAAAACCATCCAGTCAGAGGAAGGCTCACTCCTTTAGCCCAAAGGTGGCTCCTGATAACCTCAGACGCATAGGTTCTGCAGATCATCCAAAGTGGTTACAAATTACATCTTTTCGACCAACCTCCAAATTGCCCCTTGAGGGTGCATCACATCAACTCTGCATGAGGAAGTGCTTCAAAGGGAAGTCACAACCCTCTTGGCAGATCTTCTGATTGGACTTGTGCCACCAGAGCAAAGAGGACGAGGATTTTATTTCAGCTATTTCCTGATCCCCAAGAAAACAGGGGGTTACCTTCCCATCCTAGACCTCAGAGATCTAAACAGATACATTGTCAAAGAAAGGTTCAAAATGATTTCTCTAGGCACCCTGCTTCCTAGAGATTGGAAATTGGCTATGCTTCCTGGTTCTGAAGGATGCGTATACCCACATACAGATATATCCCACTCACAGGAAGTATCTGAGATTCGTCCTGGGGGGACAACACTTCCAATACCAGGTATTGCCCTTTGGCCTATCCTCAGTGCCATGTGTTTTCACAAACCACCTTGTGATATTAGGAACTTATCTCCGGATGCTGGGAGTGTTTGTCTTCCCCTGTCTGGACAATTGACTGATCAAGAGTACCATTCAGGTGCTGGAACTACTAGGGTACAACCCACCTAACAATTGGAATTCATAGAAGCCCTGCTCAATGCGACAGGAGAGAGCCTTCTTCCCACACAACAGGCTCCACAGATTGACGGCGCTAGTGTGGGAGACTGAATTGAATCAGCAGGTCATGGCTTGCGAGATGTTGACTGTACTAGGTTATATGGCCTTTATGGAACACATAACACACTTGGCATGTCTCCATATGAGACAGGCTCTGTGTGACTCTGAGGACTCAGTGGACCCAGGCCACAGGTCGACTCAGGGATCGTCTGTATGTCATTCAGTCCACTCATGGCAAACACAGGAGGTGAAGGCTGAGTAAGGTCACTGATGCTCATTTATTCAAAATTAACCCCAACGCGTTTTGGCAACACCCCTTCTTCAGGGGGTATGCATAAAGGCACCGTGTATGTGTATAGTCTTTAAAAAGACTCCAATCAGTCTGTGCTGGAATGCTGTGTGGGGAACTGATCTGAGGTAAGCATAGAAATTTGTAAGCCGGAGAAATTCACGGAGTCTTCTCCTCTGCGAGGGCCCAGCTTCCTCTGTGTTCTCCTTCCTCCCCTTCCCATTCTGTCCACTCATTCAATTATTGCAATGGTGGACAGTCCATCACAATTTGTTCAAAGGTCTTCCTTTCCAAATTGCTCCACCTCAAAAGATAAAGGCACCGTGTATGTGTATAGTCTTTAAAAAGATTCCAATCAGTCTGTGCTGGAATGCTGTGTGGGGAACCGATCCGAGATCAGCATAGAAATTTGTAGGCTGGAGAAATTCACGGAGTCTTCTTACTCCGGCTTACAAATTTCTATGCTGATCTCGGATCAGTTCCCCACACAGCTCTCCAGCACAGACTGATTGGAGTCTTTTTAAAGACTACACACATACATGGTGCCTTTATGCATACCCCCTGAAGAAGGTGTGTTGCCGAAACGCGTTGGGGTTAATTTTGAATAAACGAGTACCAGTGACCTTACTCGGCCTTCGCCTCCTGTGTTTGCCCTGTCCGCCTCTGTGATGGCCCAGCTCCCTCTGTGTTCCCCTTCCTCCCCTTCCCATTCAGTCCACTCATTTAATTATTGCAATGGTGGACAGGCCATCACAATTTGCTCAAAGGTCTTCCTTTCCAAATTGCTCCACCTCAAAAGATTTTGATGCATCCAAACTGAGCCGGGCAGCTCATCTTGATGGGTTTTACACCCAGGGTGATTGGTTCTTCCAAGAAAATCTCTACCAGATCAACTTCTTGGAGTTAAGAACCATAGCAAATGCTCTAAAGGCTTCCTGAGATCGAATGACCAATCAAATTGTTCTCATTCAGACTGACAATCAAGTGATGATGTTTTCCATCAACAAGCTGGGAGGAACGATCTCAGACTTCTTGTGTTGGTAAATGGTCAGGTTGTAGAAGTTCGCCATTGCACACGGGATGGTCTTGAGGGCCACATACTTACCAGTTGAGCAAACAATCTGGCAGACAGTGTCAAGTGCTCCAACCACACAAATGGACACTGGACAGGTAGGTTGCAGCTCGCATCTTTCGGAGTGGGGCACCCCCTCGATAGAGCTGTTTGCGACTCCTCAAAATGCCCAAGTGAACCAGTTCTGTTCAAGGGTAAGATCTAACAGCAGAGTAGCCTCGGATGCTTTCCTCCTACATTGTGGAAAGGGTCTTCTCTATGCATATACTCCAATAGTTCTCATTGCAAAGACCCTCATGAAGCTCAAAACCGACAGAGGCACAATGATTCTCATCGCCCCTTACTGGCCCAGACAACCTTGGTTTCCTCTCCTGCTACAGCTCTCCAGTCAAGAGTCACTCTGGTTGGGCCAGGCATTGGATCCAATTTCGCAGAATGGAATGATGTTACAGCCCAGCATACAGTTCTTGGCCCTCACAGCATGGATGCTGAGAGGCTAATGTTGTCCAAGCTCAACTTGCCAGTCAGTGTGACCGATGTCCTTTTGGCCTCCACGAAAAAATCTTATTCATTCAAGTGGAGGAGGTTTGGGTTCTGGTATGAAGGCAATACTGTGAATCCTTTCACCTCCTTCACACAAAAACTGCTTGAGTATCTCCTACATCTCTGAGTGTGGACTTAAGTCTAACTCAATCAGGGTCCACCTCTGAGCAATTGTAGCTTACCGTCGAGGTGTAGAAGGAAAGTCCATCTCGGTACAATCTTTAGTTGTTCGCTTCATGCAGGGTTCTTTCTCTTGAAGCCTCCCTACAAACCTCCCGCAGTGTCTTGGGATCCCAATGTGGTTCTTGCATAGCTGATGAAAGTTCCTTTTGAGTCTCTCAATTCCTGCCCTTTGAAGTTTTTGACCTGGTGGCAGTCACTTCAGCACGCAGAGTGAGCGAGCTTCAGGCTCTCATAGTTCATCCTGCATAGCAAAGGAGCAGAAGGAGGCTATGAATAAGAGCAGTACTTTATTGTAAAGCCCGACTTGGCCAATTTTCAGCAAAAATAGCCTTCGCCAGGGGTCTAAAAATATAATACAACACATAAATAAAAAAATATATAAGTATAAATACAAATAAAACAAACAATAAGATCAAAATAATTAAAAGAAAACATACAAAATACCAGACTTCTGTGAGCAGTAGGAACACTCAAAATGGAGATACTAATGGTTATTTCAAACACTATTAAAATAAAAATACGCAAGTTGGTCTACTGCGGAAGTCTGCCTTCATGTTCTTTTCCTTTGGCTCTGTTCTTGTAGTTTATCCGCCTTACGCCAAATTCCATCATAATAGAGTGGTCCTCTGTACTCATTCCAAATTTCTTCCAAAAGTGGTATTGGATTTCCATCTCAATCAGTCAGTTGTTTTGCCAACATTTTTCCCTAAACCTCATGCCCACAGTCCACAGCCAAAGCTGCGTTACACATGTCGGACTGGAAACGAGCCTTAGCCGCCTACTTGGAGAGGACAAAAGCCCACAGAAGTTCATCCAGCTTTTGGTTTCTTTTGACCCTAGCAAGCTAGCAGCTGTCGTCTGCAAGCGCTGTCTTTCAATTTGGCTAGCAGACTGCATTTCTTTTGTGTATGCCAAGGAAGGCACGAGCCTAGATGGAGATGTCACAGCTTACAATGTCAGAACCATGGCTGCGTCAGTGGTTAACTTGCGCTCGGTTTCCATTGAAGAGATCTGCAACGTAGTCTTCTGGCCACACATTTACATGTCACTACTGTCTAGAAGGGGATTTCCGACGTGACAGAAACTTTGACCAATCTGTTCTTTGGAATCTCTTTGGGTATTAGTATCCAACTCCATTCCCCCTAGGCCCATTCTTTTCTGTTGAGGCTACCTAAGAAAAGAAAAAAGGGACAGAGAATGACAACCTCTTCTGTACATAGTTATGTATCTTGAATTACTAAAGCCTGTTACCCCTAAGCAGGCAAACTTGTTGCCCCTGTTGGGGTTGTCTGCATTCTTACGGGCTTTCTATAGCCTATAGCTAGAGGGTCCCATACGTGAGGACTTCATTCTTGCTTGTCCACAGAGAAAGGTTAGTTACTGATCTGTAGCAGATCTCTGTGGACAGCAGGAATAAGCCCTTGCAACTCTCCCATCTTCCCTGGGAGTTGTATTCTAATACAGCTGTAATATCAAACTGTCCTAAAATGCTACCATGGCGGCAGGTGGGAAGATGGTGTGCATGTGTGGTGGAACCTCCCAAAAGCTTCCACTAGTAGCTGGGGAGCATTCCTGTGTGGGCTCCGTCGAATAATGTTACCCATACCTGAGGACTTATTCCTGTTGTCCACAGAGAATACCTGCTACAGGTGAGTAACTTCCTTATCCTCATGATTAAGAGTCTAACTCTTTACACGACTGACTGTCTCTTGGCCCTCTGGCTCACCTATATCAACCTGTTTATTCACACTTTAAAAAATATATAGCAGATTAGTAAAATAAGAGACTTTCCTTGGATAAATCCATGTTGTCTTTCTGCCATTAAACCATGGCTATCTACATTGTTCAGTAATTTTGTTTTTTATAATGGTTTCTACCATTTTGCCTGGTACAGATGCCAAGCTCTCCGGTCTGTAGTTTCCCGGATCACACTTGCAACCCTTTTTGAAAATTGGCATTACATTGGCCACACTCCAATCTTCAGGTACTACAGATGATTTTAAGGATAGTTCAGAGATTACTAATAGTAGGTCTGCAATCTCATATTTCAGTTCTTTTGGCACTCTGCGATGTATGCCATCTGGTCCAGGTGATTTGCTACTCTTTAGTTTATCAAACAACTGTATTAACATCTTCCCGATTTATTGAGATTTGTTTCACTTCCTCTGATACATCATCTTTAAATATCATTTCTGGCATGGGTACGTTTCCTACATCTTCAGTAAAGACTGGCCATGTCCTCTCTTAGTGCTCCTTTTACCCCTCTATCATCACAGGTGTACTTGAAAAAGCTTTTATTCATTTTTGCTTCATGGCAAGCTTCTTTTCAAATTCTCTTTGCTTGCCTTATTCATGTCTTGCATTTAATTTGCCAGTACTTATGTTTCCTGTTTGTGTCATTTTGGCTTTTTTCTCAAATTTTTGAAAGATTCTCTCAGCTATAACAGTCTCTATGACCTCACCTTTAAGCCATGCTAGCTGTTGTTTGGCCTTCCTTCCACCTTTCTTAAAACATGGAATACATCTGGTCTGGGCATCGAAGATAGTTAGTATTTTCAAATAACAGCTAGGCCTGATGTAAACTCTTAACCTTTGCAGTTGCTCCTTTTATCTTTTTCTTAACCATTTTCCTCATTTTATCATAGTATCTTTTTTTAAAGTTAAATGCTAGTGCAGTAAGTTTCCTTGTTATCCGCCCTCCATTTATTAAATCAAAATGTGATCACGTTATGATCACTATTGCAAAGCGGCCCCAACAACATTGCTTCTCAGACTAGATTCTGCTTTCTACTAAGGACTAGGTCTAAAATTGCTTCATAGAGCAGCCGGTTCATGAACCAACACAAGGAGAAGCTGTCATTTTTTTTATCTAGAAACTATCTCCCTAACATGTCTTGATGTGACATTGGCCCAGTCAGTACCAGAGTAATTGAAATCTCCCATTATTATTGAACATAAGAAATGCCAAACTGGGTCAGATAAAGGTCCATCAAGCGAACAGTGGTCAATCCAGGTCACAAGTAGGTTCCCAAAAAGGTACATAGGTTCCAAAATGCTTGCCCCGGGGTAAGCATTGGATTTCTCGGGTCCTCTTTAATAATGATTTATGGACCTTTCCTCCAGGAACTTGTCCAAACCTTTTTTAAACCGAGCTACACTACCAGTTTTTGCTACATCCTCCGGTAATGAATTCCAGAGTTTGATTATGCATTGAGTGAAAAAATATTTTCTCTTATTAGTCTTAAATAGGTTACATTGTAGCTTCATTGCGTGTCTTACTAGTCTTTCTACTTTTTGATGGAGCAAACAATCAATCTACTTTTACTCATTTTACTCCATTCATTAATTTATAGACCTCTATCTTGTCTCCCCTTAGCCGTCTTTTTTCCAAATTGAAGAGCCCTAATCTTTTAAGCCTTTCCTCATAGGGGTATCTTTCCATCCCCATTACCATTTTGGTGGCCCTTCTTTGTACCTTTTCTAATTCATCTATATCCTTTTTAAGATAAAGGCAACCAGAATTGGCACAGTATTCAAGGTGTGGTCGCATCATGGAATGATACAGAGGCATTATACTCGTAGTATCCTTTTGTTTTTTTTCTCTATTCCTTTCCTTATGATTACTAGCATTGTATTTGCTTTCTTGGCCTCCGCTGCATACTGGGCGGAGGGTTTCGACATATTCTCCGGAAACAAGCAGGAAGTCAGTTCTCACATATGGGTGACGTTGGCACTGATGGAGCCCTCGCAGAAGCATCCCCTGAGCTTTCAAAGGAAGCCTTTAGGAGATGCCACCAGGCATGTGTGGTCCCCTTCTCTCCCAAAGGTGACATCTTGCTCAGTCTCCTTTTTTTCCACGGAGCCCTTCAGACGTTTGTCTGGCTTCTTCCTGGAAAAAGTTGATTTTTCTCTGAGTCTCATACTCCTTTCCGGTATTGCACCGGTACTCTTCCCACCACCCGAACTCATTGCCTTGGCGTCGAGTTCGGGTCTGTTTTTGTAGTTTTTCATTCTTTCTTTTCTTGTCGTCTTCGCGCCTTTTTTTCCAACTGGCAGCCCGAAGAGTCGTCGACCTCGCAGGGGTACCTTTTTCCACCATGGCTACCAGTGGCTTTAAGAAGTGTGATCAGTGCTCTAAAATTATGTCTTTGACCAACACACATGACTGCTGTCTCCACTGCCTTGGGCCAGACCACAACCCGGCAGCCTGAGGTCTTTGCAAAAGGATATCCAGTAAGGCCCTCAAGAGCCGCCAGCAGCAGCATGATAAGTTTGTTTGGGTTTTTTTTGGTTTTGTTTTTTCCCCTGAGTCCCCAGTGCCTCCAAAGGCCAGGGCCTCATCTGAGGCCTCGACATCTCAGGCGGAACCTCCTGAACCCAAGCCCCGTCGTGGGTCCTCAGAAAGGGGGTCTCCCTCGAGGGAACCAAGGTAGAAGAAGAAACCCTCAAAGGCAGTGTCCTTGGATGGTTCTGACCAGCTGGGTTCCCCCTGGGCCCGATTCCGCAGTCCGCAACGCTCATCCAAGGCTTCAGAAAAGGAGCGGCTTGCAAAGGTCTCCCGAAAGGATCCGACCGTGGACCAGTCTCGGTCCCCAGACACCATCCTCGTCGAGGATCCCCTTTCGTGGGAGCCTGCGTTGGGCCCGAGTCTCTCGGTGCCCACGCCGAAGGCTGCGGAGCCTTCTGGTCTAGAGTCCAGAATGGAAGCCCTGGAGTGCAGTTTGTCTGCATTCATTGACCAGCAGCGGGCGCAGTTGTCCAGCATGACCAGTTCATCCATCCCGACCACCGGGCCCTTGATGTCCAAGATGTCTTCAGAGGCCGAGCTGATCCTTGAGGTCCTTCAGCCTCAAGTCGATCCTCTGCCGAGGTCGTGATCCGAGTCCCACTCAATGGGACTGTGGTCATCCCCGGCAAGTATGCTGGGCACCAGTCGCGGAGCATCGGGATCCTCAAGGCCCATGGAACAGCACTCCTATGAGTCCTCAATGGACTATTCCGAGTGAGAGACTGAGGACGAGGAGTCCCCTGATACCCGTCGCCACTGTGATGTCCCATCAGACTCTCCTATCTCAGAGCCTCGATGGCGGTCCCCGCCAGAAGATATGAGCTTCCTTGATTTCTTCAAGGATATTTCAAAGACCCTGGCGTTCCCTACGGAGTCGGAGGAGGACCCTCAGGCAGATGAATTGGAAATCCTTCAGTACGAGGCTCCTCTGCAGGAATCGCTCACGGTGCCCATCCCTCCCATCTTGGAAAGGCTGATGCTCCGAACTTGGGAGAAATTGACTTTGGTACTGGCGGTCAGCAAACAGCTCGACTCGATGTATTGAGTCCGCCGGAGCCCGGGCTTCCAAAAGTCACAGCTGCCACATAACTCCATGGTGGTGCAGTCGGCCATGCATCGACTGAAAAGCCCGAAGATGCACTCCTCGGTGCCCCCCAGGCAGGGAGGCCTACGCTCTGAACACCCCCGGCAGAAAGTGCTACCAGGGCGCAATACTCATCAGCCGTATCCAGGCCTACCAGCTGTACATGGGCATGTACCTGAGAGACCTGGCGAAGGAACTCGCCGGGTTCTCAGATGGTCTCTCCGAGGAACCCTTGCAGCGGTTCAAGAACCTGGCCAAGGCAGTCCGTGAGTGCTCCAAATTCATGTCTCGAGTGGCCTATGATGGGTTTGAGTCGGCAGCAAGTAGCGCCAGTGGGCATCAGTGCGCGGCGCCAAGCTTGGCTACAGTCGTCCGACCTCGAGCAGTGAGTTCTACACCAGGTATTTCTTCGTGCCAAAAAGGACAGGGGGCATAAGACCCATCCTCAGCCTGCACAACCTCAACAAATTCCTGGTGAGGGAGAAGTTCAAGATGCTCTCCCTTGGAACATTGCTGCCATACCTTCAGCAGTGAGATTGGCTATGCTCCTTAGACCTCAAGGATGCTTATACTCAATCCTCATTCATTCCAACCACAGGCTGTACCTGCGGTTCATAGTGGGGGGCAGGCATTTTCAGTACAGGGTGCTCCCCTTCGGCTTGGCCTTGGCCCCAAGAGTCTTCACAAAATGCCTGGCAGTTGTGGCCACCATCCTCCGCCTCCAATGGGGCTTTGTCTTCCCCTACTTGGATGACTGGCTCACAAAGGAAGGCATGGCTTCAGAAGTGCAGCAGGCCACTGCATGCACCATCCAGGTCCTGCAACACTTGGGGTTTGTCATAAACTACCCCAAGTCTCGCCTCCTCTCGACACAGGGTCTGGAGTTCATCGGGGCAAAGCTCGACACTCTCCAGGTGAAAGCCTTCTTGCCCAGGGACTGAGCTGACCATCTCAGGACTCTGGCGCGGGACATACAGTACCATCCCTCGGTGCCTGCTTGGCTTCTGTGCCTCCTCGGACACATGGCCTCCATGGTCCATGTCATCCGAGACGCTCGCCTCCATATGAGGGCGGCACAGTGGTGTCTCCGGGACCAGTGGTCTCAGGCCATGGGTCACTTCTGAGACAGAGTCTCTGTAACCCTCCAACTGGTGGATTCCCTGGTCTGGTGGCAATCTCTCCAGCATTTCAAGGCGAGCATGCCTATTCAGACCTTGAGTCGATCCTCGGTCGAGGTCATGATCCGAGTCCTGCTCGATGAGATCACGGTCATCCCCGGCAAATATGCTGGGCACTGGTTGCGGAGCATCGGGAGCCCCGAGGCCCACGGAACAGCCCTCCTATGATCACCTGTGTCACATGTTGGTGCTAGTCCAGACGGACAACCAGGTGGCGATGTTCTATGTGAACAAATAGGGGGCAAGGGGTCTCATATCCTTTGTCAGGAGGCACTGGTCCTCTGCTCATATGCAATCCAACAGGGTATCTACCAGGCCAGGACAACCTTCTGGCCGAGAGGCTGAGCAGAGTCCTCCAGCCGCACGAGTGATAGCTGGACCCCAGAGTAGCCAGTCGGCTTTTCCAAATCTGGGGTGAACCTGTGATGGACCTGTTCGCCAGCCCTGACAACTTCCAGTTGGCCCACTTCTGTTTCCGGCAGGCCCACCCCTCCAGGGTGGCAGCAGATGCGTTCCTTGTCTCATGGTCGGAAGGCCTCATGTAAGTCTTCCCTCCCATGCCGCCGATCGCCAAGACCTTGTTCAGGACCCTTCCCAACAGCTCATCCTGATAGCCCCTCGGTGGCCCAGGCAACCGTGGTTCCCGCTGCTCCTCTTGTTGACGGTGGACACCCTCATCCCCTTGGGATACTCCGGGACACCTCTCTCAGGAGGAGGGCTCTCTTCTGCACCCCAACCTGAGGTCCCTATCGCTGACAGCATGGCTGCTGAGAGGGTGACTCTGGCCCCTTTCAACCTTTCGGTTGAGGTGGAGGAAATCCTGCTGGCTTCTTGCAAGGCCTCTACTAGGAAGGCTTACACCCTCAAATGGCGCAGGTTCTCTGCTTGGTGCACCGAGCACGGGGCTGACCCGTTCTGCCTGGTGGGACTGGTGTTACAGTATCTTCTCCACCTCTCTCAATCTGGGCTCAAGTCTAACTCTGTCCGAGTGCACCTTAGTGCCCTGGCGGCGCACCACCGTGGTGGTTGGTAAGCCCCTCTCAATCCAACCTTTGGTGACCCATTTTCTTTGGGGCCTACTGTTATCAAAGTCCCTGGTTTGCCCTCTGACAGCCAAATGGGACCTCAATGTAGTGTTGTGGCAGCTTGTTTGCCCATTCTTTGAACCTCTGGCTACCTGCCACCTTCGCTACCTCTCTTGGAAGGTGGCTTTCCTGGTGGCGCTCACCTCCACTCGCAGGGTTAGCGAGCTTCAGGCCCTCATGGCTGAGGCGCCTTATACCAGGTTCTACAATAGCAGAGTGGTGCTTTGCACGCACCCCAAATTACTGCCAAAGGTAGTATTGCCCTTCCATCTCAACCAGGAAGTGGTGCTCCCTACCTTCTTTCCAAGACCTCACTCCAGTCGGGCAGAGATGGTCCTTCACATCTTGGACTATAAGAGGGCTTTGTCCTTCTATATCCAACGCACTCGGGGCCACCACAAAGCTTCTCGGTTTTTCATCTCCTATGACCCCCAGTAGGCTGGGGGAGGCTGACCAAGCATACACTGTCCACCTGGGTGGCAGACTGTATCGCCCTCGCCTGTGTGGAAGGACGTGTCACGGTGCACTGTGTCAGCACCATGGCGGCCTCGGTGGCAAACTTGCACTCTGTCCCGATGGTGGACAACTGCTGGGCCACCATCTGGTCTTCAATCCATACCTTCGCAGCCCATTGCTGCCTGGAAAGAGACTCCCGACAGGACAGTGTCTTCAGCCAGGCTGTGCTCTGTAACCTTTTCGGGGTTTAGGCAACTCCTACTCTCCAACCCTTCTATGTTCAGGCTACCGGAGTGCTGGTTTCATCGGACACAGGGGTCCTACTGTGGTCTATGGATACAGACTCATTTGCTGTTGCTTGTGGCTCCCCATGAGGGAGCCCCTATTTTTGCTATGGGCTTTTGGTAGCCTGTAGCTGGGGAGTCCCATATGTGAGGACTGACTTTCTGCTTGTTCCCGGAGAAAGTGTAGTTACTCACCTGTAACAAGTGTTTTCCGGGGACAGCAGGAATCAGTCCTCACAACCCTCCCTCCTCCCCTTGGAGTTGCTCCTGCCCGTCTTTTAGCTATGTCATCTGACTGAGCAAGATGGCACCCTTGGGCGGGAAGGGGACTACACATGCGTGATGGCATCTCCCAAAGGCTTTCTTTAAAAGCTGGGGGGATGCTTCTGCAAGGGCTCTGTCAGTGCTGACGTCACCCAGATGTGAGGACTGATTCCTGCTGTCCCTGGAGAACACGCTTTATCCACGATGACACCTAAATCCTTTTCCTGGGTGGTGTTTCCTAATGTGGAATCTTGCATCTTTTAACTGTAGTTTGGGTTGTTCTTTCTAAGGTGCAAAACTTGCACTTATCCACATTAAATTTCATCTGCCATTTGGACGTTTAGTCTTCCAATTTATCAAGGTCCTCTTTCAGTTTTTCACAATCCTCTTGTGTTTTAAGAACTGTGAATAATTTTGTGTCGTCTGCAAATTCCATCACCTCACTTGTTGTTCCCATTTCCAGGTCATTTTGAATATGTTAAAAATCAGTGGGTCCAGCATAGCTTCCTGGGGTACTCCTGTATTCACCTTTTTCCATTGAGAAAATTGGCCATTTAGCCCTATTCTCTACTGTCTATCTTTTAACCAGTTCCTGATCCACAATAGTAAATTGCCTTCTATTCCATGACTTTTTAATTTCGCCAAGAGTCTCTCATGAGGGACCGTGTCAAAGGCTTTCTGAAAACCCAGATACACTATATCAACTGTCTCACATTTATCAACCTGTTTATTCGTAGCTTCAAAAAATTATAACAGCTTAGTAAGACAAGATCTTCCTTGGTTAAATCCATGTTGGCTTTCTCTCATTAAACCATGGCTGTCTTCATGTTCAGTAATTTTATTCTTTATAATAGTTTCTACCATTTTGTCTGGTAATGATGTCAAGCTCACCGGGCTGTAGTTTCCCAGATCACCCCTGGAGCCCTTTTTAAAAATTGGTGTTACATTGGTCATTCTCCAATCTTCAGGTGCTAAAGATGATCTTAATGATAGTTCACAGATTACTAATACTAGGTCTGCAATCTCATATTTCAGTTCTTTCAGCACCCTTGAATCTGTGTTGTAAACTCTGCAAAGTTACCTAATTTCTGTTAGCATTTCATCACCTGTCTGTTCATTCGGGCCACATGAACGGTAGTACATACCACTGCCATTCCCTTCCCCTTTTTACATGGAATTTCTATCCATAGATTTTCTACAGTGTATTTTGTTTCCTGCAAAACTTTTATCTTGTTTGATTCAATGCCCTTTGTAACATATAATGCCACCCCTCCACCAATGTGATCTACCCTATCATTGCGACATACTATAGTTTGTAGCCTGGTATCAGAGTGTTTCATTCATTCTTCCACCAGGTCTCTGAGATACCAATTATATCTAACTCTTCATTCAGTGCTATATATTCTAACTCTTCCATCTTATTTTTTAAACTTCTACAGTTGCATATGGGCATTTCAAAATTTGTTTTTTGTTCATATTAACAGTCTATTGGATGACAGACGTAATTTGGAATCTTTCAACTCTGTCTGATTTTTCCTTAAAGGCACCTGGGTTACTTTTACCTTTATTGGAACCCCTCTATCAGGATGCCCTAACTTCTCTGTTTTGGTAGTATCCTTCAAAGATACAGAATTCTGAACTATGCACTCTTGGATGACTGTCGGATGTCCCCCTTTGTCTAGTTTAAAAGCTGCTCTCTCTCTTTTGCCTTTTAACTTCCTTTAACTCTACTCCAGGGACCTTCTGTTTTTTCCTTGCTTCTTATTTGTTGTGATATGCTCCTGCATACTTTTCCTGGGGAGAGGGCGGGATGCTGTGCAATGCCTACCCATGATACTAGTCTTAGGGTACTGTTTGTTTTATTTATTTATTTACTTCTCTTATATACCGCGCTATTAAAATCAGTGCGGTTTACAATTGAACAAAAAACATACTGCAATGTCACACGACAATTGTTAAAGCTTAGCCTGCACTAATGGAAATTAGAGAGTGCTAAGTGCTGTATGATGGGCTGCGGCGGTAGTTAGTGCACACTAGGCTTTAGGAAACATGACCCTTACTACTTCCAGTTCTCATGCGGGCACTATAGAACCTTTTACAGGGAGATTTGTTAAAATTAAAATTTTTAGAATGAATTTGACAGGAAACCTCTCAAAACGTCCATGACTGCTGTAAGAATTCTGGTTAATAAACTATACCAGAAGATTGTTGTTCCTTCTTTTCCTCTTCATTATTGCTGTAAGTGATACTGTTTCTGAAATTCTTTGCTTGCTGACTTCAGAGAGCATTTTAAGTACACTCAGAACTCACATAACTCAATTATGCCTCTTCTAAAATGTTTTTCTCTTTACAAGTGTGTTTTGTAGCATCAAATGCTTCCTACTATTCTAATGTATACAAATGATCCTCTTCCTGTCTGACTAAATAATGTAGCCAGTTCCTTCTTTTCCATGTTTCTTCTATGCCATTCTTTTTTCAATTTATTTTTAATAATTATTTTTTTAACAGTAACAATGAATGAACTTTATTATCTTCATGAATGCTTTCAACTTATCATTATGGAACACAATTAAACATTTCTTCTATACAGCATATGCAATACCATATCATATCTGTAAAATAGTTATCTCCAAGTTATAATACCCTGTTCAATGTAATTTCAGTTTGTTCAATGTAAACCGCACTGATGCAGAATAGCGCGGTATATAAGAGAATGTAAATAAATAAATAAATAAAATATCCAACCAAGACTAAACTTGTCTTAGGAGTAGCCCCATCCCTGAGATATATGTCTTTAATGGGCTCCAGATCTGCGCACACACTGAGATTGTTCCTTTGACTTTTGCAGTTAGAAATTCAATTTCCGTAATTTGACCACGATTTTTGAACCAGTCCATTACCCCTATAGACAGAGGCAGCTCAAGGCAATCTGCTGCCTGAGGCGAAGGATGGGATGTCGCTCCACCCCCCTCACCCATAGAGGTGGACGGAGCTTTTTCAAAACTCCAATCAGGGACTGAACCAAACCAAAAAGCTGATTAGATTATATGGAGGAAATGCAAGATGTTTGCACACCAAGGAACTAAAAGCGAGAACCTCATCTGCTCTGATTACCATTACTCTATCTACAGTTATAACTCGTCTAGATTTTTGTAATTCTATTTTCGCAGTTATCACTTGTACACAATTACACTGTCTTCAACTTATACAAAATACTGCAGCTCGGATCATACCCCACTCCTCACGCAGGGATCACATTACCTCCCTGCTTTTCCAACTACACTGGCTTCCTGTAGAATACCGTATCCAATATAAGATTCTCACCCTTGTGCACCAAGTTACTCAAACTCACACGCCACAGTACCTAGTAGATCTGCTCCATTTCCATACTCCCTCTCGCAGTCTCCGTTCTCTTCAAATAAATTGTCTTTACCTCCCTCCCCCTCACGTGCTCACTTACAGTCTACCCATCACTCTGCTTTTTTCTTTCACGGCCCTGCCCTTTGGAACTCTCTACCCACTTCACTCCGTCAGGAACAGATTTACTCCACGTTCAAATCCTTTCTGAAGACACATTTATTCTCCATTGCATATAATCTCTCTGAGAGCCACCACTGACCTAGTTTATGCGTGTTTGTCCACTCTCCTCTCTATGTCCAGTCTCTGTCTTCTACTCCTTCCTCTTTCCTGTTATTTTTTGTAGTTGTTTTTCCATTCCCGGGCTATGTGCCATCCTTTAAATGTTATTACTTATTTGTAAACTGCCCTGATGTAATAAAGGCTGGTATATCAAGAATAAATAAACAATAAAATAATAAACCACAGCACAGTTTATAAAAGTAAATTATAACTCATTTTTATTTTGTTATTATAAACTGCGTTATGGTTATTGCTTTTCTTTTTCAACATATATTTTGCATCCACAGAACCCCCTTCAACAGTGGTTGCAGAGCAAAATCAGGACATTCACCCACAGAACTCAATATCTTAAAAAAAAATCTGATTCTGATCATCTCACTAACAACAAAAACAAATATTCTCCAGTATCGGGCATATTGTGAACTAATAGAAAACCCTACAACAAAATCCCTGAGTATCTATAGAGCAAATATACCATACCATATCAGCACAAACGTCCCAAACTCACATAAGGAGTCCACCAAAAAAAGCATCACTGTAAATACTACAGTGGGCCCTGGAACACCCATACACCTATTTGAAAAGCCGAACATGTGAAATTACTACAGTACAGTATAGGTCTTTATGTACAAACTCTATGTTAACAGAACATCTGGGCTCAGTCACACACTCAGAACACAGACCCTCACCAAGTACAGAATAAGTGACTTAAAATCTAAAGTAAAAATAAAAATATGTAGATAAAATTTAAACTGAAACCCCAAGAAGCCAGACTCTTCAAGCAGTGCAACATCAGATAAATAAGATATACAGTTCCCCCATACAGTATAAAATATAAAGATAACACAAAGTCCAATCACTAAAACGAAATAAAATTATTTTTTCTACCTTTGTTGTCTGACCATTTTATTCTCTGATCATGCTGGTCCCGATCTGAGGCTTCTGCTGTCCTGTCTTCTCTTAACTCTCTTTCTGTGGTCTATGGTTCATCTGCCATTTCTTATCTCTTCTTTTGTTTTCTTCACGTCTTTCCATCAGCATATTTCCAGTCCCAGTAACCCTTCCCAGTATCAGCCCCTTTCCAGTCCTCCTTCCCAGTACCTTCCAATGTCAACTTGCATTCCCATGACTGCCACTGGTGTCCAGTCCCTTCTAGTCCAAATACCATGGCAGCCCCTCTCAGTATCCACTCCCTTCCAGTTACATTCTCCCATCCCCTCGCATCAGCCCATTTGTAGCCGTAGCCCCCAGTTTTCTTCCAGGGCCAGGAGCTCTATCCTCCCCTCCCCATCATCAGCCCATTCCCAGTCGAAGCCCCCCAATCAGCTCACTTCCAGTGCTGTCTCCCCCTTTATCTAGCACTTGTCCCTCGTCTCCCCTTTATTTTATTTATTTATTTATTTATTTAACAGTATTTCTATACCGTCTTATCGTAAAATCAAGGCGGTGTCACAACAATACAATCAAAAGATGTGGGGGGGAGGTTCATGCAGTGAAGGAGGGTTATGGTGTGTGTGGGGGGTAGTTCATGCAGTGAATGCAGTGTTGTAATGTGCGTGTGTAGGAGGAGTTCTAGATTAGGGTGTGCTATGTACAGGGTGCGCTATTATACAGCATGTTCTATGATACAAGGTAGCGTCCAGATAGGGCTTGAGATAAGTCCTGTGTCGTTATACAATCTCTCGATAGAGTTGGGGGGGTCTTTGTTGATTAGTCCTTGTTGATTAAGTGACGTGTCCATAATGTTCTATGAACAGGGTTGTCTTCAGCTGTTTGCGGAAGTCTTTGAGGTCCGTTGTCGATCTCAGTTCGTCTGGGAGGGAGTTCCAAATTGTTGGGGCTGCTAGGGAGATGGCTCTCTCTGTGGTGTCCTTTCGTGTTTTTCTGAAGTCTCTCGGGGTGTTGACTCTGTTGGAGGTTCCTTTTCTTCTTGGGCGAGTGCTGTTGTCTGGATGAATGAGTGTGTGCAGGCTGTTGGCTGAAATGTGGTGCTTGATTTTGAAAATGTTTATTATTGTTTTGTATTTGATGCGTGAGCTGATTGGGAGCCAGTGTAGATCTTTGAGAACCGGGGTAATGTGTTCATGTTTTGTTGAGCCAGTAATTATGCGTGCTGCGGTGTTTTGGGCTAGTTGAAGTGGTTTGAGGGTTTGTTTTGGTAGACCAAGGTAGATGGGGTTGCAGAAGTCCATTAATGGGGTGATGAGTGCTTGGCACACAGTGCGGAAGTGTTCTGTGTCGAGGAGGGGTTTAAGCCGTCTGATGATTCTCATTCTGTGGTATGCATTCTTGACCGTATTGTTAACGTGAGATTTGAGATTTAGTTCGTTGTCTATGGTTACTCCAAGGTATTTTACTTCGGATTTCATTGGTATGGTTGTGTCTGCTATTCTGATGTCCGGTGGGTGGATGAAGTCGGGGTTGCGAGTGATTATTAGTGCCTCAGTCTTGCTGTAGTTGATTGAGAGGTTGTTGTTCGTACACCAGTTTGTCATTTGTGTTAGGCATTCTGTTATTTTATTGTAGTCTGGGTTGTTGGTTGAGATAGGCGTGTATATCATAATATCGTCTGCATAGATGGTGTATTGAATGTTGTTCGCTTTCAGGATGTCGCATATTGGCTGAATGTATATGTTGAACAGAAGTGCCGAGAGGGCGGATCCTTGAGGTACTCCTTGGCGTACTTTTATGGGTTGCGAGGTGTTGTGGCCTATCTTGACTTGTATCTGCCTGTCGGTGAGGTAGGATTGGAACCATTTTAACGTGGTACCATGAAGTCCAATTTTCTTTAGTCTTTCCAGGAGGGTTGGGTGGTCAACTGTGTCAAAGGCGGAGGAGATGTCGACGAAGATCATTAGGATACCTTTGGTGTTGTTGTCTATGACTCTGAGGATGTTGTCTATGAGGTAAATCAGCAGTGTTTCGACTCCATGTTGGGGGCGGAAGCCGTGCTGGTTGTCGTCTAGAGGAGCATGGTTGTCAATATGTTCCTGTAGTTGTTGTTGCACTGCTTTTTCTATGATTTTAGCCAGAAAGGGTATGCTGGATATTGGTCTGTATGCTGCAGGGTTGCTCTTGTCGAGGGTTGTTTTCTTCGGTATTGGGCGAACTGTAGCTTGTTTTAGTTGAGCTGGCAGGAGACCCTGGGTGAGTGATTTGACCACAATGCCGTGTATGAAACTCCAGCACTTGTCCCTCTGTCTCCCCCTTTGTCCAGCATCATGTCCCCTGTCTCCCCCTTTGTCCAGCATGTCCCCATGTCCCCCTTGTCCATCATGTCCCCTGTCTCTCCCCCTTTGTCAGCATGTCCCCTGTCTCCCCCTTTGTCCAGCACTTGGTCCCCTGTCTCCCCCTTTGTCCAGCACTTGTCCCCCTGTCACCCCCTTTGTCCAGCATGTCCCTGCTGTCTCCCCCTTTGTCCAGCATCATGTCCCCTGTCTCCCCATTTGTCCCCCCTGTCACTCACCATTGTCTCTCCTTGTTGTCTTCTTCCTGTCCCCATTCCTTCCACCTGCACCTCCTATCCGGCGGGGGCACTCTGGCTGTTTTAATTTTAGATTTTGCCGCCTCTGCCCTGCCTCTGCCTTCCTGCTGCTTATTTTTTCCTCAAGAAATGCTTGCAGCAACAACAAAAAAAAAAGTGGCGGGAAGGCAGAGTCAGGGCAGAGGCGGCAAAATTTAAAATTAAAACAACCGGAGGGCTGCCGCCGCACAAATCAGCCTGATCTTTTGTAGTTGCAAGCGATCAGGCTGATTTGTTCGACACCAGCAGCACTTTGGCTCTGTTTTAATTTTTGATTTTTCCACCTCTGCCCTGCCTCTGTCTTCCCACGCAGGAAATCAGAGGCAGGCCAGAGGCTGCAAAATCTAAAATTAAAACAGATCCGGAGTGCCACCGGCATCAGGAATGCCATCCCCGTTGGAGTGCCGCCTGAGGCGATCGCCTCAGATAGCCTAATGGAAGAACCGCCCCTGCCTGTAGAATGTGGTGTTTTACGTTTGGCTGCAGTAACCATTCTAGCAGCAAGGAACCCTGATATATATGAGTATCCCAGCAACATCCATCAGTACTTCATTGTTACCATGTATCTTGTGATCTTCTTATTGATCTCACAAACTTAGTCCAAAATGGTCTTATCTTAGAGCAGTCCCATCACATGAACCTGAGGGCTTCTCCTCCACACCCCTGCCAGCATGTGTCCGGGATTGCCCTATTAAACTCATGCAAATGGGTGGGCACTACATACATCCTAAACATAATTTTATATCAGGTGTCTAGATATGTCAAACAAGTAGATGATTTTGCAGCGTTATTCCAAACTTCTGTCCACTGACTTCCCTCCCATTCTTTTTGAAAATCATTATGCGATTTCTGCTGATAAAAATGGGATGGTTCTCCTTGCCAACTATTATTCTATACAACTGCACAACTAATCCTGTCCCAGTCTGTGGCTTGCAAAAAAAACACTAAAGGACTTAGTGGCCTTAAAAAGAAGCTCTTATTAGCCTGTAAGAAATGCTCTATCTGAAACAGAGAAAAGAAATGTAGAGGGTTCTACACTTGCAAGACCAGTGCTAGGGTCTCTGGTGCCCCACTGTAACCTACAGATCAGTGCCTTTCCTCTCTCATTACTATTAATAGTAGGCTGTACCCTCCCCTTTCCCGATACTCCTTTGTGAACTCTGTTCACATGATGCTAGTATTTCTCCTTCAAATCCAATATTCTAACAAGAATTGCAGTGAAGAGGCATTGCTGGAATAAAAATCAGTACTGAGGATTAAATATTTAACATTGTATGAACAGCATTAGAAAAGATACAGAGAAGAGCCACCAAAATGATAAAGGGAATGGAAGGATAGCTCTGAGGAAAGGCTTAAAAGGTTAGGGTTCTTCTACTTGGAAAAAGGATGGCTAAGGGGAGATATGATAGAGGTCTGTAAAATGATGAGTGGAGTGGAACGGGTAAACGTAGATTAGTTGTTCACTCCTTCGAAAAGTAGAAAGAAAAGGGGACATGAAATGAAGCTAGAATGTACTGTAGATAACACGAGGAGGGATCTAGCATAGCTTTAAGAATGGTTGAGAATTTGGCAGCTGAGATTTAACCGTAAAAAAACGCATGGTCATGCCTTTGCGCAGCAAAAATCCTAGGGAGCAGTATAGTATAGGGCAGTGATGGCTAACCTTTTTGAGCCCGAGTGCCCAAACTGCCGCACAAAACCAAAGAATTTCCTCAAAGTGCCAGCACGTCCATTAAAGCCTCATTTGCATAAGGTGCCTCATTTGCATAAATATTTGCATAATGTTACCATACACTAACTTTTAGTAAACATGCCTCTTAATGAGTATATGGATAAAGAAAGACTAAAAGGTTTCTACATTACTATAATCCAGTACCAACCGCCAGGCACATTAGGAACTACTACAAACGCTGCCCATTTAGAACCCATAGCAAACCCGCCGTATCCTAACAGTACTACCAGGACTCACAAAGCACCATACCCTAACTATCAAAAGGCAACACTGCAAATATTAAACCAATACATTTCAGAGAACAACAATACATGACCTACTGGGGAAAGAACAAGTGGCAATGTCAAATAGGAATTATATAAACAGAATACCTCAGCTCAGTTACACATGCAGAACAGACCATCACCAAACAAGGAATCACAATTTAAAAACAGGAAGACAATAATTAAACTGGGAACCCCAAAAGCCAAACTTGGAATATACAACAACACTGTAGAAATAAAACTATAAATTAATTTCCTCTTGTACTAAACAAAGCGCAAAAATTAATGATGCACATTTCCCAGAGCTGACATATTCCAGTTAATAAATTCAAAATAAAGAGATATTTTTCTACCTTTTGTGCATTTTTTTTCAGTTGCAATTGCTCCAGCCACTTTCTTCTGGTTTCTTCGTGTCTTCTCCTAACTCTCCATCTGCTGTCCATTTGTCCTTTCTTCTGTCTTCTTGGTTTTTTTTTTTCCATTCTCTCTCTACATCTGCTTTAACATACTAATCTTTCTCCTTTTGCTCTTTCCTCATTCCTATTTCATCTACTCAAAATTTACCCCTCCATCCTCAATCCCCACTTATTCTCCCAATACCCGGCCAATTGTAGATTTTTTATCCCTCCCACACAAAATATTTTTCCCCTCTCCATTTTACTCTCCCAGCCCCATCCCATTCTAATCCTCCCCCAACACCAGCTCCCTTCTAGTTCCAGCCTCACCCAGCATCCATTCCCTTCTAGTCCCTGCATCAGCCCATTTCCAGTCCTAGCAGCCCCCCAACCCATTTCCAGTCCTAGCAACCTCCCAACCCAATACCAGTCCTAGCCCCCCCTCATCAACCCACTTCCAGTCCTAACCCCCCATAAGCCCATTTCCAGTCCTAGCTCCCTCCCCCTCACAACCCATTTCCATTCCAAGCCCCAATCCCATCAGCTATTTGCAGTTCAAGCCCTCCTTCCACTCAGCCCATTTCCAGTCTTAGCCCCCCCATAGCCCATTACCAGTCCTAACCCCCCCATCAGCCCATTACCAGTCCTAACCCCCCCATCAGCCCATTTCCAGTCTTAGCCCCCCCCCATAGCCCATTACTAGTCCTACCCCCCCCCAAATCACCATCACCATCACCAGCCCACTTCCAGCCTTAGCACCCCCCATGGCCCATTACTAGTCCTAACCCCCCCCCCATCAGCCCATTTCCAGTCTTAGCCCCCCCCATGGCCAATTACCAGTCCTAACCCCGGCCAATTACCAGTCCTAACCCCCCCCCCCCTGGCCAATTACCAGTCCTACCCCCCCCCGGCCAATTACCAGTCCTACCCCCCCCCTGGCCAATTACCAGTCCTAACCCCCCCATCAGCCCCTTTCCAGTCTTAGCCCCCCCCCCATGGTCAATTTCCAGTACTAACCCCCCCCCCTGGCCAATTACCAGTCCTAACCCCCCCCCCCGGCCAATTACCAGTCCTACCCCCCCCCCCCGGCCAATTACCAGTCCTACCCCCCCCCCGGCCAATTACCAGTCCTAACCCCCCCATCAGCCCCTTTCCAGTCTTAGCCCCCCCCCCATGGCCAATTACCAGTCCTAACCCCCCCCCATCCGCCCATTTCCTGTATTTGCCCCCCCCATGGCCAATTACCAGTCCTAACCCCCCCCCCATCAGCCCATTTCCAGTCTTAGCCTCCCCACCATAGCCCATTACCAGTCCTAAACCCCCTTCCCCCCTATCATCCCAAATTAAAAAAAAAAACCCAAACAAAGCGGCTGCTTCTGCCGCGGCAGCCTCAAGAGCTCTGCCGCGGCAGCCTCAAGAGCTCTGCCGCGGCAGCCTCAAGAGCTCTGCCGCGGGGCCCCCCCCCTGCCCGGCAGAGCCTCCCTGCATCATCTACCTTCAAGTCGCAAAACGCGGGCTTCTTTCAGAGCCGCGAGAGTTTCCTTTCTCGCGGGAGAGCCGCGAGAAAGGAAACTCTCGCGGCTCTGAAAGAGGCCCGCGTTTTGCGACTTGAAGGTAGATGATGCAGGGAGGCTCTGCCGGGCAGGGGGGGGGGCCCCGCGGCAGAGCTCTTGAGGCTGCCGCGGCAGAGCTCTTGAGGCTGCCGCGGCAGAAGCAGCCGGTTTGTTTGGTTTTTTTTTTTTTTAAATTTGGGACCTTTTAAATGCGGACCTTCCCGCGTGCCAGCTGCAAGGCCTTCGCGTGCCACAGCTGGCACGCGTGCCATAGGTTCGCCATCGCTGGTATAGGGGGTGATGTACTTCTGTCCTTGAAAGAAGAGCAGGACCTGGGAGTGATTGTTTTTGATGATCTTAAGGTGGCTAACAAGTACAAAAGGCAATGGCAAAAGCTAGAAGGATGTGTGTGTGTGTGAGACTGTGTATGTTAACATCTGTTGGGGGACTGTGTGTGCATGTGAAACCATCACATTTAGGGTGTGACAAAGCAATGCATTTCCCCTTTCTTCCTTTGCAAAAATCATACATATCTAGGGGTGGTGGAGAAGAGGTATGTGGAAGAAGAGAGGTGATAAAATGTGTTTTGTTCTGGTGGTAGGGGCTGTATTAGGAATCTTTATAACTGGAGTTATATATCTCTTCAGACAGTGGGTGTGATGCCTATGTATGTGTGTGCATGTGGTGGGTTGCCCAGGGCCGTCCCATCCATTGTGCGGGAATGTTGTTCGCACAAGGCCCTGCGCTTCAGGGGGCCCTGTGCCAACTTCATTCTGCACATGATGTTCAATTTGCAGGGCCGGCTTCAGAGGACGTTGGGGAGGCCCAAGGCCCTGGATTACTGCTGCACAGCCGCCGGTGAAGAATGACATGTTCCTTCACTCAGCGGCTGTATTCTCATGAAGCGTGCAGATTGCCAGGAAACAGGAAATGTCCTTTAACCTCCGGCGCGCCAATGGGCTTCATGCGAACATAGCCGGAGTGAAGGAACACGCTGCTCTTCACTCTGGCAACTGTGCAGAGGTGAGCCAGGGTTTCGGGCCTCCCCAGTTCCTTCTGAAGCTGGTCAGACAGGTGCGGGGCTCTTCAGGTGTGGGGGGGGGGGCTAGGACTGGAAATGGGCTGATGGGGGGGCTAGGATAGGACTGGAAAAGGCTGATGGGGGAGTTAGGATTGGAAATGGGCTGATGGGGGGGCTTGAACTGGAACTATTCTAATGGGGTGCTAGGATAGGACAGGACTGGAAATGGCTGATGAGGGAGCTAGGATAGGACTGGAAATGGCTGATGGGGGGCTAGTGCTGGAAAGAGGCTGATGCAGGCTAGGACAGGACTGGAAATGCCTGATGGGGGGGGCTAGGATTGGAAATGGGCTGATGGAGGGGGCTTGGACTGGAACTATGGTAATGGGGGGTTAAGACAGACTGGAAATGGCTGATGAGGGGGCTAGGATAGGACTGAAAATGGCTGAGGGAGCTAGGATTGGAAATAGTTTGATGGAGGGGGCTAGGACTGGAAATAGGCTGATGGGGGACTAGGATTGGAAATGGGCAGATGGGGGGGCTTGGACTGGAACTATGCTAATGGGGTGCTAGGACAGGACTGGAAATGGCTCATGGGGAGCTAGGACTGGAAATGGGCTGATGCGGGGATGGGAGAATGGTAATAGAAGGGGGTGGATCCTGGGTGGGGCTGGAACTAGAAAGGAGCTAATGTTGGGGGAGGACTAGAAGGGGATGTGGCTGGGGGAGTGGGGATGGAGAGGGGAAAAGATATTTTGTGGGGGAGGGAAGAAAAATCTACAATTGGCTGGGTATTGGGAGAGTAAGTGGTTCATGGTTTAATGGGAGAAAGCCAACAGCCATGGCAGGTCTTGTCTTACTAATCTGTTATTTTTTTTTTTTTAAGTGTGAATAAACAGACAAAGGTGAGCTAGTCGATATAGTGTATCTGGATTTTCAGAAAGCCTTTGACAAAGTTCCTCATGAGAGACACTTGGCAAAGTTAAAAAGTCATGGGATAGGAGACAATGTACTATTGTTGATCAGAAACTGGTTAAAAGACAGAAAGCAGAGGATAGGGCTGAATGGCCAATTTTCCCAATGGAGAAAGGTGATGTACCCCAGGGATCTGTGCTGGGACCACTGCTTTTTAACATATTCGTAAATGACCTGGAAATGTGAATAACGAGTGAGGTAGTCAAATTTGCAGATGAGACAAAATTATTCAAAGTTGTTAAAACCCAAGAGGATTGTGAAAAATTGGAAGAGGACCTTGATAAATTGGAAGACTAGATGTTCAAATGGCAGATGAAATTTAATGTGGACAAGTGCAAAGTTATGCTTTTAGGAAAGATCAACCCAACTCTCTCCTCCTCCTTCAGCACCCCGGCTCTCCTCCTGCTCTCCCGGCGGGGATCGAGCAAGCCGGGGCACCGGAACTCCTCCTCCAGTCGCAACTGCCCAATCGGGGCAGCCGCGGGCCGATTGAAAAGGCAGCACCATCCGGCGCGTGGCTCTCCTCCTCCTTCAGCACCCCAGCTTGCCTCCTGCTCTCCCGGCGGGGATCGAGCGAGCCGGGGCACCGGAACTCCTCCTCCAGCCGCAACTGCCCAATCGGGGCAGCCGCGGGCTGATTGAAAAGGCAGTGCCGTCCGGCGCGTGGCTCTCCTCCTCCTTCAGCACCCCGGCTCTCCTCCTGCTCTCCCGGCGGGGATCGAGCGAGCCGGGGCACCGGAACTCCTCCTCCAGCCGCAACTGCTCAATTGGGGCAGCCGCGGGCCGATTGAAAAGGCAGCGCCGTCCGGCGCGTGGCTCTCCTCCTCCTTCAGCACCCCAGCTTGCCTCCTGCTCTCCCGGCGGGGATCGAGCGAGCCGGGGCACCGGAACTCCTCCTCCAGCCGCAACTGCCCAATCGGGGCAGCCGCGGGCTGATTGAAAAGGCAGTGCCGTCCGGCGCGTGGCTCTCCTCCTCCTTCAGCACCCCGGCTCTCCTCCTGCTCTCCCGGCGGGGATCGAGCGAGCCGGGGCACCGGAACTCCTCCTCCAGCCGCAACTGCTCAATTGGGGCAGCCGCGGGCCGATTGAAAAGGCAGCGCCGTCCGGCGCGTGGCTCTCCTCCTCCTTCAGCACCCCGGCTCTCCTCCTGATCTCCCGGCGGGGATCGAGCGAGCCGGGGCACCGGAACTCCTCCTCCAGCCGCAACTGCCCAATCGGGGCAGCCGTGGGCCGATTCAAAAGGCAGCGCCATCCGGCGCGCCCGTGCCTTGCGGGCCCGCACCTGAGGGCCTCGACAGAGGGCCTTTTGGCGTGGCCCTTAGGCAGTGGCCCCTTCCACATGGCCTGCACGCAACAACGGACTCACACTACAGACCTACGGACTATCCAGAGACGCCCCGCAAATACGGCATCTCGCAAGTATTCCGATCTTTATCTACTGTAAACAGTACTTTGTCTAATCTCTCCCTTCTGTCGCCAGTTACCTGCCTTAAACCTTACCATTGCACATTTGCATTATATTGTCTTTATTCTGTATTGTATTATAACCTCCTTTATTTACTTAGTATTATATTGTATATCCCTACTGCTATTGTCTATAGTGTAATCATCCAAATGCCAAATACATTGTATCTAAATTTTTGCTGATTCATTACATGTAGCGAATGAGTCAACCAAGCTCATTACATTGTAGATGATTATTATCCCTTAAGGCCCCGGTCTACACATCCAAGTGCTTGCATATTACTGTCTATATTTTTATTTATTCACACAATACTTTCCTTAAAAGAGTAGTGTTTTACCTAACACTACCCATCACCTTACCACACCATGTGGACACCCATAATGACTCACTACCACCTCACACTTCCCATATGCTGCTTATTATTATTAATTCTAACACATAGCACCCTAGCCCTCATCCCCAGTCACAACACCATCCCAGTGATACCAGGCTCATGGAGAGAATGGTCAAGCCATCCTCATCTACAGTCTTACGCCGCAGGACACCAACCAAGTCCACACCTAATCTATGTCGCCATCCAGCAAAGAAATTTGCCCCGAGAGGTATGTTGCACCCGCTCCCGCAACCTGAACTGTGCCCTCATTAATGCACGTTCGATTAGGAATAAATGGCCTGCAGTAGCGGATCTAATCTCTACCCATGACCTAGACATCCTCCTTATCACCGAGACGTGGCTGTCCACGTCTGACGCAATCATCCTACACAAATTTGTCCCTACAAACTTCGCCATCCACCCCTGCTACAGATCTGAAAGAAGAGGTGGAGGAGTACTCATTCTAACAAAGCAGGAACTACAATACCAGATCACATCAACCAGTGTACCCCAAACCTAGACTCCATCACCATCTCGAACAAGTACAGCAACATCAGTCTTATCTACAGGGCCCCATCACCAGCCCCAGATGATCTATCCACCATCATCGATTCTGCTGGAAACCCTCAAAACCCACGCGCCCAAAACTGGGTTATGGGAGACTTTAACCTCCCCTCGCTTCAGGACAACCTCGCCGACGCCTTCACAGAAGCACTTTCTGAGTTAGGCTATATCCAAATAGTAAACTCCCCCACACATGTAAAAGGTAACAAACTTGACCTAATATTCGCCCCTAGAGATATAATCGACGCCACTCTTGAGAAAAACCTCACTGTCAGCCTTGTACCATGGTCCGACCACAGCCTGATATTATTTCAGATACCATCACAACAATTAAAAAAGGTTAACCAGGCAACAAATGAACCCACTGTCTCCTTTGCAAAGCGGTTTCGGCAATTCAACATGGAGGACACCATGGTTAAAATTCAGCCACTCCAAAACCCTCCACATCAATGCCTGGACGACATGATTACTTCATGGAACTCTTGCCTCGATGCGGAAGCTAAAACAGCCATCACTAAGAAAGTGGCAAGAAAAAGGAAAAATGCGCCATGGTTCTCTCCCGAACTCCGAACATCACTACATAAGCTAAGGAAGCTCGAAAGATCATGGTGGCGATCCCGATCAACCGAGAAACTAGTAATGTACAACGAACACCTAAAAAGACACCGAGCAGACGTAACATCCAGAATGAAACAATTCCATGCAGAGTTACTACAATGCTCGTTAAACAAACCTCACGAGCTCTTCAGCCTAGTCAAGACCTTAGCAAAACAGCCCTCTTCCACACAAACAAACCTCCCTAACCCCCAGGAATATGCGGACTTCCTTCACACCAAGGCAAACCAGTTAAACACAATGACCACACACAATGCTCCCCTAACAACCCCACCATGTACAGCAACTACTGTCACCAAACATTCCATCACTGAGTTCTCTGCACCATCTGCAAGATACATACAAAACATCATCTCTTCCATAAACACTACCACAGCACCAAACGACCCATGTCCGGCATCTTGGATAAAATCCCTGCGGACCGAACTCAGCCCTTTCCTCTCAAAACTCATTAGTCTATCCTTCTCAACAGGGACATTCCCCAAAAGCCTAAAACAGACAGCTATAAGACCATTACTAAAGAATAGCAAATTAGACCCAGCACGGATGGACTCTTACAGGCCCATATCAAGTATCCCGCTTCTGGCAAAAATCATTGAGAAGGTTGTTCAACAGCAACTCAACCATCATATCGAAACAAGTGCTCCCCTCGACCCTTGCCAACATGGATTTCGAGAATCGCATGGTGTCGAAACCCTCCTGACCACATTATTCAACACACTCACCATTGGATTGGACAACATTAAACAAGGGTTCGCTCTGATCTTTCTGGACATTGCAGCAGCCTTTGACATGGTATGACATGAAATACTCCTCTCCTGACTCAGCGAGAAGGGCATTCAGGGAAACGCTCTAACTTGGTGTGCATCATATCTGACAGATCGTTGGCAACAGGTACGCGCCGGTCCCTCCACCTCCGCACCTTTCCTCCAAGAAAAAGGAGTCCCACAAGGATCATCACTGTCTGCCTTATTATTCAACATTTACATGCAGCCCATATGCAATCTCGTCAAATCCTTCAACATTAACTGCCTAATTTACGCCGACGATGTTCTCCTCTTTATGCCAGATCTCACGCCCCTCTCTGCCTGTTTCGATGCGGTCTCAGATTGGTTACATGCACAGAAACTAAGAATAAACTTTAAAAAGACAGAGGTCCTTTTCATCACTAGAAATTCATCATTCATTCTACCTAGCTCTCTGAAGGTCAGGGATGCGGAACTCATAAGCAAACCATCAATTCGGTATCTTGGAGTCATCCTTGATCAAAAACTCAACATGAAGGCCCAGATAAGCAATATGGTAAAATCAGTATACAACAAAATCAGAACTCTTCGCCACCTGAGACAGCTACTGGAACCCGAAGATTTTCGGACAGTATACCAAGCCCTAGTGATTCCGCATTTCGATTATGCGAACGCCATATTACACGGCCTTCCAAAAGCCACAATAAACCCACTGCAACTTGCCATGAATGCAGCCGCCAGAATTCTTCATGGTGCATCAAGGAGGGAGCATATAACACCAATACTAAAGAACCTGCACTGGCTTCCAATCCAAAGCAGGATCACGTTTAAGGTGATGTCCTTGACATTTAAAGCCGTAAATAATTGCTCCTCTACATCAGTCTTCGACCTCATCCAAATGACACCCTCCAACAGAGCAAGAAGATCAGCCGCTATAAATACCTTAACCCTACCAAGTCAGCTCACAAAATGCTCACAAGCAGCCAGGTCCAGAGCGTTCTCACTTTACGCACCTACATGTTGGAATGCATTACCCCCAGCTATCAGGGCTATCAAGGACATCTCACAATTTAGGAAGGCACTCAAACATCATCTCTTCCTACAATACTACACTGATCAGGATCACGATCCACAGCAAACCACTCCCAGTGCCGTATATAGGCAACCCGCGAATAACAACCGCACAAGATTGAAACCTAGCCCGCCAAACTCAGATCCCCCAGACCCGGATCCCCCTGACAAATAGCATCTCCTTCACCCTAATGTCAGCTAACACGCAGTCGAAACAATAGCTACACACCTTAGAAATTCATGAACATATGTTGTACTACCTGTATATAACTGTATAAAGTTACCCTGTTCTGTTCTAAATTTATCTAGTTACCCTATTTATCTATATTTAGTTACATTGTTATAGCTGTACTTTATAACTGTTATATTGTAAGTCCAGTACAGACATTCTGCACTGAACAGTTTTGTTCGATGTAAACCGCACTGATACTGAAGAGCGCAGTATATAAGAAAGTTAAATAAATAAATAAATAACAAACTATGGTTACATGATGCAAGATTCCACATTAGGAACCACCACCCAGGAAAAAGATTTACAGTAGGTGGGGGAGGAGTGGCCTAGTGGTTAGGACAAGGTACTTCAGGCCGGAGGGCCGGTGGTTCAAGTCCCACCTGGGGACAGCAATCTCAGGCCGGAGGGACTGGGATTTCTAGTCCTATAGGCACTCCTTGTGGTCTTGGACAAGCCACTTAACCCTCCATTGCCCATGTTCCCTGTAAGTATTAGCGTATGTGTGTCATATCCCCTCGTGTTAAATGTATCTCCCAATTGACCGCTTTGACCCGGTGAAAAGCGGGATATAAATACAGCTAGCTAAATAAATAAATAAAATAAATAAATACAGTAGGTGTCATTGTGGATAACATGTTGAAATCCTCTGCCCAGTGTGCAGCAGTGACCCAGAAGGAAAATAGAATGCTATGAATTATAAGGAAAGGAATGGAGAATGAAACAAAGGATATCATAATGCCTCTGTATCGTTCCATGGTGCGACCACACCTTGAATATTGTGTGCAATTCTGGTCATTGTATCTTAAAAAGTATATAGCAGAATTAGAAAAGGTACAGAGAAGAGCCACCAAAATGGTAAAGGGGATGGAAGGATACGGCTATGAGGAGAGGCTTAAAAGGTTAGGGCTCTTCAACCTGGACAAGAGATGGCTGAGGGGATATATGATAAAGGTCTATAAATTAATGAATAGAGTGGAACTGGTAAATGTAGAATGATTCTTTATGCCATCAAAAAGTAGAAAGATTAGGGGACATGCAATGAAGCTACAGTGTAACCCGTTTAAGACTAATAAGAGAATATTTTTTTCATTCAGTGTGTAATCAAACTCTGGAATTCGTTACTGGAGGATGTAGTAAAAGCTCCTAGTGTAGCTGAGTTTAAAAAAGGTTTCGACAAGTACCTGGAGGAAAGGTCCATAAACCATTATTAAAGAAGACCCAGGTAATCCACTGCTTGCCCCAATATAAGCATTATGGAACTTGTGTGTCTTTTTAGGAAACTGCTAAGTACTTGTGACCTACATAAGAACATAAGATATGCCATACTGGGTCAGACCAAGGTCCATCAAGCCCAGTATTCTGTTTTCAACAGTGGCCAATCTAGGTCATATGTACCTAGCAGCAGGGCCGGATTTACCTTGAGTGAGGCCCTACGCCAACAAAAATTGTGGGCCCCCAGCAGGGGCGGCCCAAGGGGGGTGCGGACCTCATTTGCATAAATATTTGCATAATGTTACCATATACTAACTTTTAGTAAACGTGCCTCTTAATGAGTGTATGGATAAAGAAAGACTAAAAGATTTCTACATTACTATAATCCAGTGCCAACTGCCAGACACATTAGGAACTACTACAAACACTGCCCATAGTAAACCCGCCGTATCCTAACAGCACTACCAGGACTCACAAAGCACCATACTCTACCAATCAAAAGGCAACACTGCAAATATTAAACCAATACATTTCAGAGAACAACAATACATGACCTACTGGGGAAAGAGAACAAGTGGCAATGTCAAATAGGAATTATATAAACAGAACACCTCAGCTCAGTTACACATGCAGAACATAGACCATCACCAAACAAGTAATCACAATTTAGAAATAGGAAGACAATAATTAAACTGGGAATCCCAAAAGCCAAACTTGGAATGTACAACACTGTAGAAATAAAACTATACATTAATTTGCTCTTGTACTAAACAAAGCGCAGATGTTAATGATGCACATTTACCAGAGCTGACATATTCCAATTAATAAATTCAAAATAAAGAGATATTTTTCTACCTTTTGTGCATTTTTTTCAGCTGCAATTGCTCCAGCTACTTTCTTCTGGTTTCTTCGTGTCTTCTGCTAACTCTCCATCGTCTGCTGTCCATTTGTCCTTTCTTCTCTCTTCTAGATTTTTTTCCATTCTCTCTCTACATCTGCTTTAACATACTAATCTTTCTCCTTTTGCTCTTTCCTCATTCCTATTTCATCCACTCAAATTTTACCCCTCCATCCTCAATCCCCACTTACTCTCCCAATACCCGGCCAATTGTAGATTTTTTATCCCTCCCACACAAAATATTTTTCCCTTCTCCATTTTACTCTTCCAGCCCCATCCCATTCTAATCCTCCCCCAACATCAGCTCCCTTCTAGTTCCAGCCTCACCCAGCATCCATTCCCTTCTAGTCCCTGCATCAGCCCATTTCCAGTCCTAGCCATCCATCAGCCCATTTCCAGTCCTTGCAACCCCCCAACCCAATACCAGTCCTAGCCCCCCCATCACCCCACTTACAGTCCTTAACCCCCATCACCCCATTTTCAGTCCTTAACCCCCCATCACCCCATTTTCAGTTTAAGCCCCCCCTATAACCCATTACCAGTCCTAACCCCCCATCAGCCCACTTCCAGTCCTAACCCCATCAACCCATTTCCAGTCAGCCCCCCATAGCCCATTGCCAGTCCTACCCCCCCATCAGCCCACAGCCCATTACCAGTCCTAACCCCATCATCCCACCTCCAGTTTTAACCCCCCAGCCCATTTCCAGTCCTAGCCCCCCATAGCCCATTACCAGACAACCCCCATCAGCCCACAGCCCATTACCAGTCTTAACCCCCCCAAAGCCCATTACCAGTTTTAACCCCCCCCCCCAACAGCCCATTACCAGTCCTAACCCCATCAGCCCACCTCCAATCTTAACCCCCCTGCCCCTTTTTAGTCCTAGACCCCCCCATAGCCCATTACCAGACATCCCCCATCAGCCCACAGCCCATTACCAGTCTTAACCCCCCCCAAAGCCCATTGCCAGTTCTAAGCCCCCCCAACAGCCCACAGTCCATTACCAGTCCTAACCCCATCAGCCCACCTCTAGCCTTAACCCCCCCCAGCCCAGCCCAGCCCAGCCCAGCCCAGCCCATTTCCAGCCCCAGCCCCCCAATAGCCCATTACCAGCCCTACCCCCCCATTACATTTCCAGCCCCAGCCCCCCCAATTTCCATTTACCAGTCCTACCCCCCCCATAGCCCATTACCTGTCCTACCCCCCCCCCCCATAGCCCATTACCAGTCCTACCCCCCCCGGCCTAAAGTAAAATTTAATTTAAAAAAAAACCTGGTGGCTGCCGCCGCGGGGCCCCCTCTGCTGCCGCGGGGGCCCCGTCTACAAGCTGGTCGGGTCCGGTCCGGTCCGGTCGGGTCGGGTCCGGTCGGGTCTCTCTCCCTCCCTCGCTGCAGGCTGCAGGAGATGCGAAGGGAGAGCGTCTCCTCCCGTCTGGGTGATGTAACGCAGACGCGTGGAGACGCGCGATCGTCGCGTCTCTCGCAGCCTGCCGCGAGGGAGGGAGGGAGAGAGACCCGACCCGACCCGACCCGACCCGACCGGACTGGACCCGACCAGCTTGTAGACGGGGCCCCCGCGGCAGCAGAGGGGGCCCCGCGGCGGCAGCCACCAGGTTTTGTTTTAAATTAAATTTTACTTTTGGCCGGGGGGGGTAGGACTCCTACCCCCCCCCCGGCCGAAAGTAAAATTTAATTTAAAAAAAAACCTGGTGGCTGCCGCCGCGGGGCCCCCTCTGCTGCCGCGGGGGCCCCGTCGACAAGCTGGTCGGGTCCGGTCCAGTCGGGTCGGGTCGGGTCTCTCTCCCTCCCTCGCTGCAGGCTGCAGGAGACGCGAAGGGAGAGCGTCTCCTCGCGTCTGTGTTAAGCCCGCAGGGGCTGATGGGAAATCCCATCAGCCCCTGCGGGCTTAACACAGACGCGAGGAGACGCTCTATCTTCGCGTCTCTCGCAGCCTGCAGCGAGGGAGGGAGGGAGGGAGAGAGACCGGACCCGACCCGACCCGACCGGACCCGACCGGACCCGACCAGCTTGTAGACGGGGCCCCCGCGGCAGCAGAGGGGGCCCCGCGGCGGCAGCCACCAGGTTTTTTTTTAAATTGAGTTGAAAAAAAAAAAACCTGGTTCTTTTTTTGTGGGCCCCTGCCGGCTGTGGGCCCTACGCCATGGCGTACATGGCGTATACGTAAATCCGGCCCTGCCTAGCAGTTTCCCCAAGGGACACAGGTTCCACAATGCTTGTATTGGTTCAAGCATTGATATCCTGGGTCCCTTCTTAATAATGGCTTATGGACCTTTCCTCCAGGAACTTGTCCAAACCTTTTTTAAACCCAGCTACACTAACAGCCTTTACTACATCCTCCGGTAACAAATTCCAGAGTTTGATTACACGTTGAGTGAAAAAATATTTTCTCTTATTAGTCTTAAATAGTTTACCCTGTAGCTTCATTGCATGTCCCCTAGTCTTTCTATATTCTGATAAGGTAAACAATCGATCTACGTTTACCCGTTCCACTCCGCTCATTAATTTATAGACTTCTATCATATCTCCCCTCAGCCGTCTCTTTTCCAGGTTAAAGAGCCCTAACCTTTTTAGCCTTTCTTCATAGGAGTATCCTTCCATCCCCTTTACCATTTTGGTGGCTCTTTTCTGAACCTTTTCTAATAACTCTATATCCTTTTTAAGATACGGTGACCAGAATTGCACACAATATTCAAGGTGCGGTCTCACCATGGAACGATATAGAGGCATTATAATATCCTTTGTTTTATTTTCCATTCCTTTCCTTATCATACCTAGCATTCTATTTGCTCTCTTGGCCGCCGCTGCTGCACACTGGGCCGAGGGTTTTAACATGGTATCCACAATGACGCCTAAATCTTTTTCCTGGGTGGTGGTTCCTAATGTGGAACCTTGCATCGTGTAACCATAGTTTGGGTTGTTCTTCCCTAGGTGCATAACCTTGCACTTGTCCACATTAAATTTCATCTGCCATTTTGATGCCCAGTCTTCCAATTTATGAAGATCCTCTTGCAATTTTCCACAATCCTCTTGGGTTTTAACAACTTTAAATAGTTTTGTGTCATCTGCAAATTTGATAACCTCACTCGTTATTCCACTTTCCAGGTCATTTATGAATATGTCAAAAAGCAGCGGACCCAGCACAGATCCCTGGGGTACACCACTATTCACCTTTCTCCATTGGGAAAATTGGCCATTTAGCCCTACCCTCTGCTTTCTATCTTTTAACCAGTTCCTGATCCACAATAGTACTCTGGATTGGTTATTGTTGGAAACAGGATACTGGGCTTGATGGACTTTTGTCTGACCCAGTATAGCATTTAGGTTTTTATGTTCTTAAGTGGGGATTGAGGATGGAAGGGTGAAATTTGAGTGGATGAAAAAGGAATAAAAGAAATGGAGGAAAGGGCAAAAAGGGAAAGATTCAGTATGTTAAAGCAGATGTAGAGAGAGAATGGAAAAAATGAATTAGAAGAGAGAAGAAAGGACAAATGGACAGCAGACAATGGAGAGTTAGCAAAAGACACAAAGAAACCAGAAGAAAGTGACTGGAGCAATTGCAACTGCAAAATAAAATGCCCAAACAACAAAAGAGAGAAAAAAAAACTATTTTATTGTGAATTTATTAACTGGAATATGTCAGCTCTGCGAAATGTGCATCACTAACATCTTTGTGTTTTGTTTAGTACAAGAGGAAATTAATTTATAGTTTTATTTCTCCAGCGTTGTTGTACATTCCAAGTTTGACTTTTGGGGTTTCCAGTTTGATTATTGTCTTCATATTTCTAAATTGTGATCCCTTGTTCTTTGTTTGGTAACGGTCTATGCTCTGCATATGTAACTGAGCTGAGGTATTCTGTTCATATAGTTTCTATTTGACAGTGTCACTTATTCTCTTTCCCCAGTAGGAGATGTATTGGTATTCTCTGAGATGTATTGGTTTAATATTTGCAGTGTTGCCTTTTGATAGATAGGGTTTGGTGCTTTGTGAGTCCTGGTAGTGCTGTTATGATACGGTGGGTTTGATATGGGTTCTAAATAGCAATAGGATAAAATCAAAATAGACTTAACTATCTAATTTCTCAACAACCAAGGGTGCCCTACACAGAGCGGTGGGTTCACTCCTAAACAAAGACATGGGGCAGGGTGGCCTGCACGGAGCGGCAGGTGCACCTACTCTTGCCACCTTGCTGGGCAGACTAGATGGACCATACTGGTCTTTATCTGCCGTCATTTACTATGTTACTATGTAAATGGGCAGGATTTATAGTACTTCCTAATGTGTCTGGCGGTTGGCACTGGTGTATAGTAATGTAGAAATCTGGTAGCCTTTCCTTATCTTCTCTGCTAATGAAAATGGTATTCAGATACTCATTAAGAGGCATGCTTTCTAAATGTTAATGCGCATTCACAAATGTTAATTTGCGTTAAGTGCAGGAACACCCATTTATTTCTATTGGTGCAGTGTCACTTAACGCACATTAATATTTCGTAAACATGCCCCAAAGTCATTGCCTGGAGAAAAAAGAGGCTTATGAAAGCTCCTTTGAAAGCTGCGTAAAATTTTAGATGTGCAACATATGCATTTTAAAATAAAATAAATTAAATTTATGCAAATGAGGTCCAGTGGATATGCAAATGAGGCCCCGCAATGAGTCTCCGCACATGGCCCTGCATCACCCTTGGGCTGCCCCGGGGTTGCCTGCCTGTATGAGTGTGTATGTGGTACCGGGTAGGGTGTATGTATGTGTAGGGATGGGGGGGGGGGGGTCCGTGTGTGGTACCGGGGCGGGGTGCCTGTGTATGTGCATGCTGTGCTGGTCAGGTACCTGTGTGTATATGTGTGTATGGCATGGGGGAAGCCTGCCTGTTTGTGTGGTGCAAGGGTGGAGTGCCTGTGTGCTTTCTGGGGGGTAGGGAGCTGTGCCTTTTAGCATATATTCATTGTGCCTTTTTCTCCACCCTCTTCAACCTCCAACCCCTTTCACTCTTCACCCCTCCCTGCTGCCTCCCCCACACTCTGTTCCTTTTCAGCCTCTGTCCCTTTCTCCCACTTTCATGCTTACCCCTCCATTCTCCTCCCCCCAAATTTTATTTCCCCAAACCACTGCCCTTTTAAATGTGTCCTACCTCCACTTCTCTGGCCCTAGCTCCTGTAGCATGTTTGCTGATGGTGGGTTTTTTCTCTTCAGCCTGCAGGATAGGCTGCTCCCACTGGCTGCGATCACGTCTTCGGCCCTCAAGAGCAGTCTATCCCATGGGCACACAAAAGTACTTTGCTCTTCAGCCCGTGGGACAGGCTGCTTCTGCGGACTGAAGAGCAAAAGAAAGCCACGATCTTGGCCAGCAGTAGTTTTTGTGCTGCAGGCACAGGCACCAGGCCTGCGAGATCAACTGTCCTGCAGGCCCACAACAAACTTCTGGACATGATCCCTTCGACCGCAAGACAGGCTGCTCACGTGGGCCCACAACAAACTGCTGGCTACGATCCGTTCAGCCTGCAGAACAGGCTGCTCTCGTGGGCCCACCATCACTGCTGGCTGCTATTGCAGCCTTCTTTACTTCTTTGGTTTGCAGGAGCAGCTTTTCCTGCAGGCTGAAGAGCAAAAAAAAGGCACGATTGATGCCAGCAATACTTTTGTGTGCTCATGGGACAGACTGCTCACTCAGGCACCGGCACCACTGCACTGCTTTTCTCCTCCAGCCCACAGCTGCAGCTTTGGCACCCCTTAATACTGGAACCCCTCCTGCCGTGCTTACCGGGTAGTGCTGGCCGTGTACACCTGTTAATGATATCTATCCTAGATAAGAAACCCCCCTGATGTATCTGTATCAATTACCTTAGTCATATTATTTTCCTCCATCCATCTAAATCTCCCTAGGTCTTCAATTCCAGGTATAAAATCAGGGTTATAACAGATTGAAGATAGAGGGGAATCTGATGGTATAAACTTCAGAGTCCTTGTCACCTTCCTCCAAATATTGTGGGGCATGTTTACTAAATTGCATTAGCTGTTAACACAGCAGATAACACGCTTGCAAGTGCTAACAGGTAATGCAGGGCAAATAGAAACATAGAAACATGATGACAGAAAAAGACCACAAGGCCCATCTAGTCTGTCCTTCCATAACAACAACTACAACAGTCCACTTTTTACCTTTAGAGATCTTCTGTGTTGGTCCCATGCTTTCTGCACTGTCTGCAGAGGCACGTTAGTGGTGCGTGTGGACAGTGTGAGGGTGGGTTTGTCTTCGTTACATGGTTACCACGGTCATACATAATACACTTAACCATTGGATTTGCAGGCAGCATGGGTGCAACTAATGCAACCTCAATGGGTGGTGTTAGCTGCATCCTAGCTGCTGTCCGATCATTCTCTGCATTTTGCTGTGCATATTCCCAACAGATATTGCATGACTTTTTAAGCTTAATGCAGCACTATTTGCACTAACACCCCATGTTAGATATAAAAGTCTCACATGTTTTAGTAAACATGCCCTTGTGCGTGGAGCTGAAAACCAAATGGCCACGACTTATTACCTTGGCACCTGAGCTCCAAGAAAGAGAGAGCGCTCATGTCTGATATCTACATCCCTGCTGCCTCCGTCTATCCAGCATTGATCACTATTTCCTTTCCACCAAAAATAAACTGCCTTTACCAGTAATAGACCCTAAAATTTGGCAGAAATAATCCTTTCTTGCTTCTGTGAATGTAAGACCACATTTTTACTCTACGACACTATCCATTATATCTAGCAATCAGTCTATTTAACTCACAGAAGAGACTGTTAGGTATTTCACAAGGCATCATCATAAACAGATATATGAAGCAAGGACGCTCTCGAGCATCAGAGGATAATGTAATTTATACAGATCCTTCTCATTTACTGAGTCATACCCAGGTACATTATGCTGTCTTTTTCCACTGAAAGGGAAATTGAGGACGGATAACCTCTTGCCACCATTGGAATCTTTATGGAGAGAATAGACTTAACTTCATTCAGTTTATACCCTGTGATTTCCTTAAATGCCTCAGAGCCTCATAAATTCTGCCAGTAATTAAAATAAGAGGGTATCATCTTCATATAAAGCTTCTCTGCTATTCTTTTCTGTTCTTAAACTTGTATATCACTGTCCTCCAGAGACCTAGAGCAGTTTACAACACAATTTCAATATTTCAATAATAAATATCATCACAAAAATTACAATATGATAATAATAAAGCGTATACCGCAGCATAAAAAAGCAAAATATAACATTCCCTATCCAAAAGTCCACCGCAAAACTTTGCAACCTCCCATCCCTCACAGAGGGACTTGGAATATAATTGAACACAGTGAACTGAAATCAGTAGAAAAATAATTTAAAGAAGTTAGCAGATCTAATTTAAATATGGCTACCACTGACTCTCCCATATTGCAGGCTCATCTCTTCACTTTCATTAGAGAATGTGAGCAGTAGAAATCTGGAGTTCCTGATCGTCCCTCCAGTCTAGTCCCGGAATCTCTGCATTGTCAACCTACTCCAGCAGCTTTGGAGACTGAGAAACTTCACTCCTGTGATGTCACCGGTATATAAGGACTGGAACCGCCTCCTCTCACCAGTTTCATCAGTCTCCAAAGCAGCTAGAGGAGTTGTGAGCCCAGGGATTGCAGGGCTCACTAGAGGAATGATTAAGAAGAGTTTTTCGTTTTTTTTTTAATTTTGGGAGTGTTAAAAAAAGAAAAAAAGAATTAATAGAGGCCACTTCTGTCTGTGAGGGTCTCAGGTGGCCGGGCCTTTAGTTGCCCTGAGGTCCTCTGTTCTTCCTGCGGTAGTTTCTCCTTCCCTCCTCCCTGAGACGGTCAGCGGGTTGGGTGGGCACTGAAAGAGAGGACCGGCAGCTGGTTACCGCTCCGTTCAAGAGGAGCAGGAACTGCAGTGGTGTTAGGCTCAGCGCGTGCAGATGACTTGCCTGCCAGCGCTCTGAGCCGTCGGTTGCAACTGCAGTGGTTTGCCAACCCTGTTTTCAGCACCGATGATCGAATTTCCTTCCCAGCGGCTTGTGTGGAGCAGGAGAGCACGGGGAAGAGGTCCACAGGCATTTTGCAATGGCGGCGAGGTAAGCCGACGTATTTAAAGCGGGAATGGCAGATTTTTGAAGGCCCAGCCTAGACCGTGTGTGCAAAGCGCGGCAAAAATGCCGTTAGCAGGCCTAGGGCCTCTGGGGCCGTTTTTTCGTTGGGGGAGCCTTGTTTTCAGCAAATCTTTGAGTTTGACTGGGGCAGAGAGTCTGCGGGCCACTAAGCTTAAAAAAAAAAAGGCACATTTTGGCTTTAAATTTTGAGGTTCCCTCTGCAACTTTTTTAGGGAGTGCGTCATGCCTTCCAGGCAGCTATGTTTGTTGTGTGGGGCCAAGAGGAGTTTGGTCTCGCAGGACGGAGTATGCCGGGGCTGTAGTCAAGAGACTAAGAAACTGTTGTCCGAGACAGAAATAGGGGGCCCAGAGGTCTCGGGGGAGGGTCCCGAGCCCATCACAGCATACCCGTCAGGTTCAGAACCAGGGCCCAGTACAGCTTCTGCCTCAGAACCCCCTCCTCCGCAGTTGCCTTGTCGGGGAGTTTGGCGGTGATTTTTTTCACCTGATTTCATGGCTCTTCTACAAAAGGCGTTGGGCGGTGCCCAAGGGACACAGGCAACCGGGTCCTCAGGGGCCGAGCCCAGGCGGAATAGACCGTGTTCGCTGGTACGGGCGCCGGAAGCTGCCATTAGTGCAAAACGATCTAGGGTGGAGGATCCACTGGAGCAGTCGGTCATTTCGGAGGATATCCATTCTGAGCAGGCGGACTTGGTAGGACTGGAAGAAGAGGATCTAGAGGAAGGCGAGATTAAGGAGCAGGAGGATCAGGCACGGGTGGTGCGGGTGTTCCGCAGGGAGGAGCTACCGGCACTCATTGTGGAGTCCCTTAAGGCTCTCAATATTCCGGCTGACAGTGCTGCAGAGGATTCTACCCTGGAGGACCCTCTTCTGCAGGCTGTTCGGAAGACGCAGAGGGCATTCCCGGTGCACAGGATTTTTAAGGAGATGATTCAGGAAGAATGGGATATGCCTGAGGCCGCCCTTAAGGGATCTAGGGTTATGGCGAGGCTTTACCCTCTGCTGGATCAGGACCGGGAGTTGTTTAAAGCGCCTAGAGTAGATGCAGCCGTGTCAGCAGTTGCCAAGAAAACTACAATCCTGGTAGAGGGTTCAACGGCCCTCAAGGATGCCCAGGACTGGAGGTTGGAGACGGTCCTGAAGCAGGTATTTGAGGCAAATGCGCTATCCTTGCAGGCATCTATTTGTGGGGCCTGGGTGGCGAGAGCCTGCTTACGGTGGGCGCAGCGGCTTCAAGGGGACCTCTCAGGGGAGGAGTCTGAGGAGGCGTCCAGGTTGGAGTCTGGGGCGGCGTATCTAGCCGATCTTCAGTATGACCTTATCCAGGGACTAGCGAAGAGCATGGCGTCGGTAGTCACTGGGAGACGATGTCTTTGGCTGTGAAACTGGACAGCAGATGGTTCTTCCAAAGCAGGATTGAGTAAACTCCCCTTCCGCGGCAAGCTACTGTTTGGAGAGGATTTGGATAAGTTGGTGAAAGATTTAGGGGATTCGAAGGGCGGTAGGTTGCCGGAAGATAAGCTGAAGCAGGGGCGCCCCAGTGCCAGCCCTAGGGGTCAGCAGTGGGATTTTTGCGGTTTTCGTTCCCCAAGATTTGGACAGGGCCAGCGGGGACGTGTTCCTGGGCGGTCTCAGGGATTTCGGGGGTTTCGAGGGGTGAACAGAGGTTTTACAGCCGCTTCCTTGTCCTCCACCTTCAGAAAATCACAATGATGCCAGGCGGGTCCGGGGGATCTGGTTCCCATAGGGGGTCGACTGCGGGAATTTTATCCGGCCTGGACCCGACTCACGTCAGATCAGTGGGTGTTAGAAGTGGTACGAGAGGGTTATGCTTTGGAATTGCAACGTCCAGTGACCGACTCGTTCTTTCTATCACCATGCAAGGCCAGCGCAAAGCGCAAGGCAGTGCAGGAAACAGTACAAAGGCTACTAGATCTCAAAGCCATTGTCCCGGTTCCTACAGACCAGTTAGGTTGCGGTCGATACTCTATTTATTTCGTAGTGCCAAAGAAGGAAGGGACGTGGCGACCCATTCTGGACCTGAAAAAGGTGAATCTCTGCCTCCGGGTCTCATTTTTGGATGGAGACCCTCCAGCCCGTTATTGTAGCAGCAAGGAAAAGAGTTTTTTTGACGTCCCTAGACCTGTCGGAGGCGTATCTACATATTCCGATATGCCGCGAGCATCAAAAATTCCTTCGATTTGCGGTTCCCATGGGCCATTTTCAATTTCAGGCCCTCCCCTTTGGTTTGGCAACCACACCACGGACGTTCACGAAGGTGATGGTAGTGGTGGCGGCAGCCTTGTGAAAGGAAGGAGTGTTGGTTCATCCATATCTGGACGATTGGTTGATCAGGGCAAAGTCCCGGGAGGAGAGTGTGTCAGCGACGGCCAAGGTGATCGAGCTTCTGCAGAGCTTCGGTTGAGTGGTAAACGTGGCAAAGAGCCACGGAGCCGTCGCAAGTCCTGGAGTACCTGGGAGCACGCTTCGACACCAGCGTAGGTCGCGTGTTTCTGCTTCGGCAGCGGGTGCTGGGCCTTAGGCGGCTGGTGAGGCAGTTTCTCAGCAAGCAGTGTCCCACGGCCTGGGATTACCTGAGAGTGTTGGGGACAATGGCAGCGACCCTGGAGTTGGTACCATGGGCGCGCGCACACATGAGACCGTTGCAGAGAGCATTGTTAAGAAGATGGTCACACCAGAGAGATTCACTGTCCCAGAGGTTGGCTTGTGCACCGCAGACTTGCCAGGCTCTGCAGTGGTGGTTAAGTCCAGGGGGCTTAGAGAGAGGAATGTCATTGGAAGCTCCACCATGGATATCCCTGACGACAGATGCCAGTCTGCAAGGCTGGGGGCCCACTGCCAAGGTCGGCTGGTTCAGGGTCAGTGGTCCACGGTGGAAAGGACGTGGTCCATCAACAGGTTAGAGTTGAGAGTGGTAGCGCGGGCCTTACAGGAGTTAAGTCCTTATCTCTGGGGGAAAGCCATTCGGGTGTTCTCAGACAACGCGACGGCGGTGGCTTACGTAAATCGGCAGGGAGGTACCAGCAGCGTGGCGCTGGAGACCGAAGCAGAGAGTTTGTTTGAGTGGGCCAAGGAGAATTTGATGGCCTTGTCGGCTGCCCATGTCGCAGGAGTGGACAATGTAGAGGCCAATTTCTTGAGTCGCGTGCGGGTAGACCCAGGGAAGTGGGTTCTGCATCCGGAGGTATTCGCGATGTTGGTGCAGCGATGGGGAACACCGGTGATGGATCTGATGGCGACTTTCCAGTCCGCACAAGTCAGCCGGTTCTTCAGCAGAAGAAAGGAAAGGATGGCGGAAGGCCTGGATGCCCTGATTCAGGTTTGGCCGGAGGGACAGCTTCTTTGTGTTTCCTCCGTGGGTGTTGATCGGTCGGGTCTTGCAGCGCATAGAGCTTCACAGGGGCCGAGTGATTCTAATCACGCTAGATTGGCCGAGGAGACCGTGGTATGCCGACCTGGTCAGGCTCCTGGTGGGGGAGCCCTGAGGCTTACGGTTCGCAAAGACCTTCTAACACAAGGGCCCCTGTGCATGCCGCAAGTGGATCGATTCTCACTTACGGCCTGGCTATTGAACGGGCTAGGTTGAGGGCGAAGGGCTATTCGGCGACAGTGGTTACTACTTTGCTGAAATCAAGACGTCGGTCTACTTCGTTGGCATATGTTAGAGTGTGGCATATTTTTGAAGCCTGGTGTACGGAACGGGACTTCGTCCCCTTAAGGGCGTCAGTTCCACAAGTGCTAGCGTTCTTACAGGATGGGTTTCAGAAGGGCTTAGCGGCGGCTTCGTTGAAGGTGCAGTTGGCAGCGCTGTCCTGTTATAGGGGTAAAGTGCGGGGCAGTCCACTGGGTAGTCACCCGGATGTGAAACGGTTCCTGAAGGCGGTAGTGCTCCTGAGACGGCCGCATAAGAAGGTGGTCCCAGCGTGGGACCTGCCATTGGTCTTAGAGGTGTTGGGGAAAGCGCCGTTTGAGCCGTTAGCGGAAGCATCTTTGAAGGATCTTACCCTTAAGGTGGTGTTTTTGGTAGCCATTGCCTCAGCGAGAAGAGTTTCTGAGCTGCAGGCATTCTCTTGTCGAAAGCCGTTTTTGTCCTTCTCCGATTCTAAGGTGGTGTTGTGGCCGGTGCCGTCATTCTTACCTAAGGTGGTCTCAGTTTTTCATATGAACCAGGTAGTGGCTTTGCCGGTTTTTGTTACCAAAAAGAAGGGCTGGGTATCGGATCAGCTTCATCGCTTGGATGTGAGTCGGGCCTTAAAGCAGTATGTGGCTCGCACGGCTAGTTTCCATAAGTCTGACCGGTTGTTTGTGCTGTTTGCCGGTCCGCGGCAAGGAGAGGCGGCTTCTAAAGGCTCGATTGCTCGATGGTTGAAAGAAGCGATTGCATCGGCATATCTGCTGTGAGGCCGCAGGATACCGGATGGGCTGCGGGCTCATTCCACCAGGTCGCAAGCGGCGGAGTGGAGCTTAGTTCCACCAGTGGAAATCTGTAAGGCAGTGACATGGTCTTCGTTGCATTCCTTTGTGAAGCATTACTGTCTTGATGTTCAGGCGGGGAGGGACACCTGTTTTGGAGCGGCGGTGCTTCAGGCTGATCTGACAGGTCCCTCCCGTTGAGTATCTGAACTGCTCTGGTACATACCCAGAGATTCCGGCACTAGACTGGAGAGACGATCAGGAAGATTAAATTAGACTTACCTGCTAATTGTAGTTCCTGGAGGAACTCCAGTCTAGTCCCATATCCTGCCCTGTCTCACTGGTGGACTGTCGCCTGAAGCATATGGTGAGTTACTGGTAAGTACCCCCCTTTCTGAGGGGGTTTTGGGCGTAGTTCACGGTGGGGCAGATTAGCGCCTGGGGCTGTTTAGTCCGGGGATCCTTCTTCACAGTGGAGAAAAAGGGGGACCTCAAGGCATGGCCCATGTAGCAGAGGACTTGTACATAGTTGGGGCTTAGGGTCCTATAGAACCCAGTTGGGCAGTTGTTTTGGTTTTTACTATGTTTTCTGTCTACTTGTTGCTCCGGTGAGTCTGCTTTGTCAATAGGTTAACTGGTGAGAGGAGGCGGTTCCAGTCCTTATATACCGGTGACATCACAGGAGTGAAGTTTCTCAGTCTCCAAAGCTGCTGGAGTAGGTTGACAACCCAGAGATTCCGGGACTAGACTGGAGTTCCTCCAGGAACTACAATTAGCAGGTAAGTCTAATTTAATCATATTGTGGATGCAGTATATAGAAATAGAACATTCTAAATAGCACTTTATACTGGGAATCTAAATGACTTAAAGATATAGACATTCTTGCCATATTTACACTTATTCCCGCCCATTGCTCCTTCAGCCAAGACAAGTCCAGATCCCTCATCTAACTTTGCTGATAGCGATGGGGGCTGGAAGTAATGTTCTATAAGATGGTATAGAACTGCGCTAAATGCCCCTTCCCCTTCCGTGGTTTTATAAAAAAAGATTCTAAAGGATGAGCAGGTTTCCAATACTGCTCTTTATGGGTCTGCAAAAAAAGTTGAAGCAGTAATAGGGCAAAGAAATGCGGGGTAGATTGCACACACCTATCCATAATGTCTTCCTTGTTTATAAGGGCCCCTCCCTCAGGTAGTCCACCACTCTTGCCATCCCATTTTGTACCATCCATCTGAATCTCGCTGGGTCTTCTTTCCAGGGCGGCAAAAGCTCACCGCAGGTGAGGTATGCCAGCCTGGATCCTGGCGGGTGAAATCCCATCCTCTAAGCCTGTCCATTAGAGTGGGCCCAACTAATGGGTGTTGAAACCCTCTGTCCCCTATAACAGATCGGTCAAAGAATGGAATACCTCCTATACGAGGTGTTCCAACCTGGGCTTCCTCCAGGGCAAGCCAGTGTTGTGCAGGATGAGCCACCCATCAATAATATACCGCCCATACTTGCGCTGCCCAATAATATAAATTAAAGTTAGGAAGCGCAAGCCCCGGCCCTCTTATATGTCATCAATAGGCTGAGCCTTATCCTTGCTCTACGTCCCTTCCACAAAAATTCAGCCAGTATCCGGTGGAGCTCACAAAAATACGTGTCCGGTACAGCGCAGGGTATCATCAAAAATAAAAATATGAGCCTAGGTAGAACGTTCATCTTTATCATATTTATCTGAGTAGCAAGGGGCGGAAAATGCAATTGATATAACTTTTCAAGCCTCACTGGAACCTTAACACCCAAATACAACAAGCAGTCTGTCTCCCACTGGAACACATATCTGGCTCTGATCCACCTCTCAAGATCTGAATTGATATGGAAAGGGAGCAATACAGACTTAGAAGTATTTAACTTATAGCCTGAAACTCCCGCAAAGCACTCTAGCTCTCCCTGAAACGCCTCCAATGATTGCTCCGGTTGCATCATAAACTATAAAGTGTTATCAGCATATATTGCTACCTTATCCTCCCTTCCCCCCACTGCCATCCCCCTCACCAGCATTCTCCCTAAGGGCCTGAGCAAAAGGTTCTAGGGATAACACAAAAAGGAGAGGCGAGAGCGGGCAACCCTTCCTCGTTCCATGACACTGGGGGAACCATGAGGAGAGAACCCCATTTTTGCGCAGAGAGGCCAGGGGGCTACTATATAGATCCTTGATTATTCAAAGGAAATTAGGCCCAAAATTGAAGTAATCCAAAGTAGCAAACAAGAAGAGCCACTCTGCCTGATCAAATGCCTTTTCAGCATCTAAAGCCAAAAAGACAGTCGGCTGCACATCACCCTCTGTGCACTGATGTAGCAGGCCCAGCACTCTTCTAACATTATCTGCTGAATTCCGTCCGGAAATAAAGCCGGTTTGGTCATTGTGTATGATATCAGGCACTATCTTATTCAACCTCCTAGCAAATATCTTGGCTAACAACTTCACATCCATGTTGAGCAGAGATATTGGGCGGTAAGAGGCCAGGGACGCCGGATCCTTGCCCTTTTTATGAATTAATATTATATGAGCCTCCAGAAAGGAGGATGGAACAACCCCCGTCTCCCACACCGAATTAAAAACTCTGCTCAACACTGGTGCAAGAATCTTTCCAAAGGACTTATAAAATTCGGAAGGGAATCCGTCTGGGCCGGCAGCCTTACCAAGTGGGAGGCTACTAATGGCTTGCAGAACCTCTAATGGAGTTATCGGACTTTCTATCCAGTCCTTTTGCTCATTCGTAAGCCGAGATCGTTTTCTATTCCTGAGATACTCTTCTATTTGCATCCCTCCTGCCTTGCACTCCACACTGTACAGCCGGGAATAATATTCGCGGAAAGTATGTTTTATGCCTTCTCTATCACTCAGCATTGTGCCCAACTCCCCACGAACCTGCAGAATTGTTTGTGCTTGTTTCTGCTTCAGCTGGTGGGCAAGCAGTTTATCTATCTTCCCTCTCTGGGCATAAGAGAGCATTTGTTATTTTGTGGATTAGCTCTGCTTGACCTATCAAATAACTCTTCACTTTAGCCCTTTTAAAAACTAATTTGGTCATCAGTCCTTGAGTTGGAGCCGTGATGTCATCTTGCTCAAGGCTGCGTATCTCCCTCTCAAGACAACTACTTTTGCTCTCTCGTTGTCTCTTATTGTAAGACCCCAATGTTATGAGACAACCACGAATTACAACTTTTAAGGCATCCCAGAATATCGCCAATGTGACCTCGCCCCCATCATTTTCCTCAATGTATAACGTAATCTGTTTTTCTATGTCTCGCACCTGAGCTGTGTTGCCCAATAGCGCAGTATTAAGCTGCCAACACCTACTTTCTCTCCCCTCAGGCTCCCCCCCAACTCGCACATGCACAGGGGCGTGGTCCAACCACACAGTGGACCCAATATCGCACTCCAAAATCAGCGGGCCTAGCACTGGGTTGAGAAGGAAATAATCTATTCTCGAATATGAGGCATGTGGATGAGAGTAACATGTGTATGCCCGACCATCCAGATTTTTAATGTGCCATATATTGACCAGCCCATACTATTTACATAAATGGTATTACCTGTCCCTCCCTTTCCACCTGTTCGATCTTCAGCATTATTCAAAACCATATTAAAATCCCCCCCCAAACAACATTGGCAGGGTTGTCCACTCCGCCATCTTCTGGAACAATGCCTGTAAAAATCGTCCTTAACCAGCATTAGAAGCATACACATTGACAAAGCAAATAACGGCCTGGGGGAAATTAACTTCAATAGCTAATGCTCTGCCTCGATTATCTTTCCATTTCCGTTTGATCTGATACAAACAGCCCTTTTTAAATATAATAACCACCCCTGCACTGTTCGAGGATCCAGTTGAATGGTTGGCCTCTGTGACCCAATTCACTCTTAATTTCCCCATATCCCCCCTCGCCAAATGGGTCTCCTGCAGAAGGTATGCATCTGAGTGATATAGGAACAGCTCCCTCAGCACAAACCTTCTGCGCTTCCTTGTCTGAAGCCCTCTCGCATTTATAAAAGTTATTTTAAGACTCATCTCACCACAAATACAAATTATCTTCCCTGCCCCACCCCCCGAACCCGCGCACAGCATTTAATAGAACATATAATAACACAGTACAATAGTAAGGAGGAAAACATGAAATAAAAGAAAAACTGCGCCCCAATAGGCTGTCTGGAGGACACCCGCTGCAGAGCTGTGGGGAGCCAGACCCTTCACACAGGGGTGAGACTCCAGTGACCTCTCGGCAACATCCCTACTATAGTGCCCATAGGGTCGATTGCATATGGGTCCTCCTTCCCCAGCAGTCTGTCTAAACCAGAACCTGGATCAGCCAGCCATCTACTTCTTCCACTCATTGGGGTCGTAAATTACATTCAGAGGATAGCTAAGACTTCCGCTCCCCCGCTGCAATCCAAAAAGATAGCATGACATCAGGAAGGGGTGTTCCCAGGACGCTCTTCTTCTTCGGAATCATTATGCGCTAATGCTTGCACAACTCTTCGGTGGTTCTGTTCATACTGACTCTATAGAGCATCCTTGCACCTAGCAGGGAGGCCTTTACCCAGATTATGTTTTTGCCCTTTGGTCTCGAATGGCGGGTCCCCATGGAAGTGAAGGGTCAGAAAAGCCTGCACTTCTTTAGGATCTGTGAAAACAAATGTTCCCCTTTCCACAAAACTCTTAGTTTGGCAGGGTAAAGTAATGCTTGCACTATCCCATGATTCACCAATCTCTTTCACATCCCGGAAGATTTGCCTCCTATGGTTCAAATCCGCACTGTAATCCGGAAAAATCCAAATCTTACAGTTTTTGTGAGGGATGGCGCTCACTTTGCGCGCTTGCTGTAAGATCCAATCTCTATGCTGAAAATGTAGTATTTTGACCAGCACTTGTCGGGGCCTCTCTCCTGCCCGGGGGCCCCCCACGACTCTGTGGGCATGCTCAACAACGCAGTTTTAGGGAGAGGGGGCTCTCTGAACAGTTCCCTGTGCAGTCCCTCTATGAAATCTTCCATGTTTTGCAACTCTTCTCCCTCCGCTAGCCCAGTTATCCGGATGTTAGGTCTGCGCGATCTGTTTTCCAAGTCATCAGTTTTGGCAATTAGTCTCTGAACCACAACTTGCTGAGCCAACAAATCCCTCTTCAGTTCAGTAATATCTTCTGTGCTCGCTATACGCTGCTCAGCCTTCTCAAGGTGCTGCGCCGTGGCTTGAATTTTGGCCCGGGCCTCCCTTAGCTCTCCTTGTTTGACTCTCAACCTCCCGGTGAGCTCTTCATTTCCCGCCTTGATTGCTGCCAATATCAGCTCTGTATCTGACTGGGAGGCCTCATCCCCATTCTTGTATGCTCTGCCCTGCTGCACAACCGATTTGTCTGCTCTTGGTGCGAGTCCTCCTGTCCCCGCTCCTCTGCCATTGTGTGGGGTGAGACACTAAGCCATACATAGAAGGTTTCCGAGATGCCTTTGCAGCTTTCATAGTATTGTTTTCAGTTTTCACAGTCCTTCTTGAGTCGGGCTTGGACCCCATCCTGCTCAGTTGTCCAAAAAACACCAACTAACCGCCACTATCTCGCAAAAATACAGTACTTTTCCCATTTAACACGGGAGAGCGAGAGAAATGAGTCCTCCTCCTAGCTCATCATCACGTGACCCCCCTCCTTCCACTTTCCTTAAAACGTGGACTACATCTGGTCTGAGCTTCCATGATACTGTTTTTATGTCAATTTTCTTTTATTAGGCATACTCCTTATCCAATAACATTGTCACTGTATCATATTGTGATGAGGTGAGTGCAGCCCAGCTAGGGAAAACTGAAAAAAAGAAGGATTTTTTTTCATTGCGGGGGATGGGAGCACAAAATCCTAGGCTCCATACTAGAAGCACTGAAAGAAACCTAGAGGGCAGAGCTAAGCATAAGCCAATCACAGACCACAGGACAACCCTGCAGAGGAGTAGGAGGTCCAAGTGGGAGGAGCTAGGAAGGGAGTTGCCCAGCTCAACAGTTAACAGAGGAAGAACAAACAAAAGAGAGAGGCACAGTTTGAGTTTGAGGCAGGAGAAGGAAGGAGCTGTGAGCAGAAGGTCCAGGAGGAGTGCAGGAGCAAGCACCAGTGGCAGCTGCAGTTCAAGGCCTAGCCCAGGTTCAAGTCCAATTCCCAGGAGGCACAGGCAGGAGAAGTCTGGGGCCAAGCTGTGGAAAACCCTTGCAGCCAAGGAGAGCAGCAAATGGAAGAACCATTACAAAGGCAGCCAAGAAAGGTACGCAGGGAATGAGCAGTGCCACCAGAATAGTTCTTGCTCTGACTCAGAGGAGACTTTCAGACACCTGAAGCCTCAGCACAGCAAGAAGTATCTCAGGAGGGAAGTTAAGCAGGAGAGACACACAGGAGACCGGCTTGGAGGAGCCAAGGCCAGGCAGTGTGAGAGACTGTTTAACATTGCGAAGGCTCTTAAGGAAAAGTTACCAGAGCACTTCCAGAAAGCACCCAGCTGTAGCTCAATTGAGAGCATGGAGGTAGGCCCTGAAGAAAGTGTTATTGAGTCAAAGCCTCTGAGATGGAATGTGAGCTGTGCACTAAAATACAATAGTATGGTGAGTTAGAAAACAGTGAAATATCAAAGGAAGCTGTTGCAAGTTAAAGGCAGTTTTCAAGAGTTGAAAGAGAAGAGTAACCCTGAAGACAAGAGGTTAGGAATCTCTCTTAAGAAGTAAAAACTGCAAAACTTTAGTGAAGGCCCAAACAGCTAGAACTGTTTGTATGGGCGTGGCAACAGCAGGTTGGAAGCTGTGAAGAGTTTTTACAAATGCTTTTGTTTTGTAAGTGTCAAGCAAGTGCAGTGAAGAATAGAAACTGCTGTGAGTTTTGTTTGGACATTTTCATTTGGAGAAATTATCCTGTATTTCTTTTGTCTGGAAAAAGTGCTTAAAGAATTTTTATGTTCATCACTTGCCAACTTTGGAAACCGAATAAAAATTTCCTGTGCGCTTTAAATAACCACTTGGCTTTCCTTATTGACACAACTACAACCCTCGAAGGGATACAGATGGCCAGCCGTCCCTACTAGGCAACCGCCTGGTAGGGGCGCGAGCGTCACAATATCATACATAGTAAACTATTCATCAGTAACAAATACATAGTCATGCCTTTTGCCTATATCATTTATTTTATCCCCCCTTCCCCTTTCAATATTTCTCCCTCCTCCCCTCCCTTCACCTTTTCCCCCCCATGCCCCCCTTACCTACCCTACGATGTGCCTCTACCCTCTTCCCCTACCCCATACCCACTCCCCCGGCGTGTGTGGATTCTTACACTCTGCACAGGGGTCCATTCACTTCTTCTATTCAGCTATACCTCAGCTACCATCCCACAGTCCAACTCTTCGCTCCATCTTTCCCCTTCCCCCAAACCTCCCTACTTCCCCACTCTATGCCTTTCTTCCACCCCTCCATCCTACCCCCCACCCCTCTTCTACATCTCCATTGCTAATGGTCCATGTACTCCCGATATCATTTATAATCGGATCTCTACCTCAATGTATTGAGTATCCTGCTCCTCTCCCGCGCAGAGGGGGTCTGTACAAAGGGTCCCCATTCAATCAGGAATCTTTCCCCCAATTTGTCATTTCCTCATATTCCAGCCCTCACTACCAACATTAAATCATATATTTCCTGTCTCCAATCGGCCAACCGGGGTCCACATCCCTTATCCCTTAAGAATAAGATGCTGCGCAACCAACATCACCCGTTGCATCCACTGGGTATATTTCCTTAATATCTTCCCTTCAGTATCCTTCAACCCCAACACTGCCAACTGAGGCTCCGCTCCTATATCCACTGCAAACAGCTCCCCTAGAAATCCATACACTTCCATCCAAAATTGAGATATTCGAGGGCATCTCCACCACATATGTCCCAAAGTGGCCACCTCCTCCGCACATCGAGGACATCCCGCCGAAGCGGCTGCCCCTGCTCTGTAAGCTCTGTTAGGGGCACAGTGACTCCTTCTGATAATCTGATACTGAATATCCTGCCATTGTTGATAATAATGATATTAATAATAAGGAAAACCCAGAACCAACAAGCAATGACCAAAACTAATAAATGGTCATTGCTTGTTGGTTCTGGGTTTCCCTTATTATCATTATTATCAACATTATTATTATTTCTATGTTTTATATATATATATATATTGTTGGAGCTCACCCGTGTGGCCAGGCAGTTGCCTAGTGGTACGAGAGGGTTCCGATTGTCCTTTGTATAAATTCAGCCCAAATAACATGTAGTTGTGTCCTTTAAAAGGATTGGAGCCAAGTGCAAAGGTCGCAGGAATATTTCTTTATTTGAGAAATAAGGATTTCCTAACCAAATTAAATTCTTTGGCAAGAATAGTTCTGAAGCTTACAAAACATAAAGTTCGGGATACCTCTCCCATATAAACACAAGCCTATTGAACAGTCCTTGGCTTGGTTTAGTTTAAACCTTGGTTCCACATGTAAAAACTCTTTTTACAACAGCAGTATTTATTTATTTTATTTATTTAGTAAACACTTATATACCGCTACTTCCAGCGATCAGAAGCGGTTTGATTACATCTTTGGGATTTGTCAATAATCAAGACAGAAAAGTTGGGGCATATATACATAGTTCAGAGGTAAAAAACAGCACACAGAATAGGGTCTAAAGATTGGCCTTAACATATTTACATAATTTTACAAAAGAGATTGTACTTTACATATTTACATTTTTACATATAACTAATCACTTCATCTTTTATCCCTCTGGGATTCACATCTGGTTGTAGTGACATTGGAACAGATGCGTTTTTAATTTCTTCCTGAAATCAACTATGTCTTTAATTGCTCGCAGCTCATGTGGTAGGTGGTTCCATAAGGTTGGGGAAGAGAATGAGAATGCTCTGCGGCTAGTACTGGCTTTTACATGTCTGATGATGTTTGGAACTTGTAGCGTGTCTGAGTTGATAGTTCTCCTGTCTCTGGTGGTAGGTTGCGTGCAGATAAGGGTGGAGAGGAATGATGGGGCTAGGTTATGTATGAGTTTGAACGTTGTTACCAATGTTTTATATTGTATCCTGGCAGCAATGGGTAGCCAGTGTAGCTCGATCAATACGGGTGTAATGTGCTCAGTAACGCTTGATCGCATGATGATCCTCGCCGCCACATTTTGTGCCAATTGTAAGATATTGGTCGTTTTCTTTGGCAGACCCTGTAAGATGGCGTTACAGTAGTCTAAGTGAAGCATGATGAGTGCTTGCGCAACAGACCGGAAATCACATGGTTCAAGTATATTCCGCAGGGGTCGTAGCACTCTAAGTTTGTGAAAAATGGCCTTGTTGGTGTTGCTCAGGTGCTTTTCCATCTTTAGTTTGCTGTCGATTGTGACTCCCAGATATTTGATCTCATTCTTAGTGTTGTAAGTGTTGTTACATAGTGTGATTGTTGGAGGAGGTTCAAAGTCAGGTTTACTGGATATATACATCACTTCCGTTTTCTTGTGGTTAATCGTCATATTGTTTTGTTGTAGCCATCCTAACATCTCGCCCAGGCAGGTTTCGAGCTGGGTATATTTAGGGTCTGCGGCATCTAATTGTGTGTACAGCATAATATCGTCTGCGTAAATGTGATAATTGATGTCATATTTCCTGAAAATGCCACTGAGGGGTTGCATGTAAATGTTAAAAAGTAATGCCGAGAGGGCCGAACCCTGCGGTATGCCTTGAGTTTGAGTGAAGGCTTCAGCTTTTTCGCCGTTGAATTGGACCTGCGGCGTTCTGTTCGTTATGTAAGAGGAGAACCATTTCAGGGGGGTTCCCAAGATTCCAATTGATGCCAGCTTGTTAAGGAGGATTACATGATGGACAGTATCAAAAGCGGCAGAGATGTCAATGAAAATGAGAATAAACATTTTCTTTCTGTCTTCCAGGCCTTTGAGGAGGTTGTTAAGCAGGGCCAGTAGAAGAGTTTCGACCCCATGACTTTTTCTGAAACCGTATTGCTGACTGTCAAGGGTTTCATGGTCATCGAGGTGGTCTTGAAGTTGAATGAGGGCTGCTTTTTCAATGATCTTTGCTAGGAAAGATATGCTAGAGATTGGGTGGTAAGTATGTTTTTTGGTCCCCAGGAGGCACTATAAATCTCCACTGTTACTTTCACATTAGGTATAGCAATATTCCCTGGTCCACCAAGAGACTTTTCAAATGCAGTAGTATTTCTTCCAGTTACAATATGAACTTTTAGCTTCTTCCTGGCTTTCTTATCCAGCAGCTTTTATCAGCCAGGCTACCATTAAAAGCCTAGCTAAAAGTTATGGGCTTTTCATAAAATCCTTGTTAAGAACTTCTGGGTTTTCTCTCGCTAAACAAACCCTATTCAGTTCTTATTCCTTTAACACAGATATCACATTCAGTAATCAAGAACTCCTGGGTTTTCCTCCAGCTTATTAAAAACCCCGTTTAGTTCTTTTACTCCTCCTTGCTACAGACAGCACAGTCTATCTCCATATCTGAAACACTGCTTGCATCAAAACTGTCCCCCAGGTCCATCTCTTCCTCGCTAGGCTCCTTCGGATATCTGCTTTCCTTAGGATCCACCTGAGAAGCTTTTGTAGGTTGTAAAACCTTCAAGACTTGCTCCCAGCCACACTTTGCAGAACGTGAGCTTGTGGGGGAAGGGCAGGAAAAGCTTTCCCTGTTAAGCAGCTCTTTTAAGGCTTATAAAGGGCTCACCTTGCTAGTAGTGCTCTTCCTTCCTGTAGGCTCCTTGCAGTGAGAAGGGCTAAGCCATGAACTTCTGGAGAATATCTCCTCCTCAGAGGAATCCTCCCCTGAGCTCTCCACTGACCTTCTCAGCTCTCTGTTCCTGTCCTGGGTCAGCTTTCTTTGTTCCCCTGGCTCTGTAGCAACTCTGCTTATCCCAGAGCCTCTGTGTCTGCTTTCAAACTGCTTCTGTGCAAGCTGCTTCTGTGTCTCCTGTTTCTCTCGTGTCCGTGTCTCTTTCTCTCTCCGTGTCTCTTTCTGTGCCTCTCTCTGTGTCCCTTTGTGAGTGCAACTTCCCTGGCTAAATGTTTGGGGCTGTCCTATGGCTCTTGACTCCGCCCCCAAACCACTCCCATCTCCTCCCTCTGTCTCCATGGGAACAGGGCGTGTCCCTAGGTCTGCACTCCTCTGCAGGGAATCTCTATCTTTAGTTTGGGTGTTAACCCTTCCTGTGCCTGCAGTTTCTTTGGGAAAAGAAAAAAAAGGCTGCTTTTCTTTCTTTCTCTGCATTCTGAGCCTGCTTCTCCACCACAATATATATATATATATATATATATATATATATATATATATATATATATATATATATATATATTATTTTTTTTTTTTTTTTGGTGCTAATTATTATGTTCATGTTTTTAGCTTTATTTTCATAGGATTGACACAGGTCTTCCAAACTGTTCTTTTCTGTGCACCACATCATTTTTATGATGATTATAAATGTAAGTATTTTTATAATAATGATGTTTCCTGTGATCACATTGTTTTCCTTTTAAGTAGTCTTTTGTCCTTCTTGTTTTTATCTGTTTAGTTAATTGATTGTTTACTTATGTTTATTTAGTTTACGGTTTATTATATTTTGTTACATTTACACATAAGTATTTTTAATCTTTTGATATTTGTAATGTTTGTTTATTCGCATGCATTTTATACGTCTAGCCTTATTGATGTTTTTATCTATTTATTGTTGTTTGCAGTTCTCTGCCCCCTGATGCAGGTGTTGCCGAAACGCGTTGGGGTATTTAATTAATAAAGCACATGTGACCACCATACCTCTTGCTTTTTGTGTCTTTGAGGTCTCTGCAAGTAGGTGCTCTTTCTTTGTTGGTTGCGTACAACAAGGTCCTACAAGGTATGCTGTACAAAATGTTGATGGCCCTCTCGCAGCATTCCACTTGAGGAAGAACTTATTGAATGAAATCATGATGTGAACGAGCAAACAAGGAAGACATATTTATGACGACACCTGGAAAGATTTGACAGATGGAGATTTTCAACGTTTTCTTGGACTTCTGATACTCTCAGGCGTGTATAAGTTACGAAATGAATCCATAGTTCAGTTGTGGAACCTTGAAGATGGTCGTTCTGTTTTCGGCAAAAATATGGCCTGTAACCGTTTTCAGCAAATTTCATGTGCTCTCAGATTTGATGATGCAACCAACAGACGTGAACAATGAGGCGTGGATAAGCTTGCTCCAATCAGACATGTTTTTGATACCTGGGAAGCAACTCTAAGTGACGCCTTTGTTCCTGGTGAAAATGTTACCGTGGATGAGCAACTGCTTACATTTCGTGGCCTTGTTCCGTTCAGACAATATATTCCCAGCAAACCTGGGAAATATGGCATAAAGCTTTGGATGTTGTGTGACAGTGCAACGTCATATGTTCTGCGTCTTCAAGTATATACAGGAAGGGAACTTGGACAATTCAGGGAACAGAGTCAGGGTGAAAGGGTTGTGCTGCAGCTCACTGAAGGATTGACGCGATCTGGCAGAAATGTTACTGTTGACAGTTTCTTCTGCAGTTTATCCCTGTCACAGAAATTGCTAGAAAAACAAATGACACTTTTTGGGGACAATTTGAAAGAACAGAAAAGAATTACCTGCAGAATTTGTAAGAGCAAAGGGCCGAGAGGTATTCACTTCACTGTTTGCTTTTGCGATGACGCCACTCTGGTTTCCTATTGCCCGAAGAAAGGAAAAATGGTTGTCCTTCTGAGCAGTTTGCATGATCAAGAAGAAGTAGATAACACACGTCCAAACAAAAAAAACATGCATGATCTTGGACTATAATTCTAGTAAAGGTGGAGTAGATACGGCAGATCAAATGTTGCGCACGTATACCACAAAACGAATGACAAGACGCTGGCCAGTGATAATCTTCAACAAAATGTTGGACATCAGTGCTTTGAACGCCTTCATTGTTTGGATGTCACTAAATCCAGAATGGCAGTCCAAGTCAAAGCACAGAAGTCATCTATTCCTCTTGGAATTAGGAAAGCAGCTGCTTCAGAGTAATTACAGTGAGACTTCTTCCAGCATTGAAGAAGCCACTAATGCTGTTTGCAATGTCGGGATCCCAAAGAAAAGGGCAAGGTGTCACTGCTGTTCCAGAGAAAAAGACAAGAAAAGCAACATAGTTTGCACCTCCTGCAAGCGCAATGTTTGCAAAGAATATTCAGAAATTGTTTGTGTCTCATGCAAATGACTGTAGTACTTTACTGTGTTCATCAAGTGCATGCAAAAACTGCTTTCATGGCAACTCTTCTTCATGTAATTTTATGATAAAGCATTACATTTCAAAACATTTAACCTTCATATAATAAATAATTAATTTGGAATTAAATTTTGTCTGTTTAGTTTAAATTTTTCATGGTTAACAATTAAAATTCATTGTGGGGTCATTTATGACCCCAACGGTATTCAGTGTGTTCAAAAAAATCTCGGTAATTCCAGGGTTAACGAGTCAGCCCCATGCCACTCTTCGCTCCTATCCAATCCCAGTAACAATAGATTATGCCGCACTAACACTAAAAACCTTCTAATTATACCAACAAATAAGGTAACATGCAAACAAACTACCTGTAACAGGGCATTCTCCCTTTATGCCCCCTCATTATGGAATGCCCTACCAGGAGAACTTCGGAACTGCTCTGACCATGCCGAATTCTGGAAGAGGCTAAAAACCCACCTCTTCCAAGAACACTTTTCCCTCCCACCTTAACCTTCCCTTAATATCCATTCTCCCCTACTTACCCTCCATTACACCTTACCTAATTCATTATCCCGACGACCCCTCCCTATTCTCTCCTGTAAATAAATATGTAAATAGTTCTTGTTCATTGCAAATACTTATGTACAAAAGTTATCTGTCTATGCCATGTTACTCATGTTAAGAAGTTCCGTTCTATGTAAACAGTTGAAACACACTGTCACGTTATGTTCACTGTAAACCAACTTGAATTGAAGAAAGACGGTATATAAAAACTGTTAAATAAATAAATAATACTCCAAAAATTGGAAGGTATGGATGAGTCTATTAATGAAATTGGCCGCAGACTCGATGAAGTACAGCAATGAGTGTTTGCCATGGAGGGTGCAGAGGGGCATCTTGAGACAGATTTTAGAGCACAGCAGGCTCAGCTAGAGGCTTTGTCAATCAAGCTGGATGATTTGGAAAACCATTCTCGTCAGAATAACTTCAGACTGGTAGGGGTGTCAGAAACATGGGCTGACAAGATGCCGATTTCCCTATTTGAATAATAGCTGCCAATAGAGCTAGTCTTGGAGGACTTGTTGGGGAAGTTTCAAGTGGAACAGGCACACTGTCTTGGACTTTGGACGGAGAGGAGACAAAGACCTCGATTTGTCATAGCCCGGATTCTGCATCTTCAGCATACAAATCAACTACTTCAGGCATTTTGGAAGAAAAGCAAACTAACTTTAGACAATCAGCATGTCTTATTATTCCAAGACTACTCAGCAATTGTTGCGGCAAAACAAAAGGAATTTGCTTCGATTTGCGCTAAGCTTTTCAGATGAAAGATCCTCTTTGCATTAGCATATCCAGCAGTACTACGTATACAGCATGAAGGCCATGCTACTTCTTTTGAACAAATATCGGCTGCAAGTAAATTTTTAGCGGACCTGGGGACTCAAACGGCCTAACCTTGATCACTCTGATTACTTGTAGCTACACCAACACATCTATTCAGCCAGGGAACACCCCTAGCTAGGGTACTACTGACCACAGTTTCTCATGTTGCATTTATTCTATGACTCCAGTGTGTAAATAGATTCCCCTAGTTATCCAAGTTTTACTATCGTATTATTTGTAAACTCAGACCTATGTACACGTTCTGATTTTTCTGTTCCATGTAAATCCCGCTGATGCCGAATAGTGCGGTATATAAGAAATTGTAAATAAAAATAAAAAAATAAAAATAAGCGGCACTGTTACACTAACTGTCTGGATCCCTGAGATGGGTGTTAATTGAGTCCGCACATGGATATATTGGCACTTTGGGTGGCATTCTGATTGGTGGAAAATACATCTGCAGTCAGTGGACAGGCAGAATGATCTGGTATGGCCCCCTCTTGTGTCAACTCTGTAGCTTTGAAGTAGAGGCAGCAGAGAAAGACTTTGTGGAATGGCTGGAAGGGTTGTTGGCCCTACCGCTCCACTAGATAGTTGTGGTTAATGGGCACTATCTGGTGACTGAGAACTTGCGTGCTGGTTCATCGCTAGCCTTCTATAGTTCTTTCTCTTTCTGAGTGTTTCTGAGATTACTTGACCTGAGGAGCCAATATCTGAAGTGCTGCCTGCCAAGGAGGGTACTTGAGAATTGGAGGAGTCCCTGATGCACCCGAGACAGACTCTGCCTCTATTTAGTGAGGCATGGAGAACTGCTGGACTGAAATGGTTATGTTGGGGATGTCAGGTTATGGGTTTATGAGATGCTTTGTTTGGTATGGTGTTTGTTGTGCATGACCTGTAGTTACAGGGGGGGCATGAGTGATTGGGGGAAGAAGGGATGGGGTATACGTGTTTTATAGGAAGGGGTAGTAAATGGGGGGGGATGGGAGGGGGTAACTGAGCAGATATCATGTGGTGGGAGGTTGGGATCATTTTTGGGCACACTTAGCGAAATACCATGGGGCTGAGGCTGGGCGGCCCCATGGTTAGACAAATATTTTTTTGCCTTGACCACAGCACTTGGGTACTTAGTAATGTCACATAAATTACACATTATTTCATGGAATGTGGGTGGAATTAATTCTCCTGTCAAGCACTCCAAAATTCTGCAAACTCTCAAATGGAAAGAGGCACAAATAGCACTTTTGCAGGAAAGACATCTTAGTGCTTTAGAGTATGCTAAACTCTGCAGAGACTGGGTGGCGATGGTTTATGGCGCCTCCTCTGGCACTCGCAAATGCGGTGTTGCCATACTGCTTAGTAGAAATCATCCTTTAGAGTTCCTTGGCTGTGATGGAGATCCGTTAGGCCGTTTTATGTTCTTGCATGCTAAGATAGGTCAAGACATGCTACTGATTGGTAACATATATGCTCCTAACGAGTATAACCATTTTTTTTAAAGAAAATGTTCAGAGAGTGACATGAGATCCTAAGTGTAGAGTAATCTTGGCCTACAGGAGATTTTAACTGCCCACACGACCCACTATAGATCACTCAAACCCGGGAATGGGCCTGTGCTGGAAGAACAGAGGAATTGGATATCTGTGTCGTTTGGGCAATCTGGTAGATGTTTAGCGTGCACTTTACCTTGGAGAGCTCAATTACACCCATTTGTCACATGCTCACGCTACTTGGTCACACATAGACTGTGTACTAGTTTCCTCTGGATCCTTCGGGAAAGTGCTAGCTTCTGAAATAGAACCCATAGTCGTTTTTGATCATGGAATGGTGTGGGTGGACTGGGAGCTACAGGGCACACAGCAACGGGCATGGTCTTTCCCCCCGATATCTATGGAAGAAAGAGGATTTTCAAAAATATCTTTGGCAACAATGGGCTGAGAATGAGTTTAACAATGCTGCCCACAAAGAGAATCCTCCATTGTTCTGGGAGACGGGCAAGGCAGTCATGAGGGGGGCAATTATTGCATATGTTGTGAAATGCTGGAGGTATTTAGATCTGAGTATTATGCAATTAGAAAGATCTTTGTAGACCCAGAAACAGACGGCTACTCATACCGCTCACCCAGAGGAATGACGAAATTACTTGGTGTTACTTCAAGAGCGGGCTCTTACAACAGTACACTGTTATAAGCATCAGTTATATTGATATTGAAATTGAATGGGAAAACCTTTGGCCTGAGTGGTAAAAAAATGGGGAGGTCGCTGTCATGTGTCAGTTATTAAGGGCTCAGAAGGGAATTTGAAAAATGATCCTAAACAAATTGCAGTTGTATTTCTTAGCTTTTATCAAGCTCGCTACACAGCAGAACCAGGTGAGCCACTACTAAGATCCCGATCTCCCAGTGCACTCCAATGTTTCTGGGACTGTCATCATTTCTATCAGCGTACTATTATGGCCGCTAAGAGGGAACACTAATCTCATCGCCAATTCCTCTTCACAACCTCGTCAGTTTTTCTTCATCCTCTCCTCTTTATCAGCGTCTCAATCCCAACCCTGCAATGTGGATGATTCCTCCTACTGCCACTCAGCCACCTTCTTTTCCACTAAGATCTCTTGATTTACAACAGAATTTTCCCCCAGCTCCACCCCCTCCAGTCTCTGACCCTACATCCTCTTGCATGCCTCCAACACTTACACTGAAACATATCGGGAACACTTTCAACCCCAGTTCCCCTGTCTCCCTGTCCAAGGCCCTTGCCACTTCTCGAAAGACTACTTGTAATTTGGACCCCCTCCCATCATCCTGGCTTTCTGATAACTCCCTGGCGCTCAAACCAATTATCCTCTCTTTAATTAACAATAACCTTGCTACTGGTGTCTTTCCCCATGCATGGAAAGAAGCCTATATTCGCCCAAATCTTTAAAAGCCTTCCTTAGACAAGTTTGTCCTGACTAATTACTGTCCAGTCTCAAACCTATCATTCCTCTCTAAACTGCTTGAGAAGCTCATCTCTGAACAACTAGCCACCCAACTTGAACTCTCCAATGCTTTGCATCCCTGTCAGTCTGGGTTTTGTACTGGTCACTCTACTGATACTATTCATTTCTCTCTTAGTGAAGTTCACCATTCATTGGACCGTGGGGATGTCAGTCGCTGTTTCACTTGATCTATCTTCAGTATTTGATCTCGTCAATCACAATCTCCTCTCTGTTGTACAACCTTGGGTCTCTCGGGATAGTTTTTCAATGGTTCACTTCTGTTCTATCACAGTGTTCCTTTCACATCATCAAGGGCATGTCTGTTTCCTCCTTTCACCTTCTTTTGTGTGGTGTTTCTCAGGGCTCCGTACTAGCACCTGTTCTTTTCAATATTTTTTTCTCGCCCATAGCTCTTATGATCCAACAGCTTGGCATTTCAACATACTTTTATGCAGACAATATTCTTCTTCTATTTCGCAAGGACCCATCTCTGCCGGATCTTTCTCCCTTGAAGACATGCCTCACTCATGTTGAGGCCTGGTTGTCTACCAATCACCTTCTATTTAACTCTTCGAAAACTACCGTAACCTGGCTCATTGGTCCTACTACCCCTCCTTCTGTTTCCCCTATTCTCGATGGGTCACCTATTCGTCTCACGTCATCTTTTCAGTATCTTGGAGTCATGTTGGATTCTTCACTCTTTTTCCATGATCACACCACCCAAATCTTCCAGTGGTCATTTTTCTTTCTTTATCATATCAGAGTAGTCCATTCCCTTCTGATCACTCCTGCCTTAACCACTCTTGTCTTTCGCTTTCTATCTAGACTTGACTATTGTAATGTACACTTGCTGGCCTCCCTCAGTACTCTTTAAAGCGCCTTCAACTTATTCAGTACATTGCGGGCAGATTAATTTTTCATGCATCCAGATTTGGCCACATCACCCCCCCCCCCCATCTGTTTACACTGGCTTCCTGTAAATCCTGTATTTATTACAAGATTCTCATCCAGGTCCATAAAACACTTAACACTAGCTCCCTGGATTACTTAGTATCCTCCCTTATTCCGCTTGCCCCACAACACTCTCTCCATGCAGTTCATATGAACTGTCTTTTCCTACCCTCTCCCTTTCTGGCCTATCTTCAATCTACTTGGCATTCAGCATTTTATTTCCTCGGACCCTCCCTTTGGAATAATCTTCCTCCACATCTCCAGTTAGAGTCTTCTTTTACAAAGTTCAAAGCCCAACTTAAAACCCACCTTTTCTGCACAGTTATTTTGATCTCCCACTGGACTCCCTGAGTTGACTTCCTTATGTTTTCAACCTGCCTCCCTCCTCCTCTCTCACCACCCTCCTCCAGCCCTGCCTTGTCATGTCTCATTTTCCCGTCTTTTTATTTTCTGCTTCAGTTTTTATTGTATTCTATTGTGAACTGCTTTGCTGTACCCACATTAAGCGGTATATCAAATCTTAAATAAATGAAATGAAATAAGCTAGCAATTCTTGGAGGGGCTACATCTACCAACTTTGAGTACTATAGAACTTGCTAGTTTAAATGGCCCTATTTCTGGCAAAGAGATCCAAACTGCCATCAGACTTGGGGTGCTGCAGAAGGCACCTGGCCCTAATGGATATGGTGCCGAATTTTATAAAATGCTACAGCTCCAATTGACCCCAGCTTTCGCTGAGATGTATGCAGCAGTTTTAGATAAATGGCTTCTGCCTAGGGACATGGTAACGCAACTATTACTATTATTCCTAAACCAGGCAAGGACCCGCTGGAAGCAGCCTCATACCGCCTGATCTCGCTTCTTAAATTTGACCTTAAAATGTTGGCAGAGATTTTGGCATGCAGGTTAAAACCTATATTGCCTTGCTTAATAGGAGATCACCAGGTGGGCTTTGTCCAAGGTAGAGAAACCTCCTTGAACACTGGCAAATTATTGCTCAATACGGAATACTGTGTGTAAAATTCTATCCCTATTTAATTGAAATATTACAATGTTTTGGGTTTGCAGGTTCGTTTTTACGTTATGTCCAGATATTCTACACAGATCCTTTAGCCTCCATATCAGTCAGTAACTCTCTCTTGGACACATTTGTTCTGGGCCGGGGCACCCATCAAGAGTGCCCCCTTTCTCCTTTTTGTGTTATCGCTTGAGCCCCTTCTGCTCACATTACTAGCTTCAAAGAATGTACAGGGCATATCGGTGGGTCATGAGGAATTCAAATTGAGTGCCTTTACTGATGATGTGCTACTTTGTATACGATAACCAAGGACTTCCTTTCCCAGGCATTAGATATCATAGAAAAATGCGGGATGTTTTCTGAGCTAAAAATTAATTGCAGCAAATCAATGGCCTTGGATGTTGGAGGAAAGGTGAGGGGGGATGGCAGGGACTATTCCCCTTGATTTGGGTGGAATCCAAGATTCGATATTTAGGCCTGTGGACCTGTCTACATTGTACTGTTGCAACATTAATCCCCTTCTTCGACACATGGCTGAACACCTCCAAAAATGGAGGAATTTGCCGATCTCTTTGATAAGTTGCATAGTTTTATTTAAGATGATAGAGCTGCCATGTTGGCTTTAAGTCCTTTGGCTCCTGCCAATATGGGTTATGTGGTGTGACTCATCACAGCTGCGTACCTACCTTGGTAAAGTCCTATGGAATGGAAGACAGCCACATATTCCCTATGCAGCTTTATTAAAACCTCTGGAAAAGGGAGGGGCCAAATTGCCACCTCTAAAGTCCTATAATTTGATCTCTATGATTAGACCCCTCAGGGACCTCCTTTTTGGAACAACTATCTGTGCCCCAGCCCCAGCGATCAATTCTCTGTACCATACCATAGACTATACCTATTGCATGCTCCAGCAAGAAGCCTTCCATTGAAATGGCGTAAGTCAAAATAGCTATGCACTCCAAATGGTTAAGACAGATGTTTTGGAAACTAAAGTTAAGTTATCAGTTTCGGATCAGAAGCTTGAACAAGTTTCTGACTTAACAGCCTCTTTCGTTAAGGACAATTCTGCACTTAGAGCAAAGATAGAGTCTTTGGAGAATGCGGCTCGTTCGTCAAATATCCGGTTACTGAATTTTCCCATTATTATTGGCGTTACCCCGTTGGATCTTTTCAAGAAATACCTTCAGGAGGTACTATCGGTACCCGCTGATTTGATGCCGCCAGTTTCGAAAGTATATTACCATCCGTCTGGGGAAAAAGGAGGGGAAAATATCCAGTGGACTTTTAGAGTTGGACTCTCTTAATGTTTCCGACTTACTCCATACTCCCAAGGAGGAGGACATGGCAGTTTCCACATTGCTTGTTACATTGGCTCTTTCTTCAGATAGAGAATGGTTGTTAAAGCTGTTTTATAAAAAGAGAGCTAATCTGTTTTATGGGAAGAAAGTTTTACTCTTCCCAGATGTTGCCAGGGAGACTCAGAAACGGCGCAGGTCTTTTTTACTATTGAGACCTGGTGCGGTTCGAATAGGGGCCTCATTTATGTTAAGATTTCCATGTAAATGTTTGATAATGTATAAAGCACAGAAATATGTCTCTTTTTCAGCCTGAGGACCTTTCCTCCTTTATTAGTGCTCAATGTACCTATATCTTCTTCTTCCTGAGTAGGATGTATTTACCTATTCATGTATTTAGTGGATCTTCGAACACCACCCTCATTTTATTTTCCTTTATTGTTTACTAAGATAAACTTTATGGGGAGTGTTTGTCCCTGTTAGATTTGTGAGCTGACTCCCCTAACTTGGTGAGCTAATAATAATGCTTGCTATATTGGGTTTTCTTTTGAAGTGTTCTTTTTCTATATTAATGCAAGTTTTATTTTTTCTGTACAAGCTGTGCTTGATTTATTGTTCAAAAATTTATAAATATATAATAATAAAAAAAATATCTATGCACTCTTAGGTGTGTCTGGCAGAAGATTTGTCAACTTCACGGTTGCTCCTGGAGGTATTCAGGCTTATTCCCGTTAGAAGGTAATAGGGACTTTGCTCCAGGAATGCAACCAGCAGTCCCACAGAGATGGATGCAGGGGGGCCTCATTTGTATCCTGGACCTCCATATGGAGGAGGGGAACAAATTAAATCCTTTCAGATCCTACAGCAGCAGATCCAGCTCCCAGCAAGTGATTTTTACTATTACCTACAAATACGGCATTATGTCTTCTCAATCAGGCAAATGGAGCCCTCACTTCTGGGAAAAGTAGCAGTGATGTCCTGCTTTAATAAATTTTCAGTTGACCGGTCTCTGTGTAGTGCGCCTTGTGAAAAGAGCTTTCTTATCGTCAAAAAAATAATTCTCAGAGAATGGATATCAGGGTGGGTTCCAGGAGTCATGGGAAAATGCGATATTTGATCTGTTAGACATGGAACGGATGACTATAAGAACACAAGGTGCGAAAAAACAAGAACATTTTCTGCACCTACAGGTCCCCTTAGTGGAACGCCTATCTACAGGTGCCTGAGGCAATGCAATAAATTTATTGGACTCTTGAGTCCCACCTGCCAGCTACAGGATGATAAATTGGATGGTAAGACATGTAGCATAAGGGGAGGTAAGGATGAGAGGGGAGGAGGGTTTGGATCGGATTAAGTAGGCCATAGCAGGCCTCGGATTGGAGAATGTGTAACATATGGCTATTTGGTTTGATGATTGGGATGAAGTGAATGACTATGGGCACTTCGGTCTGTGAACCCACACTATGCCCCTACACACCCAATAAGTACACTGTCTTGGGACTGTTTTCTAAAAGCCCGAGTGGCGAGATTAAAGCTTACTTTCATACATAAATGTACACTTGAAATTTCCTTTGCCCTGTTCCCACAGTGTGCCTGTTTCTTCTTTCTCTTCTCTTTTTGTAATGTCATTTTAGGTAGGGGATGCTTTGATTCCAATTACTTACATTATGTTACTGTGCTTTAACGTAGCATTTTGAGGCAGCACTTGTACTAGCATATACTAATGCTGTTGAATGTGGATATAATGTTGATATATGATTCCCTTTGTATCTTGGCTGATTTACCTTAATAAAGAAGATTATCACTAAAACGTAAAATAAAAATGTACATAGTTTAATATGAAAATGTATGCATGTGATCCATTCCCTCAACCTCTGCCTTCCCTTGCCGGCCCCCTAAATACACTTTTTTGTTTGTCTAATAAGGCCTGACACCACAGTGAGTTTCCTTGTTCTATGTTCTGTGGAGCCTGTTGCCACTGACTGTTTACGTTGGAGTAAATTTATTGAGCAAAGAGTTTTACTGTGAAACACCACAATCTTGTTTAAAGTGTCTCATTGGGCTGTGAAGAAAAGCATCTCTTCTTCATGTCGGAGAACAGACATCAGGTCTTCCTGCTAATCTGTGGGAGTTGGACTCAGAACTAAGTGAGCCCCTAACATGAGTACTCAGAAGGGGGCTACACAATAAAAAATGAAAATACGAGCATCTTATAACTAACAGCACAGTATAAAAGTAATGCCTACATCATAGTTTGCTTTAGGAAGAAAGGCATTCATGAATTGCTCTGCTTTTCTGATTTGTCAGTCTTTGCATGCAGTGTTTACGCATTTCTCCTTATGAAATCTAGCATTTCTGGGAAACTTGTGCTCTATTTTCTAGTGCAGTCAGAACACTTGAAAATAAGTTAAGGACTAGATTTACTAAAAAGCGCTATCATGCTAACGTGTTATTTGTAGTAAGTCCCATTGTATGAATTGGGATCTGTTTACTAATGCGCAGTAATGGCATTCAAGTATACTAATACGATGGGGAACTTTAGTTAATCTAGCTCTAATAATATGATTTTGTTTTGCAATTAAAAACTGGGCATTGACATTGGGGAGGCAAGATGGCGCCAGCCAGTGCAGTGCTCTTGTTTGTGCTCTCAATGAATGTTGAAGTCAGAAATCACTTTTAGTATTATTGCAGAATCAAGTAGTCTTAGTGAGAATTTCCCCCCCTTACATTACATTGTTTGCTACAGGTATTAATTTTTTGGAGACCTGATGGTGAAATAGAATGGGAAGACTATCTATCTATCTATTTAACATTTATAAAACGCTTCAAACGTACGAAGCGCTGTACATACATGAAGAAAAGGCAGTCCCTGCTCATCAGAGCTCATAATCTAGTCAATAAGATCACAAAATACAAATACAATCAAGTAAGACAAAGTATACAATAAACAAAAAGAGCAAAAACAAGAATCAAGAACAGAAAGCAATAGAGAAGAGATGGGTTTTCAATCTGGACTTGAAGAGGTCCAGAGCGAGCGCATTGCGCACAGATAGAGGTAGATTGTTCCAGGCAAAGGGTGCAGCCAGGTGAAAGGAGCAAAGTCTAGAATTAGCAGTACGAGTGGAGGGCATAGATAGATGAAGGCTGTTCGAAGAGCGAAGAACGCGAGAGGGGATGTAAGGAGAGATAAGAGATGATAGGTAGTGGTTACATTCTCCCCAGGGTCTGATTCCCTGTAGTTGGACTGATCAAACTCTGTCACAAAGGGCTAGATTTACTAAAAGGTGCTATCGTGTTACCACACGCTAATATGAATTAGATTAGAGTGCATTTCTTTCCATAGGTTCCATTTAATGCAAGGGGACTTATTTACTCATAATGTGCATTAATGGCATTACAAGCACTATCGCTGTAGCATGCTTTAAGTAAATCTAGCCCATAGGGAGCTGAATCAAGTATGTTATTCTAGGCTTCAGAGTCCGTGAGTGCTTGCCAAAGACTTGATCCACAGAGCCATTGTCATAGTATGGGGAGGGGGCAGTGCTGAAATTTAAAAGAAGTGCTGAAGAGACAGTTTAATAGAATATGTGCAATAAAACAAAACAAACATAATTCCCAACAACCTAAAGGATGTAGAATTAAAATATATTGATCTTCGGGACAAGATGGCGTCATGAGTGGTTCTCTGAGCTAGATGCTGCTACCGCTGGAGTTCTTATACAAATTTACAAGACTCCTGATGCCTCGCTCACATGACAAAAGGAAGGGGAAGGCCGCTGGTGCGATTTTCATGCCCATAATGCCTAAGCCTACAAGGCAGAGAACAATGGATGATTTTGCAGCTCAGCTTAGAAGGGAGGGAGTCCCGCTATCAGTGATCTCCATGGTAAGTGGAACAGACTTGCACTGGGTGATTTTGAGCCCTGAAGTAAGGGCGACCCCGCTGCTTCCAAAAGTGCTCAGACCAGCGGGGTTCAACTGGCTGAGACAGACGTCTTGTGCCCGACTGTGCTGACAGTGGTGGAAGTGATCCCCACGGCCGTGACCTCCCACAGTATATATGTGAGAGGTACTCACGCTGTTGTCTTGAGACCGGCAGTGGTGAGACTGGCTGCTATTACGTTTGAGACACTATAGAATGCTGTTAAGAGTGTGGACTCTTCTCTGAAAGACTAGGAAGCTTAAAACAGACTTAAATCAAGTTATGGGTACTACAGTGTCTTAAGAACAGACTCTGAAATAGCATGCCACTCATTTGGAGAAAGTGGGAACATCTGTGGAGTCACTTGAATGAGTGAATATTGTATAGACCAAGAAAAAAGATTTTGATCCTGGTATTCAGTGTTGGCATCTAGTGCTGTTGAACATTATTTGTTTTTTTATACTGTTTTATTATTTCAGTCAAAGTGGTTTACATTGTAACAAACTTTGTAATGTACATTGATGACTTGGATTTTTCTGAGGCAATGGAGGGTTAAGTGATTTGCCCAAGGCCATAAGGGGTACTAATGGGCATCAAACCCTGGTCTCTTGGTTCCCAAGCCAGTGCTCTAACCATTAGGCTATTAATCCCTTTGAATAGTAGGCCCATCATGTTTAGGAAGTTGGACTTTCTGGAGAATTGCATCAGGAATTATAATCTTCGATTTTTTAAATTTTCCTAAATGCCTTTTGATAGCCCCTGCCGAGATGGTGAAAACATTTCTACAGGAAGTCTTGTAGATGCCCAGGGAAGTTTTACCCCCTATTACCTGGGCTCAGTATCTTTCATTAGCTGTTTCACCATCTGGAGCTTCTGTGGAGGTATGTGGTGGGGAACAATAGGTTGATATGAACTTGACAGAGTTCCTTGAATCTTCATTGGAGATTATTACACAAAGAACTATCCTTGTGGCAGCATTTTTTTTCGGGTCTGAAAGAAACACTATTTTGAGAATCTATTTCTGTAATATGTCTCATCTTTTCTTGGTTCTAGAATCTAGATAGTTCCTGATGTCTTTAAAGACACTCAAAGAAGGCACCGAGAATTCTAGGCCGTTAAGGCCTCGAGGCTCTTCCATGAATTTAATATTTCCTTGCAAATGTTTACTCTTATTTGAAAATTTGCATTTTGTTCTCTTTGAGCCATTACAACTCAAGGATTTTATTTCAGCAAGAGAGAAGTTCACCGTTCAAGTGGTAGTCTGAGATCTGCAGTGATGTAATTTTCTTTTTTTGTTGTCTTTTTTTTCTTGCTTAGCCCTCTTTTGATTGTGGTTTAACTGGAGGCCTATTGTATTCTTTCTTACTTAGGGGTTTGCGTGTTTTTGCCTATTTTGTAATGCACCTTTTGCTTCATTCAAGAATTATTGGATGCATCGTTAAAATTTCATAAATAAAATATTAAAAAAAATATTGATCTTCAAGTTATCACTGTGACTCTTACTAACAGCTACATTTCTTTAAAGCTCCAATTAGAAATTTGGAAGACTGCTAAGTTTAACATCCTGAGATTTACAAACATCCCTAAAGTGGAAAGCGCGTTTCTCCTAAAGAAATGGTGGGCCCGATCAGTGGCGGTGGTTAATGCAATTACAATGGCTAGCCATTGCTGCTGAACCCTAGACCTAGATCCTTGATACCAGGGCCATATCCAGCAACCAGCATTGAATATCTGGGTCATCCAGATACCCTGGAAACTAACTGGACAGCAGCAATATTCAGTCATTGCCCAGTTAGCTTTGGTGGCGAAGGTTAGTTCAGCCTTTACTGTGCCTGACATTTGCTGCCAAGGGATAACCAGGTGCCACCCCCACTCTACCCCCAGAATACCCTGATGCTAGCTGGTTAGCTTCGGGTCACTTAGCGGTGGTACCCACAGATATTCAGGGGCACCAACCATGTTAATGCTGCTTGAATATCTCTTTCACTGCAATTAACACAGTTAGCAGGTCTGCGGGAACACGTAGGAGATATAAGGAAAATCAAAAAGGCAAGCACAAAGCCCCTCAAACATAGCCCCCCTAACAATATATAGACTCTGCTACCCCTGCCACAATAACATAAAGTCCCAAGTCATTCCATATTCTGAAGAAGATTTTCTAGGTGTCCTGGGACTGAAAAGACAAATTTTTTCTTCTGATGAAATACCTACATTAATACTTCAAGAAAAAAAATAGCTCCTACTTTAAGCACACATGCCTTTAGAGCAGGAGTTCTCAACCTAGTCTTTGGGACACACCAAGCCAGTCAGATTTTCAGGATAACTACAATTAATATGCATGAAAGAGATTTGCATGCAATGGAGGCAGTGCATGCAAAGCTCTCTTTTGCATATTCATTGCGGTTGTCCTGAAAAGCTGACTAGCTATGTCTGTCCCGAGGACTGGGTTGACAACCACTGCTTTATTTATTTACTATTTATTTGTTTAAACATATATACTTCATATCTAATGACAGGGCTCGATAAAGCCCAGGGCCAGGTTGCCATGGTGACCAGAGATTTATACATGGCACCTGGGATTTGCTCCCCCTCAACCATGGGCAGAAAACTTCTCCTTTTCTGCCTGCGGGAGATGGTATCCCCGCAGGCAGAACAGAAGCAATCTTTGCCGTGATCAGGGCTTAGATACAGCAGACGGCCTGTCCCATTCGCAGCAAAGATCCCTTCTGTTGGAGATCGTAGCCTTCAAAATTAAAAAAAAAGTAAGATGGGAGAGAGGCAGCAAAAATGTAAAGGGTCAGTACCTTTAAAAAAAAGTTAGGGGGATGGGGGAATGGAGGACAGGGAGTGGGAGTGCTGTGGGGAGGGAGCAGGAAAGGGAGTCCAGAAGGGGAACAGAAAGCGGGAAGGGGTTGAAGTGGGGAGGGAAGAGTGCAAGGTTGAAGTCAAGGTGGAAGTTAAAGTGATGAATGCTTTGGTGAAAAAAATTTAAATCTGTATATGCCAAAGGGTGCATCCCATGTCATAACATACATGCAAGCACCCCACTCTCACACTGCACACACACACACGCACACCCACCTTTGCATAACAGACACACACAGAGGCATCAGACATGTTTGCACACATATACACCTTACATGACATATACACACACACAGACTACCCACTCCTGCACCACACAAAGAGGCCCTGCAGCACATACACATGCACTGCAGCCCTGCACCCCACGCACACAATGGCACCCACATCCCACACACAGACAGGCACACCACCGTTGCACCACACACCCACAGAGACACTTACTATCTGAAGTTATAGCTGTTGTTATTTAAAGATGATACATGGTGTAGGAACTCTGGAGCTGATCTCACGAGAACATAAGACCAGCACGAGAGAACTGTGGTTGGGGGGAGGAATGAGGAGGTCACAAGCATTGGCTCCTAAGATTTTCACCCATCTCCTAAATTCACACAAAATTTGTCAAGGCCTGTACAGTAATGCTCTCAGCGGTGTACTGTAATAAAATACAATACAAGACTCGGAACAGTTACAATAAAATCACAACAAAAGCATTATACAAAATCACACTCAATTCTCCCCCAAATGCCTTCAAAAACAAATGGGTCTTCAATTTACTTTTAAAAATTGTAAAATCCCACTAACTATGCATAGAGTTTGGAAGGGCATTCCACAGCAGTGCTCCATGAAACCAAATGGTATGCACACGATAACACTCCTGCCAAACATCTCGCACCCAGGGCACAACCAACAATTCCCTTCCCTGAGACCGCAAAACATGGCCTGACTGATAACCATGACATTTTGAGCACAAAACCTTATACTGCACAGGCCAATCAGTGTGGGAGTAGCATGATTGAACTTGCGTAAACCCTTGATAATTTTTGCAGCTGTATTGTGGATTTGCTGCAGTCATACAATCTCCCTTGGAGAGAGCCCCAGCAATAAGGAATTACCATAATCCAGCCATGACATAATTAACGCCAGTATCACAGCAGCCAAATTACTTTCAGAAAAGAATGGTCTCAGGGAACGTATCAACCACAAAACTGCAAACAAAACCTGAATCTGCTTCGCTATATGGTCATGAAAAGTCAAACTAGTATTTAATCGCATGCCCAAACTATGACATAGCTCTGAAAATTGTACAAAAACACTACCCTACCGCTCCACCAAAACCCCATCTCACACAGTAGATAAATCTAAAAACACAGCCTTCTGCAAATTCAAATGCAGAAACATACACCCCAACAGAGCCTGCAATGAAATCATCAACAACAGCAGATGCTTTCTCACACTAGAAACCCCTTGTGCAAAGAAATCCAAAATTTGCACATCATCAACATATACATAAAATCTTAATGCCATAACACGTAACCACTAAGAAATTGATAACGTATATACAGTATATTAAACAAATAAGGGGACAAAGAGAACCTTGAGGAACTCCACTATCTTGACACCAAGGTTGATTAAGTCTTGCTCCATACTTCCTCTGAGGCAAAAAATATCCAAACCACCTCAACACTCTTCCACCCAAACCAATTATTTCCTATGAACTTGTGCAACATCGGGGAAAACCTGAATCTTCTAATCATAGAACATCAAAACTTTTTTCTTAAAGTAAGATTTTAAGACCAACATACCTCTCAGTCTAGATTAGAAGATCAGTAGAAGAGTAGCTTGAGTGGAAATTATATCCTGTGAGTTTTCGATGAAAGCGATTGAATCAGCACTGTTCCCTGAGTCACCTGCAGACACAGTCTTCTGAGCAGTGCCACCCCCCTCCTCCACTCTGAGAGATCATAGGTAAATAAACACATTTATTTATCAAGATATCAGCAGGCTTAGGAGGCAGCAAAAGCTTCCTAAAGTATTTTCTACATAGCATATAATCCATGACAGCAAATATACAGGGTGGCCCAAAAAAGTGAGAATATTCCCACATGGGGACAAGTAACCTCAGGCTGGAGGGGCTGGGGTCTCTAGTCCCATGGCCACTCCTTGTGGCCTTGGGCAAGCCACTTAACCCTCCATTGCCTCAGGTACATTTAAATTATGAGCCCTTTGGGGACAAGGGAATAAAAAGTACCTGTTAGTATATATATAGTTCTTAAGCCTCCGCAAGGAGTAAGTTTCTTGCTAATCATTTATACTGTGATCCTTATTGTTACAATGTATTCAGTTAAAATATACTGTCTGTTATGTTCCTTGTAAACCGTCTTGAATTGTAGAAAGTCGGTATATAAAACCTGTTAAATAAATATATATATATGTAAACCGCTCTGATGCGCAAGTAATGGGCAGTATATCAAGTGCCTAAACCATAAACTATAAACATCTTGTAGCATATAAGTTATTTAAAAATTCAAAAAGACAGATGTAAACGATTGACAAATTAAAAAAAAAAGATGGCAACCAGAAATTGTCGAAATAAAGATGTTATATAGCTAAAAAAGGTAAATAAGTAAACTATTTAAGCTTTTAATTTTAATTTATGTACCAACAGATAGTTACCAAGATTGTATATAGTTTCCCCTGTTTAACTCCATGTTATTTCCCTGTTATCTGTAAACGAAGGCCAAATTATCTGACCTATGTGTTTTATTGTTACAATGTAAACCGCACTGATGACAAATAGCGCGGTATATAAGAAATGTTAAATAAATAAATTTACGAGATGTTCTCACTTTTTTTGGGCCACCCTGTATGTATCTTAGGAAAATTAAGAAACCTTAAGTCATTAATCTTTCAAGCAATCTCAAGAGATTCCGTTTATAATGAAGGCTAAGACTGTCCTCTATTATAAAAGGGGGGCGGTCTTTGGAGCCCCTGAATAGGCAGAGAAAGCGAAAAGAGAAAACTCCCACTGTCTTCACTCCTGTAGTACAAGGTCCAATGGATAAACATCTAATTTCATATAGGACTAGAGAGAGAGATGGGCCAGGCCTCTTTCTTTGGTAGAGGATGTGTCCCCCAGCTCTGGTGGCAGATTTCTTCTGCATCTCCTTTATCTTTGTTTAATGTGGGATCCGTTTCATCTCCAGTTACTTCATAGCCAGCTTCTGAACCTACTCTGAGTGAGTCAGTCCCAGCTTGGGTTATGTTATTGTTGCCTCAGGTGGTTTTGCTATCTCTGGTCAGTGGAGAGAGCCAAAGGGGATCTGTCCTCTCCACAGGAAGTTTCCTTAATGTGTGTGGTAACTCAAATGGCAGTCTTGCTAAAAAAAAGCTGTCACTCAGTTGTATGATTTTACTGAGGAGGCAGTTACAAAGTTTAGGGAGGTGGATTGTAGTTATCACAGATAAGATTAGTGTGATTGAACCTCAGGTGAATGCTCTTCAGGCTAGAGGGGTGTCCAGTATAAAGGACAGTCAGCCTTCATTATAAAATTGAACCCCTTGAGAATGCTTTAAAGGGATCTGGCAATTTAAAACCACACAAAAGCTAATGCCACCCTGGTAATGGCTATATGTCTTCCATCTCGCTAAGACTGTAAGCTCTGATGAGCAGGGACTGTCTTACATCTATATGTGCAGCGCTGTATATGCCTTGTATGTAGCGCTATACAAATGATTAGTAGAAGTACTAATAGCACACTTTAGCAAAAGGCCCCCAAGTCTCTTAATTATCTTAATACTGACATTAATATTCTGAAATAATTTGATAGTTCTATTTATTTTTTTTATTTTTTTATTTTATTTAGCTGTATTTATATCCCGCTTTTCACCGGGTCAAAGCGGCGTTCTACAGTCCAGTTCATATATTAATGACATGCAAATGCCTTTTATTTGGCCTTGATCAAGAAAATGATCTACATAAAAGGCTCATCTCTCTACTTTTATATAACACAGGTGGCTTGTTCATCATTTGCTAAAATAATTAGATGTACAGAAATTCCAACAGTGTGCTATTAAAATTATTTTCAGATATAAATATGCAAAAATGTAATTGAAAAATAAAGGGGTTTTTTTGCTACATACATATGCAGAGTCCAACATGCTAGTAATTCCAAAAGAAGCAACTAAATGCACCAAAACAACAGCTAACAGAGCCTTCCAACTCTGTGCTCCAAGTCTATGGAATACCTTACCAGCACATATCAGAGCAATCCCCAACTTGAGCCAATTTAGAAAAGCCCTTAAACATTTCCTCTTCACCAAATATCTCACTGACATCTCCGATCCTCAGTCCCACTCGAATAACGAGCACCTCAACAATAATAGTAGTCAACTAGGCAAGCCCTCGCAACAGGCGTCCCCTACAACGTAAACACCAAACATTATCCTTTCTCAGTACACCTCATATGTATATAGTGTACCCTTTTTCCAAGTTGCATTTCCTGTTTAATGTAATGACCAGACATATTTAAGTTGTCGGATGTTTCTGTTCTATGTGAACCGCGCTGATTGCAAATAGTGCGGTATATAAGAAATATAAATAAAATAAATAAATGTAGATATGCATGCATATACCCTTGTTCAATTTTATAAGAGCCTTTTTCCTCTTGTAAAACATGTTTCCATGTGGAAAAAGCTTAATAAAATTATCTCTGTAGTGTGTACGCTTTCCAGTTCAATAGGTGCTGCTCTTTAGCTTTCCTTAGTATGAGAAGCTGAGTCCTGCTGTTTAGTGGTCTGACTGCTCTTGCACTTGAGGGCCCTACTAGGAATAGCAGATTCCATAACAACCTGTGTACTCTTTCAGTATCTATATCCAAACCCTCCGGTAACCCCAGAACATCTCTGAGCAGCTTTCAATATTTTGTGCCATGGAGCTACTTCACCTTTCTTTTGCAACATTACCTTTATTACAGAGAATTTCCTCCACATAGGGCCTGATGAGAAGAACATATAACAAGCCAATGGGTTCAGAGCCGAAACCACACAATATCACAGTCCACTTCAGTTAACAACCCCTGCACCACCTCCCTCCTCCCCAAGCATCTCACCACTGTCTCTCCTACTGCTGCATTTCAGCTTCTGTGTTACCTTGCCTAACTATCTTCCTTTGAGTTTTTTGGAACCCCCGCTATTCTGAAATTGCTGAAATAATCGTGGTATAGCTGGCATCATGGGCCCTCATTCTTCCTGTGTATTGCTTTTATATATTTATCGTGAATCCTCGCCCTTCCAGGTACTTTACCTGGTTCTCCTTTCTTATACCCTCTGCTCTGTTTCCTGCATGTGGCAAGTTAGCAAGACCATATTCTTATTCACCATACTGAGATCCTCTTTCACTGCTAACACATTGCTAGCTGCTATTTTTAGTAGAGCAGCCTTGTCGCCAACAGTACTTATTACGATGAGACTGTTCGTATGTGTCTCCAGTTTCTAGGTTTACTTGTGGCACTGCAATCATCATTTTCACAGATTCAGACTGGTGAAGACTCATGCTGCAGCAAATTGATCTTATATTTCATTTGCTTCTCTTGTTGACGTCATGGATTACAGGGAACAATAATCCTAGAAGCAAACAATTCTGATGTTAATGGCATTTGATTTATCTCACAAGAGACAGAGCTGAAAGCTTCAGTGGCTGTCTTCCTCAGCATCTCATGTGATACTGTCCTATAAACCTTTACATAAGAACATAAGATATGCCATACTGGGTGAGACCAAGGTCCATCAAGCCCAGTATCCTGTTTCCAACAGTGGCCAATCTAGGTCATATGTACCTAGCAGTTTCCCCAAAAGACACAGGTTCCGCAATGCTTGTACTGGGTCAAGCATTGATATCCTCGGTCCCTTCTTAATAATGGTTTATGGACCTTTCCTCCAGGAACTTGTTCAAACCTTTTTTAAACCCAACTACACTAACCGCCTTTACTACATCCTCCGGTAACAAATTCCAGAGTTTGATTACACATTGAGTGAAAAAATATTTTCTTTTATTAGTCTTAAATAGTTTACCCTGTAGCTTCATTGCATGTCCCCTAGACTTTCTATATTCTGATAACGTAAACAATCGATCTATGTTTACCCGTTCCACTCCGTTCATTAATTTATAGACTTTTATCATATCTCCCCTCAGCCGTCTCTTTTCCAGGTTAAAGAGCCCTAATCTTTTTAGCCTTTCTTCATAGGAGTATCCTTCCATCCCCTTTACCATTATGGTGGCTCGTCTCTGAATCTTTTCTAATAACGCTATATCCTTTTTAAGATACGGCGACCAGAATTGCACGCAATATTCAAGGTGCGGTCTCACCATGGAACGATATAGAGGCATTATAATATCTTTTGTTTTATTTTCCATTCCTTTCCTTATGATACCTAGCATTCTATTTGCTCTCTTGGCCACCGCTGCACACTGGGCCGAGGGTTTTAACATGCTATCCACAATGACGCCTAAATCTTTTTCCTGGGTGGTGGTTCCTAATGTGGAACCTTGCATCGTGTAACCATAGTTTGGGTTGTTCTTCCCTAGATGCATAACTTTGCACTTGTCCACATTAAATTTCATGTGCCATTTTGATGCCCAGTCTTCCAATTTATCAAGATCCTCTTGCAATTTTCCACAATCAATTAAAAATTACCAAAAGGCATAAGTTTCAGGTTTTGGAAAAAAAATAATGGAGTTTTATTCACAGAAATAATACAAAGGTAATAAAATCTTTCCAAGCTCTGCTTTCCTCCGGCTTCCCTCTTCCCTGTGGTATCCCGCAAGGATCTCTTCTGGCCCCTCTTCTCTTTAATATCTTTCTTGCTCCTCTGGCCACCCTTGTCCAGCAGCAGTGTCTCTGCATACTACTATGCAGATGACATCCTGATGCTTTTCCACCTTTTGTCAATTTCCTGGATCTGACCCCTATCAATTCATATCTTTCCCTGGTAGCGTTTTGGATGCGCGACAACCATCTCAAACTCAATCCTACTAAAATGTCTGCTATCTGGCTTACAGGTCCTCTCACTCCACCTTCTTTGTCCCCTTCACTGGATGGCTATTCTATTTCTACTGCCCCCTTCCTCAAATATCTCGGGGTTATTCTGTACTCTTCCCTCACATTTAATGAATACATCAGCTCAGTTATTAAATGATCCTTCTTTGCACTCCACCAAATCCGTTCCATTTGGTCACTCTACTACTACTTCTACTACTACTATTAATTATTTATATAGTGCTACAAGGCGTATGCACTATATAAATGATTAATAGTAGTAGTAGAAGTAGTAGTAGAGCTTATAATCTAATCAAGACAGACAATACAATAGCTAAGAACAAGGGTAAAAATAAGGAAAGAAAAGGAGACACAAGGAAAATAAAGGGTCATGATCCAAAAGCAGCTTCAAAGAGTTGAGCCTTCAGCATGGATTTGAAAAGGGGGAGAGATGAAGCCTGACATACAGACTCAGCTAGTTGGTTCCAGGCCCAAGGAACAGCAGGGTGAAAAAATCGAAGTCTGGAGTTGGCAGTGGAAGGAAAGGGCATAAAGAGAAGCAAACCAGAGGAAGAGCGGAGTTCACAAGGAGGGGTGTAGGGAGAGCGGAGAGGAAAGGTAGTGAGGAGCAGTAGAATGAATGCATTTATAGGTCAGAAAGAGAAATTTGAATTGGATATGGAAGGGGAGCCAATGAAGTGACTTGAGCAGGGGAGTTATATGAGTATATCGGGGCTGGCGGAAGATTAGCCGCGCAGCAGAGTTCCTAACAAATTGAAAGGGAAAGAGATGACTCGGAGAGAGCAAGGAGGAGGTTGCAATAGTGTACACAGGAGGTGACTAAAGAGTGGATAAATGTTTTAGTGGTGTGTTCAGAAAGGAATGGACAAATTTTGTTAATGCTATACTTGTAGAGAAAGAAACTACAGGTTTTAGCAAACAGTTGGATGTGTCTGGAGAAGGAGAGAGGAGTCAAAGATGACTCCAAGATTTTGGGCTGAGGAAACAGGAAGTAGAAGAGTGTTATCAACAGAGATAGAGAAAGAAGGAAGGGAGGAGGAGGATTAGAAGGAAAAATAAGAAGTTCAGTTTTAGCCATATTCAGTTTCAAATGGTGATGAGACATTCAGGGAGCGATGTCAGATAGGCAGGCAGAGATATGGGTCTGGAGTGTCAGAAAGATATCAGGTGTAGACAGATAGCTGTGAGAGCCATCAGCATAAAATGATACTGAAAGCCATGGGAGGAGATGACAGTACCAAGGGACTGAGTATAGAGAGAGAAAAGGAGAGGGCCTAGAATAGACCCTTGGGGTACACCAACTGAGAGTAGGATAGCAGTAGAAGAAGAATCACCAGAGCAAATGCTGAAAGAGCAATGAGAGAGATAAGAAGAGAACCAAACCAAACCAAAGCAAAACAAACAACTTGCAGCAGAGCCTTCTCAATATATGCTCCATCACTCAGGAATGCACTCCCAGAAAGCATAAGAACAATCAATGATTTATGGGACTTCTGGAAAGCATTAAAAACTCTGATTTTTGGATTACTATGGTCCCGAAACTAAAACATCAGGCAGAACATACTCATTACAGTAAATTATGAACTAATCTACACCTCTTCGTAGACTATACCCCTGTTTCATCCAAGTTCAACATCCTTGTTATATGTAAAGTTTGCTTGTTCATTGTTGAATGTAAACTGCTTTGAATTTAAGAACAGCGGTATAGAAAAAATGTTAAATAAATAATAAATAAACCAGGACAGCACAGAACCCCTAAAACCAAGTGAGGATAATGTGTCAAGGAGAAGGTGGTGGTCAACAGTGTCAAAAGCAGAAGAACAGTCAAGAAGAATGAGGACTTAGTAAAGGCCCTTGGATTTAGCCAGGAACAAGTCGTTGGAGACTTTGGCAAGAGCCATCTCAGTAGAATGTAAGGGATGAAAACTAGATTGAAGTGCATCTGGCAGGGCTTGAGAGGAGAGAAATTCAAGGCAATGGCGGAGAACTGCATCTTCAAGAAGCTTGGAAATGAAGGGAAGAAGGGAGATGGATAGATTAGAAGGACAAGTAGGGTCAAGTGAAAAGTCCTGTTTCTTCGATTGCCACTCTTCTTTTGGCTGTGGTTATTCCACGATTAAACTATTGTAATGTTATCCATTCTGGCTTACCTCACTTCCAACTGAAGCTTTTCCAGTTAGTTCAAAAACCATTATCAGCTTACTTTACTGTGTCACTAAATTTGATCATGTGTCCCCTTTACTCATAAGTCACACTGGCTTCCCCTTTCCCATCGCACACACTTTAACTTTTTACACTCATGCAGAAGATCTTGTACTCTGGCATCCCAGCTTACTTATCCTCTTGCCTCATTCCCCATGCTCCTTCTTGCATCCTTCAGTCAATCCACAGAAACCATCTTCAATTTCCCTCCCCAACACAGGCTTGTCTTGAGTCCACACGTCACACTGACTTTACTAATTTGCCCCAGTCTCTGAAACTCCCTTCCTGCTGATTTCTGTCTTGAGCCCTCCTATCTCAAATTCAAATCTGCCTTAATAACTTACCTGTTTAAGCTTGCTTATGGTCTTCCCCCTTAGACCACACTGGATTCTGCTTCCCCCCTCACCCTGGTTTCCCCCCTCTCACCCCGCTGTTCCTTTTCTCCTTACTGTCCTATCATTTTAAATGGTGGTCTTTTCTTTTTCTGAGTTGTGTTTTTAATGTAATTTTATTTTATTGTAGATTGCTCTGCCGATATGAAGGGCGGTATATCAAATACCAATAAACCATAAAAATGAAATGAAATAAAAATAAAATAAAATATAAACCAGTTGCTTCTCTAGCACATGCATGTTTTATAGATAAATTTACAGTCTTTTGTACTTAACCCAACTCTATCTTTAGACCTCTAGTGCCAAGAAAGTATAATAAAACATAATGCTGCAATCTTCTGTAAAACTTTCAGGCTGATGCAGAAACTCCGTGCTAGAGCCCAGTGCTTAAAGCTCTAGCGCAAGGTTTCATAGCATGAGTTTAACACTGCTCTGCTGCAATCTGCAAATTAACCAATGTGAATAAAAGTCAGCATTAAACTGGGAGAGCAAACTAAAAATGCACATGAAAGTTGGTGCAAGTTTGACATGCTGTCCCGGACAAAGGGCCGGCCCAAGAGTGTCTGCCACCTAGGAAGAAACACCGGCTGCATCCCTCCCAGCTGCCACTGCCTCCACTGCTGTCCCCCACCAGCTGCCACGTTTCCAGGTGAGCTAGGCAGCTGGCTCAGGTGGGCCGCAGCTGCTTTTGGAAATACTGCCGCTGCTTGCCTCCCCCTCTCAAGACGGAATTGACGGCAGTTTGGGAGGGGCATCACGGCTGGTCATGTGTGCCGCTGCTGCCCCTACCTGAGCCAGCTGTCTAGCTCACCTGGTGGATGGGCCAGCCCTGCCTGAACAAACAGGGTCATCTGAGGCGAAGTTTGACACTTCACCATAGATGATCCAGACAAAGCCCCCGATGCCATCAGCACTATGTCAGGTGGCCAGTGCCCCCCCCCTCAGAAATTGACCTACTCACAAATAAAATATCTGGAGGCCCAGTGGGGACTGATCCCCCAAAACAAAAAGGACCTGTTGGCCCAGTGGCCCCAGCCTCACCACCCCCTGAAAAAAAAAGACTTAATGGCCCAGTGGCCTCGATCCCCCCCCCCCCACCTCTGCAATGAAAAAGACCTCGTGGCCCAATTTCTTCGATCCCCCCCACCCCTGAAGCTAAAAGGACCTGGTGGTCCAGTTGACCCTAAACCTCCACCCCTCCGCACCCGTCCCAGTACCTTAAATTTTGAGTGTTGCCCACATGCTCCCACTCCCGTGCCACCATCTTGCAAAATATCAATCCACAACCAACCCCACAATCATCAGTAATCAATATCAATCCAAAATGTTCAAAAGGACACCGGTAAACCCCTTCTTCATTTATAACCACTTTTTGTCGGGCATAAATTGTGAAAGGGAGATACTTCAAATCCCCCCAATACCACAATACATGCCCCTTTTTTTGAAACTTGCATATAAAATGAAAACTTTTAAGTAAGAAAGATTTGGAAGAAAGCTGTCTTTCTTACTTAAAGTTTTCATTTTATATGAAAGTTTCAATAAAAGGGGCATGTATTGTGGTATTGGGGGGATTTGAAGTATCTCCCTTTCACAATTTATGCCCGACAAAAAGTGGTTATAAATGAAGAAGGGGTTTACCGGTGTCCTTTTGAACATTTTGGACCATCTTGCAAAATGGCAGTACTGGCCCTGGGATGCACTGGCTGGGATCAAACTGCCACATAAAGCAAAAAGTGCCTTATATGGCAAAGTGACTACCTGTGTTGCATCCTGGGGTGCATGATGTGGGGTCAGCTGTCCCAGGATGCACCGCGTGAGGCACAGGGGCTGGAGCGTGTGGGCAAGGCTCCTGCCCACAACATTTAAGGTACTGGCGGAGTTGGGGATTAGGGTCCACTGGACCATCATGTTCTTTTGTTTCAGGGTTGGGGGGATTGTGGTCACTGGGCCACCAGATCCTTTTTGTTTTGGGGGATGGGGGTAATCTGGGCCCATCGGGCTACCAGAGATTTTATTTCTGTCAAGGGGTCAATGTCCAGGGAGGAGCACAGGCTCCCCAGCATTGTGCCAGTGGCATCGGGGGCTTTCCCCGATGCCTGGATCATCTGAACGTTTTGCTCCCGATGGATCTTTACACCTGTCTAAATGTGACATAAACATCCAGAGTTAAAAATAATGTAAAAAGCTGCACTAAGTTTCAGCGCAGTTTTTTTACATTGGGCTCAATTAAATATGTAGCAATTTGTATAGATTTGAATGCCCACTGCACTGCAGTTTAGTACTGTCATTTTTCTGGCATTTTACCATTGCTAGCTTGTGTTCTGCATCAGAGGGCAAGTGTAGCATGGCAAAAGCTCCACACTAAGGTATTCTGCATTGGCCACTTTGTATGTAAATTGTCACTGTGACATCCTAGACTATGAGGCCTGTTTATTAAGGTGTGTTAAAATGTTGCACCTAATGTGTATTAAGAGCCAAAACTAAGACCCTTTAGGTCAGTGGTTCTCAACCCAGTCCACCCCTAGTCCAGTTGGGATTTCAGGGTATCCACAATGAATATGCATGAGAGAGATCTGCATACAATGGAAGCAGTGTATGCAGATCTATCTCATGCATTTTCATTATGGATATCCTGAAAACCTGACTGGCATGGGGGTCCCAGAGGACTGGGTTAGGTGCTAAATCCCTATATTAATTGGTGAAGGAGTTGCCAGCACTTTGGGGAAGGCAGCTGTGCTGCTAACACAGAGCTGTGAGTGTTAATTGCATTAACAGCATGGCTGATCATGCGGAATGCAGTTAGCTACACTTCTGGAGGTGTAGCTAACCGCACCGAGTTATCTGCTTCGTTAGCAGTTAATGTACAGTAATGACCCACATGTAAACTGCAAGGGGCAATGCCTGCCATTCAATATCCTTTCTACCCCCATAGGAATTTCCTTGTTAGCTGTTAAATGTGGCAGTTAGTGTGTGCAAACAGTTAATGTGGCAAAAGTGCACGTTAAAAGCTGAATTAAACATCTACTGCTTTTTAGTCAATTCATGAATGACAAATGTTTTAGTACTTCAATTTTATCTTTCTTGCAGGCTTATTTTCGGCACACTTTACCCTGCTTATTATTCTTACAAGGCTGTAAAATCAAAGGACATTAAAGAATATGTAAGTAATTTGACATTTACTTTATTGTTTCTTGAATCTTACTGAGAAAAGAAACGGTATTCAGCAAAAAATTCAAAAATATGCATGTAAACTGATTGTGTTTATTCATAATACAGTAAAATGAGGGCCCCAACTACTCCCGGAGCTAGTTATTGTGTTGGCATAACTGCACATTAAGGCTGCCATTGTAGGAAGCCCAGGGAGGGCGATTTTTCAGTCCATTTACACATTGTGGGGGTAATTTCATAATGCTTTTTCCACTTGTAAAGCATGCTTTACATACAGAAAAGGGCTTTTATAGTTGAGTGACTGCACATACATGTAAAAAGCATGAACGTGGAAGGTGTGCACCTGTATCTGTATGATCTGCATGTAGGCGTTCCTCAGGTTTCAGTTTGACTGGAGCAGAGGAGGAGTTGTGATGCTCACACATATTTTATAGAATACGCCATGTTGGCGTGTAGTGTGCATACAGGAATTTACAGCTTCTCTGGAGCCGGTGTAAATGTGTACATTGGCTTTTGTAAGCTGTTGGCACTGGATTTGGGAGCCTGTTTTATAAAGGTACACAGATGCCTTTGTTGCCTTCATAAAATAGGCATCTTTTTGGACTTCTCACATAAATCAAACCCGTAAGGAGCTATTTGTGTGCATAAATTGAATGCCTGAAAATTGGCCTCCCTCCAGGGCCGGCCTGTCCACCAGGTTGATTGCCTAGGGCGGCAGACTCTGGTGGGTGGCATAGTGATCCCTCCCTTCCTTGAAGCACGGCGCAGCTGCCGTTTTAGTGCCATGGTGAGCTTTAAAGCAGCTGTGCATGTGCACGCAGTCACAGCATGCCGTCCTGCCCCCTTCAAGAAGAGATTGCATCAGAGGGGGCAGGAGCAGCAGACCACGGTGTGTGCATCCATGTGGCTTCTTAATGGCCTGCCATGGTGCTGAAGCCACCACTTCAAGGACGACAGGTATCGCCGTGCTGCCTTCCTCACCCAGGTGAGTAGATAGATGTGGGAGGGCAGCAGCAGCACGATGGACTGGATGACACAAGGGGGCGCTGCTTAGGGCTACAGAAACCCTTGGGCCAACTCTGCTTCCATCTATATAGTAAAATCATGCATAATGTTCCACGAGGTATGTATCCTTAACTTAATTTAGGAGAGACATTCTGAGGGATGAATTTAAGTCGAGGAAGGAACATAATATAAGTAGATTGTATTTTAAGCTCTATGCATATTATTTTGTTTGGAAAGTCCACCTGCAGAAAAGAGTCGATGAAAATATCTTCAAGTACTTTGCACCCATGGCAAGTTTCAAACAAAAGCACACATGTACTTTTTATTTCAGAATGAGTGTAAAGTATGCAGGTGGAAGTATCTGAGGACTGTGTCCCAATGCAGACAGTTTGAAAATTGCTCCCTTAAAACTTCATGGAGACAGCATTTTTGTTGCCCAGCTCTTTCCTCCTGCTGCTTTAGACAGAAACTGATCTTTACTCTAGCTATGGCAGCATGAGTCTTTTATTAGAGACATCAAGGTTTCTCACATTTTTTGAACCAGCTTCAATATAGCTCAGCCATCAAAGTGACAGCTTTGGCTAAGGACTGCAGCTGTTTAGACCCCAGTATGCATGCACCCTGAGTCTGGCCATGAGGTATCGCCATGATGCAATGTCCAAGACTTCCTACCTTAACGGGCTGTGAATGCTGCATCTGCAGCATCCTTAGTCTTGGATCAGATTTAATGCACTAGACATGTCGAGGGTAATTTCATAAAGCTTTTTCTGCTTGTAAAGTGTGTTTTACATAGAAACATGATGGCCTATCCAGTCTGCCCTTCCATATTAACTACTACAGCCTCTTTTTCTTCCTTTAGAGATCCTCTGTGTTTGTCCCATGCTTTCTTCAATTCAGATAGGGTCCTTGTCTCTACTACCTCCACTGGGAGACTATTCCACCAGGGCCGGATTTACCTTGAGTGAGGCCCTACGCCAACAAAAATTGTGGGCCCCCAGCAGGGGCGGCCCAAGGGGGGTGCGGGGCCTCATTTGCATAAGGGGCCTCATTTGCATAAATATTTGCATAATGTTACCATATACTAACTTTTAGTAAACGTGCCTCTTAATGAGTATATGGATAAAGAAAGACTAAAAGATTTCTACATTACTATAATCCAGTGCCAACTGCCAGACACATTAGGAACTACTACAAACACTGCCCATTTAGAACCCATAGTAAACCCGCCGTATCCTAACAGCACTACCAGGACTCACAAAGCACCATACTCTACCAATCAAAAGGCAACACTGCAAATATTAAACCAATACATTTCAGAGAACAACAATACATGACCTACTGGGGAAAGAGAACAAGTGGCAATGTCAAATAGGAATTATATAAACAGAACACCTCAGCTCAGTTACACATGCAGAACATAGACCATCACCAAACAAGTAATCACAATTTAGAAACAGGAAGACAATAATTAAACTGGGAATCCCAAAAGCCAAACTTGGAATGTACAACACTGTAGAAATAAAACTATACATTAATTTGCTCTTGTACTAAACAAAGCGCAGACGTTAATGATGCACATTTACCAGAGCTGACATATTCCAATTAATAAATTCAAAATAAAGAGATATTTTTCTACCTTTTGTGCATTTTTTTCAGCTGCAAATGCTCCAGACACTTTCTTCTGATTTCTTCGTGTCTTCTGCTAACTCTCCATCGTCTGCTGTCCATTTGTCCTTTCTTCTCTCTTCTAGATTTTTTTCCATTCTCTCTCTACATCTGCTTTAACATACTAATCTTTCTCCTTTTGCTCTTTCCTCATTCCTATTTCATCCACTCAAATTTTACCCCTCCATCCTCAATCCCCACTTACTCTCCCAATACCCGGCCAATTGTAGATTTTTTATCCCTCCCACACAAAATATTTTCCCTTCTCCATTTTACTCTTCCAGCCCCATCCCATTCTAATCCTCCCCCAACATCAGCTCCCTTCTAGTTCCAGCCTCACCCAGCATCCATTCCCTTCTAGTCCCTGCATCAGCCCATTTCCAGTCCTAGCCACCCATCAGCCCATTTCCAGTCCTAGCAACCCACCAACCCAATACCAGTCCTAGCCCCCCATCAACCCACTTACAGTCCTAACTCCCCATCACCCCATTTTCAGTTTAAGCCCCCCCTATAACCCATTACCAGTCCTAACCCCCCATCAGCCCACTTCCAGTCCTAACCCCATCAACCCATTTCCAGTCAGCCCCCCATAGCCCATTGCCAGTCCTACCCCCCCATCAGCCCACAGCCCATTACCAGTCCTAACCCCATCAGCCCACCTCCAGTTTTAACCCCCAGCCCATTTCCAGTCCTAGCCCCCCCATAGCCCATTACCAGACAACCCCCATCAGCCCACAGCCCATTACCAGTCTTAACCCCCCCAAAGCCCATTACCAGTTCTAAACCCCCCCCCCCCAACAGCCCATTACCAGTCCTAACCCCATCAGCCCACCTCCAGTCTTAACCCCCCAGCCCATTTCCAGTCCTAGCCCCCCCATAGCCCATTACCAGACACCCCCCATCAGCCCACAGCCCATTACCAGTCTTAACCCCCCAAAGCCCATTGCCAGTTCTAAGCCCCCCAACAGCCCACAGTCCATTACCAGTCCTAACCCCATCAGCCCACCTCTAGCCTTAACCCCCCCAGCCCATTTCCAGCCCCAGCCCCCCAATAGCCCATTATTACCAGTCCTACCCCCCCCCATAGCCCATTACCAGTCCTACCCCCCCCCCCCCGTCGGCCTAAAGTAAATTTTAATTTTAAAAAAAAAACCTGCTGGCTGCCGCCGCGGGGCCCCCTCTGCTGCCGCGGCAGCACCGACTGACCCGCGGGGGCCCCCTCTGCAAGCTGACTCCGTCGGTCCCTTCCTCCCTCCGTGCATGCTGTGAGAGGCGCGAAGGCAGAGTGTCTCCTCGCGTCTCTGTTAAGCCCGCAGGGGCTGATGGGAAATTTCCCATCAGCCCCTGCGGGCTTAACAGAGACGCGAGGAGACACTCTCCTTTCGCGTCTCTCACAGCCTGCAGCCTGCACGGAGGGAGGAACGAACCGACGGCTTCAACTTGTAGAGGGGGCCCCCGCGGGTCAGTCGGTGCTGCCTCGGCAGCAGAGGGGGCCCCGCGGCGGCAGCCAGCAGGTTCTTTTTTTTAAATTGTATTAAAAAAAAATTAAAACTTGTTCTTTTTTTGTGGGCCCCTGCCGGCTGTGGGCCCTACGCCATGGCGTACATGGCGTATAGGCAAATCCGGCCCTGTATTCCACACATCTATCACTCTTTCCATAAATAAATATTTGTTTAGCTCTTGTGTGTATATGCTGGAATGTTATCTGGCACATGAACAGAACTATTCTTCTGCACAGAAATACTGCTTAGAATAATATTGGTGTTCATAACCATGGATATTATTCTGTACAGAAAAAGAACAGAACATAAATTCTGCGCAGAATAATATTGATGGTTATGCTCCAGATAGAATTCCAGCACACCTCCTCCTCACTTCCTCATCCCCTGCCTTTTTTTCACCACTCCCCTTCAGCAAAGCCAGAAAAACTTTGCAAGTGCTGTATGCTAAAGAGAAAAAAACAGGTATAAATTCCTCACTAGCGCTGACTGCAGGCCTATGAGTTAACCCTTTATGCCTCCTCAGACCGTGCATTAAAATCACAGCACTGAGCTCAACCTTGTGGTCTTTTTTTTTTTAATTTATTGTTTATGCGGGTTTACGTAAACCAAGGAATAAAAATAACTTCCAACCAGCATCACCACCAGAATACATGTGTGTACAAACTGAAAAACAACCCACGTCCCGAATGTTTCTAGGAAGTATCCCTTCAGGAAATTATACAGATACCTTTTTCTTCCATGGCTTCTTCATGAAACAGAAGTTTTGGTCTCTTGGTTATGAAACCAGTGCTCTAACCATTAGGCTACTCATCCACTTTATGATTCCTAATTGCCATGATTTCTTTTTTTTTTCCATTTAACATTTTATTAATATTTTTTGATAATATAACAAACATCTTCTGCCATCTGGTTATACAACTTTTATACATTCCAATATAATATATTCACCTCTGGCTGTTACAGCTACCGTGGTGCCTATTCTTCTGCAATCCCCCCCTTCCCCTCCCCTCCCCCTTCCCTTCCCTTCCCTTCCCTCCCCTCTCTGTTCCCCTCGTCCTCTGGTTTTATTGCAATGTCTCATCAAAGCTTTCATAGTTATCTCAAATATATGTAAAAACTCTATTTATTACAGAAACATGACGTCATACTGATAACAATCTTTGCTCCGTTACATCCCTCCTTTACTCCCCCCTCCTCTTTGCTCCCCCTCCCCAATCTCGTAGCCATCCCCATACCCTCTTCCATTGTTCCATACTCCTCTCTCCTTTCCCTTGCCTCAGCTTCGTCAGTCGATGCATCAAACACAATTCTGTTGTTCTTCTAATAAAGCCTTCACTCTGTGGTAAAGACGACCCTGTCCAACATTTCGCTATCTCACACCATGCTGCCACAGTGCAATTGTATAATATCCCCCTTATCCCTCTCCGCTATAGTCTCCTCTAACTGATGCAATAAACAGACTTCTGGCGTACTCTGCAATCTGTGACCTGTCATCTCGTATATTATATCCAACACCCTATCACAATATTTTTGGATCTTTCCACACTTCCACCACATATGTAGCATATCTCCTCTCTCTTGACAGCCCCTCCAGCATAAATCAGATTGCCCCAGTCCTGCTCGCCTTTTACGAATTGGCGTCCAATAGCACCTATATAACACTTTATAGGCGTTTTCTTTTATCTGAGTAGCAATTGATATGCCTGCCACTGTCTGTATGACCTTATCCAACTCCTCTTTACTCCATTGCACCCCTATATCTTCCTCCCATTTCTTCATGAACTCTAATTTACCCACTCCTCCCCCATTAACCCTTTATATATCTTAGACAGGGCTCCTTTTTGGCCTAGCTGTCCAAATAACAGGGCCTCAAACCACCCCCTATTTCCCCATAAATCCTTCCATACCTTTTGCTGTCGCAAAAAGTGGCAAATCTGGATATAGCTATAATAATTATTTCTTGCTAACCCATATAAATCCTTAATACCCTCAAACTCTCTAACCTCCTCTTTAGCCACTATTTGGGAAATATGTGTAAGCCCCAAGTTTGCCCATCTTCTCAATACACTCACTCCTGGCCCCTGCCCCCTCTCAAAGCATGCCATTAATGTCATCCCTTGTGAGTATTCTTTATCTTGTATTAATATTTCCTGTTCTGCTGCCAAACCTTCACACTATGTGCTATTAGGGGGTATAATGTGGTCACTTCCAATGCTTTACTTCCCTTCCATACTATCCACTCCAATCCCACTCCCCTTACTGAGTCCTCTTCCATTTGGACCCATTGCTTCTGTTTCTCTCATTGCCAGTCATATATCGTTTTCAACTGTGATGCCTCATAGTATTTTCTGAAGTTGGGGACCCCCAACCCCACCTCCCCCTTTGCTCTCTGGATAACTGATAATGCTACCCTGGGACTCCTATTTTGCCAAATAAAGCAATTAATGATTTTTTGCATATGCTTTAACTTTCTATGTGGCACCTGTATTGGCAATGTTTGGAACAGGAATAGCAATGTAGGCAATAACATCATTTTTATAACAGCTATACGTCCAAACCAGGACATATATCCTTGCCACCACCCATTCAACCAACTCTCCACTTGCCCAAAGAGCTTTAAATAATCTAAGTCATATAATGATTCCAACCTGTTACTTATGTGGATCCCTAAATATCGAATTGACCCCCGAGCCCACCTAAATGGGTATTTCTTTTGTATTATTTCCTGCTCTTCCTTTTTTATTGACAAATGTAATATTTCGGATTTTACCCAGTTTATAGTAAACCCTGACAGTCTGCCATATTCTTCTAATTCCCACATTAATATTGGTAAAGTGAACCCCGGTCTAGTCACACTCATAATGATATCGTCCACGAACATAGATATTCTATATTCTTTCTTTCCTACAACTATTCCCTTCAAATCTGCCCATTCTCTTACCCTTTCCGCGAACAGCTCCACAGAAAGTGCAAACAGTAGAGATGACAAAGGGCATCCCTGCCTCGTCCCCCTCCCCTGCTCGAAAAAAGTGGAATACACTCCATTGACCCGAACACACGCTTTTGGGTTGCGGTATAATGCTTGTACCCAACCCTTGAATTCTCCTCCCAACCCCATTCTTTCCATTACCTGAAATAGAAAAGGACAAGATACTTGGTCAAAGGCCTTTTCCGCGTCCAAGGATAACAATAGGGCCTCCTCCTTGCTTTTTTCAATCGACCAGATTGTATTTAGTGTCTTACGAATATTATCTGCTACCTGCCTACCTGGTATAAATCCCGCTTGGTCTTGATGTATCAGTTTCCCTATTACTGCACGCCGCCTCTTCAGCCCACGGCAGCTCTCCCAGTCCGGGATCGAGCAGCCAGGGCCGCTTCAGACCGGCTGTTCCCGCCAGAGCCGCCACAATTTAAAAGGAGCGCCATCCAGCACACAAGGACACTGCACGCTGCCTCTTCAGCCCGCGGCAGCTCTCTCAGTCCGTGATTGAGCAACCGGGGCCGCTTCAGACCGGCCGTTCCCGCCAGAGCTGCCACAATTTAAAAGGAGCACCATCCAGCGCACCCGCACCTGGCGGGCCTGCGCCTGAGGGCCTCTCCAAAGGGCACACGCCTGAGGGCCCTTTGGCGTGGCCCTTAGGTGGAGGCCAAAACCAGAGGCCACATACTACCAACGCAGACAAAGGAGCAACCAGAAATGGAGCTTTAAAACCTGCCAAGACAAAACGCAAGTAAAACCTAACACACCACTCGAACCTAAGAGTCTATAACACTAAGACACTACTATTAGACCTGAACCTAGAGGGAACAGACAGTATGCCTGTCCCCTTTCGTGTCATCTTTAAACTTCTCATCCTAGTACATAAAGCATTTCACACTAGCACTCCACAGTATCTCACGGATCTCATTTACTTTCACTCCCCCAGGCACACCCCTCGATCCTTTCATCTTAACCGCCTTACCTTGCCTTCCCCTTCCCGTGCTCACCTGCAATCCACACGCTCCTCCGCCTTCTTTTTTGCTGGACCCGCTGCTTGGAATGCCCTCCCCCCTCCCCTCCGTTTGGAACCACATTTCAACATATTCAAAAAGAACCTGAAGACCCACCTGTTTTCCCTAGCGTTTGATGTTCCTTCCCCTTTCGTGTAACCTCTTTCCTCCTCTCCCCTCCCCCTATTATCTTCTCCCTATGTCTCGTCTTACTTTTACTATCTCTGTCCTTTTTGAAGAATTGTACATTTCCTTTCTTTTTAATTGGCCATTGGCCTCCTTTTACGAATTATTTTAATTGTGCACCGCCTTGACTGTATATGAAAGGCGGTTTTTATCAAATGCAATAAAACATAAAACATATGTGCATGCCTGTCTAGCTGCTTGTATTTATACCAGATAGTGTGTCTGTCTAGCTGCCTGTACTCATAGCCTGCCCGTATTCATACCAGTTAGCATGCCTGTCTATCCGCCTGTACCTATACCAGTCAGTGTGCTTGTCTAGCTGCCTGTATTCATACCAGATAGCGTGCAAGTCTAGCTGTCTAGAGATATACCAGATAATATACCTATCTAGCTGCGTGCTGTCCATACCAGATAGCGTGACAATGCTATAATGAAGAGGTGAGTTTTCAGCCGGGATTTGAAAGGGGCCAGCAGTGTCACCCCATTAAAGCAAGAAGAAAGCAGGGACTTTCACAAATACATTGGCTCTCAATGTAGCAGCATTGGGAAACTTGACATCAAATGTCATCAGTAACATTTGCCGAGATAAATGTATTTTTGGGGGAATTTCTTATCAGTTACAAATGTAGCAATAAGTGTTGAAGACTATGTGCCAGTATTTAAAGCTTGATCATTGATGGGACAATTCAGTAAAGTGTATTAGGCTTTGAGCATATGTTAGCTTGGCTTTTGCACACAATTTTGTGCGCTAGCAATGCAGAAAGAAGTTTCACGCATGAGCTAACTGTGCAAATAGCCTCGAGCAGATAACAGCGCAGAGCACATTTAAATACATAGTAATGAGGCAAACAGCTATTCAGGGGAAATGTAGAGAAGTGTGCAGAAGACCACAAGGTCGGAGGAAGTGACTTCACCCACCAAGATGGCTCCAAATGAGCATAGCAGCAGCAGGATTACCAGCTGAAAAATTAGTATTGTGTGCGAATATCAGAATTTACTTCACCCAAAGATACTTGAAGTGGCCCTGCTGCATCTGCTCTGTAGTAGGTGCCAATATATGTGTAGGCTGTATGCATGTACACATGTATTTTATAAGTATGCACATATGTCTGCCCAAATACACCCCCAGGAACACTTAGGCATATATTGCATAAACATAAGTACTATGGGGAAATGTTTAGCACTGCTAATGTGTCTAGTCACCGGTGCTGAAATTCAAACCCAGATATTCAATGCTGGGGTCATATCCGGCAATGCTGGCATCGAATATCTGGGTTCGATGAACTGTTTCGAGGCTATCCAGGCAGCGGCAAAATTGAGCCTCTGCCCAGTTAGCTAACACAGTGAAAGTTAGGCCAGGGTTTCCTGCACCTGGCTTGCACCTCTAATGGGGCAGTGGCTGAATATCGCCGCTAGAGATTAGGTTAGAGATGGGTGCTGCCTCCGCTTTGCCCCGCAACACCCCTGGAATTCCCTGATGCTAACAGCTTAGCATCTGGGAGTGTAGCTGTGGCACTGTGTTAGTGCTGCTGAACATCCCACAGAGCTGTATTTACACACTTTGCAGGTCTGCAAACCATGCAATTGCCCTCCCTATGTTTCTGTGTACCTACGGTTTACATGTTTATATCCTCGTACAATTTTATAATAAACATTATTTGCCTTTATAGTACACTTTACACGTGACAAATGCTTTATAAAATTACTTTCATTAGGGCCAAGTCACTAAAGCCCACTATCACTTGAGAAAGCAGATCCAACCTTTCCCCAAGTGCAACAAAAGGTCACAGATTCTGAAGATGAAATAGTCAGTCATGTATCAGAACTGAATCCAGCTTATGCTGGAAAAAGAGTCACATGTCATGAACCAGAAGAGAAGAAGCCAAAAATATCTTCTGTATGTTCTTATATGTACACAGCTCAGATCTGAATTAAAAACTGTTAATAAACTGTTTAGGAGCCAAATCAACAACTCTTGATAGGTTGTGATGCATTTTATTGAGCCATCAGAAATGAGGTTCTCATGCATGAGCTTTCTGGGTATTCATAGAAACATAGAAATATGACGACAGAAAAAGACCACATCGCCTATCTAGTCTGTCCTTCCATATCAACAACTACAACAGTCCCCTTTTTTCCTTTAGAGATCCTCTGTGTTTGCCCCATGCTTTTTTAAATTCAGTCACTGTCCTCATCTCTACCACCTCCACTGGGAGACTATTCCACGGATCCACTACTCTTTCCATAAAGAAATATTTCCACAAATCACTCCTGAATCTATCTCCCTTCACCCTCATCCCATGTCCCCTCATAGCAGAACTTGCTTTCAACTGAAAGAGGCTCTCTCCCTGAACATTTATGCCACGGAGGTATTTAAACATCTCAATCATATCACCTCTATCCCGCCTTTCCTCTAAGCCTAGAGTCTAAGGTGTACATATTAAGATCCTTCAGATGTCAGAGGTTCTAATTTTCTGGTCTTTTAAGAAGATAACTTTCAAATGTATCTCCATGGGTATGCATGTACTTGTCTTTTAACCCAGAAATATTGTGCACGCCTAAATGCAGGTGTAAATATAACTGTATGCTGTTTCTTGGAGGAGTAGTCTAGTGGTTAGAGCAACTGCCTAATACCCAGAAGATCAAGTGTTTGATTCCCACTGGCACTCCTTGTGACCTTGGGTGAGTCACTGTACCCTCTATTGAAGAAAAGGCCTGGCATTCTACTTCTGGTGATACACTGCCAAGAAAACCCAGAGGCAGCTAGGTCACCAGGAATCAGCACTGACTTGGCACTAAAAAGCAAATGTTTCTTGAGTAGTTTTCGTATATATGTATGTCCATTTATTTGCAAAGTCTGCACAGGGAAAATTATGTGTACATTGTTTTTATCTTGCATGCACTTATAAAATTAGCCCTAAGAGGACAATTTTCAGTGCTTTTTATCTAGGTAATATACAGTCAAACCTCGGTTTTCGTATGCCCCAGTTTTCGTTAGCTTCGGTTTTCGATGATTTTTTTAATTGCTATGTTGTCTCGGTTCTCGTACGTCCGCTCGGTTTTCGTAGAATTTGAAATGGTCCGGTGACGTCATCGGGCTCCACGGCGGGGTTGTAGAAGAGCTCCATTACAAAGCCTTGTGCTTCCCTAGCAGCTATCGGGCAGCGGAGCAATGAAGGGGCCGCAGAAACCAACGGAGGATTCATAAATTGAAGATTGTGGCAGCGGAGAGGGGAACCGCGTGATAGTGCAGATGACAAGTCAACGGAGTGCTGGGGAGAGCGTCGGAGAACAAACGTGCACCAGGAGCCACGTAAGAGAACCGGCGGGGAGCGGGACTGCCTAGCAGACAGCCTTGTGAATAGGCAAAGTGAGTCGGGGGACTGCTGCGGGGAGTAGCGAGAGCAAGAACAAGGCAGGAAGATCGGAGGGGAAAAAAGGAGCAGTGAAACCCGAGTGGCATCCAGCAGCGAAGGGGAAGAAAGAGAAAGCTCACACCAGGAAGTAGCAGGAAACCACCCTCGGCACAGAATAAGGTACTGTAGGTTAAGCAAAAATAATTAAAAAAAAGAAGAAATATAAAAACATCTGGTACCAGTTAGCCAGCTCAAAGCCCTGTGGGATCCAGCCTTAAAGCAGCCACTACCCAAAGGAATACAACCTAACCTATTCTCTATAAAATGTATTTTTTGTGAATATTTTTGGGTGTCTGGAACGGATTAATTGGATTTACATTATTTCTTATGGGAAATATTGCTTCGGTTTTCATACGTTTCGGTTTTAGTCAGACTTTTTTGAACGGATTAATCATGAAAACCGAGGTTTGACTGTATATTTAGCCATTTTAAAGTAGACACTTTTCACACAGGGCAGTCTAGGCAGGTAAACACACAAGCATTCACATTGATCATAATTTTAACCCAAATCAATTAAAAAGATATGTTCCTGGAGTGGAGCTGGTGAGGGAGGGGGAGGGGGAAGACTTTGAGGTCAGAGCAGTAAACAGTGCACATGTGGAGGGAAATTTTAGAAAGGACATCCAAGTACAATCTGAGATATCTAAGCCAGTATGTCTGAAAAAAAAGCAGGCATGTCCAGACATGATTTCACAAACGTGGACGTGCCCAATATGAATGTCTCCAGAGGTATCTACACAGACGTCCCCAGAATAGTATTTCAGAACCTGGATGTCTAGTACTAGGTTGATAGGTAGAATTAGTGGGATATGAACAGGGAAGCCAGGGTTTAAATCCTGATACTATCATTGAAATTATGCTGAGAACCGGGGATCATGGTGTACTTTCTCCTCTATACCCTCTGGATGTTTTTCACCCAAAACAGGCACTTTTCCGATACCTGTTCCTGCCTGGAGCAGGTCTAAACTTAGATGTGACCCGGGACGTTCCTGAGATCTGGTGGGAATGTCCAGGTTCCTGGGAATGCCTCCACTATGCTGCTGTTCAGACCTGGATGTCCACAGACCCGGTTTCTAAAATGGCTCTGGAGATATCTCTGTGCTTTGGATATCTCTATGCCCATTTTTGAATGTCCAAAGTATGAATAGGACTTCCAAAATGACTCCCATATTGACCTGCGGTTGCCTGCATAAATAGTAGGTACAAATACAGTTGAATGCTTTGTAACTAAATAGTTTTCCTTGGAATATTAACCACAAAATACATGCATAGCAAAGTACATGCATACTTTGCAACTCTGTAGGCTGTACAAAATTGCCAGCAAGAATGAGTTTTGGACAGCTGGCCACTAGAGGGAGCTCTTAAGGAGGCATTGGAAGACAGAGGCTATCACTTTTGGTTCAGAGCTTGTTGGGATTGGAAATTGTTGTTTCAAGGAAAGCTAGTCTGAGAGGCTTTGTGGAAGCAATTAGAAAACTGAAAGAAGAATGGAGAAAAGCAAATAGCTGGCAGAGAAGCAGTTTGAGAGAGACAGCAGCTGGAGTTCTGGCAAAATGAGACAACCCAGACTATGGTCAGAACAATTGTTGGACCAGTGACCACCAGAAAGGGTCAGGATAACCTGAGAATCAAAACATTGATTAGGAATTTTCATCTGATAAACCTAGGGCAGGCTGCTGCTAAAGGGTGCAGCAACTCACTAATATATAGGAGCAGAGATTCTTTTCTCATGATCGGGAAATGTGCTAGCTTATATTTAAACCTCATATACATGATTGAAACACCTTGATGATTTAGGCTGTAGGACTGAGTGGTAACCTGTAAATAGTGGCATAAATTCTGCCCAAGCAGCCCCCATAGTGCAAGGGAAGGGGCTCAGGCAAGAAGTGGGCTCAGCAATCCAGCATTATTGTGGTAGAGGAAGATTGTGCCTTTCTTTGGCTTTCAAATTATATAGTATCTCTTGCCCTAGCAGCTGGAGAAGTGATGGCTGAGGTTTCGTGATAATAGCCGCATGAAGCTTTGGCAGACCTGGATGTCCACAGACCCGGTTTCTAAAATGGCTCTGGAGATATCTCTGTGCTTTGGATATCTCTATGCCCATTTTTGAATGTCCAAAGTATGAATAGGACTTCCAAAATGACTCCCATATTGACCTGCAGTTGCCTGCATAAATAGTAGGTGCAAATACAGTTGAATGCTTTGTAACTAAATAGTTTTCCTTTGAATATTAACCACAAAATACATGTATACATGTGCTTCTACAAGGATTTCTTCAGAGGCCAGGTGAGAGCAACTAAAATTGGTGGAAGCTGAAAGGAGAAGGTGCAGAGATTTAAAAAAAAGTAAATTGTCTTTGCAATGCTCTGACTGCTTTAAGTTTTGGGAGGCTGAGGATTAGCAACTGGGGGCCAAGTGGAGGGTTTTGGGAGGGAGGGGGAGTCCCTCTTGCCAGGGCTGTAGCCATTGACACCATCATGGGAGGACCTTCAGCAAAATTTTGCTTTGGGGTCTCTCATTTAAACTTCTGAATAAAAACAGAGACACCATACTTGTGTGTTATGCTTCATCTCTGGGAAGGGGAGAGAAGTCAAATCCCTATCCTAAAGCTTACTGAGGGGAGCTGCACCTTACATGTCTGCTAAATGATAGATATCTTAAAAGGGAACTTATGTGGTGTGGAAGGCTCATCTACTGCAATATCCCTTTCCATATCATCCTGCTAGACCAGTCCAGATGTATGGGTTATGCTCCCTTGTCAACAGGTGGAGGCAGACTTGAGCAACTTTCACTGATGTTATCAGAAGGTATAATCACTGGTGCAGCACTGAGAGAAGCAAGTAATTGTCTGCATCCAGCAGATGGCATGGTGTGTGGATTGATGCAGTAATGCTTTTATGTATTGTGAACCGCCCAGATGCTAACTGTATTGGGCGGTATATAAAGTTTTAATAAACATAAACATAAACAATAAACATAATGCAGATAGGCCTGGCTCTCCCAGATCAAAGCTATGGTGCAGCGGTCTTTGAGACTGGGAAGGCCCAATGTTTCTCAGAGTGTGAGTGCAGCCATGTCTCCTGGAGCGGACAGCCACCCTGTGCCACGCTGTTTCCCATGAGTTATTAGCGCAGAAGAGGAACAGGAAGGCCCCTAAGGGGGGTCGGTAAGTTGGACCCCGACCCTCATTCCCTTTTTTTCTTATCTGCATGCTGTGTATTTTTTCAGTATTTTTTCCCATTAGTTTCCATGGACAATATTTACCTCTGCTGCTTTCAATAAAACAGCTCCATGTTAAAAAAAACAAACCTTTGTTCAGCAGCAGGGTCTCTGAAGCATGCATAGGTGTCCAGGACTTTCCTACTTGGGTCTCCCTGTTATGCCTAGGCTGGGATTCCCTTTTTGGGACTTTATTTTCACCACAGCCCTGCTTGTTTTTTTTCATGATCTTTGTTACACTTTGCTGCTTCAGGTTTCAGCCAGGCAGCCTGATGTAGCCAGTGACCCCCCAGCAGTTTTTCTCCATGGCTGCTTATTTTTGCTCCCATTGTGACTGCATAGCCTGGGGCATCTCTTTTCAGTATTTTGGGACCTTCTCAGGGAGCGCGGGGCCCAATGCCGTTTCTGTGTTGCTCCTTTTGCTTTTTTTCTGCCCTCTTTCCCATCTGTGGGCACTGTGGCCATTTTGGATGGTGGGCTAGCCTTTGCAGAGGTAGAGCCTGGCGGGAAAGTCTTAACCATAAGCTCATTTGCCCAGGGTGCCCTTAGGGGCCACGAGTTCTCTTTATCATCTGGAAGAAATACTACAGCTCCTGAAAGAGCTCATGGGTTGTATTCATTTCTGGCTAACTGTTTGGCAGACTCCTTTGTGGGTACCCAAGGCCCGGGCTGCTTCTCCGGGGACCCAGGGCTTGCGAGTACTCCTGTCAAAGGCAGTTATGAGGGGTCATGGCCCCTTGATTTGCTCTTGTATTCTTCTGTTCTTCCAGAAGTTCATCCTTATCCCCTAGGGGGGTTCCTTGAGGGACGCAAGTGAAATTCATGTCACCGTTTGGTAAGTTTTGGGAGGACAGAATGGTAGATCCCCTAGGGTTAGATTAGGATTTCTGTGATCCTCCTTTTCACAGATTGGCCCTGTTTATGCCCTTTGCAGGACACTATGGCAGCTCTGCAGGTTGCAGAGCCAGCTTTCAGGTGAGTTAAGCAAGTCATTTCTTCTTATGCTTGGTGGATAGCCGGTGTTCCTGTGTTCTTCCTTCTGACTCTATCCTCAAGACCCTGAATTGCCCTTGCAGACCATAGTTCACAGATTCTTCATCCTGGTGCTGTGGCCTCTTTCTTGTGACCTCAAGAGAAGGGCCTATAAAAAAGAAAAACATGGTGAGAGCTCCTGGTAATGATGGTTCTTGGTCCCTTTTTGCTTATGGCCTGGCCCTTGTGAGTGTCAGCTCCCATTAAGAGTAACTCGGGAATGGTAATAACATTCCTACTTATGGCTTGGTATTCCTCTATAGCCTTCATTAAGTTAGAACCCCATGGACACTCCGACCTGGACTGGGATTTAGTTCTGAACTCTTAAGGATTGGGTAGTGATCCTGTTGTGCTACATGAATCACCTCCAAGGGCATTCCTTAGCAGTGCACCTCGGCATTGCAGCCTCCTCTGGTATGAAGCAATTTTGTCTGCCAGTGGGTCTAAGAGGCTCTCTCTTAGATTAAGGGCTCTGAAAGGGCCCTCCCTTAGGCCTATGTGTACAACCTTCCTATAAGGTTGGTTCATTATGATGGCTTCCTGGGGACTTTAGTGTCTGCTAGATGGTGTCCATGGTAAAGTCTTGTCTTGCAGAGATCCATTCTGGTCCTTCAACATATTTTTTGCTTAGAGATCTATACCATCCTTTTTTTAAGAGTGCTGCCCCCTTTTTTTCATCCTGACCAGGCTGTTGCTCTGCCTTCCTTTGGTGAATGATCTTCAAAAGGATCCCTCAATGCATCTGATGGACATGTGGAGGGTGTTGCTCAGATGCATGACAATTGCTACAATCCTGCTTGTTGGATTTTCCCCTGTCCTCCTCAGAGGTCTGAGGAAAGAACTGGCAGAGGCTGAATTCCTTATTGTCTGCTGCAAGACTGGCCCCAGATTTGGTTCAAGGTGTTGACGCTCTAGGCAAACCTTATGCCCCACCCCTCACATCAGAATCTATTGTTTAGTTTGAATATATTGCTCTTTGCCCCTCAATAAAAGTTGCTCATGTAGGCGACTGCCTAGTTTACCTAATGGTTGGGCCGGCCCCAGTGCGCTGACTTAAAGAGGCCATTGGGTAAGTGTATATTCTGACTGGTAAATGTGTGCTAGAGTGGGTCAGGACTCATTCCTCTAGGGTGCTGGCTTCCTAGGCAGAGTCTGCTCTGGTGTCTCCAGAGAGCTTCTGTAAGGAGGCTTCTTGGTCTTTGTTGAATGCCTTTGTGAAGCCCTACAGAGTATTTGTGGGAGTTGCACAGATGGCACCTTTGACAGACTAGTCTTCTCTGAGCATCATCTTCCTCCCACCCTGGGTCCTCACTGCTTGGGTATGTCCCACTCATCTGGATTGGTCTAGCAGAATGATAAGGAAGGATACATTTTACATATCTGATAACTTACTTTCCTTGAATCCTGCTAGACCAATCCAGGACCTACCCTGGAAGACTGCAGTTTTGGATGTCCAGCTGCTGTTAAAGACCTATTCTGACTCCAATTTCATTATGGTATGAGAGCCAAATATTTGCGCTGTTTGTGGCAAAGTTGTTAGTGATTACTAATATGTTCAGATTTTTTTTCTGAGTTTTTCAGTCTTGCTTACTGCTTGGGAAGTTTTATACTGGCTTCTCTTAGTGCTGAATCTGAGGATATACTGAGTGATTATATCGCTGAAAGCTGCTTAGGTCTGCCACCACCTGTGGCAAGGGAACATAACCCACTCATCTGGATTAGTCTAGCGGATTTCAAGGAAAGTAAATTATCAGGTATGTAAAATTTAGCCATTTGTTGTAAGATTAAGGTACATGCAATACATTTTTCTAATCACCTCCCTTTATTCTGGTTAGTTAGTCAATTATATTTACTTATTTGTATCTTGACACCATAGGAATCTGGGTTACCTCCTCATTTGCTCTTGACATTTTTGTATGATGGACTTGCTTTTCAGTCAAATTTCGACATCCGAGTTTATGAATGAATGAATAATTTATTTAATTACTTAATTAATTAATAAATAATAATAATAATAAATAAATGAATAAATACATACAATACATATTTAACAATATATAGGAAAGAAGAAGAGAGAGAGGAAGAGAATGATCTGTTTGTATGCTTAGTATCTGAGCAATGATGACCCCATGCCTTTAGTGTCTTAACATATTTAAATTCCCTCTCCGAACCAAGTCCTACTAGTTCCCTCTGCTGAGCCTTTATAACGTCTGGGTATTCACCTTCAGGTACATTGCCTTCTAGATTCTTCTTAATCTTCAACAGATATTGAACCTTAGACCCTAAAAATAAAAGATGAATACTGTAAACCAGGGCTTGCCAAATCTCAGGTGTCACTTCATAATGGTGCCTAGAAATTGCATTCTGGCACACAGGATTTTATGCCATGAAAGTGCTTATTAAGCAGCGTTAAAGCCTTCACTGCGATCTGCTCTTATCTCCAGGAACAAGCAGGAATGTAGTCCTCACAAATGGGTAACATCGGGTACTGACGGAGCCCGTGCAGGAAGCTCCCTAGCTACCAGTAGGAAAGTGTTTAGGAGCTGTCCACTGCGCATGTGCTGGTGCCTTCCCACTCTTCTAACTGACTCTCCTCAGTTCTTCTTTTTCCACAGAGCTGACAGGTTTAACTCCTGAAGAAACCCTTGTCTTCACCGCATATCGTTCGATACCAATTTCTTCTTTTCTACTCTTTATTTCCTTTTCCATTCGTCTCTTCAAGAGAATATATATATGAAAAAAATATATATTTTCCCCTCAGGACCTTCCTTATCCCTTGAGGCCTACCCTTGGGCCTACTCTCCCACAACATGGAGAAGCCCACCAGTGGCTTTAAAAAGTGCACAAAGTGTTCTGGCACTATTTCAATCACCAACAAGCACGATTGGTGCCTCACATATCTTTCTGTAATGGTAAAGCAGGACTCTCCCTAGCAGGGCACATCACTGCTCACAACGTTTGGGCAATGTCTACCTCGGTTGCAAACCTCCGAGCAGTCCCCATCTCTGAAATATGCCAAGGTGCTACGTGGTCCTCCATCCACACCTTTGCGATTCACTACTGCTTGGACAAGGACTCCCACCAGGATGCAGCCTTTGGCCAAGCGGTCCTTCAACATCTCTTTGGGACTTAGCACAACTCCCATCCTCCTGCCCACTCTTTCAGATCTCGGCTACGGGAGGTCGAGGCCAACAATTCACAGACATTCTCGAGATCTCTCAGCTAGGGAGTCCCATATGTGAGGACTACATTCCTGCTTGTTCCTGGAGATAGCATAGTTACTCACCTGTAACAGGTGATCTCCAGGAACAGCAGGAATTTAGTCCTCACAATCTGCCCACCTCCACAAGGAGTTGTAGTTCTCTCTCTCTATCTCTTCTTTATTCGACTTTCTTCAGCTATACACTCAACTGAGGAGAGTCAGAAGAGTGGGAAGACACCAGCACATGCGCAGTGGACTGCTCCCAAACGCTTTCCTATTGGTAACTCGGGAGCTTCCCGCACGGGCTCTGTCGGTACTCGATGTCACCCATATGTGAGGACAAAATTCCTGCTGTTCCCAGAGATCACCTGTTACAGGTGAGTAACTACGCTTTCTTAGCTGGGGTCTATCTCTCTCATCCCCCCTACCCCGCCTCTATCTTCACTCAGTATTTCTCTCTCTCTCTCTCTACCCCCCTCCCCAACCAACCATCACTTAGTGTCTCTCACTGTTGCTCAATTGCTGCTTGTAGCTTTGCTTTCTCCATACTGCAAATGGCACTTTACAAAGAGCTTGTGCTGTGTGGTGAAAGAAATCGGGCTGATCTTGCTGTTAAGAGTTGTGAGATCAGCCTGATTTCCTCCACTGTGTGGCTCAAGCTCTTCGCAGAGATCCAATTGCAGTATGGATGAAGGGAAGCCACAAGCAGCAATGGAGCAACAATAAGATATCGGGTGATGGCCAGAGGGAGTGAGAGAAAGAGACATCGGGTGATGGCAGGGAAGCTGTGAGAGAGAGAGAGAGAGATTGCTGTGGGGGGGGGGGGGCAGTGTGAAAGGTTTGGTTTTTTTTTTTGCTTCACGTATTACCAGACGATAATGATATGTGAGGCAAAAAAGGAAGTTGCCTCAGGTGCAGCTATAGAGGATCACGAATATGCTGCTGACAGGATTTGATTCTCACTAGCACTCCTTAGGCAAGTCACTTAACCCTCCATTTCCTCAGAAGAAAGGCCTGGCAATCCACTTCCCGTCACACTGCCAAGAAAACCCAGGAGCTGCCAGATCACCAGGAGTCAGCATTGGCTCGAAGGCACACGTTGTATTTTGCATGCTGCTGGCAACCTACTCATTGGGGTTGGTGGGAGGGAGAGGAAGAGAAGGTTAACTGCCTTCTGTTGGCACAGTGTAATGACATGTTAAGAGCCTGATTTATTAAACTTTCTTTTCTTATAAAAAATGGGAAAATAGTAAATGATGTCCTTAAAAAAGTAGCTGCGATACACTTTTGGGGAGTGAGGTAAGGGGAGGCACTGTGACCAAGGTCTCAGCAGCTGGTTCCTAAATTTTTAAGCTGGATCCTAGATTCCAACAAAGGAGGGAGATGGGTCAGAGTGTGCATGCAAGTGGCTGGAGGAAGTATGGATGGTCAGCATATATGGACCAAATGAACAGCAAGGGGAATTCTATGAGAAAATGACAAAAAACCTGGAAAAGTTTGGGAAGGCATGGATCATAGTAGGTGGGGACTATAATTTGACGGCTAACCCCAGGCTGAATAATAGTGGGCAGAAAATGAAGGGGAGAAGGAAAGACCGGCAGAGTTTTGTGAAGTTTAAAGAAAGATTAGGTCTTGTGGATATTTGGAGATGCAAACATCCAAGAGTACGCAAATATGCTTACTATTCGCATGCCCTTGATGCATATAGTTGGTCAGCTATGGTTTGGGTAAGTGGTAATTGGATTTGAAAGTGGGGAGGGTAGAACAGGGTCAAATAACGTGGACAGATCATGGCCCCATGTATGTAACCTTTGATATGGGAGTAAAGGAGGAAGGGATAAAATTCCGGAGGTTAAATGTCCCATTACTAGAAGAAGAAGGAAATGTGAATAAAATTCAGAAGGCTTTGCAGAAGTATCTCCAATACAGCATGAATGGGGAAGTGGCCCTAGGAGTGGTCTCGGATGGGTTGAAGGCGGCACAGGCAAAAAAGCAGTGAGGAGCTGCAGAAAAGCAATTAATGGACAAAATAGCAAAAACTGAACACCACCACCAGAGTGATAGGGACCCCAGTCTGATAGCAGAATTATTAAAGCTCCGAGGAGAACTCAGTTAGGTGCGAGCACACGAGATAGCATATGAACTGAATGTCCTTAGGCAAAATCACTTTCAAGGAGGGAATAGAGCAGCAAAGATGTTGGCCAGCAGGTTAAAAGCGAAAAAACAAGTGACCAATATTACCGGGATAAGGAACACAAAAGGGACAATGGTATATCAAACTTTGAAGATACAACAGGTGATTAGGGAGTTCTATAAGGAACTGTACAAAAGCGAGGTAAGGGGGGGGGGGAACAGAACAGGGAGATCAATTTCTGGCAGAATGCAATTTACCGAGACTGACAGAAGAGGAAGAGCAATGGCTAGGGGAAGAAATAAGTGAAGGGAAGGTCAGAACGGCTATTAAAACCCTTAGATGGGCTAACTGGCAAATTCTACCGGCTGATGCAAGACCAGATAGCTCCAGTGCTAATTCAGGTGCTAAATGGGGCCTTACAAGGGAACGGTATACTGGCCTCAATGGAGGAGGTGAGAATAACTGTTCTCCCAAAGCCAGGAAAAGATAATAGTGTCTGTGGGTCTTATAGGCCAATCTCATTAATCAACTTAGATGCCAAACTACTGGCTAAGATCTTAGTGACTCGACTGCAAAAAGTAATCTCCAAGTTGGTGCATAAAGACCAAACAGGCTTTATACAGGGCAGACAGGGAGGGGATAACATCAGGAAAATATTAAACATAATATGGTATCTAAACCATTCAGGAAAAGAGGCGGTACTCCTTACTGTCGACGCTGAAAAAGCATTTGACCAGGTAGAATGGCAATTTATGTTTCAAACACTAGAACAAATGGGATTAGGAGAGAAATTTCTGAGGGGGACTCAAGCACTGTATGCTAACCCAAGGGCGTGGATAACAATCAATGGGGGTATACTCAGAAAACTTTGCTTTAGAAAGGGGAATGGGCCAGGGGTGCTCTTTGTCTCCCCTTCTGTTTGCTTTAGCGATAGAACCGCTTGCCGCGTATATAAGACAACAAAATGATATAAAAGGGATAGAGAAATGAAAAACAAACTAGCACTATTTGCAGATGATGTTATTTTCACCCTGAGCAAATCATTTACAACACTACCAATACTGATGAAAGCAATAGGCAGATATAGTGTGGTGCCAAGCTACAAATTGAATCTTACCAGGTACACTTAGATTGTGAGCCCTTCGGGGACAAGGGAATAAAAAGGACCTGTTAGTATACATGTAACCACACTGATTCTAAAGAGCGCGGTATAAAAAAAATTAAATATTAATTAATTACCAAAATCAAAATTATGGGGATTAATCTACCTCAACAGCTGATGGATAGGCTGAAGACCAGTTTTCTATTTAAATGGGGGAACAAAGCAATCTCCAGGAACAAGCAGGAAGGTAGTCTTCACATATGGGTATCGTCGGTACCGACGGAGCCTGCGCGGGAACGCTCCCCAGCGTCCAATAGGAACACTTTTGGGAGCATCCCTCAGCACATGCGCGCTGCCTTCCTGCCTTTCCAACTGTCCCTCTTCAGTTCTTCGTTTTCCACGGAGCCAACAGGACACATACCCTGTCACCGCAGAAAATTTCTTCTTTAAACTCGCTTTCTTGTGGTTGCGTCTGCCTCCGCACGACACCTACCGGTACCGCCGGTTCTTTTTTCTTCTTTTCTAAAAAAAATAAAAAAATATACACTTTTCTGAACTGTTTCTCTTCAGAAACCTTTTCTTTTTGGTGCCAGGCACCATTTTGGGCATTAGGCCCCATTTTTCCTATAAGATGGATAAAACAGCTAGTGGTTTTAAAAAATGTACTAAGTGTGGTGGTACCATTTCCGTCACGACACCCATGACTGGTGTCTCAAATGTTTAGGCTCTGACCATTCTCCATCTGAGTGCCTCTCTTGTATGGGGATGACTAAAAGAGGAAGACAGAACCGGGCTGCAAAGCTCGGTACCCTCTTTTCTTCGGATGCCAGGTCCATTGCATCGACGTCTTCAAGAGCCTCGTCTTCCTTCCATGGATCTCAGGTAACTAAACATAAAAGCAGGTCCTCAAAGGGTAGCTCTCCTTCAAAGCATCAAGAGGCCATTGGCATTGCCCTTGAGGAAACTACACTGGCAAAACAGCCCTGGCGGGCGGCTTCGGCCTTCAAAGCATCAACGGGGTTCCAGGATGTTCTCGAGGCCTCGACCTCGGCAGAACTACTGGTGCCATGCTCAGGGGTTCCAGACGCTTTTCCCAGTACTGATACCCAGGCATCGGCAGCATCGATAGACCAGAGGTTCCTCACTATCGAACGCAGTTTTGCAGCTCTCCTTACAGCTGCGGTACCGTTGACACTGGGGGTTCAACGGGCACCGGTACCGATGTCGGTACCAGCTCCGGTACAGATACAGGTACCAGCACCGATGGTACCGGCACCGGTGGGAATTCTTCCCATGCCAACTTTTTCTAGCATTGACAGATCAGTACCGGACCTCGGTACCGACTTCGATTGATACCGAGACCATGCTTTGCATGAACATCGGGATCAGAGATACTTCGAATCCTCCGATTCTGATGACTCTGATAATTCTGCCGGTACCAGAGTGTTTCTCCCGGAAGACTCCTCTTCTCCCCAACGCAGAATGTCTCCTCCGGAAGACATGTCTTTTCAAGATTTTATTTGTGATGTGGCCCGAGGCCTTTCAATCACGGTAGCTCCTGAAAAAGAACCTAGAGCAAAGGAATTGGAAATTCTCCAATACCCTAAGACTCCCAAAGAGGCAGCCACTTTGCCCATTCATGAAATTCTTTATGATTTGATGCTCAGAATCTGGGAGACACCTTTGACCACATCTCCTCATTCTAGGAGACTCGATACCATGTATCGCGTCTCACCATGTCCTGGTTTTCAAAAGACTCAGCTGCCACACCATTCAATGGTAGTGGAGTCAGCCATGCGTAGGATGAAAAGTGCAAAAAGACATGCATCCAATCCTCCAGGTCGTGAATGCAGGACTCTTGATGCTTTTGGGCGTTGAATATTTCAGGCTTCCATGCTTTCAGCTAGGATCAGCTCATATATTTTATATATGGGAATGTTCCTCAAAGAGGTCACAGGAGATTTGGAGCTTCTGAGCCCCCTTCTCCCTGATGACAAATGACAAGACTTCCTTACTCTTGTCAAGCATACTCAAGGCATCTCCAAGTTTGTAAATCGTGCAGCCTTTGACTGCTTTGAATGCATCAGTAGAACCTCTGCTATTGCCATTGGTGCACGTCGGATTGCCTGGCTTCAGGCATCAGACTTGGAGATTTGGGTACAGGATAAATTAGGAAACATCCCTTGCACAGGAGAAAATTTCTTTGGCAAGAATTGGCAGGAAAAGGCTAATGAGATAGATGCTGACAATATCACTTTAGATAGATTGTCAAAATCTACAGCCACTCCAGCCAAAAAGAAACCCTATAAAAAACCCTTTTTCAGCAAAAAGAGGAAGTTTTATCCATCCTATACCCAGCAAGGGCAAGCTCAGAGTCAAGTTGCCCAGAAAGGTCAACAACAATCCAGGCAACAAAAGAAGCCAAAAGGCCTAAGAGCTGAACTAGCTCCACAGGCCCGGCCCCCTCAAGGGCTTTGACTCCTTCATAGAGAACTTAGCCTTCCTGCCTCTGAAAGGTCCAGAACCCCTAAACATTCTATGCAGGTTGTGTCATTTTGTCAAAAGATGGCACCAAATAACAGCAGAAAATTGGACTCTGTCCATTGTGGGAGAGGGGTACAAGCTTCATTTTCACAGCATACCCCCTCCTACAATCGTAAGACAGTTCAATTCCCAAACCTCTACAGACAATCTACTGGATCGAGAGGTCTCAACACTCCTTGCTCAAGGAGCAATAGAGGAGGTGCCCATTCTTCAACAGGGTACAGGGTTCTACTCCCCCTATTTTCTTATTCCAAAGAAAACAGGAGGACGCAGACCCATTCTAGACCTCAGAGAATTGAACAAATATCTGTTCTGAGAAAAGTTCAAAATGATTTCTCTGGGAACTCTTCTGCCATACCTTCAAAGTCAGGATTGGCTTTGTTCTCTAGATCTAAAGGATGCATATACTCACATTCTGATCCATCCAGATCACAGGAAATTCTTATGATTCCTTTTCAAGGGAAAACATTTCCAGTACAGGGTTCTTCCCTTTGGTCTGGGTTCGGCACCAAGAGTATTCATGAAATGCATGGCAGTAGTAGCTGCATTTCTGCGAACCCTAGGGATATTCATCTTTCCTTACTTAGATGACTGGCTCATTCAAGCCCCCATGGTTCCAGAGGCCAGCTCTGCACTGTCTCGCACAATGTGAATCCTTCAATACTTGGGATTGGTCATAAACCTCCCAAAATCCCAACTTGCTCCGTCTCAGTCCCTGGAGTTCATAGGAGCTTGTTTAGATACCAGACATTCAAGGGTTTTTCTCCCACAGCCCCGCTGTCTTCGCATAGTGCAGCTAGCTTCTGAAGCAGCGGTGAAGTCCTCCCTAACTGCTCGAGAACTACTACAACTATTGGGACATATGGCATCCACGGTTCATGTGGTTCCCTATGCTCGCCTTCTAGGGTTGCCAACTGGCTCCAGATGCGCCCGACAGGCTTGATCCAGTCCTGGGTTTACCCCATTGCATGCAGGGACATGTAGTCTTGCTTTTCTTATGGAATGCAATGGAAAAATCAGAACTACATGTCCCTGCATGCAGTGGGGTAAACCTAGGACTGGATCAAGTGTGTCGGGCGCATCTGGAGCCAGTTGGCAACCCTATCGCCTTCATATGCGAGCAGCCCAGTGGACCCTATCCAGACAGTGGACACAGGCCAAAGGACATCTGTTGGACAAGATATCAAACTCACAACGACTGATTTTGTCCCTCCAAAGGTGGCAATCACTCAAAAATCTTCTAGTGGGGTCTCCTTTCCAGTAACTCCTATTCCAGGCCACCCTAACAACAGATGCATCACAGGTGGGATGGGGAGCACACCTGCATCATCTCTATACCCAGGGTACCTGGACTCCACAGGAGGCTTGTCTTCACATAAACCTTCTAGAGCTCAGAGCAATTTATCTAGCTCTTCTAGCATTCCATGCCCAGCTCAGCTACAAGACAGTCCTAGTCCAAACGGACAATTAAGTAGCCATGTTCTACGTGAACAAGCAGGATGGAACAGGCTCTCTGTCATTATGCAACGAAGCTTTATAACTATGGGCCCTCACCAGAGAGCATCAAATTCACCTTCTCATGGTATATCTTCCAGGCATTCAAAACCTTTGGGCAGACAAACTCAGCCGAGTACTGCTGCCTCACGAATGGTCTCTCCACCTAGACCAGGTGGCCAAGATATTTCACATCTGGGGAACCCCAGACATAGACCTATTTGCAAGTCTACTGAATGCCAAACTTCCCTGGTTCTGTTCCAGAATTCCGGCTCAAAATTGCCAGGCAAGGGACGCTTTCCTTCTTCACTGGAGTCACGACTTCCTCTATGCCTTCCCATCCATTCCCCTCATCCCCAAAACACTCTTCAAGCTTCAGAGAGACAGAGGTCGTATGATCCTCATAGCGCCACGGTGGCTACGCCAAACATGGTATTCCCTGCTTCTACATCTCTCTCAAGCTGCACCTATGGAGTTAGGGTGTGCTCCAGATCTTCTCTCCAAAGAGAACAGGATGCTATGGCACCCAAATTCCCAGTCCCTGCATCTCAGGGCCTGCTTGCTGAAAGCTTAGGCTTTCAGGATCTCAGCCTTTCCCAACAGGTAAAGGATATCCTTCAGGCTTCTAGAAAACCTTCCACAAGACGCTCTTATGCCTTCAAATGGAAACGTTTTACTATATGGTGTTCACAGAGGGGTTTAAACCCCTTTATGATATCTTTGGAATCGATACTAGGGTATCTACTTCATTTATCAAATTCTGGTCTAAAGACCAATTCAGTAAGAGTCCATCTTAGTGCAATTGCAGCTTCCTTTAAACCTCTAAACGGACAAGCAATTTCCTCTCATCCACTCATATCACGATTTATGAGAGGTCTTCTATTAACAAAGCCTCCCATCAGGCCACCACCAGTGGCATGGGATTTAAACCTAGTTCTTGGGCAGCTCATGAAACCGCCCTTTGAACCTTTAGCCACTACAACCCTAAAGCTTTTGTCTTGGAAGGTCATCTTCCTAATTGCAATCACCTCTGCATGTCACATTACTGAATTGCAAGCTTTAGTGGCTGATCCTCCTTATACTAGGTTTCACCATGATAAGGTTGTTCTCAGAACTCATCCACACTTTATGCCAAAGGTGATTTCACCTTTTCATTTAAATCAATCTATTTATCTTCCTGTATTCTTTCTGAGGCCTCATGCCTCTAATGCAGAAAGGAACCTTCATACTTTGGATTGTAAAAGAGCTTTGGCTTTTTACCCACAAAGAACACAGCAACATAGAAGGTCTTCTCAACTTTGTATTGTTTTTGATTCTAGTCATTTGGGACTTCCAGTCTCCAAAACAACTCTATCCAAATGGATTGCACAATGCATATCCTTTGCTTATGAGAGTAAGAGTCTTCCTCTTCAAGGCCATGTCACAGCTCATAATGTGAGAGCCATGGCAGCCTCTATGGCTAACCTTCACTTTGTGTCTATTGATGACATTTGTTGAGCAGCCACCTGGGCTTCGGTACACACCTTTACAGCCCACTATTGCCTAGATAAAGCCTCCCGTCGGGATGCCTTCTTTGGCCAAGCTGTTCTTCAAAATCTCTTTCAGACCTAATTCAACTCCTACCCACCAACCCTGGTGGGATGCCATGGGAGGAAGCATGGCCCACCTTACTATAGGTGGCAGCTTCCTGGAGCTATCTCCCTGTCATCTTCAGCTAGGGAGTCCACATATGTGAAGACTACTGCTTGTTCCTGGAGATAGCGTAGTTACTCACCTGTAACAGGTGATCTCCGGGAACAGCAGGAATTTAGTCTTCACAATCCACCTAACCTCCCCTAGGAGTTGTCTCTCTATCTCTCTGTCTCTTTCCTCTATCTCTCTATCCTTTCACTCAGCTGCAAACTTAACTGAAGAGGGACAGTTGGAAAGGTGGGGAAGGCAGCGCGCATGTGCTGAGGGATGCTTCCAAAAGCGTTCCTATTGGATGCTGGGGAGCGTTCCCGTGCAGGCTCCGTCTGTACTGACGATACCCTATATGTGAAGACTAAAGTCCTGCTGTTCCCAGAGATCACCTGTTACAGGTGAGTAACTACGCTTTCTGGTACCTAAGCATCGAACTGGGGAACTCACTGGAAAACTTAAGAGAATGGAATTACAAGCCCCTGATAGATCATATCCATAAAGATCTATCTAAGTGGTCTGGACTCCACCTGACATGGAGTGGATGGATCACAGTTACAGAATTCTTGGCAGTACATTCATTTTCATATTTGTTTGCCTTGCTGCCTTGTGCAGTACCACAGGTGTTGACAAAAAGTATGCAGGATCTTATAATGAAATATATATGGGAAAGGAAAACACCTAAGCTGGCTCGCAAGTAATATATAGGTGTTGGGAAGAGGGAGACTGGGGGTGCCCTGTCTGCATACATATGCGGCATCCCAACTGAGAGCTCTATTTGCATGGAGGGGCATTGGAGAAATTCTGCAATGGGTATAAATGCAGCAAGAAGGGACTGAGCCATTAAAGTCGCAGATGTGGGACCCAGAGGGGATGCTGGGAGACAGAGAAATGGAAAACCCCTTCAAGAGAGCAGTGTTTCAAATATGAAGAAAATTCCGAAAACAGTTGTTAAGTCGGAAGCTGGTGTCCAGGAGGGCCTTTATCCAAGGATTAATGGGCTTTGCACTGGGCAGGGAGGGGAATACCTATAAAGTCTGGGCCCAGAAAGGGCTGCCCCGGGTGGGACAGATAATCAATCAGAAAGGTAAAGTGTGGTCCTTTGCTGTGTTGAAGACTACATTTGCCTTAAGGGACACAGATGCATTATATCTAAGGCAGCATCAGCTCCCAACAGACCAGAACCACAAACACGCAGAAGACCCAATGCCCCCTGGTACTCAAGTGACATCAGGGATACAAAGCGCACTCTCCGAAGGCTTGAGAGAAAATGGAGGCGGGACAAGTTGCATGTCTGTCTGGCTCAATACAGAGCCAAGCAACTGGAATATAACAACCTGATAAATGAGCGCAAACAGCAGTACCATACCAACCTAATCATGAAATCTGTCAACAAACTGAGGGAACTCTTTAACATTGTCCAGAAGCTCACTAAAGACAACACCCAGCACTGTACACACCATCTTGATCCACAGGAATTTGCGGATTACATAAAATCGAAAAACGCCAGCCATACATGCTCCCCCCAACCGCAGACAGATAACCATGAAATGGAAGAGCCGCACCAGACCTGGGAGGACTTCAGCATACCATCAAAACATCAAGTAGAGGACATAATGAATGGATTCAACACAACAACTTCACCATTGGACCTATGCCCAGTGTCCTGGCTCAAAGCCACCAGAAGCCAGCTCTCCCGTCACATTCACAAAATCGTAAAGGAATCACTCCAACAAGGATATATGCCGCAATCCTTGAAGCAAGCCATTATACGACCGATACTTAAAAACAGTGCGCTAAGCCCCTCTGAACCAAAATCATACCGTCCGATCTCCAGCCTACCATTCCTTGCCAAGATCATTGAAAAAACAGTGCAAAGACAACTTCAAGACCACATCGACATGAATGCCCCACTGGACATCCATCAGCATGGCTTTAAACCCCAGCACAATGTGGAAACACTACTCACCTCCCTCTTCGACAACTTACTAAGAGGCATAGATAACATAAAGATCGGATTCCTGTTAGTTTTCATGGACATCACGGCAGCCTTTGACACTGTGTCCCACACCAGGTTATTCCAACACCTGCAGCAGATAGGAGTAAGCAAAAATACCCTGAACTGGTTTACCTCATACTTGCAAGACCGAACGCAGCAAGTCAAATGCGCCCAAAAAAATCTTTGCAGTTCCCCATTACGCAAGGAATACCACAAGGATCAGCTCTGTCATCAATACTCTTTAATGTATACATCCAACCCTTATTCAACATCATCAAACACCACAAACTTCACTATTACTTCTATGCTGATGACATCATGGTATATTTTTTTATTTATTTATTTATTTGAAAAATTTATATACTGCCACTTTCCAAGATCAGTGGCGGTTTACAGAGAACAGTGGTGAAAAAATACATGGAACATTATGCAACATTGCAACTATATACAAAAAACGGTATAAACAATAATAATTATTTACAGCTCATAACAGGAACCTTTGGCAAATTTAGGCAATGTAATTATTTACAAATTACAACAACAAGTTCTTAAATATTTACAAACTGCGAAAGTTACAACTCATGTCATCAATCAGCTTTGGATAGTGTTAAAATGTGCGTGGGTAGTTTGGTAGATTTTATGAATGAGCTATGGGGGGTGGGAGGCCAGATCTGAAAATTGGTAGTAATGTTGGGTGAATAAGTATGTTTTTAGTTCCTTTCTGAATGTTTGGAGATCTTTTATCTCCCTTAATTGGTCAGGGAGGTTATTCCATTGAGTAGGTGCTATGTTTGAGAAGGCACTGTTGCTTGTTATTTGCTTTGTCTTTCTTATTGTATCTGGTACTTGCACGGTATTGAGATTTCTCCTTCTTCTTAGTCTACTATCTGAAGGTCTATGGATAAGGGTAGATAGATATGATGGGGCGATGTTGTTAATTAATTTAAATGTAGTCAGTATAATTTTATATTGGATCCTGCTGGCAATGGGGAGCCAATGTAAAGAGTATAGAATGGGAGATATGTGATCAGATAATTTAGCCCTGGATATTATTCGTGCGGTAACATTCTGGGCCATTTGGAGTATATTTTGATTTTTCTTTGTTATGCCTTTAAGGATACCATTGCAATAGTCAAGGTGAGGTGTTATTAGAATTTGAGTAATGATCCTGAAGTCATCACTTTCAATAAATGGTCTAAGCTGCTGGATAGTTCTAAGTTTGTAGAAGATTGCTCTGGCTATTTTCTTAATGTGGGAGGTGAAACTGAGAGTTCTATCAAGAGTGACTCCCAAATATTTTATTTCCTGCTTCACTGGGAGGGAGAAGTTATGTAGTTTGATTTCTGGTGGAGGTGAGAAGTTGGGGTTTCTCGAAGTAAACAGTATTTCAGTTTTCTTAAAATTAATGTGCATATTCTTTGAGCGAAGCCATAGTTCAGCTTCGGCGAGGCAGGTTGATAGGTTATCATAGTTAGGGTCATTTGTGTTAATCGGGGTGTATAACATAATATCATCCGCATAAATGTGGTAATTTATATTATGTCTTTTAAAGATGGTGCATATTGGTTGTAGATATAGATTAAATAATAGGGCAGAAAGTGATGAGCCTTGTGGGATTCCCTGTTCTTGTGGAAATAGTGGTGATGCATCTTGATCTATTTGTACATATTGTGAACGGTCAGATATATATGATTTAAACCATTTGAGAGCTACCTCTTTTATACCTAATTGGCTAAATCTAGAGATTAGAATGTTATGGCTTACACTGTCAAATGCAGCGGAGATGTCAATAAATACCAGTATGAATGCTTGTTTGATATTGTCCATGCCTCTGACAAGGGAATCTAGGAGGACAAGGAGTAATGTTTCTACACCGTGAAAGGGTCCGAACCCGTATTGGTGTTCATCAAGGGGAGTCAAGGTATCTATAAAATCCTGAAGCTGGATTTGGACAACTTTTTCAATGATTTTAGTCAGGAAGGGGATACTAGCTATAGGTCTGTATGATGATGGATCTTTGTTATCTAGTAAGTTGTTTTTCAATAGTGGGCGGATTGCTGAGAGTTTGAGTTCGTTTGGTAGTATACCCTGTTGTAATGATTTATTTACTATATCTAAGATGTAGGGGGCTAATTCTAGTTTTGTTTTCTTAATCCATGCTGCTGGGCATGGGTCTAAGAGGGATGTGGTTGTATTGAGTTTTGTAATTATATTTAGTAGTTGATTTCTATCTATGAGGTGGAAAGATTTCCATTCACTGAGGACATTTATTGTTGTGGGAAAGGGATCAGGTACAGATGGAACATTTTGCTTGAGTTTGCCAGCAAAATAGTTTGCTAGTGTTTGGGGGTTAATAGGGATCTTGTGAATGTTAGTAGGGGGGGCTTTAGATAATGATTTTATAATTTCAAATAGTTCTCTTGGTCGATTTAGATAGGATTGTTGTATGATATTGTTTCTTGGTGTTATTTGTAGCTAGTTTGTAAGAGTTAAGGGTTATATGCGCCAATCAACCTACAAGTACCTGACACCACAACAATAACCAGATGCATTGAAGACATGAGTGCTTGGCTCACAGCTAATAACCTGATGGTCAACTATGATAAAACAGAGGCAATGTTCGTCACCAGGAACCCCACTTTTGTTCCGCCACAAACCATCAACATTCTAGACAAACCAATAGCGGTCAAGAATGAAGTTAAGTACCTGAGCATCACAATGGATAGAGCCCTGAACCTGAAATCTCACATAGCCAAAACCGCAAACAAAGCCTATCTACGTTTAAGGATCATCAGAAAGCTCAAACCAATACTCCGCCAAGACCACTTCCACACAATGTGCCAAGCATTCATCACACCTCTGCTAGATTACGGAAACTCATTGCATCAAGGCCTCCCCCAGCAGACCCTACACCCACTCCAAATGGTACAAAACAGTACAGTTTGTTCAATGTAAACCGCACTGATGCAGAATAGCGCGTTATATAAGAAAATGTAAATAAATAAATAAAACACTACAGCACGCATCATTACGGACACTGCAAGAACTGAGCACATCACCCCAGTCTTGCAGCAGCTGCACTGGCTCTTAATAATGGCCAGGGCAAAATACAAAACAATCATGATCATCTTTAAAATCTTCAACCATCAACTGGCAGATGTACTCCAAGATATCATAACAAAAGATATCAGCAATAGACCAAGAAGAACCAATAATGACAACAGGATCGGCACACCTGCAGGATATCACAAGACTAAACAAGCAACCTCAAGAAGAGCCCCTTCACTACTGGCATCCACGCTCTGGAACTCCCTACCGATGGGTCTGAGGGCCATGAATGATTCCATAGACTTCTGCAAGGCCCTCAAAACCCTACTCTTCACAGAAACCTATGAACAAACAGACAACCAACAAACTCCACCCGAACAGTAATGCAACGAACAGTAATGCAACTACCTCAATACAACTACCTCCAGTGTATATAGTGTACAGTGTATAATGTATAGTATTCAGTGTTTATTGTATAGTGTACAGTGTTTAATGTATAATGTCTTTATAATGTAAAATGTATAATGTCGTTAAATACCCTCATGTTAAATGTAACCCTCCAATTGTGATGTGACCACTTTGATTGTAGGATAAGATGGTATAGAAATCCGTCTAAATAAATAAAATAATAAAATGTTCAGTTGTGATACTACTTGCAACAGAAAGAGAGAAGGTCTGACTTACAGACAAAAGGCTACAATTTTTGAGGACTTAATGGAGAAGAAACAAACCAGAAGGGCTTACTTTCCGCCTTATATAAAATGCTGAGGGGGGTAAGAGAGACAAGAATGGTGAGCCAAGAGCAGTGGGAGGCAGAACTACTGGGAGTTTGGAATGAAGAAAGGTGGAGGAGAATATACAGTGGGACATATAGGGTTGCTCTGGAAACACCATTCCTAGAAAACAGTATAAAGCTACGCCTCAGAATGTATTGGACCCCGGTAAAAGCACAGGCCATAGATAAGTCGAATACCAGTGACTATTGGAAGGGTTGCGGGGAGAGAAGGGACCTATTGCACTTACTATGGATGTGCCCCAAGGTGAGGGCACTTTGGATAGCAGTGGAGGGTCTGTATAAAGAAATTACCAAGGTGATGATACGAATGACTGGAGAAAGTGATATTGAATGAAGTATGGGAGGGAGGGCATAAAGGGTTGGAAATATTTCTCGGGTATTATATAGGGACTACCAGAATGGCCTTATTGTCCTGGTGGAAAAACTCAGACGTACTAGCATTAGCAGTGGTGGCCAACAAACTAGACAGGGTGTGGGGTCTATGTGCAGTGGAGGCTTACAAACAACACAAAAAAAAGCCCACCAAGGAATATGGAAGTGGTGCAAGGAATGGAAGAAGGTAGGATTAATGAATATTTTGGAGCCAAAGAGGGACAAGGGAACTGGTGAGGTAGGAGATGCAGCATCCTTCGAAGAGCAGAGCAACTAAAAGATATCATGGGATAGGGATTGGGGGTGGGTAGGAGGGGAGAAGGGAGGAAGGAGGGAGGGAAGATATTTGATAAGTGGTATTTGATAATTAGTATTTGAAATTGGTAGTTTGTACATTAAAAAAAGGAAAATAAACACACAATAACAAGGGTTCAGGGAGGAAAGTAATTCTCTATTAACAGGATAAAAATGTCAAAATGTAAGAGAAGTCAAACAAAAATATAATATAGAAACAGTAGTACAATAGCAAGCAGTGATAAATCTTTAGAACTGTATAAATTAATAAGTTAACACAATGTACATTTCAGTTAAGTGGAAAGAAGGTATCTCCCCAAATGGAAGAAGTCATACGGATTGTATAGTGGAAGTGAAAGACTATGTATTTCAGGTATGGCTCTAATGCTATGAGATATATACTAAGTGGTGTGTTCATAAAAATTAAATTACAAAAAAATGCCTACAATATTTTTGGCTGTAATGCTTGCTTCTGCTGCGGAATGGTAGTTTTTGTGTTTTTGTTTATGGAATCTGATCACGCATTTCTACAGAATCACTCCCAGGTTTCATTTTATTTCTGTGTATACCTCCTTCCTTTACTATCTACTACTACTTATTATTTGTACAGCACTACAAGGTGTATGCAACACTGTATAGAGACATATAAGAGACAGTTTCTGCTCATAAGAGCTTACAATCTAATCAAGACAGACAACACAACAATCATGACAGACAACACAACTGGGGACTAGGATATATCTACGGGAATGGTAAGGAAATACATAGGAGGTGAACAGGAGACTATGGGGATCACGATCCAAAAGCATTCTCATAGAAGTGAGTTTTTAGCCTGGATTTGAACAGGACCACAGATGGAGCCTGGCGTACCAACTCAAGTAATTTTGATCCAGGCATAAGGAGCAGCAAGGTAGAAAGATCGAAGTCTGGAGTTGGCAGTGGAAGAGAAGAGCACAGATAGAAGGGATCTGCCAAGTGGAAGTAGCAAACTGGGATCTTTCTGATTATGGTGGTGGTTGCTCCCCTCCATAAGCTACAGTTTGTCTTTTCATATTCTAATATCTCCTCTATGTGTTTCCAGTAGCTTCTTCGAAATCTCGAGTATTGGTTCTATTAATGTAGACAAAGTGTCTGTTCAGCATGGGATTTCTTTCTTTAATTTCCATTATTTCTTCTTGCACTGGGAAAATACTATTTCTCTAGCCCTTTATCAGTAAATAGTTCAGTGGGCATTTTCCATCGATAACTTCTATTTGCTTGCTGAAATGAATTTCCAGTACAACAGGGGCATGATCTGAAATCACCATCTGTCCTATTTTACAGGATGGACACTTTTCACAAGCATTTTGTACGCTATTAAGATATAGAGGCTTGTTTACAAAGCTGCGGTAGCGGGTTCCGATCGTTATCGGAGCCGCGACCCCATTGAAATCAATGGGGCCGCGGCTCCGATAACGATTGGAAACCACTGCCGCGGCTTTGTAAACAAGCCCCATAGTGTGTTTTTCTTTGGGCAACATGTACTCTGGCTATGTCAATAAATTCTTTCCTGGAAGTAAAACTCTCCAAACAACCAATAGCAAAAGATCTTTACATAAATCTTAGATTCTCTGGGTTTTTCCTCTATTAAGATTCCTAGTTTGTGAATCCTTGTCCTGAATATTGTTGCTGCCTGGTTAGATTCCTGCTTCGATGGAAACTCCAGATATTCAATGTTGGTGGCCGGTTATGGCCCCAGCATTGAATATCCAGGTTTAGTGTTAAGTAGCGTGGCTAGCCACTGTAATTGCGCTAGCTGCTGCTGCTGAATATCAGTCCCCCTGTGTTTTACACTATGAGCCCAATTCCGACGTGGATGTCCAGGCCCTCTGTGAATCTGATCAGAACCGGACGCACAGAGTTAGCCGGGATTCTGATCCCGTGGGGCACGTTTAACCCTGCGGGATCAGAATCGCGTCCAGACCTGTATGTGCAGGCCGGAACCCGATTCAGTCTGGCTTGCATGTACAGGCCTTGCATGGCTAGCTCAGTCATGCTTTTCAATGGAGCCGTGGTGCCATGGCACTGCAGCTCCATTGAAAAGCAGCAATCCCTGGTCACCGGCTCCAAAAGTGCTTTGCTCGCAGCCTGATCCTCGATCTGGCCTCCCAAGGCCAGGGTTGGGCTGCGGGAATGTCCTGTGCCCGCTCTTGCCCTTTCAGAGCCCTGGGCCCGAGGTGGAATAAGTTCCCTGTTCAGGCCACCGGCCCCAGACATACAGGGCTGACATTGGAATCGTCCCTGTATGTCTGGGACCGACAACTGCCCATTACTCGCCCTAACGCTGCCCCTGATCTGCCCCTTTCCCACCCCCATCTAACTTCCCCGTACAATGAGCAGGGAAGTTAGTTGGGGTCAGGAAGGGGCACAAATAGCGGAGATGGACGTCCTAACTGGACATCCATCTCTGCTATTTGTGCCTTGGAATGACCCCTTATGTCAACAAACACTGACAGGGAATGGGGGCTCATGTTTTCACTTTGCTATGCTGCCAGATGTCCCCTTATGCTAGCTTCCCTGAAATGGATGTTTCTGACCCAAGGATGTCTATGTGGTGTCCCGTGTGCACATCCAGGTTGGGGACTCTATATGTTCCTGAAATCCAGCCAGAGACATAGATGTACCTGGCAGTTTCTGCATGTTCTGTCCTGGATCCCTAATTTAAGTTGGATGCCCTTTCTAGAATTCCCCTCAAAATCAGAATCAGAAGCTGCAAAGATGCCTTTCATATTGAGACATGGGATATATGAAGCATGAACCAAGGGAAGCTAGAGGTGATCAAGAACAAAATGGAATGTGCACAACTCGATCTGTTGGGTATCAGTGAACTAAAATGGACTGGCATCAGGCACTTTGAATCTGATGACCATATGGTATACTATGCAGAAATGAAAGGCAAGAAATGGTGTTGCACTTATAATTAAGAAAAAACTTGCAAGCACTGCAATGAAATACGATGCAGTCAGTGAACGCTTAATTTATATCCATCTTTGAGAAATGCTTATCAACACAACTATTATTCAGGTAAATGTGCCAACAACAGATGCAAAAGAGGACACAAGTGATCTCTTCTATAAAAAAAAGTTCAAGCTGAAATCAACAGAACGTGCAAACAAGATATACTGATAGTCATGGGTGACTGGAACACAAATGTTGGGAGCAAAGAAGAAGGCAAAGTGGATGGAAAATATGGACTTGGCAACAGAAATGAAGCTTTAGAAAGACTGATAGAATTCTGCAAGACCTACAATCTATTCATCTTAAGCACCTTCTTCTAGTAACACAAGCAGTGAATGAACACATGGACTTCGCCCAATGGATTGTACAAAAATCAAATTGACCACATCCATGGACGTCAAAAATGGAAAATCTCAATAATATCAACAAAGACAAAACATGGAGCTGGCTATGGTACAGATCACCAGTTACTAATATGCAAACTCAAGCTAAAGCTGAAAAACAGCAAGTCACTCATGAATGTAGAAGTTATAATCTTGAAAATATGTCACTGGAATTTAAAGACTGCCTGCAAAATTAATTTGCTGCTTTGGATACAAATGACAGTGCATCAGAAAAGTTATGGGATGCCATCAAGAAAGTTGTGCTCGAAGACCAAAGAAATTTTGAAAATTGCTCAAATGCAGAGAAGCTAAAGCCAGAGGAGAAAGAGAGGTAATCATGGAACCTAACAGACATTTTCAATGTGCAGCAAGATGAGAGAAAGTGTAATACAACAATGACACATGCAAATAAATATAATCAGAAACTATTAGGAGTAGAGCAAAATAAGCTTTCCTAAAGCTTCGAGAGTTAAAGAAAAAATTCCAGCTTTGAATTGGATGCTAAAAGATTCCCAAGGATCCACGTTGAATGATGCTGAGACAATCAAGAAAAAATGGAAAGAATGTAATGAGTTGTTATACCATAAAGATCAAATGGATCAACAGCTGTTTCAATGTGTACATTATGATCAGGAACCATTGGTGATGAAAGAAGTCGAATCAGCATTGAAGGCATTATCAAAAAGCAAAACACTGGATAATGATGGCATTTCCACTGAAGCATTTAGTAATCGGAGGCAGTGGTTACAATACAGGGCTCTGCCAGGAAATTTAGAAGGTAATGTCATGGCTAAATGACTGTAAAAGATCTGTGGGGTCCACGTGCAATGAACCACCCAGTAACAAACGTGGACTGCAAACAAAAGGACGTGTAGAAATAGAAGCCTTTATTAGCTAAATCCACTCCAGCCACTGGCCCGACACAGGCCGTGTTTCGTAAAAACCTTCCTCAGGGACAATGAATGGCTAAAATGCAAAAAACATTTAAAAGCAAAAAACAAAATATTGAACTATTAAAAGGAACTTAAAGAACGAACCAAGACATATAAATAGAACGTTCTAAAATATAAAAACTATAAAAACGAATTGGAGTACAGCCAATATACGGAGCTAAAAAATAGGAATCAAAATCATATATAAAAGTTTTCATAATAGGAGCAATAAAAAATACCAATGAAACAGATACTTAATTATCAAATAACTGGTTATAAAAAATATGTTAAACAACTCATAATTTAACATATAAATGAATAAGTATATAAATATAAATAATTACTTGTCACAATAAACTTCTATATAATAAATATATAAAACATAGATAAACGAGTATTTATACAGTTAAAAAGAAACTCATCACAGATGTAAACTAATAAACAACATTAAAAATAAAAACGTACCTGTATAGTGTGTACCTCAAATACTGAAAATAACTCCTATCATAATATCATCAGGAAGCCTAAGATATTAAGAACAAAACCATTATCATTAGAGAACGGAGCAAAAAACCCAAAAGAACCAAATACTGAGGGATGAGGACGAGATCATGAAAATTCGGCTACATGTGGAAACCTACCTTATGACAAAAATAATACCGAGGCTTTGTAGACATAAAACAGCAAAAAGCCTCTTTCTAAAAATATTGGGATGAGATATGCACACATAACCAATCTCAAACTTATAAAATAAATGAATTGCCTGATTGAGATTATCCATTAACTTCAAAATACATGTTGCTATGCTGTCATAGTATTAACCCTGTAAGTGGGATTTTCAGAAAGACAACTAGGATAAATATATACATATAAAAATACATTGTGTAATCTATTAGTGATTCTATTTATATCATCTAGACGGAACTACCCGTTGCTGAATAGCACGTGTAAAAAAAACAAAAAAAGGGATGAAAATTTGTGGCCAGCAAAAGGGGTTTGAGATTGGTTATGTGTGCATATCTCATCCCAATATTTCTAGTTTCTTTTTAACTGTATAAATACTTGTTTATCTATGTTTTATATATTTATTATATAGACGTTTATTGTGACAAGTAATTATTTATATTTATATACTTATTCATTTATATGTTAAATTATGAGTTGTTTAACTTATTTTTTATAACCAGTTATTTGATAATTAAGTATCTGTTTCTTTGGTATTTTTTATTGCTCCTATTATGAAAACTTTTATATATGATTTTGATTCCTATTTTTTAGCTCCGTATATTGGCTGTACTCCAATTTATTTTTATAGTTTTTATATTTTAGAACGTTCTATTTATATGTCTTGGTTCGTTCTTTAAGTTCCTTTTAATAGTTCAATATTTTGTTTTTTGCTTTTAAATGTTTTTTGCATTTTAGCCATTCATTGCCCCTGAGGAAGGTTTTTACGAAACACGGCCTGTGTCGGGCCAGAGGCTAGAGTGGATTTAGCTAATAAAGGCTTCTATTTCTACACGTCCTTTTGTTTGCGGTCCACGTTTGTTACTGGGTGTGTAAAAGATCTGTGGTCATACGAATACTTAAGAAAGGTGATTTGACTGACTGTAGAAATTATTGCAAAATTGCTCTGATCCCACATGCTAGCAAAATTCTACTCAAGACCATTCAGTGGAGACTATAACCATACCTGGAACAAAAACTGCTAGGTGCAAGCAGGGTTTAAGAAAGTGCAAGAAACAAGAGACTTCATTGCGGATATGGGATGGATCCTTGAAAAGATAAAAGAATACCAAAAGGATATCTATATGTGTTTTATTGACTACAGAAAGTTCTTTGCACAAATCATGAAAAACTTTGGACCATAATAAGAAGCATGGGTATGTATACTAGAACACTTGATACTTCTCATACACAACTTTACATTGTTGAATAAGCAACAGTTTGAATGGAACAAGGAGAAACAGAATAGTTTAAAATCAGCAAAGGTATATGACAAAGCTGCATACTTTCCCCATATCTGTTTAGTTTATATGCAGAACAAATCAGACAAGCAGGACTGTATAAAGACAACTGAGGTGTGAAGACTGGAGGAAGGTTCATCAACAACCTTTGCTGGGATGTCCTTCCGCGAGTGCAGAATTCTCAAGAGAGGGTCCAAGAAAAGGATAAATAGCAGTGGCAAGAGTGGGCAACCTTGCCTTGTACCCCATTCCAATTCAAAACATGAGGTACTGCCCCCATTCACCCCCACCATTGCCCTAAGATGGTGATACAGAGCATGGACCCCTCAAATAAATTCCTCTTCCAGTCCATATGCCTCTAGTGTCTCAAAGAGATAATTCCAGCAAACCCTATCCAATGCTTTTTCAGCATCGAAGCTTATGAGGAGGGCTGGGACCCGATATTGGTGTATCTTTTCCAATGATGCAATAATCCTCCACAGGTTACTCACTGGGTATCTTCCCCATACAAATCCTGTTTGACATGGGTGTACCAACTCCGAGTAACACAAAGCCAGGCGCTCTGCTAAAACCTTGGCAAACAATTTTAAGTCCATATTTAACAAGGAGATCGGGCGATAGGACTTTGCTAGATGTTTATTTATTTATTTATTTATTTATTTGAACTCATTTTTATACCGCTCCTTCCAGTGATCAGCAGCGGTTTACATTTTAACTTTTAATTCTGCAAGGATAGCAGTTACATATAACAATAAAGAAACTATGTACATGGCGAGGGTAGCTTAGAGATTCAAAACTCAAACTATTTACATATAGAAAAACACTTAAGTTCACTTAAGATGTGGGTCCTTGCCCGGTTTAGGCAATACCACTATGCTCCTTGCACTACCCTTTCACCCCCCTTCTTTGCTCTCCTAAGAAAATCGTTTCTATTGTTTGAGTTTTTATTGTTTGCTTTCAAGTTCTCTGTAACAGTTAAAGTTTCAATGTAAACCGCTTTGATTATATGATAAAGCGGTATAGAAAATTTGTTAAATAAATAAATAAAATATATGTGCTGTTTTGACGTCATAAGTTAACTTACCAGAAGCCAGCCAAACATTAAACATATCCATCATTGGGCCTAGTAGCTTTGTTGAGAAGGTTTTGTAGTCCTTGGCTCTGTATTCGTTTGGCCCTGGAGCCCTACATAAAGCTGCCCCATTAATGGCCCTGTGCACCTCATCAGCCGAGACTGGGGCTCCCAAGCGCTCCCGGTGAGATGGGGTGAGGCGGGGAAGCTCCACCCATTTCAGGTAGGCCTGAATTTGCGTTGGCAATGCTTCTTCCTTCCCATATAGGGCACGATAAAACTTTGCAAAAATATCTCGTTCCCTTGATATCTTTGCACAGCACGCCAGTCTTATCCCTCATCCCGACTATATAGTGGGATCTGCGGCTTCCATCCAGACATCTTGATAATAACTGCCCCGTCTAATCGCCATATTGATAGAGGCAATACTTATAGCATACTAGGGACTTTTTAGCTCGCTGGTGTAGCATTGTGTTTAATGTTGCCTGGGTAGTTAAAAGCTGTGTTTTGTTGGCTGCAGTAGGACAGCGGGTCCATAGGCAACGTTCCCAACCCACTTGCTGCTCGAGTCAGAGGATCCTTGTGGCCATAGTTCTGCGACATCGGCCCCCATATGATATTATATCGCCCCATAACACCACCTTAGATGTTTCCCAAAAATGTTCTGGGGTCTCAACATTGCCCCCGTTGTGGTGGCAATAGTCCTGCCATCTTTCAAGCAAATATTTTTGAAATCCCTTCTCCTCATACAATTCCAATGGGAAGCGCCATGGGCCTCCTCCTCCCCGGGGGTCCCCCCACATGCAGTCCATCCAGACCGGAGCGTAGTCTGAAATCTCATTTGGGCCAATATCCGCTGTCACGATGTGTTGTAAGAGAATTTAAGTACAAACTATGGCATCTATGTGGGCGCTGGTGTTGTGGGCCCTAGAGATGTGCGTATAATCATGTTCCTGAAGATTCATGGTACGCCAGACATCAATAAGATGTAGGCATTTTAAAAAATGGCCTAAGTGTCGGGATGCATAGATCCTGCCCCCTCCTGCCCCTCCCATAGTGTCTAGGCTAAGGTCCAAGGCCCCATTCCAGTCACCGCCCAAAATCAACGGGTGGTTCGGTAATCCCTCAATTTTTGCAGCCAGTTCTGAAAAAAATTTTGGATCAGCTATATTTGGGGCATAAACTGCTCCGAAGATCACTCCCCATCCCTTCAACTCCCCTTCCACTAGGACATAGTGGCCCATAGGGTCAGCGACCTCCTGAATGCACTGGAACCCTGCGCTTTTCGTAATTAGTATGGCAATACCACCCTTGCGTCCCTGCACAGGCGCTCCATACACTTGTTTGATCTGTCTCCCCTTCATTCGATTTAGGTCTCCTACAAATTGTTGGGTTTCCTGAAGCATTACAATCTCCCCCTGGTGTCTCCACAGGGCCCACAAGATCTTCCTTCTTTTTATGGGGCTAGCTACCCCACATATTTTCTAGCTTAATACTCTCACATTCCCTCATACCACTGGATGCCGATATCCAAAATAAAAATCTCTTATTCTCTTAGGGAGTCCCCCCAGCCCAGGACCCCCCTACACCTCCACCAATAAGTCAGCCCCCACTGTACTTCCCATACTTGCATATCCTTTTCCCTTCTGAATTTTTCAGTAGACCCTTTTTCTACCATGGCACCTGCCCTGCCCTTCTGTATAGCTACCCCTTCCTCCTCTCCTCTCCCCCCTCCCCTGTCCCCTTCTTACCCCCTCCTCTCTCCCTCCCCTCCCCTCCATTCCTCACCAGCCATTCTCTGGAAGTCACTCACTGATGTTAGGATCCCCAGCCACCACTCTCTCATACGTACATTCTTCCATCTTATCCCTTTCATATTCATGCCTTCACTCTCCTGACCCAGGCATCCTTCCCTTAGTGACCCTATTATCCTTCTCCGCCTCCTGGGCCCTCCAGATTTTCCCTCCTCCTTCTACATACTTTTCTCTCCTCCTCCCCTCTATTGTTATCCAAAACATGTATCCGCTATGGCCTGGTCCCCAGGAACTCCTATACCTTATACCCCTCTCTAAGTCACACAGAGGAACACATCAGTGCATTAAGTTCAGCCAAAAACAACAAACAAACAAAAAAAATCCAAAAAAAACGAGTGTAGCTGCTAATGTTTCAACAGTCACACCAGACCAAGTAACACCAGGGCAATCTTCCCTAGCAGCCCACCATACCTACGAACTTCTCCTCGCAAGCTTAGGTCCCATGTATGCATAGGAGAATCAGTTCCTTGTATCTGTCCAGTGTAGCTGCAAAGTCATCTGGTCTGGTCATCCCATAGACACAAAAGAACATGTATTCACTGTTTGCCACCAGTTTTTGATGGCCCTGGCCATTACTCTCTGCCTCTTTCATCCCTTTGTTGATTGCTTGATTTCAGAGCAGGCACTGAGTCCAAGTGCTGCTTCGCCGCCACGGGGCTTTCAAACATCCGTGGGACCCCATTGATGAAAATCCTTATTTTGGTGGGGTACAGCACAGCAAATTTTTGTTTGGCACCCACCAGTTTTTGACACACCATGGCATAGGCCCTCATTTTAACGCTCAGTTGTACTGAATAATCCTGATATGCCGATATTTTAGTATGTCCATACACAAGGGGGCCATGGCTGCGCATCTCTCAGAGAACTTTTTGTTTTTGTAAGAAATTAAGGGCTAACACCACTCACGGTCATGTGTCTGAGACCCATAGTTGCCCCACCCGGTGAACCCTTGCCATTATCAATGGCTTACAGTGCTCGCCCACTTTCAGAGATTTAGGCAGGAGAGTTTCTAGGTAGCCGCGGAGCTCACTGTTTTTTACTGACTCTGGTATATCTATAAAATGGATGTTCTTCTTTCTCCCCTGGTTCTCCAGGTCGTCGATCTTTGCGGCCTGTTTCCCTACCAGTTCTTTGAGTTTCTGGATATCCTTGTGCACAGTATTTTGTCTGTCCTCCGCCTGTGAAATTCTTCTCTCCATGTCCTGCAATCTAATGCCCAGCACCTCAAAGGACTTTGCCATCGTGGCTAGTCAACCCATAATCTCATCAAATCGCCCCGCAAGAGCCCCAACACAGCTGTGGTTACATTCTCCACTAGCGCAGCTTGCCCTGGCGAGCTCGGCGATGCTGGGGGTCTGTCATTTTGGCTGGCAGTGCTGGGGTTTTATCCCCCTCTCATCTAGTGTTTCCTTGTGCAGTGAGTTTTCTTCTTTCCCAGTTGTCCGGGTAGACTTCCACTCCTCTACTGCGCTTCCTAAGGGGAAGTTTAAAATTTATTTTGCAGCAAGGACCGTTGTAGTGACTGAGAATCCCAGAGAGAGCACAGCATACGTCTATGCACTCTCAGCTCATCACGTGACCGGTCTGATCCTTTTTTTGTAAGCGATATTACAGAAGGACTGTCGGGTAAGGTTTGCCTCTTTGAAGATGATACCAAAATCTGCAATAGAGTAGACACCCAGCAGGGACGGCTCAAGGCAATCTGCTGCCTGAGGCGAAGTATGAAAAGGCACCGCCCCCCCCCCCACCCCCACCTTAGAGGGGTCGGGGCTTTTTCAGAAATCCAATCAGAGACTGAACCAAACCAAAAATCCAATTAAATTATATGGAGCAATGCAAGATGTTTGCACACAGGGCCATATCGAGCTGCAATCGCACCCTGTGCGACTTGCAGCTCGGGTGCATGCGCCCCCTCTCCCCCCATACCTCCATGCAGCGCTGCCTGCTCTTTCCCTGCTGCTGCCGCCCTCTGGTTTTTTCACGGCGGCGCCGGCAGCAGGGAAAGAGCAGGCAGCGGTGGACGGAGCTATGGGGAGGAGGAGGGGGGCATGCGCCCGATCGGAAAGGCACCGGCACTTTAAGCAGATCTGTCCCTCCCTACTCTGACATTGCATCGGAGGAGGGAGGGACCAGACCTGCTTAACGTGCTGTGAAAAGGCTTGGGGAGCGCATTTCGGCTGCCCGCTATTGTCCTGCCAGTGGCGGCAGAGCAACAGCAGACAGCCGAAATGCTCCCCCCAAACCTTTGCGCCCTGTGTGGCTGCACCGCTTGCACAGGGCTAGGTACAGTCCCGTTTGCACACCAAGGAACTAAAAGACAGCAAGAACCAACAGCACGGTTTATAAAACTAAATTATAACTCATTTTTATATTGTTGTTATAAACTGCGTTATGGTTCTTGTTTTTTCTTTTTCAACATATATTTTGCATCCACAGTAGGTGCAGAGCAGAACCAGGGCATTCACCCACAGAACTCAATATTTAAAAAAAAAATCTGATTCTGATCATCTCACTAACACAACAACAACAACCATTATTCTCCAGTACCAGGCATATTGTGAACTAATACAAACCCCTACAACAAAGAGCAAGCCTACTATACCATACCATATCAGCACAAACTTCCAAAACTCACATAAGGAGCCCATCCAAAAAAAAGTGTCACTGTAAATACTACAGTGGGTCCTGGAACATCCATACACCTATTTGAAAAGCTGAACAAGTCAAATTACAACAGTACAGTATAGATCTTTATGTACAAACTCCATGTTAACAAAATACCTGATCTCAGTCACACACTCGCAACATCGACCCTTACCAAGTATAGAATAAGTAACCACAATCTAAAGTAAAAATAAAAATATGTAGACAAAATGTAAATTGAAACCCCAAGAAGCAAGAGTCCACATGCAGTGCAACATCAGATAAATAAGAGATGCAGTTCCCCAATACTGTGTAAAATATAAAAATAGCACAAAGTCCAATCACTAAAATTAAATAAAATTATTTTTTCTACCTTTGTTATCTGACCATTTTATTCTCTGATCATATTGGTCCTGATCTGAGGCTTCTGCTTTCCTGTCTTCTCTTAGCTCTCTTTCTGTGGTCTATGGTCCATGGTTCATCTGCCATTTCTTATCTCTTCTTTTGTTTTCTTCACTTCCCTCCATCAGCCCATTTCCAGTTCCAGTAACCCTCCCCAGTATCAGCCCCCTTTCCAGTCCTTCCCTCCCAGTACCTTCCAATGTCAACCGCCTTGCATTCCCATGACTGCAACTGGTGTCCATTCCCTTCCAGTCCCCCTCCTTCTCCACTGTCCAGCCCCTTCTAGTCCAAATACTATCCCAGATATCAGCTCATGTCCACTCTCAATGCCACCCCCCCAGTCAGCTCCCTTCCAGTTGCCCTACCCTCTGTCCATCCCCCTTCCAGTGCCATTTGCATGTCAGCTCCCTTCCAGCCTCCACCCCATTACCCAACCACCTACCACTCCCATCCCCAAGTGTCAGCTCCCTTCCAGTCCCCCTTCAGTACATCCCAGATGTCAGCTCCTTTCCAGCCCCCTCCTTCCCCCATGTCAGCTCTCTTCGTGCCCCCTCCTTCCCCTGGCAGACCCTCTCATTATCTGCTCCCTTCCAGTCCTATTCTACCATCGTCTCGCATCAGCCCATTTGTAGCCCTAGCCCCTAGTTTTCTTCCAGGGCCAGCAGCACTCCCCTCCCCTCCCCCATTAGCCCATTTCCAGTCCCAGCCCATTTCCAGTCCTAACCCCCTTATCAGCCCACTCTAGTCATAGCCCCCCATCTGCCCATTACCAGTCCTACCCCTCCCCATAAGTCCATTTCCAGTCCTAGCCCTCCAATCAGCCCATTTCCAGTTCTAACCCCCCATCAGCCCATTTCCAGTTCTAACCCCCTCCTGATCAACCTATTTCCATTCTTAACCCCCCATCAGCACATTTCCAGTTCTATCCCCCATCAACCCATTTCCAGTCCTAGCCACCCTCGATAGCCCATTACCAGTCCTAGCCCCCTCTCGATCAGCCCATTTCCAGCCCTAACCCCCCCATCAGCCAATTTCCAGTCCTAGCCCCCCCAATAGCCCATTACCAGTCCTAACCCCCCCATCAGCCTACTTCCAGTCCTAACCCCCCATCAGCCCATTTCCAGTCCTAAACACCCCCATCAGCCCACTTCCAGTCCTAGTCCCCCATAGCCCATTACCAGCCCAAAAAAACCCCCATCAGCCCATTTCCAGTCCTAAACCCCCCATCAGCCCAAGTCCAGTCCTAACCCCCCCATCAGTCCATTTCCAGTCCTAGCCCCCAACTAGCCCATTACCAGTCCTAAACCCCCCCATCAGCCCCCTCCAGTCCTAACCCCCCATCAGCCCATTTCCAGTCCTAGCCCCCATAGCCCATTACCAGTCCTAAACCCCCCATCAGCCCACTTCCAGTCCTAACCCCCCATCAGCCCACTTCCAGTCCTAAAACCCCCCACTCAGCCCACTTCTAGTTCTAACCCCCCATCAGCCCATTTCTAGTCCTAGCCCCCCCCATAGCCCATTTCCAGTCCTGCCCCCCCCCCCCACCCTATGGAAATTTTTTAAAAAACCTGGCTGCTGAAGCCGCTGCTGCTGCTGCTGCGGCAGCAGCAGAATGAAGTGCCCCACAGCCTCCCTGTCAGAGCCCTCCTCTCTCCCTCAGCATGGCTTTTCAGAGCTGTGAAGGGAGAGTTTCCCTTTCTCGCAACTCTGTTAAGCCCACCGGCATTGATGGGAAACAGGAAATGCCAGGAAACCAAAATGCCCTCAGTGATAACATCCACGCAGTCATGCATTCATCTCCAGGCTTCTCCACTTCGGCTTTTACCCTCAACAGGGAGTCTTGAAGAGAGCACTACCTGTGCACCTATCTGCTTCACCCTCTCTCTCAAACCCATGAAGTCACTCTTGATACACTTGGAGTGCTACCTAGCAATAGTATTTGTGCCAACATAGATGAACAACATTGGATAATAGTCGGTAGGCTTGATGAGTCTCGGCAAATTCTCTGTAACATCTCAGATTTTGGCACCTGGAAGACAGCACACCTCCCTGGACATCACGTCTGGTCAGCAGATGGATGCCTCAGAAGAGAGTCACCAACCACCCCTACCTTTTGCTTCCTTGTGGTCACTGATTCTGCAACTTTGGGGTTTTTGAGCTCTGGTTCTTCCCTTTCTTGGGATGCTTTCACTTCCTCCAGTTCCAGGGCTGCATAGTGGGTTTTCAGTTCAAGGACTGGAGGAGTTGGATTGTCAAATCTTCAGGCTCTGATGATGCATGTCCAACTGTCTGCATTCTCCATGGACAAACAGGAATGAGTCCTTATATATGGGTGATGTCCCCGATGGAGCCCCACGCGGGAAGACTGCCTAGTTTCTATTGGAAGTATTTTGGGAGGTTCTACCATGCCTGCATGCCTCCTTCCCGTCTGCCATTTTGGCGCCATATTGAATCAGTCTTTTGTTTTCCACAGAGCCCATTAACTCCCTGCAGGGTTGTTTTGTGCTTCAGGTTTTTTGCCATAGTCACCTCATCAATGTACTTTCACTGTCTCAAATGTTTCTCAGCTTCACTACCTCTTTTCTGAGCTCCTCTACTTGTTTCATGAGGGCTTCAGTGTGCAGGCATATACATAGAATCAATCCCTTGATTGGCATTTGGCTATCTGTCTGGACAGAGGCAGAAGCTGTAATGTGGACAACAGCTTTGGTAATATGATTTTTCCCCACCATCGTTCAATTGGTGGAACATTTGTACCTGTTGAAGTAAACAAGAGGGACATACCAAAGTCTCTAACCTTTTCTCAGCTGTCCTTTAAGAGAAAAAGCAGCTAATCTTTTTTATGTGTGTTCTAGAAACACTGTTCTATGTCCCTGTGTGTAGGCCTGATATCTTGCTAAACAGTTATTACTTTACACTAGTAAATTTTGATATTATGTGTCTGAGGTATATAGATTAATGTTTTCCCTTTGTAAAATTACCTAATCAAAGTTCCTTCAAGAATAGCAGATAGTTTATTTTTAGTAGACACCCAAATGTGGAACTATTTGCTTCCTAGATTTTCCCTACCAAGCAATAAAGATCTGTTATTTTTTGTCAACAAGCTAATTGGGGAGTTGTTCTATATAGCAATAATTCTTACACGGGGTGGGTGGGAGCTGGGGTGGAAAGGGAGGGATCTAACACCTAAGGAGGTCAGTGACTTCAAAAAACTTGTCTACCTCTTTGAATGTGATGGCTAGAGGAAAAGAAAAAGAATGCTAGCTGCAGAAAAAAAAGCTTTGCCCAAGAACACAAAAAATTCCCCTTTTGCAATACAGCTACAACTTACTGGGCAATACAGCAGAAAAAAAATTAGCTATTAAAAATGAAAAACAAAAACCCTCTAAGAGCTCTTAGGCAGAGAGTTTGTATTCAAGAGCCATACAGTATTATCTTGCTTGCAATAAAGACACTTTAGGAATTGCAGTACTTGCAAGGCATTGTAGACCTTTATACAGCATTCAGCTGCCTCTGTCCTATTCAAGCTAATTAAGACCACTAATACCTAAGGAGGTAATTGACACATGCTGCATAGGCACTTATGTGTCTTTATAAAATACTAAGCATAAATCAGCGTAAATGCTTGTACCTGTATTTTATAAAATATGTGTAAAAACCAGCTTTAACAGTATGTTTACAGTCATTGTCTTTCTGGAAGCTGAACCTCGATCCCAGTCACAAATCTCTGACAGACTAAAACAGGTTTTTCACAAAAATTGCCCTGTATTTAGTGCCAGTCTTCCTTCCTTCAATCTTGACCTGTTTGCTGTCCCTGTTGATGAGAACCATCCCCTCAGCATGCTGCTGCCACCACCATGTTTCATGTCAGAATGTTGTTTGTGGGGTGATGGGAAGTGTTGGGTAAATGTCACATATGGGTGAATCCCACGATGGTCCAAAAGGTCAATTGTTCTTTTTTTCACATATGACCAGAGAACCTTCTTCCATGTGTTTGGGGGGTCTGCCACATGCTCTTGTATAAACCCCAAACGTATGTTCCTTTTTTTTTTCCTTTAAGCAATGGTTGTTTTTTAGGCCACACTTCCATAAAGCCACATTCTGTGGCGTGTATGGCCTAAAGTGGTGTTATGAACAGATGCTCCCATCTCAGCTGTGGATCTATGCAGTTCCAATAGTGTTATCTTTGTTATCTTTGTAGCATCTCAGATTAATGCCCTCCTTGCCCGGTCTGTGAGTTTTGGTGTGTGGCCTTCTCATCTGGTTTGCATTGATACCATCAGGACCGTAGCGAGCCCTGTGCGAGCGGTGTGGCCGCCCAGGGCGCAAAGACTTAAAGGGCACATTTCGGCTCTCTGCTGTTGCCTGCGCCGCCACTTTTTCGGCGGCAGGCAGCAGCAGAGAGACGAAATGCACCCCTTAAGTCTTCGCGCCGGCACACTAAGTAGGTCTGGTCTCTCCGGGAGGGACCAGACCTGCTTAGCGTGCCGGCGACTTGCAGATCGGGTGTGCGCCCCCCCCCCGCACCCCATAAAGTGTCTAAATGGAGCTGCGGGAGGGGGGGGGGTACTTGCCCGATGTGCAAGTCGCACAGGGCGCATTTCAGTCTCGGTACGGCCCTGGGTACCATATTCTTTCCAGTTTGTTATCATAGATTTAATGTTGTTCTGTGGGATAATCAGAATTTGGGATATGTTTTTTATAACTCAACCATGATCCATACGTCTCCACAACTTTGTCTCTGACCTGTTTGGAGCGCTCCTTGGTTTTCATGTTGCTTGCTTAATGGTGTTGCAGAGCCAGGGGCCTTTCAGAACAGGTATATTTATACAGGCATCATGTGACTAAGCATTTGACTCAGATTGCACACAGGGGGACCCTAATCAATGAATTATGTGAGTTTGGCAGTTAATTGTTTGAACCAGATCTTATTTAGGGCTTTCATAGCAAAAGGGATGAATACTTATGAACTCTCAACTTTTTAAGTTTTGACCTTTTTTAAAGTTATATACAAGGTATAAATTATATACAAGGTATTTTTTTGTCATTCCACTTCACCAATTTGGTCTATATTGTTAGGTTCATTACCTAACATCCAAATGAACCTCCATTTTCAGTCCAGGTTGTATGTAATGAAACAAAACGGGACCAAAACCAAGGGGATGAATAATTTTGCAAGACACTGTACTTTTACATGGCAGTTAGAGGGGATATTCAGGGGCATTGCCCAGTTAGTGCTGCTGAACATCAGGCTCAACTGGGTTTATCCAATTAGCAGGCCCTGAATTTTTCTATATCTTGTACCGTCATAGTACTGAGTAGCCTGGAAGAACTATCAGCTGTCTCTTCTGCTGCTACTTGACTAATAATGTTTTTTTATTTTCCAGGTGAAATGGATGATGTATTGGATTATATTTGCACTTTTCACTACAGTAGAAACATTCACAGATATCTTTCTTTCCTGGTGCGTATGAGATTCCTATGTCCTTCTTTTTAATCTCCTTCTGCATCTCCTCATTGTGTCTTTGTCACAGACTTGATGTTTTTACAAAACTGTGCACAAACAAAGGGTCTTTCAGTTGTAGAAGAAAGACCTTATGTGTGCAAATCTCTTCAGGCGTCTGCAAACTTGCAGATGCTCCACAGTCTGCCATCTGTGCAGATGCGTGTGTTTTATGTCATTAGAGTTGTGCCTTTGATTATGATTTTTCTTTGACATTCTTGAATCGTTGTGAGTTAGACAGTTAGATTGAAGACACTGAAGAGGACTGGGCCCAACACTGATCCTTGTGGCACTCCACAAATCACTTTTCCTTGACCAGAATGGACCCCACTGATTACCACTCTCTAAGTTCTGTTTATCAACCGATTTCTTATAAACAGTGGAGTGTGACAGGGATGGGTACTGGGCCCAATCCTCTTCGATGGCTTTCTATGTGACATTGGCAAAGTGGTAGAGAAGAAAGGGGAGTCAATAAAATGAAAGATGAATTATGCTTTAATCAAAGTAAATACAAAATCATGTACTTGAGATGTAGAAATCCAGAGGCAGTGTACCTTTGTTCGAGGTGAATAGATGGCAATTGCCAAACAGGAAAGAGTCTTGGGAGGTCATCATCTCTGATGTCAAGATAGCCAGTTAGTATGCTTGAGTGCATTAAGAGGGGTATCACTAATGGAGATAGATAAATAATGTCACTTCTCTACAGATCTCTGGTGAGACACCACCTCAAGTATCGTGTTCAGTTCTGGAGACCATATCAACAGAAGGACACAGATAAAGTACAGGTGATTCAAAGGAGGGCCACCAAAGTGGTGCATGGACTGCACTGCAGCCTTACAGAGAGACTGAGAGAGTTAAAGATGTACTCTCTGGAAGCAAGAAGAGAAAGAGGAGATGTGATAAAAAATGAAAAAAAAAACCCATTCAAATATCTAGCAGGCTTCAGTTAAGCATCAGAAGGTAGATTTTCCATAAAATGGGAACTTCAAGAACAAGGATGTCTAGATAGGAAGCGGGACGTTCAAGTCAGGATGTACTCAAATATTATATGAAAGGCTGAAAGATGGGAAACAAAAGAAATGAGAAAATACTTTTTCAATGAGAGGGTAGTGGATGCTTGTAATAGACTTCCAGCAGAGCTTATCAGCTCGAAAATATTAGCAGAATTCAAGCGTACCTGGGATAGACATATAGCAGCCTCAGTGGAGGAAGGGAGTGATGACAAAATTAGTAATGCCTGTGACAAAACAGCAGTTGAGTACAAATGAGCAGAATATGTGGGTCAAAATGGTTATTTTCTGCTGACATTTTTTATGTTTCTATGAAGGTCCCTAGGGAAGTGGCTTTCAACCCATTACCCAGCCAAACTGATTTTCAACATATCCACAATGAATGTGCATGAGACAGATTTGCATATACTGCCTTTATTCTGTGCAATATATCTCATGCATATTTAGTTTTGATATTGTGAAATCCAGACTGGTGAAGGAGTACTTCAGGACTAGGTTGAGAGCCATTGCTCTAGGTTCCATATACTTAAGGGCTTTGATACAGGTTCTACACCATTTTACTGCTTTTACTCTGTGTCCTGGAGGTATGACCTCCAGAACTGGACACAGTATTCCAGGTGAAGTCCCACCAGTGACCTGTACACAGGCATTCACCTCTTTTTATTTCTGGTTTTACTTTTCCTTGTGTACCCTAGAATTCTTCTAACACTTGTTGGTAGCCTTGAGCTCCTAAGATATGTTTACTTCTAGATTCTCTTCTATTTGGTGGAGTGGAAGACTAACCTAGAGCTGGAAAGACCAGAGTACAAATCCCACTCCCAAGTCACTTAATCCCCCACTGTCTCAGGTACAAACTTAGATTGTAAGCCCTCCAGGGACAGGGAAATAACCTCTGTACCTGAATGTAGTTCACCTTGAACCTCTACTGGAAAAGGCATTACCTAAATACGAATAAATAAATAAATAAATAAATAAATAAACATTAGTAACTTACATCTTGCTCTATGAAGAGCTTCCAATTTTAGGTTTCAACTGATAAACACCAAGAAAATGTCCTTGATGAAAAAAAATTAAAATAGGTGCTCAATAGATAAATAACAGAAAAACACCACTTCCCCAAATACTCTCTCTCCCCTCTCCCTCCTCCACTTAGTTTGCATGTCTTTTTTGGGCTGACTACTTCTAAATGACACAAACTTATATATCTGAGTCTACTGGAAAGGGTACCCAGATACGTGATGGGAGAATAGTGATCATTTTATACCCTCAAAGAATCCTTAATTAGCTGGAAAATAAATTCCTAATTAAATAACAGACCCTAAGGTTTGCATACCTGAAGTGCGTTCTAGGCTGTTGAGACCACTGTCAATCTCGATGGCAGTCCATCTTGCCATGGAGACTTCATGCTTCCAAAGATATGTCCCCTCCCACTTGAAAAACGTGGTCTAGCATATACAGCAACTAGGGAGTCAAGCTGGTTTAGGAGGCTTATTTATGCAAATGCAAGGAATGTGCCAGAGATTGGAACACAACCTCATTAGAAGGGCCAGTATTAGAGGGTGGAAAACATGGCAATTGCCCTGGGGTCCCATGCCAAAGGAGGCCCCAACCCTGCTTCAAGCTGATTGAGACACAGCCTACAGGCAGGTTTTGGAACCTCCTCAATAGTTTCTGCCCTGGGCCCCTTCATGTTTAACACCAGCCCTGCTCATTAGTATTATTTTTTACCCACACAAAGCTACATAGTGAAAATTATAGCCAATCCTACAATCAGAGCATCAGAAAGCTTATATTCCATAGATGCTACAGGCATATTACAAATTCCTCCCCACTGAAAACCTATTATACGTAGTTACTTCAGACATAACAGTGACAACAGAATCAGCTCCAGAACTGTATGTCAAGACGTCAGTATTCAAAGGGGTTGTCATGCTAACATGGGAGTTAGCTGGACAAATTTTCATGATTAACATTCCCAACTCTACCCCCCTGCAGTTAAATTTTATGACTTTGTATAAGCACAAAATTTACCTGTGTAAAACGAGACAGTGCTGGGGGCTTTCTCAGGGTGTGTGTCCACTGTCACTCAGTGCTGATATAGTGCTAGCAGGAGAAAGTTAGTCTGTAATGCTGAGCAGATAAATGGTTGTCCTTAATTGATCTAGACAGCTTAATCCAGGTATATTCTGAATGTGTGGATATGGGCTGAACATCTGCAAAACATTAACTAGACATAAAGTGTCCAATTAAATTACTGCCTCAGTAACATTTTTAATACTGATCTCCTGGTGTCTTAAAATTTCCAAAATATTATAAATAACTTTTTATTTTTAAGTGCTGTCAAGTCAATGTTGACTTCTGGCAACCCAGCAGCCCCTGGCTTTTCTCGGCAGATTGCCAGACCTTTTTTTACGAGGCACTGGAGGGTAAAGTGACTTGCCCAGGGTTGGTCAGTGTGAATTGAACCCTGATCTCTTGGGTACTAAGCTGTTGCTCTAATAATTAGGCTACTCCTATAAATAGCTAGTTATCTGGATTACTTTCCAAAAAATTAGGAACAGCAAATTCTGGCCTTATCCAAAAATGTGCACCATTCAGTATAAAAAAGAACAAAATTATAAAAAAATGAATAAACTTAAAAATGGGAAAAATGAGTGTGAAACTTCTAATCCACACTACGTTTTGTTTTTCTGCAGATGGGTTTTTTTTTGCATGCAGTCTATTAGTTCCAGCTTTCCCAACTAGTGTATCTGATAAGTCATTTCTAGGTTGTAGATAACCACTGGTTAAAAAGAGACTAGAATGTTAATAGAAAATGATGTTAATCTCCATCTCCAGGAACAAGCAGGAATGTAGTCTTCACATATGGGTATCATCGGTACTGACGGAGCCTGTTTGGGAACGCTCCCCAGCGTCCAATACAAAAGCTTTTGGGAGCATCCCACAGTGCCTGCATGCTGCCTTCCCACCTTTCCCAACTGTCCCTCTCCAGTTCTTCATTTTCCACGGAGCCGACAGGTCGCACATCCTGTCACCGCAGAAAAAAATCCCTTCTATTCTTCTTTTTGGTGGTCACGTCTGCCCTCCCTCGATGCTACACCAGTACCGCCGGTTCTTCTTCTTTCTTTCTTAAAAAAACCAAAACTTTTTTCTGGAGTCTTTCCAGTAATTTTCTCTTCAGGTGCCATGCACCATTTTGGGCACTAGGCCCAACTTTTCCTTCAGAATGGAAAAACCCGCCTCGGGTTTTAAAAAGTGTTCTAAGTGTGGCGGTACCATCTCCGTCACCGACAGCCATGAGTGGTACCTCAAATGTTTAGGTCCTGACCATTCAGAGTGTGTTGCCTGTGGGATGATGTTGAAAAGGGACCGGCAGAACCGAGCTGCTAAGCTTAGCACCCTTTTTCCCTCCGATGCAGCCTCTGTGGCATCGACATCGTCCAGGGCTTCGTCTTCCTACCATGGATCTCAGGTAACTAAACATAAATCTAGCCGGTCCTCTAAGGGTACATCTCCTTCTAGACAGCGAGATGCCTCTGGCGTTGCACTTGAGGGACTTTCACCGGCAAAATTGCCCCTGTGGGAGACTTCGGCTTCCAAAGCAGTAACGGGGCTCCAGGATGTTCTCGAGGCCTCAACCTCGGCAGAACTACTGGTACCATGCTCTGGGGTACCGGCCGCTTCTTCTGGTACCGATACCCAAGCATCGGCAGCGTCGATAGACCAGATATTCTTAGCTATTGAACGCAGTCTGGCGGTTCTTCTCACGGCCTCGATGCCCTTGAAACCGCTTCAGACAATTCAACCGGTACTGGCACCGACTCTGGTGTCGGCACCGACTGCATCGACATCGGCACTCCGATGCCAACTACGATCGGTACCGGTACCGTGCCTTGCACGATCACCCGGATTGGAGATACGTTGAATCCTCGGATGAGTCTGAAAACTCTGAAAGCTCTGCCAATACCAGAGTACTTCTTCCTGAGGATTCTTCTTCTCCTCAGCATAGGATGTCTCCACCAGAGGATATGTCCTTTCAGGATTTTATCCGAGATGTGGCTCGAGGTCTTTCCATCACAGTGGCTCCTGAAAAAGAGCCTAGGGCAAGGAATTAGAAATCCTGCAATACCCTAAAGCTCCCAAGGAGGCAGCTACCTTACCTATTCATGAGATCTTGCATGATCTCATGTTAAGGATGTGGGAAACACCTCTAACCACATCTCCTCACTCTTGAAGACTCAACACCATGTATCGAGTTCCTCCTTGTCCTGGGTTTCAGAAGACTCAGTTACCACACAATTGCATGGTGGTGGAATCAGCTATGAGAAGGATAAAGAGTGCAAAAAGGCATGCATCTAATCCTTCAGGACGTGAGTGTTGGACTCTTGATGCCTTTGGACGTCGAACCTTCCAGGCTTCCATGCTTTTTGCTAGGATCAGTTCCTATATTTTATATATGGGAATGTTCCTTAAGGAGTCACAGGAGATTTAGAGCTTATGAGCCCTCTCCTTCCTGATGATAAGAGGCAAGATTACCTCGCCCTTGTCAAACATGCTCAGGATGTTTCCAAGTTTGTGAATCGTGCAGCCTTTGACTGCTTTGAGTGCATAAGCAGAACCTCTGCTATTGCCATAGGTGCACGTAGGATTGCCTGGCTCCAGGCATCTGACATGGAAATTTGGGTACAGGATAAACTAGGGAATATTCCTTGCACAGGAGAGAATCTCTTTGGAAAGAATTGGCAGGAAAAAGCTAATGAGATAGATGCTGACAATATCACTTTGGATAGATTGTCTAACTCTACAGCTGATCCTGCGAGGAAAAAATCCACTAAGAAACCATTCTTCAGTAAGAAGAAGTTTTATTCCTCCTTTACCCAACAGGGGCATCGCTTAGGTCAGTCTGCCCAAAAGGGACAGCAGCAACAACCTAGGCAAAGAAAGACGAAAGCAGCTAAGCCTCAACCGGCTCAGCAGATTCAACCTCCACAGGGGCTTTGACTCCTATCTAGAGATCTTTGCCTTCCTGGCTCTGAATGGCCCAGAACCCTCCACCATCCCAGGAAGATTATGTCATTTTGCCCCCAGATGGGGTCAGATAACAGCAGAAAATTGGACTCTGTCTATTGTAAGAGAGGGGTACAAGCTTCATTTCCTCAGCATGCCCCCTCCTACAATGGTAAGACAGTTCAATTCTCAAATCTCTCTGAATGACCAGTTAGGTCAAGAGGTCACTGTACTTCTTGCCCAAGGGGCAATAGAAGAGGTACCCATTCCCCAACGGGGTACAGGGTTTTACTCCCCCTATTTCCTTATTCCAAAGAAAACAGGAGGACACAGACCCATCTTAGACCTCAGAGAATTGAACAAGCTCCTGTTCAAAGAGAAATTCAAAATGATTTCTCTAGGAACTCTGCTGCCATACCTTCAGAGTCAGGATTGGCTTTGTTCTCTAGATCTCAAGGATGCGTACACTCATGTTCTCATCCATCCAACTCACAAAAAGTTCCTTCGCTTTCAGTATCAAGGGAAGCACTACCAATGCAGGGTTCTTCCCTTTGGCCTGGCCTCTGCACCAAGGGTGTTCACAAAATGCATGGCTGTGGTGGCAGCATTTCTCCGCACCCTAGGAATATTTGTCTTCCCTTACTTAGACGACTGGCTTATTCGAGCCCCTTCAAAGCCAGAGGCCAGGGTTGCTCTCTCTCGCACAATGCGCATCCTTCAGTATTTGGGACTTCTCATAAACTTCCCAAAATCTAACCTTGCTCCCACTCAATCCCTAGAGTTTATAGGAGCTTTGCTAGATACCAGACAGACAAGGGCCTACCTTCCACAGCCCCGTTGCCTTCGCATTGTGTAGTTAGCTTCCCAAGCAGTGTTAAAACCTCATCTCACTGCTTGGGAAATGTTACAATTGCTAGGCTATATGGCATCCACCTTGCATGTGGTTCCTTATGCTTGCCCAGTGGACTTTATCCACTCAGTGGACTCAGGCGTCAGGTTGCCTATCAGACAAAATAGCAAACTCAGATCGCCTTAATTTGTCCCTCCAATGGTGGCAGTCACCCCAAAACCTTTTGGTGGGGTCTCCTTTTCAGCAGCCCCCACCCCAAGCCACTCTAACAACAGATGCTTCACAGGTGGGTTGGGGAGCCCACCTGCAAGGCCTCTCTACCCAGGGTACCTGGACTCCACAGGAGGCCTATCTACACATCAATATCCTGGAACTCAGAGCAATCTTCCTTGCTCTTCGAGTATTCCACACCCAGCTCAGCTACAAGACAGTCCTAGTTCAAATGGACAATCAAGTAGCCATGTTCTGTGTGAACAGGCAAGACGGAACAGGCTCTCTGTCGCTCTGCAACAAAGCTTTGCGACTATGGGCCCTCGCCAGAGAGCATCAGATTCATCTCTTTGCTGTGTATCTTCCAGGCATTCAAAGCTCTTGGGCAGACAGACTCAGTCGAGTTCTGCTTCCACATGAATGGTCTCTCCATGCAGACCAGGTGGCTAAAATTTTTCAAATTTGGGGAACCCCGGGCATAGACCTCTTTGCAAGTCCGCTGAATGCCAAACTTCCCCGGTTCTGTACCAGAATTCCGGCTCAGGGTTGTCAAGTCAGGGATGCTTTCCTCCTCCATTGGGGCCAGGACTTCCTGTATGCCTTTCCACCCATTCCCCTAATTTCCAAAACCCTGTTCAAGCTTCAGAGAGACAGAGGTCATATGATTCTGATAGCTCCACGTTGGCCACGGCAAACGTGGTACCCTCTGCTCCTACATCTCTCTCAAGCTCCACCTCTGGAGTTAGGATCTGCTTCAAATCTCTTTTTTCAGGAGGATGGGATGCTGTGGCATCCCAATCCCCAGTCTCTGAATCTCAGGGCCTGGTTGCTGAAAGCCTAGAACTTCACAGCCTTAACCTTTCTCAGCAGGTAAAGGATATCCTTTATGCTTCCAGGAAGCCTTCCACAAGACACTCTTATGCATTCAAGTGGAAAAGGTTTACCATATGGTGCTCGCAGAAGGGTATTAACCCTCTTGCGATACCTCTGGAATCATTACTGGAGTATCTCCTTCATTTATCTAATGCGGGGCTTAAGACCAATTCATTGAGAGTTTATTTGAGTGCTATTGCAGCTTCTTTCAAGCCTCTAAATGGACAACCTATTTCCTCTCATCCTCTCGTAGTGAGATTTATGAGAGGCCTTCTTTTAACTAAGCCTCCCATTAAGTCACCACCGGTGGCATGGGACTTAAATCTGGTTCTTGGGAAGCTCATGAAGCCGCCTTTTGAACCATTAGCTACTACCTCTTTGAAATTCTTTTCCTGGAAGGTCATCTTTCTTATTGCAATCACATCAGCACGTCGCATCAGTGAATTGCAAGCATTGGTGGCTGATCCTCCTTATACAAGGTTCCATCATGATAAGGTAGTCCGTAGGACTCATCCACACGTTATGCCAAAGGTGGTGTCACCTTTTCATTCAAACCAAGTGGTTTACCTTCCTGTAGTCTTCCCAAGGCCTCACGCCTCAAATGCAGAAAGGAATCTTCATACTTTGGACTGTAAAAGGGCTTTGACCTTTTACTTGCTAAGGACACAGCAACATAGAAAGTCCTCTCAACTCTTTGTTGCTTTTGATCCTAGTCATTTGGGACTTCCAGTCTCCAAAAGAACACTGTCCAGCTGTATTTCCTTTGCCTATGAGAGTAAGAACCTTCCTCTTGAAGGCCATGTCACAGCTCACAATGTGAGAGCCATGGTAGCCTCTATGGCTCATCTTCACTCTGTGTCTATCAACGACATCTGTCGAGCAGCTACTTGGGCTTCGGTTCATACCTTCACAGCCCATTACTGCTTAGACAAGGACTCCCGCCGGGATGCCTTGTTTGGTCAGGCTGTTCTTCAACACCTGTTCCATACTTAATCAACTCCTACCCACCATCCCTGGTAGGATGCCAGAGATCCATGGGGGGAAGTGGAGCCCTTTCACAGGGACACACAACTTCTGAGGCCTTCTCCCTGGCATCTGCAGCTAGAGAGTCCCCATATGTGAAGACTACATTCCTGCTTGTTCCTGGAGATAGCATAGTTACTCACCTGTAACAGGTGATCTCCGGGAACAGCAGGAATTTAGTCTTCACAACACACCCACCTCCCCTAGGAGTTGTATCTCTCTATCTCTCTCTCTTTCTCTCTTTCCCTCTCTCTTTTGTCTCAGCTTTAAACTCAATTGGAGAGGGACATTTGGGAAAGGCGGGAAGGCAGCACGCAGGCGCTGTGGGATGCTCCCAAAAACTTTCCTATTGGACGCTGGGGAGCGTTCCCACGCAGGCTCCGTCGGTAATGATACCCATATGTGAAGACTAAATTCCTGCTGTTCCTGGAGATCACCTGTTACAGGTGAGTAACTATGCTTTATTTCCCCAAAACAAAACATATTGCATAGGTCCTTTAATACCATCAGTCTGATCAGAGTGGCCCAGTGGCTATGCATTGCCATGTGAAGAGGCCCCGGTTTAGTCCCTGAATTGTTTTCCATCCCTTGGTCCACCAGACCAGAGGGAGTCATGTTCTTTGCTTAAGGATGACACATAAGAACATAAGAAATGCCATACTGGGGCAGACCAAAGTTCATCAAGCCCAGTATCCTGTTTCCAACAGTGGCTAATCCAGGTTACAAGTACCTGGCAGTTTCTCAAAAAGACACACAGGTTCCATAATGCTGTATTGGGACAAGCAGTGGATTACCTGGGTCCTGTTTAATAGTGCATGGATTCAGGGCCGTGAATGAAGGGCTATTTATTTAACTATTTTTATATCCTGCCTTCTTTTTTTTTTTAACTCTATTTATTAAAGGTACAACAACATGTCACAACAACACTCTGCAAAAGATAAAGAACATAACTTCTCGGGCGAGGCTATTTCTTGTCCTCCGCTCCGGGATCTTGAACAGGTCAGCGTCATGGTACTGTCCAAATTAGTATTACTTTATTCCTCCCCCAGGACCCTCCCCCCTCCCTCCCCACTCCCTCCCCACTCCCCCATCCCCACCCCACCCCCAACCCCCTCGCAGCCCCTAACTTCCAATCCCCCCTCTTAGGGAACTCACCAAATGATAGCACCAAGCTAATTATCACAGAGAACAGTGCCACAACAAGCCCTCAATCCAATCATCTAGACCCCGCCTTAGTTCACTTTCAATACTTCATTACGAGTGCCTGGCCTTAGAGTTTGAATATATGGCTCCCAAATCAGCAGAAAGGAGGCCCAGCCCTGAACCGTTCCTCTGGCTCCTCTCCTCTCTAAGAGCATCAACTGATGGAAACAGTTACGCCACTCCCAAAAAGTAGGAGGCATAGGCTTTCTCCATCTACGGAGCAGAGGGCCCTTACCCACCAGACATGCTTTCCTGACCAGTATTCGCTCCCATCTTCCCTTAGGGCGGAGTGGCTCAGTTTGATTGAACACCACAAGCGCTCCCGTCCAACAGATCGGTTGATTAAGTACCCTACTCATATAAGTACTAATCCGCCTCCAGTACTGATGGACTGTCTGACATCCCCACCACATATGACCCAAGTCCGCCAAGGGACCAGAACACTTTGGGCAACCGCCATCGGAGGTGAGATGGCTCCGCAAGGCTCGTCGTGGGGAGAAATGGGCCCGTGTGATACACATGAACTGCATTTCCCTCCATCAAGCCCCGTCTACCAACCCCTACCCAAGGCTCTATTAAGGGAGCCCGGCTCTAACACCAAGCTCAGCTCCCTTGCCCACACTGTCTCTTCCGCAGAATAGTCCAGCGTGGGAGCATACTCTTCCAAACGTTTCTTCAACTCTGCAATTGTGGGTGGGGAGTCTGCTCCCAATGCGAAAAACTCCAAGATTTGTGCTGACCGCTCCACCAAAAGTCCTCTCCGCGGGAGTGAATAGTTGTACATAGGCATAGAGATGGTGGTTACTCAACCCATACTCCCCACAAAGAGTTTCAAAGGGTTTGCACTTCCCTTGCTGATCCACCACATGCCCAAGGTTTCGTATTCCCAGCCGCTCCCAGATCTGAAACGTGGGCATTTCTGACCCTGGGGTAAACCATACGTTGCCCTGCAAAGGCAACCAGCTCGAGACTTCAGGAGGCTCACCCCAACATCTATTCAGGTACTGCCAAGTGTACCGTGCCGGCAGCACCAGCACACTAATGGTCACCCTGCTTGGTAGGCTCGAGCCCTCAAGGTGCAGGGTCGCCGTCAGCGTGTGTGGAGCCACGAGGGCTTCTTCCAATAACCACGAGGGCTTCTTCCAATAACCACGTGTGTGGAGCCACGAAGGCTTCTTCCAATAACCACGAGGGCTTCTTCCAGTAACGGAGTGTACACTTCCGTCCTCCCTAGCCAGTCCCCAATATGTCGCGCCTGGCAAGCCAGCGCAAAGAGCCGCAAGTCTGGGACCCCAATCCCCCCTCCCTCCACCTTCTCCGCAATCTATGCAGTGGGATGTGAGCCCTCGCCCCTTTCCAAAAGAACCGCCTTATTTCTCGGTCAATACAGTTTAAGTCTTGCTTCCGTAACCACACTGGGAGAGTCCGCAGCCAATACAAGAGGCGGGGCAAAATTACCATCCCCAGTGCTGCCGCCCTACCCAGCAGGGAGAGCGGAAGGGGGATCCACGACTGAAGCTGCGTATGTACTTTAAATAGAATCCGCTCCAGATTTTTCTTATATAACTGTTTCGGGTCTCTAGTCAGCAAAATGTCTAGATATACAAAAGAATCCTCTGCCCACCTGAGAGGGAAGATTCCGTCCCATCGCCCTCTAAGTGTGCCCTCTACATCCAATGCCTCCAATTTGTCTGTATTACTGCGCAGCCCTGCAAAACTTCCAAAGCGAGTGAATTCCTCTAGTAGGCTAGGCAGCGATGTTTGCGGGGACAGTAAGTGTACCAACATGTCGTCAGCAAAGGCGGCCATCTTAAATCCAAATCGACCAATACACACCCCGCAAATTTCTTTAGCCAGCTCTACCTTCCTCACCAAGGGATCTAATGACAGCACAAACAACAAGGAGGAAAGAGGGCACCCCTGCCTCGTACCTCTCTCTAAGCGAAAATCATCCGACAGCACCCCATTACAAAGCACACTCGCCATGGGTTGCACATACAAAAGTTCAACCATCTTACAAAAGAGAGTCCCGAGACCATACTGCGGCAAAAGATAGTTCAAATACGACCATCCTGCCGTATCTTAAAGTCAAAGTGGGTTACAGAGAACAGTGAATACTTTGAACAGAACAAAAACATAAGGTGAACAACACGGAACTTATTTAACCTATTAGCATGTTGAGAACTAATCTTAATATATGAACATTCCAACTAATGGATCATTGGATAGGTGAGGAGGAAAGGAGAGGGGAAGGTGAGGGCTGTGATGGAGTATGTTTTAGTAATAGGTCCCAAAATATTTCCTGAATAAGTGAATTTTTGTCTTCTTTTGGAATTCGCTGGGATCTTGTATGCTACATATGTCTTGAGGGAGTTCATTCCAAATGCTTGGTGCGAAGAGTGAGAAGACTCTATTTGATGTTGTTTGTGTACTTAGCCTGCGGGTAGAGGGGAGGGGTGAGAGTAGATTGCATATTTTTTATTCTTGGTCGCTTATTTGGTACCTTACAGTATTTATAAGTGATTGCAGGTAAGTAGATGAGTTGATTGTATATTTTGAAAATAGTGAGGATGACCTTGTATTTTATGTGGACCAGAATCGGCAGCCAGTGAAGATCTTTGAGTAGAGGTGATCTCCAGGAACAAGCAGGAATGTAGTCTTCACATATGGGTATCGTCGGTACCGACGGAGCCTGCGCAGGAACGCTCCCCAGCATCCAAAAGGAAAGCTTTTGGGAGCATCCACAGCGCATGCGTGCTGCCTTCCTGCCTCACTGGCTCTCTCACTTCAGTTCTTCATTTTCTGTGGAGCTGACAGGATGTCTCTCCTGTCACCGCAGAAAACCTTATCTTCTTTCTTGTTTTTTGTGGTCGCGTCTGCCTTCATTTGACACCTACCGGTACCGCCGGTTCTCTTTACTTATTTTCTTTTTAAAAAAACCTTTTCTTCTTTTTTTTGGTGCCTCACCCCTCCTGGGGTTAGACGCCATTTTGGGCACTAGGCCCAAAAATCTCCAGACATGGAGAAGCCAACTAGTGGTTTTAAAAAATGTTCAAACTGTGGCGGTACTATTTCCGTCACCGACTCCCATGAATGGTGTCTCAAATGTTTAGGCCTGAACATTGTCCAGCGGAGTGCCTCTCCTGTAGAAAGATGACCAAGAGGGGCCTGCAGAACAGAGCTGCAAAGGCCAATTCTTTTTTCACTATCGATACGATGTCAGTTGCATCGACATCCTCCAGGGCTTCATCTTCCTCTCATGGATCTCAGGTAACTAAACAAAAGTCTGTAAAGACTAGCTGGTCCTTGAAGGGTAAATTTCCTGCAAAGCATCGAGATGCCATTGGCACTACCCTCAAGGAAAGTACACCGGCAAAATTGCCCTGGCGGGAGTCTTCAGTCTCCAAAGCACAAACGGGGTCTCAGAATGTTCCAGAGGCCTCCACCTCTGCAGAACTTCTGTTGCCATGTTCTGGGCTTCATAGCCGCTTCCACGGTACCGACCAGGCATCGGCATTAGCAATGTATAAGAGAATCCTTGCTATTGAACGCAGTCTAGCATCCCTCTTAGCTGCCTCGGTACCGCTAAGACCGCTACAGACGGTTCAAATGAGCTCGGTACCGACACCGGCACTGGCTCCAGTGGCACCCACTCAGGTGGGACGGCTTCCTCCCATGCCGAGCCTCGAGAGTTTCTCTGGCATCAAGGGGTTGGAACCGAAATGCCACGGTACCGATATTCATCGGTACCAGCATCGATCGATGCAAAGCTCCGATGAGTCTTCCGATTCCGATGACTCTACCGATACAAGAGCAGTACTGTTGAAGGATCCATCTCCTTCTCCTGAGCGCAGAATGTCTCCTCCAGAAGACAGGTCTTTTCAGGATTTTATACGTGATGTAGCTAAAGGGCTTTCAATCACGGTTACTCCTGAGAAGGAACCTAGGGCAGAAGAAGTAAGAATTCTGCAATACCCTATGGCTCCTAAAGAGGCAGCGATGCTGCCCATTCATCAGATCCTTCAAGATCTTTTGTTCAGAATGTGGGAAACTCCCTTAATGGTGTCACCGCATTCTCGACGCCTCAATACCATGTACCGAGTCCCACCTTCTCCAGGGTTTCAGAAGACTCAGTTACCACACCATTCCATGGTAGTGGAATCAGCCATGCGGAGAATAAAGAGTGCTAAAACGCATTCTTCTAACCCGCCAGGCCATGAATCGAGGACACTCGATGCCTTTGGGCGTCGATGCTTTCAATCCTCCATGCTAGCAGCTAGGATTAGCTCATATTCCCTTTACATGGGAATGTTTCTAGAGGAGGTTACGGCGGATCTGGAATGCATGAGCCCTCTTCTTCCCTAAGATAAATGGGTTCAGTACCTCACTCTGCTCAAGCACGCTCAAAATGTCTCCAAATTTGTGAACCGTGCAGCTTTTGACTGCTTTGAAGCTATTAGCAGAACCTCTGCTATTGCTATCGGAGCACACGGCACATTGCCTGGCTCCAAGCATCAGATCTAGAGGAGTGGGTACAAGAGAAGTTAGGAAACATTCCTTGCACAGGTGAAAACTTATTTGGGAAGGATTGGCAGACCAAGGCTAATCAGATTGAATCTGACAATACCACCTTGAATAGACTATCAAAGTCTACAGCCAACCCATCAAAGAAAAAAACAGGCAAGAAGTTTTTCTTTAACAAAAAGAAAAAAATCTTACCATTTTTATTCCCATCCAATTCACTGTCCAGTTCATGCTCCCCAGAAAGGGAAGCAATCTAGACGACAAAGAAAGCCACAAGCTCAAAGAGCTCAACCGGCTCAGCAAGTACAGTCTCCGCAGGGGCTTTGACTTCTACCTAGAGAACTTAACCATTTTGCCTCTGAAGGGTCCAGAGCCCTTGACCATTCTGGGCAGATTATGCCATTTTGCCAAAAGATGGCAACAAATAACATCAGAAAACCGGACTCTGTCCATTGTAGGACAGGGGTACAAACTTCACTTTCTCAGCATACCCGCCTACAGTCATAAAACAATTCAATTCTCAAGGCCCTGTCACCGACATTCTGTGTCAGGAGATCTCTTCACTTCTTGCTCAAGGAGCAATAGAAGAGGTACCCATATCCTAACAGGGGAGGGGGTTCTACTCCCCCTATTTTCTTATCCCAAAGAAGGCAGGGGGATACAGACCTATCCTGGACCTCAGAGAATTGAACAAATATCTGTTCTGAGAAAAGTTCAAGATGATCTCCCTCGGAACACTTTTACCATACCTTCAGAATCAGGATTGGTTATGTTCTCTAGATCTAAGAGATGCGTACACGCATATCCTCATCCATGTAGATCACAGGAAGTTCCTCAGATAAGCACAAACCACGTGCCACACAACAGACCCAGTCCGAGACGTGGAGGCAAGGAAGGAACTATTTATTAATCAATCTTATTTCATAAAGCCAAGCCCGACACAGGCCGTGTTTCATTTATGCCTTCATCAGGGGCTTTGGCTATAACAACATATAAAAACACCATTAAAAACATTCATAAATTGTAAGACAAATTGTAAACATAAATATAAGAATATCAACATAATTACAGCACCTATGAATGAACTTATTAATACATTATTAAATAACCAAAACATAAATAAATAAATAAATAAATATCAAATATTAAAGTACAGCAAAATGTCTTCTGGTTAAAAACATAAACAAATAAATAATTGTACAAGTCTAAAACATACCGCAAATTCATAATACATATAAATATAAAATCATATATATATAAAAAAACAAACTAAAACGTGACATTATATACCTAAAGCATGGAATAATCACTCAAATAAACAATATAACCTACAACTCCAGGTAATAAAAGATACTTTCATCGCCCTTACCTGTACGATTTTTTTCTTTGCCACACTGTAATTACTAAAAGAAAGGAAAAAGAAAAAGAAAGGGACCACTCTAGATGGCTATACCCAACGGAGTCCACTATTAGTGCAATAAGTAAATATTAAATAAAAAATATAAAAAAACTTCAGGATAGAAGAAAAATGAACTAAAAATGAAGTAAAAAACCAGGAAAAACGCAACAGGATCATACTGAGACCTTACCTAACCTCATTTAATCTTCTAATCATCCTACTGTAATCTTTGATGCATGCTCTTACCTCTGCAACTGTTGTTCCCAAAACACAGTCACTATTCCAGTACTGCTACACTTATGGTACTCTTAAACTGCTATCAGCTGCAATATAAACAACATTCTCTTATTAAATCCACCATAAAGCTTTTTTTAAAATATCCACCATAAAGCTTTTTTTTAAAAAATTTTTTACTCCCGAAAAAAATCAACAATGAATGATTGTCACACTTTTTTATATGTATTACTTTACTACCAGGCAACCCATCTATCCTTCTTAAACCCTCTACCAAAAACAGCGGTTGTTAAACCCATTCTACTCATAAATCTTTAAAACTCTTCTTTTTTATTGTTATTATAATCCTCGGTCCTTCTAAAGGCAGTGAATACTGACCACCCTATACGCAACTATATACTTTAGTAAAGTGCCTTTTTGTGATCCGCGGTTCTTGTAAAAGCATTGAACACTAACTACCCTACACACAACTTCATACTTAAGTAAAGTGCCTTTCAAAATTTCTCAAACGTCCCTATCCCGAGCATTGCTCATAAACGATAATCACTCCTTCAGTTATATCATATTTGTAACTATAAAAGCATTCAACTACACATACTAAAAACTCAGAACTGTCACAACTCTTACAAACCTCTAGCCGTGGCATAAAATTTGTAATTCTTTAAAGGCAAGGAAACTGCTACGCATTACTCTCCTCCCTCAGTTTGTTTCATTACTTTACCCTCGGAACTCTAATACTATTATAGCATATGCACCAAACTCTCAGAACCATTGCAACTTACCGAGATTCTTGCTCGTGCCACAACTAGTGTATGTAATTGAGAGCAGAGCATCTACTAGCCGCTACTTTCTTCCTGCAAAAACATCTAAAACCGCCCGCGGCTGCGCGGTGAATTAAAGTCTACAGAAGCGCGGGAAAAATTAGTGACATCATCAGTTAACATTTACTCCTCACCACCCATTCATTCCATTCCTTAAAATTTTCTAAATCCTGCATCGCTGGAAAACAAGTCCCAAAACTACATTTTTTTGATTTATGAACCATCCACTGCTGTCCAGGGGAGGAAAGGGGCAGGGACGTTTAACGTTACAAATTACACTCAATACCTTCATACTTTAATCAATACCCATCATTTAATATTAAATGTTCATCATAAAATTGATGAACATGGACCTATTCTATATTATGAGAGGCTAATCATTTAATCTTACAAATATGTAATTATACATTAGCACAAAAAGGGGGAGGAGGGAAGAGGGGGAAGGGGAGGTGGAGGAGGGAAGGGGAAAGGGGAAGGGGAAATAGGGAGGGGGGAGAAGAGGAGGGAAGGGGAGGGAAGGGGAGGAAGGGGAAAGGGGGGAAAGGGGGGAGGGGGAAGATGGAAGGAGAGGGGAGGGGAGAGAGGGAAGAGGGGGAAAGAGGGGAAAGGAAAGAGGGGGAGGGGAAGAGGGGAAAGGGTAGAGGGAAGAGGGGAGAGGAGGGGAGAGAGGAAGGGAAAGGGGGGGGGCTAGAGGTTTGTAAGAGTTGTGACAGTTCTGAGGTTTTAGTATGTGTAGTTGAATGCTTTTATAGTTACAAATATGATATAACTGAAGGAGTGATTATCGTTTATGAGCAATGCTCGGGATAGGGACGTTTGAGAAATTTTGAAAGGCACTTTACTTAAGTATGAAGTTGTGTGTAGGGTAGTTAGTGTTCAATGCTTTTACAAGGACCGCGGATCACAAAAAGGCACTTTACTAAAGTATATAGTTGCGTATAGGGTGGTCAGTATTCACTGCCTTTAGAAGGACCAAGGATTATAATAACAATAAAAAAGAAGAGTTTTAAAGATTTATGAGTAGAATGGGTTTAACAACCGCTGTTTTTGGTAGAGGGTTTAAGAAGGATAGATGGGTTGCCTGGTAGTAAAGTAATACATATAAAAAAGTGTGACAATCATTCATTGTTGATTTTTTTCGGGAGTAAAAATTTTTTTAAAAAAAAGCTTTATGGTGGATATTTTAAAAAAAGCTTTATGGTGGATTTAATAAGAGAATGTTGTTTATATTGCAGCTGATAGCGGTTTAAGAGTATCATAAGTGTAGCAGTACTGGAATAGTGACTGTGTTTTGGGAACATCAGTTGCAGAGGTAAGAGCATGCATCAAAGATTACAGTAGGATGATTAGAAGATTAAATGAGGTTAGGTAAGGTCTCAGTATGATCCTGTTGCGTTTTTCCTGGTTTTTTACTTCATTTTTAGTTCATTTTTCTTCTATTCTGAAGTTTTTATATATTTTTTATTTAATATTTACTTATTGCACTAATAGTGGACTCCGTTGGGTATAGCCATCTAGAGTGGTCCCTTTCTTTTTCTTTTTCCTTTCTTTTAGTAATTACAGTGTGGCAAAGAAAAAAATCGTACAGGTAAGGGCGATGAAAGTATCTTTTATTACCTGGAGTTGTAGGTTATATTGTTTATTTGAGTGATTATTCCATGCTTTAGGTATATAATGTCACGTTTTAGTTTGTTTTTTTATATATATATGATTTTATATTTATATGTATTATGAATTGGTGGTATGTTTTAGACTTGAACAATTATTTATTTATTTATGTTTTTAACCAGAAGACATTTTGCTGTACTTTAATATTTGATATTTATTTATTTATTTATTAATGTTTTGGTTATTTATTAATGTATTAATAAGTTCATTCATAGGTGCTGTAATTATGTTGATATTCTTATATTTATGTTTACAATTTGTCTTACAATTTATGAATGTTTTTAATGGTGTTTTTATATGCTGTTATAGCCAAAGCCCCTGATGAAGGCATAAACGAAACACGGCCTGTGTCGGGCCTGGCTTTATGAAATAAGATTGATTAATAAATAGTTCCTTCCTTGCCTCCACGTCTCGGACTGGGTCCGATCACAGGAAGTTCCTTCATTTTCTCTTTCAAGGAAACCACTTCCAATCCAGAGTCCTTCCTTTCGGGCTGGCCTCTGCCCCAAGAGTCTTCACAAAATGCATGGCTGTAGTGGCAGCATTCCTGTGAACTCTGGGGATATTCGTCTTCCCCTACTTAGACGACTGGCTCATCAGAGCACCAATAGCTCCAGAAACAGAACAAGCGGTTTCTCGTGCCATGAGAATTCTCCAATATTTGGGTTTGGTAATCAACCACCCAAAGTCTCACCTCACCCCTTCTCAATCCCTAGAGTTCACAGGGGCTTGCTTGGACACGCAGCAATCAAAGGCATTCCTGCCACAGCCGCGCTGTCTACGAATAATAGATTTGGCTTCCCAAGCAGTAAAGAAAACCCTCCTAACTGCTCAGGAAATGCTTCAATTGCTGGGGCATATGGCATCCACTGTACATGTGGTCCCTTATGCCCGCCTACACATGCGAGCGCTCAGTGGATCCTCTCTTCGCAGTGGACACAAGCCACAGGTCGCTTAATGGACAAAATCAAGAATTCAACACGTCTCATTTTGTCCCTGCAGTGGTGGCAGTCCCTCGAAAACCTCCTGGTAGGTTCTCCCTTCCAGCAACCACTGCCCCAAATCACCCTGACGACGGATGTGTCCAAGATGGGTTGGGGAGCTCACTTGCTCGATCTTTCCACTCAGGGTCTCTGGACCTCACAAGAGGCCTTTCTTCAAATAAACTTCTTAGAGCTAAGAGCCATTTACAATGCTATAATAGCATTTCAGGCCCAGCTCAGTCAAAAGACAGTTCTGGTCCAAACCGGCAATCAGGTTGCCATGTTTTACATAAACAAACAAGGCGGAACAGGCTCTCTGTCGCTATGCAACAAAGCTTTGCGACTATGGGCCCTCGCCAGAGAGCTCCAAATTCACCTTCTAGCGGTATACCTTCCAGGCATTCAAAACTTGTGGGCAGACAAGCTCAGTCGAATATTGCTGCCACACGAGTGGTCTCTCCAGTCAGACCAATTGGCTCGAGTGTTCCAAACCTGGGGAACACCAGATATAGACCTCTTTGCAAGTCCACAGAATGCCAAACTTCCCAGGTTCTATTCCAGAATTCCAGCTCAATACTGTCTAGCAAACGATGCTTTCCAGCTCCATTGGGGTCAGGACTTCCTCTATGCCTTCCCACCCTTTCCCCTAATTCCCAAAACTTTGTTCAAGCTTCAGAGAGACAGGGGTTATATGATCCTAATAGCTCCACGTTGGCCAAGGCAATCATGGTACCCTCTGCTTCTGCGTCTCTCTCAAGCAACTCCTCTAGAGTTGGGATATGCTCCAGATCTCCTTTCTCAGGAGAATGGGAAGCTTCTGCATCCCAATCCTCAGTTCCTGCACCTCTGGGCCTGGCTGCTGAAGGCATAGAACTTTTAGATATCCACCTCTCTCAGCAAGTGAAGGATATCCTTCAGGCTTCAAGAAAACCTTCCACAAGAAGTTCCTATGCTTTCTAATGGAAAAGGTTTTCCATTTTGTGTTCAAAAAGGGGGCTTAACCCCCTTTCCATGCCCATGGAGTCTCTTTTGGAGTATCTCCTCCATCTTTTAAATTCTGGTCTTAAGACAAATTCAGTGCGAGTCCATCTCAGTGCTGTTGCGGCTTTTCACAAGCCCCAAGATGGACAACCAATCTCTTCTCATGCACTTGTGTCAAGATTCATGAGAGGTCTAAAGTCCCCCATAAAGCCGCCACCGGTGGCAATGGACCTGAATCTTGTTCTTGGCAGCTAATGAAGCCGCCTTTTGAACCTTTAGCCACTACGACTTTAAAATTCCTTTCCTGGAAGGTCACTTTCCTAATTGCAATAACTTCTGCTAGGCGCATTAGTGAACTGCAAGCTTTAGTGGCTGACCCTCCTTATACAAGGTTCCACCATGATAAGGTAGTCCTCAGGACTCATCCACACTTTATGCCAAAGGAGGTTTCGTCTTTTCATTTAAACCAGTCGGTTTACCTTCCTGTATTCTTCCCTAGGCCTCATGCCTCCAGTGCAGTAAGGAACCTTCATACCTTAGACTGTAAAAGAGCTTTAGCCTTTTACCTTCAAAGAACTGAACAACATAGGAAGTCTTCTCAACTCTTTGTTGCTTTTGATTCTAGTCATTTGGGACTTCCAGTTTCCAAACGAACCCTATCTAAGTGAATTGCAAACTGCATATCCTTCACTTACGATAGTAAAGGTCTTTCCCTCGAGGGCGATGTTACAGCTCATTATGTCAGAGCAATGGCAGCCTCGGTTGCTAATCTCCGCTCTGTTTCTATAGATGATATCTGTAGAGCGGCTACTTGGGCTTTGGTACATACCTTTACAGCCCACTACTGTCTGGACAAGGACTTCCGTCGGGATGCCTCGTTTGGCCAGGCTGTCCTACAACATCTCTTTCAGACTTAATACAACTCCTACCCTCCATCCCGGTAGGATGCCAGGGATCCATGGGCGGACGTATGACCCTGTTCACATGGGTTCACAGCTCGCTGGGGTCATTCTTCTGGCACCTTTCAGCTGGGGAGTCCCAATATGTGAAGACTACATTCCTGCTTGTTCCTGGAGATAGCGTAGTTACTCACCTGTAACAGGTGATCTTCGGGAACAGCAGGAATTAAGTCTTCACAACCCACCCACCTCCCCTAGGAGTTGTCTCTCTCTCTATCTCTCTCTCTCTGTCTCTCTCTTTGGCTCAGTTTTAAACTCAACTGAAGTGAGAGAGCCAGTGAGGCGGGAAGGCAGCACGCATGCGCTGTGAGATGCTCCCAAAAGATGCTCCCACATCTCACTACAACACACCAAAAAGACCCACATCGAGAAACACCAGCACCAACATCTGCTGAAGTGTGCTCTCATCAATGCCAGATCAATCCGTACAAAATGGCCAGTGGTCACTGATTTGATAACCCTCCATGACCTGGACATTCTAATGATCATGGAGACATGGCTATCTGACTTCGACAACGTCCTTCTTAACCAGATGTTACCCCCCAAGTTCTCATTCTACACCTGCCACAGAACCAACCAGAGAGGGGGTGGAGCACTCATCCTCACAAAAACTGAGCTACAGTTTCAACTGAGCAATGCCACCAGCACAACCCACTTAGACAGAATCACCATAGCGAACAACCACTGCACAATCAATCTACTCTACAGAGCACCAGCATTATCACCAGAGGACCTCTCAACAATAATTGACCTCGCCTGCAACGTAAATAATCCACGATCCCCAAACTGGCTACTAGGCGACTTCAACTTACCTACTCTACAAGATACCCAAACCACAGCCTTCCTCGAAGCACTTGGCGAACTGGGATACAAACAGCTAGTCAATGCACCCACACACATGAAAGGAAACAAATTGGATCTGATCTTTACCCCACAAACAGCTGTGGAAGCAACCCATGATTTCGCACTATCTATAACACCAGTACCCTGGTCCGACCACAGCCTGATTAGATTCCAAATACCCACCCACCATCACAATCAGAATACCAACAGAGCTACTGCTTTTCTCAAAACACCAGCGAGACGATTTCGACCCTTTGTCAAAGAAGAAATACTGGAGAAAGTCCTTCCACTCCTCAACAACACAGCCCATGGCCTAGAAGAAATGATTTCTAGCTGGGATAACAGCCTCAACTCCATCTCTCAGCTCCCAGCCACGAACAAAAAGCCAAGGAGACAAGAGCACGCAGCATGGTACTCCAAAGAATTGCGATCATCACTCCTCCACCTGCGGAAGCTCGAGAGACGATGGCGCCGATCTGGCTCCACCGAAGCACATAGTGCATATAGCTTCCACCTAAAAAAGCATTGAGAAGAAATAATGGAGAGAAGGAAGCAATTCCATACAGACCTCCTGAAGCGCTTAATAAGTAAGCCACACGACCTCTTCAATATAGTAAAGACATTAGCAAGAGAACCAACACCAGACCAACCATACATGCCGCAACCGCAGGCTTATGCTGACTACCTACAATCAAAAATGATCCAGACTGACAAGAGCACAAGCCCCACAAGCCACACCCCTTTACACAAGCCACCACACCCATCACTACTGACCAAATTCAACACCATATCAAACAAAGAGATCGAAGACACCATTGCCTCCACCAACACCACCACTGAACCTAATGACCTCTGTCCAGCGTCCTGGATAAGAGAACATAAGAACATACAATATGCCATACTGGGTCAGACCAAGGTCCATCAAGCCCAGTATCCTGCTTCCAACAGTGGCCAATCTAGGTCATACGTACCTAGCAGTATCCCCAAAAGACACAGGTTCCACAATGCTTGTATTGGGTCAAGCATTGATATCCTGGGTCCCTTTTTAATAATGGTTTATGGACCTTTCCTCCAGGAACTTGTCCAAACCTTTTTTAAACCCAGCTACACTAACAGCTCTTACTACATCCTCCGGTAACAAATTCCAGAGTTTGATTACACGTTGAGTGAAAAAATATTTTCTCTTATTTGTTTTAAATAGTTTACCCTGTAGCTTCATTACATGTCCCCTAGTCTTTCTATATTCTGATAGCGTAAACAATCGAGCTACGTTTACCCGTTCCACTCCATTCATTAATTTATAGACCTCTATCATATCTCCCCTCAGCCGTCTCTTTTCCAGGTTGAAGAGCCCTAACCTTTGTAGCCTCTCTTCATAGGAGTAGCCTTCCATCCCCTTTACCATTTTGGTGGCTCTTTTCTGTACCTTTTCTAATAACGCTATATCCTTTTTAAGATACGGTGACCAGAATTGCACACAATATTCAAGGTGTGGTCGTACCATGGAATGATACAGAGGCATTATAATATCCTTTGTTTTATTTTCCATTCCTTTCCTTATGATAACTAGCATTCTATTTGCTTTCTTGGCCGCCGCTGCACACTGGGCAGAGGGTTTTAACATGTTATCCACGATGACTCCTAAATCTTTTTCCTGGGTGGTGGTTCCCAATGTGGAACCTTGCAGAACTTTGTTGTGATCTAAGCCAGTTCCTGAACAAAATCTTGGATTGATCATTCTCATCGGGATCCTTTCCACAAAGATTAAAGCACACATCCATCAGGCCGTTGCTGAAAAACAACAAACTGGACCCATTAAAAGTTGAATCCTACAGATTGATTTCAAGCATCCCACTGCTCGCCAAAATAATTGAAAAGGTAGTCCAACGCCAAATCCAACAACACATTGAAACCGAAGCCCCTCTGGACCCGTCCCAACACGACTTAAGGGACACACACGGCGTTGAAACTCTCCTCACCACCCTCTTCAGTACCATAATTGCAGGAATCGACAATTTCCGACAAGGATTTGCTTTTTTCTTCATGGATATCGCAGCAGCTTTTGACTCCGTGAGCCAAGAGATACTCATGGAACGTCTCGAGGAAAAGGGAAAACAGGGCACAGCCCTAAGCTGGTGTAAATCCTATCTTTCCAACAGATGGCAACACGTGAGGACCGGCACCACAACCTCAGAACCGTTTCTACAAAAACAGGGTATGCCACAGGGATCCTCGCTATCTGTATTAATGTTTAACATTTACATGCAGCCCATCTGTGCTCTGTTCCAATCATTCAACGTCACCTGCCTAGCGTACGCAGACGATATTCTTCTATACATGCCATTTTCGATGGACCAGCCCGATTTCTCCCCACTAGCAAGCTGTTTCGACGCAGTTGCGGACTGGCTCCATACGCAAAACCTCCGAATCAACCACAACAAGACAGACGTCCTCTTCATTACGAGGAACCAAGATTTCACTCCCCCACCCTCACTAAAAGTGAAGAATGCAGAGCTGATAGCCAAACCCACAATCCACTACCTAGGCATCACCTTGGACCAATGGCTGGACATGAAAACCCATATAAGAAACACAGTAAAGACAATATACCTTAAAATACGGACACTGTGGCATCTACTACCACTACTTGACCCCACCGACTTCCGAACAATCTATTAAGCCCTAGTAATCCCACACTTTGATTACGCTAATGCAATCCTATATGGTCTCCCGCAAGTAACGCTAAACCCACTCCAGCTTGCAATGAATGCAGCCACAAGAGTTCTATACAGAGTATCAAGGATGGACCACATCACACCAATTCTGAAGAAACTCCACTTGTTACCTAGACATGCCAGACTTCATTACAAGATCTTAGTTATGACCTTCAAAGCCTTAAACAATCAGCCCCCCACATCCATCACCGAGTTGATCCACATTACACCCCCTAACAGAATCAGAAGATCCACAGCGGTGAACACCCAGAAACAACAAAATTCACAAAGGCAACATCTAACAAGGCCTTCATGATCTATGCTCCTAGAGTTTGGAATTCCCTCCCCACAGACATGTGAGTCATCACTAACCTGACTCAATTCAGGAAGGCACTGAAGCATCATCTGTTCGTAAGACACTACCCAGAAACCAGCTGCAGAAATCAGGCAGCAAGCACTCTCACCAGTCACCTTGACTCCCCCAATAACACACCCAGCATGAAAAGGGGCAGCCAGCCCCACCTGTCCAGTCCCGAATAGACTATAGTTGGAAAGTATAGCCTTTAGTGTAAATAACTTGTAGAAAGTTACCCCAGTTATATCCAAGTTTTAGTTCCTGTTCACTGTAAATACAATGCGGTCCGTCTGCATGGTATAAGGTTCTGTTGAATGTACACCGCACTGATATGAATAGCGCAGTATAGAAGAGACGTTAAATAAATAAATAAAAGCTTTCCTTTTGGACGCTGGGGAGCGTTCTCGTGCAGGCTCCGTCAGTACTGACGATACCCATATGTGAAGACTTAATTCCTGCTGTTCCCGGAGATCACCTGTTACAGGTGAGTAACTATGCTTTACTTGCTTGTGTCTAGGTGCGACATATAGTATTCGTGCAGCAGTGTTCTGAGCCAGCTGCAAAGGGTGGATGACATAGTCTGGTAGGCCCTGTGGAGGATATTGCAGTAGTCTGTGTAGAAATACCAGTACATGGAAATCATGTAGATTTAGTAGGGTACGTAGGTGTTGGGCAGTCTTCATCTTCTGGTAAGCTAGTCTAATGGTGTTGCTGATGTGAGCTTGAAAGGTTAGGTATTGATCCAAGATTATCCCCAGGTAGTGCACTTCTGATTTAACCTGAATTTGCACATTGGCTAATTTAATATGTGTTGGTGGGAGGAAGTCCGTGTCTTTGGTAATGAAAAGTATGTCTGTTTTGCTAAGGTTGACTGTAAGGTTAAGCCATTGGGAGATTGCCATAAAACAATTTATTAGGGCTGTGTAGGAGGGACGTAAGGTAGAGAAGGGCAGGTAGGTCATAATATCGTCCACATATATGTGATATAATAATTTATTTATTTAAGGCATTAATATACCACCCATTTGTGATAATGCAATCTAGGTGGTTTACAAACAGGTACCGAATATATTTCCTTGTCTCCAAGGGGCTCACAGTCTATGCGTACCTCAGGTAATGGAGGGTTAAGTGGCTTGCCCAAGGCCACAAGGAGCGCCTATAGGCCTAGAGACCTCAGTCCCTCCATTGTGAGCCTGTGTTATTGAACATATAGGTTGTATGAAGATGTTAAAGAGTAGTGCAGATAGTGAGTACTCTTGTGGTATGTCTTGATTGAGCGGGAATGGGGTTGAAGTGGCTCCTACAGATCTTACTTGCTGTACTCAGTCTGTTAGATAGGATGTGAACAATTTCAGTGTTGTACCATAGATTCTTATGTGTTGAAGGCAGTGGAGTAGTTGAGTGCTGGTGTATAACACCCCCCCCCCCCCCCCCACAGTCCAGGATCATCACTTCAGTGACATGACTAGGTATGTTGGGGAGGTTATAAAGTATCAGAAAAATCCCTTCCCTGGTTTCTATTGAGCTGGAAGAAAGAAGTAGGAGGAAAATGTTGGGTTAAAAAATATTTATATGTCTGCTCTGGCTCTTGATTCCTTTCGAAGATTTTTTGACCATGCAATTGTGGAACAATCTTTTTGGATTATTGCAGTCACCTGGAAATGTCAATAAACTTTGGGTCCAATTTTTTTAAGTATTTATCCAGGTAGCGGCACCTGTTACCCGTGTTCTCACTAAGTGGCATTGAACTGCGTGGGAGTCCTTGACTGACATTCCTATCTGAGGGTGGGGGATGGTGCATTGTGATCTGATTTTGAATTGCAAGGGACAGGAAGAACCCAAGGATAGGCAAGTCCTTGCCTACCCCTTGGGACCTGCCTGTCCCTCACAATTCAAAGCACAATCACATTGCACTCCCCCACCCCCTCCATCAGCAGGAATTCAGGTAGAGGACTCTGCACAATTTGAAGCTGCTTAGCGGGAACATCATCTGCTACCCAAATAAATGACATTGAGACGGATATTCGGTGCACTATCTGGATAGTGTTGCTGAATATCATTACAGACTCCTGCAGCACTATCCAGATAATGCCAGGGTGGTCCGGAGGTGGAGTCCGAGCAGAGACATGATTTATCAGGAGAGATGAAAAGCTGTCATAAGTGTTATCTGGATAGTATGTCTGGATAGCGGCTGAAAATCAGCGCTATCCGGATAGCCACGCAATCTAGATATTTAGTAGAACCTACTATCTGGATAATACTGTTGAATATCCAGTTTCCCTCTATTTCTAGAGGCCTACAGCCTTCTTCTTAGGTTGAACTCTGTGTCATTGTGTCACAGAGAGTAATTGCCCATAGATTAAAACACAGAATTTTCTTTCAGCAGCCTGGTGCGTTCTCTCTTCCAAACCTTAAGTGGATGTATTACAAAAGGGTTATCCACCTTTCCCCTTGCTAATTGTAGGCTATTCGAAAGCCATAGTAGAAACTACAAGGAGCAGAGGGCAACTATCCCTTCTCTAATCGGACCCATTGTTTCCTTGTGTATGTATACTATTCTAATAGTCTATGTAGCTGGGCAGCCATATAGTACTAAATTCAGTCTTCCCAACCCCCTCCCCTTCCTACTCTGGAATAGCATAACTATGGATACCTTGGTGAGTGATGGGAATACTATATAAAAGTGACTTAGTGAGCCATGAGGTGAGAATTGAAGAGGAGTTGACATGGTCCCAAAGACCTGAGGAGGCAGCAAGGCATTCCAGCTCTCCATGGAATGGAGGGTCAGCCATGGGTTGTATCTTCAGGTTCCCACAGAGGAGATGCAGTACTCAATTTTACTGTCTGAAGAAAAGGGTGTTAGAGTCCAGGGAGATACTCATCACTGGGATCAAGTGCCTGGGCCAGCACTAGGGTTTCTGGGGGCCCCCCTGTAACCTATAAAGCAGTTGCTGTCTGCAGTAAAGCATCACCCCACTCTAGCCCCTAACATCTCCACAATCCAGCATCTCTCACTGTTTTTTCCATTTTAAGTTTCTTCCCTTGTTTCCTGGAGTGGGGATGTCCTTTCTCTCCCCTGCAAAGACCCTCCTCCTAAAGATAGCACCAGCCCCCTCCAAAGACACCCTCCCCAGACCTATCAGGGGGTTTCCTTGTGTCTGCTAGCTAGGACAGGAACTATTCTCAGTCATTCCTACCCCATCGGGCTCTGGATTTAAAATAGTGCCAGTTGACCCCTAGCAGTTGTTTTGTGGAGGAACTAGGGGAAGCTCAGAGTTGTCTTCTATAAATGCTTCTATACATGTGGGACAGAACTCCAGCCATGGCTCATTTTGCTGCTGGGAGGCTGTGAGCTTGTGAGGAGTGGAGGCTGAAGAGGCTCTCCCCCCAAACACCAGCGCCCTCATATCATGCTTACCTCAGTTAACATTTTGCACTGGCCCTGTCAATTGCTCTGTCTGGAAAGAAACAACACACCCAAGCATTTGCTGCTAACTGTTTTTATAGAAAAAGATGACTCGAGAGGTTCCATTAATGACTATAGACACCTGCAAGGGAAGCCTGCGGAAGTCCTAGCATTTCTGCAGATCGCTCAAGAAGCTCGAGTAGGGATTTTTGGTGGACTGGCTATTTTTCTGCCTTTGAACTTTGTACTTTGGAGTATTGAACTGTGAAAGCTTACAGACTTCCCTGTGATGTTTCTGCCTGCTATATTGTATTTGCTGATTTCTACTTCAATAAACGTCGGGAGTAATATTCAAACTGTGGTGGTTAGTGTATTTTTTAAATGCCAGTCGCCACAGTTAGCAAGTGTCTAGATATTCAGTGCCAGCATCCAGATAGTGGCTGGTGCTGAATATCCGGATCCTGCAGTTAGTGCTGGCACCGTCCAGATAGTGGCCATGTTCAGCCACTATCTGCACAGCACTTAGAGCAGCTTTTTTGCTGTCCTTAGTTATGCGAATTGCTATCTGGATAGTGCTGCTGAATATTCCTCTCAGTGGGGCTTGATAACTGGATTAAGTCCTTTTTTAATATTAACCCCCTTATTTTAGGTTTGGAGCAAACCTCATTTGTGAACAGACTGAGTGACTGATCCCCTTAGGCCAGGGCCGGTGCAAGGATTTGAGGTGCCTCATCTCTTGCACCCCCTGCTCCTGTCCCGCCCCCTCCCTGGCCCCCATTGCTGTCGCTGCTGCTCCTCTCTGGGTGGGACCTGTAGCAGCAGCAGCAATGGGTTCAAACAGCCTTGCAGTGCTTATCTAAACCTATGCCGCTGATTAGCCACTTCCACCCCCATGCACAGAAAATCGACATCAGAGGGGGCAGAATCGCAAACAACCCCAAAGCGTCAGAGGTTTAGGTAAGTGCCGTGAAGCTGTTTGAACCCTTTTTCGCTGCTGCAGGTTCCGGAGAGGGACGGCAGTGGCAGCAATGGACCACCCCTGGACTATTGGCCCTCTAGATGGCTGCCTAGTTCACCTAATGGTCGCACTTGCCCTACTTATAGGGTGACTATCACCCATCCCAGAATTAATGTTCCAGACATTGCAATGTTTCGACTAGCCTTTTTAGGGTGTGTCTTGCAAAGGCCCTGTCATTCTCTGTGATTACTGATACTTTTCTGTTTTTCTCATTTGTTTTTTGTTTTTGTTTTCTCTGGGGGAGATGCTTGTCAGAACTGAAAGTTTTGCTGGACCATAAAGCCCTCTATTTACCAAATAGGCCAAGTGCTGAATAGACAGCAGCGTCCTCTGATTCCTTCTTCCCTGACCACACAAATCTGCTTTGCTTTCAAGAATTCATCCTCTCTTTCAGGAGAGATCGATTCCTAGATTTGTTCACAGTGACAGTATTAGTGCATGGTTCTAGTGTTTCATGCACAGTCAGAAACAGCTCTATCAGCTATTGTAGGTGGAAGAATAAGGATATGTTGGTTTTCAGTTCCAGAAACCGAAAGAAGTAGCAGATAACTACAGTTTGCATATAAAACAGAGCATACTATATAGGTGAGAGAAAAAGAGCATTACTTATTTCATTTTGCTGTAGCAGCTTTTGTGACCAGGCATTAAGAAACAGGCACAAGCGTGCTTTTTTAGAATTTCCGTCTCTCATTGCACCTTGTTTTTCTTTAGGTTTCCTTTTTATTATGAACTGAAGATAGCTTTTGTAGCGTGGTTGCTGTCTCCATACACAAGAGGTTCCAGTCTTTTGTACAGAAAATTTGTACACCCAACACTCTCTTCGAAAGAAAAGGTAACTAAGCATGTCAACCAATTGGTTTACCCTTTGATTGAGATTTGCAGATGGATAAATTCATTTGTATACTGTGGACAATTTTTCTTTGAGAGAGGGGCATTGTCTAACAAAAATTAAAAAAAAAAAAAGACAAAGATTGTTTCCAGGCTATTTAGCCAGAGTTGTTCCTTTGCTCCCTTGAAGACATCACACACACAGCGGTGAGAGCCGTCATCATTTCCGCCATCCTTTCCCTACAAGATAAAACAAGGCTATAAGACAGGACAGAGCTAAGTGATTTTCACATATGAGTGCAGCTTATTCTAGTTAGTTAGAAATTCATCTGAAAGTTCCCTTTCAACAGATTTCTGGAGCTCTGCAGAACGTGTAAATATTTTCAGTCATACACCAAGAGGCACACTAGCTAGGTTTAGGATATGCAGACTTAACATTATGTTAGAGCATTTAGACATAAGATGATGTGAGTTATGGCAACACAGACTTGCTGCGGAAGCAAAAAATGTGATTCAACTGTTCGGGATTACTTACAATGTCCTGACCCCGAGCAGGACTGGGATTAGGCACTCAAGGGACAGCATCATGTAATGTACCCTCAGCCACTCAACACCCCCTTCCTCCCTGCTCCCAACTCTGCGCATTAGCAGGAGTGGGAGGGGTGGCTCTGAAACACCCAGTTCTGTTCCTGGGGAGGTCTCTAAAATAGAGTGCCTGAGTCAAAGCCTAGGTTGCTCTGCCCTTGTTCCAGTCATATCCCTTAGTTCTAATTGTTATTTTAAAACTAATAAGAGATTGATATTGAAAGGGTTTTTCAAAGACAGGGAAGCTGCAAAAGTAGAGGACATAACAAGAAGCTGCAAGGGGGTAAACTGAAAGGCCACGTCAGGAAATACCTTTTCACTGAAAGGGTGGTGGAGATTTGGGATGCCCTCCCGATGGAAGTGGTGGGGGCAAACACAGTAACAGAATTCAAAAAGGCATGGGACAGACACAGTGGATCCCTTTATAGCAACAGGATAAAATCAAAATAAGCATAATTTATATATGAACAAATAGGGGTAACCTACACGGAGCAGTGGGTACACCCCTAAACAAAGGCATGGGGAGGGGTGACCTGCACAAAGCAGCAGGTGCACCTACTCTTGCCACATTGCTGGGCAGACTGGATGCACCATGATGATCTCTATCTGCCGTCATTTACTATGTTACTACGTAAGTAACTTTGGGGGTTTCTCAAACAAATCACTGGGTTTAATCTCTCTCCCTAGCCCCCATTCTCCAGTGAAATTTTGTCTAGCCAACACAGTTTAGCAGGTTAGGAAGAAGCAGCACTAGGGTTATTCCTAAAGTTTTCAAACCTTTGTCCGGATAGCGCAAATATTTAGCACTGTCTGAGCAAAGTTATCCAGATAAGAAAGGCTGCTGAAATAGCAGCTGTAAAGTTATCCAAACAACTTTAATCGGATATATTCAGTAGTAGACTTATGCAAATAGATTCTACTAAACATGTAGTTAAAGTTATCTGAATAATTCCATATAACTTTACCACTCCCTAGACTGCTGATGGCACCCACATTTAAAAAATCACGGTAGAGCCTTTCTTTTTTCTATTTATAAAGGCATGAGAGTGTGATTGTTGAAGCTGAAAGCAAACTTCACACACTCTTGTGATCCATCTCAGCTCATGACATTGATCAGTGACTCCAGAGCAATTTGGAATCCTGACACCTATGGTACCAACAAACTGTTGGCTGAGCCCATTGATGGAGCTTATGCAGATGGTGTGATCTAGGGAAAAGAGCAAAGATTGTGGTTCAAGAGCCATGTCAGAACTGACTCTCTATGTGACCCTGAAGCAGACAGTCCGTTACTTTATGCCTCCATTTAGTCAACTATATTCTTCCAGTAGTAATAAATGCATAGAGTACAAATCCTTTAGGACAAGGGCTAGGTTATGTCCTCATGTTACATAGGAATATGTAACAATTAAATTTAAAAAAAATACATTTGTGTCTAGTCGCAATAAAGCACACAATGACTTCAAACACGTGAACACTGTTGAGAGCAAATTAAGAAAACTAGAGTGCTTAATGACAGAAGACAATTTTACTCATTCAGGCAAATCATTCCAACAGCTGCAGAAGGCACGCCTGAGGCTTACAGCACAAGCTTCATATCACCTACTTCTAGACCATTTGTTTCATAATGCAATTGATGTACATATTCCTATGTAACTTGAGGACATAACCTAGCCCTTGTCCTAAAGGATTTGTACTCTATGCATTTATTACTACTGGAAGAATAGTTATCCAGATTAAATTCTTTACAAGCTGCCATTAGTTCCTCAGAAATCCTTTGCAAAATACTTGTTGGGCTAACTGGTTAGAGAACGTCTAAGTGTAGGTGTTGGCACTCAAAGATGCCAAGGATGGCCCATCTCAAACAGTCAGATTTACTGCCCCAGTGAGTGAGGCTGAAGGGCAATGAATGAGATTTTTCCAGTGGAATTTCAGAAGTATTTATTTATGCATGCAGGAACTTGCTCTTGTTGGGCTTCCTGAAGCCCATTAATGACATCAGCACCTCTTTCATACTTGCACCCATAGGCATTAGAACGTGGTGGGCCACGGACACCACCAAATTTTTGCCCACCAGCCGCAGCGAGAAGAGAGCAGCTGTGATCGCAGAAGAGTCTGTTCCCTGCAGGCAGACAGAAGGAGTCTTTGCCACAGTCGTGGTAGCCTTCTCCTCCTGCCCACAGGGATCCAATCTCCCGCAGGCAGACAGGAGTCTTCCGCGATCTCAGCCATTCCCTTCTCTTCTACCAGTGGGAGATGGGATCCTCGTGGGCAGAACTGGAGGGGAAGGCCGTGGGGGGCTAGGGGTGGAGTTAGGGTGGAACTTGGGGCGGAGTCAAGGCGGAGCTTGGCTTCCCAGTCAAAGAGGCCCCTGCTTTCGCCCTGTTCAGCCGCACCATTTGCACAGCCCTTGGTATGACCCTTGCAAGGGGCAGGTCTGACATTGGGGGGCAGAGGTTTGTGCAACGGGTGGGTGATCTGACATCAATGGACTATGTGCTCAGGGCCAGGTTGGATACTGTGGCCTCAAATGGAGAATTTTTTAAATTTGTGTTGGGGGGCCTGCATTACATGCATCAGTAGATAGCACAGATGCATCTGTGCTATCTGCTGCTGATTTTAATCTGGGCCCGTGCAGTAAGTGTGTGCTCTGTGCAGTGTTTGCAGGGCATTTGCTGGCCATGCCTCAGAGTGCCCTACCTTTGCACATACTGCATGTTAGTTTTTGCTCCTAATGCATGCTAAGTGCAAAGACTTACCGCACTTTAGTAAATAGCCCCTTTAAGTTAATCTAGCCCAAAGTTTGAACTGACTTTTTATTAAACAGAATCTTGATTCTGGGAGCTACTTTTGGAAGAGTTCTTGTAACGATTAAAGTGTTTCTCCCAGTCTTTGAGATCTGTGGGAAAAAAATCCTTATTGCATATGACACTCTGTTCATTTTGTACAGCACTGGGGACTCTAGGTTGTACTGCACAAGTCAAATAGTTATTGTATTGGCATATAGTTCTTAGAGCTAACCCCACATCTTACAATGGAAAAACAGATGAAACATACTTAGAAAAATGAAATGTAAAGCAAAGTTACAAAACAATTTGAGCTGACTACCAAAGCACCAGGCATAGGGATACAGAATGATGACAGTGAAGAGCTGTGAGGCTATTATTCAAAAAGAGCTGAGTACATAAATGTAAACTCCTAAATTAGGTGCCTATTTTTCAGCATATTATTATAGTTTAGAAGTCTTGGTTTTGCTTAAAATCGGTGCCTAAAACTGAGGCTCCTAAATGAGGCCTGCTATTTATTCACATACATTAGACTACTAAGTTAGGTGTTTAGCTCTGCAAAACAGTGCTGAGTGTATAACTTACTTGCCTGACCTGATCCCACTCTACATTTTAGTTGCCTAAATTTTGGCACTTGGAGTAAGGGGGGTATACTGAAGGGGGTATTTCATTTAGGGACATCTAGGAAACTAACTCCTTAAGAGGCTGCTTCAGAAAGCCGGCTTTGAAGTCGCATGCTATCAACTCTGTACGCCTCTATGCAGCACACCAATAGCACGCCTCTTCACAGCGGCATGCAGAAAGGGGTGCATACGCAAATTAGCCATGCGTCAAACTGTATTAAAAAGGAGCAGTTGCAGCGGGAAGATGGTTCCTTCTATCTACCTTTGTCACGACTGCTCCGTCAAACTGTGGCACAAATGGCAGTGTTAAACTGGGAGAGTAAGCCACACACATGTGGATAGAAGTCGGTGCGAGTTTGGCATGCTCTCCTAGAGAAACAGGGGCACCACGTGGCTAATTTGCATATGTGCCCCGACACTATTTTGATGGCATCAGAGGCTTTCCCTGATGCCTGGATCATCGGAGATGAAGTATTAAACTTTACCTCAGAAGATCCAGGCATCGGGGAAAGCCCCAGATGCCATCAAAATACTGCTGGTGCTCTTGATATAAAGCAATTCCCTTACCCACCCAACTAAAAATAAACCTGGTTGACCAGTGGCCCCAATTCCCCCACCCACTCAGTTAAAAGAAAACCCTGATGGCCAAGCAGCCCCGATCCCCTCCACTCCCTCCCGTTACCTTTACAAAGGAGTAGGAGTGTTACCCATGCACTTCCGCTCCTCTGCCGCCATCTTGAAAAATGGCAGCGCCTGGCCCAATGAGGTGCATTCTGTAATGCACCGGGCAGGGTCAGACTGCCATATAAGGCATTTTATACCTTATATGGCAGTCTGACCTGGCAGGTGCATCCCAGGATGCACCGCATGGGACCAGGCACCGCCATTTTTCAAGACTGCGATGTGGGAGTGCATGGGCAACACTCCTGCTCATTTGTAAAGGTTCCAGGGGAAGGGAGGGGGAGTTGGGACCACTGGGTCACTAGGGTTTTTTTTTAATTGGGTGGTGGGGGGGGATCGGGGCTGCTGGGCCACCAAGGTTTATTTTAAGTTGGGCGAGTGGGGGAATCGGGGCCACTGGGTCAATAGGGATTTGCTTTCTATCAGGGGCACTGGCCTCCTGACAGTATTTTGATGGCATTGGGGGCTTTCCTCGATGCCTGGATCATCTGAGGGGAAGTTTGACACTTCATCTCAGATGATCCAGGCATTGGGGAAAGCCCCCGATCCCATCAAAATGCTGACGGGGGCACACACAACACATTTAAGCCACTTCAGACCTAAACGTAGAGAATTAGTGCTTAAGCTGATTGCAAACTCCTCTAGGCGTTTCTCTGCATCATTCACAGACAATATTAGCATGCCATTTTAATACGCACAGCTCATTTGCCTACAATTTAAATACACTAGGCGTTATTGTGTGTGCTTGCTTTTCCTTTGCTGTTTACGTGCGCATCAGTCTCTTTTCTGCATTTAACCTGTCGGAACTTTTGCTTATAAGTTGCGTTATCTTCATGCAAAGGCACATTGGGCTTTCTGCATCAGCCCGTAAGTTAGTTATCCAGATCTTTTGAGTATCAACCTATTTACTTCAAAAGACCTTATTGGAAATGCTTGTTCCTGAAGTACTTTAACATTTTGCTTTGAAAACATTAATGTATGTGGAAACCTGTAAAACATCTTTCATAATGTCTCCATATGATGCTCAGTCTGAATAATCAAACTTGTTTCTGTGGTAGAAGGAAAAGGAAATCACAGCCCTCCATATATGTATATTGTACTACAATGTGGAAAATATAAGATTATTCTTAAAGGAAGGGCCAAGAAAATGTGAACCCAACCATTTCATCATTGCACTTTTTTTTTGTGTAACAGGAAATTGATGACTGTCTCATCCAAGCAAAAGACCGAAGCTATGATGCCCTGGTGCACTTTGGGAAACGGGGACTGAATGTGGCAGCCAGTGCAGCTGTGACTGCTGCCGCCAAGGTAAACGCTGTAGGCCATAGTGAACGTATTTATTGTCTCGCCATCATTTTTCACCAGCAGCACCCAAAGCCTGCCTCTAACTCACACCAGCAGAGAGGAAACAAAGGAGAGAGAAGAAGAAGCTACCCTTTACCATATTCAGTTGACGTTTTTCTTTTAAAAACAGTAAGGCTTTAAAATAAGTGCCCCATCACTATTATCCCATTATTGTAGAAAAAGTAAATCATTTATTTGGTATCAATATGGATTTCAGTGAGGAAATAAAAGCTGCCTTCTGAATACTGTTTCTTTTAACTTGATGGGAATTCCAGCAGAATGAACACAAATCCCATATTTGGTAAAAACTAGGCAGTATTTCAGAAGTAGACAAGTTTCCATGGACAGTGCTGATAAGTGTGTGCATAATGTCATCTGAAAACTGATTAGTTAACACAATCTCATGGATATATAGTAACAGAAATTGTGGCAGGCCTATGTTTGACCTCTTGGACCCCATCATATACTAGATCAGGAGGATAATGAAGAGCAAGGAGTGGCGCTCACCCAAAATATTGACTCAGTTGCAAATTCTACAGAGTTTGATTGTGTCTGAGCACTGAAAATTGATGCTTTGGGGCTATTAATTCACCCTATTGATCAAGATACAGAAACACCATGCCTTATCTCCCATTTTTATAAATCAATTACAAGAAAACCAATAAAATAATTGAGTAGCGGTGATAACATTATAAGGCTTGCAAATGCTGAAAGATGTAAACCATCCTAGGGTCCTTTCCTTAGGCAGTGCCTTAGTATAATGATCACCATTTTCATATAAAAATACATCCAGCACTGGATTTACTTCATCGTATATGTTAATAATACAGCAGTGTTTTCTCCAGGAACAAGCAAGAAGTCAGTCCTCACATATGGGTGACGTCGGCGCCGATGGAGCCTGTGCAGATCCACTCCCCAGCTGTCAAAGAAAGCCTTTGGGAGTTACGCTGCGCATGCATGGTCATCTTCCTGTTCAAAGGTGCCATCTTACATCAGTCATCTTTTTTCCACGGAGCTCTGCAAACATGCTGTCTGTGTACCCCGGATAAAGTTGATTTTTCCACTGTCCTTGGAGTTAAGCAGTGTGGCAAGTACAACTGCACTATGTCCCATATAGATCACCACAGTACCTGCATTAAGTGCCTTGGGATGAGCAATGACGTGTCTTCCTGTCTGCTCTGCCTTTTGATGTCAGCTAAGACCCATAAGGAATGTGAACGGTGGCAGAGGGAGCTGCCTCGGTAAGTCTGCCTCGAGATCGGCATCGAGGGCAGAATCCTTGCCTTCGATGCCGGCGCCAGGCAATTCATCATCGTGCACCTGGGCTTGGTTGGAGCCCTGAGGTCATCAGGCATTGGAGTTGTCCTCAGAGGACCTTCTCTGTGCATTGTGGGCTTCATTGAAGCCAAAGTCGAGGTCCAAACCCAGCCCGGTGGGCAAGACCTCCGGTGCCCTCGACCCAAGGACAGCCAGGAGTGCTCCTCTAAGCAGCCCTGGTAGGAGGAGTCTTCCATGGAGTCAGATGATCGATTCTGGTCCCCCGATGTGATCAGCACCAGGGATTCTCCTACCAGGGACCTGATACTGGCTTCAATGTCCTTGAGGCCAGTGCATGTCGCTGCAGGACCATCTGGTATTAAGGCCAGGATGGCAGCCCTGGAACACAGCTTCACTGCATTCCTCGAGGCACAGTGGGGCCTGACCCCCAGTACCTCTGGGTCGTCAGTGCCAGTCACGGGGCCGTCCTCGAAGAGAACCTCCCTGGAGGATGCTCCACTCATCCTTGAGAGGTTGGCTTGAGTGTTGCCAATTCTATCGGTGACCACCTTGAGGCCCGATGTGGCATCAGGCACAGCAGCACAGGAACTCCAATGCCAGGAGTCATTGAAGGAGAGTCGGTCCAACAATCATGGGGTGCTTGCCGATTCCTCTGACTCCTGGTCTGCATAAGAAACAAAGAGTCTTCTGACAGCATCCTCCACCGGGACATCCTCTCTGACCCGTCTCTGCCACACCATCGGTGGTGGTCACCTCCAGAGGATCTAGCCTTCCTGGAATTTGTGAGGGAGGTGTCCCAGGCCATTGCCCAAATGGTGGTGCCCAAGGACAAGCCACATACCAAGGATCTCGAGATTCTCCATTCTGAAGCTCCTTCTTGGGAGGCACTGATGGTGCCCATGCCCCCCATCCTGGAGTGGCTGCTGTTCAGGATGTGGGAGACCCCAGTGATGGTGCCAATTGTGAACCATCGACTCGATTCACAGTATCGAGTCGGCTGGAGCCCCAGCTTCCAGAAGACACAGCTGCCACACAATTCCATGGTGGTGGAGTTGGCCATGCGTCACATTAAAAGCCAAAAGATGCACTCTTCAGTGCCCATCTGGCAGGGAGGCTTGCACCATGGATGCTTTTCACAGGAAGTGTTTCCAGGGCTCCATGCTCACAGCCCGGATCCAGGCATACCAGCTGTACATGGGCATGTACCTGAGAGAACTGGTGAAGGAGCTCGGCTAGGTTATCAGGCAAACCTCTTGAGCACTTCAGGGCCCTGGTGAAATTGTCAAGGAGTGCTCAAAGTTTCAAATGCGGGTGGCCTTCAATGGCTTTGATTCGGTGGCTCGGGAAGCTGCAGGGGATATTAGTGCCCGCTGCCTTGCCTGGCTACAGTCTGAGTTGAAGCAGTGGGTTCAGGACAAGTTGACTGATGTCCCTTGCTGGGGAGAGAACCTCTTTGGCAAGCCCATGATGGAGAAGGCTGATGAGCTGGAGAAGGAATTCATGACCAGAACCAGGCTGTCCAAAAAGGTGTCTGAATCTTCCCGCAGGAAGACTTTGGGGAAAAAGTCCTTCCACCCGAAGACCAAGAAGGTTTACAGAAACTACCCCAAGTTTCAGGTCTACCACGCTCCCTCCCAGGGCCAGGGGCATGGCCCTGATAAGCCAAAGGCCCCCACAACCCAAACAGTGCCCCAGCCTCAGCCTGGGCGGAACTTGGGCATAGCCTCCCTCCCCAATGAGGTAACAGGCCCAAGGTTCATGGGAGGCAGGCTAGTCCGCTTTGCCCACCTGTGGCCAACCATCACCACAGATGCCTGGGTGCTGCAAGTGGTCAGGGAGGGGTATCTCCTCCACTTCTCCCAGCTGCCTCCTCCTTTCTTCCCCGGGGGAATTACCCATGGACCCCTTGCACAGGGCGTGCCTGCAGAAGGAGCTCAAAGTCTTGCTCGAGGATCGGGTGGCAGAGCCTCTCCCTCAGCCTCTACAGGGGTGGGGGTTCTACTCCTGCTACTTCCTTGTCCTAAGAAAACGGGGCTTCCAGCCCATCCTGGATCATTGGGATCTCAACCACTTCCTGGTCAAGGAAAAGTTGAAAATAGTATCCCTTAGAACCTTGCTGCCTTACCTCCTGCAGGGAGATTGACTATGCTCCTTGGATCTCAAAGATGCCTACACCCACATCCTGATCCATCCAAGACACCATCAGTACCTCTGATTCATCTGCAGCAGATGTCACTATCAATACAGGGTGCTCCCCTTCGACCTAGCCTCAGCTCCTTGGATATTCACAAAATGCCTGGCAGTTGTGGTCACACGCCTCAGACTCCTGGGAGCATTCATCTTTCTCCAGATGGCTAGAAGTCTGTGTTCACTGGGTGTTGAGCGTCCACTGAGCCTGCCGCATGTGGAGGTGGAACGTGGATGGTAGATACCATGTGCCCCAAGAGGCGGAGCATCTGCCTAGCTGTCACCAGAGCCAGCTCACCGGAGAAGATGCTCAATGCAGTGCATCGCACCATAGGGCTGCTCCAGGGCCTGGGGTTTGTGAACAACACTCAAAGTCTCACCTCCTGCCCACCCAGTGGTTGGAGTTCATAGGCGCCCTATTGGATTCTCTCAGGTGAGGGTCTTTGGCCACTGGACCGTGTACAATATCTATCTGCCCTAGTGCAGGCAGTGCAGGGTGGCTCAGCGGTGATAGCTAGGCAGATGCTCTGCCTGTTGTGGCACATGGCATCTACCATCCATGTCACCCCCTTTTGCCTGCCTCCACATGCGGCAAGCTCAGTGGATGCTCAGCACCCAGTGGACACAGATTTCTGGCCATCTGGAGGACCACATCCAGATCACGCTGGCCTTGGAGGTGTCCCTCACCTGGTGGCAGGACCTTCTCAACCTCAGAACCAGTAGGCCCTTCCATGCTACGCTGATCCAACACATCCTTACAATCGATGCATCCAAATTGGGCTGGGGGCCTGCTGTGATCACCTGAAGTTGCAAGGACCATGGTTGCCAGAGGAGAGTGGCTCACAGATCACCTGCTGGAACTCGGAGCAGTCTCTCATACCCTGTGGGTCTTCCAGGACCATCTGGCAGGGCAGGTGATTCAGGTCTAGATAGACAACCAGGTGGCAATGTACTACAGCAACAAGCAGGGAGGCACGAGCTCGTACCACCTCTGCTGGGAGGCGGTGCGCCTCTGGAAATTTTCAGCGGGGAAGAACATCTCCCTCAAAGTGATGTACTTGCCAGGCCAGGACAATGTTCTGGCCAACCTCCTGAGCTGGGTCTTCCAATCCCCTGAGTAGCAACTGAACCCAGTGATGCTGGGGAGGTCTTACGATGCTGGGGACCCCTTGCTGCCCCTGCTGTTTGGAATGCACTTCTGGAAAAGCTATGATCCACAACTGATTTAAAAGACTTCTGCAAGTTACTCAAGACTACCTTAATCATTGAACATTATAATGAAGACCACCAATCTCAATACCACCAGTCTCAATCTTAATGTAGGAAGTAACAAGACTGTTTACGTTTTTGAAATGTAATGTTACAATTTACAATTGAATGTTCCTTGTAAAAGGAGTATGAAGTTACAAGTCTGTTTAAGTTTTTGAAATGTGATGATACTGTTTACAGTTGAAATTTCTTTGTAAACGTTATTGTTCAAAATTGAAGTTCTTTGTATAAGTTAATGTTAATTTAAACTGCCTTGATTAAATGAAAAGACAGGACAGAAATACTATTAAATAAATAAATAAATCTCTTTGCCAGTCCAGAGAACACACAGCTACCACGCTTCTGCTCACGGAGGCCGGCCCAGGGACAGAAGGTGGCAGACGCCTTCCTCCTCCCCTAGTCCAGAGGCTTCCTGTATGCATTCCTGCCTAGGCCCTTGATTCCCCAGGTCCTCCTCAAGATCCAAGCGGAAGCGGCCTCAATTATATTCGTTGCACCCAGGTGGCCCAGTCAAGCCTGGTTCCCCCTATTTCTGCAGCTATCTCAGAGGGACACACTGCTGCTGGGGAGCGCCTCAGACCTGCTATCACAGGATGGTGTGATGCTGCTGTACTCCAGCCTCTAGTCCCTTGTCCTCACAGCCTGGATGCTGAGAGGCTAGCTATAGTGCATCACCACCTCTTCAGGGGGTAGATGTTCTGCTTGCCTCGCGTAAGGAATCCACACAACAGGAGTATGCTTTTAAATGGCGCAGGTTTTTGTTCTGGTGTGCGTACAAAGGTCTTAACCCCTTCTCCTGCACAATGTTGGATATCTTGCAATACCTCCTGCATCTGTCGAGGGCTAGCCTCAAATCCAACACAGTCAGAGTGCACCTCTGTGCCATCTCAGCTCACCATCACGTGGTGAATGGCCAAGCCGTGTCGGTGCAGCCTGTCTGCTACTAGTGGCATGGGACCTCAGTGTGGTGTTGGGGAAGCTCATTTATTTATTTATTTTATTTGGACAGTTTTCTATACCACCCCTTCCAGAGATCAGGGACGGTTTACATAGAACACAACAAGTTACATAGAACCAAGTATAACTATATACATTGTAACAACTGAACTATGTACATTGTATCTTGTTAAGTATTTACATTGAGACATAAAGCAACATTGTAGCAGGTTTTTTTAATGATTATTATACTGAACAGGTGCTGAATATGCTTTTGGGGAGTTTGTGAAGTATGTTTTGCCTCTGATTAGATTATGCCTTGTGTTTGAAGGGGGGTCGGGGGGGGGGGGGGTGATTGGGTGCTGGTGGTATTGTGGTTGCTGTAGTGTTCAATGAAGAGTAGAGTCTTTAATTCCTTCCTGAATGTTAGTATGTCTTTGAGTGATCGTAGTGAGTCTGGTAGCAAGTTCCAAAGTACTGGGGCTGTGAAGGTTTACGTATAGTGGCGGGAATGTTGAGGAGGTTCAGTTTACTTTTCCTTCTGTTTTTGGTGTTGAGCTGAGCAGTTATAAGGGATGACAGATATGATGGTGCAATGTTGTTCTGTAGTTTTAATGTTGTAATTACACAGGTACACTACCAAAAAACTGCCTCCAGTTTTGCAACTGATTCCTATAGATTTTGGAGTGCTGAATCCAGGAAAAATAGCCAAAATGTTCCATCACGTCACGTTTTCTTGCAAAATTAGATTTCTTACCCATATAAGGAATGTTCACATAATTTCTTTTTAGCCGACTGCAGTTTATTTTCTTGGCCCAAAATAGAGGTTGTAATGGTTAACTAACTAGAAACACTCCCTCATGATATTTTAGAGTGTTTTGTATTCATTTTATACATTAACAGGACAATTGGGAGGCGGGGGGCTAAATCCAGTACTCGCGCTGGCGCATGTTCTTTCCTGTTCGCCTCGCCTCGTTCGCTCGCTCAAACACAGTGGTTGCGACATGAACGTTCCTGTCAAAATTCAGTTTCATGCAAGTTCATTATTACCTTTTGTTTGCTCAGTCGTAATCCAGCTTTATTCCGAAGTGGTTCACTACAGTTGTAGTTTGCAGTGCTGTGTATTTGTGATGGCTCACAGAGCCAGAGGTTGCGTCAACTCTCCGGACAGTTTTTGTTTTATTTGTGGGGAATATACCGTGAAAAAGCGGCAGAGGAACATTTCTGCATTTATTAAAAAAGTATATTTCGCCTATTTCGATTTGAAGTTAGGCGATCAAGACAAACCGTGGGCTCCTCACAAAGTGTGCAAGACATGTGAGGAAGATCTACGCTTATGGATGAAAGGTAAAAAACAAGCATTTCGTTTCGGAATACCTATGATGTGGCGTGAACAAAGAGACCACAGCAGTGACTGCTATTTTTGCTCTTGCATTGTGAAGGGATACAACTTAAAAAATAAGAACGTAATAAGTTACCCCAACCTTCCCTCAGCAATTAGGCCTATGCCTCATAGCAACGAAGTACCTGTGCCTGAACCACCAAAATCTTTGGATCATATTTGTGTGGACGGTTCTGATCATGATGAGACTCATCAGATGGCTTTTCCCGATGAGTCCAGTACTTCCGAGTTTGAAACTGAACCAGATCCGAAACCTGAACTTTTCTCTCAAGCTGAATTGAATGATTTAGTCCGGGATTTAGGACTCCCAAAAGATGCTGCCCAACTGCTAGGTTCTCGGCTTAAACAGAAAAATCTATTGTCACCAGGAACAACTTTTTATTGGTACCGCAACCGCGAGACACAATTTTTGAAGTATTTCAGCAAAGAGGAAGATTTGGTATTTTGCAACGATATATACGGAGTTATGGAAAAGTTTAAACTCAAGTATGATCCTGCTGAATGGCGGCTGTTCATTGATTCGTCAAAAGACAGCATAAAAGGTGTTCTTCTTCATAATGGCAACACATTCGCTTCAGTTCCTATTGCTCACTCTGTTGTTCTCCAAGAAAAATACGAGAATTTGGCCCTGATTCTTCAGAAGATTCGTTATGATGAGCATAAGTGGATGATTTGTGGAGACTTTAAAATTCTATCCATGCTATTAGGGCAGCAATCCGGTTTCACCAAATATCCCTGCTTCCTTTGCTTGTGGGATAGCCGGGCCCGCGACCTACACTGGGGGAAAAAAGACTGGCCAATTCGGGAGTATTTGAGACCCGGTGAGAAAAATGTTCTTCATGAGAGCTTGGTACCTCGTGATAAAATTCTATTACCACCTCTCCACATTAAGTTGGGTCTCATTAAGCAATTCATCAAGTCCCTTCCAAAAGATGGTGAGTGCTTTCAGTACCTTTGCTCAAAGTTCCCCCGACTTTCTGAAGCAAAGCTAAAGGAAGGAGTGTTTGTTGGCCCTGATATAAGGAAACTCATTTCAGATGGAGCATTCGCTGAAACGATGTCTGAGAAGGAAAAAGAAGCCTGGGATTTCTTCAAGGATGTTGTTCTCAAATTCTTGGGGAACAGGCGGGATGAGAACTATAAGGATATTGTTGCCAGGATGCTCAATGCCTTCAAAGAACAAGGCTGTAACATGAGCCTGAAAGTCCATTTCTTGCACTCCCATGTGAACTACTTTCCCGAAAACTTGGGGGCGTACAGTGAAGAACAAGGTGAAAGGTTTCACCAGGACATCAAGGACGCAGAGAGAAGGTACCAAGGAAGATGGAACACCACTATGATGGCTGATTTCTGCTGGTTGCTGCTGCGGGAAACCCCAGATGAAAAATACGCCAAGCAGCACACCAAGAGAAGCATTCGGGGGAAGAAGAAACGGGCCCACCAGGAGATTGATTGACCCAAGAATGACTTTAAAATCTAAACTGTGTTGACAAATATCGTGTTTTTACTAAACTTTGAAATAAAAATTTGCTAGTTATTACCACAGTGTCGGATCTCATTTATTAGAATTTTATTTTCACACCATCGGGTGTTTGTCTTCATGTATTGCAATGGTGCGGTTTGCGTTTTCTATTCTTACATACATACCTATACAACATTTTTTGCACATTTCTTTGCTTTGCTTTGTGTCTAACCTCGCTCTTATATGCTCAATGTTTGTGCACATGTATGTGGCTGTTTTAAGTGCAGACAATTTTGCTACCATCACAGTGTGTTTTGTTGACATTACTCTATTCTTATGTGCTGCCTTGTTACAATTTTCTTTATTCTTATTTGAATAACTACTAAACAATTAGTACTGTATAAAGAATTCATCCAAGAAACTTTTATCTCGATCGCACTCAATCTGAAACGTTCACCTCAAACTGCTAACCCAATGTAGCAAAAAATCTGTACGTGATGGAGCAAATTGGTTACCAGACCAAAAAACGTAAAAATCAATCGAAACATTAGAGGCAGTTTAAAAAAAAATTTTTTTAGTGTACCTGTGTTATCATTTTGTATTTTGAGCGACTTGCTATTGGGAGCCAATGGAGATTTTGTAGGATAGATGTGATATGGTCAGTTAAGTGTGCCTTGGTTATGATTCTAAAATATTTAAACCCCACAATGTGTGAACAATTAAAGGAACCAAAACAAAAAGTTCACCATTAAATACCCCTAAAGTTAATTTTTTTTATAATTCTTTTGTCGAAGCTGACTGTAGGAGAGGTGGTATGGGTTCAACCACTCGCGCCAAGCAGTAAGCTACCTTTTATTCAAAATAGGTTCTTCACCACTTAAAACGATATTTTAATATTTTTATATTTTTGACACTTATCTTGTTTAAAACACTCCACCAAAGAGTTAAGTTGCTCAAGAAGAATTCCCTTTACACGACGCGCGCGTTTCGGGTATCCAACCCTGTATCAAGTGCTCAGTTGTAAAAGCAAAAATGGCAACAATTAGGAAAGACGCCGTCTTCTGCAGCTATGGTAGAGGTGATTACCTATAGGCTGGATAACTGCAGTTTTAAAGAAGAACCAACCAATAGAGAAGGGAACACCCACTGCAAAGGGAATCCCTTGTCTGATTGGTACAACTAAGTGACAACACGTCCCATAAGAATGATACGTCAAATCACGCTCAACCAATCGATCTCTCGATTAAGGCCAGCCGGTTCTGTTGAGTTCAAAAGAAATATCCATCTCTGTTCCAACCATTGGAGATTTTTCTCACGGTCTCCCCTTCTAGGGTTCTCCGGTACATGGTCTATTAGACGACACGGTATCGATCAGTTGTGACAGGTCATAGCCCCTGTAATTCCTGTCTATACTGTGCTACAACATGGACAGGCACGTCCTGGTCTCATCCAGAAACCTCACATATATATCAACGTCGTTGGGATACATCTTGTACATCTACACATGTTGTTTATTTACTGTGCTGCCCATGTCATCTATTATATATAGGTAGAACGATTCGTCCTATTAAAAAATGACTAGCGGAGCATGTTTCGCGGTTGCGTCAACGGATTGATACTGCTCCAATAGTAACACATTGCATTGCTTTTCAACATACTTTTGAGGACCTCCGATGGACCATAATAGACCATGTACCGGAGAACCCTAGAAGGGGAGACCGTGAGAAAAATCTCCAATGGTTGGAACAGAGATGGATATTTCATTTGAACTCAACAGAACCGGCTGGCCTTAATCGAGAGATCGATTGGTTGAGCGTGATTTGACGTATCATTCTTATGGGACGTGTTGTCACTTAGTTGTACCAATCAGACAAGGGATTCCCTTTGCAGTGGGTGTTCCCTTCTCTATTGGTTGGTTCTTCTTTAAAACTGCAGTTATCCAGCCTATAGGTAATCACCTCTACCATAGCCGCAGAAGACGGTGTCTTTCCTAATTGTTGCCATTTTTGCTTTTACAACTGAGCACTTGATACAGGGTTGGATACCCGAAACGCGCGCGTCGTGTAAAGGGAATTCTTCTTGAGCAACTTAACTCTTTGGTGGAGTGTTTTAAACAAGATAAGTGTCAAAAATATAAAAATATTAAAATATCGTTTTAAGTGGTGAAGAACCTATTTTGAATAAAAGGTAGCTTACTGCTTGGTGCGAGTGGTTGAACCCATACCACCTCTCCTACAGTCAGCTTCGACAAAAGAATTATAAAAAAAATTAACTTTAGGGGTATTTAATGGTGAACTTTTTGTTTTGGTTATGATTCTGGCAGTGACATTCTAGGCTAATTGGAGGTGGTTTATGCTTTTTTGGGAAGACCTTGTAGTAAGCTGTTGCAGTAGTCCAAGTGGGGTGTGATTAATGCTTGGACTACCGTTCTGAAGTCATCGGGTGCGAGGAGGGGTCTAAGGTGTTGCACGGTTCTTAACTTGAAAAATATGGTTCGTGCAGTTTGTTTTATGTGTGGCTCCATGTTAAGGGGGGGGGGTGAAACTATGGTTCCTCGTGGTGACAAGTACTTTTGTTTTTATAAGGTTAATTTTGAAGTTGTTTATATTTAGCCATTTTTCTGCTTCCTGTATGCATTCGGTTATGTTGTGGTATGTAGGGTTATGTTCACTGATCTAGGAGTAGAGTAGGATGTCATCTGCATAGAGATGGTATCCAATCTTGTGCTTTTTGAATATTGAGCAGAGTGGTTGAATATACAGTAGAGGTTGAACAGGAGGGCGGAAAGTGCCGAACCCTGCGGAATACCTTGCTCCTGCGGGAATGGTGATGAGGATTCAGAATTGAGTTTTACGTACTGGGTACGATCAGTTAAGTATGATCTGAACCATTGGAGGATGGTACCTGCTAGACCTAGTTGAGCAAGTCTTGATAGGAGTATAGTGTGGTCTACTTTGTCGAATGCAGCCGTTATATCTATGAATATGAGTACAAAGGCTGCGTTTGAGTTATCCATGCTTCATATGAGGGTATCAAACAGTACAAGCAGCAGTGTTTCTACTCCATGAAAGGAGCAGAACCCATATTGATGCTCATCTAGGGGTGCGTTTTGGTCGATGAAGCTTTGGAGCTGTAATTACACAGTTTTTTCTATGATTTTAGCTAGAAAAGGTATACTGGCAATTGGCAATTGGGTCTTTTATTTATTTATTTATTTTATTTAACAAACATTTATATACCGCATCTTCCTGAGATCAGTTGCGGTTCACAATAAACAACCAATTAACAAAGCAGCGTTTGTTTTACATGTAACGTCAAATAACGAAGAATATTATAAGTAAACAACAATGTTAAGCTTGAGCAGAACATAACAGTAAAAACTATATACATTATATACAGATACAGTTTTTAGGGCTTTAGCATTGGGGTAGTACAGTTTCAGCTGGGATGCGATGTCTGTTTAGATCGTGGTCAACTAAGGTCAATACTGGTTAGCCTTTATCCAAATCAAGTGAAGGATGATCTATATTGTTGTAATGTAAGGTGAATAGATAGGTTTTCAATTTTTTACGAAACTCAATGATCTCAGTTATCGTTCTTAGGTCGTCAGGGAGGGAGTTCCAGATTGTTGGGGCTGCGTGTGAGAACGCTCTGTTGTTTGTTAATTTGTTTGCTTTTATGAAGTCTATGGGAAATTTTAGTTTGTTTAATTGACCTTTCCGTTGGGTAGCTTTTGCATGTTCTTTACTGATTAAATTACTTAGCGTGACTGGGGCCAAATCATTTAGCGATTTAAATGAAGTTATTAAAGTGTTGTGTTCAGGGACTTGTGTGTTCAGGGACTTTTGTGTTCAGGGACTTGTTTTTCAGTATAGGTCGGATGGCTGAGCGTTTACGTTTGCTAGGTAAGTTTCCAAGTGTGAGGGATTGGTTGATTATATTCAGTAGGTAAGGTGCTAGTTCTGTTTTTGTTGCTTTTATCCATGCCACAGGCATGTGTCTAGGTGAGAGGATGTGGTGTTGATCCTAGTAATTGTTTCTAGGAGTTGTTTTTCCTTGATGAGGTAAAAGGATTGCCATTTGTTGGAGTTGGTTTGATTATTGGGTGGGAGGGGAAGGGGTGAGTTGTTATTAGACTTTAGTTTGGTAGCGAAATGGTTGGCTAATGTTTGTGAATTGATGTTGTTCATGTTTCTCTCATTTTGTGGAGGTTTAGCAATGGATTTGACAATTTCAAAAAGTTCCCTTGGTCAGTTGATGGCTTTGTTTAGTATGTTTGTATGATAGTTCTTTTTTGCAGTATTTATTTATTTTATTTAACATTTCTTATATACTGCCTTTTCATGATATCAAGGTGGTTTACATTGAACAAACTGAAATTACATTGAACAGGGCATTATAACTTGGAGATAACTATTTTACAGGGAACATGGGCTATGGAGGGTTAAGTGGCTTGCCCAAGACCACAAGGAGCACCTGTGGGACTAGAAACCCCAGTCCTTCTGGCCCAAGGTTGCTGTCCTCTAGTGGGATTTGAACCCCTGACCCTCTGGCCTGAAGTACCTTGCCCCAACCACTAGGCCATTTATGGCTTCTTTATAGGCATTCATTGTGGTCAAATAATGGTTTTTCGCCGGTGACCCGGTGAAAAGCGGGATACAAATACAGCTAAATAAATAAATAAATAAATTTTCAATTCTGAGGTTTTTGTAGCTCTCCGTTTTTGTTCGATTTTGCGGAGCTCTTTTTTTAGTGAATGAAGATCATATGTATACCATCTTTCAGTATATCTATGCTTTGCTTTTGTTTGATTGTTGGTCCTTGTAGCTGCTTTGTTGACTATAGAGTTCCAGGAGTGTATTGCGTTGTATAGGTCCTTAGAAGTAGGATCTAGTTGAGGGATTATCTCATCAAGAAAGGAGTTTTTGTTTAAGTTCTTGAATGATGTAGTATTATGATTTTTATAGGGTGTAGGGTGAGTGGGCGGTGGTATAGGGATGTTCAGTTGCAGTAAGAAGTGATCAGACCATGGGACTTGTGAAGCTGTAGGGGGGGGGTGTAATTGGGGTGCTTTGTAAGGTGTTCAGGGATGAAGATGAGATCAAGGGTGTTGCCCTTCACGTGGCTGGGAGTGTTTACAATTTGATGGAAGCCCATTTCTTCCATGAACTCCAGTAAAGATGTGGATTGGTGTATCGGGAGGGATGAGAGGTTGAAGTCCCCTGGGATAATGTGGGGTTTCCTTGTTGGTGAAGTGCAGGCGGATTCTAGAATGGTTGCAAGGTTAGGGTGGTTGTTGCTAGGAGGTCTGTAGAGTAGGCATATTGCTAATTTATTGTTTTCCACTTTAAGTATATCCATTTCCGCACTGCTGTTGCATGCAGCGGTGTTTAGTTTAATTTTGGATAGAATGAGGACTCCACCACCTCTTTTGGAGTCTCTTGGACAATTGTATAGTTTGTAGCTGCCTGTGGTCAGTTGATTCATGAGGATGGTGTCTGACTGTGTTATCCATGTTTGTGTAATTCAGAGCACGTCAGGGGATTCATTGATTAGAATGTCTCGGATTATTGGGATTTTATTTTTTACAGAATGTGCATTGATTAGTATGAGTTTTAGTAGAATTATGTGGTCTGTGTATGTCTGGTTCTGGTTGAAGTGGATTGGGTTGATGTAGATCAACCTATGATGTGGTTTATTGCTGTGAGCATAGTGGTCTTTGGTGTGTAGGTGTCTTTTGTGGAGTGGTAGATAATCTCTGTGGTGTCCTTAGATTATTGGGATGAAGTGGTGTGTAAGATGATCTTTGTGTGTAGAGTATTGGCTGCTATTGTTAGCAATAGCAGGCTTAGTATTGTGTAAAGAGGGGTGCGTTTGATTTCCATGGTGTAGGTAGGGAAGGTTTGCTGGGTAGTTATTATGAAGGTGTGGTGGAGAGGGCTAAAATTTCTGGGGTGATGAGTGGTATTGTGGCTAGTGGATGTTGTGGATTCAGTTGCTTAAACAGGTCTATGGTGTCATTGGTCAGCTAGCTTCGGTTTGCAGTGTTGGTTAGACACAGTATAGATAAAATATACAATATAGTTGATTCTGTTATGCAACGAGGCTGCTGTGTGCTGCTTGAAGGAGGTTCTTATGCAGCTATCTATGATATGGAAGGTAATGGAATTGTAGTATATATTTTCTTTAAGAGAGCATATGATATTATACAGGGTAATAAAGAGGATAACAATGGGGTTTAGATACCAGTCTTTGCTATTGTTTGAGATAACGTTGATGAAGCAGGAACAGGAAGGCAGAGTTTCAAGCACACAGTCTCACCTCCCCCGATGATGGTGGATGCTGGATTGCTTTCAGATGGTTCAGGAGCAGACTGCAGGAGGGAGAAGGAGTGCTCTGCTTGTTTCCCTTTTCAGGTGTGCTTGCAGCCCCAGGATGGTGAAGCAGGAGCAGGAAGACACAGTTTCAAGCACACAGTCTCACCTCCCCTGTTGATGGTGGATGCTGGATTGCTTTCAGAGGGTTCAGGAGCAGACTGCAGGAGAGAGTGTTCTGTTTGATTCCCTTTTCAGGTGTGCTGGCTCAACCCTTTGAACCCCTGGCTACTTGCCATATCAAGTACCTTTCCTGAAAAGTCATGTTCCTGGTAGCGCTCACCTTGGCCAGGCATGTGAGCGAAATGCAGGTGCTGGTAGCCCATGTGCCCTATACCAGGTTCCACAGGAACAGTGTCATCCTTCGGACTCACCTCAAATTCTTGCCAAAGGTTGTCTCTGCCTTCCACTTGAATCAAGAGGTGGTGTTACCCACCTTCTTTCCGAGGCATCTTTCCTCCAGAGCGGGGGCCTCCGTATGCACGCTGGACTGCAAGTGTGTCTTGTCACTTTACATCCAGAGGATGCAGTCAGCGCAGCTCTTTGCCTCTTTTGACCCCAGTCGACTTGGGGTCACAGTTTCTAAGTGCACCCTCTCACAGTGGGTGGCTGACTGCATTTTCTTCATTTATCAACAGGCAGGGCTTTCTCTGGAGCATCATGTGTGCATGCTATGGTGGCCTCAGTGGCCAGCCTGTGCTTGGTGCCCTTACTAGACGTCTGCCGGACCACCACCTGGTCCTTTGTGCACACTTTTGCAGCACACTACTGCTTGGAGGAGACCTCCCAAAGGGATAGCGCCTTTGGCCAGGCAGTACTCCATCACCTCTTTGGGAAATAGCACAACTCCTTCCTTCCAACACGTGGTGTCCAGACTACCAGAGAGAGGATTGCATCTTCGATGCTGCTGCTGCAGTGTTAGACTTCCAGCCAAACAGCGCTCCATGCTGCCCTTTACGGTCTGCTTTTTGGGTCGCTTGTAGCTTATACAAGTTGTTTCAGTAGCTGTAGCTTGGGCATCCCATATGTGATGACTGACTTCCTGCTTGTTCCCAGAAAAAGCATAGTTACTCACCTGTATCAGGTGTTCTCTGAGGACAGCAGGAATAAGTCTTCACAACCCTCCCTCCTCCCCATTGAGTTGTTTTTTCTTTTTCTTCTTGATTAAGCTTTGTCATCTTACTGAGGTAAGATGGCACCTTTGGGTGGTAAAGTGACCGCACATGCGCGATATAACTCCCAAAGGCTTTCTTTGAAAGCTGGGGAGTGGATCTGCGCAGGCTCCGTTGGGTCCAACATCACCCATATGTTAGGATTGATTCCTGCTGTCCCTGGAGAACACCTGCTACAGGTGAGTAACTACGCTATCTCTCCTCACCAGCTGCCTCCCCTCCTCCCCCCTCCCCACTTCCACATGGACACACTCCAGACCCCATCTTCTGCTCTTCCTAATCAACCACCCCACCCTATCCCCTTCTTGGGAGCATCTGCAAGCACACACACACACACATGAACATATTGCAACTGTAATGTGTGAATTATGAAGTTGAAAACTAGATGTTTTTAAGTTGTTTGATTTGGTCTTTATTTTTTGTCACTTGTTTAGTTTTGGATTCTCACCTCTCTTCTTCCTCTCCTATAGGTGCCAGCTCCACCTTCCCTGTTTCTTGCATTCTTTCCAGCACTTTCTGAGCTCCTTATCTTTTGCTCTAAACCTACTTTCCTCCCCCCTTCCTCGTTTTGCTTATTTCTGTGGATAACACTTTACTCCTTCCTGTTTCCTCAGTTCACAATCTTGAGGTCATATTTGATTCTTCTCTTTCTTTTTCCACACACATCCAATAGGTAGCTAAAACCTGTCCTTTCATTCTCTATAACATCAACAAAATTTGCCCTTCCTTTCTGAGCACACTATTAAGACCCTTATCCACTCTCTAGTCACCTTCTGCCTTGACCATTGCAACCAGCTCCTTGCTGCTCTCCCCTTGAATCATATCTCCCCACTTCAAAATGTTCAAAACTTAGCTACACAGCAAATCTTCTGCCAGTGTTGTCATGCTCACATAACTCCTCTTCTGAAGTCACTTCACTGGCTCCATATCTATTTCCATATCCAGTTCAAAAGTCTCCTACTGACTTAAGTGCCTTCATTCTAGGGCTCCTCACTACCTTTCCTGTCTTCTCTCTCCTTACACCCCTCCTCAGGAACCCCATTGTTCTGGCAGATCCCTTTTATCTGTGTCCTTCTCTGCCACTGCCAACTCCAGATTGCATTCATTTCACCTTGCTGCTGCATATCTCTGGAACAAACTATCCGAGTCAGTATATCAGGCTCCGTCTCTGGCTGTATTCAAATCCAGACTAAAAACCCATTTTTTGAGGCTGCTTTTGGATCCTGATTGCCTTGTTCTTCTGCTCCCCACCTATCATTCCCCTAGACTTACCCTAGTCCCTAGTTATTGTGTCATCTGTCTTGATTAGACTGTAAGCTCTCCAGAGCAGGGACTATATCTGACATGTATAAGTACAGCGCTGCATATGCCTTATAGTGCTATACAAATGATCAGTAGTAGTAGTAGCTCTTTCTTGCACCTTCCCTCCCTAGCTACTCTTCCCTCCTTCCAGGCTTTCTTTCCCCTTTTCTCTTGACTACAAACCATGATGCAGAGCTTAGTTTCGGGCTCTGGTGCTATGCTATGGTTTTATTCTTTAATTAGATGCCACTTCTGTCCCCTCCGATGCAGACTTTCAGTTAATGCATCATGGTTTATAGCCATTGCCACCGTTGCAGGCCCCAGAGAGGGGTGCAGCGGTGGTAATTACAAGCCCTGGACGACCGATTCTCTAGGCATTGCTCAGTTCACCTAATGGTTGCACCCGCCCTTAGTAGCAGTAGCAGCAACTTAGCTCTGCCCCCAATTTTGGCATTTTAGCAGCCTTCAGCCCCCAAAACTGGAGGTGGCTCCTCTCTTCTACCCTGACAATAATCTTCGCTTCCTGCCTTAGTCAGGGTTCTTTCTTCCCTTTCACCCTTCCCCACAATCCTTACATTCCACACCAGGAGTTAGTTAGCAGTGTGTGTTTCCGCTGCTGCTGCTTCCTCCTCTGCCAGCTTCTCTCTGAAGTTGCAACTTCAGTATTTATATTGCAGAGGGAAGCTGGCAGAAGGGGAGGCAGCAGCAGGTAAGAACTGCTTGCCAACTCCAGCCAGCCAGGAGATAGCAGGAGGGGGATGGTGGACGTAAAAGGCTTCTCAGCTGTCAGCTTTGACCCATCCCTTCTGTTCTCTGTGCTGGCACCTCTGCTCTGCCCCCACTGTTTACTGTGCTGGCAAAACGTCTGGTAACACACTACTACTACTACTATTATGTATCATATCTACAGCTCTCCTAGAAATATTCAGCGCTGTACACAGACACATAAGAGATGGTCCCTGCTCTATGGAGTTTACAGTCTATTCAAGACGGATCAGCAGGACAATAAGAAAATTGGGTAGTTTCATTTATTATGGGACATGGTTAAAAACATGGATATGAACAGGAGCCTCAAAGAGGTGGGTTTTTAGGCTGGATTTGAATAAGGCCAGAAAGAGAGCATGACACACCAACGCAGGAAGTTTATTCCAGGTATACGATGCAGCAAGGTGGAAAGAATGGACTTGGGAACTGACGGTGGAGAAGGGCACCAATAAAACTTACTTATCTGATGAGTGGAATTTCAGAGGAGGGGTGTAAGGAGAGTTAAGACAGGAGAGGTAATGAGGAGCTGCAGAATGAATTCAATTATAGATCAGTAAGAGAAGTTTGAATTGTGTGTGGGAATGGTTTGGGAGCCAATGAAGTGAACTGAGAAAAGGGGTTATATGAGTGTAGCAACACTAGTAATATATAAACCAAGCAGCACTTTGAATAGATCGAAGTGGAGACAGATGGTTCAGTGGGAAATAAGAGGATCAGGTTGCCATAGACTAAGCAGGAGATGAGAGTGTTGATGAGTTTTGATAGTGTATTCAAAAAAAGGACAAATTTTGCTGATGTTATAGAGAAACAAACAAGTATGTTGGATTTGTGTAGAGAAAGAAGAGTTAGAGAAAATCACAAGGTTACAAGCTGACAGGTCTGGGAGTTTGGCATTATGTTATCCACAGATATAAAAAAGGGGGGAAGGGGGAGATGGGAAAGGTGGGGGAATAGAAGGAATTGGATTTATTTAGCTCACACATTTCTCAGAAGTTCAAGGTGAGCTACATTCAGATACAGTAGTTGTTTGCTGTCCCCAGAAGGCATACAATGTAAGTTTGTATCTGATGCCATGGAGGGATAAGTAACTTGCCCAAGATCACAAGGAGCAGCTGTGGGATGGGTATGGGAGAATTATGAAGCTTTATCTTAGTCATCTTGAATTTCAGATGACAGTGGGACATCCAGACAGCCATGTTAGACAAGCAAGCTGAAATTTGCGACTGGATTCCTGGTGAAGTTTCTGATGCAGGGAGGTAAATCTGGAATTCATCAGTGCAAAGATAGTACTAAAAGCCATGGGAAGAGGCCAGAGCTTCAAGGGAACAAGAATAGAGAGAAAAAAGAATAGGACCCAAGAAAAAACCCTGAGGTACATTTGATAGTGGAATAGTAGTTGAGGAAGATCCACCAGAGCATATGCTAAAAGTGTGCAGTGGGAGAGATGATAAGAAAACCAAGACAGAATAGAATCCCCAAATCCAAGTGAGGACAGAATATCAAGGAGAGGTGTGATCAACATTACTAAAATGAATCGAAAAAAGCCCTTAGATTTGGCCAGAAATACCACTACTATTTCTACTACTGATCATTTGTCTAGCACAACAAGGCGCTATACAGACACATGTAAAAGACAGTCCCTGCTCATCAGAGCTTACAATCTTGTCAAGACAGACAACACAACAGCTGAGGACAAAGGTATATCTAGGAGAATGGAAATAAAACCCATAGGAGACAGTGGATCAGGATCCAAAAGCGGCCTTGAAGAAGTGAGTTTTCAGCCTGGATTTGAAAAGGACCAGAGATGAAGCCTGTCATGAAAACTCAGGTAGTTTCTTCCAGGCATAAGGAGCAGCATAGGTCACTGGAGACTGGCAAGCCAGTTCTATAAAATGTAGAGGGCAAAAGCCAGATTGGAATGGATCAAGAATGGCTTGAGATGAAAGAAAGCATGACACTGATAGGGAACCTCTGGTTTAATAATCCCCTTAGCATGGGGCTGTCATCTCCACAAAACCACCCTAGAGTTTCATTTTTGGAGGGATAACAGTTTTCTCTCTTATTTTTTTTAACTTGCTCATATTTATGCAGACACTAAAGATATGGTGGGGGGGGGGATGTACAGGGGGATTAACATGGCTAGCAGACCTGCTAACCGTGTTAATCCCTCTATTGGGGATATTCAGCAGCATGCCACTGAATATCGCCAGGTGCCGCTACTGCACACCCCAATGCTAACCGGTTCTGGAGGTGGCACCCAACCATAACTGGGCAGCAGTGATACTACTGCCCAGTTATGGCAAAGCAGCGCCAAGCCTAACTTTCCACCATGGAAGCTAACCAAACAGCAGCTGCATATTGCCACTGCCCAGTTAGCTTCCTGGCAATCTGGGCAACCCAGATGTTCAATGTCAGGCCTTGATATGACCCCAGCATTGAATATCTGGGTTTAAGTTTCAGTGGTGGCATTTAGCTGCATTAGAATTTATTTATTTATAGCATTTAGCTCATGCCTTTCCAGGGGAAGATCAAGGCACATTACATTCAGATACAGCAGGCATTTCCCTGTCCCCAATGGGCTCACAATCTAAGTTTATACCCGAGGCAATACAATCTAAGTTTATACCCAAGGCCACAAGGAGTGCCACTTTCTGGGTCTAGGCTATTGCCCTAACCACTAGGCCACTCCTCCACAGAAAGTGACTAGAATGACTAGCCGCCACCGCTGAATATCCCCCTCCATAGCTTGCAGGCCAATAATACTGCAATGACTCGACTCCTATACTTTACAGCAAAGGTTCCTAAACACATTCTAGAGATTCTACAGCCAGCTTTGTTTTCATTGATATAGCAAACAGGTATGTGAGATATTTGCATCCCCTGGAAATCTGGTATATGCAAATATCTCCTGCAAATTCATTTTATATATCCTGATGACAAACTGGCGAGAGGGGGGTAGAGGAGTGCAAGGACAGTGATGTTGTGGCCCTTCGTGCATCACATCAATATTTATTTACTATAAGGCACATTTTACAATGGCAAATGCAATCTGGGATATCAAAGCTAGAACATCTGAAAAAAAAGTAGGTACATGCAAGTTGAGGCATGATTTCAGAAACATGGACGTACCCGATATGGATATCTATAGGGACATCTACCTAGACCAGCGATGGCGAACCTATGGCACGCGTGCCAGCTGTGGCACGCGAAGGCCTTGCAGCTGGCACGCGGGAAGGTCCGCAATCGAAAAAAAAAAAACAACCCTGTCTGCTGCCGCTGTCGGGGCCGCCGCGGCAGAATCGAGCGTGCCGCGGGGCCCCCCTGTACCCGGCAGATCCTGCCCTCCCCGTAGCAGCTCTCTCTTTGGAGCTACAGTCAGACGCGCCGGCTTGCAGAGCGCGAAGGGAAGAGTTTCCCTTTCGCGACTCTGTTAAGCCCGTGGGGGCTGATGGGAACTTCCCATCAGCCCCCGTGGGCTTAACAGAGCAGCGAGGGAACTCTTCCCTCGCGCTCTGCAAGCCGGCGCGTCTGACTGCAGCTCCAAAGAGAGAGCTGCTACGGGGAGGGCAGGCTCTGCCGGGTGGGTACAGGGGGGCCCCGCGGCACGCTCAATTCTGCCGCGGCGGCCCCGACAGCGGCAGCAGACAGGTTTTCTTTTTTTTTTAAATTTTCCCTGGGCTGGGCTGGGCTGGGGGGGGTGGGGGTTAGGAGTGGTGATGGGCGGGGCGGGGCGGGGGTGGGGTTAGGAGTGGTGATGGGCTGGGCTGGGCTGGGGGGTTAGGAGTGGTGATGGGCTGGAGGGGGGGTTAGGAGTGGTGAGGGGCTGGGCGGGGCTGGGGGGTTAGGAGTGGTGATGGGCTGGGCTGGGCTGGGCTGGGGGGGTTAGGAGTGGTGATGGGCTGGGCTGGGCTGGGGGGGGTTAGGAGTAGTGATGGGCTTGGCTGGGCTGGGCTGGGGGGTGTTAGGAGTAGTGATGGGCTGGGGTGGGGGGGTTAGGAGTGGTGATGGGCACTGGGCTGGGGGGGTTAGGAGTGGTGATGGACACTGGGCTGGCTGGGGGGGTTAGGAGTGGTGATGGGCACTGGGCTGGCTGGGGGGGTTAGGAGTGGTGATGGGCGCTGGGCTGGTGGGGGTAGGAGTGGTGATGGGCGCTGGGGGGGTTAGGAGTGGTGATAGGCGCTGAGGGGGCTTAAACTAAAAATTGAGTGATGGGGGATTAGGACTGGGAGTGGGCTGATGGGGAGGTTAGGACTGGAAATGGGCTGGTGGGATTAGGACTGGGAGTGGGCGATGGGGGGCTCGGAGGGGTATGGGGTTGGGGTGGCTAGGACTGGAACTGGGCTGCGTGGACGGGGGCTTGAACTGCAAATAGCTGTTGGGGATGGGGCTTGGAATGGAAATGGGCTGAGGGGAAGTGGGGGGCTTGAACTGCAACTAGCTGATTGGGACGGGGCTGGGAATGGAAAGGGGCTGAGGGGACGTGGGGTGAGAGAAGAAGGGAATGGATGCTGGGTGAGACTGGAACTAGAAGGGAGCTGATGTTGGGGGAGGATTAGAATGGGATGGGGCTGGGAGAGTAAAATGGAGAGGGGAAAAATATTTTGTGTAGGAGGGATGAAAAATCTACAATTGGCCAGGTATTGGGAGAGTAATTGGGGATTGAGGATGGAGGGGTAAAATTTGTGTGGATGAAATAGGAATGAGGAAAGAGCAAAAGGAGAAAGATTAGTATGTTAAAGCAGATGTAGAGAGAGAGAGAATGGAAAAAAAACTAGAAGAGAGAAGAAAGGACAAATGGACAGCAGACGATGGAGAGTTAGCAGAAAACATGAAGAAACCAGAAGAAAATGGCTGGACCAATTGCAACTGAAAAAAAATGCACAAAAGGTAGAAAGATATCTCTTTATTTTGAATTTATTAACTGGAATATGTCAGCTCTGGGAAATGTGCATCATTAACATCTGCGCTTTGTTGGTACAAGAGGAAATTCCTATTTGACGTTGCCACTTGTTCTCTTTCCCCAGTATTCACTGAAATGTATTGGTTTAATATTTGCAGTGTTGCCTTTTGATAGGTAGGGTATGGTGCTTTGTGAGTCCTGGTAATGCTGTCAGGATACGGCGGGTTTGCTATGGGTTCTAAATGGGCAGCGTTTGTAGTAGTTCCTAATGTGCCTGGCGGTTGGCACTGGATTATAGTAATGTAGAAATCTTTTAGTCTTTCTTTATCCATACACTCATTAAGAGACATGTTTACTAAAAGTTAGTGTATGGTAACATTATGCAAATATTTATGCAAATAAGACCACTTATGCAAATGACGTGCTGGCACTTTGAGGAAATTCTTTGGTTTTGTGCGGCATTTTGGGCACTCGGGCTCAAAAAGGTTAGCCATCACTGACCTAGACATTCCCAGAAGAGCATCTCAAAACATGGAAGTCTAATAATATCATGCTTAAAGTAGGGGTTAGCACCAGCATGGGCCTTTGTGATTTTAGGCTAGTCACTTAATTCTCCATTTTATCTACACTCTCAACAAGTACTTTCCTGATGCCTGTTCATGCCTGGAGCAGATCTAAACATAGAGATGGCTGCAGACGTCCCTAACCTTTCTGAAATTGAACTGGGATGTCTAAGTTCATTACACCTCCCAGACACACATCCACCACATCCCTTGCCTAATTGGATGTCCCCACATTGGAAAGATATTCTCTACCTGCTGACCTCCATCTTGAACTCTCATACTAAATTTAAATCCCTATTCAAAACTCACCTTTTTCCACATAGCCTTTGACCTGCCACCCTCTAACTCCCAGTTCCTTCCCCCGAACTCTTTGCTCTCCTCCTCTGCTCTCTGTGTGACTATATTTTCTTTCTTGTCCAATTTATGGCATTCTTTCTATTTCCTTAAATTATTTTAATTTCATTTTTAATTGTACACCGCCCTGCTGCTTTTGCGAAAGTGCAGTGTATCAAGCACAATAAAACATAAAACATTTGTAAAATTGCTCTGGGGATATCTCCATGATCTTGACATGCACGTCTTCAGACGTCCAAAATCAAACTAAGACTTTTAAAATGACCCCTTATGTGTGCATAAAGCACAGAAATAACAGCATGTGATGCCCAGAGTGTTGCCGGCCTTGCTTTCTGCTCTGATTACACATGAACAACTTCTTTCTGGAGTGTCCTTAGTCATCACGGAAGAATATAATCATAAATATTAGTTACTGCTTGCTAGTCATGCCCTCCTCTCTGTGAAGTAAGTAAGGATATGCCATAAGCCAGAACTGGCACCAAAGAGTAGCCTGTGAAATGCTCATTTGTAAACCACCCAGGGAGTTAGTTCCAGGATGATGGTATAAAAGGGTTAGAAATAAGTAATAAACAAATCATATCACTTATCTATCAGACTTTTCTCTTTCATACTGTTTCTCTGGTCATTTTGAAAGCATCCTTGTGGTATATGATGATTAAATATGGTGCAAATGCTTTTCATATACAAAAGGCTATTTTCCCTGTAACAGCAAGACTTCCTCTGGGTACCGGGCTCCCAGCTAGCCCCAGACTTCTTTGCATCTGCCTTTCAGTTCCTAGAAGGAGCTGGGGTGGGAACAAGAATGCTCTGGTGCATGCCAAGGCCCACGTAACAGGGAAAATAATTCTTCTATAAAAAGTTCTCTGTGTTCTCTTTTCTTTTGCTGTATCCCTCTATGGGAAACGTTTCCTCCAGCTGCCTTTCTGACAGGGTAACAGAGTTTTAAGATGAGTGCATGTGCTTGACATTTCTCTTGTTATTACTCTAAGGTTGGCAGATTTTTTGCAGGCAAATCTGAGACAGTTATCTGAAGGGTGTGAGGGGGGGTAGAAGGGAGGAAGGGACAAGGCATGGAGGAGGGACGAGGTGTCATTATCCTGACCCCCTCCCCCCCATCCATCCCATGACAGCAGCAATATCACATCTTGGCAGACAAATAATAGAAACAGTAATGTATTTCCCTCATTCTCTGGGAACAAGCAGGAAGTCAGTCCTCACATATGGGTGACGTCGGCGCCGATGGAGCCCGCATGGAACAAATCCCAAGCTTTCAAAAATAGCCTTTGGGATTGCTACCACACATGTATGGTCCCCTTCCTGCCCAAGGGTGCCATCTTGCTCGGTCTCCTTTTTTCCATGGAGCCCACCAGACATCGTCTGTTTTTCTCCTGGAAAAAGTTGATTTTTTTCGAGTGTTTTACTCGTCTCCGGTCTTGCACCTGTACCTTTCCTGCCCTGACCTCGGTGCCTCGGTATCGGGGTCGATTCTTTTTACTTTAAGTTTTATTTTTCTTTTGGCATCTTCGCGCCATTTTTCTATGCTGGCAGCCGAAGGGTCTTCGACCTTGCTGGGGTTCTTTTTCCCCCCATGACTACCAGCGGCTTCAAAAAGTGTGATCAGTGTGGTAAGATTATATCCCTAACTGACACGCATGGCTGCTGCCTCCGGTGCCTCGGCCCGGACCACGACTCGGAGTCTGTGGCCTTTGTAAGAAAATGTCTTCCAAGGCCTTGAGGAGCCACCAGCAGCAGCATGATAAAATTTTTCCTGACTCCCTGATGCCTCCCAGAGCCAAGACCTCATCTAAGGCCTCGACACCTCGGGAGGAGCACTCCGAACCCGAGCGTCATCATGGGTCTTCAGAGAGGGGATCTCCCTCAAGAGAACCGAAGAGGAAGAAAAAGCCCTCGAAGGCAGCATCTTTGGATGACTCAGGTCGGCTGGGATCCTTCTGGGCCCGGTCGCGGAGCCCCAGACATCCGCTTGAGTTGTCGCAGAGGGAGTGGCTGGCCAAGATCCCTCAGGAGGATCCCGTGGCAGACCGGCCTCAGCAGGTAGACACAGTCCTCGTCAAGGATTCCCCTCCTGGGGAACCAGTGTCAGGCCTGAGTCCTTCAGTGCCCAAGCCGAAGGCTGCGGAGCCAGCAGAACTGGTATCCAGGATTGCTGCCTTGGAGCGCAGTGTGACTGCCTGATGTCTGGCACATCCGGCTCCTCTGTCCCCAACCACCAGGGCATGTGGCCCTGCGTAGACCTCAGCTGAGGTCGCGCTCAGTCTCCTGCTCATTGGGGCCAAGGTCGCAACCGACGAATCTCCCAGTCTCAGGGCATATGGCGCCAGGGCCCTCGAGGCCCGAGGAACACCAGTCCTCCTCAGACTATTCCGATTGGGAGACCGAGGACGAGGAGTCCCCGGACACCTGTCGGCACCGAGATGTCCCTTCTGATTCCCTGGTCTCTGAACCTCAGAGAAGGTCCCCACTGGAAGATATGGGCTTCTTGGACTTCATCAAAGACATGTCCAAGGCCTTGGCCTTTCCTATCGAGTCCAAGGAAGATTCTCGGACCGATGAGCTCGAGATCCTCCAATACGAGGCTCCTCCCTGGGAATCGCTCACGGTGCCCATTCCTCCCATTCTGGAGTAGCTTATGTTCTGCATGTGGGAGACACCAGCATCAATGCCAGTGGTCAGCAAGCAGCTCAACTCGATGTATTGAGTCTGCCAGAGCCCTGGGTTTCAGAAGTCACAGCTGCCACACAACTCCATGGTTGTGGAGTTGGCCATGCGTCAACTGAAGAGTCAGAAAACTCACTCCTCGGTGCCCCCCGGCAGGGAGGCCCGCACCTTGGATGCCCTCGGCAGAAAGTGTTACCAGGGCTCGATGCTGAATTGCAGGATCCAGGCCTACCAGCTAAACATGGGCATGCACCTGAGAGACCTGGCAAAGGAACTCGCCGGGTACTCAGCTGATCTCTCCGAGGAACCTTTGCAATGCTTCAAGAGCCTGTCCAAAGCCATCTGTGAGTGCTCCAAATTTATGTCTCAGGTGGCCTATGATGGTTTCAAGTCGGCGGCCTGGGTAGCCACAGCTGGCATTGGTGCACGCTGCCAAGCTTGGCTCCAGTCGTCTGACCTTGAGCAATGGGTACAGGACAAGTTGGTCGATATCCCGTGTCAAGGGGAGAACTTCTTCAGCAAGCCCATGACCGACAAGGCCGCGTAGCTGGAGACTGAGTTCATGATGAGGACTAGGCTCTCCAAGAAGACAACTGCCCCTCCCCGACGGAAGGACTCAGGTAAAAAGCCCTTTTACCCGAGGAAGTCCACTGCTTACTGAAACTACCCACTAGGCCTCCCCAGCTTTCCAGCAAGGGCAGCAGGCCAAGGGACAGGGGCATGGCCCACGTAAGCAGAAGGCTCCCAAGCCCCAGGCTCCAGCTCCAGCCCAGCCAGGAGGGAGCTTTTGACTCCAACAGCATAGCCCCTCTCCCACATGAAGATCAGCAGCCTACAGGGGGTCACTCACCCTTTATGCCCACAGGTGGGGAGTTATAACCACCGACTCCTGGGCATTAAAGGTGGTCAGGGAAGATTACCTCCTCCATCTGAGCCAAGTACCTCCACACTATTTCCCCTCAGGTCTCCTTTCCACCAGGACCTTCTTCTGAAGGAGTTGGCAGGTCTTCTCAAGGACCAAGCGGTGGAACTGGTGCCCCACCACCTCAAGGGCACCTCAAACCGCTTTTTATTTAAAAGTTGAATGTAATAATAATTTTAAAAATCTGTTCTATGTAAAACCTGTTCTTGTTACACTTGTTATTTATTTATTTATTTATTTATTTATAGACTCTTATATACCGCACTATTAGGCATCAGCGCGGTTCACAAAAAACAGTGAGATACACAATTCAACAGTACTTTGTGTTTACAGAAAACAGGAGAATATAACTCAGATAACAGGGTATATAATTAATAAACATAGTCATAATATCATCATGGCTTCAGTTTTGTGTGTATGTGGACTGTGGGGTATCTGTATTGTATGTATATGAGTGGAAGGTCTGTGGGTTGGTTGAGATGTCTTTATTGTTTACTGGATAAGATAAAAGGAAGAGGTAGTGTTTCAAAGCTTTGCGAAACTGCAAAAGGTCTGGTATTGCTCGGATGTTTTGAGGGAGGCTATTCCAACACCTTGGTGCACATAATAAAAAGGCCCTGTCTGAAGTATTTTTGGTACACTGTGATATTGATTTAGGGACTAACAGAGTATTGAGTGTTACTGACCTTCTGTCTCTATTGAGGGGTGGTGTTTGGATCAAGTCTGATATTGATGAAGATGAGAGTTCTTTGAAGGCTTTGAATGTAATTAGTAAAATTTTGAAAGTGAGTCTACTTTGAATTGGGAGCCAATGAAGATGTTTTAGAATAGGTGAGATATGGTCTTTCCGGGAAGCTCCATGAAGGACTCTAGCTGCAGCATTCATAGCCATTTGATTTAAAACGCCACTGCTCCTCCCCTCTCAGAGCCCCGATTGGGTTGCAGTCAGCAGAGAATGTTTAGCTCTGATTACAGGAGATTGATGGTAGAATAGCTGACCTGTCTGTAGCTGGCAGTTGGGATTTAAAACGCCACTGCTCCTCCCCTCTCAGAGCCCCGATTGGGTTGCAGTCAGCAGAGAATGTTTAGCTCTGATTACAGGAGATTGATGGTAGAATAGCTGACCTGTCTGTAGCTGGCAGTTGGGATTTAAAACGCCACTGCTCCTCCCCTCTCAGAGCCCCGATTGGGTTGCAGTCAGCAGAGAATGTTTAGCTCTGATTACAGGAGATTGATGGTAGAATAGCTGACCTGTCTGTAGCTGGCAGTTGGGATATAAAACGCCACTGCTCCTCCCCTCTCAGAGCCCCGATTGGGTTGCAGTCAGCAGAGAATGTTTAGCTCTGATTACAGGAGATTGATGGTAGAATAGCTGACCTGTCTGTAGCTGGCAGTTGGGATTTAAAACGCCACTGCTCCTCCCCTCTCAGAGCCCCGATTGGGTTGCAGTCAGCAGAGAATGTTTAGCTCTGATTACAGGAGATTGATGGTAGAATAGCTGACCTGTCTGTAGCTGGCAGTTGGGATTTAAAACGCCACTGCTCCTCCCCTCTCAGAGCCCCGATTGGGTTGCAGTCAGCAGAGAATGTTTAGCTCTGATTACAGGAGATTGATGGTAGAATCGCTGACGTGTCTGCAGCTGGCAGTTGGAATTTAAAACGCCACTGCTCCTCCCCTCTCAGAGCCCCGATTGGGTTGCAGTCAGCAGAGAATGTTTAGCTCTGATTACAGGAGATTGATGGTAGAATAGCTGACCTGTCTGTAGCTGGCAGTTGGGATTTAAAACGCCACTGCTCCTCCCCTCTCAGAGCCCCGATTGGGTTGCAGTCAGCAGAGAATGTTTAGCTCTGATTACAGGAGATTGATGGTAGAATAGCTGACCTGTCTGTAGCTGGCAGTTGGGATTTAAAACGCCACTGCTCCTCCCCTCAGAGCCCCGATTGGGTTGCAGTCAGCAGAGAATGTTTAGCTCTGATTACAGGAGATTGATGGTAGAATAGCTGACCTGTCTGTAGCTGGCAGTTGGGATTTAAAATGCCACTGCTCCTCCCCTCTCAGAGCCCCGATTGGGTTGCAGTCAGCAGAGAATGTTTAGCTCTGATTACAGGAGATTGATGGTAGAATAGCTGACCTGTCTGTAGCTGGCAGTTGGGATTTAAAACGCCACTGCTCCTTTGATCTATGGAAGAGGCGGTATATAAGAAAGTTTTAAATAAAATAAATAAAAAATAAAGGGCAAGGGGTTCTACTCCAGGTACTACCTCATGCCAAAGAGAACAGGGGGCCTAAAGCCCATCCTCGAACTGCGCAAACTCTACAAATTCCTGGTGAGGGAGAAGTTCAAGATGCTCTGCCTTGGAACATTGCTGCCTTACCTCCGCCAGGGAGACTGGCTATGCTTCTTAGACTTAATGGATACTCACATCCTAATCCACCCAAACCACAGGCAATACCTACACTTTGTGATGGGCTACCGCACCCAGGGTACGTGGTCTCCGGATGAGAGTGTTCAGCAGATCAGCTTCCTGGAGCTGCGAGCCATTCATATTGCACTGAAGGCTTTTCATCATCGCCTAGGCCAGGGTGGGCAAGTCCGGTCCTGGAGAGCCGCAGACCAGTCAAGTTTTCATGATGTCCCTAATGAATATTCATGAGATCTATTTGCATCCACTGCCTTCCATTGTATGGAAATAGGTCCATGAATATTCATTAGGGACATCATGAAAACCTGACTGGTCTGCGGCTCTCCAGGACCGGACTTGCCCACTCCTGGCCTAGGCCACTAGTCAGTTCTACTTCAGATGGACAATCAGGTGGCCATGTTCTATGTGAACAAGCAGGGGGGCACGGGGTCCCATGGCCTCTGCCAGGAAGCCCTAGATCTGTGCTCCTATGCAGTCCAACAGGGCATCCTCTTCAGAGTGGTAAACCTGCCAGGTCAAGACAACTTGCTGGCCGACAGACTCAGCAGGATTCTCCAGCCGCACGAGTGGCAGCTGGACCCAGGGGTAGCCAGCAGGCTTTTCTGGACCTGGGAGGAACCGGTGATGGACCAATTTGCAAGCCCGGACAATCATCAGTTACCCAACTTCTGTTCCCGGCAGCCTCACCCTGCCAGGGTGGTCGCCGATGCCTCCCTGGTCTCATGGACAGAGGGACTTCTGTACGCTTTCCCTCCAATGCCACTGATCGCCAGGACTCTGTTCAAGACTCTCCACGACAGGGCCTCGGTCATCTTGGTAGCTCCAAGGTGGCCCAGGCAACCGTGGTTTCCACTGCTCCTGCAACTGGCGGTGGAGGACCTTATGCCCCTGGGGTCTGTCCCCCAACTCCTTTCCCAGGAGGGAGTCTCTCTCCTGCATCCCAACCTCAGCTCCCTCTCGCTGACGGCGTGGCTGCTGAGAGGGTGACTTTAGCCCCTCTCCAACTCCCTAGAGAGGTGGAGGATGTTCTGGTAGCCTCACGTAAGGCATCTACCAGACAGGCCTATGCCTTTAAGTGGCATAGATTTGAGCTTTGGTGCACTTAGCGGGGGTCCGACCCCTTCACTTGCCTGGTGGTCCCGGTGTTGCAATACCTGCTCCACCTCTCTCATGTGAGGCTCAAGTCTATCTCTGTTAGGGTACACCTCAGTGCCCTAGCGGTGAACCACCATCAGGTGGACGGGAAGCCCCTCTCGGCCCATCCAGTGATGTCCCGCTTCCTACAGGGCCTACTCCTGTCTAAGCCCCCGGTTCGCCCCCCGCGACCGAATGGGATCTCAATGTAGTGTCGGTGCAGCTCACCCTGCCACCATTTGAGCCCCTGGCTACTTGCCACCTTCGCTGTCTCTCCTGGGAGGTGGTTTTCCTGGTCGCGCTCACTTCTGCCCATAGGGTAAGTGAGCTCCAGGCCCTCGTGGCTGAGGTGCCTTACACCAGGTTTTACAAGAATAGGATGATGCTTTGCACGCATCCCAAATTCCTTCCAAAGGTGATGTCCTCTTTTCACCTCAACCAGGATGAAATGCTCAAAGAAATCAGGGAAACTAACAAAAGTTACAGCACAGTAATAATAATGGGTGATTTCAATTACCCCAGTATTGATTGGGTCAGTGTCATGGCAGGACATGCTAGGGAGTTAAAGTTTCTAGATGAAATAAATGACTGCTTCTTGGAGCAGCTGGTTCATGAACTGACCAGAGGGGAAGCCATTTTGGACCTAGTCCTTAGTGGAACACCAGATCTGGTGCAAGAGATAAGGGTGTTGGGGCCACTTGGCAATAGTGATCATAGCATGATCGCGTTTGATTTAATTAATGGAGGAGGGTTGGTAAGGAAATCCACAGTACTACCTTTTAACTTTCGAAAGGGAGACTATGATAAAATGAGGAAAACAGTTTAAAAAAACCCAAACCTAAAAGGAGCAGTTGCAAAGGTTAAAGACTTACATCAAGCTTGGGTGTTGTTTAAAAATACTATCTTGGAAGCCCAGACCAGTTGTATTCCATGCTCTAAGAAAAGTAGAAGGAAGTCCAAAAAACTGCCAGCATGGTTTAAAGGTGAGGTCAGAGAGGCTGTTGTTGCCAAAAAAGCATCTTTCAGGAAATGGAGAAAGAACCAAATAATGAAACTGCAAAAGCACTGCCAAGTTAAATGCAAGGCTTTGATAAGCAGGCAAAGAGAGAATTTGAGAAGAAGCTTGCTGTCGAAGCAAAAACACATAATAAAGACTTTTTCAAGTACATTCATAGCAAAAAAACCTGTGAGAGAGTCAGTTGGACCATGAGATGATAGAGGGGTAAAAGGAGCACTAAGAGGGGACATGGCCATAGCGGAGAGACTGAATGAATTCTTTGCTTCTGTCTTTGCTGAGGAAGATGTAGGGATGCTTCCCATTGCCTGCTTAGAACTTGCTTACCAGTGTTTGCATTGAACCCATTGCCACCCATTGTTTTGCACCACTGTTGCCACCCATTGTTGCTTAGAATTGCTACCCATTGTTTGCATAGTATCGCTACCCACTGTTGCATAGAACTGTTATCCATTGCTTATCCATTGTTTGCATAGTACTGCTACCCATTGTTTGCATACCGTTGCCCTGTTGTTGCATAGTACTGTCACCCATTGTCGTATAGAACTGTTATCCACTGCTTATCCTCTGCCCTGCTCCCCACCACTGTTGTCCCCATTGTTGCATACTGTTGCCACCCATTGTTGCATAGTACTGCTACCCATTGTTGTATAGAACTGTTATCCACTGCTTATCCTCTGCTTGTCACCCATTGCTTGCATTGAACTGCTACCCACTGCCTGCTTGTCTGCCTATCACTTGCTACCTGTTATTTGCCTAGAACTTGCTACCCACTGCTTGCTCAGACCTTGCTGCCTATTGCTTGCTCAGACCTTGCTGCCCAATACCATGGCCCCACATCTCATTCTCCTCCTCTTCATTATCCTCCCCAACTGCCTCCCCTCCTACCAACACCCTCCTTCCCCTTCCCTCTCCCCTCCCCCTCCCCTCCCCCTACCTTCCTCACTTCTCCCTCCACTCTGCCCCCTAGCCTAGCACCTGCCCTTGAGCTTCCTCACACCATCTCCCACATTCAACCAGCCCCCCCTCTCTACCTTCCTCACTTCTCCCTCCATTCTGCCCCTAGCCTTGCACCTGCTCTTGAGCTTCTTCACACCATCCCCCATATTCAACCAGCCCCTCTCTCTTTAAGGCAACCCCACCCTCGCTTCCGCTTTGCTATCTCCACTATACCTCGCTCTCTAATACTCCTTCTCCTTCTCTCATCTGGTAATATTAGTCCCAACCCTGGCACCCCCTGATTTCTTTCTGACACTAAAAAAAGTTCCTCACGCACCCCATCTAATCTCATCCACATCCCGCTCCTCCCTCCTTCCGCCCTCCCTCATTCATCTCACATTCACTTATCCATAGATATCAACTCCAAACCTACCCCCAAAAATAATCCCTCACATAACCTACCTGATACCATCAATTTACCCCTCATTTCCCCTCCCTCATGTCCCTTTTGGAGAGCACACTCACCCAGACACACCCACCCACACCCTCCTCCCCCTAAATCTCGGCATTACCCTAGAAATAGATCCCCACGCTACTCTGATAAGAAATCTACATGTAACTTATCCAACCATATCCATATCATGTGCCCTATGGAATGCATACTCAGTCATCAAAAAAAAACCCTTTATTCATGACCTTTTCATCTCCAATGCCCTACACCTTCTTGTCTTGACCGAGATCTGGCTCTCCCCAGACAACACCGCATCCATTGCCTCTCTCTGCTATGGGGGCAACCAGTTCTCCCATATGCCTCCATCTACTGGTCACGGTGGTGGCATTGGCCTCCTACTCTCTCTCTCCTGCCAATTCCAACCTCTCCTGCCACCCCAATCACACTCCCCCGTCTCCTTCGAAGTCCACTCCATTCACCTCCTCTCACCACTTCCCCTCCGAATAGCTGTTATTTATCGCCCACCGGACAAATCCAAATAAACCTTCCTCACCGACTTTGACTCCTGGCTTTCTGCCTTTATGGATCCTTCCTCCCCCACTCTTATTCTTGGCGATTTCAACATTCACATCGACAACCCCTCCAACCCCCATGCCTCAAAGTTCCTTGCGCTTACCTTCTCGTTCGACCTCCAGCATTACTCCACTGCCCCCACACATCTACACGGCCACTGCCTTGACCTAATACTCTTCTCCATCTCCTCTCCTTCAAACTTCCACAAATTAATCCTTCCCTCATCTGACCATCACCGCTTAACATTTACTCTTCAACTTTCACCGTCCCAATCTCGTTCTGTCTCCTCCGACTTATTTAGAAACCTTCAGAATATTGATCCTCTGACTCTCTCCTCCACCATCTCTCCATCTCTTTCTGTCATTTTATCCTCCAAGTCCGTCGACGAGGTGTTATCTTCATACAATGCTACATTATCCTCAGCCCTTGACACTCTCGCCCCTCCCACCCCACGTCCTGTCAAATGATCTACTCCCCAACCCTGGCTTTCACCCACAATCCGTTACCTATGCATCTGTGGCCATTTTGCCAAACGAGCTTGGTCCAAATCCCGCTCCCCAGAAGATCTTCTACACTTCAAATTCATGCTTGGCTCCTTCCAGTCAGCTTTAGCACTTGCCAAACAAGATTACTACATCCATCTGACCAACTCCCTGGCCTCTGATCCTTTAATACCCTCAATTCTCTCCTCAAAGTCTCCCCACCCCCGATCCCACCCTCCCTTTCTGCCCAAACCCTAGCCGACTACTTCCACGACAAAATCCACAAGATTACCCTCCAATTCCCTACCCCCATCTACCTCCCCTCCTCCCCAATTCTCCCCCCCCCCCACCCATACTCCCTCTGCCACCCTCTCCTTCTTCCCTCCCATCTATGAGGAAGAAACTGCACTCCTTCTGTCCTCCTCCAAACCCACCACCTGTTCATCAGACCCTATCCCCACCCATCTCCTATGTTCCATCCCCCTCACCATTGCCCCCTCCATCACTCATATCCTCAACCTCTCACGCTCCACTGCAGCTGTCCCTGTTGACTTCAAACATGCTGTTGTCACACCCCTCCTCAAGAAACCCTCACTTGATTCCACATGCCCTTCTAACTATCAACCCATCTCCCTCCTTCCCTTCATAACCAAACTATTAGAACGAGCAGTCCACCGTCGCTGCCTTGACTTCCTCACCTCCCAGGCCCTCCTGGACCCACTTCAATCCGGCTTTCGACCCCTACACTCCACTGAAACGGCACTCACAAAACTCACAAATGACCTGTTCCTGGCTAAATCCAAGGGCCTCTATTCTATCCTCATCCTTCTTGACCTTTCTGCTGCCTTTGACACCATTGACCACAACCTTCTCCTCATCACCCTCTCCTCACTTGGCTTCAAGGACTCCGTACTATCCTGGTTCTCCTCCTACTTCTCCCATCGCTCATTCAGTGTATGCTCTGGTGGCTCCTCCTGTCCTACCCTGCTCCATGTAGGTGTATCCCAGGGATCTGTCTTGGGCCCCCTCCTCTTCTCTCTTTATACCCAAGGCCTTGGCACACTTATCTCCTCCCATGGCTTTCAGTACCATCTCTATGCCGATGACTCCCAAATCTACCTCTCTACACCTAATATTTCTCCAGCAACCCAGTCCAAGATCTCTGCCTGTCTTTTGGACATCGCTGCCTGGATGTCTCATCGACGATTGAAATTGAGCATGGCCAAGACTGAACTCCTTGTCTTTCCACCTAACTCCTCCCCCCCTCCCACTTCCCCCTCTCTTAATCCATGTAGATGGATCTACTATCCTTCCTGTTCCCTCGGCCTGTAATCTAGGGATTATCTTTGACACCTCTCTCTCCTTCTCCGCTCATATCCAGCTTGTAGCTAAGACCTGCCGCTTCTTTCTCTACAACATCAGCAAATTTCGCCCCTTCCTCTCTCAACACACTACCAAAACACTTATCCACTCCCTAATCTCCTCTCGCCTCGATTACTGTAACCTACTCCTCGCTGGTCTTCCCGTGAGCCACCTCCTTCACCTTCAATATATACAAAATCATGCTGCTCGACTAATCTTCTGCCAGCCCCGCCATGCCCATATTACTCCTCTTCTCAAGTCGCTTCATTGGCTCCCTGTCCAGTTCCACATCCAATTCAAGCTTCTCCTGCTGACCTATATATGCATTCACTCTATGGCCCCTCAATACCTCCTATCAGGGCCGGATTTACCTATACGCCATGTACGCCATGGCGTAGGGCCCACAGCCGGCAGGGGCCCACAAAAAAACAACAAGTTCATTTTTTTTTTTAATAAAATTTTTAAAAAACCTGGTGGCTGCCGCCGCGGGGCCCCCTCTGCTGCCGCGGCAGCACCGACTGACCCGCGGGGGCCCCGTCTACAAGCTGAAGCCGTCGGGTCGGGTCGGGTCGTCCGTCCCTCCCTCCCTCCCTCCCTCCGTGCAGGCTGCAGGCTGTGAGAGATGCGAAAGGAGAGTGTCTCCTCGCGTCTCTGTTAAGCCCGCAGGGGCTGATGGGAAATTTCCCATCAGCCCCTGCGGGCTTAACAGAGACGCGAGGAGACGCTCTCCCTTTGCGTCTCTCACAGCCTGCAGCCTGCACGGAGGGAGGGAGGGAGAACCGACCCGACCCGACCCGACGGCTTCAGCTTGTAGACGGGGCCCCCGCGGGTCAGTCGGTGCTGCCGCGGCAGCAGAGGGGGCCCCGCGGCGGCAGCCACCAGGTTTTTTTTTAAATTAAATTTTACTTTAGGCCGGGGGGGGGGTAGGTCTGGTAATGGGCTATATGGGGGGGGGGTAGGACTGGTAATGGGCTATTGGGTGGGATGGGGGTGGAAATGGGCTGGGGGGGTGGGGCTGGTAATGGGCTATGGGGGGGTAGGACTGGTAATTGGCTATTGGGGGGGCTGGGGCTGGAAATGGGCTGGGGGGGGTTAAGGCTAGAGGTGGGCTGATGGGGTTAGGACTGGTAATGGACTGTGGGCTGTTGGGGGGGCTTAGAACTGGCAATGGGCTTTGGGGGGGTTAAGACTGGTAATGGGCTGTGGGCTGATGGGGGCTGTCTGGTAATGGGCTATGGGGGGGGGCTAGTACTGGAAATGGGCTGGGGGGTTAAGACTGGAGGTGGGCTGATGGGGTTAGGACTGGTAATGGGCTGTTGGGGGGGTTAGAACTGGTAATGGGCTTTGGGGGGGTTAAGACTGGTAATGGGCTGTGGGCTGATGGGGGTTGTCTGGTAATGGGCTGTTGGGGGGGGTTAGAACTGGTAATGGGCTTTGGGGGGGTTAAGACTGGTAATGGGCTGTGGGCTGATGGGGGTTGTCTGGTAATGGGCTATGGGGGGCTAGGACTGGAAATGGGCTGGGGGGTTAAAACTGGAGGTGGGATGATGGGGTTAGGACTGGTAATGGGCTGTGGGCTGATGGGGGGGGGGTAGGACTGGCAATGGGCTATGGAGGGCTGACTGGAAATGGGTTGATGGGGTTAGGACTGGAAGTGGGCTGATGGGGGGTTAGGACTGGTAATGGGTTATAGGGGGGGCTTAAACTGAAAATGGGGTGATGGGGGGTTAAGGACTGTAAGTGGGTTGATGGGGGGCTAGGACTGGTATTGGGTTGGGGGGTTGCTAGGACTGGAAATGGGCTGATGGATGGCTAGGACTGGAAATGGGCTGATGCAGGGACTAGAAGGGAATGGATGCTGGGTGAGGCTGGAACTAGAAGGGAGCTGATGTTGGGGAGGATTAGAATGGGATGGGGCTGGAAGAGTAAAATGGAGAAGGGAAAATATTTTGTGTGGGAGGGATAAAAATCTACAATTGGCCGGGTATTGGGAGAGTAAGTGGGGATTGAGGATGGAGGGGTAAAATTTGAGTGGATGAAATAGGAATGAGGAAAGAGCAAAAGGAGAAAGATTAGTATGTTAAAGCAGATGTAGAGAGAGAATGGAAAAAAAATCTAGAAGAGAGAAGAAAGGACAAATGGACAGCAGACGATGGAGAGTTAGCAGAAGACACGAAGAAACCAGAAAAAAGTGGCTGGAGCAATTGCAGCTGAAAAAAATGCACAAAAGGTAGAAAAATATCTCTTTATTTTGAATTTATTAATTGGAATATGTCAGCTCTGGTAAATGTGCATCATTAACGTCTGCGCTTTGTTTAGTACAAGAGCAAATTAATGTATAGTTTTATTTCTACAGTGTTGTACATTCCAAGTTTGGCTTTTGGGATTCCCAGTTTAATTATTGTCTTCCTGTTTCTAAATTGTGATTACTTGTTTGCTGATGGTCTATGTTCTGCATGTGTAACTGAGCTGAGGTGTTCTGTTTATATAATTCCTATTTGACATTGCCACTTGTTCTCTTTCCCCAGTAGGTCATGTATTGTTGTTCTCTGAAATGTATTGGTTTAATATTTGCAGTGTTGCCTTTTGATTGGTAGAGTATGGTGCTTTGTGAGTCCTGGTAATGCTGTCAGGATATTGCGGGTTTGCTATGGGTTCTAAATGGGCAGTGTTTGTAGTAGTTCCTAATGTGTCTGGCAGTTGGCACTGGATTATAGTAATGTAGAAATCTTTTAGTCTTTCTTTATCCATACACTCATTAAGAGGCACGTTTACTAAAAGTTAGTATATTGTAACATTATGCAAATATTTATGCAAATGAGGCCCCTTATGCAAATGAGGCCCCGCACCGCCCTTGGGCCGCCCCTGCTGGGGGCCCACAATTTTTGTTGGCGTAGGGCCTCACTCAAGGTAAATCCTGCCCTGCCTCCTATCTCTCCCTATGTCCCCTCTCGAAATTTGCGCTCTGCTAACAAATTACTTCTTTCAATGCCTTTCACCTGCACCGCAAACTCCCGACTGCGCTCCTTTCACCTTACGCCTGGAACAGCCTACCTGCTTCTGTGCGCCAGGTATCCTCCCTGGCCCTCTTCAAATCCGGATTGAAGACCCACCTCTTCACCATTGCATTCAGATCCTGACTCCTTCCTCATCTTACCCTAACCCCCATCAACGTCTGTGACCAAACTACAGACCAAACTGTACCATACCATACCTTGCATAGAACTGACTAATGCTCTGTACTGTTCTAACTAATGTTCTGATCTAACTAGATATACTGTTCTAACTAGATTATAAGCTCCGATGAGCATGACTCTGATGGGCAGGGACTGTCTCTTGTATGTTGGCTACCTCTTGTAGGTTAGCTTTGCAGCACTGCGTGCGTGGTGCTTTATAAGTGCTGAATAGTAGTAGCAGTAGTAGGATGTTACCCATGACTGAAGTGGTATTTAAAGGTGATACTGCGGAAGAATTGAAAGAAATATCAATACACCGAGAAGATGTATTACAACTATTTGATAAACTGAAGAGTAGCAAATCACCTGAACTGGATGGTATATATCCAAGGGTGTTGAAAGAACTGAAATATGAGATTGCAGACCTGCTATTAGTAATCTGTGAACTATCATTAAAATCATCTGTAATACCTAAAGATTGGAGGATGGCCATTGTAAAAGGGTTCCAGGGGTGATCCGGGAAACTACAGACCAGTGAGCCTGATGTCAGTACCAGGAAAAATGGTAGAACCATAATAAAGGACAAAATTACTGAACATATATATAGTAATGGCTTAATGGGAGACAGCCAACATGGCTTTAGACAAGGAAATCTTGTCTTACTAATCTGTTATATTTTTTTGAAGGTGCGAATAAACAGATAGACAAAGGTGAATCAGTTGATGGTATATCTGGACTTTCAGAAAGCCTTTGATAAGGTCCCTCATCAGAGAGTTTTGGCAAAACTAAAAAGTCATGGGATAGGAGGCAGTGTACTATTGTGGATCAGGAACTGGTTAAAAGATAGAAAGCAGAGGGTAGGGCTAAATGGCCAATTTTCCCAAAGGTGAAAGGTGAATAGTGGAGTACCCCAGGGATCTGTGCTGGGTCCATTATTTTTTTACATATACATAAATAACCTGAAAATGGAATGAGTGAGGTTATCAAATTTGCAGATGACACGAAACTATTTAAAGTTGTTAAAACCCATGAGGATTGTGAAAAATTGCAAGAGGATCTTGATAAATTGGAAGACTGGGCATCCAAATGGCAGATGAAATTTAATGTGGACAAGTGCAAAGTTATGCACCTAGGAAAGAAAAACTCAAACTATCGTTACACGATGCAAGGTTCCACATTAGGAACCACCACCCAGGAAAAAGATTTAAGTGTCATTGTGGATAACATGTTAAAACCCTCCGCCCAGTGTGCAGCGGAGGCCAAGAGAACAAATAGAATGCTAGGTATCATAAGGAAAGGAATGGAAAATAAAACAAAGGATATTATAATGCTCTGTATCGTTCCATGGTGCGACTGCACCTTGAATATTGTGTGCATTTCTGGTCACCGTATCTTAAAAAGGATATAGCATTATTAGAAAAGGTACAGAGAAGACCCACCAAAATGGTAAAGGGGATGGAAGGATATCCCTATGAAGAGAGGCTAAAAAGGTTACGTCTCTTCAACCTGGAAAAGATACAGCTGAGGGGAGATATGATAGAGGTCTATAAATTTATGAATGGAGTGGAACGGGTAAACGTAGATCGATTGTTTACGTCATCAGAATATAGAAAGACTAGGGGACATGCAATGAAGCTACAGTGTAAACTATTTAAGACTAAAAAAAGAAAATATTTTTTTCACTCAATGTGTAATCAAACTCTGGAATTTGTTACTGGAGGATGTAGTAAAAGCTTTTAGTGTAGCTGGGTTTAAAAAAGGTTTGGACAAGTTCCTGGAGGAAAGGTCCATAAGCCATTATTAAAAGGGACCCAGGATATCACTGCTTGACCCAAAACAAGCATTGTGGAACCTGTGTCTTTTGGGGAAACTGCTAGGTACTTATGACCTAGATTGCCACTGTTGGAAACAGGATACTGGGCTTGATGGACCTTGGTCTGCCCAGTATGGCATTTCTTATGTTCTTATGTTCTTATGAGGTGGTCCTCTCTACCTTCTTTCCCAGACCGCACGCCAGTCGGGCAGAGACGGTCCTCCATACCTTGGACTGTAAGAGGGCCTTGTCCTTCTATATCCAGCACACTCAAAGCCACCGAAAAGTCTCTCAGCTTTTTGTTTCCTATGCCCCCAGTAAGCTGGGGGAAATGGTAGCCAAGTGTACGCTGTCCAGATGAGTGGTGGACTGTATTGCCTGGGTCTATGAGGAGGCGAGGCTTCTATTGGAAGGCCGGGTCATGGCACACCGGGTCAGGGCCATGGCGACCTCAGTAACCAACCTGCGTCTGGTCCCGCTAGTAGACATCTGCTGGACTGCCACCTGGTCTTCAGTCCATACCTTTGCTTCTCATTACTGCCTGGATAGAGTCCCGACAGGAAAGTGCCTTCGGCCAGGCTGTGCTCTGTAACCTTTTCAGTGTCTAGGCAACTCCTACTCTCCGACCCTTCTGTGTTCAGGCTACTGGAGTGCTAGTTCCTTCGGACACAGGGGTCCTGTTTGGTCCATTATACGGACTTCATTGCTCCTGCTTGTGTCTCTCCATGAGGGAGCCCTTTTTTGGCTATAGGCTTTAGTAGCCTGTAGCTGGGGAGTCCCATATGTGAGGACTGACTTCCTGCTTGTTCCCGGAGAAAGCGTAGTTACTCACCTGTAACAGGTGTTCTCCAGGGATAGCAGGAATCAGTCCTCACAACCCTCCCTCCTCCCCTTGGAGTTACAGTCATACCATCTTTGTTTTTGCTGTCTTTTAGCTATGTCATTTGACTGAGCAAGATGGCACCCTTGGGCTGGAAGGGGACCACGCATGCGTGGTAGCAATCCCAAAGGCTTTCTTTGAAAGCTGGGGATTTGCTCCACACGGGCTCCGTTAGCGCCGACGTCACCCATATTTGAGGACTGATTCCTGCTGTCCCCGGAGAACACCTGTTACAGGTGAGTAACTATGCTTTCTGCACAAAATTTCAAGATAATGGATGGAAACTCTAAAAACGAACACATTCAAATCAGTAAACTGAAAATAACTTTTTTCCTATCCCCTCTGTCTCCATTGCCGGAATCGGGGACAGGAGGCTGACAAACAGGTGGGAGTCAGGGCCACAGCCCTAGAATTGGGGCCATCTGGTAGCTTTATTGCATGCCTATTCTACTAATGCCATCCGGGCCCAATATTCAGCAGCAGCAGCTAATATTATTAAAGCGGCTAGCCACCACCATTGAACTTTAGACCCAAATATTCAATGTCAAGGCTATATCCAGCCACCAGTATTGAATATCTGAGTCAGCTGGATAGCAATGAAGCTAACCAGGCAGCAGTGATAGGTGCTTGTGCCCTGCTTTCTTGAATTCAGATACTGTCCTTGTCTCTACTTCCTCCACTGGGAGACTATTCCATGCATCTACCACTCTTTTCTTAAAGAAACATTTCTGCATATTACTCTTGAGTTCATCTCCTTTCACCTTCATCCTATGCCTCCTCCTTACAGAGCTTTCTTTCAATGTCTCTATCATATCTTCTCTCTCCCACCTTTCCTTCAAAGTATACATATTGAGATCTTTAAGTCTGTCCTCATATAACTTATGACAAAGCCTACTGACCATTTTGGTAGCCACTCACTGCACCAACTCCATCCTGTCTATATCCCTTTGAAAGTGTGGTCTCCCAAATTGCACACAATACTCCAAATGAGGTTGCACCAGAGACTTATACAGAGGCACAATCACCTCCTTTTTCCTGCTGGCCATTTCTGTCCCTATGCACCCAAGCATCCTTCTGGCTTTTGCCATTGACTTTTCTGTTTAGTCACCTTAAGATCATCAGAAACAATCACACCCAGGTCCCGCTCTTCTTTCGTGGACAGAAGTATTTCACTCCCTATCCTGTACCACTCCCTTGGATTTTTGCAGCCCAAATGCATGACCCTGCATTTTTTTGCATTAAATTTCAACTTCTAAATTCTCGATCATTCTTCAAGCTTAGCTAGATCTCTCCTGATATTATCTACTCTTTCCTGGGTGTCTATTGCAGATTTTTGTATCATCTCCAAAAAGGCAAACCTTACCTGATAACCCTTCTGCAATATCACTAGTAAAAATGTTAAATAATATTAGACCAAGGACAGATCTCTCCTACTGACCTATAAATGCCTTTATTCAGCTGCTCCTCGCTACCTTTCCTCGCTTACCTCTCCCTACACCCCTCCTTGGGCACCCCACTTTTCTACGTCTATCTGTGCTCTTCTCTTCCACTGCTAACTCCAGACTTCAATCTTTCAGCTTTGCTGCTCCCTATGTCTGGAACAAACTACCTGAGTCAGTACATCAGGCTTTGTCTCTGGCCATTTTCAAATCCAGGCTAAAAACTCACCGAGGCTGCTTTTGGATCCTGGTCCGCGTAGTCTCCTGCTTTCCAACTATGTGTTTCTTTACCATTCCCCTAGACATATCCTAGTCCCCAGCTGTTATTTGTCTACCTTGATTAGATTGTAAGATCTGATGAGCAAAGACCATATATTACATGTTTTTGTACAGCTCTGTGTATACCTTGTAGTGCTATGCAAATGATAAGTAGTAGGAATAGTAGTAACATCCTTCTCCTCAGAGTGAGTTCCATTTACTTGTACCATTTGTTTTTTCCCCACTCAACCAATTTCTAACCGTCACTTTAGTGTTCATCCCTAGGGAGTTCAATTTATTTTTTAAGTTACCTGTTTGGAACCATGTCAAAGGCTTTGCTGAACTCTAAGTATACCATATCTAGGGCTCTCCCTTTGTCCAACCCTCTGGTCGTCCAGTCAAAGAAATTAATATAGATTTGCCTGCTCTAGTAAAATCATGATGCCTTGGATCCTGTAATCTATTAGACCAGAAACCTCACTATCCTCTTTATTAGTAGCATTTTCTATTAATTTACTCACCACAGAGGTTAGACTACCAACCTGTAGTTTCCAACCTCATCCTTACTCCCATTTTTGTGTAAAGGACCACATGCACCCTTCTCCAGTCCTCTGAGACCACTTCAGACTTTAAAGAAGCATTGAAAAGGTCAGACAGTGGAGCCGCTAGAACTTCCCCAAGTTCCTTCAATACTCTCAGATGTATCCCATCTTCTCCATCGCTTAGTGTACTTTTAGTTTAGCTAGTTCCTCATGAACACAGTCTTCTGAAAATCGTTCAAGATCCCCTTCATTTCTGTTCCTATTTGTGGGTGTTTTCTGAGGTCCTGCTCCTGGTCAGGGCCAGCCCCAGAGTTGGCTCAAGGTATTGCTACCCTAGGCAAACCTTAAGCTTCATTCCCCCTCTGGCTGTCCAAATCTACTACTGTATTTAGCTTTGAATGCTCTGCACTTTGCCGCCACCCAGAATTTTTTGCCCTAGGTGGCTGCCTAGTTTGCCTAGTGGTTGGACCGGCCCTTCATCTGTAAACAGAACAAAAATATTTGTTACAGATTTGGCATATGATGGGTTGTTTCACATCAGATATTTAGAAGAAAAGTGTCAGTCCCCATTTGATAGCTACTACATGCAGTTTTTCTGAATGAAAACAATGCAGAGGCTCTGTCCTCTACTTACACCACACAGAAAGATGGCACTACTCTACATCAGTTTTGTACATGTTGCATACAGCAGTCAGTATATAATGAGACAAGGCATACAGACATGATTTTGGAATCAATAAATTCTTCCAGTCTTCATCAGCCTCCTTCTTGATGTGCCTCTTTACAGCAGTAAGAGGAGATTTTTCAAAATGGGACACACTAATGCAACAGTTTCCTTTATGCATGCACTTTACAGCAGTTCTTATAGGGAAAGTACAAGTATGGTCTCCCTTTGAAAACTCCCCCATGAAAAAGTACCCGCAGATGTTTGGAACTGCATCTTCTATGGTATGCACATGGAAGACTGAGCTCAATGTGAGTGGAAAGAGAGCAGATTAAACATTCAGCACTGGAGGGGAGTGAATTCAGGCAGCCTGCTTAAAAACTGTGCCTTGTGACATCCCCTCTGCACCAGATCGGCATTGAGCCGGGAGAGGGAAGGGAGTCCCCTCCCGATTGCAGCCTAGGGCCCAATCAGCTGTTCTGGCATTCTTTGATCACCTCAGTGCCAACCCTGGCCGTCTCTTTGCCTGTACATTCTCTGGCTGCTTAGCCTGCTGTATTACCTATAGTTAATTGACTGGCTTTTCTTGTATTTAACTGCCTACCCTTTAGTTTGCCGCTTAACCTGTTGTTTCCACTGCTGCCTGTTATTACTTACTCTGCATTGCATTACCCCACTATTGTATGATTGTATGATAACATTTGCTTAGCCCTCTCTGTTCATTCTTCAGCTCCTCTTTTTATTTTCCTCCTTCCTCATATTCCCTCATATTCCTATTCCTCTCATCCAGTAATTTAAACCCCAATCTCGGCCCTCCTGTCTTGCCTCTCGTGTCTAGATGAGGCCTTCATGTAATCTGTCTAACCTTATCTATATCTTCCCTAATCCTAGCCTCCCTAGATTTACACTCTGAAGTACCCGTCACGTAACTTGTCTTTCCGCACCCATATCTACCCCTGTCATGCCCTCCCTAGGCATTTCTCGCGCGTTGAGAAGAGGTCTTCACGTAATTTATCTAACCTTATTCACATTCCTCTTCTCTCCTCTTCTGCCCTCCCCTTCTCTTGTGCCTTGTGGAACGCTCACTCTGTCTCTAACAAACTTGCTTTTACTCATGACCTTTTTATCTCACACACCCTACACCTCCTTGCCTTAACTGAGACCTGGCTTCTCCCTGACGACACCGCATCTATTGCTGCTCTTTGTCATGGGGGCAATCAGTTCTCTCACACTCCTCGTCCCACTGGCCGTGGCGGTGGTGTCGGGCCTGTACTCTCTTCCTCTTGTAAATTCCAACCCCTCATCCTTCCTTAGTCTCACTCCTCTCTCTCCTTTGAGGTCCATTCCATCCGCCTATTCGCTCCTCTTCCCCTCCGAGTAGCTGTTATCTATCGGTCTCCTGACATGTCTGTTTCCATTTTTCTTTCTGACTTTGACTCCTGGCTATCTGTCTTTTTTGACTCCTCCTCCCCCACTCTTATTCTCGGGGATTTTAACATTCATGTCGACAATCCCTCTGATCCCCATGCTTTAAAACTCCTCTCCATTACCTCCTCGCTCGATCTTCAGCTCTGCTCCACCACCCTCACTCATCAACTTGGCCACTGCCTTGACCTGATAGTCTTCTCTAACTGCCTACCCTCTAATTTCTGCAACTCTGTCTTTCCCTTATCTCACCACCACTTCTTAACTCTTGCTATTCATCATCCCCCGCCTCAGCCTCATCCTGTTTACACTAACCTTCTTCGTAACCTTCTTGCTATTGATCCCTTAGATCTTTCTTCCACTATTTCTTCTCCCCTTTCCTCCACTCTGTTATCCAAATCTGTTGATGAGTCTGTGACCTCCTATAATGCTGCTCTTTCCTCTACTCTTGATGCTCTTGCTCCCCTCACCCCACGTCCTGTAAGGTGTTCTTCACCCCAGCCCTGGCTCACTCCCACTGTCCGCTATATGCGCTCTTGTGCCCGCTCTGCTGAGCGTGTTTGGCTCAAATCCCGCTCCTGTTCTGACCTTCATCACTTTAAATTCATGCTTTTCTCTTTCCAATCAGCCATAGCACTTGCCAAACAAGTCTACTTCTCCCATCTGACTAACTCTCTTGCCTCTGTTCCTCATTGTCTCTTTAGCACTCTCAGTTCTCTCCTCAATGTGCCTCCACCTCCAATTCCTCCCTCCCTTCCTGCACAAACCCTGGCTGACTACTTCCATGATAAAATCCATCAGATCACCCTCCACTACCCCTATTACCCCTCCTCTCTCCCATCTCTTCCCCCTTACTTCTGCTATCCTTTCCTCTTTCCCTGTGGTCTCTGATGAAGAAACAACACTCCTTCTTTCTTCCTCCAAACCCACCACCTGCTCCTCTGACCCTATCCCTACCCATCTCCTACGCCCCATCTCGTCCACTATTGTCCCTTCCATCTCTCATATTCTCAACCTATCTCTCTCAACCGCAACCTTCCCTACTGACTTCAAGCATGCTGTGGTCACACCTTTCCTTAAGAAACCCTCACTTGATCCCACCTGTCCTTCTAACTATTGACCTATCTCTCTCCTTCATTTCATCTCTAAACTACTTGAGCGTGCGGTCCTCCACCGCTGTCTTGATTTCCTCTCCTCTCATGCTCTCCTTGATCCCTTACAGTCTGGCTTCTGTTCCCTACATTCCATTGAAACGGCTCTTACCAAAGTCTCAAATGACTTGTTCCTGGCAAAATCCAATGGCCTCTATTCTGTCCTCATCCTTCTGGATCTCTCTGCTGCTTTTGACACTGTTGACCACAACCTTCTTCTTATCACCTTGTCCTCACTTGGTTTTAAGGGCTCTGTACTATCTTGGTTCTCCTCCTACCTCTCCCATCGCTCTTTCAGTGTGTGTTCTGGTGGCTCCTCCTCCTCCACCACCCTGCTCCCAGTTGGTGTTCCCCAGGGTTCCGTCTTGGGACCGCTCCTTTCTCTCTCTATACCCAATCCCTTGGTGCCCTTATCTCTTCCCATGGCTTTCATTACCATCTCTATGCTGACAACTGTCAAATCTACCTCTCTATGCCTGATATCTCTCCAGCAATACAGGCCAAGATCTCTGTTTGCCTTTCTGACATTGCTACTTGGATGTCTCACCGCCGCTTGAAATTGAACATGGCCAAGACTGAACTCCTTATCTTTCCCCCTAATGCCTCCCTTCCTCTTTCCCCTTTCTTTGTCTCTGTGGATAACTCTGTAATCCTTCCTGTCTCTTCTGCCCGTAACCTGGGTGTTATCTTTGACTCTTCACTCTCCTTCTCCACACACATCCAACTCATTGCTAAGACTTGCCGTTTCTTTCTCCACAATATCAGCAAAATTCGCCCATTCCTTTCTGACGACACTACTAAAACAATTGTACACTCCTTAATCACCTCCTGCCTTGATTATTGCAAACTTCTCCTTGCTGGCCTCCCTACATGCCACCTCTTTCCCTTTCAATCTATTCAACATTCTGCTGCTCGTCTAATTTTCCGCTAGCCTCGCTTTTCCCACATCACTCCTCTTCTCAAGTCACTTCACTGGTTTCCTATCCATTTCCGTATACAATTTAAACTCCTTCTCCTGACCTATAAATGCATTCACTCCTCAGCCCCCCTTTACCTGTCATCTCTTATCTCTCCTTACCCCCCCCCCCCTCTCGTGATCTTCGCTCTTCTAACACTCTTCATCTATCTATGCCTTTCACTCGTACTGCTAATTCCAGACTTCGCTCCTTTCACCTGGCTGCACCCTTCGCCTGGAACAATTTACCTGTGTCTGCATTGGGCTTCCTCCTTGGCCCTCTTCAAGTCCAGGTTGAAAACCCACCTTTTCACTTCTACTTTCTGTTCTTGACTCCTGTGTTCTGATTTGACTAGTTTTAATTGCTGTTTGTATTTGTGCTTTTTGCTCTATCTTGATTTATCCCTAAATATTTATATACTCTGTCTTGCTTATTGTATTTTTGTATTTTGTAATTTGTCTCGATTAGATTGTGAGCTCTGTTGAGCAGGGATTGTCTCTCCTACATGTCTGTACAGTGCTTCGTACGTTTGCAGCGCTATATAAATGCTAAATAGATAGACAGATAGATAGATTTTAACATGAGGCCTGATCAGTGTTTTGTGAGAAATTATGCCTATTTCTTCAGCGTACAGCACCCACAACTTTTTTTTTCTGTCTTTGCTGAAGAGAGTGTAACAGGGGGAATAGAAGAATGGGGGATGAGCAAAACAAATTGTGAAGGTAAGATTGGGAGGTAGAAAGTTAGTAGGTAGGTGATAATTTAATAAAGATTGAAGCCTGGAAAATAAGAGAAGGGGGAGGGAGTAGTAAAATCTAACTGAGGATGGATAGAGAGGCAGAGTCTCTCACTCAGAACTCCTATTTCTACTCGATCAAGTTGAATCAAAAAATACCAGCATACACTTGTCTACACTACCATAACTGTCATACTGTACTTAGGTCAAGTTAATGTAGCCATTTTCTGGTTCTATCTGTTATCTATAGTTACTCTTTGTTACTATGTTTGCTACCGTTACTTGTAACTTTATTGCTGCATTAATGTTGTATGTTTGCACCTAGTTCATTGTAAACCATTTTGACTGATAGAAAAATGATATTAAAAATAAATAAGTTGAGAGTAATGAAGAAAAAGATGAAAGGGAAAGATCATTGTTGGAGATATATGTAGGGAAGGAGGGAAGAAGGCAGAATGAAGAAACAGAAAAGGGAAAAGAGACCCTGGAAAGAATTTAGCAAAAGATCAGCCAGAGGAAAGAAGGAAAAAAGACTAACCAGATTAAATAATACAATGATGAGATAATATAGACACTGAAAAGCATTTTATGTTATGTTTTTAATGGTTGGAAGATGTCAGTTTTGGGAATGTATATTTCTTATATCTTTGAATTTTGCTTTTTATTTAGTTTCTATGACTTATTCTGTTTCTCCAGTAGGAGGATATATCAGTGATCTAGAGCTTGGTATAATATTTTCAGTCCTGCCTTTTCCTAGGTGTCGTTATTGCTATGTGAGTACTGGGTGTCAGGCCCGTACCTAGCCCTGTGCGAGCGGTGCGGCCGCACAGGGCGTAAAGGCTTAAGGGGCGCATTTTAGCTGTCTTCCGTTGCCTGCCGCTGCCATTTTTTCTTCTCTCAGCGGTGGCAGGCAACGGAAGAAAGCTAAAATGCTCCCCTTAAGCCTTCTGCCGGCATGCCAAGCAGATCTTTCCCTCCCTGCTCTTGCATGCCGGCGATTTGCACATCGGGCGCACCTCTTCTCTCCCGCTGCGGGGGGAGGGGGGGCGGAGGCGTGCGCCCGTTGTGCAAGTCGCACAGGGCGCAATCTTCCCTCGGTACGGCCCTGCTGGGAGTTAGTACTGTTTTAGATCCTAATCCCTTTAGTCTACTGTTCACCTCCTAAGTTTCCTTACCATTCCCCTGGTCCCCAGTTGTGATGTCTGGCTTGACTAGATTGCAAGCTCTTATAATCAGGGTCTCTCTTACATGTCTATACGGCACTGCATATGTCTGGTAGCGCTATACAAATGATAAGTAGTAGTAGTAGTGGACTTGAAAATGTAATGTATATACATTAGTTTCCTAAATACATCTGGAGCTATAGCAGTGGAATGGTGTGGGCCAGAGGGGCCATGCCCTGACTAATATTTTGCTCAATACAGCATCAGCAACTGGACAGCTTGGGAGTGGGGCCAGAGGTTGCTCTGCTGCCTGTGCTTAGGACCACTTACTTCATTTTATGTATTCAGAGCCAGCTAAAGGGTATCTGACGCCCTAGGCAAACCTTTCAGCCATGCTTCAGCCCCTCCACCCCCCACTCCACTGTGTCCAGCATCTACCCTTCTCTTCCCCTCAATATCCACGATTTTTCCTTCACTTCCCTGCTCGCCCAGAGTCCAGCATCTCTCCTTCCTTGCTTCTCCTTCCCACTATATGCAGGATCACCTCCTCTTCCCTTCCCTCTATCTCTGCTGCCATTATACTGAGCTGCCTGGTGCTGAATCTTAAGCAAATTCTGCGTGGCAACAGGCTTCAGAGTACTCGCGTGCGCTCAAAGCCTACATTGTCCTTTCCCTCTAACTGGAAGTTTGCATTGCAGAGGGCAGGACGGTGCATGCCTTGAGGATGGATGAGTGCTCTAATGCCTGCTGCCATGCTGAATTTAAGATACAGCCCTGGTCAGCTGATGAGGAAGACAGAGGTACAGCAGTGACAAGGAGGAGAGCAAGCCTGCCATGGCAGGGGAAATAGGGAAGAATAAAGGCTGGACTACTGGGAGGGTGGTCAGTGAATGGCTCCCCCTGACATTTGCTGCCCTAGGCAACCTAGTGGTAGGGCAAACCCTGCATGTATCCATTTGATATACCGCTTATTACCAAAGCATAAGGCCATGTACAATTAAAGAATCAGAATAAAAATGACACATCATAAAACAATAAAAAAGACAGTAAATAGAAAACAAATCATTAAAACATAATATCTACTAAAACAACAAAATTGGTAAGCAACAGATAAGAGCAATGGACTGAGAATCAGGGAAGGCAGGAAACAGTCCTACTGTCGCTCTTTGTGATCTTGGGCAAGTCACTTAATCCTCCATTCTCTCAGGTACAAACTTATTGTAAGCCCCGTGGGGACAGGAATGTACCTGAATGTAACACTTCTTGAGCTACTTCGGAAAAAGACATGAGTTAAATCAAAAAAATCCCTCTAAAACAATTGATCAAACAACTATGCTTTTGTAGCTATTCAGGAATAATATCACAAATTTTATCAGATGTAGTATAAGAAGGGTGAGGAGGTGCAAAATGATGAGATCTCGGGTACTTGGGGGAGGTGGACCTCCCCAGTTCTCCTCAAAGAAATTAAGGGGGAAGCTGGATAGGTTGATAACGGAAGGAACTTCAGAAGACAATATAGGGACTAGTTAACAATAAAGCACTGGGCCTGATTGGGCTGACAGCCCAGTTTTATAAAACATTTAGTAGGCATGTAGCTCCAGTCTTAGTGGGGGTATATAATGGAAGGCTAGGAATTACTTTCTTCAGTGCCCAAGCCAGGGAAAGATGCGACAAGTTGTGCTTCATATAGGCCTATTTCACTTTTAAATCTTCACATAAAAATTTTGGCCAAAGCATTAGCTTTACGGCTAGGAGAGTACATATCCCTATTAATTAATGCTGAACAGACGAGGTTTATAAACAGAAGATGGGCAACAGATAACGTTAAGCGGATTACGTATCATATGTGGTTAGCAAAGGAGGAAACCATGGTAGCCATGGCTTTGATGGTGGATGCTGAGAAAGCCTTTGACAGTGTTCATTGGTAGTTTTTGTGGGAAACCTTTGTGAAATTTGGTGTGGGTGATAGATTTATTACTTGGGTACAGAAGATGTACGCTAATCCAAAAGCTGTGATGAAAGTGAATGGAGGAAATTTGGAGATCATTGAATTGTGAAGGGGTACCAAACAAGCCTGCTCTCTCTCACCACTGCTGTTTGCAATGACTGACTATAGAGCCCTTAGTGGAACATGTTTGGGGAAGAGGGGATATACAAGGGATCCAAGTGTGAGCAGTTCAGCATAAGATTTTGTTATTTGCAGATGATGTTTTATTGATGGTTAGAAATCCTGGAACCTCTCTCCTCTATTTGCAGGAGAAATTTGAGAAGTTCGGACAAGTCTCGGGTTTTAAAATTAGTCTGGATTACTGAATGCTACTTTAAAGCTGTAGGAAGAGAGCGTTCTTAGGGGTGCTTTTCCTTTTAAGCAGGCTCCCAGATTTATTAAATATTTAGGGGGTTCGTACTAGGCGGGACTTAAACAAAAGTTATGAACTCAGCTATTCACCAATGTGGAAGGCCATATTTGATAAGCTAGAGAAGTGGACATAGTTGTCTTTGTCCTGAGGGGCAGCTCAAGGCAATCTGCTGCCTGAAGCAAGAGATTAGCTGTCCCCCCACCAATCACCCAAAATGGAGGGGCCTCCTCAAAGCTGTAGTCAGGGAGCAGTGAGTCTCCCTTACTCAGAACACTGAGGTGTTGTCCCAAGAAAAAAGAGAGCAACATAATCCCAAGTTATATAATTAAAAAAACATTTGGAAGAAAAGGTCCCCAAGGGTGGCTTGCTAGGTATCATGCAAGAATAAAAAGCAGGCGGTTTGGTAGTGCTAAATATTTACTGGTACTATGTGGCAGCACAACTCAAAAACATTGTGGACTGGTCGAAGGGGGAGGAGTGGAAATGATTGCAAATCAAGAGTTATTATACTAAGGGGGTTCCATTGAAGTATATACCCTGGGTGGATATTAAGGGAGGGTAGTTAACATCTTATAAATTTTGGAGAAGGATTAGTTAACAGAGAACGAGGATTGTGAAAGCAAATTTCCAAAACAATGGGAAATTGACATGAGAGAGAGATGGATGAGAAGCAATAGGGAAAAATCTTTAAGGTAGTGGGTAAACTCTTGATCTCTAGCCAGATTGCTGAGAATGGATATAATGTGCTTTATAGATGGTACCTGACGTTAGTTAAGATACATAAGCTGGTGCCAGGATTTCCTTCCAAGTGTTGCAGAGGCTGTAGTGTAGAGGGTGATTCTTTGCATATGTGGTGGTCTTGTCGAAAGATAAGGGGCTTTTGGACAGTGATGGAAGGGTTTTTAAGGAGTTGATTTGAAGGCGGGAGTGGTTTGGAGTATAGAGGGGGTAATGGACTGAGGTGCGGAAGGATGAAGTGGATCTAAGGGCAGATTGGGTATGTGTATGTGCTACTGGGGCGAGATTGCACTATATTGGATGACTTTGCAGGTGCCAAGCATGCACACTTGGCAATCAGATGCATAAGGTATATTCACTCAAAAGGTTAATGGCAATTGAGCAGGAGAAGCTCTCTAAATTTGAAAAGATATGATGGGCATTTGCTTAAAAGTTTAACTTGTTAATTGCTAAAAGTTAACGAGGGGATTGTGGGGGGAAGGATGAGGGAGTCTAGGAGGAGGCTATTAGAGGCGTATGGTGTAGTTGAAAATGTAAAATTGTTTTGGAATAAAAAAACAAACAAACAACTATGCTTTGAAGTGCACCATGCATTCTTTTACCTGGGTAAGGGATTGGCAGTTTTCAGACAACCAGTTTAGCTGGCTAAATAGGTATTGTTCTGCAAAAATCTAAAACCTGATAGAAGTCAGGGGAACACTATATTCCAGAGCCCAGTTAATGTCAAACCTAACATATACATGTTGCATTGCTAGAAAGAAAAATAAAGTTTGTTAAATTAAATGTCTCTTTTTTACTGACTCAGGGACAAGGAGCTCTGTCAGAACGGCTGAGAAGCTTCAGCATGCAGGATCTCTCCACAATTCGAGGTGAAACCCCTGTCCCTCCCCCGGTTACCGTGAGAACGAACAGCAAGCAGAGCAAGGCCAAGACCTCGAGGAGTGCATCACAGGGCACAGACAGCTCAGGTGGGTGGCAATGCTTAGTAATCCTAACAGCTTTCTTCTTAGCATGCAGGAAACATAAGCAGAACATCTATGACTCAGATGCCTACAGGGCCATCATCAAAGTGTACAATGCACTTGAGACTCATTACTGTTCTGAAACTGCAGGGAATATGCCATTATTCTGTAATACTTCTAAAAAATATATATTCTTTGAAACTCTTTATCTTTGGAATTAAATATTACTGCATTCAGCTTTATTTATGTTGCAATGATGTGTGCTGGCCAGAGCCTAGCATTTTATCAGCCAAAGTGTAAAACAAACGTTGGCTTGTAATTGCATTTGGACATGTATCGGAAATGATCTTTTTATGGTTCCACTTCACTAATTAACCTTTTCCGATTTTATTGGTGCAAAAAGATTTAGGGTCTGATTTACTGAAGAGTTTTCCTCATTTTGTCATGGGTACTTTCCAAAGTGATTTCCGCAGATAAAAACTGTCCCATGTCATCCTGCTAGACCAGTCCAGACAAGTGAATTGTGTTCTCCTACCAGCAGATTAGTGGAGACAAAGAACCAATGAAAAACCCAGGTTTCAATGACATCACTCATGCTTCTATCCGCCTCTATCACCAGATGTCTCCAGTATTTCTTTGTCTCGAGCAGATGGTGGATGGATTTTCTCCTCTCTGAAGAAAATCAGAAGGATTGAGAGGAAAAGATTGATTTAAACACATGTAAACGACCACCTTAAGGGGGACTCTCTCAATCGAGCTCAACGTGGGAGGCTCCAGTAGACTGCAGTCTTTTTGGTAGCCATAGGAGAAGAGAAAATTTGTTCAGCTCCATGCTCTTACCCTGATAAGAGCCTGTTGAGCAGCTAGAAAAATTGGAAAGATCTGCAAGGATTTAAAGAGTTCAGGAGCCTCACACAACCTCAACACTCCTTCCCTCCTCCTCTGTTTCCCCCTGCTTTCTCCCGAAGATTGCAGAAGGCTCTCAGAGGGATCTGCCTGCCAGCCACCTTAAAAGCAGTGCCTGCAAATCCAGAAAATGTTTTAGGGGAAGCCCAGCACGGTTTCTCTACATGGGGCTCTCAGGGGGCGAGTACCAAGGCTTGATCTCATCATTGTCCTTGTTGGGGTCTCCTGATTCTGTCCATCTGGGGCGCAATATGAGGTGGACTGCTGGTGACCATTGGCATGGTATGGGGTGTTTCTCACCCTTTCCTGCACGTTTTTTTACTATTGTGCACCTGGCGCCCGTGCGGTCCTTATACATGTATTGCCAAAATGGCTTCAATGCGTGCTCCTACTCAAGCACCCATAACATGTGTTGCTGTGTAAACACTGTTAACGTGTGTCTTCCAAGCCACCACAGTCTTATCACGCACTGTTGTGATACCTGCCTTAACTCTTGTCTTCTTCCAGGAAATGTTGTTTGGTCTGTGGCAAGCAAGGTGCCTCATTTCCAGCTTCTGGACTCTGCTCTTCTTGCATGGCAGCTTCTGAGAGGAGGAATTACTCCCCTTTTCTATGCTGGGGGATGCGGTTAGTCCGGCCTTGCCTGCCTTAGGGCAGGAGGTATATAAAAAGCACCGAACCTCAATCAGTGACTACCAAATAATTATTCTTTATGTCGGAGCTAGCCGTAGGAAGGTCGGAAGGGAAACCGACCTACACCAGGCGGGTAGCTACTTTTATTATTAAAGGTTCTTCACCAAAAGTAAAGTTAAAATTCATTTAACCATTAGAATATTAGTCAAAAGACTTATCTCAGTCCAGAAGCGCCAGTTATAGTGAGTACACGACGTGCACGTTTCGGGCACTCTAGCCCTGTTTCAAGTGTAATAACTAGGATTCCATCGTCTTCAAAAACCGTGTTCCAAATGCCGTCAATGCAGCTGAGGTCGTGTACTCACTATAACTGGCGCTTCTGGACTGAGATAAGTCTTTTGACTAATATTCTAATGGTTAAATGAATTTTAACTTTAATTTTGGTGAAGAACCTTTAATAATAAAAGTAGCTACCCGCCTGGTGTAGGTCGGTTTCCCTTCCGACCTTCCTACGGCTAGCTCCGACATAAAGAATAATTATTTGGTGGTCACTGATTGAAGTTCGGTGCTTTTTATATATTTGTTACTGATTTGCCCTGACCTGAAGGTATATTTTGATTTGTTAGGGCAGGAGGTGGCAGATGGCACTGTGGATAAGGATAACCAGCTGGCTGGAGGTTCCGGCAACTGTGCTGTGCTCCGCTCCCCAACCTTTAGGGGATCAATGGCAACTATGTCCCTGGTGTACAGGGGGGGGGTCATTTCCATGAGGAGAGCTTCCGAGTCCGGATTGTCCTCCCTGGAATTCTTTTCCTTTTTACAACAGGACTGGTCATTCTGGCATGGAAGTTCAGACCCTGTGGCCTCTGGGTTCCCCCAAATGCAGTCTCGTGAGGGGCAAGCTGAGAGTGGAAGTCCTGTATGATTGCCTATGGTTTCGCATCCCGGCAAAGGGCGCCCTCTGGAGTTGAGGATTAGCTGGGATCTGTCTGAGATGTGAACTGTGGCTTGGATTCTGATGTTTGATGTAGATGAAGAAGTATTCTCACCTTCAGAGGACTGTGAGGAAGCTGATGTTATCTACCTGTTTTGGGAGGAGGAACCGTAGGCGTTGATTCCATGGTCTTATCCACCTTGAGCATGCGGTTGCTCCAGGCATGGAGCAGGAACCAAAGATGCATCCACTCCTGCAAGGGGTGCGGAAATCCACTATTGTTTTCCTGTTCCAGAAGTGCTCAGGGCCTGTTATGATCAGATTAGGATTCCCCCGACTCACCGTCTAAGGGGCTAAGGGTGTATAAGAAGATGCACGCTCTCCCAGAGAAGGAGTGTGTTGTGTGGTTTGATATTTCCAAGGTGGATGTTCAGATCACAGTTATAAGATGGACCACCATAAGAACATAAAATATGCCATACTGGGTCAGACCAAGGTCCATCAAGCCCAGTATCCTGTTTCCAATAGTGACCAATCTAGGTCATAAGTACCTAGCAGTTTTCCCCAAAAGACACAGGTTCCTCAATGCTTGTATTGGGTCAAGCAGTGATATCCCGTGTCCCTTTTAATAATGGTTTATGGACCTTTCCTCCAGGAACTTGTCCAAACCTTTTTTAAACCCAGCTACACGAACAGCGTTTACTACATCCTCCGGTAACAAATTCCAGAGTTTGATTACACGTTGAGTGAAAAAATATTTTCTCTTATTAGTTTTAAATAGGTTACCCTGTAGCTTCATTGCATGTCCCGTTATCTTTTTATATTCAGATGACGTAAACAATCGATCTACACTTACCCTTTCCACTCCATTCATTAATTTATAGACCTCTATCATATCTCCCCTCGGCCGCCTCTTTTCAAGGTTGAAGAGCCCTAACCTTTTTAGCCTCTCTTCATAGGAGTATCCTTCCATCCCCTTTACCATTTTGGTGGCTCTCCTCTGTACCTTTTTCTAATAACACTATATCTTTTTTAAGATACGGCGACCAGAATTGCACACAATATTCAAGGTGCAGTCACACCATGGAACGATACAGAGGCATTATAATATCCTTTGTTTTATTTTCCATTCCTTTCCTTATGATACCTAGCATTCTATTTGCTCTCTTGGCTGCCGCTGCACACTGGGCGGAGGGTTTTAACATGTTATCCATGATGACGCCTAAATCTTTTTCCTGGGTGGTGGTTCCAAGTGTGGAACCTTGCATCGTGTAACCATAGTTTGGGTTGTTCTTTCCTAGGTTCATAACTTCGCACTTGTCCACATTAAATTTCATCAGCCATTTGTATGCCCAGTCTTCCAATTTATCAAGATCCTTTTGCAATTTTCCACAATCCTCATGGGTTTTAACAACTTTAAATAGTTTTGTGTCATCTGCAAATTTGATAACCTCACTCGTTATTCCCTTTTCCAGGTCATTTATGAATATGCTAAAAAGCAGCGGACCCAACACAGATCCCTGGGGTACTCCACTGTTCACCTTTTTCCATTGGGAAAATTGGCCATTTAGCCCTACCCTCTGCTTTCTATTTTGTAACCAGTTCCTGATCCACAATAGTATATCACCTCCTATCCCATGACTTTTTAGTTTTGCCAAAAGTCTCTGATGAGGAACCTTGTCAAAGGCTTTCTGAAAGTCTAGATACACTATATCAACCGACTCACCTTTGTCCACCTGTTTATTCACACCTTCAAAAAAACATAACAGATTAGTAAGACAAGATCTTCCTTGTCTAAAGCCATGTTGGCTGTCTCCCATTAGGCCATGACTATCTACATGCTGAGTAATTTTGTTCTTTATGAAGGTTTCTACCATTTTTCCCAATCTGCCTTTAGAAGGCAGATTGGCCTTAAAGAATACTCTGGACCGTAAGTTGGATTCGTGTTGAAGAACATGTTAGCTGTGGTGGCTGCTATTCTTCAGTTGGTGGTATGTGCAGGCCTGACATCTCAAGCCTGGATTCAGTCTCTTCCGCCGGATGATTCTACCCTATATTTGGAGTCTGCTACAGTCTTCCTTTCTGATGTCATGTATGGCTTGGTATGTCTAGCGGCCAGGGCTTGTGCCATGTTGATTGTGGCGTGGCTTTGACACAGGGCAGCGGACTCATCTTCCAAAACTTGGTTGCCCATCTGGCCTTAGAGGGATGCTTCTGTTGGGTATGGTTTGGAGAAGCTGGTGAAGGACCTGGGCGAGACAAAATCTTACCGCCTTCCGGAGTACAGATCCAGGGGACCTGTGAAGCAGGCAGGAGCTCCTTTTCCATCAGCCTCCACCCACTCCTCACATGCGTACTGGTCACACTCTCGGGGGTCTGAGGACTCCTCTCATTACCAGTCTGGGATGCCCTTCTTCCCCTCTGCTTCTGGACTTCAGGCTCATTCTCAGTCCTTTCATGGAGTGCTTGGGCCCAGGGACCAGGTCCTAACCAGAGAAGTATCCTCCCGGGCTGTGCAATAAAACATGGGGGCCCATCCCCTGGTTCCTCTGGTTGGGGGTGGGCTTCGCTTCTTCTTTCAGGAATGTGCCCAGATCACTAAGGATCGTTGGGTGCTAGTCCCCATTCTGTATAGCAATGCCCTGGAATGCAAAGAGCCCATCCTGGCCACTTTTCATTTTCTCCCCTTTTGAGTCTGCTAACAGCAAGGACTGCTGTGCAGATCGCTTTGGACAAGTTGCCTCCCCTGGACAATCGGGACAAGGATCGGTATTCCCTCTGTTTCGTGGTGCCAACATCTGCATCCCTGCCTCCGATCCCTTTCTGGGATCTGTGTCTGCTACTCAGGGCCCTTATGTCGGAACCCTTTGAGCCATTGAAGTGCACCACTGTGAAGGATTGGACACTCAAGATGGTCTTCTTGGTTGTAAATTCTTCTCCAGGAGGATTCTGAGCTGCTGGTTCTGTCTTGCCATCCTTACGTATATTTTTTTTGAGGAGGCCGTTTCCATTCGGCCTGTTTTTTCCTTCTTCCTGAAGGTGATTTTTCCCTTTCATGTGAACCAGGCAGTTTGCCTGCCCTCCTTCTCTAAGGAGCAGTGTAGGTGGAATGGTAAGGATGTTTGCCTTGTGGATGTCCAGAGGGTGCTTCTCTAGTTCTTGGCAGTTATAAATTCTTTTCGTAAATCAGACCATCTTTTTGTGCTGTTTGCTGGCCTGCACAAGATGATGCGGTGCTGGATTAAGGAGGCCATTGCCTCAGTGGATCTGTTGCATAACTGGCCAGTTGTAGAGAGTTTGCATGCCTATTCTACCCGAGTGCAAGCATTCTCATGGGTGGAGCAGAGCTCGGTAGGCCCTGCAGATATTTGTCGGGCAGCAATGTGGGTATCACTTCCTCTTTTGTCAAGCATTTTTGCTTGGATGTTCACGCTTGGGCGGACATGGCCTTTGGTTCTAAGGTTTTGCAAGCTGCTGTGTCTTCCTGCCCAGTGGAGGCGTAGCTTTGGTACGTCCCACTTATATGGAGTGGTCTAACAGGACGATATGGAAGGTAACATTTTGCTTACAGATAATGTCCTTTCCTTAATCCTGTTAGACCACTCCAGGGCTTGTTCCTTGGAACTGTGCTCTGTTCTTCTGTGATAGTACTCTTGGGTCTGCTATGATTTATATACTTCGATCTGCAGGTCCATCTTCTACGGACAGCCTTCTGTTTATGCTTTCCTGTACATAGTTCTCTATTGTTTGATTACTCATTGTTGCCCACGCTGAGGCTGTGTGAGACTTGCCATATTCTCCCATATGCTTTGGGATGAATATTGAAGAGACTTCTGGTGGCAGAGGTGGATAGAGGCATGGGAGTGATGTCATTGAAACCTAGGCTTTTCATTGGTTCTTTGTCTCCACCAATCTGCTGGTAGTGAACACAACCCACTTGTCTGGGCTAGTCTAGTAGGATTCAAGAAAAGGACATTATCTGGTAAGTAAAATGTCATTTTTTTAACTACATAATCGACTGTCTGAAAATTGCACATCCTCGATACAGCTAGAGGTCCATGCGTTGTCCCACAACACACACTTCTAACTACATTTACAGGAGGCATTTCCAGGGATGTGGTTAGACTGAGGGTGGAAGGATATGCATATTTTTACTTTGAAAATTAGTACAAAGCCTGCTGGTAAAGAGTACATATACCATTGTCCCAATGCTGACAGTTTTTGAAAATTGCCCCCTCACTGACTTTTGTACCAAAATGTAAATATATAAATGAACTATTAACAGTAAAAGAGTCTGTCTAAGCAAATATTTGTCTTTGCTTTCTACAGTGTGCTTTTATCTTCAGATGAAGACACCTATGATCTGTTACATAAAGATCTCCAGGAACAAGCAGGAATGTAGTCTTCACATAAGGGTATCGTCGGTACCGACGGAGCCTATGTGGGAACGCTCCCCAGCGTTCAATAGGAACGCTTTTGGGAGCATCCCTCAGCACATGCGCGCTGCCTTTCCAACTGTCCCTCTTCAGTTTTTCATTTTCCGCAGAGCCGATAGGACACATACCCTGTCACCACAGAAAATTTCTTCTTTAAACTTGTTTTCTTGTGGTCGCGCCTGCCTCCGCACGACACCTACTGGTGCCGCCGGTTCTTTCTTTCTTCTTGTAAAAAAAAAAAATATATATATATTTTTGAACTGTTTCTCTTCAGAAACTTTTTCTTTTGGTGCTAGGCGCCATTTTGGGCATTAGGCCCCATTTTTCACAAAAGATGGAAAAACCAGCTAGTGGTTTTAAAAAATGTACTAAATGTGGCGGTACCATCTCCGTCACCGACACCCATGACTGGTGTCTAAACTGTTTAGGCCCTGACCATTCTCCATCTGAGTGTTCCTCCTGTATGGGGATGACTAAAAGAGGAAGACAGAACCGAGCTGCAAAGCTCGGTACCCTCTTTTCTTCAGATACCATGTCCATTGCATTGACGTCTTCAAGAGCCTCGTCTTCCTCCCATGGATCTCAGGTAACGAAACATAAGAGCCGGTCCTCAAAGGGTAGCTCTCCTTCAAAGCATCGAGAGGCCATTGGCATTGCCCTTGACGAAACTACACTGGCAAAACAGCCCCGGCGGGGTTCCAGGATGTTCTCGAGGTTTCGACCTTGGCAGAACTACTGGTGCCATGCTCAGGTGTTCCGGCCACTTTTACCGGTACTGATACCCAGGCATCGGCAGCGTCGCTAGACCAGAGATTTCTAGCTATCGAACGCAGTTTTGCAGCTCTCCTTACAGCTGCGGTACCGTTGACACCAGTGGTTCAACGGGCACCGATACCGATGCCGGTACCAGCACCGGTTCATATACCGGTACCAGCACCGACGGTACCGGCCTCAGTGGGAATCCTTCCCATGCTGGCTTTTTCTGGCATCGACAGATTGGTACTGGACCAATTCGGTATTGACTTCGATCAATACCGAGACCGTGCTTTGCATGAACATCGGGATCAGAGATATTTCGAATCCTCCGATTCCGATGACTCTGATACTTCTGCCGGTACCAGAGTGTTTCTCCCGGAAGACTCCTCTTCTTCCCAACGCAGAATGTCTCCTCCAGAAGACATGTCTTTTCAGGATTTTATTCATGATGTGGCCCAAGGCCTTTCAATCATGGTAGCTCCTGAAAAAGAACCTAGAGCAAAGGAATTGGAAATTCTCCAATACCCTAAGGCTCCCAAGGAGGTAGCCACTCTGCCCATTCATGAAATTCTTCATGATTTGATGCTCAGAATGTGGGAGACACCTTTGACCACATCTCCTCATTCTAGGAGACTCTATACCATGTATCGAGTTCCACCATGTCCTGGTTTTCAAAAGACTCTGCTGCCACACCATTCAATGGTAGTGGAGTCAGCCATGCATAGGATGAAAAGTGCAAAGAGACATGCATCCAATCCTCCAGGTCGTGAATGCAGGACTCTTGACACTTTTGGGCATCAAACCTTTCAGGCTTCCATGCTTTCAGCTAGGATCAGCTCATATATTTTATATATGGGAATGTTCCTCAAAGAGGTCACAGGAGATTTGGAGCTTATGAGCCCCCTTCTCCCTGAGGAAAAATGACAGGACTTTCTTACTCTGGTCAAGCATGCTCAAGATGTCTTCAAGTTTGTAAACCATGCAGCCTTTGACTGCTTTGATTGCATCAGCAGAACCTTTGCTATTGCCATTGGTGCATGTCGGATTGCCTGGCTTCAGGCATCAGACTTGGAGATTTGGGTACAGGATAAATTGGGAAACATCCCTTGCACAGGAGAAAACCTCTTTGGCAAGAATTGGCAGGAGAAGGCTAATGAGATAGATGCTGACAATATCACTTTAGATAGATTGTCAAAATCTACAGCTGCTCCAGCCAAAAAGAACACCTATAAAAAACCCTTTTTCAGCAAAAAGAGGAAGTTTTATCCATCCTATACCCAGCAAGGGCAAGCTCAGGGTCAAGTTGCCCAGAAGGGTCAACAACAACAAGCCAGACAAAAGAAGCCAAAAGGACTTAGAGCTCAACCAGCTCCACAGGCCCAGCCCCATCAAGGGCTTTGACTCCTTCATAGAGAACTTAGCCTTCCTGTCTCTGAAAGGTCCAGAACCCCTAAACATTCCAAGCAGGTTGTGTCATTTTGCCAACAGATGGCACCAAATAACAGCAGAAAACTGGACTCTGTCCATTGTCGGAGAGGAGTTCAAGCTTCATTTTCACAGTATGTCCCCTCCTACAATCGTAAGACAGTTCAATTCCCAAACCTCTTCAGGCAATCTACTGGATCAAGAGGTCTCAACACTCCTTGCTCAAGGAGCAATAGAGGAGGTGCCCATTTTTCAACAGGGTGCAGGGTTCTACTCTCCTTATTTTCTTATTCCAAAGAAAACAGGAGGACACAGACCCATTCTAGACCTCAGAGAATTGAACAAGTATCCGTTCCGAGAAAAGTTCAAAATGATTTCTCTGGGAAGTCTTCTGCCATACCTTCAAAGTCAGGATTGGCTTTGTTCTCTAGATCTAAAGGATGCATATACTCACATTCTGATCCATCCAGATCACAGGAAATTCTTACAATTCCTTTTCAAGGAAAAACATTTCCAATAGAGGGTTCTTCCCTTTGGTCTGGCTTCGGCACCAAGAGTGTTCTTGAAATGCATGGCAGTGGTAGCTGCATTTCTGCGAACCCTGGGGATATTCGTCTTTCCTTACTTGGACGACTGGCTCATTCGAGCCCCCACGGTTCCAGAAGCCAGCTCTGCACTGTCTCGCACAATGCGAATCCTTCAATACTTGGGATTGGTCATAAACCTCCCAAAATCCCAACTTGCTCCATCTCTGTCCCTAGAGTTCATAGGAGGTCGTCTAGATACCGGACAGTCAAGGGGTTTTCTCCCACAACCCCGCTGTCTTCGTATAATGCAACTAGCTTCTCAAGCAGTGGTAAAGTCCTACCTAACTGCTCAAGAACTACTACAACTATTGGGACATATGGCATCCACGGTTCATGTGGTTCCCTATGCTCGCCTTCATATGTGAGCAGCCCAGTGGACCCTATCCACACAGTGGACACAGGCCACAGGACATCTGTCGGACAAGATATCAAACTCACAATGACTGATCTTGTCCCTACAATGGTGGCAATCACTGGAAAATCTTCTAGTGGGGTCTCCTTTCCAGCAACCCCTATTCCAGGCCACCCTAACAAAAGATGCATCACAGGTGGGATTGGGAGCACACCTGCATCATCTCTCTACCCAAGGTACCTGGACTCCACAGGAGGCTTGTCTTCACATAAACCTCCTGGAACTCAGAGCAATCTATTTAGCTCTTCGAGTATTCCATGCCCAGCTCAGCTACAAGACAGTCCTAGTACAAACGGACAATCAAGTAGCTATGTTCTACGTGAGCAAGCAGGGCGGAACAGGCTCTCTGTCGTTATGCAATGAAGCTTTACGACTATGGGCCCTCGCCAGAGAGCATCAAATTCACCTTCTCGTGGTTTATCTTCCAGGCATTCAAAACCTTTGGGCAGACAAACTCAGCTGAGTACTGCTGCCTCACGAATGTTTTCTCCACCTAGACCAGGTGGCCAAGATACTTCAGATCTGGGGAGCCCCAGACATAGATCTATTTGCAAGTCCACTGAATGCCAAACTTCCCCGGTTCTGTTCCAGGATTCCGGCTCAAAATTGCCAGGCAAGGGACGCCTTCTTTCTTCACTGGGGTCACGACTTCCTCTATGCCTTCCCATCCATTCCCCTCATCCCCAAAACACTCTTCAAGCTTCAGAGAGACAGGGGTCGTATGATCCTCATAGCGCTATGGTGGCCACGCCAAAAGTGGTATCCCCTGCTTCTACATCTCTCTCAAGCTGCACCTCTGGAGTTAGGCTATGCTCCAGATCTCCTCTCCCAAGAGAACGGGACGCTATGGCACCCGAATCCCCAGTCCCTGCATCTCAGGGCCTGGTTGCTGAAAGCTTAGACTTTCAGGACCTCAACCTTTCCCAAAAGGTAAAGGATATCCTTCAGGCTTCTAGAAAACTTTCCACAAGACTCTCTTACGCCTTCAAGTGGAAACGTTTTACTATATGTTGTTCACAGAAAGGGTTAAACCCCCTTATGATACCTTTGGAATCGATACTAGAGTATCTACTTCATTTATCAAATTCTGGTCTAAAGACCAATTCAGTAAGAGTGCAATTGCAGCTTCCTTTAAGCCTCTAAATGGACAACCAATTTCCTCTCATCCACTCATATCAAGATTTATGAGAGGTCTTCTATTAACAAAGCCTCCCATCAGGCCACCACTGGTGGCATGGGATTTAAACCTAGTTCTCGGGCAGCTCATGAAACCGCCTTTTGAACCTTTAGCCATTACAACCCTAAAGCTTTTGTCCTGGAAGGTCATCTTCCTGATTGCAATCACCTCTGCACGTCGCATTAGTGAATTGCAAGCTTTAGTGGCTGATCCTCCTTATACTAGGTTTCACCATGATAAGGTTGTTCTCAGAACTCATCCACACTTTATGCGAAAGGTGGTTTCGCCTTTTCATTTAAATCAATCAATTTATCTTCCTGTATTCTTTCCGAGGCTTCATGCCTCTAATGCAGAAAGGAACCTTCATACTTTAGACTGTAAAAGAGCCTTGGCTTTTTACCTACAAAGAACACAGCAACATAGAAAGTCTTCTCAACTTTTTGTTGCTTTTGATTCTAGTCATTTGGGACTTCCAGTCTCCAAGAGAACTCTATCCAAATGGGTTGCACAATGCATATCCTTTGCTTATGAGAGCAAGAGTCTTCCTCTTCAAGGTCATGTCACGGCTCATAATGTGAGAGCCATGGCAGCCTCTATGGCTAACCTTCACTCTGTGTCTATTGATGACATTTGTCGAGCAGCCACCTGGGCTTCGGTACACACTTTTACAGCCCACTACTGCCTAGATAAAGCCTCCTGTCAGGATGCCTTCTTTGGCCAAGCTGTTCTTCAAAATCTCTTTCAGACCTAATTCAACTCCTACCCACCAACCCTGGTGGGATGCCACAGATCCATGGGAGGAAGCATGGCCCACCTTACTATAGGTGGCAGCTTCCTGGGGCTATCTCCCTGGCATCTTCAGCTAGGGAGTCCCCATATGTGAAGACTACATTCCTGCTTGTTCCTGGAGATAGTGTAGTTACTCACCTGTAACAGGTGATCTCCGGGAACAGCAGGAATTTAGTCTTCACAACCCACCCATCTCCCCTAGGAGGTGTCTCTCTATCTCTCTGTCTTTTTCCTCTCTCCCTCTATCCTTTCACTCAGCTACAAACGTAACTGAAGAGGGACAGTTGGAAAGGCGGGAAGGCAGCACGCAAGTGCTGAGGGATTCTTCCAAAAGCGTTCCTATTGGACGCTGGGGAGCGTTCCTGCACAGGCTCCATCGGTATTGATGATACCCATATGTGAAGACTAAATTCCTACTGTTCCCGGAGATCACCCGTTACAGGTGAGCAACTACGCTATACTGCACAGTGATATTTAATTACTAGAGATGTTTGAAAAGGTTTGCACCAAATGTGAATTGTACAAAAAAACCACTGGGGTGACCAGCCTAAGTTCAATCCTGCTATTTTTCAGGCATCTATAAGAAAAAAATGTTTTATATATTCCTAAATAGTAGTGGTGATTTTACTTTGGGGCATATTACTAGAGGAACTAGTTATTTGGATTTATAAGTTCAATTCTGGCTATAGTATCTAACTTAATCTGTATATTTGGCATTACCATTTGTACAGATAGCAGTACTGAATATACAGATAGTGCTGGCACTGTGCACGCACTATTTATGTAGCTTAGGCCTGCTGTTCAGACTGCTGAAGATATCCTCTCTAAGGTCCTGCAGGGTAGATATAGCAGGGTTAGAAGCCCTGCATGGGGCAGAGTCGGTTCCCCTTCCTGCTACCTCTTCCCTTGCTTTCCTGCATTGATGCACTGAATGCTACTGTCCAGCTGTCAGGCCGTGAAAGCTGTGCAGGGTACTCGGTGACTGGGCTAAGGGAAAGATCTGCTTTACCAGATGAAGGAGCACTGCTGTCTCCTAATGGACAGGCAATAGAGTGTTACTCCAGGAACCCTTTGTCGATCAAGAATGGACACATGAATGGTTAAGGAAGGGTGAACTGAAACCGAAGGATAAGAGGTTGATAGTTGCAGCCCAGGACAGTGGTTTATGGACGAGATGGTTTGCAGAAAGCATTTTAAAAAATTAGCAGCAGAGACATATGTTGATTCTGTAAGAAAGACCTGGAAATGGTGACTCACTTCATAGCTTGCTGTGAAGTTCTGATGGCGGAAAATTTCTATACAGAAAGACATAATAAAGTAGCTTACCTCATCCATTAGAAACTCTTTAAATGCTACAACATCACTGTGCCTTAAAAGCACTGGGATCATGACCTTAAGAGAATGAGGAGGTTATGATCATCTGTGGTACTCCCATTCCGACCAATAAAAAGCTGGATGCGAGGAAGCCAGATAGAGTGTTAAAGGAGAAGAACTTCAGAACGGCATTGATTATAGAAGTGTCAGTCCCAAGTGACTATTCTGTGAATCGTGTTGAGAGGGAGATGATCTTCAAGTACCAAGAAATGCAGTCAGAGACCAATTAAATGTGGCATAAAGATACAGAAATATTTCCCATCGTGTTGGGTGCCACAGGCTCGATAAAGAAGAATTTCCAAGCACATCTTGACAAGCTATCCATACATCTTACATCTTACAAACACCAGCATGATGTAAGTACAACGCTGAGCCTTAGCAGTAAAGTTGAGAGACTGAGATCATACTCCCTATGCCCTAGCTTAGACGTGATGTTCACGACTGTCATGATATGCGCAAAACTAACCCATTTGGAGAAACTGCCGCATAGGCAGCTGTCATTCAGTGATGGAGGAGAAAGGTTACATAGGAAACGGTTTAGTATTGTTTTCACAAATATTTGCTTTCCATGCCAGCAAATATTCATGCTTTGTACATGCCAAACTTGCAGGTGTTCTAATTCCAAAAAGGCATTTTCTATTTGTGTCTTAATACTATTACTGCTACTTATATATTAATTTATTTAACAGGGCTTTTTTTAACCGCTTTATCATTTAGTCAAAGCGGTTATCATTGTAACTTAAACTTGGTAATGTGCATTAAACAGGGACATTGATAACCTGGATTCTTCTGAGACAGTGGAGGGTTTAATGATTTGCCCAAGGCGTGCTAGTAGGAATCAGACCCTGGTCTCTTGGTTCCCAAATCTGTGCTCTAACCATTAGGCTACTCCTCCATCATTTCTATAGTGCTGCTAAACATACACAGCTCTGTGTACATGACAGAGTCAGAGTTTTTTTTTTTTTAATTTTCTATTTATGCAATTTACATTTTAAACATCATCACAATGTTTACAGAAAAGATGTCATCTTGTAATACACATTCAGAAAAACTATATCATAACAAAGAAAAAACTCAAGAGCATCATTAGTCCCCATAAATGGGAAGTAACAACAATAAACTACTGAAGGCAGGAAAATTCCTACAGTAACATAAGAAACAAATATTCAATAAACCAGAAGGCCACAGGGATTTAGGACCATAAATTAAACAGATGGACAGCCTGCTAAGAAGGCGAAGATGTTACGGAGTGCAAACTAATGAAAGATGACAAATCTCCAGGTTGAAAGAAAACATATTTCTGAGACCTAAAAATAACAATGCATTTACATGGAAATCTCAACGAAAAGGAAGCCCCTAAATGGGTTACACCAGGTTTTAATAGAAGAAAGGCTTTACGACGCTTCTGGGTTTCCCTTGAGACATCTGGAAAGATAGATATTTTCTTGCCCATAAACAAATTGGCACTCTTCCTATAAAACAATTTGAGGAGCCAATCTGTGTCCGAAGACAGAGCTAAGGAGACTAACAAGGTGGAAGTTTTAATTTCATCCTCTTTAGGGGAACAAAGGACAGCAGAGACATTAAGAAAATCCATATCCAATGATCCAAGCACAGTTTTACCTTCTTTTTTACCCGAAGGCAAAAAGAATACTCTCTGTACAGGAGGAATTAAGTCCACAGGTACCATAAGGGATTCTTGAAGGTATTTCTTAAATAATTCCAACGGTGCTACCTCAGAAACCATAGGAAAATTAAGTAGCCGAAGATTAGAGGCCCTTGTAGCATTTTCCAAAGACTCCAGCTTCATTTTTAATCCGATATTATCCTTCATTAAAGAGAAAGTGAGGTCAGAAACTTGCGAAAGCTTCTGATCAGAAACATCTATTTTCGTCTTCACATCCACCATATCCTTAGATAAATCGGACACTGTCCCCTCAAGTTTAGTTGTAATAGAAGACGAGAGGGTCAATTGCTGAACTACCGCTTGTGAAAGCTGGGTAATGGCTTCCCAAATAGTCTTCCAAGATGGCGATAGGGAGAGTTTGAGCCAAATGCCGAAACGGAAGGGTAGGCCTAAGGCTCCTCCCGTGGAGCCGGCGCCTGCTGCTGTGGGTCCGATGGACAAGTTTGTGCGGCTCAGCGCAGACCAGATCAGGGAGATTAGGGCAGGCTTGGTTGCGCCGCAGGAGGAAAGTGTGGCGTCTTCCGCCTCTGCGATATCTCTCTCCTCTGATGGGCGTTCCCCCCCCCGATAGCTCCGGGCCCTTCGGAGGCTCTTTCGGGACACGGTTCTCCAGCTCCCCTGGTGCAGGTTGAGTCGAAGGACCAGAAGCGGGGTGCTTCGAGAGACGGCTCTGGAGGTCAGCCGTCTGTATTTAAGGCTGCTGATTGTACCCGTGGAGAATTTCACGTCACGGAGGTGAGCGATACAGCCTGCTTGGCGGAGGGCTTAGATTCCGCGAAGAAGGGTGTTCCCCTTTCTGGGCCACCATTTACCTTCACCCTTACTCGTCCTTCGGAGGTGACTTTAGAGACTATTTGGGAAGCCATTACCCAGGGTGACCAGCTTTTAAAAACATGCAGACGGCCCTGGCTCAAAATTGGCCCATCAGCGTTTATGATTTTAAAAGCAAACTTAAAAATGTACATTTTCAGGCAGAGTTGAGTGTAGCCAAAGAAGGGGGCATGATGCACCAACTCAGGGAAAGTTGTTCCAGGCATATAGTGCAGCAAGTAGGAAAATGCCGAGTTGGGAATTGGCAGTAGAGGAGAAGAACACAAAGAAGAACAGCTTATTCCATGAACAGAGGTCAAGAGGAAGAGTTTGGGGGGGGGATAAGAGAGGAGAAGCAATGAGAAGCTGAGACGTGAAGACACTTGTAAATGATTAGGAGAAGCTTGAAAAGTATGCAGAAGTGGATAGAAAGCTACTGTAGTGACCTGAGAAGAGGAAGGGTCACGTGGTCATAATAAATTGGAGGAAGATGAGCTACACAACTGAACTTTGAATAAATTGTAGCAGAGAAAGATGCTTCAGTAAGACGTTGGTGAAGAGGAGGCTGCAGTAGTCTTAAGTGGAAGATGAGAATAGAATTGTTTTTCCCACTTATGCTGGGCTGCATAAGTGTTTGAGAAAATCTTTTAAAAACGCAGTGTTATGACTGAAGTGTGGAAACATTTGTGGTTTCTTGCTCTTAGATTTTGCTGACACCATTCTCTGGGCAAGCTCTATGCACTTTTCTGCCTAGTTCCAGATTTTGCTGATATCATCAAAGCAACTTTGCATGTCAGAAAAGAAATGAGTTTCATGTATATTTTAATGAGACAGATAATGTACTCTGCCCCATAGAGAGAAACCTGCATAAAATATCTCATTATACGCTCATTATTGGTCTATTTCCCACTACTCAACTTCCCAATGAACTCTAGATCACCTTTTTTAAAGTATTCCTTATATACTGTAACATAAAGAAAATATAAAAATAAAGCATATGAAAGAAATACAAGGGAAATGACTTTGCCTCTTAATACAATCAAAGGCACAATCAAATCAAACATCATACTGCTCATCAAGCCTACCGGTACATTAAAGGGGAACATAGGGAAAAGAAAAACCAAGGACAAAAAAACAATATGGCACCAAACAAAATAGACCCTGATATACTTATCTACCCAAATAGAAATTTAAACAGTTAGACTTCAATAATTCTTCCAAATATGATGGTTTCAGAAAAGTGTAGTTCTTATCCTGATAAATGAAGAGGAAACTTCAAGAAAAAGGATGTCCCTAGAACCAATGCACCAGGCCTTAAGTCAAGGAACACCTTCTGTCTCAATTGAAAAGTCCTCAAGACATCAGGGAAAACATTCACCTTCTGGCCACAAAACAGCACATCTTTCCTCTAGATCACATATAAAATATTCACCTGACCCTCACAAAGAGCTATTCACCTTCACCTCCTTGCCAGCCTCTAACAGATAAATCAACCTCGATGGATATTCATCTGATATAAGTGATCTAAGAAAGCAGATTGTTGGCATCGTTTGATTATTCTAAAATCCAAACCTGTTTATGGCTATTAAAGATTGACATGGCCTACCTCTAGATGGGAGGTGGGGGGCAGGTTCAATGGAGAATCTAATAGCTGTTATTATATGTCCCATTCTGTGTATTCAGCACATGTGTATTTCAGTTCTTAAATTCATGATAAGAACACTGAAAAACATTCTGAATCAAATGTAGTAATTAATTATGCATAAATCTCTTAATGCTTGGAGAACACCTCTTGAGTTAAAGGATGACCTAATCATTGAGCTCTAAATATATCTAATCACATGGTTCTCTTATGCACTCACTTTTTTTCACTTTCACCCACAGCGTGGTGATTTTCTGGTGAAAAAAGTGGTTTCTGAAGTTTTCCTCAAGACATTCCCTTTATACTGTGTCATCCAGCTCCAGGATATGAAATGTTTATTCATAAACAATTTTATTAACCCAATTCACAAGTGATACTGTATCACAGTCTTCTAAAAAAATGAATTAAATTGAGCAAATCATACCCCAGTGTAGATAGAATCATCTTTGGCTTCAGCATTATTGATAATTGTTCCAGAGGAGTCACCTCTGAGCTATAACAACCACAACTGTTGTGTGAATTCTTTTAGTGAAAGATCTTTGCTTGTGGAAAACTGTTTGCATTATATAGTAGTTTAGCTATCAATGAAAGATGTTATTGTTAAGTTATTTTTTTAAATTCAGGATGCTCCCTGCTAGTCAGAGACTCACAAATTACCTGTCAGACACTGGATCCAAAGCCTACATACTGGCTACAGTATCACACAAGTGTGACCCCACCTATAGCATAAACCAATCAACCATCCCAATCTGAGCAATGTAATTTATCACTTCTCCCAAACATGGCTGCTTCAAGGGACATGGACCACAAACTTGATAATGAAGAAATGCCAACTTAATAATGGCTTACCAGTGACATTTTAAAAGGGAGCTATCTCAGTTTGTGCTTTTGACTTATTGGGCATGCGGTAAGTACAGCTAATTCTTTTATTTTGAAAATGAACAGCTGCAGCCAACGAGTTAGCTGGAGGCTCTAATGCGTAAGTCAATTATTCGCATTCAATATCTTGGCAGTTCATTTTTGTCACCTCTCATCTTGTTAATTCTCTTTCACATGATCTCTGTTTGGGCTTCATTCATGTCCATCTGCATAGCCGAGAGCTCATTTTGAATCGTTCTTTGGGGCTTATTCACTAAAGCCTGTTACAATCTGTGTGTTATTGTCGTCTACTGAAAACGCTGTTCACAAAAGGCTTTGTGCCTTTTACTGGATAACACATTAAAGTGCTGTAGTAACACGTTAGAAATGCGCATTATTGCATGCTTTTAATGCAAAACCTTAAACTACACAGCAGCAGTAATGAGAGAGATCTGCATACAATGGAGGTAGTGCCTGCAATCAATCTCATGTGGATATCCTGAAGATATGACTGGCCTAGGGGGTACCGGAGGATTGAGTTGAGAACCACTGTGCTAATGCAAACCATGCTACATGAAAATGAACCGATTAGATTAATTTTACATTTTAATCAACTTTTTAAAACATGAATGAAAAACACTATACTGTTGGGAGTAGGAAAGCATCACCAGAGGTTTTGTAGGTGTGCTAATGCTTTAACGTGCTTGGCACCAGCACAGGCCTTAACATGTTAATTCCCTTTAGTAAATAGGCCTCTAGTGCTTCTTCATGTCATGATGTTCTAGGACTCCGCATGAGATCACATTCCCCATATCTAGTTAAAGCAAGGCCTTTATTTTAATGTAGCTTTCCTAGTCCACAAATCTAAACAAAATAAAACAAAATAAGCAGATTTCTCTGAATTTTTTTCCATGTTAGATATGATGCAGAGTAGGACTTTAAGGGCCTAATTTCTTATTCTGCATCTAAGGAAATGAAGATTAGGAATTGAGGCCTAAATTTGGCCACATTCTCTAATTAAAATACAATAACTTCCACATTTTTATTTCATCTTGTTTTTTTGTAGGAAATGTATGCCTCCAAGTCTAGCCATGTTCCAGAGGTTTCAAATGCCCAATGGGATCAGGTGGCAGGAGGTTAGGTAATTTCATAAACATGGCACCTATGTGAAATGTCCAAAAAGCATCTCTTTATGCCCATTCAAATAGGTAAAATGTACAAATATTAAGAAAATCAGATGTCACCATCAATGATAACAAATACACAAGTAACCAAAAAATAGCAATGTAGTTATCAATACATATCTCAACAAAGGACTAAGGGGCCCTTATATTAAAAATACTGTAAAATTTATGGGGCAGTAAGTGCAAACCCTGTGTGATACATGCAGGGGGGCATGCCCAGCATCTGCCCTGAATTTAGCACATAGGGCAGACACTTACTGCCCCAGACTGCGTTTCCTGCTGGGGCAGGTAATGTGGGAATAACCTCATTAGCTGCTGAAGCAGGGAACATGAGTCCTGCACCAAAGGGGCGTGGAAAGAAGAGAGCAGCAGCGGCCATGATGTTCCACCTGCCAAGACCCAAACCCACCCCCACCATTCAGACCCCCCGATCATTTCTCCCTCGATAAACATCCATCCCCCAGAAAACATTGCAAACAATCCATCTCACCCCCTCCCCCCCGATCAGACCCCCTCATTCATGATTGACTTTCCACAAGACCTGAAACTCCTACGAGTAAGACTCGTGGGCTTCCTATAGTCTCAGAAGAAGTCCTCCTCTGCTCTTGCCACAGCTGCAGCAGTAGACTTGCAGTTCTGCTGCTAGTACTATGAGACTACCGTTAGGGCTTAGAGCTGCCATTTTGTCAGCTGCTGCAGCCAAGGCAGGAGCAGAAGGTGACTGCTCCTGCCCCATTCCGAGACCATCAGAGAGCCCGTGGGTAAGACCCGGGAGACTCAGGGATGGGAGAAGGATCATTAGGGTCTTGTGGGGGGGGGCTGATGAGGGTGGGGGTGTATTATCAGGAGCATGGATTATTAGCTTTGCTTGCCAGGAGAGGGAGGGTTGTGATTGGTGAGATGATCTGATCAAGGGTTGACGTGTTGGTGGGGGATTTGATCAGGGGGGAGGTCTGATTGATAGGGGTGGGAAGGGGGGCCACTGACATGGCTTGGCAGTGATTTTTTTTTGGATGGGAACTTCTGTGCTACTGGACTGCCAGCAGCATGCCTGTTCTTAATGCCGCCTATTGTGTGGTACCGTGACACTAGCTGTCACTGCCAAATCCATCCACTAACTTTGTGTAGAAATAATAATTTTCGGAGATCTTTCTTTGTATGTTAAAGTGGCCTCACTGTCATTTTATTATGTTAACAAAACCAATGTGATACAGTCTCCCAATCCATCAGAGACTCACAAGCTAAGGTTAAACAGTTTTAGTGTATGAAGAGCATATAACATCAGCTATCAGATGGTGCTCACTCAGCAAAAAGACACCAGCCTGCGAGAGTACTGAGGAGAAACTCCCTTCAGGCTTGTTCCAGACTAGGGCCTGTGAGCAGGTGGAATGTAAGCAGGCCCTTTATCCGTCAGATATTAATAGCTCCCCCGTCTGTTGTTTTCTTTCAATGCTGCTGCCAAACCTTGGCACGAGTATCTTCTGCTCAGTTACACACCACCTGTCCCTTCTTCCTTGCAATGCAGTCTTTTCCCATGCATAAGGAAGATGATGATCAACCTCATTATAAAAAAATGAAGTGCCTATAAAACAATGCAAAGCTGAGAGGTAAATTAGAAATAATGGTAATTTTAACATCAAGGGGCTGGATAGTTTTACAGATTAAATAAGTTTGTAGAGGGAGAAATTGAGAAGGAAGTAATACTTAGATACAGCAGAAGGAAGTAATACTTAGATACAGAGAAGGAAGTAATACTTAGATACAGCAGAAGCGTACATGTCTATGTCCACCCCAAATCTATAAATGTTGCCCCCGGTGACGGCCCTACCCTTTAAAGTATTGCCCCCCCCCCTTTTGTTATATGTTACACCGCTTTGACCCGGTGAAAAGCGGTATATAAATGCAGTTAAATAAATAAATAAGTGAAAGGTAGGGAAAGAGGATGGAGATTAAAGAAGCAGAGGAAGTAAGAGAAATATGACTAAAAAAGAAGAAAGTGGAAGGACGGGTATGAGCAACGCAGAAGCAGAGACATGAAAGGAAACAAAATCCAAATGGAAAAGGTAGAGAAAGGAGACAGAGGAGAAAAATTCTGATGAACTGGAATTTCATTGCTGCTTCATGTCATCCTGGCGGAGTATCTTTCCAGTCTGCTTTTAAGAATATCCACAGGGAATTTCGGGTTGAGAATCATTGCCCTAACATAGGTGAGGGCTTCTGAACTCTGGCGTTCAAGGCACACAAATAGGCCTGTTTTTCAGAGCAGCTGAGCTCTGCAAATTAGTCTTATTCTTAGACCGTATGTATGCAGACATATCGGATAAGTATTTACTGTGGACATTCTGGAAACCAGACGTGACTGCAGTCTTCACCGAGAAATGCTGACTTGGGAACTCTGTTCCACTGCAGAACGTCATCAATGTAGCTTGAGATGGTTCTGAGCAAGGCCCCAAACCACTATAATGGCTGTAAATATCTGGGAGGTAGTAGCCGACCTAGAAAAGCTGATCACTATGGAAGAAAGTACACATGTAGAAGAGCATTGGTGCTTTTCTGAAGTAGTAGGGGGGAAAATAAAAAAAATTGAATGTTTTTACTATTGCCCTGAGTCCTATCAAGATGAGTTCCCACAGAAATGGATAACACACAGTTCTGTGCTAATGCTCTTTAACTTGTCTGCTGCTTACTCACTGGTTTTACAATAAATAAAATTAAACAGTAAGGCACAATAGGATGGATTTTGATATATCTCAAGTGTACTGGGAGGCACAGAGAGGTATGTTTACTAAGGTGCATTAGGTTTTTGCAGCTAACACCAGCCGATAGCTGCAAAAAGCTGGCATTAGCTGCAAAAGTCCCATGGTAGCTGCGAGGGGTGTTCCTAGCATTGCCCCTGCAGATACCATGGAGAAAATACAGGGTTTGCAGGGTGGTAGTTTCACAGATGGAGCTTCATGGTGTACCCACGGTGTCTGCAACTTTGGCTATTACCACACAATGTTTACATCTGTGGTAATCACACATTGCAGGCACACCTGCCCTTCACCTTAATCCCACCCAGGTTTACAGCTACCACGTGAACTGCAGACATCGCAGAAAATTGCTGCGATGTCTACATTTTCTGCGATGTCTGCATTTGGCCCACATTAGCTTCTCCCGCCGCACGTTCACCGTACATTATTGTCACAGTAGCAGCTAACATGCTTTAGTAAAGATACCCCAGAGTGTTTTTAGCCAGCTTAAAAACATGAGTATTCCGCTGTACTCTTCACCCTGTGATTGTGAATGTAAAAAAGTAGCAAAACAATAATAGTAATTTTGCGGTATCTGAACATACCTCATCTTTTTATATTGGTGCATTAGTACATATTAGCACCTTCAGCAGCCAAGCCATGAGCAGGGAGTTTTGTGCCTCTCGATTATTGCCAAACAGTTCTTAACACCCTGCTCCTCTTCCAGTCTGTACCTGCTGTTCCAGGAGCAGGAACCTCGGAGGTGAGTTCAGTGTGACAAAACTGATTCCTCTAATGGGTACGTGGCTGTTATTTCTTAACTAGCATGGTTGCTACACCTGCAAAACATATGTTGAATATGTTTGTTAACAGAATGCAGAGGTGTTTTCTAATAGAAATGTAAAACAACTGAACATGTTCAGCATGATGGGCTTAACTCTACATTGGACAGCATGGATATTTTGCGTGTTAACAGTGTGGTATGGACATGGGCTGCAATGCTGCAGTGGCCTTCAGTCAAGACTAGAGTGGCATTTTAGTTTACCTTGTTGGGTGTTTACTGGAAAGAAAAGAAAAGGGAAGGAAAGAAAAGAAAATTAGAGAAGTAGACAAGGCTGAAGGAAATTGGGGCCATCTATGTGGCAATATTTTACCAGGCTTGGTAAGCAACAATACTTGTTCCTGCAAAGATAGGAGGTCAGAAGAATCAGTACATGCTAAAATAGAAGGTTTTCTAACATTTGCAATGATTTAATTAGTTGGAACACAGGATATTCATTATTTAGGAAAACATTATTTCACTAGCTTACCTGTTTGGGAATAATCTAATGTCAAGTGCTTTTTTTTTCAAAAATACTATGCAAAATCTTTAGACATGCCCTATCAAAAAAATTATTAGCATGTAAAAGTAATGATTCCCTATGGACAAGACACTTACTGCCAGTTAATGCCCACTGTTGGCATGGATTAAAGGCCTGTGACTTTGTCTCAAGCCTTTAGCTCCTCCAGACAGAGCATTGTTGGCCATGAAGCACCCTGGGCTCTGGGAAGGGAGCTGCTTCAGACATGTTTTTATATATTTGGGAACCATGGAGAAAAATGAGTGTGGGGTAGGAAAGAGGACTGCAGGGTGTGGGGAGGAAGAATTTTTACTGCAGAAAACTGGTTGAGGCTCCTTCTGTAAAGAACTATATAAAGTTACATGCCATCTTTCTCCAGGACCAAGCAGGAAGTCAGTCCTCACATATGGGTGACATTGACGTCGATGGAGCCCTTGCGGAGAATTTCCCCAGCTTTCTATGAAAGCCTTTGGGAATACTGCACGTATGCGCGGTCCCCTTCCCACCTAAAGGGGCCATCTTGCTCAGTCTTTCTTTTTCTGAGGAGCCCAACGGATGTCTGTCCGTGTCACCCGGAGAAAAGTTATATTTTTCTTGCGATTCCATCGCGGTTCTTGTCCGGTTCGACGCCGGTTCCCCTTCCCGCCGGGTATGGTACACCGGTATCGAGCCCATCTGTTTTTTCGGTTTTTGCCCTTAGTGGCTGGCGTTCGCGCCCTTTTTTTCTTTTCCTGGAAGGCCGGTCCTTTGACCTCGCGGGGGCCCTTTTTTCCCCGATGGCTTCCAGTGGTTTCAAGAAGTGTGATCGGTGCAAGAAACTGATGTCTCTCACGACACACACGACTGCTGCCTTCAGTGCCTCGGTCCAGATCATGATCCTAAGATCTGTGGCCCATGTGGCAAAATGTCCACTAAGGCACTGCGAAGTCGACAGCATCAAAAGGAAAGGCTTTTTTCTGATTCGGCCTCCGGCCGGGCACGGACCTCGTCTGAGGCCTCGACGTCTCAGGAATCTGATCCCGAGCATCGCCGGGGTTCCTCGGACAGGGGGTCCCCCAATCAGGAACAAAAGAGGAAGAAGCGGCTCGCGAGGGCGGCGTCGGAGGAGGTCCCTGGCTCCTCGAGGGCCAGGTCTCGAACCCCCGACCGCCATCCTGGGCCTTTGGAACAGGAGAAGCCGTCCAAAATGCCTTGTGTGGAGCCGGAGTCTGCTGGACACATAAGTCCTGTTGTCCTCGAGGACTCTCCTCCCAGGGAGCCGACGTCGGGCCCGGCGGCGCCGGGGCCCGAGTTCGTAGCTGCTGAGTCTCCTGAGCTTGGACTCAGGCTGACAGCCTTGGAGTGCAGATTGTCTGCCTTCATGGATCAGCAGCGGGTGCTGATGGCCAGCCTTGCTGGTGCATCTGCCCCAACCACCGGGACATCGACGTCGAAGTTGACCCCGGAGACCGAGCCGATACTCGAGACCATGAAGGCTCGAGGTCGTCCTCGGTCGCGGTCACCCTCGACCTCCTGCTCGGGACCAAGGGTGTCGACGCCGGTGCCTTCGGCGTCGGGGCAGGTGCTGCTGGGACCCACGCGGTCGGAGCCCCCCGACTCCTCTTCGGACGAGTCCGCATGGGAGATGGAGGACAAGGAGTCCCTCGATACTTTTCGGACTTGGTGCATCCCTTCGGACTCACCGCAGTCCGAACCCCGGAGTAGATCCCCCCCGGAGGATACCCAGTTCTCGGAGTTTGTTAGGGATATGGCCACAGCTTTGGCGATTCCCGCGGACCCCGAGGAGAAGCCTCGAGCCGAAGAGCTCAAGGCCCTCCAGTATGACTCTCCTCCGAAGGAGGCCTTTACTGTCCCGGTTCCTCCGATGCTGGAATGGCTCCTCTTCTAGATGTGGGAGGCACCGGCCTCAGCGCCGGTTCTGAGCAAGCGGGTTGATTCCATTTATCAACTCCGTAAGAGCCCTGGCTTCCAAAAGGCGCAGCTACCACACCATTCCATGGTGGTGGAATCGGCGATGCATCATCTGAAAAGCCAGAAGATGCACTCTGCGGTGCCCCCTGGCAGGGAGGCCTGGAACCTGGATGTGTTTGGTAGAAAGTGCTTCCAGGGCTCGATGCTTGCTTGCCGTGTCCAGTCCTACCAGCTGTACATGGGCATGTACTTGCGGGACCTGGCGAAGGAGCTTGCCGGGTTCTCTGCTGGTCTCTCCGGGGAACCTTTGCAGAGGTTCAAGTCCTTGTCCTCGGGAGTGTGGGAATGCTCTAAGTTCATGTCCCGAGCAGCCTACGATGGCTTCGAGGCCTCGGCCCGTGTTGCGGCAGCCGGCATCGCGGCTCAACGCCAGGCATGGCTGCAGTCATCGGACCTAGAGCCATGGGTACAGGACAAGTTGGTCGATGTCCCTTGCCGAGGTGAAAACCTTTTTGGCAAGCCTATGGCTGAGAAGGCTGCTGAGCTCGAAACCGAGCACCTCACTAGGACAAGGCTGTCCAGAAAAACTTCTGCCCCTTCCCAGAAAAAGAAGGGCTCGGGTAAGAAGTCCTTTTACCCGAGGAAGGTGACTGCCTACAAACAGTTCCCACATTACCAGGCCTCCCCAGCTCCCCAGCAGGGTCAGCAGGCCAAGGGGCAGGGACATGGGCCCCGTAGGCAGAAGACCCCCAAGCCTCCGGCTCCTGCTCCCATTCAGCAGGGTGGGGGTTTTTGACTCCCAAAGCATAGCCTCTCCATCTCTGCTGTCCCATTCCTGCACAGGAGGTTGACTAGCCTTGTTTGCCCACAGGTGGCCACCCATTACAGGAGACAATTGGGTCTTAAGCATAGTCCACAAGGGCTATATGCTCTATTTCCAACAGTTGCCTCCTCCTTACTTCCCAGGAGAGCCTCCAAGGCCTCCACTGCACACAGACCTCCTCCTTTGAGAGCTTCAGGGTCTGCTGCGAGACAAGGCGGTGGAGCCTGTGCCTCCCCACCTACAAGTTCACGGTTTCTACTCCAGGTACTTCCTAGTACCAAAGCGAACCGGGGGCCTCAGGCCTATTCTCGACCTCAGAAATCTCAACAAGTTCTTGGAGAAAGAAAAGTTCAAGATGCTTACTCTTGGAACATTACTGCCCTACCTCCAGCAGGGAGATTGGCTATGCTCCTTAGATCTAAAGGATGCGTACACTCACATCCTCATTCATCCAGACCACAGAAAGTACCTCAGGTTCATTGTGGGAGGAAACCATTATCAGTACAGAGTACTGCCTTTCGGCCTCACCTCCGCCCCCAGAGTCTTTACAAAGTGCCTGGCAGTGGTGGCGGCCTACTTGAGGAATCAGGGTATCTTTGTCTTCCCCTACCTGGACGACTGGCTCATCAGGGGTCAGACGTGCCAGGAGGCCAGGCAAGCCACCCTCTGAGCTATCTCTCTCCTTCAACACCTGGGTTTTGTCATAAACTTCGCAAAGTCCACTTTGCTCCCCTCCCAGAACCTAGAGTTCATAGGGGCAAGGCTAGACTCTCTGCAAGCAAAGGCTTACTTGCCAGAAGACAGAGCCTAAAGACTGATGGACTTGGCAAACCAGTTTCTCAGCATGCCACTGGTTTCTGCCAGACTCTGTCTGAGGCTCCTGGGCCACATGGCATCGACAGTGCATGTGACTCCAAATGCCCGGCTCCACATGAGGCCTGCCCAGTGGTGCCTCAGAACTCAGTGGACACAGGCCACAGGATGCCTCAGAGACAGAGTACGGGTGTCCAAACCATTCCTGAACTCCCTACGCTGGTGGCTGCACCCCCCCAACTTACTACAAGGAGTGCCTTTTCAGATTCCTGTGTTCACAGTAGTGTTAACCACCGATGCCTCTTTGCAAGGCTGGGGGGCACATTGTCTGGACAAGTGCACACAGGACCTGTGGTCTCCCTGGGAGGCCACGCAACAGATCAACCTACTGGAACTACGGGCTATTCGCTTAGCCTTCAAAATTTTCTCTCAAACCCTGGCTCACCAGTCTGTCTTGGTACAGACAGACAACCAAGTAGCCATGTTCTATGTGAACAAGCAGGGAGGCACGGGGTCCAGGCTCCTGTGTCAGGAGGCACACACCCTTTGCTCTTTTGCTCTCAAACACAACATGTTTCTCAAGGCTGTTTATCTCCCTGGCCAGGAGAACTTCCTGGCAGACAGGTTGAGCAGGATTCTGCAGCCCCACGAGTGGCAACTGCACCCATTAGTGGTTCAGAAAATTTTCCTGAAATGGGGACTTCCATCTATAGATCTCTTCGCCAGTCCCCTGAACCGGCAGCTGCCCAGGTTCTGCTCCAGGCAACCGCATCCCATGAGGTGGGCAGCGGATGCCTTCCTGATTTCCTGGTCCCAGGGCCTCCTGTATGCGTTTCCTCCTACGCCCCTGGTGGCCCGAACCTTGTTCAAGATTCTAAAGGACAAGGCCTCGGTACTTCTGGTAGCCCCCAGGTGGCCGAGGCAGCCTTGGTTTCCACTTCTGCTTCAACTGGCAGTGGACACCCCACTACCTCTGGGGTTGCAGTCCGACCTTCTCTCTCAGAATCAGGGTTCTCTGCTGCACCCCAACCTCAAATCTCTCAATTTGATGGCCTGGAGGCTGCAAGGATAGTGTTGGCTCCCTGGGGCCTGCCTCAGGAAGTTGAAGAGGTGGTCTTGGCCTCTAGGAAGCAGTCCACCAGAAAAACCTATGCCCTGAAATGGAGAAGGTTCTCTTTGTGGTGTCAGCTACGCACAGAAGATCCTTTCTCCTGCTCTGTGCCAGTACCTGCTGCACTTATCCAATCAGGGCCTCAAGTCCAATTCTGTTTGGATCCACTTCTCAGCTCTAGCAGCTCACCACTCACTAGTGGAAGGACACTCTTTGTCGGTTCACCCCTTGGTGTCCCGGTTCCTCCGAGGTTTTCTCTTGCTCAAGCCTCCTATCCGTCCTCCAGCCCCTGAGTGGGAGTTGAATGTGGTCTTGCAACAACTGACTCGCCCACCCTTTGAGCCGATGGCTACTTGTCCTCTCTGCTTCCTTTCCTGGAAGATGTTCTTCCTGGTAGCCCTAACCTCGGCCAGACGAGTGAGTGAGCTTCAGGCCCTGGTCTGTGACAGGCCTTACACCCGCTTCTATAGGAACAGGGTAGTCCTTAGGACTCATCCTAAGTTCCTCCCAAAAGTTGTCTCCTCTTTCCACCTCAACCAGGAGGTGGTTCTTCCGACATTCTTCCCTAGGCCTCATGCAAGCCAGGCTGAGGCAGTCCTGCATACCCTGGACTGTAGAAGGGCCTTATCCTTCTACCTTGACCATACGCAGGGGCATAGAAGGACTACTCAGCTCTTTATATCTTTTGACCCTAATAATTTGGGCTTATCTGTGTCCAAGTGTACCTTGTCCATCTGGGTGGCTGACTGTATCACCTGGGCTTACAGGGCAGCTGACCTTCCCTTGCAGGGTCGGGTCATGGCCCACCGTGTCAGGGCTATGGCTGCCTCAGTAGCTCATCTCCGCTCTGTACCATTGGCAGACATCTGCAGGGCTGCAACTTGGTCCTCAAGCCAGACTTTCGCAGCTCATTACTGCCTGGAGAGGGAGGGACAGTGCTTTTGGCCAGGCAGTACTCCGGAATCTCTTTGAGGTTTAGGCAACTCCTGCCCTCCAGCCCTCCGTTGGGCTACCGGTGGGGGTTCTCTTTCAGTGAAAGCCTTTCTCTGATGCTGGGACTAGAGGGAGTTCTCTTGTTCAGCCTGGGTTCCTGGTAGCCCAGAGCTAGGGAGTCACCCATATGTGAGGACTGACTTCCTGCTTGGTCCTGGAGAAAGAATAGTTACTCACCTGTAACAGGTGTTCTCCAGGAGCAGCAGGAATCAGTCCTCACAACCCTCCCTCCTCCCCTGGGAGTTGCAGTTGTACATAGTTCATTTTTGCATTTTTTTTGTGCTGTCTTTTAGCTATGTCATCAGACTGAGCAAGATGGCACCTTTAGGCGGGAAGGGGACCGCGCATGCGTGCAGTATTCCCAAAGGCTTTCATAGAAAGCTGGGGAAATGCTCCGCAAGGGCTCCATCGACGTCGATGTCACCCATATGTGAGGACTGATTCCTGCTGCTCCTGGAGAACACCTGTTACAGGTGAGTAACTACTCTATAGGCACAAATCATGATATTTTAATGATTTACACACATAAATGGGCATTTACTTGCATACTTTAGCTCATTATGATTTTATAAATATGTCCGTTAGACAAATGGCACATATTTACTTTCACTGTTGGTGTATGCATCAACAGAGGGTGGGCAGAGCGCACAAATGCATACATAGATGGGGGATATTCATTGGCAGTGGTTAGCACTGATTAAGTGGCTAGTCACTGTTGCTGAATTTTAAACCTGGATATTGAAGGCCGGGTCCCTTTCTGGCCACCAGGTTGGCGGACAGCATTGCAGCTAACCCGACAGTGTTAATGCAGAAAAAGAGGAGTGAAAAGTGCTGGGTAACCTAGTCCTCCTTGTGTGTTTTCTTAAGTAGTTAGTCTTACTACTTATACTGTGCTTGTCTTGTGTTGCTGTCCCCCTTAATGTTTGAGCTTGTAAACTACTTCAATTTCCAAAGATTGCCCATATATCAAATAGACAAATGTACATGTATGTTTTTCCATTGTTTATCAAATAAACTTCTATTTTAATTTTTTTGCAACGGGGGTGTTTATGATGTTTATCAGTTAAAACCTTAAATCAGAAGCCCTATTTACAATTCTTTATCACTTTTGTTACCTTTAATAAGCTGGTTTAGAGTTGGAAGTCCCTAAGTCTTTTGATAGAAGACAGCAGAGCTGATGCAGTAAAATGTGCTAGGGTTTGCACACAGGTTAGCTTGGCTTTTGCGCACTATTTCTTTCTTTATTTGCCAAAATTTGATATTCTGATATTTGAACAAACAGGCTGAACATCAAGGCTTCTAATATGAGCAGAACAAGTGAGCACAGTAGTGAACATTTTACCATCCACCTCCTATTTTTCAAGCTTCTATAGATGAATTAAGCTTATTGCTGGTGGACTTCATTCTTCTCCCTGAAACCCTTATGCTCATTAGAGATTTAAATATCCATGTAGATGACCTATCCACAAAATTAGAAAGAGGATTTCTGGTCCCCCTATCTGATTTAGATTTTATATTACTCTCTTCTGCTGCAACTCATAAGAACATAAGATGTTCTATACTGGGACAGACCAAGGGTCCATCAAGCCCAGTATCCTGTTTCCAGCAGTGGCCAATCTAGGTCACAAGTACCTGTCAGGTTTCCAAAAGGTACACAGATTCCATGCTGCTTGTCCAGTGAGTAAGCAGTGGATTTCCCCAGTCCTTGTCTCAACCCCATTTTTCTGAAGAGCTCTCATTTTATTGCAAAATTTATATTCTCACTCCCTCTTACATGGTCCGATGATAATTTGGTTCAGTTTCAAATCTATTTATAAAAGATTATAAACTCCCACCATCCCATGACAAAAAGAAACTTGAAAACCTTAAGTAGAGTCTTTTGTCTATTCTTCTCTACTCCCCCCCCCCCCCATTACCCTGTATCAAAAAAATTAAACTTTAAGAGGATACTCTTAAGTCCTGCCTAGATCAATTGGCCCCTGCTAGAGAAAAGCTTCTTGAACCCTCACAGGATCGCCCCTATTTTAATGCTACTTTGAAAGAATTTAAGCAAAATTTGCATGAAGCTGAAAGGAAATGGTGATAGGTTAAAACGTTGGAGAATAAATCTGACTCCTTGGCACTGCATAAAATGTATAAGGTACTGATCAGAAAAATAAAAAGAGAATATTACTCCAACCAAATTCAATTATCCCCTTTTTGATGTAACTTACCTACTGTTTGATGGAACTCCCCAGCGTTTAATGTATACTGTTGAGTTCAATGTAAACCACCCCTGATCTCAGGAAGGGGCGGTATATAAAAACTGAAATAAATAAATAAGAACTTTCCCTATCAACTCTTCAACGTGCTTAGAGAACCTGCTCCCTCTAATGTACAATTTAACTTTGTTTCAGCCATCTCACCTGATCAATATAGATTGTTAATTAGGAAAGTCAACTTCCTATGTAGTTCCTCTCTTCTGCACCGCCTTCTGGCTGTCAATTTCAGCCCACTTCGGTTTGTATTTGCTGCAGGTTGCTGCAGGTTCTGTGAGCATTGTTTGCTCCATTCCCCCTTTAATAGGGCACACTTGGAAAAAGTGATCAATTCCATAAATTTAGTACCATTAGATTCTGACTTAATCCATCCTTCAGTAATTTAAAGACATTTTACCTTTTACATCTTTGTTCTTTTGGACATTTTAAATTCAAGCCTAACCCTCGGGACAGTCGCAAATCAGTAGAAGAACACCATGGTTAGACTTTGTAAGATTTCTAAATCTTCTCCTCAATTCCTTCAAATTACCATTTGATTTCAAATTTACCATTTTTGACAAAAATAGCAGAAAAGTCAGTTGCTTAACACCTAAATGCTTTCATGGAAGCAAACAATACATTTCATCCAAAAAAATCTGGATTTAGAAATTTTCATAGCACTGAAACCTTGCTGATTTCTCTACATGGCAAAATTTTATCTCAGCTGGACAAGGGCAAAAAAGCTCTCTTATGGCTACTTTCAACCTGGCGGACCATTCTTTGGGGCCGATGCAGAAACCGTGCACTAGAGCCCAGCGCTTAAAGTTCTAGTGCAAGGTTTCATAACACAAGTTTAATGCTGATTTTTTGTGCAGCAATGCTATAAGCAAACAACATGCAAATTAAGTGTGCGCAAAAAGATAGCACTAAACCAGGAGAGCAAGCCAAGCACATGAGCACAGGGGTCTGTGTTAGCAGCCCTTGTATGTTGCACTCACCGCTTGGGCCCTGAAGATTCCCACAAGCCTCTCAAAAAAGTCATTGGTGGCTCCATGGGCCTCTTATAACCCTAATCCTACACCCTTAAAACCCCTGGCAGTACCTTTAGTTAAGCTGAAGGCAGGAGCTATGCCTACACGCTCCTGCCTCCCTGCCACCATTTCTCAAAATAGTGGCATCTGTTCCTGTGCGATGCATCCCAGGAATGCACAGCCCATAGCACCCTATTGGCAGCTGCATTTGCAGAGCGGTATTTACGAGAGCTTTCCCTTGCCTTGGTACTATAATGTCTTCAGCACTGCAGAGATCGTATCCTGTGGCATTAGGCGAAGCTCTTTGGGGGCTTCGAGCTCTGGGGCTCATTTTGCAATATTTCAGTACAAATCTCGGCTTTTCTGTAACTTCCTTTCTCTGGGAGGATGCCTTCAAGCCTCGCTTAGGGGATTTTGCAAATAGGGGACTGGGTACGGCCACTACCTTGGTCGGTGCGAGTCCTCGGGTTACTGCCTGGGTTTTCCTGGAAACCATGGCCTCCTGTGGCTGCAAACCCTGCTTTATGCCTTTGTGAAACTGTGGCCAGTCCCTCCCTAGCACTAAACTATGAGGTAACCTGGGGACCACAGCTATGGGTATCTCCATTTTCAGGCCTAACCCTTTCACTATGACTCGGTAAACAGGGTAAGAGGATGCTGAACCATGAATACATCTTATTTTTACTATATTAATCAGTTGCTGGGAACTGCCTCACTATGTGCTTCAATTTGTTGCCAAAACGCCTTTGACATCATGGTTTGATCTGCACCAGAGTCTAAAAGCGCAGTGGTAACAACGCCTTGCACCTCTACTGACAATAAGAAACCTTCCCTACTTTCCTGGGTGTTTACAGTCATCAGTGCTATTTTCCATTTGCACTCCCTTTGCAAATGATCTTGATTACCACATTGGAAACATTTCTTAGTCACAACAGGAGATTTTAACATGGGCAAACAAGTTTTCATGGAATCATCCCTCCCCTTCATCCCCCTTTCTGATACCGCTGACATTGTCACCCTGGAAGCGTTACCACTCTCTCAGGCGTTAATTCTACTTCCATGAAGCGTTCAGTAAATGTTATCACTTCTTGTGGGTTCTGACAATTTTGGAGTATCAGGAAGGTATGGATATCTTTAGGTACAGCCGCCATATATTGCTCTAACACAATACAATCAACTATGGTATCGACAGACTTTCCTTCTGGTGCTAGCCACTTAGTTACTAGGCTTCGCACCCTCTGGCATAATGCTTTAGGCGTCTCGCCAGGCTTAAGCTTTACATTACGCAACATCCTACGATATACTAATGAAGTCAGCCCCAACCTATCTCGGATGGCTTTCTGCACTTCTTCATAGTAATCAGCGAGGGCAGTGGGCATGGCCCGGTATGCCGCTAAGGCCTCCCCTGTAAGGGACGCAGCGAGGCGCACGGCCCACTGTTCTTTTGGCCAACCGCTAATACGAGCCACTCTATCAAAGGCTTCCATATAATCATCAATATCATCTCTGTCAGAGAAAGGTCCAAAGTTAAAGCTCCCACTAGTATGAAAGTCTAGTGCGCATGTAGGGTGTGGTGCTGTAGAACCTGAGCTCTTTGTTGATGCAACCTGCTCCTTCTGGCTTTCTAGCCAGGCCTCCATTATTTCTAGGAAGGGTTTCTGTTGGGCTTGCATCTGCGCGGCGAATTGGGCCTGAACCTGCAGTGACATTTCTCTTTGTCTTTCGAATTGGCTCGCCATCCACTTGAAAATCTCTTGGCATTCCATGGTTCCTTCCATCCTGAAATGAGAAGAAAAACACCACAACAAGGTTCACAGTGTCCCTGGACTTTTCCCTATATTTTTCTTTTTAACCAAAATGCTCTACACCCTAGCCCGGGTATCCTAACTAGCTCAGTTAGGTACCTGTTACCTGGGTTAGGTGTAGCCTCACGCTTTTCACCAGTGTAGACTTGCAATCTTCCTCGAGTCAGCTCTGCCTCCAGCACGTTCCTCCGCACGGCTCTGCAGTTCCTCGACTCTCGGCGACAGAATCCTGGAGTTGTAGATCCTCTATTGCGCATGCGTGGTACAAAAATCCAAATGACTACGCCACTTGTGGTACCCAAGCCTGGGCCAGAGGCTTACAGCTAGGGCTGCCTTGTCTGTCCTTAAATGAACTGTATTTTCCCTTTGCCACCAGCAATGCAGTCTGGGACTTGTAGTTGAGAAAATTGTATTCAAAAAGACAAACTGTAGTTGTGCAACCGGAGGTTGAGGCAAACAAGAATATTTTTATTATTGTGGATTTCCACATGCATTAGAGTTCTGTACACGAACACAAAGATGGATAACTTCTCCAGTAACAGAAGAGTAAACAAAAGGAAATTATACTTGAAGTTAATGCAGCACAAGTCTCTTCAAACACAAGCAGCTGTCTTCATGACAATAAACATAACACAGCCTTATGAGCTCCTTCTAGCAGAAATACCTTCTTTCTTCTACTAAAGCTTCCTTAGCCTTGCACACAGGAACTTATGCTTCCCTAAGACAAAAAGAGCAATCCATCTGGCAATCTTCTGGGGAAGATTGTGACTCAGGTAATTCTATCTGCATGGGCTCCGGTACTGTGGCTGGTTTATCTCTACTCCAGGCCTCAGCACTTTCTTCAGGCTTTCTGGCTTGTAAGAATTCCCAAAATTCATTCCATAATTTCTCCTTTTGGTCATAAACATTTACATAAGGAGAGTAAGCTTCTCCTCCCTGAAATGCTTGCTTCAAAGCTTTTACTGAGTTCAAATTAACTTCCCTGCTAACGGTTGGGTCTTGGTTCTTTCCCTAGTGAAACGAATCCACCCACCTTTTGTCAGTTGAAGTTTTCAGCTTAGGATTCTGAATACAGGATAAAGGTCTTTGTTCCCACGAGTTTGCAGCTTTTCTCCCAAAACGTTGGCTGGCTTTTGGTTTAGGAACCTTTCCCAGACGTGGAGTGTTTCCTTCTCTGCTCTTAGCTTTCAGCAGCTGGAAATCAGCACACTCACGTCTCTCAGGTATCCATGAGCTCCTAGGTCCTGGACTCAAACTAGCATCTTCTCTCCCACGGCTGGAACTCTTTGAACCAGATGAACTCCTGGAACTAGCACTCCTGTTCCTCCAAGCTGAACTCCCTCGAGAGCTGTGAACTCCCTTTTTCTGTTTGAAGACAGGTTTAAAAACCTGTTTCCTTCCTATCAGAGTTTCCTCTTGGCACGTGTGCTCATAATCAGCAGCTAAGCCTGCCTCCTCATTAGAGCTAGGGCGTGGCTTGGCTTGGCTTTTTTTCATAGCAGCTTTCCTACCTCTGTGTAGAGCTGAGCTGTCAGTAGTTTTAAAGGTACAAGTGTCTTTTTCTTCTATTTCCATTTTCTCCTGCTCACTCTCATCACCACAGTACCCAAGCATCCTTTTAGCTTTCATTGTCGCTTTTGCTACCTGTTTAGCTACTTTAAGATCGTCAGGCACCATTATGTCCAGATCCCGCTCTTCTTTTGTGGACAGAAGTACTTCACCCCCTACACTGTACTGCTCCCTTGGATTTTTGCAGTCCTAATGCATGACCACTGTTCCCTCTAAGCTGTGCGCTTGTGCACGTGCACACACCTCGCCGAGCGAGCGCACATACTTTATAACAGAGCGCACAAAAATTACGGTTCTGATTCTGATAGAAAACAACACAGATGTCTTAAAATTTAAAAGTTGTTGTGTATTTACGGTTTTCACAAGTTGTACAATATTTTCTAGTGCAATCAATGTGGTGTACATACTGTATTCTGATGTGTAGTCAAATTTTAAAGTATATAACTCCGAGTGTCGTTATGTGGCGCACAAAAATTTAACCTTCCTTCAAAAGTTGCACAGCTGATATTTTATGTGCACATAGCCTACAGAAAATTAGAGGGAACATTGTGCATGACCCTGGTTTTTTTAGCATTAAATCTCAGCTGCCAAATTCTAGACCATTCTTCTAGCTTAGCTAGATCCCTCCTTATGTTATCTACTCTTTCCTGGATGTCTATTGTATTGCAGATTTTGGTATCATCTGCAAAGAGGCAAACTTTACCCGACAGCCCTTCCGCAATACACTAACAAAGATGTTAAAAAGAATCAGACCAAGGAAAGATCCCTGTGGCACACCACTGGTAACTTCCTACTCCTCAGAGTGAGCTCCATTTACCTGTACCCTTTGTCGCCTCTCACTCAACTAATTTCTAATCCAATCAGTAACTTTAGGGTCCATCCCTAAGGTGCTCAATTTGTTTATAAGTTTCCTGTGTGGAACATGTCAAAGGCTTTACTGAAATTTAAGTACATCACATCTAGGACTCTCCCTCTGTCCAACTCTCTGGTCACATAGTCAAGGATGCAATCTGATTTGTCTGACAAGACCTGCCTCTGGTGAATCCATGCTGCCTTGGCTCTGGTAATCCATTGGACTCCAGAAACCTCACTGTTTTCTCTTTCGGCAGCATTTCCAATAGTTTACTCACTGCAGAGGTTAAACTAACCGGCCTGTAGTTTTCAACAACATCCTTATTTCCGCTTTTGTGCAAAGGGACCACATGTGCCTCTTTCCAGTCCTCTGGCACCACTCCCGACTCCAACAAGGCATTGAAAAGTTAATGGAGCTGATAGAATGTCCCTCAGTTCCTTCAGTATTCTGGGATGTATCTCATCTGGTCCCATCGCTTTGTCTACTTTTAGTTTAGCTAGTTCCTTACGAACACAGTCTTCTGAAAATCGTTCGAGATCCCTGTCGCTTCTGTTCCTATTTGTGGGTGTTTTCTGAGGTCCTGCTCCTGGCCCTTCATCTGTGAACACATAACAGAAATACTTGTTAAGCAATTCCACTTTATCCTCATCAGCTTTTATATATTCCTCCCCTTCACCCTTGAGTCTGACATACCACTTTTGGCCTTCTTTCTCTTACAACATATCTGAAAAGGTCTTATCCCCCCATTTTATTGCATTGGCTATTTCTTCTTCTTTTTGAATCTTGGCTTTCCTGACTACTTTGCTAATTTCTCTAAGTTTTTCCAAATATAGATGCTTGCCTTCCTCTCTCTGTGATCTCTTGTATTTCAGGAAAATCTCCCTCTTTTTCTTCACCTTTTCAGCTACTTCTTTTGAGAACCATAGCGGCCTCCTTTTCCTTTTACCTTTATTTATATTCTAACAAAAAGGTTTGTTACCCTTAAAATATCCCCTTTCAGTTTTACCCACCTTTTTTCAACATTCCCCAGCTGTTCCCATCCTGCTAATGACTCCTTGAGGTATTAGCCCATCTTGGCAGAGTTAGTTTTCCTAAAGTCTAAGACCCTCACTTTTGAATGGATTTTATCAACCCTAATCCTGATACTGAACCATACCATCTAGTGATCACTGGATGCAAGATGATCTCCCACTATAACATTAGAAACACTTTCACCATTGGTAAGAACCAAGTCCAGCATGGCCCCTTCACGTGTGTGTTCTGTTACCAGTTGCCTGAATAGTTCTTCCTTTAGAGAATCAAGGTAATATCTCTTTATTGGTCTAATGTAATATCTTTCTTGACTAGCTTTTGGGAGCTGACACTCCCTCGATTCAATTGAATCATAAAATGCACAAATTGCAGCTAGTTGAACACCAAGTAGAGGATATGTGGTCCCATCCAACACTGGCACTCTGTCCCCAGTCACCCCAACATGTGTCCCCCTACCTGTCCAGGCTGATGCCACTATGTTTGCCCTTTCTGTCTTCCTGTGTCTCTTGCTGTGACCATTCTCTTTCTCAAGTGGAGGAATAGTCTAGTAGTTAGAGCAGTATTCAGGGAACCATGTAAGCACTGGGTTCAAATCCCATTGCTGCTTGGCAAGTCACTTCACCTTTCATAGAAACATCTAGTTTGCCCTGACATCTCAACTATTATAGTCCCCTTTTCCCCTTTAGAGATATTCTGTCTTTGTCTCATACTTTATTGAATTCAGATACTGTGCTCTGAATTTAGATATTGTCCTTGAAGACTTGTCTGGGAGTTGAACCCAGGACCTCTCACACCCTAAGCGAGAATCATACCCCTAGACCAGTGATGGCTAACCTTTTTGAGCCCGAGTGCCCAAACTGCCGCACAAAACCAAAGAATTTCCTCAAAGTGCCAGCACGTCCATTAAAGCCTCATTTGCATAAGGTGCCTCATTTGCATAAATATTTGCATAATGTTACCATACACTAACTTTTAGTAAACATGCCTCTTAATGAGTATATGGATAAAGAAAGACTAAAAGGTTTCTACATTACTATAATCCAGTACCAACCGCCAGGCACATTAGGAACTACTACAAACGCTGCCCATTTAGAACCCATAGCAAACCCGCCGTATCCTAACAGTACTACCAGGACTCACAAAGCACCATACCCTAACTATCAAAAGGCAACACTGCAAATATTAAACCAATACATTTCAGAGAACAACAATACATGACCTACTGGGGAAAGAACAAGTGGCAATGTCAAATAGGAATTATATAAACAGAATACCTCAGCTCAGTTACACATGCAGAACAGACCATCACCAAACAAGGAATCACAATTTAAAAACAGGAAGACAATAATTAAACTGGGAACCCCAAAAGCCAAACTTGGAATATACAACAACACTGTAGAAATAAAACTATAAATTAATTTCCTCTTGTACTAAACAAAGCGCAAAAATTAATGATGCACATTTCCCAGAGCTGACATATTCCAGTTAATAAATTCAAAATAAAGATATTTTTCTACCTTTTGTGCATTTTTTTTCAGTTGCAATTGCTCCAGCCACTTTCTTCTGGTTTCTTCGTGTCTTCTCCTAACTCTCCATCTGCTGTCCATTTGTCCTTTCTTCTGTCTTCTTGGTTTTTTTTTTCCATTCTCTCTCTACATCTGCTTTAACATACTAATCTTTCTCCTTTTGCTCTTTCCTCATTCCTATTTCATCTACTCAAAATTTACCCCTCCATCCTCAATCCCCACTTATTCTCCCAATACCCGGCCAATTGTAGATTTTTTATCCCTCCCACACAAAATATTTTTCCCCTCTCCATTTTACTCTCCCAGCCCCATCCCATTCTAATCCTCCCCCAACACCAGCTCCCTTCTAGTTCCAGCCTCACCCAGCATCCATTCCCTTCTAGTCCCTGCATCAGCCCATTTCCAGTCCTAGCAGCCCCCCAACCCATTTCCAGTCCTAGCAACCTCCCAACCCAATACCAGTCCTAGCCCCCCCTCATCAACCCACTTCCAGTCCTAACCCCCCATAAGCCCATTTCCAGTCCTAGCTCCCCATCTATTTGCAGTCCCATCCGAGTCCCTCCATCAGCTCATTTCCAAACCCAGCCCCCCATGAGCCCATTTCTAGTCCTTTCCTAGCCCCACCATCAGCCCATGTCAAATCCTAGCTCCCCTCCACTCAGCCCATTTCCAATCCAAGCCCCCCATGAGCCTACTTCCAGTTCTAGCCCCTTCATGAGTCCATTTCAATCCAAACCCCCACCACAGCCCATTTCCAATCTTAGCACCCCCCCAACAGCCAATTTCCAGTCCTATTCTAGCCCCTCCATCAGCCCATTTCCTGTCCTAGCCCCCCTCACCCATTTCCAGTCCTAGCTCCCTCCCCCTCACAACCCATTTCCATTCCAAGCCCCAATCCCATCAGCTATTTGCAGTTCAAGCCCTCCTTCCACTCAGCCCATTTCCAGTCTTAGCCCCCCCATAGCCCATTACCAGTCCTAACCCCCCCATCAGCCCATTACCAGTCCTAACCCCCCATCAGCCCATTTCCAGTCTTAGCCCCCCCCCATAGCCCATTACTAGTCCTACCCCCCCCCCAAATCACCATCACCATCACCATCACCAGCCCACTTCCAGCCTTAGCACCCCCCATGGCCCATTACTAGTCCTAACCCCCCCCCCCATCAGCCCATTTCCAGTCTTAGCCCCCCCCATGGCCCATTACCAGTTCTAACCCCGGCCAATTACCAGTCCTCACCCCCCCCCCTGGCCAATTACCAGTCCTAAACCCCCCCATCAGCCCCTTTCCAGTCTTATCCCCCCCCCATGGCCAATTACCAGTCCTAACCCCCCCCCCTGGCCAATTACCAGTCCTACCCCCCCCCTGGCCAATTACCAGTCCTACCCCCCCCCCCTGCCAATTACCAGTCCTACCCCCCCCCCCGGCCAATTACCAGTCCTACCCCCCCCCCGGCCAATTACCAGTCCTACCCCCCCGGGGGCCATTTTCCAGTCCTTCCCCACCCCCTCAGCCCCGCTCCAGTCTTAGCCCCCCCCCATCATGGCCAATTACCAGTCCTAACCCCCCCCCATCAGCCCCTTTCCAGTCTTAGCCCCCCCCATGGCCAATTACCAGTCCTACCCCCCCCATCAGCCCATTTCCAGTCTTAGCCTCCCCACCATAGCCCATTACCAGTCCTAAACCCCCTTCCCCCCTATCATCCCAAATTAAAAAAAAAAAACCCAAACAAAGCGGCGGCTTCTGCCGCGGCAGCCTCAAGAGCTCTGCCGCGGCAGCCTCAAGAGCTCTGCCGCGGGGCCCCCCCCCCTGCCCGGCAGAGCCTCCCTGCATCATCTACCTTCAAGTCGCAAAACGCGGGCTTCTTTCAGAGCCGCGAGAGTTTCCTTTCTCGCGGGAGAGCCGCGAGAAAGGAAACTCTCGCGGCTCTGAAAGAAGCCCGCGTTTTGCGACTTGAAGGTAGATGATGCAGGGAGGCTCTGCCGGGCAGGGGGGGGGCCCCGCGGCAGAGCTCTTGAGGCTGCCGCGGCAGAGCTCTTGAGGCTGCCGCGGCAGAAGCAGCCGGTTTGTTTGGTTTTTTTTTTTTTAAATTTGGGACCTTTTAAATGCGGACCTTCCCGCGTGCCAGCTGCAAGGCCTTCGCGTGCCACAGCTGGCACGCGTGCCATAGGTTCGCCATCGCTGTCCTAGACCAACAAGCCACTGCTCCTGTTGCTGCTGCTGTTCTACTACCACAAAAAGTTGCCTCAACTACAGACTTAGGAGTGTATTTACTAGGTTAGCCATAATGTGCCTTATTGGCCAATAATGCAGCTTACTGAAAAATATTTCACTCTAATGCATATTAAAATATAATGACCTGCTTCGCATGCAAAGCTATTATGCAAAATAACACAGTTTGTCTTAAAGTTCACAAGCTGTGTTATTCATCGTAAATTAACAGCACCTCCAGAGATGGTATTAATTTTTTTCCCCAATTTCTTTTTAACATAGCAGAATCACCCCCCCGCCCCAACCCTCACCCACACACATCTCCCCTCTGCCCCCGACACTCATCGGCACATATTGGGGTATCAAGTGGGGATAGGAGCGATACGTGGTCACTTCTGCCGTGGAAGCTCCATTTTGAAAATTAACTCCACCTGTTCCTCAACAGTAGTCTCAAAGTCGTACCAGTAGGGATTAGATGGCCAAATGAGAGAGTGTTCCCTTATTTGGAAGCCTGACCCCTAGCAATAGTACCGTGAAATTACCACTAGGGACCTGGTAGTGCCATTTCTAAAAATGGAATTAAGGAGATTGAACACTTCCCCTATGAAGAAAGGCTAAAGAGGTTAGTGCTCCTTATCCTGGAGAAGAGACAGCTGAGGGAGGATACGATGGAAGTAAATAAACTTCTGAGTGGAGTGGACTGGGTAAACACGAATTGACTGTTTACTCTTTCAGGAAGTACAAAGTCTAGGGGACAAACCATAAGTTACTAAGTAGGGTATTTAAAACAAATAGGTGAAAATATTTTTTCACTCACTGCACTGTTAAACTCTGGAATTCGTTGCCAGAGGGAGTGGAAAAAGCAATTAGCATAATTGTGATTAAAAAAGGTTTGGACAAGTTCCCTGGAGGTTAAGTTCATAAACTGTTGTTAAGGTAGATTTGGGGAAAACCATTATCCATAAGCAACATGAAATCCGGCTACTTTTTGGGATCCTGCTAGGTACTTGTTACTTGGATTGGCCACTGTTGGAAACTGGATACAGTATGGCATTTCATATGTTTTATGAATATCTCAGTGGTGCTGGGGGATGATGAGAATGAGAAGGATGTTGCTGAGGTTCCTCTATGTTTTAAACAGTATCAAGATGGCAGACTATTTTTTGCAAATCAACGTTTAAGAGATAGCAAGTCTTCTGTCTTTGCATTGTTGCAGATAGGAACCATAGTCCCGGCTGCAACAATGTGAAAAATGTACCACAGGATTCATTAACCCATGGCACTTAGGTACTATGAGTTAATGAATACTGTAATGAGTTTACCTACATTAAAATTTTACTATTAGTAAAGAGAGGCCTTAGATTGTAAGCCCTCTGTGGTTATGTAAATACCTACTGCACATAAATGTAATTTGCCTTTTCCCAGCAAGAGAAAGGAGCGAGTTATATCTGAATAAATACATTATTGCTTATTTGTCCTATTGCTTGCCTTAGACACCTCCACTATTTCTCGTCCCATGCAGCTATGAAAGAAGGGCCTGCTCGTCTGTGCAATGTATGCGTGTTCAACCGCACAGAGTACTTCCTCTCATCCAACTCCATAGGAGCACTGAGAGACAAAGACAATAGCTTTTAAGCACAAAAAGTATTATATATACAGATTGCAATGATCGTGTGAAGAGGATGGGGAAGGAGGATTTACTGTCTTAGTGATTAGAAGTCTTAAAATTCTACTGTCTCTTCTGATAACTTTTAATACTTCTTCCCCGTCACACTATCATTGGAAGACATTTTACAATTCACTTTTATATTTTCTGATAATGTCATCTTTTGCCTATTCTGTTCAGAACTGAGGGAGTGCCAGCTCCCGAAAGCTAGAGAGAAATCTATTAAGTTAGGACACTAAAAAGGTTGCACGTTAAATTTATTTTTTGTTTTAATCTTTATTTTATTGCTCTTTTGATACAGAAATTTGCATATGGTTATGATTACTAACCAATGGCAGGGCAGCATTCAAAATATTCCAGTATTCTTCAATGGCAGGGCAGTTTTAAAAGTTCTTGATAACTTCAAAATGTGCCCTGACGTCTTTGAAATTTCAGCTTCCCTTTTTCTTCTTTATAGTGACAAGATAATTAAATAAGGATAGTTCCCCTGTAGAAAACTTGGCTAAGAAAGTACAAGATATTGGTACTAAAGAATCTATTTGGACCATTCCTCCTGCACTTGGTTAGTTGTTTTTGTCAGGATAGTTAACTTTAGATAAACAGAGAAATTGGCACCATCACACGTAAATATGTATATTTTTAAAGTTTTTTGTATTAGTTTCACAAACTTTGTACACAAACATGGAATATATTGTTCCCTATACACACTATGCTATTACAGTAGATCTAAACAATTCATAAACCTAAAACAGTACGCCTTCCCTCCAATTAGGTGCCAGCAGTTGTGTAAGCAGTGTGCCATTGTGTCAAGAACAGAGGGGAACCACCTTCCAATGGGACAAAATGCTGTATACAGTATTTCTTTGCAAGAAGACAGGTTTTAGTACAAACATCTTTTTCCATCGACTATTGCTCCTCACCAAGAAGTCAAACAATAAAAGTTCCATCTTTTGGGGTATAATGACCTCTAATAAATTGTTTATATAAGTCACTATCAAAGTTCAAAAATAATAAATTACCGGGCATGACCATTTTAAAACAAAGAAGCAACTAAAGGTCCAGCTTTATAAGCCTGATGTTAAGAGATAAAAATACATCAGGACCTTATACTGAGTTTCTGTAAGAGACATTCTCAACCAAAACTGGAATATCTTTCACTCCTTTGTCTAGCAATTTAGAAAAGAGCTCAATACAGAGTTCCATCCCCAATAATGTGTCAAAGCCTATCACAGGGTGGTTCAACTGCACCAAAAGGGAATAAAAAGTAGAGACACGGATTCTAGTCTCAGCTTCCAGTAGATAGTCTATTAAAGCCTCCACCACCTCAGTAATCAAATTGACTCCATCCAATGTCTGGTCATGGTGCCTAAGCTGTAGATAGGCAAAAATATCCTTGGCCGATAAGCCGTACTCCATTCAAAGGTCCTAATATTTATTTATTTATTTAAAGGATTTAATATACCGCTTTATCTTTAAATCAAAGCGGTTAGCACATCAAAACAATCATGGGTGAATACATGCAGTGGATACATCGACTTGTGTGGTGTGGGTGAGCAGTGTGAATGATTAACTGATGAGTTATATACATATAATATGTCTTTATCTGAGCAGATTCATCGAGAACCTCATGCAACCAGGAGAGCCCCTTGTTCTTCCAGTTCCCAAAAACCTTATGATGCAGACCAGACAAACTCCCTATTACCTCGTATAGACAAAAAGGGGTCTGTCATGGATTCACTTTCAGTTGGTGGCAAATCCAGCACCATGTACCACAGAGAGAGAGAGAGACCACCAGTGGGTGGTTAGTCATATATCTAAATAAATGAGCAGCATGGGCATGGAAGACATAATGTAAGTCAAAAGGATAGAGCAAAGGATATACCCTCCCCATCAAAAGCAACGCAAAAGGTAGCCATGCCTGCAACAAAATCTGAAAGTCACGTATAGCAGGGCCACATGATACTTATAAAGGTGATCCAAATTTTGGAGTATCCGTATCCCAAAAATTTAAAAGAATCTGATAACTATCTGAGCCAGAAATCAGGACCCTAATTCTCACCCATAGCAGGCAAAGGGGCCAGTGCTTCTGACTTGGCATAATGTATCGTGAATATTGAACACTCCTCAAATGAATCCATAACCAGTAAAATGGTCTCCAGTGATTGCCTATGATGTGTTACATGGACTAAAAGATCATAAACAAAGGCAGCCAGCTTAAAGGATGACTGTCTCACTGCAATCCCTTCTGTGTCTTGTATGTCTTGAGAGTTCCTAATCTTAATGAGTAAGGGTTCTAAAAAAAAAGCAGAAACAAAAGAAGGAATAACAGGCACACCTTCTGGTACTACGTTGCAAGGTGAAAAAGGCAGTTTATTATCTCATTAATTATAATAGCCGCTGTTGATAGAAAACGCCCTGCGCTGTTGTTAGAAAATGTCTCCTTAAGCCATATTTCTCCAGGACATAAGAAATGCCATAATGGGTCAGACCAAGGTCCATCAAGCCCAGTATCCTGTTTCCAACAGTAGCCAATCCAGGTCACAAGTACCTGGCAGGTTCCCAAAAGGCACACATGTTCCACAATGCTTGTCCCGAGGCAAGCACTGGATTTTTAGGGTCCTTTTTAATAATGGTTTATGGTCCTTTCCTCCAGGAACTTATCTAAACCTTTTTTAAACCCATCTACACTAACAGATTTTACTATATTCTCCGGTAATGAATTCCAGAGTTTGACTACGGGTTGAGTAAAAATAATATTTTCTTTTATTAGTCTTAAATGGGTTACATTGTAACTTCATTGTGTGTCCTCTAGTCTTTCTACTTTTTGATAGTGTAAACAACCGATCTACATTTACCCATTCCACTCCATTCATTAATTTACTGTATAGACCTCTATCATATCCCCCCTCAGCAATCTCTTTTCCAAGTTGAAAAGCTCTAATCTTTTAAGCCTTTCCTCATAGGGGTATCCTATCCCCTTTACCATTTTTGTTGCTCTTCTCTGTACCTTTTCTAAATCTGCTAAATCCTTTTTAAGATATGGCAACCAGAATTGCACGCAATATTCAAGGTGCAGACGCACCATGGAACAATACAAAGACATTATAATATCCTTGCTTGTATTCTCCATTTTTTTCCTTATGATTCCTAGCATTCTATTTGCTTTTTTGGCTGCCGCTGCACACTGGGTGGAGTGTTTCAATGTATTATCAACAATGATGCCTAAATCTTTTTCCTGGGTGGTGATTTCTAAGGGGGTACCTTGCATCGTGTAAGCACAGTTTGGGTTGCTATTTCTTGGGTGCATAATTTTGCACTTCTCCACATTAAATTTCATCTGCCATTTAGACCTCCAGTCTTCCAATTTATGAGAACATAATTACTTAAGATATGCCATACTGGGTCAGACTAAGGTCCATCAAGTCCAGTATCCTGTTTCCAACAGTGGCCAATCTAGGTCACAAGTACCTAGCAGTTTTCCCAAAAGACACAGGTTCCACAATGCTTGTATTGGGGCAAGCAGTATATGTCCAAGGTCCCCTTTAATAATGGTTTATGGACCTTTCCTCAAGGAATTTGTCCTCTTTCCCTAACTTAGCTAAAACCATAATAAAAGCCTTAGTCATTTCTTTGGGTAAAGTGCCCTGGTCTACAGCATCTTGAAAAACAGATACCAGCGTAAGAACCACCAAGTTCTGCAATATTTTGTAAAATTCAGTATTAAACTCAACAAAGCTCTTTGCTATATGTAATCGTGCTCCCCTAATGATCCCCTGTACTTTTTTCATTGTCAATGGAGCATTAAACTCTGCCAAATGGGTTTTGGAAATTCTAGGACTTGGCCCCCTTTAGGAACTGTCTCAACCTGACAGCATTGATAGGCTCTTCTCTCTCCAAGGCAGAATAAAAATTTGAAAAGACTTGTGTAATCCTCTTCGAAGAGTTCACAGTCCTGCCCTGAGGAGTGGAGGGGAACGAACCATGGGACAACCAAGATTTTGCAAGGTTCTTCATTGTCTTTCCAGGTTTATTGCCAAATCGAAAAAAGCAGAACTTGTATAAGGAAATATCCATTTTCCTGTACCATATTTAGCCATATTCAAAGCTACCTGGAGAGCTACAAAGTGAGCCTTGAGGGCCTCTGAAAGGGACTGCACATATTGCGTCTTATCTGCCTGGAGTTGTCGATCTAAAGTTAAAATATTCTGAACAATCTCCTTGTTCAAAGGAGATCCACAGGAAATAATTTCCCCTCATAAGACCACTTTGAGCATTTCCAAAGGAGACTTGAGGTCAACAGATGTTCTTGATTAAATTCCTGAAAGAGTCCTTCCATTTATTACACAAGTAGTAAAGAGATATGAGGGAAAGGTCCATCTCCTGGACCCCAGAGTCTCCTTTATAACTTCCAGATCCATCCAAATAAAGGCATAACCTAAAACTTTGAGCATGTAAGTAAATAGTCAATTGGTGACATGGAGCCCGATTCATGAAAGGGCATGTCCAGGCTGTCCAGACGGCCCCGAGCAAGACAGGCTCATTAGGACCCGATTCTGGACCTTGGAAACAAAATGTTACCACAGTACACAGAATCGGGCCCGAGGATGGCCCGGCGGGCCCTTACCTGCCTGCGGGGACATCCTCCCCGGTGGCGCCCCTGGCTCACGTGGCTCTTCCCCACCCCTTGACCCACGGCTGGCCAGCCAGGGCCTGGATCAGGCAGTGGGGACACCCCCCCCCCCCCCACCTGGCTCCAGGGGGGATCCCTGAGCCTTCAAGATGGAATAATCAGCATGTCCCGTCTGACCCGGCAGGACATACAGGGCTGTGGTCTGAATTGGCCCTGTATGTCTTGCCGGCTCAGCCTGCTTCTGCTCTGCCCAAATCCTGCCCCCCGCCGGCTCTCCCCATCCTGCAGCTCTAGCCATGAGGGGAGAATAGGAGTGGGAATAGGGTCCGGATGGCTTGCGGGGCTGCTTATCCTGCCAGGATGTACAGCCCTGCAATCCGCAACTCAGAATCTGGCTAATAATTATTGTGGTCCCTGTGTATGCGAGTGAAGTCCTTCTCAAGGGGATAGAGAACCCTCCAAGGATCCATTAAATCGAGCAAGTCATATAAATAAGGCAAACCCTTTAGCTTTAGCTGTGGTTCAGCATGGCCTCCCCCAGATCTGTCGAGCTCAGAGTCCATCACCCCATTAATATCACCTGCCACTGTTAAGAAGAGGCGAGAGTAAGAAGCACATTGATTAATGTAACAAAAAAGCATAGTTATATACATTTAAGGCATAAACTGATATTATAAACGTATTGCTAACAGGTTTTGCATAATTTTGCGTCTCCTTATCTCATTATTATTTTTTTTTTTTTGTGTGTGCACGTGCAGGATCCAAAAGGCAGGCAGAGCTCTGGAGTCTCAATGCGTGGATAGAACCATGGTGTGAGGAAGAGGATTTTGGATTTGTTAGGAACTGGGCAACATTCTGGGGAAGTGGAGGGCTTTTCCGAAAGGATGGACTCTACTTTAACCGGGGTGGAACCAGGCTGTTGTCATTAACCTTTCAAAAGGAAATAGAGGAGCTTTTAAATTAGATAATAGGGGAAAGCCAATAGTCACCTAAGAGCACACGGTTCAGAAGGCTGTTTCCTTGAAGGATACTAGCAAAAGAGAGAAGTTAGGGAATCCTGATAGGGAGGTTCCAATAAAGATAAAAGTAACTCAGATATCTTTAAGTACAGAACAGAAAGATTCCAAATTATTCCTGTCAACTGATAACCAGATTGTTAATATGAATAAAATACAACCTTTAAAATGTCTGTATGCAAATGATAGAAGTCTAAAAAATAATCTGGGAGAACTAAAATTTATAGCACTAAATGACAGATTAGGTATAATTGTCATCTTAGAGACCTGGTGGAAGGAGGACAACCAATGGGATACCATGATACCTGGAAATAAACTATATTGCAAAGATAGGGTAGATCAAATTGGTGGAGGGGTTGCACTGTATGCTAGAGAGAGCATTGAGTCACACAGGATAAACATTTTGCAGGAAACAAAATATACCATAGAATCTGTATGAATAGAAATTCCATGTAAAAAGAGGAAGGCAGTGGCAGTGGGGGTATACTACCATCCACCTGATGAGAATGAGCAGATGGATGATGAAATGCTAAAAGAAATCAGGGAAGCTAACAAAAGTTACAACACAGTAATAATGGGTGATTTCAATTACCCCGGTATCGAATGGATCAATGTCACAACAGAGGAAACAGTCTGGAGACATGGCAGTAGTATAGGCCTTTATTATTCCACGGATCAAGCGTGCCAACCCGACACTGGCCGTGTTTCGTATTACACTTCCTCAGGGGTTTACGGCTCACTATGAATAAACACATATAAAAACCAAACACACAACAAAAATAAAAATAAATAAATGTAAAACATTATTGTAACAATGTTAAAAAAACTATTAAAAAGATTAACAAACCTCATGACATATAAAATATGTAAGATAAAGCATGAATAAATCAAATAAAGCAAACCAAAACATGATAACCAATGATAAAATCATCTAGAACTTAAAAATATAAATACAACAAAACCATGCACTATCTAAAAGACAATAATATATAAATTATACATATGTTATAAAAAGACAACATTTGCTAAGAAACATTTAGTAAAAGACAAATATTTAGTGGGAGTCAAAACGGGCTAAAAGGAGAGAGAGGAGGACGGAGGATGCTACCTCTAGATAAATGTGAAAATGAAGGAGCAATTAAAATGACTAAACAATTATACGACTAACCAAATAAAATAGATACTTATAAAACCTATAGGACATATGATCCATAAAGGAAACCCAATTAAAATGAAATAAATATAACATAGAGAATGTGTGTAATATATATAAAACATAGAGAATGTGTGTAATAAAAATCATGTATTTTCATACCGCTATAACTTCCCGTGCAACACGGGCATGCTCCTGATCTTGCTGAGACACCAGAAATTTGTTCCAGTGCACTTTCAATATAATTAGAATTATCTAATAAAATAAATAAAAAAATCATATATAGTTGTTAGTATGCACATATTGTATCTAATTAATCATAACCCTAACAGACCAAAGGAATATATGCAATGAACCACCCGTGTTTTAAAACACGAAAAGAGAATGGTTTACTAGGGACCTGCTTCTAAACTTTAAACCACCACGAATAAGTTAATATTATAAAACTGTGACTACCCAACCACCGGGCACATCCTCAATCATGCCAAAGGCAGAAAAGGCTCCTTATCATATGTATAATAAAAAAACATTCTAAAAAGTAAATAAATATATAAAAAACATTATCAAAAAGTGAAACGCCCGCGTATGTGAACTGCCATATTTATTGCCGCGGTCAAGACAAACTTCCAATATAACAAGGGACTTACTCTTAAAAAACACCAGGGGAAAGAAAACTAAATCTATAAGACACAAACTCTAACAGCATCTCATTGTGATAGAATACTTCTTCAATAAAGGCTAACAAATCCAACCTGTAAGAACAAAAGAAAACACCGCTCACAAGCGGGATACCAGCTTCTACACATCAAGACGCCCGCGCGTGCGCTGTGAATTTTAAAGCCCTGCTTTGGCGGGAACTATAATAGTTGAAACTGGTGATTTAAAAAGGATTGTAAATGAGAGATTACCGATGGGGGACATAAATATAAGCACCCTAAAAATAGTTAAGATAACAGGGGACAACCCAAATAATGTACTTTGGCTTTATTTAAATGAAACTTGAAAGAAAAAAGTGTAAACTATTTTGCGATCTATAATAAATGTCAAAAAATAGAATTAAAGGAAAATAACAGATCCGCCAAGCAGAAACCGGGACGCACCCGAATAAACAAATCACACTAATTGCACTTATTAAAATGAAAATGCCTCTATTTGAATTGGATATTAAAAACTGAAGGAAGGGAGCAACATTAAAACTGCACTACAAACAAGCGGAAACTGGAACGCACCCGAATGAACCAATCACACTAATTACACTTATTAAAATGAAAATGCCTCTATTTGAATTGGATATTAAGAACTGAAGGAAGGGAGCAACATTAAAACTGTACTACAAACGCCCATTGGACCATAAAACCCTATGAAAAATGATTAAAAAGACCATATATATAATCATAAAAAAACAGATAAGTCTAAATCCAGATTTAATCCATGTGGAGCAATAGTATTCAGTAAAAAAATGCACTTTTGTTCTAACCTAAGGGTTGTTTTAACAAAATCACCTCCCCTCCAAGAAGGGAACTCATTTTGGACTTAGTCCTTAGTGGAACACCAGATCTGGTGCAAGAGATAATGGTGTTGGGGGCCACTTGACAATAGTGATCATAGCATGATCACATTTGATTTAATAAATGGAGGGAGGATGGCAAGAAAATCCACAGTACTGCCTTTTAACTTTCAAAAGGGAGACTTTGATAAAATGAGCAGCTGCACAGGTTAAAAGTTTACATCAAGCATGGGTGTTATTTAAAAATACTATCTTGGAAGCCCAGACCACATGTATTCCACACTTTAAGAAAGGTGGAAGGAAGGCCAAACAACTGCCAACATGGTTTAAAGGTGAGGTCAAAGAGGCTGTTGTAGTCAAAAAAGCATCTTTCAAAAAATGGAAAAGAAGCCAAATGACGAAAATGGGAAACAACATAAGCACTGGCAAGTTAGATGCAAGGCCTTGACAAGGCAGGTAAAGAGAGAACTTGAAAAACAACTTGCCTTGGAAACAAAGATGCATAATAACAACTTTTTCAAGTACATTTGTAGCAAAAAACCCATGAGAGAGTCAGTTGGACCATTATATGATGGAGGGGTAAAAGGGGTGCTAAGAGAGGACAAGGCTATAGTGGAGAGACTGAATGAATTCTTTACTTTGGTCTTTACTGAAGAAGATGTAGGGAAGATACCCATGCCTGAAATGGTATTTAAAGGTGATGTATCTAAAGAAATGAAACAAATATCAATAAACCGGGCAGATGTATTACAACTATTTGATAAACTAAAGAGTAGTAAATTGCCTGGACCGGATGGTATACATCCAAGGGTGCTGAAAGAACTAAAATATGAGATTGAAGACTTACTCTTAGTAATCTGTGATCTATCATTAAAATCATCTTTAGTACCTGGAGACTGGAGACTGGCCAATGTAATGCCAATTTTTAAACAGGGTTCCAAAGGTAATCCAGGACACAACAGACAGGGAGCCTGATGTCAGAACCGGGCAAAAAATAAAATTACTGAACATGTAGATAATCATGGTTTAATGGGAGAACTCTAACATGGATTTAGCCAATGAATGTCTTGTCTTACTATTCTGTTATATTTTTATGAAGTGTGAATAAACAAGTAGACAAAGGTGAGCCAGTTGATATAGGGAGTCATTCCAAAATGCGAATAGTGGAGATGGACATCCGGTTTGGATATCCAACCCCCGCTATGCGCTTGGGGCCAATTCTGTTCCCAAAGCTCCCAACACATACAGAGGAGATGTGTGGGGAGCTCTGGACAGGGGGGGGGGGGGTAGGAGGGGGTGGGCCAGAGGAGGAATGTGGGCGGGGCGGAGGGGGGCCTATGACCCCTGATGTACAGGAGGTGGAATAATTTCCTTGACTGGGCGACCAGAGAATTGGACTGAGGGAGAGCCCTAAATATGGTGTACTTAGATTTCAGTAAGGCCTTTCACAATGTTGCACACAGACGACTTATAAATAAATTGAGTTTCTTAGGAATAGACCCTAAGTGACTGACTAGGTTAGAAATTGGTTGAGTGGGAGGCAATAAAGGGTACAGTAAATGGAGCATACTCTGAGGAAAAGGTGTGCCACAGGGATCTGTCCTTGGTCCGATTCTCTATAACATTTTTGCTAGTGATTTTGCAAAAGGGCTGTCGGGTAAGATTTGCCTCTTTGCAGATGATACCAAACTCTGCAAAAGAATAGACACCTAGAAAGGAGTAGATAACATGAGGAAGGGTCTTGCAAAGTTTGAAGAATGGTCGAGAATTTGGCAGCTGAGATTTAACATTCAAAAATACAAATAAAAGTTATTTCATTTGACTCCCTAATTGCTTCTCTTGTGCGTGTAATGTTGTGAAACCTGGTACTTGAAAGATTGTCACTTACATATGTAAAACCCTATGTGATACTGCAAGGACCTGAAAAATTGCTGCAATGATGTAAACCTATAAGCAGCATCAGGAGATATTTTTTCATAGAAAGGATGGTGGATGCTTGGAATGCCCTCCCAGTGGAGGTGGTGGGTAACAACATGACAGAATTCAAAAAAGCATGGGACAGACACAAAGGATGCCTATATGACAAGAGGATGGAATCAAAACAGAGGATCCCTATATGGCAAGAGGATGGAATCAAAACAAACTTAAATAACTTAAAAAATAGAGTGGCATAACCTATTAGATGATAAAGGGTCCATTAGATGATAAAGGGGTTAAAGGAGCACTAAGAGGCGACAAGGCAATAGCGGAGAGACTGAATGAATTCTTTGCTTTGGTCTTTCCTGAGGAAGATGCAGGGATATTACCCATGACTGAAGTGGTATTTAAAGGTGCGGAAGAATTGAAGGAAATATCGATACATCGGGAAGATGTCTTACAACTATTAGATAAACTGAAGAGTAGCAAATCACCTGGACCAGATGGTATACATCCAAGGGTGTTGAAAGAACTGAAATATGAGATTGCAGACCTGCTATCAGTAATCTGTGAACTATCATTAAAATCATCTCTAATACCTGAAGATTGGAGGATCGCCAATGTAACACCAATTTTTAAAAAGGGTTCCAGGGGTGATCCGGGAAACTACAGACCGGTGAGCCTGACATCAGTACCAGGAAAAATGGTAGAAACCATCATAAAGAATAAAATTACTCAGCATGTAGATAGTCACAACCTAATGGGAGACAGCCAACATGGCTTTAGACAAGGAAGATCTTGTCTTACTAATCTGTTATGTTTTTTTGAAGGAGTGAATAAACAGGTGGACAAAGGTGAGTCGGTTGATATTGTGTATCTGGACTTTCAGAAAGCCTTTGACAAGGTCCCTCATCAGAGACTTTTGGCAAAACTAAAGAGTCATGGGATAGGAGGCAGTGTACTATTGTGGATCAGGAACTGGTTAAAAGATAGAAAGCAGAGGGTAGGGCTAAATGGCCAATTTTCCCAATGGAGAAAGGTGAATAGTGGTGTACCCCAGGGATCTGTTTTGGGTCCGCTGCTTTTTGACATATTCATAAATGACCTGGAAAGTGGAATAACGAGTGAGGTTATCAAATTTTCAGATGACACAAAGCTATTTAAAGTTGTTAAAACCCAAGAGGATTGTGAAAACTTGCAAGAGGATCTTGATAAATTGGAAGACTGGGCATCAAAATGGCAGATGAAATTTAATGTGGACAAGTGCAAGGTTATGCACCTAGGGAAGAACAACCCAAACTATGGTTACACGATGCAAGGTTCCACATTAGGAACCACCACCCAGGAAAAAGATTTCGGCGTCATTGTGGATACCATGTTAAAACCCTCGGCCCAGTGTGCAGCGGCGGCCAAGAGAGCAAATAGAATGCTAGGTATGATAAGGAAAGGAATGGAAAATAAAACAAAAGATATTATAATGCCTCTATATCGTTCCATGGTGAGACCGCACCTTGAATATTGTGTGCAATTCTGGTCGCCGTATCTTAAAAAGGATATAGCGATTTTAGAAAAGGTTCAGAGAAGAGCCACCAAAATGGTAAAGGGGATGGAAGGATACTCCTATGAAGAAAGCTAAAAAGGTTAGGGCTCTTTAACCTGGAAAAGAGACGGCTGAGGGGAGATATGATAGAAGTCTATAATTAAAGATGTGAATGGGGGACATGACCAGGATGGTGGCGTAGGCTGAGCGATGTGCGGTGGCATTTGTTCCCTCTAACCTTTTACCTATGAATTATGGCTCCTAAGGGGAAGGGGCAGCCAAGGAAGGCAAAGCTACCCTGGAGGTCCCCAACTTTAACACCAAAATGGTAAAGGGAATGGAAGGATACCCCTATGAAGAAAAGCTAAGTGGCTGCTCAAATAAAGGCAAAAAATACAGCTTTCGCAAAATTCGAAAGCTTGCAAACAGAGGAACACAGAAATGAATACAGGATCAAACTCAAAGAAAAAGAGAAATAAGGATAGCAAAATCAAAGGCAGAGGAAAAGATAGCTAAAGATGTTAAGTGTGGAGATAAAACTTTCTTCAGGTATATTCGGGAAAGGAAGATCAGAGGTGGAATTGCAGGACTCAGAAGTGCTGGGAACGGACTCATGGAAAGTGACATTGAAAAAGCAAAATTGCTAAACAAATACTTCTGCTCCGTTTTCACTAAAGAAAATCCTGGAGAAGGACCACCTGTGACTCCCAAATATAAAAATGGGAATGAAGTAGATACCACACCATTCACAAAAGATGATGTGTTAGAATAACTTGCAAAACTGAAAGTGGACAAGGCCATGGGACCGGATGGGATACATCCCAGGATACTGAAAGAGCTCAGAAAGGTTCTTGCAGGGCCGCTAAAGGATGTTTTTTCAACAGATCCTTGGAAACAGGAGACATTCCTCAGGACTGGAGAATGGCTGATGTCGTACCTCTACACAAAAGACAGGGAAGAAGTGTCAAACTACGGGCCCGTGAGCCTTACCTTGGTGGCAGGAAAAGTAATGGAGGCACTCCTGAAAGAGCGAATAGTGAACTTTCTCAAAACCAACAGGTTGCAAGATCCGAGGGAACATGGTTTTACCGAAGGACGATCTTGCCAAACAAATCTGATTGAGTTGTTTGACTGGGTGATCGGAGAACTAGATCAGGGGCATGCGATGGATGTCATCTACCTGGATTTCAGCAAAGCCTTTGATACTGTCCCTCACAGGAGGCTTATCAATAAATTCAGTAGTTTGAGGATGGGTCCCAAGGTGGTAAACTGGATCAGAAATTGGTTGACTGACAGACGACAGAAGGTGATGGTAAATGGAGCTCACTCGGATGAAAGGAAGATGATTAGCGGGGTGCCCCAGGGTTCGGTCCTGGGCCCGGCACTGTTCAATGTATTTGTGAGTGATATTGCTGAAAGACTGAATGGAAAGGTCTGTCTTTTTGCAGATGACATGAAAATTTGCAAGAGTGGACTCCCCCGAGGGAGTGGTTAACATGAGGAAGATCTACAAAAGCTGGAAGAATGGTTTAATGCAAAGAAGTGCAGTGTCATGCACTTGGGTAACAGAAATCCAAGGGAAATGTACGCGATAGGAGGCGAGACCTTGGTGTGCACGGATCAGGAGAAAGACCTTGGTGTGATTATTTCTGTAGATCTCAAGATGGCAAAAGTGCGACAAGACAGTGGCAAAAGCCAGGAGGATGTTGGGCTGCATACAAAGAGGAATTACCAGCAGAAAGGAAGAGGTACTAATGCCACTGTATAAGTCACTGGTGAGGCCTCACTTGGAATACTGTGTTCAGTTTTGGAGAACATATCTTGCAAAGGATGTAAAAAGAATGGAAACTGTTCAGAGGAAGGCGACCAAAATGATTTGGAGCCTGCATCAGAAGCCTTATGAGAAGAGACTTGAAGACCTAAATATGTACACTTTGGAGGAGAGGAGGGATAGGGGAGATATGATTCAGACCTTTAAATACTTAAAGAGAAATAATGAGCAAACAAACCTCTTCCAAAGACGGGGAAGCTGTAAAACTAGAGGGCATAACATGAAGCTGCAAGGTGGTAAGTTGAAAGGCAATGTCAGGAAATACTTTTTCACTGAAAGAGTGGTGGATGCTTGGAATGCCCTCCCGATGGAAGTGGTGGGGGCAAACACAGTGACGGAATTCAAAATGGCATGGGACAGACACAGTGGATCCCTTTACAGCAACAGGATAAAATCAAAATAAACTCAACCATCTAATTTCTCAACAAATAGGGGTGTCCTACACGGAGTGGTAGGTGCACCCCTAAACAAAGACATGGGGAGGGGTGGCCTGCACAGAGTGGCAGGTGCACCTACTCCTACCATCTTACTGGGCAGACTAGATGGAGCATACTGGTCTTTATCTGCCATCATTTACTATGTTACTATGTCTTACATCTTTATGTACAGTGTTGCTTACACTTGTAGCATTATACAGATGATCAGTAGTAGTAGTAGTACTATTAAAATAATCATGAAGTCAGAGGACTACCAAGGTATTTTGGAGCAAAATGTTCTACCTAGTGTCAGAAAGCTAGGTCTGGGTCAAAGGTCATGGGTCCTCCAGCAGAACGATGAACTAAAGCTTACATCCAAAAGTACAAAAGAATGGTTAAAAAGGAACAAATGGACTATTTTAATCTGGCCAGCAAAGAGTCCTGATCTTAATCCAATCCAGAACCTTTGGAAATAACTGAAATATTGGTTTGGTTTCCGCCCATTCCATGGAGTAGAAACCCTCCTAATCACCCTTATGGACTTCCTCATCAAGGGCACAGATGACAAACATCAAGGCTTCTTACTCCTATTTATAGATATCTCTGCCGCCTTCGATAACATTAATCACATGACACTGATCAACAGATTAGAAAACCTAGGAATAGGCGGGATTGTCCTTAACTGGTTCAAATCCTATATTTCACATAGATTAATACGAGTCCAAATTGACCAACAAGCATCAGAAACATTCCCTCAAGGACAGGGAATACCCCAGGGATCAGCCCTTTCAGCCCTCTTATTTAACTTGTACCTGCAACCGATAACAGACATATTTAAAAAACACAGGATTAACCATTTTATATATGCCGATGACATCATGTTAGCTATCCCCATAAATGCTAAAAACCCTACATATGACTCGCTATCCAAATGCATGGCTGAGACCTCCTCCTGGATGGAAACTAACCACCTTAGCATAAACCTCAAAAAAACTGAGGCAATGTTTGTGACAAGACCACCCACGACTGAGAACACATACCCAGAAACAATCACAATCAACAAAACCTCCATACCCGTCAGAAAACAGGTAAAATACTTAGGAGTAATAATAGACCACACCCTCACCATGCTACCACACATAAAACAAATAGTAAAAACCATTTTCTATAAACTCAAAACTATTCAGCACCTAAGGCCACTCCTTGAAACACAAGACTTTAGATCCGTAGTAAGTACACTGATCACCCCACACTTCGACTATTGCAATAGTCTCCTAATAGGCCTCCCCCAAAAAAGCATATACCTTCTCCAAAGAGCACAAAACATCTGTGCAAAGGTAATCTCTAAAGCTCGCCTAACAGACCACGTAACCCCAATACTGCTGGAACTCCACTGGCTCCCTATAAACAGCCGAATCAAATATAAGATTATCCTAACAACCTATAAACTCATAAATGACATAACCCCTTCACACCTATCCACATTACTGCAATCTCCAACATCGACAAGGACCCTCAGACAGAACGCGGCCCACTCCCTCATCATACCAAAAGCCATCCGTAAAACTAAGAATTCCACTAGCTCCAGAGCATTCTCATTCACTGCCCCTACACTCTGGAACGACCTCCCTATTGAACTTCGCACCATAAGAGACCTCACCCAATTCAGAAAAGAATTAAAGACCTACCTGTTCACTGAACACTTCGAAATCCCCTATACCCCCAAAGCCAGCTCCACAACAAACATGGTCACACATACACAAACTCCCTTAATCCCCTAACCCAACAATGTAACCACAAGACTTTCCCCCCCCTCACACCTTGAAGACGAAAAAAGGAACTAAATTCCAGCACCTACACCAATTCCTGCCCCACACACCACACACACCACACACTGTAAATATTCATTTGTATAAAGTTTAATGTGTTTGCTTTAATACCTATAAATGTTATATTTACTGTTTAATGTAAATAGTTGATTTCTATTGTTCTATGTTCTATGTAAAATGTATACAAACTGTGTACATGACTGTTAACTTGTTATATGTAAACCGCCCTTGATCTCTGGAAGGGGCGGTATAAAAGAAATAGTTAAATAAAATAAATAAATAAATAAATAAAATAAATAAATATGCCATTAGTAAAAGGAATCCTGGAAACATTCATGAGCTGGAACAAATCGCAGTTGAAGAGACAGCAGACAGATGTACAAAAGTTATAGATGGCTAAAGAAACCTTTGGAGGCTATCATCACTGCCAAGGGTTGTCAACCAGCCCCACAGACACTCACTCCTGCCCAATCGGGGCAGTGGAAGCCACAGAGGCACACACTCCTGCCCAATCGGGGCAGTGGGAGACTCACACCCACACAAGCAGCACCGCATAAAAGCGGCGTCCCTACAGGGCGCGCCCGCGCCTGGCGGGCCTGCGCCTGAGGGCCTCGCCAGAGGGCCCTTTGGCGTTGGCCCTTAGGCGGTGGGGATTAGGCACAGAGGAAAAATCTCCCACTTGACCGCGACAAGACCTCAGGTGTCACCAAGCCCGGCCCACGTGAGCAAAATCCCACCAACGACCAGAGGACAAAGCATAAGTGGACAAATAACTGACGGCTTGAGCTCCCCAGGCTGGGTCTGAGCTCGCCGAACCCGACCACCGCGCACCACGAGCTCCCCGTGGCTGGGTCGAGATTGCCAACAAGAAATATCAACTCCAACGATACCACCCAGGTAAACATTTAATAGACATTTCCACCTCTTGACTCAAAATACCACCGTGCCACACTGACCTAACCCCCTCAAAAAGGATCCAACCTACCACTGTTTGTATAGCATGCAAGGATCCACAGTTTCTCAAGCCTTGTTCTCTGCCAGCAAGTTGTTACACTGTAACCCATTACCAACACTAAAGGCTACTACTGTTTTGTATAGAGGGATGTGAAACACTGTATCTCAAACCATTTACCTTGCCAGCGAGTTGTTACAAACCAAGACAGTAACCATCTCGCATTAACCATAATACTGTATCTCATAATACTGTATCTGTTTGTATAGAGTGATAAGAAACACTGTGCCGCATTGTATCCCTGTACCGCATTGTATCCCTGTTTGTGCCGCATTGTATCCCTATTTGTATAGAATGATAAGTAACACTGTGTCCCAAGTCATTTTACCCTGCTAGGCAGTTGTTACCCAGCAACTATCTCACTGGCCTATACTAACGTATTCCTAACCTAACTGTCTCGGTTATACTCAGTCGCTGCGCCACAAGATTTCAACTAATCAACTATTTTTGCCAGACACGAAATGGAGCTTGTCCACACTTTCCTGATATTGTGCATGTGTATGCTGACTTCTTCACATGGAGTTAACCCAAACCCGCAATACTTGATACCACTACTATATACCCCAATCTACCTTCTCCACCCCCTCCCATTACCCGTCCTTCATCAACACAACTTAAATCCCATCACCACAATGCAAACAACAACCAAATTACCCCAGCGTCATATCCCTAACAAACGAAACAAGGCACAGAAGCACCCTAAAACTAAAACAAAGAGCAACTGTGGAATGCAAGACAATCCCACACGGGCATCACACCCAGAGCATCACACATGTAACATTATCCTGATTAATGCTAGGTCAATAAGGAATAAAACACATATCATCCACAACATTCTAACTGATGAACAACCAGACATCCTATGCATAACAGAAACCTGGCTCACTGACTCAGACCCTGCAACAATAAACCAAATACGTAAACCCGGTTACAAACTCTACAACTGCCCACGCACTAACAAAGAGGAGGCGGAGTCCTCATAGCAGCCAAAACCAACCTGAAACTTACAAACACATCCATGGTCACAAACCCAGATCTCGACCTACTCAAAGTTGAAAACATGGCTCTATCCATCTGCCTAGTCTACAGACCTCCCTCTCCACAGCATGAAGCACTAGCTACAGCACTAGAAAGCATCACTTCCACCCAAAGTAAAAAATTCCAAATCATCCTATGAGATTTGAACCTAGCGTCCATTCCCCCAACCCACTCAGAGACCTTCTTTGAAGCCATGGACCAACTGGGCTTCCAGCAAATAGTGAGCGACCCCACCCACGATAGAGGAAATACCCTAGACATGATTTTCATACCCAGTAATCCTCAACCAAACAATGAGCCACCTATAATAAACATAACCCAAGTACCATGGTCAGACCACCACCAAATCAATTGCAAGATAAACCTGCAGTGCCTACCCAAAAACACAAAGGAAATGAGCATGCCCAACCCAATCAGGAAGTTCAGCAAACTCAACGAAGAACAACTCATAAACACCATCTCATCTCACATAGACCTAGATTGCACAGACCTCGATGAACTAACGAACAGATGGAACGCAAACATTCAAAATGCATCTAACCCAACATTGAAATTCTCAGCAAATGCACGTAAGCTCAACTCGGAACCCTGGTACACAGAAACTCTAAAAAAATCAAAGAGGGAACTCCGTAAAACAGAGAGAAAATGGAGACAAACCAAATCCACCGAACTCAAAACTAAATACATGGCCCTTCTTGCAAAGTACAAAGATGACGTTAACAACGCTAAGAAAGTACATCACACCAACCTTCTAAACAAAGTGATCAACCGACCACGAGAGCTATTCGAACTCGTCAAATCATTAACCAAAACGGACCAGAGTGACAACCTCAACAACTCTATCAAGGCCCAAACATTGGCAAACCATTACGCGACCAAACTGACGGCCCCTAGCCCCTCGCCCCCCCTTGACTCAACCCCACCATCACCACAAAGCAACTGTAAGACCAACACAACTCAAAACCAGTCATGGAAACACTTCCACAAAATCGGAGCCCAGCAAATTGCAACCATTGTCACAAGCCTAAACAGCACCACTTCCCCACTAGATCCCTGCCCTGCAACCTGGCTCAAGGCGGTGAAACAGGACATAGCACCATACATCTCACACATAGTTAACCTATCACTACAACAAGGAATCATGCCCTCTGAACTAAAGAAATCAGTCATAAGACCGATACTAAAAAACAATACACTCAACAGAGAAGACCCAGCTTCCTACCGCCCCATATCAAGTATATCATTCCTAGCAAAGATCATTGAAAAGGCGGTCCTTCTACAACTCCAAGACCACCTGAACGACAGTGCTCCTCTAGATGACCAACAATATGGCTTTAGACAACATCATGGAGTTGAAACCCTTTTACTAGTTCTACTTAACAACCTCCTTAAGGGCCTTGAAAACAAAAAAAAAATGTATATACTCGTATTCATTGACATCTCAGTGGCCTTTGATACAGTTAACCATGGAACCCTCATAGACAGGATAAAATCAATAGGAATATCAGGAACCCCACTAAAGTGGTTCTCATCTTACATCTCAAACCGAACGCAACAGGTTCAATTCAACGGCGAAAAAGCAGAAGCTTTCTCCCAAACGCAAGGAATCCCCCAAGGCTCAGCACTCCTATTCAACATATATATGCAACCACTATGCAAAATTTTTACACGGCACAAAATTAATTACCACATCTATGCCGATGACATTATGCTATACTCACAAATCGACACTAAAAACCCGGACTACAGCCCACTCGAGACATGCATTGGAGAGATGCAAGACTGGTTACAACAAAGCAGTATGTCAATCAACCACAAGAAAACTGAAGTAATGTATATCTCCAAAGAACAGAACTTTGACCCACCCTCAACAGTAACACTATGCAACAACACCTACCAAACAAAGAATGAAATAAAGTATCTAGGAGTCACATTTGACTGTGACCTAAAAATGGAGAAACACCTCCGAAAGACCAACAGAGCAGTTTTCCACAAACTGAGAGTTCTCCAACCCATTCGGAGCATCATTGATCCCCAAGATTTCAGAACCATGGCTCAAGCACTCATCATGCCACATTTTGACTACTGCAACGCCATCCTTCAAGGTCTACCTAAGAAAACTCTGAACATACTACAAATGGCACAAAATGTAGCTGCCAGGGTCATTATGAAGAAAAATCTAAGCGACCACATCACACCAGTACTAATTCAATTACACTGGCTACCCATAACAGCTCGTATAAAATACAAAATTTTGACAACTACATTCAAACTCATTCACAACATAGCACCATCCTTCCTCAACACACTAGTCAGATTACAACCTCCTACTAGAAACAGAAGAACCATCAACTCCAACATCCTCCACACTCCAACAGATATAAGATCCACCAAAGTCAACACCAGCAACAGGGCTTTTTCATATGTAGCACCGACACTATGGAACCAACTCCCACCAGAACTACGAGCCAGCAATGATCTTCTAGACTTTAGAAAAAAACTCAAAACGCACATATTTCAAAATCACTTCAACCTGAACTAACCTCACATATGGGGCAAACCCCCATTCCCAGTGACCAAGAGAACCAGTAATGTATATATGTATATATGTAAACGACCTCCCCCATATCTAAGAAGTGTTAACTCTGTGTGACGTGCTTACCCTACCAATCTGTATATAAAATAAAATTTGTACCTGCCTTGATTCGGCAGTTCCTCGATGTAATCTTACCCGCTTCTGATCGCTGGAAGGAGCGGGATACAAATGCTTGCTAAATAAATAAATAAATAAAATTAATGAAGAGTGCCATTAATCCTGTCCAGGTCATGTCTTTTGTTTTGTTTTTCTCAGAGATTACTATGTCTAAGTTGCACAGGCATCTTTTTTTTTGTTGTTGTTTACCTTTGAACATAATGTTAAAATATTATGATGACATACAGTTGGAATATTTCCAGTTATTTCTTGAGATATTGTACACAACATACCTAAAATGCAAGGGTGCCAATAATGTTGACCATAACTGTATTAGGGTTCTCACCTGCGCGTTAACTACCATGTCCCCAACAGTTACTGCAGAGGCTTTCCACTTAACACACGTTAGATTTTGTGCCAAACAAGCGCGAAGTGCAAAATTCCTAACACACTTTAGTAAAAGGTTCCTAACTTAGTTATGTTTTGGTCAGCTATGTTTCTGTAATGTTATGTTGATGTTAGATGATTTCATGGTTGTATTTTTTGTAATCCACTCTGTATAGTCTTTTGACTAGTGTTAGTGGAATATAAAATGAGAATATATAACTATATAAAATAAAGCCAGAGACTGAATATTGACCTCATAGGTTCACACCAGTAGTTCCTTCTTTTTTTAAGGTAGCAGTTTGTTTAAATGTATACAAAAACACTTTTGCAAAGGAACTGAACAAGATGAAACTATCTGCAGGATTTGGACAGCAATGCCCCTTGTGCTCACCTGTAGTTGAGGGAGATAATCTAGCTGAGATTTGTATTCTAAAACATAAGCCATTTTCCTGACTAATGAATTTCAATTTTAATCTCTGGTGGGATGATAGTCTCGCTTCTTTTCACATTTGTGTCTAGCACGTTCAATGGACTTGAGAGTGTTCTTGTTTTTCACTGCTTTTGCACCCGCCGTGCCTGCTAGTGATGCATCAGTGAGACTGCATTAGCTGCAAGGCTTGTGCATGTTCACTACCGAGAATATCAGCTGTTCTTCCTTTTGCTGCATGGCAACAAATGCTTTCATGTTCTGGCAGTCTCCTTTGTGGAAACAAAAAGTGTGGTGCTTGGAAAACAGCTATACTCTTTTAAGATAAGTGGTTCAAAAGTAATTAATTAAAAAATGTGTTCTCTATTCTGCATGAAAAGGGGACAAAACATTAGGTTTGGGCCAGGCATTTTGAAGCCCCGGTGGATTGAAAACCCTGTAGAAAAAAGGCCAGCTCCAGATGGACCTTTCTTAATATTAGAAAAATGGTACAGATAGCAGCAGATAAATGAACTCCTATTTTACCCACGCTCCAGGATTGTTCCCCCCAAGGTGCGCATGCGCATGGCCACACAGCTTTCCTCATCCAGCTATACTCTCTGTGCCCCTGACTGTGCAGGACCTGGAAGAAGAGTGTTGGGAGCACATCCCTGCAGCTGCCAACAGCCTTAATCTATGCTGGCACCATAAACAGGGAATGACTGAGATCAAATCCCTCCACAGCCTTCAATCCTTCCCTACCCTTCATCTCTAATCTCACATCCTCAGTTCCAACTCTTATGCCCTGCTTGTATCTCCCAGCCAGTCAGCGTCTCAGCTATTCAAATCTCGCTCAATCCCTGAGACCTTGTTCTCCCCACCACCCAATTCCTAAGTCTCCATTGTCTCCCATCCCACCTGAATAAACAGAGGAGGTGCTAGAGTTTCTGGCACCCCCTGCAGGAGGATGAAAAAACAGAGGAGCTCCTGGTGGTGGCATTTTGGTACCCCCCTGTTGTGTTAATCAGGTTTACCACCTTGCACCAACCCTGTGAACAAATCCCTTAGTCTCCGCTCTCTTGAATTCTTGAATCCTGCCCCTCCTCATGCTACCCAGCTAAATCCCTGCATCCTTACTCTTTCCCATTCCTCATCCAAAACCTAAGACGCATTCCTCCACAGGTACTATAAACAGGCGCTAAATATTAAAGTAACATATTTTTTACTTGATTTATTAGGGACGAAGCCCTCCTTTGAGAGTCAGCAGCCTTAGGAAATCAAGGGCATGCCATCCCAAAGTTTACTTTTGGCCTGCAGCTTAAGGGAGCTAAAGAAGTAGTCTGCCACAATCAGATTCTCCTAACAATGGATGAAGTTGGAGTGCATGCCAATGTATAGCTGAACTACTGTTGGTAGCAGTGTAGGTCTCAGCGTTGAGCAGGAGATGAAGCAGAGGAGGTGAGTAGTTAGGCCACTGCTGCAGTCGGCTCTGAGGGTTGCAGGAAGGGTGCCCTGAAAGGTGAACAGCAAGAGCATGATCAGTGTTCTTCCTGTTGACCCTGCTCCTCTAGTCAGCTTGTGGACCTCTCTGTAACCTAGCAGAAGAACAAAACTGACCGTCTGTTGCTTCTATCCCTGCTGTTTGCCTTTCCCCTATGCCTCTCCTCTCCCTCTGCCTCTCCCTTTCATGCCGTTCAGTTCAGTTATTGGAAGGAAGGAAGATGAAAAGAGCAGGCAATAGAACAACTAGATTAAAAGTGCCAAACCCACTGACTTGTTGGCCAGGCTATGGAGGAGAGGGATGGAAGAAGATAATACACACTCTCTTCTTTGGCTGCAGCTAGAGGAGAAGCAGCAGCTTTATTTGTCTCAGGCCTAGAGCAATCCATGTTAGAAGAGTGGGTAGATACCAATATTTATTCTTTGGCCCAATGGGCAACTGCCTGGTTTGCTGAACGATTAAACTAGCCCTAACAGAAGTCCTGCTGCATTCCAGCAGAGGATCTGAGAGGTAGGCGGGATGGCAAACAGCCTGCAATTCTCTCAAAAATCTGGAAGATTAGGGTGTACGCAGGGCCAACCAGTCCATTAGGTGGACTACTGTAGGTGGCTGCATAGGGCAGCAAACCCTTGTGGGCGGCACAGCATGATGTTTTTGAAGTGGGGGCTTGGTGCCGCCACTTTGGTGCCTGCAGCACAAAACCCATGGCCCTGCCCCCTCTGACACAACTTCCTGTCGGAGGGGGGTAGAACAGCAGACCATGAAAGCACATGGTCTGCCAGGTTGCTAAAGTAGCAGCATAAAGCTGCCATTTTTAAATTGAGAGAAGTATCATGCCATCGTGCCTCCCCCCCCCCCCTGCCCCGCAAGATAAGAAGATTGATTTGGTGGTAGCAGGAAGAGAGGGGCGGCACGGCGGGGGCTTCTGCTTGGGGGCAGCAGAAACCCTTGGGCCATCCCTGCTTGTATGGAATTAGTGGCAAATTATACTGCATGGGTGAGGTTAGTAGCCTGCCGAGCCAGGACCACTGGCTCCCAACCCTCCCTTGGAGCAAAGCACAAAGAAGACACCACCCCTCTGAAGTGTGATTTGGCATGGCCACAAATGATTGCCCCGAAGGCAGGGGTGAGCGGCTGGTGCTGTAATTAATGGCTAAATCATGGAAGATTGGGGAAAGTAGATAAATAATCAGAAATCCACTTAAAGCAATACTCTAAAGGAAAAAAAGGGACTCTAGTAGTTAATATGGAAGGGTAGGCCATATAGTCTTTTTCTGTCGTCATGTTTCTATGAACAACTGAATTAATTTTATTGTGATAAAAGAACATAGAGCACATCTTAATAGTGGAACACTTTCTAGCATTCTTAAGCCTTGCAGTTTTAACAGTAAGAACAAACGTTACCAAAACACAGTTTACTCATGTCAGTCTCAGCGGAATCTCCCTCTGCTGCTTTAAGTTTCTTTGCTAAACCCAGCCAAATTAATTTGCAGCCATGGATATTTATCCTAAAGTTCACCCTCCTTGTGTAACAGAAGTCAGTACCCCTCTTGAATAAAGCCCAGTGTATCCCAATCTCCTGGTGTATCCTCCACTTAAAGCAATACTTGTGTACAGAGACATTCCACCTACAGGCCAATAACTGAGCTCAAATTAGGTAAAGTAATGACCAGTGTATATGTATGTGGGTGCATGTGCCAGTTTTATCACACTTTTGGGTCCTTGGGGGGTCTCCTGGTTTTGGGTGGTCCCATGGTATAGGGCCACAAGATCCTCCAGTCCCATGCCAATCCTGTCTGAGTAAGGCAGACAAAAACCTCTCTATTACTGCTGGCAGGCCACCAGAGTCCAGACCTTGCAGCTAGTATCTTTATTCTGGTGTGTGCACTGCTCTGACTGAAACTAAGGGGTATATTTACTAAACCATCTTAACGTAGCAGCGGCGACATTATCGCACGATATGTAACGTTATCGCGCAATAACGTGTCCGGCGGTGTTAAGGCACACAGAGGGCGGAGAGAAGGGGTCAATGGGCGGGGAGAGGTGCCTGCTACACTAACGCCGGCATCCAAAGACCAGAAAATTAGCGCCAGTGAAAACCTGGCGTTAGAGGCACATTTGCAGGAGAGAGAAACCATTTCAGTCAGCAATGTACAGCAAAGGCAGGGAGACCCAGAAAAGTGATAGTAGTGATACATGTGCAGCAACCAAAGATGCAAACACCATATAAAATGACCAGAACCATAAGTGAAATACGAAACACCAAGCTGGCCAAGAGAAACAATATTGAAAAAGGGTACTCAACACCACCTATAAAGAATAAAAAGGAGGATCGCAATTCAGGAAGGGTCAAGTCACATTCCCCCTACAAAGTGAATGTTCCAGCACTGAAATAGTGTTGACGAGGGTGTTCTGTGGTGTCTATTGGGCAGCTTGCTTTTGTGGCAATCACATGTGCAGCAACAGCAGAGTGGCCACGTAGGAAAGGGCAGTATGGTGATGGTGGAAATGGGGTACAGGGGGCTGCAGGCGGCACATGCAGTGGGCCAGCTGGGGCACAGTGCGGACTAGGCAGATGCCTAGGTGGCACATAGGAATGCAGAAACTGAAAAGCAGTAAGGCAGCAACTGACCAGGGTCCCACATGGCCACGAGTGTGTGTCCCACAGTGTCCCTGGGGACAGTACCCAACAGGTACCCCCAAGGGCACATAACATTGGCAGGCTGTGCCGGGGGGAGGGGGGGGAGTGCAGATGTCCATGTAGGCATCCCTACCCAAGACCTCACACCATAGGCAGCCGCCTAGCAGCACACTGGGTGGCATGGGACTGCGCACCACCGGCATAAGGGCATGTCAGCATGGTGGTGGAGGGGTGCCGGTGCCGGAGGGGGCAGTGGCAGCTGCCCACAGCAGAGCAAGGCCAAACCCTGTTTAGGTGGGTGGCGTGCAGTGCAACAGATAAGGTCTGTCTGAAGAATAGTCATGGGATCCCTAGGGAACAGCCTGCCTCTGTGGCAACAATTTGGTGCAATACACACAGCCAGTGTGCTCAAAGGCAGGTTCAAATCCCAGCTGGGGCTCCTGCAGTCATGTCCCAATATTTTACCCTACAGAGCACATACTCCATAAACATGTCCACTTCCTAGAGCAGAGGTTCCGAACTCTAGTCCTAGAGGGCCAAACACCATTCAGGTTGTCAGGATGTCCGTAATAAATATGCATGAGATGCATTTACATGCACTGCCCCCATTGTATGCAAATGTATCCATGCATATTCATTAGGGACAGCCAGGAAACTGGAATTGTGTTTGGCCCACCAGGACCGGAGTCTGGAACCTCTGCCCCAGAGTATCGGCCAACAGAAGCACAAACACCCACACCCATGGGCTCCACTATCCAAACCTCATGGAGAGGCAGGCTGTTGGGCCCTGCGCGGAGCAGCAGCTACCACTACTTGCACCTGTATACCTTGGCAATGCCGTCATAGACATGGAAACACGTTCCATATATATATCAAAAGGTTGCTATGCTTAATGTCAGATCACATATCCAAAGTTAAACCAATTTGTTAAAAGAGATTCATCATAGCAACCTTTCTGATATATGTGGAGTGTGCTTCCAGATATGTTTACAACAGTGGTTACCACCCCAGAGAGTGACCCTAACAATATTGCATTCCTTCGCACTGCCTGCACTGTGCCCAGGACTGGTATGGCGGCCAGGGCTGGCAACCACCTCTATCTTTGCATAATGCAGAAATAGGTGTGGGAGTGTGTATATGTCTATCCAGTGTTTTGTGGCTGCGTACACCTTACTGAGCCCACAATGCTTGCAGAGTTTCCAGCGTTAGCCTGCCAATGTGCATAATGAGGGGCAAGGTATTGTGGGTATGGCCCGGACAGGGCGGTCTGCGCAGGATGCATCTGCACAGGGCATAGTGCAATGGCTGGGATATTGTAGTGCACGACCACCACCTGCAAGGACAATGTGGCCACAGCATGTCATGCTGGGAGGTCACTCTCACTCTGACTGAGTGACCATGGCATGTCTAGGTTCCCACATAGTACTATACAGTGTTTCTGTCAAGTGATATTTGTGGGTTCCCTTTTCTGGGGCCCAATCACTGACAAACCTGCTTGGTTTTTGTGCCAAATCCCATGTTTGGGTGCACATTGTTCCTCTAGGAACATGCACTATGTATTTGCTAGCAGACTGTCTGCAGTTAGCATGTGTATGGCTGCAACACCTTGCAGGGTGCAGCAGGTGCACACTGACTGCCCTCTGATGGTGGATGTCAGATTGTAGTGGGGGGCAGCTGAGCTGACCAGGCACACTACCTGTCTGCCAGTGGCCCTATCCCAACTGCAGATCTGCATCAGCTGTCCGTTCGACAGCAGGACTGGGCTTGCTGGTCCCACAGTCCGTCATCATGTACCTCCACAGCCCCCATTGCAAATGGTGAGAGTGCAGGTCTGTTGGGGGCAGATCATGTCCTCCACCCTGACCCAGAGAGGGCGATTTGCTACATCCATCATCGTCATGTGCGACCTGATACACCCCTGCTCCTGAAACAAGTGACCATGGCAAGCACACTGGATATGCACCATGTTGGATGCACCATGGTCCACAAGGACCAGACATGACTGGCAAATACAAATGGACACAGAAAACTCCTAAGGGTGTCTGCAACGAATACCTGTCACACACTGGCACTGATAGAGACCTGCAGCAAAGCCTACCTCACCCAACGCGGGTACTGCAGACCTGGTGCTGGCCACCCCACCTCACCCTCTGGGTGAGCACGGAACACGCACAATGGCATGGCCTGTAGGTACGCTGTGCCAGTAACATGCACGGTCATTCCCCCCTACCAAGCTGACATGCTGTAGAGGTGCATACCCCATCTGGTGAGCAGATGTAGATTGCTGTTCTGCTTGTGAATTGCATTATGGGTACTGTTGGTTCTATCCTATCCTGGTAGCCACAGCAGACAGTTTGTTTGGTGACCTGCACTCTTTCTTTAGCCAGCCATTGGTATGATAAAACCCATGTTGGTGTAGCACAATGGTTACTACAATGACCTCAGTGGCAGAGATCATGGGTTCAATTCCTCTGTTCCCCTTTTTTTATGCCTGTCCTACACAACTACATTCCATTCCTGTAACAGTCATATCTGTGCTGCTGGCACATTATACCCTCATCACAGTTGCCAACCATCCTTCTGTCCATCTATGTGTGTGTGCCAGCTGTGTGGCGTCCTGCCCTACTGTGCAGCTGCTACTTCATGTCCTGCACTGGTACACATTTCTGCATTGCGGCTCTTCATGCTTGCCTTTCCTGTGTCTGCTCTGCATGGCACTACCACTCCTCTGTTCCCCTGTCATTGCACTTATCCTGCCACCTCTACCTCCTCCGGTGGACACGTATTCCCATCCTCTGCCACACACTATCATTGTTGCACTTTACAGTACCATCATCCTGTGCATCGGTACAGCTGCCCCTGATATGTTTGTCCACTTTACCAGCTGCCACATGGGCTGCACGCAGATTTGGCAGGTCCATCAGCTCCGACATCTACTTTCTTCCATCACTTGTTCATTGCCTTTCCTTGGTGCTCTGTGCAGTGTTAGGGTTACATCTGTGTTTGGCCCATACAGCTCATGCTTGTGATCTTGGGGCACCTTACTGTCCTTGGGCACCATATCTTGTGTCACCTTAGCCTCCTTGGGGCATCTTTAGCGGCACCTTAGGTTCGGCCAGCTTATGGGGCGCCTTATATCTGCCTTGGAGGGTGCCAACCTTTTGTGCCGCCCTCTGGGGCACATTATGACCCGCATTGCATGACGTAGTGCTTTATGATGTGCATTTATGGTGCGCCCTAAAAGGTGCATTAGGTTGCGGCACTGGGGTGAGGCTTCTTTTGGCTGACAGTACAGATTGTTGGGATGTGTCTGACTGTTACAAGCAGCAAAAGGAATTGCCACAGACAGCCTTTTAACTGAGCCTACTGAGGGATCGAACTCATGACCACTGTATCAGCAGTCAGTGTCTTCACCAGTGTGCTACACCTCTCTTGCTTTGATTACAGCTCACCACGCGAAGTTAAGGTTAACGCACGATTATGTGCCACGGCTCCCTATATCGTGCGATAACGGACAAGGCGCCCTCTATCGCGTGAAAACCAGCCATTGCTACCTTAACGCCAGAACGCCCACTACCTTATATGGCATTCGTCATGTTAACATTGCAACTAGCACCGGTAACATTAGGACCATTTAGTAAACATACCCTTAAGTAGTTAAACAGGTAGAAAAGACGACGGCGAAAGCTAGAAGAATGCTTGGGTGCATAGGGAGAGGAATGGCAGCAGAAGGAGATGATAGTACCTCTATATAAGTCTTTGGTGCAACCTCATTTGGAGCATTGTGTGCAGTTCTGGAGACCACACCTTCAAAAGGATATAAACTGGTTGGAGTTGGTGCAGAGGATGGTTACTAAAATGTTAATGGTCTTCATTATAAATCATGTGATGACAGACTTCAGGGCATTAATATGTATACTTTAGAGGAAAGGCAGAACAGAATTGATATGATTGAGATTGAGACATTTAAATACCTCCGTTGCATAAATGCACAGGAGGAGAACCTCTTCTGATTAAAAGCGAGCTGGATGAAGGTGAAAGGGGATAGACTCGGGAGTAATATATGGAAATATTTCTTTATGGAAAGAGTGGTTGATGCGTGGAATAGTCTCCCAGTGGAGGTGGTAGAAATGAGGACAGTATTTGAATTAAAAAAAACATGGGACAAACATGGAAAGATCTCTAAAGGTAAAAAGGGGACTCTTGTAGTGGGTGATATGGAAGGGCAGACTAGATAGGCCTTGTGGTCTTTTTTCTACTGTCATGTTTCTATGTTTCTAAGTACAAATACAACTAAACACGGTTTTCTAACTGATAAGATTCAAACTCACTTGCTTTCCTAGCTGAGTCTCGTCAAGGCTCTGCTCTGGGTTTATGTTCTCTCTGGAGTTGGTGTTCTTCTCTGCGGTTGGAAGATTTTGTTCACTACCACGTACAGCTCACAGTGACTCACTTTCTCTCTCCCTCTGTCAGAATGCTTTCTGGCATGGATTCTCTCTCATTCTCTCATACATGGGGCCTGCATCTCTCTCTCTCCTTTTCACAGCTGGTTACCTTTAGTGTAGAGCACAGCTTCCAGCACCCCAGCCCTGGGACACCTGCAGCTGACTCCTCTGGTTGTCTTCTTGACTTCCACAGCTCTTCACTGACCTTAGTCCCTTTCTAGAGTTGCTCTGCAGGGTTCAGCCTCTCTTACTGCTTCACCTTCAGCCTTTGTCTTCAGCTTAGTTTGCACCTCTTCCAGGCTAGGCAATGCTGTTCTCAGCCTTTGTGCTGCTCTCTGATGTTCTCCTGCTCTTCTTCTTGGCATATCCTGCTCCTGGTCTTCTTCTTGTGCTCCCTTAGGCACCATACACAGATTCTTTGGACTTTCTAGTGAGGAGGAAAGGGCGAGGGGGCCTCTTATCTCAGGCTGCACTTCTCCTCTCCTTTCCCTTGTGCTTCTGTCTTTTCACATCAAGGTGCTTTGCAAGCTTCTTCCCACACATGCTTCTTCCCTATATGGGCAGCCTTTCCCCTTCTCCTGTCTGGGGCGGGGGGTTGTCACATCACTCCTGTCATCACTTTCTACTATTACTACTATTCAGCACTTATAAAGCGCCACGCACGCAGTGCTGTACAGCTAACCTATAGGAGGTAGTCAACATACAAGAGACGGTCCCTGCCCATCAGAGTCATTCTCATTGGAGCTTACAATCTAGTAAGAACAGTACATTAATTAGAACAGTACAGAGCATTAGTCAGTTTGGTCATAAACGTTAACGGGGGTTAGGGTAAGATGAGGAAGGAGTCAGGATCTGAATGCGATGGATTTGAAGAGGGCCAGGGAGGATGCTTGGCGCACAGATGCAGGTAGGCTGTTCCAGGCGTAAGGTGCAGCAAGGTAAAAGGAGCGCAGTCGGGAGTTCAGGTGCAGGTGAAAGGCATTGATAGAAGTAGTTTGTTAGCGGAGCGCAAATTTCGAGAGGGGACGTAGGGAGAGAAAAGAGGTATTGAGGGCCATAAAGTGAATGCATTTATAGGTCAGCAGAAGAAGCTTGAATTGGATGCGGAGTTGGACAGGGAGCCAGTGAAGCGACTTGAGAAGAGGAGTAATGTGGGCATGGTGAGACTGGCAGATTAGTCGAGCAGCGTGATTTGTATAGATTGGAGGAGAAGGAGGTGGCTCACGGGAAGACCAGTGAGGAGTAGGATGCAGTAATCAAGGTGAGAGGAGATTAAGGAGTGGATAAGCGTTTTGGTAGTGTGTTCAGAGAGGAGGGGGCGGATTTTGCTGATGTAGAGAAAGAAGCGGCAGGTCTTAGCTACAAGCTGGATATGAGCGGAGAAGGAGAGAGAGGTGTCAAAGATAACCCCTAGATTGCGGGCCAAGGGAACAGGAAGGATAGTAGATCCATCCACATGGATTGAGAGAGGGGGGAAGTGGGGGGGAGGAGTTAGGTGGAAAGATAAGGAGTTCAGTCTTAGCCATATTCAGTCTGAATCGGCGATGAGACATCCAGGCAGCGATGTCTGAAAGATAGGCAGAGATCTTGAACTGGGTTGCTGGAGAGATATTAAGTGTGGAGAGGTAGATTTGGGAGTCGTCGGCATAAAGATGGTACTGAAAGCCATGGGAGGAGATAAGAGCGCCAAGGCCTTGGGTATAGCGAGAGAAGAGGAGGGGCCCAAGACGGATCCCTGGGGTACACCTACATGGAACGGGGTAGGAGAGGAGGAGCCACCAGAGCATACACTGAATGAGCGATGGGAGAGGTAGGAGGAGAACCAGGATAGTACAGAGTCCTTGAAGCCAAGCGAGGAGAGGGTGATGAGGAGGAGGTCATGGTCAATGGTGTCAAAGGCAGCAGAAAGGTCAAGAAGGATGAGGACAGAATAGTGGCCCTTGGATTTAGCCAGGAACAGGTCGTTTGTGACTTTTGTGAGTGCCGTTTCAGTGGAGTGTAGGGGACGGAAGCCAGATTGAAGTGGGTCCAGGACGGCCTGGGAGTTGAGGAAGTTGAGGCAGCAACAGTGGACTGCTTGTTTTAATAGTTTGGATATGAAGGGAAGGAGGGAGATGGGTCAATAGTTAGAAGGGGATGTGGGATCAAGTGAGGGTTTCTTGAGGAGGGGTGTGACAACAGCATGTTTGAAGTCAACGGGGACCGTTGCAGTGGAGAGTGAAAGGTTGAGGATATGAGTGATGGAGGGGACAATGGTGAGGGGGATGGAACATAGGAGATGGGTGGGGATAGGGTCTGATGAACAGGTGGTGGGTTTGGAGGAGGACAGAAGGAGTGTGGTTTCTTCCTCAGAGATCGGAGGGAAGCAGGAGAGTGTGGCAGAGGGAGTAGGGTTGGGGGAGGAGAATCGGGGGGAGGGGAGGTAAATGGGGGGTAGGGAATTGGAGGGTAATCTTGTGGATTTTGTCGTGGAAGTAGTCGGCTAGGGTTTGGGCAGAAAGGGAGGGCGGGATTGGGGGCGGGGGGACTTTGAGGAGAGAATTGAGGGTATTGAAGAGACGGCGAGGATCAGAGGCCAGGGAGTTGGACAGATGGATGTAGTAATCTTGTTTGGCAAGTGCTAAGGCTGATTGAAAGGAGCCAAGCATGAATTTGAAGTGTAGAAGGTCTTCCAGGGAGCAGGATTTGGACCAAGCTCATTCGGCAGAATGGGCGCAGATGCGTAGGTGACAGATTGTGGGAGAAAGCCAAGGTTGGGGAGTAGATCGTTTGACAGGACGTGGGGTGGGAGGGGCAAGAGTTTCAAGGGCTGAGGATAATGTAACATTGTATGAAGATAATGCTTCGTCGACGGACTTGGAGGATAAAATGGAGGAAAGAGATGGAGAGATGGTGGAGGAGAGAGTCGGGGGATCAATATTATGAAGGTTTCTAAATAGGTCGGAAGAGACAGGACAAGGTTGGAACGGCGGAAGCTGAAGAGTAAATGTTAAGAGGTGATGGTCAGATGAGGGAAGGATTGATTTGCAGAAGTTTGCAGGAGAGGAGTTGGAGAAGAGTATTAGGTCAAGGCAGTGACAATGTAGACGTGTGGGGGCAGTGGAGCAAAGTTGGAGGTCGAATGAGGAGGTAAGAGCGAGGAACTTTGAGGCATGGGGGTCAGAGGGGTTGTCGATGTGAATGTTGAAATTGCCAAGAATAATAGTGGGGGAGGAGGGATCCATGAAGGCAGAAAGCCAGGAGTCGAAGTCGGAGAGGAAGGTTGATTTGGATTTGTCCGTTGGGCGATAAATAACAGCTATTCGTAGGGGAAGTGGTGAAAGGAGGCGAATGGAGTGGACTTCGAAGGAGAAGGGGGGAGTGTGATTGGGGTGGCAGGAGGGGTTGGAATTGGCAGGAGGGGGAGAGTAGGAGGCCAATGCCACCAACGCGACCAGTAGATCGAGGTGTATGGGAGAACTGGTAGCCCCCATAGCAGAGAGATGCAATGGAAGCGGTGTCATCTGGGGGAGCCATGTCTCAGTCAAGGCAAGAAGGTGTAGGGCATTGGAGATGAAAATGTCATGAATGAAAGTGTTTTTTTTTAATGACTGAGCATGCGTTCCATAGGGCGCATGAAAATGGGAGAGCAGAGGGGGTGAGGAGAGGGATATGGATAAGGTTGGATAAATTATGTGTAGATTTCTTATCAGAGTGGCGTGGGGGTCTATTTCTAGGGTAATGCCGAGGTTTAGGTTTAGAGGGAGCAGGGTGTGGCTTGGTGTGACTGGGTGAGTGTGTTCTCCAACAGGGACATGAGGGAGGGGAAATGAGGGGAAAAACGATGGTATCGGGTAGGTTATGTGAGGGATTATTTTTTGGGGGTAGGGTTGGAGTTGATATCTATGGATGAGTGAATGAGGGATGAATGAGGGAGGGCGGAAGGAGGGAGGAGTGGGATGTGGATGAGATTAGATGGGGTATGTGAGGAACTTTCTTTAGTGTGAGAAGGAAATCGGGGGGGGGCAGGTTTGGGGTTGATATTACCTGATGAGAGAAGGAGCAGGAGTATTAGAGAGTGAGGTAGAGTGGAGATAGTACAGCGGAAGCGAGAGTGGGGTTGCCTTAAAGAGAGGGGGGTTGGTTGAATGCGGGAGATGGTGTGAAGAAGCTCGAGAGCAGGTGCTAGGCTAGGGGGCAGAATAGGAAGTGAGGAAGGTAGAGAGGGGGGCTGGTTGAATGCGGGGGATGGTGTGAGGAAGCTCAAGAGCAGGTGCTAGGCTAGTGGGCAGAGTGGAGGGTGAAGTGAGGAAGGTAGGGGGAGGGTGGGGGGACAAGGAGGGAAGGTGTTGGTAGGAGAGGAGGTAGTTGGGGAGGATAATGAAGAGGAGGACAATGAGATGTGGGGCCATGGTAGTGGCAGCAAGTTCTGAGCAAGCAATGGGTAGCAGGTTCTAAGCAAAACAACGAGTAGCAAGTGATAGGCAAACAAGCAGGCAGTAGTTAGCAGTTCAATGCAAGCAATGGGTAGCAGGCAGAGGATAAGCAGTGGGTAACAGTTCTATGCAACAATGGGGGCAACAGTATTCAAACAGTGGGTAGAAGTACTATGCAACAGTGGGGTAACAGTTCTATGCAACAATGGGGGCAACAGTATGCAAACAGTGGGTAGCAGTACTATGCAACAATGGGGGCAGCAGTATGCAAACAGTGGGTAGAGGTACTATGCAACAATGGGGGCAACAGTATGCAACAGTGGGTAGCAGTACTATGCAACAATGGGAGCAACAGTATGCAACAGTGGGTAGCAGTACTATGCAACAATGGGGGCAATAGTATGCCAAACAGAGGGAAGCAGTTCCATGGGACAATGGGTGGCAGTATTATGCAAACAATGGATAAGCAATGGATAACAGTTCTATGCAGGCAATGGGTAGCAGTTCTATGCAGGCAATGGATAACAGTTCTATGCAGACGATGGATAACAGTGCTATGCAGACGATGGATAACAGTTCTGTGCAGGCGATGGATAACAGTTCTGTGCAGGCGATGGATAACAGTTCTATGCAGGCAATGGGAAGCAGTTCTATGCAGGCAATGGATAGCAGTTCTAAGCAGGCAACGGGAAGCAGTTCTATGCAGACAATGGGTGGAGGAGCGATCGTGCTTACTCAGTTCCAGGGAGCTACGATGATTTGGAGGAGTAGGGTAGATGGATTATGCCAGAGCGCCTCCAGGCCCGTGCCTAAGGGCCACGCCAAAGGACCCTCTGGCGAGGCCCTCAGGCGTAGGCCCGCCAGGCATGGGTGCGCCTGCTGGAGCACGCCACTTTAAGGGCCGATCGCCCTTTGATGTTGGCTGGCGGTGGCGGCGTAAGTGAGGGCTCCCGCTGGAGCACGCCACTTTAAGGGCCGATCACCCTTTGATGTTGGCTGGCGGTGGCGGCGTAAGTGAGGACTCCCGCTGGAGCACGCCGCTTTAAGGGCCGATCGCCCTTTGATGTTGGCTTGCGGCGGCTGCATAAGTGATGCGGATGGCTCCTTCCTGGTTCCTGTCTGTGCTCTGGGGGGGAAGGGGGTTGCTTCCTTCTTTCTCTGGCTCTCAGGATCTTTCCTTCTATCCTTCCTTGGGTGGGGCACTGCTTCTGTGTGGAGGGAAGTGTGTCTCTCCAGGGCAGCAGCCTCCTGTGCTGCTCATGCTGCAGCTAGTCCTTGATGCTGTTGGTGGGGGGGGGGGGGGAGAGAGGTCTTCAAACTACAGCAGTCCTCTCTTCCTCGGGGCCATGGCTCTTTTAAAGTTCCCAGTGGGGGTGTGGTTATTCTGGCAATCATGGTTGTCCCTACCTGCCATGATGCTGGTATTTTCTTAGTGGCATCTGCCGGTGATGCCTGCCACTGCTGCTGTTTTTCCCTGTGGTTCCACCTGCTGTTGCAGTCACAGCCCCTTAGCTCTTCACCGCAGCAGCCAACTTTTCCCCCACTCCTTCCGTGGCAACTGGCCAGCCAGGGCCGTACCAAGGGCTATGTGAACAGTGCGGTCACACAGGGAGCATGTACAGTAAGGATGCTGCACATAGCTGGGGCAGAGAGGGGTGCCAGATTCATTAGGGTGTATTTCTAGCTTAATACAGTCCTACAGCCAAACACTTCCATGTTTGGATCTGGGTTGTTGCCATGGAGGATAAGTTGAATCAGCCCCCGCTGAATCAAGCTGCTATGGGAGAGTCTCAGGACTGTCCCTCCACCTCTGAGGAGGTACATTCAAACCTTTTTTTCTTCATCGTTGACATTAGCACTACAATTTAAATATATATAGCAATTCTAAAATCAAAGTTAACCTCTCATTATACTCTGTAAACCAATGGTTCTCAACCCAGTCCTCTGGGACCCCCCAGGCCAGTCAGGTTTTCAAGATATCCATAATGAATAGGCATGAGATAGATCTGCATGCACTGCTTCCATTGTATGCAGATCTATCTCATAGCAACATAGTAACATAGTAAATGACGGCAGATAAAGACCAGTATGGTCCATCTAGTCTGCCCAGTAAGATGGCAAGAGTAGGTGCACCTGCCGCTCCGTGCAGGCCACCCCTCCCCATGTCTTTGTTTAGGGGTGAACCCACCACTCCCTGTAGGACACCCCTGTTTGTTGAGAATTTAGATAGTTAAATTTATTTTGATTTTCTCCTGCTGCTCTAAAGGGATCCACTGTGTCTGTCCCATGCCATTTTGAATTCTGTCACTGTATTTGCCCCCTATTCATTGTGGCTATCCTGAAAACCTGACTGGCCTGGAGGTTCCAGAGGACTGGGTTGAAAACCGCTGCTGTAAGCTATGATCAAGTCTCTGCTAGACATTAATAAGTTGTTATTATTTGCTAGGACCTCAGAGGGGATATTCAGTGGTGGCAAACAGCACATTTAACATATCTAGCCACTGGCATTGAATATCCGGTGTGTCCAGATAGCGTGTTAGCTAATCGGGCAGCGGTAATATTCAGCCACTGCCCAATTAGCTACCCTGCTAAAGTTAGGTGAACCTTTCAAGTACCTAACTTTAGCCAGTTTACAATAACTGCCTGAAGGCTGAATATTGCTGCTGACCAGTTATCATCACGGCTGCCCCTGGAACGCCCCAGTGCTACGCAGTTAGCATCAGGGCATAGTAGCGTTAGAGGGGGATATTAAGTGACACAAACCAGCTGTGTGCTGCTGAATATCCCACTCAACGGGATTAACACAGCAGGTTTGCTACCTGCACTATTCGCTTTGAATATGCTCCCCTTAACTTTCATTTTCATGAGCAAACCCATAATTAGGCTGGTATAAACAGGGAACCTGCTTTGAGTGCAGCCAGTGTTCCACCTCAGATGCGTGAATGCTGTACACCTGACCTCACAGGATCTGGATGAGGAGTGCCAGTGGCCCTGTGTTACAGCTGCTGATGCCTCATAGACTCTATGCCAGTCCTGTGAGCAAATACAAAGTTTGCTGGCTGGCACTTCCTGCCTGCTGATCTTGCAGTGCATAAAATCAGCAGACAGGATGTGCCTGATCACAAGCTTTGGACCTGCTCCTCATGCTGGCATATAGGCTGTGGGGCAGTCAGTAGTTGTATATTACATTCCCATCATTTGCTTAAACTAAGGGAAGCATGGGGAAGGTATCTCTTGAGGTGAGACACATGCAATTGCGGGCTATCACACGCTCACAGGCAGAGACTCCCAAGTTGTGTCTTTGGAGAAAGAACATATAAACTAGTTAAGTTAATAAGCTGCAGATGTGAATCATGCTGGAACTATTTTGCAAACGTGTCCTCCTTGTACTATCTCATTTTAGTTATGTGATGCTGTTTTTGCCAGGAAGATAAATTTGTGCAGCAGGGCCCCATTGATTTCATATGTAAGATTCTCTGGTGCTGGACTCTGTTTTAGGTCCATACTTGCTTTTTGCACATTTTTTAGCCTTCTCCTTTGTTCTACATGCAAGGAGAGGCTCACAAACCCTGGGAGAGCTCCTTAATGATCCAAAGACAGGGAATCAGGGTGAGCACCTGAGGAGAAATACTTCCCATACCCTCTCTATTTAGTGCCTGCTGCCCTGGGCTCTGATGGTGTTTAGTGGCACCCGGCTAAGACAAGGAAAATGGCATTTGCTGTACCTGGTACAGAGGGTCCAGGAGAGCTGTCCTGATTCAAAGCTGATGGGGCCACTACAGGAGAACCCTCTCTTGTCCCCTCCCAATCTCCTCCCCCCCCCCCCCAAGAGGGCTGCAGGCAGATCACAAGTGTCATAAAAGTGAACTGGACAAGCACCATACCACAGGCAGCCTCCAGTTTAAATAATACCAAAGAAACATGACTATCATTTCATATTGCTACTTCATTACTAAAATATCATTTTGTTTTGCTACTTTAATTTGTAAAGTAATATAAAATTCTTATAAGAATATAAGAACTGCCATACAAGGTAAGACCAAAGGTCCATCAAGCCCAGTGTCCTGTTTCCAACAGTGGCCAAACTGGCCAATTCAGGTCACAAGTATCTGGCATATCCCAAAAGTTGTTAGTTCCATGCTGCATATCCCCAGGAATAATCAGTAGTTTTCTCTCCGTCTACCTTAATAGTGGTTTAAGGCGGTGGCAGAAATTCAAATTATGGATCCCCAAGCAACAGTTTCTAGAGCAGGGAAAGTCTAATTCAGGAGATACAGGAGCAGTTGCAAGTGGGCAACCCTTCTTCCTTTGGAGCCCCCTGCACTGTAGGGGCCACTTGGGCAGAATTTATACCACTGGTTTACTGTATGTTTTTTTTCTCCAGGAATTTGTCCAAACCTTTTTTAAACCCAACTATATTACCTGTTTTTACCACATCCTCTGGCAACAAGTTCTGAAACTTAATTATACATCGAAAGAAAAAATATTTTCTCTCATTTGTTTTGAATATACTACTTTGTAATTTCATGGCATGACGAGGACAGTATCTGAATTCAAAAAAGCATGGGACAAACACAGAAGATCTCTAAAGATAAAAATGGGACTATTGTAGTTGATATGGAAGGCAGACTAGATAAGCCATGTGGTCTTTTTCTGCCGTCATGTTTCTGTTTCTGTGTTCCCTAATATTTGTACTTTTTGAAAGACTAAACACTAGATTTGTGTTTACCCATTCCACTCCACTCAGGATTTTATAGACCTCTATCATATCTTCCCTCAGCCGTCTCTTTCTCCAGGCTGAAGAGCCTTAACCTCTTTAGTCTTTTCTCATAGAAGAGTTGTTTCATCCCTTTATCATTTTGGTTGCCCTTCTCTGTACCCTTTCTAATGCCGCTGTATCTTTTTGGAGATGCTGAGACCAGAATTGCGCACAATACTCAAGGTGCAATTGCACCATGGAGCGTTAAAGAAGCATTATCATATTATTTGTTTTATTTTCTATTCCTTTCCTAATGATTTCTAACATTATGTTTGCTTTTTGGCTGCCACCACACACTGAACAGATTTCAAAGTATTGTCCATGATGACACCTATATTCTTTTCCTGGGTGGTGAATCCTAATGTGGAACTTAACATTGTGTATCCATAGTTTGGATTATTCTTTACATGAATCACTTAGCACTTGTCCACATTAAATTTCATCTACCATTTGGATGCCCAGCCTCACAGTGTCCTGCAATTTCTCACAATCTGTATGTTTGAATAATTTGCTGTCATCTGCAAATGTAATCACCTTGTTTGTTGTTCCCAGTTCCAAATCATTTATATATATGTTAAAAAGTGCTGGTCCTAGTAACAGCGGCCAATCCAGGTCACAAGTACTAGCAGTTTCCAGGTTCCACATGCTTGTATTGGGCTAAGCAATGGATTTCTTGGGTCCTCTTTAATAATGGTTTATGGACCTTTTCTCCAGGAACTTGTCCAAACATTTTTTAAACCCAACTACATTAACAGCTTTTACTACATCATAGAAACTGAGAAACATAGTTGCAGAAAAAGACCACATGGCCTATCTAGTCTGCCCTTCCATATCAACCACTACAGCATTCCCCTTTTTTTCTTTAGAGATCCTCTGTGCTTCTCCCATGTATTTTAAATTCAGATACTATCCTCATCTCTACCACCTCCACTGGGAGACTATTCCACGCATCTACCATTCTTTCCATAAAGAAATATTTCTGCATATTACTCCTGAGTCTATCCCCTTTCACCCTCATCCTATGTCCCCTGGTAGCAGAGCTTGCTTTCATTCAAAAGAGGATCTCCTCCTGTGCATTCATGCCACGGAGGAATTTAAAAGTCTCAATCATATCACCTCTATCCGACCTTTCCTCTAAAGTATACATATTAAGATCCTTACGTCTGTCCTCATATGCTTTATAAGGAAGACCACTAACAATTTTAGTAGCCACCGTCTGCACCGACTCCAGCCTTTTTATATCCTTTTGAAGGTGCAGTCTCCAGAATTGCACACAATACTCCAAATGGGTCGCACCAAAGACTTATACAGAGGGACTATCACCTCCTTTCTTCTGCTGGCCATTCCTCTCCCTATACACCCAAACATCCTTCTAGCTTTCGCCGTTGCCTTTTCTATCAGTTTAGCTACTTTAAGATCATCGAATACAATCACGCCCAGGTCCAGCTCTTCTTTTGTGGACAGAAGTACTTCACCCCCCATACTGTATCACTGCCTTGGATTGCTGCAACCCAAATGCATGATCTGGCATTTTTTAGTATTAAATCTCAGCTGTCAAATTCTAGACCAGGGGTGGGCAAACCTTTTGACTCGAGGGCCGCAATGGGTTCATATATTGGACCCGGGGGCCGGACCAAGAGTAGATGGACGGTGTGTATGTGTGAATTAATATAAATTAAATTTAAATTTGTAACATTAAATGTTTAGATTAATTTAAGGTAGAAAAGCATAAAAAGAGTTATTTTACAAAACTTTTATGCAATGTATTTCTTTCATAAAATAGTACCTTCAATTTTAGTGGCCGTAGTTTGCCCATCCCTGCACTAGACCATGCCTCCCTACTTCCTTCTGTGGGTGGGTCTTTTGGTTTCTGAAGCGTGGTAGCCAAAGTGGGGGCTGTCCCACCCGCTTCATCCGAAAAGATGGGGTGGGCAAGATATGAGCGAGATTTAAGATTCTGAATCACCTCACATGAATCTGCAGTTATTGCGTGCCGAAGCGTCAGGAAGTGGGATATCCAGATCCTCCCAAGTGACCAGCCCATTTCCTGTCCTAGCCCCCCCATAGCCCATTATCAGTCCTAACCCCCCCATAGCCCATTACCAGTCCTAACCCCCCATCACTCCATTTCCAGACAGCTCCCATCAGCCCACAGCCCATTGCCAGTCTTAACCCCCCCATAGCCCATTACCAGTCCTAACCCCCCCATCAGCCCACAGCCCATTACCAGTCTTAACCCCCCCATAGCCCATTACCAGTCCTAACCCACCCATCAGCCCACAGCCCATTGCCAGTCTTAAACCCCCCCATAGTCCATTACCAGTCCTAACCCCCCATCATCCCATTTCCAGACAGCCCCCATCAGCCCACAGCCCATTGCCAGTCTTAACCCCCCCATAGCCCATTACCAGTCCAGTCCCCCCAGCACCCCGTTTCCAGACAGCCCCCATCAGCCCACGGCCCATTGCCAGTCATAACCCCCCCCATAGCCCATTACCAGTCCTAACCCCCCATCACCCCATTTCCAGACAGCCCCCATCAGCCCACAGCCAGTCTTAACCCCCCCCATAGCCCATTACCAGTCCTAACCCTCCCATCAGCCCACAGCCCATTGCCAGTCTTAACACCCCCCCATTGCCCATTATCAGTCCTAACTCCCCATCTTCCCATTTCCATAAAGCCCCCATCAGGCCACAGCCCATTGCCAGTCTTAACCCCCCCCATAGCCCATTACCAGTCCTACCCCCCCCCCCATCAGCCCACAGCCAGTCCTAACCCCCCCCCCCATCGGCTCACAGCCCACTGCCAGTCCTAATCCCCCCCCCCATCGGCTCATGGAAATTAAAATTAAAAAAAAAGCTGGCCGCTGCCGCCGCGGCAGCATGGAGTGTCCTGCGGGGCCCCCTCTGCCCGGCTGAACTCTCCCGGCGCGGCTGAAGCCCTCTGCTCCGGCTTGCAGATACGCGAAGGGAGAGTGTCTGTCTCCCTCGCGTCTCTGTTAAGCCCGCAGGGGCTGATGGGAAGCAGGGGCTGATGGGAAGCAGGGGCTGATGGGAAATTTCCCATCTGCCCCTGCGGGCTTAACAGAGACGCGAGGGAGACAGACACTCTCCCTTCGCGTATCTGCAAGCCGGAGCAGAGGGCTTCAGCCGCGCCGGGAGAGTTCAGTCGGGCAGAGGGGGCCGGATTAAAAGGTCCGCCGGGCCGTATACGGCCCATGGGCCGTAGTTTGCCCATCCCTGTTCTAGACCATTCTTCAAGCTTAGCTAGATCCCTTCTTATGTTATCTACACCTTCTTGGGTGTCTACTCTATTGCAGAGTTTGATATCATCCGCAAAGAGACAAACCTTACCCGACAGCTCTTCTGCAATATCACTAACAAAGATGTTAAAAAGAATTGGACCAAAGACAGATCCCTCCAGCACACCACTGGTAACCTCCATCTCCTCAGAATGCATTCCATTTACCTGTACCCTTTGTTGCATCTCACTCAACCAATTTCTAACCCAAGCAGTAACTTTGGGTCCATCCCTAGGGTGCTTAGTTTGTTTATAAGTAGCCTGTGCGGAACGGTGTCAAAGGCTTTACTGAAATCTAAATACACCACATCTAGGGCTCTCCCTCAGTCCAACACCCTGTTCACTCAGTCAAAGAAAATCAATCAGATTTGTCTGACAAAACCTTCCTCTGGTGAATCCATACTGCCTCGGATCCGGTAATCTGTTGGACTCAAGAAACCTCACTATTTCCCTTTCAGCTGCGTTTCCAATAATTTAGTCACCACTGAGGTTAAACTAACCGGCCTGTAGTTTTCAACCACATCCTTACTTCTGCTTTTGTGTAAAGGGACCTCTGGCACACTTCCAACTCCAAAGAGGCATTGAAAAGATCAGTCAGTGAAGCTGCTAGAACGTCCCCAAGTTCCCTCAATATTCTCAAATGTATCCCATCTGGTCCCATTGCTTTGTCTACTTTTAGTTTAGCTAGACCCTCACAAACACAGTCTTCTGAAAATCGTTCAAGATACCCCTGTTTGTGGGTGTTTTCTCAGGTCCTGCTCCTGGTCCTTTATCTGTGAACACAGAACAGAAATATTTGTTATGCAATTCCGCTTTATCCTCATCAGCTTCTACATATTCCTCCCCTTCAGCCTTGAGTCTGACAATACCACTTTTGCCCTTCCTTCTCTCACTATCATGTCTGAAAAATGTCTTATCCCCCCCCCCCCCCCATTTTATTGCATTGGTTATTTCCTCCTCTTTTTGAATCTTTGCTTTCTTGACTACTTTGCTAGCCTCTCTAAGATTTTCCAAATATAGATGCCTGTCTTCCTCTCTCTGTGATCTCTTGTATTTCATGAAGGCCTCCCTCTTTTTCTTCACCTTTTCAGCTATTTCTTTTGAGAAGCATAGTGGCCTCCTTTTCCTTTTACCTTTATTTACCATTCTAATAAAAAGGTTGGTTGCCCTTAAAATATCCCCTTTCAGTTTTGCCCATATCCTCCAGTAACGAATTCCAGAGTTTGACTACATGTTGAGTGAAAAAATATTTTCTCTTATTAGTCTTAAATGGGTTACACTGTAGCTTCATTGCATGTCCCCTAGACTTTCTAGTTTTTGATGGCATAAACAATTAATCTACATTTACCCATTCCACTCCATTTATTAATTTATAGACCTCTATTATATCTCCCTTCAGCCGTCTCTTTTCCAGGTTGAAGAGCCCTAACCTTTTAAGCCTCTCCTCATAGGGGTATCCTTCCATCCCCTTTATCATTTTGGTGGCTCTTTTCTGTACCTTTTCTAATTACGGTATATACTTTTTAATATACGGCCACCAGAATTGCGAACAGTATTCAAGGTGCAGTCGCACCATGAAACGATACAGAGACATAATAATATCCTTTGTTTATTCTCCATTACTTTCCTTATGATTCCTAGCATTTTATTTGCCTTCTTGGCCGTCACTGTACGCTGGGCGGAAGGTTTCAACGTGTTATCCACGATGACACCTAAATCTTTTTCCTGGGTGGCGGTTCCTAATGTGGAACCTTGCATTGTGTAACCATAGTTTGGGTTATTCTTTCCTAGGTGCATAACTTTGCACTTCTCCACATTAAATTTCATCTTCCATTTGAACGTCCAGTCTTCCAGTTTATCAAGGTCCTCTTGAAATTTTTCACAATCCTCTTGGGTTTTAACAACTTTGAATAATTTTGTGTTATCTGCAAATTTGATTAACTCACTCATTATTCCCATTTCTAGGTCATTTACGAATATGTTTTAAAGCAGTAGACCCAGCACTGCCTCCTATCCCATGACTTTTTGATTTGGCCAAGAGTCTCTCATGAGAGACCTTGCCAAAGGCTTTCTGAAAATCTGGATACACTATATATAAACTCATTTCCTGTTTTCTCTCTCTCAGAGAGTTTCCAGTTCACAATAGGACATTAACTCCTGTACCATGACTTTCTTATTTCTTTAGGAGTCTCTGACGTGGGACTTTGCTTTCTTAAAGTCTATACTATATCAATTGACTCACCTTTATTCCCTTGAAAGAAAGCATGAAAAATCCCACTCACTGGGATAGTAGATCTCATTCTTTGGGGTAGGCCACCCTTGGCCTCTATGAGATAGCGAGGTGGGAATGAAGTGAGGCAGGGGACAAACTTTGGAATGTGGTAGAAAAGAGACAGGGGAGAAACACTAAGGAGGGAGAAAAGCTGGGGGATAAATGGGAAAAGGGAGGAAGCGGTAGGGAAAGATGCTGGGGAAGTGAGAAGTGGATCAGTAAAGGCAAAGTTAAATAGGATATGAAACTGACGCTATTTACAAACTGAATGATGTCACTCAGTTTTTCTCAGTATTCATCCTCTAACTATTCATTCTCTTCTTCTCTCTGTAAAAATATTCTGGGATCCTGATGTAAGTGTCACATCATGCATGACTTTTTATTTGAGCTGTTTAGATCAGACTCCTCGTGGCACTTAACAAATTAACGGTTTACTGGCATGTTCCTGTTAACTAATATTCAGCCAATTAACAGCGACTGCAAGAACCTTCCTGATCCTCAGAGTATCTTTGGTTGTGTTTGCAAAGTTTGCTCCTAATTGTTTGTGTTTTCTGTGATTGTGTGAAGGTGATGCTATTAATACACAGTGCAGTCTGTGGTGCTCGCTGGCATCAGGGGCCTGCTCAGACCATTAGTCACAGGGGGGTAGGTCCCCTTTGAACTCCATTCAGAGAGTTGGGGGCGAGGGGGGAGGAACGCCATTATTCAACTGTTGCAGATTTTTAATGTTAGTCTGTTGTCCTGAGACAAGACACCACACTTATCCTTCTGGGTTACATAAGAAAGATCTGAGGATTTGTGGGGGATTTTTGTTTTTCCTAATGAGCACTTCAAAATCTCAGGGCCCGATATTTACAAGAATTTATATGGAGAGCACCACCTGGCCAGGTCTATCTGGTGATTTTCAGCAGCACTATTTGGATAGAGTCACTGAAAATCATAGTAACCACCTTGGCATTGTCAGTATAGTGCCTGAAGGAGCATGGGCAGTCTCAGAAATTATCCAGTTATCCATATAGCAGCATTATTCAGTCCACTATCCTGATAACTAGCCAGATAACTTAGGACAACAAGTTCCCTGGATAACGGATTGAATATTACCACTATCCAGATAACTGCCGTCACTGACATCGGCACGGAATACACAGGTTTTATTTCACTGCCATGGCCAGCGTTTAAAAAAAAAAAAAAACACCACGGCAGTGGAATATTGACCGATAAGGTTTTTCTTTTTTTTTTAATTATATAGCCTGGGAGAATTAAATAGAAGATTGCTGAGGCTGCCATTCCACCCCATCCAGTCTTCAGCACGCCCTCCCTGATTCCAGTAATCTCCCCAACCAGCCTGCAGCATCTGCCCACCCCCTACTTCTGAGACTTGTTCTTCTAGTCCAGGCTTCAGCTACCACAGTCTTTCTGTCCCTTCTTTCTGCCTCATGATGCCAGCCTTTTCTTCCTCCTACAGAATGACTGGCTCTCCGTTCATTCTTTCACCCATTCAGCAACTGGCTCCATTTTTTCCCGCCTGTGCAGTGGTGCCAGGAGCTAGTTCCCCTTTCCTGTGTCACACTGCAACAGTTGGCTGCCTCTTCTGTTTGTCCAGAGACAGCAGCTGACTCCCCCATTTTCTGCCATGTGGTGGTGGCTGGCTCCCCCTTTATCCACTGGTTGTCCATGTCCTATAGCATCAGGCCTTTGATGATGATCTTGGCTGGGACAGCTGTAGAGGTACAGAATGTGGGTCAGCAATCCTATAAATAACTTTTAATGACTAGCAGACCGACTTCCGGTGATGTCATCGGGACCGATGGTGGGGTAGCAAGTGGGCTCCGCCATCGAAGCCTGTAAAAAGGGGGATTAAATACCCCTAAAAGCGGTAAATGTGAGGGGCAACGGAGGAGAAGTAGAGCTGACCGGCCCGAGAGTCGGAGAGAGGTGGAAAGGGGCAGATTGGCCCCGTGGGAGCGGCGCAGCAGAAGAAGGTGCATGACGGGCCACCTGAAGTGAAGACCGCGTGGTAGGCCAGCACCTGGGAGGAGTGAGAGGCTGTGTGGAGAACTTACGGGAGAGCGGGGCGCTGAGGGCAAGGCCCCGCGAATAGAAGCACCAGACCAAGGAGCATGAACGGGGAGCGGCTTTGGGTGAGCTCCCGAAACCAAAAATTGCTGCGGGGCCTGAGAAGAGAACCGGGGGACATCCCGGCGGAGGAGGAAAAGTCCCAGGAGGCAGTCTCCAGCTCTGACGGCGGGAGTGGAGCCTAGGATCCCCGAGTGCTGTGCAGTGAGTGCGGCCTGAGCGGAACGGATTGCCTTGACAGCGGCGATTGGTGGTGAGTGCCTGGCTGTGCCGAGGAGAGTGAAGTAAGTTGCAGTGGAAGTGAGCTGCATGGTCAGGAGACAAAGCGGTGGCGGCGGTGCAGAGGAGCCCTGCGGGAGCTGGTAGCAGCGGGGACGGAAGGAGACCAGCTTGGAGAATAACAGCAGCCAGTGTGGGGAGAGAGATACAAGCCAAGGTGAGCAGTAAAGAGGAGGCCTCAGCTGGGCCAGAGACCAGAAGTGGTGGAGGAGAGAGGCTGAAATCCGGGTGGCACTCACGACTGGACATTGAAAAGGGGACAGGGAGTGGAGCGGCCCTAGTGGCCCATAAGAGATAAAAGGAGCAAGTGTCCCGGAGCGCTCTTAACTGAATAAATAAATAGCTGCTTAACAAATTGTTTGCAACTGCGAGTCAAAAAAATAAAGGAGGGTTGTCAGCAAGGAGGAAGCTGGCGGAATTCCACTCCCCCTATGTAGCAGCTAAAGGTGGGAAAGAGGGGGTGAAAGTGGATAGAAGACAACCTGAAGAACCCCTAGAGCTGGCAGAAGAGTTGGAGCGGAGTTGCAGCCCAGGAGGGATAGCTACATTGAAAGAATGGCTCACAGATCTGAAAGATGAGATTAAAATGGACATTGGCGGGGTGTCGCGAGAGCTTAAGGAATCCATACAATCTCTGAGACAGGACATAGTGGAGATGGGTAATCGAGTGGAAGAAATGAAGACGCAGATACAGCAGCAGGGAGAGGAAATGGAGGACCTCCAAAGAGGCTGGGCAGACCTCAAACGCGCCCAGGAGGAGCAGCAGATGAAAGTAGAGGATCTGGAGGACAGATCACGGAGATATAATCTACGCGTTCGGGGTCTTCCAGAGAAATCTAGATACCGCAATTGTGAAGAAGTGATTGTTAACATATTCAGATCTCTGATTGAGACAGCGGAACCGGAGGGGGGAACTGTGATTGAACCATCGCAAATAGAGAGAGCACACAGGAGCCTCGGTCCAATAAGAGACAATAAACCAAGAGACATTGTAGTGTGCCTGGGCTCCTTCAAGATTAAAGAAAGGCTGTTGAGGGCAGCAAGGAAAGTGTGGCTGTTCAGGTGGGAAGAGCATTCATTAGAGTTCTTTCAAGACCTCTCCGGGGGAACATTACAGCGCAGAAGGGATTTCAATGAAGTAATGAAATATTTGAGAAAAGAGGACATAAGTTATAAATGGTTGTTTCCGTTCGGCCTGCTCATAACGGCCAGGAGTAGGTCGAAGCGGGTGCAGACCAAAGAGGAAGCATGGAGGACACTGAAGAACTTGGAGATGCCTAACATACCAGAAGGGAGTGCAACTTCTGCCCGACAGAACACAATAACGACAATGTCCTCCCATTCGCCTAAGAGAACCCAGCGGTGGCACCGAGTTTCCATGGAGGGTAGACGACTGGCGCGGCTGAATGGAGGGAGCCCAGGAACACAAGCGGCAGAGAACGGAGCTAGCTGAAGTAGATGATCTGGTGTACTATGCTTTGCAGTAATGTAATATTGAATTGTTGCGGTAGAAAGTGTGTAATAAGGGGGGGTTAAAGGCAAAGGGGTAAGAGGAGAACGAGGAGGTTGGGGGGGGTGAGGCGCTTTCAGGTAAGGAAGAATGGGGAGTGAGAGAGAGGGGGCTGGGGGAGTAGAGTGAGGGGTTGGGATAGCGAATGGGGAGAAGAGTAGGCGTGGGTTGAGTAGTGGGGGGAGAAGGGAGAGAGAAAGGGGTGATGGGGATTAGAGGGGGTTGGACAGGCAGGCCCCGAAAATTAGTCACCAAATGGAAGACGAATCCCTCCAGGGAGAGAGAGGTGGGGGGAGGGGAGGGAGCGAGGGGGGGCGGAGAGGGGAGGGGAGGGGGAGGGGGAAAGGAGGGGAGGGGGTGGGGGGGTAGAGGGGCAATCGAAGGGCTAGAGGTGGGGGGGGAGGAATGTCAGAAGAGGTGAACTGAAAATTGTATCACTAAATGTTAAGGGCTTGAATTCACCATTTAAACGGCAGAAATTGTATGATGAGATGGCCCACCAAAAGGCGACGATAGGGCTGATTCAGGAAACGCACCTTACAAAAGCAACGGAATACTTGGTCAAGCCCAGGGGATACAGGGTATGTATTCATGCCTCCAATATAGTTGAAAAGAAGAAAGGTGGAGTGGCCATATTGCTGGACAACAGGTTAAAGATACAAGTGCACTCAATTGTCCGAGATAAGGGAGGGAGATATGTCCTGGCACGGGTGCGAGTGGGGAATGTGTGGTATTGCATTGTGAACATTTATGCTCCTACGGGGACCCTGGGTGAATTTTGGAAGAAATTGACGGAGAAGGTGGGGAATATGGGGGAGGGTACTCTCATTTGCGGAGGGGATTTCAATCTTACATGGAACCCAGCAAAGGATGCAACTGGGGTCCGAGAGGGTAAGCGGGCAGACAGAAAGAGATACCGAGAGTTTGTGGTGCAGCATGGATTGATTGATGCCTGGCGCTTACAACACCCTGGGAGGAGAGAATTTTCTTACTTCTCGCCAGTTCATGGGTCATACTCCCACATAGATGCAATTTGGGTCTCCAAAGAGGTAGGGGGTCGGATTAGGGATGCAGCAATGGAACCCATTACATGGTCTGATCATGCCCCAGTGGTGGTTTGTTTGCAAACCGAGGACGAGGGGAAGGGACTTCAGTTTTGGAGGTTAAATGAGTCGTTGTTGGAGGATGGGAGGGTTCGGGAGGACGTAGAGAGGGAAACTCGGGAGTACTTTAAAATAATGATAACGGGGAGGTAGCATGGGGAGGTGTTTGGGATGGGTATAAAGCAGTGATTCGAGGGGTGCTAATTAAATGGGGGGCACGGTTCAAGAAGGAAAGAGAGATAGGGAAGGGGCCTTGAGAATACGCTTATTAGAACTGGAAGAGCTGGATGGACAGGGGCAGTTGGGAACTAATAGGGGGCAGGTGCTGGCTGTGCAAGCACAGCTAAATGAGCTGCAGGCAGAAAGGATACAGTATCAGATGCAGCTCCTACGGCAAGAGGTCTTTGAGGGGGGTGATAAAGCTGGGAAATACTTGGCGCAGAGACTAAGACAGAGAAAGCTATGCTCACATATCATCCGAGTCCATCCTAAAGGAGGGGCCCTGGTCTCCAAGGATGGTGAGATCAGGGATGCCTTTAGAGAGTATTACCAAGAGTTATATAGAGCTAGAGATATGGCATCCGAGGACAGAGTGAGCAACTACCTTGCATCAGTGGGTATGCCAAAACTGGGAATAGAGGAGCAAGAGGAAATAAACCGGCCGATAGGTGGAGCGGAGGTGCAGAGGGCAATTAGACAACTAAAAATCGGGAAAGCCCCAGGGTTAGATGGGCTAACAGCGCCATTTTATAGACGGTTTGGGAATCTCTTGCTTGAGCCCTTGGTGAAGTTATTCAACTTGCTCCGGGAGGGAGGGAAGTTAGCGGGCACGATGGGATGGGTGGGGATAACGGTTATACATAAAGTGGGGAAAGACCCGCAGGAGTGTGCATCTTACCGTCCCATTTCTCTGCTTAATCTAGATTCCAAGTTGCTAGCTAAGATATTAACCACGCAGCTAAACAAGATCATAGGAAAGCTGATACATCCGGACCAGGCGGGCTTTATCCCTGGTAGACAGGTTGCAGACAACATTAGGAAAATACTGAACATAGTCTGGTCAATTGAACAGAGTGGGGAAGAGGCATTACTCCTGTTGCTGGATGCCGAAAAGGCTTTCATCCAGGTAGCATGGCCTTTCTTGTTCCAGGTGCTGGAGAAAGTGGGGCTGGGGAACGAGTTTCTAGCATGGGTAAAGGCACTTTATGACCAGCCCAAAGCTTGTGTGCGGGTGAACGGGGCTTACTCGGGGTTTTTCGCGCAGGGGAGGGGTACTAGACAGGGGTGCCCCCTTTCACCATTGCTATTCGCCATAGCATTAGAACCGTTTGCTCAGAGGGTGCGAGAACGGGCAGATATCATGGGGCTAAGGGTGGGGTCGAGGGGCTATAAGATCTCAATGTTTGCTGATGATATTATCCTAAGCATGGGCAGACCCCGAGTGAGCATTCCCATAGTAATGTGGGAACTGGAGGAGTATGGTAAGCTGTCGGGTTTCACAATCAACTGGACTAAATCGGAGATTTTAAACTTAGCGGTCTCCGGGGAAGTACAAGCACGTTTGATCAAGCAGTACCCTTTCAAGTGGGCGCGGGAGAGTATAAGATATTTAGGTGTACAGCTTAGTAATAATACGGCAGAGCTCTATAAACTAAACTATGGGAAGGTACTAGGGAAGATAGAGAGCTGGCTAGGGGGATGGGGGAAGGGGGTTCCTTTCATGTTTTGGGCGCATAGCGACAGTTAAAATGATGCTGGTGCCCCGCTTGCTGTTCTTATTCCAGACGCTCCCCATAGAGGTTCCGCAGAACCGACTGAAACGGGTGCAAAGGATGGTGAACAGATTCATATGGAAGCAGAGAAGCCCTAGAGTGGCGATGAGCACCCTGCAGAGAGCAAAAGAGGAGGGGGGTTGGGAGTCCCCCATTTGGGTAAATACTACAAGGCAGCACAATTAAAAACTGTATATGAGTGGCTGCGCGAAACGGGGAAACAATGGGTGCAGATGGAGCACGAATTGGTGGGGGGCATGGATCTGGAGAGAGTGATATAGAGGGGAGGAACAGGTATAGGTACTAACCTGCTCAACCCCATGATAGTGCATAGTTTGAAAGTTTGGAAACGACATAAACCACAGCTAGTTCCTGACAAAGGATACATACAGGGCATGGCCATTGAGGCATGCTTTGAGAAAGGGCAGGGTCCGTAAGTGCATATCTTCCGCAGATGGGCTAAGGGAGGGTTGACGCATGTACATCAACTTCTTCACAATCAGGGGATACACGGGTTTGAGGGTATTAAGGATCTTTACGGGTTGAAGAGGAGCGACTACTATGCCTATTTGCAACTTTGTCACTGCCTTTGACAACCGACGGTGTGGAGGGATCTGTGGGGACATCGTAGCTGGTTTGAGGTCTTATGCTCGGGACACTTGGGACAAAAGGGGGTAGTGTCCAGAATTTATAGGGGACTGATGGAGGCAGGGGAGGGTAAATTAAATTATATGCTGAAATGGGAGGAAGACTTGGGGGTGAGGTGGAATGATGAGGTATGGACCAAGGTGCTTCAGACCATAGCGCATATATCCATCTCTGCACCAATAAAAGAAAATGCCTACAAGGTATTATTCCGATGGTACTGGACGCCAGTACGTCGCAAGAAAGCTAGAGTAGGACAGGATGACCTCTGTTGGCGGGGTTGTCCAGAGCGGGGGGATTGGATGCATATGTGGTGGACATGCACCCGGATACAGGCATACTGGACGAGGGTTTTGGAGGTGATATATGAGATGACAGGCTATCAGGTGCAACAAAAACCTGAAATTTGTCTGTTGCACCATCTTGAAGAGGAACTACCCCGGAGGGCGGAGGGGGTCTTGCATCACTGCATAGTGGCAGCACGATGCGAAATAGCTTGGCATTGGGGGGGACAGAGGGCTCCGCAGGTGGCAGGCTTCGTACGAAGAGTGAGTGAAGTGGGCCTGATGCACAAATTGACAGAGCAGTGCCAGGGGTATGGGGGGCGTGGGGGGCGGAGCGGGGAACAATGGCAGAGGGTGTGGAGATGGGTGGAGGCCTGGAAGGACGAGGAGGGGAGTTGGAGGCGTAGTAAGGTGAGTGGGGGACAGCCAGTAGGGGCGGATGGGTAGTAAGGATACTGACTCGTTAGGTAGGGTTAGAAACGGCAGGAAATGGATCCAAGTGTAAGTATAGCTTGGGGGGGAAGGGGGGTTATTGGGGGGTCGGTTGAGGGTTGTGGGGGCAAAACGGATTGGGGGGAGTTAAGGGGAGGGGTTAGTTAGGGTGCACAGGTTGGTTAGCGGGGTAATTGAAGCTGGGGATCCAAACTTTGTTATATAACACAAACCTATGTGAGGAAATAAGTTTATTGTTAACAGGAGCAGTTTATTTGGGGTTCAATGTACAACAGCTGTGACGGGGGGGGGGGGCGTTGGGATATGATACTGTACAAAGCATGTTGTTTTTCTTAGTGTTAGTTACGAATAAAATACTTAAAATTAAAAAAAAATTTAACAGAGACAATTAAAACAAACGAAAACAGCAAAAAAAAAAAAAAAAAAAAAAGACTAGCAGACCGGATTAAAGGTCCCACGGGCCATGGTTTGTCCATGTCTGCTTTATTATGTAAAGACAGTAAAAAAAATCCCATTTAAGATTTTAAATTTAAGATCTTAGTCCTTGTTCACTGCTCTTTTTATGCTCCCTTTCCCCTTTATCTGGCCTCGTTTATCATGAGGTACATCCCCTCCCACTCCACTTGTACCTCCCATGCTTTCCTTCTCTCCCTCCCTCTTCCCTCTGCTCTCTATCTGGAGGTTTCCAGGCATTCCTCTTTTTCCTACCTTGGTCCTTCCTTCTGGAATTCCCTCCTGTTGACCTTAAGACACAAATCCTCTCTCCCCAGGCTCAAGAAAGGCTTCAAAACCAGGTTATTTCAACTCTTGTTCCCTCACAGCTGCTCAGACAACTCCCTCATTCCTTATACATGTGCCATTTATACCTCCACTCCTTTCCCTCCTGAGAGCTGTGCCTGCCTCTCTCCCTTCTCCCTGCTCTTTTTACTTGTCCCAGAAATATTGTAATTGCCCACTTTTCTTTTCATTTTCTATTTTTTCCTCCCTTTTCTTTTTATGTTCTTCTTGTAAACCACACAGATGACTATCCAATTTTTGTGTGGTATATCAAGCAATTGGAATAAGGATAAAAATAAGAATAAAATGTCTTTTTGATTTACAAGCAGGAAGTCACATATAGGTGACGTAGGTGCCGACAAAAACCCACATGGTAGCTTCCCCAGCTTTCAAAGAAAGCCTTTGGGAGATGAACCACACATGCGTGGTCCCCTTCCCACCCAAGGGTGCCATCTTGCCTCAGTCTCCTTTTTTCCATGGATCCTACTGGACATGTGTCTGATTTCCCCAGAAAAAGTGTTAATTTTTTCTCTTAAATTTTTCTTTTCTCCGGTTGCATACCGGTTCCCTTTCCTGCCCTTGAGCTTGCTTGCCTTGGCATCACGTCTTGGGTCCATTTTCATTCTTTTTTTTCTCAAGATTTTCTCGACCCGCTTCGCACCCTTTTTCCCTGGCTGGGCCTGAGGTTTTCGACCTCACAGGGGCTGTCTTCCCCACCATGGCCTCAGCCAGTGGTTTTAAGCACTGTGACTGATGCACCCACACCATGTCACGCACCGATCCACACAACTGCTGCCTCCACAGCCTCTGGCTAGATCATGACCCCTTGGACTGTGGTCTCCGTAAGAAGATGACCTCCAAGGCCATCAAAAAGTTGCCAGCAGCAGCGGGAGCCCTTCTTTCACAAGATGGACTCTGCACCAGAGTCTCCAGTGACACCGTGCTGCAGGGCCCTCTCCAGAACCCCTGGGAGACTGTGCTGCCTCGGAGCCCCAAGGCTACAGGTCCTTCAGCCGGAACATCCTGGAGGAAGAGCCCAAGAAGAGCTGGAAACCTTCAATGATGGCGTCAGCTGATGAGTCTGGGAAAGTGAGCAAGGCACTAGCATTCAACACCAAGTCGGAGGAGGACCCTCAGACCAAGGAACTCAAGATCCTCCAGTACGAGGACCCTCTGAAGGAGGCACTCACAGTGGCCATTCCCCTGATCCTTGAACAGCTGCTCCTCCGCATGTGGGAGACCCCTGCATTGGTGCCCATAGTGGAGCAGATGGCTGGACTCGATGTACCAGGTCCGCCGGAGCCCTGGCTTCTAAAAAACACACAACTCCATGGTGGTGCAGTCGGCCATGTGTCGCCTCAAGAGCCAGAAGATGCATTCCTTGGTGCCCCCAGATAGGTAGGCCCGCATCTTGGATGCCCCGGGCAGGAAGCGCTACCATGGCTTGATGCTCATTGGCCAGATCCAGGCATACCAAATGTACATTGGCATGTACTTGAGGGACCTGGCGAAGGAGCTCGCCGAGTTCTCAGCTGGTCTCTCCGAGGAACCCCTCCAACGGTTCCATACCCTGGCCTCAGGTATCAGAGAGTGCTCCAAGTTTATAACTCAGGCAGCCTATGATGGTTTTGTGGAACCTGTGTCTTTTGGGGAAACTGCTAGGTACGTATGACCTAGATTGGCCACTGTTGGAAACAGGATACTGGGCTCGATGGACCTTGGTCTGACCCAGTATGGCATATCTTATGTTCTTATGTTGGCGGCTAGAGTAGCCATGGCAGGCATTGGTGCCCGATGTCAGGCTTGGCTATAGTCCTCTGACCTGGAACAGTGGGTTCAGGACAAGCTGGTTGATGTTCTTTGCTGGGGAGAAAATCTCTTCAGCAAACCCATGACTGATAAGGCTGCAGAGTTGGAGTTGGAGTTCCTGACGAGGACCAGGCTCTCTAAGAAAACCGCTGACCCTTCCTGATGGAAGCCTTCGAGTAAAAAGTCCTCCTATCCAAAGAAGAGGAAGGCTTATGGAAACTAGCCTCAGTACCAGGCCTTCCCGACAGCGCTGACACTCAGTGTCCGCCTGCCGCCTCCTCCGCCTGTTGGGTCACATGGTGTCCACAGTTTATATCACCTCAGACACCCGCCTTCACATGAGGGTGGCTCAGTGGGGTCTCCACTCCCAGTGGACCCAGGCCACAGGCCATCTGCGGGACAAGGTGGTAGAGTCCCGCCAACTGGCTGACTCTCTCGCCTAGTGGCAAGCCTCCCAACACCTTCTGGCCAGAAAACCATTCCAGGCCCCCGCCCCCCAGAGGGTTCTAACCACAAAAGCCTCCTTCTTAGGTTGGAGAGCCCACTGTGACGGTCTCTGCACTCAGGGCAGTTGGTCGCAGACCAACAGTCTGCAACTGATCAACCTCTTGGAGCTTCGTGCCATATCCCTGGCCCTCCGAGCATTCCATCACCACCTGCAACACCATTTAGTGCTGGTCCAGATGGACAATCAAGTGGTGATGTTCTACATCAACAAGCAGGGGGGCACAGGGTCGTACACCCTCTGTCAAGAGGCAGTATCTCTCTGCTCATATACAAACTGTCATGGGATGCTCCTGAGAGCGGTGTATATGCCAGGTCAGGAGAACACTGAGGCAGACAGGTTGAGCAGTGTCTTCCAGCTGCATGAGTGATGGTGAGACCCCAGAGTGGTATATCAACTATTCCAGCTCTGAGAGACTCCACAGTTGGACCTTTTTGCCAGTCCGGCCAACACCCAGCTGCCCCGTTTCTGCTCCAGGCAGTCACGCCCATCCCAGGTAGCAGAGGATGCATTCCTCATCCCATGGACAGAAAGCCTTCTCTACACCTTCCCACCCATGCTGCTGATTGCCAAAATCTTGTTCAAGGTTTGATATGACAGGGCATCCCTGATACTAGTAGCCTCTCGGTGGCCCAGGCAACCATGGTTCCCATTGCTCCTTTGCTTATCCACAGTGCCCCCAGTCTTCCTGTGGAGTGCTCCAGGACTGCTGTTGCAGGAGGAGGGCTCCCTCCTACATCCAGATGTGGGATCCCTGATGCTATTGGCCTGGCTGCAGAAAGGGTAGACTTGGCCCCATTCAACCTTTCAGAGGAGGTGGAGAAGGTCCTCCTGGCCTCCCGTAGGTCCTCCACAAGACAGGCATATGCCTTCAAATGGTGCAGATTCTCAGTATGGTGCATGGGTCAACCCATTCTTGTGCTCTGTACAGCTTGTCCTGCAATATTTACTTCACCTGTCTCAGGTAGGACTAAAGTCCAACTCTATCAGCACATCACCACCTTATCGAGTGAAAGCCCCACTCTGCCCAACCTCTCATGACCCACTTCCTGTGGGGTCTCTTGTTGTCCAAGCCTCCCATCCGTCCGACCTCAACATGGTGCTGTCACAACTCACTGGCCCACCATTTGAGCCCCTGGCTATCTGCCACCTATGGTACCTTTCCTGGAAGGTTGTGTTCTTGGTGGCACTCATGTCGGCTTGCAGGGTCAGTGAGCTCCAGGCATTGATGGCAGAACCACCCTACATGAGGTTCTATAAGAACAGGGTTGTGTTCTGCATGCACTCCAAGTTCCTTCCCAAGGTAGTGTCCCCTTTCCACCTTAATCAGGAGGTGGTGCTCCCCAGCTTCTTTTCATGGCCTCATGCCAGCAGGGCAGAGGCTGTCCTTCATACTCTGGACTGTAAGAGGGCCCTGTCCTTCTACCTCCAACGTACCCAGGGCCACTACAAAGCTTCACAGCTTTTCATCTCCTATGACCCAGTTGGCTTGGAGCAGTGGTGACTAAATGTACTCTTTCCACCTGGGTGGCGGACTGTATTTCCCTTACCTACAAGCAGGCTGGGCTCTTGCTGGAGTGCCAGGTCACGGCATACAGTGTCAGGGCCATGGCGGCCTCCATAGCAAACCAGTGTTCCATCCTCTGTCGGAAATCTGCCGTGGTGCTACTTCATCCTCGGTCCATACCTTCACAGCTCATTACTGCCTGGAGAGGGAATCCCATAGGGACAGTGCCTTTGGCCAGGCAGTACTCCATCATCTATTTGGGGTGTAGACAACTCCTGCCCTCTGGCTCTTGTGTATTCAGGCTACCAGAGTGCTGGTTTCTCACTGGACACTTGAGCCACTCGGGAGTCTGTCTTCTCAAGACTCATTGCTGCTGCACATGGCTTACCTCTTTCTGGTCACCCGTGGCTTCTACAGGTTCCTCAGTAGCCTGTAGCTAGGGAGTCCCATATCTGAGGACTGACTTCCTGCTTGTTCCCGGAGAAAGCATAGTTATTCACCTGTAACAGGTGTTCTCTGGGGACAACAGGAATCGGTCCTCACAACCCTCTCTCCTCCCTGTGGAGTTGCCTTTTGTGTCATTTTTTGTCTTTGCGCTATGTCATCCTACTGAGATAAGATGGTACACTTGGGGGAGAAGGGGACCACTTTGCGCTATGTCATCCTACTGAGATAAGATGGTACACTTGGGGGAGAAGGGGATGTGTGGTGCATCTCCCAAAGGCTTTCTTTGAAAGCTGGGGAGAAGCTACCGCACGGGCTCCGTCAGCACCGACATCACCCATATGTGAGGACTGATTCCTGCTGTCCCTGGAGAACATCTGTTACAGGTGAGTAACTGTGCTTTATTTGTAAGACCTGACGTTCTTTCACCGAAGAAAACTTGACAGCATTTGTTCTTTATCTGAGCATCTTGTTAACTGGGCACTCAAAATGTGACCTATTTCCCCTGGAAAATTCATGTAATACATTTATCTTTTTTTTGGGGGGGGGGTGCAATAAAAGGTATCAAAACTTATGAACATTATAGTTAATATATTTATAGAATGTTATCTTAGTATCCACTATGCAATCTGCTGAGGGCATCTCAGTGCATCTTGGCCTGCACAATTTTGATCCTAGCCATTCATGCTATAATGTTTTATAAAAGTCTTCACACTCATATATTTTTCACATTCTCCTGACTAAAAAAAATGGAATTCAAAATGCATTAAAGTACAAATTTGTATCACTGATCTACACAACATATGCTATGCTTTCAACGTGAAAGAGCAATTAAAGAAATAGTGAAAAATAATTTATATGTTTCTAATTAAGAAACCAAAAAATCTGAAGTACATTAGTCTTTATACCGTTTGTCATAGCAAACCCAAATTATCACCATAATTTCCATAATAACTTAAACAGAGAGCACACCTGTGTCCATTCACCATAGCTGAGCTGATTCAAATACTCCTGGATGAACAATCAAGCTGCTTCTGTTTGTATGAAGTAAATCAGAAGCAGTAGTCTAAAGTGCTGAACACAGAGCTGCCGAAAACCTCTGAGATAAAACAATTTAATCGTACAAATTGAGAGAAGGCTAAAAGAACATTTCAAAGTATTTGAGTATCCCTGGGATACAGTCAGGTCCATCATTTTAAACTCTTTGTATTATATATGTATATTTTGCAACCTTGCCCCAGCTCCATCCAACAAGGGCTGACCCGTCCATTAGGCGAGCTAGGCAGCCCCCTAGGGCGGCCAACCCAGTTGGGCATCTTTGTGCTCTTGCTTTGATGCCTGTGGCAGGCCATATGCTTCAGCGTACATGACCTGCTGTTTCTGATCCCCCTCCAACGCATCTTACTGTTGGAGGGAGGTCAGAAGCGGCAGACCATGTGTGCTGAAGCAGATGGCCTCCACGGGCAACAAAGTGGTGGCACAAAGCTGCCGCTTTCAAAATATTGCTGCCGCCGCTGCCCATGCATCCTACCAAGACAGAATTGGTGGCAGCGGGGACAGCAGTGTGGCTCGGTGGAGGTGGCTTGGTGAGGAAGGAGGGAAGTGGCACAGCTAGGGTTTCTGCCCGGGGGTGCAGAAACCCTTTGGCTGGCCCTGCTCCCAGCCTCTTCCACAGGAATGGCTATGCATATACTGCATAAAGGAACACACTATGGGGTAATTTTTTTAAAGGGGCATGTACTTTTAGGCACAGTGTACACACCTAACCAGGTTTTATATGTGAAAAATCTTTTATAATATTACCCCTCTGGAGGGTAATTTTATAAGGGTGTGCCTAGTTGAAACTCTTTAAGATGCCCATGTTAAGTCTATTTTATAAAAACAAGTAGGCACCTACTTGTCACTTATAAAGTATTATCATAAGTGGCAGAAATCTCATCTTAAGTTAAGGTACATACATTTACACCAGCCCTAGAGCTTGCCTGAGCCTATATTTTTCAAGAAGCCGCATAAATCATAGTATTTTATAATCTAAACATGCACCTATATCCTCTGCCCATGTGCATGCCCATTAGCAAAGTATGTGCCATCATGCAATGTGTGCACTTTTAAACTGGTCGATATTTTAAGAGGTCGTTTGCATATATGCATGTCAGTGACTAAAATAACTCTGTCTTATGTGTATAAAAGGACTTTTAAAATATTATCCCATGGGGTATGTGCATAAAAGTGACAAAACACATGTGTGGGTGTGGTCTTGGGTGGAGTTTGAGCAGAGCGCAGGCAGAGTGGCAAAGTTTGCACGTTTGTTATCAAATACACGAGGCTGCGCAAATGGTTTGCACAGACATTGACACCTGCTCCCGAACTGTTGTAAATGTTCACAGCTTTCGTCTAGCTACAATTTCTGCCAGTTTACCTCTACTATTTTATAAAATCCACCTACACTAAGGTATCATTGTAAAATAGGCTAAAAGTAGGCACCTTCTGACTGCCTTAATCCAGGCAGCATACTTTTCTACATGTATATCCCCGGGAAATTTTCTAAGTGACTATTTCTGTACATAAAACACTATTTTGTGTATTAAAACAGGCTTAGAAAAACGATTCCCTAAATCACAAGTTCATACGTTCTGGATGATTTTTAATGAATTGGATGTTCTATAATAGGCATTCTACCCTGATACTACTTTCATTCTTTGCTCCTTTCATTTTTACCCAAATTTTTCTTTCCTTCACACTCATTTCTGGATCATACACTTAAATATTCAAGGCAATGCTCCATCCCTTCCAGCTTTGTAGTTTTGACAATCGATACCCTCATTTATCAATATTTCACTCATGTGGATTATCTCATCAAGATAGTTCTGCCATTTTAAGTAATTATTTCATTGTGAAGGTTTACCTGTTCTTATTGCCCTGGTTCTTGCACTTGTATATGACATCTAAGAAATTCCTTTTCCTCACAGATTTTTCTGTTTTACCTCTTAGACCATTTTTATTATTATTGTTTTCCCCTCATTTTGTTCCTTGTTCCAGATTGCTTATTTCCTTCATCCAGATTATTTTAATATTGTTCTTACTAAGTTAGCAAGTCTGTTTCTAAAGATGTGCTTCCCCTACTTTGTCAAGAGGATCCTATCGCTATTTAGAAATCCATCTTCTAGGAAGATCACATTATGATGAAGGCAGGTAGAACCCTCATGGCAGCAGCACTTGCCCATCGGTGCATTTGTCTGTTCATACCTAGGTCTTTACCTTTGAATAGAAATATCAATGAGAATACTACCTATGCTTCTCTTTCCTTCACTCTCAGAATCTTGAAGACGTTATTGGCCTGCTAAGGATCATGTCTTGTTGTGTCATTATTGTCCACAGGGATGACAAGCCTGGGGTGGTAAGCGGGCCAGAGGAGCCTCAATGACCTCTCCGTAGTGTTTCAGAATCAGCTATTTAACTGACCAGACATCTCCATCTCCATCACCAGCCACTGCACCACTCCTCTTTGGGACTGATGTAGAAACGTTAGCGTACCATCTGCACATAGGTAGCACAACATCTGCACATATTTTTATGCGTAGACATTGTGCCACAGTGCAAATGTAATTGCTGTTCAGATGCTAGCACCAATACTAGTGCATAGCCCATGTAAATTCATTCAAATTATATGATAATCCAGCAATTAGCTTTTACCCTGGTGTGCAGAAGAGTGAAGACTGAACAACTCTGGAACTTTAACACCTACTTGTAGGAGGCGTAAGAGGTCTGCGCTCAGTGCTGAGGAGGAATTTAGCTCTGCTTCATGCGCAATAGTATTTTCAGGGCTTTGCTGAAATGAGTTCTTTAAAAAAACTAAAAAGGCAGGGGAATTGTGCTAGAACAAATGTATGCACATATGATGGAATTGTATGTGACACATGATAGCAACCAGTCTACTTGGACTATTGCTGAGATTAATATTACTATTCAAAAGCACCTATATTGTTCAGAGTAAAACTTCCGAGCAGAAATATGTGCTGCATAGAATTCCAGCACATGCACACAAGTGCCTTCTTGTATGCAAGATCTAAGCACTGCTAATGCTTGTGCGTATGTGCCTGTTGGTTTAGCACAGACTTTCTGCGCCTACCTCATTTGCATGCCATTTGCTTGCTGCATACAGGCGCACAACCTTTGTGTTACTCTCACGTTAGAAAACCTTATGCATGACTTTTAGTGTACAACTCTAATGCTGGCTTTCTGCATCGGCCCCTGTGTTTTCTTATGAGAGCAGCAGCTACTAAACTTTTAGTCTAGTCTCAGATATTGCATAGACTGTGGAGGGGCATAGGTAGGGTTGCCAGCTGGCTTTCTTATGGAGTGCAATAGAGAAATCAGAACTACATATTCCTGCATGCAATGGGGTAAACCCAGAACTGGATCAAGCTTGTTGGGCGCATCTGGAGCCAGTTGGCAACCCTAGGCATAAATCATTACTTCCTCCCATGGCCAGTACAGGTTTGTTTAGAAACCAACTAGTAACGTCACCAAATTGTCACTATATACTGAAAACTTTGTACAGTTTGTGAGTTCCACTTTGCAGTGCCCCTAGTTTTGACTAACCTAGAAAAGAGGAAGCTGAACTGAGGATCAAAATGAAGTTAGTTGAAATTATGTACAGATCAAATTGTGATCTGCTGGTATTTTCCAATTGGGCACAAATCCAGAACATAAAAGACATCTTTGTCTGACATTTTGGGGCCCTTTTACTAAACACTGCTAACAGTTAACATGCATTTTAGCGAGCAGTAGCTGACCACTGTGAACTCTTAATACATGGGCAGGCCTGTTACTGACTGCTGAAATACATGTCAACTGGCACTCACGCTGCTGTGGACAGTGGGCAGGTAGAGGCGGAGCATGGGCGTGGCCATCACAGTAGGGTGATAATGCAGTTACCATGGCACTTAGTGCGGGTTCATCTAAGGCACCTCTATAGGTGGCATTAGATGCCACCATGTTACTATGCTGCTTGTTAGGGTACCCAGTGTGCATTAGCTGCTGGGAACATACATTGTAGGTCATGCCCCTGATAGCTGACGTGGAGGTTTTGCACTTAGCATGCATTCGTAACCCACGTTGAGTGCAAACTCTTAGCGGTGTTTAGTAAAAGGGCCCCTTTATTGTGTGATTTGACAAATGGGGAGCAGAAGAAGGAGAATCTTTTATCTTTCACATTTTTGTAAGGAGTGCTACTATAAATCACACAGGTGGGGGGTATTTTTAGAAGAGAGACTGAGTTTAATATTTTTTTCTCTTTGCAAATAAAAGTCTCCCAGGCTCATTTTAACAGTTCATCTGTAGACTCTAAATTCTACAGAATAAATTATTCTAGATGCAGCTTTTAATTTGGCACCATTTTTGTCTACTGAAAAGAATTGTGATAAATCTAAACCTCCCCTCTGCCCAAAAAATAAGATCTCCCAAAAGTCCAGAGTTATTTTCAGCATGAACTCCACAAGGAGAGCTGTGCCATGGCATGTTGTAAGCCTGGTTCTGCTTAATTCTTTGCTTGTTGTGATACAGTACATTGCAGCCTGGATATGGCTAAATGCCTCTCCTCCTACTTGTCTTCTACTGCATAGATTTTAACTGAACTACGTTAAGTTGAGTTAGATGTGGAGGACTTTGAAACACAAGATGAGGCAAACTGTGAAGTAAAAGAGTCAGTATTCTTAAAGGAAGACGACGATGGTAACGCTTTCACAAAACACTTATCCAAGCATAAAGGGCGGAGAGAGGAGCAGCCCATACAGGTAATGGAGTGTAAGAAAACTTGCAAAAGGCAAAGAGCTCTTCAACTCTGCATTTTAATTTTAGTTTGCACGTTTACTGCAAACATTAGCAGACTGCATTGACAATAATGTGAGGTTATTTGACATAAGTCCATTTCAGCTCCTGTCATCTTAAATTGCAGTAATGAACTTGATGCTGTTGTCTATCACATCGCTGAGCCAGTTTTCAAAGCTATTTACCCTGGTAAACTGGCCTGTCTGAAAATTACCCACCCATGATATGACTGTAAAGTATACAGAGCACTCACAACACACATACTCTAAACCACACTAAAATAGAGCATTCCTGTTTAAGTCAGGAGGTAATTGACATTTTTATTAAAATTTCTAAAATAGTTGCAAAATAACAAAAAGGGAAAAGTATTACTTACTGTTAGCCAGTATATCTAACAAAGAATAAAAACAAGGAATAAACAATAATATGACCCTCCAAGTCCAGAAATAGAGAAGTGAGGAACAGCAACTAAAAAGGAAAATTCCCAAAGGGTCAACGGAGAACACAACACAAAATTCAGCAGCAAAGCTGGTGAATTGCTGTGCATTTCTGAAGGTGGGTGTGGGGAGAATAAATTACTTTCCTCAGGTCTTGCTGAGTACTTTCACATGGTGCCCCTATTGTATAAAATCTATACCAAGTGTCAACAAGATGACACTACAAAGGAGGTATAGTAGAAAGGAAAAAAGGATATGTACTGGTCACATGTCATCAAGGATTAAGATTACCCATGATTAGCTTACACACTCATGCTAAAAGCAATGGGAGCGATAGTGAAAACCTTTAAGAGAAGGTAACATATCTTGTTTAAAGGTAGACCATGGTGAACTTATTGAGGGGCCTAGTGCAACAGGAGATAAATCACCAAAACTAATGAAAATGTTATGAGTAAAAAAGTTAAGATGAAAAGTAGATAATGTACTGCTACTATTATACCACAAACTCTGTATCTGAATATAGAAGCAATGCAAAGAGAACTAGCCAAAAAAAATGGAAGATCACAAATATCAAAAGGGAAAAGCTGTAAAAGGCAACTGATGCAACTTCAGAGGTGGTGTAAGCAGCACAATTTGCCAGATTGGGGGCAGGGGAGCCACTCCCGTGTCCAGGGCCATGTGCAGGGGAGTCCCTGCTGCCTGATCCAGGCCACGGGAAGCCAGCTGTGGGTCGGACAGTGGGGATTTGGGAGGCTGGAGTTGTGGATGCTGGGGGAGCCTGTGGGGAGGATGTCCCTGCAGGTGAAGGAGTACGCTGGGCAGTCCTTGGGCCCGATTCTGGCTCCCACAGGAACGTTTTGTTCCCGCGGACCAGAATCAGGTCCTAACGACCCCGTCTTCAGCGGGGACATCCAAATGACTGGACATCCCCCTCCCGGAATGGAGCTCTTAGTCAATGAAGCCTTAATCCACACAAAGGAATCATCTATTGATATTACAGAAACTGGATACAATATTGTACAACAAAAATCATTACTGAAAAAATCCAACAAGCGAGGACACAAAACCAAAAGAAAAGGAGAAAGATAGCAATCCTTCCATGGAAAAAACATGTTGTTGTTGTTAAGTGCCATCGAGTCGGTGTTGACTCATGGCGACCCTCTGGATAGTTGTCCTAAAGGGTGATCGGTCCTCAGTCAGGCGACTCATTGTTGATAGAGTGGCACCCATAGCTGCTGTTCATGTATTGATCCATCTCATTGCTGGCCTTCCTCTCTTGCATTGACCTACCTTGCCAAGCATGATGTCTTTCTCTAACGATCTGTCTCTTCGCATGATGTGTCCAATGTATGAAAGTCGAAGTCTTGTCATCTGAGCTTCTAAGGAAAGCTTAGGTTTAATCTCCTCTAGTACTGACTGGTTTGTTCTTCGGTCAGTCCATGGTATACACAACATTCGTCACCAGCACCATAATTCAAAGGCATCTTCCATCTATCTTTTTCCGTCTATCTTTTTCACTGTTCAACTTTCGAATCCATATGACTCAAAAATGCCGAAGACAGAATTGTGAAAAGTGACATTGAAAAAGCAAAAATGCTAAACAAATACTTCTGTACTGTATTCACAAAAGAAAATCCTGGAGAATGACCACATATGATTGACAAATATACAAATGGGAATGGAGTAGATAGTACACCATTCACAGAAGATGATGTTTTTGAACAGCTTGGAAAACTGAAAGTGGACAAGGCCATGGGACCGGATGGGATACATCCCAGGTTACTGAAAGAACTCAGAGAGGTTCTGGCAGGGCCTTTAAAGGATGTTTTTAACAGATCCTTGGAAATGGGAGAGGTTCCTCAGGACTGGAGAAAGGCTGATGTGGTACCTCTTCACAAAAGTGGTAATAGGGAAGAGGTGACAAACTTTAGGCTGTAAGCCTTACCTCTGTGGTTGGAAAAGTAATGGAGGTGCTCTTGAAAAAAATTATAGTGGACTTTGTGGAAACCAATGGATTGCATGATCTGAGGCAACATGGTTTTACCAGGAGAAGATCATGCCCAACAAATTTGATTGAGTTCTTTAACTCGATGACCAGAGAACTAGATCAAGGGCATGTGATGAATGTGATATAAATAGATTTCAGCAAAACCTTTGATCCCGTTCCTCATAGGAGTTTATCAATAAACTGAGCAGCCTGGGGATAGGTCCAAGGTGGTGAACTAGATCAGAAATTGGTTGACTGACAGACGACAGAAGGTGGTGGTAAATGGAATTCACTCAGAAGAAAAGAAGGTGCATAGTGGCATGCCCCAGGGATCGGTCCTGAGCCTTATACTATTCAATGTATTTGTGAGTGAGTACGTCTTATAGCGCTATACAAATGCTCAAAAGTAGTAGTAGTAGTAGTAGTAGTGAGTGATATTGCAGAAGGACTGAATGGAAAAGACTGCCTTTTTGCAGATGACATGAAAATTTGCAAGAGTGGACACTTCTGAGGGAGTGGACAGTATGTGGAAAGATCTACAAACGCTGGAAGAATAGTCTTAATACTTGTCAGTTGAGATTTAATGCAAAGAAGTGCAGAGTCATGCACTTGGGATGCAGAAATCCAAAGGAATTGTATGCGATAAGGGGCAATGGGTTGATGTGCATAGACTAGGAGGGGGACTTCGGAGTGCTAGTGTCTGAGGATCTCAAGGTGGCGAAACTGTGACAAGGCAGTAGACAAAGCTAGAAGGATGCTGGGCAGCATACAGCAGAAAGGAGGAGGTATTAAAACCCCTGTACAAGTTGTTGATGAGGTCTCACTTGGAGTATTGTGTTCAGTTTTGCAGACCATATCTCACAATGGATATAAAAAGACTTGAAATGGTTCAGAGCAAAGCAACCAAAATGATTTGGAGTATGTGCCAGAAGAGGTATGAGAAAAGACTTGACCTAAATATGTATACCCTGGAGGAGAGGAGGGACAGGGGAGATATGATACAGACCTTTAAATACGGAAAGAGTATTAATAAACAAACAAACCTTTTTCAAAGAAGGGGAAGCTGTAAAACTAGAGGGTATACAATGAAGCTACAAGGTGGTAAACTTAAAAGCAACATTAGGAAATGCTTTTATTTATTTATGTATGTGAACTTATATATTGACTTTCCCTAATCAAAGTGGTTTACATGGAACTCATACAACAATAACATTACATGGAACTTTTTCACTTAAAGGGTGGTGGATGCTTGAAATGCCCTCCCAATGGAGGTGGTGAGGGCAAATACAGTGACGAAATTCAAAATGGCATGGGAGAGACACAGTGAATCCCTGTATAGCAAGAGGATGAAACAAAAGCAAACTTAAATATATTTTAGACTTCAGTAAATAGAGAGGGGCTGACCTGCACGGAGCGGCAGTTACAGCCATTCTAGCCACCATACTGGGCAGACTAGATGGACCATATTGGTCTTTATCTGCCATCATATACTATGTTGCTATATTACTAAGATCCAAATCATCAAGTTGAAATAAGCTGCATTAGGAGAAGAAGACCTTAAATTGATATGTTCTTATAATAAATGGATGATAACAGCAGAAGCACAAAAAATGTGGAAATATGAAGAAAACAAAAAATAAAAATATCAAAACATTTAGGAGGCCATTTAATAACAGCATGTGCTAACACTGTTATAGCATGCTGTCTACTGCAGGGCCCGTTGCATAAAATGGGCCCTGTGGTAAATAATGTTCAATACCAGCATTAGCATGTGCAGTTTGTAAATGACCCTCTTAGAGAGAACTCAAAAAATTCTACAGGGAACTAGGGAAGAGCATTAGTACAGTGAACATACTGACAGCTAAAGATGAAACAAGAAAATTTGGAGAATTTTATATGAGGACCCAGCAGACCATAATCAAGAAACAGAATGGCTACCCAGTATACGGGAGAAGGCATATACAAAATGGTCTGATGCAATGACAAGTTAAAAAGAGCCCCAAACTGGAAGATTCCTGGCCCAGATTTTTAGCTCAGGCAGTTAACTCTCTCCAAGACCTGATAAACTGCACAAATCAATAGATTAGATAGCCAGGCATGACACCACACTGGCTAATAACAGGAAGAACATTTCTCTTTTCAAAGGGAGACCCAAGCAATGCTCCCCAAAATGACTACCTACAATCTATAAGCTGTTCAGTGCAGTAGATGCGAACAGAATATATTTATGATCATATCAATTTGAATAACATTATGGCAGTAGAACAAAAGGCCAATGAGAGGGGCATATGGAACCACGGGCCAGTTAATACTGAATAAAGCCATTGTGGCCAGCGGTAACAAAGGCAGAAATCTCAGTACACCCTCAAACCTTGTGTATCATCCCACTCTCTTGGATAATAAATTTCCTTGGACTATGCAAAAGAAACTGTGGTGTAAGTACATTAATTTCACCATGAAAATGTAACAAATTACTCTCCATCTGAAGTATGAAGATAGATAATACGTCATCCCTAAACATCCAGCGTGGAATATTTCAGGGAGATTCTTTGTCACTGTTCTTGTTTTGTATGCCACTTAATCACGAGTACTTTTATTAATCTCACTTGCTAATTTGACATTCTATAGTTCCAGAGATCAACACCTAGCAGACCAACTCCAAATAGTGAAATGTTTTTCCGATGATATCGGGATGACTTTTAGCCTAGAAAAATGTGCTGAGGCAACATTCCTTAAAGGAAAAAAGAGCAAAACTGGAAACATTTCTCTAAATGATAACTGTAACCTAAAGTACCTTGAATAGAAAGGTGTATATAAATATCTAAGAACAGAGGAAGGAGTAAAAAAAAGATCAGCAAAGAATATAATAGGAGATTAAAATTAATATCAAAAAGTGCTTTAACATCATGGAATAAGATACGAGCCATCAATCAGCTTGCAATTCTTATACTGTCCCGTAGCTTTGGAACTGCAAACTCATTATGATCTTGATACATTGGATGTAGGAATAAGAACTCCTCTGTGCTTATGATGTAATCTACTGTATAAGAAGCAGTGTATGCTAAGACTGTACATTTCAAGAGCCGAAAGCAGAAAGGATTGTACATACAGTGCCACAAATCTACTTAACAGCATCAGCAGATTCAAACATGCAAAACTATGGAAGTATGACAGTAACACCCAGAATCTGTCTTCAGCCTTAAACTTGGACGAGCTGGGTGTTGGTGGTACTATACTATGGTGGTTTGAATCATATCTTTTGGAGCAAGCTCAGCAAGTTGGAAAGTGTCTATGTGGAGGGAAATTAACAAAGATATCCCTCAGAGATTTTTATTTGTTTATTTTACTTTGAAACATTTTCTATACTGCAATTTCCGTGGATCATATACGGTTTACAATAAACAATGTTTTTGAAGAGTGCATGAACAGTTGCGTTCTTCAAGTACATGGAACAGAGGAGAACTATGTACACAAGCTTGACATTATCTGCCCTTTTATTTAATTTTTATATGAGGCCTTTTTGTGAAATTATAAAGAGGTATGTTGTCTCATAATTTTTACCCAGATGATATGATTTATGTTCCATTTGATGTCATCCAGGGTATAATTAGTACATCGATTATATATTGTTTTCAGGCAATGCAGACTTGGTTAACCCAATATGGGTTGACGTGAATGTAGATAAGACAGAGACTTTGATTTGACAATTTATATTCTATGGTACAGCTGGGTGATACGTATCTTAATTGTTGTTAAATCAGAAGGTAGGTATCTGGAGATCATTTTATATTTATGTTCAGGCTTATTCTAGAACAGTTATATATATGGAGTGGAGGAGTGGCCTAGTGGTTGGGGCAAGGTACTTCAGGCCGGAAGGTCGGGGGTTCAAATCCCACTGGAGGACAGCAACCTTGGGCCGGAAGGACTGGGGTTTCTAGTCCCACAGGTGCTCCTTGTGGTCTTGGGCAAGCCACTTAACCCTCCATAGCCCATGTTCCCTGTAAAATAGTTCTCTGTGTGCTGTGCTTTCCTGTCTAATCAATGTGTTTATACCTCAAAAATTTCCTGTCATGATTTGACAATTTCCAATCTGTAATCAAACCGCTGCTGATCGCTGGAAGTAGCGGTATACTAAATAAATAAATAAATCACATTTTTTAAGATGTGTTTACCACTGTGCCTCCAACTCTTGTCACATCAGACTTTCATTATGTTATGCAAGCTATGTTATTTAGAACAGCCTAATTCTATTTTAAGTAACCTTCATTTTGTGCAGAATGTTGCAGTTAAGATTTTATTGAGGTATTCTCAATTATGATCACATTAATTATGTTGTTTAAAGTTAAAAAATACTTTATTTAATGCTTGGAAGACATTGCAATTTTATCAGGCTGATTGGCTTGTTTAGGGGATGTTTGTGTGACTCGCTAGCTGTGTCTTCTGTAAAAGTTATATGTAAGATTCATAAATGGTCTAGAGTGTTCTATGGCTGCACCATATTTCTGGAATGTCATACCCCTGACATTAGAAGAATTTTAGATTTTACTCCTTTTTTCATAAAAAAGTAAAAAAACGTATTTATTTGTGCAGACTTAAAATATTGTGCAGGATTAAGAATTTTTTCCCATACAATTGTCTGTTTTATGCTGCCTGCTGTTTGTTTCACTACTATGGATGTTAATTGTAAACCATTCAGGACTTAACAAATGGGTGGTAAATAATAATTTTTTAAATAAAAATAAATACATAAATTCCAACTAATAGAAGGAAGAAATGAAAATCCATCCATATAGGAGGGAAGAAAGGACCAGAATTTGCAAAATGAGACATACTCATTAAAGAATTTGATTGGTAAACTAGGAAAACAAGCGGCAAATACATAAATACAATGGAAAATACAAATAGGACCTATCTTCCAGGTGATGTAAAACCCTCTCGCACCGAGGAGGTTTCTCCAGGGCCATGAGCCCACGAGAGAAGGTTAGGACAGCTGTTATAGTTGGTGATTTGATTAGGCATGTAGATAGCTGGGTGGCTGGTGGACGTGAGGCTTGCTTGGTAACATAGCAGAACTCACGCGCCACCTAGACAAGGTATTACATAGTGTAGGGGAGGAGTCTGCTGTCATGGTACATGTCGCTACCAATGACATAAAGTGTGGTAGGGAGGTTCTGGAGGCCAAATTTAGTCTTTTAGATAGGAAGTTGAAATCCAGAACTTTCAGGGTAGCATTCTCTGAAATGCTTCCCATTCCACACACAGGACCCAAAAGGCAGGCAGAGCTCCAGAGTCTCAATGCGTGGATGAAATGATGGTGCAAGGAAGAGGGTTTTGGATTTGTTAGGAACTGGGGAACATTCTGGGGAAAGTAGGGGCTTTTCCAAAGGGATGGGCTCCACCTTAACCTGGACGGAACCAGGCTGCTAGCATTAACCTTTAAAAAGGAGATAAAGAAGCTTTTAAACTAGATAATAGGGAAAAACCGACAGTTGCCCAAGCGCGCATTGTTTGGAACAATGTATCCTTGAAGGATACTAGCAAGAGATTGAAGTTAGAGCATATCGACAGAGAGGTTCCAATAAAGACAAAAGTAACCTAAATGCCCTTAAGTACAGAGCAGACAGATCTTAAAGATTCCAAATTACCCCTGCTTACCGATAACCAGATTAATATGAATAAAATACAACCTCTAAAATGCTTTTATGCAAATTCTAGAAGTCTAAAAAATAAGATGGGAGAGTTAGAATATATAGCACTAAATGAGAAGTTAGATATGCTTGGTATCTCAGAGACATGGTGGAAGGAGGACAACCAGTGGGACACTGTGATACCTGGGAAGAGCAGATCAAATTGGTGGAGGGGTTGCACGCTATCTTAGAGAGGGCATTGAGTCACAAAGGATTAAAGGAAACAAAATTCACTGCAGAATTTCTATGGATTGAAATTCCATGTAAAAAGTTGAGGAAAGGCAATGGCAGTAGGGGTGTACTATTGACCATGTGGCCAGAATGAACAAATGGATGATGAAATGCTAAAAGAAATCAGGGAAGCTAAGAAAAGTTATAACACAGTAATAATAATGGGTGATTTCAATTACTCCCAGTAGGGAGATAAAGTTTCTAGATGAAATAAATGACTGCTACTTGGAGCAGCTGGTTCATGAACTGACCCGAGGGGAAGCCATTTTGGACCTAGTCCTTAGTGGAACATAAGATCTGGTGCAAGAGATAAGGGTGTTGGGGCCACTTGGCAATATTGATCATAGCATAATCGCATTTGATTTAATAAATGGAGGAAGGACGGCAAGGAAATTCAAAATTTAACTTTCAAAAAGGAGACTATGAAAAAAATAGTTCAGAAAAAACTAAAAGGAGCAATTGCAAAGGTTAAAGATTTACATCAAACATGGGCATTGTTTAAAATACTGTCTTCGAAGCCCAGACCAGCTGTATTCCACGCTTTAAGAAAAGTGGAAGGAAGTCCAAAAAACTGCCAGTATAATTTAAAGGTGAAGTCAGAGAGGCTGTTGTTGCCAAAAACGCATCTTTCAGGAAATGGATAAAGGAGCCAAATGACAAAAACTGGAAACAACATAAGCACTGGCAAGTTAGATGCAAGGCATTGATAAGGCAGACAAAGAATGAATTGGAGAAGAAGCTGACTGTGGAAGCAAAAATGTATAATAAAGACATTTTTAAATATACTCGTAGCAAAAAAACTGTGAGTCAATTGGACCATTAGATGATAGAGGGGTAAAAGGGGCACTAAGAGGGGACAAGGCCATAGTGGAGAGACTAAATGAATTCTTTACTTTGGTCTTTACTAAGGAAGATATAGGGATGTTACCCATGACTGAAATGGTATTTAAAGGTAATACCGCAGAAGAATTGAAAGAAATATCAATACACCAGGAAGATGTATTACAACTATTTGATAAACTGAAGAGTAGCAAATCACCTGGACCGGATGGTATAATCCAAGGGTATTGAAAGAACTGAAATATGAGATTGTAGACCTACTATTAGTAATCTGTGAACTATCATGAAAATCATCTTTAATACCTGAAGATTGGAGGATGGCCAACGTAACGCACATTTCTAAAAAGGGTTCCAGGGGTGATCCGGGAAACTACAGACCGGTGAGCCTGATGTCAGTACTGGGAAAAATGGTAGAAACCATTATAAAGAGCAAAATTACTGAACATGTAGATAGTCATGGCTTAATGGGAGACAACAAGCATATATTTAGCCGAGGAAGGTCTTGTCTTACTAATCTGTTACATTTTTTTGAAGGTGTGAATAAACAGGTAGACAAAGGTGAGTTGGTTGATATAGTATATCTTGCTTTTCAGAAATCCTTTCACAAGATCCCTCATGAGAGACTCTTGGTGAAATTAAAAAGTCATGGGATAGGAGGCAGTTTACTATTGTGGATCAGGAACTGGTTAAAAGATAGAAAGCAGAGGGTAAGGCTAAATAGCCAATTTTCCCAATGGAGAAAAGTGAATAGTAGAGTACCGCGGGGATCTGTGCTGGGTCTGCTGCTTTTTAACATATTCGTAAATGATCTAGAAATGAGAATAACAAGTGAGATAATCAAATTTGCAGATGACACAAAATTATTTAAAGTTGTTAAAAATCATGAGGATTGTGAAAAATTGGAAGACTGGGCATCCAAATGGCAGATGAAATTTAATGTGGACAAGTGCAAAGTTATGTACCTAGGAAAGAACAACCCAAACTATGATTACATGATGCAATATTCCACATTAGGAACTACCACCCAGGAAAAAATGTAGGCGTCATCGTGGATAACATGTTGAAACCCTCCGCCCAGTGTGCATCAGCGGCCAAGAAAGCAAATAGAATACTAGGAATAATAAGGAAAGGAATAGAGAATAAAACAAAGGATATTATAATGCTTCTGTATCGTTCCATGGTGCAACCACACCTTGAATATTGTGTGCAGTTCTGGTCACTGTATCTTAAAAAGGATATAGCGTTATTAGAAAGGGTACAGAGAAGAGCCACCAAAATGGTAAATGGAATGGAAGGATACACCTATGAAGAGAGGTTAAAAAGGTTAGGGCTCTTCAACTTGGAAAAGAGACGTCTGAGAGGAGATATGATAGAGGTCTATAAATTAATGAATGGAGTGGAACTGGTAAACATAGATTGATTGTTTACACCATTAAAATATAGATAGACTAGGGAACATACAATGAAGCTACAGTGTAACCAATTTAAGAATAATAAGAGAAAATATTTTTTCACTCAACGCGTAATCAAGCTATGGAATTCGTTACTGGAGGATTCTAGTAAAAGCTGTCAGTGTAGCCTGGTTTTAAAAAGTTTTGATAAGTTCCTGGAGGAAAGGTCCATAAACCATTGTTAAAGGGGACCTGGGAAATCAACTACTTGCCCCAATACAAGCATTGTGGAACCTGTGTCTTTTGGGGAAATTGCTAGGTACGTGACCTAGATTGACTACTGTTGGAAACAGGATACTGGGCTTGATGGACCTTGGTCTGACTCATTATGGCATATCTTATGTTCTTATGTTGTCTTCTCCACTGGAAATTGTGTAAACACTATATTCTCCGGGAACTAGCAGGAAGTTAGTCTTTACATATGGGTGACATCGGCACCGATGGAGCCAGCGCAGTGAACACTCCTCAGCTTTCACAAAGCCTTTGGGAGTTAGACCATGCATGCGTGGTCACCTTCAGCTTTCACAAAGCTTTTTGGAGTTAGACCATGCATGCGCAGTCACCTTCCTGCCCAAGGGTGCTATCTTCCTTAGTCTTCTTTTTTCCGCAGAGCCCATCGGACATTTCGCCTGCACCCGGAAAAAGTTGCCGTTTTTTGCCATTAGTTTTTCTTTTCTTTTCATCCAGTCGCGTACCATCACCTTCTCCATTCCTGGAACCGCTGCCGCCTCGGTGTCGCTTTTTTTTTCGGGTTCCTTTTTTCCATTCTTCTTGTTCTTGGGTGTACGGGATTTTTCTTGTGTCCTCCCTAACCAGGACCTTGGAGTTTGATCTTGTGGGTACTGTTTTTCCTGCTATGTCCTCAGTTAGTGGATTTAAGCAGTGTGACCTCTGCAGGCAAACCATGGCTGGCACAGATCCACATGACTGCTTCCTGTGGTACCTCAGAGCCAATCACGATGTCTCTGCCTGCCTGCTCGCTCTCTCTTCAGATGATGAGCAAGGGTTGTAGGAATCATGAAGGGCAGCAGGAGAATTTGGCCACAAGGCCTTCGGCCCCGGCTTCGAGCCCGGAATCGATGCCCTCAGGGACTTCTACAGAGTCCTTGGCCTCTCCTAGCGACTGCATCCACTCGGAGCCCCGAGCTCATGGGGCATTGGACTCCCGTGGCGGCATCAAAAGCCAATGCCAAACCAGGTGTAAGACCCTCAGTCACCGGCATTGGAGTCCTCGGCACAACGCCGAGGGTGATGGCCAGGAATGGCCTTCAAAGCTGCCCCGGTGAGAGGAGACTCAATGTGAATCAGGGGGATTGACACCGATCTTCCAAGGCTATCATCATCAAGTCCTCTTGACGAAGCCGGCATCGGTACTCACACCAGTGGCTGCAGAGTCTTCTGGCCTGGACATCAGGATGGCAGCCTTGGAACGCAGCCTCGCTGCCTTCTTGGTCCAACAGTGGGGCTTGGTGCCCAGTTCCTCCTGGTCCTCGGGCCCAGCGATTGGCCTCTCCAGCACAAGTGCATCGCCTGAGGAGTGACATGGCTTCAGACCGATTCCTGGCAACGATCTCGCCCATGAGTGCCTTCATTTTGGAGCGCAGGCTGTGGGATCCCATTGTGCCCCTGTCCGGGTGTGCGCACCAGGCCCGTTGGGTTCTTGAAGTCTCATCTGATTCCAACTCGGAGTGGAGGACCGATGACGAGTCCCGGACACCCAGCAACACCAGGACGTCCCCTCAGACCCGTCTCCGCTACTGGAGTGCTAGCAGTTCCCGCCCGAGGACTCTCCTTCCTGGACTTTGTCAAGGATATGGCAAAGGCTTTGGCATTCACCACAGAATCCGAGAAGGAACCTTGGGCAGAGGATCTTCAGATCCTGCAGTTCCCAAGGAGGTGCTTGCGGTGCCCATACCCGCTATCTTGTTTTTCAGGATTTGGGAGTCACCTGTTACAATGCCCATTGTGAGCAAGCAATTCAATTCCATGTATTGAGTCTGCAAGGGCCCTGGATTATATAAGATACCACCCCAAGTGTTCATAAAATGCCTGGTGGTGGTCACCACACATCTCCAGCTGCAGAGGGTGTTTTTCTTCCCCTACCTGAATGACTGGCTCATCAAGGGTGGCTCTTCTGACGAAGTCCATCAGGCAGCACGTCGCTCAATTCTCATTCTCGAACACTTGGGTTTTGTCATCAACTATCCCAAGTCTCATCTGCAACCGACGCAGCATCTGGAATTCATAGGGGCCCTCCTGGACACTATCTAGGTTAGGGCCTTCCTTCTTCTGGACAGGGTTCGGAGTTTGGCGGCTCTCGCTATGGAGGTGCAGGCTTGTTCGACAGCCTCGGCCCACCTCCTGTTGCATCCCCTAGGGCACATGGCTGCGACGGTGTATGTCACGCCTAATGCTTGCCTCCACATGCTTAAGGCCCAGTGGATTTTTTATACTCAGGCGACGGAGCGCCTGGAGGACAGGATCTGCGTAACCGCGCCACCCACCCCATGTGAGAATCCTTACTATATAGGCCAACTCACCAATTAGCTTGTTGGCAAAGATAACAGATTTTTTATTAGTTGGTAGGGAAAATCCAGGAAGTAAATAGTTCCACTTTTGGATATCTAGTAAAAGTAAGCAATTTGATATTCTTGAAGGAACTTTGATTAGGTAATTCTACAAAGGGAGCACAGTAAACAATATACCTGAGATGCAGAATGCAGTAGCTGTTTATCAAGTTATCAGGACTACATACAGGTAAATAGAACAGAGCTGTTAGAATACACATAAAAGAAGCTAGCTGCTTTTTCTCTGAGGAAATGTTAAGGACTTTGGTAGCTCTTTCTCATTTCCTTCAACGCGTACCAAAACTCTAGCAACTGAACTATGGCTGGGAGTAATTGTATTGTCAAAGCTGTTGCCCCCATTACAGCTTCTACCTCTGTCCAGACAGACAGCCTGATCCCAGTCGAGGGATTAGTTCCATGTGCACAATGCCTGCAAACTGAAGCCCTCATGAAACAAGTGGAGGAACTCAGAAAAGAGGTGACGAGGTTGAGAAGCATCCATGACAGCGAGAAGTACATTGATGAAATGATTCTTGAGACATCCAAGCTCTCCAACAGAGATGAAGATGGGAGGCTGCAGAATGAAGAGAGTTGGACACGAGCCACCTAAGCCTATAGAATCAACTATCCAACCCCTTCAGCCCTTGAACTGAAGAACCAGCATGCAGCCCTGGAAGTGGTGGAGGTGAAAATATCCCAAGGACAGGGTACTGAGACATTCATATGCTGACCAGACTTGATGTCCAGGAAGGTGTGCTGTCTGCCAGGTGCCAAAATCCGAGATGCTACTGAGCATGTTTAACAATATCTTTGTTCTGTGTTCATAGGTGAAGGGACAGGAGCAGGACCTCAGAAAACACCCACAAATAGGAACAGTAGTGAAGGGAATTTTGAACGATTTTCAGAAGACTTTGTTCATGAGAAACTAGTTAAACTAAAAGTAGACAAAGCAAGGGGCCAGATGGGATACATCCCAGAGTACTGAAGGAATTTGGGGAGGTTTGAGAGGCTCCACTGTCTGACCAGAGGACTGGAGAAAGGCACATGTGGTCCCTTTATACAAAGCGGAAGTAAAGATGAGGTTGAGAACTACAGGCCAGTTAGTCTAACCTCTGTGGTGAGTAAATTAATGGAAATGCTGCTAAAACAGAGAATAGTGAGGTTTCTGGAGTCCAATGGATTGCAGGATCTGAGGCAGCATGGTTTTACTAGGTTTGTCAGACAAATCTAATTAGTTTGACTGGGTGACCAGAGAGTTGGATGGAGAGAGAGCCCTAGATGTGGTGTATGTAGATTTCAGTAAAGCCTTTGACACCGTCTTTGGGCTGCAAAAGTCCAAGGGAGTGGTACAGTACAGGGGGTGAAGTACTTCTATCCACAAAAGAAGAGCAGAACCTGGACATGATTGTTTGTGATGATCTTAGGATGGCTAAACAGATAGAAAAGGCGATGGCAAAAGTCAGAAGGATTCTTGGGTGCATAGGGAGAGGAATGGACAGCAGGAAGAAGGAGGTGATTGATAGTCTCTGGTGTGACCTCATTTGGAGTATTGTGTGCTGTTCTGAAGACCACACCTTCAAAAGGATATAAACAGGATGGAGTCAGTGCAGAGGGTGGCTACCAAAATGGTCAGTGAATTTCTTTAAAAGGCATACGGAGACAGAGCTAAAGATCTCAATATGTATACTTTGGAGGAAAGGCAGGAGAGAGGAAAAATGATAGAGACATTTAAATACCTCCGTGGCATAAATGCACAGGAGGAGAGCCTCTTTCAATTGAAAGAAATCTCTGCAAAGAGGAGGCAGAGGATGAAGGTGAAAGGAATTAGACTCAGGAGTAATATGAGGAAATATTTCTTTACTGAAAGAGTGCTAGATGCGTAGAATGGTCTCCCAATGGAGATAGTAGAGACCAGGACAGTATCTGAATTCAAGAAAGCAAGGGACCAACACAGAAAATCTCTAAAGAAAAAAATGGAACTATAGCAGTTGGCATGGAAGCGCAGACTGGATAAGCCATATGGTCTGTTTCTGCCAACATGTTTCTATGTTTCTATTAGCACACTGCTAATAACAGCAGCTACGGATACCAGCCTGACTGAAGACCAAACACAATTTAGGACAACTATCCAGAGGGTCGCCATGGGTCGACACCAACTCAACGGCACTTAACAACAACAACAAAATGCATGGCACTGTGCTAACCAGCATGCAGGTGCACTTACTGCCACCCACTGAGATGGCATTGGGCAACCATGCTAACGGCAACAGACATTCTTAGAGGGTGTCCAAAATGCCCACGCTAACAATGATGCATCATTACCACCCACATTCTGCCCCAACCCGCTCTGTCCTTGCCTAATCATATGCTAACTGCTAGCATGACAAACTTAGCTCATGGCAAACCTCGCGCTAATGCTTAGCACATGTTATTAAATATGCCCTCAGTCCTGAAAAATATCAGTCATCACACTACTCCAAAAAATGGATTCACAGTCTAACAAAAATTTTACATGATCAATTCTTCATTACAGTCCTGCTCTAAAGGATTCACAGTCTTACAATGTATATACAGTATCTCAGTACTAGAAATCCAAAGTCACCAAACCATATATACCACAAACACTCTTAGCACCCTTCCCAGACGGAATAAGAAATCATCACAAGCCACTCTAAAACATTATTAAACACATCCCCACCATATTCCAAAATAAAATTTGTAAACAACTCCCAACACGGAACATGTTTGCCAACCACGTGCTTCTTCAGTGGAATTTTCAAATGAAATAAATCTCAGCCATTGTTACTTAAACTATGAGGAGAGAATAAACCACCCCATATAGGGTCAGGATAATATCAGTGTTGCATTCAGATATCAAACCAAGATTTTAAGGGAATACCAGCTAGATATTACTCTGAATAGCCATATTCCCTTCCATCAGAGCAACGACCTATCACTGTGAGTGTATATAGTGGCCTGTCAATTTTCAATTAATCCATCCCGGATGGAAAATGTAAAATCTGTCTCCCCTGAAAACGTACAATTATACCAGGCAGCTAGATAATTTTGCCTCCATCTGTGACATCAACATCTATAACTTTAAATTGGAGACTTTCTACTGTGGTGTGGGTGGATACCTCATTATTCACACACACTTCCAATAAAATTAACTGATGGGCACTGTAAAATCCGGACAGCAGAAAATGTGGGCTATAGAGCTGGGAGGTCTCGCCAGCTGGTCCCTGCCCATAGAGACCCCCTGCAAACAGAAGGCCAGAACTGCCTGTCAGCCATTTTGCATCCTGCGACACTCACACACACACACACACATAAACATATATATATATATATATTGTGGTGGCGAAACAGGGTTAAACCCTGGAGAAAGTAGGAGAAACAAGTCTTTTTCCCCTGAAGCAAAGAGCAGTTCAGGAAGGGAAAGGGTTAAATCTCCAACAAATGAAAAAAAACTCTATGCACCGAAAGCTAGAGAGGGAGCCACACCTCAGCTCCATGGTGACCAAAGGAGCTGACGTGGGAAGCAGAGGGACGGAGTCAAAGCCCATAGGACAGCCCCAAACACTTAAGCAGGAAGAAACAGTTAGTGAGAGGGATGTGGAAAGAGACAGAAAAAAACACGGGAGGAGCAGCAAAGAGAAGTGGGAGAGAAGAAGAAATAATCCTCGGGAGGAAAGTCTGGAAAGCTTGTCCAGAAGTCAGAGTAGTTCTTCTCATTCTTTATTCTTTATTGGTGACTTAATATACCGCTCAGGCAAAAAGCGTCAGAGCGGTGTACAATATGCAAAAACAGCTGCAGGGAAGAAAGAAAAGAACGCCAAATATATGACAGGAAAGATTAGGAGAAAAGGAGAAAGCAAAAGGGAGAGGAAAGGTAATAGGAAGAATAACTACGGAAAAGTCAGTGGCGGGGGGGGGGGGAGAGGTAGCAGGTGGGGAAAGATCAAAAGCAAGACAAAAGAGGTAGGTTTTTAAGCGGGTTTTAAAAGTTTTTAGGGAAGGTTCTAGACGGAGGTTCGGGGGAAGTGAATTCCATGAGTCTTCTGTAGAAGCTGTCCTGGAAGGTGGGAGAATAGGCAGAAGCAAAGGCCCTATTGGAAAGCTGCATAAGGATTCTTATTGCAGGCAGCGTGTCTGTAGCTCCAGTTCCGAGAGAAGCCCAGCTGATAGAAAGCAATTAGCTGACCAGAAGGTTGGGAGACAGGAGTCTGAGCCAGACCCTGCGGGGAAGCATGGTACAAGAGTCCAGGTGAAGCAGTCTGGGGACAAGTGGTTGCCTTTAGCACTACCAGAGCAGTCAAGGAGTGCTAGGAAAAAGGTGAGCCCTTTTGAAACCTTTAAAGCTGTGTTAAAGGAGAGTGGTCTCCTTGGTTCTTCCCCTATACCTCAGTTTAATGAAAAGTCTCGCTGGAGACAGCTTAAAAACCCGTTAGAGCAATGGAAGCCTACTGTTGAGAACCCTGAGAATAGGCAGGTTGTATCAGACTCGGAGGAAGAGGCTATGCAAATTGAAGAAGCCCCTTTAGAGAGTGAATGTTCTGATATGGAGACAGACTGTGCTTATTGCCAAAGGGAGTAAAGCTGCTAACGTTTTATGCTGATGTTATAAGTGCTGGAAGAAGCCTGAAACTTGGCTTGAGGGATTAACACTGGGAAAGGCAGTAAGATGCTGGAAGTGTGAAGCCTAGCCAGTTAGCATTCTCTTCCTTCGAAGTTGCCAATTGTTTTATTGATTGTTATACAAATGCAACAATTGGTCTAATGAAGAGAAAGAGCTGTTGATGATTTTGATTGGATGCCTCAACTAACCCAAGGATAAGTAAAGTGAATTTGCAACTGGAAGAAGGTTTTGGGAAAGTTGTTTGAAGCAATCATGCGTGGATGTATAACACATAGACTTTGCTGTATCAGTTGACTTTATTTCTGTATGGAGAAGAATCCTTTATTCTTTATGTTTAGTAGGGGTAGTAGAAAAATACCTGTGCAACAATAAAACTTATTGTTACCCTTAAATCCTTGGCTGTTTTCATCTTGACCACAACTACATGGAACATAAGACCCGCAGCACTTATAGGGATACACAAATGTGGTCCGTCCTCTTCTACTAGGCATCCGCCTATACAAAAGAGAGGACGTGACTATATATATATATATATATATATATATATATACAGAAACTGGTGTCCTAGTTACAGGTTGCCAGCACTTCATCACCTCCTGCCTCTTCTACACTGGAACTCTATCTCCCGGAATTGCTTCACTCTCAATTCCAGTTTGCTCCCTTCACTTCTTCATTAATCATTTTGGCTCCAGCTCTTCCAGCCTAGCTCTGGCAAATTTCTTCTGCTGAAATTCTGATGGCTGCCAACACCTACAGGCTCAATTCAAGGGGAAAGTGACCTGTGCAGGTAGGAGATAATTACCTGATGCAGCTGGAGCCTCCTAGACTTACTGACAGGACCCTGAATGGGACCCTGAATAGCCCTACAATAACCTCTGAAGGAACCTTAGTCTTTCCTTTCTGTTTCACCATCATAACCCAACAATTCAGTCATCACAGTAATCCTATAAAGAATTAAATACCCCAGTTCTTCTAAAGGTGCTTCCAAATTGGCCTTTTTGGATACACTCCTTTGGACACAAGCTTTTGGCAGTATACCACAAGCACATGGCCTCTTGTCAGAGCTGACTGCCCTGCCTTGATGACACCACTAACAGGGCTGAAATGCCCTGGCCTTGCTCATATGGAAAGTTCACAGCTAGATGATTAAGTGCTAGGTAGGAGAAAATTCACACTGGGCACTGTTTTTTCAGCTCTCCAAATCCTGGCACAGACAGTTAGTTTATCCTCTGTACTTTACATTTTCACAACATCTCTACTGCCTGCACAAACACCTGGGGCAAAGTATGCATATCTTTTGTAGGAGAATACTTAGCATTAGTTACTTTTCAAAGGGATACAGTGCCCGGGTTCATCTTACTTATCCAGGGTACAGTATTGGTAAAGGAATACTGAACTCCTCCTTCACCTATGGGACTGTGAGTGAACTGGGGTATGGACAATGGGTTAAAATACTGGGGTATGGGTTAAAATACTTCCAAGCCCCTACCTTCAGTGGATACTCTTGTCACTCATTTCAAGAATTTCAATGCCTGAGTGACAGGCAAAAAATAAAAGTCCAATACAATGAGAAAATAGCAAGAAAACAGGTTTTTGAGGTTCACAGAAACATGAATGGATCTGGTGGATCTTTGCCAAAGCAAGCTCTCTGTCTCTCTTCTCCCTAGTTAAAATCCATGAATTCCTCCTTCTCTCTTCTGGTGTAAAATCCTTGATGATCTCCTCTCTAGCTTTCAGACCCTCCATGGAGCTATAAAGGCAGCTCTCCAACAACAGACCCTTTCTTCATTCCGGACTCACTGGTTCAGCACTTACTTTTTCAGACTGATGGAGCCATCTGGGAATTCATATGGACAGATCACAAAATGTACTTTTTTTCTTAGTAGGTTCACTAAGACACTAGACTAAGGGAGGTGGGAGCAAACTATAGAATTAGACTGTCCTTCTAGTTCAGGAACCACCTTAATTTCAGAACCTCTCCCTGTATCCTGGATACTCCATCCTTGAGTCTCGCTCTGCCAAGAAAGGATGGAAGTTGAAAGGACCCTTTTCACTTTGTCCAGAGAACACCTTGGTCTAAGAGCCCATTTCCCCAGAGTGCAGGAAACACTCAGACCTTGAAGCCTAACCACTGTGCAAGAAGTAGAGAAAGACTTGATCCTGAGAGAGACTGCTGTGAATAAATTGGGAGACTGAGTTCAGAATCTCAAGAAGGTAACTCCATCTCTCGTGATTATTATCATGCCCGTTAAGTAGATTTACCAGCCTGTTTATTTAAAAAGAATCCTTACAGCTAATACAGAATTTGGCCAGTTGGCTGATTCTTCCAAAAACAATAACGTGACCAATCCACTCCTTTGTTAAAGGAAATCCATTGTTTACCAATCTTGGCCATGATAAAATTCAAACAATTAAAATTGTTTGAAAAAGGAAGGTGAGTGGATTGTGGGGGCCCAAGATGGAGTGCCAAGAGGAGTGCTTACCATCAGAGAACACACACATCAGGTGCAACCTCTTTCTGGCGCTAGTGGTGCTTCTGTGGCATCACTCCCGGCAACAACTGCTCCCTTTAAAGTCTATGTTGAGGCATAGTGAAGTGGAGGTGAGCAGATCGTGAGGACACAAGTTATTGTAGACCATCAGGAGAATGGAAAGAGGAGTGCTTACCTTCAAAGCACCGAGATGGCAGGTGCAATCTCTTTATTGCCCTAGTGGCACTTCAGTAATGTGACTTCCAGCAACAGTGACTCCTTTTAAAATCTACGCTAAGCCACAGTACACAGCCTGCAGTTGTGTGCCTGAAGGGGCGTGCCCCTTTGGAGCCCCTTCAAAGCCATTTGAAGAGCCCTTAGAGAATTTATCTGTGGAATCTGGAACTGTGTAAGGTACTCTTCAGTGGATTTTCTATTCTACTTTTTGGATTGAAACCGTATGGGGAGGAGAGACCCTGTTGGGCCTTCAGTTGTACATGACCTCTTTTTCCATGCCCAGTTACAATGTGGGAATGGGGTCATCCACTGTACCTTGTGGATTGATAGGAGATCAGTGTCTAGAAGAGACCTCTCTGAATCTGGCTCTTTGCTCATCATGCCTTCCACCAGTTATAAACAAGAGTTTGGCCTCTCCCTTATTTGGCAGTTTGACCAAGAATACTAGTACCATGAGAGGACTTCTAGGGGTCAGAGCCACCATTTTGAACCTGGGAGGCAATAGTGCAGAACCTTTCACGGATCGCTCTTTCACTGCCACTATTTCACCATGGAAACACTCAGTAGGTGGTGCATGGGGTAAGGTCAGCTGCCTCTTCAAGGGGGAGTAGGTGAAGGGGGTTGATACTGGTACTTGGGGGGATCAGAGGATGAGGGACAATACTGATACTTGGGAAGAGGATCGGAGGGGTTGGGATGCTGCTAGGGGAGATTAGGTTTGTTTGGTTTTTTGGGGGGTTTTACAGCAGCCACATTAACTGCTGCCAATACCCTAGTACACTTAATGCCTTCTTTAGACAGTTTGAGCAGGGTAACTTACCATGTGCTAACTGCCAGCTCTGTCCATAGTAACATAGTATATGATGGCAGATAAAGACCAGTATGGTCCATCTAGTCTGCCCAGTAAGGTGACTAGAGTGGTTGTAACTGCCACTCCGTGCAGGTCACTCCCCTCTATTTATTGAAATATAAAATAAATATAAGTTTGCTTTGATTTCATCCTCTTATTTTATTTATTTATTAAAATTTTTTATACCGCATTTTTCCAGACAATAAGAAGTGGTTTACATATAACAAAAAGTTGAATAGTACTGTAACAGGTACATATTCAGTTACATTAAACGTATTATAGCTATATACATTGACAATGATAGGTATTATAAACAGTAAGTAATTAGTATGATACTATATACATTCTGGGTGATATGTAAAGGGGGAATGTTATGTGATGTTTTTTTAGGAAGGGGGGAGTATGGAGTCTGAGCTATTGTGTTCAGCTTGCTATAAAGGGACCCTCTGTGTCTGTCTCATGCCATTTTGAATTCTCTCACTGTATTTGCTCCCACCACCTTCATCGGGAGGGCATTCCAAGCATCCACCACGCTTTCAGTGAAAAAGTATTTCCTGATGTTGCTTTTACGTTTACCGCATTGCAGCTTCATCGTCTACCCTCTAGTTGTACAGTGTCTCCTTCTTTGAGATAGGTTTGTTTGTACATTGATATCCTTTAAGTATTCAAAGGTCTGTATCATATTTCCCCTGCCCTTCCTCTCTTCTAACATATACATATTTAGGTCTTCAAGTCTCTTCTCATACGTCTTCTGGTGCAGGCTCCAAATCATTTTGGTCGCCTTCCTCTGAACCTTTTCAAGTTTTTTAATATCCTTTGTGAGATATGGTCTCCAAAACTGAACACAATATTCCAAGTGAGGCCTCACCAGTGACTTGTCAGGGGCATTAATACCTCCTCCTTTCTGCTGGTTATTCCTCTCTGTATGTAACCCAACATCCTTCTGGCTTTGGCTACCACATTGTCGCATTGTTTTATCACCTTGAGATCCTCAGACACTAGCACTCCGAGGTCCACACCATGTCTCTGCTCAAAACCTGCAATGTTTCTGCCCCATTGTGTGCTAAGCAGTTAGTATGGAATTCTTAGCATGCTGGCTGTTTTAGTGCATGGTATCCATTAGCATGGGCACACTCTAACAGTGCATGCTAAATCCTGTGCTGATTATCGTACTTTATGAAACACATACCCCTTAGTTTATATGCGACTGAATCAGTCCTAGAGGAATACAGTATCCTGAGTGATTTAGGCCCCTCCTGATTGTGTGATAGGTTTTCTTGGTATGAACCCCCATGTTGTTGGACATCAAATTGGGAATTCTATCATGTGATGCTTTAAAGAATTCCTGAATTAAATTAAGAGCTATTACTTCAGCAGCTCCAGCACTTTGTAAACCAACTTCCTTGTGAATTAAGTATGGTATTTTTTGAAAAATGTGTGAAAACCTGGCTTTTCGGTGCTTTTTAAATATGGCAACTTGCTTACTTTTATGTCCTGATTAGATGAATTTTGGTTTGGATTATTACTTTTATTTATTTGTGATTTTTGTTAGTATTATGTTATCATATGTGTCTATTTCATCTTGCTTTGATTATCATATGTGTCTATGTTATCATATGTGTCATATGTTATATGACACATATGATAACATAGACACATATATGATTATCATATACTCTATTTCATCTTGCTTTGATTATCATACGAGGGGGTACCAAAAAAAAACAGGAATTATTTTTTAAAAGCTATTTATTTCAAATTCTTTACAAAACAACCTTATCCCCTTCAAAATACTCTCCATTACAACTGATACATTTGTCCCACCGGTGCTTCCACTGTTCGAAACATTTTTTGTAGTCATCTTTAGAAACGGCTGACAGCTCCTCCCTCTTTTTTTTCTTGACTTCTTCAATGTTGTCAAATCGGTGTCCTTTCATGCCCCTTTTCATGCGTGGAAATAAGAAAAAGTCGCACAGAGCCAGGTCAGGCGAGTAAGGTGCGTGGGGCAGCGGAACCATGCCATTTTTAGCCAAAAACTGTCTAACAGAGATGGCTGTGTGTGCAGGTGCGTTGTCGTGGTGGAAGAACCAGTCTCCTGTCTGCCACAAATCGGGTCTTTTTTGACGAACACTGTTGCGCAATCTTCTTAAAACTTCTAAATAAAAGGTTTGATTGATGGTCTGACCTGGGGGAACAAACTCTGAATGAACTACCCCCTTGGCATCAAAAAAGCAAATCAGCATTGTTTTGATGTTTGATTTGACTTGACGACATTTTTTTGGACGGGGTGACGATGACGTCTTCCATTGGCTTGACTGTTGCTTTGTTTCTGGGTCGTAACCATAGCACCATGACTCATCACCTGTAATGACCTTTGACAAAAATCTGGATCAGTTTCAAGCTGTTGTTTCAAAACACGACATGTTTCAACTCGATGTTCCTTTTGATTGTCAGTCAGAACCCGAGGAACAAACTTGGCAGCAACCCTTTTCATTCCCAAATCTTCCGTTAAAATTCACTGAACCGAGCTCCAAGATAACCCACTAATCTCTGACAGTTGATCAATTGTCTGTCGACGGTCTGTGAGCACAAGCTCTCTAATTTTTTCAATATTTTCGTCGATTCGGGCAGTTGATGGACGCCCAGAACGAGGTTTGTCATCAATCGACATGTCGCCATTTTTAAACCGAGCAAACCACTGGTACACTTGACTTTTTCCCATAGCGTCATCTTGATAAGCTGTTTTCAACATTAAAACAGTTTCAGCAGCATTTTTACCGAGTAGAAAACAAAATTTCACAGCTGCACGTTGTTCACTTAAACTTGTCATCATAAAAAAAGAAACAAGAACAAAACAGCGCTAGCAAAAACAATCACTGCAGATGAACAGAACAAGCCAGGTCGACAACACAGGCGGCACTGAACTGACAATGAGTTGCACTATATACGCCTAGCGGCAGAAGTGCGTACTACACAAGCTCCGCCCACAGCAATGTTATTCCTGGTTTTTTTGGGTACCCCCTCGTATGTGTCTATCATATGTGTCATATGTTATCATATGTGTCTATTTCATCTTGCTTTGATTATTTTATTTATTTATTTTATTTACAGTTCTTCTATACCGCACTCTTTTTCATCAGCGCGGTTCACATTAAACAAGAATACTCATTACAAGCAACAGGCTGTTGTGAGTTTACATATAACAGGAGAATTCAACTTGGATTATAACTTTGGGAAACTTTGTACATATTCGTTATGAACCTATATACAACAAATAGCATTTATTATTAACATCTTGAGTAAGTAAGGTATTTACAATTTTTACTATGAGGGCTTGGAATGCGTTAGAGGGTTGTTGATGTGCCTTGGGATTGGGAGAAGTGTAAAAGGAAGAGGTGGTGCTTTATGGCTTTTCTGAATTGCTTGAGGTCCGTAATTGCTCTGATGGTGGGAGGTAGGTTATTCCAGCTTCTGGGTGCGTAGTATGCGAATGCCCTGTCTGTTGTTGAACGTGTGCATTTTGTGGCCTCAGGTGGTGTAACCAGGGTATTTGCAGCTACTGATCTCCTGGATCTGATGTTGGGAGTGTGATTGAGGAGGTTTGAGATTGATGAAGGGGCTATAGTGTTGAGTGCTTTAAAGGTCATGAGAAGGGCCTTATAGGCAATTCTGCAGCTTATGGGAAGCCAGTGTAGTTCCATTAGGATGGGGGTAATATGGTCGCTCTTTGAGGCTCCGTATAGAACCCGGGCTGCAGCATTCATGGCTAGTTGTAGTGTATTTAGGGTGTTTTTTGGGAGACCATGGAGTATTATGTTCGCATAGTCGAAATGGGGAGTGACTATTGCTTGGAATATGGTCCTGAAGCTGTCTGGGTCAAGCATATTTTTCAGATGACGCAGGGTCCTTATCTTGAAATAAATGGTTTTTACCGTACGGTTGACATGTTCTTTGAAGTCCAGTCGATGGTCCAGTACTACTCCAAGGTATCTTATGGAGGGCTTGATTGGGAGGTCTGCGTCTCGTACTTTTAGGGTCTTAGGGGGTGAGAATTCTCTGTTCTTCGTGACTATCAGTACCTCTGTTTTTTTATAGTTTATCCGCATATTCTGGGAGAGGAGCCAGTCTGCTATAGCGTTAAAGCAGTCAACTAGTGTTGTGTAATCTGGGAGCGTGACATTGATTGGTGTGAATATTAGCACATCATCTGCATAGATTAGCGAGGATATGCCAAAGGAGCGAGTGATATCGCATAGAGGCTGCATGTAAATATTAAATAGCAGCGCTGATAGAGATGAGCCCTAAGGTACTCCTTGTTTTAGATGGAAAGGTTCAGAGGTGCCTGCAACTGTCCTAACTTGTTGCAATCGATCTTCCAGGTATGACTTGCACCATTCCCATGCTAGCCCGTGGATTCCCTTGTTATATAGACGGGTTAGAAGTATTTCGTGATCCACGGAGTCAAAAGCTGCAGAGATGTCGAGGAAAATTAGTGCAAAGCCCTTTTTGATGTCATCTATCCCGCTGATGAGTGTATTGGATAAGGTGGTTAGCAGTGTCTCCACTCCGTGAGCTTCCCTGAATCCATGCTGACTGGGATCAAGCGGTGAGGAGGTGTCTATGTGTTGTTGGATCTGATTGTTGGTTACTTTCTCAATTATTTTGGATAGTAGAGGTATACTAGAGATCGGGCAGTATGATTCTTCTCTTGTTGGGTCTAGTTGATTGTTCTTTAGCAGAGGTCTTATGGAGGTCTGCTTTAGGGCCGATGGGAAGATGCCTGTTGAGAAGGACATGTTTATTATTTCTGCTATGATTGGGCTGAAGTCGGAGCGCATAGCTCTTATCCAGTGTGCTGGGCAGGGGTCGTTAGGTGCTGTGGTGGTATTCATTTTGATGATAATGTCTTCAACGCATTTTGCTGAGGGCGATGAGAGCTGAAGGAGAGGAACATGTTGTGTATGTTGTTGGGGGGGACTTGGGGAGGAAGAAGTTGTAGTTCTGATGGCTTTGGATTGTATAAAGTTGGCATATCTTTGAGGGTGTATGGGTTCCTGTTGCGGTGGTGAAGGTTCTGTGGTTAGAGACTTTACTAGATTGAAGAGTTCTCGTGGTTTGTTTAGTGAGCGGTTGAGGAGTTCTGAGTGGTATGTTTTTGTTGTGTTCCATATTGCTTCACGGTGGACTCCCAGATGGGTCAAGTATATTTTTTGATCTGATGGGTTATGTGTTATTTGTAGCATTGCTGGATGTTTTGATTTTTATACCATTTGGGAAGTCATTTTAGAAGAGTTAGGCACCATTTTACATGTGTAAGAAGCTGATTTACACATGTCAATGGTCAAACGACGAAACCTGGAAACAGCACAAGAACTGGCAAGTCAAATGCAAGGCATTGATAAAGCAGGCAAAGGGAGAATTTGAGAAGAAGCTTGCTGCGGAAGCAAAAACGCGAAATAAAGATTTTTTCAAGTACATTCGTAGCAAAAAACTTGTGAGAGAGTCAGTTGGTCCATTAGATGATAGAGGAGTTACAGGGGCACTAAGAGGCGACAAGGCGATAGCAGAGAGACTGAATGAATTCTTTGCTTCAGTCTTTACTGAGGAAGATGTAGAGATGTTACCCATGACTGAAGTGGTATTTAAAGGTGCGGAAGAATTGAAGGAAATATCGATACACCGGGAAGATGTATTACAACTATTAGATAAACTGAAGAGTAGCAAATCACCTGGGCCGGATGGTATACATCCAAGGGTGTTGAAAGAACTGAAATATGAGATTGCAGACCTGCTATTAGTAATCTGTGAATTTTCATTAAAATCATCTGTAATACCTGAAGATTGGAGGATCGCCAATGTAACGCCAATTTTTAAAAAGGGTTCCAGGGGTGATCCGGGAAACTACAGACCGGTGAGCCTCACGTCAGTACCGGGAAAAATGGTAGAAACCATCATAAAGAATAAAATTACTCAGCATGTAGATAGTCATGGCCTAATGGGAGAAATCCAACATGGCTTTAGACAAGGAAGATCTTGTCTTACTAATCTATTATGTTTTTTTGAAAGTGTGAATAAACAGGTGGACAAAGGTGAGTCGGTTGATATAGTGTATCTGGACTTTCAGAAAGCCTTTGACAAGGTCCCTCATCAGAGGCTTTTGGCAAAACTAAAGAGTCATGGGATAGGAGGCAGTGTACTACTGTGGATCAAGAACTGGTTAAAAGATAGAAAGCAGAGGGTAGGGCTAAATGGCCAATTTTCCCAATGGAGAAAAGTGAATAGTGGTGTACCCCAGGGATCTGTGCTGGGGCCGCTGCTTTTTGACATATTCATAAATGACCTGGAAAGTGGAATAACGAGTGAGGTTATCAAATTTGCAGATGACACAAAATTATTTAAAGTTGTTAAAACCCAAGAGGATTGTGGAAAATTGCAAGAGGATCTTGATAAATTGGAAGACTGGGCATCAAAATGGCAGATGAAATTGAATGTGGACAAGTGCAAAGTTATGCACCTAGGGAAGAACAACCCAAACTATGGTTACACGATGCAAGGTTCCACATTAAATGGGAAGGAGGAGTAGCCTAGTGGTTGGGGCAAGGTACTTCAGGCCGGAAGGTCAGGGGTTCAAATCCCACTAGAGGACTGCAACCTTGGGCCGGAAGGACTGGGGTTTCTAGTCCCACAGATGCTCCTTGTGGTCTTGGGCAAGCCACAGATGCTCCTTGTAGTCTTGGGCAAGTCACTTAACCCTCCATTGCCCATGTTCTCTGTAAGTATTAGTGTATGTGTCTCATATCCCCACGTGTTAAAATGTATCCCCCAATTGTGTTGTGACCGCTTTGATTGAAGGATAAGGTGGTATACAAAACTGTCTAAATAAATAAATAAACATTAGGAACCACCACCCAGGAAAAAGATTTAGGCGTCATTGTGGATAGCATGTTAAAACCCTCGGCCTAGTGTGCAGCAGCAGCCAAAAGAACAAATAGAATGCTAGGTATCATAAGGAAAGGAATGTAAAATAAAACAAAAGATATTATAATGCCTCTATATTTATTTATTTATTATTTATTTATTACAGGCTCTTATATACCGCACTATTTGAGATCAGCGCGGTTTACAATATAACAATATACCAGAACAACAGGTTGTTTGGTTTTACATATAACAGGAACAAGAACTTGGATAAAACAAGGGGGAAAAAGTTGAACTGAAACTATTTACATATGTAATTACATGTATATACAGCAGTATTATTCTTAGGTTGGGATGGGTCATGTGGAACAGGTGATTAAAAAGGAGATGGGAGGTTAGGTCGGTGTTTGGCTGGTCTGGTAATATTGGGGAAATAGGTGAGATTTGAGTGCTTTTCTGAACTGCGTTAGATCGGAGATAGCCCTAATCTCCGGTGGTAAGGTGTTCCAGCACTTAGGGGCATAGAAGCTGAAAGCCCTGTTCGACGTCACTCGGGAGCATTTTGATGCTTCCTTAGGGATTATTAGCGCATTTGTAGAAATAGTTCTCCTAGCTCTGTTAGGTGGAACGGTCTGAATGAGGTCTATTAGAGAGGAGGAGGTGATGCCTTTGATAGCCTTGAAGGTGAGTAATAAGGTCTTGAACAACAGTCTCCCATGAATGGGGAGCCAGTGAAGCTGCTTCAGAATAGGTGTTACATGGTCTCTTCTTGATGCTCCATAGAGGACTCTGGCAGCGGTGTTCATGGCAAGCTGTAAAGGGTTTAAAGTGGAGTGTGGGAGGCCTTGAAAAATGGCATTAGCATAATCGAGGTGCGGTAGGGTTAAAGCTTGGAATATCGTCCGGAAGTCCTCGGCATCAAGCAAGGAGCGAAGGTGGCGGAGAGTCCGGATTTTGAGGTAGATCGCTCTGACAACATTGGTAATATGTAATTTCATATCCAGGTGTTGGTCCAAAGTAACCCCAAGATATCGGATTGAGGGCTTTGTTTGGAGCTCGGCTTCTCTCACCTTTATATGGGGTGGCGGTGTGAAAGATGGGTCCCTGGAGATGAAGAGAACCTCAGTTTTCTTGTGTTGAATGCGGAGGTTCTGGGATTGAAGCCATTCAGAGACTGCATCAAAGCATTTGGTTAGCGGAGAAAGATCCATGTTGACTGTGGAAAAAGGCATGTAGAGAAGAATGTCATCTGCATATATCAAGCAGTCGACTTTGAAGGACTTGATGATGTTGCAGATGGGCTGTATGTATATATTAAATAACAGAGATGATAAGGATGAGCCTTGTGGCACACCTTGTCTTTGATGGAAGGGTGTGGATGTTGCTGTACCAGAGGTTACATACTGCCATCTCTGATCCAGGTATGATCTGCACCAGGCAAGAGCAGTGTCGTTGATGCCCTTTTCTTTTAGCCGCCCTATTAAAAGATCGTGATGTACAGAGTCAAATGCAGCAGCGATGTCCAAGAAGATAAGAACAAAGCCTCGGCGGATGTTGTCAATGCCTGTGATAATGTTGTTGCAGAGGGTGGTGAGGAGGGTTTCTACACCGTGGCACTCTCTGAAACCATGCTGGCATTGGTCTAGAGGGGAGGCGGTGTCTATATGGTCCTGTATTTGCCTTTGCGCTTCCTTTTCAAATATTTTAGCTAGAAGGGGTATACTAGCTATGGGTCTGTAAGATTCAACCTTTTGTGGGTCAAGCTTGGTGTTCTTCAAGAGAGGTCTAATAGACGTTCTCTTGAGGGCTATATCGTTCCATGGTGAGACCGCACCTTGAATATTGTGTGCAATTCTGGTCGCCGTATCTTAAAAAGGATATAGTGTTATTAGAAAAGGTTCAGAGAAGAGCCGCCAAAATGGTAAAGGGGATGGAAGGATACTCCTATGAAGAAAGGCTAAAAAGGTTAGGGCTCTTTAACCTGGAAAAGAGACGGCTGAGGGGAGATATGATAGAAGTCTTTAAATTAATGAATGGAGTGGAATGGGTAAGCGTAGATCGATTGTTTACATTATCAGAATATAGAAAGACTAGGGGACATGCAGTGAAGCTACAGGGTAAACTATTTAAGACTAATAAAAGAAAATATTTCTTCACTCAACGTGTAATCAAACTCTGGAATTTGTTACCGGAGGATGTAGTAAAGGCTGTTAGTGTAGCTGGGTTTAAAAAATGTTTGGACAAGTTCCTGGAGGAAAGGTCCATAAACCATTATTAAGAAGGGACCCAGGATATCAATGCTTGACCCAGTACAAGCATTGCAGAACCTGTGTCTTTTGGGGAAACTGCTAGGTACGTATGACCTAGATTGGCCACTGTTGGAAACAGGATACTGGGCTTGATGGACCTTGGTCTGACCCAGTATGGCATATCTTATGTTCTTATAGGGAGAACCTGAAGCCACTTTAGGTGTGTTTCTTGACAAAGCTTGGTCAACTGAGATTTCAGGGTTCTATTCATGCGTTCTACCTTCCCTGAACTCTGGGGTCTATAGGCAGTGTGCAGCTTCCATTGTATCTGTAGAGCTCGAGCTAACTGTTGAGTCACTTGGGACACAAATGAGGGTCCATTGTCTGATCCTATAGTCAATGGTATTCCAAATCGAGGAATAATCTCATGGAGCAGTATTTTAGTGACTTCTCGAGCCTTCTCAGTTCGGGTGGGACGGGCTTCTACCCACCCAGAAAATGTGCAAACTAGAACTAACAGGTAGTGATATCCGTTTGCTCGTGGCATTTCAGTAAAATCCACCTGAATATCACTCATAGGGGCCACCCCTACTGACTGAACTCTTGGGGGTGGAACGGGACCTTGCCTAGCATTGTTCTTGGCACATGTCAAACATTGCTGTGCCACTGAAGTAGACAGGGGTCCTTGTAGTGAGATGCAAAAATGGGGTCTTAGGGCTCTTTCCATGGCCGTTTTCCCATAATGTGTGGCCTGATGAAAAGCATGAACAAAAGCTGGCCCTAATGCTTCAGGAATGACTGTAGGACCTGGAGGTGAGCTACCCTCTGGAGGTGGCAGCACTATCCAACCTTTTTCTGTTAGGACCCCTCCCTCCTTTTCACAGAAATAATCCAACTCTTTTGTAGTGTATCGGGGAGCCCATGAGCTAAGGGGCATGGGGAATAAGGCTGCTTGCACTGAAGTGTCTTGGGTCACAACTCGTCCAGTTGTGGCTGCTTTTCGGGCAGTGGCATCAGCAAACCTATTTCCTCGGGTAACTTCTCCTGCTCCTGCCTGATGTCCTCGACAATGCATGACTGCAACTTGCTTAGGGGCCCATACAGCATCTAATAATATCAATATCTCGGGCCCATACCTAATGGACTTGCCTCTTGAGGTGATCAACCCTCGCTCTTTATACAAGGCTCCATGTGTGTGCAAAATGGTAAAGGCATACTTGGAATCTGTGTACACGTTTAAACGGAGTCCTTCTCCTAATGTCAGTGCTCTAGTGAGAGCTATCAGTTCAGCCTTCTGCGCTGAAGTTCCTGGGGCCAAAGCTGAGGACTCAACTACCAGATCAAGGGTCACCACTGCATATCCAGCACAACGATGTCCATTGATGACAAGACTGCTTCCATCTACAAAGAAAGTCTGTTCAGGATCCTCCAGAGGAACATCAGTTAAATCTGGGCGACTTGAAAATACAGTGTCCATAGTTTCTAAACAGTCATGATCAGGGGGCCCAGGACCAATTGGGAACAACGTAGCAGGATTCAGAGCTTGACTAACTTTTAACTGTATCTGGGGGTTTTCGCACAGCATACTCTGATATTTCAACATTCGTGAATTCGTTAGCCAGAAACTTCCTTTGTGTTCCATGAGGGTCAGGACAGAATGCGGCACAGTCACTTGAAGATTCTGTCCCAGAGTGAGCTTGTCTGCTTCGCTCACTAAAAGGGCTGTTGCTGCAACAGCTCTCAAACAAGGGGGCCAACCTCTTGCTACCACATCCAACTGTTTTGACAAGTAGGCTACTGGCCGTTGCCAAGATCCAAGAGATTGAGTCAGTACCCCCAACGCATTTCCTTGTGACTCATGGACGTAGAGATGGAAAGGCTTCTGGACATCTGGGAGACCCAGAGCTGGTGATGACATCAGAGTGCTTTTCAGAGATCGGAATGCTGCATCCTGTTCAGGTCCCCACTCCAGTGGAGACTTTTCCATTCCTTTGGTAACTTGATACAATGGTTTTGCTAGCAGCGCAAAATTGGGGATCCATATGCAACAGTATCCTGCGGCCCCCAGGAAGGCTCTTACTTGCCTCCTGGTGGTTGGAGTGGGAATACTGCATACAGCTTCTTTGCATTCAGGTCCCAAGCGTCGAATTCCACTGGACAACTGGAACCCTAAGTATTTAACTTCAGTTTGATATAGTTGCGCCTTAGCTCGTGAGACTTTGTATCCAGCCTCGTTCAAAAGGTACAGAAGTTCACTGGTGGCTTGTAGACATTCAGTTTCTGAATTGGTGGCTATGAGCAGGTCATCCACATACTGAAGGAGAACCCTTTGTCCTGGGTTCACTGAATAACTTGAAAGATCTTGATTCAGGGCAGCACTAAAGAGAGTAGGTGAATTCTTGAATCCTTGAGGTAATCGAGTCCAGGTGAGTTGGCCCCGCCTTCCTGTTGTGGGGTCTTGCCATTCAAAAGCGAACAAAAGTTGACTGGTGGGGGCCAGGTGTATACAGAAAAATGCATCTTTCAGGTCCAGGTCGGTGAAATGAGTAGCCTCAGCGGGGATCAGTCCCAAGAGAGTATAAGGATTTGGTACTACTGGGTGTATAGTTTCAACTGCATCATTTACCCGCCTCAGATCTTGTACTGGGCGGTAATCCCCTGTCCCAGGTTTCTTGACTGGGAGAAGAGGGGTGTTCCAAGGTGACTTGCATTCCTTGAGAAGTCCATACTTCAACAGTTTCATCAGATGGCAGTGGATTCCTTCAATGGCTGGTCGGGGAAGAGGATACTGCTTCACATGCACTGGTTCCACTCCTGGCTTGAGGGTGACCATGACAGGGGCTATGTTCTTCGCTAGGCCAGGTGGATTATCTTCTGCCCATACTTCAGGCGGGGCTATAAGGTTGGTGGGTATACAGGAACTAGCTGGCTTGGTTGGAAGTGTACTATAGAACCGCCACTCTTCTTCTCAGGGAACAGTTAGCACCATCAATCCAGCAGGCTTTGGGTTCACAGTCATTTGCATTTCTCCCCCGTCAGCAAAGGATATTTGTGCCTGAAGCTTTGCAAGCATATCTCGGCCCAGAAGTGGAATAGGGCACTCAGGCATATACAAGAACTGGTGTGTTATCTTCTGTCCCCCTAATTCACACATACGGTTCTGCAGGAATGGCTTGGTGGCCCTGTTCCCAGTGGCCCCAACAATGGTGACGGATCGAGAGGAAAGAGGAGCCACTGGCTTTGCCACCACGGAATGTTCTGCTCCTGTATCTACCATAAAGTCCATATATTGGTCCTTTACTTTCAAACTGACCATAGGCTCCTGGGGACCCAGGGTGAACTTGGAGCCCGGTCTGGCCTAGTCCTCATCCACTTCATCCAGGTCATAGCCCGTTGCTACTGCCACTCCCTCAATGGCTTCTTCTCTCTCTCGCTGGAACTGTGCTCGGTTCATTCCTCCACGATTTTGAAATCGGCCTCCTGTTCTCCAGGGACTCCCTCCTCCCCTCCTGGGGGTGGAGTCAAGATGCGGGCATTCATTTCTCCAATGTCCTTCTTCTCTGCAAGGGGCGCACTGATTTGCACCCAATGGAGGCCTGCTATTTCTGCGGCCTCTTCCACGTTCTCCAGTCCTTTGATTAGGAAAACCTCCTCCACGTCGTTCAACTAAAGCGGCAGCAAGAAAATCTGCTTTCTTCTTCATTTTTCGTTCACTTTCTCTGTCACGTTCATTTTCACGATTCACAAATACTTTCTGAGCGACTTCCATTAACTGTGCTGTATTCATACCCGCAAATCCATCCAGTTTCTGAAATTTTCGTTTTATGTCTCTCTGGGACTGACTGACAAAGGCTGCATTTACCATGCGCAAATTCTCCTGAGCGGCGGGATCGTGTGGGGTATACAATCTATAGGCTTCAGACAACCGCTCATAAAAGGCCGCTGGGCTCTCATCTGGACCCTAGATAACTTCAGATACCTTCCCGATATTCATGGCCCTCTGGCCTCCCTTCCTCAGGCCCGGCAGCAAGGCCTGGCGAAATCGCGTTAGGGCCGCTGCCCCCCTGTCATTATTCGGGTCCCATCTAGGATCTTCATTCGGGAAAGCTGCGGCGGCTGCTTGTGGGAGATTCAGATCCCCCCCCTCTACGGGATTCTCTTCTAACCAGCGGATGGCTGCTTGTACAATCCACGCTCGTTCCTCAGTAGTAAAGAGAGTGGACAGGAGCTGGCGACAATCGGCCCAGGTAGGCTGATGAGTTTGCATTATACTAGACATTAACTCTGTCAATTCCTGGGGTTTTGCTGTATAGGATGCATAATGCGTTTTCCAGTTTAATAAATCAGTAGTGGAAAAAGGTACGTAGACTAGACTGGTTGGTCCTGGTGCCATCTGGCCCTGTTCATTTAGGATAGGTACACCAGGCACTTGACGCAATGGCATTAGGCGCCCTGCTTTCTCCTTCTTCTTCGGGGTTATACTTTTTAAATCATACGGCTCCCGGGTATAAGCTTCCTTGGTTGGTGACCCTGAACTGGCAGGAGAGCCTCCGCTTTCCATCTCATCGGAGGACCCTGGCCCTTCCGACGTACTTGGACCAGACTCGGGGCTATCACTCGGGGAAGTGGGTTTCTTTTGCTGCTGCAGCGGTAATTGCTGAGGTAGCGGAGCTGGGGGAACTAACCTATGTGGGTACTGGGGTAAACGGGCCAGGATTTCTGGGGACTCTGAGGCGGAATACACAGGCGGCTTCCTCTCCTCGACCTTCCGGGTCCCCCTAGTGGTTGCTACTAATATTCTACACTGTTCCTCATAGCAGCGCTTTACCCAAGAGGGCTGCCTTTCGCAAACACCCAACCAGGAATCTATGTAGGGGAACTGATCAGGGTGCGCTTTTTGTACAAGCTGATGAATACGAGAAACTATTTCTACATCCAAGGTGCCCCCACGGGGCCATGAAGTAGCTAACACAGGCCACTCCCTATCACATAACATTCTTAATCTAGACGGAGACATTCTTATGCCGTAGTCTCCTGAAAATCCTTTACGGAAATTTGTGATCATACATTCCAGTGGAGTTTACGTGGACTCCGTCCCTCCCATAATCATAATGGCATACACGTAATGACGTACAAGACGACAAACAGTAAGGGTAGGTAGTATGGCTGTAGGTAAGGGGTCCGTACAGCCCACAAAACACTGAGGGAAACAAACACCACACGCTTCCTCCTTTTCATGACCTGGGCGCGGTCGCCCGGCCAGGAACTGCGCTACTCAGGAGTCCGCTCTCGCTCGGTCTGTGTCTCAAGACCTCTTAATCACACAGACAATCATACCATCACAAGAAATCATTTTTCAAAATGCCCAAGGTTTTCTGACTAACTGACTATTCCCAACCAAAGGGTCGGTGGCTTCGGCTTCCGCTAACCCTTATGCGGAGCGTACTAGGACCGCCCTTATGAGAGGTGATCAGGCTCTCTTGTCTCGCGCACTCATGCGAGATTTTCCCAGTTAGTCTATATCAAATCAGTCTCGCGCACTTATGCAAGACTCTTTTCCCCAGGCTTCACTGACTTTTAAACAAGAAAATGTCTACTCACCGGATCCGGTTCCCGATACCAAACCAGTTCTTGGGTTGGATCCTGGACTCCCCTCGGGTTCGGAGGTGTTGGCCGGCCAGACCCAGTGGCCACCCGAGGCAAGGTGGAACCCTCTCCAATACAAAGGGACCGGCAGCGCCTGAGGTTTTCCCTGCGGTCGGACAGACACAGTTCCGACCGGGCCAAACCTGGAGGCGAATTGCGTGGAATATTTGCTTGACTACCATTCACTATCCGCACATTCCCGGCCAACGCACCAAGAATATGTAGCAGCGAAGTGCAGACAATGAATAAATCCAGGAGTCAATTTACAGGGTCCAAGCCAATTTATTGTGCACAAGGCCCAGTTAGTCAAAGCTTCAAAAAGTACTGAGCAAAGTTCTTACAGAAACATATTCTGTATAAGGCGGGAGGAGTAGCCTAGTGGTTGGGGCAAGGTACTTCAGGCCGGAAGGTCGGGGGTTCAAATCCCACTAGAGGACAGCAACCTTGGGCCGGAAGGACTGGGGTTTCTAGTCCCACAGATGCTCCTTGTGGTCTTGGGCAAGCCACTTAACCCTCCATTGCCCATGTTCCCCATAAGTATTAGTGTATGTGTCTCATATCCCCGCGTGTTAAATGTATCCCCTAATTGTGTTGTGACCGCTTTGATTGAAGGATAAGGCGGTATACAAAACTGTCTAAATAAATAAATAAATATTCATTTATACATTTCTTTTTAGTTTGATACATGCAAACTTTCTATTGGCCCCAACACCCCCTACGTTTGTCCAATCAGAGATCCCTCCTGGGCCTAGCACCCAGCTCCCTCCTCTAGGACTGTTCTAACAATGGTGCAGTTTCTAGGTTTGGATACTTCTCTACTGCAAGGTCGTTTCTGGCTCTAGGAATGCAAGTATTGAAACATTTCTATTTTCACAGCACAAGAGAATAATGAAAGATTTATGCATTCATGAAAACTTCTTATTAAGCAGTTTTTCTCAAACTTTTACAGACTTTGGTTCTTTACTGAGATGGGGGTTGGAATCAGGGCCTAACTTACAGGCCTTTCACATTTGCAGACTATTATAGGCCATAGCCTGCCACACTACGGTGTCATCTAGAAGTAAGGAGATCCTGTACTCTCTATAGGGAGAACTATTCAGGCAACTGGTAACAGAATCCACACATGATGGAACCATACTGGACTTAGTGCTTACCAATGGGGAAAGTGTTTCTGATGTTACAGTGGAAGATCATCTCGCATCCACTGATCACCAAATAGTATGGTTCAGTATTAGGACTAGGGCTGGTAAAATCCATTCAAAAGCGAGGGTTTTAGACTTTAGGAAAATTAATTTTGCCAAGATGGGACAATACCTCAAAGTGTCATTAGTAGGATGGGAACAGCTGGAGGATGTAGAAAAACAGTGGGCAAAACTGAAAGTGTATATTTTAAGGGCAACAAACCTTTTTGTTAGAAAGGTAAATAAATGTAAAAGGAAAAGGAGGCCACTATGGTTCTCAAAAGAAGTAGCTGAAAAGGTGAAGAAAAAGGAGGCCTTCATGAAATACAAGAGCTCAAAGAGAGAGGAAGACAGGCATATATATATATATATATATATATATAAACTTAGAGAAGCTAGGAAAGTAGCAAAGCAAAGATACAAAAAGAAGAAGAAATAACAAATGCAATAAAATGGAGGGATAAGACATTTTTCAGATATGTTAGTGAGAGGAGGGAGGGCAAAAGTGGTATTGTTAGACTGAAGGATACAGGGGAAGAATATGCAGAAACTGTTGAGGATAAAGAAGAATTGCTATACAAATATTTCTATTCTGTATTCATAGATGAAGGGCCAGGAGCAGGACCTCAGAAAACACCCACAAACAGGAACAAGTGACGGGGATCTCGAATGATTTTCAGAAGACTGTGTTCGTGAGGAACTAGCTAAACTAAAAGTAGACAAAGCCATGGGTCTGGATGGCATACATCCAAGAATACTGAGAAAACTTGGGGATGTTCTAGCGGCTCCACTTTCTGACTTTTTCAATGCCTCTTTGGAATCATGAGTGGTGCCAGAGGACTGGAAAAAGGCACATGTGGTTCCTTTACACAAAAGCGGATGTAAGGAAGACACTGAGAACTACAGGCCGGTTAGTCTAACCTTTGTGATTAGTAAATTATTGGAAAGGCTACTAAAAGACAGAATAGTGAGGTTTCTGGAGTCCAATGGATTGCAGGATCCGAGGCAGCATGGATTCACCATTGGCAGGTCTTGTCAGACAAATCTGATTTATTTCTTTGACTGGTTGACCAGGAAGTTGGACCAAGGAAGAGCCCTAGATGTGGTGTATTCAATTTCAGTAAAGCTTTTGATACCATTCCTCACAGACAACTTATAAACAAACTGAGCACGCTAGGGACAGACCCTAAAGTTACTGATTGGGTTAGAAATTGGATGAGTGGGAGTCGACAAAGGGTACAGGTAAATGGAGCTCACTCTGAGAAGAAGGAGGTTATCAGTGTTGTGCCCCAGGGATCTGTCCTTGATCTGATTCTTTTTAACATCTTTGTTAATCATATTGCAGAAGTGCTGTCGGGTAAGGTTTGCTTGTTTGCGGATGATACCAAAATCTGCAATAGACACCCAGGAAGGAATAGATAGCATGAGGAGAGATCTAGCTAAGTTTGAGGAATGGTCTAGAATTTGGCAGCTGAAATTTAATGCTAAAAAATTCAGAGTCATGCATTTGGGCTGCAAAAGTCCAAAGGAGCGATACAGTGTAGGAGGTGAGGTACTTCTGTCCATAAAAAAAGAGCGGGACCTGGGCATAATTGTATCTGAAGATCTTAAAGTAGCTAAACAAGTAGAAAAGGCAACTGCAAAAACCTGAACAATGCTTGAGTATATAGGAAGAGGAATGGACAGCAGAAAAAAGGAGGTGATAATGCCTCTGTATAAGTCTCTGGTGCGACCTCATTTGGAGTATTGTGTGCAATTCTGGAGACCACACCTTCAAAAGGATATAAGCAGGTTGGAATCGGTGCAGAGGGTGGCTACTAAAATGGTTAGTAGTCTTTGTTGTGTAGCATATGAGAACAGACTTAAAGATCATAATAAGTATACTTTAGAAGAAAGATGGGATGGGGCGATATGATAAGAGACATTTAAATATCTCTGTGGCATAAATGCACAGGAAGGTCTCTTTCAATTGAAGGCAAGGTCTGCTATGAGGGCCCATAGGATGAGAGTGAAAGGGGATAAACTCAGGAGTAATATGCGGAAATATTTTGTTACAGAAAGAGTGGTAGATGCATGGAATAGACTCCCAGTGGAGGTGGTGGACACGAGGACAGTATCTGAATTCAAAAAAGCATGGGACAAACACAGAAGATCTCTAAAGGTAAAAAGGGAACTATTGTAATTGATAAGGAAGGGCAGACTAGATAGGACATGTGATCTTTTTCTACCATCATGTTTCAATGTTTCTATGTTTTTCGAGACTCAAGCACTAGAAACAGCCCATCAGTGAATCTAAAGGCTGGTGGTCAGCAGAAAACTGGCACTTACATTGGCTAGTTTTCTGTCCTATCAGCTGCTGGCATCTCTCTATGAAAACTGGCCAGGAAGACCAAATACCAACCACTTGTCAACCCTGTTTTGGATTCTAGAGACATGTTCCAGTATCACTGTTAGACATTTTTTTTTTTTTTACAGAATAAGGCTAGAGAGAATATTTTAGGTGAGGAACACCTTATGGAGAAAGTAGTCTTCATTGGGAGAGTTAAAGGAGGGATCTCCTGAATTTATCCTGTGCTTGTGGATTTAGATTTATAGCACATAAACACATGAAGATACATTTTAGAAAGGATGTCTGGCTGCTAAATGGGATGTCCAAGTCAAAACATCTGATATACAGCAGGAGGGGTAGCCAAGAAGGTGGTCATGTGTAAGTGCCTTGTAAAATTGGCCTTTCTCCACCCTGGAAGATACACGTGTCTGCTACATAATAGCGAAAATGTGGTTGCATAGACTTAAGGGTTAACCACATAAAAGAAGTCTCCGCATTTAGAAACTTGAACATGTTATATATGCACATCCACAGTACAGGGCAGCGTGTGCATCTATGTCCACTATCACAGAACATGACCATGGATATCCCCACTAGCACAGCCCAGCCTGCCATTTTGCAAATGGGGACATGTTGCAACATGGAAGTCTGGAGAAATGCATGTTCAATGTAGTAGTGGTTATCTTTTGAAGGAGTGAAAAGTATCAGAGGAGTGAATGGGCATTTCTGTCTTCATCATACTGTCATGTTTCTGAAACGAGCCTCTTTACTAATCTTGTTTGTGCCCTGGAGCAGGTATAGCCATGGACATCCCCAATGGCAATATCAGACATGCAGTGCTGGTCGGAAATTGTGTGTGCACATGTATCTATACTGACCCATCCCTGTCACACCCCAGGAATACTCATAGCAGACTTTGATGTGATTGTACCAACACGTGTATCTTCGAGCTTTCTAAAATGGCTCCAGGGACATCATTTTGATTTTCTCATCTGAATGCCCATTTTCAGGTGTCCAAATCACGAACAGAGCTTCTAAAATGACCCTCCTAGTCAAATGGGAGGAGGTCATGGGGCAGCAAATTAGTGTTACAAGCTGGACCTCCGCTTATGAAAGAATATATAGCGGTGCGAGCAAGTAACTCCAGTGAAAATAAAAAAAGATACATGGGAAGGGAAGTTCCAGAGGTCGGCAGACCTATGATCAAGAAGGTACATTTGTCCATAAATGGTGCACATGCCCTAAGGTACAAACGTTTTGGGATAATGTTCTTATGTTGGTGAAACAAATAGGGGAAACCATACACCAGCATATGGGGATAATTTCATTAAACCAAGTAACCCAGGGGGTGAACACTGAGATGGCTGAACTGATTACTATGATTATGATTGCAGCCCGTATGGCAGTGACTGGATATTCCTTTGGGCCCTTCGCCGCCTCAAGAATGGCATCAGTCCCCACCAGAGGATAAGGATCTGTCCTTTCAGGACTTCATCCATGACATGGCAGCAGGGCTCTCCATCAAGGTAGCCTCGGAAAAGGAACCGAGGGTGGAGGAATTGGAGATACTCCAATACCCTCCAACGTCCAAGGAGGCTGCTGTATGTGGGAGGTCCCATTTATGGTTTATCCTGTTAGCAAAAGACTCGATACCATGTACTGAGTACCAGAGTACCCAGGTTTCTAAAAGCCTCCCCACCACTCAATGGTGGTGGAATCGGCGATGTTCCAAATAAAGTGCTCATCCATGCCTTCTGGTAGAGAATCGAGGACACTTGATGCCTTTGGGCGCCGATGTTTCCAGGCACGCATATGGGCTTCCAGAATCAACTCTTATATTACATGCTGTACATGGGCATGTTTTTGAAGGATGTCACCAGGGATCTGGAGACTTTCACCCCCCTGCTTCCAGAGGATAAGCAGAGTGCATTCCAGACTCTCATTAAGCAAGGTCAGAGCACTTCTAAGTTTCTTTTCAGGGCCTCTTGATGCCTTTGAATCCACCAGTAGAGCTTCATCAGTCTGCATTGGAAAATGCAGAATGGCCTGGTTACAGGCATCAGACCTCAAGCAATGGGTCCAGGATAAACTGGCCAATATCCCATGTACTGGAGAAAATCTGTTTTTTGGCAAGGGTTGGAGAGAAAAGGCAGCAGAGATTGAAACAGATGATCTCACCCTAAAACGCCTTTCCAGGAAGACAGCTGACCTGTCCAAGAGGAAGGCTCTTCCCAATAAATCTTTTTATTCTAAAAAGAAGAGATACTATGCTTCTTACCTTCCTTCTGCTGCCTGTCAACCTCAGTAACCTCAGCAGAGGCAGCAGTGTCCTCGCCAACCTAAGAAACCCAAAGCTCCTAAGCCTCAACCAGCTACACAGGCACAGCCTGCACCTAATTTTTGACTCCTTCCTAGAGAGCATTGCCAATCTGCCCCTGGAGAGCCCCCAGCCCCTCCACATTGCAGGCAGACTTTATCACTATGTCTACAGGTGGCACCTCATAACATTAGAGCAGTGGACACTCCAGATTGTCCAAAGGGGTTATCAGCTTCCCTTTGAAACCTTACCCCTCACCTACTTCACAGGGGATTATCCTATACAACCCCTTCACAGCACTCTCTTAAAAGAAGAGGTGACCACCCTGTTGTCCCAGGGTGCATTGACAGAATTCCTCCTCCTCAAGAAAAGTTCAGCTTCTACTCTCCATACTTTCTCATTCCAAAGAAAACAGGAGGTATCAGGCCCATCTTGGATCTCAGAGACCTAAATAAGTTCTTGGTCCGAGAAAAATTCAAAATGATTCCTAGGAACTCTTCTACCATATTTTCAGAGACATGATTGGCTCTGTTCTCTAGATCTAAAAGAGGCATACACACATTTACTGAAACTTCCCTTGCATAGACAGTATCTGTGCTTCATGTTTCAAGGATACCATTATCAATACTGGGTTCTCCCCTTTGGTCTAGCCTCTGCCGCAAGGGTTTTCACAAAATGCATGGCAGTCATCACTACCTACCTACAAACACTGGGGGTATTCGTCTTCCCTTACGTAGATGACTGGCTGATCAGGGGAGATTCCCCTCAAGAGATAACGCTCTCCCTTCATCGCACTATCACCGTGCTTCAACACCTGGGCTTCGTCATAAACTTCCCAAAGTCCCACCTCGCTCCCAACCCAATGACTGGAGTTCATCAGAATGCTCTTAGACACTCAACAGGCCCAAGATTTCCTCCCACAGGATTGCTGTGCCTGCCTCATCGAGCTGGCACAAAGGATACAACATCAAAACCATGTAAGAGCTCGAGACATGCTACAGCTATTGGGACACATGGCCTCCACGATCCATGTCGTTCCTTACACATAATTACACATGCGACAAGTGCAATGGACTCTGTCTTCCCAATGGACTGTCACGCCCTTGCCCCTGGCCTCTGGCTTAGAGGGGTGAGGTAACGGAGAACTTCTCTTGGTGAGCTCAAATAAACTAGCTTTTCCTCAGGTGGATTCTGGGACATGTAGTTTGGCTCTTAAGAAGAAGTGTAGTCATGGTCCGATGTTAAGGCAAATGAAAGAATTTATTTTAAAGTAAAGGTTCAAGTAAACTGTACACAGGAATTTTGTCCATTCAGGATTGTTTGCAACAGAGCATTTAGATCAGTATAACTGCTTCACAGTCTTTTAAACACATGCAGCTGGTTAACAACGTTGCTCAGTCTTAGAGAAACAGCTCTGCTCAGCAAGGCAAAAATACTTCTTTTTAACCTTGTGTTTGTGAAGCACTTAATAGCAAAGGAATAACTCATTTACTCTGGGACAACCTCTTCTTTCCCTCCTTCCTTTCAGGATAGGTTTTAAACTCAAAATAAGAAAACAAGTAACAAACATTCACAAGCTTTCTCTTCAGCGTGACTCAGCACTTTGCCTGAGAAATGCAAACACGTGGAGTTTGCTTCAAACCCAATTCCTGGCTCAATTCCAGTTACCTGCTTCTAGGAGATTTTCTCATTCAATGCTAGCCTTTAGCATAATGATTCCATGCTTGTAGCTTGACACAGGGTACAGTCCATGGGGATATCTAGATCTTGCAATTCCTCCCCTGCCAACTCAATCTGCATATCCTCTGGTGTTGTTAGGGCAGTGTCCTGTTCTGAGCTCTGGACACAGTGCTCAGAATACAGCCTCCCTGGGGGTTCTAATTTCTCTCCTGAGCTCAACTCTCCCTGATAAAGACAGTCAGTACCTGAAGCACTGGGCAGTTCTCCCTGGTTGTGCTCGTTATGGTTCCTTATCTCCTTCCAGCCTCTCTAGAACAGCTCTCTGTATTCCTCCCTGGGTTCTCTCCTGGAGATCTGCAGGTGCTCCTGGTTCCACTCCTGATTCCCCTGAATCCTCTGAGTCCTCCGAACCTCCTGAGATTCTCCTTTCCTCTGAGCTTCCCCTTTCCTCTGCTTTAGCAGGGGTTTATATTTCCCTCTCCAGGGCTCTAGCCCTTCCTCCACTCCTCCCAGGTGATTGTAATCACCTCTCAAGCCTGCAGTTATGTCATAGGAGTTAGGGTGTGGCTGCCTGAACTTTCTCTCCCTCAGGTTTCTTTCTCTATGAGGGGCCTGAAATCCATGCCCTGCAGGGATTTCTCCTTTCTCTAAGTTAAAGTCATTGGCCTTTTCTATACTCATAGGCTCAAAACAGGCTTCCTTGTCACAGGACGCAAGCGAAGGGTCATCTCAGGGACAAGATCCACATCACCTCTCAACTTATCACGTCCCTTTAGTGGTAGTGTCTCCCACAAAACCTACTAGTCAGATCACCTTTTCAGATGCCTCCACCTCGATGCACCCTGATGACAGATGCTTCCATACTGGGTTGTGGGATGCATTTGAACGACCTGACCACACAGGGACTGTGGACATAACAAGAATCTGCCCTGCAGATCAATTTGCTAGAACTATGAGCACTGACAAATGCTCTTCGGATTTTCTAATCCCAACTATCGGGGCAACCTGTTCTGGTCAGAATGGACAACCAGGTTGCCATGTTCTACATAAATAAGCAGGAGAAAATCGGGTTCCATCCCCTCTGCGAAGAGGTGATTCGCCATCTCTCACCGCATCCACTTCATAGTGATGTACTACCAGGGTGAACTCAGTGACCTAGCAGACAGGCTAACCCATATCCTTCATCCGCACAAATGGACTTTGCATCGGGAGATGGCTGCTCGGATCTTCCAGACATGATGAACCCCACTCATAGATCTTTTTGCCACCCCACAAAACACACAACTTCTGCTCTTCTACTCAGGGTTCTGTCGCTGCATTGACAGGCTCTGGACGCCTTCCTTGTCCACTGGAGACAGGGACTGCTCTATGCATACTCTCCTATCCCCTTGATAGCCAAGATGCTATTCAAGCTACAGGCCGACAGGGGCTCAATGATTCTCATAGCTCCCTTTTGACCCCATCAACCATGGTTTCCTCTGCTTCTTTGCCTTGTGCAGACTGAGCCATTCAACCTGGGATGTACGCCCAACCTCCTCTCTCAGGACCACAGGACACTCCTCCATCCCAATTATCACTCCCTACGCATGACAGCATGGCTGCTGAAAGGCTAGTGCTTGCCAACCTTGACCTACCACAGGCAGTCAAATATGTCCTCCCTGCATCATGTAAGGATTACACCAGGCTATCTTATGCATTTATATGGCATAGGTTTGCCCTTTGGTGATCACCAAAGGACCTTGACCCCTTTTCTTGCCCGGTGGAGTCGCTTCTACAATATCTTCTCCACTTATCATTGACAGGTCGTAAGGCTAACTCGCAGGTCATTGCGGCCTCTCAAAGACCAGTGGATGGACACCCTATCTTCTCACACCCCTTAGTAGCACGCTTCATGTGGGGTCTCCTGCTGTCCAGCCACCTCCAGTGGTCTGGGATCTGAATATGGTTCTGGCTCAACTTCTAAAGCCACCCTGCAAACCTCTAGCTACCACTTCACTGAAGTTTCTATCTTGAAAGGTCATCTTTCTAATTGCCCTCACTTCAGCTTGTTGCTCTAGTGGCAGATTCTCCCTATACTCAGTTCCACGATGACAAGATGGTTTTGCATACCCATATGCATTTCCTCCCAAAGGTGGTTTCCTCCTTATATCTAAACCAGTCGGTAATCCTCCTGACTCACTTCCCTAGACCACATGTGCCTCAAGCTGAAGCAGCGCTACACACCTTAGGCTGCAAGCGATTGCTGGCCTACTACTTGGATAGAACTAAAGATTACTGAAGATCCTCTCAATATTCATCTCCTTTGATCCTAGTCATCTGGGTCTGCTAGTGACGAAGCGTACTCTAAATGGATAGCAGACTGCATTTCTTTTGCTGATACACAAGCAGGACTCTCATTACAGGGTTATGTCACTGCTCATAATGTGCGGGTTATGGCAACATCCATAGCTAACCTTCATTCACTAGCCATTGAGGATATCTGTTGGGCAGAAATAGGGAAAGGCCAACGATCGTGACCTGGCAAGCAGTAGGCTGCCCATAGGGATCTCATCCCCTGCGGGCAGAAGAGCACTGCGATCATAGCACAGATACCTCCTGTCTGCCCACAGGAGACTGGATCCCCGCGTGCAGACAGGAGGAGAAGGCCGGTTATTGCAGCCTCATGGAGTTCGGCTGGCCCAGTGGCAGAGCTTGGCCCCCTATGGAGAACTGCGTTCCGATGCCTCTGATATAGGCACCGTGCTGCTGAGACAGAGGCATCAGAATGCCGTCTTCCATGTGGCTGCAATTGCCAGCCTTCTCCTCTCTGCCCGCAAGGCTCCAAACTCCCATGGGATCTGTGCCACGATCATAGTGCTCTTCTGCCTGCAGATGGGATCCCGGTGGGCAGCCTGCTGCTTGCCGGGTTGCAATCGCTGGTCTTCTCCTGCTTCTGCCCACAGGCGATCGGATCCCCGTGGGCTTAAGTAAGAGAATCCCCGATCGCAGTAGCAAAGTTATGGTAAGGGCCAGGTTGCTGTGCCCCACCCCTTTTTGATGTGCTGAGACTTTATAAACAGGGTTTCTCAGGACAGTCCTAGCCAGTCTGATTTTCAGGATATCCACAATGAATATGCATGAGATAGATTGAATATCTAATGTCACCTTTGTATTAAAACTGTTTGAGAAAGAAGTTCTTATGCAACTGAATAAGCACTTAGAGCAGGGGTCTCAAACACGCGGCCCGCGGGCCGCATGCGGCCCGCGGGAGAAGGTTGTGCGGCCCGCGACGGCTTCTGCTGCTGCCGTTGCCGCCGTGGCAACGGCAGAATCGACGGTCAATTTTAAAAAAATAAAAAACTGGCTTCTGCTGCTCTGTCCTGCGGCCCGTTCCCCTCTGCGCGAGAGCCCTGAATGTGCTTCCTCTGCGGCGTGCTTTTCAAGCCGCGAAGGGAGTATTTCCCTCTCGCGAGGCTTGAAAAGTGAATAGGCTTAAGCCGCGCGAGAGGGAAATACTCTCTTCGCGGCTTAAAAAGCACGCCGCAGAGGAAGCACACTCAGGGCTCTCGCGCAGAGGGAAAGGGGCCGCGGGACAGCTGATTTTCTGCTGCAGCAGCAGAAGCCAGGTTGTTCTTTTTATTTACCGGGGGGGGGGGGTGTAGGACTGGAAATGGGCTATTGGCAGGGGGGGGGTGGGTATGACTGGAAATGGGCTATTGGCAGGGGGGTGGGTATGACTGGAAATGGGCTATTGGCAGGGGGGGTATGACTGGAATGGGCTATTGGCAGGGGGGTGTAGGACTGGAAATGGGCTATTGGCAGGGGGGGGTATGACGAAATGGGCTATTGGCGGGGGGGTTATGACTGGAAATGGGCTATTGGCGGGGGGGGTGTTGAAATGGGCTATTGGCGGGGGGGGGTGTAGGACTGGAAATGGGCTATGGTGGGGGCTAGGACTGGAAATGGGCAGGTGGGGGTTAGGAAGGACTGGAGGTGGGCTGATGGGGGGAGTTAAGACTGGTAATGAGCTATGGAGGGGCTGACTGAAATGGGGTAATGGGGGTTAGGGCTGGAAGTGGGCTATTGGCAGGGGGGTTATGACTGGTAATGGGCTATGGGGGGGGTAAGACTGAAAATGGGGTGATGGGGGTAAAACTGGAAGTGCGCTATGGGGAGGTTAGGACTGGTAATGGGCTATGGGGGGTCTAGGACTGGTAATGTGCTGGGGGGGTTGCTAGGACTGGAAATGGGCTGAGTGGAAGGGGGCTTGAACTGCAAATGGCTGATGGGGAGGGGGGCTTGGAATGGAAATGGGCTGTGAGGGGAGGGAGCTAGGATTGGAAATGGGCTGATGGGAGGCTAGGATTGGAAATGGGCTGATGGTGAGGCTAGGATAGGACTGGAAATGGACTGATGCAGGGACTAGAAGGGAGCGGATGCTGGGTGGGGCTGGAACTAGAAGGGAGCTGATGTTGGGGGAGGATTAGAATGGGATGGAGCTGGGAAAGTGAAATGGAGAGGGGAAAAATATTTTGTCTGGGAGAGAAGACAAATCTACAATTGGCCAGGTATTGTGAGAGTAAGTGGGGATTGAGGATGGAGGGGTAAAATTTGAGTGGATGAAATAGGAATTAGGAAAGAGAAAAAGGAGAAAGATTAGTATGTTAAAGCAGATGTAGAGAGAGAATGGAAAAAAAACTAGGAGAGAAGAAAGGGCAAATGGAAGCAGACGATGGAGAGTTAGCAGAAGACATGAAGAAACCAGAAGAAAGTGGCTGGAACAATTGCAACTGAAAAAAATGCACAAAAGGTAGAAAAATATCTCTTTATTTTGAATTTATTAACTGGAATATGTCAGCTCTGGGAAATGTGCATCATTAATGTTTGCGCTTTGTTTAGTACAAGAGGAAATTAATTTATAGTTTTATTTCTACAGTGTTGTTGTACATTCCAAGTTTGGCTTTTGGGGTTCCCAGTTTAATTATTGTCTTCTTGTTTCTAAATCTTTTAGTCTTTCTTTATCCATACTCATTAAAGAGGCATGTTTACTAAAAGTTAGTGTATGGCAACATTATGCAAATATTTATGCAAATGAGGTCCCTTATGCAAATGAGGCCCCACGTCTTATGCGGCCCCCGGGTTACTTTACAAGTCCTCATTTGGCCCTCAAAGCAATTTGAGTTTGAGACCCCTGACTTAGAGGAATATGATATTCTGGATAAGGCCCAGTCTGGATTCCATTTTAATATTGGAATAAAGACATTACTGGGTCTTTTTCAGTTGCTGCATTAGAGTTTGGATAAGGGTGTCAATGCTGTGGTTGTCCTCTTTGACTTAACCACAACAATTGACACTGTGGATGAATAGATCCTAGCAAAGTGGCTTCTGGTATCTGCTTGAATTGATTTAAGTACTTGCTGGAGAACAGAAAATAGTGAGAAGTCATAGGAACCTTCTTTCATCCCCTTGAATTTGTCCTGAGATGTTCCTCAAGGGTCTCTACTATCCCTGATACTGCTTAATATATATAGATCACTGTGTTTTTAAAATGTTGGCTGTGGAATTTATAAAACTATATTCAGTGCCGCTGTTTGGATAAGCAGAGGCACTAAATATACATAGAGGGTGCCTCCCACCAGCAGCTGTATGTATAGTGATGATATTCGAATGCTATACATAGCTGAGACGTTCAAATTAAGATGGTTTTTTTGCTGTCCTAAATTGAACTGCTCAGCTAAACAGATAGTAGCTGAATATTGCCACTATACGTATAGCTAGGTGGCATTGCCCTCCCTTTGCCCTGGCACCATCCAGATAGTTCCAGAGCATTTAGAAGGAATTTTTGACAGCACTATCCATAAAATGCCACTGAATATTCACAAATGAAACTTTGTTTAACTTTATTTGTTGGATTTTATGTTCATTATTGTATCTATTATAGTTATTGTAAATCATTCTGCTGTTTTCAAAAAGGGTGGTATATCAAATCTTAAATAAACTAAACTAAATTTGTAAGTCCCTTTGAATGCTGGCATGATATTTGTTACTGCCAGCAAAATTACTGCCTGACCTAACCATAGAGTTTCTGATAAACACCGATGATATGTTTATGTTCCAGAAAATTTAAACCATGACTTAGCTTTTATGGCACATTTGAATGAAGGCAAATAGAGTAAAATGAACTCCATTCAAATCTGAGGTTTTGTGGATCAGAAGGCCTTCTTTGTTAGCCACTCAGTTTTCAGTTATGCTATCCGATACTGTTCTCTCCGTTCATATTGCATGTACTTATTAGGGGTTTGGATTGACTCTTATTTAACTATAGATGAACATATAGGGGCAGGTTTAGTAAAATGCGGTATGGGACTGCGGTAACTGTTCCAGTCAGTGTGGTAAATATCCCATGCCAATTGCATAGCACGTGATGGAGCAGGGACTGGGCAGATTAGGAATGGAGAGTGGGCACATAGACTGCACATTGCAGTTAGCATGAAGATAATTAATGCATGCTATTTGTTGCATTTAGTGCAGATGCTTTAATGTCAGCCCAGTGGATGGCAACAAGTGCACTTGCATTAATTGAAATTTAGCACGGTGAGGTACTTCTTCGTGTAGGAATTGCAGGGGACATGCTGGGCGCACCACCAACAGCTAATGTGGGGCTGTTGCACTTCCTGCGAAAATCTTTTGACTCCCAGCAAACATTAAAGTGCAAACCCTTAGCTCACTTTAGTAAACATGCTCCATAGTGAAGAACTGTTATTTATCCTTATGATGCATCAGCTGTCTTTGTGGCCTTCTGTCTGGAAATGATTTTCAGATGGTAATTCAATTACTAGTTATTTCCAAGATAGGCCCATATACAGAGCATTACAGTATTCTTTCCAAAAGAACCCTATGCAAAGTGCTAATTGTCCAAAATAAGATAGCCAAAATTATTCTCAGGTCAGAAACCAAGGGAGCACGTTACTCATACTTCGAATTCTTTCATTGGCTTCCAGTCTCCTTTCCTATGCATGGATCGGAGGCACCTTATTTATTTATTTATTATTTAGACAGATTTGTATGCCACCTTTTCCTTCAGTCAAGGTGGTCACGTCACATGACAATTGGAGGGTTACATTTAACATTAGGGTACATGTAAACATTTAGACAGTACAGTTACTTAACAGTAATTAGACAGTACAATTGAGGTAACATTTAACATGGAGGTATTTAAAACGTGATATGAAAGATTTGTGTGTGTGGGTAGTATGGATGTGTGTTTAGTTGGTGGAGGTAGTAGTGTTATTGTTTGGGTAGGGGATGTTGCCTGATTGCTCATAGGTTTCTATAAATAGGAATGTTTTGAGGTCTTTGCAGAAGTCTGTGAGGTCATCTAACGCCCTCAGGCTCATTGGGAGGGAGTTCCATAGTGTGGACGCCAGCAGTGATGGTGCTCTTTTTGAAGTTATTTGTTTGGTTTTGTGATAGCCTGCGGGTGTGCCGATCATGTTGTCATTATTGGATCTTCTTGGTCTGTTGTTAATGTCCCTTGTTATAACATTTTGGAGTGCGTCTGCTGAGAGGTGGTGAATGATTTTGAAGATGATCATGATTGTTTTGTATTTAGCTCTTGCCACCATTGGGAGCCAGTGTAGTTGTTGTAGGACGGGGGTGATGTGCTCAGTCCTTGGAGTGTCTGTAATGATGCGTGCTGTAGTGTTTTGTACCATCTGTAGTAGGTGGAGTGTCTGTTGAGGAAGGCCTTGATATAGTGAGTTTCCATAATCAAGCAGTGGTGTAATGAGTGCTTGGCACACTATTCGGAAGTGGTCTTGACGGAGCATTGGTTTGATTTGTCTGATTGTTTTCAATTGATGATATGCCTTGTTTGCAGTTTTGGTGATGTGGGATTTTAGGTTCAGGGCTCTGTCTAGTGTGATGCCTAGATACTTAACTTCTTCTTTGACTACTATGTGTTTGTCTAGGATGCTGATAGTTTGTGGAGGTATGAAGGTGGGGTTCCTAGTGACGAACATTGCCTCAGTTTTGTCGTAGTTGACTGTTAAGTTGTTGGCTATGAGCCAGTCATTCATGTCTTCAAGGCATCTTGTTATTGTTGTAGTGTTTAGTGCTAGTAAGTTGATTGGAGCATACACCATGATGTCATCGGCATAGTTGTGGTAGTGTAGTTTGTGGTGCTTGATGATGTTGCATATGGGCTGTATGTAGATGTTGAAGAGCACTGATGATAGGGCTGAGCCTTGAGGTATTCCCTGCATGACGGGGAATTGTAGTGATTTCTTTTGATCGCATTTGACTTGTTACGTTCGCCCTTCTAAGTATGATGTAAACCATTTCAGGGTATTTTTGGATAGTCCTATCTGTTGTAAGGGTTGCAATAGCTTAGCATGTGACACAGTGTCGAAGGCTGCCGAGATGGCCATGAACACTAGCAAGAAGTCATTTTTTATGTTGTCCATGCCTCTTAGGAGATTGTCAAAGAGGGAGGTGGGTAGTGTTTCCACGCCGTGTTAGGGCTTAAATCCATGCTGGTGTATGTCCAGTGGGGCATTGATATCTATATGGTCCTGGAGTTGCCTTTGGACTGCCTTTTCCACGATTTTAACAAGGAATGGCAAGCTGGAGATGGGACGGTATGATTTTGGTTCGGATGGGCTCAGATTGCTACTTTTAAGTATTGGTCATATCATTGCGTGCTTTAGGGGTTGCAGCATGTATCCTTGTTGGAGTGATTCTTTAACAATTTTTTGAATGTGATGAGAGAGCTGGCTTTTAGTGGCTTTGATCCAAGACACTGGGCACGGGTCCGACGGTGAAGTTGTTGTGTTTAGTCCAGATATAATGTCTTCTACTTGCTGCTTTGTTGGTATGTTGAAGCTCTCCCATGTTTGATGTTGCTTTTTTATCGTGAGATCATTTGTTTGTGGTGCAGTAGTGTGTGTTTGGTTAGTGTTCTTTGACTTCATGTAGTCTGCATATTTTTGTGGGTCAAGATGGTGGGTGCTTTGTTGCGTGTCGTCCTTGGTGAGCTTCTGGACAATGCTAAAGAGTTCTCTTGGTCTATTAGTAGATTTCATGATCAAGTTGGTATGGTGTTGCTGTCTTCGCTCATTTATTAGGTTGTTATATTCCAGTTGTTTGTGAGCCCTCCATCTTGCTGCCACTGCCATCCCTCTCCTGGGTCTGCGGTGATGGCAATGACATTGAAAATGCAACATAGCGCTTACCTAAAACTCCAGCGCTGCATCGCAGTTTCTGCCTTCTATTATCTGCCGCTTCCATAGGGACAATTTTATAAAGTCATATCTAGTTAATGCACATTTTCCTGTGCTTATTTTATAAAGTCAAGTTCTAGCATAAGTGGCAGAGAACATGCCTTAAATTAAGACATGATCAGTTACGCCAGACCTACAGCTGTTGTACATTTTGCAAATACACACATAAATTATCGTATTCTATCATGAACATGCATTCTTGCTTGAACTGCCAATGCTCTGCCCAAACTCCACCCATGACCATGCCCACAGTGAAAGTATGCACCATGCAAACAATATACGCATTTTCATGCGTCGGTATTTTATAAGAGGCCACTTATGTATGTAAATGATTAAAATACCAACATTTAAGTGTGTTGTTGGCGCCTAGAAATAGCACTCCCTTATAAAATACTCTCTTAATGGGCAGTGTTGCTTGACTATTCCTGAGCTATGGAGTATGTCCTGTCCTTGTAGTTTCTAAATGTTATTTGTTTATTTGTGTTTCTAATTATGTAGTACATTTTATGTTAAGTTTGTAACTTGCTTTGAGAATTCTTCTTTTTGAATGAAGCATGAGATAAATATAACTAAAAAAATAAAAGCAAGGGAGGCAGTGCATGCAAATCTCTCTCAAGCATATCCATTGTGGATATCCTGAAATCCAAACCGGTTGGGGAGTAGTTTAGGACTGACTTGAAAAACACAATTATATCTGGCGTAATAAGATCTATGCAGTAAACTGAAATACAAATAGATGTATTTACCTTTGGAAGGGAGTTTTCTCTAGTCATTCTTTCTCTTTCTCTTCATCTTGTCTTGACTCTTTTCATTTTGTTTTTCTTCCCAGTTTTCTTTTGCTTCTCAGATTCTGCACTTTTCTCCATCCCTCCTTCCATCTCTCTGATACCACTATCTCAGGTCACTTCTTTTGTTATCTTTTCTCTGCCTCTTTCCTCCATCACTTTTTCTTCAAGTCAGAACCCATAGTTGCTTTCTTGATGAGAATTCTTAGCAAAAATGAATTAATGACAAATAAGTCAAGTTAGGTTCAGATACAGTTCAGTGAGAATTAATATTAATGTTTAATGCATATTTGCCGTACATCCTTCGCATCCATGGGCATCAAAGCAGTGAGCATCAAGGTGGTGCTTCACCATTAGTATCTCTAGTATAGAATTCTCCCTCTATTTTTTGAACTGACAGCTACTTAAAGTGCTCAGACATCATCCCTGATGCTTCTAAATGAATGAAAATAATAGTAGTATCAAAGAATGTTAAAACTCAATAGCAATGGGGGGCGCTCGTGAGCCCGCTGTGTGATGGCCGCGATCTGACTGAGCTCCGTCCCCACTACCTCCAAAATATAGCTAAAATGTGCTAACTGCCGCAAATTTCCCCCGTCTCTCACAGCCCTGGGTCAGCATAAGCCAGCGGTTTCCCCCTGAGTCGGACTTAACTGCTCAGCAGAGCCTCGGACAGCTGGAACGCCGCGGAGCTCATCTTCTGAGTGAGGCCTGCTGCTGTCGCGTGCCCTCCTCGCCGCCTGCTCCGGGCCTGCTTGACTTAACCCAGCAATTGACTCCAGCGATCTGTGCGGATCCGACGGTGCCCCTGCGGACTTTCTCCGGGCTGTGCGGCTGAACCCCCGGTGTCGGGTTGGAGGACGTGCGGCAACCCTCTGCCAGCTGCTGAAACATTCCCCAGCTTGGGGCGACTGAACGCGGGGCCAGAATTCTGCAAGCGGGGCCGTGGAGAAGGCCTGGAAACCACGTGGCAGTCATTGGTGCCCACCGCTCACTCTCTCCTACCAGCGCGAATCCCCCGGAGGGGGGGGGGGTGAGTACGAAGGCTAGACTTCTCTCTCCATACCTTCTGCTTTGCTAATAACGCCAGGGACAGTAGCATCTATAAGCACCCTGAAGCCCCGTCGAGGCCCTGGCTCACCAGCGTGGATTTCGGATGCCCCGATGAAGGGCCCTTGAGCACTGTTTGATTTCAGACTTCTCACTGGAGCTTAACACCCGGTAGCTGTGGACTCTGTGCGCTCTTCCTCCACGTTGCTCAATAGAATACTCTGGGCACTATCCTCGGCGGCTTGTCTCCCTGGGAAGGCCAAAAGCAGCTTTCATCTCATTGCCCGGCTGTCTACCTGATACCTTGAGTCTCGCTGACATTGACTTTATATCTCTCCTAACACTGTGAGGCAGTGGTTGCTTTGTGGGCCTGTGCGGTTCCGTCAGCGGCTGGTTTTCTGGTGTCTTTGCCCTTGCTGACATTGATTGCCTCTCTCTCCTAACACTGTGTGACACAGGTGGCTCTGTGAGATGGCTGCTAAAGTTAAAAGTTCCGAGAACCGGGAAAAGATGCGCTCCTCCCAGCGACTGCAGAGCAAATCTGGGGCCCCAAGTAGCCCGCGGGAGTTATCTCCCCCATCAGGGTCTGATGATGAGACTGTGAGTGAAGAGGAGCTGGACGCTCACAAACAACTTTCCTCTGCTCAAATCAAGCAAGAACTCCGTAAAGGCTTTGAGGGGCTAGCCAGCGAGTTCCGTTCGTTATGCGAAGAGCTGTTGAAAGATGTCGCAGAACTGCGGACTGATATTAAAGAGCTGGGAGCTCGAGTGGAAGACGTGGAGACCAAAATGGTTGATCATGATGGGACCCTGATGGATTTACAATGTGCGCTGGACCGGCAACACGCACAAGCAATGGAACTGACTTATAAAATTGATGATATTGAAAACCGCTCCCGCCGCAATAACGTGCGTTTCCGCGGAATTCCAGAAGCGGAAGGGGGCGGAGAAGATTTGCCAACTGTGCTCAAACTGTTGATAGCGGAGTTGCTCCCGGTGGAGGACCTTGCGGCGCGTGCCTCTGGGATGGAAATAGAGCGAGTCCATCGCGCCCTGGGAAAACCTCCCAATAACCAACCTCGAGATGTCATTGCGAGATTCTTGCGATACTCTGATGCGGAGCTTCTCATACGTCGAGGTCGGGAGAAAAAAGCGATCCGCTTCCAGGACGCGACAGTGTCCATCTATCAAGACCTTTCGACGTTCACCCTGGCGCGCCGGAGAGAGATGAAACCAATTACAACGGTCCTGAACAGCAAGGGGATTCGCTACTCTTGGTCCTTTCCATTTAGGATGAACTTTCTTTTGGGAAACAAAAAGATTTCAGCAAAAGATTATACTGAAGCTTGGCGAGCTCTTCGCCAGGCGGGTCTGGTTGATAATAGTCAGCCTCACCCGCCGCCCTCTAAGCCTCAGCACTCCAAATGGACTCGCGTGGGCAAGCTCACATGATGAGTCCTTTTTGTGTATAATTGCAGAGCCTTCCTTTTTGTTCGGGGAGCCTCACCCTGTGGGTCTCCCGAACTTCGGATAAGTGATGGAGTGAATGGCCATTAGTGCTTGGCTATTTTCTATTTGATTGTTTTCCCTCCTTTCTGTTCTAGTAATATTTCCCACTGAGTTATTGGCCTCTGGTGAAGATCAGCCTGGGCCCATACTCCATTACACCCAGGGGGCGGCGGATGATCTGCAAATGTTTTGATGATGACATTGCTCTGATGGAGGGGCATGATGGGATTAATGACCAGATTGGATGTGGGGTAAACGATGTTAAATGTTCTGGTTGAATTGTTGCTTTGTGGGGTTTTGGGGGGAACGGGGTTTGTGGTCAATTTACCGTGTCCTGTATTAACTTTGACAGGCAGGTGGTATTGACGGGAAAGGGGGAGGGTTCGGGTTGGAGGGAAGGTTTTTTCATTTGGAACTGGTGGGTAAATTTGGGTTTGGGGCTATGGCTCTTGTTTTTGGAGAGTGGATTAGGTGGACCTGGCGACTTAATTGGGGGCTGTGCATGAGCTTGGGAGGAGGGACTATGGTTCTTGTTTCTGGAAGGTGGCATGGGTGGGCCCGACTATTTAATTCCCCGGGCTTGATGGGGGGGAGCTACCATTGGGACCTTCTGGATAGCGGGCAGCAGCGAGGGAGTGGATTGTAATCGTTAATGGTGCGCTTTATCTCTTTGAATGTTAAAGGCCATAATTCCCAGAGGAAGAGATCCCTGCTGTTCTCAGAATTGCGCACCCTGCAGGGGGACATTGTTTACTTACAGGAGACTCATCTTCAGACCTGTAAACAGGGCTGGCTAAAGAGGTCCCCGTATACTGAGGTGCGGGTGGCCTCAGATGCGCAGGGACGGAAGAAGCGAGGAGTGGCCTTACTATTTCATCAGAACCTCTCTCTACAGATAGAGGAGATAAAGCAAGATACTCTGGGGAGGTGGCTTTTCTTGAATGTCCATCTAGAAGGGCACTTGCTAACCTTAGCTAATGTTTATGCTCCCAATACAGGTCAGGGGGCCTTTTTTGCATGATTGAAAGCCTTACTGGCGGATTTTGCAAGGGGTCCTATTGTTCTGGGGGGGGGGGATTGTAACACGCACCTGGTGCCCCACCTGGATTCCACAAGTCGCGCTGGGGGACGAGTGGGGGGGTCGGCAAGAGCCCTACAACGTCTTATGCTTGACTTGGGTCTGAGGGATGTTTGGAGGGACACCCATGGGGGGGAAAGAAGCTATACGTACTACTCTCCGGTCCACCAGGTTCACACTCGCATTGACTATTTTCTATTGGACCAGCGCCTGATGGACGGGAGAGTGACGGCTGGACATGGAGCACTGACTTGGTCAGATCATGCCCTGTGCTGGCTTGCACTCCCGGCTGGATTGTACAGTGAGCGCCAACGGCTTTGGCGCCTAGATGCGAGGTTCCTACGACGACGGGGTGCGGTGCAGGACCATGTCCGTTTTATCGCGGAATTTTTTGAGCTTAACAATTCTGGGGATGTTCCTCTCCCCACGGTGTGGGATGCCTATAAAGCTACGGCCCGAGGTCAACTCATGGCAGAGGCGGCCCGTACGCGCAAAATGTGGACGCGTGAACACGACCAGTTGGTGGAGGAGGCTGCCCGCCTAGGTTTGGAGCATGCCCGAACTGGTTCGCGACAGGTCTTGCGTCAGTGGCGGGCGGCTCGAGCCAATTTGGACGCGTGTTTGCAGAAAGAATTAGATAATAAGCGCCAGAAGTTACGGCAAACTTTTTATGAGCATGGGAATAAAACAGGCCGCTTCCTAGCCTTGCGTCTTCGCCAACAACAATCCGCGAGAGTGGTGCGCGAACTGCGCAACGCTGGGGGACGGAAGAGGGTTATCTCCCGGGAGATACGTGATCTCTTTGCTGACTTTCTGGAGCAGCTCTATAAGGCGGAGCCCCTTGAGCGGGACCGTGTACAAGACTATTTGCGGGGGATTGGTCTGCCACATCTCTCCGACCATGATCGGGCTCAGCTAGATGCTGAATTAACGGTAGACGAAGTGGAAACAGCAATCCGGCGTTTGAAAACTGGCAGTGCGCCAGGTAGTGATGGCTTCCCAGCAGAATATTATAAGAAGTTTCGGACGCAGTTAGCGCCAACCTTGACTATCTTGTTCAATGAGATCTTGGGCGGGGTCTCTTTGCCACCATCCCAGCGCGAGGTAAACCACTACACGACGCGGCGTCGTACCGCCCCATCTCCCTGTTAGATGTTGACGTTAACATATTTGCCTCTGTGCTGGCGGCGCGCTTGAACCGGGTCCTTCCGGGCTTGGTTCACCCGGACCAGGTTGGATTCGTGCCAGGTCGCCAGGCGGCAGATAACATTCGGCGTATGTTGCAGGTCATTCACGTAGCCCAACGGGAATCACAGCCAGCTCTGCTGGTGGGGATAGATGCCGAAAAAGCTTTTGATCGGGAATACCTATGGTGTGTTCTGGAGAAAATGGGCTTCGGCTCTAATTATATCTGTTGGGTTCGTAGCCTTTATCAGATGCCCCGGGCGTGCGTTCGGATCAATGGGGGACACTCGAGACGACTCTTGCTGGAGCGGGGTACGCGGCAGGGTTGCCCTCTTTCACCCCTACTCTTTGCACTCGCGATGGAACATTTGGCTCAGAGCTTCCGAGAACATCTAGGCTTGAGGGGAGTGCGTATTGGCCCTGCGGAATAAAGGATTGCACTCTTTGCGGATGACATCATATTGTCCCTGGTGGATCCGTCCACTTCCCTTCCAGTTGCGATGCAGTTGTTCGAAAGCTATGCTCGGGTATCCGGCTTTAAAATTAATTACACTAAATCGGAGATCTTGAATGTTGGGGTCCCCGGGGCGGTTTGTGCGGAGCTTCAAGCAGCTTACCCTCTTCGCTGGGTGTCCGGAGCGTTACGTTATTTAGGGGTGCAGTTGACTGTGGAGCGGGCAGACCTCTTTAGGGCCAACTATGACCCCTTGCTTCGTCAGATTCGGCGGGATCTAGAGGTCTGGAATGGCCTGCTCCTTTCTTGGTTCGGGCGTATAGCCGTAGTCAAGATGGTGGTTGTTCCTCGCTTTCTTTACCTTTTTCAGGTACTGCCGCTTCCTATCGCGCAGGCCACTTTGGCGGCCTGGCAGCAGCTGCTTATGAAATTCGTCTGGCACTATCGTCGCCCGTGCTTGGCGCGACAGGTTCTTTATACCCGCACGCGTTCTGGAGGTATGGGCATGCCCAATTTACATTGGTACTACGCGGCGGCGCAATGTCGGGCGGGGGTGGAGTGGATGATAGCTGACAGCACTAAGCGATGGGTACAACTGGAAATGAACTTGGCGGGGGGAGCCGGCTTGGGAGACTGGCTGTGGCTTGGCCCAAAACTTCGCCGTGGTAAGCGCACTAGCAACCCCTATATTCTTCATACTCTCCGTTGTTGGGACCAGCACTTCTGATCTCGCGACATGGACCTAACCCCTTTAGCCCCTATAGTAGACAACGCTTCTTTTCCGCCGGGGTTAAGTGATATAGTCTTTCGGCAGTGGGGACATCATGGCCTTAGTCGGGTCGGACAACCTTTTGATGATGGTCAAGTACAGCCTTTTCATGCATTACAAGATGAATTTGACATACCGGCCGGGCAACATTATCAATATATGCAAGTGACGCACTGGGCTCGATCCAGGCTTGTTCGGCCCCAGGTTGCTCGGGCCCTGACAGACTTGGAACGTTACTGTGAGGGGTGCACTACCACTAGGGGGCTCGTGGCGACCTTGTATGCCCATTTGCAGGGATCTCAATCATGTTCTACCAGACACAGGGAACTTTGGAACTCCGACTTGAATCTCTCCTATACTGAGCAGCAGTGGGAAAGGGCGGAGACTCACTTGTGGAAGAGTGCGGTAGCGATTAATGCCCGCGAAACTAATTATAAAATATTGTACCGTTGGTACATGACTCCGGCGCGGATCGCGCGCATATATCCTGGGGCGGTGGACCTCTGCTGGCGTCACTGTGGGCAACAGGGTACTCTAGGGCACATTTGGTGGGATTGCCCCCGCATTCGCGCCTTTTGGAGGGGTATACAATTTCGGATGCAATTGCTTCTGGGAGTGAGTATCTCTTGGGACCCGGGGATCTTCCTGTTTGGGGCCTCGGTGCCGGGTGCATGGGCTTTGCAGCTTGCTTTACTCCGCAACGGCCTGAATGCAGCTAGGTTATCCCTTGCAGCAGCCTGGAAGCGTGCCTTGGCCCCCTCCTTTCAGGCTTGGCTGGAACGGATGTGGGATATGTACACCATGGAATGAGGGGTAGCGATCAGTAGGGTGCGCCTGGCGCGCTTTGAGTTGGTGTGGGCTCCCTTTGTCTCTCGTTATGGTGCGTGACTGTGCTGGATAAGAGGGGGGGAATATGCCAACTTTAAAGGGAGCTCGCCCCCTGGGTGTGTCTTTTGCTTGCCACCTTCCTGTACTTGAACACTAACAAGCCATAGTTGGAGGGACTGGGAGGTTGGGTGGAGGGGGGGGGGTCTTGGGTTAGGGAGGCTTCGGGGGGGGGAGAAAGGGAGGTTGGGGGGTTACTGTTCCCCGTTTCCTTATTTTAAAACTGCAAAAATGAAGGCATATTGTTGCATGTTGTTGTGATCTGAAGTTATGTTATTACTGTTGCATCTTTTTTGAAGATCTTTGTGGTGTATGATTCTATGTATTCTTTGGAAGCCTTTCAATAAAAAAAAAAACTCAATAGCAATGACGAGAATATCATGATACACGTATTCAGTGGGAATTGAGTCATCAGATAACTGCTCATCATAGCTTAAGGGAGGAACAGGTAAGGGAAGAAGCAGTTTTACAACTGCTGATAGAGGCAAAAGGAGAATTTAGAAAGAAGTTACATGCTCTTTTTTTCTCTAGAGCAGAGGTAAAACATTTTGAATGTGATGTAATACATTTCCTGTGAGCAATAGTCAGGGCCAGCACTACCATTAGGCAAATTAGGTGGTCCCTAGAGCACTGGCACTCCAAGGGCACCCATTGCTCCTGCTGCTGCCCCTCTCTTTGACATGCAGCAGCGGCAATACTTTTAAAAGAGCACTGAAGCACTAGAGCCACCTTCAGCTCCAGTGCCACAGTGCTATTCCTGCTTCTGCCCCCTCTGATTTTGCTTGCTATTTGCATAGGAGCGGAAGTAGGAATGGCATCGCAGCACTGAAAGCCCCCATCCAAACAGTAAGTGAAATCGGAGGAGGGCAGAAGCAGGAACGGCACTGCATCGTTGGAGATTTATGTATTTATTTTTCTGTTTCTCTATACCGCTTTATCTGGGAATCAAAGCAGTTGACAGGCAACAAAAACATTAACTGTTTCATATAGAACGACATCAAGTAGAAATTACTGCAAGAAAAGATCAGTAAAGAATACTACAGGAGATTAAAATCCTTATTGAAAAGTGCTTTAACATTATAGAATATGATACAAGCCATCAATCCGCTGGCAATTCCTGTACTTTCATACAGCTTTGGGATTGTGGACTGGCCTTTTAAAGATCTTGAAAAACTGGATGTGCAAACAAGAAAATTCTTCCATGCCGATGAAATAATTTACAAGAATCAGTGTATGCCAAGACTACATTCCTAGAGCTGAAGGACGACTAGGACTCATAGAGATCGATTACACATGCAGAGCTACTATCATAGCCTGCCTAACAGCATCATCAGATCCAAATACGCAAAAGGTGCTGAAATATGAGAGTAAACATCCAGAATCTGTCTCCATCATCAAACTTGGACAAGCGTTCCGACGACTAGAAGGCGTGAGTGAAAATCCACAAACATGCACAGGAAAGGAAGTAACAGAATTTGCAAAACATGAGAAAAAACTTCAAAGAATTAGATCAACAAACAAGGAAAAACAAGTGGCATATGCACAAATACAGTGGAAAATACAGTGTTACTCCAGGAACCCTTTGTCGATCAAAAACAGACACATGAATGGTTAAGGAAGGGTGAACTGAAACTGAAGGATGAGAGGTTGATAATACATAAGCCCAGGAGAGCGGCTTATGGATGAGATGGTTTACAGCGAGCATTGAAAAAACTGGTAACAGAGAAATATATTGATTCTGTAAGAAAGACCTGGAAATGGTGACTCACTTCATAGCTGGTTGTGAAGTTCTGATGGCAGAAAATTTCTATACAGAAAGTAGCTTGCCTCATCCATTGGAAACTCTGTAAGCACTATAACATCACTGTGCCCAAAAAGCACTGGGATCATGACCCTAAGAAAATTACAGAGAATGAGGAGGATCACCTGGAATACTCCAATTCTGACCAATTAAAAAGCTGGATGCGAGGAAGCCAAATATAGTGGTTAAAGAGAAAAACACCAGAACGGCATTGATAATTGAGGTGTCAGTTCTAAGTGACTACTCTGTGAATCATGTGGAGAGGCAGAAGATCGTGAAATAACAGGAAATGCAGTCAGAGACCAGAAAATGAGACAGAAAGATACAGAAATATTTCCCATCATGTTGGGTACCACAGACTTGATAAAGAAGAATTTCCAAGCACATCTTGACAAACTACCCAATAGATCCTTGGAGACAGGAGAAGATCCACAGGACTGGAGAACGGCTGATGTGGTACCTCTCCACAAAAGTAATAGGGAAGAAGTGACAAACTACAAGCCAATAAGCCTTACCTCGGTGACAGGAAAAGTGATGGAGGCGCTCCTGAAAGAGCAAATAGTGGACTTCCTCGAAACCAACAGGTTGCATGATCCGAGGCAATATGGTTTTACCAAAAGACGATCTTGCCAAACAAATCTGATTGAGTTCTTTGACTGGGTGACCAGAGAACTAGATCAAGGGCATGTGATGGTTGTGATATACCTAGATTTCAGCAAAGCCTTTGATACTGTTTCTCATAGGAGGCTTATCAATAAACTCAACAGCTTGGGGATGGGTCCCAAGATGGTGAACTGGATCAGAAATTGGTTGACTGACAGATGACAGAAGGTGATAGTAAACGAAACTCACTCAGATGGAATGAAGGTGATTAGCGGTGTGCCCCAGGGTTTGATTTTGGTACTGGTACTGTTCAATATATTCGTGAATGTTATTGATGAAGGGCTGAATGGAAAAGTCTGTCTTTTTGCAGATGACACCAAAATTTGCAACAAAGTAGACTCCCCTGAAGGAGTGGGGAACATGAGAAAAAAATCTACAAAAGCTGGAAGAATGGTCTAATGCTTGGCAGTTAAGATTTAATGTGAAGAAATGCAGTGTTATGCACTTGGGAAGCAGACATCCAAGGGAATTGTATTCAATAGGGGGCGAGAGATTGGTGTGCACGGACCAAGAGAAGGACCTGGGTATGATTGTTTCTGAGGATCTCAAGGTGGCGAAACAGTGTGACAAGGCGGTGGCAAAAGCCAGAAGGATGCTGGGTTGCATACAGAGAGGAATTACCAGCAGAAAAGAAGAGGTACTAATTCCACTGTACAAGTCGCTGGTGAGGCCTCACTTGGAATATTGTGTTCAGTTTTGGAGACCGTATCTCACAAAGGATATAAAGAGGCTGAAAGCAGTTCAGAGGAAGGTAACCAAAATGATTTGGAGCCTGCATCAGAAGACTTATGAGGAGAGACTTGAAGACCTAAATATGTACACTCTGGAGGAGAGGAGGGACAGGGGAGATATGATTCAGACCTTTAAATACTTAAAGAGTATTAATGGACAAACAAACCTCTTCCAAAGATGGGGATGCTGTAAAACTAGAAGCATAACATGAAGCTGCAAGGGGGTAAACTGAAAGGCAATGTCAGGAAATACTTTTTCATTGAAAGAGTGGTGGATATTTGGAATGTAAGTTCCCAATGTAAGTGGCAGGGGCAAATACAGTGACAGAATTCAAAATGGTGTGGGACAGACACAGTGGATCCCTTTATAGCAACAGGATAAAATCAAAATAAGCATAACTATCTCTTATATCTGAAAAAATAGGGGTGACCTACACGGAGCGGTGGGTACACCCCTAAACAAAGGCATGGGGAGGGGTGACCTGCATGGATCATACTGGTCTTTATGTGCCGTCTTATACTATCTTATTCTCCAGGACCAAGCAGGAAGTCAGTCCTCACATATGGATGACGTCGGCGCCGATGGAGCCCCCGTGCGGAGCATTTCCCCAGCTTTTAAAGAAAGCCTTTGGGAATGCAGCGCGCATGCGCGGTTCCCTTCCCGCCCAAGGGTGCCATCTTGCTCAGTCTTCTTTTTTCCGCGGAGCCCAACGGATGTGTTTTCGTTTCACCCGAGGAAAAAGTCAATTTTATTCTGCGTGAACCCGTTTTCTTCGTTTCGACGCCGGTTTCTCTTTCCCGCCTGGGCCTGATACATCGATATCAAGCCCGGACCTCTTTTTTCGGTTTTTGTCCTTAGTGACTAGCGCCATTTTTTCTGTTTTCACTGGCAGCCCTGTCGTTTGACCTCGCAGGGGCCCTTTTTCCCCCGATGGCTGCCAGCGGGTTTAAAAAGTGTGATCGGTGTAAGAAACTCATGTCTCTCACCGACATACATGACTGCTGCCTCTGGTGCCTCGGACCTGATCATGACCCGATGATCTGTGGTCCATGTAGGAAAATGTCCTCTAAGGCGTTGAGGAGTCGGCAGCACCAAAAGGAAAGAATCTTCTCTGACTCTGCGTCCGGTCGGGCCCGGACCTCGTCAGAGGCCTCGACATCTCAGGACTCCGGCCCCGAGCAGCGTCGAGGCTCCTCTGAAAGGGGTCTCCCTCGCGGGAGCATCGCAAGAAGAAAAAACCCACGAGGGCGGTGTCGGTGGACCCACTTGGCTCCTCGAGGACCAAGTCGCATAGCCCCGAGCGCCGTCCCGGGTCTTCGGAGTTGGAGAGGCCTGCAAAACAACCTCGTGTGGAGATGGAGTCCCCGGGTCACGTGAGTACTGTAGTCCTCATGGACTCTCCTCCAGGGGAGCCGACGTCGGGCCCGGCGCCACCGGGGCTTGAGTCGGGGCTGCTGAGTCTCCTGAGCTCGGACTCAGGTTGACAGCCTTGGAGAGCAGCTTGGCTGCCTTCATGGAACAGCAGCGGGCACTGATCGCCGGTCTCACCGGTGCATCTGCCCCGACCACCGGGACATCGACGTCCAAGTCGACCCCGGAGGCTGAGCCGATCCTCGAGTCCATGCGCGCTCGAGTCGATCCTCGGCCAAGGTCTCCCTCGGCCTCCCGTTCGGGACCGAGGTTGTCGACACTGGTACCCTCGGCATCAGGGCAGATGGCATTGGTGCCTGCCCGACCGGAGCCGCTTGATTCCTCCTCTGAGGAGTCCGGCTGGGAGACGGAGGATGAGGAGTCACCCGACACCTTTTGGACTCGGTGCGTCCCTTTGGACTCACTCGAGTCCGAGCCTTGGAGACGGTCCCCACCGGAGGATACCCGGTTCTCGGACTTCATGCGGGATATGGCCAAGGCCTTGACATTCCCCGCGGATTCCGAGGAGGAGCCTCGAGCCGAGGAGCTCGAGGCCCTACAGTATGACTCTCCTCCAAAGGAGGCCTTTACTGTTCCGGTTCCTCCGATGCTGGAACGGTTGCTCTTCCGCATGTGGGAGGCGCCGGCGTCGATGCCGGTTTTAAGCAAGCGGGTCAATTCGATCTATCGAGTACGCAAGAGCCCCGGGTTCCAAAAGGCACAATTACCGCACCACTCCATGGTTGTGGAATCGGCCATGCATCGTCTGAAGAGTCAGAAGATGCACTTCTCAGTGCCTCCCAGCTGGGAGGCCCAGAACCTGGATGCCCTCTGTAAGAAGTGCTTCCAGGGCTCTATGCTTGCTTGCCGTGTCCAGACCTACCAGCTGTACATGGGCATGTACCTTCGAGACCTGGCAAAGGAGATTGACGGGTTCTCTGCTGGTCTCTCCGAGGAACCTTTGCAGAGGTTCAATGCTCTGTCGTCATGTATTCGTGAGTGCTCGAAGTTTATTTCTCGAGCAGCCTATGATGGCTTCGAGGCTTCGGCCCGAGTAGCCGCGGCTGGCATCGGTGCACGCCGTCAGGCCTGGCTACAGTCATCGGACCTCGAGCCATGGGTGCAGGACAAGTTGGTCGATGTCCCCTGCCGAGGTGAAAACCTCTTTGGCAAGCCCATGACTGAAAAGGCTGCAGAACTCGAGACCAAGACTTACCCAGACTAGGCTGTCCAGAAAAACCTCTGCCCCTTCTCAGAAGAAAAAGGGCTCGGGAAAAAAGACCTTTTACCTGAGGAAGTCATCTGCCTATAAACAGTACCCTCATTATCAGGCCTCTGTAGCTCCCCAACAGGGTCAGCAGGCCAAGGGGCAGGGACATGGGCCCCGTAGGCAGAAAGCCCCCAAGCCCCCAACACCGGCTCCTGCACAGCAAGGAGCGGGGTTTTGACTCCAGTGGCATAGCCTCTCCTCCTCAGCTGGCCATCAGCACAGGAGGCCGGCTGGCCCTGTTTGCCCACAGGTGGTCAGCCGTCACAAGGGATACCTGGGTGCTCCGTATAGTCCACAGGGACTATCTTCTCCACTTTCACCACACCCCCTCCTATTTTCCAGGGGAGCTTCCAAGACTCCCTCTGCACAGGGACTTACTACTGCAGGAGTTGGCAAGTCTTCTAAAGGAACAGGCCGTGGAACCGGTGCCCCACCACCTGAGGGGTCAAGGCTTCTATTCCAGGTACTTTCTAGTACCAAAAAGAACAGGAGGCCTCAGACCCATCCTAGACTTGTGAAATCTCAACAAGTTCCTGGAGAGGGAAAAGTTCAAGATGCTCACCCTTGGAATCCTGCTGCCCTACCTCCAGCAGGGAGACTGGCTATGCTCCTTAGAACTAAAGGATGCATATACTCACATCCTCATTCATCCAGACCACAGACAATATCTCAGGTTTGTAGTGGGAGGAAACCACTATCAGTACAGAGTACTGCCCTTTGGCCTAACCTCCGCCCCCAGGGTGTTCACCAAGTGCCTGGCGGTGGTGGCGGCCTACCTAAGGCTTCAAGGCCTCTTTGTGTATCCATACCTGGATGACTGGCTCATCAGGGGCCAGTCTCCACAGGAGGCCAATCAAGCCACCCTTCGCACTGTTGCTCTCCTTCAGCACTTGGGGTTTGTTATAAACTTCACAAAGTCCGCTTTACACCCTTCACAGAACATGGAGTTCATAGGAGCAAGGCTGGACACCCTTCAGGCCAAGGCCTTTTTACCCGTGGACAGGGCCCACAGATTAATGGATCTGGCCAGGCAGTTCCACAGCAATTCTCTGGTCTCCGCCAGGCAATTCCTGCGGCTTTTAGTTCACATGGCTTCTACAGTCCATGTAACCCCAAATGCCCAGCTGCACATGAGGCCAGCTCAGTGGGGCCTCAGGACTCAGTGGCACCAAGCCACAGGATGCCTTACGGACAAAGTGAGGGTGTCCACGCTACTAGCCTCTTCTCTGAAGTGGTGGCTTCATCTTCCGAATCTACTGCAAGGGGTGTTTTTTCAGACACCTCCACACTCTCAAGTGCTGACCACCGATGCTTCTCTTCAGGGTTGGGGTGCACATTGCCAAGGAGCATGTACTCAAGGCCTGTGGACCCCTTGGGAGGCTGCTCAGCAGATCAATCTCTTAGAACTGAGAGCTATCCGCTTAGCCCTGAGAACCTTCTCCCATCTAGTCTCTCACCAGTCTGTCTTGGTCCAAACGGACAATCAGGTTGCTATGTTCTACGTGAACAAGCAAGGGGGCACAGGGTCCCTTCTTCTATGTCAGGAGGTGCAGAGACTGTGCTCCTGGGCAGTCGATCACGGCATCCTTCTCAAAGTAGTCTACCTCCCGGGTCAGGAAAATTACCTGGCGGACAGACTGAGCCGGATCTTGCAGCCGCACGAATGGCAATTGAATCCCTTAGTGGTTCAATAGATCTTCCTGAGATGGGGCCTTCCAACCATAGATCTCTTAGCCAGTCCTCTGAACCGTCAACTTCCAAGGTTCTGTTCCAGACAACCGCATCCTCTCCGAGTAGCAGCGGATGCGTTTCTCATTCCTTGGTCCACAGGCCTCCTATATGCGTTTCCTCCCACGCCTCTAGTGCCCAAGACACTGTTCAAAGTGCTCAGGGACAGGGCCTCGATGATCCTGGTGGCCCCCAGATGGCGAGGCAACTGTGGTTCCCACTTCTTTTGCAACTAGCGGTGGACACTCCTCTTCCTCTGGGGATGCAACCCGATCTCCTGAATCAGGAGCACGGATCTCTCTTACACCCCAATCTCCAGTCCCTACAGTTGATGGCCTGGCTGCTGAAAGGGTAGTTCTAGCACCCTTACTGCTGCCTAGGGAAGTGGAGGACATGGTCTTGGCCTCTAGGAGGCAATCCACCCGAAAGTCTTATGCCCTTAAGTGGCGTAGGTTCTCTGGTGTACTCAGCACAACGAAGATCCTTTCTCATGCCTGGTACCAGTGGTGCTGCAATATTTGCTTCACCTGTCCAACCTAGGCCTTAAATCCAATTCTGTGAGAGTGCACCTTAGTGCTCTTTCAGCACACCACTCCCCAGTGGACAGTCGGTCTCTTTCCAGCCATACTTTGGTGGCTCGCTTCCTCAGAGGCCTGCTTTTGCTTAAACCTCCACTGTGTCCTCCTGCCCCTGACTGGGAATTGAATGTGGTCTTGCAACGGCTTACGTGTCCACCTTTTGAACCTATGGCTACCTGTCCTCTACATTTTCTCTCCTGGAAAACATTGTTCCTAGTAGCCCTTACCTCAGCGAGGCGAGTGAGTGAGCTTCAGGCCCTAGTATCAGATGCTCCTTATACTAGGTTCTATAGGAACAGAGTAGTCTTACGGACTCACCCTAAGTTCCTTCCTAAGATTGTCTCCTCTTTCCACCTCAATCAGGAGGTAATTCTTCTGACTTTCTTTCCCAGGCCGCATGCCAGCCGGGCTGAAATGGTCTTGCACACCCTGGACTGTAGGAGGGCATTGTCCTTCTACCTTGACCGTACGCGGGAGCACCAGAGGGCTGCTCAGCTCTTCATCTCTTTTGGCCCCAATAAGTTGGGGTTGGCTGTCTCCAAGCGTACTTTGTCCATATGGGTAGCTGTCTGTATCGCCTGGGCTTACAGGGCAGCCGGCCTCTCATTGTAGGGTCGAGTTATGGCTCATCGTGTCAGGGCGAAGGCTGCGTCAGTGGCTCTTCTCCGCTCTGTTCCGTTGGCAGACATCTGCCGGGCCGCTACTTGGTCTTCAAGCCAGACCTTTGCAGCCCACTACTGCCTTGAGAGGGAGTCCCGCAGGGACAGTGCTTTCGGGCAGGCGGTACTCCATAATCTCTTTGGGGTTTAGGCAACTCCTACCCTCCGGCCCTGGTGTTGGGCTACCGTTCGGGGGCGTTATCAGAGAAGATTCTGTTCTTGCATGCTGAGGCTCTAGAGGGAGCTCATTGTTTCAGTTTGGGGCCTCTGGTAGCCCTGAGCTGGGGAGTCCCATATGTGAGGACTGACTTCCTGCTTGGTCCTGGAGAAAGAGTAGTTACTCACCTGTAACAGGTGTTCTCCAGGAGCAGCAGGAATCAGTCCTCACAACCCTCCCTCCTCCCCTCGGAGTTGCAGTCATATGCTTTATTTTTGCTATTTTTTGCTGTCTTTTAGCTATGTCATCAGACTGAGCAAGATGGCACCCTTGGGTGGGAAGGGGACTGCGCATGCGCGCTGCATTCCCAAAGGCTTTCTTTGAAAGCTGGGGAAATGCTCCACACGGGGGCTCCGTCGGCGCCGACGTCACCCATATGTGAGGACTGATTCCTGCTGCTCCTGGAGAACACCTGTTACAGGTGAGTAACTACTCTCTATGTAACATCTTACAAACTCCAGCAGAAGGCTCTCTTGGGCATGATGCAAGTATAACGCCGAGCCTTAGCAGTAAATTTGAGAGACCGAGATCATGCTCCACACTGGCTTAGAAGTGAGGTTCGTGACTGTCATGGTATGCGCAAAACTCTCCGATTTGGAGAAACTGCCCTGAGACAATCCATAATAACATCAAACAGAATGCTTACATTTGGTAACTATGGTCAATAGATCGTAACATAATCAATAACAGTAAATATGTAAACAAAAGTCCTGTATTGTTGGGGGAGGTGGAAAGGAGGAGTAAGAGGTGGGAGGGTGATACTTGCTGCAAGGGGGCTAAGTATCTGGAAGTTTTATTGTTCCATAATGATATACTGGTTAGTCCTTGAAGTGTTCTTTAAATAGGAATGTTTTGAATTCTTTTCAGAATTTTGTTAGGTTGTGTATTTCTCTGAGGTTGTTGGGGTGTGCATTCCATAGATGAGGTGCATACATGGAGAAGGCTCTGTTGTAAGTAGTTTGGTTTACCCATGTTATTTCCGCTGGCAGGTCCAGTAAATTCTGGTTACATCTGTGCTTGCTTCTCTTGGTTGTTGGTGTTTGGATGAGGGACTTTAGGTATGGTGACAAGTGGTCGTGTAGGGTTTTGAATATGTTCATTATTGATTTATATTTGATTCAGCTGTGTATAGGTAGTCAGTGTAGATCTCTTAAAATTGGGGTAATGTTGTCGGGGGGGGGGGGTTTGCTTCTACTATAGTGCATGCTGCAGTGTGTTGGGCTATCTGTAATTGCTGAAGTTCATATTTGAAGAGATGAAGGTAACTCCACTGCTTTGCTGCCATTTTAAAAGTATTGCCGTCACTGCAGATCATGAAGAGGGGTGGCAGTGGCAGCCATTGGGGCAGGAGGGGCACTAGGAATGAGGTTCACTAAGGCGCCTCATATACTTGTAGCAGCCCTGGCAACAGTCTCCAGAGAGACTTTTTGAGGGTTACTTTTTTGGACTGAAAGGGAAAGTTGCTTAGTGCCACACTAAAAGTATAGATGATTTCCTCCCACCTAGGCAGGAAGGAGTTGCCCAGCATTCTAAGATAATATCATCAGAAGCAGTTGGAAGAAAGGATGAAGAGCAGATGTACTATGGTTTCCTCGGATCAGCTGAGGGATGAAATTCAGAGACATATCCCACAACTGTCCCTCTAAACAAATCCCTCATGACCTGGTTGTGTCCTTGTGTGATACCTGCAGGCAAAACATAATGAAACAGGGGTGTCCATGATAAAAGCAAGCACAAAAAGTATGGCAGAAGAGACAGAGCCTTTGCAAATAGAGGAACCAATTTCAGGAGAATAGTCCTACAGGAAGGGAGGAAAGCTGGGCAGTGAAGTGGCTTCTGGCCATCCTGGCTTGGGTGTCACTAGGAGTGCTGGAGTAGCATAAATCCCAGGGGAACATAATTGCATTTCTGTTGGTAATGCTGGTACTGCTCAGTATAATTTGTTATAGTTTGACCTAAAACATCCAGAAGACTCCTCTCTATGTCTTGTGGAACATTCTCAGGCTTTTGTACTTGGCATTTTCAAACAGACTGAAACAAATCAGCAGAGCAGAAAGTGAGAGCAAACATTTTAAGTAGTGATTTCACAAACCACAAAGTATACTTACAATACAGGCAGGGAAATATAATCATTAGTTCAAGGAACACTCTGTGCTGCTGATGCATTAAAAGCAAGCAAACACAAAATCAGAGAAAATTTAGGATTTTTTAAACCTGCCTTTCCAAATAATACTTACGGAGGCTTACTTCATTAGTATACTGTTACAATATGTTCCTTATGGTCTATGTGGGCAATGGAAGATGAAGTTACTAGCCCAAAGTCATAAGGAGTGTCAGTGGGGAACATAGGATCCAAATAGGGTTGCCAACTGGCCGGTTTTCAGCCGGCCTGGCCGGTTTTTCCATGGCCAGGCCGGCTGCCGGCGCAGAGGCAAAACCGGCCCTTGAAAAGCTGTTTTTTTTGCTCTGGCCGCAAGATCGGGAGCGGCCAGAGCAAAAAAAACCCGCTTTTCTCCCAACCCGGAGGGCTTCAGAGGGAGCCGGGGAAGCCCGTGCGAGGCCCCGGCTCCCTCTGTACAGCTGCCAGCGTGAAGAGCCTTTACCTTCACGCTGGCGGCTGTTCCTGTGAAGCCGCGATTGGTGGAAAAGGTTAAAGGCAATGCCCTTTAACCTTTCCCAGCATTCGCGGCTTCACAGGAACAGCCGCCAGCGTGAAGGTAAAGGCTCTTCACGCTGGCAGCTGTTCAGAGGGAGCCGGGGCCTCGCGCGGACTTCCCCGGCTCCCTCTAAAGCCTCAGACAGCCGCGGTTTGGGGGGGGGAGGCCAAGGACTGCCTGGGCTTTGATGGGGGGGAGGTGACCTGGACTGGAAAAGGGCTAGGAGGGGGGAATTTGACTGGAAATGGGTTGTGATGGGGAGGGGGGACCTGGACCGGAAAAGGGCTATGGGGGGGGGGGGACTTGGACTGGAAAGAAATGGGCTGTGATGGGAGGGGACCTGGACTGTAAAAGGGCTGGGGGGGGGACATGGACTGGAAATGGGTTTTGATGGGGAGGGGTACCTGGACTGGAAAAGGGCTATGGGGGGGGGGGAACCTGGACTGGAAAAGGGCTATGGGGGGGGGGGAACTTGGACCGGAACTGGGCTATGGTGGAGGGAGGGGGAACTTGGACTGGAAATAGGCTGTGATTAGGGGGACTTGGACTGGAAATGGGTTGTGAAGGGGGGGGGGACCTGGACTGGAAAAGGGCTATGGGGGGGCATTGGACTGTAAAGAAATGGGCTGTGATGGGGAGGGGGACCTGGACTGTAAAAGGGCTATGTGGGGGGGGGGACATGGACTGGAAATGGGTTGTGATGGGGAGGGGGACCTGGACTGGAAAAGGGCTATGGGGGGGGGGAACCTGGACTGGAAATGGGCTATGGTGGAGGGAGGGGGAACTTGGACTGGAAATAGGCTGTGATTAGGGGGGCTAGGACTGCAAATGGACTGTGATGGTGGGGGGGGGTAGGACTGCAAATGGGCTGTGATGGTGCAGGGGGACTCGGACTGCAAATGGGATGTGATGGGGGGGGGGCCTAGGACTGGAAATAGGCTGTGATGGGGGACTTGGACTGGAAATGGGCTGTGATTGGGGGGGCTAGGACTGGAAATGGCCTGTGATGTGAAGGCTAGCACTGGAAATGGGCTTATGAAGAGCTGGAATAGGACTGGAAATGGGCTGATGTGGGGCATGGGAGAATGGGACTAGAAGGGAGTGGATGCTGGGTGGGTCTAGAACTATAAGGGAACTGATTTTGGGGGAGGACTAGAATAGATGGGGAATGAGTGGAGAGGGGAAAAAATATTTTGTGTGGAAGAAAAGTCTACGATGGGCCGGATATTGGGAGAGTAAGAGGGGCTTGAGAATGGAAGGGTGAAATTTAAATGGATGATAAAGGAATAAGGAAAGAATTGGGGGAAAGAGCAAAAGGGAAACAATCAGTATGTTAAAGCAGAAATAGAGAGAGAATGGAAAACATCTAAAAGAGAAGAAAGGACAAATGGATAGCTCGCAGAAGACACGAAGAAACCAGAAGAAAGTGACTGGAGCAATTGCAACTGAAAAATAAAACGCCCAAACAGAAGGTAGAAAAATACTTTTTATTTTGAATTTATTAGCTGGAATATGTTTGGTCTGGGAAGTGTGTATTGATAACATCTTTGCGTTTTTGTTTAGTGCAAGAGGAAATTACTTTATAGTTTTATTTCTCCAGTGTTGTACATTTCATGTTTGGATTTTGGGGTTCCCAGTTTAATTATTATCTGACCAAGGAAGTTAGCCTACACGTATCCTCGGTAATTTTTGTGGGTGGGGCTGGGGGCGGGGCAAGGGTGGGACTAGGGGCGGAGAATGGGTGGAGCATGGCGAGCCACAGGTGTCGGGTTTTTCTCGGTGAAAAAGTTGGTAACCCTAGATCCAAAGCCTTCTTTTCCTAAGTCATAGCCCATTGTTCTAAGCACTAGGCCACTCCTTAGTACCAGGCTCTTTAGTATATAGCATTATGTACTGTAGCACTCCAGGCTGTGCTTTTCTAGAACAATCTAACACTTCAAAGATGCTTAAGTCTCTTGACCTTTTATTTTAGATACACCAAAGCCTAGGCTGGTTCAGTACTTTGGCAGGAGCATTGGGGTTTGGATCTATCATCTCCCATCCATGGGGCAAGCAGGGTTTCACATGTCACAGAAGTGATTTATTAGATCACAGTATAGAGGAAAAGAAGAATGAGGTCACACTTCAGGAGCAGCCCAAACTGGCAACAGTGTGCAGAATAGTTCAGGAGAATCATTTTTCAGCTGTAGGGCATGGAGAGAGAACAGCAAGACAAAAAGGTAGGGAATGAAGTACAAAAGAGAAAACTAAATTAAATACACAGTTCGCCACAAGTGAGTAGATGATCTTTGCCAGTCCTGCCATTTTGAATATTCTATTGGTGACCTAGACGCGCTCCTCAGTTACTTTATGTCTGGTCTTGGCTGCTGATCAGCGAGCTGCTGAGAAAGAAAACACTCAGTTCTGATGACATGATAAAATATCTTTTAGTTTGTTGTTTTTATTTGTATAGGAATATATTTTAAGTAGTGCTCTATTCACAAGGCCAGAATTGTGTGTGCTAGGATTCAATATGCTGCTTTAATTTTTGAATACAAATTCATACACATTGTTACTGAGGGAAGTGCTTTTACCTCAGATAGCTTAATTTATTTTATTTTATTCTGTAAAATACATGTTTGGATCTTCCTAAGTAGTTTATCTTCTGGGATGCTGTTGTTTCATAGGCTGGTATACACAGAGGGGGAGGGGGCAAAGGTCTACATTAACAAAAACTTGTACAGCTGTTGGATGGATATCGAACACTGAAATATAGACAACAAAATTAATCTTCAAGGCAAGAAGTGGCCTGTGTACTAAACATTTTCCCATCAATGCGAAATGAAATAAAATCCTTTAGTATATCTGGCCTTATTGATCCAAGTGCAATTAGACAGCCAAGTGGAGACATCTGAAAGCATGAGTGGCCTATAGACATCATTTTGCAATTGGATGACTGCATCCAATTTTTAACATTAGATGTCTAGATGGCACCAGAAATGTAAATATTTAACTAAGCATCCAACTCAGTGGAAGTTTTGGAGAGCCAGTACTGGATAAAATTCTTCCCTTCTTCTCTGTACACAAAGCTAGTCATCCAAAATCCCACCTCATGTTACTACGGATCATTTGTATAGCGCTACAAGGCATATACAGAGCTGTGCATGTACAAGTAAGATACAGCCCCCGCTCATCAGAGATTACAATCTAATCAAGACAGACCACACAACAACTGGGTACTAAGGTAGTTCAAGGGGAATGGCAAGATATAGATAGGTGATATGCAGGAGAATAAGGGGATCAGGATCCAAACGCAGCCTCGAAGAAGAGGGCTTTTACCTGGATTTGAATAGGGCCGAGAAGAAGCCCGGCGTAGTACTAACTCCAGGTACAGCTGCTGTTCTTTGAAAATGTACCTCCAAAGGAGCTACTGATATACCAGTGAAAACTGTAACTTAAATAAATGAAATATATGCCGTCTTCTGCATACAGAAAGATCATGACCAGCAGGGCAAAATGCATATCTAAATGAATATATTTTGTATGGTACAGTATGGATATAAATAATACCAAATGTCAGAAGGAATAACTCAGTCCACATGGGTCCTTGCCATTTCATAATGAGTATTACTATTTCGATAATGTTGCCTAGACAAAGCAAAATTGCTGTAGCGTGGGGTTTAGTGGAACAATTCCTAGTGGAAATCACTGAGCATGGATAGTGCAAATCTTCTGGGCAACCATACACCTTTCAGCAATAACGAACTGTCTGGGTGTCCAAGGCAATGCAGAGGTTTGTTGGCATGTCAGAAAGCTCTCTGGATCTAGTGAATATGAGAAACATGGTCTCTGGAAGAAAAAGTCAGATTACAAGTGTTGTGTGGTGCATCCCGAGTTGTTCAAATTGTTTCTCTATGTACATTTTCATATGTCGAAGGAAGAATGACGTGCACTCCATCAAACATTTCCATCTTTCCTTGTGCTTCTTTGCCTCGGTCATAGAGAACAAAAATACTTAAAAAGCAACCTGCTCCCTGTCTCCCCTTCCTTTTCTTCCCTGCTTATCTAATGTCTTCAGACACAGGCGAGGTGGAGCAGAAAGGCAGTCAACATCAGCCGAAGGCTGCACCAACCACAGGGAAAAAACAAGAAGAATCGAGAAGCAGAGGGAGCTTAAAAAAGCCACAGTAACAGTGCATTAACCATTAAACTCCTGGTTAATGTGAGTATATTTATGTTTAATACACAGGATGACGATGTGGTCTGAGGCACAGATGGCCTGTTTGATGCTGGAGAAGGGAAAACTTTGTCTTGTTTCATTGGAGTAGTAATGGTGACTGCTTTTAACTTTATTTTTATATATTCCGTTTCACATTAAAAATCATGTAAACTCCAGGAAAAGTGCATCACTGGTCCTCATCAAGGAGATCAAATCAGGAAATAAAAATAAATATGTAACCCATATATTAGGGAGCAGTAAGTATACTGTAATTCAAGATGTATGAACTATTCCAACGTTCTTTGCTTAATTCCTATTTACCAATAAACCTACAATAAATATTTAAACAGAACATTTTCCCAACAAAAATGTCTCCAATTGCAATGGATAAAAGAAAGTATAAACGATTTCTCCCCAACGTGGCCAGACATTTACACAGAAATTTCAAATAAAAGTGATAAAGCAAGAGGCTTCAACTGCAAAAAGCTCCTCCTACAAGCTTGCGTTTGTCTGGACACGTCTGGGAAGATACTAATCTCTTGCCCCCAAAAAGGAATATGCTTTTTAGCAAAATAAAATTTCAAAATTGATTATTTCTTTCAAATTTCACAGCAATAAGCAACAGGCAAGGTTGCTTGAGAAGTATTGTCCTCAGAGGACTCCAGAAACGCAGTTAATTCTAAACTATCCATAGATGTCAAACAGTCTATTCCCCCTCATCTTCGGAAGCCAGCTTCTTAGCAGTAGGCAAATAAAATATATTGGCCACTGCTTTAGAATCAGGCTGAGGACATACCAAAACCTCTTTTAAGTATTTCTTTAGCAGTTCATATGGAGACAACAGTGAATGAGAGGGAAATTTAAAAATCTCATGTTCTTTCCTCTCAAGGAATTTTCCATTTGTTCTAACTTATTGTGTGCTGATCAACTATCTTTATCATACGCCGCATATCACGGTAGGCCCCAGTCTTTTATGGGACTGGTTGGCACCCTGATGATGTCAGCAACATGCACCAACTCCTCACACCTCTGCAGACAATGGTTTTAGCATCTCACTGCTACCACAGGTCATAAGAACATAAGATATGCCATACTGGGTCAGACCAATGTCCATCAAGCCCAGTATCCTGTTTCCAACAGTGGCCAATCTAGGTCATAAGTACCTAGCAGTTTCCCCAAAGACACAGGTTCCACAATGCTTGTATTGAGTCAAGCGGTGATATCTTGGGTCCCTTTTAATAATAGTTATGGACCTTTCCTCCAGGAACTTGTCCAAACCTTTTTTTAAACCCAGTTACACTAACCGCTTTTACTACATCCTCCAGTAACAAATTCCAGAGTTTGATTACACGTTGAGGAAAAAAATATTTCTCTTATTAGTCTTAAATAGGTTACCCTGTAGCTTTATTGCATGTCCCCTAGTTTTTCTATATACTGATGACATAGACAATCGATCTACGTTTACCCGTTCCACTCCATTCATTAATTTATAGACCTCTTTCATATCTCCCCTCAGCCTTCTCTTTTCCAGGTTAAAGAGCCCTAACCTTTTTAGCTTCTCTTCATAGGGTTATCCTTCCATCCCCTTTACCATTTTGGTGACTCTTCTCTGTACCTTTTCTAATAACGCTATATCCTTTTTAAGATACGGCGACCAGAATTGCACACAATATTCAAGGTGCGGTTGCACCATGGAACGATACAAAGGCATTATAATATCCTTTGTTATATTTTCCTTTCCTTATGATACCTAGCATTCTATTTGCTCTCTTGACTTCCGCTGCACACTAGGTGGAGGGTTATAACATATTATCCACGATGACACCTAAATCTTTTTCCTGGGTGGGTGGTGGTTCCTAATGTGGAACCTTGCATCATGTAACCATAGTTTGGGTTGTTCTTTCCTAGGTGCATAACTTCGCACTTGTCCACATTAAATTTCATCTGCCATTTGGATGACCAGTCTTCCAATTTATCAAGATCCTCTTGCAATTTTCCACAATCCTCATGGGTTTTAACAACTTTAAATAGTTTTGTGTCATCTGCAAATTTGATAACCTCACTCGTTATTCCTATTTCCAAGTCATTTATGAATATGTTAAAAAGCAGAGGACCCAGCACAGATCTCTGCGGTACTCCACTATTCACCTTTCTCCTTTGGGAAAATTGGCCATTTAGCCCTACCCTCTGTTTTCTATCTTTTAACCAGTTCCTGATCCACAATAGTACACTGCCTCCTATCCCATGCCTTTTTAGTTTTGGCAAAAGTCTCTGATGAGGGACCTTGTCAAAGGCTTTCTGAAAGTCCAGATACACTATATCAACCAACTCTCCTTTGTCTACCTCTTTATTCACACCTTCAAAAAAACATAATAAATTAGTAAGACAAGATCTTCCTTGTCTAAGGCCATGTTGGCAGTCTCCCATTAAGCCATGACTATCTACATGTTCAGTAATTTTGTTCTTTATGATGGTTTCTACAATTTGTCCTGGTACTGATGTCAGGCTCACTGGTCTGTAGTTTCCTGGATTACCCGTGGAACCCTTTTTAAAAATAGGTGTTACATTGGCCATCCTCCAATCTTCAGGTATTACAGATGATTTTAATGATAGTTCACAGATTACTAATAGTAGGTCTGCAGTCTCATATTTCAATTCTTTCAACACCCTTGGATGTATACCATCTGGTCCAGGTGATTTGCTATTCTTCAGTTTATCAAATAGTTGTAATACATCTTCCCGGTGTATCGATATTTCTTTCAGTTCTTCTGCAGTATCATCTTTAAATACCATTTCAGCCATGGGTAACATCCCTACATCTTCCTCAGTAAAGATCAAAGCAAAGAATTCATTCAGTCTCTCCGGTATGGCCTTGTCCCCTCCTAGTGCCCCTTTTACCCCTCTATCATCTAATGGTCCAACTGACTTTCTCACAGGTTTTTTGCTATGAATGTACTTGAAAAAGTCTTTATTATGCATTTTTCTTCCACAGCAAGCTTCTTTTCAAATTCTCTCTTTGCCTGTCTTATCAATGCCTTGCATTTAACTTGCCAGTGCTTGTGCTGTTTCCAGTTTTCGTCATTTGGCTCTTTTTTTCCATGTCCTGAAAGATGCTTTTTTGGCAACAACAGCCTCTCTGACCTCATCTTTAAACCATGCTGGCAGTTTTTTGGACTTCCTTTCACTTTTCTTAAAGCGTGGAATACAACTGGTCTGGGGTTCCAAGTTGGTATTTTGAAACAATACCTAAGCTTGATGTAAGTGTTTAACCTTTGCAACTGCTCCTTTTAGTTTATTTCTTAACTATTTTCCTCATTTTATCATAGTCTCCCTTTCAAAAGTTAAAAAGTAGTACTGTGATTTTCTTACCATCCCTCCTCCATTAAATAAATCAAATGTGATCATGCTATGATCACTATTGACAAGTGACCCCAACACTCTTATCTCTTGTACCAGATCTGGTGTTCCACTAAGGACTAGGTCCAAAATGGCTTCCCCTCTGGTCAGTTCATGAACCAGCTGCTCCAAGAAGCAGTCATTTATTTCATCTAGAAACTTTATTTCCCAAACATGTCCTGCCGTGACACTGACCCTGTCAATACCGGGGTAATTGAAATCACCCATTATTATTACTGTGCTGTAACTTTTGTTAGCTTCCCTGATTTCTTTGAGCATTTCATCATCCATTTGTTCATTCTGGCCAGGCGGACGATAGTACACTCCCATTGACATCGTCTTCCCCTATTTACATGGAATTTCAATCCATAGAGATTCTACAGCAAATTTTGTTTCCTACAAAACTTTAATCCTTTATGACTCAATGCCCTCTCTAAAATAGAGCGCAGCCCCTCCATCAGTTTGATAAGCTCTATCATTACAATTTAGTTTTTACCCAGGTATCACAGTGTCCCACTGGTTGTCCTCCTTCCACCATGTCTCTGAGACACCAATAATATCTAACCTCTCATTTAGTGCTGTATATTCTAACTCTCCCATCTTATTTTTTAGATTTCTAGCATTTGCATACAAGCATTTTAGAGACTGTATTTTATTCATATTAATTTGGCTATTGATTGGCAGGGGTAATTTGGAATCTTTAAGCTCTGTATGCTCCGTACTCAAGGGCATTTGGGCTACTTTTGTCTTTATTGGAACCTCTCTGCTGATATGCCCTAACTTCATTCTTTTGCTAATATCCTTCAAGGATACATTGTTCCAAACCATGTGCTCTTGAGCGACTGTCGGCTGTCCCCTATTAAAAGCTGCTCTATCTCCTTTCTAAAGGTTAATGCCAGCAGCCTGGTTCCATCCTGGTTAAGGTGAAGCCCATCCCTTCAGAAGAGCCCCTCCTTTCCCCAGAATGTTCCCCAGTTCCTAACAAATCCAAAACCCTCATCTTTGCACCATCGTCTCATCCACGCATTGAGACTCTGGAGCTCTGCCTGCCTTTTGGGTCCTGCGCGTGGAACGGGAAGCATTTTGGAGAATCCTACCCTGGAAGTTCTGGATTTCAACTTCCTACCTAAAAGCCTAAATTTAGCCTCCAGAACCTCCCTACCACATTTTCCTGTGTCATTGGTACTGACATGTACCAAGACAGCAGACTCTTCCCCAGTACCATCTAAGCCCTTGTCTAGGTGGCGTGCGAGGTCTGTTAACTTCGCACCAGGCAGGCATGTTATCAGGCGATCTTCACATCCACCAGCCACTCAGCTATCTACATGCCTAATGATCGAATCACCAACTATAACTGCTGTCCTAACTCTTCCCTTATGGGCCCATGGCCCTGGAGAAATTTCCTCGGTGCGAGAGGGTTTTACATCACCTGGAGGACAGGTCCTAGCTACAGGATCACTTCCTGCCATACCAGGGTGATGCTCTCCTGTCACATGACCTCTCTCCTCCATGGCAACAGGGATGCTGCCAGACTGGAGGTGGGACTTCACGACTATATCCCTGTCGGTCTCGTCTATGTACCTCTCTGTCTTCCTTATGTCTTCCAAGTCTGCTACTCTAGCCTCCAGAGATCGGATTCATTCCCCGAGAGCAAAGAGCTCCTTGCACCTAGTGTGCACGTAAGACCCCTCACCAACTGGGAAAATCATACATGTGACACTCAATGCAAAAGACTAGAAAGCCCCCATCTTGCTGCTGGACTGCTGTCTGCATCTTAGTTTTAAGGTTGTGTTTAGATATTTAAGTTCTTTACTTACTAAGGAATGCTGGGGATACTTATACTAATAAAACTATACCTAATAAATTTAATGTACTTTGTTCACCTGAAACTTAATTAATCTCAGGTCCTTATTGCATGCCTGATGAGGATAAACAGCTGCACCTGAGAGTGAATATGGCACCTCCTTTCCTTTAAAAGGTTTAAGCACCTATAAAGCTGTGATTATCCCAGGGGTGCGTGAGTGTCAGGGAGGGAGGAAGGGAGGGAAAGAAGACTTATTAAAAGCTAACTACTACACAGTACCCTGTCCTGTGCTTCTAAGGTAATCTGTGACCAATTTCCAGGGAAAGTCCCATAGCCCTTGCTTAGATAGAGGGAATCTTGGGGTCTAAATTTAACCAGAAAACTCTCTTCTGTGTTTTAAATTTAAACTGAAAGCTCTTTGCTGCTACTAGGCCCTGGCTGATTTAACAAATACACTGGGTTCACAGATTAATCAGCTTTAATCTAAAGAATTCCTTTTCCCCCAAGATTTAGAAAAATTCCCAGAAGTAAATGCTTACAATTGCAGATCTCTCTCCAGAAGTAGCAGTCCCCTTTTGTAGTCCTTCAATGTCAGCCCTCCGATCTACAGTCTCTTTTATCCAAACAGGATCCCAACCCTGTCACACGTTCTCAGAGGTCACACTTCTACCTGCCAAGATCTGATACATGCTGCCCCTGAAAAACATCCCTTGCTAAAGTAGTAGGGTTTCTTGTAACAATTGTTGATTGTGATTTGTGGCCCATTTGAGAGCACATAAAGGGTTTTGGGGGGAGGAAAATAAACAATATATTGAGAGCCCTAGAAACCTCAGGATTAGAGGCTGCAATTTCTGGAGCCAAAACAGGAATCCTACCACTGAGATAAAAGGAGCTGCTCCCTTAACTAAGCCACTGGGAGAAATCTTATTAACCTTAAACAGACTACTCGTATCCATCCTCTTCTTACTCTGTCATGTCACATACTTTCCTACTCAAGTGGAAAACAGCTTTTCCAGGTAACTCACCTTGGGCTCTGAGGATCAAGCTTTAGGATCACACAACTGCTATGAAACATGAAAGTCTGCACTACATGTGCATTCTACAATACCTGCTTGGGTGCCTTCCAGTTCCAGTTCAGTCTGCACCACACAGCAAATGCAACAGCTTCCCTAGCTGAGCTACAAAGAGAACCCTGCTTTAATTATGTTGCTCATATCCATTTTTTTATTATTCTGTCACAAACTGTGTACAGAATACATGCATACAATCAGTATGATACACCAAGGTCCTCTAACTATTCTCCCCCAATCATGCCCCTTCCTTTATTCACTGTTTTCTGATTTCCTGAGTTCTGTTCCTTCTTTTAGCCTAATGCATCCTCACCCTCTCTCAGCCTTGATATTATAGTATCCACTAAATCAGCCCGGATCAATAAAATACCATCAAGACATAAAAAAAAACTTGTCGGAATAGCCTGCCCAGTGCTGAGGAGGAATAACTCACACCACTGTGGTCTTTCCTTTTTAATCATTAAATTCACAAAGTGCAGCATTCACTTAGCTGTATCAGTAGGAAACCAGAGGCTGCATCCTTCCTATCGGCAATGTTGAAAACGACGTGGCACGTTTCGGGGTGTTCTCTGTACTACCCCTGCATCAGGTCACATCACTGCTCAGCAGCCAAAACAGCTTTGTAACAAATTTCTGAGAAGAACGGTTTTTATTCTATGGCGTCAGTAACGCAAGCACAGCTGATCTCAATCATGAAACATGATTGACAATCCAAGGAGCCTGTCAGAGCTAAAAGGGGAAGAACCACCATACAGACTCCCCCCCCTTTTTTTTAATTCTAAAAATCCCGTAACTAAAAATTTTTATATAATCGTATACCAGTCCACCTGTTGATTTAAGCCCCGTGGATGTACTGTATCCAGACGGAAGATCCATTTCTGTTTCAAATATTGCAAAGCCTGAAGCCGATCGCCTCCTCGGGGGTCTATCGGCACATGATCAAGAACACACCAGTGAAGATCCTCAAAAATATGAGATTTGGTTAAACAATGATCAACCATCGGGGCTGATGTCGTTTTAGTGCGCAGCCGAGATGCATGTTCACCCAAGCGGACCCTAAAAGGTCGAGACGTCCGCCCTACATAGCACAGATTACATGGACAGAGGATTACATATACCACGAAAGTGGAAAGGCAGCTAGTTCGCCATCGGGTTCGATAAAACTTTTGGGTATGGCTATCAAACCAAGACAGCTCCGAAAGAGTATTTAGACAGTAGGTGCAGTCACCACAAGGTGAATGTCCCGCTAAATCATGAGAAGATAAGGGGCGATCAATATCAGCTGTAGTGCGCACCATCAAATCCCATAAGTTGGACCTCCGGGAGTAGGCAATCTGTAGCTTTTTCCGACAACATGCATGTAGAACCAAAATGGGCCAGTACTGATGTAAAATACCCATCACTGTCGAAGTACCCTTCATATAGGGGTACACCCCCGTAATATTCTCCTGCGGGCTTTGAGACCGAACCTTTAAATAGCCATTCTCTATGAACATGACAGGCTCATTTGTATGCCAGTTTGACCACTTTGTAAGGGTACCCTCTCATAAGCAGCCGAGCTGTTAACTCTTTCGCATGTAGCTTAAAATCAGTAAAATGAGTACAATTACGCCGAAGGCGCAAAAATTGGCCAAACGGCAATCCCCGTTTTAGCGCGGGTGGATGGAAGCTGTCAAAGCGTAAGAGAGTGTTCCACTGGACCGGTTTTCAATATAAAGACGTTTGAAAACCCGTGTCTGTCAATTCCACAGTGACATCCAAAAATTGAATTTGTCGGATCTCTATCTGTGCAGTAAACTGTATGTTTTCTTTAAAGGGATTTAAAGACCGTATAAATTCCTCCAAAACTACCTTAGTGCCAGTCCATAGAAAAAAGATGTCATCTAAAAATCTTCTCCAGAAAGGAATCAATGGAAACTGCGGGTGAGAATAGATGTAAGCCTCTTCAAACCAACTCATGTATAGAGTAGCAATAGAAGGGGCTACAGTAGCCCCCATCGCTATCCCATAAACTTGAAGATAATGTTGTTGTCGATATAAGAAAAAGTTCTTGTTCAACACCAGATCCAATAAAGCCAGAACAAAATGCTTCGGAATGCGGTCCGGTAAAGTCAAGGGATAGCTCGTCAGCCTGGTGAGCACCTCCCTCTGATCAATGTTGGTATACAGGGATTGAACATCTAAAGACACCATATAAGTATAAGTAGATGTCATTGTGCAGGTAGCCAATTGTTCCAAAAATTTGCCTGTGTCCTTAATGTAAGAAGGCACTCTGGCTGCAGCTGGTTACAGAAACAGGTCACAGAATTGGGATAGCGGTTCCAAAACTGAACCTCTACAGGACACTATTGGGCGGCCTGGAGGATTGAGTAGAGATTTATGGATCTTCGGTACTAGGTAGAAGGTCGGCGTTTTCAGGTGTTGGTTGATCAAACGCCCGAGATATTAGTTCTTGTATTATTTGTAAAAGCTCCATCGTTGGAGCAAGCCGATAAAGGGGGAGCAACAGTGGTTCTTTCAAATGAGCAATACGATCAGGAAATGCAATCACATCTCGATAATCGCAAGCACTATGTCCCCATTCCTGATCCAACGATGGAGCTTTTACAAATAATACAAGAACTAATATCTCGGGCGTTTGAGAGTAATTGGTTGACAAGAGGGGAGGTGGATTTTTTGATCAACCAACGCCCGAAAACGCCGACCTTCTACCTAGTGCCGAAGATCCATAAATCTCTACTCAATCCTCCAGGCCGCCCAATAGTGTCCTGTAGAGGTTCAGTTTTGGAACCGCTATCCCAATTCTGTGACCTGTTTCTGCAACCAGCTGCAGCCAGAGTGCCTTCTTACATTAAGGACACAGGCGATTTTTTGGAACAATTGGCTACCTGCACAATGACATCTACTTATACTTATATAGTGTCTTTAGATGTTCAATCCCTGTATACCAACATTGATCAGAGGGAGGTGCTCACCAGGCTGACGAGCTATCCCTTGACTTTACCGGACCGCATTCCAAAGCATTTTGTTCTGGCTTTATTGGATCTGGTGTTGAACAAGAACTTTTTCTTATATCGACAACAACATTATCTTCAAGTTTATGGGATAGCAATGGGGGCTACTGTAGCCCCTTCTATTGCTACTCTATACATGAGTTGGTTTGAAGAGGCTTACATCTATTCTCCCCCGCAGTTTCCATTGATTCCTTTCTGGAGAAGATTTTTAGATGACATCTTTTTTCTATGGATTGGCACTAAGGTAGCTTTGGAGGAATTTATACGGTCTTTAATTTCCTTTAAAGAAAACATACAGTTTACTGCACAGATAGAGATCGGACAAATTCAATTTTTGGATATCACTGTGGAATTGACAGACACGGGTTTTCAAACGTCTTTATATCGAAAACCGGTCCAGCGGAACACTCTCTTACGCTTTGACAGCTTCCATCCACCCGCGCTAAAACGGGGATTGCCGTTTGGCCAATTTTTGCGCCTTCGGCGTAATTGTACTCATTTTACTGATTTTAAGCTACATGCGAAAGAGTTAACAGCTCGGCTGCTTATGAGAGGGTACCCTTACAAAGTGGTCAAACTGGCATACAAACGAGCCTGTCATGTTCATAGAGAATGGCTATTTAAAGGTTCGGTCTCGAAAAGCCCGCAGGAGAATATTACGGGGGTGTTCGCCTATATGAAGGGTACTTTGACAGTGATGGGTATTTTACATCAATACTGGCCCATTTTGGGTCTACATGCATGTTTTCGGAAAAAGCTACAGATTGCCTACTCCCAGAGGTCCAACTTACGGGATTTGATGGTGCGCACTACAGCTGATATTGATCGCCCCTTATCTTCTCATGATTTAGCGGGACATTCACCTTGTGATGACTGCACCTACTGTCTAAATACTCTTTCGGGGCTATCTTGGTTTGATAGCCATACCCAAAAGTTTTATCGAACCCGATGGCGAACTAGCTGCCTTTCCACTTTCGTGGTATATGTAATCCTCTGTCCATGTAATCTGTGCTATGTAGGGCGGACGTCTCGACCTTTTAGGGTCCGCTTGGGTGAACATGCATCTCGGCTGCGCACTAAAACGACATCAGTCCCGATGGTTGATCATTGTTTAACCAAATCTCATATTTTTGAGGATCTTCACTGCGTGTTCTTGATCATGTGCCGATAGACCCCCGAGGAGGCGATGGGCTTCAGGCTTTGCAATATTTGGAACAGAAATGGATCTTCCGTCTGGATACAGTACATCCACGGGGCTTAAATCAACAGGTGGATTGGTATACGATTATATAAAAATTTTTATTTACGGGATTTTTAGAATTTAAAAAAAGGGGGGGGGGAGTCTGTATGGTGGTTCTTCCCCTTTTAGCTCTGACAGGCTCCTTGGATTGTCAATCATGTTTCATGATTGAGATCAGCTGTGCTTGTCTTACTGACGCCATACATTAAAAACCGTTCTTCTCAGAAATTTGTTACAAAGCTGTTTTGGCTGCTGAGCAGTGATTTGACCTGATGCAGGGGTAGTACAGAGAACAACCCGAAACGTGCCACATCGTTTTCAACATTGCCGATAGGAAGGATGCAGCCTCTGGTTTTCTACTGATACAGCTAAGTGAATGCTGCACTTTGTGAATTTAATGATTAAAAAGGAAAGGCCACAGCGGTGTGAGTGATTCCTCCTTAGCACTGGACTGGCTATTCCAACAAAAAAAAAAATTTCTGTCTTGATGGTATTTTATTGATCCGGGCTGATTTAGTGGATGATTATTTTGCCTAGGGTTCAGGTATTGGTGGTTAGGTTGATAATATAGTAGACTAACTCTGCTCTCTAGTCATCAAAATCATTTGTTTTCAAAACTTTTCCTAGCCAATTGCTTTTTAAATATGATGGGCCCGATGTGCCGGTGGCTAGCGCGATTACAGTGGCTAGCTGATGGCACTGAAGATTAAATGCATATATTCAATACTGGGGTTATATCTTGCTCCAGCATTGAATATCTTGGGTCGCAGCAGAACTCGATCGCTAATTGGGAAGTGATAATATTGAACCACTGCCCGGTTAGCAATACATGGTGAAAGGCCAGAGTTTCCTGTGCCTGGTTCTCACTGCAAATCGCAAACCGGGAAGTGGCTCGATATCGCTGCTGACTGGTTTGCAATCAGCTCCGCCTCTGCTCTGCCCTGGGACATCCTCGACATGCCCTGATGCTAAGTGGTTAGCATCGGGGCATATAGTGGCATTAGCTGGGGATATTCAGTGGCACTAACCATGTTAGTGCCACTGAATATCTCGCTTAAGGGCATTTACACAGTTTACAGGTCTGTAAACCGTGTAAATACCTTGGAATATTGGACCCAATAGTTTTGTATAGCTAATTCTTAACCCAGGATGTGATAGCCCTCTGTTCAAGGCACAACAGTTTCCATAGTCTTATTGCATTTATAACACTCAACTTATCACTATTTAATATATATAACTCATTGCAGTTTCTAATTTTCAGTTTACTGAATTGCTGGAATGTGAGCACTAGTATGCATATGAGGGTTTCATAAAAAGCTGAGATCTAGCGCAAAGTCCAGATTTGTTTGATAATTTTTTGGAGTTACAGTGTTATGTTTAGGTTGTCTTCTAAATTTTAACTAGCCCTAAAATAAGACAGAACTACAGCCACACCACCTGATTGCACCCAATCTCACATGATTTCAGAAACTAAGCAGGATCAGGCTTGGTTTCTATGTGGATGGGGAACCACCTTGGAATATCAGGTGCTGTAGGCTTATTGTGCAGAAGAAAGGCCTGGCAATCTTCTACTGCTCACACCTTGCCAAGAAGACTCAGGGGATAGTCACAACATGGCCAACTATACACAGGGTCACCAGGCATCGACAGACTCAACAACACTTAAGAAGAAGACATAGTAACATAGCATATGTCGGCAGATAAAGACCAGCATGGTCCATCTAGTCTGCCCAGCAAGGTGGCAAGAGTAGGTGCACCTGCCCTCTATGCAGGTCACCCCTTCCCATGCATTTGTTTAGGGATGTACCCACCGCTCCTTGCAGATCACCCCTATTTGTTGAGATATCAGAGACAGTTACGTTTATTTTGATTTTATCCTATTTCTATAAAGGGATCCACTGTGTCTGTCCCATGCCGTTTTGAATTCCGTCACTGTATTTGCCCCCATCACTTCCATCGGGAGGGTATTCCAAGCATCCACCATCCTTTCAGTGAAAAAGTATTTCTTGACATTGCCTTTCAGTTTACCCCCTTGCAGCTTCATGTTACACCCTCTAGTTTTACAGCTTCCCCGTCTTTGGAAGAGGTTTGTTTGTTCATTAATACTCTAAGTATTTAAAGGTCTGTATCAGGGAGACCACGTGACGCATGAGCGAGTAAGAGGTCTCTCTGCTTGCTCTGGGGCTGCCCTACTCTTAATTAATCTTTTCTAAGAGCATTTTTATCAAACCGATACTATAAAGAGTACGGGTGGAAAGGTATCAGCCTCTGGAAGCGGTAGCTGTAAAATCTCCCAACATGCCTCTCACAACGCGTAAGGAGTGGGAGAAAGCTCCAAGGAGTGGGCTCTCTTCGACGGGGAAGCCGCCATCCAGCATGGCACAGCCCTGCTCTCCGGGTGCAGAGAGCGTGGAATCTGGGTCGGAAGAGCTTGCACAGGAAGTGGCGAAACTTTTGGAGCTGAAGTTCGACTTGATTCTTACAAAGTTGGAGACGATGGGGGAAACCCTGACAGAATTTGGGCATCGGGTGGACGAGCTTGAACACCGTGTCTCGGCGCTCGAGGACACCGAGGGCAGTCAGGCCCGGAAACAGGCCTCGATGCTAAAAACCATTGAGGTGCTCCGCGATAAGGTAGATGACCTGGAAAACTGCTCCCGTAGGAACAACCTGAGATTGGTTGGAGTCCTGGAGTCTAATACGGACCCTATGCTACTGCCCATGGTGGAAACATGGCTCCCCAGGGAACTTGGCCTGGAGGACCTCGTGGGAGAAATGAAAGTGGAGCGGGTGCATCGTATTGGACCTAAGTCAGAGAATACCCAACGACCCCAAGTGATCATTGCGCGTATATTGAACTTCCACCACAAATGGAGGCTATTACAGGCCTACCGGAAAAAGCGGACTTTAATGATGGATGACCATAAAGTGCTCTTATTCCAGGATTATTCAGCCGCGGTGGCGGCAAAGCGAAAGGAATTCTCCCCAATCTGCTCGGCGCTCTTCCGGAAGCAACTACGCTTCTCCCTAGCATTTCCAGCAACGCTCCGCGTGCTCCATGAAGGGAAAAATCATGTACTGGCCACGGCCGCGGCGGCACGGAAGTTCCTGGAGGATTTGGAGAAGTCTGAGGCGGAGAGCAGACGGACGACCTGAGAGGCGGCACACCAGACCTGCGACGCAGGCAGCTGCCGCAACAGTCCGTAGTGCAACTGGATGCTAAGGAGGCCTGTGGAAGGGACGTGCTGACCATTGAACTGTACTATATTGAGCTGCAAGATGCACATGTCCCGGGGGGCCAGGGCTAGAGCTCATGTTGGACCTGATTCAGTGCGCTAACGGCGGGCTCCATAGGTATGTGCTGGGGAGTGCCAATCAGTTTTCTCGTTCTTGGTAGTTTATCCTGTGTTTGCGCAATGCTGTTGGGGTAGATAAGGTGTGGGGAGAGCGCTGTCCATGGCGGCTGTCTGGAGGTGGGACCCGAACCCTGTACCGATATGGCATAGGCTCGATGATGGGGGGGGTCACCTCCCGGCAGCAACATGGTTCTTGGGGGGCGGGGGTGGGGCAGCCCTGCAGCGCACAGTGGTGGGATTCGAGCCTGGCGGATTGCACCAGGAGTAATATGGTTAGAGCTTTTAGGAGGGATGGGGGTATAGGAGAGGGGGGAGAGTGGTGCAATGGGGCAGGGAGGGAAGGGAGGGGGGTTGGGGGGGATAGGCGAGGGTATGGGGGGCTACCTGGAGGAAGATTGATTACAATAGGGTTGGGGGGGCTTCGAGAGCGGGAGGCAGGGGGAGACAGTGGGGGCGGCTTGGGAGGGTGGTGGTAGAGCGTGGTGCAACTGACAGTGGACCTGGGCAGCAGATCCTTCGAGGGCAGACTAGGGGGAGTTGGTTGCTGGGAGCTGAGGCTGGGCAGCTCGCAGCTAGAAGTGATGAGTTGGAGGTACAGCTACATTTGGGAGGAGGGCGGAAGGATGATGGGGGCTGATCTGCGATTTATTTCCTGGAATGTCCCCCAAATATGTACACCAATAAAACACACCAAAGTATTGCAGGCCTTGAAAAAGCAGGGAGCTCATATAGCATTTCTGCAGGAGACACATCTTAGCGAAAGGGAGCATGCCAAACTCAAAAGGACCTGGGTGGGACACGTACATGCAGCGGCAGACCCAGGGGGCCGGAAGAGGGGTGTGGCAATCTTATTCCACTGGCAGCTGAATGTAGAGATGATCCGGGAAGAGGGGGGCCCCATGGGGCGTTATATTTGGGTGCATGTTAGGGTCAATGGGGAAGAAATGATACTGGGGAACGTCTATGCCCCTAATATATATAATCATGGGTTTTTCAAGTCCCTGGGGCGGAAGTTGGGCAATACACCTAGCTTGCCTGTAGTCTTAGCTGGGGACTTTAACTGCCCGCATGACCCTCTGATGGACAAGTCGGTGGCTCCCCCGGGAGTTGGGGGTTGGAAGGCCCGGGGTATCTCCTACTTGTGTCAGATGGGTGGGCTTGTAGATGTGTGGAGAGCCTTGCATGGAGGGGAAAGAGACTACACCCATCTGTCTAGAACCCACCAAACATGGTCCAGAATTGATTACATACTAGTGACTCAAGCAGATTTTGGTAGGGTCCGAAATGCCAAGATTGGCCCCATACAGGTCTCTGACCATGCGATGGTCAGCATTTGCTGGAGAGGACGTCATCCCCTTCGGGGAAGATGGGCGTTTCCACGGCATCTATGGCACCGACAGGGGTTTCAAGATTTTGTGCGGGCGAAATGGAGAGAATATCTTGCTGATAATGAGGGAAGCGTGACCTCCGAGTCTACTTTATGGGAAGCGGGGAAGACAGTAATTAGGGGTCACATTATTGCTTATGTGGCTACAGAGCGGAAGCGTGTAAATGCTGAGGTGGTGCGGCTGGCGCAGGAGTTACAGGAGGCAAAGAGAGAGTCTGTGCGGAAGCCGCAAGACGGGGGGGTTGAGGAAGTACTTGGAGATCCAAAGGCAGCTGAACAATATCCTACATGATAGAGCGGTCTTTGATATGCAGTATTACCGCCACCAGTTTTTTCGGTATGGGAATCGATCAGGAACGCTGTTAGCTAGACTGGTACGGGATTCGAAGGGCTCGAACTTGGTGACTGTTCTTAAGGAGCAGAGGGGAGGTAAAGTTACGGACCCGGCAGGCATCATGCAGGAGTTTAGGCATTTTTACTGTGAGCTTTACACGCCAGAGCGGGAAGATAGAAAGCAGGAACGCTGTTTTTTAAATAGTGTCTCCCTTCGGCAGGTGACACTGCAAGAACGGGAGGCTTTAAATAAACCGATCTCTGGGGCTGAAATACAGCTGGCTATTAGCGCGGGAAAGGTGCACAAGGCGCCCGGCCCCGATAGATATGGGGCAGAATTCTATAAAATCCTTGGGGGGCAGGTGACGCCTCTTCTGGCGGCGGTATACGCTGAAGTGTTGGATACCGGGAGTTTCCCGAGGGATATGCGGACAGCCTCTATCTCGCTTATTCACAAGCCGGGGAAGGACCCGGAAGATCCCGCCTCTTATAGGCCGATCTCCCTTATTAACTTTGACATGAAGATTCTGGCCTCGATTTTGGCGGAACGGGCACAGAATGTCTTAATACGCCTTATAGGGGACTACCAAGCCGGGTTTGTGAAAGGCAGAGGGGCAGCCTGCAACATAGCGAAAGTCCTGTTCGGCATGGAGTGCTGCCTCCAGCGGGATTTGCCTCTGCTGCTGGCCAGCTTAGACGCCGAGAAGGCTTTTGATCGAGTCTCGTGGGATTACATGTTTGAAGTGTTGCGACGTTTTGGCTTTGCGGGACAGTTCGTGGATTGGGTCCGAGCGTTATACGCAGAACCGCGCGCGTTTATTGCTATGGGGGGAGAGGTCTCGTCGGCTTTTGTGTTGCAAAGGGGAACCAGACAAGGATGCCCCCTGTCGCCCCTCCTTTTCATACTCCACCTGGAACCTTTACTAGTAAAACTGATGCATCACGAGGAGGTGACAGGGATCACTTGGTCGACGGACAGTATCAAACTCAGTGCCTTCGCAGATGATATGCTCCTTTGCTTAACAAACCCGCAGCAATCATTAGAGGGGGCGCTACGTACTATAGAAAGTTTTGAGACCTTTTCTGGCTTGAAAATCAATACCGCCAAGTCGCTCGGACTAGACGTGGGAGGGGGAAGCCGGGCGGCGTGGCGGGGCACCTTCCCTTTGTGCTGGGCTGATGGGCAGATCCGGTACTTGGGCATTCATATCCCAGCGAGATTAGATCAGTTATACAAAGTGAATGTACAGACCCTCCTTGAGGGAACTCTGGATCGGCTGCAGCGGTGGCGTCAGTTGCCGCTATCACTCTGTGGTAGGATTGCATTATTTAACATGGTTGAATTTCCTCGTTGGGCGTATGTCCTGCGGCACCTGCCAGTGTGGTTCAGGCGGTGGGAGGCCCTGATTTTGCAGCGCCACTTGTCTCGGTTTTTATGGCAAGGCCACCGGGCGCGTATAGCGATGGATGTCCTGTTGCAGCCTAAGGAGCATGGTGGAGCTGGGCTATTGTCGGTGCGAGGGTATAATATGGTCTGTTGGACGCGAATTCTGCGCGATATGGTAGGAGGTTGTTCCGTTGAACATTTTGGATGCAACGGCGGCCCCGCATCACCGAATGGCAGTATTGCAGGTGGCCCGGGGAGCTACACCGGAGAGTTGTAAGCGGTCAGGCTTCTGGCGGGCGGCAGGGGTCGCTTGGAAGACCCTCTGTCGAGGCAGGAATGTATCGTGGCGTATGACTGACTGTATCCCTTTGATGGGGAATGTGGCTTTTGCCCCGGGTCTGGCCTCAGCGGTGGATAGACGGTGGGCAGATAGGGGGCTCTGTTATTTGGGGCAACTCCGCAGGGAGGGGAGCGAGACATTGGACTCTTTCACCTCTCTGCAGAAAAAGTATGATTTAGGTACTCACGACCAATTTTTCTATTTTCAAGCCCGACATTACATTCTTGGGCTCAATAAGGCACATGGACCATGCTTAGCACGGGGCGGAATGTTGGAGCTGTTTACCAGCTTGGAAGGGAAAATAACGGCGAGGAGGCTGGGGCTGGCGCTTCATCCGGAGGGGGATAATACACGCTTGGTCGCTTTGGGGGAGCGGTGGAGGAGAGATGGTGTGCCGCAAGGTTCGGAGGAGCGCTTGCAGGGAGCGCTTATCGCTATTAAAAAGATCTCTGAGGCGGTGCAGTTACAGGAAATCCAATACAAATTCCTCTGGCGGGCATATGTACATAATGTATGGGCAGCCAAAGTGGGCTTGGCAACAACAGATGTGTGTAGTCTCTGTAGGGTGGAAAAGGGGGGCTTGGCGCATCGGTTTTGGGCCTGTATTCATATTCAGGGACTATGGCTGGCTGTTGGGAGGACATTGGGGAGGTGGCTACGGGAGGACTTGGAGATGAGCCCAGAATGGTGTCTATTTCACTCCTATGAGCGGGAGACCCCGCTTAGTGGCGCAGCGCGTAAACTTTGCACCAAAGGCTTTGTAGTGGTAAAGCAAGTTATACTTAGGCACTGGCTGAATGATGCAGCGCCCGCAGTGAGAGAATGGGAGCGAGCCATGGTAGAGCTGATGGAGATGGAGAGGCGCTCAGCTAAGACCCTAGGGGGGGGTCACTGGGATCAGTTCCTGAAGGTGTGGGGTCCCGCCAGAGGTGGTTGGCCTGCTGCAAGGTTCTGGGTGACCTTCAAGCAGCCCTCACTCTGTGTCAGTGTGAGCAATATGAAAGGGGGGCGGGAGAGGGGGTAGGGGGGGATGGTAGGGGGGACGGGAGGAATGGGTAGTGGGGTAAACCAGAGGGTCTTAGACGGTGATGTTTCTGCTTACTAGTCAGCACCGTGTCTGTATTAGTTAGTTTACCTATCGGACCTCGTGGGCTTGGTTTCATGTATGAGGATTAAGGTTATTTCAATGTTATGTTGTTTACATTACTATTGTGTGAGAATGTATCAGTATTGGTGTTGGCTATGTGTAAAATCAATAAACATGATTTTCCTAAAGGTCTGTATCATATCTCCCCTGTCCCTCCTCTCCTGTAGTGTATATACTATGCCTTGAAGAACATCCCGTGCTAAAGTTCTATAGAGTTTTCTAGAACAATTATAGGTTGTTAGTTTTTGACCCATCTAGGAAACTTAAACCACAGGGGGAAAACCGTAAGGTATATGTGGAATCCTGGGCTATACCCCCGTGCACCTGATGCATAAGTAAACATTTAATTTCATCTCTTTCAATGTTTTAGAGAAAACTACCATCTTCCACTCAGGTGGGACCTGATGTTTGCATACACTCAGGGCCTCTAGCACCATGGGAACAGAACAGGAAATTTGATCTAATGATTAGAGCAATTTCCAATTCAGAACAGAAGAGAGACATCACAAAAGCATTTTTCTCTCTGATGCATTCTCACTGTACTTTTCCTTAAAATGACAGATCACATTTATGGTTCTATGGTTTTTCCCTCCTCTGGATTACCATATAGACAATAGAGCTTGGTGGACCTTTGGCCTTCGGTCAAGTTAAATAACTATCCATCTGTTCACTGAAGATTATTTTTTGGACATGCCAGTCCAATATTACACAGTATTACTTTGTTTTTGATATACACCCTCTGTTGGAGTGAGGGATGGGGGGACATCAGTCGCATTAAAAATATTAGCTTATTTTGCGGGAGCTGAACTGGATCCTTTCTGTCATAGCACTGAATTGTATTCCCTACTAAAATGACTATGGAGTAGGTCCACTAGTAGGAAACAATATTGTGCATCCTTGGGGAGCCATACCCTTCATAATGGGCAGCCTCAGAAAGATACTTTTACAGTGCAATAGCAAGATTATTGCTCTAAAGGTCCCTTCTTTCAGTGCAAGAATCATATAGGTCATAGGCCACTGAAAGTTCTAGAGGATTCATTTGTTATTTTGGTTGCTTCCCTCAAACCTAAGGCTGTAGTACTAGCTAAGAACTTATGGACTGTTTAGTCAGCATATAAAAGCAAAATCACTGTGATCCCTTTTTTATATTGAGGTTAATATTCAGTCACACAATCACAGTATATAGCTTGAAACATCTAACTTAAATAGTTTCAAATCATGGATATAAATCTCCACTTCTGTCCATTTAGATAGTGCCGCTGAATATCCATGTTTAGGTGAAAACGTCTGATGTTTCAAGTTCTACTATTTTTTGCATGGGCCACTTAGATGTTGTCGCCCCCACCTGGCTGGGCGTATAGCCGGGCACCAGGATGGAGTCGCCTTGCTGCCCTAGAATAAGTCCTCCCAATATGGCTGCCAGGAGGGCTGCTGGGATATGTAGTTTCACTTATCCATAGTTGTGCAGACAAGTGGTCAGGCGAAACAGAGAAATATTTATTTGTTGTGTTCTGGGGTTTCCATCACATTCACAAGTAACAGGCTGAATAAACAATAATGGGATTCTTCTCCAAAGCAAAGGTATAACTTTTACAAAAGTATGCACAGGAATACTGGTATCAGCAATAGATAGCTTCTTAGGAACTTGCTTTCAAAGCTCAGATTATAAAGCTTCTCATGGGCACATTAGCTTCTTATGGGAGTGTTTACTTGACAGCTCCTTTATAACAGAAACAGCTTTAAAATGTCCACTGAGCTTTCCCTTCAGTTTCAGGCCTTACAGAGCAACAGCTTGATTAACAACGTTCAGCTGTTCTCTGTGCTGCGTCCTTCAAGCAGGTAAGTTCCTTACTATGGCATTCACTCATTCAAACAGGTTTTAAGCTTAACACACTTCTAATTCATTAGCTTTACAATAAGAACACTGCATCTCATCGGAGCTATCTTCATAGTCTTCATAGCAGCTTCCTATATCCATTTCCTCAATGGCATCCTCACAACATTCTTCAGAGGGTACCTGGCTGTAGAGCTGACTAGTTTGTTTCTGGAGCATTTCATTCAATCTGTCTAATAGAACCTTTTTCTGCTCTATTTCTTCAGAGAGCTGGGAGTGCTGACATGCAGACAAGCTATTGTTTCTACTGCTAGAGCTTAGCTGGCTATTATAATTATTTCTTCTATCAGGAACTAATTCTCTTAACTTTCTTTCAGGCAGGAACTCTGGAAGACACACTTGCCTTAGTTCAGGGCCGTTTAGTAGCTCTCCTCTTTCCTTGCCAGAGCCATGCTGCTTTCTCTCTGCAGACACTTCTCTCCGTTGTAGCAAACTTCCTTTCTGCTGAGACTGCCTTGGACCGGTTCCAAGCAGATCCCACTGCTTGTCTTTGAGCTTGAGCCCAGCACTTCTCGTGCCTCCTTGGGCCCCTTCTCCTCTAGCTCCAGTTCCTTTGGATTCTCTTCCAGGTCCTCTGGGTTCACTGCCACTCCTTCTTCTCTCCTCTCCTCGTCTTCCTCCTTCACTTTCCAGTCCTCCTCTCCCTGACTTTCCAAACACAGGAGTTTTAAACTGCTCCCTCTCAGGGACCACGCCTCTTTCCCAGCACACGTGGGAGCTGCTAGGCTTCACTCCAGCCCTGACGTGCTGAAGTGGGCGAGGCTTAATGGTGACTGTGCTATGAGTCAAAGGTTCTCGGTTGCTGGGGAAACCCTGAATGCTCTCACTCTTAAAGACACAGAGTTCATTCTCCTGGCATTCCATAGCCTCTGAACTGCCTTCATCATCACAATGTATGGCTTATACATTTAGGAGGTACTTTTCTAAAGATATATTCGAAGATACACAGATAAAGATACGTGCAGTGCAATTACAATACTTGTACATAACCTTAGAGTAGACAGACTAAGGGGAGGAGTATGGGTACAGTTGTGATTTACATGTGCATTTTGGCACATGTTTACTAAGGCTCATGCCAGTAATGCATATCTGGGCCAGGCTACACCACGGAGGCATGTACATCTATCCACAAGACGCCATACCATGCAAACTGGCACATGGGTGCACTTAATGCCACCCATTGAGATAGATGGCGTTATGTGCACCCATTAAACACATCTGCACTAAGTGGCAGCAAGTGCAGTTAGCTGAGCTATTAATGCCCACACTAGCCGCATCTTACACCCATGGCCCACCCAGTTCCCACCCCATCGCATGCAACCCAGGTAGCACGTGATTTGTGGTGCTGCGGCCCGCAATGCTTTTTAGTACAGCACCCAAAACTGCATGCTAAACCCTGTGCATGTCCCTTTAAGTGCTAACATTTACACCTACCCTTAGTATTTTATAAAGGCACATAGGCACCTATGTAGCTTCATAAAGTAGGCTAAAAATAGGCACCTATGTGGCCTCCGCACATCGGTGATATGTTATAAAATTATCTTCTTTGTGGCTGAATATCACCGCTTGGATATATAAATTATGGGGATTATTTTAGACGCTCTATTCATATACATATGACCATTTACATGTGCAAATGGCCATTTTGGAAAAGGCTTAATTTACACATGACTATCCATATTGCATCAAAGTGCATGGGGCCTGTCAAAGCATGACCAGGGCAGCACAGATCTACATGTGTATTACCCATTTCATATAAGGAACGCACGTGTAAGCCTGAAAATATCAACTTCCAGATTACACCTGCTCCTTGACATGAACAGGCATTTAAAAAGTGATCCATATATCCAGCCCTTTACAGGAGGGATTAAGAGAGCTATCCCCCTTTATCCCCCAGAGTCTAGTTCACCCTTCCAAATTGAAATGAGGTAAAGCTAGAGGCCTCTATAGTTAAGAGCATGGTGCACATTGTGAAATGCTAAAATCCAAAAAACACTCCACCAAAACAGGACTGGTATTTTTTGATATTAAAACAACAAAAGAAGAGAGAAAAACACTTCTTAGTATCCCACAGTCTCTCTGTACCTTTTACCAGCCTATAAGGGGGTCCCAGAACTCATGGGCTAATGAGTGAATTACATCAATCTTTGTAAAACATTCGCCCTTTGCATCAATGACCAACTCTTATGGCGAATACATACATATAAGCGATGTGCAGAAACAACGCAGCAGCAAACTTAGCTTCAAAAAACCTTCAGCCTGTCATGATCCATCTGGTAAAAGGTACAGAGAGACTGTGGGATACTAAGAAGTGTTTTTCTCTCTTGTTGTTTTAATATCAAAAAATACCAGTCCTGTTTTGGTGGAGTGTTTTTTTTATTTCTGCATTGTAATATCACTCTGGAAGTTGACCATTGTTTCATAGTGGTTGGGGCAAGGTACTTCAGGCCGGAAGGTTGGGGGTTCAAATCCCACTAGAGGACAGCAACCTTGGGCCGGAAGGACTGGGGTTTCTAGTCCCACAGGTGCTCCTTGTGGTCTTGGGCAAGCCACTTAACCCTCCATAGCCCATTTTCCCTGTAAAATAGTTATCTCCAAGTTATAATGCCCTGTTCAATGTAATTTCAGTTTGTTTGATGTAAACCGCACTGATGCAGAATAGCGCGGTATATAAGAGAATGTAAATAAATAAATAAATTGTGAAATGCTGGCACTTAACAATGTTAAGTTGCCAGGTTTCCTCGGTCAGTTTTTCTCACATGTAAATTTGTAAAATGACATCTCACACAGCAAGTGGATGTTAATCTCATTCCATTCCTGCACCTCCTTATTCATATTTTATAAACAGCTCCATCTTGAGTAGCACCATTTCTAAAATACCATTGGAACTGCGTACATCATGGCCTTGACATCTTATTTCTGATCTCCATGTGCTATTTAAACTGTGTCTTCACATGCCTGAATGGGGCTGTCCCTAGAATGCCCCAAATCCCGCTGTCTTATTGGACAGAGTATTTTGACCACATAAAAATTTATGAAGATAATTTTATAAAGTCATTAATGTGCATGTGTGGCATTTTATGCATGTTAATGGCCTTGTATAAAATGCCAACTGGCGTAAAAGTGCAAGCGTTGACATGAAGGTACATACATACTTGGCTGGTAGGTGTTCACAGGGGCAAAGCCCGGGCAGAACACAGGCAGAGTTTGCAAATACACACATTGATTCTAAAATATCTTTATGTTCGCATATACTTGCGAACTTTACATGTATTCATTTACACTGTGCCTGAATTTAAGATGCAATCTCTGCAACTTACACTAGTATTTTATAAAGACAAGTAGAAACATGTCTTTACAAAATAAGGAAGTTTTGGCTGCCTTAACCTATACAGTTATCTTATACGTGTCTAAAATTTCCTGTTAAAATTATCCATATTTTTAAAGCACTTTTGCTGTTGGTTCTGCCACCAACCACATAAAATGTTTTTGACAATCTAACTTAACGTTTAGTGAGGAGAATGTGTTTCTAGAGCTCCTTCTACTTACTCAGTTATTTATTTATTTAATGGGTTTTCTATACCACTTTATCATAGAGCAAAACAGTTTACATTGAGCATGAACTAAATATACATTATAACAGGGGCCAAAAACCTGGAGGCAAACAAAATAACTGTTTTAGGAAGATTGTATTGGAATGAAACAGGGGTGTACATAGTCCATTGTTAGGGGTAGGGTGGATCCTCGGGATGGGTGGGGTAGCGCCAAGGGTTTATGTTTGGTAAGCCAGAGGAGAAAGAGAGGTAATCGCAGAACTCAGAGATTTCCAACATGCAGCAGGAGAAGTACTACAATAATGCATGCAAGGAAATAGAATCAGAAGCTATTAAAGGAAGAACAAGATCGGCTTTTCTAAAGTTAAAGAAAAAATTCCAGCTTCGAATTGGAATGCTACAAGATGCTCAAGGATTCGTGTTGAATGATGCTGAGAAGATCAAGAAAAGGTGGAAAGAATATACAGAGTCATTATACCATAAAGATCAAGTGGACCAACAGCTGTTTCAACCTATACCTTATGATCAGGAAACATTGGTGATGAAAGAAGAAGTCGAAGCAGCATTGAAAGCTTTATCAAAGAACAAAACACTGGGCATTGATGGCATTCCCATTGAGTTATTACAGCAAACAAATGAAGCTGTTACCATACTTACAAGACTCTACCAGGAAATATGGAAGACAAATTCATGGCCAACTGACTGGAAAAGATCTGTGATTATGCCAATACTGAAGAAAGGTGACCTGACTGAGTATGGAAATTATCGCACAATCGCTCTGATCCCACATGCTAGCAAGATTCTACTGAAGATCATTCAGCAGAGACTACAACCATACCTGGAATGAGAACTGCCTGAACTGCAAGCAGGGTTCAGGAAAGAGAGAGGAACGAGAGACATTATCGCGGATGTGAGAAGGATCCTTGAAAAGACAAAAGAATACAAAAAGGATATCTATATGTGTTTTATTGACTACAGCAAGGCTTTTGACTGTGTAAACCATGAGAAACTCTGGGCAACATTAAGAAGCATGGGTATAAAAGAACACCTGATCATTCTCTTGCACAACCTTTACACTGATCAAGAAGCAACAGTTCAAACGGAAATAGGAGAAACAGAATGGTTTAAAATCAGCAAAGGTGTACGACAAGGCTGCATACTTTCCCCCTACCTCTTTAATTTATATGCAGAACAAATCATCAGAGAAGCAGGGCTGTATGAAGACAACAGAAGTATGAAGATTGATGAAAATCTCATCAACAACTTTCGCTATGCTGATAATACCACATTACTGGCTGAAAGTGAAGACGATTTGAAACATTTGCTTCTCAAGATCAAGGAATATAGTCTTAAAATGGGTCTGCACCTTAATGTTAAGAAGACAAAGATCCTGACATCTGGCAAAATGAATAAGTTCATTGTTGATGGAGAAGAAATTGAAATAGTTGACAACTTTAACCTACTTGGATCAACTACAATACTCATACACAGCTCCGACACTCTGGAACCAACTGCCGCCTGAGCTACGAGCTAGCAAAGACCTGATGGACTTTAGGAAAAAACTCAAGACTCACCTATTTCAGATTCAGTACAACTTGATTTAGTCAACGTGGCCTAAGCTGTGCTACCCAGAGAGCCAAAGATGTATATATGTAAAAATGTACATATGTAAATAACTCCTCCCTCCTTACGAAAAGAAACCCAATTACCTAATTACTGTGTGTTGTGCTCACCCTACGAATCACCTTGTATATACTACAAATTTTTCTGTCCTGATTTGACAGTTTCCAACATGTAATCTAATCCACTACTGTTCGCTGGAAGTAGCAGTATACAAATGTACGCTAAATAAAACTATCAATAAAGAAGCAACAAGCAGTCACTGATGTTGAATAGCGCGGTATAAAAGAGAATGTAAAATAAATAAGAAATCCGATGATGCATTGCTCTTGGCAGAATGGCTATGAAGGACCTAGACAAGATTCTCAAGAGCAGAGATATCTCTCTCCATACAAAGATTTGACTTGTTCAAGCCATGGCATTTTCAATAACATCATATGGATGTGAAAGTTGGACAGTGAAAAAGATAGACAGGAAGAAAATTGATGCCTTTGAATTATGGTGCTGGTGACGAATACTGTATATATCATGTACTGCCCGAAGAACAAACCAGTATATACCATGTACTGCCAGAAGAACGAACCAGAGGAGATCAAACCTAAGCTTTCTTTAGAAGCTCAGATAACAAGACTTCGACTTTCATACTTTGGACACATCATGTAAAGAGAGAAATCATTAGTGAAAGACATCATGCTTGGCAAGATAGAAGGTCAATGCAAAAGAGGAAGGCCAGCAATGAGATGGATCGATACAATAACAGCAGTTATAGGTGCCAGTCTATCAACAATGAGCCTCCTGACTGAGGACCAAACACAATTTAGGACAACTATCCAGAGGGTTGCCATGAGTTGACACCAACTTGATGGCACTTAGCAACAACAAGTGTTATGGAGAGGCTGGCGGGTATGACTGGAGGGGGTGGTCATTGCGTGTGTCCATAGTGTTCAAGAAATAGGAATGTTTTTAGTGTCTTTCTGAAGTCCCAGACATCCTTGATGAATCTAAGGCTCTCTGGGAGGGTGTTCCACAATGATTCACTTAGGACATTGCCAGCTATACTGATCTTCATCAGAGCCTCATCCATGTCAAGTATGAAGACAGCAGGGATTTTCTCTTTTCTGCCCTGGCTGCTGCTTCTTGCTCCTTTGAACTTCTGGCTTAATTAGAATCTGCCCCAACTAGGATCGTGGCAACAGGAGCCGTCATTCAGACGTACATGTGGCTTTCCCCATTTACATTCTCCTTTCCTCTACTGCATGGCCCTGACAGTGCATTGAGAGTCCTCTAGTTGAGGCACATGTCTTGTAAGCAACAGTCACACCAAACTGTGCTGCTGCCAGTAGGGGGAAGTGCTGCGACATCACACTTTTATTCACAAAGAATGCCTGTTCCTCGCAACTAAAAATGCAATATTGCAGCACTTCCGCCTACTGGCAACAGTGTGTTAGAAGGACTCTCGCACAGCTTGTAAGCTCCCCACCCCACCCAGAATCTAGTACAAGGATGCTGTTGAGCCACCCACTAGCTATTGCTGTTGTGAAATAACTGGTACACCTTCCTTCCCTAGGCTTTGAGAATAGTATTCTCAGTC